>OY728145.1:694070663-696865948 GCA_963277665.1 Viscum album
AACAAGATCCATCACATTAAAAGAAAAAAATTTCACCCATATTCACCCGTCCCCTCTCAGGGTGTCTCGGGGTCCTACATATAATTCAATTATATCATCTATAAAAAATAATCGTAAATTATTGTGCTCAAAATAACCCATTTGTACTCAAAAATAATATTTAAATTTTAACCTATAAAGTTTTTCCATATCAGTAAATCTTTATATAATTTAATTAATTGAATGATAAATTTTTATATTTCCATTATTTAACTTTTTATATGGATCACTTTCATGTAATAGTGTCTCAAAAACTCATATATTTTGATCTTATGGTCATAATTTTCTAAATATGTCCCAGAAATTTTATTGGAAAAGTATTATGTAATTTATACACCATAAATTCTAATATGCCCTAGTAAGTAATATTTTTTAACCACAATCAATGTGATTACATTAAAATATATTCACCAATCAATTTTTTCAAATTTATTTTGACCTTGTAGATAATAATTTTTTTTATGGTTACAAAAATGAAATCCATTTTTTAAATTACATTCATTAAATTATTATAAATTAATTCAAAATAAATCCCACCCACCGATTGAGGAAGCAAGGTTTTAATGTGAAAATGTTCAAAATATCATAAAGTTTTTATATACAATTTCAATTGGAAATTGATTCCAATGAACCAAATTTTATTAAAACATGTATAATTTTACATATTTGTCTAAAAAAGAAATTAAAAATATAATCATCATTATAAATTATTTATAAAAAAAGTTTGTTTTCAAATAAAATTCATTATTTTTCATTATAAATATAAAATTAAAATTACATGAAAAATGAAATTGAAAATACATAAGATAATTATTACATTTATATTTTGAATAAGTGTAATAATTTTGTAAAACATTTATAAAAATTTTAACATTTAGTTTTAAAACATTTGCACTATTAAAAGGAGAGGACAATGGACTTAGTGAAATTCATCTTTTAATGCATAAAATTAGATTTGTTCTTATATTATTCATATAAAATATATTGTATTAATTTAAAAACATTTGATTGAAGATAAGATATATATTTCATCAATATAATGAAATAAGTGTATTTTTCTAAAAATCGGTATTCTCTTAAATGAAAACTAAACATTATAATGCATGTAACCCATGACATAATTTTCCTCTCTTAAATTATTAGGGTGTAACATCCCCCCCCCACCTCAAAGAATTTAAATTTGTAATTTTAAAAATATATCATTAATCAACAGTATTATATTTGTTATTTTTATTTTTTTCTAAACTGACATCATAAAAAAGGTTAATAAAACATCAACTTTATAATAGAGAAAGATAAGTACAAAGGTTATATAGAATAGTACATAACAATGTTTCCAAGCAAGATAATGTAGGTGGGAGTAGAGAAAAACGATAAAAAGTTATAGGTAGTAATTGTATTTAGTGATAAAAAATTGAATGGTCAATTTCAACTTAACAGCCACAAAACAATAACTAATTGATGATCCAAATGACAATTCGTTCATTAGAATTGAAGGCACTAGGATTAAATGTTTTTTAAGATCATTTTATAAGAATGAAATAACTCTATTAGCATCCAAAATGATAGAAAATTGTAATATACTAACATGATGTGTACAATTTCATCCTTTAATTAATTTCCATCACAATTCCTTCGTTTTCTCCAAATTATGAGCATTTACGATGAATTTTTCAAGCCTGAAGCATTAAAATAAAATTTTAAAGACCAATAACCATAAATGGGATAAAAATATTTTTCTCCTTTTTAGGCATCTATAAAATGTAAAATATTCAATTCATGTAATGATAGTTTCCAAAATGAATAAAAAATCAAATATAAATATCCAAATATCAACAATAATACACAAAAACACCAACAAAATTATTTTATAAATAAAAAACCTTGTAATTTATTAATAATTTCCAGAATAACATTGAAAATGAAATATTTAGAAGTATTGTACCATATATTATACTATGATATATCAACAGTTATTCTAATAATAATATTATATATGTTTCAAAAAAACATTATATTAAAATATAAAACTATTATATAACCCAGGACATCATTTAGGATAGTGGTACCTATGAAACTCTTATCATTATTTTATTAGGGGTTTTAGACTCATCATCTGTTCAGATGTGATAGGGTTTCAACTAGTGTATAATTTTCCCGTTTTTTCATCAATATTTAAATATTTTTCCTTGTTAAATAGTACTACATGTTGATAGTTGGGGTTGAAAATACCTCATACTAAAAAATTGTCTCAAAAAATTTATTAATTATATTCAGATATTAATGCTCAAAACCTCAATGGGATGTCTAATACATTATACTTATGACCATTCTTAATAATATTGACTAATGAAGGTATCTATAACTATATATATATCCTCACATTAAGAAATCATAATCTCTAAAGATATCTAAACTAACCAGTAATAGAAATTATAATAATCTAAGAACCACAATCCATGACAATGTCCTAAAATACAATGAATAAATTCGAAGAAATGATGATGATATTTTTGAACTGAATGTTACTAAATAAACATTAGAAAATAAATAATGAAATTTGAGATCTATTTAATTCATGAGTAAAATTTTCTATTGGAGTTTTAGAGAATTGTGACAAACCCCCATATAAACAATTCACATGACATTAAAATATAATTTCCCCAACTTAACCGAGATTTAAATATTTCACATTACGTTATCAACATTATCCTTGTGAAATAATTTATAGACATAATTTTTTCAACAACAAAATTTATAAATTATGGAAAGGATAACATAAGAAGAGTTAACTCAAAGGCTCAATAATGGTAGAAAATCAATAATAATTTATTTTAATCAATTATCTTAATTGTTCATAAGGGTATGTTGATATAATCGAAGTGAATGAGATAAAAATTAAATAATTCATAACCAGAAATAATTGGATCATCAAATATGAAAAATAGAAATGTAATGAGTTATCAAAATATATAATCATGAACCATGTGATATCAATGTAGATCATGTGAAGTATTATAAACCCATAAAAATCATAATGAAAATATACATTTAACTTGGGAAATTATTTTCAATTCACTCTTACAATAATAATAAAAAATTGAATGACCAAAAAGTCTACTTCCATACCTATTGAAGTGGTGGGAAATCACATACCTCACACTCCGTGGTTTATCATGGATCCACCCTCCATAATTTTATAACATAACCACACATAAAATGTCCTTTTAATATTAAACTCATAACGTATTAATGATTGAATATCATCATAAACACATAGGAACTAGTTTTATCCTTTTTTTAACATGATTAACTGCTAGATGGGAAATGGATTCTATAAAAATTTATTTGAAACATTGTTATGATTGGGAAAATAAATTGGTTCCAATAAAATCACATTTAATCAATATTAATATATCCTAAATAGACTGAGGATGATATCATCGAATAATATCCTAAAAGGATGATATGTAACAACATCATTTTTAACATTGATCAATGAAAATTGCATTAAAAGGTTATTAATAAAATATATTGAGGAAAAAAACATTTCCTTTTGAAGATAAATTTGTTATAACGTAAAACATTTTGAAATTAATTTCCTCTGAAAAAAAACATTTAAAAATATAAATGATGTTTTGAGACACATTCTAAAAACGTTTTAATACATAAATCATGTTTTTAAATAGATTTTCATAGAAAATTAATTTAAATTTTCATTCAAAAACATTTTTAAATTCTTTTTACAAAACATTGTTTTTAAAGAACACAGATTTATGACCGAAGTGAGATATGAAGTTGGATTTTCATAATAAAATTTTTACAATTACATTTAAATTAAAATGAGTATAAATGGTATTATAATATGGTAATACCATTAATAAATAATTTATAATGTACTTTTTGAGAATTATACGATTTCAACATTGGAGACTAAATTTTACACAATACCGATAAAGGATGTGATTGTAACAAAAGAAACATACCAAATATGTAACACTAAATCATAATAGTAATGATGTGATAACATTATCTCAACATCATGTCAATAGGGATACTTATGATATAATATTTCAATGGGTAGTATATATACACTTTATAAAAGATGATAGGTTTATAACATAACAAAAATTTGAAAAAAGAAGGTTTGGAACATAATCCATTAACTCTTTGGTTACATTGAAATAGTAAATCCCTATTACTCTACAATATTTAATGGTAATTATCATATTAAATAAATTATATTTATTCAGTAGATTATGTTGGATAAAACACGGGGCAAAAACAAACTGTGTTATAATGTTAAATATTAACAGGAATATTTGAATAGTAATGTGGATGTTAAGAATATTAATGTGGCCATTTGAATAATAATCTCACCGAAGAAATTATAATAAAAATTTTGGTTTCTTTTAATTTAAAATTTAATATATTTTTATCATATAATAATTAAATAATTGTTTTAAAAATTATCAATTAATTTTGGTATTTCTGTAAAAGGTATATGATTATTTAAAATTTTATAATTAAAAAATTAATAAAAAATTATTTTTATAAAATAGATTCAGAAATATATTTTTTTCTTGTCTTATGATTGTATGATATTTTTATGAGAACATAATTTGTTATTTATAGTGTAAAAATAAGTTATAATTTAAAAATCAGTATTTATCGAGTAAATGGTGATTTTAATTAAAAATAAAATATCACATATTTAGAAAATTATTTTATAAAAATGTCTTAAATTTTTAAAATACAAACATATAATAATGTTTAGGGGGAATTTTTGGGATTTATGTAAGAAATCAGAATTTTTTGAATAGTGAAATATAGTAATTTACTATGGTATCTCAATACAAAAAATATTTAGTCATGGATTATTTAAGCACCAATATTAAAATATCGCAAGGATTATTTAATCATATTGGAAACATGATTCATTATAACTTATAGTCTTGATCAATAATAATAAATAAGTGAATAAAATAATAAAAAACGCCACAATCATCCACTATAAATACCACCACTTACCACCCATTCTCCTCACACCTTCTAAACCATGGAGATTTCTTATATTATAAATTACTCCACTCACACCCATCTTCCCATATTTTTCTTCATTATATCCTCACAAAAAAGAAAATCACATATTCAGTATTGATGTTCTCAAGGAGACTGTATACAATAGGTAAAATCCTATTTCGTTCTATTTTAATTTCATTTATTATTTTTTTCTGTCTTTACCTCCACTATTCAAACATATATGATAACATGAGTATATAATATATAATTTATCATTATTATTTTAATGTAATATTCAACAACATATCCCTTATCCTCACTATATTACTCAGAAAAACATCATCTGTAACATGTTGATTTACATCCATTGTGGAATATGCATTATCATTTTCCATTACCACATTCAAAGATGATCATAGAAAAATATTAATGTGAAATAGAATATAATTATACCCAAAAAGACAATATAAATGAAAGACCTACTCCTAGGATTATAATTATACTTATTATATTTTATTTAATTTTTCTGAACGAATATATAAGCATCCAATTATATAAAATGATATATGATTTTATGGTCTTAAAAACCGCCAAAATAAATTAAATCATTTTCATTAATGATTTATTTAAATAATAGTCACCATACCCTATTATATCATTTAAACATCATAGAGATCAATAATAACATATAATTACAATTTTGGATAATTATTCCCACTTTACATGAACTTTTATACAAGTGTACAAGTGAACTGATCATGAAAATGATGAAAATGAACACCCCTTGAACAAAGGAATTATATATTATAAATAATTAGAATTGTCCGAAATGAACATAAGAAAATTATAATAAATCCAATATATGATGAAGTTTTTGTAAATTATTTAACTATTGAATTTAATTTTATTATCAAGGATATTATGTACAAGTACATAACTCTTTCAAACCTAATGTAAGAGACTCTTTATTAATTTCTATTTCACTCAAACATACTCAATATTGTGAAGTGGATCATGTCCCATGAAATGAACAGAGAGTAGGTGTAGCTGAGCTGTGGATCAATTCTCTAGAAATGATATTATTTACATTGGTCTGAATTTTTAAAAAAAATGTAGTAAGAGTAGTATATTTTCTGAAGGGATATGGTGTTCAATTCTGGATATTGATTAAAAATACTAAGGATGAATATGATATAAAACACATGGATTTTAAATCCTTTAATAAATCATTCCTCAAAAAAGATTACCCTCCTGAGGAACATACTATAATGAAGAGAACCATCCTTATCAAAAATAATGTGGATGGTAATATCATTAGAGAGTATGACGATACCTTCAGAAGTCTATCTATGTATTCTACATATTAAAACCATGCATCATAAATCCAAATTGATCATGTCTTTTTAACGTCTTAAAATAGGTATCCTAAGGGAACTAACATCTAAAATTATTCATCATATGATTTTATATTTTTATGTCATATAAAAATAGTCATGAAACTTTATAGATCTTATATTTTCAAGGTAAATAAAGAGAAAAATAGGTATTTTGAAAATAATGAAAATGTAAAGCATCAAATATGAGTAGTGAGAAAAAGAGACTCCCATTGTAAAAAATATTGGAAAGAATAATCCTGAGAATTTATTTAAATGCATGGGAGTTTTTTATATACATGATGGAAAGGGTCATCAGGATAATTAATGTATGTGGAAGAAGAAAATGTTTTCATTTATTCAACTATAATAAATTTAGACCTTGTTATATTCAATGATCCAATCGTTAAGGGAATATACCATAGAAAATTCTAATGGGAGATTGGACAATCTTATTCAACAACCACAGGTGATGTAGAAGTGACTATGATGTCTTGGTAGGTACATTATTCCTATATTCGAATTTAGATAATGATTTTTTTAGATAATCTGATTCTTTTATATATACTAAAAAATCAACTAAAATATGAAATTTCCCCTTTTATTTAATAAATGATTATCTAGTAAAAATACTAATAGAATTATAATGGTAAAAAATTTATCAGTCATTCCTCTTTGTGACACATAAATGTTCACTGTTTTCTAGATATATGATCAGGCATATGGTAGACATTGATATAATCCTCGGTGTAGACTAACTATTATAACGTGATGTGAAATTTTATTTCTAGAAGAATTAAAATGGGAATTTATCAGGAAGATATAGAATCCAATATATTTAGAGAAGAAACATCATCATCTGAATATTATCAATATCCACCCCCATTAGCTCTACTAAATGAAATTCTTTTGTAATAAGTGAAATGAAATATAAGTATGTGGAATGTGATCATCAAATTTAGGATGTACCAATTGTATAAGAATACATTACGATATTTTCAGCGAAATAAGCTAGACACACACAAAGCATGTATTTTATTTTTCCATTAATTTAATCTATAATGAAAGACCAATATTGAAGACTCTTTACATAACATAAATTATAGAATTAGTGGATCTGAAGAAACAACTAGTGGATTTGTGTAATAATGGATTTATTCACCATAGAGTATCATCATGGGGAGAACATGTTCTCTTTGTTATAAAGAAATATAGATCCATGTGTCTATGAATTGAAGATAGATATATTAATGCTTTTATAATTAAGACCATGTATAATATTCCATACCTTGAGAATTTATTTTATCAAATTCATAGAGCTCACTTTTTTTTTCAAAAATTGTTTTTTGTTCTAGGTATCATCTAATATGAGTAATGAATAAAGATATTATGAAGACAACCATTAATAAGATTTATGGGAATTATATGTTTAATGTATTTCCATTTTTATTGACCAATTAAACCTATGTTTTCATGCATCCATTGAACATAGTATTCATGAAATATCTTGGAAACTTTTGTGGTAAAATTCATTGATGATATTTCGCTGTATTCTCAAAGATATGAAGGCAATGAGAATCACTTGATGATTATTATAGGAACTCTAATAAAGGAATAGTTAAATGGTAAATGTAGAATGTATGAATTATGGAATTAGAAATATTTTTTCCATGGCCATTTTATCTATATGGAAGGAATATCAGTTGATAATTAAAAAAAAGAAAATACAAAAATGTCTACACCAAAAAAATGTAATTGTGGTATAGAGTTTTGTTGGTTTAATAGGTTATTTTCAGTGATTTGTTTATAATTTTTCCCTAATGATTCACCTATTATCCATGCTCAAACATAAATGGGTTATGTTCTTATAGAATAATGAATGAGTATAATTTTTTGAAAAATTGAAGAAATTATCATTCCACTCTACAGTTTTGTCTCAGCCATCAAGAAATGATAGGTCTTTGATATACCATGATGCATTAAAGAATTTAATAATTTTTGTATCTAGGAAATATTATAAAGTTATTAATATTTATCAATGGATTTGAATATTCATAAAAAAAATTCAAACTCTTGATCTTGATTTGGAAACTACAATAATTTCTCTGAAGATATGGAGACACTATTTCAAAGGAAAAATATTTTAGATATATAAAGTCACAAGAGATTGAAATAAATCCTTTCACAAATATAAATCAACAAGAGGAAATGGAGATGGGTCAAATTACACAATTATTATAATTTTTCAAAACACTATAACTTAGTAGTAGAAAATAAAGAAGCATATTCATTAAGAAGAAAATATCATAGAATTATGTGCCAAATGATGATTGAGAAAGATAATATATTCATGTATTTAGTGAATATGTATATTATAATTGGTAAGGATGTGGAAATGTCAATTTCTTTTTCAAATTATTTTTAAACAATATTTTCTAGACAAGGTAAAAGGCACTAAATCAGATGATGAGAGTTTTCAAAAGAAAATTCAATACATCAAGGGTGGAATATTGGCATACATCATGCATGATGATGGAATTATAATATTTCAAAAGAGGTTATGTGTTTTATTAATACATCAAAAATAAAACTATTAGATAGTTCACATATATCGAATTTATCTATACACCCATGTAGTACAAAGATATATAATGATCTAAAGGAAATTTTTTGGGGGATAACATGAAGTTGGAAATTTTTGACTATGTGTTAAGATTTCTTATTTTTTGATAAGTGATGGATGGGGGAAAACATACAAGAGGATCCATGAAACATCTATCAATTCCAACGTGGAAGTGGGATGGAAATAATATGAACTTCGTCACAACATTACCAAAGACCCTCAAGACAGAAGGACATGATATGGGTTATTGTTGATCACCATAAAAAACAGAATATTTTTATTATGTAAGAGAAGTATTACCCTTTGAGATCCATGAAATAATCTATATAAATGAATTTATAAAACTTTATAGTGTTCCTTTATCAATTTTCTTTTATTTATTTCCTCATATTACTTCATAATTCTTGACGAGTCTAGAAGAGGATTTGGATATTAAGCTTCAATTGAATACATATTATCACTCTGAAACTCATGGATAGTCTTAAAGGACTATTCAAACATTAGAGGATATGTTTATAACATAATCAGTTAACATTCATGTTATGTGAGAATAATATTTCTGTAGTTTTTTCTATAATATTAGTTTCCATTATAGTATTCAAAGCTACCCATATGAGACATTATTTGGAAAGATATATTGTACTTCAATTTTTTGGGATGTTTTCGGTAAGAGCAGACATATGGGGCCACAAAAATATATGACACCCTAATAAAGGTAAAAACAATTAATACTAAAATTAAAGCGAATAAAATTAGTAAAAATTATTATGTTGAAATACAGAGAATGGTATTTTAATTTCAAGTGGAATATGATGTCTTTATTGAAGTATCTCCATGGAAGAGTGCCATAAGTTTCAGTGAGAAAGGGAATCCTATTCCCATGTACATGGATAAATTTAAAAATACTTTTAAAACTGTATCTTTAGCATAATGAATAGTAATTCCACCAAGTCTCTCCAAATTTCATGTTGTTTTCCACATATCATTATTAAATAAATACATGCCACACCCAAAATAAGTAAAACCTATGAAGAAATATAAATGGAACCTAAATTGTATTGCTATGAAAATACTGTCTAGTTTCATTACACTTGTGAGAATGTTTTGAGAAATTGGATGAATTCATTAGTAAAAATTATTTTGGGAATCCATTATTGGGAGATGTAATGTGAGATGTATAGGATGGTATGAAGAAGAAAAACATGCATCTGTTTACAAGGAAATATTAAAAGGAAATTTTGAGTAAAAAATTTCTGATGTATTGGAGAAGATAACATGCCAATATTGTTTTGACTGTATCTTCTTAAAGAAATTAAACGTATTGGATAGATTATGTTTCATTAAAAACCAAGAATAAATGAACAGTTATATACTATTAAAATTAACATGATCATTGGGATAATAATTTGAAAATTTAGAATTATAGTGTTGCTATTAGAATAATAACCTCACCCATGAAAGTATAAAAAAATTAAGGTATCATAAAAATTAAAATATGATATATCAAATGTTATATAATATGTATTTAAATGTATTAAAAATTTTCAATTAAGTGTTTGTTTTTTAAATGTTAATTTCTAATTACAATTTAATAATTAACATAATTATTTAATATAAAATTTATTTTCATAAAATATATTCATAAATTAATATTTGTTTTCCTTATGATTATAAGATATTTTTTGAGACATAAATAATTTTTCATATTTCCTTAAAATCGATTATAATTTTATAATTAGTATTTTTTAGATAAATTATTATATATACATAGAAAATTTGTTAGGGTTATGTTTTTTTATTTTTCTAGAATATTACAATTTTTTTAATAATGAAATACAGAAATTTACACTATTAGCTAAATACATGATTTATTTAGTCATGGATGATGTATGGATGGTTTAAGAAACATTATTTCTCTCTAAAATTCCATTGTTTCTTTACATGGTCATAATAATCATCACAATTTATATTCAAGAGAAAGAATAATAAATAAATGAATACAATAACATAAAACACTCCACTAATCCATTATAAATACCACCACTCACCATCCCAGCTCCTCACACCATCTATGCATTGGAGTTTTCTTATATTATACCCAATTCATCTCTCAAACATCTTCCCCAAATCTTTTTTATTATGGTATCTCAAAAAGAAATATCTCATGTTCTTTAATTTGGTTCTCAAGTAGGTGATATACAAGATGTATTATACTCTTTCGTTCTCTTTTATTTTTTTTAAATTTTTTTCTCATTTCACATCATGTGTTTACCTAATACATAATAAAATTAATGACAAATCCCGCATAAAATATATTTTTTAATTGTATTATGTTAATGGAAAAATCATCTTCTCACTTGTTCTCTGATCCCTTTTAGTATAAAAATGAAAACATCACCTCTGATTTGTCGATTTACCGCGACTATGGACGATGTGTTTTTATTATACATTAAAACCATCATAATGGGTCATATAATCATTATAATGGTAATATAATATATTATTATACCTATAATAAGTTTTATAGTATTATGTAACTAATATATAAACGTGAAATAAAACTAATCAATATAAATTTAAGTGGTCTTATAATTTCAAAAATAAATTAAATCATTATCATTAATGTTTTAACTGATGAATCACCCACATAACAAATACCCAAAAGATATATAATATCATTTAAAAATATGTAATTTAAGTAATAAAATATAAATTCTATTAGGGATAATTATTCCCAAATTATGAATACTTCCATACATGTATACAAGTGAACCGATCATGAATACCAAGAAAATGAGCACTCTCAGAATAATAATATTAAAAATATTATCTCATTGTAAGGGGTATAATTAACATAATAATGTTATATAAATATAATATATGATGAAGAGGATCGTTATTTTTGTAATTAATTATTTTAATATTATTATCTCAGATATTACGTAAAAGAAAAAAATGCTTTCAGACAAATCGTAAGGGACTTCATCTAAATTTCCATTTTATTAAGACTTACTCAGTATTGTGCACCAAATAATTTTGATTTGTCTCTACTACCCCTTTGAGATCAATTGTCAATCAAAACTATATTTATCTTAAATATCGATATATCATTTATCATATACCATTTTTATATATATGGTTTTCATTAAATGTCATTTTAAATGGGGAAATATTGGAAAATATGTATCCTCTACTCAATATGGATATTTTGAAAAGTAATAATATCCATTAAATAATTCATTTTATGAATATTTCTTTTTTATTTTAGTGATAGGTGGTCCCTTTCATTATATATCTCCTAGATGCATCAAAATGTCTCATGAGGCCAAGCTATTAACGACAAACCCATAGTTTTTTTTCAAGAAGATTCAGACAGGTTTCTACCCAAAAATTTAAATCACAATGTGAATGTTTTTAATGGTAGTGGATCATGTTCTAAATACTTTATTTCCAATAATTAATCATTTTCCCTATTTATAATTCAATAATTACATTTCATATTATTTTCTTTATGAAAAAAAATTAAGGACGTGTTTTTATTCTCAGTTTATTAATTCCATGTGGTTTTTTAATTCAACATATCATAATTATTATACCTTATTGACTTGTATTCACTTTTTATTGATTCATGTAAACCATACTTATCATTTTAGCATAGCCTTTAATTTTTTTCCTTCCCTTGGTTATTAATATAAAATCATTGAATAAGTGTCAAGCAAGATTTTTATTTTTACTATTTATGTTCTATGTTTAATTACCAATGTAATATGGGAACCATTTTTTATTTGGTTATTAAACAATACTAAACCTACTAATCTTTGATGATGTGATCACTTGTATCAATGCCATGGTAATTATATAGCCACCGACTATGAGCTATTGGGGTCGGGGTTGTTATAATCCCCATGATTGAGATATCCTAAAAATGATATTACATTCCCCCAAAAGTAATCTATATGATTCATGTAATACATTAATGGGTATTATATACACCACAAATATTAAATATGGTGGTGGATATGGCATAAATCACACAGAAATAATAGTCCCATAAAAAAACTATTACTACAAGTCTGATTCATCATGCTTATTCTTTATCATCATGTTCAATAAAATTTTGTTAATTATTTACATCCTGTAGAAAATTTTCCAATATTTTTATTATTTTTATTTCTATTATAATCTTTCTATACATAATTATATAATGAATTAATTATACATAAGTGTTTTGGAACATATTTGGATTATGTGTCAAAATTCACTTTAGTAGGTTGAATATGGTCAGATTTTCCCTTATATAAATGTTACCAGAATAATTATAATGAAATAATTAACATATCTATAGATCTATTATATTTTTTAAAAGCATTAATGAAATATTGTTTTGAAAATTTAACCATCCTTGCGATCATGGATAAGGTAGGTCCTATGTACGCATGGGTAACATTTCCATTTTTCGATAACCATTATGGAAAGAAGGTACATAATATTTTATCCATAAAAATTATCATTATAAAGATAATATCAGTTTATTTACCTATATATACTTATATATATATCATTCATATGATTTAAGATTAATTACATTGCTTCAAGGCGGTGGTAGTCCACAAATACACGAACGACGTTATAACATTTTCTGTTTGCAATTGGTAAGATGAAAGAAATATATTATATTTCATGAAATAAAATTCTATCATGAACATCATGATAATTTCATTTTTATCATATACATTCATTATATTTACCCTTATTATCTCTAATATAAAATTTTGGTGAAAAACACATTACATCGTTTTAGGAGGATGTACTCCGCCAGAACTATGAGCGATGTTATCGTATCCCTGACGAAAGGAAATATAACTTTTTTATATAATATATTGACTAAAAATATATTATTATGTTATAAATATCAATAATATCATATATAATATTTTTCTTCATTATTATTCCCTACCATGAGAGGAGATAATTAAAAAATTAACGATATAATTTCATGAGGTGGTAGCCCGTTGTACACATGATGGTGATCTCGTAACACATTTGATGGATGACTGTGTGGTTATAGGTATGATAGATATAATATTTTAATCATTTTTTATGTGTATTTAAATAATTTAGACCCATAATATTTATCAAATTGATTGTATTTCCATGAATTTTAGTTTTTTGGTGTGTTTTAAACTAAAATGATAAAATTTGTTAATTATGGAATTTTAATATATTTCAATAACAATGGTATTTAGTAATTAATTTTAAAATAGTTTAAAAAATTTCATTGTTTTTTATATAATTACTTTGTTAATGGGATTCATGATTTTCTACTAGACTATAAGCATATTCAAACAGATAGAGGCCCTAAAAAATCAATCAAATTGAAAAATTGTTCAGGCAGACATTGTGAACCCCAAAAATATAAGTGATCTAAAACTAGGGATAATCAACCCCACTATATGGGATTCTATATGGAATTAAAATAGGAATCTAAATCATGTTTCACTAATAAATCAAATTGTGTTTTCACTCATTATGTAGGCCAATGGTTTGTAAATATTGGATGTGATTTCAGGGATTCCTTGCTAGAAAAAGATTGAAAATTAATATTTACAAAACATAAAAAATAGGTTTTCAATTATTATAAATTTTTAGGGGAGATTTTAAATTAACATTGAAAAACCCTATAATAAGTTACCTTTTTTATATTAGAAGATACGTGTTCCAAATAGGATCAATCTTTCGGACGACAGATTCAGTTTAATAACTTCTCATTTTTTTCTTTTCTTTCATATCTATTTCTTTGTTTGGTAATTTATTATTCATTACAATTCATAATTATTAACCATAAAATGGTAGTTTAATCATTTTACCAGTTCGGTAAGGGATCATTTTTTTAAATGCTTCAATAACTAGACTTATTTTAATGAAATCGCTTTCTTTCTTTTGTGACACTATCTTTAATTTCGTTTTTTGGTTTTTATTATCATATGTGATTGTATTTTTTCATTATGTTATATATTTTTTCTTGGATCTATGATCACAATATCCATCTACTTGGTTAAGGTTTATACACCATCAAATATACCATGTCTTAGTGGTGAAGTACTCAATGATCATCAGTACATGTGAAAGGGGTAGTAAATTTTATCGATTGTTTAGGATAAAAAATACCCAGTACAATATTGAATAAGACATTTGAGGGTATTCATTAAAATTGTATCATACAATTAAAGAGGGTAGAAAAAAATATGTTCTCAGAACATTTTTGTCTTACCACCACCATTTGACAAATAGAGGGAGAGGAAATGATTAGGGAATCTCACTTTAATCAACTTAGTGGAAAAGTATGTAATTAAATAGAACAATGAGAGAATTGAAATTGTAATACAGACCCTGAACTAATCAACTATAACATTTCATATTTTTAAATGACATGATATTCCAATTTAATTTCAATCATTATCATAATTCATTTATTTATTTATTTTCATTCATAACCAAACAAGCCAAAAAGCACTTCTTTTTTCCTATCATTAAAAAGAGACAACTATTTATTGTTGTCTCCTATTCAACAGTCTAAATTCTTTTAATCACTATACTACACATAGGTAACATCAAATACATCACCACCCATTAAAGGCATGCATCAAAACATGGAACCATTTACGGGGAAACTGTGTAACTTAAATATTATTTTCTTAAAATTAATGGGTCATAATTATATTATCCATTTAAATAAACCTTATTTACAAATTGAAAAAACAATAACCAAACTTAGATAACTAAATTTTTAAACAAAATTCTAGGAAATAAACCTCAATGATTCAAATAAAACTCTTAATTTTCACTATAATCATAAGATCTGGGACGGAAATCCCAACCATAGCTTGCTCGATCTGTTTGTGCCTCAATTTTCTATTCAAAACAACCTTTCCATTGTACATACATCCCCAAATGATTTTGATATATTTTTATTCTGATTCGATTACATCCAACATTTCATAATATTTCAAGAGAAGACCCAAATCGGTAAATGCAATAATTCAACTTCACATTCTCATGATTCTGACTAAGAAGTGCACCAGAAGACTAGTTTGAGTGGAGGGAATTCCCATTCTCACTAGATGGAGAAGGTATGGAATGGTTGTACAATCTAACACTGGGTAATATCAATGATTGTAGGGATTTAAATTGATGCCCATAAATATATTTATTTCCACATTCAGTATCACTATCAATAAAAATGAGATTTATGTCATATGATAACCAACTAGAGATACCCTTTATGAGTACTAGGAGTGTCTCAAGAAGCTCTATTCTAAATTCCCATATCATGAAATTTATGAACATTAATTTCTTTTTTCTTCTAGATATTAATTACTGAAACCGATCAAAATATACTATATGCTCCACCGGGGGGGGGATCTTTAATCGATATGTCACTGTTATATGTTAGAGTTCTAAATGAGAAGATTTTGAAAAACTCACAATAATATGGAATTAGTGGTATATGAAATAGGGAATAAATTATGTATCAACATATAATTCATCTACATTAATTTAAAATAATATTTATGAACTCACAAGGATATTCCATAAAATATTTATAACTTAATAAAATGAAAAACAAGATTAATCTCATATATGAGGTTCATATTCTTCAACCACTCATTATAATAATCAGGGTTCTACTATACATGAGACAGAATAATATGTTGCAATGCATTATCCAAGGAAACCCCAGCATTATCAACTATGTCAAGAGACCAACCATTTTAGGAACTAGATTTAAGTAGACCATGAAGTGATAGAGTTGATTAATAATGAGGAAGACTTACCTGCTAAGAAATGTGTGCGAGATCGGTAGGATCTGGATGAATTTTTGAATGAGTATGAGGTAGCATATGATCTCTTCATTCCTCACATAGAAGAAGAGAAAAACCTACTCTCTCTATATCAAGAAATTAATGATGCAGAATGAATCCAAAAGTTAAAATTTGAAGAAAGTATAGAGGAGACCAACTCCCTTAATCCATCCATTGTGATCAAACTTCAGGAGGAACTTACCGCTGAAGAAGAGATTTTACAAGAACCAACTCAGGGAGATGATATTTATTTGAACTATTTCTTTTTGGATTTTATTCACACTTATTTCACAATAACATCTTATGGTATTTAATTTTCATATTCCTCAAGTACGTTATTCCCAATATGAAGATGAGGAAACAGAACATGCACCTATTGAAGAACACATAGAGCTCCCTCACATTACTGAACATGAATTTGAGGAGGCCCATGTTGAAATCCAAGTAGTAGAGATTGTGTAAATAAATAAATTGGATGCTAATTGCAATAGAGATAATTTCATTGTTTATGTAAATTTAAATTATATTCATATATAAATATATAATTACGTTCCCTTTTATAATTGAATTCATGAAACCCATGTTGATCCATCACAGGAAGAAAAGGGGAGGTTTAACGAGTATAATCTAAGGAATATAATGATCCATAATTCATCCTACCCCCTCCATTCATGCTATACATAAATTTGAATGGGATCCATCTGTTAAAAACAATCTTTGGATCATTCCTCGCCATGAAAGATGATTAGAAAACATGGAAAATCCTGATGTGGTGGCTCATGTCTAAGAAGATACACCCACCATCAGATTAGTGATAATATCTTGTACTTCCCTCTGGAGGATGTATAAATCCAGGTCCCATATAAGGGATCATAAAAATATTTATCTTCAAATGATTTCTATGAATCTATATTTAAAATCCCGTTTTAGTAATTATTCCAGCCTTAATGCCACTCCCCCTTATATTTTTTAGACTAATTGACTTGATTTTTGTACAAAATTTGGTTCTTTTATTATTTATGTTAATGATGGGACATGGAAGCCCCAAATATCCAAGGAGGAAATAGAAATAAGCTTCATTTAAAAAGGGAGTTCAATTTTATTTTTCATCTTTATATTAGTATAATTTTTTACACTAAAAATATTTCTTGATCTTTAATCTAAAATTGAATGACCACACTTGAATTAATGACTTACATGACTTATCTATGATGTATGATTTTCTTAGAAATACTATGATGACATGTTTTATATTGAAATGTTAATTTTATTGAAATGGAAAAATAGAGAAAGGAATGTATAAATTAATGAGTGTATATTTATATGATAACTCATTACTTTAGGGAATTAGGAGATTCTTGTAAAATAAATTTCCCTATCATTTTTCATGATTTGAATTTATATTATCATGTGAATTGATTTATTATTTTTATTCAATCAATGAGTTATTGTTCCAAATAATATGTCTCATTCTAGAGATTATTTATAGACCAGTAACATTCTTTTTTATTCTCGAGTATATTTCTTTAGTGATCTTGGGACTTGTCAGCGACCCAAAATGCATATGAACTATTCATAAGTATGAAGATGAAAAAACACATTTAAAATGATTGAAGTGTGTTCTAACAAACCACTTTTCAATGAAATATCATCTATAAATCAATCATTATTTATACCATAGAGACCATTAATGAAATTTACAGGGATAATCCATGTTTCAATACATTTTTATCCATTCCTACCCAACTATTGGTGTTTTTATGATTTTAAAATTTTAAAAGTGGGGTTGAAGGGAATCATGGTTGAAGGGATTATTTTAGTTTAAAGGAAGAATAATGGGGTTTCTTGTTGTTGGAATAATTTAAGGTTATTTATTCTTTATTGATACCACATTTTTTCTAACATGATTAATAAAAATTGAAAATGAAAAAAAGAAACAATAATAATAATAATGGGTTGTGATTTGTGAAAACCAAAAAAACACAGTAACCATAACTATTATTTTAATCATATGTGGTTTTCTGTGAGATTTGAGGATTATTCTAATCGATCATTTTAAAAAAAATGAGATTGTTCTATGAAAAACAGAAAAAACATTATCTAATACAATATTCAAGAGGGTCTAAAAATCATTCATGATGCATTATTGTCCCATAACCTATACATTTAGTTTTGGGGAAGTTGAGGTTTCTACATCAAAGAGGCGAAATTACAATATAGTTTTATTTTTTATATCGTGCATTGTACATAAGAGGTATACCAACTCCTTGTTACTTGATTTTTAAGGAATGAAATCTTACCAAACTTATGCCTAAATTTCAACTTATCCTAGATTGAAAATTCTACATGTTTTTTAGTTTTTTTGGTTCCTAAAAAGTAATGAAATTCAGTCCATTACAAGATTATTGATAACGATAATGTTCTCATGATATGATCATATATCCACATGAATTTTATCATGGGTTATTATATAAAGTAATACATTTTCAGGGAGATCATGATTTGGCATGTTTATAAATAATGAATTTCAGAACATAAATGAATGAAATTATATGTTCCATCATATCAATAAAAGTAAAAGTAAAATGCATGAATTTATTTTTTGTTTGTTAAAACATAAATTGAATAGATATTTTTATGATATTTTATAATTATATATTCCATTGAATTTTTTTATTAATATGGAATTTTAAAATTCTTAACATTGGTTCCATCATATTTCCAATGTTGATATTTTATACTTTAGGAGAAGCATAATTTCTTTGTGAGGTATTTAATTGATATAATATTTTACAAATATTTCATGTATTTAAATAATTTAAACAATTCAAATTTATCTATTTTTGATTATTTTCATGAATTTTGAATTTTTTTGTGTTTTTGTATAAATTTTGAAAATTTATTAATTCTAGAATATAGATAGATATTAATATAAATTATATTTTGGGAATATATTTAGAAATATAATTCAAATTTGAGTAATAATGTTTTTAATGATTACATGATTTAGGGTCTTCAACCATTTCTTCTGAACCAATAACATAATTATACATTTAGAGGCCCAAAAGAATCAATAAATTTGAAAAGTTATTCAGGGAGATAGAGTGTACACCCCCTTTGGAAATGAGGCATGCCTCAGTATAGACACTTATAATTGAAGTGATTCCAAATCAAATTCAATGATTAATCACATATATGTTTTCCCAATGAATCTAATAGGTTTATACACTAATTAATGTATTAATTGTATGATAAATATTGGAGTATTATTTCTGTAATTATCATCCATAAAACATCATACTCATTAATAGTTCCCTAACATAATAAATACTAATCCAATTAATGTAAAATTTTGTGGGGAGATAAGAAATACAATTTTAAAAAACCAATATTTAGTGACATTGGGGTGGTTCTAACATAGGTTTATCAAATAAGATAAAACATTTAGGGAAAAAATTATACTGGACAAATTTTCTACTTTTTTATTTATTTTCTTTTTCTTAGTTTTGTACTATATTATTCATACCCATTCATCTTGATTATGATTATCATGGTGGGGTAAAAATTTGAGTTCTTGGATAAGGGTTAGTTCTATATTACATAATTCTATAGTAATTTTATGTAATTTATTGAAATATATTTTTCTCTTATGTGATGTCATTTTCAATTTCATATAACGGTTTTGATTTTCCCATGTGAACGTATTTTGTTTTTGATTCTATCATTTAATTTTTCTTTTTTCAATGACCATTATATCCCTCCACTATATTCTGGTTTATACATGATTTACTAGACCTTCACATATTAGTGACGTACTCAATGATTTTCAGTATGTGTGAAATGAGTAGTGGATATTCATGATTGTTTTGGATAAACAAGACCTGGTCAAGAATTTCCTAAATCAGTTGAGGATATTTATTGCAAATATTATTTACAGGGAATGATAGTATACCAAATTAATATTTTTTAAGGTTTTCTATCACTATCACCCTTTGACCATAGATGTGAGAGAAAACAACCAAGGGATCTCAATTTAATCAACAAAGTTAAAAAATATTGAATTAAATAGAATTAGGGTAACATTGAAATTAGAAAACTGAACCCAAAATAATTACCCTTATCGTATCATATATTTCAATCACATGTGTTTACAATTTTATTTCAATAATTATTTTAATTTATTTCATTTTTAATTTTTTATTCAAAATAAAAAAAGTCACAAAAAAAAGTTTTCTTCTAATTAAAAAGTGACAACTGTTTTGTGTGAACTCTTCTTCGAGAGACTACCTATGGTCAATCACTAGACTACACATAGGTAATATAAAAAATTAGGTTAAAATCCCCCATGATATGTGTTCATCATGGTCATACCCATAATGTAAAAATATCTCAGTATATTGATCATATTGGGGTTATTTTATAATCATTATTGAAAAAAAGTTGACGTATTTCGAGAGGGAAATAATATAAAAATTATATTAGATAAACTTACGTCCTCTTTGTGTATCCCCATTAGGTTTGCACAAAATCCTTGAATTTTACAAATTTATCTTAAAATAAGTCTCCAAGGATGAGGTTAGGGAAATTGGGATGTAAATTGGGATGATTTTTGGGGAGAAAACATTCTTGAGAGTAGTGGATTTGTTGGGAGATTGAGTGTTTTTATATTTTAGGATGATTGGTATTCTAGTAAATACTTAAATTTATTTAATATAGGATTGTCTAACATACCTCATATAACCCAAAAATTGAATAATAATGGATGAGAGAAATTATTTTGTCGATAAACACCTCCATAAAACACAATGAAATAAGCTTGGGATTACATTATTCCTCAACTTTTATGTTTCCTTATTTTATTAAATTTTGGGTTTT
This sequence comes from Viscum album, assembly GCA_963277665.1. Lineage (NCBI taxonomy): Eukaryota > Viridiplantae > Streptophyta > Magnoliopsida > Santalales > Viscaceae > Viscum > Viscum album. Next base: position 694,092,458 of record OY728145.1, read on the forward strand.
TAGGTAACTATTGTCTCAACCTATGTTATTTATCAATTAAGAATAAATTAATGAGAGATATATTTGAAAAATTATACTCAATTATTTAAGATATGAAATGAAAATTATAAAATTAGAATCCCTTGTATGATAGTGATTAATTTTCATATAATTTCATGTAACACACACAAAATATGTTAACTATAAGCATTCCAATAATATTTTTACTATTTAGGGTTGAATATATTGATTAAAAAAGATTAAATGTCCCTTGAATGGAGAATATTTTATATTTATTAACATATTAAAAATCACTTTACGGAATATTGAATTTTTATTAATTTTAATTCTTTTGACAAAATATAATTTATTATAAAATAACATTACTATTAGTTTTGATAATATTTATTAAATTTGAATTTATAAAATATCATCAAAATATTTGTTTTTTAAAAATATTTATTTGACATATTTTTTTTATGAAATAATGTATTTAAAAAATCATTGGAAACAAAAATTCATTCTATTTATCTCACTGATAATAATTTCAATATCATTTAATTAATATAATTATTCTTTAATTAATGAATATGTTATTGTTTTATAAAAATTGAGTGTAATTATATAATCTATATAAAATAAAGATAAATAATTATGACGAAAATAACTCATTTTTATCCAAAATAAAATTTATAATAGAACCTATGTAGATTTTCTCTATGTCGAAGGATTTATAGAAATTAAAAGGGGAAAGGAACATTTTTTGTCTTTTTCATTATTTAACACACTATATGGATCCCTTTCATTGAATATTTTTTTAAAAACCCCTAAATATCTAGAATAAGGTCATAATTTTAGAAATGTTTCCCTCCAATCAATGTTGGGAAAGTGTTGGATATTTTAAAACATTATGTTCAATGTTTAAACCCTACGTAAAATCTTGTTTTCATTAATAAAAGTAATTAATTTTAATTCTTGTCACTATTAAATTTTGTTAAATAAAATTTTGATAAAAATATTAAATAAATATATGTCATAATTATTATAAAAATGTATTATTGTTATCCAAATTCAATTCACATATGTTTCGAAATTTAATTTGAATTTAATCACACAAATGGAAGGAGAAAGCAAGTTTTTTAAGTGAAAAAGCTCAAATTTTCAAAAATACTTTATATATAATTTAAATATGAAATTAAATAAATAGAATTATATTGTATTATAATATTTTTAACTAAACTATTTTTTTAATAAATCTAATTCAATATATAATTATATATTATAAATATTTTAAATGAAATTTCTGTTTTTAATTAAAATATTGTACTTATCACTATTCAAAAAAATGAATCTTCTCAAAAAAATTACAAAACCTCACCCTAAACTAAATTTTAAATATAAATTTCAAATTATCATTTTATTTATTCAAATAAAATTTATAATAGTGTCAAAGTTTAGTTTTATATCAATTTTTCCCTTAAAAGGAAGCAACATTACCTTTTGAAAAGGGGCGACTTTTATGCATAAAATATGATGTGTTCATATATTACAACTATAAAATATCTTATATCAATAAATAAATGAATATTTAATATAATTGAAAAATTGAATTAATGTATTTAAAAACATACATTTTTTTATAATTACTGTCCTATTGTAGGGTCCAAAAAATTCTACAAAAGGTAAATCCAATTACCCCAAAATTTGGAAAAGGACCAAACCGGTCCACATACCGGCTCCCATCAACAGTACGCAGCCGGTTCAGCGAACCGCACTCCCGAAGACTCTGTTGTTCGAGAAATGGGGGCAGAGTGCCTATGTGGGCGCGAGCCAGGAAGACTGCCGATGAAGCTAGCTCGTTCCACCATCGCGGACCCCATCGTTCGCGGAATAGAGGCGGAAGTCGTATGAGTATGCGAACGTCGTCGCATCTGAAATGGAGGCGGAAGCCATATGGCACCGTGAACCTCGTTTTTCGCAGAATAGAGGCGGATTGGTATGCCGCCGCGAAGCAACCCCGCATGCCACGACTCATCAAAAATCTTTGGTTGACCGAGTCATCCGCGGGTGGGGGATTCCTCCATGGGCTTCCACAAAAAGTGACGTGCGCCCATCGATATATCCTCTTCGTGAATCTATAAAGAGTCACCGAGGGGAACCAAAAATGAAAAAGAGGAAGGACGAGTGAAAACCCATGGGGAGACGCTGGAGAAATACCTCCCAGCGGTAATGTTCTGCGACCATCTGCGAACCCCATATCGTCTGCGGATGCACTCTTCCGCATAGTGGATAAACCAAACCGCGAACCACATGCGGCCATCTCCTTCGCGGATGACCACCCCCTCCGCGGACTAGTTTCGTTCATGAAATGGAGGCGGTAACCCCTCCAGAGGTGCGAAGCATGATGGGCACCGTCCAGCCATCGCAGATAGCCTCCTTCGTGGCCCTCTCATTCGCGGAAAACCTCCTCCGCTGATAGCCTCCTCCGCGACTGTCCTCCCTCGCAGCCAGCTCCTCCGCGGACACCCTTCGCGGACAACCAAACTGCGAACCCTTCGTGGGCAGCTCCTCTGCGGCCAGTCCCTCGCTGTCGGCTCCTCGCGGACGGCTCTTTGGGGACAGCTCCTCTGCATCCCTCCCCATACAGAAAACCCCATGCACTCACTTGTTCATACCGGGGGGGATGCGCCCCTGCACCCCCACTCGGGGTCCGTGCCGGGCTGTGGTCCCAGCCCTCTAGGCAGGCACCTTCGCTACCGTCACTGACCCCCATGAAAAATGGAGAGTCGCACCGTGAACTTTTCATCCCGGGTCAACAGTATTTTACATTACACCCTTGCGCCGCCCCAACATCTGTCTTATACATTTACATGAGTCGATCTACTCCTCATGACTCTCCTATAACCCCATTACCTAGCTCCTTTTTCTAGGTTTATCTAGAAAATTCTTCCCTTGCGTAAGTCCCACACAAACCTTTTCTAGGTCTCTCTTACCTAGTCGTTCGGACCACACGACGTTAAACGGTATGGACATTGTCCTGACCACATGACGTTAAACTTTATGGCCTTCGTCCTATCCATATGACATTAAACTATACAGAAACAGTCCCCTCTACATGACTATAAACTGTAGCACACACTTTCTTCCGGACATAGGATACCTCTTACTCCAAATAAGAGATTCCTTATTCTCCAAGCATAATATGCCTAATGTCGTGATCACAATGGCGTACCTTTGAGAGCATTGGAATCTATTCAAACATTCTATCACTCCACCTCACGCTTTGCATGTCCTTCGATCGGATCTTCATCCACTTCCATGTCCGAAGGGACCCCCTAATAGCCTGGTCCCATGCCGCATCGGCTCACCTACCGTCCTGGGCCAACGCCCCGGAAGACTTTTGACAACACTTTGAGTCAGGTACTGTGTTTCGAACACGGTCAGTAGATGACCCTCATTTGTTTGTCCCCATCTCAGGCTAACTTGATATGGATGCTGTGTTTCGAACATCGTCAATAGTTATCCTCCATCCCCATGACACCCTCATTACGTTCCGAATGTCGGGCATGTAATTCACACTTTTCATCTCCCTTTGTTTGGACAGATTCCAACGCCCATGGCGTTATCCTGCTTATGCACTTGCGCATAGGCGTTGGACGCCATTATATTCCTCAACCCGCCAATGGGTTGGGATGCCCTCATGGCTAGACATGAGGAAGACACTATGGGATTCCATCCCAGAGTAAGCCCCGACTTTATGGGCCGCTCCATGCATAATCCCCACTCCACCTCTCACGGACGCACCTTTCGCGACGTGATCGTCTGGTCCCTGCTGCCTCTTGTTTCTCACACCGAGCATGAATCACGTGGGCTTAGAGTAAGCATCGACCATGACCTCCACTTATGGGCCTCCTCAGAGTTTAATCCCCAATCCATTACTCTGGGCCTCCTGAGAGTGTAGGCCCCAATCCATTACTATGGGCCTCCATCCTGGAGTAAGTCCTGAAACTATGGGTCACTCCATGCATAAGCCCCACTCCACCTCTCACGGACGCATCTTTCGCGACGTGATCGTCTGGTCCTTGCTGCCTCTTGTTTCTCACACCAAGCATGACTCACGTGGGATTAAAGTAAGCATCGACCATGAATTCCTCTTATGGGACTCCTCAGTGTGTAATCCCCAAGCCATTATGAACAACGAGGACTTTGATTCCCTACCACTTGGATACGTAGGTAGGCTCCATGAGGTTCAAGCCCGATCAGTCATCCCGCATGTTGTTAAACTATATGATGTCCCGCATGACGTTAAACTGTATGCCCGAACTATGTGGACTTTGATCCGTTCTAAGGCATAGTACGTAGCTAACCTCCTTGAGGTTCAAGCCCGATCACCAGCAGACCCCCTGGGTCCACCTTCACGTCGGTTCTCTGACGCTCCCATTCGAACTACGTGGACTTTGATCCATGTCTCTTAGGCAGGGTACTTAGGAAGCCTCCGTAAGGTTCAAGCCCAACAATTGGTCGATCCAACTATATTTACATCGGTTCACCGTGCCAATCCCAGCGCCGCCTCAATGAGTCCCGACTCCACAAGGTCATTAATCCAACGAGGGATGGTAAACCTCGAGAATCAATGATTCTGAATCCCTACGTTCAGTTGACCATTGCCAACCATGGAAAATCTGTGGATACAATGCTTGGGTATAAACCAAAGATTCGCGAACATATGAATACGTCTTAAATCAATAAGAGAGTCCCGGAACGGGCAATAATTCCCCCCCAAAAGGGTGCGATGAGCCCGACTTCCCATCCTATAGACCAATGTGAGTTCTTAAGCGTTGCTGGTCAGACCATCCGGCGAACGCCTGCCTTTGGAAAGTAGGTCCACGTGTCATCAGATACGGAACTGTGGGGTATTTCGAGACCGACCCGAAACACTTATGTAATTTAAGCTATGATATATATTTCATGTAACATAAGACATAATTTTCTTCTTTTATGTTCTTTTTGTGTTATATATAACCTGCTATATTGTCTCTTAAAACATGGGAAATATTTCTTATGGAAATAAATTTGATTCCTGGTAGAATATGTGGGAGGTAAATTGTGATGAAATTTATAATAAGGGGTATTATATTGAAGGGGAATGAGAAGATGCATTTGTATTAATATGAAACCCTGGACAAATCTCTAGTAAGTTTAGAAAATTTAATATAGAAATCTATGTTCTTTAAAATTAAAAATGGATTATTTACCCATGGATTTAGATCATAGTATTTCACATTTACTGAATCATTTTTACATTGTTATGTTACATAACCAAAATATAATTTGTTTCTATTGTTTCCCCAATGGAAATGAATTTTTTTTACAAAGAATTATTTTAAAATCATGAAGATCATTTTTAGAATTTTTAATATTCCATTTTAGGTTTGGGAAGTGATTTCAATACATTAAAATGCATTATTCTTAAAATTCATCATATTATATTTCATGGATTTATTTATATTATTTTTTATATTAATTTATAATAAAAATTAATTCATAATATGTATGATATATGTATAACATATTTTCAAATATTAAAAATAAATAAATAACTAAGAAAAATATAAAAAATGATCAATTTTATAATTATGAAATGATGATTATTAATTTTATGTCGTTATTATAAAATTATATATATATATATATATATATATATGAAATATAGTTATTTTCTAAATATAATAATTTATTATGATATCATAAATTTATCACAATAAATGTAATAACAATTCAAAAAAAATTATTTTAAGAATTGATTTCTGAAATTAATTACCTTTTTATTCCATGGTTAGTATACATTATTTTAACTTACTTATTATAGAATTACCATAATATATTTTTTACATGATCGGATATTTATTTGTCCCACATAAATGTTTTGTTAATTTTATAAATGTTATATAGCTATTTGATTATTTTAATGGTCACATTTCCCTTAAAAATTTCACATTTCCCATTTTAAATACACCTTTCTCTATCCTTTAAATCAAATTATTATGTCCCTCAGTTTGTATATCTTGTAAAATCTATTTTTTAAATCATTATAGAAAAATATCTATTATTATTTTATTGGAATTATAAAACTCTTGAGTTCATTATTAAGTTGTTTCCACATATATTTACATATTTATTTCTCATTTGTTTCTGTTCAAGTGAATGTCACACTCAAATTAATATAATACTATAATTATGAAATAAAATGTCATGTATTTTTTGATAGTTATTATGAAAAAATTATTTTCTTTAGTAGTATCACATATCCAATATTTTCACCATAATTAATAATTTTTTCTTCATTATTATTGATATTTATCAATCCATAATACAGTTTTTCAAATTATTCATTGCTGCGACCCTTCCCTAGTAATACCTTTAGATGAAATTATCCCCTACATTAAACTCTGATTTATTCACCCACTTATTTTCATAACATTTTTTCTACATTGATTCATCTTGATATGATTCTTGGTAGCTCGAATATCCACAATATTGTTCCTAATGAGTTCTAAAAAAAGTCACATTTCCCCACCTTATTCCATATATATTATAGTTATATATCATTTTTAATCACGGGATTTATAAAATTAAAATTTTATATCTGATTGAAATGTGTTTTTATATCAATTACACTAGAGTTGCATATTTCTCAAAGGATCCATTAAATAAAATTGAAAATGAACTTAAAATTTACACAAATTTCTAAATATTCCTTTTATATTACCCAATATTCAAAGGATTGTAAGTGGTAATCAAACAGATCTCCCAAATTACAGACATTTTAACACTTTGGATATCCAATATTTTTTAGGTGGATTGAAAATACATTGATGAATGAGGTGTGTTTAAGAGTATTGGTTATTGGAGAAGTCCCTTATGATGTGAGTTAATAAATAGAGATTTTGAGTTGATCATAAAAATTATATGATCAAAATCGAATTAACCATAGAAATATATTTCAAGTATTTCAATAAAAAACAACGTATCACCTTATGTGTTTTCTAGATAAATTTTATATTAATGGAACTATTTTACTTCTATCCTTATACAATTAAAAAATTATTTATGAAGTAGATTTCATGTATCATTTGTTTTCAAAATGTTAGTTAGTGATTGGAATTATTTTTTGAAAATATATAAATGAAAAAGATTGAATGAAATTTGTAAAATAGTTTTCAATGAGTATGTGGATGTAAAAGAAGGTTTTTTTATTACCCCAATACAACCAGTTATAATTCATGGTCTAAGATCCATTTATTTTCAACAATACTAACACTATAAAATCAAAATAAATTAAAATTAATGTAGGAGATAGTGTTGTCTTAGGTATATCTTATTCTATTCCATATGGCTGTCCATAATTGAAGTTACATGATTCACACATGTTTTGTAAAACCCTTGAAATTCCCATTGTGAAAGTGGTTGTGGTATGTGAGTTTTAAACATAATGGATCAATTATGGGGTTGAGACGAAACCTAGAGAGAATAAATAGACATTTCATTATAGGAAATTAATTTTTTAAATGTAATGAAATTAAAAGGTTGTTTTTTTATAAAAAAAATTGGAATAGTATCAAGAAGAACACAATAAATAACATGACTGAATATAATAAAGTGAAATAAAATATTATGATGTAGAATCATAAAATGATCAATATACAGTATGATGGGTGGTTTATGTTAATGATATTTTTATAATTTTATATAGTAAACTAGGAGATATTAATATATATATATATATGACATTTTTATTTCTTGATGCCACAGTTGAAATAGTTAACTTGGAGGTCACCATATAATAGATATTTTTTCATTATGATATACGAAAAATATAAAATTTGAATGTATTTACGATAAAAACTAAGTAATCATTTAGATAATTGGTCAACCATTTCAGAAGAAATTTGTTTTCATGTTAGGAGTTGAACAATAGTGCAAAGGCGAGAATAATACAAGAGGCACTTGACATCATGGGATGCAAATGATTATTGAAATATTAGTTATTATCATTTATTATTTTAATTGGATTTCTGAATAATATCCTTATTGTGTTCCTTAATCTAATTGATAAAAAATATGAACATTTATAGTGAGTTCTCAACCTTTTTTCACAATGGATAATAACTAAATAAAAAGTTTAATTGATCCTTATATTTTTCCATTTCTCATGTGTAATCCATGTAACTCAATCTATCATTATCTCATTATAAAAATTGTTATCTATTATCATTTAGATTTCATATGTAAACACAGATTAAGAGTTGTAGTTTTAGTTTGTCCAAGCATTAAATAGGTTTTCAATGGTGGTATAGTAACTCATAGGCCAATAACTTTGTATCAGATAATCCCTAAAAAATTTCTAGGCAATCTAATGGAAGTGATTTTATTTTTATAACTATAGACAATAGATAAAATAGATATATTATATGTAGGGATAGTTTCAATTCAAATGTAGTTCTATTTTTGGGGGAACATATTCCATTTAAGGAAGGAATAGGTGGATCTGTATCTTCTATCTCATGTTCCAGATTCATCAGATCACCAGGAATGTCATTCATACTCCCAATATTTCTATATAATATACCATACATCCTAAAAAATATAAAATCACAAAGGATGGAGTACAAAACATTACATTAGTCTCTCATAGAGAAGTTGTTGACATAACTAATAGGAATAAAAAAGTAATAGAATATTTTAGAACCACCATTATTTAGATGAAGTAGACAATAAATTTATGGAGTCACAATTATATAAGTTTTAGTACCAATTTTTACATATTATTAAGTGTGATGATAAAATGGAGGATGATATAAATTATTAGGTGAAAAATATTTCAATTTCAATTTAAGAAACTAATAATATAAAAACTACACAACTCTATTGGGAACATTGGTGCAGATATTCTTGAGTAATTTATATCAGATTATTTGTACCATTTAGGACCACCTAATGGAGGATTAGGGCATTAATAAACTCATTAATTTATTTAGTTTATAAAAGATAAAAAATTTACAATAATTAATGAAAAATGAAAAAATGATAATCATATGGATTTCATATCCATAAATGATTCTGGGAATGTATAATTGATGGTGACTTTATAAGAATAAATTTATTATAAATACCATGTTATGGATTTCATGATGTTTACGTCATTATATAGTAATGATATTCAATGAGCTAATGTAAAATTGCATTTTAAACAACCAGTAATGTTTTTAAATAATGTGAAATTTAAAAGAAAAAAATATATCTTAAGTTACATAAGCTAAATCAAGAATATGAAGCTGATGGTAAATCACACAAATCCTCATGTAGAAACTAAATGGAAAGTGGTTATAATGGTGGAATTATATATAATTGAAAATGAAATTCAATAACAAAATGGATGAATAAAAGTTTATCAATTCTGTAAGACACATCTTGAGATGGGTAATGTGAATGAGAGGGGTAGGACTAATAAGATAATGGGAAAATAAATTTCTTGGATAAATAAATTCATTTAAAAACACATGAAGTTGATAATAAGAGGGGAGTAAAAATGAGGAAGCATGTTGTGAGGCATAAATTGAACTGAACTACCAATTAAAGTTTACTCTTTTGGTATTATAAAATGGAAATTGGTAACATGTGAGGACAAATATTGTATTTAAATTTATGAATGATATTTTAGGAAAATATATTAATGAATTGATATCTAATGTAATTGTTGATATGAAAGTAAATTCCATACGTAATATTTAAAATTTCATATAAATATTTTACTCTAGGGATATAATTCCTAAAATTGAATTTTTAAATTTTTCTTCTAATAGTATGGAGTTACAATCTCTTGATGAAAATTGTATAAACACAAAAAATTCAATAATGATCAATTACATTATGTTTTAAATTTATATCAATGTATTTAGAGAATTCTAGAATACATTAGTAGAATAGGTTGTTTCCATATATCTCACAATTAATTGTCTTCATTTATTATGAACCATTGTGTTGCAAAATTTTGTAATACCCTGATATTTTATGATATATTTATCGATAGATAAAACTAGTTGATTAAATATCATTTGATACATAAAAATATGAGTCTGAATGAACCAAAATATAGTATACAGTTATAAACATTCCATTAAATTTGGGTATTTAATATATTTTTTTTGAAAAATTATATGTTTGTTATTTTAGATAAATCAATTATATTGATAAATAATCTTTAAAATTTATATAAAGTAAATCATATTCTTTAAAAGATCATATTTTCTCAAAAATGATTTTTATTAATTTGTACGGGAAAATATAATATTTAATATATAAATGTTTTTGAAAATTTTTATGAATAAATGAACTTAATTTTAAAAATAACAATTAAAAAATAAGTATAGCTTGAAATTTCTATAATTTTATAGAAAATGATTATTTTTTTGATCAGTATTGAAAAATACTTATGTTACATTAAAACTATTAATTGGTATAAAATTTTAAAAATGTTATTTATTATATGATTTTTAAATTCAGTATATTTTATTTATATTATTAATAACTTAGTTAAATTCATTAGAACAATTTTTTTGACTTTGGTATAAAATATTTATATACTTAAGAAAACAGTTTATCGGTAAAACTTCTTATTATCCTTTTTTTAAGATTAATTAAAAATTAATTTCATGAAATTATCTGAACTAAATTTGATAATATAGATTCCATAATTGGAACCATAATTTCAGGATTTTATAATTATTATAATTGTAATATTTTCATAAATAATTGTTAAAATTGTAAACATTTGTCATGAGATTTATTTTTAAAACAAGTTTACTTGAGGTTAATCCAATAGATAAAGATATGTTTTAGGCTTAAACTTATATAAATCCAATTTTATGTTCGTATTTTGACCTAATAAAATCCCATAATAGATTAACATTCTATTTTTAATTATTTTTCATGACTATGACATAATATTATTTTAATCATATAACAAATTTCACGTGTGTCCCCACCCCCACGTAAAAAAGGACGCCCCTCTTTTCCCTTACTAAAATATCATTAAACTATATATATCAACCACCACTTGAACAAATATCTTCTAAAAATCTAGTTATATGATTTATATGAGAGTATAATCTTAAAATACTTTTACATATACCCTTAAGAGTTGATTTTAAATATACCCACATAAGAAGAATTAATCATCCAAGCAAACATCATTCAATTTTTTTTTGTTATTATACATCATATAAATCTATGGAATTCATCACAAAATAAGAAAATATGTATCTAAAATATACCTAAATATTATAATACTTATCATACCATCATTATTTACCCACTATTTTTTAAAAAGTAAGTTCAATTTATTACAACTTTGAAATTATAGACTACCACCTTCATATAGTGGTTCAGTAAATTTTACACCACCATAATTCATGAATGGGTATTATGATGGATTAAATTATTATTTATTATATTTATGATATAATTAAACATATTTAATTATATAATAATATCTTCCATAATACATTATAATTCATTGTAAAATTATAAAATTGTTTTTTATACACATTGAATAACACCTCCATAAAGCCATGTGATTTTAATTTAATTACTATTATACGATGATAACGATGTAAATGGATTTTAAAAAAATATATGTGTGTGTTTCTATTATTCATTCTATATTTATGGATCTGTATTTATAGAATAATATATTTTTTTTCTTTTCATTAGAAAATTAAAACATCATGCATGTTTACGTATAACCTACCATCTCCATGAACTGTGTAAATCATTTTTCTATTTTTACATTTATGGATGCACTGAAATATATATATAAATATATAATTAATGGATATTATTTAAAAATAAATATAACTATGATGGATATAATTGAACTGGGATCAAAGTACAATGAACCGAAATGGTGAATAAAAAAAATCTCATCAAAGAATGAAATAGTTCACAATCAGAAACTATTATTTCTATAAATAATTATTAATAAATTTATATTGAATGGTTATTAGTGGATCATGTAGGATATTATAATTATATAATTTTATTGGAATAAAATTCGTTTTAAATTAAAATTAATCTATAGGATGTTAAAATACATTCCATTCAAGTCAAACATGAGGTAGGGATTTTATGTTACAATCACATTGTTTTGTGTGATTGTTTTTATTAAATTTCTTATGATGAAAATTTCTAAATAATTTCTTGAATTTTATTTTAATAGGTCCAATACTGATATTTCAATGTAATAGTCTAATTTTTCATTATTTGAAAATTCATATTATTGAGAATATGATTTCATGAAGAACATAATTTATATACAATTTTTTATAAATATTTTTCTACCACGCATAATATTTCTATAAACGGGAAAAAATTATATTATATGATGATTTATAAAATCATTTTAAAATTATTTTTATTTCCAAAAAAATTAAATGTTATTTTTTTATTTTTTTATATATGATTTAGATTTTATTTTTTAATGAAAATGTGAAAGGATTCATTTTCTTGACATAAATGGAATGAACAGAACATCCCTACCAAAATGTAACATAACGATTTAATGATTAATTTTAATGATTATTGTTTTCATTTCCAAGAAAATTATTTCATCAATGTATGGTATATTTAAACATGTGAAATAAGTAGTAATATAAAAAAATTAATTTTATATTATCTACTATTCTAGTTGTCTTTAAAATATATTATTATGTTTCGATAACATCCTTTGATGTCTGCTATCATATACTAGGGAAATGGTCTATTGATAAGAAACATATTCTTTATTTATATGGTTTCTGATTATGATAATGAGATTTTTTAGAAACACATATATTTTCCACATGTTATATTATGGTGAAATATTCAATGTTTTATGAAATGTGGTTCTTTTCTGTGGTTTAGGATGTATGATGAATGATTTATGATCTTCTGGAACATATATGAATTAAATATTATTATATGAATGATGGTAAGAGAAATATATAGTCCTCGTGTCATTTGGTAATGATGGATATATCATGAGGTAGTAAATACATTAATGAGAAGTTAATTAAATTATATTATGGAATTTTACCACGATGATAGTCTTGGGAGTCAAATTAACTAAGGATATAACGAAATTATGAGTAATCCAATCCACAATGATTTTAATTATAGTGAACTATTAATATAGAAATAATTTTCTATGATTATGTGTAATCCAAAAACTAATATATTATACCAATGTTATTCATTTATTAATCATGTTACTTGATTCATTTATGCTTCTTATCTTATGAACTACCATGATTTATGAAATGACCTAAAATTATGATATACTGTGTGTTGTGTAATTTTTTCAGATGCTAATATCAGGTTCTTATTCAATTATTCTCATTTTATTCGTTTGTGATCATTTATATATCCCTTTTCAACCCTTTTAAATAATTTCAGATAAGACTTTCATATGATTCATTACCTCTTATAATGATGAAATTTTTTATGAATTATTTATACAAGAATGGTTCTATTTGTAATTAAAATTGTTTATGATGGTGTATATTTATTATGTACATGTTTTTTATGTATCCATGATTCCAAAGACACTAAACCTATATTATTATGAAATGTATCATAAAGTATTTTGTAAAATATTTATATAATAAGAGGAATTATTTATGTAAGAAAAGTATGGGTTTCAATAAACTATGTTTCCAATATTAGTTGTGGTATTATAATAAAAATTATCAATTTGGTTTTTTCAATTCATAAGTTGGGGAGAAAACTTATTTCAAAATTTAGTGCTAGCTATGATATTACACATGAAATCATGTCTTCTAGAAGAAAAATACAAATAAAATAAATTATAAAAAAGGAAATGGTAAATGAGTAAAATACAAAGCCTCATAGGATTGAAATTAATAAGTTTATTATAAATAAAAAATTACAAGTGTTTGTATATTTTAAATCATATATATGATACCCATGTATAGTTATCTTTGATGAAAGTTGATAATGTTGTCTTTCTATGAGTTTGGAATTAACCAAGGGAATAATGTACTTGATGAATTTTTTTTAGTGTCTTACACATGTTACTTATGACTATTTTATATCAATTAAATCACAATATCATAAGAGATTAAACAATTTTAAAACCAATATTGGAAATTGAATCTCATCTTCTATCAAAATGTTTGAGTCTGTTAATGGATCTAAAAACTAGAATGATTACATTAAAGAAATATCTTGAGAATCCTGAAAATGTTTTGATTATAGTGTATTTAAAAAATAGAAATAAGTAAATTAGTAGAGTATAATTATGGAGCTTCTTAGATAGCTTAATAACCATGTTAAATATAAAAAAATGGAAAATTAGTTTAGAGAAAATATATAACTACAAATGTCAATATTCTATATTTTAACCAACATTTATCATACCTCATCATTAAACATTAATTATTTTTTGTTTTTAATGTATTTATTCTTTCAAATATTTAATATATTTATGATTCCCAATTATATCGAGATTAATGGTGAAAATATAGAAATTTTTCATGATAGTTCTAAATAAGGAATATTTCTTTGACACACTACTAGAGGGTGTTGAATGGATTAATCATAGTTAAAAATTGATTATTAGAATCCTGTTATATATAATAGTTTCGATACCAATAATCTTAGATTTCATTATATTATATATATTATTATAAATCTTCCCTAATGGGAAATATATCATAGTGCTAAACTTTATATAATGTTGTCTCAAACGATATCCTAATATTAGTTGGAGGTATTGTAAGAAAACATTATTTTATTATTAACGACCAAATGTTTTATCAATGTAATTACATTCATATAATTATGTATTATATTATAATCCCATTTGTAATCCCAATGAAATATTATAATACTAAATACTATGTGATCAATAAATAATATTTTATCATTTCTATGTTTTGACATTCGCAAATCTGGCATCCACGGTTGTGATCGGAAATATGTTTGGAGTCCAATAAGAAAATAATAATTTTTTTTAATAGTAACCATCCCATATTAATAGTAATATGACCCTATGAATATTAAATTTTCAAAAATAATATTTACTTTCCCCATGAATGATTAAATAAAATTTAGGTATCTTATAAGTGACAATTTTACCATAGTAATACTATTGGTATCTTTATTAGTCATAAATAAATTAATATTATTAAATAATTAATTTAATGTAAAACATAATTTTCCTAAAATTTATTCATAAATTAACAATTCTATGTCTTTTGGGTTTTAAGATAATTTTAAAAGACCTTATGTAATTTTTTAAAAACATTATAAAATATGTTTTAATTTTAGAAATGGAATTATTAAAGTTAATTATGATCATAGATAAATATTAAACTAATCATATTTAGAAATTTATTTTTGAAAAATTAAATTCATATTTTTATTCTACATTTCGAAAAAATGTTATGGTCAAAATATTATATTTTTCGGAAATACAAGAATTTTTTATGAATAGTGAAATACGATAATTTACACAGTAAGTTAAAAACAGTAATTATAGAGTCTTGTATGATGTTCTTCTGATGTAATGCCAATTGGTTCAAATTGAAAAGATAAAATTACTTTATTTAGTTATATAATACTCCCTATTCTTTGTCTTGTGGAGAAATAATAAATTAATTAGTTTTTTATTGAGAAATCTCATATCCCCTCTACCATGAATACCACCCTTCACACCCTCATTTCCCCACACCTATCAAACTTCATGCCTTGCCTAAACTCTGCCCAAAAATCATCTGTCTCCTATATCCCATTTCCAATAGCTTTTTTTCGAATAAAAAGTCTTATCCTAGCTTCCTTAAGAGGATCTCAAGAGGAGTATTTAAGCGGTAATTCCTCTCTCTCTCTCTCTCTCTCTCTTTATTTTTTCCTTCAATATGAAGTTTATTTTATAATCTATCCCCACCTCTCTTCATCCATAAGGTATGGTAACAATAGTCTCTCTTGATTACCATAATAATATTATACTAATGGAATAATATATCATTCAACCCTTCCTCCTCTTCTTTTTTATTTTATAAAAGAAAATGTTGTTCCTGATTTGTTAATTTATCACCTTGAAGAACAACAAGCTCACTTTTTTCCATTTCAACCCTCACATCTGGTAATGAACCCATTTTTACGGTTGAACCAAAATATATTATATGAATTTTATCCTATTTAATGTTCTTGTTCTAACTTATTTACATATTACTATATGATTAAACAAACCATGTTTTTTTGGTCGAAAACCCACCCCAATTTAACTCAAACAATCATCATTTAATTCTAATATAATGATTCATCCACATGGTATATTATAAAATTCAATATAAGTTTATTTATAATTATGTGATATCATTAATAACATGAAATATCAGTTCGTTATGTTTACCAATGTTCTAAATGAACTTCCATTTATGAATACATTTGAATCTCTTCAGAAAATGATAGAAACAAACATTCCCAAACAATGTTTTTAAACACTATAACACATCCAGAAGCTTCGAAAAGAACATAATGATGTCATAATTAACCATATTCATGTATAAATGTTTCTAGAATTTATAATTATTGAATTCAATGTCATTATACGGGACATTAAAAAGAAGAAAACGTTCAGATACATGTAAATGAGAAATTCTTGAACCAAACTTTTTTTTCAGGTTCTCCCTCTTTCAATCCATTTTTGGTATGGTTATGCCATTAAAATGATTTTTTTATCTTATTATTACCTTTTCAATGATATAAATGTTTTAAACTTGAGTTTATGTCAAAGATATGTTTTCTAAAAGAACTCTTCTTTCAAAAACACACCTTTTACTTCTCAATCAGGGTTGATTGTTCTTGTATCAAGTATGATATTCCCTATTTCTTTTGGGAACACAAAGATAGTGAATTTGTTCTTATGAGATGAAACCCATTCCTTTAATGGGTTATTTATGTTCATTTTTATATATGTTATATGTTTCATGCATGATAATGAAAATATTATGATGTGACGTGTGTGCCCAAAATTATATAGTGAAAAAAAAGAATTTTATGATGTGATGGGTGTATAAAGAATTATACTACACTAAAATGAATTGGTTAAAGTAATAAATCTTATAAAAAAGGGAAATTATTTTTTAACATCATGCTATAATTTTTCACATCTATGTGTGGTAGTTAACCGCAAAGAAATGATGTTGCATTTTTAGGTATCGCCACATTTCAAGCCTTTTATTAATGTTTCCTCTACTATTCATGATCCTTTTACTATGTTATAATTAAGCTCACCCATTTTAATATTTTCCATATCTATCCTCTTACTGTGAATTTATATCATCCATTTTTTATGTATTACCTCAGGTGAATACATGTACAAAGGAGAGGTCACGATTTAATAAGAATCTAGAGAAGAAGGAATTAATTAAATGTTTATGTTTGATGTCGTAAATGTTATGTATAGTCCTTGTTTTCACAAGACACTAACATTTTTTATTTCCTCTATGTAATAATATTATGTTATTTTTCGTTAAAATTATTAAATAGTAATGTAATAAAATACATGGTCGTTATAGTTGGAATTAGAGGTAAGGTTTAGTTAATTTGGGAATTAGGAATAGTGTTCCCAAGAGAAAACCTCAACTATGGGACTAAGTAAAAATATAAACACAAGAAGATTTCATAGGGATCCCTTAAGTTATTATTTGAGTGTAAATTTTACAAATAAATAAGCTATCATGACTTTTTACTTAATTTTTGTTCTATCATTTTCTATTTTATAAAATGGTTGGAACAAAGAGAAACCAGGACCACACCTCATTTAAGGGCCAATGCAATGAATACCCAAAAAATATCCCCAATTCTTTGGGAGGTTTTGTTTAGAATGTCATAGAGATTATTACCCAACTATCTTAGGTTATGAACAATAACCAGAATAATGGTGAACGTCCTTATTCACCAATGAGGGACCAGCTAGCTATCAATTGTTTTATGCAGCAATGACCATCGATGTTTAGTGGTTCTTTTTATCCACTATTTACAGAATAGTGGGTAAACTCCATGAAGAAGATCTTTTCTATGCTTCACTATTCTGATATAGATAATGAGACTCTATTCGTTTTTCTTCTCTATGGAGAGGCCAATCAACAGTGGGGTTTGATTAAGAACACCATGCCAATGGATTAAATTTAATAGATTTAATGGGAAGACATTAAGATCTTGTTTCATAAAAAGTATTTCCCACGAAATCTTATTACAAAGATGGGGAGAGAATTTACGGAGCTCATGAAATGAAGGAGAATCTCTAATGACCTCTGTAGTTAATTTTACAGGGCTAGAAAGGTACACACATTCCAAAAGGATCTTACAAAAGGCTCTTGTAATTCTAGCCTTTGGGAGTTATGAAATATTTTTTTGATTTTCTCTCAAAGGGGATATAAAGTTTGTAGAATGGTCCCATGGCTATAGTGATAAGAAACAAAAGATAGAGTTTCAATACGGAGGATTTAATGATATAGTTTGGAAGAAAACTCAATGACCCACATTCCAAAAATGTTGGAAGTTACATCATGGGAACTACGTTAATGGGATGAGGAAAAGCTTCAAGTGTGGGAAAGAAGGAAACCATACTCAGGAGTGTCAAAAAGACATGAGAAAGAAATATTATGTAGGTGAATATAGGAGAGAACCACCCATGGTTCAATGCTACAACTGTAGGGAGTAAGGGCACTATGAAGGCCAGTGCACTAAACCGCGAGTCCTCGGGGGTAATAAATGTCAATAGCCACCAAATATAAAGGATCAAGGTAAGGCATATTCCATCACTTCTACGGAAGTAGAACAAGATACTGACTTCATACAAGGTACACATCCTATTCACTAAATAATGGAAAAGTATTAATTGATTCTAGTTTTACTCATTCCTTTATATCGTGAATGTTTTCTAGAACTATAGAATCAAAGCCCCAAATCTATAAAGTAGAGATATCTGTCAAAACACAATGTGGTGAAATAATTACAACACAAGTGATTGACTTTTTTCTTATTGGTTTGTGTTGGAATATTCTCCCAGTGAATCTCATAATAATTCCCTTGGTGGTTTTCTATGCAATAATGGGACTGGATTGGGTCTCATTATATAGAGAACATATCAACTATTGGGAAAAAGGAAATATCTTTTCATATTTAGAAACATCCCATGCTCCTCTAAAAATTCAAGGAATATCATGAATCCCCTTTGAAAAATCCTACAATGGTGTGGGGGTTGATTCCCTATAATGAAGAATACCTCCCCAAAATGGTTTAGTCAAATTAAATTTCCATCTTTGTAGATATTCACATCGTGATGGAATACAGTGATGTATTTCCCGAGGAGTTACCTGGACATCCCTTAGATCGCGAGGAAGAGTAATCAATAGAATTCATACATAGATCTACTGCTACCTCATAGTGTCTTTATAGGATGGTTCCTATCGAACTTGAGGAGTTAAATAAGCACCATCTAGATCATTTTGTCCAAGGGTTTATACACCCTTGTGCATTACCTTGGGGTGCACCAGTTCTATTTGTGAAAAAGGATGATGGGAAAATGTGGCTATGTATCGATTATAGGGAACTCAACAATATCTTCATAAAGAACCAGTATACTCTTCCAATGATATATGACTTGTTCGATCAGTTAATAGAAGCGCAATACTCCTCAAAGTTGGATCTTTGTTATGGATATCATCATCTAATGGTGAAGAAGAATTATATTCAAAAGACTACCTTCCATTCAAGGTATGGGAACTATGAGTTTTTGGTGATTCCCTATGAAATTACTAATTCCCCTTCACTCACTATGGATTTGATGAATGGGGTCTTTATAAATTACCTATACAAAATTTTGTTGGTGTTTATTGATGATATTATCATATACTCCATGATCTAGGAGGAAAATGAAGAATGTTTAAGACTTGTGTTTGAGACATTGATAAAGGAGAATTTGTACGCCAAGTTCAACAAGAGTTATTTTAGAAGAAGCAAGTAATGTTCATGGGACATGTGATCATAAGTGAGGGAATTTACGTGGAACCATAAAAAACAATGGATATTGATGAATGGTCCATTCCCACTAGTGTCAATGAAATCCATAGTTTTATTGGATTAGGAGGGTACTACTGACTTTTTTGTCAAACATTTCTCACGATTGTCAAGACCACTACCTATGTTAACACAGAACGGGGTAAAGTATGTC
Source organism: Viscum album (assembly GCA_963277665.1). Lineage (NCBI taxonomy): Eukaryota > Viridiplantae > Streptophyta > Magnoliopsida > Santalales > Viscaceae > Viscum > Viscum album. The sequence continues at coordinate 694,112,736 of OY728145.1, forward strand.
TAGAAGGAAGAATTTGAGGGATGCTTAAAGGAGATAAATCAAAACATGATCACTGTACTTGTACTCACATAACTGTAAAGTGGATAATGTTTTGTGATATACAATGATGATTCAAAGAAATTCTTGGGTATCATACTCATGAAAAATGATAATGTGATAGACTAAGCCTCACAGAAGTTGATGATCTATGAGTAGAACTACCTAATGAATGATCTACAGTTGGAAGCTATCATTTTTTCCTGGAAAACCGTGTAGCACTACCTTTATGGTGAGATGTGTGACCTATACACTAACAACAAGAGCCTAAATTTTATATTCCCACAAAATTAGTTAAACATGCGTCAAAGGATATGGTTAGAGGTAGTCAAAGACTACGATTGATCTATTCACTATTATCTAGGAAAGGAAAATAAGGTAGTTGACGCTCTAAATTGAAAATAATATGCTACTCTATCCATGGTACAGATTTAGAAAGACCACATATTCATGGATTTGAAAAGGATGGATTTGGAAATAAAAAGTGCAGGGGATAAATCCTACCTTGCCAAAATTATTGCACAACCATCTATCCATGAGAAGATCAAGGAGGCACAAAGATATGACCAGGAGTTACAATAGAAGGTGAATTCATTAATGGAAGGGAATATGCATGAGTTCCATAGTGATAATTATTGTGGGATTCTGTTTGGAACACTAATTTGTGTGCCTTCATCACCCGGGATAAAGAATGAGCCATTGGAAAATGCACATAGATCAACATTCTTTATCCATCCTAGGAGTACCAAGATGTATCATGATCTCTAAGAACACTTCTGGTGGGATAAAATAAAGAAGGAGACTGCAAAAAATACAACAACGTGCTTGGTATGTAAGCATGTTAAAGCAGATCAACGAAAGTCCTAAGGTATGATGAAACTGTTGCCAATACGTTTGTGGAAATGGGAGAATGTTACTATGGACTTTTTCATAGGTCTCCCAAAGACATCAAAGAGAAATAATGTGATATGGGATGTGGTTGACCGAATCTACAAGATTTCCAATTTTATCACTACTTGGGAAGACCTCTCACCTGATCAACTTCCAAATATCTATGTAAAGGAAGTGGTGAGACGTCATGGTGTTCCACTCTTGATTGTCTCTGACCGTGATCCATGTTTACATATAAATTATAGAGTATCCTTCAATATGCTTGGAGTGTTGAATTAAATTTCATCATAGCCTATCACCACCCAAACTGATGGCCAATCTGAATGGGCTATTCAGATTCTTGAATAAATTATAAGATCCTTCTCTCTATAATTAAAAGGTGGATGGGATAAGAATCTCCCATTGGAAGAGTTCTCGTACAACAATTTCTTCCACTCGAGTATTCAGATGGCTCTATATGAAGCATTGTATGTAAAGCGAGGTAGAACTCCAACCAGTTGGGATGATGTTGGAGAATGAAAGCTACTAGGACCCGATGTTGTGCAATAGATGACAGAGAAGGGTTAATTCATCTAGAAACAAATCAAATCTATATAGAGTTGTAAAAAGAGGTACACTAAAAACCATCGAAGGGACATGGATATCAATGTTGGAGATAAAGTCTTCCTTCAAATTTCACTATGGAAGAGAGTCAAGCTATTTGGAAATAAAGGGAAGCTATGCCCAAGGTACATTTTCCCCTTTGACATCCTTTACCGCTTCAGATCCGTGGATTATTTTCATGCACTTCCGCCGAATATGGATCATGTTCATGATGTGTTCCATGATTTACTCCTGAGGATGTACATACCAGATCCCTCACATGTACTGAACTCAGAGGCGGTACAGCTAGAAGATGGTCTCTTCTATAAGGAGAATCTAGTAAAGATTCAGGACCGAAGAGATAAGGTTCTACAAAACAAGACACCAACATTGTCAAAGTGTTTTGGATGAATCATATGTTTGAAGAAGCTAATTGGGAACCAAAAGGGGTGATGAAGAAGATGTACCTTCACCAGTTTTTGTAAAACAAAATTTCAAGGGTAAAATTTGATAAGCAAGGAAGAATGAAACAACCAAATTTTTATCAATGGAATTCCCCTCTTATAATTATTACTTATAGAAAAATTCCATTATAAAATTACATATCATGATACTAAATACTATTTGATAATTATACATTTTTTCCACTTCTAGGTTTTGAATTATGAAAATCCGACATATGTGGTTGTGATCAGTAAGATGTTCGGTGTCTGATTGGAAAAGCATATTTTTTTAATAGTAACATACCCATATGAATAGTAATAAAACTATTATTAATAGTATATTTTTAAAAATCATAGTAACTTTACCTATTAATGTTTAAATAAAATTTAGGCATATTATAAGTGACAATTTGACAATAGTAAAAATATTGGTATATTTTTACATCATAAATAAATAATTATCATTAATTAATAAATTAAATTAAAATAGTGTCTTTTGAAAAAAATATCATAAATTAACAATTCTATGCCTTTTTGGTTTTAAGATAATTAAATTACACATTATGTAATGTTTTTAAGACCGTATAAAATTTGTTTTAATTTAAAAACTGTATTTTTAAAGTAAATTATGATTTTAATTAAAAATTTAATTAATCATATATAGAAAATTATTTTTGAAAAAATCACTTAATTTTTGGATTCTAAATGTTGTAAAATGGTTAGGGTGAATTTTTGAGGTTTTTTTGAAATACATGATTTTTTTATTAATACTGAATTACCCTAATTTTAAAAATAATCCAAAAACACTAATTAAAGAGTCATGTATGATGTTATGATGATGGAAACCCAATTTTTTCAGATTCACATGATACAGTTACTGTATTAAATCATGGAAGACTCACTATTCCTACTCTTTTCGAGAAATAATAATTTATTTAATTTTATATTGTGAAATCCCATCTCCCCTCCAATATAAATACCACCCTACACTTCCTTATTTCCCCACACCTCTCATGCAACAATCCTTACCTAAACACTACCCAAACATCATCCTTGGCCCCTATAATGCGTCATATAGCTACTAGTATCATCAAAATACAAATCGTATCTCTCATAAAGAGGATCTCAAACTGAGGATTTAAGAGGTAATTCCTCTCTCTCTTTTCCTTTATTTTTTTCTTTTAAATTTCATGGTCATTTCTTAATGTCTCCACTCCTATCCTCATCCAAATGGTATGGTAGCATTACTATGACACATATACTGACATTTTATGATACTAATGGGATAATATATCATCCAACACCCTTCTCATGTTATATTTTTTTATAATAGAAAACATTGTTCTTGAGGTGTTAATTTATCAACTTCAAGAATGGCATATTCTCTTTTTTCCATATCTACCTTCAGATCAGGTCATGAAACGATTTTTATGGGTGAAACCGAATATTTTATTTTTATTATATCCTATTTAATGTTTTGTATATAACATATTTACATATTACTAAATTATTAAACAAAACATGTTTATTGTGGTCGAAAAATCACCCAAATTAACCCAAACAAATATCATTTAATTCTTATCTAATGATTCATCCACATTGTGTATAATTTCATTCATTATAAGATAATTTAGACTTATGGGATATCATTAATAACATGAAATATTATTTCTTGATGTCTACCCATGTTCTACATGAACTTCTAGTTATGAATACATGTGAACCGCCCTTGAAACACATGGAAACGAACATTCCCAAACAGAGTTTTTAAACTATATAACTCATCCAAGGCCCTATATAAGATCTTAATGAAACAATAATGATCCATAAAAATTTATAAATGGTTATTTAATTTCTAATTAATGAATATAATATCATTATAGTGGAAATTAATGATAAGAAAAAGTTCAGATACTAGGTAAGGGGAAATTCTCTAACCCAACTTTTTTTTTCAGGTTCTCCCTCTTTCACTACATTTATAGATTTTTATTCCATAAAAATCATTTTTTGTTCCTTATATTATCTCTTCTGGGATACACATGATTTACAATTTAGTTTATGTCAAATAAACGTTTTCCAAAAGTACTCTTCCTTCAAAAACATAGCTTTTACTTCTCACTTAATGTTAATTGTTCTTGTATCAAGTATGTTATTCCCACTTTCATTTGGGAACCAAAAGTTTGTGAATGTGTTATTATGAGATGGAACCCATTCATATCCATGGGTTATTTATGTCCACTTTCTTTATATGTTCTGTGTGGCATGCATGATAATCATAATGTTATGATGTGATAGGTGCACCCAGAATTATATAGCGCAAAAATGAATGTTGCGATGTGACAGGGGAACCCATAATTATACATCGCTCCAATGAATTTGGTAAAGTGATGAATCTGATGAGTAAAAGGTAATTTATGTGTGAACAAATGCTATAATTGTTCTCAACTATGTGTGGTAGTTATCCACTAAGACATGATGTTGCATTTTTATGCATTCCAGATTTCAAGTATTTTAATAACACTTCATCTCATGTTCATGATCATTTTCCTTTTTTATGAGTAGGATTGTGCATTGTAATATTGTTCAAATATATCTTCCTACTGGGCATTTATCTCACCCTTTTTTATGCATATCCTCAGGTAACTACATGTACTAGGGAAAGGTCAAGTGCCAATAAGAAGCTAGAGAAGAAAGAATTAAATAGATGATTATTTTTTATGTTATAAATGTTATGTATGTTCCTAGTTTTCTCAAGACACTAATCCTTTGGAACCTCTATATGTAAAACTATTATGTTGTTTATCTTTAGAATTATGTAATAGTAATGTAAGAATAGTATGGGATGTTGTATGTGTAACATCCCAGGTAAATAAAAAATATGACATTTTCATATTTATTAACATATGTGATTAAAATGGTAATATTACTTTAATGGGAATGCTATGTTCAATGGCGTACCCAATACGCAACAATGAGTTTCTTTTAAATCTTAAGTTGCACACTAATAATATAATAATATTAATTTAAATGGTAGTTAAGGCCTAGTTGTTTTAATGGAGGGAATGAACAGAACTAACTACAAAATGATTATATATGTTTGTTAAATATTTTTACATTTAGAGGCTTAAAATAAGAAAAGAATATGATTTTAAGCATAAATATTATAATGTTCTTTAAAAGGTTGATTAACCACCTTTTGATGGAAAACCCTTTTTTTAAAACAAATTTTTATCAATTTTATATGTTATATTTTCCAAAATAAAATATTTCTTTATAATCAGGACATCAAAATTTAATTTGAGTATATTTTTGTTATTTTTTCGATAAAGTTCATTTTTTAATGAATAGTAAACATGTTTAATTTTAATTCAAAACCTCCTTTTAATCTAATTTATTTATGTGGTTAGATTATCTTTTTAATAGGGTTTAATTTTTAGTTAAATATATTTTTACCATTTAATCCAATGGTGTTCATTGTAATTAATTTCACATTGAAATTAGATATAAACAAGTGTCAATCTTTTGATAGATATTGTTTCATAAAAACACATTATTTGTTTTGACTGCAGGAATTAATTATAAATTTAATTAATGAAAATTCTATGTTTTGAATTTGGTAAAATGGAAATCATTTTTTTATTTGGAATATCAAATTTACTTTGGATAAATTTTCCGTATTTTTCTGACAAATGTTCATTTTTAATGAATAGTGAAAAAAAATGCATTTTACTTCAAAACTGCTTTTTCATCTAATTTAATTATATGGTCAGATAGTTCTTTTATTTGGTCTAAAATTGTACATTAATTATTTTGTTATCACTTAATACAATGTTGTTCATTGGATGTAACTTCACTTTTCAATTGGATGTAAAAATAAGTCAATCTTTTGATAAATTTTACTTCTAAAAAACCCGTGATTGGTTGTGACAACATGAAATTATTTTTAATTTAATTACAAAAATTTAATTTTTTGGAATTTGGTAAAATGGATTCCATATTTGGAATCAGACAGTACAAATTGTGTAATTAGGACTCTTTTGTTTTTTGTACATTATTAATAGTAAAGATGACAATTATCTTTAATTATCATGATTAATTAGTAATCGGGTAGTTAAGGGTGATAAAATAATATCATAATAATATAAAATGACCCCAAAATGTGTCCAAATTCTCTTTTTTGTGTCAGTTCCGACCATGGTATTCCTTGTTCCATCTCAGGGACCCCATGCAATAACTTTTGTGTGATAGTGACCTTTTATAATATTATTTTTAAAGAAAGGAAAATATAACCAAACTATGTAACACCTAAGTAAAAAAAAATTAATTTTGTTTACATAAATGATCTCCTAGACTATAAATAGTAATTGGAAAGATAAATATATTTCCTAAATAATTGTATTTGTTTTATAATTTTTATACATTAAATAAATAAATTTATTTATGACACAACAATGATGCAGTGATTTCCTCAATAATGAACGATTGAAATAAAATGAAAAGATAAGGTAACATATAAGACTATCACTCGTCTAAAACCTATTTGATGGGTTTATTTATAACCCTAATCACCTTATCCTCTAAATATATCATTTTGGGACCTTTAAAATCCTAAAACCATTTTATAATAAAGTATCATTTCAAGACTTTCCAAAAGTGACCCTCCTCCCTCTTATAAAGGCCCCCACCGCTACCCCCTTACCCACAACTCTAAAGCCTTTGGATCGTCCAAAATCAGATCATTTTTTATCTCCGCATCCCTCTCTTACTCCTGGAATCCTCACATTGTGCAAAAGTCTTTCCAAGGAATCCTTTGGCTCAAATCAAAAAGAGTTACCCGATTTAGAGGTAATGTCTTCTCTCGAGTTTCTTTCTTTTATTTTCCTTCTTCACTCACCAATATCTTCTTTTTATTTGATCCCTTAATAACACCAGTATCCTCAAAATACTAGTATTTATTTATTATAGGGATTATACCTACACATACACACATCTACGTCTAATGGTTAAAGAACATACAGTTTCCATGGGTGGTGAATTATTGCCTCACGAAACGATGATTGTTCAATCTTCTCATACCACCTCTCATTGTGGCCATTATGATGGAACTATATTTATATATGATATATATTATATTTATGTACCCTATATTTTTCTTTATTTTAAATTTAAAACATACCTTTATGCTCTTCATGTTGTGCAAAAGCGGTAATTGATATGAGCAAGTGTGGACTACCGCCCCCTCAAGTGATGTGACTCATTGATGACAAACCTGGAATTTATAAAGAATGTAATTAATGAACTTATATTACCTATATAACATATATATTATTCTAAAATTATAATATATCTATGTCTAATTTAGTTTTAAAGTCCATGAATATGACAAAAAAAATAAAAGTAGCGTTCATACGTACGTACGGCTTACCATCTCCATGAATGGTACATTTCATTTATTATCACAAAACATTATGGAATGTTATTAAATACATATATACTAGATATATATGATATTTAAATCATGAATACCATTTCAGATATTATTTACTTACAACTACATGGACAATTCTCTTCAAACTAGTTTATTTTTTGACTCAAGTTCCGAACATCGACAAAATCTCCATTATGAACTCAAACAATTAAATAATTGTAATAGAAAGGTAATAAGTGATATAAAAGGAATAATAAAATTTAATTTTATTTTAATCCAGTAGAAATTAATTTAATTTTATCATTCAAGAAGAACAAGGAACATACCAGTGAGTCATGTCAGACATGAGGTAAGGGGATTTCTTATCTCACTTTTAATTCCATGAGATTTCCATTGTTTGCAACTTATTTATTTCATGTGGTGTATTTATTACTGAAATTTGATATATATTATCATGATTATATTTATATTCATGGTATTATGTGATTCATTTGGCTCTTATTATCATTTGGTCAAATGACTTGATTTATTACAATGAGGTCAGTGGTTTTTATCTCACTATTTATTCCCGTGAGATTCATGCTATATTTGTCACCATCTCATTTAAGTGGTGTACGTAATTCCAATTATTCTAATATTAATGTAATATACTTTCTTTTATGGTTATTTACATAAACATTTTATAGTCCCTGTTTCAAGGGGTGTACGTTTCGAATGTTACCCAGATCGGTAAGAGAACCTTTCACCCTCTTCTTTTTAAAAGACTTATTTTTGTTAGGTATTTTAATTAACATCTTCTCAAAGTTGGGATATGTTCTTATATATTCTTAGTGATCTAAACTTTATGTTCAAGTGATGAGATACCCTTTTTATCTCTCATAAACTCATTTTCTTAATTTTAAAGTGACACCGTTAGGCTTTCGAATTTCGGTAGGGGAACTTCTTAACCTAATTTCAATTATTTGGGTTAAACCTCTACTTCTTTATTATGTTGTACTATGAATATTTGTGGATGACCTATGATTTTTTTACACTTAATATTTACTTATATTTGGTGTATTTATATTTGTCACACATATTTATGTAATTGATTTATCCTTAATCTAAGGATACCGTCTTTGTACGGGACTTCTACTCAACCTTCTTTCATTGAGGCATACTTCAATTTATATACAACCTTCTTTTATTAGTTTTATAGTAAGCCCTTTTGACTTTTAATTTCATTAAAAAAGAATCTTTTTACATAAAGCATCTTACTAAATGGAAAAATGAATGTTTTTTGTCTTACATATGCGGCGACAATGACTTTTCCACCGCCCGTGACCATTATTCTAGTTTCGGCTTCCTCTAGAATCCATAACTTTTTTTAAAATGAAAAATAAATACCTTGTTTTACTTTTCTTTCATTTTGGTATTGAAAATGGTTTCTATAATGATTTGATTATATCAATTTGATGTATTGATATCTTGTGATTGAAATGTGGAAATGTTATGTTTCCTTTATGCATGTTTTATGTGATACAATTATGTTATAGTACTTGGGAATTTTTTATAAAGTCGAGTGGTTTCGTGATAAACTAAGGGTGGGTGAGCCCAATATAGATCTCCAATGCATTGGGTAACGTGAAGGAGTTAAATGCAAAGGTTTCTCTGAAGAGATTTAAGGAACATACTGTGATGGGTATTCCAAACGTAACAATGAGGGTTACTCCCTACGTAAGAATGTTATGAATTCCTCAAGTTACCTTTATGTCTTATGTGTTATTAAAAAATATTATGATTTCATGAGGTATGTTAAAGTGATTATGTTTTATGAGTAAAGTATGATTTCATTGATTCTTGTGTATACATGGACTAATGTTTTCTTTCCGTATCTTTATATCCCTTACTGAGCTTTTTATGTTCATCCCACATTTTTTAAATGTTTTTAACTGGACATAAAGTGTAATAGGGTCAAGGATTGGATAAAGGAAATGTCATGATATCTAAAACATGAAACTAGACATGACTCTTTTGTTCAAGATTTTTTATTTTGTGAAAAAATGGAAACTGAGTAGATGTGTCTACTTTGTAATCATTGATATGTAATAGTTATATCCTAATTCTCTAAAACTCAAAACCTGAAAAGATCCTCAATGTGAAGTATTCATTTAATTCAATATTATGTTATGTTTTAAGGCCTAGGCCTTATTGTTGATATCAATGGTCAGTTTAGATTACTTTAGAGGTTAGGGTATTTTTTAAGCACAAGTGACATTACCATAATGGTTAGGATTTTAGAAAGAGTCATAGTTATTTATACAAAATGAATGAGTTTAAGATAACATGAATAAGTATATCTTAGTATTTACCGTCCTCATAAGATATTATATGATGATATTACTGATATACTCACACTGACCTTTTTGGTTTTAGAAAATGGCTGGATCTAGCAGACTCCAAAGTAAAAGTCTATGTGAATGAAAACATGGCATTTTTATGAACGAGAAACTGAATGATATGGGTGGTGCAATGAGAAATCTTGTGGGTATTCTCAACCAACTATCTGGAGTCATGATTGACCTCCTGAACCTTAGTGATTTTTATAAGGAATCATATATGCGAGAAACAAACCCCTACAAAAGTTCACGTAATAATCATAAAGGTAAGAATTTTCAAAAAATTATGAGTCAAAGATGTGGAAATATGCACATAGGAAAATGTTTCAAAGGTACAGAAAGATTCTTTTCATGTTGAAATGAAGGTCATAATGCAAGATCATTCCATAGAAAAAGGGCGCATCTACTTGACTCTAGTAAAGGGAAAGAAGTTCTTTCTGAAGGATCAATTTAATGTTTTAAATGTGGTGTGCATGGTCATTATGCAAACACATGTCCTACGAAGAAGTTTCAGGATTGGGATCACCGAGATCGTATAAATATTCTTATACCAATTCCTAATGCCATTCTAATTGAGGATGAAAAAATTGACAATGACTAATTAAAGGTATGGATTATTTCTTAACATATGTTTTCCTATTATTGAAATCTTAGGATATGATTCATGATTTCTTTTGTAGGAAATAAGTATTTTAGAATAAGTTGGAATGGAATGGTTAATGGATCATGAAGAATTTTAAATGGGTAAGAAGTCAACATATAAGGGATTCAAGTGTTATGGTAGACATTAGGATGGTGAAATTCTTAAAAGTATTAAGTCTCTTTTGATGATGAGATTACATTAGAAGACTTTTTATAGTATGTGTAACCCTGATGTTTGATATATGAAAATTTTATTCAAGGAATAGTTATCTTGTCTTTTTTGGATATAGTTATAAAGAACCTTTTTGATTTATATGATCCTTGAATTTGAGGTAATTACATGTTATTAAATTTTGGGATGCAAACCGAAATTTATTAGATAACCTTTAGGGTTAAAATATTTTGTGGTAATTTTTGATTAATTTTTCACCTTTTGGGAATGTTAAAAAATTATGTAGTTTTTGAAAAGGGACAACATGCAAACCATGTGGAACCCTGTCGCGTCGGATGAAGCTGCGGTAATCGAACCCACAACCAAAGTGCGACTGGTATTTATCACCTACCACTGGACTACATTAAGTCCCTGGTTAGTATGACCAATTCCTTTTAGTTAGATAATCTTATGAATCAGGAATAAGTTGATTTTGTGAAATGATTAACCTATCATTGAGGATATGTGATTAGGTTAATTACTTTTCAGTATGAGACTTTAAGAGTAATTGATGTTATTTGGAGATAAATGTTAAGATTTACCTTGAAAGACTATGTGATTAAATCTTTCATAGAATTGGGTTTCAATATTAATTTGTATTACTTTTAAGAATTTTATGGATAGATGTTTATTGATTGGTCTTTGATGAAATTTGGGTTTTGTTTGAAAAAATTTGGAGATTAAGAGTGTATTTCTTTTTATAAAGGATTATCCTTTTGGGGATTATCTGATCTTGTACTATCAATTTTGTTTTTGGTTAAGGTATAAATTCATGGGAAATATATAGGTCATCTTTTGTAGATTAGGTGATTTTCAAGAAGTTGATTATAGTGCTCTTAATGTGAACAAGTCATCCTAAATACTCATTATTTGGAGGAAATATGAGTTTGTGTTAGAAATCTAGTAAAAGCTGAAAGTCTACATGATAATTAATTATGTTTCATTATGTTTTAGTTAAGCCCATAAATAAATTATTCAATGAAAAGTAACTTAAAACAAAAATGTTGTCTGTTAACTTTTCCTACTGAAGAATCAAATACCGTTTAATACATCACAAGTTTGTGCTTTTATGGTGTTTAACTTTCTCCTAAAAAAGATTTCTATCACTCTCCATCAAAACTTTACCCTTTTTTCTCTTCCATATCCATGTTTTCATTGAATCCTGGTATCTATTGTCTCGAGTGACCTTTGTACTTTTCTTTATTTCTTTTAAAGTGATATTTTAATTTACTCCTCTTCCAATGTGGCGCATTCAATGAAGTTTCCAAGCCCATTTTTAAAATTGCTAGGACGCAATTCCCAAAAGGGGGGAAGGATGTAACATCCCAGGTAAATAAAAAATATGATATTTTCAAATTTATTAATATTTGTGACTAAAATTTTCATATTACTTTAAAGGTAATTCTATGTTCGATGGAGTTCCCAATACACAACAACGAGTTTCTTTGAAATCTTATGTTGCACACTAATAATATAATAATATTATTTTAAATGGTAGTTAACGCCTAGCTGTTGTAACGGCGGGAATGAAAAGAACTAACTACAAAATTATTTTATATTTTTTTTAAATATTTTTATATTTAGATGCTTAAAATAAAAAAAGAATTCAATTTTAAGAATAAATATTCTAATGTTCTTTAAAAGCTCGATTAACCGCCTTTTGATGGCGAACCCTTTTTTTAAAACTACTTTTTGTCAATTTTATATCTTATATTTGAAAAAATAAAATCTCTCTTTAGAATCGGGACATTAAAATCTACTTTGTGTAATTTTTTGTTATTTTTTTGATAAAGTTCATTTTTTAATAAATATTGATATTGTTGCATTTTAATTCAAAACCTCCTTTTAATCAAATTTATTTAAATGGTTAGATTATATTATTAATTGGGTTTAATGTGTAGTTAAAACATATTTTTACCATTTAATCCAATGGTGGTCATTGGAATTAATTTCAAATTGAAATATGACATAAACAAGTGTCAATCATTTGATAGATATTGTTTCTTAAAAACGTGATATTTGTCTTGACAGTGGGAATTAATTAAAAAATTAATTAACACAACTTCTTTGTTTTTAATTTGGTAAAACGGTAATCATTTTTTTATTTGGAATGTCAAATTTACTTTGGATAAATTTTTGGTATTTTTCTGACAAATGTTCATTTTTAATGAATAGTGACAAATACTGCATTTTACTTCAAAACTGCTTTTTCATCTAATTTAATTATATATTCATATTTTCATTCTAATTGGTTTTAAAGTGTAATTGATTTATGTTTTTATTACACAAAACAATTTTGTTCATTGGAAGTAATTTCACTTTTCCATTGGATATAAAGACAAGTCAATCTTTTGATAAATGTTACTTTTAAAAACCCATCTTTGGTTGTGACAATAGGGAATTATTTTTAATTTAATTACAAAAATTTCTATGTTTTGAATTTGATAAAATGGCTTCCATATTTGGAATCATCAGTTTTAAATTATGTAAATAATACTCTTGTTTTTGGACATTATGAATAGTAACGACGCTAATTGTCTTTAATTATCACGATTAATTATTAATAAGATAGTTAAGGGTAATAAAATAATCTCATAATAATACAAAATGTCCCCAAAATGTGTTTAAATCCTCTTGGTTGTGTCATGTCCTACCATGGGATGCCTTTTTCCAAATTATGGACCCCATGGAATCACTTTTGTTTGGTAGTGACATTTTATCATATTATTTTTAAAGAAAGAAAAATATAACCAAACTTTGTAACACCTAGGTAAAACAATTTTAATATTGTTTAAATAAATTATCTATTAGACTATAAATAGTCATTGGAAAGCTGAAAATATTTCCTAAATCATTGTATTTTTTTATAATTTTTAGACATTATATAAATAAATTTATTTATGACACCATGATGATGCAGTGATTACCTCATTAATGAACTATTTAAATAAAATGAAACGATAAGGTAAAATATAATACTTACATTTGTCAAAAACCTATTGTATTGGTGGATTTAGAACCCTTATCACCTTATCCTCTAAATATATCATTGTGGGACCTTTAAAATTGGAAAACCATTTTATAATAATGTAACATTTCAAGACTTTCCAAAAGTGACCCTCCTCCCTCTTATAAAAGGCCCTCACCTCCACCCCCTTACACACACCTATCAAGCCTTTGGATCGACCATAATATGCTCATATTATCTCTCCAAATCCTTTTCTTACTCCTAGAAGCCTCACATTTGGCAGAAGCCTTCCAAGGAAGCCTTTGGCTCAAATCAAAAAGAGTTACCAGATTTAGAGGTAATGTCTTCTCTCGAGTTTCTTTCTTTTATTTTCCTTCTTCACTCACCACTATATTATTATTATTTGATACCATAATAACACCAGTATCCTCAACATACTAGGATGTTGTTTTTATAAGGATTCTACCTACACATACACACATCTCTGTCTAATGGTTAAAGAACATACTGTTTTTGTGGATTGCGAATTGCTACCTCACGGAACGATGATTGTTAAATCTTATCCTACCACCTATCATGGTGACCATTATGATTGAACTATATTTATATATGATATATATTATATTTATTTCCTCTCTATTATTCTGTATTTTATATTTAAAACATACCTTTATGCTTTTCATGTTGTGCAAATGCGATAATTTCATACGAAGAAGTGTGGAATACCGCCCCCTCAAGTGATGTGACTCGTTCATTCCAAACATGTAATTTATAAAGAATGTAATTAATGAACTTATTTTACCTATATAAAATATATATTATAATGTAATTATAATATATCTATGTCTAATTTAGTTTTAAAGTCTATTAATATGACAAAAAATTGAAAGTAGTGTTCATGCGTACGTACAGCTTACCGTCTCCATGAACGATACATTTCATTTCATATATCCAAACATTATGTAATATTATTAAATACATATATACTTGATATATATGATATTTAAATCATGAGCACCATTCCAGAGATGATGTAATTATAACTACATGGACAATTCTCTTCAAACAAGTTTATTTTTTGACTCAAGTTCTGAACATCAACAAAATGTCCATTATGAACTCAAACAATTATATAATTTTTATAGAAAGGTAATAAGTTATATAAAAGGAATAATAAACTTTAAAAATATTCTTAATCAAGTAGAAATTAATTTAAGTTTATAATTCAGGAAGAACAAGGAACATACAAGCGATTCAAGTCGGACACGAGGTAAGGGGATTCTACTCAAGTTCTGAACATCAAAAAAATGTTCATTATGAACTCAAACAATTATATAATTTTTATTGAAAGGTAATAAGTTATATAAAATGAATAATAAACATTAAAAATATTCTTAATCAAGTAGAAATTAATTTAGGTTTATCATTCAGGAAGAACAAGGAACATACAAGCGTGTCAAGTCGGACATGGGTAAGGGGATTCTACTATTTGTGTAATATAATTGCATTTATGGGTATTTACATAAACATTGTATAGTCCTTCCTTCATGGGTTGTATGTTTCAAATGTTACCCATGTCGGTAAGGGAACCTTTCACCCTCCTCTTTTTAATAGAATTCTTTTTGTTAGGTCATTTAATTTACATCTTCTCAATGTTGGGATATGTTATTATATATTCTTATTGTTGTAAATTTTATGTCCAATTGATGAGATACCCTTTTTATCTCTCATCAACTCATTTTCTTAATTTTAAAGTGACGCAGTTAGGCTATCAAATTTCTGTAGGGGAACTTCTTAACCCAATTTCAATTATTTGGGTTAAATCTCTACTTCTTGATTATGTCATACTATGAATATGTGTGGATGATCTCTGATTTTTTTACACTTAATATCCACTTATATTGAGTGTATTTATATTTTTCACACATAATTATGTTATAGATTTATCCTTAATCTATGGAAACCATCTTTGTATGGGACTTCGTCTCAATCTCCTTTCATTGAGGCATACTTCAATTTATATAGCACCTTCTTTTATTAGTTGTATAATAAACCCTTTTGACTTTTAATTTCATTCTAAAGGAATCTTTTTAAATGATGCATTTTAATAAATTACAAAAGGAATGTTTTTTGTCTTATGTTTTCAGCGACAACGACTTCTCCGCCACTGTGACCATTATTTGAGTTTCGACTTCCTCTACAAGCCATAACTTTTTTTAAATGAAAAATAAATACCATGTATTACTTCTATTTGATTTTGGTATTGAAATTGGTTTTGATAATGTTTTGATTATATCAATGTGTTGTATTGATATCTTGTGATTGAATTGTGGAAATGTTATGTTTCCTTTATGCATGTTTTATTTGATACGATTATATTATGGTTCTTGGGCATTGTTTATGAAGTCGGGAGGTTCCATGATAACCTAAGGGCGGGTGATCCCAAGATAGCTCTCCAATGCATTGGGTAATGCGAAGGAGTTAAACGCTAAGGTTTCTCTAAAGAGATTTAGGGAATATACTGTGATGGGTATTCCAAACGTAACCATGAGGGTTACTCCCTACATACGAATGTTATGAATGCCTCAAGTTTCCTTTATGTCTTATGAAATATTCATAAATCTTATGATTTAATGAGGTATGTTAAAGTGCTTATGTTATTTGAGTAAAGTATGATTTCATTTATTCTTATGCATACATGGACTAATGTTTTCTTTCTGTATTAATATATCCCTTACTAAGCTTTTTATACTCATCCCATGTTTTTGAAATGTTTTTCACAGGACATAAAGTGGAATAGGGTCAATTATGGGATCAAGGAAATGTCATTCTGTCTAAAACATGGATCTAGACATGACTCTTTTGGTCAAAAGTATATATTTTGTGAAAAAAATGGAAACTAATTAGATGTGTCTACTTTGTAATCATTGAGATGTAATAGTTATGCCCTAATTCAATAAAACACTAAACCTGAAATGATCCTCAATGTAAATTATTCATTTAATTCAAGATTATGTAATGTTTTAAGGTTGTGGCCTTATAATATACTATAAATGAAAATAGATGATTTATTCCACATAAATATTTATTATTATGTTTGAAAAAAAATGTTCAATCAAAATTTCATTGAATCAAAGATATCATTCATGATCAATGAATATGTAAATCAATTACCACTTCTTAGTGAGATTTTTCTATGTGGTGATATTTAATTAGAGTATATTTCAAGAATTTATTAAGCCATGTATATATTTCGGATGGTCCATGATAATAATTTATTCCATCACATCAATGTATTATAAATTGTTATAAGTGCTAAAAATTCCACATATTTTTTTGGTTTATTTTTAGTATTTCGTGAATTTTTCTGAAAAAGGGGATGAATAAAAAAGAGTTCATATTTAAAAGTAGAGATTCTCTACTTTATTTTTTATGGTTATAATCATGGGATAAAATTAATGATTTTGAAAATAATATTTAGAGAATATCTAATGCATAGAATTTGATTTCTGAAAAAAAATATTTGCGATTGAGGATCCCTTGGAGTTTTGGGGGACATTAAAGAGTAATAGATGATTATGGTAGGTTTATGATTATTTTCTACTGGATAATACCATAATTAATTGAATAAACAATTTGTAAATGTTATTTGGTCATTACTACAGGATTTACAATATTTAATTTATTTTACATTGATAGTTAGATTAATAAAAAAACACCCTTATATCATATGGTCTGATGATTAGATTACACTCACATTGGATGAATTATATAAAATTTTTCTTAATACAAATCATTCTAGTGTTTTGAAAGATATTTCTTGTGTAATATATTTTCAAAATTATCATTTATTATTGAGTGGATTTTGACAGTTTATTTGATGAAAATAATTGGAGAAAATGTAAAGAAGCATGGTTTACAAAAAAAGAGGCTTTGATAATGAGACTTTTTATATACCAAAATGGTTTTTTATTATAACATATATAACTTAAATTTCATCCACTCATAACTATGGTGGTCTTAGAACTATCACTTGGATAAAGGATAATTGGAATAAGATATGTAAATGTCTCTTTGAGAACATGTGGTAAAACTTAGTGGACCCTAATATTAACATTTTTAGATTCCCATATGTAGTCATTGGATATAAATATTCTTATTGTTATAGTGTTATTGGTGTTTAAAACTCCACCATGAAGACTCAAAGGTAGTTCATAGATAATCAAAGAGTATAACACTTTAAAACGTTTATTTTAAACATGTTGTATGATAGATAAATTCATTTTAGAAATAGAATGAGTAAAATTTCTTTTTAGGAAATATTGTTTCAGAATAAAGATTTGATAACCATGTCGAATAACATGATTGAAAATTGTATAGTAAAAAAATTTATTTAGATTGAGGATCATAGGGAAAAAATTTGAATGGTGCAAGTAATGATGAGTTTAATATATATCCAAAAGAATCATAGTAAAATTTGGAGATATATCTAGATATTTATAAAACATTTTATTATGTTACATTTCACCAAAAAAATTAATTTTAGAGGATTCCAAGTATTAATGATATACTATTTATCATTTAATAATGAGTTATAAATTAAAATTTGTGTAATGAAAAAGAGACTAATCTAAATATTAATTAGTCAAACATTTCTTAAGGATTTTTTCAGGGACTATATAGAAGAAACAATGAACATATGTTATCCAAATTATAGTAGATTTTATATAGTGGGAAAAAGTATTTACTAACTTCATGGAACTAACGTTTAATTATAGTGAATAAAATTATAGTTCATTTACAAGATTATTTCTTTGTAATTATTTATAATTTATAGGTAACCTTAAAATTGGATAAAGATTACTATTCACATAGGGTTTTCAACTTTCTGGGAAAATTCGATGCAACATTCATTTTTAGTTGTGTAGTGGGTGGTTAATTCGACAATATTTGTCCAAGTAACATTAACTCCATCAAGATCCAATTTCACTGACAGATTATGTAAAAATATATTTTGAGATGTTGTGTTTTAGGTTAATATTATTTCATCCATCCCCCTCTGTATGTGGTGGATTAATAGCTTATAAACTATATATATTGGTCAAAAATATTGATGTGAAATGAGGGTCACAATTAGATAAAATTTATAGATGTAAAAAATGAGTCCTTGAATATTTATTAATATAATGTCATTCAATCCCCATAACATGTTGATATAACCTTATCCCTATGAAATATTTTTTTCCTTTTAATCTGATTATTAACAACCCATATATGATTATCCTAATTTGGTTCCATATGAAGGATTGCAAGAGAATCATATTTGATATTCTTTCTTATCTAATATTCTTGATGTATATGTTGCATGAAACCCATTGGAACATTCTCTTATTCCATTACTTGTAGAAATTCTAATAATTGTAATGAAATGTTTTGAATTTTACAAATCATGTTTCCTATGAAAAATCACTTTTATAAATCCATATAAAGGAATTGTGACAATGGATTAAAGGGACATACAAGTCATAATATCCTTCAATAAATTACATAGTTCCGGCTATCTACTTTATTTCATGTAAATCATGATCAATGTGAACATATTTTTTAATATGTTATGTTCCACATATAACTTTATATGTATGGTGTATCAATTTCTTAGATGATATTATTAAAACCTCTATAAATACATCATGAGTTGATTGATTTTATCCATACATTATTAATTTTCATGAATTGGAAAAATATATCAATTTTCATATGAAATCACCCATTTATTTTCAATAATGAATCACTATATATACCATATAAATTTATCCCAACTAGTAATGTTAATATAGATTCAGTGGTTAATCATGTTTTCAATTATTTTGAAATATAATCATATTATATTAACCATGTGACTTTGAAAACATTTGAAGTCCACATGTTCAATGGATATACAAAATCTAAAAATATAATTTAAATAATCAATTATAAGAACAACATGAACCATGGAAACTATGAATCTATGTTATATTTATTGGTGCTTCTAATTTAACAAACACCATTTTCATTTAAGGGATTATATATATTCTATCCCTAAAGATAATATCACTAAAAATAAAAATTATTTTAGGTAAAATTTACGGTTACTTAATTTTTCATTAGGATTTTTTTCTCTGTGGTTTTCAAGAAAAATCAATAATTGATTCAGACCCCCTACATATGTCATAGATTATTTCAATATATCATCAAAACATTCTATGAAAATATTATAAAATATTACCAGATTATTCACTTCATCATATCCAAAAACGTATATGGAGAACTAATTAATCGACATGGCATTATAATTAACTCCTATATACCATACAACATACAAATGTCAAATATAGCCCATCACCATTCTAACAATTTAAAAAGATGATAACTATAGTAAAGTTCACACTTTTATATGTATTGATACTCATAATGTTGATTAAATGTTCAATCAATGTATTGTAATGGTTACATATAATTCATATTGATTACATTGATTTTCCTATATATTAAACACAACCTCATAGATCATTATTTCTATTTTACAAATAGAACATGTTTTCCATGTGACGATATAGTGGTGTATATGATTCCATTATCATAGAAAATGTGTAGTTGTTTTGATAATTACATTAATTTCATTGGGAAAATTTCTCAAGATTTCATGGAAATTGGGATTTCAATATGGATAAGGTCCGTAGAGATAAAAATTTCATGAATTGGGGATATCAAAGTAATTCATCTGGAAATTCAATAATCTTATCAAGCATAATAGATACATTTTTTATTATTAGTATATTATTCTTATCAAAATATTATATTTGATGTATTTTTTCTATAAATATTTCATTAATATAATCATTATATTTGGTTCTAATTAAAATATAAATAATGAAGTATCTCCTCAAAAAAACAATGAAGCTTTTCCTTTCTCAAAAAAATAATATCATTATATTAAATTAAAAACATTAAATCAGGAATCAAATAAAAGTCATAAATTATTCTATTAAAAAAAATTCAATTAAAAATATTCCATTCATCTCAAATAAACAATTTGATAATCTTACATTTGCATAAAATCTATATTATGTGTTTTAAGTAAAAATTTACTTTTAAATAGATTTTGGGACGGTCTTATATAGTTACACATTATTGAGTGAAACCATTTCTCTATATTCCAAATTTTATTTGTCCTGATACCAATTCAACTTCAAAAAATTCCCTGATAAATTATGTTTCTTCAATAACTACTTCATTGAATAATTTGAGAAGGAAATCACAATAATTATTATGATTGTTAAAATAGTTTATATTTCATCATTATTGGTTACTTATAAAAATATTATTTAATAAAATATGATATTAATAACACATATAATTCAAAATCATATTATATTTTTTTGATTAATTTATTATAATTTATATCTCATATTGTATCAACTCAACATGAATTTCTTTAACTTCATAATGATTTCTCATATGAATGGTATATCTAAATACAAAAACGTTCAAATCTAGGGCTAAACAGTCATATTATTACATATAAAATGAAATAAATCCTACATATAAAACAACAGTATTTATATATTTGGAAACAAGGTTTAAAAAACACCATTATCCCAAAAATATTACTTAATAGTTAACGAAATCATTTATCTAAGATAACATATAAATTATTCAAAATCAATTATTACCTATGATCACCTTGGATAATAGGAAAACATACAAATAAAGTGTGATTACATTGTCAATAATGGCAATAGAGACTCTTTTTTTCTTATAAAAATTTTACTTATATTATGAAATATTTTTAATTCATGCAACATAGACAATGTATGATTCTGAGGCCCATTGAGCTTGGAATTAGTTTTATACAAATAATAAATATATTTTATATCTTGTGAATTATATTTTACAATTAAAATACAATATCTCTTAGAAATAGTCTTAGGTTGGAAATATGAGACCATGTTTGAATCCAAAGAATGATTTTTACCCTATGTGTGAATTAATTATGGTGAGAAGTGGATGTTTAGATGAGGTATCCACTTAAACATATATTATCTTATTTAATTTAATAATGAATTAATTGATTTATTTAATTACCAAATATAATTTCTCACTCTTTATATATAATGTTATGAAAAAACTCAATGGTTTGTTGTGGTAACCATGGATCATTCAGAGGAGTTTTATTCATTAATTTTTGACCATTTGATATCAAACAGTTAACACTAATCAGATAGAGATGATTCTTTAGGAAGAAACCACAGTGGATCATCTTAATCACTAGAAATTGTGTTTTACACCAAGAATTGATCCATTCATGAGGAATGGTTCTTCAAATATATTTTCCACCATTGATTAAAATATTGAAAATGTTTTGATCTTCTATTATTGGATTTGCGATTAATTTTATCCTTTTCATGAGCTTGTGTATTAAATTAAATGGTTTTTTATTTTTTCATTTTTTACATGTTTATAACTATGAATATCTACAATAAATTATATTATCCATGAGCTATTGTCCAAAAATTGATACAAATTTATTACTATTTCATTCCCCCGCATGATCATCACATTCATCAATATTGGGATATAGTTCCCTGATTCAACATTACTAGAAAGGTCTGACCTTGTTCGACCCCGTGGATGTGTAGTGGATGTTCATCAAATGACCAAATTAGTTTTTTTCATAGGGATCAACATGTAATACAGGTGATACGCTATTTATCTAGGATTCTAATTAGTTACGATGGTCGGAGGCACACTATGTATGTAGTATATTTATGTCGAGAATTAGAAATCTGATTTCTAACCATCATTAACATAGAATCACTAGACGAAGGTGAAACCCTTTAATTTAGGGATGTAAAATAACCTAAAACATAGTGGGGTATGTAAATCTATAATCCATATTGAGATCCATACAATCAATGGAAACCCTGAATATATGCCATGTACTAGAAGGAACAGACACCATGTAGTCCCCCATCATTCCCATCTTGGGGTTTAAAAAATTAAGGATCGCATATCATGTGTATCGGCAACAGATTCTGTAACCCTCCCAAATAATCTATGTCGTGTTCCATAATCTCACATCAAGGGCCTCATGTGGGAGGAAACATTTTGTACTCAGGGAGTACATGGGAATAGGACACTACCCGAGAATAGTTAGATACATGGGCCTATCTTGGTAGAGGTTGTAACAACCAAAAGAACACAAATTAGTCATTATATTTCATGATATAAAATGTATTATCCTTAAAGGTTGTATAGTATTATATTTACTCCTTTTAATAGGCCATGAACTATTACTATTCCATTTCTTAGAACAAGATGCATCATATATAAAATTAATATATCAATCAATAATGTCATGTCCAATGTTTGAAATTAACTATTCCATAAATGGTTATAATTTCCAAAACATAATGATCCATCACATTAGAAATATGATCATAGAATTTTCCAAAAATTAAATTATCATTAGACTTTAATTAAAATGAAGCATCTCTAAACAATCACATTCCCAACATGGTAATACAATCACTATGTATTCTTTCAAAATATTTTAATGACATTAATTACCATAAAAACTTATTGGAAACATTCATTCATCATTATTCCATAAGAAAGACACATATAATTGGATATATTCTATAAATCCAAAAGTTTTTTAAACTCCATCAATGATGGTATCAACAGCTTTTTCATCAAATAATTAATCAGTTCCAATTTAGTCTCTAAAATCAAAATATAAATTTTAAAAACATCATTACATCAAAATCACGGTCATATTAAGGATTATATTTCCCTCAAACAAGTGTTTTCCAAAAAAATATTTCACTGCCTACTAAATAACTTTTCATGGTTCTAAATACTGATCAAAACCCACATTAAAATTATTTACTCAAAAGTAATGTAGTAAAATCATTATACATTCCATAATACAATTAAAAAGGATATCATTAATAATATATGTTTACAAAATTATTAAAATATCTAAATACATCGGAACATTAATCATTCATCTTCGTCTGTGGTAGTAGTATAATCATGACCATGATCTATTTCAGTATTTTGGGGTATATTCCATATAAACATGAGAATTTTATTTTTATAGTGCACTATATACATGTAGTTCAACTATAAAACATTTTATAATTCATTCATTGTTATTTAATCATAATCATGGTTTCCGTTTTCCCAATACATTATAAAAAAAATTCACTAAGGAATATACCAAGGCGATTCTTTCCAAAATTATCCCATATTGGAAAATGATTCATTCCCTTCTTCCCTTTTTTAAACATTTTCCAAATTTTCCTCTTATTCTCATACATACATCTGATTCCATAATACATAGAGACATGATTCTCATTCTTTTTATCACATTATATTTTGACCTGATATGATTAGAATTATTGGAAGACTAATTCCCTTAAAAAGGTTTTATTAAGGCCATAAAATATATAATCCTTCTAAAAACTTGGTTCACTTGAATCAGTGAGGTTCAAATTAGTTATGCAATTTACCATTTATAAATGATGACATACACTATGTTAGAACATATCATTTTAAAACATAATGTATAATCCCAAAACTCTATATATATATATATATTCTAATTTGAATAATTTGTTTGTATCTAATCTCATTATCATAAACATTGTTTCATTGTGATATTCACGTATACATATCCTCAAGGACTATCTTAGGTTAATGTTCCCTTATATATATTCTATGAATATAGTTTCTAAGATTTCGGTGAACATATTTTGATACCAACTGTAATGCCCATACACTGGTATCAAATAACAAATGAATTAGTTTATGAAACTTGAATTATTAAAAGGAATCCCATCCTAAAGGACCAATCAATTTAGACATTTTTTAAAACCATATTACATAAATGAAACCCATTTTATAGTATGGATATAAAAAATCACATAAAATGAGTAAAATATAAGAATAAATAAAGTTTATTCAATTGTTTTTTCTTCATAACCAGAAGAACGAAAACATAATAATGGTGATTTCAAATTCTCAATAAGGGTACATATAATGGGAATAGTCATGAATAAATAATAATAATAAATTGGAATGGTATATAACTAAATAAAATTCTATTAATATAATTGGATAAGGCTTAATCAATATGGAAAGGTATATAACTGATATACATTCCATTTAATCAATAAAATAGAATAAAATGAATCCATGTATAATTTAAAAGACATAATATCTCATATTATACTAATAATAAAATATTTCTACATAAAATAAATGCATAATTATTTGACTCCATTTTTCATAGGTACATGGTACCATTACCTTTAATGCATTTCACAAGATGGTTGGGCATATCAGATAGAAACCCATCTAATTGGTGAAAATAATTTGTCTCATTAGACTAGTGATTCATTGAGGGCCTTATGTTAACATGTCCCCAAACCGTATCATAAAAGTCTAATACTCATGGAAAAAATGAGTATATTTTATCATAAACTAATTATATCCCATGATACTACCAATGAATCAAGGTTCAATCTTATACGGGGACCCACCCTTGTCGTACATGACCATAAAAGCCTCATATATAGAATTAACAATTTAATTAATAACCACTGTTTCCTATCTTAAAATAACTACATTGAATAAATAATATTTATTTAACATCAATTCCACGGTGAAGGATAAGTAAAAAAAGTATTTTTTAAATTGATTAATTGAGATAACAATGAAATATATTTAAAAAAATTCGTCAAGAAATGTTTCTTTAAACATTAAAAAGTATCCCATTAAATTTTGAAACATTTGAATCATAATCTTCATGATGGAATAATATTAAAGGAAACATAGAATATCATGATAAAATGGAGTTTCAAGATATTACATGTCAAAGGTTATTATATACATCATATAGAAGAGTCCATTTTCATAATATTTCAATAACCCTCAATAAAAATAAATTGAGACAAAACCTATTTCCTTGAGCCTGACTTGTCATATGTGTCTTTTTGTTCATCATTTTGGGTAACTCATTTTGATTGAACCAAATGTTTTCCTTGGATTGATTCATGCCCAATGTAAATATTCTGTGATTAGGGGAGGGGTGTTGGGATACTATTTGAGTAGAGGTTGGATGAGCCAACAATTCTTGAGATGTGTGACTATGGGGAAGGGTGAATATATTTTTTTAATAGAGGTAGAGTAAAATTCTTATAAATACGAAATGGAAAACACTATTGGGAAGCCTCCTCTATCAGATGTGACTCCAAAATAGAAAAAATGTAGTAAAGGGGAATTATGTCTATGAAAAACTTCCACAACAGAAAAATAATTTCATTTTTAAAATAGTGCTCCTCCACTTCTTTGTTTCCCCAATTTTATAATTTTTTTCTTATTAATGAAATGTGAATTATAACTTAAGTAATTGAACCGTTAAAAATAAATATTGATGAGATTTATTACAACATATATACCCATTGAATTATAAATATGATATATAATTAACAAAATTAAATACCCATGTGTTTTTGGAATTTATTTTAAACCAAAGGCATGTAATGCGCAAAACAACTACATTAATGCAAACCATGATAACAACGTTTCTATTATCTATGGGTAAATATATTAATTATAAAAGATAAATTGGTCTCGGGTTGGACCATATATATTAATTATTAACACTTAAGAATCCATACATTAATATATTTTAATTTTTTAATGTAATGTTATCACCTAAAAAAATTCATCTTAAATTATCATGATAAAAAATATTATTTACATTTAAAAATAAATTTTATATTAATTATTTGTGTCTTCCTTTATATTCTATATCTTTAAAAATCTAAACATATGAATGATTATTTTTTTTAGTTTCTTCTTACCCAAATTATTATATTGGTCAATCTCATGAAATAGTACCCTAATAACTCTTAAAACTCAAGAAAATTTGTTATATGTTCATAATATTTTCATCCAATTTATTTTTGACAAGGGTATAAGTCATTTTGGTACATAATTTTAAGGTTTAGTCCCTTTTAAATCTTAATTCCTACATAATCTCTATAATTAATTTTAATAAATTTTTCTAATAGTTTTTTGACAAAAACCCATGTTGATCATATTAGACTAAAATTATTATACTGATTACAATTGTGTATGTCATTTTTCACAATTTCAGATCATAAATCTATAAATAAAAATATTTTTAATTTTAATCTCACTTAAGTGGTGAGAAAATATATTTTTAGAGGGAAAAGGTTAAAAATTTCATTAAGTATTTATATCTAAATTAAATAAAAAGAATATTCACACAAAATACACTATATAAATATATATATAATTGATCTATTAGAAATTGAAAACAAATATAAAATATAATTTAACATTAATAATTATTTAAACTAAAATTCATTTTCAACAAAATTATTTTACATTTTAATATTTATCTAAGAATGAAATTTCATTGAAAAATACCAAAAATTCAACCAATGTAAAAATTGACATTCTGAATTAAAAAAAATTATTATAAAAATAAAATTTATAAAACTATAAAAAATATTCTTTAAAATAGTTGTCCAATTACAAGATACTAAAGTAGTGTATTTCTTGTAACATATTCTAAATTGGCATTGTGTGTAGAGTAATCATAACCTGGTGTTTCATATAATGAAATATAGAAAAAAATATTTACGATAAAATGAAAATATTTTCTTTTCTTTGGTTGTTACAAGTTTTTCCCACACATGTTTTATTGATATATATATATGGTAATCCCCTTTCAAACTATGGTGTAATTCTTCCATACTCATTGTATAAATATAGAGATTGTACTCCCCCATCATAATAGGGAGTGGGTCCTCCATGACTGTAGAAGTTAACACCCCATCACAAAATGATGTGGGTCCTAATACTCACTGTATAGATACAATGTGGTACTCCCCTATTGTAACAAGGTGTGATTATTATATCCAAAGATATGGTACTCCCATATCATGATAGTGTACGGGTCCTCCATACTTATTGTATAGATTTACATATGGTTCAACCCTATTGATGCTTTTGGTCCATTATTCAAGCACATGATACCCCTATCACACCATTCCATTGGTCCAATGTATTATGGTCACACATATTGAGATGATACTTCCCTATTATTCTAGGTAGTGGGTTCAATATCATTTAGAAATTACACCTCATTGGGAAGTGGAATAATGGTGAGTTGTTGGACTTACTCATTAAATATTTAGATGTACATGCGATATGTTCAGAATATATGATGAACCATCAGAAATACATGAGGAATCATCATCCTGGGCCGCAATAAGAGTTGGATAACACCTTCCTCTCTCATTCAGTTTTCTAATATGAGCATATATTTAACATTCATGTTGGATTTTTTCCCACATTATAATGGTTATTATGAACAATTATATCATGTATTTTATTGTTCCCTATTTTGTTTTGGAGCTTTTATACTAGGTTTACTCACCAAATCATGGGATTCTCTACATGTTTCAGGACTTATGTAGATGAAAAATAGGTTAGGGGTGTCATTATTAAATTGTAGTGATACCTGGGTGAATATGAAAATATAGGGTTTTCGTTTCAAGGCGATATTGTTTTTGGTTATCTTATAATTTATTTATTCTAGTTTTTGTCTGGATGGGACATATTTTTTGGTTGTGTATACAATTTTTCCTTTACTATTCACATTTCCCTATCTCACACTTTTGTATTCCATAGTGGTTATTACATGGATGATATTTATAACATATATTTTGCAATGTTTTGTTATTATTCCTTTAAAAATATAAATAAATATGTTTGGATGTAGGATTTTTTGTATATTATGAAAATTCATCACATTTTAGTTATGTTTTCCTGATAATTTTACATATCCCCTGACTTGTAGTGGCGAGTTTAGGGATATTTTGGACCATTTATCCTTCGATGAGGTGGTACCTAGTTGGTCAAGTCATCATATATTCGTATTAGAGTTGTTTAGACCATGGAAAGGAGTTTTGATTGGACTCCCCATATGTGTTTTTTTGGGATATTAGGGGAAAATGTCAAAGTGTCTCGATTGTGGGTTTTGGGCTAGTGAACCTAGTTTTAGTGTGGTTTATGACACATCAATTCACTATGACTCTATATACCTTATTTTAATATGAACATACTAGTATTTTGGTTATTGGTAAAATTGGAACATTTATCACATAAAATTATGTCTCTTTATTGTCTTTCTTGAGTCAATTTGATTTATATATACATGATCTGATTATTTTGGTATGTCTTGATTGATTTTAGAATACATATTTGATGAAATCCAACCATATTGCCAATTTAGGATCATGATGATGATCTTATGAGTGATAATCCATTAGTCTAGAAGGAATATCATGATATCACTCCTTCTAGTGGGTGGGTAGAAGCAACCCCACCTATCAAGCAATATTTTATTCCAAAAAAGTAGACAATGGATGTGCACAACTATAGTGCACTACACGAGTTCTAGTGTAAGGGGATGTGTTTGATCTGTTTTGAGCTAGATCAATACGTAGGGTATTATTGTCTTGAGTCAATGATTTGATTTTTCATAATTTTGAAGGATCTGATTGATAATATGGTTGCATTGGAAGATATTATTTTCCACAGAGTAGTAGGGCGGTAGTCTAGATTAATGTCCCAACTTATAGTATTTTATTATGAGGAGAATTACCCATTTTTATTGGTCTATTTTTATATTTCATAGATTTTGAAAATGAAATTGGGATGGATGATAGTTACTGAGTATTTTTTGTTTTTCATTGACCTTACACAGTACTCCCTTAACAAGGATTAGGAAGGTTACTTCTGGGTTTTTATGTTCATGAAGGTTCTCTGATCATACATCCATGAAAATGTGTAACCCCTGTACATTCCCACATATGATAGAATATTGGATTAGGAGCTAGTGAATGATATATTCCAATCTGAGGGATGACATGTGGAAGGAGAATTTAGTAGGAATCATATGGATATTTCATCTATAGAAGCTGGTAGATGACATTAGATGTTCCATATAAGGAGTACCTATTCCCAGAATTATGAACATGTTTATGAGGCTAAGGGATAGTGAAAGGGACTATTATAGCCTAGATAGGGGATATGTAATGCATGTGATTGGTGGGGTCGCATGGGACATGATTTATGGAATTGATTAGTATAGAAGGGTAGGGAGACAGTGGATCGACCCCCATGTTATAGGTAGCTCCATGATTAGGGATCTAGTAGGCATTTCCATGGTGGACCCCAAGGAGGTAGTGTTGGAATAATAGTAGGCATAGATATGAATAGAATATATTCTAGTGGTCGAAGATTTTATGATCTATTTCCACCACCACCACCACCAGGTGGCCCACATTATGATCGAGGATATGTCAGTCCAGGTTGCAAATAGTTGTGATGTAGTCTTATACCTCGGCCAAACATAAGATTTTTAGAGTAACAATATAAGTTTATTCTAATTTTTTAGTACAATTATAAACAAGTATCATGCAATAATTCATCAGTTTACTCCTAGTGAAAGAGTGAAAGATCCAAGTTGATACATTATCTTATCATCATTAGTTTTAGGTTCCTATAAGGAACGCTTTATCATATCTTTACCATATAGTTTTGTGAGTTGTCACTAAGTGGAGTAATGTTTTCTAGGGAACTCTTGGTCATCACAATGACAACATATTACATTGTTTTCATAATGAAAAAGTTTTCTCAAATCCAATAACATATCAACTGTAATCGTAGAAAATTTATATTACATATATTATATGATATGAGATTTTATTTTTTGGTTAAGATAGAACTGATGGAAGAGTAAGGGGAACCTTCTATAAGGTAGATTCAATCCATCACCCATCAGTTTGTGAGTGTTTCCCTTTGAAAAACAGGCAGTTTAGGAATCTAGGATCTAATAGTGGTGGAGGATTATATGGATTTCTTCACTGAATAACATATTTAACTACCTCCAAGGAGGGTAGTTGAGTTTTTATCGCCTTTCACCCTCGGATCACTTTAATATATACTGAGTTATATTAGATAGCTGCTAACGAGGTTTGGGATCTGATGGTGATGTTGGAGAACCTTCTGGGGAAGGGTTTTATCAGACATAGTGTGTCCCCCTAGGAAGCTTCATTTTTAAACATGAAAAACTAATGTATGATGTTGAGACATTGTGTTGATTATCATCACCTGAAATATAAAAGTATAAAAAATAGTACCCCCTTAAATGGATTGAAAAATAATATGATCACATGTGTGGCATGAGATGGTTCTTGATGTTAGATATCAGGTCTGAATACCATTATAGGAGGATTCATGAGTTTGATATTTTGATACTGGAATTCTGATGTTACTATAAACACTATGAGTTTCTGGTGATTCCTCTTGTTCTGAGGAATTCACCTTCTATTTTTATGGCTATGATGAGTCATATCATTCAACCTTACATGGGTTTATTTGTGGTTTTTTACTGATGAAATACTTATAAAGTCTTCTTCATAGAATGAGTATGAAAAGAACGTTAGGATGGTCCTAGAAATTTTTCTAGAGAACCAACTTTATGTTAGTGTCTTGAAGTGGAAATTGTAGTTCAATAAGGTTCACAATCGTTGAAATATAAATTTGGATCATGGATTGGTAATTCATCTAGAAAATATTGATTTAGATATTTATTGGGTTCCCCAAAGGGTGTGAAAGTGGTTATGAGTTTTCATGTCTCGATGTGGTTCTACTGGAGGTTCGTTGTATATATATCTAGGATTAAAACCCCTTTGACTGGCCTGACACCGAAATTTGAAGCTTTTTCCCTAGATTGAGCATTTTTAGGTATCCTTTAATGAGATGTGGATAAGGATTTGTAGTGTTCTTATTATAATAATTAATGAATAGGGTTTGGTGTATTTATTCTATTAAAATTAAAATGGATATGGGTAAAACTATGTTTTGGTATAGATATAGGTATTTATCACATAAGAGTTGTTGGAGTGAAGACCACATAGGAAAAACTACACTTCTCGCATCCTTGAGTTGGCAGTGGTGGATGTATCTCTAAGGATGTGGAAAAACTATATTATGGGGATAGTTTTTTTCTCATATAATCAGTGTCTTAGATATTCCATATTAAATAGAAATATGAAACTGAGATAGTGGATCTGGTTACAGTTCCTATAAGAGTATTCCTAGGAGAAATTCTATACTCTTGAGAAGGGGTGAATGTCAGAATATTCACCCAGTATGATATCCCATATTCATCTGGTGGAGGATGTGTTTATGTGGTTTTCTTCTTTCAACTGTCCATTGTGGAGGAGAGGGGAACATATATCAATTGTTGATAGTGTTGTATCCTCCATTTATTTAGAGGATGATAGAGGTTCAGTTATATTACATCAATTAATGGGTCATACATGACCAAATATCTTCTAAAGATCTACAATATAGATTTATTTAATGAGGGAATAAAAGAAACATATTATAAATATGTATAGGGGTACTAGTCATGTTTTAAGAGTAACTCTTGAGGGTGTTTCAAACTTCTCATTTTGAAATAAATCCAGGTGTAGAGAAGATGAACATAAAATGTCAGGGGTAGTTTTTGTAGGTTAGAATGAGGTGGAACATCGATGACTTCCTCTATCATTATCTCACATATTAGTAGTTAAAGGCTAGTTTGAGTTTACTGTTGATTTGTCGGAATATATGGAGAACATGGAGGGGAAATGGGAGGACATATCCATGATATTTTTTAAGGTGATTTCATGGATAGTGAGAGTCCATGATGATTTATAAGTGATAGTTTAACAACATACTAAGACAATGCACTTCCTAGATATGATTGAGTAGATATTGGTAGAGAGTTTTAGGCAGTGTTTTATGATGGATATTGTCTGCATTTCATTGGTTCCTGTGATGATTGTCTATAACAAAGATGTGAGGTTCACACCATGATTGTGAAGTGGCATTTTGGATAAATTATGGACCCAGTTTTGTATATATACAAATTTTTACCCCTATATGGATTGGAATATAAAGAAAACTATCAAGGTGTTAGAGGATAGGATGATGGATTCTGTGTTATAATTTGTTTCAAAGCTGTGAGGATCAAATACATTGGTAGTGGCTTCTAATAATAATACCTATCACATAAATACTTCTATGGAACAATTCAATTACCTATATGGGAGACCATGTTGGTAAACCATATACTAGAATAAGATTTTAGAGGCATCCCTTATTGGGTCTGATATGGTGCAGTGGATGTTGAAGAGTGTCAATGTGATCCACGAGAGGTTGGGGACCACTAAAATTATTTCTAAATCATATAATAATAAATTTTTTATTCACATGGAGATCAATATGGGAGACCACATTATCCTATGAATCTTCCCACATTAAGGATTGTGGAGATTAGGTTGGGGATGAATGATATACTAATGTTTCATCAGATGATGTGATGTCTTAAAAATGGTTAGTGATATTTATTATTGCTTAGCCATACCCCCATAGTTAGAGTGGGTGCATGATGTATTTTAGGTGCCACAACCAAGTAAGTTCTTGGATGATCGTATGCTCGTTATTGACTGAGGTGAGATAGAAATCCAAAATAGAGCCCCCTAAATGTTCTTATTTTTCACACGCTGATTTTTTAATCGCCATATGATTCAAATAAATTAAAATTTTCATTTATATCTTGAAATAAAATATTTCAAACATTCCTTTCACACTAAACCAACTTTTCGTATGTTACAAGGAACACCATGTAGGTGTACGATACATGAAACATAGATTATAGATTTTGTAAAATTTATAAAATTAATATGTTTGGATTATGATATACACAACACCAAAGAAATATTTCACTAAATTCACCATTAACTAGTATTTAGTTATATGAATGATCAACCTTCATCGATACCTTGTGTTGTATGCAATACTGAATTCACTAAACAATGTTATATTATTAAAATATTTTTGTATAATTAGATATAAACTAACAATTATAAGTATTATTAACAAAATTTATTATTTTATATAACATTTAAATTCATTTTACCTATTTTATAGAACATGATATTTCAAAAAAATTAATTTTTTTGATAAAAGATGGATTTCTAAAAAAAATACAGTTTTGCAGCCATTTTATGGAGCACCAATTTTAAATCATTTTTTTTATCAATTTTATATATTATATATGAAAAAATAAATGTCATAGGTTGAATATAGATATCAAAATTTATCTTCGTGGAAATTTTGGTATTTTTCTGAAGAAATTCATATTTTGATTAATAGTGAAAAATACCATGTTTTAATTCAAAACTGTATTTTGGTCAAACTTATTAATATAGGTATATTATCTTATTAATTGGTTTAAAAGTGTAATTATAATACGTCTTTATAATTTAATCCAATTTTATTCATCATAAGTAATTTCACATATAAATTGGGTGTAAATAAATTACAATCATTTCATATGTTTTTACTTTCTTGAAACCCTCTTTTTGGTTTTTGAAAACTGACATTAATTTTAAATTATCTTCTTCCAATTTTATGTTTGGAAATATTCAAAATAGGGTAGATATTTGGAATCAGTAGGTACAAATTATGTTAATAGGTTACTTTTATTTTTTGAATATTATGAATAGTTACTATGGTAATCTTTATTTACCATAGTTAAAAGTAAATCGGGTAAATTAGGGTAACTAACATTATGATGAAGATAATAAAATTACCCACACACCTGCGAAAATCCTATTGGATGAATTATTGTCAACCAATATATCTTATGGGTCATAATTGATTCATTTAATGGACCTTTTTCCATAATATATATGTAATTATAATAAAAAAAAGTTAATGTGACAACCTGTCACTCTCATATATCTTATCAGAATAATAATTTAAATATATTGGTAAAAATTATAAAAATTGGAACATAAATTGTTTCTTGAAATCAACTAAAATTTTCTACCTAATGTGAATTTATTCATAATCATTATATATTTAATAATTTACATTAATGATGCACAATATTAATGTATAAATTATTTTATTGATAGAAATATAAAATAAATGATTTTAAAAATATAAAAATAAATATCATATGAACTAATAAATGCACTCCATGAATTTAATAGGTTATTTTGACTTCTTATGCATGTATGAAATATATTGGTTCAAATTTATATTTTATGGGTATTTTATTTCAATTCAAATAAATGAATACTATCTGAATTGAAACTATTCATATTTTATAGAAATAACAAATTATTAAATTGTTTAAAAACCAAAAAAATATTTAAAAATTAAAAGTGAAAATTATATTATAGAAAATTTCATAATGTATCTAATTATGGAAAATTAACAAAACATAATTAAATTTTTATAACCATTTAATATTATTGAATGTTATTACCACAAATGAAATTAAATATATTAAAAATGGTTAATTCAAAATGATAAGGATTAAAATAAAATTAAAACATGCCTATGTTTTAATGGATTAATTAATTTCTACCCATACTCAACTTATCTTAAAAATATATTAGTTTGGAAGAATTATAAACTAAAAATTAATTTATAATACATTAATATTTCAAGACATTTCAAAGGTGCATTTCCCCACTCTTATAAAAGGGAACCTCATATTCTCTTTTAATGAGACCTCCAATGCTCTTTGGCTCAGAAAACCCCTACCAAAATCTCCCCCCAACATCACTCAATTCATTT
The DNA here is from genome assembly GCA_963277665.1 of Viscum album. Taxonomy (NCBI): domain Eukaryota; kingdom Viridiplantae; phylum Streptophyta; class Magnoliopsida; order Santalales; family Viscaceae; genus Viscum; species Viscum album. The sequence continues at coordinate 694,148,110 of OY728145.1, forward strand.
TCATGGCCACCCTTTGGTATGAAATCCATATTAAGGAGTCCTTTTATTCATAACAAAAGTTGATACTCGAAAAAGAGATAACATTATTATCACCTCTTTCAAAATTCTTTTCTCCTTTTATATCCTCTTTTTATGTGGTTTATATAATAAAGTAATAACTATAGTATCTTCTCAAGGATGATATTTATTATAATCATGGTACAACCTTATACCTATTTTTATCTGTCCTACTAATTATAATATAACAATGTGTGCGTGTGTACGACTTACCGACTCCACAACACATTGTAATTTTTATTAAACAAATCATAATTTGGATCGGTATATTGACATTTATAATTGATGTAAATAATGAATATACCACGATTATTATTTCGTAAAATTCATATACCATCATATTCCATAATGTTTTACCATCAAGGGAATGATATCTTCACTCGTGTGTATGTAAGGTTTTCCATCCCCACGATACGATGTGGTTCATCTCCCAAATTAACCATACAAGAATGATTATAAAGAATATATAATAAATAAGAATGATATATTTTACATAATAATTATACTTTATTTATGTTTATATATATATATATATATATATATATTAGTGTGTCATTAACTTGCTTCCATTAAATTCAATAAGGAAACGGACACAACATTCATTCATACATACGACCTACCATATCCATGAACATTGTATTCCATTTCATTTATTTATCTTTTATATATATTTATATACTGAATTTATATTACCTATGTGTCATTTTTTACATCATGGATGTAAGTAAATCCTGATCTATGTAATAATATCTTGAATAACAAGTCAAAATACGTAGGAAAAATAAAATGATTATTACCCAAAACGTTTTATTAACATGGAATTGATAAATGAATGGGTATTATAAAGATATAAGTGAATAATATATGATTTAATAAATATTATTATGGATATATTACAAGTTAATAATATTTTTAAACCCAATATAATAGAGTTTCAGACACATATGGAAGATATGGGACCTATGTTAAGGGATAATTTTGTAATCTCATTTTTTACAAAGATTGTTTATATGTAAGTATTTACTAGGGATATATTAAACATCCATTTCCATGTTTTCTAAAATCGTTTACATAAAATGATTAATATTATTATATGTTTGTTAAATGGCATTTTTACCAATTTTTTACTTTTACTACATGGTATTCAAGGACAAATTATTTTGTTTACCATATGAAGTACTTCTTGAATTTATCGAAAAAAGTACGAGGATATTGTATTTTAACATATATGGAATGAATGTATTTTTTATAGTTTCAAGATTCCTATTTTCCATGAAACATCTTCTACACTATTCCAAAATTATTTTTAATTAAATTCATTTCATTTAAAATGGAATGACATTTGGAAAAAACATTTTTGAATAAAAAATGATATTTTCATCTAGAATATTGTTCAAGTGTTTTATCAAAATTATTTTCCTTATAAGATGCCACTCTTAATTAGGGTTATGTATTTATCTATATTATAATAATGATTTGATTGTTTTAATGATGCAATGAAATTTTATATGCATTATTTTATGATGGAATTATTCATGAGAATCCAATTTTATTTCATTGGTAATTCTATGATGAATGGTTTACGTTTTTATTTCACATGTAATAATGATTTCATTATGAGATGGATTAGACCTATATCTCCCTCCAATGAATTGGGTAAAGATTTATATCTCTGGAGATAGACATGACTGAATGAAAAGTAAATATGGTTCTGTAATATAATGATGGAACATCATATAAATCTAGTTCTGTAAAGCATAGCTAGAACAATATGTAAACCCAGAATAGTAATGGATTTTGACCACAATTATTGTCCTGGCAGTAATACCTAGGCTACTTTAGAAGTCATATTATGTCCTTATTTGTTTTCCAAAATTAAAATTTATATTATAATTCTAGTTTATCATGATTAATGTTCGTTTATGATATATGCCTTACGTAGTATCAATATTTATTTATTTTTTATTATAATTCTAGGGTTTTGATATTTAAACATTATGTTCATGTTATTAAATTAATATTTTTCTGAGTTGTTATATGTTCTAAAAGTCTACCCTTACTAATCACTAAGCTCACCCTTTTTAGGTTTCCTTTTCCACAAGTTATAAAGAATGGTTATAGGTATGAAAACAAAAGGGGACGATCTTTATGGTAGATGATGAAGATCTTTCACCATGTTTGAGATTATAGGTAAAACATCGTTATAATGCCTAATCAACAGTCTCGTAATCTGATCAATAATATCTACATTAGTGAGTTTCCTTCCCCAACTAATTAGAGAAAGATAGAGTTTCATGGTGATCATAGAGGAAATAATGTTCAATTTTTCTCAGGTAAATCATGAGGGAAGATGCATCAAGGAGAATTATTCAAAGGATCTTGAAGATTCTTTGGGTGTGGAAAATATGGACACAAAGCCAGTAATTTCCAATTTAAAGGTCTAGTTAACCCAATGGAAAAGGATAATGGTATTTCTAAGATATCTATGATGGTTAAAAGTTTTAAATGTGAAATTTATGGTAATTATTCTAATCAATTCCCTAAGGTAAAATATCAATAAAAGAATCAGCATGGTCATACGTGTAGTATTTATATTTTTGATGATAAAGAGACTAAAAATTAAATATGAGATGAAAGTTGTGTTAAGCAATAAAACTATTAAGCACAGTCAATGTATTAAGAAGTTAATGGAATGATTGCATGTTTATCGGGAACAATTTTGTATAAGTAATTTTATGGTACTATGGTATAAAGAAACGCCTATTTATTGTTACACTATATGTCACGAACCAACCCGGGTCGACCCTAAACCGGTCACCCGAGCTGGTCCACGGCAAGTCCCGAGGGGCGTTCCCGATCCCCCCGGGATGGCAACTAGTGTCGGGCATCAAGTTTTAATCGTTGGGAATGATTTAGCCCAAACAAACCGAGAACTGTAAGAGAAAAACAGACAACACTAACAACCAAAACAAAACTACACAACAACCATACCTCCACGTGACCTCGCGGTCACCACCCAACTAAACACCAGCGTCGCTCCGTCACTGAGCGACTCAAACCAGGAAAACCTGAACAAAGGGAACCTGCAACTGAAATGGTAAAAGATAGGTGTGAGCACAAAAAGGTACTCAGTAGGTGAGCCTAACAATAAAACCCAAAGCACTTCCAGTAAATAAAGAATATATAAATTCCAGGTTTGAACTACAATGTACTAAAGTAATATTTCACAATGTTTCACTTGAAAATCAAAACACGAGACATTACCCTTATTCTTTTTCAAAAGTTGAATTTCTTTTCATTGTTGCCAAATTCATTCTAACAGAGAAAGAAGTGTTACATTTTCAAATTTTACACAAAGAGAATAACGCATTTTCATTTGAAATCCATTTTCACAAAGTAACCAGTATAAGATGTAAAGAACGACGGAAAGTAAACAAGCAGGGAAAATGAAGTAACCATGGGTGGTCCTAAACATCCCTAGAAAACCCCTGGACGTAGTCAGGTTTAGACTACCTGCCGGCATGGTACTCCACAGTCAATAACCAACTGGCCGCCCTAACAGCCAACCAGTGGCATGCCCCACAAGGCCTACCTACCAAGGGGGGACTAACCCGTCTAATCGGGGTTTGCCAGCAACCATCACTCGATTCTCTAAAATACGCCCAGGAACCCACGGTAGTTTTAACAATACTGTGTAAGTGGGAGGCCCTCGCATGCGTGACTCATCTCACCGCACTTTCCAACCCCTTATACAGACACCTCTACACGACAACCCTCGAAGGGAAGTCCCTCTATAGAGATGCCCCATTAGTACGTATATTTATATGTAGTCAGTTCACAATCCATAAAGTGCCAACCGGGCCGTCACATCATTTAAATTTAAATCATTTAATATCAAAGCATTTCCAAAATATATGACACATGCCATCACATTGAAAACCAGAAAAACATACTTAGAAACTCATTTAAGGAAAACCAAACCACCACTGAAAAATTCCAAAATCCAGTTTAAAGGACAAATGGCTTTTCATCTATCCATGTTTTCAAGAGATCACCACCTTTATAAACGATACACCCGCTATTTCACACACACCAAAATCATTTCAAAACACAGTTCAGTATGACTTGCACATTTCATAAAGTACTCATTCTGCAACAACACAAGAAAACAACACAATTAAATCCAAGAAATATATTTTCAGTGTGATGAAGGAATAAACAGTTTCCAATTTCATCAATTCGTCATTCTAGTAATAATTATCTAATACTACTTTAAATTTGCTGAAAAAAAATGAAATGACAAGGAATAAAAAAATTCCTAAATTTAAAGGTGAGTGCAGTGGGAGACCTACCTTGACTTGTAGCTAGTTTTTGATGACACTACACGCCTCACACTTGCGCACTAGATAACGCATGCGGGAAATTTTGATAGCGCAAAAATACCTCGTGAACACGCTACAACAAAAGTAGGATAACTAAAACACATAAACACCAATTTAAAGTAGTTCAAAAGAATGAGAACGCAAAAAGACAACGTATATATATATATATATATAAACGCTGATATAAAATAATTTAAGTAAGAAAAAATCAAACCCCACCTCGCTTCGTAATCTGAACCCGATGATACAACACACCTCACGCAGGCGTGTACGCGCTCGAAAGCCAAAGACCGCTGCATTGCGGAATTATTCCGGCAACACACTGTAACAAACATCAAAACAAACCAAATAGTCGACCACAGATATAAAATAAACTTGAACAGATTCACGTCACACGATTTACCTCGGCGCAGAGACGTGCTTGACCAACGGGGTCGCACACCAGTTTGGAGGGGCGGCGTGCTCAAGCACGGGGACCGACAGGGGTCGTGCGGTGACTGTCAGGTGTGCCGCTGGCCGGCGCAAGGTAGCAGAGTTGGATGTTCAGACCGCGGAAAAATCATCGGGAGGCCCGAACGGGAGACCGTAGAGGTGCTGCCCGGACGCGGCTCGCCGGGGATCGGTCGGAGGTCACCGGAGGGGGCCGGGAACTGCTGGCCGGCAATGGGGCTCGCCGGAAAAAGGGCAGGGGCGCCGAAACGGCACCAGACAGTGGAGGTGGGTCGCACGAGGGTGCGGGAGTGGGGCGCCGGAGGTCGGGTTGCCGAAGGAGTTGGCCGGTGGGCAGGCCAGGTCTCCGGAGGTCGGGAGGCTAGGTCGAGGGGACGCCAGAGGCGGCGGGACGGCGCAGCGGATTCGCGCAAGGGCAGGGGGTCGCGTGGTGGTGGTCGGGTGTGTAGGAGTAGGGCCGGAGGGAGCCGCAGCGGCCGGAGCGCCGGGGTGAGGGGGGGAGCAGGGCGCCGGGCGGAGTGGGGGTGTGGGAGGAAGACGGCGCATAACGAGGGTCACGCGAGGGCGGCAAGACGACGCGGCGACGGGAAGCAGGGGCCGGGACGGCGGACGCCGTAGTGGGGCAGGAGGGGCGGTCTGAAGCGGGGTCGACGCCGGTAGTCGCGCAAGGCCGGGAGCATGAGCTGGAGCCGGATGGGGGAGCGCGCAGGAGGGGCTCGCGCAGAGGGTAGGGGAGAAGAAAGAGAGGAGAGGGGGGAGAGGGGGGGGGGGCGCACAGTAGAGGGTGGGAATAGGGTTTCTAAGCAAATATATCTATACATATATATAGGTAATAATAATAATAATAATAATAACAATAAAATAATTAAATAAATAAAATAAAATCTTAATAATAATAATAATAACTTCATAATAATCATAATTATTATTATTATAACCAAAATATTTATAATAATAAAACGATTTAAACAAAATAACACACACACACACACATATATATATATACATATATAGACATATATATAGACATACATATACACATATATAAACTCATATACAATAAAAATAACTACAATAATAATAACACAATTTAAATAGTAATAATAATAAAATGTCAACATAACCATTTCAATATTTAAATCGTCGGGTGAACACATAGTCACCCGGGCCGAACGCACGGCCACCGCTAGCGATGCGGTGACCGTGCACCGGCGCGAAACCGCCAACACAATTAAACTTTGAAAATTTTAAACCGGGTCCATGAAGGAAGTTAAAAAAAATAAGGTTACATGTGCTCGAGGTGTGACAATTCTCCCCACCACAGACACTTTCTTCCCCCAAAAAGTCACCAAGCCAAAATTCAGTCAAGATTCAGGTCCATGCCCAAACGGAACTAAAGGAACTAAAGAGAACTGAGAATCTCGGGATGACCTTACTCTATACAGGCCACACCCGACCGATTCAAGAGAAAACTGAAGTCCGAGGTTGAGGGGAGGACACGAAGGGGTTCTCCCCACCACAAGAACTTAACTGGTTCGAAAATTTAACACCCAAAACATACTACCACAAGGAGGCGGGTCCAGTGCGGGAACTCATAACCGATCCAAACCGAATCCTATAACACGATCAAAACAACACCTTCGTCGAAACGTTGAACCCTCGACTAGAGTCAACAAACTTCAACACCAGGGATAACCCACAGAAAATACGTAACCAGACATCAAATTGGAGACATGATCCATTGAATTCCACAAATCATAACCACATTCGACAAGCATAGCTAAACCGAGGTCAACCTACACAAAGGTCTAACACATTTTACGAAAGACACACGATTTACAAGATCACATCCACACAAACAAGATTGCTAGGATTATAATTGAACAAGTTCATCATTACTTCTTAGCAATACAACATACATACAACGATGTTGAAACTTTAATAGCAGATAAACAAATATGAAAAGATTTATAATTGTTCCACCGCCAACACGGAACACAAAACCTGGACCAAAGCTTCACAGCCCTGGGAACTCCTGACTGTGCGCGAGCTTCACCCCGAGACCTGTGGATGGGGCTCTGATGGCTGAAGCTTCTCCTGCCTCACAGTCAGGTACTGACATTCTCCAATCACAGTGTCCTCTTCAAGCGACACTTCCTGAAAAACTTCTCCAGATGACCCAAACAGCCGCAGCGATGACATGTCTTTGGAGGGTTGCGACAAGACGACTTTAAATGTCCAAACCGACCTCACTGATATCTTACCATTGAATGATCTGATAAACTAGAAGTTGGGACCAAAGGGGACAACTCCTTAGGAATAGGTACCTCTGGCGTATTTTCCACACAAGAGGGGGGAACTGTTACGAACAACCGGGGATGCTGGAGTACTAACCAACTGTGTTCCGGAAACCAACTCAGCCAAAAATGCTTCCTCCACCAACCTCTCAAAACGATGGTCTTTAGAAGGGAGGACTCGCTCCTTGATCTCTGGACGAAGACCCCCGGTGAAAAGAGAGGCCTTCATGAGCTCATGCGATGCTACCTTTGGAGAAAAGTAAATTAGTTCCTTGAAATGTTCAACATATTCCTTCACCGTCCATTGGGCTTGTTGAATATGCACAAGCTCTCTCTTTTTCTTCAGTTTCACTTCTTCAAGTACAAACCGTTGGATGAAAACGGTATTAAAGGAATCCCACGTCATTCCAACTTGCGTTGACGGTGGGGTAACCATCTTCCACTGGTCCAGAGCTGGACCCTCGAACAAATCCATAATTGCACGTACCTTAACATTATCGGGAGTTCCCAATGTTCTAAAGTCACGCTCTACTTCCTCAAGCCATTCCACTGCCTCTAACGGACCCTGATCACCATGGCGAATAGGCAAATTCTGAGGAGGACCAAAAACATGGCATGACTTATCAGAATCCTTAAAGACCTTTCTAGGTGGCATTTCCTGAGCGACATATAAAACACAAAGCCAAGACCAATATCAAACCGAAGCAACAACAATAAAAGTGCCTTCATCAAAAACAGTCAGCACAAAGACCAAACAAATACAAACACAACCCAAAATAAAATCCCCTTTTTATTTTAGATTTCAAAACCACCCCATTTCAAGTCCACTTTCCAAAACCATTTCCCATTTAAAAAATTTTTTAGAAAACAAGGTCAATCCTTTAATTTCAAATACACACCCAGGTAATCCCATGAACCGTTGCACATGTCTTCATCCACTGTCCATTCATACTCGCACCAACATGCATTTTCCATGCATTCTCACACATGTGAAAACGTTCATAAAGAGGAGCTGAGGTTTCATCCCAAACTATTCTCGACCAACTCCAAGCAATAACGAATTTGAAATTCAAGAGATTTCAGTTTTAAAACCAATTGCATACATTTAAAGACTTTTAAAAGAAACCAGTCCAATTTTTCAAAAACTCTTTTTAATTTCCAACAATGTACTTACACAGACCAAAACGAAAGCAGCACCCAAATTTGCACCAACCACTGGAGTGAGGGACTAGTAGTCACGCCTAACCTGGCGACATGGTAGTGGGCCATGTCCCATGTAAGTGTCGACCACTAAGAGGAATTAAAACTGTGTACTCAGACTCCACATGGGTCACTACTCCATGTGAAATCGCGATGTAACGTCGGCTTGCCTCCATTATCATCTCCCAATCCAAGATAAACCAGAAAGAGACAAAGACACAATTCCCGGACTACCCCAGGCGACTCGATGTGCAGAACGAGTGAGGGTTCTTGGCGTCCTTCCCGTACCTACATCTCGAGTCCTGACATTCCTAATCTCCACCTACCAGACAACCCAAATAACAAGAACCTCCTCTGATACCATTGTTTCACGAACCAACCCGGTTTGACCCTGAACCGGCCACCCGAGTCGGTCCGCGTCAAGCCCCGAGGGGCGTTCCTGATCCCGCTGGGATGGAAACTAGTGTCGGGCATCAAGTTTTAATCGTTGGGAACGATTTATCCCAAACAAACTAGGAACTGTAAGAGAAAAACAGACAACACTAACAACCAAAACAAAACTACACAACAACCATACCTCCACGTGACCTCACGGTCACCACCCAACTAAATACCAGCGTCGCTCCATCACTGAGCGACTCAAACCAGGAAAACCTGAACAAAGGGAACCTGCAACTGAAATGGTAAAAGATAGGTGTGAGCACAAAAAGGTACTCAGTATGTGAGCCCAACAACAAAACCCAATGCACTGCCAGTAAATAAAGAATCTACAAATTCCAGGTTTGAACTACAATGTACTAAAGTAAGATTTCACAATGTTTCACTTGAAAATCAAAACACGAGACATTACCCTTATTCTTTTTCAAAAGTTGAATTTATTTTCATTGGTTCCAAATTCATTCTAAAAGATAAATAAGTGTTACATTTTCAAATTTTACAAAAAGACAATAATGCATTTTCATTTGAAATCCATTTTCACAAAGTAACTAGTATAAGCTATAAAGAAAAACTGAAAGTAAACAAGCAGGGAAATTCAAGTAACCATGAGTGGTCCTAAACATCCCTAGAAAACCCCTGGACATACTCGGGTTCAGACTACCTACCGGCATGGTACTCCAGAGTCAATAACCAACTGGCCACCCTAACAGTTAACCAGTGGAACGCCCCACAAGGCCTACCTACCAAGGGGGGACTAACCCGTCTAATAGGGGTTAGCCAGCAACCGTCACTCGATTCTCTAAAAGACGCCCAGGAACCCACGGTAGTTTTAACAATACTGTTTAAGTGGGAGGCCCTCGCATACGTGACTCATCTCACCACACTTTCCAACCCCTTACACGGACACCGCTACACGACAACCCTAGAAGGGAAGTCCCTCTATAGAGATGCCCCATTAGTACGTATATTTATTTGTAGTCAGTTCACAATCTATAAAGTGCCAACCAGGCCACCACATCATTTAAATCTAAACCATTAAATATCAAAGTGTTTCCAAAAGATATGACACACGCCATCACATTGAAAACCAGAAAAACATACTTAGAAACTCGTTTAAGGAAAACCAAACCACCATTGAAAAATTCCAAAATCCAGTTTAAAGGACAAACGGATTTTCATCTATCCATGTTCAAATATATGTTTATTTCATTATATTCGGATCAACACAGAAATATTCAATTGATTCATTGTAAAATCTTATGAAATATGATTATGGAATGAGTATGATGTGTGGGTTACCATTTATCATGGTTTTAAAATATCTCAAAAACTAGAAGGAACATATATATCTCAACAAAAGTATATTAATGGTCTTATTATAATCTATGGATATGAAAACACAAAAAGTATATATACTAGATTCAGTACCTCAAATTCTCTTAATCTTGATGATGCTATGAAACCAGTAGATCAAAAATCTTTTAGGAGGATGATGGGATATTTATTTTACTTAATGGATAGCCAACCAGACTTATTGTTTTCAGTATGCTTATGTGCAAGATATCAACAAAATCAAAATGAATCCCATTTAAAAGTAGTGAAAATAATTTTTCTCTATTTAAAGGTAACCATGGATTTAAAACATATCAATTCATTTGGAAATGATTTTAATTTAAAAAAAATTTAGATGTTGATTTTGGTGGATGTAGAATGGATTGAAAAAGTACATCTGGAACATGTGATTTCTTCCGAGATTCATTATTTTTTTGGTCATGTTAGAAGGAACAACCAGTTGTATTTTCCACTACTGAAGCTAAATACGTAGTACCTAGAAGTTGTTGTGTTGAAGTATTGTGAATGCATCACATACTCACATACTATGGCATGATCTTTACCAAAACACAGATATTTTGTGATAATACAAGCCTCATTGCCTAAAAAACCCTTCACATCACTCATGAAAAACACATTAATATAAGGCATCACTTTACTAGGGAACATGAACAAAAAAGATATATCATTCGTCAAATTAATGGAATGTAAGATCAAACTGTTGATATTTTTACAAAATGTTTACCCTCAGATAGATTTTAATACATTAAACAAAATTTATGAATGATAAACGTAAGTTAATATTCTATATTAACTCTTTTTTGAATCCAATCTCCTTGAATTAAGAAACACCTTTTCATAGGGGGGTACATTTATTTCTTACCATTTTTTTTCTTTTTTCTTTGTTAATAATTTTTTTTCTAGATTCCAAATTTTTTTAATCAATACCCAAAATTTCCAAAACCTAAAATTTCCATTCCTTAATTATGGTTTTTGGAATTAAATTTCATCAAGAAAAATCTTTTTTAATACTGAAAATTTTTTTGGAAATAAATAAGGTATGCTTCTTCACATAAATATTCATAATTTTATTTTTATTTGTTATTATTTTTATTATGATTTAAGTAAATTCTATAGGATTCACATTCCTTAAATCTGATTTTTTCATACAAACTCAAAAGATCTAAAAAAACCAAATCCTTATTGGGCACTCATTTAAATTTTTAGATCAGATCGTGCTTGTTTCAACTGTTGGATCAAATCAATAAATCGAACTGTCACCTCGAAACCTCTATAAAGCCCCCTAATCCGTGTCTATTATTGTTTGTTCAAGACAATGTTCATTGAAGCTCTATAACTCTTCAAATTGGTCTTTCATATTTTCCATGTTTTCTTATATTTCGAATTTCGTTATAAGTTCCCCTGCAAAAATCAAATGTCTACAAACAAGGAAATAAAAATTCCTTTTATAAGTATAATTCATTTATTATAAAGTATATCAAGCTGGATGGATGTAAGAGTTATTGATTTTCTACATCGAAGTTTCTGTATTCGGTTTATCTAGATCTTCTCAAAGAATTATAAGATACGGTATGTTTTTTATAGAAGGGGGACAGGAAAGGTATTCATTTACAATATATAGAAAAACCAATTCATTATCCTTAAACATGGATAAAAATAGTCTTGGTAATCCTTGTGTAGGTGAGGAAATATTTTTCACTCACAGGTTGCCTGATAAGTCAAGAATCTTTGAGAAGGAAAAGGCAATATAGTTCCTCGGACTCAAGGGAGTAAAATTACCAAAGATCAACTTTCTTTCAAAGATCCTTAACATATTGTTTTGATATGTCTGATGACACAGTGAATAACCTAATTGAAAAACAATATGAGGAATTGAATCAATCGAAAGTGGCCCAGATTAAAGAGGTTCAATATTTGAATGGTATGTTGAATTCAGTTGCTCTATATTTTAAGAGATAATGGTAACATTGGGAAGAGTTGCAAGAAATGATCAATCATCAAGAAGACGTATTAAAGTCCCATACAGGAATTATATAGTCTAAAGATGAAAAAATAAAGGCTATAGAAAAGATAAATCTTTATCAGGATCAGTTTCTGAAGAGGTTTGAGGATGATCACAAAGACTGAAAAACTTAATGGCTACTCCGAGAATGCTCAGGCCGAATGAAAAGAAGGATGAATGATTTTCCTATCAATCGGATCATTTGTTGTACTTTTACCCTGTAACTATTCTTCCTATCATAATGAAAATTTTTCTATCCTTCAATTTTTTTGTCTTGTATATCACTAACCTTTAATGTATAATCATTTTTTTCAATCCCTCTATTCCTTTTCAAAAATAAAAAAGAGGGAGAAAATAATGATCAAAATAATATTATATAAAAAGAATAAAATTCCCTACAAATGTAAGAGATTAATTAAGGGGAGTCCTCTTAAATAAAATTTTCTCCAACATTAAAAAGTCGCTTCTCTAAGAAAGACCAGAATGGAATCCTTTGGGATTTCAAAACCTAAGGGGGGGGGGGTCGGATCAGTATTATTCTACATAAGTCATTAGTAAAGAGGGGTAATTATTTATTTTAATGTTTAAAATTGAAAATACTAATTCCTTATATTCTTTTACAAATGGTTGTTTGTGATTTTCAAAAAAGGGGGATATTTTTGAGTCAATATGGTTTCCTTATGACACATCCATTCCTATATGTTTTGAAAATCACAACCACATTTTCGTAAGGAAAATTTTATTTATAGAAGAATTATTTTCAAAAGGAAAATTTTCCTTTCTCTAAAATGTTTTATCATTACCTTGGTTTTCAATGACTTAATAAATTTTTTCTCAAAACCATATCAAACCATTTTTTTACAAGGTCAAAATTCAGATCCTTATTAAAATCCTCGGAATCATACAGTTCCATATACTACAATGTATTTCTATTTTCAGGATCTGAATTCGATGATACTCAAGCACAATATTCTCTGAAATTCAGACTCTAAATTCTCTGAAATTGAAACTCCAAATTCTCTGAAATTCCAACTCTGAATTCATGGAAATTAATACTCTGAATTCTTTGTAATTTAGACTCCAAATTCTTTGAAATTCGGACATCAAATTCTCTAATATTTAGACTACCCATTCAATGAAATTAACACCTCGAAGTCTCTAAAATCAACACTCTGCATTTTATGAAATTTAGAATCTAAATTATATATAATTTAGAATCTAAATTCTCTAAAATTAAGACCCCAAATTCTCTTAAATTCAGACTCCAAATTCTCTGAAATTTAGAATCTGAATTCTCTGAAATTTAGACTCTGGATTATCTGAAATTCAGACTTAAAATTCACTAAATTCATACTCTAAATTCGCTGAAATTCAAACTCTGAATTTCCCATAAATTTCACTTGGAATTCTTTAGAATTCAGGTTCAGAATACAACAAAATTCTGATTCCCAATTCATCAGAATTCAGACTCCAAAGACATTGAAATATATAATCCAAATATCTATTTTTTTAGAATATGAGTGTTCATAATTTTAGACTATGATTTCAATATTCCCCTATAATTCGATAAATTAGTTTTGATTATGTTACTTTATTTTACTTTCATATTATTTATTTCCATGCATGAGAATTGTTTCCATGATTTTATTCCTATGAAATGATGTCGTATATTCAATTTCTAACTAAACGTTGGTTGGGTGACACTTGTACTGGTCCCTCTGAGATTCAAGGAAAAAGATTACTGTTGGAGGAGGGATCTGACCATTGATGTTTTTCCTCTAAATAAAAGATCATTTTAATGATATTATTAACGCTACTAGATCATAGAGATTACATGTTGTGATCTGATTTCTAGAGAGAGAATGACAATTGTTCATTGTGTGATTTGCAAACATCTTCTTAATTGGTGTTCTTCTTGTTCAGTTTTATTTGTGTGACTCCAATAGTAGCTAAGTACAATCAAGGGCTTCCAGGGATAATAAGAAAGAGGTTCTAACTACCTAAAAGTTTGAGGGCTTGTGGTCATAGCTAGACAGACTCCAATATTCTTTTCAAGGGCTTATCCTAGTCGGGGTAATATAGAATTTCTTGAATATATAAATCAAGGGATCTTTATCCAAGGATGTTGGATAGACAACTCTTTGTGTTAAATTATTTCTAACATATTTAATTAATTGTTGTTTCAAGTTTTATTTCCACTGTGTTTTGATAAATAAAGAAAGTATAATATTATTATATTTTTATGTGCTTTTACTTTAGCCGATAAATAAGATTCTATACAATTTAAGATATATTCATCCTCTAAGTAAACTGTTCTGAAGTTTCTTTTCTGGATTCAAATTACCAAATCCTAACAAATTATGTTTAATAGTTAATAACTAAAGAGGGTTTGTGAATTAAACTTTTTTATCTTGGTTTAACATAGATTACCATTATGGTTAGAAGAATAGTTTTAACCATGTAATCCCCCACTTCCAACTTTTTAAATTGTGCATCTACATATAATATTTTGATCTTACAGCCATCCCCGGGCCTATAGATGCAGGTCTGGGGTTGGGGAATCTCATTAATCCTCTATCTAGGTGTTCTCCTAAGGGTTGTGTTGTTACCAAAATACTATCAATTATAAATATATAATTCATTAGAAGATCATAAACAAGTTAGAGACATGATCATGAGAGAAATATAATTTTTTATTCAATTAGATCATGAAACAAAATACATTATAGTGAGGAATTATGTCGGAATAATATTTCAAAGAATTAAATATAAAATAGTATGATCATAGAAGAATATATTATACCACGATGTAAACATATGAAATAATAATACCATATTCATGAAACGTAGTAAAATAAATTAAGAAATATGATATAATATAGAAATATGGAATTATAAAGGAATGAGTCACATATATATACATAAAATATTTAACCATTTTTCAATGCTAACCACTATCATATTTATAACCATGAGGAATAGGATATACAAAAAAATACATTTCATAATATATTGGGGACATTACATAGGTCACATAACATTGTAAACTGTGTAATCTCATCGTGTCTTATAACATAGTTGACTAGGACAAACAATCATGTATCGCAGGGTAATAAACTCTAACAACCTCCCATATCCTTTATCATAACATCTCATAATATATTAGAATCAGAAAGTGAATTGGATGATTATTTAATTTAACTCCACCCATAACTTAATCATATATCTGTTTATATATTTTGTCCACATAATTATCAAAATAATGAAAAATACCTTAAAACATAGACTATGTAATGAATGTAAATAAAATATTAATCCATAGAATTATGTGGAAATATATTTAAACTCCCTTCAACTAAGATAATAATGATTAAAGTACTTAGAATATATTGAATAATTGTAATATGGACAACTGAATAATTTACACATTAAATCAGATATATAAATATCTTTGTATTCACATTTAATACCATGAAATTATGTTTTTTTATATTCTGAAATAAAAATAATTTGATGAAAATTTGTATATGTAAATACATGATGATAGGGAAAGATAAAGTTAGTGATTGGATAGTTCACTCATATTGAATTTCTATCGGTAATACCATCAAATACTCAAGAATGTATAATTTTTATAAAAGACTCACTATAACATAGTGAAGAATATATGAATATATAATGATAAATAAACTTATAGAGGTTTCGATACCTGTACTTTTCATTTATAGATATTCTATCATAGTCCATGAATATTCATTTAATTTTACACAAACTCACATGAAGACTATTATGGTTTATTGTCTTTAGACTCTAGGATACATATAAAAAATTATTATAAGTGAATGACATCATATCCTCCTAGATTGTTTATAAACAGAAACAATCAAAGAAATACCATAAATAAAACATTTATTCTTATCCTAGTGAAATGAAACATAAGAAAGGTTTTTCTTAAATGATCATAATGGTTAAAAAAATAGATATATCAGTGAACACATAAATATAACATGAGCATAAGAGTATTAGAATATGAGAATTATATATCAAAATCACACCACGTGTATCTTAGATCATAGTCAGGAACTATGGATTAATGATTTTCAGATCATCAGATATGAAACATATATGAATCAATGAACATGATCCATGAGATCATAACGTTGGCATAAGACAAATAGTTGTGGTGTACATATAATAATATAAAATAACATCCTTAATATTCAACATTCATTTACAGGACTATAATAGTATGATGATTTCAATATCGAGACTATCAAAGGATTCAAGGTGTAATCCCTACACTATCATAGTGTAAAGAGTCTCTTACTGAACTAGGTTAACTCTGCATTATAGTCGTGTTTATCTCCTGATATATAATTCATTACCTACTGTATTAGACTGATATATAATTTTTATCTCCCCCATAAAATAATTAAAGTCGTATATATTTATTCCATATATATCATTAAATATTAATTATATATAATTTATGAAAAAATGTTTTATATAAACATTTTATCACAGCATAACCCATGGAAATGAAATGGTTTTCAAAAGAACATCACTATTTAACAATAACATAAATCATTTAAATGAACATTTATAAAAAATTCATCATGTATTCATAATCCATATGGATAAATAACAAATATGATATCAATGGATCATATCCCCAATAAATCATAAGAGAAATCAAAGGTTTTTTCATTGATGAATTAAAATATCATTACAAGATTAGTAATGCTTTCAGGAGTAAAATAACCTTTCGAATTTGAAAATCACATTACAGAAATAAATATTGTGAAAATAAGTTTCAATGAAAATATAAATGGAAGATTAAATATAATTTATTATAGTATTGATTGGTCAATATGCATGGAAATTCAATTCGTTCCATATATGTTAAAATAAAATATTACATTCGTGACTTTTTTGTAAAAAAGTGAATATGTACAACACTTGGATACCAAAAATTTAATTTAATTCAAAACATTAAATTAAAAGTAAAACTATGGTGAAAATAAAATATAAAATAGTATAAAAGTAGAAATCCATCATTGTTATATTTTTATAAAACATGGATAGTGAATAAAAATTCTTTTCGAATGAAGAGAGAAATGAGGTCAATTTTACATAGAAACATGTTTTTGGTCTCTATAGTATATGATGTAAGGGAAATGAAATTAAAAAATTTATTTTCAAGAAATAAACATTAGAGGAGGAATTAATGAATTCCTTTATAGTTAAATCATAATATTTCATCATTAGTTACTAAATCATAAACAATATTGATAAATAATGATATTTTGAAATAAATCCCTTACTAATTTGGTATCATTTAAATCGTATTCTCCATGAAAGAATAGGAATCCTAGAGATATTTATATCACATAATTTTTTTAGAATAATACCAAATCACATTAATGTATTGAATATAAACAACATAACAGAATTATTATTTGAAAATAGAATATGGCATAGGGAAATAAAAGTGAGATTCAAATCACATAAATTGAGTTCCACTTGCATCAAAGCCACTCTAAACCACTCTGTAAAAAAAATAATTTTTTTATATTTATATATATAAATATTTTAAATATTTATTATTTAATATATATATCAACTATGTACATATTTTTAATCATTACTAAAATATATATATATATGGAAAAATTAATTACATTATTCATTAATATGTTAGGCCATATGTACACATGGAGATTGTTGTTTACTTTTCAACAGATGAAATGAAAGAAATGTAAATAATAAATCATCATCCAACAATTAATTTTTCATATAAATAATATATATTAATTATGTATATCTTAATTAAATTCCATGAAATGCGTAAATGGAAAACGATTCACGAAGCTACATAGAGGCGGTTGTTCAAACATATGCACGAGCGATGCTAATATTTTATAATAGATTAAATTCCTAGAATTTGTATGTTATATAATATTTTCATAAGTATTATTATATAATAATATTAATATTTAAACATTGAATCCATCATAAACTCATCCATTCCATCGGTTTTTGTTAAAATATCTATATCAATATGTGGATACGATAACTCAAATATACGTATTATTGATAATTTAACATAAAATATGATGGGAAATAGGATGGATAATGGTGATTTTATATTATAATTACACTTATGTTTATTTATGATATTTAATCTATTATTTTATTATAAATAACATATAAATATATTAGGGAAATAATAAGTAAAAAATTAAGGTGATCGCGTTATAGAGGTTGTCTATTATTTGCAAGAACACTTTTAGTTCTCCTTTTAAGGATCCCGTGGTTGGTATTTTGGGAATAAAATAACATAAATAATGTTAATAAATAATTTAACAGGGGATTTTGGAATTTATTTTTTTATATAAGGCTCAAGATGGTGTGAGGAATAGAAATGAGGGATTACCTTTTATAATTTAAGGGTGAGGAACTCAGGGGATTTCTTAAATGATTAAAATATAATAATGTCATTTTCATGGTCAAAAAACTCTAAAATTCCATGTGTTTGAGGATAGTAATTTTTTTATTGAAAAATCATCAATCCAAAAAAATAATAGTATTATATTGTGTTTTAAACCATGTCTTTTAGTTTAACCCCAAAGTTAACATATTTAAACATTAATTGTGACAATATATTTTTCACTAATAAAGGGTTATAATTATACATATATGGTTAAAATTTTCCCATTAATGGCTAAGTGGTGAAATTTTATATCAGATCATATAATCCATTTCCTCATTCAAAATTTTAATGATTTTAAATACATTAAAGAATATATTTATATTAAATATCATTAATGTTAATTTTGAAACTATTAATTATAATTGACATAAAAGTCATATATAAAGTGTTCAAATATTAATAAAATCCATTTCAATAACACTAATATGATGTATTTATAAAAATAATTTATAACTCTAAATCAATTCAATTATGTTTCATTTAATATTTTTATCATGAATTGTTTTTTATTTTTTCTATTTATTGAATGAATATTTTATTAACATTTCACAATAATTTATGATAATTTGTTTTCCAACATAAATTATAAATAAATTAAAATAATATAATTTCATTATGAAAAAAGTACATTTATTTTCATCTGTTATTATGTTTTTCCCTAGTGAACTCTTAATAGAAATTTAAAACTAAGAAACAAACATTTTATAATGTTGACATCATTAAATGTTACATTTCCGATTTTTTATGGACATGTTTCTATCAAACTAATAAGTTTCAAGAAAAAGGGGTAAGAGTATGAATAAATTCATAAAATGATAATTAGGATGTAAAATTATGGACTTATCAAATAGTTATAAAAATAATTAACGAAGTTAAATATTTATAGAGGTGATGAAATATAATGTGGTTATTATCAATAATGACCAGATATAAAAGAACTCTAGTTAAAAAAATTCACATTTTGATTCAATATATGGAATCCATTTTTCAATATTAAATTTTTATATGCAGAATAAATTTATTACAAAAAAATCATTCAAGACACAATGAAAAGTAATTTTTATAAAAATAAATTTCTTTGATTAAATCATGGTTTTAAATTATCACATTCCAAGAAAAATTATTTGATGAATGTAAAAAAATTAATATTATTTATGTATATGTATAATTAAATTTTTATATATTTTTTATATAATGCTAGTGTATTTTTACATTAAAAATGAAATATATCTAGTATATAGTTTCAGATCAGACATCTGAGAAAATAGTTGAATCTGTAGAATGGTGTTTTTCGTACAACAATACTAAGGTTGGTTGACAACGGATGTTCAGATTAGGATCTTTTTTGGGCATGTTATGCTAATTAACTAATTTATTTATTTATTTTAATTCAAAAACGTATTTTTTATATTTAAATATCCAATTATTGAAAATTTATAGTGAAAGATGCATATCCCTAGGATCATTGATAAGAGGTTTATTCATTAATCATTAAACCATCGTGATTAGATGACAATGATTGATTGGATTGAGGTGAATCAACATGAAACAGATATAGCAGATCATCCTCATTACCGGTGATCACATTCTTTAATAATGAATGATCCAACATTGAGGTAGGGATTATAAATTTATATTTCCCCCTAGATTAAAACAATTATTAGGTCATTATCTATTTCTTGTTGATATGTGATTAATTAAATTTTTCACCTGAGATAATGTATCAAATTATATTTTCCATAAATTTATTCTTTGTTATGTCATACATATAACACAAAATATCCATGATTATGATCATTGGAAATAATATCCAAGGAAATGATTATATCACAACTATTCTAGTTTCTTTACCCCATATATTCATCATGCTCTTCATCATTGGCCTATGGGCCCATTGTTCAACATTTTCAAGTTGGTCTAAGAATGATATGACCCCTAAATTCATCATGGATATACGTAAAATGACCATATCAGTGTTTTTTTTATGGATAATGATAGAAAATGGGTGATACTCTATGGATCTCGTGTCAAGAGTGGCAATGAAAATGGGAGGCACATGAGGCACATGATGGATTCAAGAAGAGAATTGAAAAAAAAATGGCCACAAGATATTAGGAATTGAAAACTAAATATGATCCCCTTAGATTTAGGGTGTTCAAACGTCATAAATTTTTGTGTGATGGATCTTATCCACTCTCATGAAGTCAGTGCTTATCTAGATATGATAAAAGACATTTCTAACACATTAAAGGATGGTTTTAGTGGTGGATAATTATCACATGTTGTGTGGCTAGGGCACACGCTATGAAAACCTCCTTGAGAAACCAGGCCATGTGTCAAATACACATTACTAGGACCCCATGTGAGAGAAAACACCACGTACTCAGGGTGTACATAGGCATGGTCCGGCTCCCAAGCATGGAAAAGTACATGGTGTAGTACACACACATCGATTGAAAGTCATATGAATGGAAATGATCACATCGATTAGCCCTGGGAGGTCAGTAATTAATCTATATTACCCTTACATGATGTGAATTATTACATGGATAGTGATACATGTGTTTGATTGGTCATGGCTGGGAATCTAGGATATGCGACATGTCAAGTGGCCACCTTACACGCCATGGACTACTTTATGAATCCTCAACCTCTCATATCTCTTTCTTTTTAACTCGGATGTTACCCCAGGAGTATTTTATTTTATTTTTATACATGGATAACATGATGGTGGCCTTTATATTGACTTTTGAGATATGATGCATGATGTTTAGAGAATGAAGATCATGTAGGAAATTATTAATGAAGGTACTGGATGAAAATGATCATTATAAAGGATCTAGGTAGAGGAGGTAAACCAATATCAAACTAGGGAATGGTTCCCCAATCCCTACAGATAGTACTCCCCTATCTTACTTGGTACCAAGTCCTCTATACATGTTTTAAATATAAAAAGTAAATAATCCCTTATCATATAAGTCAATGGGACCTATATCTACTGAAATGGAAATCCCCTATCATACCAGGAAACATGTCCTCTATCCATGGAGAGAGTAAACCCTTGTCACACCAAATCATATGTATTCTATTTTCATTGAACATTCAATGATTATATACTCCCCTATTTCATAAGTGCATGGTTCCTCTATCCATGGATACGGTACTCCCATATTACACCAGGGATTGGTTTCTCCATACATGTTGAAAATACATAGAGGTGATAATCTACTATTGAGTGTATGGTTCCTCAATCATTTATATAGTATGATCTATCGATCTTTTGAGTAGTGTTTAGGTGGATTCCATATTTATGGCTTCTTTTATAGACACATTAGATTCTAGAAATATGTGACGGACCTTTGGAGTAGTAGGATGACTCATCATCTTGGTTTGGGATGGGCAATGGAGATCCCATTTCTCTCTAATATGGTGTTCTTATATCAGAATATATATATATATATATATATATTTGTGTGTGTGTGTGTTTCAGTTTCCCTTTACTATTTTTTTAGATGGATATTACTATGTCTATCATGTCTTCTATTATGTCATCATTGGATTTTGGGTCATCATAGAGGTTATGTATATAATCCCCACTACTTGGGATATTCTTGCATGTGTCACATCTTATAGAGACAATGGATAGTTCAGTGGTGGTATTGATGGATTTTATAGATACAATGGTGAATGTTAATACATATGATAGTGAGGGATTGGAGATCACAAGTCATATTATATCAACATTACATTATTCCATTTTATTTCATGACGGTAAATCTATTCTAACTGGGAATTTATTTTTCCCATTAATTATTAGATTTCACTATTGAGCTATTTCATATTCCCAAGAGGGTTTTATATGCATGGGTTTTTTATAGATGTTACATCATTTATTTTTATTCATATTCACTTATTTATGGATATGGTTGGGTGTGTGAATACATGTTTATTAGAGAATGTTCTCTAATTTTAGTTATGGATTATCTGTTCTTATCACCAGCCACATGACTATGGAGGCTGGTTAGCGGTTTTGGAATCTCGGTCATCCTCCATCTAGCTATGTACATAAGGTTTTGGTCATTTCCAAAATACTATCAATTTAAAATATAGGATTCATCAGTATGTCATAATCAAGGGAGATAAATGATCAAAGGATAAATATAATATTTTATTCAATAATACCATGAAACAAAAATTCATTATAGTGAGGAAATATTTCAAAATTATTTTTTAATGAATTAAATTTAAAATAGTATGATCATAGAAGAATAGAATATACCATTTTGTAATGATATGAAATCATAATTCAATATTCATAAAATGTACAAAAATAAAATAAGAAATATGATATAGTAAGGAAATATTGAATGATAATGGAATGAACCACATACATAGACATAAAATATTATGACCATTTTTCAATGCTAACCACGATGATATTTATGTCCTTATTGACTAGTCTAACCAAAAATTTCCTATATTGAAAATATTTGGGTCATAAAACATGTCATATAATATTGTGAACTATGTTATCCACTTGTTTCTTGTATCATGGTGGACTTGGATAAACAATCGTGTATCACGGCTTAATAAATCGTGATAACCATCCATATCCTATATCATAAATAATCAAGATATATTGGCTTCAGAAAGTAAATTGAATTCTTATTTAATTTAACCCCACCCGGAACCTAATCATATATAAGATATATATTTGTTACACATGATTTTAAAATAAATAAAAAATAAATTAAAACATATACAATGTAATGAATCTGATTAAAATATGAATCCAAATAATTATGTGGAAATATAGTTAAACACACTTCATGTAATACAACAATGTTTAGGGTAATTAGAATATATTGATTAAAGGTAATATGGATATTTGAATAATTTCCACATTAAATAAAATATATAAATATTTATTTTTCACCATTAATACAATGAAAGGATGTATTTTTTAATTATAAATAAACGTAATTAGAAGAAAATTTGAATATATATATACTTCAGGATAAGTAAGTACAACGTTATTGATTGGATAGTTCGCTCATAATGTTATACTATCTGCAAAACCGTCAAATACTTAGGAATTTATAATTTTTAAAAAAGTGTTATTATACCAAACTGAAAAATATATGAATATATAATGAGAAAGAAACTTATAAAAGTGTTGATACCCATACATTTAATTTATATATTTTATATCATAATAGATGAATATTAATTTAATTTTACAAAAACAAACATCCGGACTGTTAAGGAATAGTGTCTTTGGAAACTGTGATATATATACAACATTATTATAACAGAACCACATCATATCCCCCATGTTTCGTCATAACTAGAACCCACCATAAACATATCATATATAATATATTTATTCATAAAATTGGGAAATAAAACATAAAAAGGGTGATCTTAGCTAATTTAAATGGTTAACAAAGGGATATATCAATGAACACAGAAACATAACATGTGAATCAGAGTTTGAGAATATGAGAGTTGTATATGAAAACCCTACCATGTAATTCATATTTAATAGTCAGGAACTATATAATAATTATTTTTAGATCATTAGATATGAAACATATATGAATAAACGAACATGATTCAGGATATCATGATATTTTGATAAGACATAGAGTTGTGGAATACATATAATAATATAAAATATTTTCATTAAAACTCATGGAACATTTACCAAACAATCATAGTATGATGAGTTCCAAATCAAAACAATAATCGGAGTCAAGGTGTACTCCATAAACTATAATAATGGACATATTCTCTTACTGGACTGGTTAACTCTGTATTCTAGTCTTGTTTATCTTATGATATTACATTCATTTCCAAATATATTGGATGGATATAGAATTTATATCCCACCCATCACATAATTAAACTAATATATATATTTAATATTATCATAAAACATTCATCCTATCATAATTAATGGAAAATGGTTTTAATAAACATTTCATAACAGCATTACCCCAGGAAAAGGAGTGGTTTTCAAAATAACTTCATTATTTAATCACATCATAAACCACTTAAAGGATCATGTTTTAAAAAAATTCATTATATTAAAAATAAACCATTTAGATAAAAAAATAAATATGGTATCCCAAGATCATATCACCAATAAATCATAAGTTAAATCCAAGTTATTTTCATTTATTAATTTAAATACCATTACAAGAAAAGTAAAGAATTCATGAAGAAAATATCCTTTCTATTTTGAAAATCACATTAAAGAAATAATAAAAAATTGTGAAAATAACTTTCATTGAAAATAGTCTTCAAATGGTATAAATATTCCATTATATTATTCAGTGTTCAATATCCACGGTAATTCTATTCATTCCATATAATATAAAATAAAATATTCCATTCATGGAGTTTTTTGAAAAAAAATTAATATGAACCACACCTGTAAAACAAAATTAACATTTCTATCAAAACATTTCATAAAATGTAAATCATGGTTAAAAACCACTTTAAACAATAATAATATAATAGTAAATAACCATCATTAAGATATTTTTATAAAACATGGATATGGATGAAATTTTTTATCGACCAAAGAGAGAAATAAGTTAAATTTTACTTAAAAATTGTTTTCGGTCTCTAGAGTACATATGGTGATGGAAATGAAATCAAAAGAATAATTTTAAATAAATAACCATTAGAGGAAAAATGAATGTGTACCTTTATGCATAGATAATAATATTTCACCGTTAGATAATAAATCAAAAATAATCTTGATAAACAATGAGATTGTGAAATAAATAACTTATATATTGGGTATTATTTAAATCATAAGCCCCATGAAAGAAGGAACCACAAATAGATATATACATCCCATAATTTTTATGAGAATAACCCAAAAACACATTAATGGGTAGAATATAATCCACATAATAGAAATATGAGTTGAATATGGAATGTGTCATAGGGAAATAAATGTGAGATATAAATATGTTAACTTGAGTTTTACTTGCATCAATAGCACTCAAAACAACTGTCTAAAGAAATTAATTTTCATATAATTGTGTATTAGAATCTTAAAAATAATTATTATTTAATATATATATATATCCACTATGTTCATATTTAGAATCATTCAGAAAATAATATATTGAAAAATTAATTAAAATGTTTATGGATATGGTAGGCCATACGTATGCATGATCATTGATTTTTTCTTTTCAACAGATAGAATGAAAGAAATTTAAATAATAAATCAAGTTTAAAGAATTAAATTTTCATATAAATAATATCTATTCATTATGTATATCTTCATTACCATTAATGAGATTTTTTAATGAAAAATGATTCAGGTTTCTTCATGTAGGCGGTAGTTCAAACATATGTACGAGTGATGCTATTATTTTCTAATTCATTAAAAGGATATAAGGTAAATGTGATATTATATTATCATAAGTATAATTATAAAAAAACATATAAATATTAAAAACGTCATAAAAACTTCCATGCAATATGGTGGTGGTAAATGAATTGTATCACTTCATGGAGATGATAAGTTGTATATACGTTTGAGGGATACATTCTCTTCTAATTTGATGTGAAGGGAGAGGACAATAGTGATTCCATAATTATAATTATATTTAATATTATTAGGGTTATTATATTTAGTATTTTATGATAAATGAAATATAATTAGATGAAGGGATTAATAATTTAAAAAAGAAAGTGATCAGTTTATGAAACATGCTTATTCATTGAAAGAACTCATTTATAAATCATTATAAGGATCCCAGGATTGATATTTTTGGATGAAAAGTACATAAATAATTTTAAAATGGAATTTTAGAGTGGATTTTCATATTTTATTTTTTGATATAATGCTCAATATGATGTAAGGATGAAAATGAGGGATTATCTTTTATAATTTATGGGATAGGAACACTGGGGATTTCCAAAATGATTAAAATATAATAAAGTCATTTTCTAGGTCAAACGACTCCAAAATACCAGTTATTTGAGGCTATTAATGTTTAAATTGAAAACACATAAAACCAAAAAATATTTATTGTTTTATAAGATTATTTAAACCTTGTCATTTGGTTTAAGCCCACTGTAAACATATTTTAACATTAATTGCGAAAATATATTTTTCACACATAGGATTATAATTTTACATATATGGTGAAAATTTTCCCATAAATAGAATGAGATGAAATTTTATATCATAGAATATCCACCTTGTCATCTTCAAATATTTTTAAGATTTTTAAATAATTAAAAAGATTTATTATATTAAATATCATTAATGTCAATTTTGACATTATTTATTAAATTTGACATAAAAGAACAATATAAAAAGTCTGAATTTTTATATAACCAATTTCATCTACACTAATATGAAAAATTTATAAAAAATAATTGAAAACTATATATCATTCAAATTATGTTACTTTTAATATTTTTATCATGATTTTTTTATTTTTTTCCAATTTATTAAATGATTATTTTATTAACGTTTCATAAGAATTAAAGGGAATCAGTTTGTCACCAATAATTATGAATTAATTAAAAGGAATATAATTTCAATATGAACAAAATAGGCATTTATTTTTATCGACAACTACATTTTCCCCTAGTGAACAAAAAATAGATATTAAAAAGTATGGAAGTGACATTTTATAATGTTCTTTTGTTAAATATTGTGATTCCCATTTTCATGGACATGTGTCTGTAAAACAAATAAATTTTAAGAAATATATGATAAGTGTAGAAATAAATTCATTATATAAGGATTATGACAAAAAATTATGGCCTTAACAAATAGATTTAACCAAGATTAACTAAATTTACCCTTTATAGAGGTGAAGTAATTTACCGTTGTCATTATTAATAATGACCAAAAATAAATTATCTCCAATTAAAAAATGTGAAAATTATGATTCCCAATATGGAAATAATTTTTCATTATTCTATTTTTTATATGTAGAATAAATTAATTTCAAAAATAATTATGGAAGACAAAATTAAAACTTCTTTTTAAAAAATAAATTTTTAAGAATAAATCTGTGTATACAATTAATGCATGATCAAAAAATTTATTAAATGGATGTTAAAAAATTTATTGAATATAATATATGTATATATATAATTAAAATCATTCACCAGTAGTGACTAATGTATTTTTTTAAGATAAAAATAAATTTCATGGATAATAACAGTTTTTATAAAAATTGATTTATTTAATTTGAATGATTTCACATATTTACTACTAAATAATTGATAATCGATGAATTAATTTTATTAATATATTGAAATTATTTCATAATTTCGGTATTATTATTCATAACTAAAAATTTAGTGGATATAAGATATATGTGAAATTATATTATATAATTTAAATAGTTTATCATGGTATACTTAAAATCAATGTTGTGTGTAACAGAATCTGTCAATGAAATTGAATATTGTAAGGATGAATTTTTTATAAAATCTCATGGTGGTACTCTATCATTGCATAAATTTTATTTCACCAAAAAATGACCACTTGGATAAACAATGTTGATATCTTTATGAAATTGAAGTCATGGGTTCCAAAGTAGCTTATTGGAATTTTATATTCCTCTAGAGAACCATACCTATTTGAGAAGACATGTTTCACACCACTTTATCACTATAGTAAAAGATTTATATTGGTTTTTGAACTTCCTAGATAGAGTTCTACCACTGATAATTGGTGGTTGAATGTGTTATAATTTTTCAAATTTTTATTTCATTTGAAATTAACCTTTGTGGACCAGTTAGCATCTAATCCTCTTCAGAATTTTTTAAAAATATATAGCTCTCTAACATAATTTTTTTTACATATTTTGATATTTGAATGAGAATTTTCCTTACTGGTATTTTTAGAATTCCATAATAAAATTTTTTCATATATAGGTGCCTACAACGTAGGTTTCTTTACTAGCATATAGTCCTATTATGCATTCAACAATCCCAATATATGGAAATTTCCAGTCTGAATTATAAAAAAAATTATTATAAAACCACACAAGAAGGAACACTTCTAAATGTTGACTATTTCTATAAAAATTTATAAAGATATCTATTTTGATATTTCAATATAAATAAAATATCATATACACACAAAATAAAGAACTCCACTAAATAGGTTCTTCTATAAAATTATTTTTCTTAACATCTAAAATATATTCTACTCAGATAGTAATACAATTTATCTTTATGTGTGTTAAAAATTACGTCATTTCATATGTATCATTGGAAATACTTTCGACACATAAATATATTGCCTCACGAATTTATGTCTACAATCAAATACGCTATTACATACTAACTATAAATATTTATATTTCTAGGTGAGAAAGATATAAACCTATGAGAGAAAAAATATTTTATCATAAAATTAATAAAATAAACATATATGGAACCACTCACATTTTTTATATTAACATCATTGATCTTTCAAGAGGTCCATCAATTTATAGGAATCTCTACAGCGTGTATCAAACCAATTATCATACAAAATTTATGTGATCATACAACGTATTTTTGTAATAGTTTTTCCTTCTGATAATTTTAATACATATTCTCATGGATACATATTTCTTATCTATGAACTAATTTTCTCCACATATTTTCTCATAGATTTTGGTTCTTGTAGAAAAACTCATTCCCAAATCAACACCAGAACCTCACCAATAAATGTGCCTTACATAAAATTGATACATTAACCATTCATGGATCATTTATCCGCATATAAAATTTCATTTACAATCTGGATTATAATTGGATAATTACATGTAATGAATTTATTATCCCCATCTAGTATATGTGAACTATTCATCTAAATTCCAAAAATAAGAGTTGCACTCTTGCGAACTAGAATTCTGTATACTCTAACCACAAATAATCCATATCATTATCAAACTCCCCTATATCAACCATGAACTCAACTAACTCATCCACATTGTTTTCTTCAATGGTAGTTCAATAATAAATACTACTACCTAAAATGCCAGTCAATTTTGGATGATCATCAAATTATTTTTCATCCGCAAGATAATCAACATAACTAACAACTTTTATGATTTGTGTAAATTCATACATAGAAATTTTTTCAACCCTCAAATAGTGAATTGATGTTCTTATATAGAACTAGAGCTTGAGAGTTCTTAATCCTAAAACACTCATTCATGAGGGTTTTTTATATTAAGGGTGTTTCATGGTGTGGAAGAAGATAAATCCTTTAAAATATGATTGTTAAAATTTAAACATGGTATTTGATTAGACAACATCAATAATTTCCATCTTTTTAATCAGTGGGTGAACATTACCCATGGACTTTTGTCCCAAATTGAATCTTCAACTGAATATGACTTTAGTTTGTTACTCATATATCATCATAGAACTATTATTATGTCATCCGGGTCGAAACCTAAATATCATTTTACAACACACCCACCTTCGTTATGACGCATGTTATCAACAGAAAAACCATGCGGGACTTTTGGACAAAACATTCACACCTTTCGGTGTGAACTCTATGGGCTCAAAGCATTGTATCCTGTATGAGACTATACAACCCCGCCATCTAAAGTTTTTAGGTATGTGGATGTTAGGCCTTACTATAGGGGTATACACTTTTAGGGCCCCATATAGGTGGTATAGAGAAGCTTTAGTGGATCCCTTGGTTGGATTATTTTTATATGAGGATTACATAAATTAATATACATTGAAATATTTTTAGTATAATATATATGAAATTACAATCCTTATTAACTACAATTACCAGAAATTATAAACTCCTCAAATGTAAATTTTATCTTCATTCAAATATTACACAACTTCTGTAAACAATGTTTCCTAAGTGACACATGTCAATAATAATTAAGATCAGAAAAAAAATTCATAATTACAAATTCCTGGATGAAATTTCCAAGAGTGACATACAATTCCTTATAAAGAATAATTTTCCTAGTATGAAATGTAATTATATTATATAAATGCATAATAATTCTCTAGGAATCACCACATTATAGATTAAAATTCAATAGGAATCACCCTTTCATTAACACTCCACAAACAGATATTGACAGAGCGTGACAAAAATGGAATAATAAGATTTAACAATATAACCATTTTAATTTTGTTTATAGTATCCATTCACATATTTTTGGTCATATAAAAGTGGAAATGTGTGTCTCATCATTAATCACCCTTAATAAAAATCAAATTTAATTGAATATAGGGTCTTCTTATCATATTTTTATTCTCATAATCCTCTTCTCTTATAATCTCAAAATAAGAAATGATATCACATGGTACATGGAAATAAGTATTTAGATAATCACCTCTATGTTTGCATTGGAATACTCATTGTATAAGAAATAAGATATATAACCAAGGATATATTATCTGTATTTCAAATATCCAGGCATATGAAATCATGATTCGAATGTATCAATATAAATGTAAGATCATGCACACACTTTACAAAACACTTTCGAACATTCAGGTGCACATGGTTAATTCTTCCACTTCTTATCAATTCATCAATCCAGCACTCCTATTAAATACATTCACTATATAATTAATGAATGGTCTGATTGGATAACTAAGACCTCATAAATGATCACCCTTAAGGTATTCATTGACATTCATCATAATATTATTAAATAAAATCCTTGATAACAAGCACTAATACTTCAATTCTGTCCAATGATAGAATAGTAACCATAAAATGATATGGAATATGGAGGTTCCAATTGAATTTTTTCAATGGATTGTTGATGGTTGAACATGATTTTTCATCTATAACTCAAAAAGAATATCTTTTGGGATTTCTTTTGTGAATATTTATTTAACCTAATAATTAAAAGATATGTATTCAAGCATGATATCTCCAATAGAAAGCGATTATTTGATGAAATTATACCTAATATAAATATGACTATATATTGAATGTTGTACTATATTTTTGGACTATCAATTAGCACGTTGATTATCAAATGAAATATTATGGGGTCTCCTAGTGTAAATTTTCATAAATCCCAATGTACATGCATCAAAATAATATATGTACAATGATGTGTAGATTAAACATATTCATCCTCATCTATTCTCAGCTTTTTTGAATTATAATTCTTTATATACACATTGAATCTCTTATCTACAAGAATAAAAGTTCCTCTTAATGTTGACCTCTTATCTATACAATCAACGACCCAATCATCATTTATAAAATCTAACTAATTCAAATCCTCACCGTGTCTATATAGAATCCAATAGTTCATTTTTAGGATCACATATCTTATAATTATTTCAAAACAAAACATGTTAATATATTTTGGATAAATCTAAAATATGGAATACATTGACACTATATAAACTATATTTGGCCATGATTCTATCAGATAATGGTGAATTCTAATGATTTTTTATATTCATTATAATTAAAAAAACATCTAACATGAAATATGATTAATTTAGTTCCAATTTAAATGGGTGAAAATTCTTCTTTTTCATTTGTACATTATAAACATTTTTATTATTTCCCTAGAATTGTTTTCATGTGATAGAACTATGGAATTTTTCTTCTTCTCAACATGAAATCCATAAAAATATATCATATGACCAAGCATGGAAATCTCAAAATTTCTATTCATTTTATCATAATATTAATCACATTGTATTTTCTATTCACTAGAAAATATGATGTCATCCACATATATAATTTCTACAATAGTACCTTTGGTTATTTATCTCTCATAATGCTCAACTCCGACATTTCATCTACAAGATTCATATCACCTAGAGATTCATATAATTTGAAATTCCATGATCTATGGGCCAATATTAGACTAGAAAAATATTTTATCATTATGAATACCATTTTTTATTTCATTTCCTAATAAAAAAACCATCATCTTTTTAAATATAGTCTTATATTGTTAAATTTTATACCATTTTCTCTTAAATCTATTGAATCTGTATCAACTATAATATTTGATTTGGTCACATTTCCACTATTTTTACCTAAATTCAGTCAAAGATCCTATTCATATATTTTTCAAATATCTATAACCTCTACACTCATGTAGGTAAATTATGAAAATTACTTCTTCTACATTTTCATCAAATTTTATAAGATTGGTGTTCATGAGTATTATAATGAATCGTCTTCCAAAATATCTGATGTATTTTACTATCCGTTTTGTGTTGTTCCGCATTTCTTATGCTATATTTTGTGGTTTTGGAATTATTATACATATTTTTATTATGTTTTTGGTAGTAAAAATAGATTCTCTCAAGAATTGTTTTATGATATTTTGTTTATAAAACCTAGTTCTTCACACCTTAAATATAAATCTATTCATTTTTTCTGATACCCCGTTATTCTAAAGAGTATATAGTGTGTTTTACTGATTCTTGATTCCATATTTTGGGGTAAAAATTTAAAATGTATCAAAATTAAACTACTTAATATTAGTTGATATAATTTTCTTGATATAGAGACCCATTATATTCCCAGCATTACATCTATTTTTAATAATAGTTTAGTTACCTTTAATTTGTTCTTGATGAATATGAAATTGATCATCTGATTATAATCATCGATAAATGTAATGATATATTGGTTACCTATAGAATACTTTTATCCCATTGGTCCTTGTAATTCAATATGAATATGTTCATGGGTCTTAGGGGACAAGATATCCACCCCTTTTGGTAAAATTTTATCTAATTTCCCTTTTGGAAAATTTTCACATATTTCATCTCATCCTCTTTTTAGCTTTGTAAAATCTCCCATGATATTCTTCTTATTGATTTTACATATACTATTTGGACAAAGATGATCAATTCTTATATGAATGAGATTGTTTTCATCATTGGAACTCAAATAAAATTAATTGATCAAATCCTCATATTTAAATAGAATAACATTTTTTCTCTTGAGTGATAATTATACCATACATTATTATTTTGATGAAAGAAGAATAATATTTTAATGACACATCATATCCATCAATATAATGTTGACTTACACTATAAAAATTAGGCTTCAATAATTCAACATATATAAAATTAATTCCGTTCATATTTTGGGAATCAATATTTGTATTTCCAATTCCATTATTTTTTATTGAAAATTCATTTCCAAAGGTCACTTATCCCCTTCATGATTCAAAATGATTCTTTGTGTTTTTGGGTGACTTATTATGTGTAATGAAAACCTATGAACAATAAACCATGAAATTGTTTTCCTATTAAATATCAATGAAAATTCAATGAAACAAAATTATTCTTCATTCATTTTTTCAACTCCTTTCCCTTTTAAAATTTTGGATGTTTGGTCAGGGAGACTAATGAAGAACTATTAAGAAATATTACTGTGCTGATCATATATTGAAAATATATGTTCTTAATAATCAATTTTTTGTATTGGATGGATAGGATGAATTCATGATAATTGTATTCTTACATTTATTATTTTCTCTCATGTTTTTAGAATAGCTCTCTCTTATTTCATGTATCATTTCAGATAATGACATGTTCATCCAAAATGGATAATATTTATTCCCAAACACTCTACAAGACAAATATTTCCCTCTAAATATTGGTATTCCCAAATGATAATAGACATATCATGATGATTTTTGTTTATTTTATATCCATATAATGTTATTGCCTATAATAAGAAGGAAAAGTAATTCAAGAAGAATTTTTCTCTAACATTGAATTAGAAGATAAATTTTCACTAGAATAAATTTTCCATACATCTCCAGAATTTATATCTAGACCAACATTGTTGAAGATAACATATTTTTTTGAGATTATTAAATCATTGAAAAAAAATTCCTTTTGAACACCTCTTTTAACTAGATGGTGATGATTATCCTTTGAACTCAGTGACCTTGTTGAAATATTCTTAGATATTTCATAAGATGTAATGTGATTCAATAAAATTAGCCTAAGTCATCAAATATTCTTATTATTTTGGAGACATTTTTTATTTATGTTCCCTTAAAATATTATCCCTTTTATCCACATTCAGATTTTTTTCCTTTTGATTTCTTCAATGTAAAGAATCTATTTCTTTATACATTGTTCCAATTCTATATTTATATATTATTTTTCTTTCAAAAAAATATTGTAATAATTAATATTTTTTCGCACAGGAATATTTTCTAATTCATTTTTCAATATGGTCTCTTGATTTTTCTATTCATTTCCATTATATACATGCCCAGAAGTGTCAAACCCATTTTCAAAATGAGACATATAGTATATTTTCACTACTTATTGGCTACTTAAGGTTTCTTCATCATCATATTATATGAACATAACACTCATTAATTTTCTTATAAATAATATCATCATAATTACTTTAAATATGGGTGTTAAATTTGATCTCCTCTGCTCATTATTAATAGATTTTCATCATCGGCCCCAGGTTCAACATACTTATTTGTAGGTAAATTTATAGAAAAATGTGACATTTCATTATTTTATTAGCACCATGGTGATAATGTAATTTTACCACTAAATTTTCTTTTCATTAGTATTTTCAAAACTAGTGTATTAGTTTTTTGAAATATTTTCCTTCATATTCATCATAAAATTCACCTGATTCTAAAATTTCATTATCTCTGATTTTGAGCAATCTAATGGATTCCAAATCCATCACATTATCCATCTTGTCATTGAAGATTGAGATCTATCGCATGTTATATTCCATGAGTATGTTTTGTAATTCATCAAGGGTAATATTGCCTCTATTGTAACGACCCCGACCTGGCCAACCACCCGAACAGTACCGAACGGGTCGGGTGTCACTACCTTAGCCGCACCTCCCCTAAATTCAAAAGTCTGCTGACTAGCAGTGATGGTCTGAATAGGTATAGTGAGGAGGCTATACCCTCTCGGAGGAATAAAATGGTACAGGTCCAAGTATAATACTAAAATATGTAGTGGAAAGAAATGAATCAGCACACTCGAACAAGACCCGCAAAGAGAAAGCATATCCAATATCAATAAACTGTGGAAGAAATATAGAAAACAACTGTAGAGGAAAGTAAACAGAGCAACATTACAGCAATCAACTGCAACAACTACTGTAAACAACCAAGCATGCATCCAAAGCAGCTCATACACAACTGAATATAAAAAGGGTTCCAATGGCTAACCAACAGTAGCTACAACAAGTAAGCATGTAGATACAGAAAAGTAAACACAACAAAGTAAACCCCATCTAGGTATGACCTCAAGGTCCATACCATCTCCATGAAAAAACTAATGCAGCCCAGCTCCTGAAGCTGGCCTCTTTCCTGCACGTAAATCCATAAAGTCTGCACGCGTCCCGAAGGGCCCGTGCAGGGTGTGAGACAAATCTTAGTAGGATACCACCCAACGGTGCGTACCAAATATATGTGTTTAAGCATTCAAGAATTTACAAAGAAAGCAGAAATCAGTACAATGCACAAATAAACACAAACTCCACTGGCGATCAACAGCTACCAAGGAGTGTCACCTGCTTCGGCCAACGCCGGAATCTCTGTCGTGTAACCTGGCACTGTGTGCCACCTGACACCTCGTGTCTCAAGTACCGACGTCTCGAAGGCACGCCCCAAATAGTAACCCAGCACCATGTGCCACCTGACACCTTGTGCCTCAAGTACCGACGTCCAGAAGGCACGCCCAAGAATAGTAACCCGGAACCATGTGCCTCTTGAAACGTTGTGTCTCAAGTACCGACGTCCCGAAGGCACGCCCATCCTCTGAAAGCTCCTCACCTCCCACGTGGCTTTCTACGGCAAGAACCCCCAACCAAAATACCTAACTGCAACTACGGGGGCCTCTACCCACATGAGTGGTCAAAACCACCTCATCATGGAGTATATCTGTGTGCACACTACTCAAATTCATGGGTGCGCGGTAATCACAAAAATATTCCTAAGCCACCAACACATCTGACACCTCGTGTATCTGCGACCATGTTGCTCAAGTCCAATGGCATAGCCATCCTAGTATCTCGGGCCATGCCCAACCTGACAGTTGTACTGCCTCAAGCCGACGTCCATGACACCCAATCTCGTAGTCAAAACCACCCAATGTAACAAGGTAAAAGCCCCAACCGGTGATCAGCATCACTCAAGCATAACCGGGCCAAGCCCAACACAAACCAAAAAGGGTCCAGTAGAAGCAATTCATCAATTTCATATATAACATATTCAAATAGAAAACATAACCAGGCAAAATGACTAAACAGTTGAATTGCACTATGCAAGGTGATGTCCCATACCAGCACTCAGTTCTTAAATGCCTCCAATAATTTATATCACACATCAATAAATTATACTAATAGTTTATAACAATAACATTTCAATTAAAACCATTTTGGCGTTCCCCTACCAAAATGCCCTGATGAGAAACAACCCCTCACATGGCCCTGCTCACACAAACTCGTAACCAGGCATACCTAAAAGCATCCCAGAGGTCCCATAAGAAATACAGTATGAAAAAGTAGATAAAATGGGTCCCACTCAAAATACCTTAAAACGCGCCGAAGGCCGCGTCCCCTAAACAACTACAAAAACACAAAAAAAAAGTATGCACCACCTATCTGAGACTCGTACGATGCTACTCCTCCGGTAACACCCACCAATTTTGTCTAAAATGCGGTAAATCTAAAAAAGATTCAATACCGTTCAAATGCCTATATCTCATTCTAGAATTAAAAATAGACAAAACAGCCAAAGAATAATCGGGGCCTTACCGAGGGGGTTCCAACGCATCCAAATGAGATTGGATCTGACTTCGGACGAAGAACCGAGAAGTAATTGAAGGTTCGGAAAATTTGAGGGAGGATTTTCTGTCCCGAACCTCAAAATGAGGCTACTGCCGGTTTTAAGCGAAAAAAAAAAAGAAAGTACACAGTGTGTAATTTAGGACTACACGCCGTGTATATTTCATTTAACTGTTCAAAAGATGGATGATTCTGCCGAATTACTTTACAAACATGGCAACATGAGTACACGGCGTGTACCTAGGGGTACATGGCGTCTACTTGGTTCCTCTTCCTTTCCTCGCCGACTTACTCACACGCCATGTGATTCCCTTATACACGGCTAGACTACACGGCATGTCCAAAGGGAGCATGGCATGCCCCTGGTTCTACACGGCCAACAAGCCTACATGCCATGTATGGCCTCACATGGTCGGGGGTATACACGGCGTGTTCAAAACTACACGCCGTGTAGTAAGAAACTACTACATGGTCATCACACAGCATGTACTCGGTGAGCACACGACTAGTCACTCGCCTACACATACACGACGTGTACTTAAAGTACACAGATTGTAGTCTAGAAATTTCCAGAAACTTCACATATTCTCCTGTTTCCTTAGAAACTAGTCAAAAATTCAAATAGGGTCGGGATTTTGACCCGTTCTGAAAACTCGGGTTCTTACAAACTCCCCACCATAATGTAGCTCGTCCCCAAGCTACTGAAAGAAACCCCGAGATGGAACCGAACATACCACACTGATCAAAATAACCCGGACTTCCCCAGTCGCAAGGGTCCCGGCTAAGTTCCTCAAGGGGGGCTCCCCACCTTAGGAACAGCCTAACCCGGTCTCAACCCAACAAAACTCAATGCAACCACGGTTTACTAACCTATTTTCCGGATGCATAGTCCTCCCGTGATGCATCG
The DNA here is from genome assembly GCA_963277665.1 of Viscum album. NCBI lineage: Eukaryota > Viridiplantae > Streptophyta > Magnoliopsida > Santalales > Viscaceae > Viscum > Viscum album. The sequence continues at coordinate 694,186,506 of OY728145.1, forward strand.
TCACCCCTGCGCCCCATTGGTGCTCCTTTGTTGCTTCGGACACCCAACGTATCCCGCACCGCATCGGTGTCCACCTCCATGAGGTCCCGGTGCTGAGCACCTCATGTAACCCGCATCCTCGATGCCCCAATGCCCACGGAACCTCATGTAACCTGCATCCTCGATGCCCTGATGCCACGAATCTCATACAAACATACATATATATATATATATCACGCACACGATGTGGTGCCAATCCCACTGACTAGCATCTAGTCAGTCCACATAGATCTTGTGCACCACGTGCACTAAAAACAGACATGCATCTATTGGTCATGCAAAAAAGGAAACACAGAGATCACGAACACACCGCGGTGTACCTCTAACCCTCATCGACTCACCAGCCTGCTCAGCCTCTGGTAGCTCCACAACATGCACCTGGCCTGAAACACACATGCTTGACGTCAGACCTCCCGATGTTGCTCCAGTCTCTGGCCACTGACCCCTCAGGTGGGTCCCGCTGTCTCTGTCACGTCCTCCGTGTGCACCTGAACCTTGGATACCCACTCCTGGTGCCAAACCTGAACCAACTCCAGACATTGCAGTCTGTCCTGGTCCCTCCCTGCCGGCTATCTAAGAAGGCTGCCTCCAAAACCTCTCCAGATGATCGTCCTGTCTACATGCTCGGCACTCCTTCAGAGGACTATCGCACTGCGCCCGTATAAGTCATGGTTGTCCACACTGAAATCAAATTACCAAAGAACTACCACGATTTGGTCTAGCTGAATCCCTGGCCTGACTGCCCTACAGGAACTCATCCTGTCCTCGCTTCCTGTTGTCCAAACCGTCACCTGAAGATGTCGTCCTGCCCAAGTGAGATTTCTCTATCTCATTGCCCTCGGCTATGACTTCATGATTCACCACCTCAGAGAAGGAACCCAGCCTAAAGATGTTCACCTAGACCCGAATGGCGTATCGTAAGACATCCTCGAAGCGCCTCACTCTAGCTACGTCATCACTTACCATACCAGGTGCAAAGAGAGACAATTTTGTGAAAGTAGCTGCGTAGTCCATGACAGACATGTCTCTCTACTGAAGACTAAAGAACTCTTGAGCTCTCTCTACCCTCAGAGTCTCCGAATAAAAGTTCTTGAAGAACATGTCCTCAAAGTCCTTCCATGTCAGTCCTCCATGCCTACGAGCCTGAACCTATACGTCCCACCAACGCTTTGCCGTTCCTCTCAGCATGTACGTCGCCAGCTTGACCCTCTTCCCTAGAGGTGTCCCGAGCTGCTCGATGATCATTTTCATACTTCCTATCCAGTTCTCTGCAACCTGTGGACCACCCTCACCCTGAAAAAACGGCGGGTGCTGCGACTGGAACTCCCGGGTCAGATATTCCATAGAAGGATTTGTACCCTGCACGCCACTGTCAATCCCCTACAAGACGCGTGCCTGGCTCACTCGGAGCTACTCGTCGAGCCACAGCCTGAATGATGCCAAACCTGGCTGTTGTCCTACCTACTCTTGATCCTGAACCTGATCCTTTCCCTGAGCCTATACCTGTGGCTAGTGCTCGGCTTGTACCGAATTCTGACCCTGATCCTGTGGCAATGTATCGTCTCCTGCCGGACGCTCCATCGAGTCGTGAAGGAGTAACCTGCTGAATACCATAACTTATTAGACTGCCCATAGACATATACAACAATATACTCTATGCGGATGAGAAATGCAGTAAAAGGCAGTGCACAACAACTACCCTTACTCCCCCTCACTGCAACCCATTCCCCACAGCATCCCGGCCTCATGTCCTCCTTACCCGCCCTCAACAGAGCCATGTATCAAAGTATCTCAGGCCATGCCCATCCTGACAACTCACATTGCCTCAAACCGACAATTGAGTCTCCCAATCCTGACAGTTGCATTGCCTCAGTCATAATACATGCCTGCGCTCATAAGAGACAGACCTAATATCCCTCCACAGGCAATTTTTACAAAATATAAAGCATGGAATACACATTTCCCAACTAGAAATTCTATCAATAATTTCACCAATTTACATTTAAATGCATATTAAGCATGGAAATTGATTTTTATTCACATGGTATTATCACTTCACAAAGCATACGTGCAATTATGTAATTGAAATAACCTAAAAAATGTGCCTATCAAAATCCAACAACAAGCCTTGCCATACCGGGCCAAGGTCTAATTCTCCCTTACCACACCGAGTCAAGGGTCACATGTCACAATCAAGAACATCACACATCAAGTAATCAACCAAGGTGGAAATCATATAAAATGTAATCTGATCAAAAGAAAACAGAATTTCCCACCCATGGAAACTTGGTCCATCCCTCGTACCTGGGGCTGCAGGCACCCAAGCACAAGCTAGAAACCCAGTTCCAGTAAAAACCTATCTCCAGTCTACCATATCCCAAATAGTAAAACCAGCAGAAATAAAAAGAGAATTCGCAATCTCATTAGTATCCAGAATAACACTTCTACTAAATCCTTTTCAAGAACTCCTCTGATACCACTTTGTAACAACCCAGACACGGCCAGCCACCCGAACAGTTTCGAACGTGTCGGGTGTCACTACCTTAGGCGCACCTCCCCTAAACGCCAAAGGCTTCCGACTAGCAGCGAGGGTCTGAATAGGTATAGTGGGGAGGCTATACCCTCTCCGAGGAATAAAATGGTACTGGTCCGAGTATAATACTAAAATATGCAGAGGAAATAAATGACTCAGCATACTCTAACCAGACTCGCAAAGAAGAAGAATATCCAATATCAATAAACCACGGAAGCAATATAGAAAACAACTGCAGTGGAAAGTAAATAGAGCAACATGCCAGCAATCAACTGCAACAACTACTATAAACAACCAAGCAAGCATCCAAAGCAGGTCATACACAACTGAATATAAAAAGGGTGTCAATGGCTAACCAACAGTGGATAAAAAAAGTAAGCATGCTGATATAGAAAAGTAAACACAATAAAGTAAACCCCATCTAGGTATGGCCTCAAGGTCCGTACCATCTCCATGCAACAACTAACACATCCCAACTCCTGAAGCTGGCCTCTTTCCTGCACATAAATCCATAAAGTCTGCATGCGTCTCGAAGGGCCCGTGCAGGGTGTGAGGAAAATCTCAATAGGATACCACCCAACGGTGCATACCAAATATATGTGTTTAAGCAATCATTCATTTACAAGGAAAGCAGTAATCATTACAATGCCCAAATAAACACAAACTCCACTTGTGCTCAATAGCCACCATGGAGTGTCACCTGCTTCGGCCAACGCCAGAATCTCTGTAGTGTAACCCGACACCGTGTGCCAACTGAGACCTCGTGTCTCAAGTACCGACATCCCAAAGGCACGCCCCAAATAGTAACCCATCACCATGTGCCACCTGACACCTTGTGCCTAAAGTACCGACGTCCCGAAGGCACGCCCAAGAATAGTAACCCGGCACCATGTGCCTCCTGACATCTTGTGTCTCAAGTACCGACATCTCGAAGGAACTCCCATATCATGAAGGCTCCTCACCTCCCACGTGGCTTTCTACGGCAAGCACCCCCAACCAAAATACCTAACCGCAACTACAGGGGCCTCTGCCCACACGAGTGGTCAAAACCACCTCCTCATAGAGTATCTCTGTGTTCACAATACTCAAAGTCGCGGGTGAGCGGTAATCACCAAAATAGTATTAACCCACCAACACGTCTGACACCTCGTGTCCCTGCGACCATGTCGCTCTAGTCTGATGGCATCACCATCCTAGTATCTCGGGCCATGCCCAACCTGACTGTCGTACTGCCTCAAGCTGACGTCCATGACGCCCAATCCCGTGGTCAAAACCACCCAATGTAACCCGGGAAAAGCCCCAACCGGTGATCAGCATCACTCAAGCGTAACCGAGCCAAGCCCAACACAACCCAAAAAGGGTCCAGTAGAAGCAATTCAGCAATTTCATATATAACATATTCAAATAGAAAACATAACCAGGTAAAACAACTAAATAGTTGAATTGCACTATGAAAAGTGTTGTCCCATACTAGCACTGAGGTCTTAAATGCCTCCAAAAATTTATATCAGACATCAATAAATTAAACTAATAGTTTATAAAAAAAACATTTCAATTAAAACCATTTTGGTGTTCCCCTGCCAAAATGACCTGACGAGCAATGGCCCCTCACCCGGCCCTACTCATGAAAACTGGTAACCGGGCATACCTAAAAGCATCCCAGAGGTCCCATAAGCAATATAGTATGAAAAAGCAGATACAACGAGTCCCACTAAAAATACCCGAAAATGCGCTGAAGGCCGCGTCACCCAAACGACTACAAAAACACAAAAATAAGTATGCAACACCTACCTGAGACTCGCATGATGCTACTCCTCTGGTAACACCTGCCAATTCGGTCTAAAACGCGGTAAATATACAAAAGATTCAATACCATTCAAACTACTATAACTCATTCTAGAATTAAAAATAGACAAAACGGCCAAAGAATAATCGAGGCCTTACCGAGGGGGTTCCAACGCATCCAACCGATATCGTATCTGACTTCTGATGATGAACCAGGAAGCAATTGAAGGTTCGGCCGATTTGAGGGCGGAGGTTCTGTCCAGAACCTCAAAACGAGGCTACTGACCATTTTAAGAGAAAAAAGAATGTACACGGTGTGTACTTTAGGACTACACGCCGTGTATATTTCATTTAACTATTCAAAAGACGGCTGATTCCACCAACTTACTTTCTGAACCTGCTGACATGAGTACACGGTGTGTACCTAGGGGTACACGACGGGTACTTGGTTCCTCTTCCTTTCCTCGCTGACTTACTCACACGCCCTGTGTTTCCCTTATACACGGCTAGACTACATGGCGTGTCCAAAGGGAACACGGCGTGACCCTGGTTCTACCCGACCAACAGGCCTACACGCCATGTATGGCCTCACACAGTCGGGGGTATACACGGTGTGTTCAAAACTACACGTCGTGTAGTAAAGAACTACTACACAGTCATCACACGGCATGTACTCGGTGATCACATAGCCAGTCACTCGCCTACACATACACGGCATGTACTTAAAGTACACGGTGTGTAGTATAGAAAATTCCATAAACTTCGTATCTTCTCTAGTTTCCTCAGAAACCAGTAAAGAATTCAAACAGGGTTGGGATTTTGACCCTTTCTGAAAACCCGGGTTCTTACATCTATCTTCTAAAGAAGAAATTTTGGATCAATACTTTAAGGAAAATTTCTCATTAATTCATTTGAAAATAGATCTATCATTCATTTTTACAACAAAACTCAGAATATTACCAACAATATCATTGAATCTAGTGAATTATTCATCAATATTTTCTTCATCACACATCTTGAAATCATCATACTATATTCCGAAAATATTCAATTTTTACTCTATAAATTTCATATTTCATTCATAATTACTTTTAAATTTATCTAAAAATTTCCTGCCCTTTTTTATTCCCATAACCATTGTGTAGTCTTTTTCTGAATAGGTTGTCAAAATTAAATTTTTAGTATTTCCATAAACATCTATATTTCGTATCTCTATAAAATATACAAGGGATTCATTATTTATAGGTGATTATCAAATTGTAATTTCATATTTATCTTCAAGGTTAATAGATAGAATATAAGGAAACATACTATTCATTATAATATGATCATTTTTATCATAGAAACGTGGAACACCACTACTATTAACAGAATTTATATTATCCATCCAAATTATTAGTCATTGATTATATAGGCAACATGGTTATTTTATATAATTTGATCTTCCCATGAGGTGTTACACCACTAAAGGGGGGGTGAATAAGTGTGGATTTCGACATTTTTTTGTTTCTTTTCAAATTGAACTCTATTGAATTATTAGGATATGATCCAATCTAATGATTACTGAGCCTCTATAGAATTCAGTAACAATAAATTTCACATGAACATTATAATTTAAAAACAATTGACATCAAAATGTGAAAACATATTTATATGATTTTTTGGACTCCCCAATTGCATATTTTAAATTATAATCCCAAATGGTTACAATATTCAATTCATCACTAGCATAGATTCCAACTATTCTTTCCATAGTCCGACATGAACAAAATTTCACACAACATTATTATAATAATTATTACCCAACAACATAATAAATACAAATTCTTTATGTTAACTGGTTCTACAACAAATGATGAAGGAAAATCATTTAAGCGTTCAAAACTAATGAAACATCATATACTCACAAATATAAGAACTCCATTTCTTCCTCAAAATTCTATATCATAAATTCTCAATTATATAACACTCATAGAGTCTTCCAAATTATAATTATGTGGGTTAAAAAATAATGGCATCGAATATTTATCGCTTAGAAAACTATTTAAAAAAATATGTTACTTCATGAACTAATGTTAGCACTCATATACACAGCTTTCTAATGACTTCAAATAATTTTAATTCTTTTCAAGAAAAATCTCATCCATTGAGTGGAAAATAATTTATCTGATAATTCTATGTGATGAATGTTTTTCCACTTATTACTTTTCTTCAATACAAATTATTTTTCATTGAAGAAACCCATATGTTTTTAGGAATTCTGCATGTCAGCCTTAGCCCAATTGGTGAGGACTCTCCAAGTGCATCCACGAGGCCCAGGTTTGATTACAGGTAGATCCATAATTCCAGGGGTAGTATATTAGTACTGTAGTAGGTATTGTATTGTATTGTAGTAGCTATAACAACTCACCTTTGGGAAACCTGTTTTGGATTGGTGTCTTTAAGGCCTTTAGGCCACCCAGGCATTTGGATCGGTAAGGCTTTCCGGCCACCATAAGGAATTCGGGCCACATCACAACCTTTGGGTCACTTGATATGCAGATACTACCAGACAGATTATAAAATGAGCAATCCTTCTTAGAGGACTTAGAGCAAGGGTTATTCACCATATAAAAGCTAACAGATTTGGAATAATCAGAGGGTATGGAATTTTTAATTGGTACCAATCATGTGAAACTCTACAAAAGATAGCTAGATATACATCCATGAAAAGGTTTAGAGTTGATCATGATGTGGACGTTGGGGTGGGGAAGTTTCATGTAGTCAAAGTATGTAATGAATGAATTCTTTTAAGACCTTTGTGTCATGTAGTTTCAAGGTTTCCCCTTAATCCCTTGAAAGGGGGATTATCAAAATGATTAAAAACACTATGTTCTTTGGTCAATTCAAGAAGGTATAATCATTAAAGTAGTAGTTATTATACTAGTTATCACAGAAAAAAAATTTGATTTGGGAAAGAAGTTTTAATATAGTTCATTGGTTCCCACATGGAATATATAAATATCTCTAAATAGTGGCTACTAATTAACCACAAACTATTTTTCAAAACAACATTCATATATAATTTGGTGTATGTATAAAAATTCATCCATAAATCAACAATATAAACTCCCTCATAAAGGTGCTTAACATATCACTCTAGCATTCATTGTGCATGGTTGTTCATTACCATATAGTATTTAATTTGTAGTGTGAAATAGCATAGGATATTATGTCATACTATATGTCTTCTCTACATGTAGTATCTATGAATTATTCGTCCACATACCATGAATATGAAAAGCACTCCTCTGAAGTGGATGTCTGTATACTCTTACCAAAAGCCTTATGCATCATCTGTGAACTCAGTTTCAATAGATGCAAACTCAAATGAATCATTTGTAAGGATGTTCATAAAGGTAATTCTCCATGATGTATCAACACCCACAAATAATTCCATTTATGGACGTTCATGTGATTTATTTTCATTCTCAAAACACTATTCTTTACAACTAATTATTATTTTTAGAAATATTTATCTATCCATTTCATTGATCTCCCTAAGAGAGACTTAAAGGTCATACATAACAACGAATCAACAAAGTGATCGGTCTACAAACAATCATTTCTGAGCAGTTCAACTAGAACAGGTTGGTTCACGAGGAGGGAGAAGATATATCTTGAGAGATTGGATGACCCAAATTTAATCATGTGATCAAATCAGACGACTCATGGAATTTCAATCATTTGTATAGGTTGGTGAATAGTACCTAAAAAATTCTCTTCCACATCAACACATCAAACAAATATGGATTTGGTTTATTAAAAAAATCATAGGTACACCCTTGTTCTAACAAGAGGGTCATCACCCGGATTCCACATCCCAGTATGCCCACATAGACTGTGACCCGTGTGGCCAAATTCATCATTGTGTGCCTTCAATCCCAACCCATGCATTCCTTCATTCATGCACATTGTATTCCCTATACATGGTCCCATTAAAGGTATTTTACATATCTTATATCATCCTATTTATGGGTCACCAATGGTATCCCATCCCATGGTGGTAGACTCTCTTGGGGTCACCCGATGTGTGGTAGACGGCTAGCATTGGTGCCTCTGTAGAATGAATTTTTTTATGGGGCAGACAAAAATGAATAAACATAGATATATTATTAGACTCATATTGATTAAATTAAATTAACTCTCATCTAAAATTCCAATAAATTCTCAACTCCTCAAATCCCCAAATTAACATTCTATCAGATATTGTATAGTTTTTTAAATAATGTTTCCTTAGTTACCAAATTTTTTTGTTATTAATATTTTTACAACGATCATTATAATTAAAAATAAACATAATAATTTTCTAATCACGACATCCAATTCCATATAATAAAAATTGTCAAAATATTGTATCCAATTATATTAGATGAATCCACATAGATTCTCCAAGAATCCACATATTATCTAAAACAATTCTCTAGGAATCACCCTTTCATAAACAGTCACAAAAAACAAATTGAAACACTATGAAAAAAAATTAAGCACTAAATTTCAAAAAATTTCCATCTGAAGAAATATTATTCTCTAATGGTTAAACAATTTAGTTCATTACAAGTAATGGTTCATGATTGTACTTCTGCAAAAGAGATACAAGGAAAAATCATAAAACATATAGAGTTTTTGTTGATTCTCAATGTGATATGACATAATCCATACATGATATGAGGAGAAAATAAACCAAGGGTTCATCATTACATTCCTAAAAAATCTCATAAACTAGTTATAAGAATAAATTTTCAGAAACTGATTTCCAAAAACCTCAAATGATAGATAGTATTGACGTTTTTCTACCTAACATTTCAAATGAAACTGATTTACCCTGATTTGTTTTTGAATTACTATAACATACACTTTCATTTACGTCGAAATCTCAACCCCAACAGTATTATTTATGCAACATCAACCCAACATGTGGTATTTCATCTCTTCTATCCAAAGAGGGATTTATAAGGAGCCATCTAAATGGTTGAGTGAAAGAAATTATTGTAAGAAAAATCTATTATAAGATGGTATTGATCAAAATTCCATTTAAATACATAGAATATGATATAATCATTTCCTTTACTATTTTAATGGTTCTCTCATACTTACAAAATATTTGGGGGTGATAAGAAATTTTGGAAATTAACTATGTATCCAGAGTCTATTGAAAAAATTTTCATAACAAAGAGGATACCCTAGGATCACGGTTATTCAAAATATAATATTGTACTTCATACAAAAATACTTATTAATTAATTTATATTTTGTAAATTAGATCAAAATAGAAATATTTTTTTACAGTGTTAAAATTTTTCTTACTTTATAAGGTGATCAACGGTATCCCATATTACATTATTCACTTCAGACCATTTGGGGTGTCAGATAAAAAATTCCAGGATTATGTTTTCTCATTTCCATTATGGTATGGGTAACTTTTGTAATATCCCCTTATAAATTATCTCTTATAATTAACATGATAACATACAAAAAACATAGATACCAGCTTTTCAGTATCTCTCTTCATTTCAACCCACCAAAAACACAAATTATGATTTCTATATATAAATACAGGACCAAAATTTCTTGGAGTCGGTTCCTTATTACATTACATTGGAATGATTACAAGAATGTTTTATCTCGAAGGTATGAGTAGATTAGTAGCTTTGGAAATATTGATACATAAATAAGCTCAACATTGAAACATTAAATGAAATACAAAATATTTGTTTTTTTTGGAAGATCAACAACTATAAGTTTATTCCTAGAGTTCATTCATAATAAACTTCTTCATGTCCAAAAAAATAAAACATAAGAAACAGGTGAGATCAAATTCTTAGTAAGAGTATAAAATGCAGTCGAAGATAACATAAACATTAGTCAAGCTAAATAATTGAAAAAAACATGCCTTTAATAGAAAATCATGAACATAATATAGAAGGTATATGAGCTGAGTAAAAATTTCCATTATAAAACATAATCATGGATATTCTACTAGATGAATAACATCATAAATTTTGAATTTATATTTTCATGATGGGGGAAATTCAGATTTCGGACATTCTGAAACATACCATTATGTCCTCGTCCAAGATATCTGTTAATGATTAATGCCTCTGCAGAAACCATATATAAAAATTGGCAATACCTCGACCAAGTCCATATGTATTTGTCTCATGATACCTACTAATGCATCGTGGGGATATAGTAGTCCCAACCCATCCCATAATAATTCAAATGAATTATTTATATTAACAAGTATAAACATAAAAAATATATACATTCATTTTAAAACAAACATATGAAACGTAAATAACATTCCCTAAACATTAAGCAAAAACACTAACCATTCTGAGTATATTGGGGAATGCTTTTGTGGTAGAAAATACATATTAAAACAATTAAAAAACTATTCAATTATATATAATTGAGGATTTCATACATAATAGTGAAATATAGTGTTGAAATAGATGAAGACACTTTAATAAAATCGTCGAGTAATTCTTGATATAATTACTCTTTTACATAGAAAAGAAGTGTTCTTTTAAAAAATTCCTTATAAAAACAAGAAGTGAATTATGATAGAATTTTCATAATAAAAGGATTTATTTTAGAAACATAATTGTGTCTATAACATATTATAGAGTTCCATTTATAATATGTTCAATTTTGAGAATTTCCATTGAATCGGGGGTGTATTTAAGGAATAATATTTGGAAATTCTTTTCAGAACATTTAACTCCAATGAAAGGAATATAGATTCTGATTTTTACACATACATATAATATAAAAATAAAATTTTTTGATATTAAAAAATAATAATTAAACAATTAATTGGTATGAAGAGGGAAAAAGTGTAACCCGAATGAAAATTGAGGTTCGGGTAGGAAACCCATACCTTAAGTCCGAAGGTGTTCCTTAAATGATCTTAGTGACTTCAATAATCCAATTTAGGTTTTTAAATTAAGGATTACAGAACCTAATATAAATTTAATTGATTTATTATAACCTTATTTAGGTTCATTCATGGCCTTTTGATTGGTTAATATATACAATTTCATTGTTTGGGAGTGTTTTCATCCATGGTTTTTATGATCTGTTTTCTTATATTCATGAACGAATTAACAAGTAGAATGAGAATGGGTTTTTAGAATAGAAGTAGTTTGATATTAATGAGAAACCAGCAGATTACATGTTCATAAAATTTTTTTGGTTATAGGTAGTGATGATGAATCATTATATAAAACATCAACAATAAATCCTTGGGTTAATTGTTGGTTTTTGATCACAACGAACTTATATTGATTTATAAATTAATATCATATGTAAGTAAGGATTCCATAACCTTAAATAAGTTATAAAACATATATTATAGTCTAGTTAAACCATCAAAATCATTTCATTTCCAGAATTAAATATGGCAATATAAATTGAAAACTCGTCATCCTTGAAAGTTATAAATTAACACATCTCAGATGGTGTCTTCATTTCAAATATAAATGCCCAGGAATAGAGGGATAATGAAAAATTATACCTTTATCAAAAATATTATTGAACATTTAAGGTACTAGATACATCCCAAAATTTTGATTAAATTATGTAATTAAGGAAAAACCATAAAAAGGAACATTAAATAAATGAAATGAAAAGATAACATTACCTCTTGAAGTAATCGTCCTTGAGAGCCTCTTTAGGGAATATTTTTCAATCATTTTATGAGACCAACGGCTAATGGACATGGGGGAGGATCTTGGGAGGGTATTTGAGTAGAATTTATACAAGTCACAAGGCTTGAGAGGAGTGAAGATAAGATGATGTGGGGGGGTAATGTGGATGAGAGGAGGGTTTTCCCATCATTTTACTCATTATTTTATTATTTTTTCAAAGGCAACCAACAGTGATGATTATTGTGACCAATAATAGTAAAAGGTTCATGTGACTTCGAACCCAATGTTCTTACATTGTCCATGATTATAGGAATAGTGAATTTAACTGATACTGTATATATAGTGTAAATTAATGTATTTTACTATTCCTCAAAAATTCGAGTATGTCACAAAAAATCCCAAAAATTTACCCTAAAGATTTTATTATTTTTAGAATTTTAAATCAAACACCATTTTTTGAATATGTTTTAATGAATATAAATATTTAAATTTTAAATAAATTCATAATTTATTCATAAATTCAATATTTTAAAATTATAATTCATTTTATATCTCCTTGAAAAATTAATCAAGATCACATTATATTATAACACTAAGACAATAAAATAATAATATGATTTAAACATTATAAGGTCCATAGTACTATCAATTTTACTTTTCCTAAGGGTATGTAACAATTCATAAAAAAATTATGTTTGTCTAATCAGACTATAAATATCTTACTGGTGGCAACCATGTGATTCAATTTTTTGAATTTCAAAACACTGAGGTGGAAAATTATGTTTACTAGATAAGTTATAAAAAATGTTGTTTGTTGAGAGTCAGTTTTTAATGATACAAATATTTTATTTATTTTAAGGTGTAACATTATCCCCTCTTTAAAACAAATCATCCATGAAATTACTAGAATGTTGGCTTAGAAAGTGATTTGGGTAATTATTCATCATTAGCTCCTCATGCCCCCATGTTGCCTCTTTGATTTGATGATTTTTCCATAATATATTTACAATTAGATTCTTTTGATACCTCAACCATTATTTTTTAGTGTAAAAAATCCAAATAGGCTCTTCACAATAAGATATTCCATGTTCCAATTAAATTCATTTAGAATTGAGGACATGTGTTGGGTATGGCATCTCTTTTATCAGCAATGAGACATGGAACATATTGTGTACATTAGAAAGTCTAGGTGTCCTAGGTAAATTATATTAAACAACTACAATTATCTCCTTAATTTCAAAAGGTCCAATGTTGCTTGGTCTCGGTTTACCGATCTTCCCAAATCATGAAACACCCTTCCATGGAGATACTTTTGAAAAACATGATCTCCTACTTGAAATTCCATATCCTTCCTTCTATTATCAGCATAACAACTTTTCTACTTTCATCTACATTGATATAGGTTTGAATAGACATTACCTTTTTGGTTGTTTCCTTTACCATCTCTTGACCTACAAGCTTCCTTTCACCGACTTCATCCCCACATGTTGGTGTATGTCATCTCTTTCTATACAGTGCTTCATATAGTGACCTTTAAATGCTTGAATGGAAACTGTTATTTTTGGAGAACTCCATCAATGGTAAATATTGATCCCACATACCTAGAAAGTAAAGTGAACATGACCTCAACATGTCCTATAAGGTATGGATCATCATTTCTAACTTCCAGTCAGTTTGTGGATGATAACCAGTACTTAAACGATGCACAGTATCCAATGATTTAAAATTAATTTTAAAAAATTTATATGTAAATCAAGGATCATGGTCAGACACAATTGATAGAGGTGCTCCAGGATGTCTCACAACTTCATTGATATAGAGTGTTACAAGGCTCTACGAGGGAAAATCCTCCCATATTGAAAGGAAATGTACAAAGTTTGTAATTTTATCACCAATTACCCATATTGCATCATTATTTATTGGAATTTTCGGTAATCCAGTGAAAACATACCTGGTGATGTCATCCCATTTCCATGTAGTAATAGGTAGATGTTGAATGATTCCTAGAGGATTTTGTCGTTAAGCTTTCACTTTTTGATAGACTAAACATCTTGATACATAATCAGCAATTCCGCATTTCATATTGTCCCACAAAAATGTTCCTTCAAATCATTAAACATTTTAGTGCTACAAGGGTGTATAAAGAAAATCAAGATATGGAAATCATCCAATAACTCCATTTTCATCATGGGTATAGAGAGAACACATAGCCTCTTCCCAAATTTTATAATTCCATCATCACATCTGATGTCATCCAACTTACCATATTCCAAAGAATAGATTCTCATTTCGTGGTTCTCATAATCAGGCTGAGAGCTTTAAATCCTAACTAATAAAAATATTGTTTTTGATAACCAACTGAAAATGTCATGATTTTTCACTTTGCTTGATAATTCACATGCCCATCATTATTACATACATTAATACAGGATCCATTTCAATCCTTAGTTTTTTAAAGAGCTATGATCCATCTTTCTCAATACATCAACTATAAGGCCCCAGGGTTAAACCTTACTTAATCTTGAGTTATTACAAGATTACACATTGATGATCTTTCCAGGTTTAGAGTTTTAGAGAATTAGATCATGAAACATGCATTACATTCCACATTTAAAAATAAGTGGTTACATAAAAGACCATATTCATTCTTCCCATCAACGGAAATATATTGAAAATAAAACATGGATTCTTTCTTGACACATCCTTGACACTATCATCACATCATGTACCTTTCCCTTGACCTGTGAAAAACATTTCAAAAACATGGGATGAGCATAAAATGCTCAGTAAGGGTTATAAAAATATGGAAAGGAAACATGAGTTCATATATACATAAGAATGAAATCATACTTTACCCATAAAACATAGACACTTTAACATTCCTCATCAAACCACGAATAAATCATAGAAAACATAAGACATAAAGGTAACTTGAGGCATTCATAACATTCTTACGTAGGGAGTAACCCTCTTGGTTACGTTTGGAATACCCATCAGAGTATATTCCCTAAATCTCTTCGGAGAAACCTTAACATTTCACTCCTTCGCGTTACCCAATGCATTGGAGAGCTATATTGGGCTCACCCGCCCTTAGTTTATCACGGAACCACCCGTTTTCATAACAATGCCCAAGAACCATAACTTAAACGTATCACATAAAACATGCATAAGGTAAACATAACATTTCCACATTTCAATCACAATATAACATTTTAGGATATGGAAATAATGAATCCATTCAAAAAGAAACCATTTCTAAAACCATTTAAAACATTTAGTAAAGAGGATTTTGAATCAAAGTGTCCCATACCACCTTGAAGCTTTTAAAATTTTAAACCATTAATATCCATATAAATAAATCCTTAAAACCATTTTGAAAACATGGATATTAATAAGAACAAATATTTAAAACATTTAAAGCGATATTTTGGTTAAAGGAGTTTAACCAAAATTAGAGACACTTGAATACAATAATTGAGGAATAACATTTAGTCAGAACTTTATAATATCATGAGAATAAATGGATTCATGATATAATATTCCAAAGGACAGCATATACACCATATAAGAGTTAATTGGTGCATAACAACAATGAAGTCTCAATAGGGATGTAAAATGTGATGAAATCCCTTATAAAGAAGGTATCCTTAAATTAAGGATAAATAAATCTCAAAATTATGTGTGACAAATATAAATACACCCAATATAATTGGATATTAAGTGTAAAACAATAAAAATTCATCCACACATATTCAAAGGATGACATATTCAATAACTACATGTTGAACCCAAATAAATCGAAATTGGGTTAAAAAGTTCCTTTGGTAAAATTTGACAGCCTAACGGCGTCACTTCAAAAATTCAGAAAATGATTTGATGAGAGATAAAAAGGGAATCTCATCACTTGGACATAAAATTTACTTCAATCAGGATATATAAGAACATATCCTAACATAATAGTATGTGAATTAAAAGACATAACAAACGAAGTCTTTTAAAATGAGGAGGGTGAAAGTTTCCCTTACCGACTTGGGTAACTTTCGAAAAGTACACCCCATTGAAGGAGTGTCATACAATGAATATGTAAATACCCATAAATGGAATTATATTAAAAAAGTAGTGTAATAATGGGCAGTACATAAACCACTCAATGGAAATTGTGGAAAATGTAGCATAAATCTCACGGGAATAAAAGTGAGATGAAAAATCTCTTACGAAAACTCGGCAGCCTAACGGTGCCACATAAAACTTCCAAAATGGATTGATGAGAGGAAATAGGGTCTCTCATAATATCAACATAATTTTTACAGAAAGAGGAATATAAAATAACATCCCCCAACATAACAAAGAGGAGCTTAAAAGAAGTGACATAAAGGAGAGTACTTAAAAAGAAAGAGAGAGGTTAGATCTCTTATGAAAATTTGGCAGCCTAACGGCGCCACTCAAAACTTCCAAAATGGATTGATGAGAGAGAATATGGTCTCTCATCATATGAACATAAAACTTACAGTAATATTAATATAAAATAACATCCCAATAACAAGAAAGATGAGCTTTAAAAGGAATGACATAAAAGAGTGTACTTAAAAAGAAAGAGTGGAGTAGGATCCCTTACCTCGGGTCCGACTTGACTCGATCGTTCTTTAACGTCCTGAATAATAAACTTGAGTTAATTTCTACTTGATTAAGAACCTTTTTAAAGTTTATTATTCCTTTTATATCACTTATTGCCATGTTATAAACATTATGTTACCATTTATGTTAATAATGTTTATTTTGTCGATATTTGGTTCTTAAGTCGAAAGTGGACTTCTTACAATTACATGTTGTTCGTGTGGTCAAAGGTTCATTATATCCAGAATGATATTCATGATTTGGATAGAATATATATCATATATATCAAGAATATACGTGTATTTATAATATTACATAATCATTTATAGGTAAGAAATGAAATGCAACGTTCATGGAGAGGGTAAGCCATACGTACGCAAGAACGCTACTTTCATTTCTTTGTCATATTAATGGAATTAAAACTAAATTAGAGGTATGTATATTTTAATTCCAGAATTATATTAATCATTTAGATGTATCATTAATCATATATATCAATTATATACATGTACTTATAATAGTACATTACATTTGGGGATAAGAAATGAAATGCACCGTTCATGGAGACGGTAAGCCGTGCGTACGCATGAACGCTACTTTCATTTCTATATCATAATTTAATACAAAGAAATAATAATGATATAGAGGTATATTATAATTACAGTATAACATCATATATAATAACATTAAATCCATCCTTTATACATCCCACGTATGGTATTAACGAATCACATCACTTTGAGGGGGCGGTAGTCCGCACTTCCTAAAATGAAGATATCACGTATACCCATAATGGAAGCCATAAGGGTAAGCCACAACTGAAAAATACAGAAGCTTAAGTAAAACATAAACATATTATATATCATATATAAATATAGTGACATATTAATGGCCACATTTGAAGGTGTTAAAAGAATGTTGAACAATCATCGTTTCGGGAGGCATAAATTCGCCATCCACGGAAACAGTATGTTCGTTAACCATTAGATGTAGGTGTGTGTAAGTGTAGCTAGAATACTTATAATAACAACATCCTAGTATATTGAGGATACTGGAGTTTTTACAAAAGAATAGAATAAAAAGATTTTAGGGGGTTGGAGAAGCAAAATAAAACAAAAGGACTCAAAAGAAGACATTACCTTAAAATCGGGTAACTCCCTTTGGTTTGAGCTCAAAGGCTTCCTTGGGAAGACTACTGCCCAAAGTGAGGCTTCAAGGAGTAAGAGATGGAAGTGGAGAGACAAAATGGGCAGGGGTTGGCCGAGCCAAAGGCTTTTGGAGTGTGGGTAAGGAGGTAGAGGTGGGGGCCTTTTTTAAGAGGAGAGGAGGGGAACTCATGTAAGGTTACAAAATGTTACTTTATTTTCTAAAGAGTTTCGGATTTTAAGGATCTAACATTCATGTATTTTGAGGATAAGGTGATAAGGGTTCGAAATCCACTCATACACTAGGTTTTGGACATGTTTAGGTCTTAGATATTACATTATCTTTCCATTTTATTTAAATCGTTAAATAATGAGGTCATCGTTGCATCATCATGATGTCATAAATAATTTAATATATTTAATGTCTAAAAATTATAAAACAAATACTATGATGTATGAAATCTTTTTATCTTTCCAATGAATATTTATAGTCAAAAATATGATTTGTATAACCCCATGTAAAAATTGTTTTAGTAAAACATCTCATGTGTGTGTCATTTTTACTTTAACATTAAATAAAAAGGTATTTATGTCATTTTCCAACCAAAGTGGCTCCATGGGGTCCCCAAGTTGACCCATGACTTTTCTTTGTCCTCCATGACACATCCAATGAGGTTAGGACATGTGTCAAGTTCATTTCATATTATTAAAACATTATTTTTACCTTAAACTACACTAATTACCTCTAATCGCGATTAAAAACTTAATAAGTTACTATTCACCAAAAAATTATTTTAATCCCATTGAACCACATTTTAATTCTTAATGATGACCATTTATGTCGGATTTTTGAAATTCAAAACACAAAGGTGGCAAAATTTCTTTTAAACGGAAAATCAGTTTTTATAAGTACCACTTAGTGGTTTCACTATTCATCCAAAATTAAAGTTTTTCAGAAAATTACCAAAAATTCACCCTAAGCTATATTTGATATTCCGAATTCAAAAATGAATTCTATTTTACAAAATTCAAAACATATAAGTCACATTAATTAATTTAATAATTAATTCCCGCTGTCATGACAAATAGTGTGTTTTTATGAAACAATAAGTATCAAAAGATTGACACTAGTTTAAGTCTGATTTCAAAGTGAAATTAATTCCAACGACCACTATTGGATTTAATGGTAAAAATATATTCTAATTTCACTTTAAAACCAATTAAAAGATAATATAATCATATAAATAAATTAGATTAAAAAGAGGTTTTGAATTAAAATACAACATTTTACACTATTCATTAAAAAAAATGAACTTTATCGGAGAGATACCAAAATTTCACACAATGTAAATTTTGATGTCCTGATTCTAAAGAAGAGTTTTATTTTTTCCAATAGAATGTATAAGAGTGAACACAACTATATTTAATTACGGTTCGCCATCAAAAGGCGATAAGTGAACCTTTAGTGAAAACTAGGGCATATACGCCTAAAATTGAATTCTTTCCGTATTTTAAGCCTTTATCTTTTATTGGATAAATGTAAAAACATTTAAAAACATATATAATCATATTTTAGTTATTTTTATCCATTACTTCCAATACAATGGCTACATGTTAACTGCCATTTAAAAATAATATTATTTTATTATTAGACTGCAACGTAAGATTCCCATGAAACTCATTGTTGCGTGTTGGGTACGCCATCGAGCATAGTGTCCCCTTTAAAGTCATATTAATATTTTATTCAAAAATATAGATAAATATGAAAATTTCATATTCTTTATTTACCTGGGGTGTTACATCCTTCCGCCCTTTTTGGAATTGCGTCCTCGCAATTTTTAAAATTGGGCTTGGAAACATCGTTCAAAGTCCCACATCGGAACAAGAGTCGGTAAAACAATCAATTTAAAATAAAGAAAGATAAGTACAAAGGTCACCCGAGTTAACCCATACTAGGATTCCATGTAGAAAAATATGGACATGGAGGAGAAAACATAGGGTCATGTTCTGATGGAGAGTGATAGAAAACATGTTTAGGAGAAAGTTTACAATAAGAAAATCATAAACTTGTGACGGGTTAAACGGTGTTGGGTTCCCCAGTAGGAAAAGTTAATAGACAACATTTTTGTTTTAAGTTACTTTTTATTGAGGAATTTATTCATAAGGAAACATAATCACTTATCATGTTGACTTTCAACTTTTACTAGATTCCTTAATCAAACTCATACTTTTTTCCAAAAGACGAGTATTTAGGGAGACTTGTTCGCATTAAGAGTATTATAATCAACTTCTAAAGAATCACCTAATCCACCAAAGAGAACTATATACTTCCCATTTCTTTAGGCTTTAACCAAAACCAAAACCAAAAAGGTTAGTACAAGATCAGATAATCCAGAAAAGGATAACCCTTTATAAAAAGAAAATCTATTCTTAATCTCCAAAATTTGTCCAACAAAACCGAAAGTTCAACGAGGACCATTCTATAATCAATTTTTCCATAACATTCTTCAAAGTAAACCAAAATAAGATTTAAACCCAAATATTTGAAGGATTTAGTCACATAGTCGTCCAAGTTAAATCGTAACATTTATCTCCAAACAATATCAGTTGCTCCTAAAGTCTCGAATTGAAAAGTAATTAACCTAATCACATATCCTCCATGATAGGTTAATAATTTTCATAAATAATCCAAAATAAACTTACTCATAATTCATAAAATCATCTAACTAAAAATAATCGGTCAAACTAACCAGGGACTTCACGTAGTCTAGTGGTAGGCGATAAATACCAGTCGCACTTTGGTTGTGGGTTCGATTCCCGCAGCTTTGTCCGACGCGACGGGTTGTCACACGTTCTGCGTGTTTTTCTTTTTCCAAAACTATCTATTTCTTAAATCATTCCCCAAAAAGAGATAAAATCATCAAAAATAACCATAACATAATTTAACCTCAATTTTATCTCATGCCTTTCACTTCAATCATAACATATAGTAACCCATAATTACCTCAAAAGTAAGGATCATATAAACCCAAATGGTTCTTTATAACTATGTACACAAAAGAAAAGATAACTTTTCCTTGAATAAGATTTGCATATATTAAAAATCAGGGTTACACATAATATAAAAAGTCTTCTAATGTAACCCCATCATCAAAAGAGACTTAATACTCTTAAGAATTTCACCATAACTCTTGAAGCCCTTATATGTTGACATCTTACTCATTGAACATTCTTCATGATCCATTAACCATTCCTTTCCAACTTATTCTAAAATACCTCTTTCCTACAAACAAAATCATGAATCATATCCTAAGACTCCAAAATAGGAAAACTATAGTCATGAAATAATATATACCTTTGATTAGTCATTGTCAGTTTCTTCATCCTCAATCGGAATGGCATTAGGTATTGGTAAACGAACATGTGTACGCTCTTGGTGATCCCATTCACGGAACTTCTTCATAGGACATCTGTTTGCATAATGACCAGTCACACCACATTTAAAACATTCAATTGATCCTTCAGAAAGAACTTCTTTCCCTTTCCTCGAGTCAACTGGATGCTTCCTTTTTCCACGGCAGGTTCTTGCCTTATGACCTTCATTTCCACATCTATAGCATATTTCTGTCCCTTTGAAACATTTTCCTAGGTGTTTCTTTCCACATCTTTGACACATAGGTTTTTTAACACACTTACCTTTATGAATATTACCTATACTTTCGTAGGGATTTGTTTCTCACATATATGATTCCTTAGAGAAATCACCAAGGTTTAGGTGGTCAATCATGACTCCAGATAGTTGCTTGAGGATAATCATAAGAGTTCTCATTGTAGCTCCCATATCATTCAGTTTCTTGCTCAAAAAACTGTCACAATTTCTTTCACATCCACTGTTACTTTGGTTCCTGCTAGATCCAGCCATTTACTAAAACCAAAAAGGTCAGTGTGAGTATATCAAAAAAAACCATCATGTACTAATGAGGAAGATAAACATTAAGATATACTTACTCATTCACTTTATCTAAAACTAGGACTCTTTATGAAATCTTAACCATTATGGTAATGTCACTTATGCTTAAAGAATACCCTAACCTCTGAAGTTACCTAAACCGACCATTGATACCAACTATAAGGCCCCAGCCTTAAACCTTACTTAATCTTGAGTTATTACAAGATTACACATTGAGGATCTTTTCAGGTCTAGATTTTTAGAGAATTAGATCATGAAACTTGCATTACATTCCACATTTAAAAAAAAAGTGGTTACATAAAATACCGTATTCATTCTTCCCATCAACAGAAATATATTGAAAATCAAACATGGATTCATTCCTGACACATCCTTGACACTATCATCACATCATGAACCTTTCCCATGACCTGTGAAAAACATTTCAAAAACTTGGGATGAGCATAAAAATCTCAGTAAGGGTTATAAAAATATGTAAGGGAAACATGAGTTCATATATACATAATAATGAAATCATACTTTACCCATAAAACATTGACACTTTAACATTCCTCATCAAACCATGAATAAATCATAGAAAACATAAGACATAAAGGTAACTTGAGGCATTCATAACATTCTTACGTATGGAGTAACCCTCTTGGTTACGTTTGGAATACCCATCACGGTATATTTCCTAAATCTCTTCGGATAAACCTTAACGTTTCACTCCTTCACGTTACCCAATGCATTGGAGAGCTATATCAGGCTCACATGCCCTTAGTTTATCACGGAACCACCCGTTTTCATAAAAATGCCCAAGAACCATAACATAAACATATCACATAAAACATGCATAAGGTAAACATAACATTTCCTCATTTCAATCACAATATAACATTTTAGGATATTGAAATAATGAATCCATTCAAAAAGAAACCATTTCCAAAACCATTTAAAACATTTAATAAAGAGGATTTTGAATCAAAGTGTCCCATACCACCTTGAAACTTTTAAAATTTTAAACCATTAATATCCATATAAATAAATCCTTAAAAATATTTTGAAAACATGGATATTAATAAGAACAAATATTTAAAACATTTAAAGCGATATTTTGGTTAAAGGAGTTCAACCAAAATTAGAGACACTTGAATACAATAATTGAGGAATAAAATTTAGTGAGAACTTTATAATATCATGAGAATAAATAGATTCATGATATAATATTCCAAAGGACAGCATATACACCATATAATAGTTAATTGGTGCATAACAACAATGAAGTCTCAATAGAGATGTAAAATGTGATGAAATCCCTTATAAAGAAGGTATCCTTAAATTAAGGATAAATAAATCTCAAAATTATGTGTGACAAATATAAATACACCCAATATAATTGGATATTAAGTGTAAAACAATAAAAGTTCATCCACACATATTCAAAGGATGACATATTCAATAACTACATGTTGAACCCAAAGAAACCGAAATTGGGTTAAAAAGTTCCTTTGGTAAAATTCAACAGCCTAACGACGTCACTTCAAAAATTCAAAAAATGAGTTGATGAGAGATAAAAAGGGAATATCATCACTTGGACATAAAATTTACATCAATCAGGATATAGAAGAACATATCCTAACATAATAGTATGTGAATTAAAAGACATAACAAACGAAGTCTTTTAAAATGAGGAGGGTGAAAGTTTCCCTTACCGACTTGGGTAACTTTCGAAAAGTACACCCCATTGAAGAAGTTCCATACAATGAATATGTAAATACCCATAAATGGAATTATATTACAAAAGTAGTGTAATAATGGGAAGTACATAAACCACTCAAAGGAAATTGTGGCAAATGTAGCATAAATCTCACGGGAATAAAAGTGAGATGAAAAATCTCTTACGAAAACTCGGCAGCCTAACGGTGCCACATAAAACTTCCAAAATGGATTGATGAGAGGAAATAGGGTCTCTCATCATATAAAAATAATTTTTATAGAAATATTAATATAAAAGAACATCCCCCAACATAACAAAGAGGATCTTAAAAGAAGTGACATAAAGGAGAGTACTTAAAAAGAAAGAGAGAGGTTAGATCTCTTATGAAAATTTGGCAGCCTAACGGCGCCACTCAAAACTTCCAAAATTGCTTGATGAGAGAGAATAGGGTATCTCATCATATGAACATAAAAATTACAGTAAGATTAATATAAAAGAACATCCCAATAACAAGAAAGATGTGCTTTAAAAGGAATGACATAAAAGAGTGTACTTAAAAAGAAAGAGTGGAGTAGGATCCCTTACCTCGGGTCCGACTTGACTCGATCGTTCTTTAACGTCCTGAATAATAAACTTGAGTTAATTTCTACTTGATTAAGAACCTTTTTAAAGTTCATTATTCCTTTTATATCACTTATTGCCATGTTATAAACATTATGTAACCATTTAAGTTAATAATGTTTGTTTTGTCGATATTTGGTTCTTAACTCGAAAGTGGACTTCTTACAATTACATGTTGTTCGTGTGGTCAAAGGTTCATTATATCCAGAATGATATTCATGATTTTGATAGAATATATATCATATATATCCAGCATATACATGTATTTATAATATTACATAATCATTTAGAGGTAAGAAATGAAATGCACCGTTCATGGAGAAGGTAAGCCGTACGTACGCATGAACTCTACTTTCATTTCTTTGTCATATTAATGGAATTAAAACTAAATGAGAGGTATGTATATTTTAATTCCAGAATTATATTCATCATTTAGATGTATCATTAATCATATATATCAATTATATACATGTACTTATAATAGTACATTACATTTGGGGATAAGAAATGAAATGCATCGTTCATTGAGACGGTAAGTCGTGCGTACGCATGAACGCTACTTTCATTTCTATCTCATACATTAATGCAAAGAAATAATAATGATATATAGGTATATTATAATTACAGTATAACATCATATATAATAACATTAAATCCTCCTTTATACGTCCCACGTATGGTATTAATGAATCACATCACTTTGAGGGGGCGGTAGTCTGCACTTCCTAAAATGAAGATATCGCGTATACCCATAATGGAAGCCATAAAGGTAAGCCACAAATGAAAAATACAGAAGCTTAAGTAAAACATAAACATATTATATATCATATATAAATATAGTGACATCTTAATGGCCACCTTTGAAGGTGTTAAAAGAATGTTGAACAATCATCGTTTCGGGAGGCATAAATTTTCCATCCACGGAAACAGTATGTTCGTTAACCATTAGATGTAGGTGTGTGTAAGTGTAGCTCTAATCCTTATAATAACAACATCCTAGTATATTTAGGATACTGGAGTTGTTACAAACGAAAAGAATAAAAAGAGTTTAGAGGGTTGGAGAAGCAAAATAAAACAAAAGGACTCAAAAGAAGACATTACTTTAAAATCGGGCAACTCCCTTTGGTTTGAGCTCAAAGGATTCCTTGGGAAGACTTCTGACAAAAGTGAGGCTTCAAGGAGTAATAGATGGAAGTGGAGAGACAAAATGGGTAGGGGTTGGCCGAGCCAAAGGCTTTTGGAGTGTGGGTAAGGAGGTAGAGGTGGGGGCCTTTTATAAGAGGAGAGGAGGGGCACTCTTGTAAAGTTACAAAATGTTACTTTATTTTCGAAAGAGTTTCGGATTTTAAGGGTCCCACATTGATGTAGTTTGAGGATAAGGTGATAAGGGTTCGAAATCCACTCATCCAATAGGTTTTGGATATGTGTAGGGCTTAGATATTACATTATCTTTCCATTTTATTTAAATCATTAAATAATGAGGTCATCGCTGCATCATCATGATGTCATACATAATTTAATATATTTAATGTCTAAAAATTATAAAAAAACTACTATGATGTAGGAAATCGTTTTTTCTTTCCAATTAATATTTATAGTCAAAAATCGGATTTGTATAACCCCATGTAAAAATTGTTTTAGTAAAACATCTCATGTGTGTGCCATTTTTACTTTAACATTAAATAAAAAGGTATTTATGTGATTTTCCAACCATAGTGGCTCCATGGTGTCCCCAAGTTGACCCATGGCTTGTCTTGGTCGTCCATGACACATCCAATGAGGTTAGGACATGTGTCAAGTTCATTTCATATTATTAAAACATTATTTTTACCTTAAACTACACTAATTACATCTAATCGCGATTAAAAACTTAATAAGTTACTATTCACCAAAAAATTATTTTAATCCCATTGAACCACATTTTACTTCTTAATGACAACCATGTATGTCGGATTTTTGAAATTCAAAACACAAAGGTGGCGAAATTTCTTTTAAACGGAAAATCATTTTTTATAAGTACCACTTAGTGGTTTCACTATTCATCAAAAATTGAAGTTTTTTAGAAAATTACCAAAAATTCACCCTAAGCTATATTTGATATTCCAAATTCAAAAATGAAGTCTATTTTACAAAATTCAAAACATATAAGTCACATTAATTAATTTAATAATTAATTCCCGCTGTCATGACAAATAGCGTGTTTTTATGAAACAATAAGTATCAAAAGATTGACACTAGTTTAAGTCTGATTTCAAAGTGAAATTAATTCCAACGACCACTATTGGATTTAATGGTAAAAATATATTCTAATTTCACTTTAAAACCAATTAAAAAGATAATCTAAACGTATAAATAAATTAGATTAAAAAGAGGTTTTGAATTAAAATACAACATTTTACACTATTCATTAAAAAAATGAACTTTATCGGAAAGATACCAAAAATTCACACAAAGTAAATTTTGATGTCCCGATTCTAAAGAAGATTTTTATTTGGTCCAATAGAATGTATAAGAGTGAACAAAACTATATTTAATGACAGTTCGCCATCAAAAGGCGATAAGTGAACCTTTAGTGAAAACTAGGGCATATACGCCTAAAATTGAATTCTTTCCGTATTTTAAGACTTTATCTTTTATTGGATAAATTTAAAAACATTTAATAACATATATAATCATATTTTAGTTATTTCTATCCATTCCCACCAATAAAACGACTACATGTTAACTGCCATTTAAAAATAATATTATTTTATTATTAGAGTGCAACGTAAGATTCCCAAGAAACTCATTGTTGCGTGTTGGGTACGCCATCAAGCATAGTGTCCCCTTTAAAGTCATATTAATATTTTATTCACAAATATGGATAAATATGAAAATTTCATATTCTTTATTTACCTGGGGTGTTACATCAACCACCTTGTTTTTTGTTCCTGTGTGGTAGTGTATTGAAAAATCATAATCATTGATTTGCTTGAGCCATCTATTGGTCCTCTAGTTGAGTTCTAACATTGATAATATATACCTCAGAATATTTTGATCAATATATATCTCCTTTCATTCACGATTGAGATAGTTTATCCATATTTTTAGAGAAAATATGATGGAATCTAATTCATGATCCTGAATATGATATTTTTGTTTATACACTTTTAATACCCTTGATGAAAAGGATATAACAATATCATTCTGGATAAGGAAACAACCAAGTCCTTTCTTCGATGAATCACTATAGATCCAAAACCCATCATTCATTGATGGTAGAGATAGGATTTTATTATTCACTTATCTCATATTCAATTCTTCAAAACAATCCTCAAATTCGTTTATCCATTAAAACATTACCACTTTATGAGTAATCATGGTCATTAGGTTAGATAAATAGGAAAAGTTCTCAATGAAATGATGATATTAAACTACTAAACCAATAAAACTATGTAGATCAGTTATGTTCAGTGGTGTATGCCATTATTTCACAACTTGTTTCTATTTATGATCAACATATATTCCATCTTTAGAGACAATGTGGCATGAAAGGAAACTGATTAAAGCCAAAATTCACACTTGTTAAACCTCCCAAATAATTAAAGTCTTCTATGAGTGTTCATAATAGCGAGGAAGTGATTTTAATGATATTCATATCATTTGGAGTGTAACAAGATATCAAAAATAAATTCCAAAAACAAATAATTAATATATTCCTTGAAAAAACTATTTAATATATCAATGACAACATAGGGAACATTCGTCAGTCCGAAAGGCCTTACTATAAACTCGTAATTCCCATACATGGTTTGAAAAATTTTATTTGGAATTTATTCCATCCTCACATTCAATAGAAGATATCCAGATTGATGGAAAATCATCGAAAAATATTGGTCTCCATGAAGTTGTTCAAATAAATCATCAATTTGAGGAATGGTATACTTGTATATTTTAAAAATAGAATTGATCACATAGTATTCAATGAACAAACTCATAGATACATCTTAGTTCTAAAAAAAAATAATAGGGGATCCATATTGAGAAACACTAGGGTGAATAAATCCTTTATCACTCAATTACCTTATTTGTTTCTTCAGTTCCACTAAATTAATAGTTGCCATTCTATAATGGGTCTTTGATATGGTCCATGAATGAAGAATTAAGATAATTGAAAACATAATTTCCTACTCTGAAGTATGTCTAGATAAATCCTCTAAAAACATTAATATATTCTTTCACAATAGGTATTTTCTCTATTTGAACATTCCTTTTCACACCCGTAGTTATTTTATTCCTTAACTTCCCAATAATTGAATTCAGTATAGCTACTGGGGTGGATCAAGAAGAGAATTAGACGATGATGTTTCTTACCTAAAGATAATGGATTCCAAATCATCCTGAAAAATTTAAACATCCTTCTTCATTCAATAAATTTTCATATCATGGTTAGAAATCCAATTCATACCAAAGATTATATCAATATCAATCATGGGTATGAAAATAAAAGCAGAAGATAATGCACATTTAAAATCCATAATGGGCACTGTCTGACACAACTTTATTGAAATGATACATCCCTTATGAGTTTCTACAGATAACTCCCTTGTTATATCAAAATAGAAATATATAATTTTCTTATAAAACTATGAATATAAAAAAGAATGAGTCGATATATAATCAAATAATGCATTGGCTAAGTTTGAGGAACCGATTAAATTACCTACCAAAACATCATTAGAAACTTCAACATCAGTAGTTTTGATCGCATAATCTTTTACCTCCTCCCTTGGCCTTTTCTGAGTCATGTATCCTTGATGATTTGGAAAATCATTATCATAGTGTCCCATTTACCTAATATTATATAATTTAACATTAATAGCTTCTTTATTCCCCAAGAAAACACCATCATGATGGCATTTCTATCCAAACTGGTAGCACACCCTTTTCCTTTTAAGTAGGCACCAAGATGTTTCCTTCCACGCTTTTCAGAGGGTAAAAATTCAACTCTTCCTTTCTTCCAGATTTCCTTATTTCCTTTTGCATAGTTTTCAGCAGACCACTTCTTCTCTTGGTTTCCTTTAAAGTCAGAAGAAATAGAGAACTAATTTTCCATCTTGATATCACATGAGACTATATCTTCGTATGATGATAATGTTTAGAAGACCAGCACCCATCCGAGGAATGGATTTTGGAAATCAAATAATCAATCAATATTCCTCCATGGATTGCATATATAGTCCATATAATTCATTTCTCCCCTTGTTAAATTATCTTCAAACATTGAAACATTCTCATCGTCTTTTTTATTCAAAGGAAGAAGAATCCTTTCTATATCCTCTCTTTGTTCACGAGGAAACTATTTCTATAAAAAATGTTCTTTAAATTCTATAAAATCCATGTTTTCTATCTCTTCCTCCTATTTTGTGTTATCAATTATTAACCACTATGGATGAGCATCTCCTGATATATAATAAACTTCCTTGATAACCTTCTCCCTTTTGTCACTTCCCAAGTTTAGAAATATATTTTCTATGGAACCTATCCACTAATCCACTACAAATGGGGTTTTTCTCCCATTAAATGATGGTGGTTGTTGTCTCATAAAGAGATATAACGTAGATCCTCCATGTTGTAGATCCAGATGCTCCATATGAGTGAGGTTATTATCCATAACTTTAGTATGTTTTACAGATATAGTTATATGTTTCTCCACATTAGTCGCAGCTCGAGAGTGAACATCATTATCTTACACAGGAGGGAAATCCCTACATGGGATACATGTGTTCAGGTTCATTCCATTCCACCCACTAGGCTTCATTCTAAATAATGTAATACACTAGATTAGGTTATGAATCACTATGTATAATATCAACATAAAAAATATATATAATAAATTGAAATCCTATACATGGATTATCCCATAATCATAAAAATGTTTTCATTGGAAGAAAAATTTACATTTAAATCCTTCATAATGGATTATAATAAAAATGTGAATTATCCTTAGATTATCCCCCATGAGTTTATTTTTAGGTGCGCAGTATGGCCCGTTTTCTTGCACCATGATATCTCGGGTCAAGCCCAAAACTCCTTGTCATATTTTTTAATACTAGGTACATCTGTGCGAGAAACATGTCCACTTGTAGTATCTAGATATGTATTTTTTTATTAAAAGATACACATAATCTATTTCTTACCAAAAATTATAGGATGTACTTATATGTTTCTCCTTAAATAATATTTTAGGTTTTCATTCCCTAATCTACATTTTCTATATTTGGTTACCATGTTCTCTACAAAACATTATCTATTACCAACAATAAAGTGCCAACCCCATTTACTGAGAGTTGGTTCCTTATTACAGTACATTGGCATGGTTACATAAAAGTCATATCCAGAAGGAATGAATATTTGAGTAGATTTGGAAAGAAAGATACCTACATAAGTTCAATATTACAACTTGAAATTGATAAAAAACATATCAGTTTCATTAAGAACATCCAAAATTATATGTTTATCCCTACAAGTCATTCATAATAAAGATCTTCAAGTCTTGAGAAAATGAAACATAACAAATTGGTGAGATCAAATACTCAGTAAGAGTAAGCAATGTAGTGAAATATAACATAACCATTATGCTTTCTGAATTATTGAAAACACATACCTTTAAATGAAAAATGTAAACCTAATATGGAAGAAGTATGAGTTGAGTATATTTTTCCATAATAAAACATAATAATGGGTATTCAATTATTCGAATAATATCGTGAATTTTTAATTTATATCTTTATAATGATTGATATTCATATGCATAACATTCTGAAACATACCATCAAGGCCTTGGCCCGAACATCTAACATTGATTAAGGCCTCCACTAAATCCAATCTTAAAATGGGAATGTCATCGGCCAAGTACATATCTATTTGTATCATGATGCCTACTAATGAATCAAGGGGCTATATTGGGCCCCACCAGTCACATAGTAAGTCTAATTCTTTACTCATATGAATGGGGATAAACATAAACAACATATTCATTCATATTGAAACTAACATATGAAATGTAAATTATTGTCCCCGAACATTATGCATAAACAGTAACCATTCGAAGTAAATTGGTGAATGGTTTTAAGGCAGCACATCCATAGTCAGACTAATCATAAACTACTCAATTAAATATGGTTTATGATATCATACATATGAAACAACAAGAGTGTTGAAAGAGATGAAGACACTCTTAAAAAATCATCGAGTAATTCATGAGATTAAAATGCTTTTACTATGAAAAGAAGAGTTCTTCTGGAAAAATCATAGTATAACACCATAAGTAAAGTAAGATAGTATTTTCCTAATAAAATGATTTATTTTAGAATGCTAATGGTTTCTGAAACTGATTATAGAGTGCACTTGGTAATAGTTTAGAAATTGAAAAATTCCCTTGAATCAGGCTACTATTTCGTGAAGAATTTTTGAAGGATCATTTGGAAACATATAAATCCCATGAAACCAAGAAGGATTATTTCTTGTGCACATACAAAGAAAAGTCAACATGAATATATGGGGAGTAAATCAGAATAATTAATAAATTTATTTGGATAAAGAGAGAAAAAGAGTAACCCAAAAGAAAATTGAGTTTTGGGTAAGAAACCCTTACCTTAAGTTCGAAGGTGTTCCTAACTTGATCGTAATGAACTAAGTAATAAAATTTTGGTAAATAAGTTAATGATTACATAAACTCTTATAAATGTAATTTATTTATTACAACCATAATTATGTTCATTCATGGCCTTTTCTTCGGTTAAGAGATTCAATATGATTATTTGGGATTCTTTTCTTCCTTGGTTTTCATGATCAGTTTACTTATACTCTTGTACGAATAAACATGTAGAATTAGAATGATTGTGTAGAATATGATTTATTTATTAGTGAAAAAAATAATATTACATTGTTGTAAATTTCTTTTGTTATTAGGTGTGATTATGATTGATTATATAAAACATTAAGGACCACTGTTTGGGTTAATTAGTTGTTCTTGATCACAATGAACTTATTTGGATTAATAAATTAAAATAATGTGTAAAAAAGGATTCCAAAACCTTAAATAAGTTATAATATATACATTATAGTGGATTTAAACTATATCAAGGTTTCCATTCCCAGAATTAAAGATGTTAATAGAAATTGAAAACCCTTCATCCTTGAATGTGATAAATTAACACATCTCGAATGGTGTTTTCATTTCAAGTATAAAATAAGGGGAAGGGAGAGATTATGAATAATTATTCCTTTATCATAAAAACATTTTAGTACATTTATGGTAATATATTAATAACAACATTTGGATGAATGTATGTGATTAATGAAAAAGAAAATAAAGGAAGTTCAAATAAATGGAATGATAATAGGAATTCACATCTTGATGTAATCTTCCTTGAGAGACTCTTTATGGGAGAGGTTTTGGTATTTTTAAGAGACCAATGACTTTCGGACATTGGGGAGTATCTTATTATGATATTTTAGCATAATTTAGAAATGTAACAAGTCTTGATATGAGTGAATATAATAATGGGCGAGGGGGATATAGTGGAGAGAGGAGGGTTCTCCCATTATATTACTCATTATTTTATTATTTTTTGATAGACGAAAAATAGTATTGATTATTGTGACCAAGAATATTAATATGTGAATATGAGTTCTAAACAAGTTTTATTACATCTTCCATGATTCTAGGAATAGTAATTTTAACTGATAATGCATAGATATGGTAAATTATAGAATTTTACTATTCATCAAATATTCGAGTATTTTAGAAAAATCCCAATAATTCACTAAAACCATTTTTTGAAATTTATAATTCAAAAATGAACTCAAAATTTTGAAACTAAATTTATAAATAATTTATTTTTTATATAAAATCATCATTTATAAAAAAATTATCAATTTTAGAATTATAATTTTTTTATATCACCTTGAAAATTTAATCAAGATCTAATTATCTTATAATGGTAATACATTAAATTAATAATTTGATTTACTACTCATAAGGGTATGTTAATATTCACCAATAATTGTGTTTTCCTTATTAGACTCTAAATATCTTACTTAATGCAACTTTGTATTTCTGTTTTTCAAAATTCAAAACAAAGGGGTGAATAAATTTTGATTACTGGCTTGGTTATAGATATGTTGTGTTTTGAAGAGACTAAGTATTTTATTCACTAAATTTTATTTTATTTTCAAAATACTAGTGTGTTACAATATACCACTTTTTACATCTTATATGAATTGAAAATGAAGAACTATGAGCTTCTTCTAGCAACTCCTTCTTCAAATATCAACTGGATGAAATGCTTACATGGTTCCAAAAAATTATCATTCAATCATTATAAAGCTAAAACTCAAGAACATTTTGAACCTTCTAACATACATCCACATATTTTTTCCAATGTAATCTATACATGGATTTATGGATGAATTGTTTTTTGTAAATTATATGATTTTTCACTCTTAATTGCAGATTTCAAGATCTATTAATGGAAAATATTAAAATATTGGACATTTTTTTATTTTCATCATGTAGGTTCTAGGGAAAATAAAAGAGTGTAACATGTTAGGACAAAATTTTCTTATTTTCAGGATATATGATGACTCAATGATTTACATGATGATTAATGTCATAATCAATGGAATTAAATGAATGAAAATATACATGGGTTAGAATTTTAAAACCAAATGATGGGTCCTCACACATTGTTTATAATTAATATAATCTATAAAAGAATTACCTTATATGAATTATTTCGTCATTGATTGATATCAAAAAAAGTTCTATATTGCATGATCATTAAATACTATGAATTTAGAAAAAATTCATTCTAATGGTGATCAGCACATCTTCCATAAATATCATATTGTGGCCGTTGGAATCTATAAGTGCTAGAATGGAAGATCTAATAGTATGTGTCATTAACCCATGTTAACAATGAGAATTTCCTTTAAATAATTTTGTAGGATCTATCTATACTCAAAAGTGTGAGGTTGATGAAGATTTATTTCTATTCTTGGGATCGTTTTTAGAGACAGATCTTTAAGTGGCTTGGAAGGATTCCCTCTTTCCATCACTATTCACAAAACAAAAATTAATTATTAATATTTTAAAAAATAATATAAATTTTTTTAGTTATCTACAGGGATTAGAAATAAATATTTTACCATGTTCCATTCAATATTAATTAATTTATTTCTGAAACCCTTTCTTTAAAATAATATTAATATTAATATTTCCCTATCATGTTATTAACTTATGAATTAAAAAAATATTATTTAATCGTAGAATATTCAAATATATATTATTTTTCACAAGACTGAAAAAATCATTCCAACATTCCTCTAAATATTTATAGTGCCTAGAATGACATATCATTACATAATAAATAAATCTCACAACATTATTCTCCTATAAATAAATAATTATTATATTTACTAAATTAGAAATTTATATTTATTAAATATTTTTACCACATGTTATTCTCTTGAATAATTTGTGAAGGAATATATGCAATCAAGAACAAGTGAATAGTTATTAAACAGTGTGCTATAATAATATTTAATCTACATGTTAAAATGAAATATTAATATCTTATTTGACTGATATTATACCGAACCTTAGTGTGTGACCCTCTAGGACACATTCCCAATAGAAATAGGGGAAGAACACTAAAGTCCAAGGTAAAAATCTAGGATTATGTCGAGCCTCCCATATAGAAATATGATACTTCGACAATAAAATAATACCTCTTATGGATTCATTATATGTATTATAATCCATTTATCATGATATATCTAATCAATCAGGTTACATGTCTATGAAAACAAACTATGTCTTGATGTCCATTTCATTTAGTCTTCATATATCGAACATGACCATAGAACACAATGGAAACAGATTAATTTATTTTATATCATTTCCATAAAATGGAATGATATATTATCATCCATTAAAGAACATAATCTATAAATCCTTTCTTTCATTATTGATTAATGTAATATTACTCATGGAACACCCAGTGTATCCTAACTCATCTCTAACTTCTATCATTTTAGTTTTCATCAATATGACAATGTACAAGACTCATAATACTCATTAATAATATTATTAATTTCTAAGAATTAATACACATGCCTACATATTGGAACATATAATGACATATATAAATTTCGATTTCCTACATGTGGGTCATGTTCTCATAATATCCCACACTAGATATTTTTAAGGGAGTACACAAGGAGAAGGTTCCCAAAATTCTAATGAGTCTCCAACCCTCTTAGTATGCATCATTTTTGTCCCTCAACTGATACCATCTGGATATAGAATATATATTTATGAATATTTTCATGAAACTACTCAATTATCATCATTATGGGGAACTACTATGACCTTTTAATGTGACATCTACTCTTAGGAAATAATCTCAAACTAGGTTACACGGAATAATATTCATGATGTGATAAGTAGATTATTAGTATTTAAAAATATGAATTCAAGTTATCAAAGTGTACAGAAAATGTCTTTCTAGGGAACTAACTCAAACAGAATCGCACTTGCACTATAACCAAATGCCGACAACCTTAATTTTCATACCTCTCACATGATACATATGATTCTACTAATATTGGACATATGTCATGGGGTCCACCAAATTTTCTTATATGGGATATTATTCTTACAAAAAATTCACCCCTTCGATAAAAAATCTTCAAGATTTGATACTTTTGGAGTATATTATTTTTCTATTGGGGTGACCTTGTCTCTTTTTCAAGAGGGAATGCTGCAGTGTATTCCCATTATAAAGTGATGTGGTATTTAATGATTGGGACCTCATCAATATCATGGAAAACATATTGTATCAAAAAATCTTCCTAGGATGCATAATAATCTACTACATATTCATAATCCACTATAGAATCTATGAAAATTATCTTCATGGGACTCTTACAGCTCAAAGCTCATCTGTTGTGATAGAAAAAATATCATGAATGTGACTTCATAACATTATTTAAATTTGAAAACAATCAATAAGATAATCACTGAGGATTGGCTTCTCATCTTCTCCATACTAAGGGAACATATCTTCAGTTCTTCATAAATACCTTAGGATATCCATAAGATAAAACTAATGTGGTTCTCAAAGATCATAGTGATATTTTATTCTCATTATCAATGCATAGGAATAATCCTATATAATATAAAACATAGAATATATTATTTATCATATCTCTAAAAAGTATATGATATTACTCATTATCTCAATATAATGTTCTATCTAAGGACTCATTTTATTTGAAATATGTAAACCATGTGACACTAGAAACAATCCCATCTGGAATTATTCTATATTAATCCTCTTTAGTATCTGGTCAATTTATATACTTGGACATAGTGTACATATCCTATGGGATCTATTATGAATGATTATTATCTCTATAATATATAATTCTTCACCTTTTTCCATTATGGAGTAAAAAATTCTAAACCAATCATTAACAAACAATAGCACTGATATGTAATCTCCAATAAGTAATAAGTCATCATCATATTCTACAAATATAATGACCAGCTTCCAACTAAACCTATTATAAACACATAACTCACAAATTATTCATAATAAAACCAAATTCATTTATAGATTTGTCTAATTTAATATTACAATACCTAGATGCTTTCTTCAACCCATAACTAGATTCGTCCATCTTAAAAAAAATGGAATCACTTTGAGTTACAAACCCCTCTTGTTATGTCATATAGAGATCTTCCTAGATGTTCTCATTAAGAAATATTGTTTTGACATCAATCTGTCTAATCTCATATTCATTCTATGTTACTGGATGAGGAAATTTTATGTTGGAATAAAACATTGAAACTAGTGAAAATGATTAATTATAGAAAATTTTATTATTAATTTAACCCCTTAACCCACTAACATTACATTATATGTATTTACTTAACCTTAAATGTGATTGTTTCTCATGAACACCCCTTTTCACCCTAGGGGATTTACATCCGCTTTCTCATCGACCGTAACACAAACTGGTTTATGATACATAGAATCCACATTAAAATTCATTTCTTTTTTCTATCATCCAGGCTCTGATCTCTCTACAACCTATTTGTATAAGAGAGGTTCATCATTGTCAACTAATATTGAGTCACCCTCTCAGTGACTAGAATCTATATCTATCTAGTTCCATTACCTCTCATGTTATTATACAAAATACATGTGTGTCAAGAACTACTTCTTCCATGGGGAACTGTTGAATCTATTCTGGTACTAGCTCTTTCATATATTTATCATTAACATCGTCAAAGTAATTCCTTATACAATATTTTTTTTGGAAGATGTTTTCCCTCATAAGAATGATGACTTCTCTAAAAATAGTCACATTCTTTCTCGAGGGGTTGTATATGTAATATCCCATTATTACAATAGGATACCCTATAAATATACACATTATTCCATAGGGTCCTAGTTATTTTTCTACGAAGGCAATAATACACACCTTCAAATTTCATACACGTGAAAGAGAAAAAATGGGATTCTTTCTTCCCCATTACTAGATGGGAATTATGTTTTCAACTTTAGTTGGTGCTCGGATAAATCTATATGTCACAGTTTATAATTCAAATATCCAAAAAGATAATTGACAATCAGCATGACTCATCATCAACCCTATTGTGTATAATAAGGTATAGGTCATCCTTTAAATAACACCATTCTACTATGGTTTGTAAGGTGGAGTGAGCTGATATAGAATCCCAAATTTCTTAAACGATTAATAAACTCTTTGTTAAAGTATTAACTATCTCGATTTGATCAATGATTATTTATATTCTATCTTGGTTGATTCTAAACATTATTATTTGATTCGATGAATTTATCAAAGGAAATGGATATATACATCATCCAGTGGACTTGACCATATCTAATCAACTCATTAGTAAAAGTTAGGACATAAGAATACCTTCCCCAAGCTTCTATTGGAAATGGTCCACACACACATATATATATATGTGTACCAATCCTATAATCTCTATGGCTATTTCCCCATATCCATTGAATGGATGTTTGGCTATTTTTTTATATAAATAATAATGAAATGTTTCATGTGGTTATATCATAGAAGATTATAAATAACCATCTCGATAGAGATTTTTTAAATTATTCTTGTTTACCTGAACAATACTAGGATTCCATAATTTTTTGCTATATGAGTCAGGTGAACATGATTCATTTTCTAAATCCAATACGTATTTTTGTTATTTAATATAGAAAGTCTATTATTTAAATGTTTCATACCATAAAATAAGTTTTTTCTTAAATAAAAAACGTTCGTTTCAAAACATGAATATAAAATCATTAACATTTAGGCATGATATAGAAATTAGGTTCATTGTAATAGTTAGTAAATAGTAGCAATCTTTCAAAACCAAAATTATTTATATCGATAATGAAATGTGGTAGTCACCAATGGATAGAGAAGCCATACTAACACCATTGGAATCTCATAGATCTACATCTCCTCTATATATTTTTTAGAATATACAAGGTTCTTAGAGTTTCATATATATTTGATCCCCACATGCTATATCTAGTACTCAATGTGTAGATATTGAATGGTGGAATTTTAAAGTGGACTCGCATTTTGATTCACCATTCATTTGGGTGTGGTTCATTATCTTGTGGTCTTTT
This sequence comes from Viscum album, assembly GCA_963277665.1. Taxonomy (NCBI): domain Eukaryota; kingdom Viridiplantae; phylum Streptophyta; class Magnoliopsida; order Santalales; family Viscaceae; genus Viscum; species Viscum album. Next base: position 694,225,332 of record OY728145.1, read on the forward strand.
AATAAATAAGAAAAAAAACTATCTCTATTTCCTTTACTGGTCTCTTGACCTTATCCTTCTTGGAAGGATGGATCTCATGATATTTATACATGTTATAAGTACTGGGACAATTTTTAATTTTTCTTAATATTATCATTCAAGATAGGGATTGATGTTTTAACACACCTCATGTCCTTATCCACTTTTCAAATCAATGTATGAAATTCCAAATGACACTTCGCATTATTTCTCATATTTTAATTAATAAAAAACAATTAAAGGTCTTTGGTAGTTATTAAAGTATTACATTTCTATGCAACTCATCTAGTAATTTAATCGTAAATAGTTCTGAATAATCAATGTAGCTAATTCACAAGACTACATGAGGCCAAACTAGTGCATAGTCTCCATGCATAGTTAAAAACAAAGAAATGGGTATATCTTATCTATCCTATATCTCTTTATCTTGGTAGATTTTAAAAAGGTGATAAAACATTATATACACACCCAAGTCCTCATATTTTTATAAAAGATCAATTTTCATCGATTATAGCTTGAAACAATGAACATCTATAGCATTGCCTAAATGTTCCTAATAGAGATAGAACTCTCCCACAATAGCCTCATTTCCATGTGCTTTCAGAATATGATCTCCCAACACATAAGATATCTTTTCATGTAGAGCGATAACATGTACGTTCCTTTACCATTCTAGGAATTTTTTATACACGATAAGGTTATAGTTATGATGTATGGATCACTTATATATTATTGATTTCATTTTTTTGGTTTCTAATTGTAAAATGAGAATATATTTCTTATATTATATGATAAATTTTTAGAAAATAAATAATTATCATATTTATTAATCTCCCACTATTTTATTGAAACCCAATATCCATTTCCATTGGCTTCCAACTTCATGTTTCTTGGACATTATAGTGGAAGGGATCCATATGACCCTTATAATTTCCCCAAAATTGGTTGGTCAGGTAACATTAATGGGTTTAGGTGTGAATTAAAAACTCCTACCACATTAAATCATATATCAATGATTTTTTGATTGGACATCTCAATCCTAAAATCCTTAAGATTGAATTCTTAAACCCTTTCCTCTTAGTTAAACCAATTTATACTTTGGAAGTCAAATTATAATGTGAAAAATTTAATGTTTAACCAAAACACAATTTTAGAATTCCATGATAATTAAAAGAATCCCAACATTGTCTGGTCAAGCACATTGAACTATGGTTCCATGTTAACTAAATTAGATGATGTTTGTATTGATTTAATATATATTATTGATAAATTTTATCCTTTAATGTGTTAATTTGCAATTATTACCTTTATAACATGTTTATTAATATTAAATGGATCCATATAAGGGATTATAAGTGTCTTAGATAACTTTTATGCATAGTCCAACTTATTTATATTCGATATTGTAAGGTTTTTATATCAATAATTCAAGTGATCACAAAAAAACATCCAAAATGAAAAAATCATCATTTTGAATGAAATAAAATATTAAAGAGGTATGATCAAGGGATTTCTCTAATATATTGTTTTTCAAGTTGTTGATAAACTAGCAATTGACCTAGGTGTTAAAATATTGACCTAATTAAATACTTTTTTACATTTTTCCACTATTCCACCTATACCTTCCTCTTGGATTAGATTTTACTCACACCTAGGTGAAAAGAAAATGGTTCATATGGAATAAAACATGAAAACATTGGCCCATATATAAGGATATGATAGATGACATTATTTCCACCAATTTAATTTGAAATTAATAAAACAAAAAAAATAACATACAATGGTTTGGTCAATTATCACGATCATCCACTTGCATGAACTGAAATAAAAATTTGATAAAACTGCCATTCAATTGTTAATCATTCTTTTCTAAGAAAAATATTTCTAAAATAAATTTATTATCTCTTTTAAATAATCATTTATTTTATCATAATTATCATGAAAATTTCCTTGAGATTCTCATCCATCGTAATTTTTAACAAATTAAAAAAAAAAATTAGTTAGGTACATAAATGTACATATAATGGAAAGTGGTGAATACCCATATGAATCTACACAAAATGTATTACACTCATATATGTTTTACTCTTGGGACATATGTAATACATGAATTATCATATACTTTCATGACATGTACTATAATCATAATGATTACACAAATTACATAATTTTTTTGTCACCTTCTCTACTTCAAAGTATGTTGAGTAATAACTTTTATAAGATTAATACTTGATTTGAACATATGAAAAATATGATGCAATATATTAAAAATATTTATATATATGTTGAAACCCAACACATGTAATGTCTTAACAACTTAACGACCACATGCAGGAATGTGTCAATTCAGACTACATAGAATAAATAATTAATTTAAATTAAATGTAATTTCGTATAATTACGTGGAATGTACAAGTGAGATTCAATATGTGTATGTATCTCACCATCTATATAAGGAACATTCCAATGGAATGATCATGTAAACCATTCCTCATATAAATTAGAGTACACTGTTTATACAGGGGATACAAGGAGTGTTTTCTCTGAGTTACAGGGTCACCACTTAGTCATTCTGTGATTTAAAATACCCCACCTATGTGTGAATTAATGTACTAAATGTCATGTACATGGGATACATGGTGTGCACTTAGGAAGACCATGTGCTTGGTTGGTTCAGTCAACACATGTAGCAAGAAATTAAATGCATCGTGTGTATTCAATTCACATGGGATGAATTAATTATGAATTTATTCTGAATGTAGTGAACACTAGGACCTAATGTGTAACTCTGATTATAAATAATGTACTCCTATTTTATCATTCCAGAATCTGCAGAACCTATAGATGAGTTATTTGTTTTTATTTTCCTCAAATAATTAATATATTTTCGTTGATCTATGAAGAAATTAAGTAGAAGAATGTGATATCAAAATTAATTTTAAATAATGATTAAACCTTATTTGAAAAAAAAATGAAAGATTCATAGGTCAATAAATATTCTTTAAATAATTATAAACAACTATGTGACCTCTCTGATACCACTTAATGGTTAAGGGAACAACATAAGAACAAGATAGGTCATGCTTAACATTTCTTCATACCATGATCGATGATTAATCCAATATTTACAGGATAATTAATCACATAATCAACCAAATTTAATCAATGGAAACAAACATGGGATGTCATGCCAGAACAAATAGAAGTATAATAAAATATTGTTTAAAATTAATTTAATCAATTAAATAATATCCTTGTATGAATTCTTTATTCATTGATGGATCTGAAAATAGACCTATTTTTTATCTACCTTTCGTTGTAGGAATATATAGAAGATTCCCTCATGATGTGATCAACACATTTTCCACAAATTATCGAACATCGTCATAGGAATCATCATCTTCTACAACGGAAGATCCTATCAGTTGCTACGCTTGCCTCTTATATCTAGGTAAATCACTTCCAAATCATTCTCTTTGATCTCTATTGACTATAGTGTTAGAGGTGGAGTAAGATCCCTCCCTATTCATGGGAGTATTCATGGAAAGGTATATCTCAAAGGATTGGGTGGATTCTATTTGACATTCATTGATCACAACAACAAAAAATTAGAGCTATTTGGAAAATAAAATAATAGGTTTAAATACCTCTAGGGTTTAGAAATAATTTTTTTCATAGGTTACCTTTAATATTTATATAATCTCATGTAGAACCACATGTCTAAATTAAAAATATTTTTATTTCATTCACATTCACTTAACTTTTAAATTAAACTAAATATTATTTAATCAAATTATATTCAAATATAATTATGCCCAAAGGACCAACAAACTCAGTCCACCACTCTTAAATGAAATTTATTAGGCCATGAATAATGTATATTTACTTAATAAATAAAAAGCACTACATTTTATTCAAATTTTGAAAATAAATATTATATTCAATAAATTGTAAATTAATATTTATTAAAAATTATGATCACATAATATTCTCTCAAATAACATTTGATGGAATATATGATATCAAGAATTCAAGTATAATTATAAAATCACATGAAGGAATAATCATTATTGAACTTAGTTAAATAATAAATAATAATATATTATTTAACTGATATTCTTGGAACACTTATTGTGTTACCATCTAGGTCTCTTTCTTAGTGGCATTAGATGATGCAATCTAATTTACAATATTTGCATCTATCAACCCACCAAGGAACCCATAGTTAACGAATTTAATGTCTCAATAACATAATACCTCATAAATATTCTTACAATGTAATATAATAACTTTATCAAAATATCTTTAATCAAGTAGGTTGTAGGTTGGTGCCATCAACATATGTGCTTGATGTATCTTTCTATGAATTTATAGAAATCAAACATGCCCATAGAACAATGTAACATCCCAAGTATTTATATAAAAATAAAATATCATATCTATCAATATTTATGAATAAAATATTAATTTTACTTTTAGGGGGATCTTATTTAAATAGTGCACTCGATATGCAATGACACATTTCTCCAAAATCATACGTTGCACATGAGACTGAGTTATACTGAAAAATAATACATTATTGATATTATTATTTTTAATGGTAGTTAATTCCATTCCATTTTATTAGAGGGAATTAACATAACTAACTACAATATGATTACACATGTTTGTTAAATTTTTTCACATCCATCCAACGAATTTTAGATGCTAAAATTGAAAATAAATCCAATTTTAAGAAATAAATACTATAAATTTTCTAAAAGTTAGTTTTACAGACTTCTAATGGAGGATCCTTTTTATATATTGTTTTTGAAAATTTTATAAGTTCTATTTTACATAATAAACTTAATCTCTAGATTTAGTATAACACAATTTTTTGGATGATTTTTTTGTATTCTTCTTATAAAATTCACATTTTAATGAATATTGAAAAGTAATGCTTTTTAATCAAAAAATTTCATTGACAAGAGGGACTAACCTATGTCATAGATCCTTTGTGATATAGTCAATGAAAAATATTGGATACTACTCAAAGGAACCATCTACCTCTATCTCAATATCCTCATGATTAAATAAATGAGATGTGTCATAATATTAAAATTGATTCTATGGTTCATGGAAAAAATGATGCATGGCCTCATACCTATGAATTAATGACAACCTATATGCTACTACCCCAATTATCCCCAACATAAAAAAATTTTAAACATCATGCGGAAATATATTTACATGTATCTTTATCATTATATGAACCAGTCTATGAGAAACTCATTGAATGAAATGACGTCCAAACTTGAACTCTAGAGGTAGGTGATGAAAATTAGAAGGATAGTTCTACCCAAAAAAAATCAATATGAATACATTTCTAAATCATATGTACCCAATTTGAAGCATCATGGATGAGACAATGTCTTAGTAGTGATGCCTCACCAACCTGTTTCCAATACAAAGGTGAGAAACATAGCCTACTGAAAAGGTAATCATATGGATCCATCAAAATAATTTCATAACATCTAGTATTTTAGGAAAACATAATAAGAGTTATGAATTCTCCAAAGAACACAAAATATTGAGGAATCATGTGTGGATCCTATCCTCTAACACATGTATCATATGCTCACACGACATTCATACTAAGGGTAATATGTTGTACTTAGTAGCACATGTGCACCATGTGTTTTATCTAACCCCTATCATAACCATGATGTAAAACAAGCATCATTATCATATATGATTTTATAGGGGACACCATGAAGTGTACAATCACTCAAAAACAATTTTTTATATGTTTATTAACTAAGAAGATCTCTAAATAGTTATAAATTATGTGACCTAGATCATCCTGTTAAAAATCATACATACTTTATCACTACCTCTGGGGGATCTCAACAAACTTATCACAATGTATATAGTTAAATTATCCCATTTCCTATCAGGAATGGATATATTTTTTAATAAGGAAAAAAATTATTGGTGAATTACCATTATAAAAAAATATGTGGAACACCATGTGATAAATCCTAAAATCATCCACATTATTCACATAAGCCAATACCAACGATATTTGTATACGTACATCATAGTATTCTTAGGGAGTACTTCCCCAAAAAAGCATGATATTCTCACATGAACTGTTTCATTATGTATGTGTGAACATAGAAATGACTTTCAAAGTGTATGAACTCTTCTTCTATGACAAAACATTAAGAGGAGGTTTCTCCCCAAAGACACTATCACTTGGTACTAAGCCCTAGAGATTAGAAAGCTATCTTATATTCACCCATTAGAGAAGGGAAAATGTTACTGCCAAGGATGCTAAAATAGAACACCGGTGATATTCTTACACCTCTAGGAATGTCACAAAAAACATTACCATCAAATTCCACTCCCAACTATCCTCTTGGGTGGATTATGTCCATGACATCAATTTTAGGGTGTTAGCTAATGAATTCCCCTATACCTATGTATAAGAAATCACAATGTTGAATGACAACATGTGTTCTACCCACCTCTAATTTCAGAGATTAATGTCATTCCATGTTGAAATGTATTGGAGGATTTTTTTCATTATTATTGAAACCTACTTTCCTAATTGATAATTAACTAAAATATGTAAATCATGAACTATAGCTTCTAGGTCATGGTCAAACAAAGGGTAATTCTACTCATGAGGTCTCAAATTTTTGGACACATATGCGATAAATCAATCTCCATGCATAAAAACATCCTGTAGACAGATTCCAAAATAATTATACAAAAGCCAACGAGCCCATACCTGAGTGGTAAGGGCTCCTACATGGCATCCAAGAGACCGGGTTCAAAATCGGGTGGAGGCGAATTTTCATGGGGTACTGTAGCAGTACTGTAGCCATAATGTAGTAGTTACTATAGTAGTTATTGTTCTGTATTGTAGAAGCCAGAACTATTCACCTGATTTGGGCCTTCGGGCCACCGATTTGGGCCTACGGGTCTCCAGGGCCTTCGAGTCATCAAAGGCCTTCGGCCCACAAGGCCTTCAGGTCATGTAGACCATGGAGTAGCCCAATTCACATAGAACATGCCCCAGAAGAGGATCATAGAAACAGGAGTAGCAACCACTAGATGCAGGGCTAACCGGATTAGAAGAATGAGAGGGTATGGCAGCCGCCATCATGACCAGGCATCATGCAGCTTTGTACGGGGCAATGCTAGACGATCAGCAATGCAAGGTGGGGAGCTAGGTGATCAATGACGCATAAATCTGGGTAGGGTAATTTCAAGTGGGATGGGTTTATGGGTCATGTATTGGAGTGGTATGCCTCTGGGCCTTCAGGTCCTGTTTTGTGGGTTTTTCGGGCCTTGTACCTTGGGCCTACTGGTTATGTTCAGGTTCCCCTTCAACCCTTAAAAGGGGGATTATCCTTAATAAAATAAAATAAAAGAAGGCCTTCAGGCCATTCGGGATAAATAATCATACAAATCTGTATATATTCTTCTCAACTCTAGAAAAAAAATATTATTGATAAATTCAGTCTTCCCATCAACTTCTAAAAAGATTATTCCTAGGATTCTATCAATTTAAACATAAAAATTTATTCAATACCCAGAATGGTGATATTATATGTGAAAAATAACTGGATGAAGTTCCTTTAATAGATAGCCATCCTCAAGAAGCTATTTATACTGAAGACATTCATAGGTTGTTTTGTGGTAAACCATAGTGTTCACCTTCTATGGGTCAACAAATAGCTTTGTCTCTAAAATGGTATGATCTAATTAGTGAATAATATCATTAAAATGTGGAATTTTTTTAGATTAGAATTTTCCTGATGTTCTATAAGTGTGTTCCTCATGATCTAAAAATGACGGTCATGTATGTGGTGAGTTCAAGAGCATACAAAGATATTTTCCAAGATCACCACCAAAAATGAATCCACATATAGGATAAAATCCTAATTAAATAAAAACATGAAAACCATAGGCATATTAGTATGTTTGAATGACATAACTAGATAATTTTACAATAAATACCTTCTTCGGAATTTCATGTGTGGAACATATAACAGTGTAACATGAACATGATGGGATACCAAACTCAAATAATTCAAAGAGAAAGCATTTAAACTATTTAATTGTTCTTTGATTTCATCTATATGAGGCAATGGATATAGGTTCATTGTATTTATATAGCTCCACTACTGATAGTCCACACACTATATATGTGTATCATCAGCCTTATTGGTTAAAATGATAGGTGAACATCATAAAATCGTACTCGAATAGATGAAAACAATAGATTATATATATTATAACAACTTATGGATTTCTTGGAGATCAATAGGTTCAATTATATATAGATGCATAAACCCTATTATTACACCTTGCACAAGATTTATGGGGAATTACATTCCTCTCATTGGTGGTAAACATGTAAATTAATCAGGGAAGATGCTCTTAAAATGATCCAACATGTGAGAAAATCCCATATTATGTATACCTAGATCACTCATAAAGAGACTAGACATTGAGTAAATCACACCACCTAGCCCACAATTATCTACTCAAGATCAAAATCCCTATACATCTCATTTTACCTTATGAACAGTTGAACTACCCACAAGTTATGTTAAATACATCCTCCATTGATAAAAATCAACATGGGTATGGTATGGAACAAACCAGTCATCATAACAATGACATCAAAACATATCATATAGAGGAAAAAATTCTAGAGGAACATATATCCACCAACCTCTAGAGGGAAATCCATTCACAAGAATATAGTCTCCGGTCAAAACAATAATATTGTTTCATGTGATATCATGTCACAAAAACATTCCTTTTATTGACCAAATATCTCCACAATATTCATGGATATGAAATACTGTTATGAACCATTATCAAAAAAGGAATAAATTAATGTACAGGATAGTAGAATAATACTACAAACTATATAAGATCCCAGAATCCTCACCATGGGTTTTGGAGATACTACATAGACATGCACTAATTTGTGGCCTTAAGATGCAACCCAACGAACCAAGGATGGTCCTTTATATTGGAGTTGTTTCTATGACTTCTAACTAACATGGTTATCACCACCTCATCAGCCTGAGTAGTGTGTAGTAGGAATAATCCCTTCCTATTGTGGAGCAACTAATCTTGTACCCTAGTGTGGGGTTAATATATAATCCTTGCCACTATGAAATGGAGGGAAATGTCATAAGAAATGATAAAGGTGACCTCAACTACCACAATATTGGTTCTCAATTGAGATCCTTGTACACTCGAGAATCTTATGTTCTATCCTGCTACACTAGTTCCATACTAAATAAATATCAGCACACATCAACTATCCATTTTGTTTTTCATGAGAATCATTGAGATAAAGCTTCCATCCCCTAAATTAATCACATCCCATCCTCAATGTTGTACTTACCTAACTCACACTTCTAGTCTCCTATAAGATTAATTTAGTGATAGGGTTCTTGTTCAATATCTCTAAAAAATTAGTCAATAGAACTAAATTCACTATGAATTGATGGTGCACACAAGATAATAAACAAACCCTTTCATAGTTGTCGACTTGTCATACTTATATGTCAGTAAAAAATGTTGTATCTTGGTGAAATTACATGAATTATTCATCATACATATAGAAAATGTGTTTTGATGCATAACATCTCTAGTGAGGTATTCATTCGGAGTATTAAGAAATAATTATACATAGAAGCATATACGGACGTTTGTCTAGACCATACTGAGATTACATAAATCTTGAGCAATGGAATCCCACCAACGCTTGGTAGTGTCACATATCATATTGGTAGCAAGCCTAATAGTATGCACTTGAGGTGTCTCTATGTGTTCAAATATCGTTAATATGGACTCTATACATTACATAGTAGCATATGGAGAAAACGAAGGAGGAGTATACTACTGAAATTCGTATGACAACACTACCATAATAGAGTAAGGTCTTGATTTTCCTTCTATAAATGGAGTGAGGTAAAATAAGGTATCTCGAAACTGAGCATCAACACATTGTAGAGAAAGATCAAGAGCATCCTAAATGGAAACTACATAACAAAATTCTGGTGGACCATGTGTCCCCACCTTTGGATAATTGTAATTTCTTCCAACATAGAACAAGACCTGTGTATTTCACAAAGGCATAGCTCTACAATTTTAAAATTCATACATCAGAAAGCATATAAAAAATATGATCAATTATATAATACAACTAAAGGAAAAATTCCTTCCTATAAATGATTCAAACTACTCTATCATCTCTAAATGATAAGTCTAGGTTAAAAATTTGTTATAGAATATCAAAAGAGATGATGCCTCAGGCCCACTACTATGGTTGGGTCATGGTCAAGGTCATATGTCACACAAAAGTTTTACTAATATACGGAGTTTCAATTTCATGGTATATAGGAAAACACCCTTTTTAATAAAATTGGAATACTTATTTAATAGTAGCCGTTTTATTTAAATTTTATATTTATTTATGTTCAAACACATTTTTATATATTGATATGAAAATTTAGTTTGATGTGTCATTATTTTAAATTTATAAAGGCCAATTCTCTTTATAAATTGTAATGGGTATATCATGTAAGTACAACCCAAACATTACATATGTTATCAGGTTATAACATACCATTTGAAATAATTTAATTAATTGAATCACCATTCTAAATTTATAGATTACATGATTTATAAATTATAATTATCATCCATTCAATAATTTCATAACTTATTTTGAGCCAAATAAACCAATGGTTCCTTGATCAGATGTGGGATAATTTGATAATTAAGGAATCATAATCAATGTATTTGGGGAAAACCATATAGATTGATGTAGACACGTTAATTAATAAAATTATTTAATCTTTTCAAAAACATTACCACATTTTCATATATAATATTGATGGAACTCGCAAAAATTAAATGAAATACCGGAAATGAAAACAATAATATAAATAAAGAAATACATAATGCATGAAATGTAAATTGTGATGTTCCAAATATGATTCATGAGATGATTCTATCATACCATACCGGGACAAAGAAAAATAATTTGATAATAATGAAAACACCAAATATAATAATTTCATAAAACGGTTATTTCACCCAATGGTGAAATCAGTACAACTATTACAAGTACAAACCAATAATAAAAATATCACATCCTTATTTTTTGGTTTACACTCTACATGGATAAGACACACTTAGAAATTGGCTCATTTGAAAATTAGGAAACATTAATACTCACATTTAAAATAGAAAAACAATAAAAAAAGGAATAAGAAACCTTTAAGACCACTTTTTAGCATCCCAAACTGAAGGACACTATGTGGTGCTTCAATCTGATTTTCCATATGAACATTGATATTCCACCCCTTTCACCAAATACTTTAGACTATAAGCAAGGGAATATATTGAGATCATGGAGAGACTATTTCTTCTTTATAAGAGTGTACGACATTATTAAATGTCAATGCTAAGAAAAAGAAAAATATATATATAATATCTAGCAGTAAAATAACAAATCATCCATCTAAATAAAATGGCGTAAGATGAATCAATATATGAAACAAAACTCATGATCCTGTCATGATGATATACAAAAATAATTACACATGTTATATGGGTAAATTCATATAATATATGACAATCCTAAAAGACAAAAAACAAAACAGATTCCTCCACTAGAATCATGAGTGTAGGCTCTATCCTCTGCCCCCGTACTCTATCCTATTACTAAAAATCAAACATCTAAAGATGGATGATACACTTTTTATAAACATATAGTCATTAGTTCTATTAAATTACCATATGGGCCCCGAATAATGTGTGATATAAACTTTTTACACCATAACTATGGGTTTCTATAAAATAATATTTTGTTTATATAAAATGATCAGTGTTCAAGTAAATATTCAATGTAAGGAAGTAAATAAATAAAACCCAGTGGACTTGGTTATTCATGGGATTCCCAAATAAAATACATACTTTTTTCTTATTAAGATATATCATATCCAAATTCAATCAGTATAGATATGATATGGGTGTAAAATGGTTGATAAATATCAATCATTGAGAAATGATCATACTAAATCATGTATTTTGGCTTAGCAAATATTTCATTAAATTAATTATTTTTGAAATTGAAGATTTTTATAAAAAAGAATATGTGTGGATTTATTTTATGTCACCATATTTTCATCCAATGTGATCCATACAAAGGAACCCTAGGGTCGGTCAAGGTTCATAATAAACACCCCTGAAAATAAGATTTCATCAAAGGCAATCCATAAGATTAATCTAATGTATCACACATATAATGCTATAAAGAAGGAACCACTTATCTTGTACTTGGTATAAAATATAGGGGAAATTGTGTCTCTCATGGTATGGTATAACAATATTACCCACTAATCTTATCCAAGGTAATTTCCCTAGGGGACTTTTATCGCTTATGGGAAGGTATGTCATCCACCCAATTAGCCTGTCTAAGGTACTCTACTAATGAAAACCCCTTTTCATTCAAATATTATTAATATTTATTTAAATGATCCAATTATAAAGGATGAAGAGCATGTCCAGGGCATCCTTTTATTGGGACCCCAATATCACCATCAAACTAACATGATGCTACAATATAACTATCAAAATCCCATACTATTTAATAAGGAACCAAAATCATAACACTTATATTGAGATTAAAACTAATTAAATCCACAAAAAACAAGTTATGGTATAATGAATGATGGCCCCAACACATGGGCGATCATCTTGATTATCTAAATTCACATTCCATTTCTTTTATCAAAAGTTTATTCACTCATCCAAGACTCACACGATAAATTGGGCACCATGGAATTGTGATACTAATACCTTAAGAAGGTGCACACCCATGGGGTAGATCATTTCAAGGTAATCAACCCATGATAATCATTCAAGGGTATATAGGGCTACATTATACATGGAAACCACTTATATATGTTTTATTAAAAAAATTGAGTCTTCATCCGAAAAGAATGGTGGGTGATTAATTGGTGTATGATAAAATAGAACATGATTTTTAGTGAAAAAGAACTATGCCACCTACCATAGTATGGTTGATTACCACTTCTCTATTATCATCCAGTGAATCATTCAAGAATAGAAGAAAATGACAATAGAAAAAAATATCTCTGAAATTTGGGAATATAATCTAACAAAAATAAATTGAAAAAATAGCGAGATAATATGTGAAGTGAAAGGTGAGGAATGAGTAGACTAACATTGTAGATCCAACTTGACCAATAATGAATGAAAAAAGATATCATCAGATAATGATAACCCAAAGCTTATGTTAAACTTGTGGACCTCCAATAGAGGAGGACCTGTTATTTGCGGAATAAGTAATTACCTCTTTCCTAAAATAAGGGTTCTATATCCCTTTAAATAAAATTACATATATATGGAATTTATTATATATAAACATAATGTATTTATTTCAAGACATGTACATATAATACAGGAAGTGTAAATCTATAGTTTTTTCATACTAAGAAAAACCAATTCATGATGTGCAAGGGGTCCAGCTGGACCAGTACACGTCATGTATTCGTCCATTAGTGTCTATTCATCCCTCTCACTGCCTTATTCCCATAAGAATGTCATCTAGCCTAAAGACCTAATTACTATGGCCTAATCAAAAAAGAAAACTCAATAATGGTTTGACTAAATTTAAATGATTTTTATCCTCTCTAAAAATAATAAAACACAAAATATCATTGGAGATATATATAGATAAAAAACTAGCTAATAAATTATCTACATCATCACTTAATTAATGCATCATAACTAACACCACTATTAGATATATCATATTGAATACCATTTTCTCTAGCCATAGGAATGGAAACACCAGAAAAGGGTGACCTAAAATGCTCTATAAGGGTAAAAAATGGGATATTGATGATCATATAAACATAAAAGTGGCATAATGTTATAATTACATGATATAAATAATTTAAAACCTTACCATGTATATAAACAGTAATAATAATATGAAATTTCGTAAATGTATTCAATTAAAAAGTCCTGAATCATAATAAAATCCAAGAAAATGAACCCTGAGAAGACAGTATTGGCATAATACATGGAATTTTGGCATTCATGTAAGAAAACAAAATAATTTCCTTAATAGTTAGTGATAATTTCAAAGGATATCATAGTTTAATGGGTTAACTCCACAAGTTATCATGTTTTTCATGGTTGACTCCCAATTGTTTAATAGTTTACACAATCCCTTATTAAACAATGTTGACTCCCCATTCCATTCATATTAATAGAAAGTAATGTCAATATTTACCGAATGAATTGGAGTGATATATTGGTTCCGGCAATCACGTAATTAAAAGAACACATATTCATACCATAATATCATAAAACATTCTTCATATCAGATCCCATGAATATTAATGGTATACATAAAAAATCATTCCTAATATAACTAATTGAAATGAAATAGGTTTCATAAACATTTCATCTTTTCATATTCAACATAAGCCATCAAGATAAAGAATAATGATGTTAACCTTGGATAATATTCCCAGTAATGTGTAAGATACATCAATAATGTCATCTATGATGGAAAATAAATTTTAACGTTTAGTTGGAATAATTCATAAAGATAATAATCTCTCTATTTTGAAATCATTTATTTTTAAAATTATGTCCAATTATAAAAGAAATAAATTTCCATTGAAAGGAAACATGTAAACACTTAAATGAAGATTCCAAGAGAAATTTAGTCATGAAAATGGGAAAATATATTCATACTATATAATTTAAAAAACATAACTTCCCTAATTTCATTTGAAAACTAAAGAAGTACCTCAGTAGGAAAAAAAGTTATGTTCGAACTGTTATTTGAAAAGTCAAAAATTGGTAAAAAAAAATTTCAAAAATAATATCTGAAATTTATAATAATTATGGAAACCATTTTTATAAAACAATGATATTGAAGATAAATATTACCTAGTTTAGAATTAATCATTATCGTACATAAATATTTATGAGGTTTATAAATAAACCATTACCTCATTTTCTATATTATATGAATATAATATGTCCTCCTATATAATAAATTTCTATTTATTATGAATATATAATTGAGTCAGTTTATTTCTTATAATATCATAAATTATACCTTCATGACAACTCAACAATACGTTTTCTCAATAATTAAATATTAAAATTGATATTATCTGATGTTAACTATTTTTTATAATGATTACATCAGTTCTGTAGTTCTTGTACTTGTACATTTATCATGGTTAAATAATCCAAAAAATATTCCTGATGATATAAATAGCATATATATTCATTATATACCTATTTAGTGTCATTCATAAATGTTATAGATAAAAAATGTGTTATATAATTCAAGGAGACAGTCAGTCATGCGTATGCATAAAAGTTGATTTCATTTTACAATAAATTTACTGAATGATAAGAAAATATTAAATAACCATTGAAATATTATAATTATATCATATATATAATTTAAATTTAAAAAAATAACTCTTTCTATCCTAGAAAAATAAAAATGAAAAAATAGTCATGTCGCTTCTTGGAGGTGGTAGTCCACTCTTACGTACGACCGACATTATCATTTGGCAAATGATTATATGGTATGAAGGTAGACATAACATTATGAGTATATAATTATAATTGGGTCATTAATATCATATATATTCAATGATTCTAGAATAATACCCTTACCAAAACTATAGTGATGAAAAATTAATGGTATAACTATATGGATATAGTAAGTCGTACGTACGCATGAGATTAACATTGAATTCTCCTTTGATTGGAAATTGAATTTATAATGGTGTTTCAAATATCATAAAAAAATAATGAATATTTAGGAAACTAAATTTATTATTTTAGTGTACACTCTATATATATTTATGTGTTAAATGAGTGTGGAAAAAATGTGATCAATTTAGGAAATAAACTCTTCTTAGAAATGAATCCTTTTTATCTGCTCTCTGGGGATCTAGGTTTCATATTTTTGGAATACCAAAAGAACAAGAATGTGTATAGGGATCTTTATAATGGGAATTTTTATATTTTTGTTGAGTTTTAAGGATCTACATGCTGTGAATAAATGAGGGAGGGGTGCCCTTTTAGAATTAAGGTGAGTGGTACTTTTAGAACATTCCCAAAAGATTAAATTATATTATAAAAATTCTCAATAAATATTCCACAAAATGGCCCTAGAATGGAAGATATAATAAGATAGGGATTTAATCCCATTATCCAATAGAATTTTTAAATGCTTTAGCTTCATTTTAAACACTATCATTTTGATTGACCCTTAGTTAACAAATTTTAATTTTTACTTTGGTAATAAAAATTTTAGTATTAATAGGTTCTAAATTTCATATATAAGATGAAACTTTCCACACAAACGGCCAATATATGAAATTTCAGACCCTATCATATCCCTAATTTCTAATTTCATGATATTTATTATTAATTAATTAATTAATAAAATGATTATTTTATAAAATATCATTACTATAATTTATGAAATTATTCCTCTAATTTTAAATTAAATACATCAAAAAAAGAGCGAATTAAAATATAATGATTAAAAATATAGACCATTAAAATTCAAGGGTCACATTAATTAATTCAATTTTTTTCTCATTAAATATTTTTGAAATCATTAATTACATTTATTTATTTAATGGATGAATACTGGATCATTATTTCATAACCAATTAAGTTCATTATATAATTACTAAAAAATAAATATAAATATATAGAATAAAAATTATCTTATTTCTCTCAGAATAAACTATTAAATTCATAAGTAACTTAAAATTTTACCTTTTTGGACACAAATGATATATTGAAAACAAAAAATTGTATCATTTATTAAATTTTTTACTTAAATAATACATTGGTCATAATCATGGAAAATTTTCCATTACAAGTCTATGTTTTAAAAAATATGTTTTTAATATTAAATTCACATATATAAAATAATATATATATTGATATTAATTTCCTTATCTCTTATTTTTAGTCGATATTAACCCTATTTACACTTTAATGAGGTGATATATTTAACAACATTTACTATTCATATTGACCAAAAATAAAATTAGCATATTTATAATATTTTAACCTCCTGATTATAAATATTTAATTAATTTAATATATTTTAATTCTAATAATTGGTAGAAATTATTTTTAATTAAATATACGTAATGCAATAAAAACCTATTTTTTAGAAAATCACATTTTTAATCATAACATTAGATTTTTGTTATCCAATGAATAGAAAAATATTTCTTTATTATTTAAAACCATTATTCTCATAAAGAATATAAAATTTTCATTAAAACCATTAACATTTTGTAATTAATTTATTTAATTAATATAAAAATATATTCCATATATAAAAACAATTTTTCCAATAAAACATTACTTATATTTTCAAATATTTTATATTTTATAGTTCTAATAATTTTCATACTAATGAATTCAGTATGTAAATATGTAGATTATTTATTTATCATAATTTATTTAATAATATTACTATCTACATATCCAATGTATATGTGATAATGGTTAGATAATATTTTTATAATGTTATCTCATTTGTCTAAACACAATATTTCATGAAAAAAAAACATTAATGAAATAAATTAAAGAGGAACGTATATCATAATATCATGTGTTGTTATACCCTTACTTATTTAAAATGAACATCTGACTCAATATTTATCACTCTGATACCAAAAAAATATCATATCTCTATTTGATTAGATACTTATGTTCTAAATATTTATTGCCCTTTTCATCAAATGTTGGGGCATCCCATCCAGGAGTGTTTTGTCTTCAAATACCTCCTGCAAAATATGGTCGACTTGGGATAAGTCAAACTGAAAGGTTCTTCAGCTCAGGTAGCATGTGTTACTGCTACAGTTCCAGAGGAGGAAGGTGAATGGAAAGAAGTCAAAAACAAAAATGCACAAAAGTATGATGATTGGATGGTCAGAAAGACAATCAACCGAACTCATTCTATTTTGCGAACACAATTAAAGAAACCGATTGTGTCTTATGTCATAAATATTGCGGCAAAACCTTCTTCGTCAGAGGGAAAGTCCTCAAAACAGGCACCGCCCAACCAAACGGTACAGCCTAAATAGGCTAATCAAGTAGAGTCTTCATCACATGAAGAGTTAATCTTCGGTTCTATTAATATGATTTAATTAACGGATCCATATGCCAGTCGCGGTTTCGATTTCGATGAGCTTGAATTCCCTGTATCAAAATAGGGGAATCATAGGAAGTTCCAGAGGCTCATGATAGAGGGGAAGATGTAGATCTTTCAAAATCCACTATTCCAATTCTACCCCTGCTAGAACTGTGTACGCAGCAGAAACTCGTGGTAGAGCCCTTCAGCGAGCTCAGCAAGAACAAGCATGTTCTTCTACCAAAAGCAAATTCAGTCCTAGAACAGTTATTTTGGAAGACCGGTTGAAGTTTCCACCTTCTTCCTCTCAGAAAGTAAATGGATCTAATCGGTCTAATCTTCTAAAACCAGGAATATTGCCAACTCTTATCCCAATACAAGATGCATCAAATTCCAAAGCATCTTCTTCCAAGGTACCTGCTAAACCACATATTCCTATTGGGAAATGTAGACCTCTGGATCAAAAGTATGATGTATTGAAACACTTGGCCCATGTACTAGCCAAGTTATCAATTATGGATTCTCTGAATCTATTAAAATATCTTCAGGAAGCACTCATAGAGGCTTTGTCGAGTCCTCAGGAGTTTGAAACTGAAATTGCTGCAGCTAAAGTCCATCACATAGAGAATAATCCTGAAAAATGCCATGAAATAATATTTTTTACTGATGAAGATGAAGATGATGTTGTGCATGGGCATATTAGACCTTTGTACTTATCTGGCAAGGTCAATGCCATAGACGTCTGAAGAGCTTTCATTGACAATGGTTCAAGAGTAAACCTCATGCCCATTCGTACACTTCGTTGATTGGGCCTCACAGAATCTGATTTATCTCCTTCTACCATGATGTTACAAGGATATGATAAAAATTAATAAGAACCATTGGCCGAAGTTACACTCAGAACTCAGTTTGGAGATCTTGTATCCAATTCGGATTTCATGGTTGTTGATCAAGACTCATCTTTCAACATCTTTCTTGGAAGACCCTCATTACATCAACATGCGGCTATCCCTTCATCATACCATCAATGTCACAAATATTGTTTTGATGGTCATGTTGGGACATTTTATGGTGATAAGGCCCCATTCAAGACATGTGAGTCTCAATACATTGAGGCGGAATTCTATCACATGAAGGGAAGGGAGAAATCCACAACAAAAGAGATTACCAAAGTTAATGCTCCATATGGTTTGGAGAAAATTCCAGTAAATCCATTTACGCATGTGAGTACAGATTATGTGCTGCCTATCAGTCAAATTGACAAGATAGACCCAAATCAAAATACTCTTATGGAAATATCCATAATGTCAATTACGGTAATCGAGCCAGACAACATGGGAGAAATTGGTAACCCACCAAGCAGTGATGAAAGCACAAATGGTGGTGTCTTCATTTCATCTGCTAAAATCCAACAAGTCTATACTTCGCCAATTAGGCCAGAAAAAGTTATAGCAACATCAGAGGTGAACAATGATTTTTCTTCTCAATCCATCATCTCCTCTTTATTACCCAAAGAAGACCCTTCATCATCAATCGGGTCTGAAATGGAAGTTTCTTCTTCAAGATATGAAAATTTTGACATCTCTTATGATCATGAAAATTCTACTTTATCATCTACTATGCAGGTAGAAATAGAAGAAATAACACATGATTAAGAAGAATAGGAAGATATCAGAGATTCTCCTCCAGCATTTGAAGAGGGAATCTCTACCACTACGAATGAACTCAGAGAAATAAATCTGAGTACAAAAGAAGATTCGCACCCCACTTTAATCAGTGCGGCCATGAATCTTGAAGAGCAAGAGATGTATATTTCTTTTCTAAAGAAAAATAGAGATATATTTGTTTGAAACTATAAAGAAATGCCTGGGATTAATCCTGATGTTGCTACTCATCATTTGGGTTCACCAGAAGAAGATCGAGGATTTAAGCAAACAGCGAGAAGAACACACCCAACTTATGCTTCCAAAATTGAAGTTGAAGTGGATAAGCTTATCAATGATAACATCATCATAGAAGTTCAGTATCCCAAGTGGTTGGCTAATATTATCCCTGTAAAGAAGAAGAACGGACAAATTAGAGATTGCATCGATTTCAGAGATCTTAATCAGTATTGTACTAAGGATGATTTCCCAGTTCCGATTACAGAACTTTTAATTGATGCAATAGCTAGCTATGAAGCACTTTCCTTCATGGATGGATATTCCAGATATAATCAGATTCGAATGGCCCCAGAAGACGAGGAATCCACAGCCTTCATAGCAACTCAGGGTGTGTTTTGCTACCGGGTAATTCCCTTTGGGTTAAAGAATGCAGGTGCAACATATCATCATGTCATGCATCGTATCTTCAAACCCTTATTAGGGAATATTGTTGAATGTTATGTAGACGATTTGGTGGTTAAATCTAAACCACGTTCTAATCACATGGCTTATTTGGAAGTCATATTCCGTAAGCTTCGACAACATAATTTGAAGATTAACCCCTTAAAATGTGCTTTTGGGGTAACCTTAGGAAAATTTCTCGGCTTTGTTGTACGCCATCGTGGTATTGAAGTCGATCTTGAGAATACCAAGTCAATCCTTGGTATTTAACCTCCTCAAAATTTGAAATAATTAAAAGGACTTCAAGGACACTTAGCCTATATTCGGCGTTTCATCGCCAATTTGGCAGGAAAAAGTTTACCCTTCACCAAATTGATGAAGAAGGGAGTCACTTACCAGTGGACTGAAGAATGTCAAGAAGCATTCAATATTCTAAAGAAATACCTCTTGAGTCCACCAGTAATCATGCCACCTATTAAAGAAAGACCACTTATCCTCTACGTGACATCTCTAGAGCGATCATTGGGTGCCTTCCTTGCTCAAAAGAATGATGCTCAGAATGAAAACAGCATCTACTATTTGAGTCGAACTATGCTTGAAGCAGAAACCCGGTATTCAAGTATTGAGAAGTGCTGCCTGGAATTAATATTTGCAATTCAAAAGTTGATACACTACCTGCAACATCATGAGGTCCAATTGGTATCTCTCAATAACCCGCTCAAATTCATCCTTAGTCATCCAATGCTTACAGGACCTATGGCAAGGTGGGCTGTTATTTTGCAGCAATTTGAAATTCAGTATGTGTCTCAAAAGGTGATAAAGGGACAAGCTCTAGCTGATTTTCTGGCTAAACACCCTTCAGTGGAAGACACATCTTCAGATATTTAACTCCCTGATGACGAAGTCTTCTCTCTTCAAGAAAGTCCTCAAGCATGGGAAATGTATTTTGATGGTGCTTCCTGAAGTCCAATAGGGAGGAAAATGGAAAAACCTAAATTCAAAAATGCTGGCTTAGGAATTGTGCTCATTTCTCCAGAAAAGGTAGTGTTACCTTATTCCTTCTTATTGTGGGAAGGTGGTACCAATAATGAAGCAGAATACCAAGCTCTCATCACAGGCTTGGAATTAGCGCGTCAAGCACAAGTGAATCACTTAAAGGTGAAAGGTGATTCAGACCTGGTAATCAAACAAGTCAATGGGGATTATGACATCAGAAAATAAGAACTAATACCTTTGTATGATTACTTCATAGAGTTAATGGCAGAATTCCCTTCGGAACCGACATTTTCTTATGTCCCAAGATCACAAAATGCTCAAGCTGATACACTGGCTAATATAGCCACAGCTCTGGCAGATCCAAATCGGGACGAGACAACCATCAGTATTGCCCACCGTCGTGCAATATCACATTATGTTCGAATCAGAACAGAGGAAATTAATGAAATTAGTCCCATTCTTGAACCGTATGGTCATACTACAGGATGGATGTCACCTATCAGGGAATACCTTAAAAATGGAACACTTCCACCTGATAGAGCCAATAAATAACAAATCCGGTGACGTGTGGTCAATTTTACTCTTTATGATAGCCCAGATCACCTAGATAAAATTCTCTACAAATGTGGTTTTGATGGATTTCTCTTCAGATGCATTGATGGTGAAGAGACAATGGCTGTCATGAAAGAAGTGCATGCAGGAGTCTGTGGTGCCCACCAGTCTGGACATAGACTGTCTGATCAGATTCGAAGGCTTGGATACTTTTGGCCTTCAATGATACAAGATTGTGTTGATTTCACAAAGAAGTGTCATTCATGCCAAGTACATGCCAACTTCATTCATCAACCTCCAGAGTTGCTTCATACAGCTAAATACTCATGGCCATTTTCCACATGGGGAATGGATGTGTTGGGACCTTACCCTTTGGCTACGGCCATGCAATTTAAGTACATTCTTACTGCTACTGACTTCTTTTCCAAATGGGAAGAGGCAATACCTCTCAAGGAAGTCAGTTCTAAATGCATTGTTATCTTCATCAAGTCTAACATCATTACCAGATTTGGTGTCCCTCATACCATATTGACGAACAATGGAACCAACTTCTTTTCATCTGATGTGAATAAGTTGTATCAAGAATACAACATCAAATCCAACCATTCATCTCGGTATCATGCAGCGACCAATGGTTAGATAGAAGCTCTCAACAAGACTCTGTAAAATATACTACCAAAGATGGTGGATAAAGATAAGAAATCATGGCCTGATAAAATCTTTCATGCTTTATGGGCTTATCGAACTACCACCCTCACTGCAACTCGGTCAACTCCATATTCATTGGTATATGGAACGGAAGCAGTCTTGCCAATTGAAGTTCAACTACCCTCGCTCATAGTTTCCATTTGTGATCAATCATCTATAGATGAACAATCTCAAAAGCGATTGAATGAATTGGAATGATTAGATGAGAAAATATTGTGCACTTTGCACCACATGGAAGTCTATCATAATAGAATAGTTTTAGATTTTAACAAAAACGTTTGTCTTCATTCATTCACTCAGGGAGAATTGGTATTAGTTCTCAGAACTCCAATGATACCAGGAAAGAAACCTCCCAAGCTTTATCCAAAATGGGAAGGACCTTACTCAATACATAGGGTCTACTCTAATGGAGCTTATTCATTAATCTTGGTGGATGGAGAACTCATCACTACTCCAACCAATGCCATATTTTTGAAGAATTATTTTTTATAAACACAAAATATATCATCCATGGTCCGGTATGACCTTAAACTGCACCACCGTCCAGCAAGACGTTAAACTGCATCATCAACGGTCCATGCATATGACCCTAAACTATTTTCACATACGTCCAACAAGAGGTTAAACGGTGTCCCCTTCATCATCCTTGCTATATGACGTTAAACTATACAGCAACGGTCCGTACATATGACATTAAACTATTTGTATTCCTTTCGTCTCACATGACGTTAAATTGTGACGTCCTAACTACATGATCCTAAACTGTACAGAAGTCCCTTACGTCCAACATGACATTAAATTGCACCATCCACGGTCCATGCATATGACCTTAAACTATTCGCACTTTCATCCAACATGACGCTAAACTGTATCATCCCTTTTTCGTCCAACATGACGTTACACTGTGAAAAAAGTCCCCAATACATCCAACATGACGTTAAATGGTGTACTCTTTTATCCTTACTGCATGACATTAAACTGCACAGTCATCTTTTTGTCCAACATTATGTTAAACTGTGTTGTCTCCATCATCCTAACTACATGACACTAAACTGTACAGAAAGTACTATGATACGTCCTACATGACATTAAACTGTACTTTGTCCCTGGTATATGACACTAAACTATGCAGCACCAATAGTCCTAACTGCAAGACTTTAAACTGCATAGTCTCTTTATATGTCCTACATGACATTAAACTGTGCATCGTTAAGGTTGTTGTTACCTCTTGTTTCTCACACCGAGTATGACTCACATGAGCTTAGAGAAAACTTCAAACCACAACACTCTCTCTGGGCTACTAACCATGTAAGTCCCAACAGCATCATTTTTTAGGTCGTTGTCCCAAAGAACAACTTGATCATTAATTCATTCTTTAATTGAACTACGCGGACTTTGATCCTTGCCTTCTAGGCTAGGTACGTAGGCAACCTCCCAAGGTTCAAGCCCAAAACCAATCTCTTAACATCGGTTCACCTCCATCTCATACGATGTTGATTTGTGAAACCGCCCCTAGAATAAATATCTTTACATTGGTTCACTTTCGTCCTTGTTATACAACGTTAAACAATACAACACTTTTGTCCAATATGAAAATAAACTACAATATTCTTTGATACCCTCACGTGAGAGGGAACCATTATTTACATTGATTTTCAATCATGTTTCATTTCAAAAACTACGTGCATACATAGCAATGCCCAAACCTTTTATCTTGGGTTAAACCATCATTGTACTAAAGTCCCCTTTCACCCTTCACATGTACGAACCAATTTTGTACCGAGGTTATTTCTAGAACTACGTGGGATTGATTCCCATCCTTATGGGATACGTAGGAACGTTTGAGTGTCCCTCGAATCCAGCCCCAAGTCTTTTGGGCCTAACCCCAAATTCCACTTCCAGTCCCTTGGCTGAAAATTCCCCATGAAAACACACACTGTGTATTTCTTACAATGGTCTAAGCTCTATGACCCTAAACTAAGATCTCTAATCCTTTTTCCCACACGACGTTAAACTGTAATTTAAGAACTATGTATGGCTTGATTCCCATCCTTATGGGATACGTAGTGAAGTCCAACATTTTAATTCAGGACCCAGCCACAACAGGATTATACTTAGCATTGATCTGTGTATCTTTGTATACATTAGAAAATACCCATCTTTATGTGTCATAATCCTAACCTTAAATATTTTCAGATCTTCATATCCCTTTTCTTGACTTTTAGTCACAAAAATGTCAAATTTATGAGAGTTATTTTACCATACTATGCGGCATGTTCCCTTAGGCGGCCTTGCATAAACAGTCTCCATAACAGATTTTACAGCCAAATGATACTATTATTTGACTATGCAGCCAATGCCCTTAGGTTCCCCTGTATAATTCAACCCCCTAACGGGTTTGTTAAATAATGGTAACTTCATTATCAGGAAGAAAGCATCTTTTGTCGTTATTTGTCTTAAATGACAATATGTAGGGATCCACAAAAATAGCCATCCTTAACATATTTGTCCCATATCCATTTTTATGATCTGAAAGTATTCCCGTCTATGGTTTATATTATCCTTCCCCGTGTTTGGGTCAGACCTTCATAGGAGTGATATCCATCCAGTTCTTTGATAATCGTTTTCAGAAATATCTTCTCCATATTAAAGTAACTCTTTCCATATAGAAAACTCTATAATTTGGAAATTTGGAATCTCCGTAAACTTTCACTGGATTTTAGCACTAGGAAAGTAAATTTATGAGAGTTCTTTTGCCTGACTATGCAGCACGTACCCATAGGCAGATGTAACGACCCGAAATTTTGAATAAATCTTGTTTCCTAATTTCATGTGTTATTTTATTTTTTATACTCAACAAAAATGTTTTATTTGATAACATGAGTATAATTAAAATGAGACAGTTGGGTTTAGACGGTTATATGACCATTGGTCAATATGACCGCTGGAAACTAAATGTTTTGATTATTGCCTCTAAATATAAGTAATCTTGGTTAATATTTATAGAAAGAAGATTTGATGGCCTCACCCAGTAGTCTTGGACCGATCGAAGCCCATCTAACAGAACTTGGGAAGGAGGTAGCACCACTGGGCTTTGCTCTAGACCAAACCCAAGCTAAACTTCATCGTGTGAAACTAGAACGGAATCGCCTTTGCGAGATGTTCAAACTAATAGAAATTACTACTCGTGCGATGTTAGCCGAGCCTCCCTCAGATTCTCTCACCTTAGAACACCTTACACTTAGGTCATATGCTGGTGTGATAAGGGGCTATGTAAGGAGACCGTAACTGCCTTGTGTAATCCTTTGTTTTAAATAAAAATTGGGATTTCTTCTTATGATGAAGTTTATGAATTTTCAAATGACCGGATAAATATAGTATGCATATTTTTGATGAATTTTAGAAAAAGGATATTTTAAAAATGGTTGTGTAAACCTTAAATAATTAAAAACGTGTAATGATTTTCAAAAAATGGTCTTCTACAATTATGTTCAGTACGAAATTTGGAGTCAAATAAGATCAACTTAATTTTTGATGAATAGTAAATTATGAATAGTGATTTTATGATTAGGATTAGTAATGTGTCCAAATGGAATAGTAATCTCACTTAAAGAAAGTATTAATATAATCTAGGCACCTTGATTATGTAATGTGATTCAATAAAATGGTTAAAAAACGGTTTCATAAATTATTATTCAAGTATTAGTTTTTTTGGGTGAATAGTGTTTTTTAATTAAAAATTTAATTAAAAATATTTAGAAAATTATTTTTATAAAACGGATTTCATTTTTGAACTCAGAGTACCGATATTATGCTATGGTAATTTTGGGGGTTTTTTTTCTGAAAAAAACGGTTTTTCGGTGAGTAGTGTTTTTATTTAAAAATTAAATTAAAAATATTTAGAATTTTTTTTTATAAAATGGAGTTCATATTTGTAATCAGAGCGTTGATATTTGATTAAGGTGAAATTTTGGGATTATTCTGAGAAAGTTGAATTTTCGATGAATAGTGAAAATACAGTTTTTAAGTTACAGGTGTTTAATGACATCATTAAATGATGAAGTAAGTTTGTAATCAATATGTTCTAATTATGAATATTGAGATAAGGTATGAGGTGTCCCAAGTGGCCAATACCATGGGCAAGCCCATGGTTTTTTCAAAACCACTAATGAGGTGTCCCTTTGCCATTAATGCCTTGTCCCCTCACTTTCCCTATAAATACCAAGCCATCCTCTCATCCATTCGACTCCCCACTCTCCCCCAACGAATTTCTATTCTCATTACCTCCCAAGGAGTCCTCCCATGTTTCCCCCAAGCCCTCAAGTTCCCAACCTTTGAGTTTTAAGAGTTATGTTTTAAGGTAAGGGATCTGATCTCTCTCTTTCTTTCCAAGAAATCTCTTTTATGTAATTTCTTTTATGATCCATGTTATTATGTTAAAGGGTGTTCTTTTATACTCCTATTACTGCCCTTTTCATGTTCACATAATGATATATCCCCTCTTACTCTCATTATTTCGTTTTATGAAGTTTTAAGTGGCGCCGTTAGGCTGCCAAAATATTTGTAACGGATTCTTTCTCCCTTCTCATTTTTCAAGATCTATTTTCATGTAAAGTATTTCAAGTTACTTTTTATTATGTTGGGGTATGATATCTAAATTTATCATACTGATATTTTATGACCATATTATGGGAGACCCCATTTGATCTCTTCAATTCAGTATTTTGAAGTTTTAAGTGGCGCCGTTAGGCTGCAGCATTTTTTAGTGGTTCTTCACCCTTCTCGTTTTGAAGTTCTTCTTTCATGTCAATTCTTTCAAGTTCCTTTTTTTATGTTGGGGTATGATCTCTATATCTATTATACTGTAATATTATGTTCATATGATGAGAGACCCTATTTGATCTCTTCAATTCAGTTTTTTTGAAGTTTTAAGTGGCGCCGTTAGGCTGCCGAATTTTTAAGTGGTTCTTCACCCTTCTCGTTTTGAAGTTCTACTTTCATGTAAATTCTTTCAAGTTCCTTTTTGTTATGTTGGGTTATGATATAGATATATATAATAATGGAATCTTATGTTCATATTATGAGAGACCCTATTTGATCTCATCAATTCATTTTTGTTGAAGTTTAAGTGACGCCGTTAAGCTGCCAAATATTTAAGGGATTCTTTCACCCTTCTCCTTTTCAAAGTTCTAATTCCATGTCAAGTCTTTCAAGTACCTTTTTATTATGTTGGGGTATGATCTCTATATCTATCATACTGATCTTTTATGTTCATATTATGAGAGACCCTATTTGACATCATCAATTCATTTTTGGTTGAAGTTTATGTAATGTTGTTAGGCTGCCGAATTTTCCTAAGAGAAATCTTATTTTTGTCTTCCTTTCATGTTCTTCATTTCATATGGTATATTTTCAAATTTCATTACCATGTTCTTAAATCCCTTATATTCTGTCCCTCTACTGTTTTATGGGTCATTTATCATTGTTTGACCCATGTCCCCTCTCTTTTTAACGTTTTCTAAAACCTTGTAACGTAGCCGTTGTGCTGCAGAATTTTCGTCTCAAAATGCCTCTCTCTTTTTCTCAAAATTACATCATGTTATTAAGTGAATACTCAAAGATCTTATTTCTACAGGGTTATTCACATATATACAAAAATGTTCTATTTTAAATTCTGGGATTTACATACATGACACCCGCTTTCCCTTTCCGTGGGTTTAAAGTAACGTAAAGATCATGTCTTTAAAGCAGTTTTTTAAACGTTATGATTATGAAATGAAACCCATTTATTTTATGCTATATGGGTTATTTATGAAATTTTTGATGATGATATATGTGTCCCACATGATAATAAAGGCAAATTTAAGGGTGCGCCCTGATAGCGCTCCAATGCATTGGGTAAAGACTTAATCTCTAGAGATTACCATTTTTAACGACGCCTTGGTGAATAACCTTGGTAATTTTTAACGACACCTTGGGGATGGACCTTGGTGAAACGAAATGATTGTCAATATTAAATGTTGTAGCCACATCTTAAAGTTATGAAAATGTTGTTTTTATTATGATATGCCTCATGATTTCATTCTCATGCATTAAAGTTCTTTTCATGACATTATTGAAGTATCTCAAGTTCACATGTAAAATGTTTCTCTTGTTTCCCTTACTGGGCTTTTTGCTCACCATTTCTTTTGATGTATGCTCCCAGGTTATGTGATGCAGTAATGAACCTAGGATGAACCTGAGGAGAAGACTTTCAAGTGTTTTGTAAGAATGTTTTATGTTTTCATGTTTAGAGTTTTTATTTTCCAAGACACTAAACCTTAAAGATCCTTGGTTTTGTAAAATGTAATGAAAGTTTATGTGATAAAGAGGCGGGATGCTATAGTTGGTATCAAAGGATGGTTTAGTTATTTGTGGAAATTAGGATATGAAAAATCTAGGAAGAACCCTATAGAAAGGTTTAAATATAGGAAATCTTCCTGGTATTTTGGTGAGTATTGAGTAAGGGGTTTCCAAGCAAATGCATCCCTGTCTGGATACGAGCAGGTAGAGGTGGCTCTGGCACAGATGTACATACGGGTAAAACCTGAAAACACCGCTTTGAGCTTGACTCGAACGGGAAGTGGTACACGACAATGGGCCTTGCTGCACTCTTGGTTACGACACTCCCAGGGGATATGCTTTGGTAAATTCATAAGCTTAGTATAAACCATTATTAAAGGAACAAGGATAAAACAAAATAAAGATTCACATAAGAATATATGATCATGGATAACCTAGATTGGAACCTAGGGGATCACAAGTTAGGATATACTTTTATTCTACATGTTTATCCTTTTATGCTTAACGTTTCCTTTTCATGATTATTAGCTAAGTAAATAAGCCCCTAATTATAGTTTCTTTTCTTAGTTAATGGCGGGAAATGGAAGAACATGTCCCAAAAACCAATGTGATAGGAAATGCGATGATTGTCGTATTAATATGACAGAGATGATTAGGGGTTAAAAATGATTATTATTTTGGAATATGCTCACTATTTTGGGGACCCTATATGATCGAGGTAAATAGATTACTACGGTATTTTCATTGAGAAGTAAGGTTGACTTCTATTTTGAAGAATCGATGAATTTATGGTGGACTTATAGTAATTTAGGTTACTTATGGGAATTATTAACCTATCTTGGGTAAAATATGTTTAGTTTAGATAATTTTGTTATAAGATGTTAGGAGTGGTTGATGTTGTTTGGAGATGAACAATGAAGTTTATTTTGGAAGACTATGTTGTCAAATCCTTCTTGTATTTGGGTTTCAATCTTAGTTTGGTTTATTTTGAGGAATTTTAAGGACCCTTATTTATGGGATGGTCTATGATGATCTTTGGGTATTACCATGGAACATTGAAGATTTAAAATTAGTTTCCATTCCTATGGGATTCTTCCTTTTTGAAGAGTTGTTTAACCTTACCCTTTCTGTTTTTGGGATAATGTTTAAAGATAGAAGAAATAGATAGTTAATCTTTTGTGGATTATGTGATTCTCTAGAAGATTATTCTTGTGTTTTGATGAGACCAAGTAGTTTTGAATGCTCATCGTTTGGGAGAAAAGATTAGTTTTGGTAGAAACTTAATAAAGGGTGAAACTCTACATGAAGGTAGATATATTTCCTTATGTTTTTGTTCTATGTTGTAAATGAATTCCTCAAAATTATGAAAAGGAACGTAAAACAAAAACGTTGTTGGTTTACGTTTCCTACTAGGTAATCAAATATTGTTTACACACATCATAAGTTTGGGATTATCTTATGGTTAAATTTATCCTAATCAACTTTTCTATCACTCTCCTATAGAACGTGACCCTTTGTTTTCTCCTCCATGTCCATGTTTCCTACATGGAATCCTAGTATGAGTAAACTCGGGTGGCCTTTGTACTTCCTTTTCTTTCATTTAAAGTAATAATGTTACTGAACCTTTTTCCGATGTGGGACTTTCAATGAAATTTCAAAACCCAATTTCTAAAAATATCGAGGACATAATTTCATAAGGGGGGGAAGATTGTAACGACCCGAAATTTTGAATAAATTTTGTTTCCTAATTTCATGTGTTATTTTATTTTTTATACTCAACAAAAATGTTTTATTTGATAACATGAGTATAATTAAAATGAGACAGTTGGGCTCAGATGGTTATATGACCATTGGTCAATATGACCACTGGAAACTAAACGTTTTGATTATTGCCTCTAAATACAAGTAATCTTGGTTAATATTTATAGAAAGAAGATTCGATGGCCTCACCCAGTAGTCTTGGACCGATCGAAGCCCATCTAACAGAACTTGGGAAGGAGGTAGCACCATTGGGCTTTGCTCTGGACCAAACCCAAGCCGAACTTCATCGTGTGAAGCTAGAACGGAATCCTCTTTGCGAGATGTTCAAACTAATAGAAATTACAACTCGTGCGATGTTAGCCGAGCCTCCCTCAGATTCTCTCACCTTAGCACACCTTACACTTAGGTCATATGCTGGTGTGATAAGGGGCTATGTAAGGAGACCGTAACTGCCTTGTGTAATCCTTTGTTTTAAATAAAAATTGGGATTTCTTCTTATGATGAAGTTTATGAATTTTCAAATGACCGGATAAATATAGTTTGCATATTTTTGATGAATTTTAGAAAAAGGATATTTTAAAAATGGTTGTGTAAACCTTAAATAATTAAAAATGTGTAATGATTTTCGAAAAATGGTCTTCTACAATTATGTTCAGTACGAAATTTAGAGTCTAATAAGATCAACTTAATTTTTGATGAATAGTAAATTATGAATAGTGATTTTATGATTAGGATTAGTAATGTGTCCAAATGGATTAGTAATCTCACTTAATGAAAGTATTAATATAATCTAGGCACCTTGACTAAGTAATGTGATTCAATAAAATGGTTAAATAACGATTTCATAAATTATTATTCAAGTATTAGTTTTTTCGGGTGAATAGTGTTTTTTAATTAAAAATTTAATTAAAAATATTTAGAAAATTATTATAATAAAACGGATTTCATTTTTGAACTCAGAGCACCGATATTATGCTATGGTAATTTTTGGGGTTTTTTCTGAAAAAAATGAATTTTCGGTGAATAGTGTTTTTATTTAAAAATTAAATTAAAAATCTTTAGAAAATTATTTTTATAAAATGGAGTTCATATTTGTAATCAGAGAGTTGATATTTGGTTAAGGTGAAATTTTGGGATTATTCAGAGAAAGTTGAATTTTCGATGAATAGTGAAAATACAGTTTTTAAGTTTAGGGTGTTTAATGACATCATTAAATGATGAATTAAGTTTGTAATCAATATGTTCGAATTATGAATAATGAGATAAGGTATGAGGTGTCCCAAGTGGCCAATACCATGGGAAAATACCATGGGCAAGCCCATGGTTTTGCCAAAACCGCTAATGAGGTATCCCTTTGCCATTAATGCCTTGTCCCCTCACTTTCCCTGTAAATACCAAGCCATCCTCTCATCCATTCGACTCCCCACTCTCCCCCAACAATTTTCTGGTCTCATTACCTCCCAAAGAGTCCTCCCATGGTGCCCCCAAGCCCTCAAGGTCCCAAGATTTGAGTTTTAAGAGATATGTTTTAAGGTAAGGGATCTGGTCTCTCTCTTTCTTTCCAAGAAATCTCTTTTATGTAATTTCTTTTAGGCTCCATGTTCTTATGTTAAAGAGTGTTCTTTTATACTCCTCTTACTTCCATTTTCATGTTCACATAATGAGAGATCCCCTCTTACTCTCATTATTTCGTTTTATGAAGTTTTAAGTGTCGCCGTTAGGCTGCCGAAATTTTTGTAACAGATCTTTCTCCCTTCTCATTTTTCAAGATCTATTTTCATGTAAAGTAATTCAAGTTCCTTTTTATTATGTTGGGGTATGATATCTAAATTTATCATACTGATATTTTATGACCATATGATGAGAGACCCCATTTTATCTCTTCAATTCAGTATTTTGAAGTTTTAAGTGGCGCCGTTAGGCTGCCGAATGTTTTAGTGGATCTTCACCCTTCTCGTTTTGAAGTTCTACTTTCATGTCAATTCTTTCAAGTTCCTTTTTTTATGTTGGGGTATGATCTCTACATCTATCATACTGGAATAATATGTTCATATGATGAGATACCCTTTTTGATCTCTTCAATTCAGTTTTTTGAAGTTTTAAGTGGCGTCGTTAGGCTGCCGAATTTTTAAGTGGTTCTTCACCCTTCTCGTTTTGAAGTTCTACTTTCATGTCAATTCTTTAAAGTTCCTTTTTGTTATGTTGGGTTATGATTTCTATATCTATCATAATAGACTCTTATTTTCATATTATGATAGACCCTATTTGATCTCATCAATTCATTTTTGTTGAAGTTTAAGTGACGCCGTTAAGCTGCCAAATTTTTAAGGGATTCTTTCACCCTTCTCCTTTTCAAAGTTCTAATTCCATGTCAAGTCTTGCAAGTTCCTTTTTATTATGTTGGGGTATGATCTCTATATCTATCATACTGATCTTTTATGTTCATATGATGAGAGACCCTATTTGAAATCATCAATTCATTTTTGGTTGAAGTTTATGTAACGTTGTTTGGCTGCCGAATTTTCATAAGAGAAATCTTACTTTTGTCTTCATTTCATGTTCTTCATTTCATATGGTATATTTTCAAATTTCATTACCATGTTCTTAAATCCCTTATATTCTGTCCCTCTACTGTTTTATGGGTCATTTATCATTGTTTGACCCATGTCCCCTCTCTTTTCAATGTTTTCTAAAACCTTCTAACGTAGTCGTTGTGCTGCAGAATTTTCTTCTCAAAATGCCTCTCTCTTTTTCTCAAAATTACTTCATGTTATTAAGTGAATACTCAAAGATCTTATTTCTACAGGTTTATTCACATATATACAAAAATTTTCTATTTTAAATTCTGGGATTTACATACATGACACCCGCTTTCCCATTCCGTGGGTTTAAAGTAACGTAAAGATCATGTCTTTAAAGCAGTTTTTAAAACGTTATGATTATGAAATGAAACCCATTTATTTTATGCTATATGGGTTATTTATGAAATGTTTGATGATGATATATGTGGCTCACATGATAATAAAGGAAAATTTAAGGGTGCTTTCTAATAGAGCTCCAATGCATTGGGTAAAGACTTAATCTCTAGAGATGACCATTTTTTAGGACGCCTTGGTGAATAACCTTGGTAATTTTTAACGACACCTTGGGGATGGACCTTGGTGAAACGAAATGATTGTCAATATTAAATGTTTTAGCCACATATTCAAGTTATGAAAATGTTATTTTTATTATGATATGCCTCATGATTTCATTCTCATGCCTTAAATCTCTTTTCATGGCCTTATTGAAGTATCTCAAGTTCACATGTAAAATGTTTCTCTTGTTTCCCTTACTGGGCTTTTTGCTCATTCTTTCTTTTGATGTATGCTCCCAGGTTATGTGATGCAGTAATGAACCTAGGATGAACATGAGGAGAAGCCTTTCAAGTGTTTTAGAAGAATGTTTTATGTTTTCATGTTTATTGTTCCTGGTTTCCAAGACACTAAACCTTGAAGATCCTCGGTTTTGTAAAATGTAATGAAAGTTTATGTGATAAAGAGGCAGGATGCTATAGCAGCCTTGCATAAATTGTCTACATAACAGACTTGTTAGCCAAAAGACACTATTTATTTGACTATGCAGCCAATGCCCTTAGGCGGCCCTACATAATTCAACCCCCTAACGGGTTTGTTAAATAACGGTAACTTCATTCTTGGGAACTACTTCTTATAATGCCTTTTAGCTCTTTTTCATATCATTCCTCAGATTCAAATATTCTTAATCCATAGTTTACATATTTTCCCTCATACTTGAGTATGGTAATATGTTTTCAGATAAATTGTCAAAGAATTGAATCAATTTTAATCCATTTCGTTCAAAGCTATTTCGACCTTAAACATTAGCCTTTTATGTCCGAAATGCATGACTTTAAACTGCCAATATCCACAAAGACCCCTGGTTTCTCTTTTTTCCTCAGAGTCAAATCCTCTTTTCTTCCAAATCCAACTTTGAGGGGGGGACTTTTGTTGATGCTCCTTTCATCACAGAGTATAAATATTGGAAAAGGGGAATATCTTAGCTCAAAGTGATTAATCCTTTGGAAAAATATCAAAAATTGACAAAGGAAATAATAAGAAGAACATTGTGCAAGGGTTGCACAAGTTTTACAATGGTCGCGAAAGTATACTTGCGCGCCGTAATGGTCGCGCAAGTACACTTGCACGCTGAAGTTGGTCGTGCAAGTCACTTGTGCACCCTAAAGGATAACCGCCCGGGGTCTTCTCTAGCCTATAAATATACCCTATGGGGCCCCCATTTCAAGAGGATGTTTTTTTCCAGAAACTCAGATTTGAGCTCCCGGTGCCCTAGTCTCTTCTCAAAGCTTCTAAAACACTTCTAAGGTAATTTATTACCTATAATGGAAGATCTAAAGAGGGGGAGGGAGGCCTAAGTGTTGAAACTCATTAACACTTGCGCGCCTGAGTGGCCAGCCCTTAAGGGAAATGGCCACACTTGTGCGCCGCCTAATTCCTTCAATAGAACTTGTGTGTCACTCTTCTGGAAGACCCTCAAGATGATTATAAAGGCTTTAACCAAGAGTCTCTCAAGTATTACCCTTCTGGTTAACTGTCGCGAAAATACCCATGTGTCGCGCAGGTATACCTACGCGACCAGGACTTGCACGCCCTAGCAGTACCTGCGCGCCTGCCAGGACTTGCACGCCCCTGCCTTTTTGGGTTCCCTTCTTTCCCATTTCACCCCTCTTAATCCATTCCACCTCTCCTATTCAAGATTTAGTCTTCAAGACACTCTTAAAATATATTTATGGAATGATTTCCTGATTTTACTTCCTTATCTGAAAGGAATTCTGTGGAATATCTCTCAAAACCTAGTGATTTACACATCTTTATGTCACTAAAGATTGATATTTCATTCATTCAACGTCATCTTTTAAGATGAGAGAACTCATTAACCTGGGCCTCCATTTTAGGAATAATCCCCAGTAATAATTATTAACCTGGGCTTCCTTTTTAGGAGTAAGTCCCCGTAATAATTCTCAAATATGGGCCTCCTTTTTAGGAGTAAGCCCCAGTCAAAGTTCTCTTCATTGGGCCTCCTTCTTAGGAGTAATCCCCAAGTCCCCTAATTTGGGAATCCTCCTCAAGAGTAAGCCCCAACCATAATTTTCTTAACCTGGGCCTCCTTTTTAGGAATAATCCCCAGTCATAATCATTAACCAGGGCCTCCTTTTCAGGGGTAAGCCCCAGTCTCAAATATGGGCATCCTCTCAAGAGTAAGCCCCAAGTCCCTTAATTTTTCAAGTCTCTTAACCTGGGCCTCCTTTTCAGGTGTAATCCCCAGTCTTAATTTCTCTTAACCAGTCCTAATTTACCTTTGATCTGGGATTCCTTCTTAGGTGTAAAACCCAATCATAAGTCCTCTCCTAATTTGGGCCTCCTTTTCAGGAGTAAGCCCCAAGTTAGAGTATTCAAATCTCCATAAAGCACATATACCTTTATAGACCATGTTCCTGGATTTATTCCCTGAAGTAAATCCTAATCTTCATTTATCTGGGCAGTCATACATACATAAGTCCCACATTATTTCTTATGATTACATCTTTCATGGCACAATTGTCTGATTTTTACCAATACCTATTGTTTCTCACACCGAGCATGACTCACATGAGCTTATAGTGTAAAATTAATTATCACATCCTTATTTGATCCATCAATCATAGTCATCATACTCTTACTCGAACTACGTGGGTTCTGATTCCTTTTCTAAACAAAGGATACGCAGGTAGCTCATCTGTGGGTTCGATCCCAACTCTGAAATAATCCATGTCCTTCTGAATGACAATAAACTTCAAGTGCCCCACTAAGTGGCTTTAAAACCATCCTGGTCATCATAATGACCAAGATAATTCTATATAAATGTGTCGAAGGATATCATTGACCAAGAATCTCTAATAAATACAGATGATTATCTATCGATGAAGAACCTCGAATACATATAAAAGATTCTATAAATTTCCTACATATTTAATCATTAATTGTCTGATCTGAAGAAAATCTCATTTTATACTTTGTAATGTAATAAGGATTCATGAACATAACTTAAATCTATAAATAAAGTCCCAGAGTAGACAATAATTCCCCTCAAAAAGGTGTGATGAGTCCATCCTCCCATCCTCTCGACCAATGCAAATTCTTAAGCCTCATCAGTCCACAAACTAATGAGCGCCTACCTTTTGAAAGTAGGTCCAAATGGATGTGGAATCATTGGATGTTTCCGGTTCTACGAACAAACCCGTTAGAAACCGATTGGAATGTTTGAACCTTCAATCAAGGAGGTCATCCCCAATTCCAGAGGGAAACACCATCACACAATTATGATTGGTGTTCCAACTAATTATATGGAGTCTGATTTCAATCATTATGTTTCTTGTGATGGATATATGGATATCTTTTTTATTTATATACATGAATTTTTTGATGTTATTTCTCATATCTCAAAGAATCCTAACATGAAATAGGACATTCAGAAGCTTGATCGGGACTCACTAAACCATGATTCTTCATAGCCTGTATCGAACTTAATGGAATCAATTTTGATAGACCTTGATGGAAAGGGAAATAGTTAAAAGGAATTTGATGTTAGAGGTTACGATATATAAGACCAATTGATGGAAATAATAAAGATAATCCTCAAAAAATTTCTCATATATTCAGGGATATCA
This sequence comes from Viscum album, assembly GCA_963277665.1. NCBI lineage: Eukaryota > Viridiplantae > Streptophyta > Magnoliopsida > Santalales > Viscaceae > Viscum > Viscum album. Next base: position 694,263,016 of record OY728145.1, read on the forward strand.
TTGACATGTCAGTTCCGTCATGTGAATATGTTGATTTTATCTAAATGATGGACACATTTTTTTTATTGATACATTGTAAAATTCATAGGGATATGTCTAGAAGAATTAATCTACAATTTATGTTTCCCAAATTTAAAAATAGAAAATCTGCATGAGATAGAATAGGCCTATTCACATGTTAACTTTGGAAAACGTCCAATAGAATTACATATTAGAAAGAATCTATGATAATCAATTGTTATTACAAAACAATCAGTCCTTTTACTAGAAGACTGTATGATTACAATAGAGATCTATTTCCTCCCTCTATGGAATCCTATGTTTCCCTCAAGAAGAATGGTGAATTCTTCGAAACAATGATATAGAAAATAAAATGAAAAAGGTAGGGTAATAATATAATATTTGATTTATCAAATAAGGGAGGGCATCATACTATAGGTAAAAGATCTATTAATAAATTAACATTAATTTTGAAATTTTCAAGTTTTTGGGAATTCTCTCATAGTCAAATCCCTATGAAATATTATTTTGACTTATAATCTAATTATGAGAGGTTTCACTAAGTAAATAATGAAGTTTGAAAGAATGAATTCCATCTTTTTAGCTTCTCTTGGATACTATTTTATTTAACATAGTTCAAATGAAAATGTAGTTATAAATATTTTGGTAGTTATGTGTGATAGTAAGTACCTTCATTCCTGTACTAAAAACCAGTAATATATATATCAATTGATATTGGTTTCAAATGAATAATTATTTACATTTTTTTCTATAACTCTAATATCTATCTCAAAATAAGAGACCTTTGGAAGGATATAGAAATGTATTCTAATTAGGTGTCTCATAACACGGTCACTTTGGGTGGTGTCAACACTATTTTGAGACCTGATGAAAAAAATATTCTCACATTAAAATGTTGGAATAATTTAACATTGATTATTATGTTTATAGATGAAATTTGAATAATGTCTTAATTATGGGAGGAGACTACACCTGGTTCACATATACTCTCTATAGAATAGAAGAAAATATATATGATAGATTTATTTCATATATTTATGAAATAAATAATTCTCTCAATGGTTCTGGTCTCATCCTAGCTGTGTTTTTTATCCAATACCCAATTTTGGCCGATAAAACCACTATAAAATTAAGATAATCTCCCTTTCCATTTATGTTCAATAATGCATGGGTTGATGTTCTGAGATGCAGATAAGATATTTAAAATGCCTAGAAAACTAATAATACTGGAATCCGAATTATAATTAGGTCCAACAAGCTTAATAATGTTAAAAGTATGGTGAAGGAATTGAACAAGTAATCCTTATCTATTATGGATAATGATTTTAAGGCTACTGATCATCATCTCTATTACTGTAAAAATTGAATGTCTGAATCAATACCCTCATTATAAAGATGATATTCAGTTTATTTCCCATTTTATGACCATATTTCTCTCTATGAAAGACTGGGTGAGAATTAATATATTTTCAAATGGTTAGATGATAGTGATGGAAACTTAATTCTATTTAATTTCTTATATTGGGATAAGAAGATCTAAAGAGGTCTCACTACTCATGAAATTAATGTATCATTTTTTAAATCAGTGCTTGAGATCTATAATATTGTGTAAAACTACTTTAATATGTATATATATAGAATGGGGATGATTTCACACATAAATTCTATATAATATTTCTCTCACTATTAATATTTTGAAAAACTTGATGTAAGATGATTCTCCCCTAGAGAAAGGTATCATGGATTCCCATTTTTACTTAAACACTAATAGTATGGTAGGACCAAATGTGTATACCAAAAAACTCTTTATTTTTAATAGTGATTTATTGTATCATTATGTCTTCAATTCTATGATCGTGTTTTTTAATCATTAATATACCACCTATAGTGCTAATTCCAATTTCATTTCTCAGAAGCCAAAAGAAAAAATAAATTTATATGGATATCAAAGATTTAAGACTGGTTTCCATTATGAGCATGAATTAAAACATTATCAGCAAAATCATTTCCTCAAGTGAATGGTATATTTATAAGACTTGATAACTTCTAACAAATTTAAAATTTTCCCTAGAAGGAGTATTAAAAATTGTCTTCTTACTTCCTCACAATGTGTAAACATCATAAAGAAGAAGGCCATGGATGGTGTATTTTCTCTCAAATGAGACATCTCTAAGGCCTTTGATATAATAAAATAGATCTTTCTTAATAAAATTATCATAAATCAGGGTGTCTCTGAACCATTGATTGACTTGGACAATACCATTATCTATATTTCTAGGCTTTCCATTCTTATTAATGGGCCTCCTAGAGGTTATTTCAAATGGTCAAGGGGGGTTAGACAAGGGGATCATCTTTTTTGTATACTCTTTTCCATGTTTGACAACTATCTGAGTTCTTTCATGATTGATATTGTGAATGTTGGTTTATACAAGAAAATTATGTTTGGAAGGGATATTTTTAACCATTCAAAACTTTTTTAGGCTTATGAAAATCTATTATTTTGTCGAGATGATAACGGAATAATTTCTCACATACAAAACATTTTTCCTCATAATGTTGAAATGTTGGGGGATGTTATTAGACTGGATAAATCATTGTTTTTGGGAATGAAATGATTATCTCTAAGAAGAATAAAATTTTCAGAAATACGTGGATTGAAATAGAGGCCCTACTGTTCAATTATCTTGGAGTGCCTTTATTCTGGTGTAAAGTTAAATTATACTACATGGAAAGCATCAACTCTAGAATAATTTCTCAAATAGAAAACTATAAACGGAAAACCATTTCTCAATACGGTATAATTTTTTTAGTGAATTCAATTACACCTCAATGTATTTCTACGCATTATCTATCATAATATTTCCTATAGCCCTTACCAAGGTGCTTCACTCCATAATGGGAATGTTTTTGTACTTATTCACCATATGAAAATAAACTCATCACTATGGATTTAGAAAATTTATTTAAACCCATTTTCATAGGGCATTGGAAATTAAAGACATGCTAATTTTCAAGGATGCTGTTATCATTAAATTCATTTGAAATGTATTTAATTCAAATGATATATCTCTATACTTTATTTTTGAAATATTTCATTCAAAGCTACAGAATCGTTCTTCCATGTATGTATCCTCTACTATCTAAATATACATTAGACTTCAATACCATGAGCTCATGCATTTAAAAATATGGTTGTTTTGTAAGTATTCCAAACTCAATATATATTTTAAATCCTTGCTAGACCGACCTATCGATGAACCATTGTTGTTCCCCTCTCATGGAAATTTTATCCTATGTTGATTCCCAACAGAGTGATGATTTTCACAGTTTTATTTCCCCTCATACCAGGATAAACATTAATAGATATCTCTATTAAAGCATATAAACTATAATGTGGACACCAAGATTAAATGATAATTTCACATCCATTGATTATTACTGGTATATATATAATCAAAGTATTATATCCCCCATGTGGTTGAATATGTTTTTAAGGAATTATACCTCTCCCTCACATACCTTTCAATACTGGAAAATATAGAATTACAAGCTACCATTATATAATAATCTATAAAAAATTGGTTTACAACATGATCTTGATTACTATATATGCCTGAATGAAAAGGAATCAATTAAACTTTTCATCACCACTTAAAGATATTTAAATAGGTTATGGGAAAATATTCATTTTTTTAATCTGAATGAATATGAACTTCTTAAATGGAATGATGAAATACATTATAAAATATTGACAGAGTCACAAGGACCAAGAAATACTAGTCATATTAGTGTATCATATCATTGAATATATAAAGAATGAAATATATTCCCTTTAATTTGATAATCATAAGCACTATTTGCAATATTTGATGAATTAATTTTACCCAGAGTTGTTTGTAGCTTCCAAAATAATTATAGGTTAAATGGAAAATTAATTCTATGATTTTATTATTTTGAGATCTTTTGATGATACTTGTCATGTCATGAATACATTTATGATTATATCTATTAGATGGATTCCACCAATCTTACTTTAGCAAGATTTCAATGTGAAGATGGAATCTTAAGGTAATCCCAGATGCACATGATGTGGTGGTTTATTTAGTACCCCTTAGATCTTTATTAAATGATTTTTATCACAAAATTAGTATTATCTCTGAAATTGAAGTTGATTATGGGATATCATTAACAAAATAAAGTTGTTTTCTATCTTCAATAAAGATATCACTGGGTGGAATATGACTATAATACAATGCTACAGACATTAAAGAATTTACCCAGGATAGTTCCATAGAGAATTCTTCCATCATGGATTGAATTTATTCTACTTATTCAATATCTTCTACATGATGTCACGCCCACTTATAGGGAGGAAAATTAAGTTACTAATTCCTTGTCCTAGTGATTAGTCTTAGAGGGTTCCATGAGGTGGTCAATTATTATTCCATATTTGTTTCATGTCTTGTCGATTTTTATGCTCATAGTGTTTCTTATTCTCACCTTTGACATCATATTTATGTTTCCACTTTTTCTAATTTTTAAATAAAACTAATTAGGAACATGATTTCCTAGTTCCTGACCCTATTTTATTAATTCAATTACAATAAATAAATTTTCTTTCTTAATGTATTTAATGGACATTGAATTAATTTTATTTCCATACTTATGATTTCATGTTCAGTTGTTATATTCATTATTATTTAAATACGGTCTTCAATTAAGAGTTTTAGGTTGATTATAGGAATATTTGAACTATGTAATAATTGGAAAAGTAAGTGTGAAAATTTTATTTAACAATGAAAACAAAATATAGAGAAAAACCCAATATATTCTAGTGAGTATTTCATGATTGGAACATAGTTTTCCAAACCATTCAATATCACAATGTGGTGTAAAAATTAAAATTTTGAGGATGTTGAACTGTTGAATAATTGACTAACTAACCACAGAAGACAAGAATGATTCCATTTTAAAAGTATTATATTTGGTAATATATAATTAAGGATAAATAAGATAGACTTATTTCACCTATTGAAATTGAAAAACCACAAATGAATATATCTTGGAAATATTCTTCTATCATAACCCTCTAATCCTGAATAATTTGAGTAATTGCCAATCAATTTTCATATTTTCATTAATGTAATTATATTAAACCCATTCTTTTCTCCTTGTCCATCCCATCATCTCTGATTTTATTCTATCATATTTTCATGGTGGGTTAAGGATTACATATTACAAGAAATTTATGTGTGTTTTTTTATGCCATTGTTTAAAAATGATTCATAAGGATTTAATTACACACATCTTTTAGAAAAGAACCAATTTCTGATGGATTCAACAACTTAAAGTGTGTGCCCTTTTATAACAGCTTTAAATTACAATCCTCATACTACTAATTGGTTATAAATTATGAATTGGGAAATATAAAGTTAATATGGATGATATGAGTTGGTATTCATTGATAAAATAAAATTATATTGTGTCTTTCATAAATGGAAGGGTGAATACCATTTAAAATAATATGATATGAATAATTAAATTTATTTATTACTATATATTTGATATAATGAAGTACCTAATATTTTATTGAAATAATGGTTAATATGATAAAAAATTACCTATGGAAGTAATGGTTTTTCTAAAATGCCTATTTATAAAATTATAATAACTGAATAATGTATTGTTTTTAGTGTTTATTACATAAAAATAAATTTTTTGGAGGGGTGGATGCATTTTTTATGGACTGTAATTTAACATAATGACTCATTTAAATATTAATAGAAAATTAATTAAGTGATATGATTTCATAAATTTGTTTGATTGAAATGTTACATTGAATCACATGAAAACATCATTCAGAATTTATTTATATACTATCACAGTTCTTATGAAAAGTTAAACGCTATGTTTTTAAGAAACATACCCAATAATTATCCCTTTATGTTATTATAAGACTCTTATATTGGTTTATAATCATGATGTGGATCTTGTTATTATATTCATATCCTTCCATATGGTTGGGAGGAGGCTCTTATAATAGGCATGTTCAAAAATTATTATAAATTATGATATCACTGTGGAATTTTAAATAGATTTACTATAGAATTGTGATATTTTGTATTTCATGCCTTTTCTCTTATTTAACAAACCAATGGTTTATTTATTGAACTGGGTTTTCACAAAATTTATTTATTTTATATTTTTTTCTCATTACTAACTATTATGTTCACATTTACAACATTACCCACCTAATGTTTTCTTTTTTTTAACAAAAATGTAAGAAATGAAAATTTATTGTCTACTTTTCAAACTTATATATAACAATTTTTCTTAAAAGGTGCATTCCCTGTCTATTAGTTTTATGTAATGGAATAAAACTTAGATATTATCATCACATCCTACAGCTTCATATCTGGTGTATGATGAACTTATTTAGACATATATAGGTCATGGTAAGGATTCTATTTAAGGGGTTTTAAATTCAAGCTATCAGGTATTAGGTTTTAGATAATATAAAAATGAAGGAGTTGTCATTCATGTAACATATCGATGTGGAAAACAATTTTATGTTTATTTTAGTTTCATTTTTATCTCATAATCAACCCTTGTATCTATCATCATTATCTTCAAATAAAAATTGTCCCATTGTTTCCCACATGTTACGTAAATATATAAATTTTGCTTCTTAGAAAAATTTAATACTTTATATAATATTATAGATATATTATGTGTCATAGTTATAATGCTTTATTTTTTTTATTCCCTCATTGATTGATAAAGATATTTATAAAGTGATCATTTTAATATAGAATATACGAATATATGTTAATATAAATATCAGTTTTACAAGATGAAATACTTACCTTCATTTATTTCATCATTGGGTGAAACTATTCCAAAACGGCCATTCAAGATTCCCCTGATGTAGTTTCCATACCATGGGTATCTATAACATAGTTCGAGCTTTTTAAGAAGTTGGATCTATTGAAATAAAGGGGTGGTCGATGCTAGTTCATTACAAAATTGAATTAGAGTCCTATTTTTTATTCTATTTGGAAGAGTAATATTGCAGACAATATTTATCATATTTAATAAAGATATTTTTGTGAGTTACTATTTATCCTACACTCTTCATAATGAAGCATATTATTCCATGGGATTTTAAATAATTGAAATTTTTTATAAAAAAATTATTTCATATTTTTAAGTGATAATTAATGCAATAAAATATTGAATGAAGTGAATTTCCAAGGATCATGTTCATGGAATACAAGATATAGAACATGAAAATACTATAAAACCAAATCTATATGGTATTAATTCTTCCCTTTATAGTTGATACTTTTTTTGGATATCCAATACTCTCAACTGCGAATTCATTTTACAACCATCTAGTGAGACCCTTAGAGATGGTATATGATTTGATAAATGGTGTAATATAAGTTTATTTGTGATAACATTACTCTAAAATTATTTTCTATGACCACTTAAATAACTTATTTAATAAATTAATTCTCAATTGATGATTTTTTAATTCTTTAAATTTATTTTTAATGAGTTTCATTTGTATTTAATCTCCTAAATTAAATTTGGTCACTATCATAACTCCTAATCGAAAATCAGTGAAATTACCACAACATGATATAGATAATTTCATATTGTCAAACCCTCTATTTGATCAGAATTGGACCATGGTGATTGTATAACATTGGTATTTTGTTAAATAATGGTTTCAAATTAATTTAATAATTTCTGATATTCAATATTTCAAGAAATACTGAATGTAGTAGGTGTTTTATTGATTCAACAGGTTAGGGTTTTGTTTCATGATACATCATATTAATCATTCAATATAGTATACCCCTATAGAATTTTGGGTAACACAGAACGTTGACTTCTCTTATGTGACACACAATATTGTGTTTCTACGTAACAACATTTTGTTATTGTTATATAAACTAGATAGTTCTTTCTAAGACATTAAATATATTAATATGAATAGTAATAAATAATTTTAAAATATTATTTATAATTTTTTTTAATTAGACATGATGAAAAAAACATATTTTTCTTGTAAAGTGTATATATGCTTGAAAATAATATTTTCCCAAATATACTGCTTTTTTCCTTTGGGTAAGAATAATAATATTAAATATAGAAACTTTTTAAAATTTAACATTGCAAAATAAAATTCATTTTTGAATTCCTGGTAATGAAATTATCTTATTGTGTGATTTTTGGATTTTTCAAAAAAAAATTCATTTATGGTTGAATATTGAAACATACTAGATTTTAATTCCAAACTCCTTTTTGTCTAATTTATTTTTATAGGTAAATAATATTTTAATTTGTTTTCAAAGTGTACTTAATTAAATTATACATCATTTTTTCCAATTTAGTTCATTATATCCAAGTTCACATGGTTATTTATAAAAAATATATCAATTTTTAAAACATTTTTGCATAAAAAACATGTTGTTGTGATAAGCCTCTGAGATTAATTTGAAATTATTTTCTACCACATATGTGATAAAGAAATTGCAATATGGATTCAATATTTTGAATAATAAAAATTTATAATTTCATGTAAATTCCACTTATTTTTTGATGAAAATACTAATGGATTAGATTACAATTTATTGCATTGATTAAGGTAAAACATGTTTACTTAATGATAATACTTTGTCTTAAAAATCCAAATAACCTAGAAACATGTCCAAAAGACATGGGTTGGAAAACATTCAACAAATAAACCTCTTTTAGAAAAATGGTTATATATTTGAGGCACATGGTGTAAGTTAGACCCCTTAATAGTGTTTATTGTTTTAAATGTACATGATTTCCAGTCATCCACAATAAAAGGGCACTCACCTGAATCACTTCTTTTCACTTATCAAGCCATTTGGATCATCCAGAGTCTTCCCAAATATCATCAAAAATTCTGTATATTTATCAAAGAAGCCACTATTTGTTAATAAAACTATATAAGAAATCCACTTGGTCAAAACAAAAAGGAGTTACCCAAAGAAGATAAGGATTTAACATTTACGATCAAATTCAATTATTAATGTAAGTATTTTTCTTGGATATGTTTTATTTTGTTGTGAATTATGAATTAATAAAAATTATTTTATTTTGTGTGGTGTATATACTTCCCATTAATTTATTATATTATTCTTCTATTTCAATTTATGGGTATTTTCACATCCCTTTGATGATCTGTCTTTAATGGTGTTTATGGTTTATAAGTAAACAAATCGGTAAAAAAATCTCATTTTTCTATCTCTGAATAGAATGACATATTATGAACCCATATTTTTCTTTAATGAATATGTAGTTACCATTCGCATGATAAAACATGAATATAATTATTTTCAACATTTTTTAATCTTCATATAATATTATTCTTTTTATAGTATTTTGATGAAATGTTACCAAAGTGGTAACTGTTTATTGCTATAATCTCATCATTTATCGATGTTTTTAATGATTATACTTACATTGATGAATTATTATGATCTATATCTCGATAAATCTCCTTAATTTTATGATCCTTTTTTATTCATGAAATATATATGTATTGGAACCATTTTTCCACTACTTCGTAAACTAGATAATTATGAAAATGTTTTTAAAAAAATATGACTTTACTATTATCTTCGGTTGAATTTTTTTTATTCACAAAAATAAGTTTTTTTAAAAAAAAAAATATTTATACTATGATGTGTAAAACACCTTAATAACTATGTATTTCCTTTTCAAAAGGATTCAAAAGTTATATCCTAGTTGATCTTTTGATCCAGGTACTTTTTAATGATCATTCGTGTGAAAAATGAATGTTTCTCATATATAGATTTACCTGCATTCATTTCCATGAATATTCCTTTGAAAGTATACTATGTTATTTATAAAAAAATATATTTTTCTCATATATACTATATGTTAATTTTTAAAACATTATTTTAAATAAAAATATTATAAAATGATTTTTTATTTTAATAATTATTTAAAATTCTTTTGATATATCTCTTTATATGTTTCGATGTTTTTTTAATAGGAAAATGTTTTCTAAATGTTTTTATGTGTTTTTTAAAAGATAAAAGGATATTTCCTCAATAATGGTTTTAAATGATTTTTCATTATTGTTATACATGTTTTCAAAGGCAATTCAATGAAATGGATATTGGAAACATTATATTTTTTTAAAAATGATATTCATTGAAAAGTTATAATACCAGTGATCTTTCAAAACCATTCTCCATCAAAGACGATATCCTTTTATATAATTTATTATTTACTAGGGATATGATCTAAGTACATCATTATAATTCTTTCTTTTAATGGTTTATGATTATGATGACAATTTGTATATGGAACATGTTTCTTTTCTAGGTGTTATACCATGATAATATGATTTGGAAACCCGCTTCATTACTTGAGTTATTATATGATGAAATGATTTTGAAACCTATCTATTTTCCGTATAATATTGTATGATGTAAGGTGTTTGATACTAATTTCATTTCATGTGTTATGATATGATTTTAATGAAACCCACTTTTATTATGGGACATGATATATTGAATGTTTTATTATCTTGTGGCACTGGTATTTAGGATTTAATTATGTGATATGTGGGGCCTATATCTCCCTCAAATGCATTGGGTAAAGATTTATATATCATGATATAATTATGGGGAATAAGTTGGTGGGATTGATCCAAAAGGGAAAATATGTGTTTCTCGATCCACAATGGGAAATAGTTGTGTCCTCGTACAAAATGAGAAACATGTGTTTTTTATCCAAATTTGAAATATTTGTGTCCTGATCCACTATGTAAAAAAGGAAAGTTCGGGTCCAAAAGGGGGAAGCATGTGTGTCCTGGTCCAATATGTTGATGGTATTTATAGTTAGACTTCGAAGATTAAATTTTTTCCTATAGTTTTAATTTTTCCACACATTTAAGACATGAGCTTATGGTTCAGGATTGATATATTATGATTTATCACCTTCAATATTCATGTCTTACGAACAATTAATATTTATTATATGACTCATTATTATGATATGTTAAATCTAGGGTATGAAATTAATGTTTTGTTCTCCTATCCCCATACCCTTATGTATATTTTATGATTATATATCTCTTTTTTCTATGTAACACTCCATGAATCCATGGTACGCTACTCATTGACAAATACAACAGCTTATGATATACACAACTCTGAGATGTAACACACAACAACCAATCAAACAAGTCATTTAAAAAGATATTATGAATAGTAAAACCATCTTTTTAAAATATTATGAATTATTTTTTTTTCAAAATGGAGTTCACTTTATGTTTTGTAATATCAAAATTAGTTTAGGTTGAATTTTTTGTACTTTTTTGAAAACATTCAGTTTTTGATGAAAAGTGAAAAACACTGTATTATTGTGTAAAACCGACATTTTATAAAAATAATTATTTTTTATTTAAATTTCTTTTAAAGGCATAATAGATACATAAAATCTATATTAGTATATTGTAATTCATTACAGTATTTTTATAATAAGATTATATATATATATAATTTTATTGAACTTTTTAACGTCTCTTACCCACCTTCAAGACACATTCCCAAATTTTCATAGAGAGTAATTTTATCGCTTCTCTGAATTGAATTTACAAAATCTATCAGAGAAAGTTGTCATTAGTATTTAAAATTTGGTTCAATAGGATGAAAATAATTTTTGGCAAATAGTAAACTGTGAATTTTATTTACCATGGTTAAAAATAAATAGGGTAATTAAAGGTAAAAATAATATTATGTTAATATAAAATTACCCCATCACATGTATTAATAATATTGGATATGTTTTTTTCGAACAAAATCATCCATAGGACTAAAATATGATCCTTTCTTGATCCACTTGGGTTAGATTGGGACATTTATTATATTTTATTTAAAGAGTTAATAGTGTTAAATTAAAATTTTAATAACAAAAAGATTTTTAATATAGGGTTAAACATAATTTAAATTAAACTATAATATTAATTAGAAATCAAAATTACTTCCTACATCATGGTTTTTTATTTTTAATTTATAGCCCATAAATAATTAAATATTTTTATTAAAAAATAACAATGCATTATTTTCATTATTAAAGAATGAATCAAAAAAATGATAATATAAATATTAAAGTAAATATAATTTGAAAGTTTTGAGGCCATCCTCGAATTTTATAGATGAAATTGACATATTGCATATTAGTTAATTCCTTTGGTTTGAAGTAATCAAGTTGTTATGACTTTAATAAAAATCAACTACTAAATAGTGTAAAAATTGATATAAATATGTTTTTAGAAAAAAAAACTATTTGATTAAATGATATAAAAATTATAAACATCTAATATTTGGCCAAATGACTTATATAATGTAAAATATTTCATTAATGATCCACTTTTGGTTCCTTTATAATTTAATAGTAACTAAATTAATCCTATAGAATAAAAATATAAGAAGACATGGTAAGAGTTATACTTTTTAACTAAGGGTTAATCCCAAAAGATAATGATACTTTTATGGCCTAAATATGTATAAAACCTATTTTTTGAGGGGTTTTCTACTCATATAGATATTATCCTCGAAATAAATCAATTTTTACAGTTATAAAATAAATAGAATTTTATAATAAATTAATAATTATTTTTTTAACGTTCTTCTAACCTCTTATATAAAAGGGTGCCTCTCTTTCTCTTTAATTTACTCCTCCAAAGATCATTGGCTCTGCCAAAACCTGACCAAATATCTTCCCAAATAACCTTACTTCATCCTAGAAGAAACATATTTTGATGAAATCTAACATAAGAAGTTATTTTGTGAAAATGGAAAGGGGAGACCCGAAGAAGAGGTAATCATTTTATCACTTCTTTCAAAGTTCATTTATTCTTCTACTTACTTTTACTAAGTTGTTACCATAATAAAATAATAACTAAATAATATAATATTTATGGAAATTTTTTTAATAATATAGGACGATCATATTCATCTTGTTACCAATCCTATGATAAACAGTAGCACTATGTGTGCGTACGTACGGCTTACCATCTCCACGTCATGGTGTATTTTTTTCATTTAATTTTTTTTCAATGGGTATAAAAATGAATATAATGGATTTAAATAATCAATATCACATTATATGTTTTTTTAAAAATTCATATTCCACCCAATTCCAAACCATTCAACCATTAAAGAAATGACACCAATGCACATGCCTACGTAAGACTTACCATCTCCACAACGCGATGAGACTCATATTCCATGTTCACCATCCAAGAAGGATTTTAAGAATAAATATCATTAATAATTATAAAATATATGAAATAATAATTCTTCTGGGATGATATATCTATATACATATATTTCGTTCCCTTACGTCCATACGAAACGAAAATAAAAAAAACGTTCATGCATACGTACATCCTACCATCTTCATGAAAGTTTTATTCCATTTTATATATATATTTATGATTATATATATATAATATTATAAATTATAAAAGTAATAAAATAATTATCTAATTAATATGATCAAGAATAAAACGTCAAAACATGTACGATAAACAAAGCGATTATTACCCCAAATGTTGCATTAACTTTGAATTGGTAATAAATGGGTAATATAAAGTCCTAAAAGAATCACATATGAAATCATAAATATTATAATGATTCTAATATAAGTTAATAATATGATTAAAAACAACATACATGATTTTCAAACATGTACGAAGAGTATCGGACCTAAAGTAAGGGTTAATTATTCAATCTCATTATAATCTGAGATTGTTTACGTGTAAGTATTTATAGGGACATATTTATCATCCATGTATATGTTTAATAAACAAATTTTGAAAAGTAATATTTTATAGTTTTGTATAATGGTATCTTTTACTTGATAATCATTTTAAATGTTTTAAATATTTATTTTTCAAAATCTATTTAATTAATTTCCATGTTTTCAAAATGGTTTTATGGATTTATTTATATGGAACTGATTGTTTTAAAATGTTAAGTCAATTAAAAAGTTTCAAAGTGGTATGGGACAATTTTATTCAAAAATATCTTTTAAATTAATTACTTTATAAATTGTGTGACTTTTAAATGATTTCATAAAAATCGGTATTTATCTCAAAGAGTTTTACTGATCATTTTCAACCATGTCAATATCCTTTACATGATTTTGTTCTTGATTTTTTTGATTTATTATAATAAAATATTCCATATTATATTGAATGACATTTTATATGGTTGACTTTGGATGCACTATTTTTATATCATTCATGGTTTATGATTATAGTATGAACATTTCATATTCCAGTTTTACTACTAATAATTATGTGATTTTTCAATCTTTTTATATGAGTAATGAATTTGACATAGAAAGTGATAGGCGAGGCCCACTATAGCCCATCAATGCATCAGTTGGTCTCATGAGAAAAACTAGTGTCTTCGCACATGGACGTGATTGAATTTTTGTGAATGATCTTCACATAAGGCCTTGACATAGTAGTTATTATGTCTGGGATTCTGCATTCCCTCATTATAAAAGTAATTATTACATGAGATTATTCGACTAATAGAAGATCCATGTACATGTTTATACCATAATTTTTGAATTATTTTTATCATAGTATGTTCATGTTTTATGTTTAAAAGGCAATTGTTTTTATAATACATCTTATCATAAACTTTTATATCTTCCGCTGAATTATTTACCCTTACCGAGGATCTGAGCTCGCCCCTTTCTTATGATTTATTTTCCTAGGATTCCAATATGTGTATTGTGATTTATATGCAGGGTAACGATAGGGTAACAATAGTGTTCTAAATGGAATATATATTCAATTTTTTATGTTATAATGTGTTTTGTAATGTTCATGTGTGTAATATATTTTATAAGATTACTAAATTGATCTGTCCTTAGGGACATAATTACTTGTAATCATTCCAATGTATTAAAATAATTCACTGGATGTAGGTAATAGGGGTCATGGTGTTACAGTTGGTATCAATGGAATTTTAAGAACAACATTGAAAATAGATTTAGATAACTATGATTAGGGATAATAACCCTGATATAGAATTTGAGGATATGTATTGAAAAGAGTCCGAGAATATTAAAATAGATATTATGCAGGTATTACTTGAAAATATATCCATATCTAGATACTACAAGTTAACATGGTTCTGTAATAGATGTACCTAGGCATGAAAACTCCAACAAAGTGTTCTGAGCTTGACTCGGGGTAACCTGGTACACGGCAATGGGCCTTACTGCACACCTAGTTTGAGACTCATGGGGGATATGATTTCGATAATTAATATGTCATTTAAAAATTATTTTGAATGATTTTTTAGTAAATATGTCCTCAAAGAAACCATATTTATGATTATGGATTAGATATGCATAAAATTTTCAATTTATGTTTCATATTTTACTTGTTTGGAATTATGCGTCATGATTCACAACCTAATCTAGTGTATGTCATTGTTTAGAAATTGTGCCTAGTGGAAGTAATGGAAATACTATCAACACATGTAATCCATATCACGATTTCCCTCTAATGAAAAATAATGACAGTGTAGATAGTGAGACAACTGGTACTGAACATCTTATAACAAAATTGGGGCAGGTTCCTCAGGTTATGGCTAATAAACTTACTTGTATGGATCATCCTAATCCATAATGTGTTGAATCAATATTAGACCTATTAATAATACAAAAACCTCCAACATTAAATGGGAATATAAATAATTATGTATCATAGTTGTGGATAAGTTCCTTATGGAAAATATTTTTTGATTTGGGAAGTAATGAAAGGGAAAAAATTTCATAGAAGTTTATCGTCTATCAGGAGATGTGGGTCAATGGGGTTCATTAATTCAAAACACAAGGTAAGATGAAGAAGTGGGTAATATGGAATCTAGGGAGTTTAAAGGACTTTTTATAGAATAATACATTCCTCGTGAACAATGAACTGATATGTAAAGACAATTTTTTAGCTTGAGGAATAAGGAGGATAGGAATGTTCCAATGTATGTGGTTAACTTTACAATATTATCAGGGCTTGCTACAAATTACATATATAACATAAGAAGTATGATTGATTGATTATTTTATGGGTTAAAACCTTTCATCTGATAGGTTTTGGACGCACAATATTTCTTATTATAAGAATATATAGTCTTATGAGCTATCAAGACATAAAAGGAATTCTCTAAGTCTTATGACATTAAAGTAAATCTAGAGAAGAAGAGGATGGTTAAGAAAGAGACATATAAAGGTATAAAGGGAAAGAACTATTTTCCCATATGTGTTAATTGTGGGAAAAACACCATGGTATTTGACTAAATATAATGGGAGTTTATTTCAAATGTGGATAAAAAGGTGACCAAACTCATTATTGCAATGGGAAGAAAGAGGCTGTCAATGATCAATTCTATAAAGGCAATGAAATAGTACATTATGAAAATGATTATCCAAATCTTCAAAAAAAATATAACTTAGAAAAATAAAATGGATCAAGGTAAAGAAAATGTTGTTACTACAGTCGAAGTGGAATAATTAATGTATTTGTGTTTTTGGATTCAATAATTATATTCTAGTTATAAGAATAATGTTATATATATAAGGATGGTACTGTAGTAATTTAGGTTTTCATTAAGGTTTTAATGTGATGAACCAAATCATATTTTCAGTATGTGACAATAAGGGAAGTTTTATATTGTTTTGGGAATCTGAATTTCTGATTAATTTAGAAAATTTAGAGACCTCATAGAGAGAGTTTGGAAAAAAGTATTTTCGATAACTATAATGGTTGGAATGGATTAAGAAGAACATTTGATATTATTGTTTAAGGATAAATCATTTCAGATGACTATTTTTGGAATAAAAACCTGGAGGTCTGCAATAAACCTGGAATTGAGCCCACAACTGAAGTGTGATAAGGCTCAATTTCCTACCATTAGCCTATTGGAAGTCCCATGATATTGTAATATAGTTTTCTACATTTAAATGTTTTATGTTTATATTTGGAACCTTATACGATTAAGATAAATAGAATATTTGTGAGTTTTTACTTCTGAGGAGAAAGAAGAGTTTGTGGTTGGAATTTATTAAATGATGAAACTCTAAATGTAAATTAAGTATGATTACATGTGTTCTTAGTATGTGAATTAAATTAACTCTACAACTCTTTGGGAAGGTTCATAAAACCAAAAAAAATTCTTAGACCTTTCTTTTGCAAAAAATAAAATGGTATCGTAGATCATCATTGATTTATAGCTTTCTTATTGTTAAGGTTATCCTAATAATATTCTTCATCACTCTGAATCAGAACATGATGGTTAGTTTTCTCTTCCATATCCATGTTTTCCAACATGGAACCCTATTATGTGTTTTTTCTGAAAACCTTCATTCGTACCATTATTTATTTTAAAATAGATTTATCATTAATCCATTTTACGATGTGGGATTTCATCTACAATATAATGAAATGTCAAACCCCTTGTTTTCATTATTGATTTTAATATGCGAGAAAGATATTTCTTGAAATATAGGATACTATAATACCCTATTCTTTCATGGTACACTTCTCTTTGAATAATACAATAGCTTGCGATGTATGCTGCTCTAAGTTCTAGCACAACACAACTAATCAAATTAGCCGTTTAAAAATCTGTTTTGAATAGTAATACCCACTTTTTGAAATTATATAAATTTTATTTTTCAAAACGAACAATATTTTTGGTTTCAGAATATCAAAATTAGCTTAGGGTGAATTTTTTGTTTTTTTCTAAAAACATACATTTTTTTATGAATAGTGATAAACACTGCGTTATTGTTTAAAATAGACTTTTTATTTAAATATGTATTCTTAATTTAAATTTATTTTTATGTCCAAATAGATATGTAATACATATATTATTATAATGTAATTATTTGGAGAATTTTTATAAAGATATTAGATATTTAAAATTTTATTGAAATTTTTATCATCTTTTACCAACTTTCTAGGCCCATTCCCAAATTTTCATACAATGTAATTTTACCAATTCTATGAATTTAATTTCAAAAATCTGATAGACACGGTTGTCATCAGTAAGTAAAATGTGGTTCTATATGATTAAAATAATTTTTGGTAAATATTAAATTTTGAATTATATTTACCACAGTTAAAAGTAAATATGGTAATTAAAGGTAAAAAATATTATAATAATATAAAATTACCCAAAAACATGTTTCAATTCTATTGTATAAGTGTTTTTTGACCAAAATCAATCTTAGGGAAAAAATATGATCCTTTTTTATCCACTAAGGTAAGATTAGGACATTTATTATATTTTATTTAATAATAAGTTAAATGTGTTATATTTGAATTTTAATAATTAAACCTTTTTTAATATAGGGTTATACATTAGATACATTACAGTATAAATATTAATTAGAAATATAAATTGAATTCATACATGATGGTATTTTATTTGTAATGTTAGATGATCATGGAATTTTGTTTGTGCAGTAGTCCTGATATTGCAGGCTCAGTAGGCCGCTAAATCTTGATCGTCCACATAGAATATGATGGTGGCTGGACCAACCAAATTTGAAACCACCTCTCAAACCATGCCTGCCCCAGACCCCAGTGAAAAAAAAGTTATGGACACCGATAATATCACTATTGTGGTCATGTCTGATTCTGGTAGGGGTGAAATTGATAAAACTGAGATGATCGGGGAAGGTCTCCCATATCTTAAATAGCCTAACCACTTGAGATAAATGGAATAGGGAGACCATTACGCTGATCTTTTGGATGATTTCCCTAAATATTGTCCTGTAGACCAAGGAGAGATGGATGATTCTGATTCTAAAGTAGACGAGGAATGTTGTATGATGTGGCACAAGGGGTGGAAGTGTATTGGACGCTTCATGAGACATCCAATATCTAACAGGGTTTCCCGAATATGATCACTGCTCAGCTGGTTGTTCCTTATCTACGCTAGAGGGGTGGATTCTCATAACCTTCATGTAATAATCTGGGATTACATGGTTGATTAGGTGTGAGATAGTATCCAGCGTCTCACTGTCGACCAATGCCAGACTGGATTGGTGAGCATATCGAAGTTCCTTATGTCCGAGGGAGAAGTTTGACGCCTTGAATAAAAGAAAAATGATATATCTATATATATTTTAGACTAATCCAAGACTATCGAATAGTTGAATTCCTAGTTTTCTGAAGCCAAGTAGCAAGAAACACAAGCAAACCATCAAATGGATGGGTTTCAAGATGATTGGGAGCGAATATAGATCAAATCTAATGAACTCTGCTCCCTAACTTCTCACGAAGAGAGGGATCTCATAGAGATGGAAGTAGTTGAGAGGGGTGGTAGCATTTAAGAAATCCAACAAAGGGGATAATATATAAGTGTTGTGTTTTGGCCAAACCTATAAACATTTTTTCATTTGTTTTTTGATTTTCCCAAACAGCATGCATAGACTTATCATCTACTTTCTTCTTTATTTGGATTGTTTCATATCAACCACAATTTCAGAGTAACCAGAAATTAATCCCTAATCTTATGTGGGTTGTGCCTGATGTGGGAAACTAGGGATGGTCACACCGTTATTTCATCTGATCATGAGAGTGCCAACCAATCTTTCAGAATCTGGGGTATAAATGACCAATCCAGGCTTCCATAAAGAAAGAGGAAGGCCTGACTGGAGAATTATGTTCTCAGAATTGATGAGTTTCTCTTATTCCAATGTTCTATAGTGAACGAGAAGAGTAACGCCATGGGTGTTAGAATCTATCTGAACATATGGGAATGAAATGTCTGAATCAAGATACCCATAATTTATAATACTATGGGGGTGTCATGACAATTAGGATAATTATTGACCGTGTTTGAAACATATCACCCCTATTGTGTCAGCCTAAAATTGGGGATGTAAAATGAGGGTCGACCACTGACCATGATTGAAACACAGGGCCTGGCTCAAAATTTCATCTTCTTGTCTTTCAGATCTTTATCCCAGGACAGTATGTGAGCCATAGGTCCAGCATCCGTACTTTTTGGGGGTTCCTATGGATGTGAAACATGATTAGGGCCCAAATGAAGGACATGAAAGGCATGGAGGCTGTAGTGATGTGTTGTTCGAATAGAGTCCAACACTCTTGAATTTATTCCACTGTGGTGAAAACACATTAGGTAGGTGCATCTGTCTGATTAGGGATCAAAATTAATTTCAAAATTGATATTTTTTATAAGAACCTAGAGTTTGTTTTAGTTTTATGTCACACCAATAAGAATGATAGACATGTTGTTTAAATGTTGCATGGTGAGAACAGTTCACATTGTTTTATGGTTATACTCCCTTGTCCAAGATCGTGGCTGAGGGGCTAGAAGGTTTAACAGCCCTTGACTGGGATTGAGGTGAAAGGCCCAGATGTCACTACATATCCCATACAAATGAGAATCAAGCCAAACATAGTTCTTGAGAATTTCATGGTATGATTCCAATGCTTGTGGGGGGGAATCCTCTTTAGCATGGAAGCTGATGCATCCCATAGTCTACATGGGGCATCCTGAACTTGTTCAGTGTAGAACATTGGTTTAATGTCAAGCATCGAGGGCATGTTGACTCATGTAGTTTAATGTCATAACGTAGGATTTGGAGTGAGAGGGGAGATCCAAAATAAGGGATTATGTGATGTGGTAGTTATAATGCCAACGTGGATGAGGATACAAGGAGTCTACACCACACCATGCATCCCCGAGGGAAGTTTTATAGGTCGTGGGACCGAAAGTGAAAGATAGGTTAGGCCCGAGGAAAAGTGTGTGGGTATTCGTACTTACCCCATTAGAATAATAATCAATCCACCCAAAGTTCAGGAATCACATTTTTACATCATGTGAGACAAAAGGCATGTGTTGTATAACTGCAAAAGTATATGCCCCACCAAAACTACTAATCCCACATAAGTCGTGCTCAATGTGGGAAACATAGAGTAGCTATGGTATTTACCCGGTGCATTTAGACACACATTATGAGTGATGGGACAGTAGGTGAGTGATGTTTCTCTATTAATAACCCCCCTTCATAATGAACCTACATGTGCGGTGGGAGTAGTATCGACTGTGTTGGTATTCCACTGGAACAAAACTGGGTTGAAAGACGTGAATCATGATGCCCGAGATCTGGATCACAATGATAGTGGTGTCACGATATAGGATAACTTTTGACCATGTTCAAAACATAGTATCTTCTTTACCACATCCTAGAATGGGGATAGAAAAATGAGGGTGGACCGCTGACCATGTTCGAAACACGGGACATGTCGCAAATTTTGTCAGAGGTTTTCAGGTGTGTTGGCCCTTGACGGTAGGTGAGCCAATGTGGCATGAGACCAGGCCATAAAAGGGGGTCCCTTCAGACATGGAATAAGATGAGGATCCCAATATTGGGCTCATGATACCAAGACATGAAACGAGGGAATGTCTATGTGAGAATTCCACACCTTGGGCTCTTTGTCACGACACACCTGGGTACGACAATCAGGTGTATCAGAAAGAGGGAGTCGTGTCCCCTTACAAGGACAAGGGTCATGGGGTCGTGCGCTTCTAGCTTATGGTTGTACAGTAGACCATTAAGAGGATACTTGACATAATTAAGTGCTCACATGGAGGTGATGTAGTCGAACCCAATTCATAGTTCCCATAGGTTGATCTTAGTTTAGGGTTATAAAACTCAAACCAGGAAGGTAAGAGACAATGAAGAGACATTGTGAAGTTGTCTCAAAACCTGACGCGAATGAGAACCCATGAGGTGCTCGCCCCACCACATCCTTCCCAATATGTTCAGGACAAAGGGATGAAGAAGGGGCATGATTTAAGAATCCTGGGGCTGTACTTGCAGACAGGATGTCTGGGCATTCCTATTTATCCCATAAGGATGATAATCAAGCCATATGAAGTTCTGCAGAATGTAACAGAGTTTAGTATCCTCAAATAAGGATGGATGGATGTTATTTTAAAGTTCTTAGAGCTCAGACCATAGATTGAATGGATGGATGGAGACACTTACTGCATTAATTTTGAAACTCGACGTGAATGAGAATAGTAGGACTCCATATCACGCCATGTGCTCCTTGGGGAGGATTTAGGTCATGGGACTAAAAATGAAAGTCTGTATGGGCCCGATGAAAAGTTTCTGAGAATTCCTACGCACCCCATGATTATGGGAATCAAGCCATATATAGTTCTAGAAGCGGAATGGAAGGGTACCAAAGCATGGGACAATTCAGTTCTGCTGGTCTGTCCCACACAATTAAAGAAGCCGAATTTGATAGGTCGTGTTTTTTCTTTAGGATGGGTGGGTGTGTGTGTTTTTTGGGAAGCGATAAACCTATGATGGATAGTCCAGAATTCACTACAAGAATCAATCCATATGTAGGACTTGAAAAATTCTATGGTGGATGACGGATACCAAACATGATGTCCCCTCGAGTGAGAAAATCTCAAAGCAGTTCCATTTTTTGTCATGCGGTCAGGATGATAATGTCCCAATTTAGGGTCATATAATAGGACCATATCTAGAATTTTAATGTCTTACAGTAACGATGTAACAATTTAAAGTCATGTGGGACTAGAAAGTATAGTTTAATGTCATATGGTTGGACACATACAGATGAAATGGGGTTTTAGGTGGGGGATGTGCATGGCGGGATAAGGAATACTTGGCGTGAATGAGGACGAGGCCCAAACCACACCACACGAAATTCTGGGGAAGGAGTCTCGGGCCAAGGGGCAATAAATGGTCAGAAACTATGGGGATGGACCCGCAAAAAAAATGTGCAGGTGTTCTTACATATCCCATGAGGATTGGGATCAATCTATACATAGTTTTTAGTGTGCATTTTACGTGTAACACCCTAATATTTCATAGTACGTTATTTTTTGAAGTAATTTAATAACTTTCACATCATGAATCACCGAGTTCAAGTGCCACACGACTTACAAAACTATTCGTTCAAAAGTGATTATGAATAGTAGTAACTAAATTTCCAACATTCTATAATCTTTATAATTTTCGATTCCATATTATAAGTTTCTTAGACATAATGTAAGAGCAAATTCATTTTTTTATATCAAAGAGGTATTTTTCAAAAAAATGAAATTTTACAACCTTTTAATTGAGAATCCTTTTTAAATCCAATATTTGAATCTTTTATATATTCAATTTGACAAAATAAACTTCTTCTATTGAATCGGGACATAAAAATTAAGTTTCAATAAATTTTTGGTGTTTTTCTGATAACTTTCATATTTGGGTGAATAGTGGAAAATACTATATTATAACTGAAAAAAACTATTTTAATCAAATTAATTTATAGTGGTCAATTATACATTTTAATTGTTTGGAAGTATAATTATATTATATTTTTACCAATTAATCCAATTTTGGTCGTTGGAAGTAATTTCACTTTAAAATTGGACATAAATAAGTGTCAATCTTTTGATAGTTATTATTTCATAAAAATAAGCCTTCGGGTTTTGAAAACGAGAATTAATTTTAAATTAATTAATTAAAATCTTAAGTTTTGAAATTGGTAAAATATAATTCATTTTTGAATTCAGAATATCCAAATTAGCTTAGGGTAAATTTTTGGAATTTTTCTAAAAACATTCCATTTTTTATGAATAGTAAAAACACTGCGTTATTGTTTTAAACCGACTTTTTATTTAAATTATTAATTATTTTATTTAAATTTATTTTAGGTCAAAATAGATACATAATACCTATATGTGTTCAATTTAATTGATTGGATTTATTTTATAATAAGTTTAGATATATAAAATTTTATTGATCTTTTTACCGTCTTTTACACACCTTCTATGAGCATTTGAATATTTTCATAAAACATAATTTTACCACTTATGTGAGTAGAATTTCAAAACTGAAAAAGACATGGTTAACCTCAGTAAGTAAAATTTTGTTCAATAATATAAAAATAAATTGGTAAAGAGTAACTTTTCACTTTTATTTACCACGGTTAATAGTAAATAAGGTAATTAAGGGTAAAAATGATAATATAATTACCCTAACACACGTCCTAATTCTACTGGATAAATGTAATTCAACCAAAAACAGACTTAGTAATAAAATTTGATCCTTTAGGTCCACTTGGATTAGATTAGGAAATTTATTATTATTTAATTTAAAGAAGAGTTAAAAGTGTTAAATTCATGTATTCATAACTAAAAAAATTTAATATAGGGTTATACAAAAGATAAATTCAACTATAAATAATCATTATAAATCTAAAAAAATTCTACATAATGGTATTTTATTTATAATTTTTATACATTAAATAATTAATGTTATTTATGACACAATGATGATGCGGTAATTACCTTCTCAACAGCTCTCATGAATACCATGCACAAAATCATTACAAATCTCTTGGCTAATAGACTTGCTCGGGTGACTGATAAAGTTATTTCCGGGAACCAGTTTGGTTTTTTTAAAGGCAGGAATATTCAGGACTGCCTGATCATGGCCTCAGAATGCTTTAATCTTCTGAGGAAGACAACGCGGGGTGGGAATGTGGCTTTGAAGCTTGACATAAGAAAGGCTTTTGACACAATGGACTGGGTCTTTATTAAAAAGATTGTCCACAACTTTGGTTTCAGTGAGGTTTTTGTTCAATGGATAAAATATTTGATGGAATCTACCCACATCTCAATTCTGGTTAATGGGACACCGGTAGGATATTTCACTTGTTCAAGGGAGGTGAGACAGGGTGACCCACTCTCTACAATTATCCTTGAAATTTCTGAGCACTACCTAAGCAGAATCCTTACCAACATGGTGGAAATGGAAAACTTGCAACCATCAAAGCGACTAGAGGTCTCTCTACTCCCTCTCAATTATTTTTTTCTGATGATATGGTCATCTTCACACAGGGGAATAGAAATAACATCAATCACTTGAGATAAGCACTATTTTGTTACGATAAGGTGCCTGGGCAAGAAATAAACTGGAACAAATCCCTTATTTACTTTGGTAAAAATATAACAGTGACAAGAATGACCCAGCTAATTAATTACCTTTGTATCAAAGAGGGAGACCTACCTTTTATGTATCTTGGTCTTCCTATGTTATGGGGAAAACCCTGGGCCTCCCACTTTGCATAGGCTTTATCAGAGATAAAGAGAACTCTTGCGTCTTGGAAGGGAAATTCTTTATCAATGGAAGGACGAATATGTCTTGTCAAACATGTGGTAATCTCAAAACTGGTCTACTCTCTCATGGTTTATATGCGGCCTATCTCTGTTGTGAAAAAAAATCAATTCCATGATGAAGAACTTTGTATGGAGTGGAAATATGTTAGAAAGGAAGCTCATCACTGTTAATGGAGTACATGTTGCCTACCTATCAAGAAGGGAGGACTGGGAATTAAGAACCAAAACTACTTCAATCAGGCATTACAAGCCAAATTCCTCTAGAATCTTATTCACAGCAGCTCTGCCTATCTTTATTTCTTGAGGAGAAGAATTCTTGCAAGGATTATTGATGGGAAGCATGAATACATGGACTCTTCAATCTAGCCTGTCTTGAGAATGGTGTTCAGCACAATCATGAAGCACTCACGGTGGGTTGTCAATGCAGACTCAAGTCTGAATTTCTGGACCACCAATTGGACGGGTACAATACTTATTGATAGATTTAACAATGAGGAACAGATTATTGCCAGCAATAGATCCATCAAATACCAGCTCCAACACTGGGGGAAATTCCAGAAGACATTGTCTCTATCACTGAAAAATATGACTTTATCAATCATGAGGACATACTGATAAGGGAAGGGTCTCAAAATGGAATGCTAAATTTCAAAAAATTAATATACACATGCTTCAGGATGAAACAAGTTGGATTTGTGCGCTGGACAAAAAATCGTTACTTCCCTCTAGATTTACACTAATCTGGATAGTTTTCCTAATAAAATTCCAGTGGAGGTGAGCATTCAGAGGCTCATAATCACCTTATGCTCAAGATTCACTCTATGTGGTTAGCATAGAGATAATTTGGATCACTTGTTTTTATCCTGAAATACGGAATCATCTCTATGGAACATGATTCTAAATACATTTGAGCTTGAACCCCCTAATACTTACTCTGTTACATAGTTTATACAGCAGCTGCTAGAATTCCAGCAATCCAAACAACTGAATGCTATGTTGTAGGTTGCCTGTACTAAAATCTTACATGCTGTCTGGAGGGATTGCAATAACTCTGTTCATAGGCATGCAAGATTTCATGAATCTACTACAATTAGCAGTATTATTTTGGCCATCCAAAATGCCAATTCACTGATAAATGAGAATTCTAACAACTCGGTCAGAGAGTTTATGATTCTCAGGCGCTTAAAGGTTGCAGGTTACTATCCCAAGCCAAGGGGCATGATGGAGGTGATATGGAATGCCCCCTTCACTGGATGGATAAAATGCAACATGGATGGGGCCTCCAAATGAAACCTGGGACCCTCCGGTTTCGGGGTTAGTTTTAGAGATCAATATGGGTAGGTTGTGATGTGTAGTTATGGTCCTTGTGGGCATGCTACAGCATTGGAAGCTGAAATGATGGCACTCATAAATGCGGTGGACATCGCTTGCCAACGACATTGGAACAACATTTGGTTTAAATGTGACTCGGAAACGGTGGTGCATACAATAAGGATGGGTCAATCAAGACAATCATGGAAAATGGAAGGTAAGAGGATAAATTGTATTGACAAGATCTCCTCTCTGAATTACATCATCACACACACATTCCGGGAGGCGAATCACATTGCAGATGGAATTTTAAACAAAGGGGTGTTGCAAGAAGGGAGCATTCACAGTAACACCCTTCCTAATGAAATGGATCCTTTTCTTACTACGTAAAAATGTAAAATGCCTCTATTCCGACTTGTGTAATGTTTTAACTTTCTCAATTTAAGAGCCTCTACGCTAACTTTTCTCAAAAAAATATCCTTTGATAAATTTTACACTTGTTTGATGTTTATTTTTTATGATACCAATATTCCATATTGTAATTAAGGTTTTCTGATATGTTTGACTATGGACGAGTCATTTTTATGCCATTCATGTTTTTTGGTTAAATTATTGATATTTCATATGCTAGTTTTAATACGAATGTTTATGTTATATTTCAACCTCTTCGTAAGATGAATGTGTTGGACTAGTATGTTCTAGGTTGGGGATAGATAAAAGTAGTTCCTCCGGGTTGGGGTCTAGTAACAGAAGACCCTCCGGGTTGGAGTCCAGTTACAGAGTCTCTCTAGGTTGGAGTCTGGTTACAGAGTCTCTCCGGGTTGGAGTCCGGTTATAGAGACTCTCCGGGTTTGTGTCCGGTTACAGAGGCTCTCCGGGTTGGAGTCCGGTTACAGAGGATCTCCTTGTTGGAGTCCGGTTACCAAGGCTCTCTGAGTTGGGGTTTAGTTACAGTTAGCCCCTAGGTCCTGGAATGAGGCCTAGACACCCAAATTGAAGTCTGGTACTATATATTCCCTCATTATGAAATTTGTTATTACATGTGATTTTTAGACAAGTTGAATATCCATGTGAATATTAATATGGTAATTTTTGATTTATTTTTTCCATATTATGTTCATGTTTTTGTTTAAAAGGATGTTGTTTTTATTACACATCTTGCCTTAAAAGTTTATAGCTTCTACAAAATTGTTACCCTTACTGAGCATCAGAGCTCACCCGTTTCTTTTGTTTTATTTTCCCAGGATCCCAAGAAGTGTTTTATGATTGAGATGTAGGGTTAAGATAAGGGAACAATGGTGTTATCAAAGAATTATCTATGTTGTAATGTATGTTAGAAAGTGTAATATAATGTTCATGTATGTAATCTACTTTCCATGAATGCCAATCTGATCGGTCCTTCGGGACTTGATTCCTTGTAATCAAGCCAATTTATAAAAATAATACACTGACATTGGGTAACTGGATTTGGGGTGTTATAGTTGGTATCAAAGGATATTTAGAAATAACCTTGGAAACTAGATTTATATAAACTTTTATTAGGTCACAATACCCTACGATAGACTCTAAGGATTAGTATAGATGACATTCGTAGAAAATTTGTAATGTAGAGATTTTGTGAGTTTTCCAAGAAATACACCCCTCTCTGGATACGAGCAGGTAGAGGTGGCTCTAGAATAGATGGGTATAGGGGTAAAACCTAAAAACACCACATTGAGCTATAATAGAATGGGAACTGGTGCACAAAAATGGGCCTTGTGGTACTCTTAGTTACGACACTCCAAAAGTATATCCTTAGGATAATTCACATTTTCATTACAAGACATTATGAATAATTTAGGAGTAAATACTTTCTCAATGAAAACGTTTTTATGATTATGGATTACATCCATAAATTGTTCAATTTAAGTTAGGTATTTTACATGTTTGAAATTGTGCATTGTGATTTATAAACTGATCTAGTGTATGCCATTGTTTAGAAATGGCACCCAGTAGAAGGAATGAGAACTCCAGCAATATGTTTGATCCAAAGATTAAGAAGGATTGTATATTTCATGGTATTAAACCAAAATTTGGAATGGAAATAGTATCCATCATAGTCTCATCATATGAATAAATATCATCATGTGTTAATAAGATAAGTAAAGAATTCTCTGAGTCCTATGGCTTAGAAGGGAATTAAGAGAAGAAAAGGATGGTAGAGAGAATAGGGGATAAAGGAAATAGGGGAAAGAAGTATTTTTTCATATGTGATAACTGTGGAATGGTTCACCTTGTTAAATTCTTGAATGGAATGGGAGTTTTTTATAAGTGTGGAGAATAAGGACACCAAGTACGTGATTTCAAGGGTAAGAAAAAGGTTTCAAATGTAAAATGCTTTATTTGCAAGGAGTCCGGACACTACGTGAATCAATGTCCCAGTCATCAGAGTATACCACAAATGATGCAATGGGATAATAATCATGTTATGATATTACCACAGATGAAGAGGAATGACTAGTGTTCTTATGTTGTTAATAGTGAATTATGTCATTTCAGTGTTGTATTGATGATGTACCAATTATATGAATTCTGAAAATAAACAAGGATTGTACTGCAGTAATATTTCATTGAGGATTTGAGATTATATTGTTCTATGAAAAGTGACTCAACAAAAAGTTAAACTTTTTGGAAAATACATGTTTGGAGAAATGATAAACCTTAATATGGTCCTGATACTGAGATAGTAATTTTGGAATAAGAGATGGTTTATTTGGATAAATTATATTGGATATTCTGGACTACTATGGAACTGATTAATGGTTTGTTTATTTATTCATTGTTGGAGTATTCCAAATTTTTGGATATAAGGATTGTATATAGTATTCTATAAATAAGGGAGCATGAATGTAATAAATAAGGTTTTATGGTAATTCAGGGTATTATCGTGTTTTAAAATTATACATTATGAAGGTATTCACATGTTTTTATGTGGAAAAAAATATCTTCATCATGTTTACCTTATAAATTTTGGACTATGAGTTTGGACAGAAGTATTTTGGATAAGGCAAAAGTTTGGAATGATTTAATATTGACAGTGGATACTATCATTATGGATAATGCATTTCTGTATTTTATTTTTGGATTATTATAAAAAGAACAACATAGAGGTAGGGCGACAACTCATCACGTCCGACAATGCCTCGAGACTTGAACCCACAACCGAAGGGCGACAAGGGTGCATCACCTACCACTGGCCTACGTGATGTCCTGAATTGTATAATGTAGTTTCTTTTTTTAAAATGTCTAAAAGGTGAATTTTTAATTCATTATATTTGGAACCCTATACGATTAGAATAAGTAGAATATTCTTTTTAAATATTTTTGAGTGAAAGATGAGTTTGTGGTAGGAATTAGATGAAAGATAAAACTCTACATGTCAAGTATATATTATTTTCCTCTTATTCTATGGATAAATTTATTCATAAACTTTAGGTACGGGATCATAAAACCATACATGTGTTATCCTAATGTCTGATGTTTTTTGAATTGATGGTATTTTAAATCATCATAGATTGATGGATTTGAGGTCGTCAATTTTACACTTACTTGTGATTGATGACCTCACCAACTCCCTATAAATATTTACATTTTCCTCCAATTATATGTCTCTAATTTCCACCAATGTTCTCCTAATCAAGATCATAATTTGGTGGTGACCCTTTCGTTTCCATTTCCCTCTTATTAAGACTAAATGTTGTTAACCCACTTTCCGATGTTGCTTTTCCACAAAGGTATTTTCTATTTTCAACATTTTATTTTCGAAGATTAATTTTAAATTTCGAGGACACAATTTATTGAAGGAGCGAATAATATAACATCCCAATATTTCATAGTACGTTATTTCTTCAATGTAATTCAATAACTTGTACTACACGCAACGCTGAGTTCAAGAGCACCACGACTTACCAAACTAGCCGTTCAAAAGTTCTTATGAATAATAGTAACTGAATTTTCAACATTATATAATCCTTATAATTTTATAATCCATATTATGAGTTTCTTAGACATAATGTAAAAACAAATTAATTTTTTCCAGATAAAAGAAGTATTTTTCAAAAAATGCAATTTTACAACCTTTTAATGGTGAACGCTTTTTTAAATCCAATATTTGAAAATTTTATATATTAAATTTGACAACATAAACTTATTATTTAGAATCAGAACATAAAAATTTAGTTTTAATAAAGTTTTGGTGTTTTTCTGATAACTTTCAAATTTTGGTGAATAGTGAAAAATAATATATTTTAATAAAAACAACTTTTTTAAAAAAAATTATAGTGTTAAATTATACATTTTAATGGTTTGAATTATAATTAGATTATATTTTTACCATTTAATTTCATGTTGGTCATTGAAATAATTTCACATTGAAATTGGACATAGAAAACTGCCAATATTTTGATAGTTATTATTTCTTAAAAATACACTTTTTGTATTTGACAACATGAATTTATTTTAAATTAATTAATGCAACTTATATGTTTTTAAATTGGTAAAATATAATTCATTTTTTAATTCAGAATATTAAAATTATCTTAGGGTAAATTTTTGGTATTATTCTGAAAACTTTTAATTTTTGATGAATAGTGAAAACACTGCGTTATTGTTTTAAACCGACTTTTTATTTAAATAATTAATTATTTTATTTAAATTTATTTTAGTTCAAAATAGATACATAATACATATATATGGTCAGTATAATTTGTTGGTGTAATTTTATAATAAGTTTATATATATATATATATAATTTTATTGAACTTTTTACCGTCTTTTACCCACCTTCTTGGAGCATTGGAATATTTGCATAAAACATAATTTTACCGCTTCATTGAGTTGAATTTAAAAACACTGAGAGGTATGGGTAACCTCTGTAATAAAAATTCGGTTCAATAAGATGAAAATATTTTTTGGTGAATGGTAACGTTTGAATTTGTTTTACCACTATTAAAACTAAATATGGT
This sequence comes from Viscum album, assembly GCA_963277665.1. Taxonomy (NCBI): domain Eukaryota; kingdom Viridiplantae; phylum Streptophyta; class Magnoliopsida; order Santalales; family Viscaceae; genus Viscum; species Viscum album. Next base: position 694,294,640 of record OY728145.1, read on the forward strand.
AATTAAGGGTAAATATGATATTATAATTACCCTAACACATGTCCTAATTCTATTGGATAAGTGTAATTAGACCAAAAAATAATTTTTGAATAAAATTTCATCCTTTAGGTTCACTTTAATTAGATTAGGACATTCATTATTATTTAATTTAAAGAAGAGTTAAAAGTGTTAAATTCATGTTTTCATGATTAAAACATTTTTAATATATGGTTATACAAAAGATAAATTCATAAATAAATATTTATTAGTAAGCCAAAATTATTTCCTACATAATGTTATTTTATTTATAATTTTTTGACATTAAATAATTAAAGTTATTTATGACACAATGATGTTGCAGTAATTACCTTCTTAATGAGATATTAAAATAAATGATATTATAAATTTATAAATAAATGTAATTTGAGACTTTTTATGAATTCCACTAATTTTATAGGTTAATATGACATGTTATGGTTGATTATATAAATTTTTTTCGAAGTGATAATGTTGTTATTACTTTCACAAAAACAAAATATTAAATAGTGTCAAAACTGACATAAATTAATTTTTAAAACAAATATTATATTATTGGTTAATGTAATATTCATAAAAGTATAACATTCCGCCAAAGGTATTAAATAATACTATATATGTAATTAATGAACTACATGAGAGGGAATCCAACCTAAACATGTCTAAAACCCATTGGTTGAGAGGATTTCGACCCATCCCCATCTTAAATTCAAAATAAATCCATTAGGATCCATTATAAACCGAAAATTATTTTACAATAAAATAATATTTTATGTTTTCCCTAAGTTGCCATGCACCCCTCTTCTAAAAAGGTCCATTCCCCTTCTCTCAAATTCACACCTCCAAAGATATTTGGCTCGGCCAACCCCTTCCACAATATCCTCCTATATTCCATCAAATCAAACTAGAGGCCTTAATCTGGTCATAAATCCAACCTAAGGTTCCCTTTTGATCTACTCAAAAGGAAACACCTGAAAAAGATGAAATAATTTCACCACCCACTTCCAAGTTATTTTCTTCTTCCACTTCCTCTTTCTTTTTTGTTTCCATCATAATCTAATAAATCATGAACCATCTACATACTGTGATGTTATTATTAATATGGTACAACCTTATTTTTTATTCTCTCCATCCTATAAATGACAAAGTTACCATACCTGTGTACGTACGGCTTACTGTCTCCACATCGTGCTGTAGTTTTTCATTCAACAATTCACTTTTTGGATGGGTATAATAATGTGTATAATTGATTTAAATAATAAAAATAACATGTTAATGATTCTTTATATACGATATACCATCCAATTTCAAACAATTACATCATCAATATAATGATATTTTTTCTCATGTGTACGTACGTATTACCGTCTCCACGACGCGATGAGATTCATTTCCACGTTCACCAATCAAAGATGATTATAAAAATATATATTATTAATAAGTATGTAATATATGAGATAATAATTATAACAGATATATATCTGTGTGTGTGTGTGTGTGTGTGTTTGTATGTGTGTATTTACATTCATCTCATTCACTTACTTCCATTCAATACGATATGAAAACAGAAATAGCGTTTATGCGTACGTACGGCCTACTGTCTCCATAAACGGTGTTTTTCATTTCAGATATCCATGTATTATACATATTTATATTATAAATATATATTATATATAAATCATTTTTATATTCTGGATGTATTTTAATCATGATCTAAATGATATGATCAAGAATAACAAGTTATAATGTGTACGAAAAAGAAAGCGATTATTTCCAGAAATGTTAATTTAACATAGAAATATTTATTAACTGGGTAGTATAAGTTTATAAATGAATAATTTATGTTATAATAAATATGAATATGGTTCTGTTATATTTTAATAAGATACTATTGTAATTATACAGGAGGTTAAATGTACCCTCGACCAAATTAAAAGTACAAGGTAAGAGAAAATTCTACAATCTATTCATTATACAAGGATGTTTATACATAATTATTTTATCATCCACATCCATGTTACATAAAACTTATTTCAAAACATTTTTACAATTTACTAGAAAATGGGTTAAATTCATTTATACCCTTATTTGAGCTTATATGTTTTTGAAAGGGATCTTTCCATTTTTTCCAAACAAGGTACCTTATAACCTTTTCGATAAAATTAATGTAAGAATGTCTTTTCTAACTTATACGGCAGGTGCGGCTATTTTCCGCCATTATAACATCATCAATTCTTCCCTTATAATCTTATAATAATATTTTCAATATAAATTTTTTCTTTATAATTATGTGACTCTTAAATGATTTCAAAATAGAAAGAGACATTTCTCTCAAATAGTTTTGATTTCATCTTTTTCAACATCCTTTGATAAATTTTTCACTTGTTTGAAGTTGATTTATTATGATACAAATCATCCATTTTGTATTTATGGTATTGTGATACGTTTGATTTTGGATGAGTTATTTTTATTCACTTTATGGTTTATGGTTAAAGTATTGACATTTCGTATGCTATTTTTAAAATGAAGGTTTATGTTATATTTCACCCTCTCCTTAAGATGAATGTGTTGGACTAATATGTTCTAGGTTTGAGACTGGTAAATGTAAGACCTGTGGGTTGGGGTCCAGTTTCAGCAACCCTCCAGGTTGGGGTTCGATTACACAGGCCCTCGTGGTTAAAGTCCGGTTACAGAGGCTTTCTGGGTTGGAGTCCGGTTACAGAGGCTCTCCGGGTTGGAGTCTGATGACAGAGGCTCTCCGGGTTGGAGTCCGGTTAGAGAGGCTCTTCGGGTTAGTGCCCAGTTACAGAGGCTCTCCATGTAGGGGTCCAGTTACAGTTAGCCACTAGATCCTTGCACGAGGCCTTGACATCGAAATTGAATTTTGGTACTATATATTCCCTCATTATGTAATTAGTTATTACATGTGATTATTCTACAAGTAGAATATCCATGTGCATGTTAATATGGTAATTTATGATTTATTTTTTCCATATTATGTTAATGTTTATGGTTAAAATGTTGTTGTTTTTTATTACACATCTTGCCTTAAAATTTTACAGTTTCCGCTAAATTTTTACCCTTACTGAGCATCAGAGCTCACCACTTTCTTATGTTTTATTTTCCCAGGATCCCAAGAAGTGTTTTATGATTGAGATGCAGGGTTAAGATAAGGGAAAAATGTCATTATCAAAGAACTATCTATGTTGTAATGTATGTTAGAAGGTGTAATGTAATATTCATGTATGTAATCTACTTTCCAAGAATGCTAAACTAATCGGTCCTTCGGGACATGATTCATTGTAATCATGCCAATGTATTAAAATAATGCACTGACTCTGGGTAACTAGATTTGGGGCACTACAGTTGGTATCAAAGGACGTTTAGTATTAACCTTGGAAACAAGATTTAGATATACTATGATTAGAGCACATTACCCTAAGATAGACTCTAAGGATTTGTATAGATGATCTTACTATAACTTTTTTAATGTAGAGATTTTCTGAGTTTTCCAGGAAATACATCCCAATCTCGATACGAGCAGGTAGAGGTGGCTCTGCCATAGATGTACCTAAAGATAAAACCTGAAAAAACCGCTTCGAGCTAGACTTGAATGGGAAACGGGTATACGACAACAGGCCTTACTGCACTCTTGGTTACAACACCCCTGAGGGATATGCTTAAGATAATTCACATTTTCATTAAAAGCTTATGAAGAATTTAGGAGTAAATAATTTCTCAAATAATACGTTTTTATGATTATGGTTTATATCCATAAACTGTTCAATTTACATTAGGTATTTTACAAGTTTGGAATTGTTCATTGTGATTCATAAACTGACCTAGTGTATTCCATTATTTATAAATAGCACCCATTAGAAGAAATGAGAATACCGGTTATACGTTTGATCCAAAGAGTAAGAAGGATCATATCATTCATGGAAATAATATAACATTTTGAAGGGAATTAGTCTCCCACATATTCTCATCATATTAATAAATAGTATCCTGTGTTAATAAGATATGTAAAGAATTATTTGAGTCATATGGATTTTAAGTGAAGCAAGAGAAGAAAAAGATGGTAGAGAGAATGATGGATAAATGAAAGAGGGGAAGGAAGTATTTTCCTATTTGTGATAACTGTGGAAAGAATCCCCTTGGTAAATGTTTGAAGGGAATGGGAGTTTTTTATAAGTGTGGAAAAAAATAACACCAAGTACGTGATTTCTAGGTAAGAAAAAGGTTTCAAATGTAAAATGCTTCATCTCCGAGTAGTCCGGACACTACGCGAATCAATGTCCCAGTCATCGGAGTATACCGCAAATGATATTGTTGGACAATAATAATGTTATGATATTACCATAATTGAAGAGGTATGACTAGTGTTATTATGCTTTTATTAAATAATTATGTCATTTCATTGTTGTATCGATGATATACCAATTATATGAATTATGGAAATAAATAAGTATTTTATTGCTACACTATTTCATTGAGTATTTGATATTATATGGTTCTATGAAAAGTGACTCAACAACAAGTTAAAATTTTTTCAAAATACTTGGTTGGAGGAAAGATAAACCTTAATATGGTCCTGATACTAAGGTTGTAATTTGGTAATAAGAGATGGTTGATTTGGTTAAATTATATTGGATATTCTAGACTACCTTGGAACTGATTAATGGTTTTTTTATTTCATCATTGTTGGAGTATTCAATATTTTTGGATATAAGGAATGTATAAAGTATTCTATAAAGAATAATGGATCATTAATTTAATTGATAAGGTTTTATGGTAATTTAGGGCATTACCATCTTTTAAAAGTATACATGATGAAGGTATTCACATGCATTTATGTGGTAAAAAAGATCTTCATTGTTCTTAACTTCCTTATAAATTTTGGACTATGAGTTTGGACAGAAGTATTTTGGATAAGACTAATGGTTGGAATGAATTAAGTTTAACAATGGATACTATTTTTATGGTTAAATCATTTCAGAAAGTTATTTTTGGATTGTTAAAAAAGGACAACTGGAGTTCAGGCAACAACTCATCGCGTCCGACAAGGCTGCGAGACTTGAACCCACAACCGAATGGTGACAAAGGTGCATCACCTACCACTGGCCTAGGTGATGCCTTGGATTGTATAATGTAGTTTATTTTTTTTAAACATCTGATAGGTGAATTTTAAATTCATTATTTTTGTAACCCTATACTATTAGGATAAATAGAATATTTTTTTGAAATCATTTGGTGTGAAAGATGAGTTTGTGGTAGGAATTGGTTGAAAGATGAAACTCTACTTGTCAGGTATATTTTTTCCCTCTTATTCTATGGATAAATTAATTCTTAAACTTTAGGGAAGGGATCTTAAAACCAAACATGTGTTGTCCTAATACCATATGTTTTCTTGAACCGATGGTATTTTAAATCATCATAGATTGATGGATTTCAGGCCCTAAATTTTACACTTTCTTGTGATTGATGACCTCAATCACTCCCTATAAATATTTACGTTTTCCTTAAATTATGTGTCTTTAAATGCCACCAATGTTCTCATAATAGAGATCATAATTTGGTGGTCACCCTTTTGTTTCCCTTTCCCTCTTATTAAGACTAAATGTTATTAACCTAATTTCTGATGTGAGATTTCCAAAAAGTTATTTTCTATTTTCATTCTTTTATTTTCAAAAAATAATTTCAAATTGTGAGGATGCAATTTATTGAATGAGGGGAGATTTTAATACCCCACGATTTCATAGTATGTTATTTCATTAATGTAATTCAATAACATTCACAACATGCAATGTCGAGTTCAAGTGCACCACGACTTACCAAACTAGCCATTCAAAAGAAGTTATGAATAGTAGTAACTAAATTTTCAACTTTATAAAATCCTTATAATTTTAGAATCCATATTATGATTTTCATAGACATAATGAAAGAACAAATTCATTTTTTCAGATAAAAGAAGTATTTTTCAAAAATTGCAATTTTATAACCTTTTAATGGAGACCCCTTTTTAAATCTGATATTTGAAACTTTTATATATTCAATTTGACAAAATAAAATTCTTCATTAGAATCGGGACATAAAAATTTAATTTTAATAAATTTTTGGTGTTTTCCGATAACTTTCATATTTTGGTGAATAGTAAAAAATACTATATTTAACTGATAAAAACATTTTTTTTCAAAATAATTTATAGTGTTCATAATACATTTTAATGTTTTGTAAGTATAATTAGATTATATTTTTAGCATTTAATTAAATTTTGGTCATTGATGTAATTTCACTTTGAAATTGGACATAAACAAGTGTCAATCTTTTGATAGTTATTATTTCTTAAAAATGTGCTTTTTGGTTTTGACAACGAGAATTAATATTAAATTAATTAATTCAACTTCTATGTTTTGAAATTGGAATAATATAATTCATTTTTGAATTCAGAATATCAAAATTATCTTAGGGGTAATTTTTTGTATTTTTCTGAAAACTTTCAATTTTTGATGAATAGTGAAAACACTACATTATTGTTTAAAACTGACTTTTTATTTAAATAATTAATTATTTTTTTTAAATTTCTTTTAGATAAAAATAGATAAATAATACCTATATATGTTCAATTTAATTTATTTGAGTCATTTTATAATAATTTGAGATATATATAATTTTATTGAACTTTTTACATTCTTTTACCCACCTTCTAGGAGCTTTTGAAAATTTGAATAAAACATAATTTTAAAACTTCTGTGAGTTGAATTTCAAAAATCCGAGAGACACGAAAAACCTCAATAAGTAAAATTTTGTTCAATAAGATGAAAATAATGTTTGGTGATTAGTAACTTTTGACTTTTATTTTCCACATTTAAAACTAAATAGGTTAATTAAGGGTAAAAATGATCTTATAATTACCCTAAAACATGTCCTAATTATACTGGATAAATGTAATACGACCAAAAAAACCTTAGGAATAAAATTTTGTCCTTTAGGTCCACTTGGATTATATTAGTACATTTATTATTATTTAATTTAAAGAAGAGTTAAAAGTGCTAAATTCAGGTTTTCATAACTAAAACATTATTAATATAGTGTTATAAAAAAGATAAATTTGACTATAAATATCTTTTAGAAATATAAAAATATTTCCTACATAATGGTATTTTATTTATAATTTTTAGACATTAAATAATTAATGTTATTTATGACACAATGATGATGCAGTAATTACCTTCTTAATGACATATTAAAATAATTGATATTATAAATATCCAAATAAATGTAATTTGAGACTTTTGATGAATTACACTAATTTTCAAGGTTAATATTACATTTTAGGGTTGATTAGATAATTTTTCTGAAGTGATAAGGTTGTTATGACTTTCAAAAAAACAAAATATTAAATAGTTCTAAAATTGAAATAAATTAATTTTTAAAACAAATATTATATAATTGTTTGATATAATATTCCTAAAAATATAAGGCTTAGAAAAAGGGCTTAAATAATATTATATATGTCATTAATTAACCACTTGAGGTCCTTTTGTATGTTTAGAGTGAGTTTATTAACTATACAGTGTAACAATACAGTAATACACGGTAAAAGTTAAACTATTTTACTAAGAGTTAAATCTAAAAGATAAGATTAAAATGGTAACCTAAACTTGTCTAAACCTATTGGTTGAGAGGATTTAGACCTATCCCCACCTTATATTCGAAATAAATCAATTACAATCCATTATAAACCGAAAATTATTTTATAATAAAATAATATTTTATGTTTTTCCTAAGGTGCCCCTCACCCCTCTTCTAAAAAGGGCACGTCATCTTCTCTCAAATTCACACCTTCAATGACATTTGGATCTGCCAACCCCTTCCCAAATATCCTCCCAACTACCCTCACTTCAATCAAGATGTATTTATTTGGTCATAAAGTCAACCTACAGATCCCTTTTGATCAACTCAAAAGGAAACACCCGAAAAGATGTAATAATTTCAGCACCCTCTTTTAAGTTCATTTCTTCTTCCACTTCTTCTTTCTCTATTGTTTCCACACTAAAGTAATAAATATAGTAAATTATACCTAATGTTATGTTATTATAAATATGGTAAAATGATATTTTTTATTCTCTTCATCCTATAAATTACAAAATCACCATACGTGCGTAAGTACGACTTATCGTCTCCACGTCATGGTGTAGTTTGTCATTCAACAATTCACTATTTTGATGGGTATAATAATGAGTATTATTTATTTAAATAATAAATATAACATTTTAATGATTCTTTATATATTATATACTACCCAATTTCATACAATTGCATCATAAATATAATGATATTTTCGCTCATGTGTACGTACGGATTACCGTCTCCACGACACGATGAGATTCATTTCCACGTTCACCATTCAAATTTTTTTATAAAAATATATATTATTAATTAATTATGTAATATATGACATAATAATTCTACTAGATATATGTGTGGGTGTGTGTGTTTGTGTGTATATGAAAAAAGAAACAATGTTTATTCTTACGTACAAACTATCATCTCAATAAACATAGTTTTCCACTTCATAAATCTATCTATTATACATATTTATATTCTAAATCTATATGATATATAAATAATTTTTATATTCTGGAAGTATTTAAATCATGATCTAAATGATAAGATCTAGAATAACTAGTTAAAATATGTACGAAAAAGAAAGCGATTATTACCCGAAGTGTTAATTTAACATGGAAATATTTATTAAATGGGTAGTATAAAGCCATAAATTAATCATGTATGATTCATTAAATACGAATATGGTTCTGGTATAATTTAATAACATACTACTTTCATTATACAGGAGGTTAAACATACCCTTGACCTAAGGAAAAGTACAAGGTAAGGATTAATTCTACAATCTCTTCATTATCGGAGGTTTTTTATATGTAATTATCTACTAGGTTCTCTGTATCATCCACCTCCATGTTTCTTAAAATGTATTTCAAAACATTTTACTATTTACTATATAATGTGTTAAGTACATTTATACCCTTATTTGACCTTATATGTTTTTGAAAGAGATCTTTATGTCGTTTTCCAAACAAGGTACTTTATAACCTTTTCGACAAAATTAAGGTAAGAATATATTTTTTATCTTATACGGAGGGTGTGGCTATTTTCTGCTGTTATAACATTCTAGAATCTTCCCTTACAAATTTATAAGAATATTTTCAAAATAAGTGTTTTCTTTATAATTTTATTGACTCTTAAATGATTTCAAAATAGAAAGAGATATTTCTCCCAAATAGTTTTTATTTCATCTATTTCAACATCCTTTGATAAATTTTACACTTTTTTGAAGTTGATTTGTTATGATAAAAATATTCCATATTGTATTTAAGGTTTTATGATATGTTTGAAAGTGGATGGGTTATTTGTTTTTATTCATGGTTTATGGTTATGGTATTGACATTTCATATGCAAGTTTTAATACGAATGTTTATGTTATATTTCAAACTCTTCTTAAGATAAATTTGTTAGACTAGTATGTTCTAGGTTGGGGACTGGTAAAATTAAGCCCTTCGGGTTGGGTTTGGTTAGAGAAGACCATTTGGGTTGCAGTCCGATTACAGAGGCTCTCCGGGTTGGAGTGCGGTTATAGAGGCTCTCTGGGTTGGAGTACGGTTACCGAGGCTCTCCGGGTTGGAGTCCGGTTACAGTGGCTTTTTTGGGTGGATTCCAGTTACAGAGTTTCTTCGAGTTGGATTCTAGTTATAGAGGGTCTCCAGATTGGGGTCCAGTTATAGTAAGAAACTAGGTCTTGGCATGAGGCCTTGACACAAAAATTAATTTCCAGTACTATATATTCCCTAATTGTAAAATTAGTTATTAGATGTGATTATTCGACTAGTAGAATATCCATGTGCATGTTAGTATGGTAATTTTTGATTTATTTTTTCCATATTATGTTCAAGTTTATGTTTAAAAGGATATTGTTTTTATTACACATCTTGCTTTAAATGTTTATAGCTTCTGCTAAATTGTTACCACTACTGAGCATCTGAGCTCACCCCTTTCTTATGTTTTATTTTCCCCGGATCCCAAGAAGTGTTTTATGATTGATATGCAGGGTTAAGATAATGTAACAATGGAGTTATCAAAGAACTATCCATGCTATAATGTATGTTAGAAAGTGTAATGCAATGTTCATGTATGTAATCTACTTTCCGTGAATAGTAAACTGATCGGTCCTTAGGGACTTGATTCCTTGTAATCATGCCAATGTATTAAAATAATTCACTGACTCTGGGTAACTAGGTTTGGGGAATTACATAACATCATGTAGGAAAATATGAAGGAGGGACTAACTTCTATAAGGATAGTACATGGTGAGACTCTTTCATACCCGACGTAAATGAGGACGTAAATCCACACATGCCACACCACGCAATCCTATGAATTTCAGGGCCAAAAGGCCGAATAGAAAAGGTAACTTGTAGAACCTAATCTAGAACTAATGGAAAGATTCCCTGGAGTTATTATTAATTCCATGAGGATGGGAGTCAATCCCTATGTAGTTCTGGAAGGTCTAGTTTATCATCTTGCAAGAAGGACATAAAGAGGCCTTAGTTTTTGGTCATAGAGATCAGACTATAGGTATGTGAGAATCTTCCAAATGGGAAAAAACCATGACCATATTCGTAATCCCACGAGATCTATGCTCGATGTGGGAAACAAGGGTGGAGAAGGTCTTTGAAACACATAGAATACACATAGAGGGGAAATCAGTACAGAGTCCTGGACGACCCCTCACCATGACTTTTTCCTCCTAACGTGACAAATGTGCACTGTGGGGTAGTACCAAGAGTGTCAAAATTCCTCCTGGATATGATGGAGTGGAAAAAGAAGTGAATCATACAAAAGATATTTAGGGCTTGATGGGGTGGTGTGATGATGGAGGAAAACAATTTACCATGTCTAAAAGATAGAATCCCTATCTTGTGACCTAAAATGTGAATAACAAATGAGGGTCGACCACTGATCGAATTCGCAATGCAAGACTTATATCAAATTGTCATTTGGAATCCTCGTGGAAGTTGGCCTCAGATGGTAGGAGAACTTTGGTGCCTAACATCCATGTCGTTAAAAGGTCCTTTCAAATGTGAAATATGATGAAAGCGCAACTGAAGTGGAACATGCACCATGAGGATGGGTGAGAACATGTCTACATATAATTCATCACTCTCAGTCCTAAATTACAGTTCTTCTGAACAAATAGGAGTATTTCTAAAGAGGGACGAGGGGCCCAATTTGAGATCAAATGACTCAAAAAAGATGAGTGTGGAACAAGGTGAAGAAGATCTCACAGGATAAGAGGTAAATGGTTTGGTTTTTAATAACCTGATGTGAATGAGGACATATTCCCATACCACACTATATACCCCTCTCCTGGAATAATTCAGGCCATGTGGCCCGGACGATAGGGATGTTTCTAAGAAATGGGGCTGGACTCGAAAGCTAAATGTATGGGCAGACCTATGTATCCCATGTGGATGGGATTCAAGTCATACGTAGTCTTGGGGGTTTCATGCGATTTTACGTCATGAGGCAAGGACATAGATTGGTAAAAAGGATGAATCACCGTACTTATTATGTGGGAGACCACATATCAGGAAACAAATTGAGGATAATTGTTGACCACGTTCGCAACATAGAATATGTATTGTGTAACCAGGGATGGAGGCAAACAATTGAGCATCGACCGTTTACCATAATCGCCATAAGGGACATGTTTCAAATTGTCACTCTATATCTTCGAGGACTTTGGACCAAATTGGTAGGCGAGCCCTAAGGCCTAACATTCATGCCGCACTGGGGTTCATTTTGGATGTGAATGATTGTGGTAACCCATGTGATGGGACACACGAATCATAGTGGGACCTATGACTTTAATGTCTTATAGAAAGGACAATGATTGGAGGTGTGTCTCAAGGGGATGTATGCAGCGTGGAAAAAATAGCATGTCGTGAACAATGACAAAGAGCCCAGACCGCACCGTGCAATCCAAGATGAGAACATGGGCCAAGTGACAAAAATGTTCGAGGGACCTGATATAAGAATTCCCTACCAGTTCGTAGTTTAGCGACCTATGGTGAGGATGATGGTGATCCTCTTTTAAGGTCATAGGACTCAAACCATAGTTACATGACCCTTTACACATGTATTTCTTTACCAAGTATCCTAATCCCATGTGATCAATGCTCGGTGTGGGAAACATGGAATAAGACCAAGATCTCCCCAGCATATAAGGGTATGAAAATATCTGAAGGATATCAACAAAGGTCGGCCTTGACCAAACTAACACTATTCCTCAAGGAAGACTAATGTTTGAATGGATAACAGAACAAAAAGAATCAATGCACCCAATATTTGGTCCATATGGGTGTGGTTCTAATGATTTATTATGGATACTAATTGTGTTTTCAACACATCATTCACATCGTATGACCTGAAATGGGGAAAAAATGAACGTCGACCACGGACCATATTTGTAACACAGGACTTCTATCAAATTGTCTCCCAGAATCCTAGGGGATGTTAGCCCAAAACAGTAGGATAACCCTTAGTCCTAACATCCGTGTAGTTCGGGGGTCCTTTTGAATGTGAATTATTATGAATGTCCAAATGATGGGAACATGGGAAGCGCAGTGGTACCCATGCAGTTTTCAGTCTTGCGGTAAGGACGATAATGAGTGAGGGCCTTGATAGAGGGGAACACAGGGTGAGGTCATGATAAACCTGAAGGGAATGTGGACATAATCCCACACCACACCATTTGTTTGGAGAGGTATCCAGACCGGGGGTCCAAACCAAAGGGGTAATATTGAAGTTTGGGGATAGGCCTATAGACAAAAAATATTTGGGTGATCCCACGTATCCCATAAGCATGGGAATCAATCAAAACGTAGTTTTAAAAGTGCCATGTGGTTTAGCGTCATGTGGTGAGGGAGTAGGAGGATAGAAGAATGAGGAGGGGCCCATGGAGGGATCATCATAATCATGACATGAGTGGGGTCCAAAGAATCTGACACTACACCACGAGGGATCCTCCAAGAGAACTACACCCTAGGGGGGTAGTCCAAGTGTGAAGTGTTTGGGGGATGGACACAAGAAGAGGCATCCTAGTGTTCCTATATATCCAACAAGGATGGAAATCAAGCCATATGTAGTACATGAAGGTGCAGTTTAATGTATTGCAGGATAAAGGACATAGGGAGATCTTAGTTTAAGGTCATAGATCTCAGACCATAACATTATCTCTTCGGATTTCATTTTAACGTCTTGCAGGTCGAGTGCTAAGTAAATTTACACCTTTCAGTTTAGACTAATCACACACTTTAGTGTCATGTGGAGAAGACAGAATAGTTTAAGGTCACGTTGGATCATAGGGATCTTATTTTATGGCCCTAGAGATCAGACCGTTTTGTAGTTTATCATCATGTGGGATGGAAAAGAAGTTTAAGGTCATGCAGGACGTAACAGTTTAAGGTCATTTAGGACCATTTCCCACTCAAGAAAAGTATTTCGTGATGAATTTGGCATTGGTGGGAGGAGTTATATGCTCTCTATCCATTGATACTAGGGAATACACTCCATTAGGGTATCCAAGGTGAATGATTTAAGGTCCTTCCCATTTGGGCCCTATATTGGGTGGTTTCCAACCATGTATCATTGGTTTTCTCAGGGCCAAAAGAATGTCACCTTGAAAGAAAGAGAAAAGGTGAAATATCATGTTGATAGCTCAGGATAAATTGTTCTAATGCCTCTCTAAATTGTCCAGGGCATGAAGCCTATTCTCATCAAGCACTTCCAGTTTAGCCCGATGACTTTCAGATACCTTATCTAGAATATATTGATCATAGAAAGTTGTTCTTAATGGGGGAAATTAAATCTTGGTGGGAAGGACATCTTCTGTTCCATGTACTAGGGAATATGGGGTCACCTGTGTGGAATTCAGAGTCATTTTCCGATATGCCCAGAGAGTGTTGGGGATTTTTTCCAGCCAACTCTTCTTATTCTGACCAACCTTATTTTGCAGAATGTTGAAGTGGGATTTTTTGAACACCTCAATCTTCCCATTTTCTTATACATGATAGTAGGAGGTATTGTTAGGAAGGATTTTGTACATTCTGTACAATTTCTTTATCAACTCAGCTACTGGAAAGTTGGAATAATTATATGTAGGGATGACATGAGGGAATCCATATTGGTAGATGATGTTGGAGTTCACAAAGTCAATGATAGAATGATCCTATACCACTTGAAGTGGAACTACCTCTGCCCACATGGAAACAATTCCTTGGCAGTCAGGATGAACCTGCACTGGAAAGCTATTTCCAGTGGATATGGTCCCATGACATCGAGACTTCAGAATGCAAAGGTCCTAGAGTACATGGTGATGTGGAGAGGCTCTAACATATGATGCAAAAAAATTATTATGGATTATTCATGCATGACAACTTTTGGCATACTTGAGACAGTCACGAATCATGGAAGTCCAAAAATACCCCATTCTCCGGATCCAATGAGATAGTTTCAGCTTGGTCTAATAATCCCCACAGGAACTGACATGAACCTCTTTCATGACTTTAGAAATATCACCTCCTTGAATGCAATGGAGGAGAACCCCATTAAACCCATGCTTGAAGAGGATCTGCTCAAAACCAAAACCAGTCTATAGGGTAAAGAGTAATGTGTAGCATCAGATTCATTCTTGCCCGGATCAATCTTCTGGGAGATTGTCATGTTGGAGATACACAACCAAGGGTGTCCTCCAGTTGAGAGTTACTTCCAATACTTCATCAGGGGGACCTAGGGGTCCTGATGTGGAGGTGTCGGTAATAAGGTGTCTTACCAGTGGGCTATCATCGTTGTTTGGAGTGACATGGGTGATGAATCTCTGGTGTGCCACATAGATATTCAAATCATCCTCATTAGGCTCTACAAGAGATGAAGCTAGGTTTACCAAGGTGTTTTCTCGACCATTCGATGAATGAGGTACATGTGTAACCTCAGTCATTGATGGAAACTAGGCTATCAACTCTTGAGAACTCTCCATTAATGGTACAATCTCCGAAATCCTAATAACATGGTCACCATTGATATGCATGATAACTAGTTCGAAGTACCCTTTCACATAAAAATGGTTAACATCAATTTTGAGGTCCAGCTCAAGACCAATGTTGAGATCCTGGTACTCTGCCTCATTATTCGTACAACCTTCTGAATACTAGAATGAATATGGAAAAGGAGCCAGTGATGGCTTGATGAAGATGATACCCAGGCCCACTCTATTGAGCCTGTCATCATTGAGTCTTATGTTGGTAGAACTGCAGGAGACACCATCAATGTGAATTTTCCAAAAGAAAATGGTTTGGTCTTCTGAAAATATTGCCTCATCAGAAAATTCAAGATCTAGGGACTGGTTTAAGGGAGATGGATGGATGGAAAGGATTTCTTCCAACACCTATCTCTTGATGGACTTCTAGGTAAACAACCTGATGTCAAAATACAAGAAGAATCACCTCCCATCGAGCTAGACTGCCAGCCATCATGGAGAGGTTCAGGATGTACTTCAGCGGATCCACTCGGGACAGTAGCTATAACTCATGGTGCTTCCAGTAATATCGCAATTTCTATACAGTGAATACTAGTGCAAGGCATCTCTTCTTGAAAGGGTTGAATCTGGTCTTCGTATTGATGAGAATGTGGCAGAGATAGTAGAGATGTTTCTATGTTCCCTCATTGTTCTTCTAAATGAGAAGGGAGTTGATAGATCATTATAGGATGGTCACATGAAGGCCCAACATATTTCTGGAAATAGTTGGAATCATAACCGGAGTCTTGAGAAGATAATTCTTGATTTCTTCAAAATAAATCTTGCATTCTGCATCCCCCTGATTGATAGTTCCTTTCTTCATTAGTGGACAATTGGGCTTACACTTTCCATCTATATTCACAATAAATCAGAACATATAGGATATGTGTCATTGAAAACCTCCTATCTTATAGATATTTCTCAAAGGAGACATCTGTTTGATGGCCTTGGTCTTCTTTGGGTCGACCTCGATGCCTCTATATTTGACAATGAAGCTGTGAAACATTCTTGAGGTGACACTGAAGGCACACTTCGTTGGGTTCATCTTCAGATGAATAGATTAGTGGAATCCGAACACTTTCTCATGGTCTTTAAGATGGTACTAGCGTTGGCATGATATGACCACCAAATCTTCAATTTAGAATTCCTCCATTTTCCCTAGGATTGGATTAAATCTATTGTTCATGGAATGCTGATAGGTGCCACCTGTATTCTTTATACTGATGGGAATTTCTTGGTAATAGAAAGTACATTGTGACACCCTGAAGGCTATATACTCTTCCACCTCAGGGGCTATTCAGATTTGGTTATACCTGGAATATTCATCCATTAAGGAGAGGTCTTGGAACCCAGCGGTGGAATCAATAAACCACTTCGTCATGGGAAGGGAGAAATCATACTTTAGACATTGGCAGTTGAAATCCCGAAAGTCGATGCAGACTCTGATCTACCCATTCTTCTTCCTGATGGGAAAAATGTTGGCTAACCATCTGGGGTACCAGACCTCTGGGACGACATTGGCTCTGATATTCTTATCAACCATGTCCTTAACCATGTCACCATGAGAAGGATGCATCTTTCTATGAGGTTGTTAGAACCCATGATGATTCGCTGGAAGACTGAGGCGGTGAAAGGTGACCTGAGGATCTAGTCCTACAATCTCTTCATAAGTCCATGAAAATAAATCATGATGATTCCTCTTGATGTCCACATACATATTTCGTTCTTTGACAGATGTAGAGACACTAATCAATGCTGGTTTTGGTTCCATCTCGCTAACGAGGTTCACCTGTACCAATTCATCAACCGTGGAAGAGATGCCCTATTCAAAAGTAAAAGTTTCATCTTCAAAATCTTATGTATCACTTATGTAGTAAAGATCCCCATCGGGCATAGATTTATTTGATTCAAAAGATCATGATGGGAAGCTAGTGCGAGCCTGAGCAGTAGTAGATACTGCATCAGGGGACTCTTGTGCGGCTAAAACCATAGCGTTGAATGTTATTGACCCGATCCCATCTGGTCTTCGGCCCAAGGGTCCACATATGATTATATCAATGTAATAGTGGCATGTTGGATTTATCCAGTTAATCCTAGCCCAGTGAAACAAGAATGTATTCCATATTATCATAGCCATAAGTCAGACATCTCAATTCCTTATGGGAGTAGGGGGCTCTAGGATTACCTAAACTTGATTTTTATAGGAATATGAGGAGATCTTTTGGCATTTGTTAGACTTGGGAATGTGCTTCCCCCTCATTCCAGATACAAAAAAACTATCCCCAAATCCAGAGTCATTGCCTTCAACTGATGGATTGGAGAGACGTAGGCATCATCTAAGCATGTCCATGGCTCGGTTGCAGCCACAGTGGGCACAAATTCGCAAGCTAGTATATTCTTATCTTAACTCTTATAATATTCATCACCCTAGTAGCCAGATTCATTAAAGGAAAAGGGAGTCACATCACCCTTTATTATTCTTACTCATCCAACAAGGGAGTACTTAAGGCATTGGTGATACGATGAAGGAACCACCACATGCAGGTGAAGCCATGGCATACACATCAACACATTGTCGGCGCTATCCTGGGAGACCACTATGAACATGGTTCTGCCTACCAGACCACTGAACTGGGTCTTTAGTCGGATCTTGATAATTGTCATCTATTCCGTCCTATCATAACCATGGATTTTCTGGTCAGGGGTACTCAAATCGTCCTCATACAACCCTATATTACTGAGTGTCCATGTCGGGATATGGTTGATCCCTGATCTTATGTCAAAAAGACATCGATGAACCTCCCTTCCATTAATGTGACTAGTGATATAAGTGGGAGGATTTTTTATTGTATGTGAAAGCCTTCATATTCTCCATAAAAAGAGATAATGGCTTGGAATTCTGCATGCTCTGTTGCCTCAAAAATGAAGGATTCTGTTGCTGCTACCTTCATCTCAAACTGGAGGGGACTTATTAAATCCTCAGTGAGGGATTCATAGATATCCACTGACATGGGAAGATTCTCATAGATAGAGAGCCTCATAATAATGATGGAAATATTCTTGAGGATATCATACATCTATTCCAATCATTAACTTCTACTTACAGGGGGTCATTCAACAGTAGGAACGATAACAGACCCTCCTACGAAATTAGCGGCTGACTGGTGATGGGATAGTCAATATTCTCACTAGTGGAAGATCATGGAGTGACTAATGGACATGATCCAGATCACTAAGGTTGTTCCTTTGTAGAACATTTCTGATGGTGGCTAGGTCAGGGTATTTCTACTTGATCATGTTGCACAAATAGTGGTGAATGTGAACCTGATGACATCAGATGAAGACATTGTGCAAGTTGAGCTCTATACAGGGCCTACTGTATGGTTTTAGTGGAATGAATAGAACTTCTGGAATTATTGATTAAGGCATTACGAGGACCCATATAGCCACAACACCATTGGTTCTAGTGATAACTATGGACATTTGGAGTATCTACTTGGGGCTCCTCGTTTATAGGAATCAGGTAGAGGTTTACCAGCTCCACGGTATTAACCGAATCATACCCTTGATCGTCACATAAAGAATCTTCTACCACTAGAATGATTCTAGGGGGAATTTCCATCATCGGGGGGTGTGAAGTCACCAAGATTACGGGATGAGGATGACATCAGTGGGGTACATTGTTTTCCCTCACACTGCGGATGCTTGCTCTTTTGGGAAGAGGGAGACCAGGATGTCTATGTAGAAGTATGGTCTGCTTGTGAAGTGTCTCTTCAGAATGCACAGATCAATTTAGATGTCTATTTATAATACTATGAGAACATGTGACTGACTTACAAGGTATCCAGTCATCATAATTTTGGAACATGCGGTAAGGAACATGTTTCCACTCGCCTCTACTATCACTGTCATTGTCGGGCTGAATAGACACACACACTAAATTTAATGGTACTAGACCAAACCTGACAATGTTGTTATCAACCTGGTATTGAATAAAGTCTTTGAACACATATAATTATTTGAGAGTGTTCCCTAGGATCCTGGGATAAGGACAGTAGTTGGGGAAATCAGTGAGATCTGCCTCTTATGGCCTCATATATTCGGGCAACATTACCATTCCCTATTCCAAGGAACTTCGGAAATAACTACGTACATGAGCCTCATTAAATGAGTAGGTTTGGTTTCTTCTGTCTAGAAAGGGGGCTCTAAGAGACTGTCCCTGACATGGGGGTGGAGGGGCCTAATGAGGAGGTGGAACCTAGTTATCTCATCTATGTGGTGGTGGGGCGTTACGTGGATGCGCCTGCTAATTCTGGGGTGGGAGTTGCAGGGCCGGAGGCTGCGCCTGCGGTGGTGGGTTGATGTGAGGCTGTGGAAGTGGCTCCAATAGTAATAACTCCAGTTAATTAAGGGCCTATATTTGGGCCACCGTGGCATGCATAGCCTTAGTGTCTCTCCTCGTGGGAATTGTATGAGTCCATAGAGGTGACTACATGGAATGCTGTAAGGCTTACTCTAGATGTTGGGCCCTATCAGAGAAGTATAAGAATCATATATGTTAATTCTACATAATGAGGTATGGTACGTGTTCAGCCATGAAATTCCCCACACACATTGTTAGTAGTTGTTTTTATGTCAGTGGAATATCAAAGGAAAATGTGAGGCCTTTCCACTGGGTGAAGATATTCTTGACACGCTCATCAGGCCTCTAGTTTAACACGAAGAGTTCAGAAATAAACATATTCTAGGTGGTAGATATAAGCTGGAAAAGACATTGTCTACAGAGTTCTTCCCATCCAATAACTGACCCGATGCATATCTGGTTGTACCAGACAAACGCAGTCCCTTCCATTGTATGTATAAAACATCGGATTATGGTGGAATATTGCTACGCTAGAGTTCCCAACATGTGTCCTCACCTTGAGATGAAGTGGTCCAGATGCTATAGCGGGTTTCTCATCGCATTAAACTGGGAGAATGTGGGATTTCTGATACTCGAGGGTACTGGAATATCATCCACCCACGCCAGATATGGCTTGCTATCAGGAAATATTGTCATCTGTCGAGATTCCAATGCCTTGAGGTGCATAGTGAGTTCCACCATCAGATCATCTGGGATGGGATTTATTTCTTAGAGTGTGTCCCTAACAACTTGTGTGTAGCAAGGTTCTTCAATGTGATTAGAAGGCCTGGAAATTCATGGAGTGGCTGGTGGGATGATCTGCGGTGCGACCGGGGGGACCGGAGCTATGTCCCAAAGATCATCACACCACTCATAAGTGTTCAAGGAGGCTTATCGTTCCCTATTCCCATAATCTCCAACTGATATCATGTCTACGTGGACTTAATGTTTGGGGTCACCCGAAGGCAACTCATTGGGGGGATGTTGCAGCTGCCCCTCCATCCTTGGTCCAAGATCATTGTAATCTGGACACTACTCCGTAGAACATTCCATGAAGATTTCATCAACCATCTTCTTATACTCTACGAGATGTGGACATAATGCGGTCTTTTTGGGATCTTCTTCCGTCTTCTGCACTATTCCTGATAGGTCAGAGGTTTTGCTGGCTCCAAGGTGCTCTTATCCCTTATTGGGATTTCGGTTGAGGATTAATGCCTCAGTTGGAACAAGAATACCTAATTGATTTCTTTGCTATAGATTAACCCTTCCTAATGGATCCAATGATTGTGGTACTCCCAAGGGGAATGTTTTTTTTAAGGAGCTCCAACTCATTCTACCCTTATGATAGATCATCCATGTTAACCACAACTGTACCTGGAGTCATAACATGGATATAACCTAGAAAGTCAGGCTGGGGATGAACAGAATGGAAATGGTGGGCCATGTACTGCCCCCATCCATGGATCTACCTATGTGAGGAATCCTCCTTGATAATCTTGCAGAGCACTTTGAAGCTCTGGACGCATCGTTGTCTGATGGTCCGATGGCGGCCTTGTGACTCACAGCATTGGGCCACAGGGAGTGCAGCCTTGTCAACCAAACAGCACTATTGACCAATAACCTCAATGTGTGACTGACTCTTGAGGTAAGGTACTCACTGATGATAAAGACAAAAGTGCATCGCCTAGATGGTTTGGGAAAAATAGCCAGCTTCCCCCTAGGTGAGTGATTCCTATGCACTAAAATTCGGTGCTGTAACTGGACAAAACATCTCTTGGAAATGGTCAACTGCAAGATTGTCCCACATGATCCTCGGCACAAACTCATGGTCTGGCCCCTGGTTTCCCCACTCTTCAAATGGAGGCGGTGGGGGAACCAGTAGCGATACTGAAGCAGAACATTGAGATGGTAGGTTGGCCAGTGGAGAATACACAAAATGGCCTCAAAATACATAGCATCATGATATATAATCTAAAGGATGTAGTGATTAAGCCACTACAATGTGATAAGATGGGCCGGGGACCACAATTTCTAGCATAGGAACTACTATTGCAGGTGGTGGACCATTTGTTGCTCATCCTCCATTGGTACCTAGAATAACTATATCTGATCTCCGGTTAAGGTAGAGACTATGCAATGGGATGATAGGGGGGTTGCACGGTGAGACCCTGGGGAGACCCCCAATCTTCTTCCTCTTGGATGTATCTTTAGAGGGAGGGAGGGATCCGGTGGACCTCGCATTCTATAAGTATGAGGCTGATACTACTTGTCACTACCTCAGCCCCTAACACAGAGGATCGAGGTGAGGGTTCCATTTCTGAATTACATTCTGCCTCTGAATATGAGAATCATATAGTTTTAAACATGATCAAGATCTTTGCGGCATTGTTTTTATGGTGGCGTCGACCTTCCCTCCTACCCAGAGATAGACTGTCGGTACAGGGATGATTTTCGGCTCGAGGTGGAACTTCGGCCGAATTGATGCTTGGGAAGAGATGGTATACGCTTGGGTGAGATTGGGTGTGAGGAGAACCTGAACAGGTGTCAAAGGGAACAAGGGGATGACCTCTGTGTCCATTAGATGATGCATGGGGGGAATCTCCACGGGAAGTGCTAGAGCGGGTAGGACCACCATTGGAACTGGTGGGAGAAAGGGTAGGGACTCCATACTTCTTTCCATTGGTTTCATTGGTGTGATGAGGTTCCTCATACTTGATGTGTTGAACACTGGTAGGGCCTCCGTGCTAGGTCTCGATGAAGTGAGGAAGACCTTCGCCTCTCTGTAATCTAGGATGAGGAGGACCTTCTTTGGTTTCTATAAGGATATGTGGAAGGCCACCAAGTTAACGGTTGACCATATTGGTTGCATCATCACATTTCTGACCTCTGACAGGAGGGACGACTCCATACCTGATGTCATTGGTGCATAATAGGTTTTTGTACTATGTGTTAATGCAGTGGGGAGGACCTCAATTTTTGATTGATGGTGAAATGGGGAGGACCTCTACACCGTTATTGGGAGAGGGATGGATCAGAAATCTCATTGATAATGGTATGGAGAGTACCTACGTACTAAATGTAAATTCCACAGTTCGACCTCTGATGGGAACCACTTGTGTCAGTGACCAAGAGAGTCATCCTGGCCTTCCCATGGGGTGTTTGGGGCCTCGATCCTAGACGGGTGTATAGGTGCCCCTTCTTAGAATAAAAAAGGGGACTGATGGTAAGCGTCAGTGGTGGCACGATCCAAGGTAGTAGTTGATGGTAACACCCCTCGGTGATCATCCTCCTCGGCCTGCACCTGACACTAGCATCAGGTGAATCGGACTGTGGCCAGTGGTTCTGGTGCGCATTTTACCTCTTCCAAAGCTCGTGGGGTCGTATGGCGGTGTTGATGATATCGAGTGGGATCCCTTGGAATGGGATCCCGGTTTGGATTGCCCTGTCATCCCTCACCTCATCAGGCTAGGGGATGGAGTTATCGAGGTTTTCTTAGGTGAGTCTCTCAAAAATATTATATGTTAGAGTGGGGAGAAGTGGCTCCCAATGCGGACGATGGGGGCGACGATGGTGATGAGGTGCAGAAGCCTCTATGTAATGATGGTCCATATCCAGGTTTGGTATATTTCCATCCTCCTCATATCATTGAATGAGGTCGTTAATTACACTTCTTTGAATGAATTCAGATAGGAAAATGAGGTGTCAGTTCCCATCAGTTGTGGACATGGAGGTAGATATGGGGGAAAAGAGGCCACACAGGATTGCTACATTGACGTTGCCCCTGCCTCTGCGTCGGTTTGCGGTTTGTATTGGTTTCCTTTCAATGCAACTTGGGTCTTGAAAATTAGGGAGATTAAACCATTAGTGCTAAAAGAAGGAAATCGATGTCCAGTACCCCAGTGCCATTCCATCTTCCATGGTCTGTAAGTAGGATCCATGATGAAAACATTGCAGAACAGGATTCCCAACGTTCCACTAACCCAATATCTGATGAGTTTTATTCTAGGTCAAGAAATTTCTTGGTAGGACCCAATGTGGGATAACTGGATCTGGTGACATGCTAATCTAATGATGTCTCGAGTGATACTAATCTCCATATAGTGTAGAATACATTCACACAGGGTTAACCATTTTTGTTTCTGACGCTATCTCTAGGGCATGCATTTGTCTATCAAGGAGGCACAGATTTGTAGCCCTGCATTCCATATTTGAAAAGGTGGGTGACATTCGTCAGTTATTTTGGTACATTTAATCCTTGATCAGAATGGGATGATTTTTTGTCAGTCTATCATTCCATGGATTCCTCTTTAGATATCATTACCTAGTCTTGGTCTCCCTCATAGACTTAAGACATTGTTCGTGAAACTCTTCCCAATTCCATGTATTCTTGGACTCTGGTTAATTACGTTGCTTCTATCCGGACATTCAAAGGGGTCTAGTATGGGCAGCAACCTTCAGTCGGGGGAATAGTCACACTGGACATTGCTAGCGTGTCTGGATGTTGGAACACTGATTCGTCTTGGTTTTTTTCTCTCCTGATAAGGCTTCTTGGGGGCGTAGAATCCCAAGGCATCCATTGTTGAGTGTGGAGAATTATATTCCATAGGTATTTCTCTATGGTTTTCCTCAACTTCCCAAATTTAACACTAGATATTCTGTGATTTAACGTCCATTAGATACAGATCTGACTGATTAGAACACTGATGGAAGTGGATCTGATGGGTGTGACCCCCGGAGGGAATAGTGATGATAGGGATAACATGTGGTTAGTTACCTGATTGCTTCTAGGAGCAGTGACAATGTTGGGGTCAAGATCTCATCGGGATGTGGCAGCCTGGGTAAGGATCAGGATACATATAGAGGGTTGAATGAAGTGATTGGGTAATGAGGTGGAACCATCGTAAAGATGATGGTGACATTGTTCTTGGGCCTCGATGTGACTTCCTACATATCCTTATGGCTTGGAATCAATGCCTGCATAGTTTAGTGGGGAGATGGTACACCTGAAGAGGCATCCCATGAGAATGGACACATGGATAGGATCTGGAGGAAGTGTAACCTCTAGGTTAGGGCTTAAACTTTCCAAAACAATGAGGTTCGAGGGAAAGACCAGGTAAATAAATGGATGATGGGCTTGAAGCTTAAGGAGGCTTCCTACGTATACCTGTGGTAGGGAATCAAATTTTTCATAGTTCGGGATGAGGGAATATAATCGTATCATACACATAGGACAGTGACCCAAAAATATGTTTCGGCTTATTTGTAGTTGGCAGCCCGAAAGATGGTCTGATGCCGTTGGGACGGACCAGATATATAGGTCCCAACAAATGGGACTGAAACAACTTACCATTGGATGGGGAAACAAAATATTACCACGGGATGGGGATAACAGCTTACCACATATGGAGGATCACAATGGATTACTGCTGGATGGGGATTGCAATGGCTTACCACTGGATAGGGTTGAACCTCAGGGAGGCTTCCTACATACCCTCTCTAGGGGACAGGGATCAAGGTCCACATAGTTCGGGCTGAGAGGATATATTTTAATGTCATGCAGGATGAAGGTGAACTGATGTGAAAGGGTCGGGACCAATGAGTGTTGGGCATGAACCATAGGGAGGATTCCTAGGTACCTTTCCTAGGAGACAATGATCAGAGTCCACACAGTTTAGGCTATGAGAATATAGTTTAACGTCATGTGTGGCCTAGTTGAACCAACATGAAGTGGTTGGTGCCAATGCATGATAGGAGTGAACCTAAAGGAGGATTCCTATGTACCTTGCCTAGGAGACAAGGATAAAATTCCGCATAGTTCAGGATAGTTGGGGTCTTACATGCTAAGGCGGCCCATGGGGGGGTCATGGCCAATGCTTACACTATGACTACATGATTCATGCTCAGTGTGAGAAACACGAGGCAGCAAATAGGTTGTGATCACAACATGATAGTTGTTTCGACAAGAAGTGATGTGGAACTTAAATGTGGTTAGTGTCCCAAATACGAAACATGGGCTTAAGCATGGAGCATCCCAGGGAAATGGAGATTGGGAAATACTCTAGGATGGAGGCCTGATGGTGACAAATCCCATAGGGGGTGATAGGGTGACAGAGGTCCCTGTGCCCATCTATCATCTAGTTATTTACATCAGATAATATAGGAGGAAAATGGGTGTTTCCTTTTACAATAAAGTCTCGGGGATTATACCGAGAGGGTTTCCCTTACTTGTGACAGGCACCTCTCTAGTTGAGAGAATATCAATACATGTGAGGGAGATCTGACTCCCATGGAGATGTGCGAGCGTATAGAATGTTCAAGACATGGAGCCCCATATATGATTCACTGGGTGAGGCCACAATTAAATGCCATGTGCTGAGGATGATTGTTCTTGGCAGTTTAACATACTGCACATCGGATGAGGTGGGTTCACTCCGCAACCACGGGACATACAAAACCGGAATGCTTTAACCCTTGGCCAGGGAAGGCACCAGTAATGTCGTGGTGAGGGGGTGTCATGGAGTGATCCAATGAGGAACTCACGTTAGCATGGATATGTGAAGAAACAATAGCAGTTCACATGCCTATGTGAAGAAGAATGAGGAAAAGAAACGAAACATGAAGCACCGCCAAAGGGGCCTTTAAATTACTTCGTAGAACTCTAGAAGGCCATAAAGTATTAGTATGCATGAGACAAGGGTTTTTCATATAATAGGGGCATAGACATGGATACTTAGGGTAATAATGACACATGGAGCACCCAAGGATTGAGGTTTGCATGCAAAAGAAAGAGTTTCCGTGCAATTGGTTCACAAATTGGAAATGTTTCCTGCAAAAGGCCAAGTCGCGTGGATAAAGGAGGCACGTGAAATTTGAGTAAGTTTTGCATTAAAGGAGATTAGTTTTGCATGCATTCAAAGGAACTTGTGTGAAACTGGCCTAAAAATAAAGGAACTGGGTGAGGGTCAAGCCCTAGGTGTTTTTGCCCAATGGCGGACCCCAGGGTGACCTGTCACTGAATATTTGGTACCTAAAAGCCTTCTTTTTCTTGTAGAAGAGATGTATTATGCATAGGGTAAGTGGTTTGGATTCCTCATCCACTAGATATGAGAGGGGGGTTCTCTTATACTTATAGGCAATCAGGGGCAGTGGGTGAGCACAGAATTTGCCCTGCGTGAAAAACCCGGTCCATGTGCCAGCCATGTTGAACTTTCCGCACCAGCGTGTAAAATACCTACCATCCACAACAAATTTTGTGCATGGGGAATAAGTTTTCAACACTCCCCTTGTATTTTCCACGTAGCCTTTTAGCCCTTCTGGACGTCTATCACTGAGTCAAAATATTCTTTGGGTTTTTTCCAAGGAGGCCTTCCTAAGGCCTTCGACCGATTGCAGCGGCTATAGTATTTATGAGTATTGGATAACATGTACTATGTTTTTTCTTTGTGATGATAACAAAAAATAGATGGCATGGATTATAATTCTACCTATGGATATTTTGATCTGTTACTTTATCATGGATAAAACTTTCACCTTTATTTTATAGAGAAAGAGATGAATTGGAAATTAATAATGGAACAACCAAAGGGAAGTATTGTGCATATAAAAAGGAATAAAATATAGTAACTATATTCCATTATGTTCATAGGTTGTAACGGAATTCATAAACACTAGGACATGTATTTTGAAAATAATTGATCATAATAACTCTAAAAATATTTAACGGATGGTAATATAAATCATCCCATTTTTTTGGTTTTGAGGCCATTAAAATTGTATTGATCAACACTTTCTGGTGATCAATGATCATTATCATTCCCTATAGTTAATGCTGTTTTTCCTCCATATAAAATCTTCATTCCCAACCTATGTTCTCAAATGTTGAAACACATTTATTAGTTACTTTTGGTTACTATTATGATTCCAACACTATATTTTAATGGAATTTTTAGTAATCATTTTTTCAATGTGGGTTTCGATGAAAATAGCATTCACATATAAATACTTTGATAACCTTAATGAATTTAAATGAAAAAATTCATTTGAATGGGGATGTAATTTAACACCACAAGATTTTGTGAAATAAATTTTTCAATCTTTTTTATTTTATAATATTTTTCATTTTGTGCAACATTGAATAATTTTTATGTTATATGAATGCTCTATGATTTTCTTGTGTTTCATTATAAAACATGTTAATCTTCTATTATATGTTATTATAAATATAATCTTTCCATACATGGAAAATTGACTTGGCTTCTATTATACACTACAATGGGTTTCTACAAAACAATATTTGTTTATTATTATTAAAACAAGATAGTTACAACATATCTACTAAATATAGTATCATGAATAGTAATAAATACTTTTAAAATATTTTTTATATTATTTTTATGTAAATTAATCACATAATATTTGGTAAAGTCTTTATATGATTGAAAATAATATTTTCTCCAATGAACGAATTTTTATGTCCTTTTGTGAACAATAATAAAATTTATTTTAGAAACTTTTAAAAATTGAATTTAATAAAATAAGTTTCAATTTTTTAATTCATAATGTCATCATTAGGTTAGGGTTATTTTTTTATTCTGGAAAACATCAGTTTTGGGTGAATAGTGAATAATACTAAATTAAAATTTAAAATTGATTTTTAATATAAATTAAATTTATAGATAAATTATATTTTATTTTTTTTAAAGCGTAATTAGATAAATATCACATCAATTAATCCAATGTATTTCACTAGAACAAATTTAACATTGAAATTAGATATGAAAATATTTCAATATTTTAAACATTTTCACTCAACACCCCCATTATTGTGACACACCTATAGGATTAATTTTAAATTAATTTCATCCTCATATATGATTAGAATTTGGAAATATGGATTCCCAATATATAATCAGAATAATTTATAATGACTAATACAGTTAAAATAATTTTTTACCAAAAATATTAGAGAATTTAATTAAAATTAATTAGAGTGATTTAGAAAAATTGTGTTTACTTAATTTATAGACAATAATCATAAGAGGCTAAATAACCTTGAATGATGTCCAAAATCAGTTTTCTAGACATATTTCAACCAAGGAACCTATTGGATATAGAATTTACAATTATTGGACCAACATTATGTAAATGATACCTCTCAATCATGTTAATATTTATATATTAACAAGAATACCACTCTTCTTCCACTGTAAAAGTGAACTCAAACCCCTAGTTATTCACACAACTTATGACCTTTGGCTCAGACAACCCCTACCCAAATCTCCTATAATATTCTCCATAATAATCTTTGAAACTTCCCATTTTGGAGGATATCCATATAAATAATCCCTCTGGTGAAAACCAAAAATGTTACCCAAAGAAGAAGATTTTTGAATGTTTATAATGAATGTCAGGTCATAAGGTGATGGTTTTTATCAACTCACTTTTATTTATATGAGTATTATGTCATATTCACTAGAAATATATTTTTTGTAGGGTATATACTTCCCATGAATTTATTCTATGATTCATAGACATAAAGTTATTGGTATTTACATATCGAGTTGATGATCTATCATTCAAGGGTTTATGGTAAAAAAATTCCAAATAGGTAAATTATTTTTTTTTCTCAATTTTCCTTATCTCAGACACATTCCATGTTATGAACCTTTATTTTTCTATGAGATTTATAAAATAACATTTTACATTTTACATAAATAATATCCTTTTTTTCATTTTATTTTATGCATCATGTCATGTTATTATTTTCTAGTATTATGATTCGATGTTACCAAAGTGGTAAGAGTGTTTTTATAATCTCTTCATTTTTTATGATTGTTTAGGATTATTCCCCCATTGATGAAATATTATGACATCTATCTCAATCAATCTCATGAATTTTATTATCCTCTAGTCATTCGTGATTTCTATTTTTATTAGTACCATTTTTTTACTAAATGGTACATAATATAATTAAGAAAATGTTTTTAGGAATATAAGACATTATTTCTTACTTCGGCCAAATATTTATTCTATTCAAAAAAATTATAAAAAAATTAAAAATGTTTAACTTTGATTTTTAAAAAAATCATAACCCTTGTTTTACATTTTAAGTATTTTTAAAAGAATTTCCTATCATTTTTCATTCAAATCACATTTATAGAGATTTATAGTGTAAAAGGAATGATTGGCATGTATGGATTTACCCATTTTTGTTTACATGAAGAGTACTTTGACTATTTATAAGATTTTTTTGAAATAATGTTTTTTCTTAATATTTTGTAAATAAACTATTTTCAAATTATTTTGAATGAAAACATTTTAAAAAATGATACATATTTTAAAACATGTTTTTAAATGGTTTTAAAAGAATCCATTTTTTTATTCCAAGTTAATTTTAAAACGAATATGTTTTAAAAAATTTATGATTTGAAAAAATGTTTTTTAAATTAGAAACTATATTTTCTTCAATAAATGTTTTCAACTATTATTTTTTTATTCCTATATAGGTTTTCTAATTCATTTCAATTAAAATGATTTATAAAATGTTATATGTTTTAATAAATTTATATTCAATAAAAATTTATAATCCATGCGATCTTTCAAAATTCATTTCTCTACAAGATATTATCATTTGATATTGTTTATTCATTAATATGGTAATGATACAAGGAACCCATTCTCGTTATTTATTTGAATGGTTTAGGATTTAAATGAAAATTTTTGAATGAAACCTATTTCTCTTACAATGGTTATACCATTATAAAACAATGATGAAGATAACTTCCTTTCCTAGGTTTTTCTATGATGAAATGTATTTGAATCCATTATATTATACCTAAGTTATGATACGATAAATATATAATGATTCCCATTTCATTTCTTGTGTTATGATATTTATGAAACCAATAATTTTTAAGTTCCTTGATATGATAACTATTTTATTTTATAGTGGAATATGTATGTATGATTTTATTGTGTGATGGGTGGGACCTATATCTCCCTCCAATTAATTTTGTAAATATTTATATCTCATTGGATAATGATTGGAAACAGGTCAACCATATTTATCCCTAAGAGGAAGCTGGTGTGTTCTTATCCATAATGGGAAATATGTTAATCCTAATCCAAAATGGGAAATTGGTGTGTCCTAATCCAAAATGGGAAACATGTGTGTCCTGATTATCTATTTTTATGGTCTTGTTATTTAAACATGACACGTGAAATGGTATTCTATGGTTTTAATGTTTCCATGCTTATATGACATGAGATTATGATTCATGATTGATTCATGATGATCTATCATCCTTATGATTCATATCTTATGAACTGCTAATATTTATGCCATGAATCATTTTTATGATATTTGATATTTAGGGTGTGATATTAAATTGTTATTATCTTTTTTCATACCATTATTCTCATATTTTCTTACCTATATCCTTTATTTAAAATTATTGATCATTTGGGACCAAACATTCTTAGGATTCCTTTACCCAGGTTTGGAAGAAAGTTCATAAGTTTTAGTACTAAATGGGATGAGATTTGTTGAAATTATTGAAGACCTTTCATAAATATTTCATATATTTTTCAAACATATATAGACACAAAAATATTATGATACTTTTGTATTTACTTTTGTAATATGGGGGAATATTTATCTGAATTGATTAAATAACCATGTATGATATGCCTGGGTAGCTAAAGTGTTGGGGTGATTTTGATTTTGAATGACCTAAGAGAAGGACCTCACCATAATAATGCATGGAAAATGGTCTCAGAAAAACTGAAGACAATGATAAGGATTATGATATTCATCTACATTCGTCTCCCCCATCGTGGAAAGAAATAAACCTCAATGGGAATATGGTTGGCTCAAAAATAGTAATTTTTTTTAATCTTCATAACTTATCAATATTCTATAAAATATATTTTTTATGAATTAAATAATTAGTTTCCTGGCCTAAAATTTTCATACATAGTGGATCAGACCATGTTTTATTGGAATATTCAATTTTGTAAATTAAATATCATTTCTACATCACATTTCTATCCTACTAAAATGACTTTGTAAAATAATTTATTTATTTTTAAGAAATTTCATTTATTTTAATGGTTATGTAAATTCCAAATCGGTTCACCCAGAATGTTTTTATTCCATTAGAAATGGTTTTTAGTGGTAAGTTAAATGAATTTAAATTAAAAATGGATCATTTAAAAGGCCTCTAAAAACATGTCATCATGTTAAAAATCCTCACATATTCTAGGGTGTGATATGAAACATTTACGGAAAATATTGACAACGATTATATTTTAAGTATGTTAAATGATCCAAAAATTCCATATCAAAGTGAAAAATGGTTTTTTAAAAAGAAAAATAATTGAGATTAGTCCATGCGGGGAACTTATAGTGGATGAATATTCCATGCTCATTATGTCTCAATAGAACCAATGAAGAAAACATATCATACATTCCATGGGACAAATGAAATACACATGTTTGGAAAATCCAATATATTGTTAGGATTTTTAATACATTTCCCTTCATTAGAGGTTTTATAGGATTAATCATCCACTGTAAAGAGATACTAGTTATTTTTATACCATTAGATCAGAAATAAATTTTTATTCATTGAATGAAATGTTATTTCAACCTCAAATTCATGGATTCATAATTAGTTAATAATATTGGTAGCTTTAGACATGAACAATGCAACGATTTAGTGAAAAATCACAATCCAATATAAGGAAATTCTTTTTTCTAATCATACAATGACATAATTTTATGTTTCTAAAACTATTATATGATATACGATCATTTTTTCATCCATTACATCATTTTTTTGTTAATGGTTTATCACACACATGTTTAATTTCACATAATGTTGATTTATTATTCCTTTTATATGATCCTACTCAATAGGTAATGGTGATATTTATACCACATAGGAATATGTGAAGGTTTGGGTATCCATGTTCTCTATGTCTCCCATCCATACCTATAGTGGATAGCTCATGGTATTGTCATTGATCCCATTTGTTTCATTTGTTTTAAATGGGAACATATGTTAGGTGATGATTATTTTAAAATTTATGAGGAATCATTTGATAGAATTTGATTTCACGATTAAGCAACTAATATATAAAATATAACAATTATATTGATTTTCAAAGGAACAATTAATAAAACATTAAACAATGTAGAAGACCGTGAAAATATATATTTCCATGATTAATAGTTTTCCTGAATTATATTAAATATTCTTATTATTACAATATATGATTTGAATAGTCAAATATTTATAGATTAAAGACATATGAAATAATCTATTATCTTGTATGATGTATTTTTTATTAACTTTTGGATAACTATTTTTGTTGGTCTTTATTAAAAATTGGAGGCAACTAGAAAGATAGCCAAAGGTACCCCCACAATCATTATTCCATTGGATAGTGTCAAAATCAATAAACATGAGTATACTGAAGGATAAGTTCCTATGTATATTAATAGTGGTTTCATAGAATCTACTGGGGGGACACAAGAATATTACACTGCACAAAGTATGTGTGTGGTAGTGTGTAAGGGGGTTGGAATTTCTGGCCCTCCCGATGTTGTATAAAGGTGTATATAGTTCCCAACCCTAGAGCTAGATTGTGTTAAGAGGTATAAAATTATTTACAAGAACTGATGAACCTAATTAAAAAATGATGTTTGATATTTGTGGAATGGAACACTTTTCAACTACATAAAAAATATAAAAAATAAGGTGAGTCATTTGATACGATCATGGGTGTCTTCTAATGAATATGACACATTATATTCCTTGTGGTTAAATATCACTAATCCACCTTGGTTTTGGGCTGTATTATTTTTTCAACCAACATCAACCAGATAAAACTAAAGCCATATCTATAATAAATAATTTCATATTGACCTCCTGAGTTTTTGGAGAATCTAAAGTATACATTTTAATTTTTATTCATGGGCCTACCATGTATGAATACAAGAACATGATTTTTTATTTGAGAATTATTAAGTGCAACCCTTCAGATAAAATATGTTCATGAAAAATATAATAGGGATATTCTGTACAAATATAAATATATATTTTTTCAAATTGATGTGTGTTCACAGAATGTGAAAATTTTCAATTGAGAATCTAGATTATGTGAAATTATTGCACTTGATAATAATTAGTCCGAATCATGAATACTAAGAATGATAAAAAATATGCATGATGTAAAAAAATTGACATGTTATTAAATTAAAATGAGACAATGTATTTTTACTACCTCTCTAAGAAACAGGTTACCAAAATGATGTAGGCATTTCAAATGAGCTATATGACTTATCAGTTTTATATAATCATATCTGTGAAAGAAAAATCATGGAAATATAATTCCATTATTTGATAATACGATGGCCATAATAATGGTTTGATGGAATATCTCATGATAAAATAAATAAAATGTAAAACCCTCTTGTATTTCAAATGAGAACATGAAAAATAAAAAATGAATAATTTGTATTCAATATGAGTAAATATAGTAATAGACGCCTTTTGGGAATTCATATTTAAATGGGAAAAATAATTTGTGTTAATCGTAACATATTTTAGTGTGGGTTTTAAATGAAACAATTAGTTGTTTTTTTTTGTGTGAATAAATGTGTACATGAAGAAGATATTGATTGTTGAGAAAATGGTGGGAGATCTTACATCCATTATGATGTAATTTTTTTATATCCAGATAAATGAATTTGTGAATTATAGAATGAATCAAAGCTGTTTATCTATTCAAGTAGTTAATCACATATTAATGAGTATTTAGTGAAGATAATTCAGATCATTCAACATCTAAAAAAGTTTTGAGGCCAGAATTTTTATTCCAAATAACTATAAAAGGTCTTCAATAATTGTATGTAAGGAAAGAAAATATGGTTTACTTGTGGCAGAAGACCATATAAAAAAGAATACATTTCTAACTATAGATCATAATTGAATGATAATCATAGTTCTAGGGTATCTAACCAGCTATATGAGTTTTATGATTGGGGTTTATAACTAGTTATAGAAGTGCAATATTTGGGGCGTTAAACTAATTACTGAGTAACTATAATATGGTAGTATAAAAATTTGTATTCACATATGGTGATAATGAAAAATACATATTTTGGTGTGTAATCAACCTCAAAGGGAGAATGATTTTATATCGAACCATGTAAATAATTTTTCTCTCTCTTTTATATTGAAAATTCCCATGAGGTGAGATTTAGAGATAATAATAAAAGGATAAATAACTATAAATTTTAGAATTGGTTGAATTTTAATGGAGAAAAAAAAACATAAAATCAGTGTACTGATGATTGACTCCCCCCTCCTCGGTTTTATATAACTGGTAGATGGATTCAATTATTATTATCAGAGTGTAATCCCTATAAAGATCCATTATGTTTTTGAATATAGTATTTGATAATTATTTCAATTTGATCATAATCCTTCATTCAATAAATTTAAAAAATGATAAAGTGAAGAAGGAAGGCATTATAGATTAAATCAGTTTTCATACCATCAGAAATAAAAGGAAAAAGAAGAATGAGTCAGATATGGAAGAGGAAAATAAAAAGTAGAATATGAATTATTGATTTATTATGGATAATCTTGATAATGTGTTGACTGATATCATGGAGAAGATTATTGTAATGGATGATGATGATATTGAGAAAAATCTAATATGTCATCCAGCATAATAAGAGTTAAAAAAATAAATAGGAGAGTACATTAATTATACAAAAGTAAAATTTGTTTCCTCTATAGATAGAAAGAAGAAAAATTTATGGTAACAATGTAAATATTTTTCTCTTACAATGTAGGTGTTAAAAATAAATTTGAATTTATTTCGGAAAAGAAATTTGAGAAGAAATATTCCATATCAATTTAATAGGATAATGTTATAATAAGTCTATAATTGCCTTGAAATATGAGGCTTGGTATTTAATAAGAAAAAATGACACAAATATAGATAGATCGTTAGTGACCCTAGAAGATCAATGATTCGAGGGTTACTCTATAGTTTTTGAAATAAAGGTCACCAAAGATATTATTTCTAGTTTAATATTTATTTTCAATGAGAGAGTCATAAAAAATTGGGGAGTTATAGTGAACTATTGATAATAAAAATTAGAAGTTTGAGGGGACCAGAATTGATATGAAATTAAATAATGAATTTTTGGATATTCCAAACTTATTAGATGATACAAATCAACTTAACGATGAAAAAAAAACATGTTCCATAAATTATAGAAAATGTATGGCTGAAGTCTCACATATTATAGAAGCCTTTATATAAAAGATGACAAAGATAACAGTACGAACCTGATTTTTCAGTCAGTTATGGTTCCTTTAAATTCCTTTAAAATAATTTATTTTCGACCTATTTTCGATGCCTAAAAAGTTATTCAAGGTCCCTGGGGTGTCAGGGGCTTGTTCGGAGCCCTGAACCCATCCTTTTGGGAAAACAGGCTTGGCTTAGGGTTTACAGTAAACTATGTGGGTGGCATGTTTTTAGATATAGCCCAACCACATGGATGGCACACGATTTACCTAACTATGTGACCTAACCATGCAAGTTCCCTTTTCCCAAGTTACTTGTGCATGGTTTCCACATGGTTTGTCGAACCGTGTGGAAAAACCATGCAAAGGCCTAATTTTAATTTAATTTTAGTATAATACAATTAATGATATAATTAAGCCTCATATTTTCTCCCAATTTTATTTTATGGGGGATTAACCGATTTTCTCCCCTTTTAGACCTATTTGGAAGGATAAGGTAGGGATTTAAAGAACATCATCATCTAGGATCTAATCGAGATTTTGTTCAACTTGTTGGATGGGCAATGGTATTTAATCATTTATTTTTATGCCTCTCTACTTCTGTCTTTCTCTTGACCTAGTTATCGAGGTGTGAGGGGTATTTCCATTTTACATAGATATACTTCATTTTAATTTGAACCAGAGAACTATATTAGAGGACGAGAGTCATATGACCCTATGGTTGGAAGTCTATAACACTTTTCTCAAGTTTATTGATTTTAGATTTGTCATGTGGGACTATATATTTCATCAGATGTCCTTAATTAAATTTATATGTCATTCTTATAATCATTATAACATTATGATTATTCTATTTCCATACATGTGATTAGTTGTTGCTGGTTATGCCCTCGACATCCATTATCCCATGAAGGATGATATTAGATAGCTGATTTATTTGTGTCTTGACACTTTTGAGCCATCATTTGGATGTGCTGGAGATAGATGACACTGTTGGTAGGACTCATTATCATAAATTCATGTTGTACCATGTATTGGTGAATAGAATGTACCATCTAACATCCAATTCACAAATATAAGGTATGTGAATCAAAATGTTAATTAAATGTGAAATGGAAATTGGAAAGTATACTAATTATATGAAGTGATCATATTAAATATGGATGATTAAAAAGGTTTCATGTCTATATATACCCTTAAAATAGTAACAGAAGGAAGGAGATTGAACCTTAATTATTGAATTTTCCTTAAATAGAGTTAATAAATGTTGCATCCTACTTGTCCTTGTAACACTATTGAAATGAAAGTCTTCAACAAATGGACTTGTTAATTAATTATTATATGATTAAAATTCTTCATTCTACCTAAACTTATCACACTAATGAAAGGAAAAACTTCAACTAAATAAAATATTACATGACTTCATAATTAAACAAGAGTGGTCTGACTCAAGCATGCCTTTGATTCTTATCGTGGAATTCCTTCAGCACTTGGGAACCCCATTCTGATTCAAGGATACAACTTTCTTAGGTTAAGCCCCATCTTGATCCTGATTCATTTATATTATTTTTTTCCTAGTATGACATTGTTGGATTCCTCACATAGTATAAAATGATGACATGGATACACACTTTGGATCTAGCATTGACAAGTATGTTCCATGGTGACATCCAATAAGGCCCCATATCTACGTAGCCCAATTCTACCATGGATGATCTCCTTGGATTTGGTTGTAATATTGTTATGGAATACGATGGAATATTATTCATATATTAAATTCTTACCCTTAGTTAGGATACACATTTTACTGAGTTGTTGAGCCTTGAGTTTCACGCTTCCTTGATAATTACCTTGGAATTTCTTTATTAAATGTCATTATTGGATTACTTATCATAACTAGGAACCTTAATTGTTTTAAATATGTGACATAATTATAAACTGTAAATAATAAATTAATGGATTGGTTATGTTTAGAAGCCAACTGAGGGGTGAAGTAGGTACATGGGTATTTAGTTACATTGTACTGAATTACATTATATAAGCATGCTGGCACACTTTTACATTTCCATTACCTGGGACAGAGGTTATAAACACCATTGGTGGTGGCCCGCTGAGATTTATCTCACACCCTCTCTAAGCACTGTTTGTTACCTAGTGTAGATTCTATGAATTCATGTGATGATAAAGAGAATCATATAGATTTGAACACTTGAGTGCTTGCTATTTAGGATGGACCTTAATAGCTGATGACCAAGTCAATGCTTGAGATGCTATGGATAGTCTTTTAATTACCTTTATTCATTTGATTAACATGTGATAACTTATGTATTGTGTCCATGTTTTCCAATTTTCCAGATATATGACATATCATCACCAATTTTTTTATGTTATTTCTGTAATTTATATTATTGTTATTGTTGTCTCAATGTTATGACATTACATCTATTTATTTTATTTATTATTATATTTACCACAATTTATATATATCCACTATGATACACACTGGTAATGATGGCATAGTCTCCCCACAGATTGAACAAAGGTCCTCGCTTCTAGTCGATAGCTTTTGGCATTTGGGGGGATGTGCATGAGGTTGTGGCCCATTGGGAAATGGGAACCCATTAAGTGGGATCTCGGTCCAAAATGTCACAAAGTGGAATAAGAGGACATTTTTTAATTTCTTCACAATTTTGAGACAATAATCAAGAGATTAGAAAATAATAGGACTGGATCGTATTCCCTTCTTGGTCATCACGAACCCATGTTTGGGGTAAAATTCATGTGGCTAAAAATATAATAATTTTTCTTCTTTTTCCTATTACAGTTGATATTATTTCACTATTGGGTGACATACATTTAATGTGGAGTTTTTTATTGTTATTCTGATAGATTATTTCATTTATCCTTGGCCCAATGATATGAGGGAAAGAAGCATTATTAAATGCATCATATTAGGAACCTAGTATTCACATGTCATTCACATTTCCCTGTCATATAGGTTCATTTAACTACTTACATTGCTTGATATATTTGTGATTATTGAGTGATGATGTGATAGATTGCTTTTACATATACTGCATTGGGTCGTGATTGAGTGATTTCTTGTCTCAATTCATGATGTGTAAGGGCCCTCATTTTTTGGATGAGTAATTTAATGAGTCAGGTCATTATGTTATGAATAAATGGGTGTCATTTCCAGTGATAATATGTATGGGAACTAATTCAATGGGAATCAATATCCATTATAAAGTGAATCATGACATATAAAGTTAATTTTTTTTACAAACTTATCCCACCTTCTCAGGTTTATGAAAGGTAATGGATTGAAGCTAGTAATTAAATGTAAAATTTGATGAAACATATACTTGATCCCTTACCGATACTTAGCTGTAAAAGTGGGTAGTTGGGGTAGTATGCCTCATGTAGCAAGTTTTCCTACATTCATCTTCAACTAAGGATATTATCATTCTTCTTAATCACGTTCTAAGGTGTGTGATTGGTATTTATAAACAAATGATTCCATGAGTTCCTTGTATAATACACCATGAAGGTGACAATGACCATGCTCTATACATGGTGGTCCCTAATCCACCACACATACATCCAAGAGTGACACTAGAGGAAACCACGGTTGTACCTGATCGAGGCCCTGATTCCCATGTTTGTACTAGTATCATAAGTCTGATGCAGTCTTCGCATGGTGGTCCACTGCATGCACCTATGATGGCTGATCTGACTCATGAGTTCTAGTACTAGCATCCTCTTACTTTCTCCGGGGGTCGTGGTCCATAGGATTAGGAGTCTTCGCTAGAATACACCATATCTATCATTGATCTGCTGGAAACACCTCTAGATCAAAGGGTCAAGCATTCCACAAACAATATTTGGGATTCCTCCAAGCACTTGTGGGATGTGATTACAATGGCTGGTCGTCATCAGTTCATGTTGTGGATTGATTTCTAGTCTGCCTTCTATGATATGTTATTTCATCAGATGTTGAGATCTGATAGAGTCAGAGGGTTCATGTATCTGAAGTAGGTTTCTATGTCAATCATGGAGTATTCAGCGCATTTCACATAGTTCCAGCGCTTTGCAACACTTCTTTCCAGTGATGAGATTTATCATTCTAGACATTTTGAGGATGGGCTCAATTATGCCATATGTATGCAGGTGAATTTCATCCACCTCCCTAAATAATTTTCA
Source organism: Viscum album (assembly GCA_963277665.1). Lineage (NCBI taxonomy): Eukaryota > Viridiplantae > Streptophyta > Magnoliopsida > Santalales > Viscaceae > Viscum > Viscum album. The sequence goes on from OY728145.1 coordinate 694,334,742, forward strand.
ATAGTCAATCCAGCTCTTATCACTGAGAGTAACTTCATAGACATCAATTGTTCCAGGTATAGAGGACCAGTGCCACGTCAGGCCAGTTGTTCTTCCAGTGGATTTAAGAATTCACTTGTGGTTTCTTGTCCGGGATGTGGCAAAAAGAGTGCCCATTTCAATAGCTCCAATGTGTGTAAATAGTGTGGATGCAAGGGGAACCGAAATCCGCATTGTGATGGAGATCCGGTGGAATTATGGTCTTATGGCCATATAGGGCATCTACAGTGTTTCTATCGGACCATTCCACTAACCACCAGTGGAAATTGACCCATTCCTGCTCTATCTTTAGGAATAGGTTCTTTTACACCATATTAGGGGGATCTTCGAATATCACTAATAGGATAGGTTGAGGTGGTGGTTGTGGCCATAGAAGCCAGACCCATGAACACCAGCAACAACAAAAAATTTATGATCATGGTAGTCAATCTATTGCATCAGGCCAAGGATCAGGTCAATTACATGAATTATATCCAATACACAAGTATTAGAGTACGAGACCATCTAAAGTATGATGAATTACTATCTTTGTGGCATATAATATAGTATCTTCTTTATTTGATACAGGTGCTTCATACTCCTTTATCATTGTATCTATCATTGAAATTATCAGTCTGAACATATAGTATTAATATGGTGTAATGAACCTAGATACAACATTAGGGTTACGAATAGTGGGCATACACAAGTGTAGTGATTTTCCCCTTGAGGTAGATGATTACCCTTTCTTATAGAACCTCATTGTCGTAGAGATGATGGGTCTCAATATCAATCACAGGATGGATAGGTTTCTTCAGTATCATGATTTTGTGGACTAATATCATTGTAGGGTATCATTTACATCACTAAAGTGAAGTCGTTACCTATATAAGGGTGAGTGAGATGTCCGGGATGGTAGAGATGGACCAGAGCATCTATGGATAGGTGGAGTGACCACCCAGATTTCAAATCTCTTCATATAGGCTTAGGTGTTATAACAAAATGATTTCCCTTTGGTAGTAGATCAATTTAGGGATGTCTTTATCGATTATTTTTCTGGCATTTCCATTTATGAGAGAGGTTGAGTTTATAATTGAGCTTGTTCAGGGAGCATATCTAGTCTCCAATCCTCTATACACCATAGAACCTACAAAGCATCCAGAGTATGAGAGTTAGTTAGAGGATTTATGGGCCAAGTTTATTATACTGACTAATACATTCTCTTGGGTTTCACCAATGATTTTCTCCCTAAAGGTGGATGGAACCATACATCTAGGCATGAGTTATAGATGGTTGAACCAGCTTATGGTCAAGAACTAAAATTTGTTTCCTCAAATAAATTATTTATTCGACCAGTTATGGGGAGATATTGTCTTCTCTAAGATCGACATGAGACCAGCTTATCATTAAGTGAGAGTTAGGATATTAGACATACTTCCTATATCATTCCATAGTATGTATCATTTGTATGAGTACCTCATTATATCATTAAGTATTATAATCACACCCACTATTTTCATGGCTCTAATTAATTGGGGTTTTCATCACAATCTCGACTCATTTTTCGTGGTCTTTGTGGATGACATATTGGTATATTTGTATACTATTAATGAACATACTAATCATATTGAGAAGGTTAAACATGTTTTAGGAGAGGATCATCTTTATAAAATTCCTGTTAAGTTCAACTTTGGGATCCAAAAAGTTCATTTATTAGGTCATATAATATCTGAATCAGGATTATCTATTATCCCAGAATAGATAATTAATGTAGTTTCTGGGGAACCTCCCAAGAACAGGTTTGATATGCAGATTTTCTTGGGGATGGATGGATATTTTAGTCTTTTCATACAAGATCTCTCGAGTATTTCTCCACCTCTTATTGGCCATAAAATGAATACTGTAACATTCCTCTAGTTAAAATCATGCATGGAATCCTTTCAAGAGATGAAGGGGAGGCTTGTCTCATCACCTATTCTAATTCATCTAGAGCCAGGTGTAGGTTGTACCATCTTCTGTGAGACATCAGGCATCATCCAAGTAGCAGTGTTGATGCATGAAGATAGAGTTTTTTCTTATGGATCTCAAAATTTGAGGACTCAAGAAAGAAATTACCTGATGCATGACTTTGATCAAAAAGTAGTTGTCCATGCTTTATGTTGTTGGAAACACTGTCTGTCAGGTGAGAGCATAGTGGTGAACATTAACCACAAGAGACTCAAATATATATTTACTCAAAATGAATTTAACCTTAGAAGATGAATATGGGTTTAATATTTTGAATTCTATTATTTTGATCTTTCTTATATATATGGGAAGGGAAATATGGTTGCATATGCACTGAGTCAGAAAACTCAGGAATAAGTAGTACGGAAATCCATTGATGAAGGGAAGTTGATATCCATCTTCTATGAGAAGCTCCTATAGTCTAATGATAGTCACAAGTAGTCTTATCTCCCATATTTGGAATTTACATTTTCCCTCCTTGAGAATTTGGAGGGTAGACACTTTTTCAAACCTGGAGGCTTGGTAATCCATGTGTGTATATTAGGAGATAACCTACCACTTGATTGGTATATAGAAATAGACCACATCATACATATCTCTGAATGTGTGTGGGTCCCTAAATATTTGAGAGAGGAGTTGATGAATTATTCCATAGCTTCTTAGTGGGAAGTTCATTTAGGCATCTCTAAGATGTATAGACACATGAGACTCCAATATTGGTGGCAGAGAAGGAAAAATTTGATAGCATGATTTATCATTAGGTGTTCCACTTGTTAGTAGGTAAAGGTAGAACACCAAAGACATTTATTCCTACTACAGCCGCTTCTAGACCTAGAATCGGAATGGGAATTTTTTTCTATGGTCATTATAGTTGGTTTACCTAGGTCACCTATTGGTAGTGGCATTGAATGGGTTTCTATTTAATGAATAATAACAAAATCCCACTTTATTCATATTTAAGAGACTTTTCTCAGTTTATGAGCTAGGAATACAATATGTCCAAGAAATCGTACACCGCCATGGGGTCCCTCATACTATTGTTTTAGGCATGGATTATCATTTCACATCATGATTCTGGAAGAGATTGAAGAAGGCTATGGGAATATAGGTTCTTTTAAGCACATCATTTCAACCTCCAACCAATTGTCAATCATAACAAATGGTACAGGTTCTAGAGTTTTTTCTCACAGCATGTGTCAATGATTTCAGCAGTTCATAGAAGAAACATATCACACTAATTCAGTTCGCCTATTATAACCGCTTTCTAGAAAAAAAATTATGGATCCTCTTCAAGCCATATATGTTATGTCGTCTCATTCACCCATGTGATGGAAACAAGAAGGTGAGGTATCCCTACCAGGTCCTCATCTCGTTCGTGATACTTCGGAGCAGGTTCATCTTATCAGAAAGCATATGACTACTACCCACTCTAGAAAACAATTATGTTTATCGCCATCGACGACCACTAGAGTTCTAGGTCTGGGATATTTTTTTCTTCAGGAATTGACCAATAGAGTGGATATACTATAAAAAATAAATGGAAGTTGTTTCATTGGTGAATAGGTCTATTTGATATTCTTGAGAGAGTTGAGTTGGTAGCCCATTGGTTGCCACTACTGCAAAGGTTTCATTCCATGCATGATGTCTTCCATGTTTCGCGACATTGTGAATATCATGTTGACCCATCTCGTAACTCTGATTCCAAGGAAGGTGATTTAGATATATATGAAACCATTGACTAGTATCTAGTATGCACCATTGACTAGAGAATAAAGGCTCTCTAAGGAAAGTTTGTCCCACTAGTATGGGTGTTATGGAAGCATTGCTTTTTGTATGATGAGACTTGGGAGTGAGAGGCCAATGTATAGGCCTAGTGGCCATAATTTTTCTTAGATAGTGTTTCTACACCATTAGGAGGTCAACTTGGGGACGAGTTATTTTATGTGAGGAAGACTATAAGAATAATGTTTTCACTCTGGTAAGGGACCTTTAAATTTCAATATAATTCTTTATTTTGGAACTATTCTGGATGCTTGATGAGTTAGTGAAGGCCTTGAGGGTGTCTGGGAATTTTTTGGTGCTTGGAAGTAGATTTTTGGGAAACAATACTCGAACTTGGTCTATAGTAAAACGTTTGGGAAGGTCTCATTGGTAAAGAAAACAATGTGGGTGGCATGTTTTTAGATATATCCTTACAACACGGTTGGTTCATGGATTTTCTAATCATGAAACCTAACTGTGGGAGTTCCCATTTACCCAAGTACCCATTCATGGTTTGCTCACGGTTTGTCATTCCATTCAGAGAAACCATAAACATCCCTATATTTAGGTTAATTTTACCATTTTACACTTAACGATCTAATTAAGACTCCACCTTCCTCATAATATTATTTTATTTGGGATTGACCTATATTACTTCCCTTTTAGATCTCTTTCAAGTACTACGATAAGGATTGAAAGATCATTTTCATCTGTGATCCGATCGGGCTTTTGTTAATCCCTTTGGATGCACAATGTTATGTAATCGAGTTTGTTTGAGCCTGTTTTCTTCTATCTTTCTCTAGACCTAGTTATCGTGGTGTGAAAATGTTTTCATTTTTCTCAGATCTACTCAATTATAAGCTAAATAATTTTATAGAATCAGAGGAGGAGAGAAAAATGAACATAATTTGGGTGGCCAAGTTTTCTGATTTTGGAATTGTCATGTGGGTCCCACTAATTTCATTGGATGTCCATTATTGAATTTATATTTCATGATTTTAATCATTATAACAATTTTATTATTATCATTCAATATATGTGATCATTTCTTGGTCATTATTCCTTCAATGCCCAACATCCCATGTAGGATGACTTTCTATAGTTGAGTTTTAATTGCTTTGACACTTTTGGGCCATTGTTCGGATATTCTGATGCCTGACCACAGTAACGGTAGGTCTCTTTATCATAAAATATTTTCATATAAATTAATTGGAAATGGAAACTACCATGTATCTTCCACATGGCCTACTTTAGGTAAGTACTTTAAAATGATAATTAAATGTCATAGAAAATTTGGAAAGAATACTATATATGTGACTTGAAATGATTAAATATGAATGATTAACAGGTTTCATGTCTATATAACCCCTTACCACATTAATGGATGGTAGAAGAATGAACATTAATTATCGAATATTCCTTTAATAAAGCTAAACAATATTGCATGCTACTTGGACTTGTCACACAAATGAAATGGATGGATTGAAACAAATAGAGTTATTAATTAATTATGTAACAATTAAAAGTTTTTATGATACATGACCTTATCACACTAATGAAATTCAAGGAATGAAAAAATGAAATATTACATGAAATCGTAATTAAATAGGGTTGGCATGACTCATTGTTTCATTGGAATTGTATCGGGGAATGAATTGAGCACTATGGAACCCCATTCTGATTCAGGGATACGACTTTCTAATGTTGAGACCCACCTAGCTTATCATCCTTGAATATTCAAGGATTCCTGGTATGACACTATATGATCCCTCAAATAATATTAAATGATTCCATGGATACACTCCTTCGATCTAGTGTTGACATGTAGGTACTATTGTTACCACCCATAGGGACCAAACCCAACATAGACCTGTTTTATCTTTGATAATTACCTTGGATTTGGTAGGAATATTATTGTGTAATTCTATTGAATATGATTCTTGGATTACACTATTACCCTTAGCCAAACCACATTTCAAACAAAGTTTTTGACCCTTGAGGTATATGTTTCCTTGGTTATCACATTGAAACATCATTATTAAATGTCATTATTTGATTCATTATCATACCCTAGAACCTTTACTATTGATAAAATGAGACTTATTTATAAACATATAATAATAAATTAGTGGACTAGTTTTTTTAGAAAACAGTCGAGGGCTGAAGCAGGTACAGAGGTATTTAGTTACATTGTTCAGCATTACCTGATATATTAATTCATTCACACTATTAGATTTCCATTACACTTTCCATATGTTATAGATATTGTTGGTGAAGTGCCACATATATTTATTTCTCACCCTCTCTGAGTGTTTTTTGGTACCTTGGGAATATTACATGAAAGAAGGTATTTAAAAAGACAAGTATATGGTTTTAAACAGTTAATTTCATTCTATTTAGGATGGATCTTGAGAACAGATGACTGAGTTGCAGCTCAAAATGACTGTGATAGTCTATAGATTTCCTTTATACTTTTATTAAAAATTATATGAATGTTTTCTTGTATCCATGTTTTTCTATTTTCTAGATACATTAAATATGGTCATCAATTATTTTATGTTATTCAAGTTATTTCAATTATTGTTACTGTTGTCTCTATTTTCCATTATGCCTTCTCTTTACATGTACTGCTTATGCAATTTACCTATTTTTATATTTATCTATTATTCTACACTTTGGTAGTGAAGGAATATTCTCCCCATAGACATTGCTTAGGCCCCCAATATAATTCGAAAGCCTCTGGAATATATGGAGATGCATTGGAGGAAAAATTTCCCATTGGGCTTTGGGAACCCATTAAGTGGCATCGGGGTCTTTGATGTCACAAAAACACCAAAAGTGAAATCAATTTGTGGGTTAAAAACCTGTAAAAAATTAATTAATCTTTTCAATAAAAGAATAAACATACCATGTTGAGAAACAAATGAAAAAGAAATCATATATGAGAGAAAACAGTCACCCTTAATGGTTCTTATATTGAAACAAGATGTTCCTTATTATTATATTATATTTTATGTCTTATGATATAAAAAATAATGAATTTATGGATAATTATATGCTATCAGTACATGACATAACAACGATATTTTTTCATGGATTCTTTAATCTAAAATGAAATAATGATGATGAGTGTATCCTTTTAGGGGGTGATTATATGTGTTTTAGGTAATAGAATAAAACTTTTATAACTAATTCTTAATTTTACTAATCAAATTCACAAAGGAAATGTGATTGGATGTTTAAAAGATTGTAAAAATGGGTAAATAATCATTTTCACGTGAAATTTCTGATGTGTTTGTTAAACTTTTTGTAGGTTATCAATTTCACTGAAAAATGTTATCATGTAAAACTAATTAAATGATAATTGATAGTTTCTGAGTATTATTTTACATGATTAGTAATTCATTGACATCATTGATATCATTATTATTTATCTCCCTCGTTTTTTTGACTATGTCGAACTACAATGAACTTGACCCTAGTAGCCTAGTTTCGGTGCCATACATTATTACATTAGCATAGATACAGTTAATCTCATCCAAATATACACAGTAGTTTACTTTTCATGGTAAACAAGATCTATATTTAAAATTCAAATCACATTTTTAATATAAATTAAAAAATATCATTGAAAAAACCATTATCCACCTATGTGTAACCCTGTATATGAATTATTATATACATATTTTAAATAAGAAGAAATGAAACAAAAGAAATAGGTGAGATAAAATTATTAGTATGGGTAATGTTTAAATGAAGATATCATTAATAAATAATAATAATTAACATGAAAGGAAACTAATTGTAAAACATTCCATTTAAAAATAAAACTTGGGCATACTTTGTTCGGAATAAAAGATAATCAAATAATTAAATATAAATAATCACAAGTTCTAGAATACATAACCATGTATATTATACTAATTTAATAATCACATGGAAAAAAATAACTGGTTTCATAATGGGGTATTTCATAAGTCTGAACACCTGAAACATACCATTTAGGCCTCAACTAAGACATATAAAAATAAATGCATAAGGCCTCATCCAAATCCCAATATATTTTGTCTCAGGATACCTATTAATTCATCAACGTGATATATTATGCCCAACATATCAGTTACTATGTCTAATTCATTCCTATCAAGAATAATTAATACAACTACATTAACAGGACTTATAAAAATAAATAACTATCTACATTTGAAGAAATGGTCCTATGAAATATCAAAACATCCCCATTCAAACTGATCATAATCCAAAAAAAGGAATATGAATAATTTTATTATTGGAGTAGATCATCAAATAATTATTCAACAAAGGATGTCTAAATATATGAAAATACTCTGAAGAGATTTCAGAAATATTTCTTGAGGAAAATAACATTTTTAGTTTCAAAGAAAAACTAAAATATAAAAATAGTATATGTAATAAAGAAATTATTTTATATTAATGTATCCTTATAAATTTGTAAAGACTGATTCAATGTTTTGTGGAATAATTATGGAATGATAAACCCATCTTTTCATATATGTTAAATAATAAATTTCTTCCATATTTTTGTTGAAAAAGTATCAAATAACCTTGTTAAAAAACAAAAAAACAAATATATAGATGAATTTTTTTAAAATCTATACAAGAGAACAAATACAATTAAAAAATAATATAAAAATATTATAGAATTGTTTTGAAATAATTATATGGAAGCATTAAATAGATGTTTTTTTGAAATATTATCTTTTATAAATATCATATCATTGAGGTGAGAGTTAATAAAATTAATTGAACAAGTGTATCCACCATAAATACATATTAAACAAGTTGAAATACAACATACAGTAATAAAAAATTCATTTTTCCCGTAATATTATAAATACACAAACAATTAAGAATCATTTTAACTGAATTAATGGAAAATGAGTTAAGAATTCTCATACCACATTGCAATTGATTTATTCATACTCCATATAATATTAAAAAATATCAAATTAAATAGTGAATAAATTTATGAAAATAAGATTCATTATTTGATATATCAAATTACTGTATATATTTATGAAATATAAGAAGTAATTGTAGAATTAGGCATATATAACATAGAATTAAAAGTGAGATGTGAAAACCATTACCTCATGATTTTCTTTAGTGTAGAATTATTTAACAAAATGTATAATTATTTTAAAATGGTTTTTAATTATTTATAGAACTATATTAATATTTATTATACCTTATTTGATACTTATATAATATCTTACCACCCATTCATTGATAATATTTTATTATTCTCCTTGTTTATGGTGCATTTGTTTCATAGTTTCATGGTCGATTCATTTGAATATAATCATATATTTTCATATAAAATACAAATTAATATCGTAAAGAGAAATGATATGGTAATAAAGAACATATATATGTTCAAATGTCTTCATATATATTTTTTATTTCATAGTTGTGGATGATTCATTTTAGAAATTGTTATTATTATTGTATGGTTTATTTAGGTTGTTTTTTCAAACATCACAAACTTGTTTCATTTTATTTATTATTATTAGTATATAAAAGTTACATAACATTAATTAATATTTGATATATATATTAAAGTTTTCTTTTACATTAATAATTTTTTTATAAATATACATGAATTCGGTAATGTAAAATGAAAAAAAAAACCATTATTCACAAAGGCTATTAACCGAAATAACAATTTTGTTTCTTTGAATAAGAGGATTTAAGAAACTAAATGGTTCAAAAATATTATGTCATCACAAAAAATTCTAGTATGTAAATTATAATGGAGTTATTGTTAATTTTTTAAGAAATAGATGAGAATAATTTCTAAAAATAAAATAAAATAATATAGTTGTTTTGAGAAAATTTCCTCTAAACTATCACCTCCTTATAAGACCTCTAGAGGAACATGGATTTTGTTTTATGGTTAGACCAGAAGTACATGGATGTGTGAATAGTTGGTATGAGAGTATTTGAAATATATTTTAGTATCTTAATGTATATAGAGTTCAATTGTGGTGATGGTGGTGGTATTTATATTTGATGATGGGTGGGTTAATGTGATTAAATAATGATTGTTTTATATTTATAGCCACCCACATTGAGGTGGAAATAATTTCCAAAACATTGGAAGATTATTACTGTTTTAATGGTTTTTTAGGGTCAAAAAATACCTCAAAAATAAATTCAACTTGTTATTTGTTTGGTATATTATGGATTTTCCATTGAACATTGACACTTTATATTATTTTATCGATATTGTGGAAAATATATTTTTTCCATAGTTAATTATTCATAAATTAATAATAAAATTAACATTAAACCTATTTTTTAACATATTATTCCAAACATGAAATCATGTTTACAAATTTTAATTCACATAATTGGTAAAATGATATTTAAAATAGACCATGTATATGCAATGTGAAAGGGAGTTTTTAAAGTTAAAAAATTCAAAATCCTGAATTGTTTTTATATCAAATTTCAATGTAAAATTTATTAAAATGATCTAAATTGGACTTATTGATGTAAAATTAAAATATTAATAATTTATAACCTTTTTAAATTATAATTTGTCAATATAATATATTTACATGAAAGGTTAGTTTTTAATTAAAAAGTGTCATTATTAACATTACATCAAAAATATACTTTTTGAGAAAAATAATAAATATACATCCTAAGATAATTTTGATATCCTTCATTAATAAATGAATAATATTTTGTCTTATAAAATTTATAAATGCGTCAAAATTTAGTTTTGAAATTATTTCACCACTAAAAGGCAGTAAAGATGAATTTTAGGATAAATTTAGCTCTTTTGCATAAAAAAAATTAATCTTATCTTAATCCAATTAATAATAATGGATGAATTTAGAAAAAAATTATTTATTATATAAATTTTCAACATAATTAATATCATTCACTAATAGTGATTATTTGAATTTATGAAGATAAAATGCCATTTTGGTCATAAAAATAATTTTTTAGTAAAACACATCCTTTATATTTAATTGGTTTTTATATTCATTTCTAATAAATTGAAAAGAAATGAATTAATTTTATAAACCTGTGTAAACAATATTTTTATAAAAAAAATTAATCTCATTTGTTCTCACTATTCCAATAGCTATGTGGTAGCTATCAAAACTAAATAATAATTTTTAGTTATTTGTTAAAGCTCAGAGTTCTTTGTAATTTAAGCTATCAAATAGATTTAATTTCAAAAGATTTAAACATAAAATATCGAGGAGTTATATTTTCCCACCTTTAATAAGTTGGGTCCTCTCAATTTTAAAATTCACTTCAAAAATCAAAAATAATGTTAATAAAACATAACCTTAATAAGAGGGAAAAGGAATTGATTAGTTGACCAAAAAATTAGGATTTCGAATGTGATAACATTAGTGTGAAGTGATACTTTGTGCATGGAAGAGGAATAAAACTATTATTTTCAGATAGATAGTTTTAGTGAACATGGTCATCAAAATTTCTATAATTAAGAAGTCATAAACCTCTGATGGGTTAAAGAGGACATTGATTTCCCAGTTAGAAAATTAAAGGAATAACATTTTTTATTCTAAAATTAATTTCCTCGAGTAAACGAATTAGATTACTACATAGGTTGAGAATATAAGGAAATATATATACATGAGATGTGTACTTTCATAATTTTATCAATTTCCCCAGAAAATTTAGATATTTCTCAAAAACACAAGTTTGATGATTATTTATTCATTATGCACTATAATAAACATTTATAGATCATAAATTCGACAAATAAGAACTATATATTCCTCCAATATTTAGGTATTAAACAAAACCAAATGTTTAGTATATGGTAAGATAATTCTCTTAAATAAAAAAACTTTATATGAGGAATGATACATTAATATCAAAAATTTAAACATTAATACCCAAAATTCAACTTATATCATTCAATAATTTAGTTCACTAATGTGTCCACAAATATATTATATCCTATGATTGAAACCAAAAAATAAAAATGATTTATTTAAATAGTATTTCATGGAAAAAATCGAATTTATCATAAAAAATGTGCATTGCATGAAAATATTGTCTCATAGATATGAAAACTATTTCCATAAATAAATTTATTCACTATAAATCCATAATAAAACCATATTTTCCATAAAATTAAAATTAAACCATTTTTCATAAAATAATATTCCACAATATTATGTTATCATTAATCACATAGTGTTCCTGAAATGAACATATTCTTTATCCATCAAGTCACATGAATAAAAAAAATTATACTTATTGAGACTTCATGTGGGTAAGTGGTTGGTGACACAACCATATCATCCTTCTATTGTGGGTTCATGCCCCCCAACCATGATTAACATGATGGGTTATCACCCAACCTGAAGCTTGTCCCTTTTTTTGAATCAATATTAATATAATTCATATAAAATTATCACAATGTGATAATTTTTCTAAAAATCAACCATAAAATAATCATTATTAATGGAATATCGAAACAACTAATGTTATCCAATTTGTTTCATTTTTCATTCCAAAAATATAATAACAACTATTTACTTTAATAGAGATCATATAAAACCTAATGGTAATCCACTAATTTAACGTTGTGTTTAAATAAGATAAATTAAGTATTCCTCAAAAAAAATTCACTTTTAAAATATAAGTGTTACATGAACCGAAAGAATTTACCAAAACTCAATAAATGCCTCACATAGATTACCAGATTTTCATTATTTTATTTTTAAATGATTAGATTTCATATAAAAAATCTTAACAAATATTGAAATCAAAACCAACAACCGAATATCATTTAGGTGTTTAATGATTCTCATAATTTTTTGGATATTACATAATATGAGTAATAAAACATCGTTAATCTAACATTATTCATAAACCTTTATCCATTATATGCTGTTTTATCTTGATATAAAACAATAATATGAAATATATCATTCTGATTCATCAACATAAATAGAAATGTATATATCATAAGAAAATAATTCAAACCCTAAAATTCTGACATCTGTGACTTACTTTATTCCATTGAGGTATCTTTTATCTTTCATCATTAAATCCATATCTCATGAAAATAAATATTTATGCCCTTAGTGGTCTTTCCATTTTTGAGTGATACAAATAAATTTATATTTTAAAATCAGATAAAAGATACTCGGTGATCCATTTAAATTTTAACGAAATTAAATTGTATTGGATATGTCAAATAGTATCTAATTTCGGGTATAATAAAATCCATAGTTATGAATCTAGTTATTAATTTCATATTTATTATTCAATATGTACAAAATATTATAATTATATTACTGAAATAGTTCTTGAGGAAAATACCATTTTTACTTAGAAGATAATTTTTAAAATTTAAAAATTATTAATTTAATAAATAAATAAATTTATTTGAAAATAAAATCTTATAATTTTAATGTAATATTAAATTTTTTAAGGTGACATGATAGCTAGGAATATAAAAATCTCATATAAGTTAAAAAATTATTTCTTCGGTATTTTTTTTGAAAGAGTCTCAAAGAAAGTTGGTTATAAAATGAAAAAAAATATCATTTAACCCATACATTGATAATCCATACATGAGATAAAAAAGTAATTAAAAATCATGGATGAATAGTACAAAAATTTTGAAACTTTTTTATAAAACATGGGCATAGAAGGAAAATATATTTTTATGGTAAAATTTAAGAAGATTGTTTTTAATGAAATAATCTAATAAATATCATATCATTGAGGTTAGAAATATTATAATGAATAGAATATTATTATACATTTTAAATCCCTAGAAAAAAATGAAATATAAAATATGGTAATAAGAAGTAATTTAACTATTAATCATAGCATGACCCCAATAATGTAGTATGATTTTAACCCAATGAATGGAAATTTAGTTAATAATTCATTTAACACATTACAATCGGTTGAGTCAGGTGCCCCATAAAATATATAATTATCATATAAAACAATGAATACCTTGAAGAAAATTAGATTCAGGAAAATATATATCATAGGGTAGTATATAAAGAAACATGCTTGAAATACGTGTTGAACAAGGAATATAAATCACATCACATAAAGTGGTATTAGAAAACACTTACCATACGCATTCCTTTAGTGTAGCTTCATTTTAACTTCTGTATAATGTTTTAAAAATGTTATTAAATCGTTCCAAAACTATAATAAAATTTATAAATCCATATGTGAGAAATTTTATAACATCCTACGAACAATTATTTTAAAATAATGCCTTATTTTCATTATTTCATGTTCTTTCATTTTTGGGCTTAATGCTCATTTAATTTGCGTATAATAATGGATCATCATTTCAAAAATAAATATATCATCATAAGTAACATTAAATGGAATTTATACACATTGAAAATTTTTAATTTTTTAAATTTATCATTTTCCATTCATACATGAGTATTATTTAAATGAAAAAATGGTAGTGATCAATGTTTGGTTTATTTTGGAAATTTGTAGAACTCCATGAACCAGTTTTTTTTTATTTTTTTTATGAAGAATCAATATTTAATGAAAATTTAATAGGATATACTATATATATTAAAATATATTTTAACCATATTAATTTTTTTATTACAATCCATGGAGGTGTAATGATAAACATAAAAATTCATTATTCATATTGGTGATTAACCCGCATAAATTGGATAATAGATTCGTTTAATTGAATAAGAGGAGATTTGAAATGAAATTATTATGTGATATTCAATTATCAATATAAGTTATCTTTATGTAATTTTTTTTAATAACTATTCCTTTATAGATTAATTGTTGATGACAATGTGGAAGAATAATACGAAATAAGGCAGGTGTTTGGAGAAAATTACCTCTTGAATATCACCTCCTTGGAGGAACCATTGAGGTCCTCAGATTTGGACTATGGGTGGCACCAAAAGAACATGGTTGTGGTTAGAGAATATAGGTGATGGATTTAAATATATTTAACGATATTCAAATATTTTCAGTCTAAATTGTGTTGTCGGGGGGGGGGGTTGACAGGGGGATAGGTGGATAGGTGGATTTAACTGGTAAAATATTTCTTTTTTTATGTTTACAGCCAACCACATTGAGGTTGAATTAATTGACGAAAAATGGATGATTATTATGTTTTTATTACTGATTATTGTAAATAGATACCACTAAATTCTATTTAATTTTATATATTTTAGGTATTTTATGCCATTACCTTTTAACTGTAACCCTTATAATTATTTTACAAATATTACAGTAACTAAATTTTTTACCATGGTAAAATTTTAATGTATAAAAATATAAATTACCTTACATAAAAATTTAATTTCACGATTCCAAATATTTAATTCATTTTACCAAATTCAATTCAAATAATTTTTAAAATGTTATTTAAAATTAATAATGTATACATAATGGAAAAAAGAGTTTCTAATGATAAAAATTTTAAAAGCATTAAATGTTTGTACAACAAATTTAAATGTGGATTTGATTTAAATGATCTAAATTGTATTTATTGGTGTATCATTTAACCAATTATAATTTAATTTTGTTTTTTTAAATTTTTCATTTATAATTATTTATATGATTTTCCTATTTTTAATGGAAATTTTGTATATTTTACGTTTCATAAAAAACAAAAATTATCAATAAAATAGAAACAATTTACCTAACGATGAGTTTGATATCAACAATTCAAAAATTATATTCATATTTTAAAATATAATTTATAAAGGTGTTATGGTTTTTTTGAAATAGTTGCAACATTAAAAGGTGGAAAAATTGCCTTTTATAAACAAAGCTTTATATTCTTAAAATTGTATTTATTTTTATCATAATCCTATTAAAATTATTGGATGTTATTTTTTAAAAAATTAATATAAAATATATATATTTTAATAAAATATTTCACTAATAGTAATGAATTCTATTTATTAAGTTAAAATTCCATATGCTCAAAATTTTACTTTTAATGTTACATGTCCTTTATATTAAATTTATTTTTATTTTAGTTTCTAATTAATTGGTTACTAATAAATTAATTTTTAATTATATTTAAACATTATTTTCTTTATTTAGTTAATCTCATTCATTCCCTACATCCATATGCCTAGTTTATAACAATCACAACTAAATAATAAGGTTTGGTGATTTGTTTAAACACAATGATCAATGTAACATAAGTTATCGATGAGATTTAGTTTAAAAAGAGACATGTCATAAAATCTTGGGGTGTTACACAAACCTTGTATATTTGGAGATGATTAACTGAAGGTACATTGCAAAGAGAAACATGTGATCTCATAAGTCACTATGAATTGGTTAAGGAACAGATAGAATGGAAGAAAACATTTTTATTAATAAAATATAAGACTATAAGTCCCCACTGATCCTTTTAATTTTATTTTTAGTAAGGGAGTGAAAATTTCATACCACATATTTAATTTTATATTGTGGGGAAAATTAACCAAAAAAAATAAAAAAGGGGATAATGTTGAGAACAATGGTAGAATTTTTAATAAATGGGAAAATATGTGAAGTGATGATTCTTAGATATTTTATCAGGATTCATTTTATGTAATTTTTTGTTAATCTTCAGAAATAATATTTAATAATGGGAATAAATTTTATTATGATCTTCAAAGAAAAATTTTCTTTAATATTTCAAAATGTATAATACTAGGAAAATATTTATTTATATGAATAATTTCTATGTTTGAGGCAATATAATATTTCAATTATTACGTGCATTTAATTTAGGAGTTTGGGATATATTTTTTAATTCCATGATTATTTTTTATTACCTATTGTTGAGTTATAAGAAATTTAGATAAATCAATCTTTTCTTTATTAAAAATAGTTCAAACACAGTGCCAACCAAAAATGACTCGTAGCAACTTCTTTGGTGGGAAATTTCAACCTTAAGTCTTCCAAACAATGGATCGGTACATTCAAGAGTATAAACACATTAAAAAGAATAGTGGGTGCACAAAACCTCCAGGGAGTAGTGTGGAAGGTGAAAGAAGGTGAATCTAACCCCATATGGTTTGTATAAATATATCCTGGTGTTTAACATATTGTTTGATCAAGTATGAATCATCACATGATTCTTTATATAGAAGATCTAAACTAAAGTAAAAAACTAATATGGGAGAATTTCTGAGAGGAACATTATTATTCATCTTAAAAAATATCCATATTAGATGAGCTATTCTATGCGATGCATGAGATCAATCTATTTAAGTCTAAGTATCATCTTGCTTATGATAATCCCTCGATCATACACTACTGGATCAAAAAATATGATTTTAGAAGTCTATAAATTAGATCAAACCAAATCCATGTCCACTTTAAAGAACGGCAGGTCATCCAAATGAGTTTTAGGAGATTCAGGAGTATATGTTGTAAACAAAATTCATAAATTATCTAGGAAAGTAAAGACAAATTCAAGATGTGATGTATCATAGAATGAATCTAATACTTCAGATGAAATAAAATATTTATAAATTTAAGAGGTGTGTTTAAAATAGTTTTATATGCATAAAATTTCACTTTCATGTATATACATCAATAGAGTATTGTTGCATCCTAGAATCTAGTTTATGTGACATTCATGAATGAGATAGTAAAGAATGTGATTCATGCATACAATGGGTGATAATGAGGCAATGTTATGAAATGAATGTATATAAGTTATTGAATTTGAATTATATGTGGTGTTTTTATTTCCACGTGAATAAATAGGTTTCCAAAATTATGTGGGTATTTTAAATGAGTTACATTACATATGAGTTATAGAATAAAATATCTATGTGATAAATGATGAAAGAACTAGTTTTTTTTTGGTATATAAAATAAAACCCACACCATATATAAGATGAAATTCTACAAACAAACTGAAAACTTGGAACTGTAAATTATTTCAAATGAGTTTCATGAATAATACCCATAGAATAATTGGTTATTTAATATGATGAAATATAATATCCAATACTTTTTTGTATTTATATTTTAATGAGGGAAAATAAATTTTCATTCATAACACATTTTAATAATTGTTTTTTGAAATAAAATATATAAGATATTATAACATACACAATAAATTTTAATTTTTAATAAATAGTTAAATGAAGCTAATTAATTTTGTTTTGTAAATATTTATATATCTTTTATCCAATATTTAATAGAATGTTTTTTATCCTGATACATATCTATATTGAAAAGTGAATGATTCAATGTTGGGAAATCCATCGTCTAGGTGATCACATGTACCTAATTTTTTGATGATGAGGGTATAAGTTATTCAATATTGAAAGGAATTTTTTGGGAAATAATTGTTCCAAAAAACTACAAATGAACTTTTAGAATCATACAAAAGGAAATGTCTTCTAATATTATTACAGAGTAATACCATATAAAGATGAATATATTTCAATCCTTGGATCTTATTTATAGAAGGAAATATGATATGGGGTGTCTACCCACCTATTAGAGTCTTGTGAATGGGGTATCTAACTAATTAATGAGGAGGAGTATTTGGTTTGTCTAACTAATGTTTGTGAGATAGTAATTGGGATGTTTAACTAGTTATATTTACTTATAGGCATATTGAATAAAACATGTCGGCATGTGGAACATACATTCAATTGAGTTTTATTTAATGTCAAACATTGTAAGTATTTTTTTTATACACTATATTATTTAAAAATGTAAAAAAGGTGATGTTGACTGATTATATAGAGTGGATTTATAACCTTAAATATTTCATGATGATGAATTGATAATAAGAAACATTTACAAAAGATGTGGTCTATGGAATTCCCACCTCCACTATTAGTGGCACATAATTTGTCCTTGTACTATGATGTTTTACCTTCCACAATCTGAACCTTACTATATTATTCATGTAACGGATTGGATCGTTGCCTATAAATCTTGAATAGAATATTATTTTGGAAGGAAAAACTTTATTATCCCATATGTAAGTTCAAATTTGTTCCTCAGTAAGTGGGACCAAGGTTTATTTTGAAAAAGACCTTCTAAACCTTATTATGGAATATTAGTTTGTAATATTTAATTACTTCTAATTTCATTATATAATATGAGAACATTATGTGTGAAACCAATTTTTTTAAGGAATATTCTAAATTTATTCTAAATTATTTTATTTGGGTTTTCTCTAAATGAAATTTCTAGTTTATCATAGATCTATTTATTTTGAAAAACATGTGTGGTCATATATAAGTAATGATATTTTACCTAAAAAACAAATGAATTTATTTAGGATATTTACATTTTAAAAATTCAATTCATTGAGTGGTATATATTATATTAATGAATGGAAAGTGATGACCCTAGGCCACCAACAGTATCGAGCATTATATTAATTAATGGAAAATATTATGATTCAACCAGAGGGGTTCCCTCAAAATAATTGTGATTCCATTGAATAATCCCATGGGGTTATGTATATGAAATTGGGATTGGTTTATTTTCCATAAAGTTAATAAAATTTATTATTTTGTAAATTTTAATAATTAAATAGTGGTTCCCAAAATGGATGTTCTTTCCCCTGGTGCTCCTCTAATGATTCATGGAGTGGATGTTGTTTCTCTAGGATGATATTCAATTGGATATGAGGAGAAAATGTGTTCTTATTATATATCAACCTCATGGTTATGGGGTTGTATTTTGTTCCCAATAGCTATCACACTCATATTTTTGGGGCATGTTGTAGTTCCACATGTGTGATACTCTTATGGTTATGTTGTAGGATGTGTATATCCTCATGTGTTTCTCTCATTGTTATGGGAGGTGTATGTCGTTTCCTCAGGGCGATGTTATAATTGTTTTGGAGAAGTATTTGGTTCATCCTTCATATTTGACACATGTTTATAGGGATGTATGTTTCCATCAGTATTGATACTCTCATGGTTTTAGTGATAGAAGTGTATCCCCCATAGTGTTACTCACATGGTTGTTGTTTAGTATGTGGTTCTCATTAGGTGTTACTATCATGGTTCTAGGGTAGGATTTGGTTCTCACTATTGTGACTCCCATGTTTATATGGGAGGAAATGGTTCCCCAAGGGTTTTACTCTTATAGTTTTAGGGAAATAACATATTCCTTCGAGGTGATACTCTCTTTTTTATATGGTTAAAGTCATTACCACTTGATGGTTATGAAATTATATTAATGACATATCTCAATGTAAATTGTATATGTGATAAATAAAGTGATTTACTTATTATATTTACATCTATTTATTATAAGAAATTATCATGCACTCTATTTACAATTGGATATTCATAGTGATGACCTTGGTGTTGGCCTATTGATTTGAATTGAATGCGACCTCAGGTCAGTATGGGTTCCCAATAAAACATCATTGTTGTAGGATAGGATGATGGTAAAATCCATATGATTATTGTTTAATCTAGTAAGGAAATCATAGATTGTGGTGTGAAAACATTCTAGGACAGAGGTACAAATTTATGTACATCTCCCATCGGGTTATTTTCGATTATTTTGGGGCATTTAATTATATGAACCACTATAACTGTGCTCATTTTTTTGTATTAAAATTATTCGATTAATATCAGCCATTTTTCTACAACATGAGTTGTTTATGTTTTTGTGAACACTTTTTTTGAAATATGTTATCTATATATATATTTTGATGTATGTGATTTTTATTATTTCAAAAATAATTAATAAGTTGGCATGAGGTTATAGCCTTCTCATGTGACACCATAGACAATCAATACTAGTAGGAATCCTAAGATATATTTTTAGGTGCATCATTAGTCTCATGACCAAACCTATTCGGTTAATGTGGAGTTATCTAGGATTTAGACAACATTAATTATCTTCCATAAAACCACACGAAATCATGTTTCCAACAATGTAGCATAAATTATAACTAGCATTTCTATTTAGAGATATATTACTCCTATAATTATCTTTATATATATTGTTAGGTCAATTTTCTTAGATTCCCCATGTATTTCATGTTTAGTAACAACCCCTAATAGGGTCAAAAGAAGTTTTAAATCATCTATTAAAAATGTATTTAGTAGATATCATGCAAACATCACTTATGGAAAACAATTTCTATTCTGTTTGATGTATATTCATTCTTGATAAGTAGGTTTTTTTTCTTATCATTGCCATATAAAATTAAGAATATAATAAATTATATAATATTTCAATAGAAATCGATAGGTTTTCATTATAGATATTGTTATACATAGGGTACTACCATGAACTATTATTAATCAATGATTTAACATAATTATTTTCATTAAGACGGACTATTTTGAACTCTATATTTATCATATCTATATCCACACTATATAATAATAATGAAGATATTAATTCAGAAAATATAAATACATTTTCATCCAAAAAAAATTTATATCATCAATGCTAATATGAAACCAATCATGAAGTTTGATGTAGAATTATTCCATCAGTACTAAATATAATAATGTAAATATAAAATATTGATGATGAATTTAAAATAGAATTTACCATACTACAACAATGAATTTTATGTTTGATTTTAACAATTATAACGTGGAAAATTCTTCCTCTACATTAATGCACTCTTTCTGTTTATAAAATTTACATACAAGTCTTTCCATGTTCATGGAGACACCATATTGTTCATCATAATTTTTTTCAAGACTCATTTTATACTATTCACATTGTGTTATTTAAGGATACCCAAAAACACCAATTTAATGTAATTATATATTTTTATACATTTTGTTAATATATTTCACCCATGTTTCATCCTTAAAAACTAGTTCAAATGTTTATTTTCCTCTTTATGAGAATAGAATATTGTCACCATAATTATCATCCTCTGAATCTATATTGCATAAATGATTTCATTAAAAAAATTAGGACAAATTTCATTCTAATTATAAATTTGTTGGTTTTATAATTACATCATAAATCAATAGTTAATATTATGATATAAAATTAGAGTCATAATAATTTAGATGACTATAAAAATATCTATATTTCATATTAATATCTTCTTGAACATAATTTTTTTGCTAAAAATATAGGATTAAAACATTTTCTTAGTTTCTCCTACAATTACATTAGTTTCAATGATTTCAATAATTTTATTTATCCTTTTTTTGAAACATTTATAATCATTAATCATAGATGAGTAGACAGTAAATATTCATTCATTGATTGAATCTCTATATTTAAACATATTTCCTTATTTATTATTGATAAAACACTTTATACCAATAAATATAAAAATATTCTAAAAAATTTACATCACTATCCACACCCCATAAAATATCCTACTTTCTTAAGGGATATGAAATGCATAGTTTTTGGAGTACATTATCCATTAAAATACATTTTCCTAGTAGCGGTGAGAGTCCACACCCTCAATAAAAAATCCAGGGCCATCTTGATAACCACAATTTTTTTATTCTATTAATCCTTTTTAGAAGGAGTCATAAAAAATTACACCCGAAAAATTATTCAATGTTTTTATAAATAGCTTCCTCTTTATTGGAAGTTCATCTAATTAATTTATCCAATCAATGGATATATATATTTAATTCCATTTCAATATTCACTCCCCATATATTCATATGATGTCTTATAAATTTTATATAGAATATATGAACATTACATATTTTATTCTACTATTAAAAGTTTTTAATAAAATAAAATACTATTCAACATGAGTTTTTGATTAATTAATTAAACAATATACTTACATGTGGATGAAATACCAAATATTTGATACATTTGTTATCTATTGAGGATAGATGTTTTTAAATTCTATTACCATCAAGATTGAATCACATTCTCATTAATTATCCCTTTTCTGGTTTATAATATCTACATTTACCATTAAATGAAAACTAATATATACACTCTATTAATGGATATCCTCAGGAATCTAACTCTATTAATTTTTATTTTTTTTAAGAGTTAGAAAAAAAGTGATATAATTTTTTTCAAAATATATGTTTCTATTTTGTCCCCATTATTTCATTAGGGAATTTAAATCTTTTCTGTTGATATGAAAGCCTTTTCAGATGAGTGAGAATTAAAATTCAGATTCATATAACTAGTTAACAGTCAAAAACTTATGTCATAGAACATCCACATAAGTAAAAAAATAAATTTCAACTCATTTATTACTAAATAATTTTTACATCATCTCATGATCAATAATGATTCATTAATCCAAATATACATTATTATATAAATTATTCCTTTATTATTCCAAATAATACAATGGATACCTATTTAGTATTATAAAGACCCACCATCATGAATTAGTCTAGAGTCGTTATTTATATTATTAGAACAATTATCAATAATTAAACTCTTCTCTATTATCTTCAACATATATTCAATATAATAAAATTAAGTAAGTATTGATAAAAAAATATTTTATCTTCTCATTCTACTCAACACATGAAATACAGTCACATGATTTTTCTTCAAATGGGTATACAATATTCCTAACGAATAACAAGGTATTGTCTTTACTCCACATTTAAATAAATTCTATATAAATAATTATTTATTTTTGACTACATATAACAAAAGTACAAGTAATATTAGTGTATTTAAAATAAAAATCATATACCTTAATTCTATTTCAAGAGAAATGATATTTTATATTTCCCCTTTAAAGATAAAAATTAGATTCACCATTTAAGTATATTTAATCTTTTTTATTCATGATGATATATTTTGTGTAAGAAATAGTCTCAAAATTAGCATTCCATATGAGGCAAAAAATTCACATTTTTTCTACATTCTTGAAAAATACAATTTATTTAGTAGTGATAGTATCTATAGTATTCTGATATATTTAAATCCATCTCACTTCATTTCATTAAAACCCATATTGAATTTTTAGAATATGAGATTAATTGAAATCAATTCCCAACTATAATCATTACATTACACTATTATACACAATAAGTATGTTATAAATTTTATATCCCTTATTAATCTCTTTCAATTTCTTATTCATCATGAATATTTGTAAATATTGATTTATTTTGTTACAATTAAACTTTACTTTAGACTCGATCTTCTTTCTGAAGGATAATACTTTCTCCCAAAAGTGTTTCAATCTTAAATTTTTTACGTGATACAATAATTATGTCCATAATTTTACTTGGTAAACACCACAATCATTAACCAATAATTCTACATATCACCACATCTAATTAACCATTTTTATGGCCCAAAACAAATCTCTTAGTGGATAAATTTATAAAAAATTAGTATCGATATAATTTTTATATTATTTAAAAAAATATATTACTTTTCCTTAATCATTATTATACAAGCACCATAAAAGACCATTCAAACTTATCCTTAATATCAATTAATTCCTCTAGTTATTCATTATCTTCTACATCAATTTTTTACTTCACTATATTATCTCTCATAACATATTATGTTCCTGATATGAATTGGTTTCAAAAGCTTCTATAGAATTTTCTTCAACATCATATTCCACTTTATTTACCCAGACATGCCCCATTAAATTAATTTACCTTGGATTTTTAGAATTTAAGTTCATTCTAGAAGTAATATTTTTAATTTTATTTTTTATTATTTAATTATCCTTCATTGGTAATCACAAATAAAAATCACTAACATTTCCCTTGGTGTATGTGTTAGTGTATTTATCTCTTTGAATGTTCCTTATTCACTCTTGATCATACCTTCCATAATTAATTTTAACTCATAACTTATGCCTTCCTATTAAAAATAATCATTATGAATCTACTGTATTTCTACAGTTTAATATTCAATTTTCTATAAAAAATGATTTATTATATCATCTAATATTACCAACTTCTCATATGTGACTAGAATAATAAAAATAACATCAGGAGGAAGTTTTAAAAAAATTACTACTCTAGTGTTCACATTTATGAAATATAAATAAGTAGAAATATTATAAAATATTATTTATAGTGTATAAATGTCTCATTTCATCATTAGGTTCATTAATAGATCTATAATATTCAATAATATTATTAAAGAACCCCTTAATTATTTTCCTTGATATCATCTTAAAATAATAAAATTTTCAAAAAAACATGAAAATCCACTTCATTCACATCATTATCATTTTAAAAATTATTTTCATGTTTTTCCATATTCCCTTCCCCAATTTATATCTCATAAAATTCATGTATAGCTTATATTATAGTTATGTAGATATTTTTAATTTTCACCTTTTCATTCGCATTAAATTATTTCATATATTGTTTTATAATTGAAAATTTTGAGGCTTTACTGACTTATATTCAACAAATCATATAAAAGTAAAACATTTATCCCAACCAATCATAAATGGGATATCATACTACTATTATAAACCTGATAATCACCTTCATCAAATAAAGAAACACCCATAATTTTTATATCATTATCAATGAAATAAATTTTTACAGATAGATTCACAATGGTTAACTGCGTTTATATAATACATATTATTGTATCTTGAGGTATTGATATACACCTAAAGAGGGGGATAATTATTAATGTTCCAAATTTTATTCCAATTTCATAAATTTATAAAAAAAATTACTCATGGTTTAATAGATAAATAGAATATATAAACATATTTTCACAATGACATAAATAAATATAGAAATGAAAAACACAAGGACATATTTATTTTACATGGTCTACCCACATATAGATTCATCAATGGATCATACATCAATGATTTTTGCATATTATTAATATTCAAATATTCTCTAGTTTTTCAGTTCTTTATTTATGCTATGTTTACTACCCATTGAAGGTCCATGAACACGTCCTCTATTTTTTAAATTGCATTCAAAGAGTGGTGTAAAAAAGGATCACATTACCACTATATTATTCTTACATGGATACCAATTAATGAAATGAATCTTAAAAAAGTGTGATCTATATTACACTATGAAATTATTTATAAAAAAAATCTTCTTCTGCACACATATGAACAATAAATTTTTATTTCCATAATCTTATATTAGATGATAATTGATTTATCCACAACTCACTCTAACAACCTCATATATCTAAATAATGTCATTCTTGTCCACACCTGAATTTTATAATCCAATATGTTGTGTTTCATTTATGTACTTTATCATATCATATACATATTAATTTTATTCTATATACTATTTATTTTTAAAATCTAATTTCAAATTACAATTCCAACCCAATATGAAAATTATTATATATAAACCTTAACCATTCTATCATCTTTAAACTAATTCCCACCATTTATCTCAATATGGAGTGTGGATAGTCAAACCACCGCCACTCTAAGAATAATCCCTAATTCCAATATTTTAAATAACCAATATATCTTAAATTTTGAAGAACATGATGTGATTATGTTCACTATTGTGTGATGAGATAGTTCATACAATAGTTTCTTGCAAATTATCATATATATTATGTCATTGTGTTCAACATCATAGTGTAATTTATATATAAATCAAAAAAATAGAACCACACAAAATAAATAAACCTTTTTTATATTGTGATTTTTTCTTTATATACAATTTTACTACCAACGCATACTAATGTATTTTAGTATTCTTTGTAGATCAATAAACAAATTCAGTGTGAAATGATTGTCTTTAAAGAAATGTTTCATTAAAAATTAATCATATCTATACCAATACATCATTGACTAGGTGTGTTATCATGATATCTTCCATTAATCCATTAATTATATTTTTTTATATATATTTAAGAAATAAATTTTTGGAATACATGATTTTATTGTGGTGTTGTATCATCTACCATAATAGGATATGTTTATCTATTTCACCATGTGGTTCTCACTATAGTGTGGGATATTACTATGTGGAGTGGTTCCAATCAATATTGATTGAAATATCATCACATTTTATAACCTTACCCATTTATATCCTTCTTTTATAGATTATTAAAATTAGTTGTTCTACGGTGTTTGATCATTAAATAAACAAATATGGATAAAAAATCTCTATCTCCCCACAATACTAATTATGGAATAAAAATGAAATAAAATATAA
Organism: Viscum album; assembly: GCA_963277665.1. Classification (NCBI taxonomy): domain Eukaryota; kingdom Viridiplantae; phylum Streptophyta; class Magnoliopsida; order Santalales; family Viscaceae; genus Viscum; species Viscum album. The sequence goes on from OY728145.1 coordinate 694,361,642, forward strand.
AATCATTGAAAATATTTCAAAATTCCCCCATATGTGATTAAAATGATGATAAATGTAGGATAAATCATTAATAAACCATGATATGTAAAATTCATAAAACAAAATTTAAAAAATCATTATTTTTATGATTTAAATGATTAAATAATTATCAAATATTTATTGAGATTTTATATATTCATTAGGAATTACAGATTGAATAAAAACTAGTATAATGAAATAAAATAGAAATTATATCCAAAAACATGTGGCCTTATATGATGAAGGATGATCATATTGTGTTTCTATGGTTCATATGTGAGAATTTGAGAAAAAATGGAACATCCAGTGTTGAAAATTTTTTTCCTAGTAAATATTCATCTTACAATATAAGAATGATGGCTCACACTGTGTAAAACAAATTTATATGTGTGGAATCATAAATCAAATTCCTCTTCTACATGGTTATTTTTCTCTTTATGATTTTATTTTATTCCATATTCACCAACATTTTTATATCATAAATTGAAAATATATAATGTAAAATGTGTTTTCCATCCATGGAATAATTATTTCATCATGATTCATATTTTCTAACCACTAGAAGAGTTATATGAACATCATTCATTATTGGAGTCCATATTTTTATAGATTTCATTGTATTTTTGTCTATTTTTTCATTTAAAATAAAAAAAAATTATGCTGTAAAATATTAGCAATTATATAAAATATATAAGAAATATTCATTCATTTAAATAAGAAAACTATTGATTTTTTATATTAAAAATGTTTCATGAAATGAAAATATAAATTCCCACACATTTTTATTTATATTTTTCCTAAAAGATGGATTCTCAACATTCTATAAAGGATTATCACCATAACACACATTAAATTCAATGCATATAAATGTAATTGATAAAATAGGAAATAAGATGTTCAACAATCATATATGAAATTTTTATCAATGAATTGTTTTCCAAAAAAGAAAATCCACCATGAATTTTAATTATTATATTTTGAAAATTTTAATCCTCTCCATTTTTCCATTCATTTCAATTCATTATTAATATACATTTCATCTTCCATTTATATCACATTAATTTTTCCAATCATCAGAAAGCTGTAAGGGTAAATAGATTTGTTAACAAACATTGAAAACATGTCAATTATATTAATCTTTTAAGGAATATAAAATTTACACTTTGTAAATATAGATTGAAAAAATATCATATTGGATTAATCATTAGTATTAAATGTAAAGACCCGTAAAATTCAAGGGAAATTTTTTCTTAATTTTCTTTGGAATTTTACAAGAGCGCGGTTTCTGACGGCACCTGATTCCGAAGCCTGGAGTGCCCAGAATCAATTTCCGAAGTTTAGCTCGGGTACGTTCAGTGAACGAACGAGCGGGAATTTCTATCTGTTGAACCGGTGCTCGGAATCGAATTCCGAGGGCACCAATGGAACCGCAGCGCAGGTAATTGCTTAGAAACACCTTTTCCGAAGGTGCGTTTGCTCGGGAGGAGTTGTTAAAAATTGAGGTTTGTTGTGAAGAATAAAAAAAATTGTGTACAATTTTATTTTTTGGCATTGATAGTTTTTTTCTACAAAGGATAGTTAGGGGTTAGACATAACTACCCATGTGTGGATATGGGGAAGGTGGGGGCCACATGAGACCATAACCCATTGACCTTCCCATAAACCCTTGAACTCCTCTTAAACTCCCCAAACACCTTTTCATCTTCCTCTCATAACTCTTGAAAACATTAATTAATTAATTAATTGGACCAACTCAATTAATTAATTAAGTGTTTTGAGTTTTGAAATTTGAAGGGTCTTGTGTTAATAAAATAATAGGGGTAACCTTTTATTTTATTTTTGGGGAGGAGGGTTTTTGGTTGTGCTAAAGAAGATTGGGAGAGAAATCTTGTGAAGAAGAAGAGGACTTTCCTCTCGATGAAGAACGACATCTTCTTCGACGAAGGATTCCGATTCCGCGACGAACGCCATCCACGACGACTCTTCCTCCGACCTCAAAGAAATCGACTCCAATATTCCGCGGCTCGACGACGTGCGACGTCTTTGCGAGGTAGGGGGATTTTTGTATATTTATATGTAAGACCTGTCAATTGTGGTTTTGACCTTATCTGATTAAATGTTAGATCATTAATTCTTATCTACCTTTGATTCGTGATTATTGTTTTTTTACACGAGCCGTAATTTATTAATTACGATTATACCTTTCCAATCATCATTTAAATGATGATGAATCTTGACCAATCCAAGCACGGCTGAGTTTATTTCCTCAATATTGTTATTGGTGATTTTATACTTCAATCATCACCCAAATAATAATTTGGTGTGCAAATGATTTCGACCGACAACTCTAATGCACAATTGATTCTTGGAGCAACCGCATGAGCAAGCCGCAATGGGTGGTTCTAGGTGCGGAGGCGCGTGATAAGGATAACGAGGGTCGGCCGGGACTTGCGACGGACGTCCGCAAGTCAGTGGTCTGCGCATCGGCATGTTGAAGGGGCGTGCAGCGGAAAGTGTATGGCGGCGTAGCGGAGGTGCAGGTGGCGGTGCTAGCCGGAGATGATGGTGGCGGTTCTGGGCATGCCGATGAAGGACGGATGCTTGGGTCTGCAGGAGGCGCTAATTGGGGAAGATGAGATTGGAAAGAGAAATTGACATGAGGAAATAATAATAATAATATTAATAAAGGAATGGAGGGGAAAAGAGGCTTGCGACCCACTAGTTTTGTGCGTGAAATCTCATTAGAGGTTTGTTTAACAAAAAGTGATAATAATAATATAATAATATTATTATTAGTTTTGGTGGTTAAAACCATAATTTGTGTGTAACTTTTTCGTGCGATCTCGGTTTCACGAACTGTCAGCGGCAGTGCAACCCTGACTCCGAGGCGGATTTTATGAGTCCAATATTGGATGTCTTTTCCGGGTTTTTGGATCGGGTACCCAAAGTGCTTCGAAAATAATAGATTTAATATTATTATTAAATCTTCAACCCGCCATAACTCATGCGTGCGACGTCCGATTGCCTTGCTGTCAGTGGCGATGTAATCCTGTCATTAATACGGTCGATTCAAGTCTAATTTTGGAAACTAAATTCCAGTTCGTGGCTCGGGGCCATGAAACACCGAATAATAATATTATTATTATTATTATGGGATCTTGTATAGGTCATATCTCACTCATACGATGTCGGATTGACGAACCGTTAGCGGCGATGCGATCCTTGGATCGAGACGGTCGTTTCAGTTTATCGCACTCAAGGTTTCGGATTACTTTGAGTTCGGCCGGGTTGGTTCGTTCACGAAACCAACCGGGCTTTCGGAGCGGAAACGCTCATATCTTGAGCTACGGACGTCCGATCGACGTGCCGTCAGCTTTGTTGTGTTCCTCTTAGTGAGACGGATATTTTGGCATACTCCACCCGAGGTTTGGACGCAGGTGGAGTACGGTCGGGTTGGTTTTGCTTTAAAACCCAATAGGGCCCCGGGGACGAAAATGCCAATAACTCTCAGACCGGGCGTCCGATCGACGCGCCGTCTGATGCGTTGAGTTCCTGTTGATGATACGGAACTTTTGGATACATCAACTCTGGACTTTGTGATAGTTGATGTATTAGCCTCTCGGCTCGTGGAGCGGACCCTCCGAACGAGCTTGCTGTGTGCGAAAACCCTAGTGCTGGCTGCGACTGTTACTGTGACTACTACTGCTACTGTGACTGCGACGATGACAGTATAGAGATCCTGTTTGGATTCGACGACGATGACTACAGTGCTCAGTGATCCTACGTGGATCAGTGCTACAGGTCCTGTGTGGGTCCGATCCTGTGTGGGTCCGATCCTGTGTGGGTCTTTGCACTCCGCGGTCCTGTGTGAACCAGCGCCTACAGGTCCTGTGTGGGCCCGATCCTGTGTGGGTCTTTGCGGGGGTTAGTTACCTATCGATCCTTTGTGGGTCCGACGACTTAGATGGATCAGTGATCATCTTTATCGTCTATCGAAGAAGTATACCTGTGTGAGCTGAAGCCTGTTTCTTTCCTGTGTGGATTGTGTTGTGCAATCCTGTGTGGATTACGTTTTGCTTTCCTGTGTGGAATACGTTTACTTTCCTGTGTGGACTGAGTTGAACTTGGGCTCGGAGGTTGGAGCGTATTTGAAATTGATGACTTAGGTATATGTATGGGCATATACCTAAGCAGTGTCGGTTGTTACTTCGTGATTGTACCTTTCTTCGTGGTTTATCCTTGTGGATTTGAGAGACCTTCAGGGGTCTCGGGGTCCCTACTGAGTAGCTTATACTCACCCCTGCACGGGCTTTGCCCGCACTATGTTTTTTTGGTTGCAGACAACGGACATCGTTGATCTTAGCTGAGGCTTGCAGAGCAGGACGGTACCTGGAGGTGGACCACTGGGCGGGACGTGCTCAGAGCGGACGGCGGGACCCGTGGAGCAGTGGAGCTATCTGTACTCACCCATCAGGTGGGATTTCCAGTGGACAGCTCGGTGTAGTGGCTTTTACTTTTCAGTTACTGTTTTTCCCTTTCGAGTTGTACTTTACTTTCAGTTTGGGTTTGTATACTGGCCCATTTACTTTTCCGCACTTTCAGTTGTACTCTGCATTTTGTTTAGTGTTTACTTTCCGCTTGCTTACTCTGTGTTGTTTGTTTACTTTTCAAAGGCAATGCCTTCCCTTTTTACCGGGATTTACGCCTTGGTGCTAGTCGCCAGCCCCTGGCCTATGGAAGGCGGGCTTGGGGTAGTCACGGCACGGACCCCGAGGGCGGGTCGTGACATTAAATGATTTTTAGTCTTAGGAAATGTATCTAAATGATGTAAAACAATAATTATCAATAGGAAGCTTCGTTATTAATATGAAATTCATTTTAAACTTACCTTACATTATTTTTTCTTTTCATTATCAGGGTACAATTCTAAATAGAGTTCATAACATACCATAAAAACATGTCATTTACAATTGTATTCTAATGCATCTAACATCTAAACCATGTAAAGAAATAATTAGAAGTAATAATAATGTAATTTTCAAAATGTAAAATTTATTTCGATAATTTGGAATGTTAGGTAAATGATATAAAATAATTATTTCTCAAATAATAGGTTTATCTCTAAATAAAATTGAATTATAATAAAAAATTGTCCCTTGGAAAATTATTCCTCTTTAAAAACAATCTCACCCTTCTCAGAAAATTTATCATGATCATGATTAAATGTAGAATAATGAATGAAAGCACAGTATTATTTTTTTTCTATTTTTTTTCTTTTTCCATATTCTTCCATGGTAAAACAATTAAATATTCCAAAAACCATAAATGAAATATTCACAAAACTATTTTTAATAGTTATAACAATATCTACTTTTGAGAAATTTTGATTTTTTAATTACCTTTGATATTACACATTTTTAGGTGGGTTTGAAAATAATAATCTAATTGAAATTATTCAAAAAATATTATGGAAATTACACAAAATGTTTCTGTTAAAAACTTTTTACCCCTTAAAATATTCATAATCTCGGCAAAAAATTATTTTCATAAATTGTGGAAACAATTAAAGTAATGTTGGAATAGATAAAATATTCTTATTCCATGAATCATTCCATAAAATTGGTGTTCATGGTTTGTATGAGCTTAAAAAAAGAATATTATTTCATGTTTCCTAGGATAAAGGGATTAAAAAAACAATTACTCAATTATATTAACTATTATTCGGTTCATTCAAATATTGGATAAGATTCTATGAATTTTTTATATGAGAACATGTATCAGTCACTCAATAAATAAACTACATATATAATGGAAAATATTATTTTTCAAAATTTTTTAGGAATGAAAAGAATGGTTCAAAAAACGACTCATGCAAATGAATATGAATAATAAAATTAATTAATTAAAATAAATATAACTCCAAGAATTTAAAAATATTATAAACATTTCGTTTAAAAAAACAAACCAGTCTCACTAAATCATTATTTACTAAATGAAAAACAATATGTTTATCTATACTAATTTATTCCCATCATTTTCTCTATAAAATATGTCAAAAATGAAGTTTAGAAACATTTAATGGTAATAATAATATGTTTTTTTTCCTTGTAGACCAGTTTATTAATGAAATAATCATGAAATTATGTTGAATTATTAATTAAATCTCTAAAAAATGAAATGTGGATATTAATTTTTAAATTATAGAATCCAAACACATGCTACCCATTTATTGACACATAAAATATTTTTTGTATAGTTTCTTCCTTATATAGGTTTTAGATATTAATATTTTTTGAAACAACTTATAATAATAAATTATAGAGTTTTGATGATACTAAAAATAAAATCATATATGTGAAAATAAAAACCATTTTGAATGAAATAGGAATGATTTTGGGAGAATCAATATGCCTCAAAATAGAAAAATAAAAAAATCCATTTCCACCTATAAGTAATTTTTTAATTTACATATAGATCAACCACAATTTGGAAATATGATTAGAGTGTTATTCAAGAATAATATATAGCGTTAACAAAATCATGACATTGAAATGAATTCATGTCAACTCATCTTGTTCTTAATAGAATCGATATGATGTTCAGGGGAGGTGAACAAAGTCCATATTGAATTACATAAAGAAATATGATTTCCTTTAAAATCTATACTTGGTAAAACTATTCATTTTCAATAAATTGTTGTGATTATTTAATTTTTTCAATGTTATATTTATGTTTTACAACTATATTGTCTTCTTCCTCTTATGCTACTTCATCAATTAGTATATATGGCTATTGTTTTTTCAACATCCTCTATTTGTGAACTTATATCATCAAGAAATTATATAAAAAAACTCATCCAGATCCTCATACTCCTTTTCTTCTTCGTTTGTAAAAAACATATGTATTTCAAAAAATGGTTGTAAAAAATCTATACTTGGGGTCAATTTTATTCTTTCCTTTCTACTTCATATTGTATTCTAAATTTTTTACTATCCCGCTTGCATTTTTTAAGCATTATCATCTTCTTCTTCATCATATGAACATTAAATGTGGAGGTTATCATTATTTTGAAAAAAAAATCTATATAACCGGTACTTATCTTTGCCTCATTGTCGATGCTTATTTTCTCATGTTTCACCTCATTGAAATTTCATTACCGGATGTGGAATATGGTGTTCTTTCACATTGGTATAGTTGTATAAACACTTTAAATTGGTTATTCATCATTTTAATCTTGTATAATATATTTTTCAGATCTTTAAAAATTATGTATAATCCCTCATAACATTAAGGACCAGTCATAATGGGTTAAAACACCAAAATTTCAAATAGGTAAAATAAAATAAATATATATTTAAAATATAAATAAATAAAAAACTAAAAATGAATTTTAATCCATTTGAGACATCAAGGATAGAAAATTTTTCACCCATGGGGCATAGTAAATTTCCTATGAGGACAAAAAAAATTAAAAATTTATCAAACTCAAAATGTTCAGTTAATTAATTTAAATATTAAAACTAATGTGTTATGGTTGAAACCATGAGATAAGAAAATTAATTTAGTAGATTTAGAAATATGAAAAAAAAATATGATTTAATTTGGTGAAGATTAAATAAGAAATTATTTTAATGTTTTGAAAATGGAAATGAGAATAACGAATATTTTTTAAAGTACTTTGACTATAGTGTGTTCTAGTATAGTAGATTTTATGTTTTAGGGGAATCATGATTTATAAATATAATTGATTAATTCATGGTAGGTATAAAAGTTGGGAGGAAGATGATCTGATGGTCATAGTATCCCCTCCTTAGTAATAATATTCCATATTTACCTCGGTATAATTATTTATGGGATTAATACACAAAATTTTTCCTAGTACCATATTTAAACCTAATTACCCCATAATATTTAGTTGTCATTAAATTGTTTATGTAAATTGGTTTTTCAATTAAAATGGTTATTTTCATATTTATCAATCCATGTAATAGATTAAACGAAAGGGAATTTTATTCCAAATTGGGATTAGAAATTATAGAAACCAAACATGATTAATAGAAACAAAATAAAATCCATAAGCACTGTCCCCCTGTGACTGCATTACCCTAAAATAACCTGTAAATTTCCCCACATTATAGAAATTATAGAGTAATATAGAATAAATAATGAAGAAAATCCTAATAAAAGGTATTGGGAACAACTGGTCGAGGACTCCACACATCACACTAACTTTCATGTAGATTTGGTCTCTGGATCAATCTATAATTGCAGTATCTTGAGCATTAATTTATAGAACATCATGGTGATTATGTTTGATATATTTTTCCATTACTGTGGCCACAAATGAGTCATAATTGTATCCTAGATAATCGACGACCATTCTATTCCCTAATAGAATGTTTTTTTATTTGAATTACATGATCAATCTGGTTGATTCTTACCATATCTCCACATTTTATGCCATGAAATGTTCTTTATGCCAAAATGTTTCTTACCCTTTCTTCCTATAAGTGAATTTTCAGCATTAAATAAAGTGTCCAAATTCTTTTGGTCCTTCACATCAGGACATATATTTAATAGATTATGAAAAAAATTATTCTTATGTAGTGAATTTTTATATTCTTTAAATAGTTTAACACCTTGTTCCTCGATATTTGTACATTATAAAGTGAAGATTTAAAATTCAAAATTGTTTTCCAAGCCCCGTAAGATTCATTTAATCTTAATTACCTTTTACTCACCCCCATAATCATCTAATTATTTTCTGAAGTGCACTGTGTTGCATTTGTTGTCAATGAGACATGTTGTTGTCTTAAAATGAATGGATGTCAAGAATTGTCAAGATGTGAATGCCAAAGGTTGTGATGGTGTTGGTGGTGAAGGAGAATGGCCATGGTACTAAGATGCATGTCACTTAGGAGATTCACTAAGTGGCATTGGAGAATATGGTTGAAACATTCTCCTTGGACATCTGACGATTGCTGAGCTGCTCTTTAAGTTCTAAGAACTTGTATCAACTGGATACAAAGTCACAACAATGTTTGAAGACCATGCATTGTATTGAAAATTCATGAGGAGATGAAGAAGATCCATCCACAAGTTCAAAGTGGATGAAGTGAGCGGATGGAAGAGTCCATGCACTATCACTTAGTGCATGTGAACATGAAGTTGATCCAACTTGATCTCTGATTGGATCAATGAAGAACATTGGAGATTTTATGTGATTCAAGAGCTCGGTTGATGAAGAACCTTCGGAATTCCCTCCTAAGTTGTGAAATGTTGAAAAGTTATTAAGAACATGAGGAGGAGATGGGAAATTCCTAAGAAGAAGAAGAATTATGAAGAAGATGTCTTGAAGTGGTATTTGTCATATGGGGATACTTTGTTTTTATACAAAGTCTTTATTCCTATACTTAGAAAAAATTAGGCCAGCCAAGGCCAGCCCACGGGTTCAACCCCAAGGCACTTGTGGGCCTAAGGCGCCACGCCCATGGGGGATCCCATGGTGCAAGCACAAGGTGGCAGGGGGCCGTGTGTAAGCCCCCGAGGACACGCGGTGGTGAAACCCGCATGCCCGAGGTGCATAGTGGGCGCTAGGAGCGCGCCCGCAGGAGGCATGAGTGGGCGCAGAGCGCACCCGCAGGGAGAACATGGTGTGGGGCGGCACCGTGGAGGGGGAAGTGCAATTGAGCGTTGAGCGGGGAGAGGATCTTTGATAAAGCACGGAAAACTCGCGCCCCGTTTCGATGTGGGACGCGGAATTTTCACCCGGGAGAAAATCTCAGCCATCCAGGCGATCTCGCGGCAGATCACGGCCGCCCGATGCATCGCGCCGCTCGCGATCTAATCTGAGCCGCCCATCTAAATTGCGCTCCAGATCTTAACCGTCCGATGCATCTGCGGATTGTCTTCAACCTCGAGTCAACCCGAGGCTCCCCGACGTCTCCCGCTGAACCAGAGGGTCTCCGACCACCGTATGTCGAGCATCCAGCCACCATTTCCGAATCTGAAGGCTCCATTGAGCTCGTCTGGACCTACTGAACACATCCATGCCTAAAAATGAGCTTGCATGCTACCAGTGGAGAAATTCGATGAAGGACGAAGGCAAACGAAGTGCCGAGGCCACACGGTGTTCGTTCTTTGCATGGAATAGAAGAGAAGAAGCCATGCATGCGTTTCTAAGTCGCATGCACATGAAGAAAATAGTAAATAAAAGAACCCGCGTGAAATAGAGAGTACATTCAAGATTTGGAAAGTTTTTAAAGAACCGAAACTTTCGGGGATTTGGAATTATCACACGCGGATGATATGAGGCTTCTCTGCCTATAAAAGGAGAGCCCATGCTCTCGTTTTTGCTTGCTGAAGATTTGAAGAGAGTCCCGTGAGAAGCACTCTGTGCCTCGCGAAGTCGAAGCCCCGCACACACTTGCGCGGCTGAAGTCCCGGTGCCACCCGAGGCCCGAAGGTCCCCTGTGCGCATCACTTGCATGACAGGAAGAGCTCTCCCTGCCCACATACTTGCGCGACAGGAGAAGCTTGCGCACCCAAGGTGCTCTTGGACTCTTGAGGCTTGCACAACCCGAGCCACATCTTTTTGCGCGCTCAAGGTTGGTTGAGGATTGCGTGGCCGCTTGCCTTGAACGACTGTGACACTTGCGCGCCCCTGGTTGCACCCTGCGCACCTTGCACCCTACTCGGCAGTGTTGGAGAAGAAGACCCGAGGCAGTATACCACACCCTTGGTTGTGTGCAAAACAAGAATGCCATTACACCCTACGGGCAGTGGGTGTGCAAAGAGAAGAGGCTGAGGCCTTAGTGCCTTGTGTGCAATTTGAAGAAGAAGGTCGTAGCCCTTATATGGGTGCACACATTGAAAGAACAAATTAAAGAACACTTTGTGTGTGTGCAAGAAGAAGTGAAAGGCCAAGCTCAAGTGTGTGCAAAAGTGAAAAACAATGTTTGTGTGCAAAAAGACAAATAGGCCGAACCTTAGCGTGTGCAAAAACATTGTGCACACTTTGAAGAAGAACAAGACCCACACTCAAGTAGAACACACAATTTAAGTGTGTAAACAAATTGGATAAAGTGTGTGAAGTTCAGTGAAGGTGTGTGCTTAAAAGAATTACACCCTTTGAGGGTTTACTGCACCTAGAAGAAGAACAGGGAAGTGCATGCATTCATGCATGCACATGCGCACGTAATCAAAGTTCAAATCAGTGAGTGTGCATTTGAGTTAACCAAGACCAGAGGATCTTGAAGAGTTTGAGAAGGCCATGCAGTCAGTGCATGAGGATACAGAGTTGCCATGCACTCAGTGAATGAAGTATAGTTGAACTGAGACTGGACCAGACTGAAGTTAAAGATATCAGTTGTCTGAGTATTCAGTAGCTGGAGAGAAGCCAGGTCATCCTTAGAAGAAGGAGATAAATCCTGAGCAAGACGAGAAGACCTGATCAACTCAAGTGATCAGAGGTACAGAGCAAGGCCAGCAGTCTTTATCCCAGACTGCTGAAGATACTTGAAGAAGCTTAAAGAGAAGAAGAGCTACTCGTGTGGCTCGAGGAGCCAGGAGAAGACCCTGTGGGACTCAGGGAGAAGAAGTCTTCAGTGGGATTCTGGAGCAGGCCAGTGGGACTCTGGTAACACTGTGTGAAGCAGTATAAAGACCCTCCTGTGGGACTCAGGAGAGATACGGTGGGAAGCTGTATCGACCATTGTAATACTAATAGATTATAATGGGAGAATCCATGCTGGGAGAGCATGGCAAGGATGTAGGCCTTTGGTGCCGAACCTTGTAAATCCTTGTGTCATGTGCCTTTTCATTACTGCATTATCCGGGAAAGGTTGAGAGACATAAGAAGAGTGGATCGAGGCCTTAACAAGCCAGAGAGGTTTAATTGATTAAGAATCAATTAGTAAAAAGTTTTAAAGGATCACTGATTCACCCCCTCCCCCTCTCAGTGATTCACACTGATCTGGGCACTTCAATTGGTATCAGAGGGAGGTCACCTCTAAAAGATCCAAGAGAGTCTATATGGAGTGCAGATTTGAGGAAATGAGTGACCAGCCTCAAATGGAGATATCTGCCAAGACTCAGAAAAATAGAAAGAAGAAACAGGCAAAGAAGATGAAGAATAAGGTTGTTGCAATCAGAGAAACTCCTTCTATAGAAAGAAATGTGAAAGTCACATCAGATGAAAATTCCTTTTAGCATTCTTCTGATGAAGCCTGCTCTAGCTGTGATAAAGATGGAAGGAACAATGATCTTCTAAATGCAATCAAATATCTTCAGAAGACAGTCCCCAAGGAAGTGGCAATGTGTATAGCTACAGGCCTCCTTGATCTTCAAGAAGAAAAATTACAGCTAGAAGATGAAGCCAATTCTATGGAAGTCCAATTGGCAAAAAGGGTTGGCATAACCAACACTCTCAGAAAGCTGGTGAAGGCTAAAGATGAAACTATTTTCCTTTGCAATGAAATATTTGAAGACACTACTGAAGAATTGAAAAGAAGCCTTTCTGAGAAATAATTCTTTAAGACAGTGGTCAAAGATGTTTTCCATGCACTAGAAAAGAGGCACAAAGTTTCAATGAATGTCAGAGATGCTCAACTTGAAGACAAAGTAAAAAGGGTAAAGGAGCTTGACAATTCATTGCTTGAATTGAAGACAGTGCATGATGACCAGATGAATCAGCTGAAAGAAAGTTGGGAAGGAAAGCTAAGAGCTGTTGAGGATGAGAAGAACTCCCTTAACATGAAGTGCTTAGAACTAGAGGTGATATTGACAAATCTGCAATCACCCAAAGCTGAAACCTCCCAGTCAGCTGGTAGAAGAAATGTTGCTACACAAGTGAGCATTGAGAAGGATGATTCTAAAAGAAGGACATCCTCTAATGAAAGTGCAATATCTTCTAAGAAGAAGGTTCCATCTATCTGGATGAGGAAGGTGAAGAAGCAGAGCTCTCCTGAAACAACACAACTTGTCAAGAAAAGTACCCATCAATCAGAAGTACACAAGAGGTCAAGATTTGTGGGTCAATGTTGGTGTTGTAATAAGTATGGGCATTGTGCAAAGGATTGTTGGTACAATCCACTGAATGTCAAAGCACAAAGGAAGCCCATGCCAAGGGGGAGCAAGCCAGAAGAAAAGAAGCAGCATCCACAGGTCCAGAGACATCTGTTTACTGCTAACAGATTTGGATTACTTGACAACATCTGGGATGGTTGCAAAAGTGGTCAAAAGAATGATACATGTCAATCTCCAACTGTATCCAAAGCTGGAAAGAAGAAAAGATCACTGAACCTGGCTAAAATGGAATCCTTGGGAAGCAAGAAGAATAAATCTGAAGATTCTCCCAAGAAGAGTTTGAAGAATGAAGATAAGTCATTGGATTTGAAATCCAAGAAGGGTGATGCATCCAGAAGGACCACCAAGAAAACATGCTTCTACTGTGGAAAGAAAGGACACACCATGGATCTTTGTGAACAAGCCATGGAACTGAATAGAGGCAGACTAGACTCAAACAGACAATCAATCCAGAAGAAGCAGAAGGGATTGGTTGAAAATAAGTTGCCTAAGAAAGGTGGCTTAACAGTATCAAAAGAACCATATGGAATTTCCAAAACTGAGGCCTCACTTCCAAATGACTTGTTAGTCATATGGCCTAATCAGTTGCAACTTGCCAGAGAACTGCAAAGAGCTGAAGATGAAGCACTGGCAATTGCTAAGGCAAAAAGGAAACAAAATATTTCACATGAAGATGTGTTGAGATCCACACCATCACAAACATCATTGAAGATCAAATGTACAAGTGTGAAGAATGGTGAAAATGGTACATTTGGGTTGAGAGAATCTTCTCAACCTTGTTGTTCACATTGATGAACCAAGGAGGTTCCATCTTATTCCCTTATACTATTGGTATTTACATGTGCTGACATTGCAGGGAATTGAAGATGATGATCATTCTCAACTGGAGGATGGTTTGGACAGAATGGAGTGCACCCCTTGAGGGGGAGCCAATCTGGAGAAGATGATGTTCTGAAATTAATATCATCTTGAGAAAGTAGATGAAAGGGGGAGCTTTATCTTTGCACCTGAACATTCTAATGTGTTTTGTGAAGTATGTGCAGGATTCAGCAATTCATTGAATATCTGAAAACATTCAACCCCTTAGGATGATCTCACATGTATTGTGAATGTTGGACAGTATTGAGTTCCTTGGTTATATCACTCTTGTTTTCTACACCGGGTTAGCCCAAGTAGACTTAGAGTTGATCAACTAAAGGTTCTTTGCTAAAGAAGAACATGTGACATCATCCCTCTCCTAGTGTTTTTCAAGAAGATGCTATTCGAAGGGAGGAAGAGATATTGTGGAAGAGTACCACACCACACCTTTGCATTTGATTGCCAATAAGGGGGAGAAAATATTGGCACACATATTGACCCATTCATATGTGCTAAAGTAGTGTATTGACAACAAATACAAAGGGGGAGATTGAAGTGCACTGTGTTTCATTTGTTGTCAATGAGACATGTTGTTGTCTTAAAATGAATGGATGTCAAGAATTGTCAAGATTTGAATGCCAAAGGTTGTGATGGTGTTGGTGGTGAAGGAGAATGGCCATGGTACTAAGATGCATGTCACTTAGGATATTCACTAAGTGGCATTGGAGAATATGGTTGAAACATTCTCCATGGACATCTGACGATTGCTGAGCTGCTCTTTAAGTTCTAAGAACTTGTATCAACTGGATACAAAGTCACAACAATGTTTGAAGACCATGCATTGTATTGACAATGCATGAGGAGATGAAGAAGATCCATACACAAGTTCAAAGTGGATGAAGTGAGTGGATGGAAGAGTCCATGCACTATCACTTAGTGCATGTGAACATGAAGTTGATCCAACTTGATCTCTGATTGGATCAATGAAGAACATTGGGGATTTTATGTGATTCAAGAGCTCGGTTGATGAAGAACCTTCGGAATTCCCTCCAAAGTTGTGAAATGTTGAAAAGTTATTAAGAACATGAGGAGGAGATGGGAAATTCCTAAGAAGAAGAAGAATTATGAAGAAGATGGCTTGAAGTGGTATTTGGCATATGGGGATACTTTGTTTTTATACAAAGTCTTTATTCCTATACTTAGCAAAAATTAGGCCAGCCAAGGCCAGCCCACGGGTTCAACCCCAAGGCACTTGTGGGCCTAAGGCGCCACGCCCATGGGGGATCCCATGGTGCAAGCACAAGGCGGCAGGGGGCTGTGTGTAAGCCCCCGAGGACACGCGGTGGTGAAACCCGCGCGCCCGAGGTGCATAGTGGGCACTAGGAGCGCGCCCGCAGGAGGCATGAGTGGGCGCAGAGCGCGCCCGCAGGGAGAACACGGTGCGGGGCGGCACCGTGGAGGGGGAAGTGCAACTGAGCGTTGAGAGGGGAGAGGATCTTTGATAAAGCGCGGAAAAACCGCGCCCCTTTTCGATGTGGGATGCGGAATTTTCACCCGGGAGCAAATCTCAGCCGTCCAGGCGATCTCGCGGCAGATCACGGCCGCCCGATGCATCGCGCCGCTCGCGATCTAATCTGAGCCGCCCATCTAAATCGCGCGCCAGATCTTAACCGTCTGATGCATCTGCGGATTGTCTTCAACCTCGAGCCAACCCAAGGCTCCCCGACATCTCCCGCTGAACCAAAGGGTCTCCTACCGCCGTATGTCGAGCATCCGGCCACCATTTCCGAATCTGAAGGCTCCATTGAGCTCGTCTGGACCTACTGAACACATCCATTCCTAAAAATGAGCTTGCATACTACCAGTGGAGAAATTCGATGAAGGCCGAAGGCAAACGAAGTGCCGAGGCCACACGGTGTTCGTGCTTTGCATGGAATAGAAGAGAAGAAGCCATGCATGCGTTTCTAATTCGCATGCACGTGAAGAAAATAGTAAATAAAAGAACCCGTGTGAAACAGAGAGTAAATTCAAGATTTCGAAAGTTTTTAAAGAACTGAAACTTTCGGGGATTTGGAATTATCACACGCTGATGATATGAGGCTTCTCTGCCTATAAAAGGAGAGCCCATGCTCTCGTTTTTGCTTGCTGAATATTTGAAGAGAGTCCCGTGAGAAGCACTCTGTGCCTCACGAAGTCGAAGCCCCGTGCACACTTGCGCGGCTGAAGTCCCGGTGCCACCCGAGGCCCGAAGGTCCCCTGTGCGCATCACTTGCGCGACAGGAAGAGCTCTCCCTGCCCACATACTTGCGCGGCAGGAGAAGCTTGCGCACCCAAGGTGCTCTTGCACTCTTGAGGCTTGCACAACCCGAGCCACATCTTTTTGCACGCTCAAGGTTGGTTGAGGATTGCGCGGCCGCTTGCCTTGCGTGACTGTGACACTTGCGCGCCCCTGGTTGCACCCTGCGCACCTTGCACCCTACTCGGCAGTGTTGGAGAAGAAGACCCGAGGCAGTATACCACACCCTTGGTTGTGTGCAAAACAAGAAGGCCATTACACCCTACGGGCAGTGGGTGTGCAAAGAGAAGAGGCCGAGGACTTAGTGCCTTGTGTGCAATTTGAAGAAGAAGGTTGTAGACCTTATATGGGTGCACACATTGAAAGAACAAATTAAAGAACACTTTGTGTGTGTGCAAGAAGAAGTGAAAGTCCAAGCTCAAGTGTGTGCAAAAGTGAAAAACAATGTTTGTGTGCAAAAAGACAAATAGGCCGAACCTTAGTGTGTGCAAAAACATTGTGCACACTTTGAAGAAGAACAAGACCCACACTCAAGTAGAACACACAATTTAAGTGCGTAAACAAATTGGATAAAGTGTGTGAAGTTCAGCGAAGGTGTGTGCTTAAAAGAATTACACCCTTTGAGGGTTTACTGCACCTAGAAGAAGAACAGGGAAGTGCATGCATGCATGCATGCACATGCGCACGTAATCAAAGTTCAAATCAGTGAGTGTGCATTTGAGTTAACCAAGACCAGAGGATCTTGAAGAGTTTGAGAAGGCCATGCAGTCAGTGCATGAGGATGCAGAGTTTCCATGCACTCAGTGCATGAAGTAGAGTTGAACTGAGACTGGACCAGACTGAAGTTAAAGATATCAGTTGTCTGAGTATTCAGTAGCTGGAGAGAAGCCAGGTCATCCTTAGAAGAAGGAGATAAATCCTGAGCAAGACGAGAAGACCTGATCAACTCAAGTGATCAGAGGTACAGAGCAAGGCCAGCAGTCTTTATCCCAGACTGCTGAAGATACTTGAGGAAGCTTAAAGAGAAGAAGAGCTACTCGTGTGACTCGAGGAGCCAGGAGAAGACCATGTGGGACTCAGGGAGAAGAAGTCTTCAGTGGGATTCTGGAGCAGGCCAGTGGGACTCTGGTAACACTGTGTGAAGCAGTATAAAGACCCTCCTGTGGGACTCAGGAGAGATATGGTGGGAATCTGTATCGACCATTGTAATACTAACAGATTATAATGGGAGAATCCATGCTGGGAGAGCATGGCAAGGATGTAGGCCTTTGGTGCCGAACCTTGTAAATCCTTGTGTCCTGTGCCTTTTCATTACTGCATTATCCGGGAAAGGTTGAGAGACATAAGAAGAGTGGATCGAGGCCTTAACAAGCCATAGAGGTTTAATTGATTAAGAATCAATTAGTAAAAAGTTTTAAAGGATCACTGATTCACCCCCTCCCCCTCTCAGTGATTCACACTGATCTGGGCACTTCATTTTCCTTCATCATGGAAGGCCATATTTTAATGAAAACTTTATTTGTTGTGGTTACGTTTTATATTTTTTTGACTAAATGATGTATCATGGTAGATATGAACAATTTTATTATATATCTGTGTAAGATTTAATAATTTAAATCAGAAAAGTAATCAATTTTTATATTAAAAAGAATTAATGATTTAGATGTATGCATATTATAATAAAAACAATATATTCTAGAAGAAAAATCTAAATACCTCATCAAGGAGGTCTCTTTTAACTCTTAAATTGATTTATTTTTTTATGGATAAACCCCAATTAAATACATTGAAACATGATATCTAGGATTAATACTATCATTCAACATTAATTGTAAATTTTCAAAATTCTACAAAACACATGGCTCTATAAACCCTTATAAAACCATTTCATTACTTTTTATACATGCATAAAAGCATCATATGTACCTAATGAATCAATCTATAAAATATTCCATATAATAAATCTATATATATATATATATATATATATTTGATGGTTTAATTCACAAAGAATCGATATATGGGTAGTTAATTACTCATACTGAATGACATATATTGATGATAAACTTCTCCAAAACACTATGTATATTTAATTATAATTTAACTATTGGTTCTAGTATATTCTAATTTAATATAGAGCATCCATTTGGAAGAATATATATTTAATTCAAAAAAAATCCAATATGTATTCAATAAATATATAGGTATTTTGAAATTCCCTAGTTTCATCATTCGACATAATGTTTTATATTCTTACTCTCTATGGCATAATTTTTTTGAGTAATCATAATCTCATTGTCTTCATTTACCACCATAATCCATCCATTCATCGTATTTAAATGGAATGGGTTCACCCATTTGATATTGGATACGGATTAAATAATTAAAATACATATGATTATTAATATATACTACCATACCATAGCCATTGTATGTGGTTTTATCTCTAATTGTTATGGTAGGATCATCATACTCCAATCCTTATGTGTCATGTTATGAGTGTATTAAAAAGATTCAAAACTACTAATTGTTATTATTAACATTATAACTGATATATTCCTCTACTTAAGAACATTAATGAGTTGGTTTTTATAATCTATTGATATCAAAACACTATAAATACCTAAAATGACATTGCATTCTACAAAAAATGATAACATAACATCATTCTATAATTTTCTATTTAGATTCAATATTATTTGAATCATAGTATTAATAATCAAATATTTGTTCAGTTCCCAAGATAAATCTACCAATACATTAGAAATTCCTTTATATTTAGTTTCATTCATTATTTCATCCATCGAATAGTTTAATTAATAATCAAGAATATATATAAGCATCCATTATTCTTCTCAATACAGATTGGGAACATAGAACACCTATTTAATTGAGATAATAGGGTTAATGTCCTTGATATCCTCTCTATGTATCTACTTTTTTCATTTAATCAAATGTCACTTTATTCTATAAAACCCATAATATTGATCGTCCTTCAATTACAAAAACATGTGACTTCCTCGTAGAGATAAAGTGTGGAAAAAAATGACAATGACTTCAATCGTCTCAACCACATTGAGAAAAAACATTAGTTTGAAAGGTAAATATTCACAACTTCAATAAACTTTATTCATATTATCCATTTCTATTCATGATGGAATAATCAATATGTTCCCATATTACATAATATAATTAGAAATATATTCAAGAAAAACTACCCAGAATAGAATTAGATTTTAGAAATTTGAGAAAACAAATAATATAATGAATCAAAAATAATATCATACCATAATTTTTTGTTGTGGTCATTATTTCATCCCCAAATAAATATTCTTATCCAAGGGAATAAACATATATTCCATTTATGTTTTTATATTTTATTATATATAATTTATGAATTTCATGTTCCCTGATATTTGTGAAAGTTAACTACTGAACAAAATATTAATTTGTAGAAATTATAATAACTATATTTACTTTTTATATTTATCTTTCTTTTAACCATGATGTATACTCTCTAGAAGTGGATGGTTTTCTTTAAATGTTAGAACATTGGTATTTTGTAGGGAATCCTCTAAGGCCCTTACTTATTTAGTCTCAACATCATTATTTACATAATTTTAAAAGGATTTTATTATATTTTACAATTCATTGTAATTCTCCTATGTAAACACAGTAGCTTGGTTGGTTACATTCTTATTTAATTTATTTTCACATCATTGGGCCCCCACTTTATCTTAAACTATGAATACATTAGTATTTTATAGTAATTTAGTTTATATCTCTCAAAAAATATCATGAGATATATTTTAGAGGCCTTAGTTTTCTGTATATTGAAATTCGAGCAGAAAATTGAATTTTTTTCTTAGGTGAGGATGAGGGGTAAAATGGTCATTTTACAATATCATGTGATCTTGGATAATTCTTAAGACTATTCCTTTGGTCCGATAATAGTGTTTTTATCCTAAGAAAGTAGTTTGATGGTATTCTGAGCACTTAGAGCTATGGCGTAGTATTTAATATTTAATTAATTAAATATTAAATTATATGTACGACTTCAGGTGGAATTATCTTTTGATGGTTGTGACATATTGAGAATATAACTTTATGTTTGAGTCCGTAATGGAGTTTATAACTTAGGTTTTGTATAAACACGCTTTGGGTTATGGTAAACTGATGGACATTAAATGGGTAATTAATTAATTAATTAATTAACTAAATTAAAATAGTAAACCCCCTCCCATTTGGGGTTCCAATGCATGGAATGATATGGGAGGGGCTTATCCCTCCCACTAGATGGTCGGATTGAAGGTTAAGGTGGGGTAGATACATACATACTACATCATTTATGTATGTTAGGATCGAAGAAAGGTGTAATATCTTCCCTGAGCAATTTTGAACCAAATGCTTCAGCCTTTACGCCAAATATTGGTTGGTTTTTTAGTTTTATTCCATAATACCCAAATAATTGTTGTATTAAGTTTAAATTTAAAATTATTACTATTATGGACCACATCGGTGTTGATCTATTATTATTTTTGAAAAAATGGTGGTTTTGGGTGTTTTGAAGTGGTTACCCTGTGAAAACTCCATCTACACGACGTGTGGTTCATTAAACACATGCCACGTGTTCTTACCATTTAGGGAAGATGGAATTTTTAGATATACACATTTGGCACTCTGACAATATACTATGTATTAGAATATGATCGTGTGTCTGACCATGTGAAAAACAACACAGGAAGCTGGTTTTGGGAAAATACACAGCGTAAGCATTAAGTATAATCCATGTATGAGTACATTGGAAGAACCCATGTTACATTGGAAATGAAAAGTACATATTCAGTAGGATGGATGATATTACTTGACATATAATCAAAAGTACAATCCATTTACTATTTACATTATGGATGTTTTTGTTATTTTGTTCCTTGGATGTCAAAATTTGGCTTGTGAGTAATCTGTTACTATTGTTTTTTCAAGTAGATCTCAATGGTTGGACCCTTTTGACACATATATGTAATATAGATGGTTTTTTTGACAAGTCTATTTGAGAAGTATCTTTTACTTGAGGTTTGGATTTAGAATCTTTCATTGGGTTGGGTTTTGATATGGGAGGTCCAGATGAGGCGTGTGACCTCATTGTTTGAACTGTTATGAGTGCATCATTGTGTTTTTCTTGAGGTTTCATAGATGCATGTTAGAATTTGGTATTTGATTAGTATCTCTAAGATGATCATAGTGTGTCCTTACATATTATAATTAGTGTCTCTTGTTTAGATTATTTGGGGTCTTGACCTTATTTTTTAGGATCATGGTGGATTGATCTTTTTGGGATTTGTTGAAATCATAGGGTTGTGGTTATGGTTGAGTTTCATCTTGATGTTTTAGTGAGTCTTAGGGGATCTTTATAATTCCCATAGTGGATAGGTTTCTAGTAAATTTATCATTGTATGTCGTGGATGATAATTTAGAATGAATGTGTGGTGTGAGGTAGGTTTTGGATAACTAGGTGGAAGTTCATTGATCAAGGATCATTTGGTTGTTATTGAGGGATATTTGAGGATATTTCAAGTGTTAGGGATTGGACCTGGTGTTTGGCTGTTGCTATGGTTTAAAGAGGATTATTTTTCTTGATTGATTTTTCTATGGATTCAAGTATTAAATCTTATGTTTATGTATGGATCCAGAAGGTCATGTGCAGGCCCGATTGTTAGGACGATCCTGAGAGGGTACTTGTGATTATGTATTTGACTAATCAGTTTTCATTGTGACCTAAGTGGATGTATGATCTGTGTGTCTAAGATGTTATTGGATTAAATTTATGTATTTCCATCCATTTTCATGTATTATATCTTTGAGTTTAAGACATGGATTACCCTATAAAGATATTTAATGGTGGTGGGTTTCCTGTTTTTTTGTAATAGATTGTTTGTTAAGGGTTGTGATAGTAGAGAGAGAAATAAAGGTGATCCACATGAACGGATTCTGATATATTTTATTTATATTTTTGGACTAAGGCTCTGTATATTTTCTTATATATATTAATTGGTTTGAGTGCTAGACTGAGGTTTCATACACATTTGCATAAATTTTTATGTGTAGTTAATCTGATGTCACCTGTATGCGGTTTGCTACTATACCAAGGTTTTAGCCCCAAGAATTATACATTATAGAGGTTATCATATTGATTATCTAAAAACAGATAGAATACTTTATGGATAGTGCTCAAGACTGAGCCTCTATGCATTAATGACATCCCATTTTATAAGAGATGTTGTATTGAGGCACCTTCTCTATGGGATTGCGCTAGACTAAATCTATAGGCCACATAGATGTTATGGTTTTTGGATTTAGGTTCCAGGCGAAAAAAGTACTCTTCCATGATGTGTTTAGACTGATGCTCTATAAGTAAATACTATACTTCATGGATAGTGATCCAGACTAAGGCTCTAGGTATTGATGGTTTTCCTACTAGTATGGATGGTGGAATGATCTCTACATAAATGTTTAATATGAAATACTGATGCTCTAGGCATGGTTGATTTTATATATGTAGTTTACATCCTAGACTGATGCTTCTTTCACTATATCTAGGATATATGAGATTGATATCAGAATGAAGGCCTAGTCTTAGTAGTACAATTATGTTTTAATTGGGAAAGATTTTTCGAGGATCCATGATTGAGGCAATGTCTGGTTATGAAGACATAGTTTGGGATGAAATATATTAGTGTACCATGTGAATGGAGTATTACAGGATGGGTTCCTACTATAGTTTGGTTGGATGTGTCTTCCATGGTTATAGTGCTCATAGGTTGTTTAGGATGCACAGTCCTTCAGATGTGCTTAGAGATATTCTAGCATTGGTCGAAGTAGGTATGGCTGATCGAGGACTTGGGCCTACAAATCGAAAGTTGTTTGTTTATATTTTCCTCATATTTTATATCGGATAGAATGAGCATATTACATGAGCATGAACATATGGAATTAGTCTAAAGGTTCACAGTTGGGGGTGGCCAACATGTTTTTATCCCCCCCCCCCAATACGGGAAACTCAATGTGCGTGCATACATTTTGTCTATTATATAGTTTAGAAATGAAGGGTAATAGATAGGGTGGGGGCCCTGGATTTCATGGCTGACTAGAATTATCATGTGGGTCAACTCGTCATGCTAGAGTAGCTTCATAGGGTATTGGTACCATATATATCTTATTTCAAAGAGTTTTTAGTAGGTAACTTGTATTTCATTCCTGTAATTTATTATTTTACATTGGATCGGCCCAATAAGAAATCTTGGTTGAATGTATGACATGACTATTTTTTCCATTACTATAGTTTCATTTTATTACAGCATGTTTTGATTTATTTTATTTTTGTATTTTTCATTCTCAATTGTGTATGTGTTTGGTTATTTGTTTTCATGTGTGCACTCTTAAATGGTGGTATAATACTCTCATAGTTCAACCTTTATTGACCT
Organism: Viscum album; assembly: GCA_963277665.1. Lineage (NCBI taxonomy): Eukaryota > Viridiplantae > Streptophyta > Magnoliopsida > Santalales > Viscaceae > Viscum > Viscum album. The sequence goes on from OY728145.1 coordinate 694,385,381, forward strand.
GTTACTAGTTTTTATACTCTAGAGTATGAGGATCCATGCTTCAGGTCTTGTGGAGAACTAGCTCAGAGAACTGGTTCAACATCTATAGGGTTGAGATGTTACGAGGTGGTATCAAATATGTTACTTTCAAGTTATATCACTATTTGGGATTTATTAGATAGGAGATATAGGGATGTGTTAGAGATTTAAATGGGTATAAAGATAGTTCATCATAAACACCTATTCCGGTTGGAATTATCGGTTACCAGATACTGGGATTGTTGTTCTGAATTTCTGAAGTTATATTTTTATATTATTTTCTCTATGAGTGATGCACATGTTGTTTGTATTTGACGGTTTATTATGGATTTCTTGATATTGAACCGTTGATAATATTCCGTTGAGATGGTTCTGACTGTTGGCTAGTAGAGGCAAGATGAATCTCATACATCATGATAGGTACATATGAACACTATATTTCAAGAGTTATAGTGTGTGATTTTACATATTCATTTTCTGATGGTAGGTTTTGTGGATCAATAGGTAGATTTTTGGTGGTGGGGACACTGTTTTTTTTGTACGGTTGGTGTAGTGACCTTAGTGGGTTAGTATGGTATATGTGTAGGGTTATGAGACACTTGTAGTTGGTTTTTATTGAGGTGGGATGTATGTATGTGTCCTCTAATGAGAATTCTGATGTGTAGATTCTCATGGATGATGAACTCCTGAGATGTAGGAAATTGGTTGGTATATGAAACCTTTATTGTGTGAGGCCTTATAGATGGGTTTTTTTCCTGTTGATATTTTTTGTTGATGATGCTTGTTCATTTTGATAAAATGTGATTAGTTTCAATCTGTGAGTTGGCTTAAAACAGGGTGGTTGGACATTGTTTCTTGACAAGAGACATGATCGGCAGGGCTTGGTGGGAGAGGGTAGTGACCCTTTTTACCTGACTCCATAGTATAGAGTCAAATATATTTGACATTAAGGGTGATCCATCTTATGGGTTGATAGATTTATGAGTGCCTTGGGGTGTGTGATGCAATTATGGGTGTTTTGGAGAGGTGAAAATGATTCAAAAAAGGTGTAATTTGATTTTAGATTTATGATTTTATGAATCCATATATTGATATGGTGTGGTTGAATGTTATAAATAATGTATTGTTGTTGGTTTCAATAGGGGAAGGTTAATTCAGGTTCCTAGCCCAGAAAATATTTTATAGATGAGTTGAGTTTGGTTACTTTGGGTAAGGATCGAGAGTACATGATGTGTTTAATTTTCATGGATTAGAATTTTGAGTTGTGTTCTCCTGAGAGGTTACACGTTAGAGTCATAGAAATTTTCATGGATGGGTTACATTTTTAATGGTTTTTTAATAGTGGAACCTTGGGGAAAAAAGTTATTCTGATGCATTGTATTTTTTGGTTTCTGGATCTTAATTTATGGGAGTATAAATTTGAGGTTCAAAAATTAGACATTATCCCCAAGTGGGATAAGAATCACTATAGTTATGGTGAGAGTCTTGTTGGAATGGTGATTCGAGGCATTGGGAAAGAACTATGATGTTCTGGAATAGATGATCCTATGATGGTACTCATCAATGAAATTTTAGTATACACATAGTCTATAGATGATCAAGACTAATATCATGATATCAACCTGAGTATGCTAAGGGAGAATCAGCTTTATACCATGGTATATAGATATTTCCTTGGGTTGATAAGGGTACTCATGGTAGGTTGTTATCATGGAGAGATTTGTGTGAAACAGTACGGAGGGAGAACACCATTGTCTTTCTCTGTGAAGGGTTTGATATCAACAAATATAGTGGGCATAGTTCTCTTATGTTGGGGGCGTGAAATAGAAGTCAATTGGTTTTTTTCTCTACTGGGAGAAATGTGTCCACGTCCAGTCCTAGGGATTTGTTATGGTCAGGTAAAATAATGGGAAAAAATATTTTTGGTTATGAGGTGATGATATGGACACTCCTATGATAGGGAGTACCAAATTAGGAATAACAGTGTGACCCTAGTGTGTGAAGGGTCAAGGATACAGGGAGGACCACATCAAGTGAGTTGGTGGACCACTGTGAATGTGTTTTGAAACATGAATTTCACGATGGAGATCATTGTGGATTAGGATCGGTATATGTGGGTTGATTTTGTGGTGGGGAGAACAAAGAGATAGATTAATACTTTTAAATGACGATTTGGATAATTGAGATGTATGGGTATGGTTAGGCATAGTTCTATTGGTTTTTTAGTGGTGGAATGTGGTGTCTTGACAATTTATGGGTTACACATCCTCTCTTCCATGTCGGGCCAAGAAAAATGATTATCATCTTTGGGTAGAATGGATGAAGATGAGATTGTTTTGATGAACAATGTGGTTAGGTTCTGTGGTTAGAACACTATCGTGGAATCTTGAGGATGCAAATATTTATAGTGGGGAGGTTGTTGAGACTCTAGTTTTTTGGATATTGAAATTTGAACAATTTTTTTTATTCTCAAGTGCTCATAAGGGGTAAAATGGTCATTTACCATATCACATGGTCTCAAAAAGTTTTATGACCACTCTGTTTCTACAGGAATGGGGTGTTTAACCTATTATAAGAGTTTGGTGTAATCTTGATTAGTTGGAGTTTCATCTGAATATTTAATATTTAAATATTTAAATATTATGTTATGTGTGCTTCATGCGGAGGATGTATCTTGTGAATGGTGTGTCAGATAGATATTTTGACTCTATATTTGATTCCTAAATGATGGTTATTTCCTAGGTGTGTTATAAAATCACTTCGGGATCCGGGACATGGTGGGTGTTAAATGGGTAATTAATTAATTTAATTAATTAAATAGTATCCCCTATATGGAGTTACCATGAAATGAAAGATAGGGTATGGGCTTCTCCCTCATGTGAAATGGACGGATCAAATGGGGAGTGAATGATATATCATCGGACATCATATATGTCATATATTGAGATCAGATCGAGGTTCAACAGCTTCCGGGAGAGATTTTGATCTCAAATCATTTGCATTTACACCATGAGTTGGTTTGTTTTGAGTTTTACATCCCAATAAAAAATATACTATATTTTTATATTTCTTAATTACTTATTATCACTACCAATGAACCCATTGGTGTTGATCTAGGCATATATTGGAAAAACAAGGGTTTCCTTGTGTTTGGAGTAGTTTCCCATCAAAAATGCAATCTACATGGAATGAGGTTCAATGAAAACATGTCATGTGTTCTTCCCATTTGGGGAATAATGAATTTTCATAATTACACTCTGTGTATTATGATTATACACCATATAGTAGTATAAGGTTGTGTGTTCGTCCATGTGAAAAAGAACATGGGGAGATGGTTTTGGAATGTAAATGACATGTACTTCAATTACAGGTCGTATTGTAGAACACATGGAGACCCCATATTTCACATTCCATGTAAAATTACATGTTGAGAAGGAGTTTTGAGAGTGTGTGTCATGTATTTGAGAATACATTCCATTTATTTTTTATGTTTGGAGTTTTTGGGTGTTTTGTGGTATGAAATTCATAATTGGGCTCGTGAGTAGTCCATTCAAAGAGTTTTTCAGGTAGATCACAATGTTGGGACCCTTTTGACACATATAGGTCCTATAAATGGTTTTCTAGGCTATTTTTTAGGATTAGTTGTTTTTTATTTTTGGATTCATAATCCTTCAATAGGTTGGGTTTTGAGCTGGGAGCCCTAGGTGTGGGTTGTGAGCTCAATGTGTGGTCTGGCATGAGCTTATCATGGTGTTTTCATTGATTTTTATTGTTTGAATATAATAATGTGGTATTTGATCAGTATCTATAGGAATATATTGGTTTTTTCATACAAGTTTGCACTACTGGATCGAGGTTAGAGCATTTTGGGTTTGAACCCTACATTGGAGGATCAAAGTGGATTTAGCCTTTAGGGCTTGGTTAAGAGCATATGATTGTGGTAATTGTAACATACCAAGTATTTATTGAATAATAATTATTCATATCTACTAATATTTTTTAATTTAATAATAATTTTGTTTTAAAGGGGACACTATATATGATTATGTCACCTATAAGCAACAATGGTTTTCTATGAAATCTTACGTTACACATAACATTCAGAAATACCAAAAAATAATACAATAATAATATTTTTATTTAAAATGGTAGTTGATGCCTAAAATTTATATTACAAGGAATTAATTGATTGAAATATACTATTACTTTACATATTATAAAAAATATATACGCGTTTATCCAATTAATTCTAGAGGCATAAAATGAGAATGAATCCAATTTGAATCATAAAATACATTAATATTTATTAAAGGTTGTTTTAACCAAATTTTGATGGATAACACTCTTTAAAAACAATTTTTTCACTTTTATATGTAATATATATGATAAAATAAACATCTTATTTAGAAGTGGGACATTGAAAAATTACTTTTTTTATGATAAAATTCAATATTTAATAAATAGTGAACAATACACTATTTAAATTCAAAACTGCATTTTCTTAAAATTTATTTATATAGTTATATGGTTATTATAAAAAGTTTTAAAGTGTAACTAGATTATATTTTTATCATTTATTCAAATTATGTTCATTGGGAGTAATATCATATTTTAATTGGATGTAAACACGTGTCATTCTTTTTATAGTTTTTACTCATTAAAAACACATTTTTAGAGTTTGACAACAAGAATTAATTTTAAAATAATTTCTTCCAATTGTATGTTTTGAATTTGAAAAATTGTATTCCATATTTGGAATCATATGGACAAAATTATGTAAATAGGTTCCCTATATTTTTGGACATTATGAATATTAACTTTAGTAATTATTATTATTTACCACAGTTAAAGGGTAAATTTGGTAAATAAGGGTAGACGATAACATTATAATAATATAAAACTACCCTAAAACGTGCCATTATACAATTTTATGAGATATATAAAAAAATGGGAATCCATTGGATGAAAATTTTTCATTTGGGAACCACTTGGTTGTGAAGATGAAATTTTATAATATTAAAGTTAACGAAAAGTGAAATATAACATAAACATGTATCATTTAATTAAAAAATCATACAAGGTTATATAACTGAAATACATGACAAGAAATATTAACTGGGAATCTAAAAATATTTCATATATAATGGTTTTTTATTTATAATATTTAGACATTAAATTAATAAATTTATTTGTTACACAATCATGATGTAGTGATTTTCTTATTAATGAATAATTCAAATAAATGATATTATAAATATGAAAGTAAATGTAATTGATCATTTTGATGAAATACACAAATTTTTATGACATTGAAATGTGAGGTATGAATAAATTTATATGCTTTTAAGTAATCCCATTGATCTGACTTAAATAAAGATCAATTATAAAATAGCATCAAAATTGACATAAATTAGTTTTTAAAACAAATAATATTTTAATAAATGATATAATAGTCATAATAATCTAATATCCAGAAAAATGACTTATATAATTTTTCAAATTACATTATTAATCCACTTTTGGTTTCATTGTTATTTTATAGTAACCATATAACCATATATTATGAAAATACAAGAAGACATAGTAAGAGTTAATGTTTTAAACTAAGGGTAAAAGATAAAAGATAAGGTTAATTTTATGATATATACTTGTCTAAAACCTATTTTTATAGATGATTTATAACCAACCTCATATTATCTTCAAATTATATCACTTTTGAGCTATTTTATTTCTAAAATCATCTTTTTAATAAAATAATAAATAGACTTTCCTAAAGTGCCCCTCCAACCTCTTATAAAAGACCACCACCTCTACCCACTTACTAACTACTCTCAAGACCCTTGATTCATCAAAAATATACAAAAATAATCTCTAAATATACATCCCTTCAACATAGAGTCCCAATATTAGGAAAAATCTTTTTTTAAGAGACCTTTTTTGAAAATCCAAATGAGATACTCAAAGAAGAGGTAATTGTTTATCTACTATTTCCAAATTGTTTTCTTCTTATACATCATATTATTATTCCATTTTCATACTAATGTAACAAATACATATTCTTCTACATGATTATATGTTATTATAATTTTGGGAAAACCTTATACCTTATTTTATTCATCATATGAATAACATTATCACCATGTGTGTGTGTGTGACTTGCCGTCTCTGTGCCATTGTGTAATTTATTAGTCAAAAAAGACATAATTTTTATGGGTATAATTATTTGTATAATAGATGTAAATAATTAATATAAAATAATTATTATTTTTTATAATTAATACACAATCAATTTCTATACTTATTAACCATAAATTGAATGATATCCTCACTCGGGCATACGTACAAGCAATTGTCTCCACGATCTGAAGAGAATCATTATACATGATCATCATTAAACAACTATTATATACATTAATGGAATGATAAATATTATATATATATATTATATTATATTCTTCTTTAATTTTTATTTACAACATATATTTAATCTTTCTATAATTTGTAAATACTAAATTTTCATTTGAAGAAGTGTGAACTACCACCCCCTCAAAGTTAAATGACTCATTCATTCCATACATGGAATATATAAATGATGGTTTTAATAAACTTATGTAACATATATAACATATATTTTATATTGTAATTATAATATACTTATGTATCATTTATTTTCCATTACTTTTATGCGTATGTACGACCAACCATTTCCATGAATGATGGAGATAATTTATTATCTCAAAATGTTATGGACTATTATAGATACATATATAATTAATATATGTGATATTTAAATCATTAATAATATTCTATATATGATTTACTTTTTCCATATGGAAAATTTACATCAAAAATTTAATTTTTGACTCAAGTACTGAATATCGACAAAATGACTGACAAGAACATATATAATTAAGTAATTGTTATAACAGGGTAATAAGTAATATAAAAAAATAATAAACATAAAAAAGGGTCTCAAGAATTTATAAATTAACTTAATTTATTATTCAAGAATATGAATATTGAATTATAAAAGTTGGATTCGTGGTTTGGGAATTTCTAAACATAATTTTCATTCATTAAGTTTTACGCATACTTAATTGATTTTATAATGCCCAAATTATGTGTAGAATCTCTATTTTTTTATTTATTCTATAATTTCCACATATCGTAGATATTATATACTCTTTTTAAACATAATCACTCCATTGATAATTTGTTACATCATTTATATGAATTTCATAGGGGAAGTTCACAACCCAATTTCTTCATTTTAGGTTAATCATCTACTTCCTAATAATGTCCTTCTACGATTATGTGTGAAATAACATTTGATATCCTATATTTTATTTATACTTTATTTATGCTTAATTATAGTGAATACACATAATCGATCTATTTTATTTACAAAATGATCATTTAAGGGGAATCATAACTCAATCTCATTTCATTGAGTTAAATATCCATATGAACGGTTATCTTTTTCCAAGAATATGTTTGAATTACCTATGATTGTTTTACACTAAATATCCATTTATATTCGGTTTATTTATATTTTTCACACATAATTGTGTTATTTTTTTATCCTTAATCAAAGGATAAGATCTTTGTATGGGATTTCGTCTCAATTAACAATCCATTGAGACTTATTTGTTGTTATGAACCTATTCACTTTCATATGGTGGATATACTTCCCTTTGGTATATTATATCAAGTATCTCCATATTCACATAATATTATTATTTTTGTTTAATGTTATTAATTAATTATTTTTATTCAAGTATTTCTCTAGTGTTATGGGAATTTTTAACTACATTATTGTTTTAAATTTTTTAATTATTTATTCTTCTAAATCATTCTTATTAATGACCATGTTTTTTAAAATGGATTTATGGATTTATTTATATGTATAATAAAGTTTTAAAATGTTAATTATTTTAAATGATTCAAAGTTGTATAAGACACTTTTATTCAAAAATAATATTTTTAAATGTTTTAAATGTGTATTTTGAATTCGATTTATTAGGTAAATATATTGAAATGATATCTTGTGAATGAAAATATGGAAATGGTATTTTTCCATTATGATAGTTTTCTGTTTTAAGAAAATGTTTTGGTTATGGGACATTTTTTATGTCTACGGGTGGTTCCCAGATAAACTGCGTGCAGGTGATCTCATGATAGCTCTCAGGTTTATTAGGTAATATGATGGAAGTAAACGTTAAGGTTTATTCAAATATATTAAGAGAATATACTGTGATAGGTATTCCAAAAAAAACTGTGAAGGTTAATCCCTATGTAGCTATGAAAGCTACAATGTAATTATGTTTTGGATTCCACAAGTTACCTTTATTTTTTATGATTTAGAGGAGTTATTTATAAATTAAATGATTTCATGTGGTAAATGTTAATGTTTCTATAGAGATGTTATGTTTTATGATTAAAAAATTATGATTTCATAGATTAGTATGTATTTATTGACTAATGTTTTATTTTTTTATTTTATATCCCTTATTAAGATTTTTATTCTCATCCCATGTTTTTGAAATTTTTTTCATAGGGTATAAAGAATGGAAAAAAAGCAAGACATAGATAAGATTTTTTTCAAGAAAATATTTCTTTTTGCATTTAAGAAAAATTATAATCGTAAAATATTTTTGATAGAGTAGAAGTGTCTACTTGGTAATATTTGAGACGTAATGTACTAGTAATGACCTAATTATCTAAAACTCTAAACCTGAAAAGATCCTCAATGTCAAATAATGTAAATTTATAATCAAACCACAAGATTATGTATTATATATGGATGTCGTCGTATAGTTGGAATCATAGGTCAGTTTAGATAACATTAGACGTGTTTGTGTTATTTATGATTAAGTGACAAGTTATATATAATGAAAATATTTAGCATATTATAAAGAGTCATAGTTATGTAAGATAAGTTTAATGGCATTAGAATAACATGAATTAGTTTATCATAGTGTCTACCCTCTTCATAAGTTATAATATGATGATATAATCACACTATACTTTTTGGTTTTATTAAATGGATAGATCTAGCAGGCACTGATGTAAAACTATATGTGAATGAAAATGTGTTTGTTTTTTGAATAATAAACTGAATAAAATGAGAGCTTCAATGTGAACTCCTATGGTTATTATTAATCAACTATCTAGAGTCATGATTGACCACAAGAACCACAATGATTTTTCTATGGAATCATATATGTGATATATGAATCTCTATGGATGTTTTGGTAATAATAATAAAGGTAAGTATATTCAACAAAAAATGTTTCATGTGTGAAGAAATAAAAACCTAGTACAATGTTTCAAAGTTATGTGAAGATGTTATAGATGTGGTAGTGAAGGTAATAAAGTAACAACCTCCCAGGGAAAAAAGGAAGCGTTCAGTTGACTCCATGAAATAGAAAAAAGTTCATTATGAATTATCAATTGAATAATTTAATTGTAGTGAGTATAGTCATTATGAAAATAGATTTACAGTGAATAAGGTTTGATAAATGGGTCAGGAAGACCCCAAAAATATATATTTTTAAATACCTAATTTTAATCCAAATGAAGATTAAGAAACTGAAAATGACATATAAAAAGGTACATATTATTTATTGTCTCATGTTTTGATGTTATTTAATCTTAGTACATGATTCCTGATTTTGTTTATAGGAAAGATTTATAATAGAATATGTTGGAAAAAAATTTGTATGGGGTCATAAATTTTTTTGGATGATTAATATATCAATATTTTATAAATTCAAGAGTTATGTTAGATCAATGAGTGATGAAATGTTTTAAAGTGTTATTGCTCTTTTTTATGGGATTACTTTGGAAGACATTTCTCTTTTATGTGTAACACTTCAGTTTATTATGTGAAAATTCTATATGAGGATGAAGTAACTATTATTTTGTGGATATAATTATAAATAATCATTCGGGTTTATATAATCATTGATTTTTTAGTATTTATGATTTATTACATTTTGAGATGAAAAATTAAAGGTAGGAGATAAACTTGAGGTTAAATTAAGTAATGGTTATTTTTTATTTTTTTATCTAATTTTTGGAAAATTTTAAGAAATATATAGTTTTAGAAAAAGGAAAACCTGCAGTAATGGCAATAATCCATCGTATTGGACAAGGCCATGGAAATCAAACACTCAATCGAAGTGCAACAAGGCTTTATCACATATAACTAGCCTACGTGATGTCCCTGGTTAGTATGACTTATTCTCATTAGTTAAATGATTTTATGGATTAAGAATAATTTGAAATTTGGAAAATATTTTTAATAAACTAACATCCTTATAATAGGTAAATTATTTAGTGATTAAGTGTTATAAGTTATTTTGGAATACATTCGCTCATTTGTGAACACTATATTCCTAAAGAAAATATAATACCATGGGATTTCAATAGTGGAGTAATGGTTGAATTTTATTTTGGAAGAATCTATGTTTTTTATTGTGTAAATTTAGAGATTAAGGTTATTTATGGAAATGGTTAACCTATCAAGGAGAATATGTGATTATGATTATTACTTTTAAGTATGAGACTTTAAGAGTATTCAATATTATTTGGAGTTAAATGTTAATAATTATCATGGAAGACTAGGTGATAAAATTATTCTCAATTTTGTGTTTCAATGTCATTTTGGATTACTGGGAATAATTTTAAGGACAATTGTTTATTTGGTGATCTTTATTGAGCTTTTGGTATTGTTTGATGAAATTTGGAGATTATGAGTAGTATTTATTTTAATAAAAGATTATCGTTTTTGGAGATTATCTGATCTTTTACTAACAAATTTGGATTTGGTTAATTTCTAAAGATGGGAGAAAAATATAGTTATTTTATTTGGGATTATGTGATTCTATAGTAGATAATTCTATCACACCAGGTGTTTCCAAACCGTCTTCAATACTCATCGTTTGAAGAAAAGATGAGTTTGTGGTAGATATTTTTTAAATGATGACACTGTACTTGACAAGTAAGTATGATTCACTATATTCTTAGTGAAGCTCATAAATAAATTCCTCATAATTATGAAAAGAACCTTATAACATAAAAAAATTTACTTATCCTTCTAGGAAATCAAATACCATTTAACCCTTCACTACTTTATGATTTTATGGTTGTTAACATTATCCTAGTCATGCTCTCTTTTACTATCCATCAGAAGAAGACAATTAATTTCTCTTCCATATCCATGATTTGCCACCTAAAATCTAATTTTGTGTTATATCAGGTGAACTTTTCACATCTCTAACCTTCTTTTAAAGAAATAGTTTTATCAACACTTTTTTGGTGTGTGATTTTCAACAATGTTTCTAAGCCCAATTTTAAAATTAAAAGGATGCAATTTCCAAAGTGGGGAATGATGTAACATCCCAGGTATTTATTGAATAATACATTTTCATATCTATAAATATTTTTGAATTTAATATTAATATTATTTTAAAGGGGACTTTATGTATGATAGCGTACCTGACACACAATCACATGTTTCTCTAAAATTGTATGTTGCACACAACATTGAGTTATACTGAAAATTAATTAAGAATATTAATATTATTTTAAATGGTTATAAACACCTGGACATTGTATTTGAAAGAATGAATAGAATGAACTATATTTTTATTTTACATATTTATTTAAATTTTTACACATTTATCCAGTGACTGTTAGAGGCTTAAAATGAGAATTAATCCAAATTTAAGCATAAAATACTCTAATATTTTTAAAATTTCATTTTAACTGACTTTTCATGGAGAAACCTTTTTTAAAATCATATTTTTCACTTTTATATGTTCTATATTATAAAATAATTTTATCATTTAGACATGGGACATCAAAATTTACTCTTAATATTTTTCTGATAAAATCCATTTTTAAATTAATAGTGAAAAATACTGGATTTTAATTCAAAACTACCTTTTTGTCTAATTTATTTATGTCGTTGTATTGTAAATTTAATTTGTTTTAAAATAGAATTTTAATATGTTATTATCATGTAATCCAATAATGGTAATTTTATGTAATTTCACATTTTAATTAGATATAAGCATATGTCAAACTTTTGATAGTTTTTACTTCTTCATAACTCATTTTCTAGTTTGGACAACAGGAATTAATTTTAAATTAATTTCTGCCAATTCAGTATTTTGAAATTGAAAAAGAGGATTCCATATTTTGAATGAGAAGGTAAAATTTATTTAAATAGGTACCCTTTATTTTTTGGACATTATTAATAGTATCTTGTGTAATTATTTTTATTATACTTCGTCGAAGGGTAATTCAGGTATATAAGGGTAAACAAAATTATATTATAATAATATAAAACCACCCTAAACATGTCCTAATCCTATTTTATAAGATATTTCTGGCCATTATCATCCTTAGGATGAACATTTGGTGTTTGAGAGCCACTTGGTAGTGAAAATGAAATTTTATAATATTTAAATTAATGAAAAGGGAAATATAACATAAATATGTATCTTTTTATAAAAGAAATTCAGAATAGGGTTATATAACAGATATCCTTGACTATAAATATTCATTGGGATAAAATATTTCTTAAATCATGGTGTTTTATTTATAATTATTAGATATTAAATATATAAATTTAATTTTGACAAAATAATGATGTTGTGATAACTTTATTAATGAACAATTCTAATAAATGATATTATAAATATTAAAATAAATATAATATGAAAATTTGGATGCCATAAAAAAATTTGGATTACATTTACTTGATAGGGATTATTTAATACCTTTTGTTCAGAGAAATAAAGTTTTTATAACTTCAAGAAAATCAATTACTAAATAATGTCTAAATTGACATAAATGAGTTTTTGAAATAAATAATATTTTATTAAATGAGATAATATCCCAAAAAATATAATATTTAGAAAATTGTCTTACACAATGTAAAAAATGTCATTAAGAATCCACTTTTTGTTCTACTGGAACTTTATCGTAAATATTGTAACCATATATTATGATAATACTTGAAGACATGGTAAGGGTGAATGTTTTTAACTAAGGGTTAATGCTAAAAGATAAGTTTAATTTTATGGCCTAAACATTTTTACGACCTATTGGTAGGGAATATATACCCAGAAAATCATCTTATCTAAAAATTATATCACTTTGGAGCTATTATTATTTGTATATAAAATTTTTAATAAAATAGTCTTTCAAAACATTCCTAAAGTGACAGTCATCATTCTTATAAAAGACCACCATCTCTACCCACAAAATCTACCTCTAAAGAAATTTTTCTTGACAAACATGTTCAAAAATAAGATCCCAACATCTATAAATTCTTTATAGAGGCTATACTTTTGGAATATATCCATCCTAAGGAGATATTTTGTGAAAATCAAATATAGACACTCGAAAAATATGTGTTTTTTATCAGCTCTTTCAAAATTCATTTCTTCTTCTACTTCTTATTATTTTTAATTTTACATTATAAAGTAAGAAATAAAATATATTATAAATTTTTATATTTTATTATTATTATGTAACTACATTATACATTCTTTTTTATCCATCCTACAAATAACAATATCCCCTTACATGCATACGTACGGCTTACCATCTCAACACTGTGGTGTAATTTGTTATTCAACAACTGTTATTTTGGATGGGTATAATTATAAACATAATGGATGTAAATAAATAATATAACATGATAATTATTCTTTATAATTAATATACAATCCAATTCTATAACTTTTATCCATTGAGAGAATGATATCGTCGCTCGTGTGTACGTACGACCTACCTTCTCCATGATTCGATGCAATTCATTATCCATGATCTTCATTAAACCATGATTATATAATTGAATTGAATGAATAAATATGATATATATATTATATTTATATTAACTCTAGTATTATATTATTTTTATACAACATAACTTTATGTTTTATAAAATGTGTAAATATGATAATTTCATTTGAGGAAATGTGGACGACTACCCTCTCAAAGTGATATGACTTGTTCAATCCATACATGGAACATAAAAAGTATCGAATTAATGAACTTATGTAACATATATAACATAGATATTATACTTTAATTATAATATACCTATTTATTATTTAGTTTTCATTTCTTTAATATGACAATGAAATGAATGAGGCATTCATGCATATGTACAACCTAACATTTCAATGAACGGTGAATTTAATTTATTATATATAAATTTTATGGAGTATTATAAATACATATATATTGGATATATATGATATTTAAATAATGAATAATTTTATTGAGATGATTGAATTTGGACCACAAGGATAATTTACTTCAAACAAATTCATTTTCTGCTGATGTTCCGATGATCGGCAAAATGACCAACATGAAGTTAAATAATTTGGTAATATTTAAAACATCTTATAAAAGGAATAATAAACCTGGAAATGGTAATCAAGAAAGTATAAATTGACATATATTTATTATTCAGGATTATAATTAATGAACGAGAAAGTCAGATTCGAGGGTAGGGAATTTTTAAACTCAATTTCCACTCATTGGGTTTTATGCGTACTTCGTTGATTATATTATTCCAAGATTGTGCGTGGAATAAATATTTATTTATTTATATTGTTAGTTCCACATATCTTTCCCTGGATATAATTTCTCTACACATAATCACCCAATTTATAAATGATTACGTAATTTTTATGTACTTTTAAAGGGAACTTCATAACCCAATTTCCATTCTTTGGGTTAATCTACAACTTCATGAATATTTCGTTCTATGATTATCTGAGAAATAAATTTTGATATCTTATTTTGTATTTATACTTAATTTAGATGTATATATAGTGAATACATTTAATCAATTATTTTTATTTATAAAATGTTCTTTTCAAGGGAAATCATTACTCAATCTCATTTCATTGGGTTATATATCCATGTACTTGGTTTTGCTTTTCCAAGAATATGTGTGAATGAACTCCGATGGTTTTGCATTGAATATCCACTTATATTATGTGTATATATATTTTTTCCACATAATTATTTCATTTATTTATCCTTAATCTATTAATATGATCTTTGTAAGATATTTCGTCTCAATTAACATTCTGTTGAGGAATATTTGTAGTTATGCATCAATTCAATTTAAAATGGTGTACATACTACCTTTTGACATATTATATCATGTATATTTTTATTCACATGATACTATATGTTTTATTTAATATTAGACATTATTTATTATTACTCACAGATTTCTCAAGTGGTAAAGGGCACTTTAACTAAAACATCATTTTAAATGTTTTAATGATTTATTCTTCTATGTCTTTCACATCAATTTCACTTTTTTCAAAGAAGTTTTAAGGATTTATTTATTTGGACATTAATGTTTTAAAATGTAAATTCCTTTAAAATTTTCAAAGTGGTAAGGGACACATTTATTCAAAAATATTCTTTTTAGATGTTTTAAATGCTTCATTTAAATGGTATTGATTATTTCTATGTCTTGAAATGATATCTTGTGAATATAAATAAGGAAATGATATTTTTCCTTTAAGATAGTTTTATGTATTATTATTATGTTTGATTTTTGGGAAATGTTTATGTATAAAGGTGGTTCCATGATAGATTGAGGGCAGGTGACCCTAGGATAGTTGTCCAATGCATTGGGTAATGTGACATAGGTAACAGATAAGGTTTCTCCTAAGAGATTTTTTGAATATACAGTGATGGGTATTCAAAATGAAACCATGATAGTTACTCTATATGTATCTATGAAAGCTACAACAAAACTATCTTATGGATTTAACATTTTACCTTTTTGATTTATGATTTCTATGATTTATTCATAAATATTATATTTTCATGAGGTATGTTAGAGAGATTATGTTTTATGAGTAAAAAAATTTATTTCATTGATTTCAATGCATTCATGGACTATTGTTTTATTTTATTACTCTATATCTCAAACTAATATTTTAATTCTCATCCTATAATTTTGACATGGTTTTCACAGGTTATAAGTAAGGTTAAGAGAAATTAATAATTCAAAATTATTTTTATCATGAAAATAATTATTGTTTTATTTATGGAGTTTTGTTATTGTTAAAAAATGGATAGAGTAGAAGTGTCTATATTTTACTATTTGAGATGTAATGTAATATTTAGGGCATAATTCCATAAAACTATAAACCTAAAAAGATACTCAATGTGAAAAAGTTATTTCTTGATCAAAAAATAAGATTATATATTGTTTAATGCTATGTTATTATAGTTATGGATATGGGATATCATGTTATTGAGTTGATTATGAGGGTATCATTATGATTATTGTGGTGGTTATGTTTATCATTTAGTAATAATTGTATGTTGTGGTTGACAATTTTGAATGCATTTCTATAGTGGGATTGATTTTGGATACCTAGGTGGAATTTCATTGATCATAGATTGATTAGAGGCCATTATGGTCCTTTTGAAGATGTTTCTGGTTTCAAGGATTGGCCCAAGATTATAGTGGTTACTGATGTTTAGATAGGAATCCAATTCTTTCGAGTTATTTATATTTATCCTAGGACTAATTATTTTTTAATGTGTGGATCCAAAGGGTCGTGTGTGAGACTAATTTATAGTACAATAATGATTGGGTCTATGTGATTATGTGGTTTGGTTAGGGGTGTTCCATGTATAAGGACCCAACCATTAACATTTCATAATATTGAATCAAATGAATAATTCACATTGGGGATCTTTCAGGTATAGATTTTTAGAGAGTTGGGCCATAACTATTAGATTTCATCTCATAAATTACAAAGTAGACACTTCTACTTAGTTTCCATTTTTTATAAAACAAAAACTTTTTGAAAGGAAGAGAAATGTCTAGTTCCATGTTTTAGAGAGCATGAATTTTCCTTGATCCCATCCTTGACACTAATCCAATTTATGTCCTGTGAAAAACATCTTAAAAACATGGGATGAGTACAAAAAGATTAGTAAGGTATTCACAAAGAAGGAAACTATTAGATTTTCAAAAAAACATGAAAATCATGAATATATTATCATAAGTAATAATTTTCACCATTATGAAGTAGTAAATAATCTTCACCAAATAAAATATCATTTATTACCAGTTTGAAACCAAAATATTACCATAAAACCCATAGAAAGAACACATAACATATAATGATAACTTGGGACATAAACATACTTCGATGGAATAACCATATGGTTGACTTCTACACATATAAAAAAATGGAATATCCATATAGATGACTTCCATAACCAATGAATTGGAGGTTATAATGTAACCACACATCCGAGTTTATCACGGCACCACTCATCATTTGGATTATCATGTAACCACCCGTCAAATGTCCAAGTGCCATTATAAAATCAAAACGCATCAAACAAATATAATTGGAAGATAAATTTTCATCTTTTAAATCCAAATATATCATATAAATATATTTATATAAAAATATACATTATCAAAACCATTTTCAATACCAAAATATGTAAAAAAGTATATGGTATTTATATTTCTTTTAAAAACATTTTGGCTTCTTAAGGAAACCAAAGATCAAATAATACTCACAGTGGAAAAAATGTCCTTTTCACCGCTTACGTTAAAACATTTATTTATCATTTAGTAATATGAATCATAGAAAAATATTTTCATTGATTGAAATGAAAAGTCAATGTGCTTTATATACCATATAAAATACTTTCTTGTAGAAAACAAAATATGCCTCAATGAAAGGAGATTGAGACGAAGTCCTTTACATCATGTCCGACTTGACCCCTTCATTCATTAATTTCATGAATAATAATATTATATTAATTTATACATGATTAAGAACCTTTTAAATGTTTATTATTTCTTTTATATCACTTATTACATTTCTATAACAATTAGTTAATTATTTGAGTTCGTATCATACATTTTGTCGATGTTGGGAACTTAAGTTAAAAATTAATTTGTTATAATTATAAATTTTTCATGTGGCCAAAATTACAGTATCTCCATAATTATATTCAGGATTTAGATATCATATATATAATATATATTAATTATATAAATGTATTTATATTAATACATTACATTTCATGATTATAAATGAAATACACCGTTCATGGAGAGGTAAGTCGTATGTACGCTTGAACACTACTTTCATTTCTTTTTCATATTTTAATGGAATGAAAACATAATTATACATTGGTAGAATATAATTATAGTATAATATCAAATATAATTTCATTAAATTTATCCTTTATACATCCCACATAAGTCATAAATGAGTCATATCACTTTGAGGGGACAGTAGTCAGCACTTCCTCAAATGAAATTATCACATTTACCAACAATAGAAACCATAAAGGTATGATAAAATGAAAAATTATGAAGAATATAGGAAATATAAATATAATATATATCACATATAAATATATTTCCATCATAATTTCCACCATTAGAGGCAGCTTGAGATAATTGAACAATCATCGTTTCGTGAGGTAGTAGTTCATCATCCACATAAATAGTATGTTCTTTACCCATTAGATGGAGGTGTGTGTAAGTGTAGATTGAATCCTAATCATAACAGAAACCTAGTATATTGATTATTCTCATTTTTATATAGAAGAAAAGAATAAAAAGATTTTAGGGTGTTGGAGAAGAAAAAGAAAAGAAAAGAACTTAATAGAAGATGATACCTTTAAATCAGGTATCTCCCTCTGGTTTGAACCAAAAGGATTACTTGAAGTGCCTTCTACATAATGTAAGGATTAAAGGAGAAGCAGAGGGATATAGGGAGATTATTTAGGTATAGTTTATACTAGACAAGGGGTTTGAGAGGTTTGAGTAATGGGATATAAGTGGTGTTCTTTTATAAGGGGGGGAGGGGTTCTTTAGGAATATTTGAAAAAAATATTTTATTATAAATGTATCATCGGTTTCAAAAGGTCCAAAAATCATCAACATAAAATATTAGATGACTAATGTTCGAAATAAAATCATCCAATTGGAATTGGACAGATTTTGGATATTGTTTTAGTATTTATAATCTTATTTATTTTAATCATTTATTAATGAGATAAACACTCCATCATTATTGTGTCATAAATAATATTATTTATTTGAAGTATAAAAATTATAAACAAATACCATGATGTTGGAAATATTTTTAGTTTTAAAATTAATATCTATAGTCGAATAGATAACTTATATAACCACATGTAAAAATTTATTTACTAAAAGACATTTGTTTGTGTCTTTTTTGCCTTTACATTAAGTTAATTGAAATAAAGTGTCATTATCATTCCCAAGTGGCTCTATGGGGTCCCAAAATAGACCCAAGGATTACCATGGTCGGATGTTTATCCACCAATTGGATTAGGACACATTTTAGGGTAATATTTTCTTGTTATAATAATAATTAGTTAACCTTATTTACCAGATTTAGCCAATAACCATGGTAAATAAAATTTTTACTGAAGTAAATATTCATAATGTCTTAAAATACAAGTTACCTATTTACACAATTTGGACCTCCTGATTCCAAATATTGAATCCTATTTTCCAAATTTTGAACAAATAAGTGGAATAAAATAATTTAAAATTAATTCATGTTGTCAAAACAAAAAGTGTGTTTTTAAGAAATAATAACTATCAAAAGATTGACACTTGTTTATGTCCAATTCCAAAGTGAAATTAGTTATAATGGACCAAATTGGATTAAATTTTAAAAACATATTCTAATTAAACATTAAATACAATTAAAAATATAATATATCCTAATAAATAAATTATATTAAAAGGCAGTTTTGAATTAAAATTCTGTATTTTTTACTATTCATTAAAAATGATTTTTATCAGAAAAATAACAAAATTTCATCCATATTAAATTTTAATTTCCCAATTCTAAAGAAGAATTTTATTTTGTCTAATAGAACATATAAAATTGACCATAACTAGATTTTAGGAGGGTTCTCCATTAAAAGGCGGTAAATTGACCTTTTAAATAATATTAGAGTATTAATGCTTAAAATTAGATTCATTCATATTTAAAGCCTCTAACATTTATTGGATAAATGTAAAAACATTTAAAAAACATGTATAGTCATATTTTAGTTAGTTATAATCATTCCATCCATTACAACAGTTAGGTGTTAATTACCATTTAAAATAATATTATTATATTATTAATGTGAAATGTATGATTTAAAAGAAACCTATTGTTTGGTATTGGGTACGCCATCGAATATAGCATCCCATTTAAAGTAAAATTAATATTTAATTAAAAAATATTAAAAAATATGAAAATGTATTATTCTTTATTTACCTGGGATTTTAGACCATGCGACCTAGGATGATGTATTGGACAATGAGGATAAGATGTTACCGGCTACGTTAAATGTATATCAAACCATTTTCAAGTTTATGTTCGTAGATTTTGATAGTTGTATTACCACCATGGGGTAATTTGATGTATTTGGGTTTCCATGTTCTTAAAAATTAGTTGTTTTTTAATTACTACAGTAAAATATAAAGCTGGATAAATTTCCCATAGGTATGGTTCCAGATATCTCTGATTGAGATTGTTGAAATAAGGCTCTATATCAATAATGATAGATGGTTTCTGGTATGATTGTTGGAGTAAGGATATGGTAATGTTGATTTATATTTTTAAGTGTACTGAATGTGACATCACATGTATCTGGTTTGGTGTTCCAATTTGGTTCTAGGAATAAGAATCATACTACCAAGATGGTCTCTGACTGAGGATCTAGACATTAATAGTGAAAATTATGGATAGTGCTCTAGACAGAGACTTTTGGAATTAACGGTGTGGCATGTGATAAAGGATACTGGATGAAGGGTCATTATCTTTGGGTTTTGGATAGACAGATGATCTTGGCCCCACTGATGTTATGGTTTCTAGACTTAGGTTCCAGGCTTAAAAAGCATGCTATTGAGTGTATGTCCTACTGAGGCTCCAAACACTAATATTATAAATCAGATATGTTGCTTCAAACAGAGGATATAAAAATTAATGGTTTATCATCATGGGTGGATGGTGGAATAATACTCTACATCCATGGTTATTATGCTAGACTGATACATTAAGCATAGTAGATTTGATATATGTGGTTTGTTGTATGGAGTGATGCTTCATGCACTATTATTATGATACATGACATATATGTCCAAATTAAGGGATGGGATTAGTAGTTCTCTTATGCGTTAATGTCGATTTTTGTTTCGAGTTCCATGTATAATACAAAGCCTTGATATGAATACTTGTTATGGGATTAGTTAGATTAGTATCTTGGGGGAAATGAATATCATAGATTAGGTTCAAGGTATTGTGAAGTTTCTTGTGGCTTCCATGAGTTTGGAGTCCATAGGTTGTTAGGGTTGCATGGTCCTTGAGATGTTCGTAGAGATATTACGGCATTAGAAGAAGAAGTTATGGTTGATCGTGGTCTTGGACATACAGATAAAATTTTGTTTATCTTTTTTGTTCTTCCTATTGTATATTGGATAGGATGATAATATAACATGATCATGAAATTATGACAGCAATTTATGTGTTCACCATTAGGGGTGGCATACTAAGATTTATTTTTCACACCATGAACATGATCCTTGATGATTGTTCATGCCTTATATATGTTTTCTAGTTGAGCATGGATGCAATATGGATACGGAAGAGACCCTGTATTGCATGGTTGTGCAGGATGATGACTTAGAGTTAACTACTCTGGCTGTATCAGCTTGACAGGGTATTGGATACCTTGTATGTGTTATGGCATAGATTTGGTAGTAGGGAATGTTTTATTTATTTTCAGTTTTTTATTCTTGTACATGGGATTGACCAAGCGGGAAATCATGTGTGTATGTATAAAAATGAAATTCGGGCATTTGTTGCATTTTCATTTTATTACTACATATTTAGTTTTAGTTTTTTTTCTACTTTCTCTGTTGTGAATGTTCTTGGTTATTTATTTCATGGTTTGCACCCTAATATGGGGGTCTAGTCTCCTCATAGTTCTATATTTAAACACACGTTGTGAGTTGACAACCTCTGGCCTATGAGGGGGCACCCATGATGTGTTGTGTAGAATCATCTTGGTGAACCATTTTAGTGTCTACTATATAGGGATGTTAAAACTATCCCATATTATTTTAAATATTTTCATTAAAATGTTAGTTACTTTTTATATTTTTAAATGTCTTATCATCTATTATCCCTCTAATGTAAAACTCTATGTGTTTGGATTGATATATTAAGTAACCACCACTTCAAAAGTATATTGTTCCTCTTCATATTACTACTCGGTATTTTTGGGATGTTGTGATTTTGGGTGTATGGTTAGAATTTGTAATAGCCTGAGATTCGTAATCTTGGATCTAGTTGAAGAAACTTAAACATTACAATTATTGCTTTGATACTGATAATTGTGTCTTATTTTTTCATCCAAATCATACCACTTAAAAAGGAATTATTGTGTCACTTTTATTCCCAAGGACCTTTTAGGATATATTTTTAGAGAATTAGGAAAAATTATTAACAACATCAGTTCATTGATAACATTTTCACAACGATTAACATCATTTCCAACTAAACATATCTTTCCATATTTTATTATAATTTTTCCTCAACCCTAAAACATTTCCCATATATTAATATTTTGTAATAAATCATTTATAATATTTATAAAAAACATTGGAAATGGTAATATAAGAAAGGTTGAGCTCAGATAATCAGTAAGGGTTAGAATTGGAGTTATTAATCGATGATCATATGAAAGAATAAGGCAATCATAAGGGTGTAAGAGTATGAACATAAATTAATATTTTAATACCTAACATAAAAAATAATATAAATAAGTAATGTCATATAAAATTATTATTTACAAAAACATAATGTATAATAATTATACATCATTATCACTTAATCATGAGACATCTGTTCATTTCCCAAAAAATTGTGTTTCCGTCATAAGTATATAATCCAATACATCTGTAAGGATTAAATAACTAGGTGATTAGATTGGAATCAACACATATTTTCCCTATTGGATCAGGAACCCTTCCTTGTTTCTCACAAAATCTCAATAAAATAATATTTTCCCCTTAATTAATCAGCAATATCATCTTGTTTCCCATAACTGATCGAAAAGAGTGACTTGTATCCCTTTAAAGATCAACCACACAGACTAGTTTCCCATAATGGATCAAGGACATAGACTTGTTTCCCAAATTTATATGAAGATATATAATATTTTTTCCAAATCATTGCAGAGAGTTAAGGTCCCACCTATCAGGGCATTAATATTATACACATCTGTGCCATAAGATCATAAGTTATTTATCATATTATTATCGATGAAAGGAAATGGGTATTTTATTCATTCAATCATAGCATAAAATATTGAAAATAAATGTTTTTTATAATAATTTCATCATTTTATCATTGCAATAATAGTGGAAACAAAATGGATTTGATAGACATTGTGTTATCATATTCATAAAACTTCTAGAAATAGAATAGGGACGGTATCCATGTATAATATTCCCAGAAAAAATAACTGAAATCTAGGTTTTTTCTCACTAATGAATAGAAATACAATTATATTTTCATTAAAACATTATTAATGAAAATAACCTTTCTATTTTTGAAATTACTTATTAAAAATTGCATAATTTTATTAGGGAAACATTTATTTGAAAATAGATTCATAAATGTATAAACAAGCCTTAAAATCACTGATCTATCATGACAATGGGAATGGTATCCTGAGCCCTAAAAGTTAAAAAACATTATTTCAAATTTAAAAAAAATAACGCATTTGAAAATCAAAAAAAATATTTTATTTATAAGATTATTTTAAAAGTAAAACACAGTAAAAATGATTTTAGGGATTTATATTTGAATTTTAAAAATTTCTTTTTTAAAAAAATAGAGATGGATAGAAAATATTCAACAGTGGAATATTAATAATAATAAATTCTAAATGATAATGATATTGTGAATGATAACCTAAAACATTGATAATAGTTTATTCATAGTACCCATGAAAGAAAGTAATTCAGGTGGATATTTATCCCACAATTTTTATTAGTTTAATCATAAAACATGTTCATTGTATGTATATATAGAACACAAATGAAACACACTATTTATAAGGAATGTGTCTGATAGAAATAAAAGGGAGGAAAAAATCTCTTACCACAGGTATGGGTTCCTTTGTAATAATTGTAGCCTCTTGTACGATAAATATAGATTTTTTATTAGTATATTATCGAACTTTATTAATATATATCATTCCCTATTTGATTTATTTATAGCCTTTCATCACTTTTTTCCATCTGTTCTTTATAAAATTAAATTTTCATGGTGATATCTTTATCATTTTAATATATGTTTAGCTTTTTCAGTTTTTTCCATTTTTCATTTATTGTGGTTCCTCTATGGACCTTCTGTTTATTAGTAATATTTATTTCTAGAAAAAATTGTTTTTGTATTACATTATATAATATTATACGTACAAAATATATAGAGAACCCCAAAATATATTATTAAAAATGATATTACATTAATTGTAAATAAAACCAATTAAATTTTAAAAAAATTAATTAGAAAGAAAACATAAAATTAAAGATAATATGTTTATATATGGATCTCCTAAATCTACACAAATCATCACCCACACTACCAACACTCTAGAGAAAAAGGAAAATATTTGTAAACCAAGGTACATTATAGAATATTAAAATATAGAACCTTCAGAGGAATTTTCTTGAATGTGGAATGAAATAATGGTTTGGTATATAATAGAGGTAATTTTACAATTGGAATACTAATGAGACCATCAAAATTGTGAAATGACCACTAGGAATAGTAACCTGAAAGTGAAGAATAGTAACTTGACCATTGGAATAGTAATTTTAACAAAAAATAATAAATTGTGATATAAATAATATTTATCATTATTATTTTATGTAAATAAAAAATTTATAGTTTTAAAAAATAAAGAACATTATTAAAACCCATGAGAAAAATATAAATATATATTTAAAAAACTCTATTTTAATGTATTATGTAAAAATCATAATTTTTTTATTTAAATTAAATAATACTTCTTTTATAAATTCATTTTGATAAAATTAATATTATTTTTAATTGGGAGGCCTAAACTTTCCAAGGGTTCATTTGTGTTAATTTTTTTAAAATACTTCCATTTTTAGGAAAATAGTAAAAAGTACAGTCTTCCACATAATAAGTGTATCTTAATTTACGTCATTCATGATTTAATAATGAAATAATTCTATATATATCGTTATTTTCATCGATGATATATTTTCTTTCATAAATGGGTCATTAAAATATAATCAACATAATATCCAAATCTGAATAGAAATTTCTAAAATCTAAATTCAAATATGATTCCTTAAAATTACAATTTTTCTTTCATTCCACATTACTTTCAATTAAATAATGAATTAGAATTATAAAGGAAATTTTATTTCATACAACCATTATATTATATTTTTATATTATTTATATTTTATATATTTCATTATTAAGAATTTTACATTTAATGCAATATTCTATTCAATATTTTATTCAGAAAATATCCCTCTCCTCATATTTAAATTACCCCTCTCCCTTCCCATGGATAAATAATACTCCCGCCTATTATAATGAACACTTCATTCCAAAATAATACATCTCAATCCCTATAGAATAATTATATACATTCTGGAAAAATCCGAATCAAATCATGAAGGGAGTAACAATGTCGTACAAGAGAAGCTACAATGGGGAGATAATACTTCTCCATTAACTTTTCCCTCTTTCAATCATCTCAATATTCTTTTTTCTCAATTCATTTAAAAACCATATACTAAATTATTAATTATGGAGTTATATAACATTATATTAATGATGTTAACCTACTATAATTATCATTTTTATAACAAATATAATTCTCATAATTTCCTTTCCCACACCTTCAACAATATCCCATTTAAGGTCAATTAACAACCTATTGAGAAATTTATATGTCAGCACATATAACCACCATCATGTAAGGATATTATAAACTATATATAACATCAAAAAATTTAATTCATTTTACTGTATCATTTTTTAATCTAATTATACTAATTTATAAATTGTGTTGAATAAAAATAGAGAAATCAAATCGAAATTGTAATGTTTTAAGGAAAACAAGATATCAAAATGATTAATATTTCTTAACAAAAAATTTTGAAATATAATCCAATGATTAGAAGTGATAAATTTTTTTGTTAATGAATATAAATAACTTTAATATATATATCTTTTAAAAAATATTTTTATTATTATAGAGGGGAAAAAGAGACGAATTAAAGAGAGAATTAAGATAAGGGGATTCTTGAACCCAACTCCATTCATTTGATTTATCGCTAATTTAAGAAAAAATTAGTATGAATACTTATCAAATGTTTCTTAATCAATATTTTCTTATTATAACCTTTTATTTAAAAAAAATATACATGTTTCATATATGATATTATGAAAAATACAGTGATTTTCTAAAATAACTCTTCTTTCCAAAACACATTTTTGAATCCTCTTAAGTTGCTTCTTCTTCAGTAAACAATAATCATTATTGTTCCAAATATAGTATTCCATTATTCTTTTAGAAACCCCATGATTATTCATGAAATTATTTTTAATTGTATTCTTATTAATCACATTCCTTTTTGTGGTTTAATTCTAGAATATGAATTATATTGGTTATATGCAACATGAATGATTATGTAAATATTATGATGAGGTGGGTGGTCCCATAATTATATATGTAACACCCCGACCCCAGCTACCCAGAGTCAGTGCATTACTTCGTAACATTGGCATGATCAAAAAATATCAAGTCCCGAAAGACCGATTAGTTTAGTAGCCTTGGAAACACTAGATACATTCATAAATGTTACATTACATCATAAAGTGAAAAACTACAATAACAAGGTCTTCATATTCCACACTCATATCCTCTTCTGACTATCCCTGCAGGTCATTCATAAAATACTTCTTCACATCCTGGAAAATATTAAAACATTGAAAGGGGTGAGCTCAGATGCTCAGTAAGGATAACAATATTGCGGAAGCTTTCATAAATAAACATAAACATTTAAGGCAATGTATAACTAAAACAAAAGCCTTTTAAACATGAACATCAACATAATATGGCAAAAGTAAAATGAGATAATGCCATTTACTTCTTCACATGGATATTCTACTGGTCAAATAATCACATGCAATATCAATAACCATTTTCATAATGATGGAATGTATAATGCCGGACATTCTGAAACATTTTGTCAAGGCCTCGGCCAAGACGTCTAAAATGATTAAGGCCTCGGCCAAAACCATAAATCAAATTGGGAAAGGGCCTCGGCCAATTCCATGTCTAGTTGTCTCATGAGACCAACCGATGCATCGAGGAGCTATAGCGGGCTCCACCGGTCACATATTAAGTCCAATACATTCCTCATATGAATAGGTTTAAACATAACATAAATATTCGTATTAAAACTAGCATACGAAATGTCAACAATTTCTCCATAAACTAGGGATGGTATAAAAATAACACATCCACAGTCAAATATTTCACAAAATGTTCAATGAAAGTTTTGTATCATAAATCAATTTCAATTAAACTTAAAACCCATCAAAGGATGTTGACATGGATGAAATCAAAGCTATTTGAGACTAATATCTCTCCTTTTTGAAATCATTTAAAAGTCCCATAATTATAATACATTTACTTTGAATATATTCTTATAAGCTTGTTAGGGAAGCTTCGACGAAGTTATAATGGTGGAAAATAGCCGCACACGCCGTATAAGTTAAAAAAAACATTCTTACCTTAAATTTGTCAAAGAGGTAAAAAAGTACATTGTTTGGAAAACGACGGTAAGATTCCTTTCAAAAATATATAAGGGTATAAACGACTTTAACACATTTTCCATTTAATAGTAAAAATGTTTTGAAAGACATTTTTAAGAAACATGGATGTGGATGATAACGAGGTCCCAGTAGATAATTATGTATAAACAACCTTGGATAATGAAGAGGTTGTGAAGTAAACCCTTACCTTGTAATTTTCCTTGGTTGGGGTAGGTTAACCTCCTGTATAATGGTTGAAATAATTGTTATTAAATTATACAAGAATCATATACATTCATATGATATCATATATGATCTTTTAACATTGCTTGTTAACAATATCTTAGATTTATCGTTGTTTCGGGTGTTAACTTACTCGTTTTCTTTTATATGTTTTGTTACGTAAGTCGTGTTTTTCAGGGATAGGTTGTATCTTATTCATATCCAGAATGATATCATGTCCTTAAACATTATTTTTAAATCATCAAATGATAATTATACTTGAATGGATACGACGGAGAATGAATCTCATCGCGTTCGTGGAGACGGTAGTCCATACATACGTACGAGCGACAATATCATTATTTTGATATTAAAATAATTTATAATTGGATAGTATATCATATATACAGAATCATTATCATGTTATATTTATTATTTACATGAATTTCATATCATTATTATACTCATATAAATAATAATATATTGAATAACAATTACACCACGACGTGGAGACGGTAAGCCGTACGTACGCACGTATGGTGACATGTCATTCAAATGATGGGTAGAATACTGAATATGGTTGTTCCATATTTATAATAACATCATAGTATATAGAATATACTGGAGTTATAATTTTATAATTGAAATAATAAACAAAGAGGGAGTGGAAGAAGAAAGAAACTTGAAAGAGGGTGATGAAAATGTTACCTCTTCTTCGGGTTCTTCCTTTTGATTTGATCAAAAGGACTCTTTAGGATGGCTTTCTGACTAAAGTAAAGCTTCTAGGATGAAGGGAGAGAAGTTGGGAGAGTATTTGGGCAGAGGTTGGCCGAATCAAAATGCTTGAAAGTGTGAATAAGGTGGTAGAGGTGGGGGCCTTTTATAAGAGGAGAGGAGGGGCTCTTTTGGAAAGATTGAAATGTTACATTATTACACAATGCTTTTCGGATTCTAAAGGTCCCACACTTATATAATTCGTGGCTAAGGTGATAAGGGTTCTAAATATACCCATCCAATAGTCTTTGGACAAGTGTAAGCCTTGGATTTCACATTATCTTTTCATTTTATTAAAATCGTTAAATAATGAGGTCATCACTGCATCATAATTATGTCATAAATAATTTAATTTATTTAATGTCTAAAAATTATAAAAAAAATACTATGATGTAGGAAATCGTTTTATCTTTCTAATGAATATTTATATTCAAAATTTGGACTTGTGTAACTCCACTTAAAGTCTGTTTTAGTAAAACAACTCATGTTTGTGTCAATTTAATTTTAACATTAAATAAATATATATTAATGTCATTTTCCAACCAAAGTGGCTCCATGGGGTCCCCAAGTTGACCCACGGGTTTTCTTGGTCGTCCATGACTCATCCAATAGGAGTAGGACAAGTTTCAAGCTCATATCATATTATTAAAACATTGTTTTTACCTTAAACTATACTAATTACCTCTAATCGCGATTAAGAACTTAAAAGTTACTATTCACCAAAAAATTATTTTAATCTCATTGAACCACATTTTACTTATTAATGACAACCATGTATGTCGGATTTTTGAAAATCAAATCACAGAAGTGGTAATATTTCATTTAAACGAAAAATCAGTTATTTAACTACCACTTAGTGGTTTCACTATTCACCAAAAATTGAAGTTTTTCAGAACAATGCCAAAATTTCACCCTAAGCTATAATTGATATTCCGAATTCAAAAATGATGTCTATTTTAAAAAATTCCAAACATATAAGTTGCATTAATTAATTTTATAATTAATTTCCGTTGTCACAACAAATAGCGTGTTTTTAAGAAACAATTTATATCAAAAGATTGGCAATTGTTTTTGTCCATTTTCAATGTTAAATTAATTCTAATGACCACCATTGGATAAAATGGTAAAAATATATTCTAATTATACTTTAAAACCACTAAATAGTATAATTTATCACTATAAATTATTTTGATTAAAAAAGTTGTTTTTAAGTATTTTTCACTATTCATAAAAAAATTGGAAGTTCTCAGAAAATTACAAAAAATTCAACTTAGGATAATTTCGATATGATGAATACAAAAATGAAGTCCATTTCGAAATATAAAATTTCTATAATTTTAAAAAGTGGTTATTACTATTCATAACGGCTACTTTGATTAGTCGTGGTGTTTTAGAACTCGAAGTTGCGTACAATGCAAGCTATTGCATTATTGAATGAGAAGCGTATCGTGGAAGCTTGGGGTGTTACATTCTCCCCTCCTTCAATAAATTGTGTCCTCGCAATTTGAGATTTTTTTTATTTGAAAATAAAAGGTTGAAAAGAGAAAATACCTTTGTGGAAAACCCACATCGGAAATAAGGTTAATAAATATATAACATTAAAAGAAATCAAGATAAGTACAAAGGTCACCCGATATAGCCCATTCTAGGATTCTATGAAAATATGGATATGGAGGAGAAACAAACCATAAAGGTCTGATGGAGAGTTATAGAAAACAGGATTAGGAGAAATTTTAACTACAAGAAAATCACAAACTTGTGATTGGTTAAATGGTCATTGAATCCCCAGTTGTAAAAGTTAACCGACAACATTTTTGTTTTAAGTTACCTTTTATAATGTTGAGGAATTTATTTAGGAGATTTACTAAGAACGTAAGGGAATATACATACTTGTTATGTATACTTTCATTCGTTAATAAATTTTTTACCACAAACCCAACTTTTACTCCAAATGGTAACGGAACTCAAAAATATTCTATTTATCCTAATTGTATAAGGTTACAAATGTTAAAACATACCATTTAGATTAGTAAAAATATTTTGTAATAACCAGGGACTTCCTGTAGTCTAATAGTAGGAAATAAAGGCTTGTCGCACTATGGTTGTGGGTTCGATTCCTGCTGCTTTGTCCGACGCGACGGGTTATTCCCCACCCTGCAGGTTGTCCTTTTCCTAAAACTATAGTATCATAATATTCCAAAAATAATCTTCATAAATGCTTTAACCTTAAACAATATTATCCATGGTTCAACTTAATTCATTCCAACCTTAATAGTTATCCAAAATACCTCCGTCCATACTTTCTCTAAATGGTCTCTAAATTCCAAAATCAATTGTAACATCAGATTCCCCAAACAAAGAAAACATTCTCTTATTGTCACATACTAAAAATATGATTACCTTAATCATTTTACCTTAATCAAAAAGTACTGCAGTACAATCTTTATATATATCACATTATTCTTATAACCAGAATATAATCCATGAGTCCAAAATCACCAATACATTAATTATTACGCTTCAACAGTAGTCACAGCATAAGATTGGCCTTGATCCCTTGGCCTTTTCTGAGGTAAGTTTACTTGACGCTTAGGACATTCATTTGCATAATGTCCCATTTCCCTACAATTGTAGCATTCAACATTGACAGCCTCTTTCTTTCCCTTGCAATCACGAGCCTGGTGACCCTTTTCTCCACATTTATAACAAACTCCCATTCCTTTTAGGCACGTACCAGGGTGATTCTTCCCACAATTATCACATAATGTAATATCCTTCTTTCCCTTTTTCCCTTTATCTGTCTCTTGTTCCCCCGTTCTCTTCTTATCTTGCTTTACTTTGTTGTCATAAGACTTAGAGAATTCCTTTTCTGTCTTGATAGCACACGAGACAATATCTTCGTATGATGAGAAGGATTGTGATACTAAAGCTCAGCGGAGAAATGGTTTTAACCCATAAAAGAAACGATCAATCTTACTCCTTGGGTTATGTATATAATCGGCAGCATGCCTCGCTAACCTTGTAAAGTTAGCCTCATACTTTGCGACATTCTCATCCTCCTTCTGCCTCAAACTCCGAAATTGCCTTTCCATATCTGCTCGATGGTCACGAGGAAAGTATTTTTCTAAGAAAAGCTCTTTGAACTCCCTCCATTCCATATTCGATACGTCATCATCTTCTTTTGTGTTTTGAATCAGCAACCACCACTGATCGGCATCTCCAGTGAGGCGGTAAACTGCCATGACAACTTTCTCCCTTTCGCTACTCCCCAAGGCATGGAATATTTTCTCTAAGGAGTTTATCCACTACTCAGTTACTAACGGATTTGTACCCCCATTGAAGGTTGGTGGTTGTTGCCTCATGAAACGGTCTAGCATTGATCCTCCACGTTGCGGATCAGGGTGCTCCATACGAGTAAGGATATTATTAATAACCTGAGTAAGTTGTCCCAGTATGGTGATTAGCTGATCGGCACCAGTTGCATCACCAGCCCCACTATAATTATCTTGAGCAGGAGGGCAATCCCTACATGGAGTGCGCGCATTGATACGGTTTCCATTTCTTCCAATAGGCTCCATTTCTAAACAATTGCATAAACTAGATCAGTTTATGAATCAAAATACATAATCCCATACTTATAAAACACTTAACATAAATTGAACTATTTATGGATATAATCCATAATCATAAAAAGAAATGTTTCCTTTGAGAAAGTATATACTCATAACCCTTCATAGTGGTTTGTAAAGAAAATGAGAATTATCCTAAGCATATCCCCCGGGAGTGTCGTAACCAAGAGTGCAGCAAGGCCCGTTGTCATGCACCAGTTCCCGTTCGAGTCTAGCTCAAAGCGGTGTTTTCGGGTTTTACCCCCAGGTATATCTGTGCCAGAGCTGCCTCTACCTGCTCGTATCCAGACAGGGATGTATTGCTCGGAAAACTCACAAAATCTCTACAATACCAAAATTCTAGGAAGTTCTTCTATACTAATCCTCAAAGTTCATCTTAGGTCTACGTGCTCTAATCAGAGTTTATCTAGCTTCCAAGGTTTGTACTAAACTTCCTCTGATACTAACTGTAACGCCCCAACCCCAGCTACCCAGAGTCGGTGCATTACTTCGTAACATTGGCATGATCACAAAAGATCAAGTCCCGAAAGACCGATTAGTTTTGTAGCCTTGGAAACACTAGATACATTCATAAATGTTACATTACATCATAAAGTGAAAAACTAAAATAAAAAGGTCTTCATATTCCACACTCATATCCTCTTCTGACTATCCCTGCAGGTCATTCATAAAATACTTCTTCACATCCTGGAAAATATTAAAACATTGAAAGGGGTGAGCTCAGATGCTCAGTAAGGATAACAATATTGCGGAAGCTTTCATAAATAAACATAAACATTTAAGGCATTGTATAACTAAAACAAAAGCCTTTTAAACATGAAAATCAACATAATATGGCAAAATTAAAATGAGATAATTCCATTTACTTCTTCACATGGATATTCTACTGGTCAAATAATCACATGCAATATCAATAACCATTTTCATAATGATGGAATGTATAATGTCGTACATTCTGAAACATTTTGTCAAGGCCTCGGCCATGACGTCTAAAATGATTAAGGCCTCGGCCAAAACCATAAATCAAATTTGGAAAGGGCCTCGGCCAATTCCATGTCTAGTTGTCTCATGAGACCTGCCGATGCATCGAGGAGCTATAGCGGGCTCCACCCGTCACATATTAAGTCCAATACATTCCTCATATGAATAGGTTTAAACATAACATAAATATTCGTATTAAAACTAGCATAAGAAATGTCAAAAATTTCTCCATAAACTATGGATGGTATAAAAATAACACATCCACAGTCAAATATTTCACAAAATGTTCAATGGAAGTTTTGTATCATAAATCAATTTCAATTAAACTTAAAACCCATCAAAGGATGTTGACATGGATGAAATCAAATCTATTTGAGAGTAATATCTCTCCTTTTTGAAATCATTTAAAAGTCCCATAATTATAATACATTTACTTTGAATATATTCTTATAATCTTGTTAGGGAAGCTTCGACGAAGTTATAATGGCGGAAAATAGCCGCACCCGTCGTATAAGTTAAAAAAACATTCTTACCTTAAATTTGTCAAAGAGGTCAAAAAGTACATTGTTTGGAAAACGACGGTAAGATTCCTTTCAAAAATTTATAAGGGTATAAACGACTTTAACACATTTTCCATTTAATAGTAAAAATGTTTTGAAAGACATTTTTAAGAAACATGGATGTGGATGATAACGAGGTCCCAGTAGATAATTATGTATAAACAACTTTGGATAATGAAGAGGTTGTGAAGTAAACCCTTACCTTGTACTTTTCCTTGGTTGGGGTACGTTAACCTCTTGTATAATGGTTGAAATAATTGTTATTAAATTATACAAGAATCATATACATTCATATGATATCATATATGATCTTTTAACATTGCTTGTTAACAATATCTTAGATTTATCGTTGTTTCGGGTGTTAACTTACTCGTTTTCTTTTATATGTTTTGTTACGTAAGTCGTTTTTTTCATGGATAGGTTGTATCTTATTCATATCCAGAATGATATCATGTCCTTAAACATTATTTTTAAATCATCAAATGATAATTATACTTGAATGGATACGACGGAGAATGAATCTCATCGCGTTCGTGGAGACGGTAGTCCGTACGTACGCACGAGCGACAATATCATTATTTTGATATTAAAATAATTTATAATTAGATAGTATATCATATATACAGAATCATTATCATGTTATATTTATTATTTACATGAATTACATATCATTATTATACCCATCTAAATAATAATATATTGAATAACAATTACACCACGACGTGGAGACGGTAAGCCGTACGTACGCACGTATGGTGACATGTCATTAAAATGATGGGTAGAATACTGAATATGGTTGTTCCATATTTATAATAACATCACAGTATGTAGAATATACTTGAGTTATAATTTTATAATTGAAATAATAAACAAAGAGGGAGTGGAAGAAGAAAGAAACATGAAAGAGGGTGATGAAAATGTTACCTCTTCTTCGGGTTCTTCCTTTTGATTTGATCAAAAGGACTCTTTAGGATGGCTTTCTGACTAAATTAAAGCTTCTATGATGAAGGGAGAGAAGTTGGGAGAGTATTTGGTCAGAGGTTGGCCGAACCAAAAGGCTTGAAAGTGTGAATAAGGTGGTAGAGGTGGAGGCCTTTTATAAGAGGAGAGGAGGGGCTCTTTTGGAAAGATTGAAATGTTACATTATTACACAATGCTTTTCGGATTATAAAGGTCCCACACTTATATAATTCGTGGATAAGGTGATAAGGGTTCGAAATATACCAATCCAATAGTCTTTGGACAAGTTTAAGCCTTGGATTTCACATTATCTTTTCATTTTATTAAAATCGTTAAATAATGAGGTCATCACTGCATCATAATGATGTCATAAATAATTTAATATATTTAATGTCTAAAAATTATAAAAAAAATACTATGATGTAGGAAATCTTTTTATATTTCTAATTAATATTTATAGTCAAAATTTGTACTTGTGTAACTCCACTTAAAGTCTGTTTTAGTAAAACAACTCATGTTTGTGTCAATTTAATTTTAACATTAAATAAATATATATTAATGTCATTTTCCAACCAAAGTGGCTCCATGGGGTCCCCAAGTTGACCCATGGGTTGTCTTTGTTAGCCATGACTCATACAATAGGAGTAGGACAAGTTTCAAGCTCATATCATATTATTAAAACATTGTTTTTACCTTAAACTACACTAATTACCTCTAATCGCGATTAAGAACTTAAAAGTTACTATTCACCAAAAAATTATTTTAATCTCATTGAACAACATTTTTCTTATTAATTACAACCATGTATGTCGGATTTTTGAAAATCAAATCACAGAAGTGGTGATATTTCATTTAAACGAAAAATCAGTTATTTAACTACCACTTAGTGGTTTCACTATTCATCAAAAATTGAAGTTTTTCAGAACAATGCCAAAATTTCACCCTAATCTATAATTGATATTCCGAATTCAAAAATGATGTCTATTTTACAAAATTCCAAACATATAAGTTGTATTAATTAATTTTATAATTAATTCCCGCTGTCAAAACAAATAGCGTGTTTTTAAGAAACAATTTATATCAAAAGATTGGCAATTGTTTATGTCCATTTTCAATGTTAAATTAATTCTAATGACCACCATTGGATAAAATGGTAAAAATATATTCTAATTATACTTTAAAACCACTAAATAGTATAATTTATCACTATAAATTATTCTGATTAAAAAAGTTGTTTTTAAGTATTTTTCACTATTCATAAAAAAATTGGAAGTTCTCAGAAAATTACAAAAAATTCAACTTAGGATAATTTCGATATTATGAATACAAAAATTAAGTCCATTTCGAAATATCAAATTTCTATAATTTTAAAAAGTGGTTATTACTATTCATAATGGCTACTTTGATTAGTCGTGGTGTTTTAGAACTCGAAGTTGCGTACAATGCAAGCTATTGCATTATTGAATGAGAAGCATATCGTGGAAGCTCGGGGTGTTACAATATATCCCTTTAATATATTAGGAAATGTTTTTTATCTCATCAGATAATATATATTGCTCATCAACATTATTCTAGTTTTGTTCACAAGGATGATGCTATAATTATGTAAATATGTTATGTGTGAACATGATGCTAGCATTGTTCACATGTATGTGTGTTATTTTACCACTGTGACATGATGTTTCATTATTATATATTTCCATATTCCATGCCTTCATCACCAATTTCTCTCATTAGATTGATGATTATCATATTCTTATCATATTGTGATGATGATTATGTCAACCCATGTTACATTAATTTATATACCTTATTTTCCCGCATAGTAGGCTTCTAGGTTACCCCATTTAATGCTGTATATCCTTATGTGATTACTTTTTCTTATGAGAATGATAATTTTAAGAAGCATAATGATTATGGATTTAAATAATTTTTTTAATTTTATTATGTATAACATAAGCATGGTCCAAATTTTTTCAAGACACTAATACTTTCGATTCAGAATTTATATTTTATTTATGTTTTTATCGTTAAAATGATATAATAGTTATGTATTAAATAATTAGGGTATCTATAGCTGGTATCATATCATGGTCTAGTTAATTTTGGGATTAAGATTAGAAAAATAAAGTGTGAAAAAGATAACTATATGTTTATGTATAGGTGAAAAATTATAGAACAATTGTTCTAGAAAATAATATACTTATGGATCCCATAAGATATTAAACTAGAGTTAATTACACAAATAAATAAATTATTTATTCACTCTTTGTTGACATATGATTTGTTAAAACAATGATATTTTAAAAAATGGTGGAAACCATGGGAAGCCAGGCCAATAACCCATGTGAGGGACAATGAAACAATTTCCTAAAATACATCCCCAATGATATGGTAAGGGTCAAAAACATAATTTATATTTATACCCAGCTATCTTAGGAAATGAACAATAACCTAAATCATGTAAAATGACTTATTTCACCAAAAAAATATCAACTAGACATTGATTCATTCATGTATTAATGACCACAAAAATTATATTTAACATTCAATCCACTTGTCACGAATGAGTGAGTTAACCTAATAAATAATCCCTTTTCTATAATCCTTAGATTGAAGAATGAGAAGGAGAATCTTGTAGTTTATCATTTAGATAGATATTCCAAACAATATTGGGCATTAATAAAGAACACCATATCAAATGATGTAATTTAAGTGATGGGGTGGTATGATTTTAAAAAAAAAAATCAAACCAATTATTTCCCTCGAACTCTTTAAAAAATGATGGAAATTATATTCACAGATCTAAAGTAAACTTAAGGTGAATTAGTCAATTTTTATAAGGAAAACATCACTTGTATTTCAAGATAAATATATTGTTATATAGTCACCTATGATATAAAAATATATATATATATTTATTAGTGGTTTGTTATCACACCATAAAAAGGTTATAGAAACATTATACATTGTTCATTATATTAATGTGGTTTTAAGTTATCTAAAATTAATGTTGGTGTTTATATAATGGTCCCATATTTATGGATATAAGAATATAAATGCATAGTTTCAAGTGGTTTGGTTAAATTAAAAAGGTTGAATGGGGATCTGACTACCACATGTCAGAAATGTTAAATAAAAGTCATGGTAAATGACTCAATGGGATGGTAAAATGCTATTAGTGTGGAAGAGATATTCACCAATAAAATGAATGTCAAAGAGACATGAGGAATATGGAAAACATGATAGATTAAAGGAAGTCACCTTCTAATGAACCACCCATGGTTCAATTCATCAACTTTTGGGAGAAAGAGAACTATAGAATCAATTACACTAAACTGCAGGTCCTTGAAGGTAATTAGCATAAGAAACCACAAAACCCAAACGATAAAATGGAATTATATTCTATTATTACTTCTAAAGTGTAGCATAAAATTGAATATTTACAAGGTATTATTCATATTAACTCAATAAATAAGGAAAAATATATGATTCTTGTTCTACGCATTCCTTTACATCCGTCAAGAATGAAAGTACTGTTGAATTGAAGCTATAATATGTTAAAATAGATATATCTATAAAAAAATCTACTATTACAACCACTAAAACCCATCTGTTGAAATATTCTCATAAAATCTTTATTGGATATTATCTTCAATCGAATAACATAATACATCCATTGGTGGAATTCAATGATATAATGGGAATGGATTGGAACCCACTATATCAATCACACATAAACTGTCAGGAAAATTAAATCTATTTTCATATTCAAAACCATTATATGATCCTTTACAAATTATTGTTTGATCAGGAGTATCCTTTTTAAAATCCATCAACTGGGTGGGATTTGATACCATATGAAAATCATACATTACCCAAATGGTTGTCTCAATGGAAGGTATCAACCACTATGATATTCCCATTAATTATGTATTTTCTAAAGGATTACATGAACTACCCTATATCATGAGGTGAACAACTTAATAATACTTATACCTAGTGGAAATACAATATCCAAATTCCCCTATAGGTTGGCCATGATCAAATTGGTTGAGTAAAATAATCATTTTCAAGAGAATTTGGAAAAGGGTTCATACTCCCTATTATGTCACATTGGGGTTACATAGTGATTTTTCAAGAATATGGATACATTAGTGGGGATATATATTGATTATAAAGTTCTCAAAAACATCACCATAAAAAAGGTATCATTATCGAATTATTTGTGACTTTTTCAACTAGTTATGAGGATCTAGGTACTTCCCAAAGGTGTATCCTTCATTTTTTATATCATCAACTCATAGTGAATAAAAAAATATATTATGAACAATTTTTTCTATACAATGTATGAGCACTTTAAGTTATTTTTAATTCTATAAGGATTTACTAATGAACCTGAAATCTTCATTAATTTGATTAATAAAGTATTTGGAGGCTTTTTATAAAAAAAATGGTAGAATTTATCAAGGATATTTACTTTTAAAACAAGAGAAAGGATGATCCTAAAGACCATTCAAGGATTGTGATAGAGAAATTTAAAGAGGAGAATTTTTATTCTAGATTCAAACACTATGAATTTGGATATAGCATGTCACATTCTTAGAGATCATGATCACAACTGAGGGAACCTCGATAGACCATTCAAAGATAATGGAAATTTAGGAATGTCCTACACCCACAAGTGTCATTAAAATATATAGTTCTCTAGGTTTAGATAGATACTACATATGTGTTTTGAGAAATTTTTCATGAATGAATATCCCACTAACCATGTTCAGAAGGGGTAAATAATGTCAGGAAGGTATAATTTGAGGAAATATTTAAGGAGCTCAAGAATAGGCTAATAAATTCCCCTATACTCGCGCTAAAAATACGTGGATAAGGTTTTGGGGTATAAATATATTCATGGAATACATGTTTGTTATATTTAATCATGAAAAAATTATAAAGTGATATACTATGAATTGTGATAGTTGAAGATTCAATAGAATAACTACCTGACACATGATCTAGAGTTAGCAGCTGTAATGTTCGCTCTATATATTTTGCGGAACTATCTCTATAGAGAATAGTGTGACATATATACTGATCATAATCTCTTATAGAATATATTCACATTGAAGTATCTCAACATTCATAATTTTTTTTGGTTATATCCAATAAAGGACAATAATTTCTCTATTCACGACCAGCTAGGAACAGAAAACAAGGTCGGTGATGTTCTTAGCACAATAAAACCGACAACTCTATACATGATGTATATTGAGAGAGACATTATCACCCTTGATATGAAATGTCTGGATCATGAAATCAAAATTTAAAGGATTATCCAAATGAATACCAAACCATCCATTAAAGGAATGTTCATGGTGGCACAAATGGATGATTTAGAGATTAAAAATAATGTAAATTCTATAATGGAAGTGATGCCACATGAGTTCCACAATGTTGAGGATAGTGTCATCTAATTTGAAATTTGATTTTGTTAAATTGTTCACCTAATATGAAGAAAATTCTAGGTAATGTATATAGGTTATCTTTTCACATATATACTCTATATACCATGATGTACCGTGATCTTCATGAGAACATATAGTTAGATAATATTTAGAAGGATATTGCATAGTATATCTCATGGTGTTCGGTTTTTCCACAAGTCAAAGCAGTGAAATAGAATTCCAATGGGATGATGAAACCATTTTCTATACCAATATGGGAATGGGTGTGTTAATGTGTACTTTTTCACTACTCTCCTAAAAACTTATAAATGAAACATTTCCCCTTGGGTTCTAGTTGGTCAACTCACCAAAACAACCCACTTTAATATTTATTGCATGAAAAATCATAAAAAGATATTTTTAATGGAAGTAGAAAGATTGTATGGGGTTCACATTCAATCTTATCTGATCATGATTCATGTTTCACCTCTAAATTCATGATAATTGAGTAATGAATTGAATTTTGTAAAGTCATATCACCCTAAAATGAATGGCCAATATGATAAGTGTATTAAAATCATTTAGAACTTTCTAAGAGCCTACTTAATAGAATTTAAATGAGGATTGGATCACCTTATATTATTTGTAGAGTTCTCAGGTAATAACAGCTTCAACTTGATTATTCAAATAGACATATATGAAGCTCTATATGTGAAGTGATATAGAACTCAAACTTGTTGGGATGAAGTTAGAAAACAATAAGCTACTTGGACCTACTATTGTTCAAGGTATGACATATAAGGTTCAAGATATAAAAAATCTTATTAAATATACTCAGAATCAGCAAAAATGTTATGATGACAACTATCAAGGGAATTTCAATTTTATGTGGTAGAAAAAAAATATTCTCTTTAATATCATCATAGAAGATATTCATTGGATTTAAAAAAGAAATGTATGATTTTAGAATGTACATTGGCCCCTATTATATCGTTGATCTCATAAAAGAAGTGTCATATCATCTTTAAAACCACCCAAGTGTCTATAAAATTCATTATTATTCCCACATATGACTCATAAGGATGTACATACCCAATCCATAACATGTACGGAATCCAAATGTAGAAAATCTTGAGAATGAAGTCTGATATTAATGATAGCTAGTGTAGATTATAAACTTTAGAGAAAAAATTATACAATACAAGAAAACTCACCATGTTTCGGTGGAGGAACCATAACTATAAAGAAGAGACATTGGAACTATAGGAAATAATGAAACATAAGTACCCTCATTTATTATAATCTGATAATAAGAGTTTAAATTTTAGGTATGAAAGTTCTAAATGCTGAAATAATGTATCGACCCAATTTTTGTTAGTATAATTTGATTCCAGAATTAATTGGATTTTTATTATCTTATATAATTTAATTCACAAAAAATATATTTATAAAACAACAAAAATATACATTAATAAATATTATTACATCAAAAACAATGAAACTAATTTCCATTTTGGTCATTATAATTAGAAAAAAATATAAAATTTAAAATATAATGTGGGAAAATATCGAAACCCTGAATCTACTAGAAGAATCATCCCCAATACCAAAACTACAGAGAAGATGAAATGATTATTAATTGGGGAAGAATTATATAAAATATAAATATATATCCTTGAGTGTAATTGGGTTAATCATTTAATGAAACAATGTAGTGATACGTATAATAGATGTGGCAACCATTGGAATAGTAATGTAACAATTTTAATTAGAACCTGACCAGCGGAAATAGTACCTTGGACTTCGGAATAATAATTTTACAGAAAAGCTATAAATTTTTGTGTAAATATTATTTATGGTGATTAATTTTTCAAAATGATAATTTTATAATGATAAAATATAAATATTAGGAATAAAAACTCAATGAACATATAAACAAATTTATAATAAACAATGTTTTAATGTATTTCATTAAAATATGCTACCCTAGTGAGAGGAATGTAGTCTCATTATAGTATATTCTCTTAGGATTCATCCCATTAGACCCCCTTAGTGGCCTATCCCTAGTTTCTTATAATATCTTATCTCATGTTCTCAGTTTGATTAGTATTACATTCATCTTTTAAGGAAAATATGATATGACAAAGTATTCCTAAGAAATAAATAATTTTGATATAAATATTTATAATAAAAATTTTAGAAATATATTTTTATAAATTTAATATCATATTAGAAATAATAACATATAAATTTTTCAATGGTTTGTTTTGGAAATAATTTACATACTTCAATTTTTGCGTGAATAGTGAAAATACAGTTTTTCACATAACTTGTGTATATTGAATTACATCATTCCTGATGTAATACTGGCATAATACACTACAGAACTTTTTCATTGGACATGATATATTTATTTCATAAAATAATTATCACAATATGATATTCATAAATTTATAAACTAAAAAAACATTCCAAAACCTAAAGTCAACAGTTTTTTCATAAAATCAATTTTTTATTAATTTTCAACCATCCTTTTATGAAATATAATGAATTAGAATTATAAAATGGATTGAAATTCATAAACCAATTATATTATTTTAATACATTAATTATATTTATAAAAAATAATTTTTAAATGTTTATCTTTTGATTAATATATTATGAAATATTTTAATCTAAAAATAAAATAATCCTCAAGTATAAATAACCCCTCACCCTTCCATTACAAAAAAAACTCCTCCATACCCTTCCCAATCCCAATATCTGACCAAATCTTCCCTCTCAATCCCCTTATAATACTTCTGGTAATTCTACAGAAATCCAACACCAATCACTATATGAGTTATAGTGTTATACAAGAGAAGCTACACCGAGGAGAGAGTATCTTCTGATTAGCCTTTCCCCATTTCGTATTTGATTTCGTCATTTACCTCATTAATTTTAAAAAATATACTATAAAATAAATTATGATGTATTTTAAATTTCAATTATTGATTTTAAACTACTATAATTGACATATTTATGATAAATAAAAATGTCAATATTTTTTATCTTACTCTTTTGACAATCTCCCATTAACGTTGGGTTAACCACATACAAAGAAATTCCAATATAAATACATATAAAAATAAAAATTTATTCATATTATAATATATAAAATATTTAAAAATTTAATTATATGTATTATAAGCTTCTGTAATGAATTATAATAATGTGTAATTTACATTGATTGAAAATATTAAGATCAAAGATTTGTGGGTTTTTTTATAAAAGTTTATAGTTATTCTCTTCAAATTAATCAATAAAAATTAATAAATATAATTAAATTTTTATAATGGATAAATAGTTTCATTAATGAGAATAATTTACTTGTAGATCATTGTTTTAATAAATATTATTTTACAATTCAGGAGGTGAATATGAGAGGAAATAAAGAGAGAATTAAGGTATGGAGATTATCGAACCCAACTCCTTTTATTTGGGTTATCCCTCTTTCCAGAAATATTTGTTATGAATACACCTCTATTGTATAATTAAAATAATTTCATTATTGTAATACTTTTTTTCAGGGTTATAAATATTCCCCTTATTTTTTTAAAAAAAATTATGATTTTGTAAATGAAATATTCTTTACAGAACACTTCCCTAACACCAATTGAGTTTCTTCTTATTAACTAATGAATAATGATTATTGTATCAAATATTTTTTCCCCATTTTTATTTAGTAAAAACATGGTTATTAATGAAATAATAATTGATTAAATCATTATTACGCCCATTCCTTCCCACTGTTTTATTCACGACTATGAATGTTGTATGTACTATGTGGCATACTTGATTATGTAAATATTATTATATAATGAGTAGGTAGAGAATTTTATATCCCTAAAATGCATCATGTGATGATATTTATCTTATAAGATAATGTTTATTATTAATGAAATGAATCTATCATGGTTTAAAATAATAAAGTCAAGATTATTCATATATGTTATGCGTGAACATGATGCTAGAATTGTTCACAACAATGTGTGGTATTTGACCACTATGACATTGTGTTTCATTTTTATAAATATCAAAATTCAATGAATTATTCAATTACTTCTCTAATAAATTTTATTATGATATTATGTATATGGTATTATGATTTTGATTATTAAGATCACCCATGTTATATTGATTCATTTCCCCTATTTATTTTCTTATTAGGAGTTGATCACAACCATTTCCCGGATGTATACCCTCAGGTGATCTCATATACTATGGATAAAGAGGTATTTTAGAGGGTTATAAAATATGGATTTAAATAATAGTATATGTTATTTTATGTACAATATATATATGGTCATAATTTTTCCAAGA
The DNA here is from genome assembly GCA_963277665.1 of Viscum album. NCBI lineage: Eukaryota > Viridiplantae > Streptophyta > Magnoliopsida > Santalales > Viscaceae > Viscum > Viscum album. The sequence continues at coordinate 694,430,278 of OY728145.1, forward strand.
CACTAAAACATTTGATACTGGATTTTTATCTTAATTATGTTGCTTATCATAAAAATGATGTAATAGTTATGTATAAAAAATAAGTTCAGTTGTAGTTACATCATCTCCAAAATTTAAATCATCATATAAATGTCATAAATATTTGTTATATACACATTTTTTGTAACACCCAAGACTTTTATGAGAAGTATTTTGTTCTTATGTTATATAAATCATCAAAGGAATCTTTCATTACACACAACACTAGCTTGGCTTGCTTTACACACAACCGCGGCCTTCCTCGATAGCTTGTGTCGTACGCAATACCGAGTTTCACTAAACAATGATATGCTATTAAAATATTATTAAAACTAACCATTATTAATAGTAATAAACACTTTTTGAAATTTTATAAATTTTATTTTTCAAAATGGACTTCATTTTTGGATTCGGAATATCGAAATTAGCCTAGGGTGAAATTTTGGTATTTTTCTGAAAACTTTCAATTTTTGATGAATAGTGAAACCACTAAGTGGTAGTTAAAAAACTAAATTTTTCATAAAACTTAATTTTACCGCTTCTGTGAGTGGAATTTCGAAAATCTGAGAGACACGGTTAATATCAAGGACTAAAATGTGGTACAATGAGATGAAAATAATTTTTGGTGAACAGTAACTTTTTACTTTTTTTTACCACGGTTAAAAGTAAATAGGGTAATTAAGGGTAAAAGTGTTATTAATATTACCCTAAAACATGTCCTAATTCTATTGGATAAGTGTAATTAGACCAAAAATAGCCTTAGGAATAAAATATGACCATTTAGGCCCACTTGGATTAGATTAGGACATTTATTATTAATTTATATAAAGAAGGGTTAAAATAGTTAAAATCAAAGTTTAATAAGTAAATCATTCTTAATATGGGGTTATACATAAGATAAATTCGACTATAAATATTCATTAGAAAGGTAAAAATATTTCCTACATAATGGTATTTTATTTGAAATTTTTTAGACTTAAAATAATTTAATTTATTTATGATACAATGATGATGCAGTAATTATCTTATTAATGAAATATTGATATAATTGATGTTATAAATACCCAAATAAATTTAATTTGAGACTTTTTATGAATTAAAATAATTTTATAGGTTACTATTACATGTTATTATTGATTTAATTAACTTGGTTCGAACTAATCATTCTGTTATGATTTTCACAAAAATCAATTACTAAATAGTGTCAAAATTGACATAAAATAGTTTTTAAAACAAATGTTATATTATTAATTGTTATTTTATTCCTAAAAATCTAAGGTTTAGCCGAATGACTTAGATAAGGTTATATATATTAATATTAAACAACTTGGGGTTCTTTTGGATTGATATAGTAAGTTTATTAACCTTATAGTGTAAGAAAACAAGAAGACACGGTAAAAGTTAAATTACCTAACTTAAAGTAAAATCTAAATTATAAGGTTAAAATTGATACCTAAACTTGTCTAAATTCTATTGAATGAGAGTATTTAGACCCATACCCACCTTATATTCGAAATATATCAATTTGTAGCTATTAAAAACCGAATTTGACTTTATAATAAAATAATATATTTAGTTATTCCAAAGGTGCCCCTCTCCTCCCTTATAAAAGGGCACCTTCTCCCTCTCTTCCTCACACCACTTTGAGCCCTCAAGCTCTGCCAACCCCTGCCAATTTCTCCTCTCCACTTCCCTAGAGACATCCTAGAGTTCCTGGTCTTCTTCAAAGACCAATTTTAGTGCCCTAAAAGGAAGTCTCAAAGAAGCGCTTCAAAGAAGAGGTAATGTTCATTACCGATTCTTTCATCTTTATTTCTTCTTCCACTTCTTCTTCATTAGTTGTTTCATTATGAATTAATAACATAAGTATCACTCATATACTGATATGTTATTATATGTATGAAACAACCCTATTTCATCATCTATCCATCCTACGGAAAACGAAATCACCGCGCGTGCGTATGTACGGAATATCGTCTCCACGCCGTGGTGTAATCTATTTTCCACCACCACCAAACTTGGATGGGTATAGTGGTGTAAATAATTACTATATATGATTATTGTAAAGTGATATTGATTCTGAAATAGTATACATACACTCCAATACAATTCCACGATCATGGGAACGATATCATCGCTCGAGCGTACGTACGGAATACCGTCTCCACGATGTGATGTGATTTGTTTAACATGATCTTCATTTCATAATGATTATATAAATGAATTGAATGAATAAATATGATATATAGTATATTAATACCATTCTGGAAATGATGTATCCATAACCTAAAGAGAAGAATAAGAATTTATTCGACAAAACACGCATAAGAACAAAAAGTTATAAACACCCGAATAACAAGTATCAATGAAATATTACTACTAAGAAGCTAATAATATGACCATATATGATATCATAAAAATAAGTATGATTCTGGAATAAGTCAATAACATTATTTAAATCATTATAAAATAGGTTCGGACACTTATGAAGCAAATCGGACCTAAGGTAAGGGAAAATCTCTCAATCTCAATTTTTATCTGAGATTGTTTATACTTTCGAAGTTACTGGGGAATATTTATCATCCACATCCGTGTTTCATCAATATGTAATATTTATATCCTTCTACAATATTTTATATCCGATTTTACCCTTCGGTGAGTTTTTAGTAAAAGATATGAAATGAATCTTTTGTCATTTTTCATACGAGGTACTTTTTGACTTTTCCGACAAAAGTACGAGAAGAATGTTTTTTAACTTATACGGCATGAATGGATTTTTAAAACATTATTTCCAAGAAGCTTCCTTTAAAAGTTTTCAAGTTTATTTTTAATCAACTTCTTTTAGTCTATAATTTTATGACATGTTAGGAAAGGAAAAGTGTTTTTGAAGTAGAAAGGATATTTTCATCAAGAATGGAGTTCAAGTGTTTTATCAAAATTATTTTCCATCTAAGATAATAAAGGGTTCTGTTTCTATCCCTATTATTACATTGATTAGATTATGTTGTGATGGAATTATCTTTTATGAATTCCTTTATCTTATATGAATTGTTTTATGATGTCACGATGTTTAAGATTCCCATTTTTATTACATGGGTTATGCAATGATCTATGATTTATGATTTTGTGGCACACATAAGAATGGTATCATTATGAGATGGGTGGGACCTATATCTCCCTCCAATTAATTGGGTAAAGATTTTATATCTCATGAGATAGACATGGCTAGAACGGCAGGTTAAACCGGTTCAGTGAAATAGGACTGAAACGAGGAATGAACTCGGTTCAGAAATGGACTTTGTCCACTAAGATAGTCTTGGAAATGAGTATTGACTAATAAGAAATGATTGTCTATGATTATGTGTGTATGCCACAAAGCTTCATGTTTTAAGTTATAATTATTGTGATTACATTTCACTACTATGATTTATCCCATGTTATGATATTATGATCAATTTTGCAGGTTAAGATTTCCAAAATGTTATGTTCTTATGAATATGGTGTGATTGATATTTCTTTTGTTTACCCTTACTGAGCATTTGAGATCACCTCTTTGATGTTTTCTTTTCCCCAGGATATAAATAAAGGTTTTAGGTAAGGAAAAAAAGGGAAGATCTTTATTGGGATATGTTGAAGATCTTTCACCACGATTAGAAGATTTTATTCCGAGTTTCCAAAGACACTAAACTATTACGGTCCTTGTGTGTCTGTTTTTCTTATGTATTAAGTATTCCGCAAAAGTAATGTAATGTCCATGTACGTTAAGCTTCGGGTCTCTACAGTTGGTATCAGAGGAAAGGTATAGTCAACCATTGGAAACTAGGATGTGAAAGCCTTAGTAAAAACCCTAAGGATAAATCTAAGCATATAACACAATCCTAGTGTTTTAGAAATGGCCGTGACTAACCTAGGATAAGACCTTAAGTGTGAAATTTTATTATGTGGTTTTCCTATTATAATTAGTGTTGCTCACACTATTCTTCTTGGTTTTAGTCAATGGCTGGAACCTGAAGGAACCATGTTAATGCGGAATGCGACGGGCAATGCAATGATTGTCCCCCTGAGCAACCAAATGTTATGGGAGATGGAATGCAAAATCTTGTAGCCATGCTCACACAACTTTCTCAAGCTATGAATCATGCAGGAATTCCAAATGAGAAAAGGAAGGAGCAACATTATGTTGAATCCTTCATGAGTCAGCATCCACCTTCATTCAGTGGGTCTACTGATCCATTAGTTGCTGAATAATGGATTAGTACTACTGAAATGATATTTTCAGTTCTTCAATGTTCTGAACATGATAAAGTCATCCTAGTAGTGTATTATTTGGAAGGAGATGCTGATCAATGGTAGAATCTTATTAAGAATATGAGGCAAAGGGATGAAATTGAGTCCATGGAATGGGATGAGTTCAAGAACTTATTTTTCAATAAGTACTTCTCTCGTATTCTCCGAACAAATATGGAGAAAGAGTTTCTTGAACTAAAGCAAAAGGATGATGAATCTGTTGGTACCTATGAAGCAAATTTTACAAGACTTGCATGGTATGCTTCTGGTATTATTATCCAACCTGGGAGTAAGATAGATCGATTCTTTAGTGGCTTAAAACCAAGTCTTCGAAGGGCTTTGTCCATAAGGGACTTCAATAGCTACAAGGAAATCGTTCGATGTGCTCTCAAAGTCGAGATGGAGATTGGAGTAACCCATAAGTCATATGGGTTTGATAAGAAGAGGAAAATGGAATTCAAAGGAAAATCTAAAGAGCACACTGAAAAAGAAGATGATCTTTCCCTTATGCTCAAAGTGTGGAAAGAAACATGGAGGGAGTTGTCTTAAAGGGACAAGTAAATGTTTCAAATATGGAAAAGAAGGTCATCGGGCATTTGAATGCCGCAATGATGGGAAGAAAATGTCTAATGATGAAAACAAAGGAAGGGACACACATAATGAACCTACTATACTTCAATGTTTCAAGTGCAAGGAGATGGGGCATTATGCCAATAAATGCCCTAATCCAAGGGTTGTTGATGATGATCGACATCAACAAAATACTAAGGCTAAAGACAAAGGAAAGTCACATACAATTTCTATCAGTGATGTGGAGTACGATAACAATGTGGTGAAAGGTACACTTACCATCCACTCTAAAGTAGCTAATGTTTTATTTGATTCTGGATCCACCCACTCTTTTATTTCTGAAGAATTTTCTAAGGGTATCACCATATTACCTCAATAATTAGATGTTGAGTTAGTTGTGACAACACCTAATGGAACAACAGTCGCATCAAAAGTTTATAATTCTTCCCCGATTGAAGTTTGTGGGAAAGTGCTTCCTACAAATCTTGTGATCCTTCCTATAGTGGAATTTGATGTGATTCTTGGCATGGATTGGATTTCTTTATATGGAGCTCATATCAATTTCCAAAGAAGGTAAGTCACATTTCATATTCCAGATCAATATATGATCGTTTATCGATGCAAGGATGAACATAACCTTCCAGTGGAAATTTCTTCCATCTTATGGGTCTTGATTCCACTAAATGAGGGTTATTTATCTCAAATGGTTGGTGAGAAACTCACAATTAATAATATTCCCATTGTACAAGAGTTTGATGATGTCTTTCCGGAGGAATTGCCGGGTCTTCCACCAAATTGTGAAGTTGAGTTTTCAATAGAACTCGTACCGGGTTCTTTGCCTATTTCAAAGACACCTTATAGAATGGCTCCAATTGAGTTGCAGGAATTGAAGAAGAAACTCCAAGAGAATCTTGATAAGGGATTCATACGCCCTGGTGTGTCACCTTGGGGAGCACCTGTTCTATTTGTTAAGAAGAAAGATGGATCAATGAGACTCTGCATTGATTATCAAGAACTTAACAAGATCACTATCAAGAACAAATATCCTCTCCCACGCATTGATGACTTATTTGACCAACTACGCGGAGCTCAATACTTTTACAAGATTGATCTTCGTTCAGGGTATCATCAATTAAGGGTCAAAAGGGAGGATATACCAAATATGGCTTTCCGTACAAGGTATGGACACTATGAATTTATAGTGATCCCATTTGGTCTTACTAATGCCCCTGCTATCTTCATAGATCTGATGAATAGAGTCTTTAGAGACTATCTTGATCAGTTTGTGGTAGTCTTTATAGACGATATTCTTTTATATTCAAAGAGCAATGAAGAACATGAAGATCACTTGAGAATTATATTGAAGACCCTAAGAAAGGAGAAGCTTTATGCCAAATTTACCAAGTGTGAATTTTAGCTTCAAAGAGTTTCATTTTTGGGTCACATAATCTCAAAAGAGGGGATATCTGTGGATCCATCAAAAATAGAGGTTATCGAAAGATGGTCGAGACCAACAACAGTAACTGAGATCCAAAGTTTTCTTGGTTTGGCTGGATATTATCGACATTTTGTGAAAGATTTTTCACGATTATCTAATCCACTCACCAGGTTGAATCAGAAAGGAGTTAAGTTTGTTTAGATAGAGGAATGTGAAGATAATTTCAAGGAGTTGAAAAGAAGGATATCCAGTGTACCTGTGCTCACACTACCTTGTAGTGGAGAAAGGTTTGTGATCTATAGTGATGCATTCAAAAATGGGTTGGGGTGTGTTCTTATGCAAAATGATATGGTGATAGCTTATGCCTCACGACAGTTGAAAATCCATGAGCAAAATTACCCAACACATGATTTGGAGTTAGCTGCGGTAATCTTTGCATTAAAGATTTGGAGGCATTATCTTTATGGAGAAAGGTGTATTATTTATACTGATCATAAAAGTTTAAAGTATATTTTCACACAAAAGGAGCTGAATATGAGCCAAAGAAGATGGTTGGAGCTGATTAAGGATTACGACTGCTCAATTCATTACCACCCTAGGAAAGCAAACAAGGTGGCAGATGCATTAAGTCGACAAGACCATGCCAGTTTATGCATGATGAGGATCACAAAAGATCTAATATTTATGGATTTACAAAGGATGTATGTTGGAATTATAATGGAAGGGGGAAAATTGTATCTTTCTCAAATGAATGTTCAACCATCTATTCATGTAAAGATTAAAGAGGTACAGAAAGAATATGTAGAGTTACAAAAGAAGGTGAGGAATATTCCTGAATTCAACCTTGATTGTGATGGGATAATAAAGTTCAGGAATCGGGTTTCTGTTCCTCCCATCCCCGAATTAAAGAAGGAGCTGCTGGATGAGGCTCATAGTTCTTCATTCTCTATTCATCGTGGAAGCATGAAGATGTATAGGGACCTGAAAGAGTACTTCCGGTAGGATGGTATGAAAAGAGATGTTGCTGAATATGTCTCTCGATGCTTGGTTTGTCAGCAAGTTAAAGCTGAGAGACAGAAGTCTAAGGGGATGTTACAACCATTACCCATACCCGAATGGAAATGGGAAAACATCACTATAGACTTTGTCACCGGACTTCCTAAAATATCCAAAGGCAATAATGTTATCTGGGTCATAGTTGATCGCCTTACAAAGTTGCACACTTCATTGCTATTAGAGAGGATTTCTCTCTGGATCAGCTTGACAGGATATATGTAAAGGAAGTGGTAAGATTGCATGGAGTACCACTTTCTATTATATCTGATCGGGATCCGAGATTTACCTCGATGTTCTGGCAAAGTCTTCAGTATACTCTAGATATAGAGTTGAGTTTCAGCATTGCTTATCATCCTCAGACAGACGGTCAGTCTGAGAGAACAATTCAAACTCTAGAAGATATGTTGAGAGATTGCTCTATGGATTTCAAAGGTGGTTGGTATCAACACCTACCTTTGGTGGAATTTTCTTATAATAATAGCTTTCACTCCAGTATTCAGATGGCTCCTTATGAAGCTCTCTATGGAAAGAAATGCAGGACTCCAACTTGCTGGGATGCAGTTTGGGAAAGAAAGCTATTAGGACCTGATCTCGTTGATGAAATGGCATAAAAGGTCTGATCTATTCAAAAACACATAAGAGTAGCTCAGAGTCGACAGAAAAGTTATGCCGACAACCGAAGAAAAGACCTAGAGTTTGAAGTGGGTGATAAAGTGTTCTTACGAATATCTCCCTGGAAGAGGGTCATGAGATTTGGAAAGAAGGGGAAGTTGAGCCCTAGATATATCAGTCCTTTTGAAATACTGGATCGTGTTGGAAAGGTAGATTACCGGTTGGCGCTTCTACCGAATCTCTCTCAAGTTCATAATGAATTCCATGTATCTCTCCTGAGAAAGAATATACCTGATCCTTCACATGTACTCATCTCATAAGTTGTACCGTTGGAGCAAGATCTTTCTTATGAAGAACAATCGATAGAGATTCTGGATCGTAGAGAAAAAGTCCTACCAAACAAGACCACTCACTTGGTGAAAGTTTTATGGAGGAACCACCAGTTAGAAAAATCTACATGGGAGCTTGAGGATATAATGAGGGAAAGGTATCCTCATCTGTTTGTTACAAACTGACGAATTTCGAGGGCGAAATTCATTTTAAGGGGGGTAGAATGTAACACCCGAGACTTTTATGAGAAATATTTTGTTTTTATGTTATATAAATCATCAAAGGAATCTTTCACTACTCACAACACTAGCTTGGCTTGCTTTACACGCAACTGCGGCCTTCCTCGACAGCTTGCGTCGTACGCAATACCGAGTTTCACTAAACAATAATATGCTATTAAAATATTATTAAAACTAGCCGTTATGAATAGTAATAACCACTTTTTAAAATTTTATAAATTTTGTTTTTAAAAATGGACTTCATTTTTGGATTTGGAATATCGAAATTAGCCTAGTGTGAAATTTTGGTATTTTTCTTAAAACTTTCAATTTTTGATGAATAGTGAAACCACTAAGTGGAAGTTAAAAAAACTGAATTTTTCATAAAACATAATTTTACCACTTCTGTGAGTGGAATTTCAAAAATACGAGAGACACGGTTAATATCAAGGAATAAAATGTGGTTCAATGAGATGAAAACAATTTTTTGGTGAATAGTAACTTTTTACTTTTTTTTACCACGGTTAAAAGTAAATAGGGTAATTAAGGGTAAAATTGTTATTAATATTACCCTAAAACATTTGATAATTCTATTGGATAAGTGTAATTCTACCAAAAACAACCTTAGGAATAAAATATGACCATTTGGGCCCACTTGGATTAGATTAGGACATTTATTATTAATTTATTTAAAGAAGGGTTAAAATTGTTAAAATCAAAGTTTAATAAGTAAATCATTTTTAATATGGGGTTATACATAAGATAAATTCGACTATAAATATTCATTAGAAATCGAAAACGATTTCCTACATAATGGTATTTTATTGGAAATTTTTTAGACTTAAAATATTTTAATTTATTTATGATACAATGATGATGCAGTAATTATCTTATTAATGAAATATTGACATAATTGATGTTATAAATACCAAAATAAATGTAATATGAGACTTTTTATGAATTTAAATAATTTTCTTCGTTAATATGACATGTTTTTATTGAATTTAGTAACTTTTTTAGAACTAATAATTCTGTTATGATTTTCACAAAAATCAATTACTAAATAGTGTCAAAATTGACATAAAATAGTTTTTAAAACAAATATTATATTATTAATTGTTATTTTATTCTTAAAAATATACGGTTCAAAAAAATGACTTAGATAAGGTTATATATATTAATAATAAACAACTTGGGGTTCATTTGGCTTGATATAGTAAGTTTATTAACCATGTAGTGTAAGAAAACAAGAAGACACAGTAAAATTTAACTTATCTAACTTAAAGTTAAATCTAAATAATAAGGATAAAATTAATACCTAAATTTTTCTAAATTATATTGGATGAGATGATTTAGACCCATACCCACCTTATCTTCGAAATATATCAATTTGGAGCTATTAAAAACCGAATTTGACTTTATAATAAAATAATATTTTTCGTTATTCCAAAGGTGCCCCTCTCCTCCCTTATAAAAGGGCACCTCCCCCCTCTCTTCCTCGCACCACTTTGAGCCTTCAAGCTCGGCCAAAACCTGTCAATTTCTCCTCTCCAATTACCTAGAGACATCCTAGAGGTCCTGGTATTCTTCAAAGACCAATTTTATTTCCCTAAAAGGAAGTCTCAAAGAAGCGCTTCAAAGAAGAGGTAATGTCTGTTACCGATTCTTTCATCTTTATTTCTTCTTCCACTTCTTCTTCTTTAGTTGTTTCATTATGAAGTAATAACATCAGTATCACTCATATACTGATATGTTATTATAAGTATGAAACAACCCTATTTCACCATCTATCCATCCTACGGAAAACGAAATCACTGCGCGTGCGTACGTACGGAATACCGTCTCCACGCCGTGGTGTAATCTATTTTCCACAACCACCTTACTTGGATGGTTATATTGGTGTAAATAATTACTATATATGATTATTGTAAAGTGATTTTGATTCTGAAATAGTATACATACACTCCAATACAATTCCACGATCATGGGAACGATATCATCGCTCGTGCGTACGTACGGAATATCCTCTCCACGATGTGATGCGATTCGTTCTACATGATCTTCATTGCATAATGATTATATAAATGAATTGAATGAATAAATATGATATATAGTACATTAATACCATTCTGGAAATGATTTATCTATAACCTAAAGAGAAGAACAAGAATTTATTCGACAAAACATGCATAAGAACAAAAAGTTATAAACACCCGAATAACAAGTAGCAATGAAATATTACTACTAAGAAGCTAAGAATATGACCATATATGATATCATAAAAATAAGTATGATTCTGGAATAAGTAAATAACATTATTTAAATCATTATACAGGAGGTTCGGACACTTACGAAGGAAATCGGACCTAAGGTAAGGGAAAATCTCGCAATCTCAATTTTTATCCAAGATTGTTTATACTTCCGAATTTACTGGGGAATATTTATCATCCACATCCATGTTTCATCAATATGTAATATTTATATCCTTCTACAATAGTTTATATCCAATTTTACCCTTCGGTGAGTTTTTAGTAAAAGATATGAAATGAATCTTTTGTCTTTTTTCGTACGAGATACTTTTTGACTTTTCCGACAAAAGTACGAGAAGAATGTTTTTTTTAACTTATACGGCATGAATGGATTTTTAAAACATTGTTTCCAAGAATCTTCCTTTACAAGTTTTCAAGTTTATTTTTAATCAACTTATTTTAGTCTAGAATTGTATGACATGTTAAGAAAGGAAAAGTGTTTTTGAAGTAGAAAGGATATTTTCCTCAAGAATGGAGTTCAAGTGTTTTATCAAAATTATTTTCCATCTAAGATAATAAAGGGTTATGTTTCTATCCCTATTATTACATTGACTTGATTATGTTGTGATGGAATTATTTTTTATGAATTCCTTTATCTTATATGAATTTTTTTATGATGTCACGATGTTTAAGATTCCCATTTTTATTACATGGCACTACTGGAAAACGAACATATACCAACGGTTTGGAACTGTTGGTATATGCCTCCAAACCGTTGGTATATCCTATACCAACGGTTTGGAGAACCGTGGCCAAGTAAGCCGTTGGGATAGGTCTATACCAACGGTTTTCCCAAAACCGTTGGTATAGACCTATCCCAACGGTTTTGGAAACCGTTGGTATAATTAATATGAAAATCTTTACCAACGGTTTTGGAACCGTTGGTATATGTATTTCAAAAAAAACATTCGCTGGGATTTGATCCCAGCACCCCTAGTTTATTATTGAACGACTTAACCACTAACCTAACATGACTTTTGTGTATATAATTACATAAATATATATATGTATTCTCATAATTATATTAAATTTTGATTTATATAATGTTCTGGGTAAGATGAAATGATAAAAAATCAAAGGATCTATACCAACGGTTGTCAAAACCGTTGGTATAGACCTATACCAACGGTTTTGACAAACGTTGGAATAGATTTTGAGCCTGGATTTGATTCTGGGTGAAGGTTGATTCATGGGTGACCTTTCCCAACGGTTTTGGCAAACCGTTGGGAAAGGTATACCCTTTCCCAACGGTTTTGGCCAAACCGTTGGGAAAGATGTCCACCAAGTGGACCTTTCCCAACGGTTTTGGCCAAACCGTTGGGAAAGATGTCCACAAAGTGGACCTTTCCCAACGGTTTGGCCAAAACCATTGGGAAAGGTCCCCACAATGTGGGTTTTCCCAACGGTTTGGCCAAAACCGTTGGGAAAGGGTATACCTTTCCCAACGGTTTGCCAAAACCGTTGGGAAAGGTCCCCACAATGTGGGTTTTCCCAACGGTTTGCCAAAACCGTTGGGAAAGGTGGCCTCAAAGTGGGATTTCCCAACGGTTTGGCCAAACCGTTGGGAAAGGGAACCTATACCAACGGTTTTTATGAACCGTTGGTATAGAAGCGTTGGGAAAGGTTAGATTTCCAGTAGTGTGGGTTATGCAATGATGTATGATTTATGATTTTGTGGCACACATAATAATGGTATCATTATGAGATGGGTGGGACCTATATCTCCCTCCAATGCATTGGGTAAAGATTTTATATCTCATTAGATAGACATGGATGGAACGGCAGGTAAAACCGGTTCAGTGAAACAGGACTGAAACGAGGAATGAACTCGGTTCAGAAATGGACTTTGTCCACTAAGATAGTCTTGGCAATGAGTCTTGACTAATAAGAAATGATTATCTATGATTATGCATGTATGCCACAAAGCTTCATGTTTTAAGTTATGATTATTGTGATTACATTTCACTACTATGATTTATCCCATGTTATGATATTATGATCTATTTTGCAGGTTAATATTTCCAAAATGTTATGTTCTTATTAATATGGTGTGATTGATATTTCTTTTGTTTACCCTTACTGAGTATTTGAGCTCACCCCTTTGATGTTTTCTTTTCCCCAGGATATAAATAAATGTTTTGGGTAAGGAAAAAAAGGGAAGATCTTTATTGGGAGATATTGAAGATCTTTCACCACGATTAGAAGATTTTATTCCGAGTTTCCGAAGACACTAAACTATTACGGTCCTTGTGTGTCTGTTTTTCTTATATATTAAGTATTCCACAAAAGTAATGTAATGTCCATGTACGTTAAGCTTCGGGTCTCTACATTTTTAGTCATTTATAAAATTTATATATAGAAAACTGATTTGCAGCATTCATTGTGATGGTAGGTCATCTGTACGCATGAACACTAGTTTCATTTTTTCACTGATGGAATCATAGAAAGAAAAATAATAATTCACCCATTATAGAATATTTATTATATATTATATAAAATATATATTAATAAAATACATTATAATTTCCATCCAAGTGATATATATATTGAAAAAAAATCATATCACTTTGTGGAAGTTGAAGAACACACATACACATGAGCGAGATATCATTTTCCAACAGTATATAAGGTAATAAGATAGATATGTTATTTTAATTTCAGAGTAATAATTATCTCATCAATATCATATATAAACATTAAACACACCATTTTAACCATCCATTAAATATGGTTATGGAACATTATTTTTCTCGCTTGGTGGAGATGGTAAGTCATATGTACAAACGGGTGATGCATTCAATTCCAATTTGATGGAATGATTAGGGATAATTGTGGTTTCATAATCATAATAACAATTAATCATATTATTTATAATTAATTTATAACTTTATGACTTATTAACTATATTTATAGGATGTAATTTATGAGTAAAAATGAAATAGATCGATTTAGAGAATTATCTCTTCTTTTAGACAACTCCCTCAAATCTCCTCTCACGGGTCGTTGGGCCAGTCCTTTTATAATACCAAAACCACTATAAGTTTTATAAGGAAACCTATAAGATACTTTTGTAGGTTATAGTATAGTTTTAAGGACCTATTTTTTGTAAATAATTTAGGTTTGAGGTCCCCATTTATAATTGATGTGAGTGGATCATTTTAAATTTCTGATAAGATTAAAATATAACATGACTATTGATGATAAAAAATATTCCAAATGTCCTATAAATACACATGGTGTGAAATTTTCGACCACATATAATTCTAATTTTCCATACTTATTATTAAATTATTTGAGATAACTTAATAAAAAAATTCATAAAATATCATTATTATTAATGCTGAAACTATTCATTACATTAACTATAATAATATAAATATATAATATATAATTATTACCAAAGATTTTAGTATATATATAACATTTAATGTCAATTTATAAAATTCATGTATTGCATTAATTATCTGATATTATAATAATTTTAACATATTTAATATCATATATTTATTTTACCCACTAATTTAATAATTACTACGTCAACATTTTTCATGAATTTAAGGTAGTTATTTCATCACTAAAAATTAAAAATAAAATAACATGATAAAGATAAATATTTTATATTTGCAAATATTTTATATTTGAAAATATTTTATATTTGAAAATATGTTTATATTTTAGTATATATTCTTTGTGACCTCATTTGAAAAAATTTATAGTTATTATAAACAGTACTGAGATATGTTTGACTATTTTGATACAAAATACTAAAAATGTCATAATCTCATCCAAAAAGAATTTAGACAAATATTGTATGATTAGGGACACAAGTAACTCATAAAATATTAATTATTAATGTTATGGGGTAGTTTTAATATCCTTATCATTTTCTTTTTAACATTAATTATCTAATTTACATTTTTTACTGATAATAAAAAATACTACAGTCACTATTCATATAGAATAAAAGGGACCTATTTACTAAAATTTGACCTCATAATTCCATATATCGATTTCATTTTTCTAAATTCATATAATATATGTGTATGAATAGTATATAAAATTGAACATGAAAAATGTGTTGAAGAAAAAAATATTTTCATAAAATATCCTATTTTTAAATATTAAATATTATTATCCTAAACATAAGTATAAAATCCATTAAAAATAATGGAATTATTTTAAATAAAAAAATAAATATATTTTAAAAAAAGTAATAATATAATTTTCCTTTTTAATTATATTAATGTAAATATATAGATTTCAACAAAAATCAGTATTTCACTATTCATCGAAAAGTAACATTTTTCTGAAAATTATAAAAAAATCATCATAAGATAATTTTTAAAATCTAAATTCAAAAATAATTTTTTTTAAATAAAATTTTACAAAAATTAAAGATAATAATTATAATATTGTGTCATAAAATTTAATAAATACACATTTTTGGAGAAGATGTATTTTCTTATGAAACAAAATGTTGTTACTGAAAATTGTGGGTCTATTTTAAAAGAAAATATCAATAAATTTATATTGAGTTTATATTTTATTTTTATTTCATAATTAAGTTATCTTGTTAATATCTTCCAATTTAATGGATAGGTTATAACTACAACATTTAATTATATTTTTTATTATTCTTGTTAGCTCATTGTTGTACATCTTTTATGCTATTGAACATTGCATATCCTTTTTAAATAATGAGATATTACATTATAGTCGCTACCAACATTAATATATTTTTACCTTGAAATTGTATATTGTTCATGGAAAATAATGGTTTGATGTTGAATAATTTCATTATGGAAACCCAAATTGTATAAAGTCTAAATAAAAAATTCAATTGAAATAATACGAAAGTAAGTAAGAAGGACATATAGGATTACACATATAAGGTTCTCAAATAGGTTAATATTACTATTAAGTTATTATGATTATATGATAGAAATTTATTTTCTAGATATCATTGACCATTTGAATGTTAATGATCTTTAGAAAGTTAGCAATTGAAAATTTATAAACAAAAAATGTGGAAACTACAATCAATTCTTAATAATTAATAGTTAGAAGTTAAAATTTATAACATAAAATATATTTCCTAGAGTTGAGGAATTTTTTTAATGCCTAGTATAAGAACATAAGTAAAAATTCTTACATAAAATAAACAGTTTCTTCTGGTAATCGATTTCTACCATAATGACTTTTTAAAAAAAATTATGATTATTGAAGATGAATTTTTCATACATGAAGTAGTGGAATCAACTTCTACAAGATAAAAAATCTAAAAAAATATCACAATACTTTATCCTTATAATTAATCATTAGACACAATCAAAATGATGATCACATGATAAGATGATTCACAAAAAAAATAAAACATTAAACAAAGAATAATAACAATACTTTCCATATTACAATAGTAATACCAAAACTTTATCCTAGATTATTAAATAAATTACTACTTTAATAAATTCTGAAAACATAATATAGACTAATATTAATACCCAAAAAACGTTAGGATTTTACAACATCATCATTATAGATAAATGTAGGTTTTATCGCCCAAAAATTTGACGCCCAAACATATAATTTCAAATATATGGTAACCATTTCCATAAATAACCTAAAACACCATAATTCCACAAACACAATCATATATACCTCAATAGTAAAAGTAAACCATTATTCCAAAAAAAAATTCTGAAATATTATTTTTACCTGAATTATATACGGTACACAAAATATTGAACATCTTCCAAAATAACATTAATAACTTAACGAAAAATAAATTACAAATACTAATGTTATCTATATGATAAAAAATATATTCCCAAAATGAATTTCAATTTCCATTTTCCAATTCATTAAATAACTAAAAACTATTTCATACTAAACATGATATCACATAGGCCCGTTGTAGGTGGTGTATCCCTATCACCCTACAGTTCTGAGTTCATGGCTTGCTACCATTCCAAATGTGATGGCTTATCATTCAACCTATGAGTTGTACATATTATAAAAATATATTTATAAAATTCTTATAAAATTCCAATATATGATATAATAATTTTAAAATAACCTTAATCTATTTGAAATTAAGGAATAGTGTAGCCTCATATTTTATCTCATAGCTTTCACTTTTTCTCCCCATATGTACCTAAAAATAAAATATCATATAAACTCTAAAGTATATAAGTAACATTAAAAATTATGTACACAAAATTTAAAAACATTCTTCCCCAAATATTAATCCTTGTTAATAATTATGGTAATATATATATATATATCCCAATATATCATTGGTAACCTTAATATTACATATCTTAAAATCTAATAAGGTGTGTCCAAGACTCTGAAGGTATGGTATACATCCAAATTATTTATCCCTAACTATATCCATAAATCTTAACATAACATTTCATAAAAACATCCTAATCTCCATATTATAATAAATCCATCTCTTATCCCTACTATAACAATCCTAGACCCACACTACTAGATCCATTTCTAAAAACACGATCTTTAGATTTCATTCATTGATATAGATCAATGTGACCCATTTTTTCCATCCAAAACATTCAACTAAAAAAATGAATTATTGGATCCCTTATAATAATAGAGACCTTTTTGATTTATGGTTTTAGAAAATTTGGAAACATATTAACAACCTCAGTTCATGAAAAACATGTTTATATAGATTAATATCATCTCCAACAATACCAATCTTTTTATATACCAGTTATGAATTCAATATCTCGCTTAAAAAACCTCACCTATGAGACATTTCAAAACAAAAACTATTTATTGTAAATATTTATAACCATAGAAATTATAACATAAGAAAAGGTTGGAACATATTCTTAGTTAATGAATGGATGAGAGATAACAATTGATTATTATAATGGAGAATAATATAATTGTAGTAGTCTAATAACATTACTATAACATAATTAATTCTAAACCAATAGGAAAAATAGCATAAGAATAACTTATGGCATCAAATATTTTCATTTCATAAAACATGAACTATAATTATGATAAATAATAATAACTCAATCGTAAATTTTAGGTTTATGTCTTAAATGTGTGTGGAAGCATCATAGGTATAAAAACATTTTCATTGGTCAAGGTTATCTACCAAGACCATTAGACCTGGAATCCACATTGGTTTTCCCTAATGGATGAAGACCATTGATTTACATTATATAATAGTTCAAGAAATTTTTTGTGCTTCCCATAATAGATTAGAAAATAGATTTATTCCCCATAATGGATGAATAACATCTACTTTTACCCCTAAATGGATAAATCACAAAAAATAGTTTTCTATAGTATATCAATCGTGCTTTCTTGTTTCCATCATTATCTCTTCAGAAATTATAATTTACATAATTCATTGAAGGGATATATAGGTCCCATATGTCACTTAATTAAAATAATACTTATATGTCCTATAAGATCATAAACCATTAAAAATATTGGAACCCATGAATGGAAATGGATTTTATAAACATTTCATAATTTCATAAATCATAAAAAATAAATGGGTTTCATAAACATTTCATCATTTTGTCTTAGTATAAGCAGAGAAAAATAAATGGGATTCATAAAAATTGTGTCCTAAAATTTATAAAAAATCTATAAAGGGAAAAATGATGGAATCCTTTGATCATATTCCAAATAAATAATTAGTGAAATTTAGGGATTTTTCTTTTGATGAATAGAAATACCATTAAAATTTAGTTAATATATTCATGAATAAATTTACCATTCCATTTTTTAAATCACTTTTAAAAACAATACACAATTATAAAGAAAAAATATATCTATGGAACAAAAATGTAAATTTTGAAGTAAATATAAAAATAATTGAGCTCACAAGATTGTGGTAAAGGAAACTCATTATATATAAATTTAAAACAATAAGTCAATATTTTAATTAGAATATTAATATAGTACCTCATTTGGAAAATAATGAATAGTTTTCTTTCAAAAAATTCTGTAAAAACTAAAGCTTTTGCCAAAATCATTTTAAAAAATTATATAAAAATAGAAAAAAATATTTGATTTTTTATAACACATGGAAATTTAAAATAAATATTCCATAGTATATTCATAGACATGATAAATCTTAAATAATTATTAGACTGTGATATAAACCCTTACTACTTCAGTTATTGTTTATTTATAATACCCATGAAAGAAGGAAATTAATATGGATGTGTATATACCATTATTTCCATGTGGGGAATCATAAAATAAATTCATGTGTAGTATATTATCCAAAAAACTGAAATAAGTAGTGTATAAGGATTGTGCCCTCATGAAAATATAAGTGGGATGAAAACCCCTTACCTTATGTCTTACTTATTTTATGCACATTGGATTCTTTTTTATAATAAACATTGATTTATTATCAATATATAAAATAATTTTACTCAAATATATCATAACAAATATTTTTTAATTATATTATTTTATCAGTAGTTTGTTATCATTTCATTATAAAAATAATTGTTCTCTGAGGTATTGTCTTCATTTTTTTCATATGTTTACGTTTCACATTTTTGTTCCATGAATATTTTTCAATATTCCCCCATCTAATAAATTTCAATCATGATATAAATCATATATATATTCATTATATACACATATGGAGTCATTTATAAAATATATATCATGAAAAATAAATTACACCATTCATGGAGATGATAGGTAGTAAAAATGCATGAACACTATTTTCATTTTTTGATAGATTGGATGAATTAAAGGTAAGTAAAAATTCCCCATTTAAATAGTAATTTTTATATCATATATATAATATATATTCATCAAATCCAAACTCTATTACCAGGAAAATAATATTTAATTGAAAAATGAATCACGCCGCATTGTGTAGGTGGTAGTCCACAGGTCCCAATGAGTGAAGTTATATTTTTCCAATGGCATAGAAGTTATAAAGATGTATATTATATATTTTATAAAAATGTATTATTTCATAACTATCTTATATAAACATTACTATCATAATAGTAACCATCCATTAAATATGATGACGGAAACTGAATTTCATTTCTACGTATGGATGATAAGAGTTTTGAATGTACAAGTGACACATTCACATCCTCTTTGATCAGATGAGGGTGGATAATTGTGGTTTTATAATAACATTAGATTTTCATCATATTAAGGATACATAATTATTTATTTTTTCTATAATATAACATATTTATATGAGTTAAAATAATGTTTAAAAAATAAACTAATTTGTTTTGGAAATTAAAATATATTTGAGATGACTCTGTTAGGTATCAACAAAAGGGCTCTATAGTTGATCAATTGTGAAGGCCATAACCTCTATAATATTTATAATACAATTTATAATTTAATTTTTTATTATATTTTATATATATAAGTCTCCAAGTTGTGTAATTTATTGAGGGTTGATATTCACTTTTATAATTGAGGTGGGGAAACTTTTTGGAATTTCTCAAAAGATTAAAATATAATAAAAATATTCTAGAGAAAATTCATCCAAATTACCTATATATGAATTTGGGATGAACTTTAAGACCATATATCACCCAATTTTTCCTTATATAATATTTCATTGGATGTAAATAATTTAAAATATTATTATTTTAATAAAATATCATTGTTTAAAATTTTGACACAATTAATTATGTTTACATTAATAATATCAATTTCAGAAATATAATTTGAAAAAATAATTAATTAAAGGGGTTATATAGCTATAAATTATGAAGATATAAATATGAAATAAAAGTTTATTATGTGTTGTTATATCTTGAATATTTATTCTTTTCAGAGAGATATTTTTTCCTAAAATAGTTTGTGCTTAAAATGTATTCTCTGGAATCATACAATTTATTTAAAGTAACTATGTTAATATTTAATTAACAATAATAATAATAAATTATTATATAAATAATATGTTATAATTAGTTAAAATATTAAATTATAAGAATAATAATATTTAATATACTAATTAATGTCTTCCATTATAAATAGTTTCCACCATAAATTATGATATTAATTAAATTAAAATTTTTTAAATTTCCAAAATGATCATTTGAAAAATTGTATATCATTTATAAAATTTATCGTGTCAATATTATCTAAAAGAAACATTCAAAAATTTTTATTAAAAATAATTATTTTGAATTTGGAAACATACCTACAACAGTTATTCCATTATAAATATATAAGATTGAAATTGAAATTTATGAAACCAAATTATATTAAAATTATGTATTTTATAATTTCAATTATAAATTAATAAATATATTTTATATTATAAAAATCATTGATTTTTATTTCGTAATGTAATTAATTTTTTCCTCAAAAATTGTTTTAATACATTATAAGTGTATTAACATTTCGTTTTAACACCATTATAAATTTAATCTGAAACTTTTTATTTCAACTTTCAAATAATTATCTTAAAACTATATAATAATAATCAATTTTTTAGGTGTAAATACAACTTTGCCATTATAAAATGTAGTTACCATATTAAAATCTATAATTTGAAAAGAAATAAATCAACAGTTAATGATATTGACACATTTCAAAATAAAATGAGTCAAATAACATGGAAGATGTTTGATATAACATATTTATTCCCATACCACATTATTTCAGTAATTTTAATTCCACATTCATTGATTATGTATCCCCATTACAGAAAAGTTATTGATATTTAAAATAATTTCATCCATTTTCACATATTAAATCGTATCTTCTATTATCACTTCTGATCATTCCAAAACCCCCTATGTTAGACTATAAATCTACACAAACCACTCGAATATATCCCCCTGAAACATATTGAGGTTTTTTTATTCTTAAAATTCATCCCCTCAAGGTCCTAACCCCTTTTAGATATAAGATAATCCCTATATTGATGTATAAGATCCTAAACCCCCAATATATTATATATTTCTTAATGTTCACTTCTTAATCATTAAATTACATTGAACCATAAAAAATGATAGAATCAGTATAAATATTATACTGATATTTTATTATAATGTTTTCATAATAACTAACTACCTATCCAATTTTCTAATATGAAAAATGAAACTATCACTCGTGCATATGTGTAGACAACCACCACCAATAATGAATGATTTCATTTTTAAATGTATCCATTCATGGATGATTAATATGTTATTTAGTATGTGAATAAGTTTTGGTTAATAATAAGTAGATTAACTATTATTGATATTCAAAAAAATTATTATAAAATTAACCATCATAAAACATTCATACTAACAGGAAAACTATCTATTCATTCTATGTTATAGATTTATATAAATTATATTCTTCTAATAATTATTTCTATTTTCTATAAAAAGAAATTCTAAAAAATATATAATATCATTATTCTATTGGTATAATGTTTTTAAATTTAAAACATGTTATAATCATCCATTAATCATCTTATACTCATGTTTGGTCGGTGTAACCTCATTCTTGAACATTGTGATAAATAATTATATTTTATTGTTATGAAATCATAATTACTAGAATGAAATAATATTAATATGAAAATAATGATTTTTTCGTTAATTGTTATGTAACACTCTAATATTTAATGATATGTCTTCTTCTAAATTTATTTTATTTGAGAGCATAGGTTTCAAAAAACACCGAGCTTAAAAGAAAAATGATCTTAAATTACATATTATTATTTTCAAACAGTCGTTAAAAACTATACATTAAATTAGGTTGAATGTATAATATTAATAAAATTTACCAATTATTTATTGAATCAATGGTATTTACATTCATCAAAATTATTTTACAGGTATAATATATGAATCATTTATTTTTACGCATTAAAAGGCTATATTTTTTAACTGTTGTTTTACCACCTTTTATAGGGACATATGTTTAAAAAAAATGTTCACACTTTTACAAAAAAAATAAAAAAATAAACATAGTTTTTAAAATATGAATTTAAAATTCATCTTATGGTGAAATTTAGGTATTTTTCAATAAATATTAATTTTTTAGTGAGTAATTGTAAAATCCCAATTTTTATAAAAGTTTCATTTTAATTATATTAATAGTATATTTATGATTTGGGAAGTAACCTATACTATGAAAGTATAAATTAAATTGATTTATCTTAAAAATGGAAATATAATATTATTGTATCTTAGTATAAGTAAATAAATGTTTTAGAAATTAATAATAAACTATTGATATTTTTATAAAACATAAATGTTTATTTTCAATTTTATAATAAATATAATGTTTTAAAAGGAAATTTATTTTACTAAACTGTATTCAAAAATTAATATTTTTTTATATGATTACAATATAATTCTACATGACCATAATTAATTTTTTAATTTCTTATAAAATAAGTTATAATTTTAAAAAATTTATTTTCCAAGTAAATGATGATTAAAATTAAAAATTAGATTTATAATATTATGAAAATTATTATCATAAAATGGAGTTTATTTTTTAATTATAAATGTATAAAAATGGTTAATCTTAATTTTTTAGATTTCTGTAAAATATTGAATTTTGTGAATATGGAAAGACTGTAATTTATGGTATATATAATAAATAAGTTTATAACACTATTATATGAGTCATTGCTGATGTAAGAACCATAATATCAATCGATGATTAAATTAATACTTTATATATTTATTTAATCATTATTATTTCTTGTTTTTATCCTAGATAATAAACTAATGAATAAAATATTCAAAAGAACACCCATCTCATCCATTATTAATACAAACCCTCACCAAATCTTCTCCCCACACAACCAAATAATTGAAATTTTTCCAATATGTACTGAATACCTCTCTCGATCCTCTCCTCATAAATTATGGTATTTCATCTCTAACCTAAAATATCATTTTAATGTTCTTTAAGGAGGTTCTCAAGAATAAGAATTCAAGAGGTAAAATCCTCTTTCTTTATTTTAATTTTAATTCAATTTATTTAATTTTCTTATCCTTCACTCACCTCCCCTATACAAAGTGACATGATATCTAATGTATATTTTATATAATTTAATGGTATTTTGTCAATAGAAAATTTACCATCAATTCTATTCTCTTTTTCCTTTCATTTTAAAAATGACAACTTCATCTGTGAGGTGTTGATTTACTGCCTTCATAGACAATGTGTTTTAATTTTTTAATTCATCCCTCAAGAATGGTAATAAAACAGTTTTATTGTTAAAAAAATTATAATATATGTATTAAATATTATATAATTTTCTTCTTATATTATATGTACATAATATTAATTGATTTAACAAAGCGTGTTTTTGATGATTAAAAAATCAAAAAATAATCTAAATGATTATCACTTACATATTATATAATGATTCATCCGCACACCCAATTGAAAAATGTCATTTATGACCATTTAAAATTATTTAAAAAAATTTAATAGCATATAATTTAAATTTTGGACAACTATTTTCATTTTATATGATATTTTATTTTCATATAAAAGTAAACTGCTCATGAAAACCTAGGAAATGAACACTCTCGAATGATGCAATTGTATTTTATAACACATAAAAACGCCATAAATGAAGTTAATAAAATTATTATAAATAATATAAACATTGAAAAGGTTATGAAATCATTATTTAATTGAATTAATATGATTATATAAAACATTCATATCAAGTGTAGAACACATACGAACATAAGGTAAGTGTTTCCTTATATCACTTTTATTTTTATGAGATTTCCCTTAATCACCTATTATTTCTTATGTATTCTATAGGTTTACTGTCATTTGATATATAATATCATGAGTCTATTTATCTTAATAGAATTAAATTTTTAATCCAATTATTATTAATATCGCATCATACAATTCAATTGAATAAATGATGGAATGGAATTCTCCCTGAACCTCTATTTTTCATTCGAGTTAAGTTATCTCTCTCTTTACCCCAAAGTAATTCTTTAATCATTTTTTTAAAATTCTTACAAATTTTATTTATATTTTCTAGACTCAAATATATAGATCAGTTCATCTTTATTTGATGGGAGAATACATTCTTTATAAATATCCCTTCTCAATTATTCATGTTAAGGAAGCTTGTTTAAAGGGAACTTATCAGTTTCTTACCCATTTTAAAGTACCATTGATAATATGTGATTGGAACCAATTATTTTTTTATCAAAAAACCATTTGTTTCATGAATAAATATATTTTTTCATTCCATTTTTATGTAAAAAATTATGTGTTTTTCCATTTTAAAGACTCTAATAGTTTTCCATCAAGCCCACTAAATTAACCCATTTATAATATTTCTTAAAAAACATTTTAAATGTTTTCATTTCAGTTGAACATAATTTAATCATCAAATTTATTCTCATTGTATTTATCATTTCTCTTATAGAATATAAATTTTAAAAATCTACTTCTATGAACAACATGAAATTATTTTATAAAAAACTCTTCTTTCCAAAGTAAATGGGTATTTATCTCAAGAATTTTTCAATGATTTTGTTAGGGTATTTTCATCTGTGTTGATTATTCAATTATTTAAATGTTTTATGTGATAGTTTGATTTAAAGATACCTTTTTAAATCTACTATTTGACATATGAAGATATCATTGGACATAGTATGTGACAAGCATGTCCACTTATATCCCCACGATGCATTTTTAGGTCTCATTAGATATACTAGACCGGGCTTTGGTAGGGGCCTTAGAAATTTATGGATTCTACTTGGTTGAGGCCTTGATGGTATGTTTATGATGTCCTACATTATTGATTCCATCGTTATGATATTATTAATTGATGAACCATGTGATTAGTCGACAAGTATAATTTTTATAGTTATTTTCCATTCTCATGTGAATATTTATATGAAATTATTTATTCATATTATATTCCTTCCAAATTATGCTAAAGATTATGTTTAAATTGATATTTTATAGTTATTAATCATGCCTTATTTTTTATGTTCATTTTTTATAGCTTAAAATATATTGTTTACCATTACTATGAATCTGAGGTCACCCCATTCCTATGTATTACTTTTTCTGTAGGATGCGAAGATATATATTTTAAATTACATGTATGGAAAATAAATGAGTTTATTTATTATTATAGTGGAGTTTCTAGGTTTTTTTCTTTCATTTTGTAAATTAATACATAGGTATATATGTAGTGTTCAAAATCAACTAACCTATTTGGTTCTTTTAGATGTGAAATATTTTTTTATTATACCAATATAATTATATAAGGCACCATATCCAAGTTACTAGGTTTGGGGTCTTTATAGTTGGTATTAGAGAATGATTAGAAGAAACTTTGTAATATATATTTATAAAACATATATTATAGAACATAACCATAAGATGGAAATTGAGTGTATATAGAGAAAACAACCTAAAATTTTGGTTAGGTGGATATTATGTGGGTCTTCCTAGGAATAAATAACTTTCTTGACACTATATGTGGATGTGGATCAAGAAAAGATTTTCATGAAGGTAAAAACTATGATAAGGTGCATCATGACAGACTTGACATGACCTCATAGACGACAATGGTCCTTATTGTTCACCTGGTTTGACACTGCTGAGGGATATTCTTAAGATAATTCAATTTTTTTTTGCAAACCATTATGAATGATTTAATAATAAATATGTCCCCAATGAAACCATATTATTGATGATGGGATTATCTACGCATAATATTTTCAATTTATGTTTTGTATTTCACTAGTTTTGGGATTATAAATTATGTTTCATCTTGTTAGGATCTAATATATTACATGTCATTATTTAGAAAAGTATATTATTTGAAAAAATGTGAACCCAATTAAGGAATATAATCCAAAGAGTAAGAATGACTATTAATTTGATGGGTTTAATCCAGTCTTTCAGAGGGAAGTATAATCAAACATATTATCATCATATGAGGAAATAGTATCATGCTATAACTAGATAGGGAAACAATTACACCATTTTTATGACATGAAGGGGAATCAAGAGAAGAATAGGAATGATGGGAAAATGATAGATAAATGGAATAAAGTAAAGAAGTACTTTGACACATGTTATAATTGTGGAAGGAAACTTCTTTGTATATTCTTATAAGGAAAGGTGTTTGATTTAGTAGAAGGGAAAAATTATCATGGTTGTCAGGGAAGGAGAAAAAATCCCAATGTTCAAGGATTCAAATATAAGAGATGGGACACTACACAAATAAATACCTCAAGCATCAAAGGAATATTCTTAAAATTTGATAATGGATCATGATCAATCTTATGCTATTATCACGTACATATAGTAATGATTACTATTTATGTGTTTGGATTAATGATTTATTTTAATTAAGGATTTAATCAATAATTATTTGGTTATAAGAATCATGAGATATATAAAAATTACAATAGAGCACTTCTTCTTTATGTAATTTGAAGAATGTGATGAAAAAACTAGTAATCTAGATAAGTGATTCTATTGTAATTAAATCTTGTTTAAAAAGCATGACTTGAGAAGGATAACCATAAATATGAGCCTTATATTAATAAAATATTATATAGATGTTTATGGGATAGTATTGTTGATAAAGAAGGTGGTTTGTGATATTATGGGTTATATTATGCTGGAATTATTATATTCTTAGATTTATGGACTACGTGAGATTGTACACTTAGAAGCACCCATGCTTTATAAATGTTTGAAGGGGATTAATGTATTAATATATTTTGAATTTGGGATTAAGAGACACATTATTTGTATAATCTTATGTTAATTTGATTTAGTTACCTTCAATATAAATTATGTTCCATCAAATGTAGAATGACAAGTTTTAGATGAGTCTTGTGATTAATTACTTTTGAATGGATCAAGTTAAACATTGGATGTTATTTTCCACTAATATCATATGTTATGCATCTTATTTTCAGAAAATATTTAATGGGTGATGGAATTTCATATTGACTATATAATTCATTAAAAGTGTTTCATTCATGAATAAATCACTATGAACATTCATTTTATAAGTGTAATGGATAGAGTGAAAAAAGATTGAAGCACTACAAAATTAAGCTATTATTCATATTACATGGAATGTAACCATGTATGTTTTTAATCAGTTGATTATATGAATATTAAAAGAATACCCCAACTCTATCAAAACAAGTTTGGAAACAAAACATTATCCAGTCACTTTTCATTCTGAGAAATCAATGGTATTTTAACTTATAAAAATTTAATGTCTTCGTAATGTTTAATTTTTAATGATCATGTTCTCTATCATAGTCCATATGAACTTGATATTTAGATTTATCATCTATGACCGTGTTTTCACCTTGCACAAATTATTTCCTAGCTAAATTTTTAATTTTGTGGTGGCCTTCACTTTTCAATTCCCCTCTTATTAAGAGGATATTTTATTAACCCAAATTCCTATGTGGTTTTCCCACAAAATAATTTTGAACAATCAGTATTTTATTTTCTAATTAAAATTTCATATTCGGAGGATATAATTATTTATATGAGTGGAGAATTTAACACCCAAATATTTTATGGTATAATGTTTTTAAAATTTAATTTCTTCGACAACAAAGGATACCCACAACACCGAACTTAAATGAATAATTATACTCAATTAAATATCATTATATTGAAATAACGGTTATAACCTAGCCAATAAATTTGTGATAATGAAGAGTATTAATTAAATTTATATAATTAATATTTAATTAAATATTTTTATATTCAAAAAAATGATTTCATAGGTATAAGATAAAAATGAACAATTTTTACACATTTAAAGGTTATATTCTTTTAAAGGAAGTTCTACAGCATTTTAATGGAACACTTATTTTGGAAATAAATTTTAAACCTTTTAAAAATTAATTTTAACAAAATAAACATCATTTAATAAAATTCAAAATTGGTTTAGGGTGAAATTTTGGATTTTCTCTGAAAATATTAATTTCCCAGTGAATAATTGAAAAATTCCAATTTTATAAAAAAGTCACTTTCATTATAATAATCATATATTTTTGTTTTTTACTCTAAATTAACCTTTTCAATTATAATTAAAAATTATGAATCTTCTAAATGGTAATATGATATAATTATATCTAGTTATAAGTAAATAAATGTTTTATAAAATATTAATTCAGTGTTGATGTTTTTATAAAACGTAAATGTTTTTTTTCAATTTTATAATTATTCTAAATATTTAATAGAAAATTTTTTTTCATAAAGTGTATGAAAAAAATAATTTTTTTTGTCTTTTTAATATAATATTATTTTATGAGACCTTAGTTACTTTTTCAAAATCTTATCAAATCTGTTATAATTTTATAATTGGTTTTTTATGAGTAAATTATGATTTTAATTGAAATATAAATTTCTAATTTTAATAAATTTTATTTACTAAAATGGAGTTAATTTTTGAAATCTATATTTAAAAAAATTAAGAATATTTTTTGGGATTATTTTAAAATTGTTGAATTTTTGTGAATAGTGAAATTTGGTAATTTAAGATAAATATACATTATATGTTAAATAAACTATTATTTGAGTCATCACTAATATAAACTTAATAATCTATAATAATTCTTCTATTTTTTCTATATTTTTTATGTAATCATCAATATTTATTTTTTTGAGAAAAATTAATAATCTAATGAAGAAAATATTCAAAAAAACACTCCTCTAATTCACTATAAATACCACCCCTCACCACCTCTTCTCCACACACCAAAAAAGCCTTGAATCTTGTCCAATTTCATCCCAATACCCAACCCAAAACTCTACCCCATGTTTGGGTCATGGTTTTCAAAAATAAAATACCATTTAAATGTTCCATAAGGAGGTTCTCGAGGAGAATAATTCACGAGGTTAATTCCACTATTGTTCTTTTAATTTTCATTCAATTTATTTTATATACTTATACCTTTCTCACCTCCCCTATCCAATGTAATATGATAACTATAATATCATTTTTATACTATAATTTTATTATTTCAATTGAAAATACACCTTTATGTCTCTTCTAATTTTCATTTTATTTTAACAATGAAAACATCATCTTCGAGATGTCGATTTACCGCCTTCATGGACGATGTGTTTTCATTTATCAATTTGGGCCTCAATGATGGTTATAAAACCATTTTTCTTGTTATAAATGATTAAAATATATATTTTTCTAACATAATTAATGTTTTTATCTATTATATATAAAAAATATTAATTAATGAAATAGAACTTTTATGATGATTGAAAACCGCTAAAATATTTTTAATGATTATCAAAAACGTCTTATCTAATCGTTCATCATCAACCAAAATAAAAAATTGGCTTATATAACCATTTAATATTCATTCATATCATTAATATCATTTAATTTCTATTCTTGAAAACCATTTTCATTTTACATGATCTTCCATATGCTTATAAAGGTAAAATGGTCATGAAAACCAAAGAAATGAATGCTCCCGACCGATAACATTTTATATTTTAACTAATCAAATGAAATAAATGAACATAAAAAATTTATAATAAATTAAATACATTTATTAAATATTATGAATGAATTAATTAATTAATTTAAGAAAATTATCCATAACATTAATATTAGGTTCATAACACATTCAGACATAAGGTATGTATTTTCTCATCAAACATTTATTTCTATGAAATTACACTAAATCACTAATTATTTATTATGTGTGGTATATGTATACTACCACATGATATATAATATCATATCTCTCTCTATCATCATTTCATTCATTGTTTCATTTGATGATTATTAAATTTTGGGCATAGGATTCGGTTGATTATAAAGTGCTAAGGGATTCTCCCCGAATAGACATTTTTCATTCAGGTTATGTTATCTCTCTCTTTACCAAAATGTAATTTTTCATTAATTATTTATAATTATTCCAAATTATGTTTATATGTTCAACAATAATATATCCATATAATTTCATATTTATTTTATTGGAGAATACATGTTTTATAAGGTTCCCTTTTCAATTCTTCTTGTTATGCAATATCGATTAAAGTGAACTTCTCAATTTCTAACACATTTTTAGTAACCATTCAAAATATGTTTTAAAAACCCATTATTTTTATGAAATCACTCCTTTTTAAGAACAAATATTTTCTTATTTCTTAATTTTAAATAAATAATTATTAGTTTTTCTATTTTAAATACTCTTTTATATTTTCCATTAAGTACCATTGATGGGACCACCTATAATGTTTATTAAAAACTATTTTTACATATTTTCAATTTACCTATACATAATTTATGCCTCAGAAATATTTTCATTATCATTACTATTTCATTTTTTGGATATAAATATTTATAATATTATTTTATGGAAAATACAAAATGATTTTCCAAAATAACTCTTCCTTCCAATGTAAAAGTGTATTTATCTCTAGAACGTATCAATGATTTTATTAGATTATTTTAATATATAATTATAATTAATATGTATAAATTTTTTATGTGTCAATTTTATTTTAATATATATTTTTAAATAAATTATTTGACATATAAGGAATATATTGAACTTAGTATGTGACTAGTGGGGCCCATTATAGCCCCTTGATGCATCGGTATGTCTCATGTGACTAATTATACTAGGTTTTGGTTGAGGCCTTACCCATATATCTAGAATATTTGATAGAGTCCTAGAAGGTAGGTTTATGATTTTTGAAATTATGAATTACTTCATTACGATATTAATAATTGATGTCCCATTTTTTTATTAGACTAGTAGAATATCCATCATTACATTTCATTATCAAGTAATTATTTATGTGGAATTATTTATTCATCTTTTATTCATTCCATATTATTCTCAAAATTGTATTTTAATGGATTTTATTTTCTATTATTCACATTTTGTTTTTGTTTATGTTTATTTTTGATTGCTTCCACTATATTTTTACCCTTTATGAGCATCTGATCTCACCCCTTCCTTACATTTTATTTTTCCCTTGTATGTGATATTGTATATTTTTAATGACTTGTAGGGAAAATCTGGGATTTTATCATTTTTTCAAACGGAGTTGTAATGGTATTTTTCCTTTCGAGATGTAATGTAAAACTTATGTATATACCTATTTTTAGAAACGAAATATACTGTATGTTTCGTTTTGATGTGAATACCTTGTTTATTATACCAATGTAATTAATTAAGGCATTATCTACGATGTACTGGTGTTCAAATCATTACAGGTTAAATCAATATTTAAATGCCTAATTAATAAAATTTCATATATTGATTAAGAATAACTGAAATATGTTTATTATTGAACAAATATCTTAAGAATAAATCTGAAGAACTTATAAAGGTTAATTTAATCCTCATTAATGATTTTAAAACATACCATAATGTAACATTACTTAACTTGGATATGTGAACAATGGAAGGATAAAAACTTCTAACACTTCTCTTATGACGCTATTTTTATAATTATATATTATAAACAACCGATGTAGAAAAATTGGTGAATAATTAACTAGTATATATATATATAAAGTTATTATAAATTATTTTTTTACTTTATGTAGTTATAAATTGGTTTCGTTATTTTGTAACTAAATAATTTAATTTAATTATTCAGGTTGTTTGGTGTATGTGAAGAATGAATATCGGCTAAGGTAATGGTTTTTGTCTCATATTACTCTCTTGTAGACATGATTTTATTTTGGAACGTAATTTATTTTATTTGATTGATATAATACATACTTGAGATATTATATTGTAAGATCCCTACCTTTTATAGAGTCATCATTGGAATGTTTTCAGTTAATTCTAGTTTTTTCTATAAACCATTGTTTGGAGTTATGTTTTGAGGTGCATTAGGTAGCGGTTAAAAGAATGTTTAAGGAAAGGGGGATATGCGCTGTTTGAAAATATGTGCTTATAAAACATGGTAACCATGCATCCCATTAATGCTTGGTTTTCACTGTTAGCATATAGTTTACCTAATCGTGCACCCCTTCCATGGAAAACCATGTGTGCGGGTTTATTTCTTCACAATATTCATTTAAAAATTCCTCGAACCCTCTAAACACATCCATTTCGACCTAGGATCAAGATTGATATATTTTTGGATTATACTAAAGATTTCTGAAGGGGTTGTGAGGTACTTCAACTTCTGATCTTTATGATTTTAGTTCTAGATCTATATTGATTAGATCTACCTATTTTGATATCTTTATTTTGGGATTTTGATTTGGAATATCATATCTATGTTGTTCTGCTTCTTGGTTTCTGTGGATTTTTGTTTGGAAAACATCCATCAACCAATTGAGGTTGGATGTTTTGATCTAATTACCATAGACATGGATTTGATATCTATATTAATTATTTTTGAATTGCTATCATCCTCTAGTAATTGTTTTCATTGAATTAGGTTAATTAGATCGACCAATTTAGTTATTGTGGTTTTGTTGATTTTTTTAATTGGGTAATTAATAATTAGAATAAGGGGATTCCCTATTAGATAATTAATTTTGGAAAATTGGTTATAATAAATAGGGGTTGTAATCTAGGTAATTAATTGGGAAATTAATTATGAGATATTAAATTGGATAAGTAGATATAATTAATTATGAATTAATTATTTCGTTTGATATTATGATATAGATAATTAATTATGGGATTAATTCTGAAGAGTTGATATTTATAATGAGATAATAAATTATAGAAAATTAATTATAGAATATTATTTTTGATGTTTATTAATTAGTTGAAAAATTAATTAATGGTTTGGTAAACTTAATTATTTTGTGAGTTGACTAATGGGATTGATGTGTTAACGACTTGTTGAATTAGTAATGGGATTTTGGTGGATAATTAATTTTTAACTAAATTATGTGTTTAAGAATAAGAACATGGTCATTCTAATGCAGTGTATACATGGAATCATGAACATTATTCTTATGATTAAAGAGAATGGGAACATGGTCATTCTATTGAAGAGTAAGGATGGTAACATGGTCATCTTACTAATATTTTTGATATTGGTAACATTGAAAAATGTGGCTTATAAATGTGAAATTATTGAATGGAAATATTGGCACTTTCAGTTATGGACTCAAATGAGAATATTCAAACTCCGACGTGAATCGAATCATGTAATGAGATATCATATCACCTTGAATACTTATATATACAACTAGAAGAATTTATTAAGATATTTTATTAGTAGGGAACACATTGGGATCCAGTACGAGATGAAATAAGTATATAGGTACGGTTATCCATGGGAAACATGGAGTAAATGTAGTTAGATAAGAATAAAAAAATGTGATAAAATATTTTTTATTTCATTGTACATATTTAGTTGTACAACTACATTAACTATATCTTTACTGGACTTGATTTAGACACTGTTGGTGGTGGCCTACTTATTTTTACTCACACCCTATTTGGGATGCATGATTAGTACCCGAATAGATTATATTGTTATAGGGATAGATATGGGAAAGGGCATTGTGATAGACAACTGATTGGGGATGGAGAATGGAGGAGGGTAACAGAAATGGTTCAGAACTCATTTAGAGATTCATTATGTCTTTATTTATAGTTTCTGTTTTTGACACATGACACTTATACTAGAATAACATGTATTCCCTTTCATTTGGGTATTATATTTACTGTTTGATCACATTGTGTATTGATTATTTTTAGGGTTATATATGCTTCTGCTTTTTCTTATTTATTTCTGTTGGAATATTGCTTTGAAAAATGAGGGTATAGTCTCCACATGAATGACTTACCAGACCATCACTGCTAGTCAGAAACCAATAGCATATAGGGGGTTTTCTTTATGTCTTGTGGCAAACCAACTCAGGTCACTATTGTGTGGCACCCCAAACAAGATGTTATAAAGTGGTATTAGAGGGATTGGATTTATATATTCTTATTTTGTCTTACTATTTTGGGAAAGGTAGACATGAGACTTGGAAGAGTTGGGGCATGGTAATGAGATAGTGCATAGTAGTTGAAAGCCCATGTTTGGGGGAAACCCCAAGTAATTTGGGTGCGATTATAGTTATTGATATTTTCATTTATAGATGAATGTTATTTCACCTTGGGTGACACACTTGTGGTGTGAGGTAATTTTTTGATAATTTTTAATTATATATTCATGGACCAAAAAAGCATGAGATTTCAGTCTTCATACAACATTATAGGCACTCCAGGTTATTGTGGAATGTATCATTTTCAGCACTCATGGGGAATTGTGTTATGGGTATGTTGTTGAAATTGAAATATTTTGCTTATTGAGATATTATAATGAAAATTAGTGCCAAACATGAATTTAGAAAAAATTTAAAATGATACAAAATGAGTATAATTGGTTGTCTAAATGATAAAATGGAGTATGACAATGTGTATACACTTGTTTACCAAATCTTAGGAGTAGGATAGTTAAGGGTATGGATATCACCTCAGTTTTGACCCTATGGTGAGCAGGGGGAAATGGATTTTTTTTATTGTTTTATACATACATAAATGTTATATGGTTGTTTTATGAGACCTAAGATGTGTGTTTGTCCTTGTAGAGAGTATTCCTCCATGATGTTTATTGAGGGGATGACTGATGGGTGTTCCTGAAAAATAATTTCCAGTTAGGGAACTTGAGGCACTAATCATGCCAACTAAAGATGAAGGGGAGCAATTTTGAGGGAACTTTGTTTGCTCCATGAAATTCATGGAAAGAGACTGAGGGTGGTATGTGAAAAGTGTGTTTGAGTTAACAAAAGAGTTTCAGTTGCAGCACCCTACAACTTTTACTGGATAGAGTTGACCTGAATGGGGTGAGTTATAGGCTGAGTCCATAAAGAGAACACATGAACATTTGGAGAATCCAGCTAAGAGGAGGGTCAATTTGGTTTCTTATATTCTACTGGGATCAGCGAAGAACTAGTAGGGAATTCCAACATAAACTCGACAAATGGAAGGTATGTTATAGAAGGACATCTTTGAGAGGTTCAAGGAGAACTTTTATCCAGAGATGTTGAGTCAATAGAAAGTTGTTGAGTTCAAGCATCTAATATAGTGGAGAATGGTGGTGATGTAATATATTGGACACTATATAGGTGTGCAATGCTTTTTTACACCTTTATCAAGTGATGAGACAAGTACGAGGAAAAAATACCAAGATGGACTTAAGTGTTAGATTATGTCCCAAGTGAATATCTTCAGGCTGAAGAATTTTAAGAAAGTGGTGAGTTATGATCTCATAGATAAATGGAACATGAAGAAGGACTAACATGCTAGAAAGGTATTTGTTACTAGATGATCAGGAGGTGTGAATTCCCAGAGAAGGAAGTGTCGTTATGACTACTTTTTCTAAGCCAGCGGGACAAAGAATATGTGTACATGATGTCTGGTTAGATAGGACCTTACTATGGTGATTCATCATCAGTGTGGTAGGTATAGACACTGTCGTTGACATTTTTCATGACAATTAGTTGAGTGTTGATATTGTGGGATAATTGGACATCTAAAAAAATTTTGCAGGTCTCCACGATAAACTGGTATTGAATGACCAGATGGGCAGAGTGAGAGTGTGGGAAGAGGATATTATACACCAAATTCGGTTAGAAGTTGGAGTTCTAAAGGACGAGGTGGTAGTGGTAGTGGACATGATGCATCTGTGTAAAAATACCCACATCATTAGAGTGGTTCTTCTCAGGGGAGTCAGACAACATAAAAGGGAAGCGTGGAAACACAGTTACATGCAGTATAGCCTATACTTGTGGATAGCGAGTTGGGACCATCGCCAGTGAGAGGTATTATTCTAGTAGCTTATACTTTATCTAGTACCTTTTTTTACACAAGTGCCTCTCATTCCATTATATCTGAAAAACTTGTTTTGGTTTGATCTTGGAGGTGGAGTTTTTTAAAGGGGTTGTGACCAATGATACACCTCTAGGAGTACAGTCTTCATATATCTGTCATTTCAAGGTATGTTCACTAGATATAAATGAATAATATTTCATATGGGATCTTTATGTTCTTGATATCATAGGATTCAACCTAATTTTTGTGTTTTGATTTTCGAGTCTTATACCAATCCCAAATCGATTTTTCCTATAGGAGGGTTACATTTATTTCTCCTAAGGGTGACTAGAATATTCATCGTGGTGCGTGGGATATCTAGGAAGGCCAAGAAGAGCCAAATCTATAGAAACTTGGAGATCTAATAGAACCAGTTTCTAGTCATTTTTTGAATAAAGTGGGTGTTATATAATATATCCTCACACAAGTAGTGGAAATATGGCAGGATATCTTTCATGATGGATTCTCAAGGCTACCACCTGAGAGAGATGTGGAATTAACTATTGAGCTCATGTTAGTGGGTGTAGCCCCTATATATTCCACATTACAGAATGGAACTGACTAAGATTCATGAACTCCATACTCAGTTGAATGAATTGGAGGATAAGTTATTTATCCATCTAAGTACGTTGCCTTCAGTTTTGTTCACAAAGAAGGATAATAGTAGTTCACAATTACGTGCCAATTAATAGAAGATGAACAAAATGACTATGAAGTACCTATATCCTCTTACTCATATCAATGATCTATTTAATAAATTAATGGGTGTTGGTGTATTTTTGAAGATTGATTTTAGATCAGGGTATCATCAATTGAGAGTACAGAATTTTGATATATTCTGGAGTGGTTTTAGAAGTAGGTATGGCCTTTATGAGTTTGTCGTAATGTTGTTTGGGTTAAAAAATATTCCAATTGTGTTTATGGACTTGATGAACAAGATTGTTCACCCATATATCGACTAGATTATGGTGGCAGTTTTAGAAGACATCATGGTGTACTCCAAGACCAATGATGATCATGACCAATATTTTGACATCATCATATGTACACTGAGAGAGCATCAGTTATACACTAAGCTATATCAGTGTCCGTTTTTGATTTACCAGATACACTTCTAGGGGGATATCATCTTAGATTAATGCATGTTACTTGACCTAGACAAGGTTCAAGCAGTGGTTTCTTAGGATAAATCCTAGAATGTTTTTTTATATTCAAGGATTCCTACTATTATCATGATATTATATGAGATTCATCCATGACTTTTCCCATATGGCAGCACTGCGTTTGGGCTTGACCAAAATATGAGTAAAGTATGAATGGACCAAGTTTTCTGTGAGATATATTCACGATTTGAAGAATCCATTGACATCGTCAACAATATTGATCCTACCTGAGTTAGGTGAGGAGTATACTATTTATTGTGATGCTTTTGGGAATAGACATGGAGTTTTATTGATGTAGGGAGATCGAGGAATGGTGTATGTGTCTCAAAAATTGATGCCTCATGAATAGAACTACCCCTATGTATAACCTCGGATTTGAAGAATTATCATATACACTCAAGTGTTGGCAACACTTTTGTTTGGGAGAAAAGTTTTAATTTTTTCAAACCATAAAAGCCTAAAGTATATATTTTTATAGTGTAATTTAATTCTTCAGCAGCAAAGATGTGTTGAGTATATGCAATCCTTTGATTTTCAACTGGCATATACTATCTTGAAGAAAAAATATGTGGTTAATGTCTTGAGTACGAAAAATAAAACTCATAAGGTTCTGAAATCAAGTGTAGAGTGGAAGATGATGATCTTGCTCGCTGAAATACATGTAGTGGTTCTCGACAGGTCGGAGCATATGAATTTAGTTTTAGTATCATTGGAGGTATTCATTTGAGATGGATTATGGAAAGATAGTATGAGGACCTATAGTTATTATCTTTTATGTAAATATTTTAATGTGGGGATACATATTAGTAATGGTTGATAGACAATGATGAGATCATATACATGAATAGTTGAGTTGTGGTACCAACGAGCATGCGAGAGGATATCATGAAATAATTTCATGCCTCTAAGTGGGAGGTGCATCTAAGTGTAACAAAAAATGCACCATGGCCTACAATGAATGTTTTTTTGGCCTTACATGAAAAAGGAGACAACAAGAATTGTGAAAAGATTCTTTATATATCTACAGAGAAAGGGAGAGTATCAATGATCGGGAGGATTTGTAAAACCATTTCTAATTCCGTAATGGAAGTGGGATGTCATGACCAAGGAATTTTTGTTGGGTATTCCAAATATTCTTTGTATGAATGATGTAACACCCCGAGCTTCCACGATACGCTTCTCATTCAATAATGCAATAGCTTGTATTGTACGCAACTTCGAGTTCTAACACATCGCGACTAATCAAAGTAGTTGTTATGAATAGTAATACCCACTTTTTAAAATTATAGAAATTTTATATTTCAAAATGGACTTCATTTTTGTATTCTTAATATCGAAATTATCCTAAGTTGAATTTTTTGTAATTTTCTGAGGACTTTCAATTTTTTATGAATTGTGAAAAATACTTAAAACAACTTTTTTAATCAAAATAATTTATAGTGATAAATTATACTATTGAGTGATTTTAAAGTATAATTAGAATATATTTTTACCATTTTATCCAATGGTGTTCTATATAATTAATTTCACTTTGAAATTAGACATAAACAAGTGTCAATCTTTTGATATATATTGTTTCTTAAAAACACGCTATTTGTTGTGACAATGGGAATTAATTATAAAATTAATTAATGCAACTTATATGTTTTTAATTTTGTAAAATAGACATCATTTTTGAATTCGGAATATCAATTATATCTTAGGGTAAAATTTTGGCATTGTTCTGAAAAATTTCAATTTTCGATGAATAGTGAAACCACTATGTGGTAGTTAAAAAACTGATTTTTCATTTAAATGAAACATTACCACTTCTGTGATTTGATTTTCAAAAATCCGACATTCATGGTTTTCATTAGGAAGTAAAATGTGGTTCAATGGGATTAAAATAATTTTTTGGTGAATAGTAACTTTTAAGTTTAATTAATCGTGATAAAAGGTAATTAGTGAAATTTAAGGTAAATATAATGTTATAAAAATAGGAAATGACCTTGACACTTGTCCTACCCCTATTTGATGAGTCATGACCGACCAAGACAAACCATGGGTCAACTTGGGGACCCCATGGAGCCACTTTGGTAGGAAAATGACATAAATAACTTTTATTTAATATTAAAATAAAAATGTCACAAACAAGAGTTGTTTTACTAAAACAATTTTCAAATGGGGTTATACAAGTCATATTTTTTACTATAAATATTCATTAGAAATATAAAAATATTTCCTACATCATGATATTTTTTTTATAATTTTTAGACATTAAATAAATTAAATTATTTATGACATCATGATGATGATGCGATTACCTCATTAATTAATGATTTAAATAAAATGAAAAGATAATGTAAAATATAAGCATTCAACTTGTCCAAAGCCTATTGGATGAGAATATTTCAAACCCTTATCACCTTATCCTTGAATTATATAAGTGTGGGACCTTTAGAATACGAAAAGCATTTTATAATAAAGTAACATTTTATTACTTTCCAATAGTGCCCCTCCTCTTCACTTATAAAAGGCCCCCACCACTACCACCTTATTCACACCTTCAAATCCTTTTGGCTCGCCCAACCTCTGCCAAAATACTCTCCCAAATTCCCTCCCTTACTCCTAGAAGCCTCACTTTGGGCATAATTCTTCCCAAGGAAGCCTTTGGCTCAAATCAAAAGAGTTACCCGATTTTAAGGTAATGTCTTATCTTATGTTATTTTGTTTTATTTTGCTTATCCAACCACCTAAACTCTTTTAATTAATTTCTTTTGTAACAACACCAGTGTCCTCAATATACTAGGATGTTTTTATAAGAATTATTCGAGCTAAACTTACACACACCTACATCTAATGGTTAAAGAACATACTGTTTCTGTGGATGGCGAATTTCTGCCTCACGAAACGATGATTGTTCAACACTCATATAACACCATCAAAGGTGGCCATTAAGATGTCACTAAATTTATATATATGATATATAATATGTTTATGTTTTACTTAAGGTTCTGTATTTTTCATTTATGCCATACCTTTATTGTTTCCATTATGGGTAAACGCGATATTTTTATTTTAGGATGTGCGGACTACCGCCCCCTCAAAGTGATTTGAATCGTTAAACCCATATTTGGGATGTATAAAGGATGGAGTAAATGATATTATATATGATATTATACTGGAATTATAATATACCTTTATATCATTATTATTTCATTAAATATGAAATAGAAATAAAAGTAGCATTCATGCGTACGTACGGCTTATCGTCTCCATGAACGGTGCATTTCATTTCTTACCTCTAAACGTTATGTAATATTATAAATGCATGTATATACTGGATATATATGAGATATATGATATATATATAATGAATATAATTCTGGATATAATGGATATATCACCACATGAACAACTTGTAATTATAAGAAGTTTATTTTTGACTCAAGTACCAAAGATCGACATAACGACCGTTATTAACTTAAATAATTACATAATGTTCATAACATGGTAATAAGTGATATAAAAGGAATAAAAAACTTGAAAAAGGTTCTTAAGAAATTATAAATTAACTCTAGTTTATTATCCAGGAGGTTAAAGAACGGTCGAGTCAAGACAGGACGCAAGGTAAGGGAACTTCTTAACCCAATTTCTATTCTTTGGGTTAATCTCCTACTTTCAAATTATGTCATAATATTATTATGTCCTATCTTGTATTTGTACTTTTTTTATGTGTACTTATAGTGAATACACATAATAGATCTATTTTAAAAAAATGATATTTTAAGGGACTTCGTCTCAATCTCCATTCATTGCGGCATATTTTGTTTTATACACAAATTTCATTTATACTGTGTATAAACCCCTTTGACTTTTACGTTTATTCAAAATGAATCTTTTTATATGAATTGTTTTACTAAATGACAAAAAGGAATGTTTTTCTTGTC
Organism: Viscum album; assembly: GCA_963277665.1. NCBI lineage: Eukaryota > Viridiplantae > Streptophyta > Magnoliopsida > Santalales > Viscaceae > Viscum > Viscum album. The sequence continues at coordinate 694,472,079 of OY728145.1, forward strand.
TTACGTATGCGGCGACAATGACTTCTCCGCCGCCATGGCCATTATTTGGGTTTCGGCTTCCTTTACAAGCCATAACATTTTTTTAATGAAAAATAAATACAAAGTTTTAACTTTCTTTTATTTTGGTATTGAAAATGGTTTTGAAAGTGTTTTTATTATATCAATGTATTGTATTGATATCTTGTGATTGAAATGTGGAAATGTTATGTTTCCTTTATGCATGTTTTATGTGATACGATTATGTTATGGTTTATGATATGTTTAAACCTATTCATATGAGGAATGCATTGGACTTAATAAGTGACGGGTGGAGCCCGCTACAGCTCCTCGATGCATCGGTAGGTCTCATGAGACAAACTAGTGTCTTGTAACGAGGCCTTGACAAAATCTTATTTGTGGTCGTGGCACGAGGCCTTGGCTATGTGGTTATGATAGTCTGGCATTATGCATTCCATCATTATTAAAGTGGTTATTGATATTGCATGTGATTATTCGACCAGTAGAATATCCATGTGAATAAGTAAATGTCATTATATCATTTTACTTTTGCCATATTATGTTGAAGTTCATGTTTAAAATGCTTTTGTTTTAGTTATACATTGCCTTAAATGTTAATGTTTATTTATGAAGCTTCCGCAATATTGTTATCCTTACTGAGCATCTGAGCACACCCCTTTCAATGTTTTAATATTTTCCAGGATTTGAAGAAGTATTTTATGATTGACCTGTAGGGATAGTCATAAGAGGATATGAGTGTGGACTATAGAGACTTTGTTATTGTAGTTTTTTACTTTATGATGTAATGTATCACTTATGAATGTATCTAGTGTTTCCAAGGCTACTAAACTAATCGGTCTTTCGAGACTTGATCTTTTGTGATCATACTAATGTTACGAAGTAATGCACCGACTCCGGGTAACTGGGGTCGGGGCGTTACAGTTGGTATTAGAGGCAATTTAGTACTAACCTTGGAATCTAGATTTAGATAAACTCTGATTAGAGAACAGAGCCCAAAGATATACTTTGAGGATTAGTATAGAAAAACTTCCTAAAATTTTCGTATTATAGAGATTTTGTGAGTTTTCCGAGCAATACATCCATGTCTGGATACGAGCAGGTAGAGGCGGCTCTGGCACATATGTACCTAGGGGTAAAACCTGAAAACACCGCTTTGAGCTAGACTCGAACGGGAATGGGTGCACAACAACGGGCCTTGCTGCACTCTTGGTTACGACACTCCTGGGGGATATTCTTAGGATAATTCTCATTTTCTTTACAAACCACTATGAAGGGTTATGAGTATATGCTTCCTCAAAAAAACATTTTTATGATTATGAATTATATCCATAAATAGTTCAATTTATGTTATGTATTTTACAAGTATGGAATTATGTATTTTTATTCATAAACTAATCTAGTTTATGCCATTGTTTATAAATTGCGCCTAGTGGAAGGAATGGAAACCGTATCAATGCACGCACTCCGTGTAGGGATTGCCCTCCTGCTCAAGATAATTATTGTGGATCTGGAGATACAGTTGGTGTTGATCAAATTATTACCATACTGGGACAACTCACTCAGGTTATGAATAATAACCTTATTCGTATGGAGCACCCAGATCCGCAACGTGGAGGATCAATGTTAGACCGCTTCATGAGGAAAAAACCACCAACATTTAATGGGGGTACAAATCCATTAGTATCTGAGCAATGGATAAACTCCTTAGAAAAAATATTCCACGCCTTGGGGAGTAGCGAAAGGGAGAAGGTTGTCATGGCAGTCTACCGCCTCACTGGAGATGCCGATCAATGGTGGTCATTGATTCAAAATACAAAGGAAGATGAAGAAGTATCAAGTATGGAATGGATAGAGTTCAAAGATCTCTTCTTAGAAAAATACTTTCCTCGTGACCATCGAGCAGATATGGAAAGGCAATTTCTGAGTTTGAGACAAAAGGAGGATGAGAATGTCGCAAAGTATGAGGCCAACTTTACAAGGTTAGCGAGGCATGCTGCAGATTATATACGTAACCCAAGAAGTAAGATTGATCATTTCTTTGATGGGTTAAAACCATTTCTTCATCGAGCATTAGTCTCACAAACCTTCTCGTCCTACGAAGACATTGTCTCATGTGCTATCAAGATAGAAAAGGAATTCTCTAAATCTTATGACAATAAAGTAAAGTAAGAGAAGAAGAGAACAGTGGAACAAGAGGCAGATAAAAGGAAAAAGGGAAAGAAGGATTTTCCATTATGTGATAATTATTGGAATAATCACCCTGGTACTTGCCTAAAAGGAATGGGAGTTTGTTATAAATGTGGAGAAAAAGGTCACCAGGCTCGTTATTGTAAGGGAAATAAAGAGGCTATCAATGTTGAATGCTACAATTGTAGGGAAATGGGGCATTATGCAAATGAATGTCCTAAGAGTCAGGGAAAATTACCTCAGAAAAGGCCAAGGGATCAAGGACAATCTTATGTTGTTACTACAGTTGAAGTGGAATAATTAATGTATTAGTGCTTTTGGACTCAAGGATTATATTCTGGTTATAAGAATAATGTGATATATATAAGGATTGTACTGCAGTACTTGTTTTTCTTCATTAAGTTCTTAATATGATGAAGGTAATCATATTTTTAGTATGTGACAAAAAGAGAAACTTTAATTTGTTTGGGGAATCTGATGTTACAATTGATTTTGGAATTTAGAGACCTTTTAGAGAAATTCTAGACAGAGGTATTTTGGATAACTATAAAGGTTGGAATGGATTAAGTTAATCTTTGGATAGTATTGTTTAAGGTTAAAACATTTCTGAAGATTATTTTTTGTAATATTATAATACTATAGTTTTAGGAAAAGGATAACCTGTAGGGTGGGGCATAACCCGTCGCGTCGGACAAAGCTACAGGAATCGAACCCACAACCATAGTGCGATAGGCCTTTATTACCTACCACTAGCCTACAGGAAGTCCCTGGTTATTACAAAATAGATTTACTAATCTAAATGGTATGTGTTAATATTTGGAACCTTATACAATTAGGATAAATAGAATATTTTTGAGTTCTATTACCTTTTACAGTGAAAGATGGGTTTGTGGTAAAAAAAAATTAAAGAATGAAAGTCTACATAACAAGTATGTATATTCCCTTACATTCTTAGTAAATCTCCTAAATAAATTCCTCAACTTTATAAAAGGTAACTTAAAAAAAACGTTGCCGGTTAACTTTTCCAACTGGGGATTCAATGACCGTTTAACCAATCACAAGTTTTTGATTTTCTTATGGTTAACTTTCTCCTAATCCAGTGTTCTACAACTCTCCATCAGACATTTATGGTTTGTTTTTCTTCCATATCCATATTTTCATAGAATCCTAGTATGGGCTATCTCGGGTGACCTTTGTACTTCTCTTTCTTTCTTTTAATGTTATATTTTTATTAACCTTATTTCCGATGTGGGTTTTCCACAAAGGTATTTTCTATTTTCAACCTTTTATTTTCAAAGAAAAATTTCAAATTGCAAGGATGCAATTTATTGAAGGAGGGGAGAATGTAACACCCCGAGCTTCCACGATACGCTTCTCATTCAATAATGCAATAGCTTTCATTGTACGCAACTTCGAGTTCTAACACATCGCGACTAATCAAAGTAGCTGTTATGAATATTAATACCCACTTTTTAAAATTATGGAAATTTTATATTTCAAAATGGACTTCATTTTTGTATTCTTAATATCAAAATTATCCTAAGTTGAATTTTTTGTAATTTTCTAAGGACTTTCAATTTTTTATGAATACTGAAAAATACTTAAAAACAAATTTTTTAATCAAAATAATTTATAGTGATAAATTATACTATTGATTGGTTTTAAAGTATAATTAGAATATATTTTTACCATTTTATCCAATGGTGTTCATTATAATTAATTTCACTTTGAAATTCGACATAAACAATTGTCAATCTTTTGATATATATTGTTTCTTCAAAACATGCTATTTGTTGTGACAACGAGAATAAATTATAAAATTAATTAATGAAACTTATATGTTTGGAATTATAATATACCTTTATATCATTATGATTTCATTAAATACGAAATAGAAATGAAAGTAGCGATCATGCGTACGTACGGCTTACCGTCTCCATGAACGGTGCATTTCATTTATTACCTCTAAATGTTATGTAATATTATAAATTCATGTATATACTAGATATATATGAGATATATGATATCTATATCATGAATATAATTCTGGATATAATGGATATATCACCACATGAACAACTTGTAATTGTAAGAAGTTTATTTTTGACTCAAGTACCAAAGATCGACAAAACGACCGTTATTAACTTAAATAATTACATAATGTTCATAACATGGTAATAAGTGATATAAAAGGAATACAAAACTTGAAAAATTTTCTTAAGCAATTATAAATTAACTCTAGTTTATTATCCAAGAGGTTAAAGAACGGTCGAGTCAAGACAGGACGAAAGGTAAAGGAACTTCTTAACCCAATTTCTATTCTTTGGGTTAATCTCCTACTTTCAAATTATGTCATGATATTATTATGTCCTATCTTGTATTTGTACTTTTTTTATGTGTACTTATAGTGAATACACATAATAGATCTATTTTTAAAAAAATGATCTTTTAAGGGACTTCATCTCAATCTCCATTCATTGAGGCATATTTTTTTTATACAAAAATTTCTTTTATACGGTGTATAAACCCCTTTGACTTTTATGTTTATTAAAAATGAATCTTTTTATAAGAAGTGTTTTATTAAACGACAAAAAGGAATGTTTTTCTTGTCGTATATATGTGGCAACAAAGACTTCTCCACCGCCATGGCCATTATTTGGGTTTCGGCTTCCTTTACAAGCCATAACATTTTTTTAATGAAAACTAAATACAAAGTTTTAACTTTCTTTTATTTTGGTATTGAAAATGGTTTTGAAAGTGTTTTTATTATATCAATGTCTTTTATTGATATCTTGTGATTGAAATGTGGAAATGTTATGTTTCCTTTATGCATGTTTTATGTGATACGATTATGTTATGGTTTATGATATGTTTAAACCTATTCATATGAGGAATGCATTGGACTTAATAAGTGACGGGTGGAGCCCGCTACAGCTCCTCGATGCATCGGTAGGTCTCATGAGACAAACTAGTGTCTTGGCACGAGGCCTTGACAAAATCTTATTTGTGGTCTTGGCATGAGGCCTTGGCTACGTGGTTATGAGAGTCTGGCATTATGCATTCCATCATTATGAAAGTGGTTATTGATATTGCATGTGATTATTAGACTAGTAGAATATCCACGTGAATAAGTAAATGGCATTATCTCATTTTACTTTTTCCATATTATGTTGAAGTTCATGTTTAAAAGGCTTTTTTTTTAGTTATACATTGCCTTAAATGTTAATGTTTATTTATGAAGCTTCCGCAATATTTTTATCCTTACTGAGCATCTGAGCTCACCCCTTTCAATGTTTTAATATTTTCTAGGATGTGAAGAAGTATTTTATGAATGACCTACAGGGATAGTCAGAAGAGGATATGAGTGTGGACTATGGAGACTTTGTTATTGTAGTTTTTCACATTATGATGTAATGTAACACTTATGAATGTATCTAGTGTTTCCAAGGCTACTAAACTAATCGGTCTTTCGAGACTTGATCTTTTGTGATCATGCCAATGTTACGAAGTAATGCACCGACTCCGGGTAACTGGGGTCGGGGCGTTACAAATGATGTTATTTCAGTTATTGTGGATTTACTGAAAAAGATATCTCATTTATACTTTGGAAGAAAAACCATTACATTGGAGCAGTTTGGAGAAATTTAGGTTTAGTGGATAATATGTCTGCATGGAGTTCCCCTAACTATAGTTTCATATAATGATTCATGATTTACTTCTCACTTATGGATGGGATTTCATAAAGCACTTGGTACATAGGTATTGTTGAGAATGTATTTACACACATAGATAGATGGGCAGTCAGAACATACTATACAGGTTCTTGAGGATATGTTATGGGCATGTGTGATTAACTATGGTTCATCTTGGAAAAAGCACTTGGATTTATTAGTGTTCTCATATAACTGTAGTTATTATGAAAATATACAGATAGAACCAAATTAGTATTTTTTTAGTATGACATATAGATCACCTCAACGTTGGATTTAGGCTAGTGAGTCATAGTTGTTCGAACTGAGTATCATGAAAGATACATCGAAGTAGGTACAGTTGATTCAGAAACGTTTGGATGTGGCGAAGAATAGACATAAGTCATATTATGATAGAAGGAGATGACACCTATAGATTGTAGAGGCTTATCATGTGTTCCTTCAAGTGTCTCCTATGTTGGCTTGAGGCAGGATATGGAGGTAGGAAAAGTTATAGCCCAGGTTTGTTGGACCCTTTGAGATAGTAGAAAGAAATGAGCTGGTGGTGTACTGATTAGCTATCCCACAAAAAATACTATGTCATGTATGATATTTTCTATGTATCAAAACTTCAGCGGTATCACCATAACACTTCACATGTGATCAATGTGGATAAGGTTGACCTTAATATAGATTCATCCTTTGAGAAGTGTCTGATACGTGTGTTATATTGTAGTGAGAATGTGTATCCGAGAATGACTGTGCCGATAGATTGTGTGTTATGGAAACACGGATGACTAAAAGAGGAAACTGGGGAATGAGATCAAATATGAGGGCTCCATAGCCTAATAATTTGGTCTTGAAATCATAGAAAGGCTAGGGAATGCACCTCAAGGATGATCTGTTATAAGGTGGGGAGATTGTAAGATCATGACCCTCTCCTGAGTCATTTTGGGAATATTTTCATGTGCTTTTGGTTGTTTTAATGTACCATTGTTTGGATTTATTTTTTTGGGTGACATTTGGTGATGTTTTATTAATGTTTAAGGGTTGGGGTCTATGTGCGGTTTTTGAACTATTTGAAAAACCATCTTCATAAAACCAGTTAATTGTGCGACTCAAGATAGTGAGGTCCACACGGTTAGCACGTGGTTTCCACAATGGTGTTCCCCTGCTAGTGAAAAACGTGTGCACAATTTTATTTCTTCCAATAATTCTATTCAAAACTCCCCAAATCCCCAAAACACACACATTTAGACCTAAGCTCATTCTTGATGTATTTTGGATGATCCCAGAGCTTTCCGAATGGGTAATATGGGTGTTTGACATCCATTTTTCTAGATTAAAAGGTATAATTGAAGATCTTCTCTTCTCCTGATAAGTGTATTTCATCTCAATGCCTATCTCGGACATTCCTTCTTGTTTTATTGATCATTTGGTGGAGTTATCATTTGTTTCATCATATATAAATCTATGTGATGAGACATATATCTTGGATTGTAGATCTAGATCTAGATTGATTAGATTATGATATTTTGATATCTTTATTTATGGACATAGATCTAGAATCTCAGATCTACGTCATTATGCTGCTCGAATATTGGGGATTTCCTTTAGTAAAACATCCATCAACGAATCGAATTGGGCGGTCTAAATCTAATTCTTATATTCATGGAATTGATATGTATATAAAATATTGTTGAATATCTATCCTCCTTTATCATTTTTTCCTTGAATTGGGATATTTAGAAAAACCACTAGAGTTATTGATTTTTTGTTGAAATATGTGATTAGTTGGGTAATTAATTATGAGTGTAAGGGAGTTCTCTATTTAATAATTAATTTGGGAAAATTGGTTATAAGATATAGGGTTTAAAATAATGGTAATTAATTTGGAAATTAATTATGTGATATCGAACTGGCTAAGTTGAGATAATTAATAGTGAACTAATTATGTCCATTGAGATTTAGATTGAGATTATTAATTGTGGGATTGATTATGAAGAGTTTATATTTGGAATGAATAATTAATTCTAGAAAATTAATTGTGGAATATGAATTGGGATGTGTATTAATTAATTGATAAATTAATTATTTGTAAGATGCACATAGTTAATTATTGAGCTGACTAATGAAAATTATGTGTTAAGTAATAGTTGAATCAGAAATGGGATTAGGGTGGATATTTAATTGATAAATTAATTATATGACAAATAATTTCAACATGGTCATTCTAAATTGAGAAGTATAAATGGTAAAATGGTCATCTAGTTTATGAGTAAGAGAATGGGAACATGGTTATTCTAATGTGAATTCTACATGGTAACATAGTCATTATGCTTATGAGTAAAGAGAATGGGTACATGGTCATTCTATTAAGGAGTTATCATGGTAACTTTTTCATCTTACTTATGTTTTTGATATTTTTAAAATTGACAATGTGGATTATAAATGTGAAAGAAATGGTAGTTCGAGTTATGTGCTCACAATAGAATGAATCGAATCAGGTACAGATATATCATATCACCTTTAATACATCATGCTTTGGATTGAAAAATTTATTAAGATATGGTATTACTGGGTGAACACTTCAGGTTCGATACAAGATAATGTTTGTGTTCAGGTAAGAGTATCCTTTAGAACCCCTGAGTAAATGTAGTTAGATAAGAATAAATGAAAATGTGATAATATTTTTAATATTACATTGTATATATTTTCTTGTATATATTCTTGCACTATTTTTGACTGGAGATGTTTTAGACCCCATTTGTGGTGGCTTGCTGACTTGTACCCACACTCTATTTGGGAAAACTGATAGGTACCCAAATAGATTATATTGTTGCAGGACTTGGTAAGGGAATAGGTAGTAGGATAGGTGGTTGATTGGGGATAGAGCTTGGAATAAGGGAACCTTACATGGTTCATAACCCATTTGGATATTCACAGTTTGTTTATTTTCAGCTTTAGTTTACAAAATTGACACTTATACAGGGCACTATTGTTTGAAACTCGGACAAAGATGTCACATATTTCATAAAAAAATTCTTATTCTAAAGGTATCTTTATTAATTTTAAATCCAACTATTTTAAAAAAAATGGTTTCAATGACCATAAATTTGTAAAGGTTTTTTTTAACTCAACTCTCACTCATTGAGTAATAATTTCTCTTCTTAATATATTTCATACAAATAAAAAGGTTTGGGAAGATCACTTTTATTAAAAAAGAAAATATATATATATATATAATGGATATGGACATGGTCATACAAGTAGTCATTCCCTGATACAAAGATAAACCAAGGAAGATCAAATATCATAATCAAACTGATAGGAAACATCATACTCACAATACCAGTTGGTGTGAAATTCTGAGGGACCCTGAGACCTGGTAACCATAGTTTGCTTCAGATAAGAATAATATTTCCTTTATCTAGATTTCATGGGAGGAATAGGTTGAAAACCTTCATCATACATAGCAACATTTTTTACTTTGGTAAATGACTGTCCATATGACTATTTTTTGGGTAATCTTCCTATATATAATCCCATATTCCCTAGATGACCTGTGTTTCCCTAAATGTATTGATTTCATCTTGGATCCTTGATATATTCCAACCCACACCCAGATTTTGTTTTCCCTCAATTATAGGAGTGGAGTCCTACAAACTCATATCAATATCAAAAATATATCCTAGTTTAAGTATGCATTCATCTGCTTGGGAATTCACTTTTATCTCAATAAGCAATGTTACGACTATCTCTAACCCTAACCCATGAGTCACTTGTTCCACCTTCAGATATATTTCCATATCCATTTTTGATGAACCGACACTAACCAAGACATTATTATTGTTAAGAGTGGATTGTCTAACTCCAACTGGGGAAACATTGTTTTGTGCGGTCTACTTCCTCAATTCATTCCTATAATTAGCCTCATGATTCACTTTTAAGGAACAAAAAATAGAAAACAATATTCCTTCAAAATTTATCCTTTCCATTCCCAATATTTTGACACTCAAGATGAAAATCAGGAGGTCTTTAATACTGTACATTTAAAATGATATCATAATACTGTTATTAAATAAAAACATTTTTGATCAAGTAAGAACCTATGTAAATCTCCCCTGATACCATAGCATACTGAACAAATTTTGAAACCTCAGTATTCCAATCAATTTTAATTGGGATTCCCACAGTTGAAAAAATATCAAATAAAATATTTGGATGTGACAAGATCCAATTAGGACCAATAAATTTGATTCATTTTATTCCTCTAGTATTTTATAGGAAAAAGGGGTTAAATATATAATCAAACTCTCAAAATCATAACATACAAAAATTTATAGAGATTGAACAGTTCTCCCATTCCCTTAAATTCATATCCTCTGATCAGAAAATGGCGTGAATGAAACCTCAACCTAGAAGAAAACGTCTACAACTAGAAAAACCCTATATAGAGGTTAGCTTCTAGAATAATTCATCGATTTTCCAAGATTTTAGTCCAGTACGAAGAATGATTATAGAAATTATAGAGTACTTGCATATTTTAAATCTTTTTCCAATCACTTCCCTATTAGAAATCATTGTGAGTTTTTCAAATTTCTTGAAAATTATATATAGATAAAAATATTTTACATGAGTAGAATATCTAATGTTAGAATTTAATTCATTATCCACAATATAAGATTGGGACTTCTTCCTAGGATTCAGATTTTCAGAATTATTAGCCTCTATGGAAAGATCAAATGGACTGACCATCCCAACATCTATTGTTGTTACTATATGAAGAAAACAATAATGATTGACCAGTTCATCCACCAAAGAAAATTGATGTCAATTATTTTAATGTGCCTCAGATCACCAAGAAATACTCAGCTATCATTGTAGATATGCATATTTCGTCTGTTCGAGTCACCACAGCTTCAGCTGCTGCCACTTAAGCCACCACCATAGATCTACTTGGGAAACTTACTCTGGTTGGAGAGACATCATTTTTTCAATATCTGAATAGATATGAACCAACAGTCACCCCAACCATCAGAGAATCATCTCGTCGAGCACAAATTCCATTATCATCCTCACCTCTGGCCACATGGCGGTTCCAAGAAAGTGGGGGATTTCCATTGATGATATATTTTAATCTGATGGAATAGCCATCATAACGCATCCCTCAATCCCTCACCATTACAATTATCAATTAGCTGGTATCACATATTTTATATATATTTTTTTAATTATTACATGTTATTGTATTATATGGCATTTTCCCTTTGATTACCAAATGTTTACAATTTTCCACATAAAACTATTTTTAGAATTACCTCCCTTCCTAAACTATATACTCTGAAAGGTACATTAGTAAATCAAATCTATTTCCTTGTGTTATGTTGTTTTCTTTGAACATAAACATTAAATACAATCTTTATTAAAAAATTTACAATAATACATTATTTTTATTTTTATCTAAATTGTGAAAAATAATCTTCTAATTCATTTATTTATTATTTATCATTCTCTCGCATAAAAGTATAAGGATGTCATGAATAGATCTCCATCTGTTAATTAGTTATTTTGTTAAATTAATTTTCCTTACATAACACTAATGTTCTACTTTCATATTTTTTAATCCAAGTATGTATCATTTTATGAAATCATAATAATTTCCTTAATTACATTTAAATGATATGTTATATTACTCATTTTAAAATGTTTGTTTTCAAAAATGGTATTTCAAAATATAAAAACAACATTTCCTTTTATAATATGATTATTTATTGTTTCTCCACATTTCATGAAGAATTTTTTTTCTATTCATTAAGGATATTTTTTGGATAAAATTTTTAAAAACAAATTATTCTATTAGATTTCACTTTTTATATTTTGAAAATTACTTTAAAAATGATTTATAACTCCTTACATTTAATAATACATAAAAAAATTAAAATATAATACCATGTTTTAAATTCAATATACATATTTATCTAATGGGATATATATTCTATTGAGGTAGACATGCCGGGATTTGAAACGATAAAACAATGATTCAGATAAGAGTAAATGAAATAAAAATAACAAGAACACAAGGATTTATATAGTTCGGGAATAATCCCAACATCTTAAAAGAGGAAGAAAATCTCTATAATTCGAGGGCACAATTTATAGGATATTCCCACATACACACTAAATAACCATATCCAGAGAATGGGATAATGTAGAGGATGATTCACTATTCCACCAACTTCCAGAAAGTTTATATCACTATAATGAAATGCAGTCACCTATGTAAAAATTCCAACATTGGTTGTCGGCTAGAAGTCCATAGAGCTATAGTGAATTGTGGCTGGAAATCCTCGTCGCTATAGTGATAGGAAGACACAAAAGTCAAAAGTGTTATGGTGCTGTTGTCAAGATGCCCACAGAGCTATAATTTTGTTGACTATGAATTCCTCACTAGTACATTGCCTTATTGATATCGGTTGGTCAGCTCTACTACAATGGTATGATTTTCTACACTTCCCTAAAGTTTGGGTCAGTCCCTTCGGCCCCTGGATCTCCATAGTAGGGGGGAATTACCCCTTGCATGTCCCAAAAAGCTCACCGCAGTGCTCAACCCCTGAAATATTTGGGCAGATGTGTAGTATGATCCAAAAGTATTCATCCCAACCAGATCAGGCTACACCAATCCAACATCTATGATGGTATGTTTTTTGGACCTCCCCTTTATATTATTTGATATTGTTCCTCTTTGGGTGATTGAATTTTTTATCGATTGATCTATTTTATTTCATTATTTATATGATACATTTTGAAATGAAATGTGAAACACATTATTATTCATTGGTCATAATGACATGATGTTTTGATGCTTTCATATGGAAATCATTTGTATAGATAAAAATTGAGTGATTTTTCACCCAATATAGCCCTCCAATTCATTTAGTAAATCATTAAAACTAATTATAAATTATTGAATCAATTTGTGACATTTGATCCCAAATAGGAAGTATATAGGTACTCCTGATCCACTATGTTAAACGTGTTGTGATGCATTATCCAAAAGGTTTTGTTTATTTCAGTTATGTTTATTCTACAAAAAATTTGATTGGTAATAATGTTATGATCCCTTGGTCATAATATATGTCTCATTTTTTTCTAATATTTATAATAATTTATTTTTTTCATCAAATGATTTTATTTATTCTCATATCATTATGATGAAACACATTTATGGTTCCATGTTATTTTAATCAAATAATTTTCTCCTCATTATGTTACCCCATTAGATAATGTTTTCACCCTATGTAACAAGTTCTTATAATTATTATTCTCTTAATGATCATTTTAACTCACACATTTCATATGATTCCTTTTTCCGGGTCCTGATGATAAGTTAAACATGTGAGACATCTAGAAGAATATATATATTATGACAAAATTATAGGTAAGTTCACTAAAGAATTGTGAAATACGTCACATATATAGCTAGTCTCAAAATAACATAAACCACTGGATCCATGATATGTTTAGATTATTAGGTAATCTAACATTAAATTATAGAAACTAATTAAAAGAAAGGCAGTTTTTGTTTGGCCACTATTTTTTATATCAAATAATTGTATACTTATTTTTGATGATTAGATTATTTATTTTATAGATTGTGTTTATAGAACCAATATAAAAATACTAGATATTTTTAAATGTATAGTATGATTTAATAAAACATTGTTAAAGTATTTGGCATGTTTATTATCTTAAAATATATCCTCATAGGGATATTGGAAAGTGGATGTTGCTTTGCCATAGATGCACCTAACAGTAATCATCCAAAAAATGGTTGGTTGTGAATTTTATTAACCACCACTATGATTCATGATGGGTGGGTCTATCACTATACACTTATAATCACATACTTAGGGATATTTTTTAGATGATTATATTACAATTAAAAACCATTATAATGGATTTATTTACCAGTTACATTGAAAAATAAGGTTAATAATTGTGAAATAAAAAAATTTAATTTAATCATGTTTGATCATTGAAAAGTATTTGATAAACCATTTGTGATATAGTTAAAATCAATTCCCCATATATTTAAAAGATAGTTTCATTAGAAAAGACATATTATAATAGAGATTTAATATTCATATGATCACTTAAATTTATTATACTAATTACCATTTTGAGTTTTAACATTTTTTGTAAGAGGGTCACAATAATGAAGCTGATAATGGTATGTATCTTGAAGTAACTAATCCTTATGACCCTGAATAGAGAATACATAAATGATTTATAATATATGTTAACTATTATTATGATGGAAACTATGAGTTTCATAGTCATACATATGGTATTGTGGATGATATATTAATTTAAATTATATCTCGATAGCCTTATCTATTATCATTTGTGATTTATATTTAACAACAACATTTTTGGTTAATCTAAAATTTATGATGACTACAAGAAATATAAAAGGATTATTATCCATTATATTATTTATGGTTTTTATAATATTGGGGTTGATAATTGATTAATGATATTTTTATTGAAGTTCATCATATTTTTTGGATTTAGGTAATATATTGGATTATGTGTGATTTTATACCATTTTAGTGTAAATGATATAGAAATGTTTTGAAGGAAATTATAATCTCAATGTGGTTCAATGTATTAAATATTATAACGGTTTTGGAGAAGGTATTTTTTGGAGATTATATTATTATGAAATATAAAAACATGGTTTTATGATTTTATGAATGATTAATGATGTTTTTGTAAGGATAAGTTATTTATTATTTTCTAAATGAGTAAGGTAAACATCAAATAAAGTGGTTTTATCTAGAAATATGGATATGTTATGATTAACCTCACCGAATTTTATTAGAGCATAATTTTTAAAATTGTGAGCTTATACATTATTTAAGGGGGTAGAATGTAATTAACAATGATATCACTGTAAATTTTATTAGATATATAATATACTAAATAATTTGTTTCAAAAATTATTCCAAAAAATAAAAACAAATTATATATTCAATATGTCCATTAAAACATATCCATTATATTATTAGGTAAAAATTGTTGTCTCCATATTTAAAAATCAATAAAAAGGTGGGATGAAATTTCATCTAGAAGTAGAAGTCGTACTTATGAATCTCAATTTTTGTAATCATGTATGGGATGAAAATTATATTGGGTTTCCCGTAAACCAATATCATGTTAAAACACAAGAAATTATAGTTTGAAAAAAACTATATAATTAAGAAGTTCATGCTCATGAAGATTTCCATAATTTTCATACTTGCTAAATCAGTACCCTAAACTAAATCTAGAGATTATCTGATGCATATGTATTAAATAATAATCAAATTTGGTTATGTAATTATAAATAAGGATGATCTCAATTTGTATAAAAAATATTTATTTATAAAGACATATAATTATTTCTTTCACATATTAGAAGGCCTTTTTGGCCTAATAAAGTTTATGCTAATAAAAGTAGTTTCGATAAATTGTATTTTTATTTTTAGGAAATGAATTTATTATGGTTAAATAGTATAAAATAAATGTTTATTATAAAAATATTAAATTAACACTATATAATTTAGTATTTTATTGGAAAAATAACATTTATTATTCGAAAAGTTTTTTTCTTATGAAAACTAGTTTTCACTATATTTTATTATTTTATATAAAAGTAAAAAAATATAAAAAGGATATTTTTTAGAATAAATTTTATTTTTATGTTTTTCATCAATATTTCACCATAATTTTAATTTTTTTAATTTTAATAAAAAATTTATTTTTAAATTAATATTGTAATATACCATTTTTTTCAATTACTGAGATAGTTGTGCCTTTATTAATGTATAAGTATGACATATATATCTATGAAACCTTTATATTTAGAAAATATTTATTTTTTCAATTTCATTATACATTTTAATAATTTTATTATTGTTTACCAACCTATGTTTGATACTTCGAACTCATGAATTTTTTTATCACAAATTGTTTTATTAAAGTTATAAATTTATTATAATAAAATAAATTTTAAACTTTGTTAAAAATTGAATCATAAAAAATCTATTTCATGTTTATACAAAATATTTCCAAATTATATAATACAGAAAACAATATTTTTAAGATTAATGATTATGTTACATTGTGTAAAGATTAATTTCCATAGTAAAAAATAAAATGGAATAGGTAATAATTTAAGTGAAAAAGGGACTGAATAATGTTTAAATAAGGTTTAAAAACATGGTTCAAGATATATAGACTATATATATTTTCCAACCCAATATTTCTAAAAACATTTAGATAATTTTCTTTGAGTGTGACATTCCAATTTTTAAATGTTATGGGTATTTAAAAAAATATTATCCCTTTCACTTATAAAATTGTCTCTCCTATCCTCACATCCTCTGACACCACAAACCCTAATGGTTTGGAAAAAAATGAACCCCAAAAAACCCCTCAAAATTCGTATACACCTTAACTAGAATATCGTATTCTCAAAAGTTCATCCCTCAAGGTATTAACCCGTATTATAATGGATCCAGTTCTATATGTGTTATATATGTTCCTTTCCTCCCTTTCTAATTTGTATATATTTATGTTAACTAATTATATAGAAAATTAAATTGCACCATATTAAAATGATCAAATATTTATTTTTATTATACTTATTTGTTATAATATTGACTGTATAAATATTAACCACCTATATTTTTTCCATTATAAAAAGTGATAATGTGAATCGTTCTTGTATGTGGACTACCACATCTATAAATAAACGATTTTATTTTTAAATTACTATATTAATTGATAGTTAAAATATTCGGTTAATTATATTAATATCATTATTATTATATGAATAATTTTATTGTAAAAAAATTAAAAACCTACTAATGATAAGAAAACTAAACATTCCTAATAAATTTAATCATCTAAAAAGAATCATAATAGGAGGAAACAAACTCTTAATTCTAATTAATGGATTTCAATATATTGTAATATCATTATAATTTTTTAAAATTTTGATATATCCCACATATATAAACTAAATAATATCATTATTCTACTTTAATTGTGATATTTATAATCATCCGTGAATCATTGTATGTTTACCTTTGGCCGAATTAACCACCAACTTGAATAATGATATAAATATTTTTCATAGATGATTATGAATAAATAATTAATGGTATTATATAATATAAATATGCACATAATTATTTGTTTCATGTTCTATATGGGTTATATAACTAATTAATTTATTGATTAATAAATAACTCTTCATTGGTTATGAATCATCAACGATTTCTTGTTTTCGATCTCATCTTATGGGATAATGTCTAGAGCACTCATCAAAGAAAATTTAAACATCATAAATATTTATAAATAATCCATTATAGAAAAGTAAATTATTTTGGATATATGAGATTTTGAATAAGAAAAAATATAGTCACATCTCATACAGAACTAGTATAACCATTTAAATTATAAACACCTGAGGTGCAAAATAGGTAAAAAATAACTAGTTTATGTATATGTATAATTATTGGGGAGTATAATTGGTTATATTTATGATGACGATAATTTGGAATATAATTAATTAACATAATTTAATTATTCTGGATGTTTGGTCTATGTGCGGAATGAATCTGGACCAATGTAATGTTTTTGTCTCAAATTCATCTCTTTGACACTTATTTTACAATATGAGCCTAATGTCTTTTATGTTGACAATGATAAACCTAATTTTTATATTATATCATTAAATAACTTTTAATCCTTATAGGTTATGTTCAATTTGAAGATATATCTTTCAAAAGTTTTTTTAAATGAACCTCAATATGTGGGGTTTCTTGCTAACTCAATTCTCATTAATTGAGTTATAAAATTTCATCATCAACATATTGCATATAAGTTTTGAAAATTTTGAATTGTGATTTTTTTTATATGTGAATGTAAATTATAATTCTACGGTATTTATTTTTTCCACATAAACCACTTTTCAAAAAAAAATCATTTCAGAGTCTATGATGTCCATAAGGGACTTTGGTAACTCAAATTTATTCATTTTAATTATATTGTTTCTTTTGAACTTAAATATTAAATATTATAATAATTATTTGATAAACTATTGTATGAAAAATTATATATATCTATAGAAAATGTCTCTTTTTATTCAAATATTATTGATGGATCATTCTATCATATAAAAATATTCTTTTATTCAGAACAAACCCTTGTCTCTTAATTGACACTTTATTTCAAGTCTATGCATTCACCTACCACCCATGTTCTCATTTTTTATAAATTAAATTATGTATAATTTAAATTTAACATATTAATTTTCATTAAAACATTTTAGAAATATGTTTTATTACTCTTTGTTGGTTGTGGGTTTTCAACAATAGTACTAGAAAATATGAAAATAGATTTTCAATTCCAAATCAGATGTTTTATTTTTGGATCCAAATTGCCTATATAATTCTATTATTCATTTATCAAAGATATATTATTTTGTATTATCTTTTAAATAAAATATTCCAATTTTTTCCACATTATCTATTTTTAAAAAGACATTTTAAAATGATATAAAACTAATTTCTTTTGAAATTATTTAAAAATATCTAAAACAATTCCTTGATTTGTCTTCAATGATATTTTTTATCTCAACGGATAAATATTCCATGATGGTAGGTTTTATAATCTACCAATTTAGACAATTTTATGAATTTCGTATATGGTTTAATAGACTTGGTATCAATCAATATGGTTTACGTGGTTATTTATGGGATATATTTTTAAATTTTTGGTGAAACCCATTATTATTCCATGTATTTATCAATGTGATGGTTAGATATTTTCACGGGAAAAATGTTTATATATATTATTTGACTAACTGGTGGCCCATATATAACCCTCTATTTCATTGAGTAAACCTTTAAATATAGTGATATAACTGTGAAATAAGAAGTGTGAATGTTCCCAAAATGGGAAACTAGTATGGATCCAAATCCACTATATAAATTAGGTGGTGTTACCAAATATACTATAAAATTCAATTTATTAATATGTTTGATCCCAAAAATATGTGATATGTGACTATGTTTATCTCCCTTGATCATGATTTATGTCTCATGATTTCACATAATAACACTAGGTTATACATTTGATCATATGCAATTTCATGGTCTTATATCATTAAATGAAAAAATTATATTATTCCATTTGATGTGTATCATTTATTTTTCTCCTTATTATTTTAGATAATATTCTCATGAACTCACCCTAGGTAACAAGTTGTTATTCTCATTATTCCCTTATTGTTTTTTTGAACTCAAACCATTTTTATGTTTCTATTAAATATGTCAGGAGGATGAGTTTAACTTAATTGATGTATAGGAGAAGATCATGTATGCTTTAATTAAGGGAAAATTCTCCCATGAATTCTGTAATAAGTTTAAAATGTAGTTAAAATCCACATATTTAAGTAATATATTTCACATGTAATTTTTTTAAATATTTTTTGGAATATTTTTAGTTTTATGAACTGAGTCGACATAGGATATCAATGCTTGGGGATCCTCGGAGTTGATATAATAAAAAGTTTAAATAATTTATTTCCAATGTGAACAATACTTATAAAATAATTGAAATACTCTTGAATGAATCCGCATATGGGAAATTTAAGAATACCATTAAATAAGAAATGTGGGTTTTACCCTAGGTGCAGCATAACCGTTGTGTACATAAAGTGGTTGGTATAATATTGATTATTTTCATATTGATAAATATATTAATAAAAAGTAATTTATTTATTTATTTAATTTTCTTGAATTAGTTCCCCAATATTTAAACCTAGTTATTTAAAAAATTTAGAGTTATTCAAATAAACCAAATATTTTGAGAGAGTTTGGGTGAGATATGTATCATACATCAAGATGATATTGGATACATGAATGGTATAGATGAGTTTATATTCTCTAATAGAGTTAATATATCACAAAATAAAAAATTAAAAAGAAATTTTATTTTGTGGGGATCAATCCAAACATAATTCAGTGTTATTGTTAACATTTGTTTAACCCTGATTTTTCATATGAGGTTGAATTTGAATCATTATATTTATACAAATTTATCTAACTTTTGATCATTGATTTGTGGTCATTGTTTTAATTTAATAGAATTCATAATGTATAATGATTTAATTATTCCATTCATTCGATGATTATATAGAAATAGATTTATTCTATCTCAAACGATAGATAATATTAATTCTTCACATATATATTTTTTCATTTTATATACTTTTTCTTTGTAAATTCATTAGCATTATTACTTCTATTGGGGGTATGAAGAATACCTAGAGACTTATCATTGCACAATCAATATTTTTGGAAATGGATCATTTACATGGGACTAGATATTGGATTGATAAATTGTTTAAGGATTGATACACTATAACTAGAGTTCATAGTTAGATTATAGATGGATCTGGTGTACATAGATCATATGTTTCAGAGTTTGGAAGAGCATCACATTTTGATCAAATCAACAGCAAATCAACTTTCCAGAATTTTTCCACTAGTGATAGATTGAGTCTCAACGGTCCAATATCCAATCTCCATGACATTATTCAGGTGGAAATAGTAAATGATGTGATTTGTATTATATGTCTGAATATTTATAGTGTTTAAAAAAATTGAATTATAGTTAATGTAGTTATGATGAAAAAACAACATGTAGTCTCTTGTTATGGAACCTAGGGTTTCATAAAAATTAAATATCAGATGACTTTTGGTCTTACCACACATTATGTTACTAGGACCTAGTGTCTCAAGGTGTTCATTTGGGGTACATTGTACAAGCATGGTTGTTCACACAGGCATGACTAGAGTATATGGGAAAAACATTGTTCATTTTCACATAAACATCTAGAGTAGCCTAACAATTCCATGTACACAGGCACAACTAGATTACATGTTCATGGGACAATGTACGTGGTCTTGAGATGGATTAAATGGGTATACATTGGGTAATCAAGACATTTTTTGTAATCTCTATACATTCCATTTAATTTTACCCAAGTAGGTTGAGGCCATCATTTTAATTAACATATACCATTATCTATAGGGTATTCAGCTTATTCCATCCCTATGAGGGTATGTTTAGGGATCATGTCATGTGTGTAAGATGTGTCCCCATCATTGGGATTTTTCTACGATAGTTATGTATCCCTATGTGTTTCCTGAGGTGTGATCTCTTATCATTTATTCTTCCCGATGTAGTGTGTCATATCGCATTACCTATATAATAAGGAATTTCATATGTTTCCTAGATGGTTATTCTAATTAGGGTATGGTGTCCCCCATCTACCTTGGTCTAATAAACTTTCCTTTCATCGACATCATATGAGTTATTGTGTACATTTTCTTCAAATAAAGGACTTATGTTCATGTACACTCATATGTAAAAAATACGTGATAGAAAGAATCGGAGAGGGAGTTCTCTCATAGGATCATTAAATTGAAGAGTCAAGTAGAATTCAAGGCTTGCAGTATTGTTGTGACCTTATATTTTAACTTGGAGTATATATTGACTATCTCTGGGTTTTTATTTTTGTGCATGATTTTATGATTGAGATGTCATCATGATGGTGAGAAGAATACTCTAATGATTTATGTTTGGTGATTTCTAAGTTTCATAATGGGTATTTATATACTCACTCTGATTTGATATCTACCCACACATGTCATGTATTTTAATGTTGATATAACGTTCAGTGGTGGCCTAGGTTGACCATGAATAGGTGGATCATATTTTTGTTAGATAGATAGTAGTTATTTCCATGAGTGCATTAGAGAGTAATCCCCTACTTTTTATCATGTTTGAATATTTTACATATTATAGTGGGATTTTATGTATCACTTTATATTTTCTTGTACCTATGCCATAATACGGAATGTGAGATTGATTTTTTATGAATTTTTGTATCATTTATAATGTACTTTTTGGTATTGTATTATTGGTTGGATATTTTTTGGTGTACATATTCAATGGGGTAAGGCCATTCTTATGTGTGGTATTATTACTCAATACTTATCATTAGCCCCTATCCTTTGGATCTAGGATTGGGGTTTTAGACATGATTTACTGCCATCTAGGAAGGACTCAATGAGTTAGTTCATGACATATTATTGTCAAAGGAGGGCATCCTAATATCAATGTTTATAGATTGTATAGTTATGAGTTTCAGTTAGTGAACTATGGAAAACGTGTTAAACTGTCTCATGATTTCCTCCCAGGATAGAGAACTAGATATTGGTTTTGAGGCTGAGGTATCGATCAATGTGAAATTTGATAACATTCTTGTTGACTCCGTACATTTAGTTATTGGTGGTAGTGATAACATGGGTACATGAATCATTTAAAAATGATTTTTGGTATATATTTCCTTTTTTCATCTCCTTTTATATACTCTTTGATTATGGTATGCCTTAAATTTATATATTTCATCCATGTTGAAATTCATCTATGATATGATAACACTATCATGAGGATGATATTACAATTTATTATGTCTCAGTTTGTGGTCTATCAAAATAGGTGGAACCTTTTGTTCATTTTCATATATTTACACCACTTGTTGAGGTGTAGGATTAACCATATGTACTTAATGATGGTCTGTGTAGGCTAAGATTCGGTCATTTGTTTCGTAGGTAGTGAGCCCTTATTTTTCTGGGTAAGCTAGAACATTCTGTAGTAGAGGGATGAATTGAGTGTATTTCATATGTTTTCCACATTTTTACAACCCTTCCCATTCATATGGTTGTCCTAGTATTGAGATTAATACATGGATCTATAGGTATATGGTGGTGAATAGTGACTTAGATGCATGACGAGGAATCTCACTCTTTGATGAAGTTTAATAATCTCTTATGAAATGAGTTCTACCCAGCCTTATTGATAGTAGCATGTATCCAAACAATTTTTGAGATGAAGAAGTGTATCTTTATAGAATAATAATATATGTTGAGGTTCACTATAATCCTATTATACTACATGGATATAGTACAAGATTCGTTATTTTGATCTTACCTCATCAATCATTGTATTCATCAAGATATCTGGGATGAAGTGATTTCTATTTTCCTTCTTACTTATTATAGAGCACTCATGTCATCCTTGATATTGGGGAGATTCTTGGATGAGAATATGCTGATGATTGGTGTTTTTAGTGGTGACCCAAGAGTTGAAACATTGGAATCTAATGGACAACATCAGATGAAGGGTTCCAAGCTTGAGAGGAGCATTATGAGACAGTCATAGGATAAATTTTATACTTTTAGTGATAACATTACTAATCCAGTCAACTGAGGGAGAGGTATTGTTACTCTTGTGATGGTTGGGAACATATTAAGTTGTATTTTTCAACCAACCATTTAGATTTCATAGAGGATATCAACGAACTATATAAAAAATACATTATCTAGATCAGGGAGGTCCTCATGGATATAGATGTAGGAAATGAGCTAGGAGAGAATCATGAGGTGGCAGGTGATTTGATCTACTTCCACCACAACTTCTATTAAGTGGTCCACTACAGGCTCAGGGAGACAGTGGTTAGGGAATACGGAAGTCGAATACATTAGATTCTTATGACCCATAAGTGTAATGGATGATATAAGGTATGATATGTGTCTTCAATAATTTTTTTAATGTACTGATAGGCATAACAGTGAGTTGTTATTCTCTTGCCACATCCCTTATTTTTTATCTTTATATTCATGTTGATTTGTTGGTTGAAACTTTATTTTTGGAAACTCTTACTGGAGTATATTAAATGATCACACACTTCTACCGACATCGTGTCTAGGATCCTAGAATAGATAACATCAATCGGGATACTTTTCAATGTGGTGATGGGGTTTTATTCCATTATACTAGGAATGATCCGTATATCCATTATCCATGTAAATAATGACTAATTTAGGCATATGATATGATGCTTATAAATTTATGGGATGATGGTTTCTTTAATTTATAAGATTAAAACCCAATAAGAGATGGGTGAGATCATTCGTAGGAGGATACAACTGATTACTAAATAGTTGTATAATATTAATGTTAGAGAATAAGATGTTATTGGATTTTAACATCATACAATTGTGGTATAATATGAGGATGCCTTCCCATATTATGATTTGATCATACCTCGCAACATGGAAATCAATTTCATATGGAAATTTAATTATGGACTACCCAAGTATATATGGAATCAATTAAGATGAATCTTGAAGAGCTTCAAGAGATGAATATATGATCGGAGGAGTTTTAGAGTATGGGAATTTTCAGAAAAAGTTTTTCACCTTGGGTTTCCAATATTTTTTTCAAGAAGGTGGGGAACATGAGGTTTTATGTTGATTAAAATATCCTAAATTATGTTACCAAGAAAATTAGTTATACACTACTCAGACTATTTTACCTATTCTACCAGTTGAATGGTGTGAAGTGGTACTCAAATATTTACCTGATGTTGGGCTATCACCTACTCTGAATTCAAGATGAGGATACACAATAGATGGAATTAAAATGTCTCTATGGTCAATATATTTATTTACTAATGCCTATTAGCATGAAATATTGCAAAAAAAATAGTTAATAATTCTCACCAAATAGATCATTCATCATTTTTTGGACTGGTACATCATTCCCTTCATCGATTAAATCTTGTTGTATTTAGTATCCGGAAGGATATGTGACAAAATTATGGATTGTATTGGACAAACTCAGAGGGGACCAAATTTTGGTAATCTCTTGATGCTTCTGATCATGATTCTAGATGTCAACCACTTTGGACACATTATCTCTGAAGATGGAGTAGTAGTAAATCCAACAATGGTTAAGTTGGTTTTAGTATTGGATCCACACATGCCTTTTTTCTAATGTGTGGGATTTCCTTAGGTTTATAGGATACATTAGGATATTTATTTTTTATTTATTCAAGATTTCAATGGACATGACTATTTTTATCAAAATATTAATACATTTATGTGGTATGAGAGGTGACATTGCGAATTTTAGGTGTTTCATCAAAGGTTGTTGAGTTCCACCATCATTGGGTGGATAGAGGTGGGTGTTCCATATATAGTGGTCTATGATGACTCTAGAAATAGACTTGGGGGTGTTCTAATTCATAGAAATTTAGTGATTATCTGTGGATATTTTTAGTTGATACACGATGATTAGAACTAAGTATCCAATTATCATGATCTTGAAGTGGTGGTCCTTTTGATAAATATGTTGTGAAACTACCTTATGGGTGAGTGGTGTATCATCAATTCTGAGGTCAATATTGTAAATTATATTTTCATATAATGATCATAATAATGGATTTCAAAGGTTTCTAGAGTTCTTCTATTATTATTAATTTGTGATAATCTATACTCTTAGGAAGGGGAACATGGTGGAAAAGGTTCTCAGTTGGATATCATATTCACAATTATTGATATAGGTGTCTAACTATTTAGCTTCATTACAGTGGCACTACGTGGAAGAGTACAGTTATACATACAAACAATCGATGGTTATAACACAACAAATATTATATCTAGTTAGGGGGATCTGTATGGAGATAGTAACTATGAAAAATGTGTGTGTTTAGATTTTTACTAGGAATCATGCTCCATAAACTTATAAAGGTATAGAGTATGTCATCCTTTATTTAGGGTGGATAATGGGTCCATGAAACGGTGGGATGATTTAGTAATGAAGTCTGATAAATCCCCATTACATGAATATCTAGGTCTAGTGACGATATATGAGGACCTTTGACGTTAGTTTATGAGGCCAGTGATGATGTGGTGTGTAGTTGTGTTTTGATTATGGATGACTCACTTGTCAAATCCTGAAGGTTGATCACCTAGTTCCATTGGGTTTTGATTAACCCATTTATGTTCCAAAGTGGTCATGGGATGGATTATATATAGGCTTCATGATGATTCTTACATTATCATCTATTGGGAACGATGATATTTGGGTGATCGTTGACCAACTCAAAAATTTTGTCGAATTTCATTCCATCTGAGTGAAAATTTTAGTGGATAGATTTTTATTACATTATTTTTAAGAGATATTTTGATTCAAGGAGTCACCTAGTTTATCTTTTGAGACCATGGTTATTTCTTCAAATTAGGGTTATTGATAGGATTTCATGGTTCCATTGGAACTTAGTATCATTTGGAAACATAGTTTTACCCTTAAATAGAAATTCTGACATAGCAGACCATTTGGGTTCTGGAGAACATGCAGCCCGCTTACCTGATTGAATTCAAATGTATTTGGGAGGATCAAAAAACCTTGGTGGGTTTTAATTATCAAATCATTCATCACTTTAATATTAGTGTAACACCATTCAATGCCTTATATAGGATACATGTATGGTCCACATTCTTCCAGAGACATCCAGTGGAGCCACCACTAATGGGCCTGGATTTGTTAGGATCATTAAAAAATGTATTCAGATCATCAAAGTGTGTATGGGGACTACCTAGGCCTATCTTAATTCTTAAGAGTACCGAAGATTGAAAACTACAGTGTTTGTGGAAGGAGAACACCTATTACTAAAGTTAAAACCTCCATTGGGATTACATAGATTAGACATGGTGAAATGTTGACTCCATGAATAATTTTCCCTTTATATATACTCTATAAGGTTAGTGATGTGGTGTACTACTTATCCAGACCACAGCAGTTTGTCTGAGTACAAAATGACTTCCATGACTCGCATTTAATGAGACATGTGGATAACCTATCACATGTTATCGACTTGGGTGAGCGGAACAATAAGTATGGATCTACCTTCAAAGATGAAAATATATATATATTTATTATTAATGGTAAAAGATCCTATATTGTTAATTTATTCCTAGTTTCAAGTTTTTTGGTATAAAATGAATCTCTTGGACATCACCAAGGAGTGAAGGAACCATATGTGAGTTATGTACCATCATCTTTTTTAGTATGATTTTTTCCATTCAGGATGAAAATATCTAATGTAGGGGGAATTTAACGACTCTATTTTTTTCTTCTAAAACATTGAAATATGATAAGGAATGTTTTGGGGATAGTTATGAAGACGGAATATGATTCGAGAGCCCATGGAATCTCAAAGATGATATAATAGAACTATTAAACATATTATTTCACACATGTGAAACTTTTATGAAATAATGTATTAACTAATGAATGGTGTATTGGATGGGAATTTTTAGAATATCCTTAAATTTGTTATGTGGGTTTTACCCTGGGTGTGAAATAACCATTTTGTGCATTAGGTGTTTGGTTTAATAATTGTTGTGGGTGGATTGATAAATAAATAAGTAAATAAAAATTATTATTTATTTAATTCGAATGATCTTGATTCCCTCTATTTAATCTCAATTATGGGAAAGAACTGAAGTTATCCTCATAACCATTGGTATTTGGAGAGAGAATATAGGGGATATTTTGTGTATGTTAAAAACATATTGGATTGATAATCAATATCTAAGAGTTATTTTACAAATGATGTTCATGAATTTCATCAATGATAATGATGTGTAATTTTTTTTCATCCGCAAACAAACCAAATTTGAGTTACAAATTTTTTATTTTCTATTAAAACCTATTTTTCTATAACATTTCAAAAATGCATAAATATTTCTATCAAGTTGATTTGAAGGACGATCATTAATTTATGGGTATTTTTTTATCTTCCCAGAATTAAGAATATATATTTTTTATACACCCAATTCAATGATTATTCATAAATGGATTGAGAAAATCCTAAATAATATCTACAATTTATTCATCAAATTTGTGGGTTGGGATTCTCTCTACTTATTATTTATGTGTTCAGCATCGGTATTCCTCTATTCAAAGGATTGAAAAATACATACAAAATGGTCATTTCTTAATCAATCATGGGAGAAAAGAATCTTTTCCATGGGTCTGAATTTGGGATCGACAGCTTGGTTTATGTGAGATAGGTTGTGGCAGGATATCATATTTGGGTCAAAGGTGGATGTGTTAGTTTTTCATTCATGGGATGCATTATTAGGCATAGCAGTGTGAGGAGATTGTGCCATAAGAAGATTGGATGGTTGGAATCTGGCCACCAATGATTGATTAGGAAAATTTACCCCTAGATCAAGGATCCACATGGTGATATATGGTGGAATAAGTTGTAGTGGTTTCATAGAAGAGACATGTAAATACTACAAATTTTTTTGGAAAATATCATGTTACATGGTGAATTTTTTTGATGAATGCCTGACATGTTGTCACATAATGTAGGTGGAAGGATTTAATGAAAAATAAAAAACACATGTTGTGAGGTCATAACACATGTCATGTGACTTGATGTTGGTGGTTCAATATATACCTTGTGGTACATTAGAATCAGGATGACTAGGTACACTGGAATAACCATAACACATGGGTATGTCCTAGTACATAGGAGAATACATAGCCAGTATACCCAGACACAACCAAGTATACTGAAATGACCCGAGTGCATGGGAATGTGATAATGTATACTGAGTACATGAGAAGATTTTTCATATCCAAGATAATCCATGTATTCCTTATACAGGTCTTGTAATTTTACTTGTAAATGTTGAGACCCTCATTCTATTTAGTGCAGACCAGTATCTAAAGGGTGAATCCCTTTTTTCATCCATATTAGGGTATTGTGATGCATTGAATCTAGAGCACAGTATGTGATTCCCTATATGGGATTAATAATTGATAGATTTTGGTCTCACATTGTGTTCCTGAAAGAATGATTCTCTACCATTTTTTCCTATGTATATCCAAGAGTCGTGATAAATTTTTATAAGTGTGTTTGAACCCCTTCTTATAGGTTTATTACAATATGGGTTTGGTTTCCACCTTAGTCCCTTGGTGTGATTCCCTTTCTGTGTATAAACATAATCTGCGTTACAACATGTACTTTATTATCCAAAGGACCAATAAGCATGACCAATCTGATTATCTCTATCAGTGATAGTATTATCATGGAGTGTGTTATCTTAGATGAGAATTTACTTGGTGTCTCAATCACAATACTAGTATATCATTATGGATATGACCTTACATTGATGCTTTTTTATATTTATTAGATCTATTTTTATTGTAATTTTATATATTATGATTACCATGTTGTTATGATGATGAGACCACTACACATATGTCTCTATATTCATAATGATTTTTGTGTTTCTTATGGTGTATGTATATACGCACCCTGAAATGGGATATACCAAATTTACATTTCTTATGCATATGACATTCCATATGACAGAGTCCTTGTTAGAATAGACATAGGCTAAGTATTAGTGATCCATAGAGAATGTTGTTGGTTCTAGGATTGTGGAAGTCCCTCCATATTTTTATAGTGGAATGTTATATATATTTTGGGGGATTGTATTTATCCCTTTATGATTTATCAGTCTTCTGTTATAATTTGATGTGGGATGTATATGTGTTCATGAAATTTAGTATCAGTTAATTTTTCAATTATGAATTGTATTAGTGGTTGGAGATGTCTGCATATATTCATTTAAAGTAGGTTAAGTACAACCATGATTGTGATATAAATACTCAATTATTATCTTCATCCCTTGACCTTTTACAGGTGGGATTAGGGTGTTTCACATAGCTTTCCACATATTTGGTCAGCCACGGTGGGTCAGGTCATGAAAATGATGTAAACATCATGATCCACAAGATGATGAGATTATTATGGAATATAATATTTAATTTATGGAAATTATATTACATAAAGGAATATTTCACTGAGGAATATAGAGTGGACAAAGTTTCATTCCCAAATGACCTAAATAATAGATGGATGGAGCCTCATGGATGTTTGTGTGACAATGATGATGATGGAAAAATGTTCAATTTCCAAAATTTTCAAAATGTGGGATAAACCATCAATGGAAATGTATTCAATGAACCATAAGATATTGTATTTGTGGAAATGGAGGAAATAGTGAAAGTAATTATAGAAGACAAATAAATACATTGGTTAATGTAAAGGATACAAAAAAATGTGTTTTCTAAAAATTCTTAATATATTAAGGTATAAATTTAAATAGAAAATATAACATGATTTATAGTTTTATTTAAGTTAAAGTTAAATAATTTTATTGTAACATAATAATTAAACATTTTCAGTCCCAATTTATTTAAGGGTTGAAAATGTGACACCCTATTGTCTAAAATTATATTTTCCTTCAAAATTAAATGTTTCTGATATCTTTCCTTACACACAACACCAAACCAAAATGAACAGTGAAATGTTATATAAATATTAATATGTATCAATATAATTTATTAGTAAAACTAAATATTACTGAATCTTGAAATATATTTAAAAATAAAAAAAATCTTATTAGATATATTAAGGCATTAATAAATTAAATTTTTTTGGGTAAATAATTAATAACAATGATTTATGATTTATAATGGAAACTTTATAAAAATTGGAATTCATGTCTTTTTCTAAGAAAATGAATACATTATTGTTAAAACATTTTGTTGATATTAATTATATATTGACACAAATTTTATTAGTAATTTATAGAAAATATGAATACGAATAGTTAATACTATGTTAAAATTCTTATTATTAAATGATAAAAATTTTCATTATTTTTTATGTTTTTATATAGAAGATAAAATCCCAACATTTATAATACTCGCTCTATGGAATAATATTAATTTATATTTTAATTATTTAAATCTTTTCAGGCATTTAATTTATGAAAATTATATGAAGTAGTAAATTTTATGTGAATACTAAAAATTTTAAATTTAACTAAAACAATAACATTATTGACTTTATAATTATATAAGAGAGACCAGTAAATTTACAAAATCTATTCATTGATAAATGTTTTTATTACTACTAATTTAAAATTTTAAAATCCATCCTAAATTTATTAAACCTATGTTTACCAATTTATGAACTTATGTAACATTTTCCAAAAAAACCTTTTTTAGTATTTTATTTTAATAGAAAATTTTTTTGATAAAATTTAGTTTTATATTGAATTTAAAAGAACAAAAATATTAAAATTAATTAATTTAAATCATCAATGTATAATACATTGAATATTTTTACCTACACATAATTTTTTAATCTTAAAAATACACAGTATAGAAAGAGTTTTAATACAATCAAGATGTGATTTTTGAACCGTGGTTTGATTTCAACTCTTCCTATATGAAAATGGATAATTCAGTGGAAACTACTATGAATGGTATCAAGAACATTGAAAAATACAATTTTTTGTACTTAAGAGTCGATGGAAAGGGATTGGAGCCTTGTAATGGTGAAGGTACAACAATGAAGATACAATTAGTTGTATCTACCAACACATGTAAGGAAAAGGTTGTAAAATGTCAGACATAAGAGGGAAACCAATTGGTGGTTGATATTCTCAGTCAATCCTAGAACTTCTATTCATATCCCTTCAAGACTAGTGGGTACAGATATGGTATGTGATGCTGGTTTGTTGGATTCATTATCTTGAAAATTAGTAGACGGATCCTGACGTGTGTAATTGTAATCCGGTAGTGTTATAAACCATGAAGTGGTGACCCAAGTGGTTTAAGAGGGATCTTAAAGGACTCCCATGGTTCCATCCATTATGGATGCAGTGCTTTTAGGCTATGACACCATTGGAAGAGAGGGATACTAAGAGACTGAGACATTGTGAGGCCATGTAGTGGTGTCTAATTTGTAAATGGAGTTCTCTTGATCATGTTGAAAGGGTTATGAGTAGGTCATATAGAGTGGTACTTTGATAAAATCAATCTATAGAGGTAATTCCCTACTATTAATCACAGAATATACCTCAAAGGAGTTTAGTGTAAAGGGATAGACCAAGAGCAAGAATAATCTTGGGTATAGAACTCCAATAATGAAAGGGAGTACCTGGGGATGAGTCCAGTGAAGAGTCTTCCATATAGTTCTTAGGAGATAGCGTAGGAGATTTTTAAGATAGAGGGCTTCTTATTCCAA
Source organism: Viscum album (assembly GCA_963277665.1). Taxonomy (NCBI): domain Eukaryota; kingdom Viridiplantae; phylum Streptophyta; class Magnoliopsida; order Santalales; family Viscaceae; genus Viscum; species Viscum album. The sequence continues at coordinate 694,504,068 of OY728145.1, forward strand.
GGAGGAGGAAGGGTAGGATAGGAAATATGAAAGGTAAAAAATGGTATTAAAACATAACCCTTTTAATGGATACATGATCTACCAAAAGGATGACTGATAAGGATATATAAGGTGGTCCCATGTATTTTGGAATTTTGAATTGGGAAATGTTATAGATTATGGGGTAGTTTTTCTAAACAATGTTCTAAATAGATAGTAGTAGGAGAAATTTATGTTTTCTGAGTAAACATTGGAGTAGGTCATTCATTCGTAAGAAGCAATAGTGGATTATTTTATTATGATTAATGATATACTATAAGATTTTTTTATGATTATGGGAATATTGGAATATTTTGAAAATAATTGTGAGATGTGTTCATGGATTAAAAACAAAAATCTTATACTGATAAGATAATTAAATGAATTGAATATTAAATAATATGATTAGATTGAAAATTTCTATACACTATAATATCAAAATGAAGAACATATAAAGTATGATCCATACATATAGTTAAGAACTATCTCGCAGAAATTATTTAGGGAGAGTGTTTCTCGTAGGCTTAGGATATCTTTTAATTATTATGTGATTTATTTAAGTGTTAGTTCTGAGTGAACCTCGTGGTTTCTCACTTATCCATTAATTTTTTTGAAAACAAAAAATGAAAATTTTCATTTAGATAATTATTTTTTTGTCAATAGATCTAGGATTGTGGGTTTGGGTTAACCCTTGTAATCTATAAAGACTCTATTAATTATATCTTTAAAGATAATAGAGAATGTTGTTAGTATATAATGAATAAGTTTTATTTCATAGTGTCTATATCATATATGAAAGGTTATATTTGTTATATCCTCCCTTATTCATCCATAAATGAAGATATACTAATCAAAGGTGAATCATTAACAAGTATTGAACCCCACAAAATTAAAAAAAACCATTAACATGGGAAGTGGATACTTTGTATTCATCAAGATATTATTATGATCTTTATAATGAATAAGGAGACACATTCATCCATATTTCTTATTAAAAAAATGGATTTGTAGACCACATAGTGATGCACATGTTCATAAAAACACTTATCTATATTCAATATATGTTACTTAATTTATTACTCTAGGTTATTTAGGGCCATTTCATAATGATTGTTTTATATAAGCATAGAACATGGTATGGGTTCAATTGAAAAATCAACCTCAGGATATGAGGAATACAAATAAATATTTTAGAAACACATCAACACATTCCCACAGAAATGATGTATCGTAAATATTGGGTTCCTCTCAATAATTTGAGCTAAATACACCTTACGAATGCTAAAAAATATCCATAAAAGGAAAATAACTTTCTTTGGGATGTTATAGTTATCCTTGCACAAATATATGGTAATGAGTAGATTTGGGATACAAAAATTGATTTCCTTATATAAAAAATTAATACATGAACTTTTTACATAAATCCAATACAATCCTTAACTCATATAAAATAAGAAAATATAGAAAATAATAATATTTGGATGAATAACGTTCCTATAATATTATATCATATAGGGGATATTGAATTTGTATTCATATATCATTAAAATAGAGTATTTCACTTTTAAATAAATATCAAATCATTATGGAGGGTATCATATTATATTATAAAACATTCCATATATAACGCTATTAATGAAACCCAGATCAAATAAAACATTTTCAGTTATTGAGTGGTTGATGAGTGTACTTTTCACCACTTATTTTTAATTATTTAAATAAAATATAGATACTAAACAAGATATCCCATTATCCCTAATATTTTTATGCTTCAAATATTGATTTCCATCATTATCCCTTATATTTGTATAGTGGTCTTATTAATTTCCAAATTCTTTACTATTAAATAATTGAGGTTTGGGTGGTGCATTTGGTCAATCTTTCTTTTCATCCACTTCAAAGTTTCTTCTTTAATATCAATTTTAAATTCTTGTATTTTATGTAAATCTCTCCCACACATGAATTATTTTACAAGTTATTATGATAAACTTCCTTATATTATTTATCCCACTATCTGAACATGTAGAACCATTAATTTTATTTCCTCTACTGGTTTTATCATTTGACATTCCATGAAACTCTATTTTCTTTTACCTATCCTCATGAATAAAAGAATAACCAGAGACTATAATTTCAATTTTCACCTAAATAACACATCTTAAAATATCGCATTGCTTCTAAATTCCCTTATTGAAAATGAATTTTTAATACTTGGTTCCATGATACTAAAAAACATGCATTTTTTATTTTTGGAATGAGGATCCAAGTATATCATGAAGTCATGAACTATAGTGTGAGTGAATTAGTGTGACCCTTTTTAGTAAACTATATTTCATTTTAATTATCCCCTAGTTTTATTTTAACAAAATTATTGGTAAAGAATTATATATTTATATATACATGGGGTGGGAGTGTATGATCTTTAACCCTTGATAAAGTATCATCCGCTAGACAAAGAAATATCCAAACAGTAACTATCTCAATAGACCCATTTAGTCTCCTAATATGTTTTGATATTATTATAATTGATTAATGTAGAAATATACAATCACCCAACATCTTCTCTTGAACATGATCGCTCTTCTACTATGGTATGTCACAACATAACAGTAGAAAGATCTTCTCCCTATGTAGAAGGTCATTGAATCTTAATTTAGCTTCTATGAGAGTAAAATTAATATAATACTTGTTTTTTAAAGTAAAATATTTTCCATACCTTATTTTGTATCTTTATATATGATATTTCATTCTCAATTTCATATTAAAATTAAATCACAATATCATTTCAATCACTAGGAGTCTTGACATAGATAATGAACAATAGAAGTGGTGTATGTCATTCTCTCTCTAAACTATTATATTCTTTCTTATGAGACATCTTTTATGATATATGTATATCAATTACATATAATTGAATCCATTATTAATTTTTTCCTAAGGTAAAATATCTTTTCATTAGAATATCGCCAGTTTATTTATTTGATGCACAATTTTGTCTCAAGAATGTCTTATAGTTTAACATCATTATTTAATTTTTAAATAATACTCAAGATATTTAATTTTAGAATATAGTATAATTTTATTATCCTTTTACATCAAATTTCATTCTATTATTATTTTAATTTTTATAGTATTTATCTTCATAAAATAGATTTATAATTTCTTCCATAATTGAATATAGAAAATCTAATTTTAATTTTGGAAGTTTGATACTATATATAAATATGATTAATTAAATATTCAATAATAGATACAAGACCTTCAACAATTACTTTTCATATCTCATGTTACTCTCATGATATTTTCAGTATCTTTTTCTCCACGAAATATTAAATCATTCAATACATTCAATAATTACTATGTGAATACATGAATATGATCATTCCATGAAATATTCATTATTCATCACTAGGTATTTCTATGTTACATCATGATAATCATTAATAGTGTGAAAAAACACAATTTTATTCTACATCACTTATCCTCCCAATAATTTTGGTTTAAATCATAATTGAATTTGTAATATCATTTTAGTATTTAACCCCTGATGAACATCAAAGCATCATCTCAATTATTACTCCAAAATACCCTCAATTTTTACAAACATGAAAATGTATACATATTAAATAAAATACATTATGTAACAAAGTGGTGAGATTAAAATATCTATGGTATATATATTATGTTTTTTACATCTTCTATATTTCAATCATATCTCCACAAAAAATCAATCATATCAAAAAAATTATTATGTGTCACTAAATAACTTATAAAATCTTCTAATTTCTTACATACCAACATATGTGTTTTCCCTTTGTTGAATTTTCCATTAGAACTACCCCAATTATATTACACATGCTTCAAATATATTTTTTATTACATAAGGATTTTACTAGTACCTATTTTCTTTATGTTCCTTTACAAAAATATTATACATGCTTTGGTAATCTCTTACATGTTACATAATGTTTTCTCCATTGTTAAATTTATATAGCATAAATTTTAGGTAGGAAAAATATATTTTATATAAACATAAGATCTTTTCATTTGACACATACCCAATAGCCATAGTAACATTCCTATTATGTTTTGACATAATGTATTTAGATTTTATTTATGTGGAACTATAAAACATATCTTATGAAAGATCATGTTGACTCTTTCATAATTTTCAAAATTTTATATCCACCTTTTCATATATTCTAAAAATATTTACTTGTTTTATTATAACATTTAATACTAATTATTATTTTAGAATATTATTCTTCTAAAAAATTATCAATTAATATGAATAGAGGTCAAATTTATTATGTTAGAGGATAAATACCACTAAATTGTTCTAGAAAGGAGATCATATAATCATACATGAGTAATTGTAACTCATACATGAGCATTGAATCCCTTATGTACTCTAATAATATCAATATTTTCCCTGATATAATCTCACATTATTTTTTTTTATTATTCTATTAATCAAATTATAATTACATAGGTTTTGTATATGTGATCATTTGAATATTTTTTCATATTTTTATGGAATTTCACTCAGATTTTATGTAGTCTTTTTATGTCGTCGGAACCAAACAATAATATTTTAAAATGATTAATATATATTGAAGAATGTGAAAAAAATATTCTAATTAAATGGTTTTTCTATTGATTGGAAATTCATATAATAAATACAAGATTGTGGTCATTTCTAGAATTTAGTGTTTATCGTAGCTGTGATAAAAAATTGGTCGTTGTCAGGTGTTCTATAAATATAAACCATTGAAAAGTTATTTTTTTTAATAAATTTATTAAAATAATTTAATTAAATTCCCTAAAACTATAATTCATCCATATTTATATGTTATCATAAAAAATCCCATGGGCATTCTCTATAACCCAAATAAATTTGATAAGGGTAGGAGAGCTTCATCGGTGTAGGAAACATAAGAACATGAAACATTAAAAACACTCAAGGATACTCATGTGATGAAACATAATCCCAAAAGGATCTTCATATACATCACTAGTGAATCCATTCTTGAATATCGATCAATACATTCTAGGTGTAGGGATCAATATTTTGTGGTTTTCCACTTCATTTATTTATTTTTCAAGAATGGATCTATGTATATTTTTTTCATGGATTTACATTCTTCATATGAACCAAATTTTACTTAATATTATTAAACATAATTATTCAAACAATTAACCTATTTTTTATCCCCATGTATACATAATTTTTTATTATTGTTCTATATCACATTGGCCAATGATTATATCACTTTTTTTTGTGATATCCACCCCATTGTTCTTCGTGTTCTTCTTTAACTGACCATGAGGATAGAGATTAAAAACATAAAAGTTATATTTAATCATGATCATACCCTGAAATTCATGGAGCATTCTTGAAAAATGATGGGATCTGTGTTTTATAGTTTGATAAAGATATTTTTTTTATGCATGTGAAGGAATCATGGATCTGGCCCCCGTACAGTTATGGGAGTTGTGATTGCTATACTATTTGAAATTATATTTCTGATCCACATCCATCATAGGCTAGGAATAGATGTGATGATTCTTTAACCTTAATTATTAATGAATCTTGTGGGGTTAAATATTGGTTGAGGAATCAAAAATATATGATCATATTTCTATGAAGAATGACTTTGGAATCTGGGAAATCTATGACGACACACCAAGTATCATGGAGGAACACGCTACATGTCATCTGGGTTTCTATAGAAGAAAGGTCTATGTCATAGTTAAATATTACACACCTTGTCCCAATCCCATAATCTATGTGTCCCTAATCAGGCATATGTGTTATGTTCCTAGGGCACATGCCCAGGACCTTGAGTGGGAAGATATGTTGTGTATCCATAGGAATTGTTATGTACTTGTACATGTCTATCCAATCCATGTTTCAAGAGAATATTCCCATAATCCAATTTTTGGGCATCTGAAATGTTACACTACGTACACATCATGAAAATCCATGTGGTTATCTAATCCATATACAGATAAAGAGACGCCCAGTTTTCTAGGTGGGGTCAAACACAGTGTGACCACATGTACATGTAGTGTACCTTTTTTAGATAATTATACCTTTCATGGATTCTTCTTAGATATTAATTTTTGGTCACAAAATTATCCCATCCTAGGTATTTTTTCATGTGGGATGAAATGGTGGCATTTATTTCAATATTATATTTATGGTGTGATGTGATTTAAGTGGTATTATTCAGTCAATTATTCTTAGTCGGTGATAGTGTTTAGGTGTAATCCTTAGAGTGTTACCAGGGTATGTAATTTCATGTATCTCTAGAATGTGGGTCCCCTATATACTTTATTCAGGTAGATTCAGAACTCCTCAAATTTATATAGTGTGTGGGTCCTCCACATATGGTGTGGTACTCTTTATCCTATGGTTAGGCTATGATAGGGTACTCTATTAGAGTATTTCTCCCTCAAATGTGTTATGTAGTGGCGAGGAACATGTCCTTTTAATTATTTAGTGGTAACACATGTTTCATTTCTATGATATGGTATATTTTTATAAAGGTTAATACTCTTCATTTTTTATATGTATTTGATATTGAATATCCCCTTTCCTCACGTCAAATGGGTTTCATTAATAATATATAATATCGTTATTTCTTCACCCTGTTGATTGTCTGTTGAGATTACTATACTTATTTCTATTTCTTTCGAATTATGGATGTATAGGTGTCATATATGGTTTTTATATACTCAACCTTTCATGGGACTCTCATATAAATATTTTTTCTAATACATATGACATGAAAGTTGGTGGTGACCATGGTGGACATTATTTCAATGGAGGATAGTGGTTCTTTGTGTTTTCCATGTTCGGTGGTCAATGGTAGAGATTGTGAGATGATATTTTTTTGTACATTCCCTTTTATAGTTTTTGTTAGGCTGGGATCTAATTTTAGGTTACCTATGTATTTTTCACTTATATAATTTTTTCCCATAAAACATATTGATGTATTTTCATGAGAATTTTGCATGTATTATTTACATTGGTTCATTATTTTATTATATATATACAATATTTCACGGATTCAGTTGTGCATTTATATACTCTGTATATTAGAATAAGCCCGCCCACATTAGTGATATTCCTACAATACACTAGTCAATATACCCAAACTTGTTAGAGGTGGGCTTGGGGTGTCATCCTAATCGAATTGTCATCCCATGATGGTATCGATGGGTCAGGTCATTATAGAGTGGAATAAAAGGTGGACTATCCTTATCTTTATAACGCCCCTACCCCAGTTACCTATAGTCAATGCATTTGTACATAACATTGTCATGATACAAGGAATCATGCCCTGAAAGACTGATCAGTTTAGTATCCTTGGAAGTACTAGATTCATACATAATTTTTACATTACATAGTCAAATGAAGGGAAACAACGTCATTGTGTCCCCTTTGAACACAATCATATCCCTTAGCTTATTCCTACAGATTAACCATAAAATACTTCTTTGCATCCTGTGAAAAATAAAACATAAGAAAGGGGTGAGCTTAGATGCTCAGTAAGGAATGAAATATAGCAGAAACATTCATAAATAGGCATATACATTTCAGGCAATGTATAAGACTAAAAAAACATTTTAAACATTAAAATCTGCATAATATGGAAAATATAAATCTAAATAATTCCATTTACTTATTCACATGGATATTCTACTAGTCTAATAATCACATTTAATATCAATAACTAATTTCATAATTATGGAATGCATAATGACGGAGATCGTAACCACATAGTCAAGGAATCATTCCAAGACATTAGTTGTCCTCATTAGACATACCGATGCATCGAGGATCTATATCGTGCTCCACCCACCCCTTACTATTTCCAATGCATTATACATATGAAAATGTTGAAACAAAACATAAACATTCATATTTGAACTAGCATACTAAATGTAGATACATATTCCATAATCAATGAATGGTATAAAAATAACACATCAATAGTCAAACATAACACAAAACATTCAATAAAATATGTAAGATTTGTATCATAATAAATCAACTTCAAACAAGTGTAAAATCCATCAAAGTATGTTGACAGAGTGAAATCGAAACTATTTGAGATAAATATCGCAATCTATTTTTAAATCATTTAAAAATAACCTAATTATTAAAGAAATCATTTATATTGACAATATTCATATAAGTGTGTAAGGTAAGCTTTGATGATGTTATAACGGTCGAAAATAGCCGCACTTGCCGTATAAGTTAAAAAACATTCTTTCCTTAATTTTGTCGAAAAGGTTGTAAAGGACCTTGTTTGGAAAATGGCGGAAAAATTATTTCACTAAAATTTCATAAAAATTTAAACTAGGGTATAAATGAATTTAACACATAGTCTAGTAAATAGTAAAAATGTTAGGAAATACATTTTTAAGAAACACATATGTGGATGATTAAGAGGTCCTAGTAGATACTCACGTATAAAAACCTTAGATAATGAAGAGATTGTATAATTTACCCTTACCTTGTATTTTTAGTTGATAAAGGGTACTTTAACCTCCTGTGTAACAATTAAATCACTTTTATTAAACTATACAAGAACCACATACATAAATATGATGTCATATATGATCTTTTAATATTTCATTTTTAATAATATTTCAGTAGTATCATCATTTCGGGTGATAACCGATTCGTTTCCCTTTTTATGCTTGGTTACTTAAGCCATGTTTGTAATGAACATGATGTATTTGATTCATATACTGAATTAAATTATCTTTTTGACCATTATTTTCAATTATAAAATGAAAATTATTCTTGAATGGTTATGATGGGGAATGAATTTCACCGCGGTCATGGATACTCTAATCCGTAGGTATGCACGAGCGACAATATCGTTCTATTGATGGAGAAAGAGTTTGTAATTGAATGGTATATCATATATACCGAATACATAACATTTTATATTTATTATTTACATCAGTTATATTCATTATTATACCAATCCAAATAATTATGTGCTTGAATAACAAACTACAGCACGACATGGAGACGGTAAGCCGTACGTATGCACGTATGGTTACTTGTCATTAATAGGATGGATTGGATATTGAATATGGTTGTTAAATATTTAAAATAAAATCACAATATGTATAAGGTACTATATTTTTTATTTTGGTATGAAAACCACCATCAAAAGAAGATGTCGAAGAAGAAAAGAACATTGAAAAAGGTGTTGAAATTATTACCTCTTCTTCATGTGTTTCCTTTTTGAGTTGATCAAAAGGGAACCATAAGTTAGAATTATGATCAATTTATTACCTCTAGATAGAAGTGAGGGTATTTGGGAGGATATTTGAGTAGGTTTTGGCCAAGCCAAATGGATTTGGAGGTTTTATTTTGAGAGAAGAGGAATTTCCCTTTTATATGAGATGTGAGGGTCACTTTAGGAAAAGATGGAAATATTATTTTATTATACAATCATATGTGGTTTATAATAGCTCAAAAATGATTTATTTTGAAGATAATGTAGGGATGAGTATAAAACCTCTCAACCAATAGGTTTTAGATAGATTTTGGTCACCATATTAACCTTATCTTATAGATATAACTCTTAGTTAAATAGTTTAACTTTTCCATGTATTCTTGTATTATTATAATAAATGGTTACTAAACATACAATAAAAAGTCTAGATAACCCCAAGTGGTTCATTATTGATATATATAACCTTATATAAGTCCATTTTCATATTCATTTATTTTTAGGATTATTATATTAATTAATAATATAGTATTTGTTTTAACAACTCATTTATGTTAATTTTGACACTATTTGGTATTTTTTTTGGAAAGTCATAACAACTTTATCACTTAAAAAAATTATTTAATCAACACTAACATATCGTATTGACCAATAAAATTAGTTTAATTCATCGAAAGTCTAAATTTATAATTATATTAATATTTATAATATCAATTTATTATCTTTCAATAATATAGTAATTACAACATCATCATTGTGTCATGGATAAATTTAATTATTTATTGACTAAAATTTATAAATAAAATACCATTATGTATAAAATATGTTTATCATTATAATTAATATTTAAAGTCGAATTTATCTTTTGTATAACCTTATATTAAAAATGTATTAGTTATTAAACTTTGAATTTTACACTTTTAACTCTTCTTTAAATAAAATAATAATAAATTCCCTAATCTAATCTATGTGGACGAAAAGGATCATATTTTATTTATAAGGTTTATTTTGGTAGAAATATACTTATACAATAGAATTAGGACATGTGTTAGGGTAATTTTAATATCATTGTTTACCTTTAATTACCCTATTTATTTTTAACCGTGGTAAATAAAAGTCAAAACTTACTATTCACCAAAAATAATTTTAATATTATTGATCCATATTTTACATATTGATGCCAATAGTGTCTTTTGGATTTTTTAAATTCATTTTACAGAAGCATTACAATTATATTTTATGTAAATTTGCAAATGCGCCTAGAAGGTGGGTAAAAGACGGCAAAAAGTTTATTAAAATTTTATATATCTAATATTGTTATATAATTACTCTAATGAATTACATTGAACATATATAGGTATTTTGTATCTATTTTTTCCTCATATAAATTTAAATAAAATAACTAATTATTTAAATAAACAGTTTTTTTTAAACAATAACTTATTTTTTTCATTATTGATCAAAAAAATTGAATGTATTAATAAAAATATCAAAAATTCCCCCTAAGCTAATTTTATATTCCTAATAAAAAATGAATTCTCTCATTAAAAATAAAATTTATAAAATTTCATAAAGTGGGAATTACTATTCATAACAGCTATTTTGATTTGTCATGGTGTGTTAAAACTCCAAGTTATGTACAAGGCAAGATATTTCATTATTTAAAGGGAAACGTACCATGGAATATTGGGGTGTTACATTCTCATCTCCTTCTAATAATTTCATCTTCGAAATTTCTATAATATTACTGCATAAAAAGATTCAGGTGGTTCTTCATCATATGTTCCTCGAGTTCCCATGTTACCTATTTCATCTTATGATTTCTCTATAGAACATTTACCAGACAAGTCATATAGTTTCTCAATACTTGTTCTCTGGAATCCAGAATCTTGACTAGATCTTCACAATAAGACAGATCTGGTTCCAGTTCAATTTTCTCATATGTGAGTACATGTGGTGGGTCTGGAGTATATTTTCTCAACATTGATATGTGGAACACGTCATGAACTTTGGAGAGACTTGGCAGCATCACCAAACAATAATCTAAAACTATAATTCATTCTAAAATTTCGAAAGTTCTGATGTACCTAGGACTTAATTTACCCTTCTTGTTGAATCATACAACACCCTTCCAAGGAGATTCCTTCAAGAAAACAAGAACTCCAACTCAAAATTCCAAATCATTCCTTCGGTGATTGGCATAGCTATTTTTACTACTTTGAGCTGCTTTGATGTGGGTTTGGACAACATTCACCTTTTCCATTGTTTCCTCAACAAGTTCTAGTCCAATGAGTTTTCATTCACCAACATTATCTCAAAAAGTTGGTGTGTCACATCTCTTTCCATATAATGCTTTATATGGTGCCATCTGAATACATGAATGGAAGCTATTGTTATAGAATAATTCTACCGGAGGTAAATATTGATCTCACATGCCTTGAAAGTCCTGTGAGAAAGATCACAACATGGAATCTAAGGTTTGTATAGTCTGTTCTGATTTTCCATCAGTTTGAGGGTTTTAGTTCATGCTCAAACAAAGTTCAGTATCCATGGATTTCAGAAGACTTTTCCATAATCCTGATGTAAAATGGGGATCAAAATCAGAACCAATCAATAATGGTACTCCATGAAGAAGTACAACTTTATTAATATATAGCCTTTCTAAATAGTCAAGTCGTAAAACTTCTCTTATAGTAAGAAAATGTGTTGATTTGGTAAGACAATCAACAATGACACAGATTGCATCATTACTTCTACTAGTCATTGGTAGTCCCATTAAAAAGTCCAACATAAAATCATCCCATTTCCGCTCAGGTATGGGAATAGGTTTCATGACTCTTCTAGGATGTTATCTTCCATCTTTTACTTGTTGACTATACAAAATTTTTGACACATAATCAACAATCTATCTCTTCATATTGTGCCACCAAAAATGTTCCTTCAAATATTTACACATTTTAGTGTTACCAAGGGGGTATAGAGAAATTGGATTTGTGAGAATCATCCACCAATTCCCTTTTTAGATCAGGTATATCTGGAACACAATGTCTCTTACCATATTTCAAAATCCCATCTTCATATACGAAGTCGATCAATCTCTGATCTATCACAGTGTTAATTTTCATTTGAAACACCTAATCTTCAGTTTGAGAACATTTTATCATTTCTACTAAATATGGTTTAGAAAACATTTGAAAAAGTATTGATGTTTCACCTTCTAGGATTATTCCCATATCCATCTTTACTAGATCCATGAACATATAATCCCTTTCAACTCTCATATTTTTCAAAAATCCATGATCCTTTCAGCTCAAAGCATCTCACGCCTTATTTTACGTCCCTGGGTGGTAGTGTATAGTACAATAATAATCCTTGAGTAGTTCAAGCCATCGTCTTTGCCTCATGTTGAGTTATTTCTATGAGAAAATATACTTTATACTCTTGTGATCGGTATATATCTCACATTTTTTACAAAGAGATAGTGTCCCTGAATCATCAAATAATATATTATAGTTGCTAATTCAAGATCATGAGTGGGATAGTTTTTTTCCTGAATTTTTAGTTTTTATGATGCATAGGCAATAACTATTTCATTCTGCATAAGGACACGTCCAAGCTCTTTCTTTGAAGCATCAATTTAAATAACAAACCCATCATTCCCTGATGGTAGAGTTAAGATATGATCATTGACTAATTCTCTCTTTAGTTCTTCAAAATCTTCTTCAGACTCTTTTTTCCAGACAAATTTGTCCCCTTACATGTGATCTTGGTTAATGGGTTATCCAATCAGGAAAAATTCTAGATGATACGCCGATAATAACCTTCTAAAAAATGAAAACTGTGTACCTCATTAATACTTGTCCTTGATGGACATTCTGGGATTTCCTTGGTCTCTAAATGATCGATAAATATTCCAACATTTGAGACAATATGGACAAGAAATGAAATTTATTGAATCCAGAATTCACACTTGCTAAACTTCCAATATAAATCATTTATTCTGAGGATTTTTAGAATAGTGTGCAAGTGATTTTCTTGAATTTCATATATTTTTTATTATACCAATATATCATCAACAAATATCTCTACAAAGTCATCATGATATTCCTTGAAAACAATATTCATTAGATACGTGAAAATAGAGGGTGCATTAATTAGTCCAAAAGGCATTACTGTAAACTCGTAATGCCCATACATGGTTCAAAATGTTGTTTTCGGAATGTCTTCCTTCTTCACACACAATTAATGATATCCATATTGAAGTTCTATCTTTGTTATATATTGAGATCCATTAAGTTCATCGAATAAATCATCAATGCGAGGTAGAGAATACTTGTATTTTATTGTTATAGCATTGATCTCCCTGTATTAAATGCACTGCCTCATAGATCCATCATTCTTATTAACAAAAAGAATAGGGGATCCCTAGGGAGAAACACTAGGGAGAATAATTTTTTATTACACAGTTTCTCTATTCATTTCATTAGTTCCACTAATTCCACAGTGCCCATTCTATAAGGGGTCCTCAATATGGGCCTTGAATCATTAATTAAATAAATGGAAAAATAAATTTCTCATTCTTGAGGATGTCTAGGTAAATCATCTTGAAACACATCAACATATTATTGAACAATAGGTACTTCCTCTATTTGAACATTCTTTTCCTCACCTATAGTTATTTCATTCTCTTACTCCCCAATAATTGAATTTTGTTGAGCTACTGGGGGTGGATCTAGATTAGAATCAAGTGGTGATGTTTATTCTCTACATATAAGGTACTTTTTATCATCATCGAAAAATATAAACTCATTAATCTTACAATAAATTTTTACATCATGGTCTGAAAGAAAATCCATACTTAGGATTATATCAAATTAAATCATGGGTGTGATGATGAGATCAGTAGATAAAGAACATTTATATTCCCTAAATTGAACTGATTCACAAATCTTTGTTGCAATGATACTTCACTTAGGAGTTTTTACTGACAAATCCCTTGTTAATTCAAATTGAAAATGTCTAATTTTCAAAGAAAACTGGGAAGATAGGAAACAATATGATGATCTAGAATCAAATAATTCATTCGCTATATTTTAGTAAACCATTAAATTACCTTCCACCACATCATTCGGAGGTTCAAGCATAGTAGTAGTCATCACATAATATTGGACTTGATCCATAGGCATTTTCTAATGTATGATTTCTTGGCGCTTAGGACATTAATGTTCATAATTATTCATTTCTCTAAAATTGTAGCATTCAATATTGATTGTCTATTTCTTTCTGTTGTAATAACGAGTTTGGTGGCCTTTTCCACCAAACTTGTAAGAGACTACCATTCCTTTTAGGCAGGTACTGGGGTGTTTCTTCCCACATTTATTATAGGATAAAAATTCAACTTTTCCCTTATTCCTTTTTTTTCCATATCCTGAGTGTTCAGAATATCTCTTCTTCTCTTGATTTTCATTAAAATCTTAAGACTTAGAGAATTCCTTTTCTATCTTGACAGTACTTGGGACAATATCTTATTATGATGAGAAGGACTGTGAGGCAAATGTCCGATGAAGAAATGGTTTTATCCCATAAAATAATCAATCAATCCTACTCCTTGGTTTACGTATATAATCTGTTACATGCCTTGATAACCATGAAAAGTAAGCCTCATACTTTGCGACATTCTCATCCACCTTTGGCCTCAGACTCAGAAATTGTCTTTCAATATCTTCTTAATGGTCACGATGAAATTATTTTTTATTAAAAGATCATTAAACTCCCTAAATTCCATATTTTATACTTCATCAGATTCCTTTGTGTTTTGAATCAATGACCACCACTAATCTGCATATCCCGTGAGGCGATAAACTGCCATGAAAACTTTTTCTCTTTCGTTACACCCCAATGCATGAAATATTTTCTCCAAGAAACATATCCATTGCTTAACTACAAATGAATTTGCATTACCTTTGAATTTTGGTGATTTTTTTCGTGAAGCCGTCTAACATTGATCCTATATGTTGTGGATCAGGGTGCTCTATGTGGGTATGTTTATTATTCATAACCTGAGTGAGTTTTCTGAGTATGGTGATAAGCTGATCAACACTAGATTCATCACCATCTCCACTATAATTATCTTGAGTAGGAGGGAAATCCCTACATGGGTTACATACGTTAATACGGTTTCCATTCCATCTACTAGGAACCATTTCTAAATAATGGAATACACTAGATTAGTTTATGAATCACAATACATAATTCCAAACATATAAAATAGTTAACATAAATTGAACCATTTTTGGGTATAATCCAAAATCATAAAAATGTTTTCTTTGAGAATGTATATTCTCATAAATCCTTCATAATGTTTTTTAAAGAAAATGTGAATTATCTTAAGCGTATCCCACAGGAGTGTCATAACCAAGAGTGCATCATGGCCCATTGTCGTGAACCAGGATACCTCGGGTTGTGCCAGAAACTCTTTGTTCGGGTTTTCTCTCCTAGGAACATCTATTTCATAGCCGTCACTACTTTCTCGTATCCAAATAGGGATTAATTTCTAGGAAAACTCATAAAATCTCTACATTACCAAAATTATAGGGTGTTATTTTATATTATTCCTCAATGTCTATCTTTGTGTAATGTTCTCTAATCAGAGTTTTTTCTAAATCGAGCTTCCATGGTTTGTACTAATATTCCACTGATACCAACTATAATTCCTTGACCCCAGTTACCCAGAGTCAGGGAATTATTAAATAACATTGGCATGATACAAAAAATCATTTCCTAAAAGACCAATCAGTGTGGTAGCCTTGGAAGTACTAGATAAATACATAAGTTTTACATTACATCATCAAATAATGGAAAAAACATCATTGTGCCCCCTACGAACACACTCCTATCCCTTAGCCTATTCATGTAGGTTAATTAAAAAATACTATTTCACATCTTAGGAAAAATATAAAATAAGAAATGGATGAGGTAAGATGATCAATAATGATAACAATATAACCGAAACTTTCATAAATAAGCATATACATTTAACGGAATGTATAAGCCTAAAACAAAATCCTTTCTATTATTAAACATCATCTTAATATGGAAAATATAATTCAAAATAATTATATTTAATTATTCACATGGATATTCTACTAGTCGATTAATCACATGTAATTTCAATAATAAATTTCATAATGATGGAAGGCATAATACCAAACATCATAACCACCGATTCAAGGCCTCATGCCAAGACTACAAATAAGATTTATTCAAGGCCTTGTGCCATGACACTAGTTAGTCTCATGATACCTAACTATGCATAGAGGATCTATAGCGGGTTTCACCCATCACATACTTAGTCCAATGCATTCCTCACATAAAAAGGTTGAAACATAACATAAACATTCATATTAAAATTAGAATACAAAATGTCAATACTTTATCCATAAACCATGAATGGTATAAAAATAAAACATCCACATTCAAACATATCACAAAACCTTCAATACAATAAGGAATATTTGTATCATAATAAATCATATTCAAACAAGTGTAAAATCAATCAAAGTATGTAGACATAAATGAAATCAAAACTATTTGAGAGAAATAGTGCTTTCTATTGTGAAGTCTTATAAAAGACAAATAATTATACAAGAAAACATTTATTTTGAAAATATTCTCATTGGATGGTAAGGGAAGCTTATAAGATGTCATAATGATGGAAAATAGCCTCACTCATCATATAAGTTAAAAAAAATTCTTTCCTTAATTTTGTCAAGAAGGTCGTAAAGGACCTTGTTTGGAAAAATACGGAATGATTCCTTTATAAAATATTTATAAAAATTCAAAAAAGGTTATAAATGAATTTAACCCAGAGTCTAGTAAATTGTAAAAAAAATTTCAAAAACATTTTTATAAAACACATATGTGGATGATAAAGAGGTCCCAATAGATACTCACGTATAAACAACCTCGGATAATGAAGAGATTTTAGAAATAACCCTTACCTTGTAATTTTCCTTGATCGAGGGAGAATTAACCTCCTGTATAATAGTTAAATAATTTTTATTAAGTTATATAGGAACCACATACATATATATGATATCACATATGATCTTCTAATTTTTCTTTGTTAATAATATTTCAGTAGTATCATTGTTTTGGGTGTTAACTGATTTGTTACCCTTTATATGCTTGGTTATGTAATCTATGTTTGTTATAGATATGATGTATTTGATTAATATACAGAATTAAATTATGTTAATAAACATTATTTTTAATTATAAATTGAAAATAATTATTGAATGGTAATTATGGGGAATGAATTTCATCACATTCGTGGACACAGTAATCTGTACATATGCACGAGCAAAAATGTCATTCTATTGAGGGTGAAATCGTATGTAATTGGGTGGTATATCATATATACATAATCCATAATGTGTTATATTTGTTATTTACATCATTTATACTCATTATTATACCCTTCCAATTAATGAAGTGTTTGCATAACAAACTACACAACGACATGGAGACGGTAAGTCGTACAAACGCATGTATGGTGACTTGTCATTCATAGGATGGATAGAATAATTAAAATGGTTGTAAAATATTTATAATAACATCACCATATTTATATGTTATTGTTGTAATTATTTTCATATGGAAACAACACTTAAAGTGGATGTGGAAGAAGAAAATAAATTTGAAAGATGTGGTGAAATTATTACCTCTTCTTCGGCTGTTTCCTTTTTGAGTTGATTAAAAGGGATCATTAGGTGGGATTTAGGATAAAATTAATGTCTCTAGGTTGAAGTGAGTGTAGTGGGAAGGATATTTGAGCAGTGGTTGGTTGAGCCGAATGGCTCTGGAGGTGTTATTTTTGAGAGAAGGGGATGTACCATTTTATAAGAGAGGTGATGGTCACATTAGGAAAAGCTTGAAATATTATTTTATTATACAATAATATTTGGTTTATAATGGATCAAAAATGTTTTATTTCAGGTCTAAGGTGGGGATGGGTCGAAAACCGCTAAAACAATTGGTTTTAGGCAGGTTTAGGTTACCACGTTAACCTGGTCTTTAATATTTAACTCTTTGTTAAATATTTTAACTTTTACCATGTATTCATGTATTATTATAATTAATGGTTGATAAACATTCTATAAAAATCCATACGAACCCCAAGTGGTTATGTATTTATATATTTAACATTATCTAAGACCTTTGGATGAACCTTAAATTTTTTGTAACATTATATCAATTAATAATATAATATTTGTTTTAAGAACTCATTTATGTCAATTTTTTCAC
This sequence comes from Viscum album, assembly GCA_963277665.1. NCBI lineage: Eukaryota > Viridiplantae > Streptophyta > Magnoliopsida > Santalales > Viscaceae > Viscum > Viscum album. The sequence continues at coordinate 694,522,658 of OY728145.1, forward strand.
TATTTAGTATTTCGTTTTTGTGAAAGTCATAAAAACGTTATCACATTGAAAAATTTTTTATTTAATAACCCCTAATATATCATATTAACCTATAAAATTAGTTTAATTCATCAAAAGTTTCATTTTACAATTATATTAATATTTATAATCTTAATTTTTAATCATTCAATAATAAGGTAATTACTGCATCATCATTGTTTCATGAATAAATTTAATTATTTAATTTCTAAATATTATATATAAAATATCATTATGTAGAAAATATTTTCATCTTTCTAATGAATATTTATAGTCTAATTTATCTTATATATAACCCTATAATAAAAATTTATATGTTATTATACTTTGAATTTAACCCATTTAATTCTTCTTTAAATAAAATAATAATAAATGCCATAATCTAATCCAAGTGGAACAAAATTATTATATTTTATTATAAGGTTGATTTTGGGAGAAATAAATATATCCATTAAAATTAGGACTTATGTTAGGGTAATTATAATATCATTTTTTTAAATTTAATTATCATTTTTACTTTTAACCGTGGTAAATAAAAGACAAAAGTTACTATTCATAAAAAATTATTTTCAACTTATTGAACCACATTTCACATAAAGATTTCAACCATGTCTCTCAGATTTTTTAAATTCAATTCACCAAAGTGGTAAAATTACTTTTTATGCAAATTTTCAAATACGCCTAGAAGGTGGGTAAAAGATGGTAAGAAGTTCAATAATGTTATATATATCTAATATTATAATAAAATGACTCCAATGAATTAAAATTAACATATATAGGAATTATTTATCTATTTTTACCTAATATAAATTTAAATATAATAAATAATTATTTAAATAAATAGTCAGTTTTTAACAATAACGCATGTTTTTCGCTATAAATCAAAAATATAATGTTTTCAGAAAAATACCAAGAATTCACCCTAAGATAATATTGATATTCAGAATCCAAAAATGAAGACCATTTTGAAAAATAAAATTTTTTAGTAAATTTAAAATTGGGTATTACTATTCATAATGGCTAGTTTGATTTGTCGTGGTGTGCTAGAACTCTATGTTTCTTATAGTGCAACCTAGTTCATTATTCAAATGGAAATGTACCATGGATTCTTGGGGTGTTACAATCATGGTTATTAGAGTTTCACATATTATAAGTTTTTTTTGGGAAACATAATAAAATGATATCATATTTTCTATAGTCCCTCTCTCGTGCTAGGGAACCGAGTAATGGTGTGGGGTCAAAAATATTCATTCTATAGGACATTGACTATCTACATGTCAAATCAGTGTATTGTTGCATCATTTGCTGGGTAACAAATGGTATATTAATATTAAAAAATTGAGTCTTTTGAAATTCATTTTCTTCATGATTGTTCCCATCAGATATTCTCATCTAACCATGTTAACTCTTCTTAAAATTTTAGATTTTCTATGATTCTAGATAGCTATGGTACCAATATTGTATGATGAAAATGAAAAGTTAAAGTGAGGGTAACCTTGTGTAGGGTAACCCTGATTTCAAAAATATTAATGAGACTAGATATTAATATATATATTTTGTGGTGTTTTTTTGGATAGGCATTGTTCAGTGTTTTTACCCATTAATTTGTGTGGGGACCCACTTCTAGTGGTACAATTTGATGTTCCATAAAAAATGTTATAGTCGTTCATTCAAGAAATTTGGGATGATGATAATTCAGTTTAACTAAAAAATATTATAGTGTTCTTGGAGTAGGGTCCACTTAGATTTTGAGGTTAGACCGACCCTCAAGAAATAGTGTCCAAGATAAACCTTAGTAGTTTGTGTTTTCAATTTTCATTTAATTCCTCCCAAAGTGCTGTACATTATTATAGCCGACCACATTCATGGATTTTCGTGTAGTTTTTTGGGTTCTTTCACCCAATGTTTTTATTAAAAGACACCCTATCCAAAGTAGTTTGAGATCCTCTTCAACAACATGTTTTATCCCACTACCAGACCCCCAGTTTAAGTACAAGATATTTTTTATGTAGGATTTGGATATTCAAAGATTCCTAGGAGGGGATAATTGGGGAAATAGAGTTAGTAGTGTCCATCCTGGAGATAAGTTGTCTATATTATCTAGAAGTAATCAATTATCTGGGACATAGTGTAGGAGTCACACTTATCATCATACTAAAAAAACAGGGATCTGCAACATGTTAGAAGTGTAGTGGACATAGTTTTCATGGAGGTTCATTAGCATGGAGGTATTCAGGAAGACTCAGATTTCATAATAATGGGTTATTACTGTCATGTGACAATCTAGTTCAAATTCATTTAGACTACCCAACTCTTCATGATGTATAAAGAGGATATAAAATAGATATGTCCCATCTAGGTGTTATTAGCATAGTGCGGGGTGGGGTCTTTATCCCCTTATATGTTTTTTCTTTTTTCCCATTATCATCAATTTTTCTCTATTTCATCTCTATTTTTTGTGATATGCGATGTGGCTATGAAAATTATATTAAGAGAGTCACCTCCCCCAATAAGATTATATCTATTGTGATGTGATTTAAAACAATTTAGGAGTTTCAGTGCCACCAAAAGTGGATAGTGTCAAAGTATGAGGGGGATGATTTCCTTTTTCATCTTTGTTTGATGTCACCATGAATGTTATAAGGTGTTAGTAAAAACCCTATTTTTGGTAACCATTAGAAAAGTAGAAGGATATCTTTAGGTTGTGGAGGCTTAGGACAGGGAGGCACTAGGTGCGACCTGATGAATAAAACAGGGATCCTATACTTTTTATAGACAATGACATCGATCAGTACTCCTATTCCACACCCCTTTTTTGATACATGGAGATTCTAGTGAAGCTTTTTACATGAACCTTTGCATCTAAATACACTTTTGGATGATTTATAAATGATCACACTTGAATTATGGTTGTGTAACTTGAATCCTATAGAAGATATCTTACTATGGAATCTTTCCAAAGCATCAAGAAGACCCTATGATGTTATATTAGTATGTCCATGTTGATGTGAATTTGAATTCTACATCAAAATTCACCATAGGACCACATTGATATGTTCTACTTCATATTGTATGGACTGTAACAATCCATTATATCTAAGTGGGATATTATAAGAAGTTTATGATAAAGGTTCTTTTCAAACTTTTACTCCCCCTTCAGTAGTTGTGGAGTTGTTTTTGAAAAATTTAGTAGATAGCTTTAATAATTGAGTTATATATCATTTCCATGGTCAAGTAATTATTAAGACAAAAATACCCCTTTAACATGATTGATGGATTTTCTGACAATTTGAATGATGCTAGTTCTTTATCAAAGATCGATATGAAGGCCATCTTCCATCATTTGATGGTTCATAAGGATGATATAACAATGACAACATTCAGATGTTGCTACATCCTCCATAAGTACATGGGGATGTATTTCTGTGTGACTGATTCCCCCACTGTGTTAATGAAAATTATTAATAAAATATACATTATATATTTGGAGAGATTTATACTTGTCATTATCGCAAACATTATCATATTCTATGAACCCGATGTGGATAATGAAAATCATGTTAGTATGCTCATATACTAGCTCCTGGAGAACTAGTTACGCGATATGCTCTTAAAGTGTCATTTTTGGATTTGATAGGTTCACTTTATTTGGAATTTCTTCTCCGATCATGCTGTAGCTATGGATCTTATAAAGATAGATTTATAGGTTTTTGGAACCATGAATGAGATTTTTAGAGTTGTGGAGTTTTCTAATATTAGAAGGAAATATTCAGATGTTTGTGGAAGTATTTTATAGTATGATATCCCTTTTGACTGTATTAGTAAGAAAAGATAGACATTTTACTTGAATTATACTTGTTTTAGAGCCATTTGGGATTTGTGGGTGACATTGACCAATGATATTTCATAGAAAATCAGAGTTGGGAATCGAGTATATGGTGTTTCTAGGTCCTTTGGAGTTTGTATTTGATTCTTATTGATGATGAAGTTTGAAGTGAATTATTATGGGTTGTGGTTTTTTTGGACCCCATTAGGAGGGACATGAAACATAATACTTGAGGTTCTTAGTTGTAGTCATCACGTTGAATATGTGGGTTCATTAACATATAGTTTATTATTTCATTGTTTACGATGATAAACTGAGTATCAATCACATATTCACTCAATGTGATCACAACATAAGATCATGGACTTGGTTGCATTTAATTTATTAAAATGAAATTTTTATAGTCTATATTATATAGAAGGGAAATTTCATGGGTATTTCATTAAAAGTAATTCCACATTTCTCTTTGTGGAAGAGTTCTAAATGAAATTTTCCTTGTTCTAGCTAGATCTTGTGGAGGACAAGGGTGTTAATTATCATAATTTTAAGGTAGTGGATCCACCACTTCTTCTGCATGTATGATATGCTATTATGGGTGATCTATATTGTGAATTTTTTTGTTACTATATTTCCTTAATAAATATACCATGTGTATTTTCAATTATTGGGTTGTACATCATCCTTTTATAGGATGAATGGTAGTTTCGGTCATGTTGTGTGAGGAGGTGTTGAAGGACTTTCACATCAATCCCTTAGATATGCACTGAGGAGTGTATAACATGTAAAATGACCATCGTCCATATTTTTTTGGGTTTTAATGAGAAATATAATTTCTGTGATTATTTTTCAATGCCTCACATGTGAAAATATAAAGGTTCTACATCATATTCCATTTTGTTTGACTTAACCTATAATGATACCAAAATGGTTATGGTATGAAATATCGAATGATTTTTTATAAGGTTTATATGTGAATATAGATTAATATGTTATATTTGAATGATTATAAATGGGCATAAAAATTCAGTACAATGTCTATTCATCTAGTAGTTGTGTTCGGTTAAGAGTTTAGATTAATTGTATGTGTGTGAGACTATACTGCATCACATGTCACCCAAGATGATCATCTCTAACCATGATGCTTGGTTGACTTCATAGTTTTAAAGGGGTTTATATGAGGATTTAAGGATCTATTAGGATATGTGAATAATGTCTCACACTCGAATGGATGGACATACCAAAAGAACTATACACATTTTGGAGGATATGATGAAATATTGTGTGTCAATATTCTGGAGAAGCTAAAAGGAACACATGAAATTTTGGAGTTTTCTTATGATAACCTACATAAATATATAATTGGAATGGATATTTTGAGCACCCTATATGGGAGACCCTATAGGTCATCCTTATATGAGACTAATATTGGGGATACATCTCTTATTAGTCCAGATCTATTGTAATAAATAACATTGAATTTTCAGTTGATCTGTGAGCATATGATGATAACTGAGAGAATATAGAACTATTATGTGGACTAAAATCATTGTAATTTGGAGCTTGATCTGGGAGACAACTTATTCCATTTATTATTACAATTATGAGGACTTAGAAGATTCAATTGGGAAATAAACCTATTCTAAGGGTTTATTAGGTTATTCAAGATCATAATAGGGGTTAGTTATGATTCTTACCACATAGCCTTACCCCCACAGTTAGACTAAGTGAAAGGTGTATTAAATATGTCACATTTGAGGATATATGTGCATAAACCTTTACAATTCATTCTCTATGGATATCTATACATTGAAAATTGAACCATTGTCTTGGAATAACTAGTGGTAATCGAAAATGAGTGGAGGAGGATCCTATATTGAAAACACGTTCCTATGGTTTGAGTGATTTTTCATCATAGGGGCATGTTAGAGAGATACTATGTGCTTGAGTGTTAGATACTGGATCATTATCCCCACATTTTAGTGTAGCTTTAGATTTTTTCTGTCAGAGTTGTTAAATTATTAGAAACTGTAACAACATCTTTTTAACTGTTATTCCCTTTTGAGTATTTCAATGTGTATTATATATTTTTTTCTCATAGTTGAAAAAAAAATCTATCAAACAACCCAAAAATTTATATATTTAAAAGGTAAGTATATAATAAATAATGTATATGAATCTATTGGGAATAAATAGTTTTCCAATTAATTAGGACTTCAGATGAGTAATGTTGTAACAATCCAATCATTTATGAATAAAATTTCCTTTTGTTCTAATGTATTATAGATATAGAAAAAACATGAACACATTTTTATTATTATTTTATTTACATTACTGTTAATTATCATTTCCATTTATAATACAGCCATTGAGTAGTGATCAATAGAATGATATAAATATATGGTTTTAAAAAGTCCATTCGACAGAGACAAAGGAGAGGATAGCCTTATCTAGTGGACTCGGGCCATAGGAAGTTCGTTTTTTGAATCTTGGAAATGAGGGAGAATCACTGGGATTTTCTCATGACCTATTCCAAGTTGATCTTCAACATTTTAATGTTTAATTTAACCTTATATGGGAGAATTTCATGTTAATATAGATTACCACCTGGGCGATGTTATCCAAGCCTCCCCAAGAGTCAATCATTATAACACACATTACTCGTAGGTCTTATGTTTTTACTATAAGGTGTTATGTAATAATTTATTAGTTACTTATTATGTAATCATTTATTATAAATAAAGGTCTTATTCAATCAATTCCTTTTTGAAAATAGTCTTTCTTAAAAAATGATGAATTTGATAATTTGATTTATTGGGTAAAAATGGTATTTTTGATAAACATATACATTATTAAATTAAACTAATGCTTTTTTTAATAATATTATAAAAATAATTTGATATAAATTATTATTATATCATCTTCTTATCTATAAATGATTAGGTAATCGGTTTGATAAGAGTTACATTTTTTATACGTTAAAACAAAAACTATATTTTTAGAGAATTTATTTTATGGAATTAATGAATTTTAATATTAATTAATATTTCAATAAAATATTATTATCGATTTAATTTTATGAATAATAAATGATTATATATTTTTAATGATGTCAAATATAATTTTTATTAAGGCTTGAAAACTGTTTTGGTCAAAACCCGTGATTTTTCAATAAAAGCGAGTTTTCATTTTAAAAGTTAGAATTTATATACTTATAAAATTATTTAGATAAAATGAATATTATTTTTAGAATCATGATTTTAAAATTATTCAATGGTGAATTTTCCATAATTTTCTAAGATAGTCGAATTTTGGGTAAAAATTAAATACCATATAAACAAAATATGGGTTTTATGGCATAATAATGACCCCAAAATGATGTAAGAAATACTATAATGTGTATTATTGGCACAATATATTCTTTCCCATTAAAATAATATTATTTTAGATTTGTCTTACTTATTTTATAAATCCTTAGTTAATCTTTTAAAATATATAATATATTTTATGATTTAAAATTCATTTGTTTAATAATGTGACGTACCTCTATATAATCAAGGATAATATTACAATATGTAAGACAATTAGTCTTATAAAATAATTTTTTTAACTCATATATGGAAGATAACATGGGAAAATGATCATGTTTCTGGTCTTGAATATTTAATTATATAGATTCCAAAACCTGTGTTTGTGAAATATTAAAGAATACCCTTCTCATTTCCTATATAAACCCACCCAATATCCCTTTTCTATTCACACAAAATCCTTATGGAACGTCACTTATCTATCCTCCCTTCTCTAGAATCCTCCCAAGGATCCCTCAATCACCCAAGAAGCCTCCCTCAAGCCTTTTGGATCACACGTCCATGGAAGGGATCCTCAATTACCTTGCTTTCTCATTAATATCCAAGTTTCCTAATAATGTTAAACCTTTTTTCAATTAAAAATACTGGGATATGTTTTTAACCACCCCCATACTTCAATTATTATTTTTGAATGATGAAATACCCCTTTCCCTCTCATTAATCCCTCCCATGCACGACCATTACCATGAAGAATTTCTGTAAGGTATTTGTCTCTCCTCACTTCCATTCAAGCATTTCTCTTATATTATACATTTGATATTCCATTTCATATGCTGGGATGTTGTGATCCATGATCCCCTTACGGACCATTTCATTTCTAAATTTTGAGATACCCCTTTCTCTCTCATCAACTCATTTTATTAATCCCCATTTGATTTCATTATGCTGCTGAAATTGCACCATAGTTTTTCATCCCAAAATCATCGTGTAGTGAATACCATGCCCATTTCTCTACAAGGGTTTTAATTTTAATGCACATATTATTACTGGGTATATACAAGCATAATTTTATTCCAAATTCCTTTATCATCTAATAAATTATGATGTTGAATGAATCCATGTTATATGATCTATGTGGCACACTTAAGCATGAGATTTAATTGATTATAGAGAGTGTGCAAAGAAAGGGCAAAAATGCATTGTATAATGTTTAGTGTAATGATACTTTTTGTTGGGACAATGTTTTACCTGATTCCATTTATGTCATTTTTCTACCATGTTGGTATATGGGTTTACCTGATTCATTTATGTTAATAATTCAATTTTTTATGATGTTTCCGCATTTCTATGTTATTATAATCATACAATATCACTTCATTATATACATATTTATCTTATGCTCCATTGATATGTCTATTTCCTAACAAGTATTTTATTCATTATTTTAGGACTTTTTTACTCTGTTACTGGGCATTATAGCACAATGTTTTCTTATGTATGTCCTTAGGTTATACTATTAAATGCTAAGTATGATGGACTTTTGTGGTCATGTAAAAGATGATTTCAATAAAGATATTATATTTTAAATCTTATGTTGCAATGAAGTTTTCCTAATCCCCAAATAAACTATAAAACTCAATCATTGGGATTGTATTAAGTTCACGTTAATATAAATATCATGTATAATTGTGTAATAAAAATGGTGTTTCTATAGTTGGTATCAAAGTTTGTGTTTAGTTATTTTTCGGATTATAAGTATAAAAACAGAGTGAAAGCCTTAGGGATAAGAATAAATATAATAAAAACATCCCTAAATTTTTGTGGGTATAGGGTTAGTTTTTTATAACGAAAACAAATTCCTATATAGATATGAACAAGTAGAGGTGGCTCAGAAATTGATGTAACTAGGGGTAAGACACAAAAACACCACTTTGAGCTAGAATCGAACAAGAACTAGTGCACGAAAATGGGCATTAATGGAATATTTTTTTGTAACTCATGGGGGATATTCTTTCATAACATCATAAGCATAGTATGAACAACTATTAAGGGAATAATAAAATTCCCCTAAGAATATATGTGAGGAAGTAGATCATGGATAACTTAGATCCAAACGTAATAATTCATAAGTTATGGATATAAATTTATTTTTTAAGTTGTCCCTTTTTTTCAATGGATTCCCTTTATGTTAAAAATAGTTTTAAATATTTACCCCTACTTTTCCTTTTATTTTATCCAATTGCCGGTAATAGGATGACTTATTCTAACAACCAATGAAAACATCAATGTGATGACAATTCTCATGAGATGTCCAATCATATAGTAGCTAAAATATAAAATTTTATCAAGATACTCTCTCGATTAACTCATGTTTTGAATGGAAACTTGGGTCAAGAAGAACGTCCAACCCCCTCTAAGAAATAACAACTCAAAATCAAGATCTTCCAGAGAAAAAGGCCTCATACTTCAAATGGGTCATCTACTCCCTCAATCACTAAATAATGGTTTAACTCGGTTGAGAAGATATTATTCACATTTCAATGATCCGATGAAGAGAATGTCATTATGGATTCTTATTGTAAGGAGGGTGAATCTGATCAATGGTGTAAATTGATAAAAAATAAGTTTCCCAAGGAAGATATTGAGGAGTTGGAATGGAAGGATTTTAGGAAAATGTTTTTCAATACATATTTTCCTCCCACCCTTATAATTAATATGGAAGTGTACTTCCTTGACCTCAAACCAATAGATAAAGAATACATTAAATAATATGAGTAAAACATCACAAGGATTCCATGATATGCCTTTCGATTTTTCATTACCCCTAAGTGCATGGCTGAATACTTCTTGGTGGGATAAAACCAAGCCTACATCAATGACTTTGATAACTATGTGGAAATTGTCCTATGTGCCCTTAATTTTGAAACAGAGATCGAAGAATATTATGGGTATCATGGGGATAATAAGTGGATAGTGGAAATTAATTATAGCAGTCTGATGGAAAAATCTAATGGTGATAAGAAATTCTAACACTGCACATTCCAAAGGTGTGGAAAGAAACACCCCAGATATTTCCTGAAGGGGATCTGGAAATACTTTAGGAGTGGAAGAAAATGGAACCATTTCAATGATTTTCGATAAGAGAAAATTGTTGCTGCAACAGAGGAGAGGAATTCTCCATTAGACCCTCAATTCATTGTTCAATTCTACAATAACAAATAACTATGTAACTTTTCAAATCAGTGCCCTAAGACAAGGGTTTTCAGAGGCAACAAATATCAACCAAGGTAGAAAGGTAGAGCTTTTTATATCCCTACCATTGAAGAAAATCTAGAAAACAAAGAGGTGATAGGTACTCTAGTAATTCATTCATGATTAGAGAATGTAGTTTTTTATTCTGGTTATATGAATTATTTTATATCCTGAGTGTTTAGTTGAACAATCCAAACACCACCACAATTCATGGAAGTAGATATGCTAGTGGGAAGGGAAAATGTGGAAATTATTGAATCCAATGAATATAAATCCTCCCCTGATACAATTTTTTTATTTAACCTCTGAGTTAACTTCATCATACTCCCTTAGGTGGAATTTTATGCACTTATTTGCATGAATTGGCTTTCCCAAAATAGAGTCAACATAAATTATCACGAGAGGGAAATCACTCACCATATGGTGAATCGACCCCCAATAATATATAAGTGCATGGATGAGGATATATCTTCTTTACCACCATCATGAAAAGCGTATATATTACAGCTCTATAATAATACATATATTTCACTTATGATTGATTCTATGGAAGGAACCACCCTCGAAGACACACCAATGGTGAGGGAATTCACTGATCTGTTTCCCAAGGAATTGCTTGGTCTTCCTCCAAGAAGAGATGTTGAATTCTATATTGACCTTATACCTGGGGCACTGCCAATATCCAAGTCTTCGTATAGAATGGATTTTATGGAGCATGGGGATCTAAAGAAACAACTACAAGAGAATATATATATAGGGTTTATACACCAAAGTGATTTTCCATGGGGTGCACCAGTCATCTTCGTTAAAAAGTAAGATGGGTGAATGTTCCATTATATTGATTATCATGAGCCCAACAAAATATTGAAAAAAAACAAGTATCCTTTTCCACAAACTAATTAGTTGTTTGATCAGCAGTGTGGAGCACAGTACTTCTCCAAGGTGGATATACGGTCGGGATATTACCATTTAAGGGTGAACAAAGAGTATATCCATAGGATTTCTTTTCGTATAAGGTAAGAGCACTATGAGTTCTTAGAAATTACTTTTAGACTCATTAATGCTTCAGAAATATTCATGGAAATGATGAATAGTGTATTTAGAGGTTACCTTAACAAATTTTTGGTAGTCTTTATAGATGATATTTTAATATACTCTAAAACCAAGGAGGAGAATTAGCAGCATCTAATCATTATACTAGAGACCTTAATAAAGGAGAATAAATATGAAAAGTACAAAAAGTGTGAGTTATGGTTGAAGGAAGTATCATTCTTAGGGTATATAACACAATAAATGTGATATCTATGGATCCCTCCTAGAAAAATTCAACTGAGGGATGGTTGGGGCCATCATCTGTGACAGATATTCACAGCTTCCATGGGTTAGATGGATATTATCACTGATTTTTTATAAATTTATCATGATTCTCAATCCCTCTTACTAAGATAACATGGAATGGTGTTATGTTTTCTTGGAATAATTAATGTGAATATTGCTTCAAGGAGTTGAAAAGGAGGCTTATCACTACGCTCATCCTCACACTACCCACTAGTGGAGAACATTTCATGGTATTCAATGATGCTTCCAAGAAGGGACTAGGTTGTGTGTTAATGAAAAATGAAAAATTCATTGCATATGATTCAAGGAAATTGAAATTTCATGAGATGAACTATCCAACACATGATCTAGAGTCGGTTTTAGTGATATTCACTTTGAAAATATGGTGAAATTACCTCTTTGGGAAAAAATGTGAAATATATAAAGATCAAAAAAGTCTCAAGTATACATTCACACAGAAAGAGTTGAATATGCACCAATGAAGTTGGTTAGAGCACATCAGAGAATATAACATCTCAATTCCCTACCATCTTGGGGAAATTGAATAAAGTGTAAGATGTTCTAAGTAGAAAGGATCCAAAAACTCTTTCATTGATGATAATTGAAAAGGATAAAATCTTCTTAGATTTATTAAATATATATAATAGAATCATAAATAAGGGAACACCATCAATCATTTCACAAGTTATTTCTCAGTCATCTCTTTAGGGAAGGTTAAAATGTTCTCAAAATGATGACATTAGAATTCATAAGAAAATGGAAACTATCAAAAAAGGTAAATCCTCGGAGATCAATTTTAATGAAGAAGGAATTGCGACATATAGTACAAGACTATGTGTTAAATTAAAAATAGAGTTAATGAAATAAATTTTGGTTGATGAAAATAGTTCAATTTGTTTTATTCACCAAAGAAACACAAAGATGTATCAAGATATTCGATAGAATTATTAATGGGATAACAAGAAGAAGGAGATCACTCAGTATACATCAAATTACATGTTATGTCAGAAAGTAAAGGTTTTGTGGAAAATGTATAAGGGGATAATGAATCCATTACCATACCATCATGGAAATGGGATAAATCACCATGGACTTTGTCACTGGATTTATGAAGACATACAAAGGAAACAATGCTCTCCGGATTGTTGTGGATCATCTTAAAAAGACTGCACACTTCATTAAAATTCGGAAATATTTCTCATTTGATCAACAAGAACGAATATACATCAGAGATGTGGTAAGGCTTCATGGTGTACCACTATCGATTGTATCTAATATAGATCCAAGATTCACCTCTAAATTCTAGAAGAGTCTCCAACACACTCAGAATACTAATTTGAACATCAGTAGGGCTTGTCATCCTCAAACTGATGGCCAATTTCTGTGGACTATCCAAACACCTGAGGACATGTTGAGATCATGCTCAATGGACTTCGAAGGAGGATGGTATCAACATATTCGTCTGGTTGAGTTATCTTATAACAACTGTTTCCAGTCATGCATCCAAATGGATCATTATTAAGCCCTTTATGGGAAGAGATGAAGAATGACAACATGTTGGGATAATTTTGGGGAGCAAAAATTTCTATTCCCAGAAATGGTTGAAGAAATGATGGATAAGGTTAAAACCATCCAGAAGCACATTAATGAGGATTAGTATTGAAAAATTAGCTATGCTGACAATCATCAACAAGAATTAGAGGATGATGCTGGAGACATGGTATTCCTCCATATATCACCCTCAAATAGAGTTATGAGATTTGACAATAAGGGAGAGCTTAGTCCAAGGTACATCATCCATTTTGAGACTCTTTATCACATTGGATTATGGTCCTGTTGACTATCACTCCCATAGAACATGTCTCAAGTACATGATGTATTCCAAGTATCACATTTTAGGAAGAACATAAATAACCCAACACATCTAGTCAAACCATAGGTAGTACCATTGGATAATGACCTCTCTTATGAAGATAAGTTGGTGATGATCTTAAATTGTAGAGAAATAATTCTAAAAAATAAGGTGATTCCCCTCATCAAGGTGTTGTGGAGAAACAACAAGCTCGAAGATGCAATGTGAGAATCGGGGGAAGTGATGAGTAAGAGTTAGCCTCATAATTATTAGTGTGGGAAAAGGAAATTTATAGGGTGGAATTTCTAACTGGGGGAATGTTGTAACGACCCAATCATTTATGAAAAAAATTCAATTTCTTTAAGTGTCTTATAGATATAGAAAACACAAACACTCTTTTATGATTATTATTATCTTTAAATTACTATTATGTATTGATTCTATTGCTAATATAGCCATTGAACAATGATTAAATGATTTATATAAATATACAATTTAAAAAAATTCTTTTCAACACGGAAAAAGGAGAGGATAACCTTATCTTGTAAACTCAGTCCGTATGAAGGTTATTATTCAGATCTCTGAAATGAGGTTGAATAACTGGGATCTACTCTAGACTAAGCCCATGCAGAGCTTCAAAACATTAAGCATGAATGGAATCTCATATGGGGATGTTCATTTTAATAGAGATTACCACCTGAGCGATGTTATTTGAGCCACCCCAAGAGTTCGTCACCATTGAACACCATACACATTGGTCTTATACATGTTTTATAAGGGGTTATGTAATAAGTTATTAGTTTCATATAGTGTAATACCTTCTTATAAATAATATTCTTATTCTGTCAATTCCATTATGAGAATAGACTTTCTTAAAATATGATGAATTTGATAAATTGATTTTTCGAGTAAAAATGGTACATTTGAGAAATATATACATTTTGTTGTAAAATGTGGTTATTATTAATATTATTATAAAAAAAGTCTTATAAATTATTATTAAATCAGTTTATTATTAGTAAATTAAAAGGTATACAGTTTGATCAGAGTTGCATTTTTTATTCGATAAAACTGAAAGTGTTTATTTAAAGGATTTATTTTATAGATTTACAAAAAAAATTAAATATTTAATATTTAAATAAAATATTATTATCAAATTAATTTCAGTAATAATAATATATTATATAATTTGTATAAAGTCAAATGTAAATTTTATGAAGGTTTGAAAACTGTTTTTTTTCAAAACCCGTGATTTTTCAATAATTGACATTTTTCATTTTAAAAGTGAAAATTCACATATTTAAAAAATTATTTAGTTAAAATGAATATTATTTTTGCAATCATGAAATCAAAATTATCTAATGGTGAATTTTTCATAATTTTCTGAGACATTCAAATTTTTGGGAGAAAATTAAATACTATATAAACAAAATATGTGTTTATGACATTATAATGACCCCAAAATGATGTAGTAAATAATAATATGTGTATTGTAGGACCAATATATATATTCCCACAATAATAATTCAATTTTATATTTATTTTACTAATTTTTTAATTCCATAGTGAAACATCCAAAATGTATAATATATTTTATGATTTTAAATTCATTTTTTTACTAATGTGACTCACCTCAACATAAGAAAGGGTAATATTTTAATATGATTAGCCATTGGAAATATAAAATAATTTTTTATAATCCTATTTTAAAAAACCCATGGTAATTGTTTTGGTTTTTAATATTTAATTATATTGATTGAGAACCCTATGTTTGTGAAATATTAAAGAACTCCTCTCTAATTTCGTATATAAAACCACCCAAGATCCTACTTCTCTTCACTCAATATACTTGGATAACGTCACAAATATATAATACCATATATATAATCCTCCCAAGGTGCCCAAAATCTCCCAATATATATTTCCCAAGACATTGGGATCACACATCCAAGTAAGGGATCCTCACATTCCATCCTTTCCCAATTTATTCCACGTTTCCTTATATTATTACACCATTTTTTTCAATTAAAAGTGATGGTATATGTTTTTCAACCTCTAAAATACTAACCTTGTTATTTTTTAATAATTATATATCTCTTTAACTCTCATTAATCCCTTCTGTGTACACCTGTTACCATACCGCAATTTGGTAAGGGATTTCTCTCTCCTCATTTTCATTCAATCATTTCTCTTATATAATGCATATAAAATTCCATTTCATATGTTGGGGTATTGTTATACATTATATCCTTACTACTCGTTTCATGTATAAATTATTATATACCCCTTCCTCTCTCATCAACCCATTTTTTGAGTCCCCACGTGATGTCATTATGCTGCTGAAATTGCACTGCAATTTTTCAAGCAAAACTTATTGTGTAGTTAATACTATGACGATTTCTCTATAAATGTTATTCCTCATTAGGCACATATATTTATTTATTATATACTATCAAATATTTATTCCACATTCCTTTATCATGAAATAAATGATGATGTTGAATGTATCCATGTCATATGATTTATGGGGTACACTAAATCATGATATTGAAATGATTATGAAGGGTGCACCATGATAGCGCTCCAATGCATTGGGTAATGTTTAGTATCATGATACATCATTTTGGGATGCTTTTTTAGCTAATTACTTTAAGAAAATTTATCCAACACGTTGGGATAGGGGTTTACCTACTTTCTTTATGTTAATAATGCAATGTTTTATGTTGTTTTCATATTACCATTTTATGATAATAATTCAATATCATTCCTTTATGTTCATTTTTCTCTAATCCTCCACTGATCTATCTATTGCCTAAAATGTATTATACTCTAAATTTTATTCCTTTTTTACACCCTTACTATACATTATATCTCACACTTTTTTTATGTATGTCCTCATGTTAATGAATTTATTAAATTAATTTAAATTAATTCAAAAACCCAAAATCTATATCTATTTAAAACTTGATATGAAATAATACTAGGATTAGACGCATAACCCTTAGTGATTAAAGTAGATGAGGAGAGCTTTTTTGGTTTTGGTATCTCAATAACTTGGATCATCAACAATGTTCTAGGATAATCATGAAAAAATAGTGAATATTGCTAGATCTTCATATACATTTCTAGTGGATTCATTCTTCACTAGTAACTGATCCTTTTTTGAGGGATAACTTCTTATTTTCTGGTATTCTACACTTTTTTTATTTTAAAATATTATATTAGTTTGTATAATTTTTTATCTATAGTTTATATTCATCAAATGATCAAAATTTAAATTATTTTTCTTGATATTTATTATTTAATGGGTGTTTCATATTTCCACACCACTTTTATCTTAAATTTATAATTGTTTTCAATGATCAGAATTGAACAAAGATTATCTCACTTTGATCTTTTCTTTTCTCCACACCATTCATTGTGTTTTTTATCATTATTCCATGTGGCTGGTGAATTTACATTTTCATCTCATATTAGAGAAGGATGAAACCCTCATTTTCATGAATAATTCATGAACAATATAGATATAAATTATTTATAGATAGATTGAGACATTTTTCATGATGCGGATGATGGCATCATGGATCGAGACCCCATTCGGAGACCTAAGGCACGTTGGATACACCATTATAGAATAGATTTCTGATTTGAATCTAGATAAGGCTAGGAAAATATGTTAAAAGGAATCCCACATAATTATTTATGGATCTTGTGGTTAAAATAGTTGTATAATTAGTATAAATAGTGTATCTTGCATCTGTTTGAAGACCAACTTTGGTTTCTACAATATATTTGACTACACGACATGTATCTCAGAGAAACACATGCCATTTAGTAAAGGTTTTTAGAGTAGATAAGGGTTTTTCTCATTTAAATTTCAAATTTCTTGTGTCTACGACCAAACTTTGTGCGATGTTAACAAAAAATCCATGTCCTGTTCTGAGGTAACACTCCCAAGACTCCCATTGGGTAGACACACAGTGTACCCTATAAACATGTGGTGTAGTAGTACATAGTTAACAAAGAAGTTTGATAGGAGAACATTAACATGACCCTTTATTTGTGTAAATAGTATTTTACCCTATGAAAACACCATGTAGATCTACAAGCATTACAAATATATTCCTATGAAAAGATACACCCATGCATCATGGTGAGGTCACATACCATGTAACCACATGTTCACACTAATTATTTTTTCATTGAAATATATACATTGTGTATACCATTTTTGGGACTCAGAATTATATCCCCAATTATCCTATCCTATGTAGTTCTCTACATAAATCATTATGGTGGCCATAGTTTGGAAAAAAAAGATACGATGTTAAGGGATGTAACTAGGAAACTTATTTCAATGATTCATAGTCATTTATAATATCTTAGTGTGGTCTTTGGAGTGTAATAGGGGTCGGTTTTTCTCTATCTTCTCTAGTATTTAGGGAAACCATATCTATTAAATAGTTATATATGGAACACCATGATATTTAAAATGGGTTTGTTCCCTTATTTGAGTATTGTTACTCCCTTTACTGATATTGAGAAGCATATAAGTCCTCTATTGGAGTAGTTCTCCCTAAGATGTGCTATGTAGTGTTGCGGCATGGATCCTCAACATTTTGAGAGGTTTGGCATTACTCTGGGATATGATATTTGAATTTGGAGCTATGGTTATTCTCATTTTTCTAAGCTTTATTGGATTAATAAGATCCCATATCCTCCCTTCGATAGGGTTTCATTGAGTTTATCTCATATCGAGTTTTCTGTAATGTATTTATTATAGATTTAGTAGAATTTTTATATATATATTGATTAAAATTATTGATTTTTGGTGCATCCTACTCATTGTGTAAATAATCACCCCTTTATGGGATTTGAAAAAAAAATTGTCTTATCCCGATGTCATTTATTTTTTTGTTGCTGTTGGTGAGCATATTATTCGTGTAGCATAGAAATTATTAGAACTGGATATGTTTTGTGGAAGACCATAGATATTATGAGATGTAATCACATCATTATTTCCATTTTTCTAGTTACATTCATGTTTGGACCTCATTTCATGTTGTAAATGCTTCTTCCCTTTATATCATTTGTATTTCCATTCTTCACATTGATTTATATACTAATGATTTTTTTCTACAGTGATTATACTATAAATCATTATTACTTTTATTCTATTTAAGAATGGTTGTATAGAGATGGTTGTGTGCATATACAATGGTTCATTAGGATATAGCCTCTAATTTTAATGATATTCTTAGTCCGTGTTATTCTCCACCCCTGACCCTATTCATGGAAGGGTTGGGGTTTCACCATCAGCTTACTATTAGTCTAGGATGGTTCTTGGTTGGTCATTTCCTGATACACCTTCAATTGTTTTAGTCTAACATAGAGTAATTTTATTCTAGAATGAAACACCTACCAATATTTTATTCTATTTTGATCCTACATTTTCATTTTAATCATATGTAGCTGTTGAATCCTTCCCTAACCTATTTCAATATTCTTTAACTCATCCTCATCCACTGTAATTCATTCTAAAAAAACATCAAATGGAATTATAAAATACAAATGGTTTTTTTTAATGGTTTTTAAAAAAGTAACAATTTGTTATAATCATATTATAAACTAATAGTTAGGATTTCACTTAGACCATCCATTCCCTAAATTAATTCTCTCTTCGGATTCATCATTATATAATCTCCATCCATTTGATATTATCTTTTCTTTAATCATCCTTAATTCCTCATAATACAGTGTTAGTACCACACTCTTATTGAATAATGACCCTTCCTTAACATAGATAAAATTCTCAACATTATTAAAAAAATTAAATAATCATCTCATTATAAATCAACAGATGTAATTTATTTTAATATGATTTTATCTCATAATAAATCAGATATAAAATGTTCATTCTCTATAATAGGAATCATCTAAATAGAACTACTTTTACAATATAATAATGTATCCTATCAATATGAATAATGAAACAACACTTTAATAAATATGGTAAATTGTAACTCCACGTTGTATCTCGACCACATTTTATTCATTAATATCCTCTACAATCACCCCACACAAATTGAAAACCAATATACTCACCAAAATAAACTATAAAAATTCAAAATTTCTTGACACATTCAATATCTCAATTTTTATTTGATGTCGATACATTTTATCTTTTGAAAAAATTTAGTTTAATATTTCTACATCATTTTTATCCCAATTTGTGTGTATTTTAATATTTCTCAATAACTTTGAATGATCATGTGTATCCAATGTGACCTGATGTGATAACGGAACAGAAATTAGAATGAAGTTGAAAAGGAGCATATAATATGGTTTAGATTCATTTCATTATCCCTTATAAAATGAGAGATGTTCATATATTTTGTATGCTTTTTAAATATATTTATCTTAAAGGAAAATGAATATGATACATTTGTGGTCAATTGAGTAGTTATCATAATCAAATAAGGATCATTATGAAAATTGATCTTGTGTAGTTCCATCCACATATTGTATGAATTAAAACCTAAAATAATATTGGATGGTGTTTATAAATCCATGAGTAATGTTAATGTATTTTTGTGGTATTATATTCTTTTATATTTGATAAATAGATTTCTGAATGATTGGTTTTCATACGATTATAAAATTTTTATTTAGAATATGATAGAAGGTCTATAAATATAAATTATCTTTATAAAGGGGATT
Source organism: Viscum album (assembly GCA_963277665.1). Classification (NCBI taxonomy): domain Eukaryota; kingdom Viridiplantae; phylum Streptophyta; class Magnoliopsida; order Santalales; family Viscaceae; genus Viscum; species Viscum album. The sequence continues at coordinate 694,542,969 of OY728145.1, forward strand.
AGAACATTACAAAACCAAGGCATTCCCATGGTCTTTTGAGTACCAAAAAAATTATAGTCATCTTCTTAGGACAATCAACTAATATTAAAGGTGTTATATCCAAAATAAGTAGGGTGAACGTAAATACCATATATAGGGTGACATATGGTAAAGGTTCCATGATAGATACATGTGGGGTGGTTTGGTTACCCTTCATGATAGTGTAGTCCCTAAGGTATTTTTCATGCGGTCCATATATATCCAAATATTATAATCATGAAAAATTCTCAACGTGCAACTGATTTGGTACCTGGTTAAATGCGGCATTGTACATCATTAAAATGTATTGTGACATTAGGATCAAATCAATGTCTTGTACTCATATTTATCGTATATGAAAATACATGTTGACCCGATATTTCAAATGTAGTGTGATTTCATTATAGATTAAGAGAGATTTACTTGCAATAATGTGATTTGTGATATTTATCATTAATGGTAGCAGTAAATTTATTCATGTATATAATGACATTTTAAAAGTAATTTCACTATTAAAATAAAAATTTTATATAATTAAATTTCTATTATAAAAAGATTATGCCTATAGAGGAAAATTGAATTTAAGAAGTAGGTTGAGGTATGTGGAATCTCTATAGTTATAGCATTGTGAAAGAATAAATCCTTTTAAATTGGAATGAAGCATATTGAAAGGATCATTAATTCCTTCAAAGGATGATCATAGATATGATCAACCACTCATTGTAATGATTAATTTAATACATGTTTATATAAATTAAAATTTATATAAATATAATTTACCTTTGTGTAAAATTAATTTTTTTATATACTATTGAATCCATGGATCATATGGTTTATTTTGAGTTGTGATCATAGATACGGTCTAAGAGATAATGAATGAACACACATATTTAATATCATAAGAATTAGTGGTGAGTTTTAAAAGTGATTGAGAAGTTTGGAAGAGTATCATAACTTTTTGGAATAGTTATTGATAATCTTTAATGAATCATTTAAGAGTCTCAATCAATCATTCCACAAATACAGTATTTTTAATTATTTGAAATCTTCATAAGATTATTTACTTAATCAATTTAATTAAATGTAATACAAACATCAAGGAAATAAATATCATTTATTTTGGAATTTATTACAATAAGTAATTAATTGGAATTCAAAAGTATTTCACCATAAAAATAGAATTGATCATAAATTAAATGTGAATGTTCTCATGAATACATGGAAATTTTTTTTCATGATGATTTTGTGTAAGAAATTATGGTCAATATGTACACATATTGTGAAGTAAACTATTTGAGTCTTCAAGAGAAAAACATAAAATTTAAGCCCCAATATTTAAAGAGTTTTTGAATGACCAAATTTCATAGTAATTTATATAGAATTATTTTTGGGGTGAAAAAAATATAGAAGAAGGGGAACAAATAATGATTTATTTTTTAATATCTTCATATATATATATATATATTCATTTAGTTGTAAAGTAACTGAAAAGTGGAAAAAAAAATAACACAATAATTCCAATAAAAAATCAAGGGTATTGAAGAACCGATTTCTATTGAATGAGAAAACAACTTCATGTCATGTGAGTCAAAGTGAAGAGGGGAGGAACTACTATTATCCAAGTGCATTAAAGATGTAAAGACCCTAACTACAGTAGCCTGTAAATGGTGGTTACTTAATTACATTGACGTAAGATACAATATATTTCATCCCGATGGACTGAATAGTATATTAGTACTAAAGAACTAGATACAAACATGATTTCCATTTCATACTGTGTACTAAAATATAAATCGTCGAAATAGTAAACATTATCCATCATTGATCTCATTAAATAATTTCTTCTTTGTATACTATGGAATATAAAAAAAATATAGGTGAGCTCAAACAATCAATAAGTGTTATGTATAGGATAATCTATCATGAAATATTAAGGAATAATCCACATGAATTGGTAAATAAATGAAAATACTTTTCATTTAATCAATAACATGAGCATGAAATGCACCAATGGATTATAGAAATGTTGTAAATGAATAGATAATAATAAATAAATTATCTATGAAAGAAATGAATAATTATAAATGTAATTATCTCAAACATCATGATATCTTTACCATCAGGTCATTTATTCAATATATTACAATCTATGGGTTGGTGTACAAAAAATCCCATTTAATAAGGCTAGCCAAAAAGTTTGTCTCATGGGACCTTCAATTTTATCAAGGGGATATCTATAATTCCCCCCACCATTCTCTACATGTTCAATGAATTCCTCATATATTCAATGGTTAATTAGAGTCCTAAAAATATTCATTAACAAAAAATGTCTGTATTAATTAATGAATATTGAATATAAATATTTTCCCTATCAATCAAATGAATTTGAAAATAATATATAATATATAGAAATGGTATACAGTTTAAGAAATAATAATATACATGATACATGGAATATAAAAATTTAATATAAATAAAATTTTTAACTTTCAAAAGAATTTAACTTTTTAAAGAGAAATTTTTGGACAAAATATTTAATAAGATACAAAATGTGACCATCAGTTCATTAGAAGTATAGTTTTTGTAATTGGACCACGTCCTTTGGTGAAATAAATAAAATAGAAGTGAAATATTAAAATTATATTTTATATAATATTTTTCTGTGTAAATATAATGAAAACCTATGGAAAAAATCAAATGATCATAAAATGGATTTTGTGGTGGGAAAATCCATTAATACGATATATGGTAAAATGAAACAACCCTTTTGTCATTTTATAAATAAATTTGATAATGAACCTTTAGAAAAACTTTACAATAATCCATTTAAAATAATTAATGATTTTAATTAAAATATAAAATTTCATTGATAAATCAATTTATCTAATAAAAAGTACATTTTAAAAAAAACATATATATAGACATAGAATAAAGAAATACCCAATAAAAATGGAAATAAAATCTATTTTTTAAAAAAATATTTCATATCTTGATTCAGGTGACGAAGAGATGAAAAATCAGATGACAGCTTCGAAACTCCATAAATATCCAGTGGATAAGAAAATATATGTAGTTTATTATGAATATATTGTAATATTATTTTAATAAAAATAGGATAAGCCCTACAAAAGAGTTGTTAAATTAAATTCCTTCCTATTTGGAAATATTTAAACTAAAACTCCATGAATGAATAAAAATCAATTTAAAATTTAATCATAATTAAATTATATATATTCATTTTAAATACATAAAATGGGAATTATATAAACTACAAAAAAATCAATTGGTTCATAATACAAAATATATCTCAATGGAGTTGAAATTCACATAAAATCCCATACAAGGATCATACCATTGATGTAAGAAATAATCAATTAAGTAATTATATGTGAAAAATTTAAATCCAAAAAACACACATATAGACACAACATATATAAATTAATTTCTACTTATCAAATAAACTTATAAAAACAATGTCAATAAATATGTTATATAATAAAATTAATGGAAATTTAGTTGATAGATCCCTTACCCCATGTTCGACATGCCTCGTAATTTTTTTTACCCTCCGTTATAATATATTTCATTTTATTAAATATATATAAATAAAACATATAACAATCTATAATATCATATATAATCCATTTAAAACATCATATAATGCATTTTTTAATTATCTACTACTATTATCATTGTTTTTTGTATAAATCGGTTATTTTTTTATAAGGAATATTTATGGTGTTTGTGGTTCATATAATTACTTCATGGTTCAATAATCATTAAAATGTTAATAATGATATAAAATATACATATATATATATATTTTATAAAAATATTTTCACTCATACAAGAATATTCGAGATGGAAAAATTAATTATACCATTAATGGAGATGATTGGGCATAAGTTTTCATGAATTATGTTATCTCTTTTCAACATATTTTATTAAAAAATAGTAAATAATTATTCACCCATAAAAAATAATTAATATGTCATATATAACATACATATCAGTAAAATTTATCCTTAATACCATTCACATGAAGATAAAATAAAAAAAACAAATATCATCTCTTTGTGGAGGTGGTAGTCCACATGTACACACGTATGATATTATCATTTTTAAATTTATTGGAAGGAAAGATTGTAGATATTATATTATATCTCTAAAAGAATAATTATTTTATAATAGAATATATATTCGTTATTTATATATTAATAACCATCAAAATGATGTGGTGATGAAAAAATAATTACCCTATTGTGTATAGATGGCAAGTCGTGCGTGTGTATGAGTGATGTTTTCACTTTCTACAGGATGAATAAAATATGTTAAAATGGTCATAACATAATAATTTTAAAATATTATTAATTTTATGATACAAGAGTTATTATTTTAGGCTTATTAAAATTAATTTAGTGGTAGTACATGTAGAAATAAATTTGAAAGAGTCATTAAATATGATTGATACTTCTTCTGTATGTTTCTTTTAGATCTGTTACTAAAGACCTATGGAATAGTATTTGAATTATATAAACACATGTAATTAATTTATATGTATTTTTATAAGATAAATGGGGAGTATTTTTCTCAGATATATCACTCAATGTGGTGTAATGAAAAGGGACATGCGGTGTCTTTTTATAAGTGATGGAAGTGAACTCTTAAAAAATTTCAAAATATTAAAATATAATAAGGACCCATTCATGACTAAGTGATTCCAAAGTATAATATCATCAATTATAAATAATATATAGTCATAATATTATCATAAATTAAAATTTATTCATGTTTAATAATCGTTTTGAACTTTATTTTATTAACCCCTTCATTAACAATACTTAACCTTAACTATGGTAACCACTATTTCAATAATAAAGGGTTATAATTTTAGTTTTAAATTGGATATTAGATCATAAATCTCCATGGTATTAATTTTTTGAATATATATTATCCCCATTATCCACGTTCATAATTTTTATAATTTTAAATTAATTTGATAAAATATTTTTCTCATAAAATATCATTAATGTCATTTTTAACACCATTCATTTAATTTGACTTTAAGGAGATCAAGAAAAATATATAATTTTTATATAAACATTTAACACATCTAAAATATGATATATAATTCTATAAAATTTTTGTTACACTTACACATTGATAAATAAATTGTTTATAGTTCTTATAATTTACTTGATTTTTCTATTTCTTGCACCCATAATATACTAGTGTTGTGTAATAATTTGAGATAATCATTTCATTACTAAAAATTTAAAATAAATTTCCATTATAAAATAGTTCAATAATATTTCCAATAAGCATCTAAAAATGGGGATATTTTTTTATATTTAACACGAAATATTATAAAAATTAAAACTAATAAAGTGACATTCTTTAATTTATCCTTTACTTAAATATTATAAATGTAAAAAATAAATGATAAATGGGAAAATTTTAATATTTTCGATTTTTTATTATATAATAAATATATTCATCCAATAAAATAAATTTATGTTTTTAATGAATTTCAAGCCTTATCAAATTAGTTTTGAAACATAATTAGTTGATTTTCCCTTTGCCTATGTGATAAAAATTACCAATGTTAGTAGTGATAATGTCTAAAAATAAAAGGAAATAATTTAAAATATTTGAGCATATAGATTCCAAATATTGAAAACATTTTATCAAATTTGAATTATATATGTTTAAGAAATCAATTTAAAAATATAACTAAAAAATGTGATGCCAAATGATTTTCTAGAAAAAATGTATTTTTTAGTATAAATATTGGTTTATTTCAAAATCATGTAAAAATTTATAATAATAGAATTAATTTTTTTTGAATAAAAAATAACTTATATAACGTTAAATCCATTATATAATGGGATTTTAAAAATATATAATTATTGAAAATAAATGATAGTCTTACAAAAATCATTAGTTTTCACTAATCCATGAAAATTATATTGTTTCCAAAAAATCGAAATGTATTATTCAATGTTAATTTTGATATTTTGATTTTAAAGAATATTCTAATTACAAACAATACAATTTAAAAAAGTAGCTAAAATTAATTATAATTTTCATGCATATAATTCAATTAAATAAATTTTTAAGGAAATGCCTTTTTGAAGCCTAAAATAACTTCAATAAATAATTAGTGCGTATTTCTTATGAATTAATCAATAAATTTATATTGATTAGGACCATCATAAATATATTTTATAATTTTGTTACACATATTCATATCCCTAGTCAAAAGTTTAGGTTATCACATACTAATATATCTATAATATATCTTAATTGGTATAATGATTGGTGTTCAATGCTAATAAATATATTTAACACATAATATTATATATATATATATATATATATGAAAATATTATGATGTTACTTTCCAACCCCTTAAAAAATTAACCCTCACAATTTTATTTCAATCAGGAATGGTTCAACCTTTTTGGTAAACCCACATTATACATAGTGTTGATAAAACTATATTTGAAAAGTGAATATGGGAAACATAAATGCTACCTAAAATATCACATATTAGGATTACTAGATAATTGGAAAATTGGTAGGAAGTTAATATTTTTACTCATAGGAGAAAACTATTATCCATTGACTAATAGAGAGTGATAGATAACATGGTTACAAGAATGCTAAAGATCACTAAACAATAAATTAGGGAGGATTGAAAAGACCATAAATTCATTATAAATGAATGTAAAATGATAACATTTTATCTTTTATATCATTTTTCAAATTAGGTGTGATTATTTTTCATTCAAGATAGATTGATTGATAACGTATGTATTCATTATTCATTTCTATTTCAAAATTAAAAATTCATATTTTGGGTATGATTTGATGAATTTCTACATAATCACTTATTACATGAAATTAATATTTAATATGAATACTAAATTCATAAAAAAGTTAAAGAAACATAAAAAAACATTTTTATAAGAAAATCATGAAATATCATTCATTATTTCAATAAATATTTTACCAAACCAAAATATTTATCACAAGTTATCTTATATGATAAAAATATAATGAATTATTCTATAAAACATAAGGAATAACCCCTAATGTTCATAACTATATATCCTACAAATAGTAATACACTAGACTCCCCCAAAATATGTCTTCCCAAATTCAAAACCCAAAAATATGAAAGATTTTACCAAATATTTATCTATATACAATGTAATGTTGCTTCAAATGTCACATAGTAGATATGTGAATACCATGATAACAATTTCTCTATAATATACTAAATATTTCAAAAAAATAACATAAATAATCATAAATCCACTACATAAACATATATTCTTCCATAATTTAATTCAATCATTATCCCTAAAATGAAAATATGTCAATGAAAATAATATTACCTTTTCCTTAATTGTATAATGTTTTCCAACATTATAGTGACCATCTTCTAAAATAACATTAATCACTTAGTAACAAATAACCTTTTAGTCACAGTGTTATCTATATGATAAAACATTTATTCCCAAATTGTAATAACTCATTATTACCTTAACATCATCAATCATATTAATTTTAAGGTTATCAATAACTTTTACCAAAAATTCTAACATTTCACATTTTCTTTCCCTTCCAAATAATTTCATCACATTAAATATTGGTATAATAATTAATTTACATCTACATACCTTCAAATAAAACCAATGCATCATTTTTAACCAAACTGAATACATAGGTTTATCAATCATTTAACTTTCATAATAATAGTAGTACCAAGAATTGTTTCCTTATTCTATAACACATCCTTTATACAAATACAAATATGAATCATGCATCAAATTTTGTAAGTCTCAATCTAATTATATTTTATTCTAATAATAACAACCAAAATAATTCATACCTTTTATATTTTACTCATTAATTATTCATATCTAGTTAAATATAATCTATCATTTATAATAATTTATTCACATAAACTTATTGTTACGTCTCCAAATATTTTATCCTTTGAACATTTCAATAGGATTTTAATTTTCCCGATGCCATGTTTCTCCAATTGTAAAAATACATTTTGACCTTTTAAGGAATTCTCCCATGTTCATAATCAATCATTCATGAAAAGTAGGACATTGAATCCTTTTTTCTATAGTAATTATGATAATAAATTCTATGAAATTCCATCATTCTCACTTTTGGTATGCCAAGAAACTCACCCATGTTGAGATTCTAAATCATATAATTTGATAGACTAGTAACTATAATAGTATGGTTTTTCATTATAGATAATGTTTTATTGGGTTTATCATGAGTAAAATCATTCAATTGTCAATAAAATTCCGTATATATAGGAATCCCTCTAGTTCTAGCCATTAACTTAGACAAAAACTAATATTATTATCAACAATAATCATTGTGTTAAACCATATGTTCCTGTAAATCCTTAATAGGATGTCAAAATATTGACACCTTTTTTTCAATCTATGACCCCATTAGTTTAACCAGGGCCATTCCAGGTCATTGGCTATTCAAATCCTTCATAATGTTTCATAATGGTAATGTGAATTAACCCAAACATATCCCCAAAAGATTTATACAATGAGTTTAGAAATAAAACACCCAATGTGAACATTAATTATGTATTAGATATATTTTACATATTCATTTTGGTATTATTAACTCTAGATGCATCTATTACAGAACCATTGACACTTTCAGTATCCAGAAAGTAATTTATTTTAATAAAATTCATATAATTTATACCTTATAAAAGATTTTATTATATTTTTATTCAATTTGAAATATCCTCAAAGAAATTCATATGTTTGTGGTATATAATCTATATTTTACCAAATATAGGCCCCATAGTTTACAATAAACAATTTTTAATATAAAATGTTAAGACTGTGACTCAAATATCTAAGAGTTATTGGTTACATAATTACATTGGGATAAGTGACAAGTAATATAATCCCATAGGACTAAATAGTTTATCCATATTTAAGATCTAGACACATACAAGATTCCTATTTTGAAATTGGATAAAAAATAAAACATAGTTATACTGAAAATTCTACATCCTTGAACTCATTCAAAGATTCCTTCTTCATATCCTAGGAAAAGGAAAAAACCTCTGTGATGAAAACCCCATAGAAAGGTTTATGTATATCAGATTCTATCTTGATATAATAAGGAATGATAAATATAGAAATATAAAATGCTTAAAAACATGTTATTTAATTAACAACTTCAGTAAAAAATGTATCCATGGAAAATATAAATGATGTAATCTCATGGACAATGATAACTAGATTTTAATAATGGAATTTCAAAATGTTTCATTTCATGATCTCATAAATCATGATATATTTACCATTATGGCCTTTCACGAAGATTGTTTATTTAATGGGTAGTTATATAAAAAAACCTATCTAATTTTTATTTCCAACTAATTTGTCTCTTGTGACTGGTAGATGAATCAAGGGACAATGTATAACTGGGAACCACACATCATTACATGTCAAATGAAGTCCTCGTATGTTAAATGATAAATTTAATTCCTAAACAATATTCCTTGTCATAAAATGTTAGTATTGTGTAATGAATACATAATTTCAATATTTTACCACTCAATCAAATGCCATTCAATGTAAAACAGCATATATATAATTTATTTAGTTTTGGAAATAATAATTTACATGATAAAAATAATATGGATTTGTAATATAAATGTAATGTCTAAAAAACATAAAAGTTAATTTTTCAAGAGAAATTTATTGATCACAAAATTAAGAAGTTATAAAATAGGACCTCCCATTCATTTTATATATAGGTTTCATAATTAAATCATGTGCATTTTAGAAATAAATAAATTAAATGTGAAATATTAAAATAATAATTTATTAATGCTTTTTATTTACAAAACTATTGAAATCTTCTCAATGAATGTAAATATTTTAATATGGTTACAGTGGTGGGAAAATCCATTAACATCATATATGTTAAATTGAAACATTCCTTTATACATTTTGAAAAAAAATAAAAATGATCCTTTTGAACATATTTTATATATTTGTTTCAATCCATTAAAAAATTCATGGATAATATAAAATTTAATTCACAAATAATTTTAGTTAATAAAAAAAATTAATATATTTTTCAAAGAAAAATATACCTGATCAAGAAGAGAAATTATTTTTGATTATATATATATATATATATTCATTATTCAAGTGAAAACGAGAGGGCTAGTTAGAATAAAACATATAAACTCATTAAATATCTAGAGTATAATATGATAGATTGATTTTATGAAGGATATAATATATTAATCCTTCAACAAAAATAAGATAAATCACAAAATATGAGTTTGTAAAATCAATTCATACCATTTTGGTAAGTTTTAAACTGAAACTACTTGAATAAATAAGCCCGAACATAAAAAATTAATAAAAATGAATAGATATATATTAATGTTAAATACAATAATTGGGATGTATATAAACCATATAAAAATAAATATTATCATAATAATTGATATGTCTTAATGGATTACAAATTGATAATAAATCATATACAATGTTCATACCATTGAAGTGGGAATTAATAAATATAGTAATTATATGTGAAAAATGAAAATAAAAAAAATTAATGGGTAAATAAAACATATAGAAATTAAAACTTACATTTTATAAAATAATTTCATAAAATAATTAATAAATAAGTGGTATAACCAAATGATTGGAAATTTAGTTAAGAAATCACATACCTCGAGTTTTACCTCATTAGTATTTGATTTTATTGTCTTTTTATAATATATTAATATTTATTATACACTATTAATAGAACCATATAACTATATAAATTATCATATATTATCCTTTTAGAGTGTCTTATCATCAAATTTTTTTATAATAATTTATTATTATCATTGTTTTGGGTGTAAACCCCTTTATTTTTTGAGAATATTGGTTTGGTAATTACGAAAAATGTGAATTGATTATGATTCCATAGTATCTTGATGTTTAATTATTATAAAAATTCAAAACATATTAATTACATACATATATAGATTCATGCCTAAAATATTTATATTTAACGATGAACTACAATGTTAATGGAAATGGTAGGTCATGTATATTGATGAACAACGTTTCCACTTTTCAATGAAGAGAATGAAAGAAAGATAAAAAATAATTCAGCTTTAATGAATAATTATTATTTCATATATGTCATATATATTCATTAAATTTATCTTTATTAAAAACCTTGTGAACCATAAATTATAAATGAATCATATTACTTTGTGGATGTGGTAGTCCACACGTACGCACGAGCGGAATTATCGATTTCTAGAGGATTAGGAGGTAAGAAGTTGGATATGATATTATAATTAAATAAGAATAATGATATCACAAATAAAATTTATAATCATTATTTATATCTTTATAACCATCAATATTAATTGGTGATGAAAAAATACAATGCTATGTGTAGATGGTAATCAGTACATTAGAAAGATCAATGTTTTCTCTTTTCAAAAAATGGATAATATATAGTAAAATATTAGTAACATAATAAAAATATCATATTATTATATTTATGATACATTATTTATTATTTTTTTTGGGTATAATATATTTCGAATATATAGATGATGAAATGAATTTTAGAAAGTCGGTAATGATGATTACCTCTGCTTTTGTAATCTTCCTTTACATTAACTTATCAAGGACCCCTGTAATGGTATTTTTAGAATACCATAAACTCTAATTCATGGATTTATATTTTTGGAAGATAATTGGGAAGGGTTATTTCAAGATATATGAATCAATTTGGTGTAACAAATAGAGGGATGGAGTGTCCGTTTATAAGTGAGGGGATGGGAACTCTTGTAATTTTCAAAATATTAAAATATAATATAGTCACCATCATGGAAAAGTAGTTACAAATTGACATGAATTTTAATATAAGGAGTATTTGATAGTAAAATAATAAAACAATAATGTTTACATTTCTTTAGATTTCATTTTAAACATTATCTTTTTTCTAAATCCCTTCACTAACCACTTTTATTGTTAAGTGTGGTATCTCCAATTTCAAAATTAAATTACGGTAATTTTACATATATTATGAAAATAGGAACATAAATGGGAAAGGTATTAAATTACATACTATATATTATCCCTCTTGCACTTCTTCATGATTTATATTATTTTTTTAAAATTTAATAAAATATTATTTTTATAAAAGACCATTAATTCAAATTTTCAAACTATTCATTTATTTTGATGTTAAAGTCATCAATAAAAGAATAAAATTTGAATAGAAACCTTAAAATAATCCCTAATATGTTTTATATATAAATAAAATTTATGGTACAAAACGAATCACCCTAATAGTATTGCATTTATAGAATTTAATACAAGTCATTTCATTTTTCTATCACTTACAGAAGCACCGTGTCAGCGGTGTGTAAGAATTTGATGTAACTATTCAATTACTAAAAGTTAAAAATATATAGACTATAATTAAAAAAATATAATAATTCATATTTCAAATAAAATTTTATAAGTTAACATAATTTGTTTTTATCTCCTCACAAAGATTTATATAAACTAAAAGTAATAATGTGACATTTTTGAAATTAACATTTATTTATATATTATAAAAGATGTATTAAAATAAAAATAGAAAGTAAGGTTATATATTATAATTTTGGATGCTTATAGGAAAAATATACTCATACAGTGAAATACATTCAAGGATGTTAATTAATTTGAATTCTTTCCATATTTGTTGATAACCATAATTTTAGTATTGACCATTTACTAAGGTGACCAATTTTACCACTGTTACGATTCATAATATTTCAATACAAAGGGTCATTTTTAGAAATTTTTATCTATTATTTAATCAAATTTAACCAAATAAAATCATATAATATTCAAAATAAAATTAAAAAACCTCATAAATTTCGATAAAAATGATTTTCTAAAAAAATTGTTTTAGGCCAAAAAATTGACATATATCAAGATCATGTAAAAACATATCCCAATGGTACTAATTAATTTATTGAAAATAAAATAATTATTTTATTATGGGAATCATTGTAGCATTTATTCCAGGTTGAGCATATAAAAATGCAGTGCATTTTTGTTTTTAGACAAAAGATAACTAACAATACACAAAGCATTTTACATACATGGAAATTTTCTGGATGGCAATCGTTTGGGGAGCTAGGGTTCGGGAATGGCGATTTAACTGTAGGCAGTGATGGTCTCTAAGCAGATCCCCCCCCCCCTTGGTTGAGGAGGGATTTCTGCAGTCCTCTAGCGATCAAAGATTTCTCCCCTTCTCAAAACCTGACCTCTTGCCTTCGTTCCTATAAATCTTTCTCCCCCCTAAAGTTCCTGAGCTACATGAAGGGATTCTGCTGATCTCAGTCACGGCTCGAGAGTTCAATGATGCTTAGTCTCTACTGAGTTTGACGTTGATAGCTCTCTTCAAGCAACGACGCCCGCCTGTGGATTGTTTTGATCGATTTATTTTCAGTTCGTGGAATCTACAGGAGTGTGCCACTGTGTGTCTTATTGATTCGAAACACATAATGGTTTGCTTTTAATCGGAGGAAGATTTGATCATGTCCTGGTCCCCTTCCCCACGTACCTATGATGGTTATCACTTCCTGCTCTTCCGATGGTCCTATGATCACTACATGAAGTGTGACTCCTCGGCCACGGAAATATGGGTAATATTTCTAGAATTACCGCTTCCATTTCAGAATATTTCAATAATATGCATGCTGGGAAATCTTGTTGGTTGTTATCTATGCTCGGATAGTAGAACAAGGGATTTTTGCCACCTGATTTCACCAAGAATTTATGTTGAAGTTGACCAATTGAAATTGCCGGTTAAGTCAATCTTCATTACTATGAGTGTGGAATTTAGATGTAAACAGTCTGTGGTTTTTGAATCCTGGTTTGACTACTGCTCTCGGTGTCTTAAAGTCGGGCATTTGAGAGAGGATTGCAGAGGTAGGAGGGTGGTTCTGCAGGCGGTTTTGGATCCAAAGGTTGCAGAGGTGGTGGCATTAACACCTCAACAAGGGAAACATGATCTGGGTAATGGAATTCGAACAGAACCTTGTCCTATGAGCTCTAGTACCCTGAATGGTAGACGAATGGGGAAAATAAATGAGTCTATGAATCCGAGGGTTGATGAGCTGTTTAGAATACTTTGGAGTGATCTTGGGGTGACTCATGTAGGAGGTTTGAAGACTGCTGTGAAGTAAGCAGTTCAAATCTGCTGGGGTGACAAGTGTCCAAGAACTGGTACCAGCGGGGGGTAAGGAGGCAGTGGATGGATCTGATATAAACATACAGGCAGAGGCTTCTGCAGATGAAACTGGTGGTTGGGTGAGGGCCTCACCTGGGCTGAAGACACATCATGTGCAGTAGGTGGAGAGTATTGAAGTTAGTAATTTCTTTGATGGTCGGGTGAATAAAGAACTGGAAGTGGGTAAAAATCATATTGCTTCTGAGTTGTCTCCTGGACGAATGTCTGTTGAAGATGTTGAGTTTCATGGCAGTGGGGTGATGGGTATGGGACTGATTTGTGATCAAAATGGAAGCAAGAATGAGTAGGTGTAGGGGCAGGGATCTTTCCATTGTGTTAAGGAATTGGATCATGGGGGAATCTCTCATGCTGGTGGGGATTCTCCAAGGATTGAAGGTAGTAACATGCAGGTTGGGTTGATTTCTCAAGATGTTGTTTCTGGAGAAGGAATTTGGTAGACCGGGTGCTTGAGGATCATGATCCTATGGTGCAACCATAGTGTTTAGCACTGATTAACATTAAGAGTCACGTTGACTAGTAGCAGGGTGTGAATAACATTCACAAGAAGGTGTCTTTCCCTAGGAAATGGGGGGACATATGTGATGGTGAGAAGGATAATGATGGTCGAGTACGAACATCTTTTAGTGAAGTTGTTCAGTATATAAAGAAGGTTGTGGCAGGGAATGAGGGTGCTATGACCACCCCACCAAGAAGAAGGCAGCGGAAAGATTACTCATCTATGACAAAGCCGATGTCTGCTAGATCTTCTACCAGCAAAAGAAAAGGGATGAATTCTTCTGAGGAGTTTTTGTATTTGGAGAAATTAAATCTCAGATGAAAGTATGTGAAGATTATGAAGCAATATGAAAGCTCATAATGGGAGTCGGTTACCGCAGATGAGGCAATAGATCAGGGATATGGCGATGGGGATGGTGAAGGGTATGGTTTCTATGACATGTAACTGTATTCTCTTGCTTGTTATGCTTGCCTACTGAACTTTTCCTTTATTTTAATAAATAGTCAAAGACTTTGTCTCTGGCTGAGCTTTTCTGGTACATGGAACTTTTCTGATCTCATTTTTGGTGAATTAGAAGTTATGAATTTTATATTATCAACGCATTAAAAAATAAAACAAACAACAAATATTCAGTTGGGCTAACTCCAAAGTAAAGTATACAACATTGACAAATTTTACAAAACCTATGTAAAATAAATTTCATATAATGTTTTAACATAATTACCCAGAATAAAGATTTCTAAAAGGATAGTACAAAAACTTTTGAAAAATAAATTTATAAAATATTTTAATATTTTGAAATTAATTATTCATTAAAAATGATTTAAAAAATATCTGGTGATTTTTTGAAAATGCTGAGAATGATTTTGAAAAAAAATCTATAAGGCCCCTTGAAATATGAATTCTGTCTGGGCCTAATCAATTTTTGAGGTATGGGTTTACTCTTCACTCCTTATCATGATTACGGTTTCCATGTTCCTATTTATATAAAAACATATTGATCTTTCTTTACACACAAACACACACACACACACACGCATATATATATATATATAATTACCTAGAGTTTTTTATTTAGAAACATACTTATACATCATATACACGCACCCCTTTATTTATATATATGTATGCATATAAATATGAACATTCATTAGAAATATATTTTGAGTTTTGATAACGCCAAAAACCATGTTAATTTTCCATTCCATTGATTAAATAATATAAATCAATTTATTGACACATTTATTCATAACCTCAAAAAATAAAATTTATAAAATGTTAAACATTATCATTTAGATAATCATCCTTAAATAAATATGTTAAATACCCACTCACATGATTAAAAATATAATGTTTGAGGTTTTCATTTTATACATAATTTAATAATTTAAATGCATTAACCCTTCACCTAAAATAATAGTGATTTTATATTTTTAATCACATAGAATGGTAAAATATTATCATAAGTATGATCTAAAAATTTAAAAAGAAACATTCTAAAGAAAACATTTTATCCATGAATAAATTTCAAATATAATCTTGTAAAAGATTTTTTAAAAAATTTAACCCATTTTCATACAATATTTTATGGCACATTCAAATATTTTTTTAATGGTTAAATATTTTGATATATATATATATATTATCATACCATAAGTATAATTTTTTTAGGGATAATCAAATGGTCAAATATAAAATATAAGAACATGTAAGTATAAAATCATAATTTTAAAATCGCTTATTTTTTTTAAAAAAATTATATTTTAAATGATTATAATTACCATATATAAACACTCCCTTAATTATAAAAAAAATAGGCGAGTTATATAAGTAAACATTAAGAGTACGGATTTGGAAAATTTCAATGTATTTTACTACATATACTGAAATCATAAATTTTAATTAAAAATTTTAAAAAATTTAAAATTAATTCCTTATAAATTTTATTAAAACTTAACTTGAATATAATTTTTGAATTTATAATTCATTTTAAAAAAATTTAAAAATTGAGATTTAGAAAACTTACATATTAAATTATGAAAACAGTACATTACTATTAAAAATAAATTATAGCACTAAAACCAATTAAAATAAACAAGCAATCCCTTACGTTAATAAAATTTTATAAATTATTTTTTGGAGAATAAATAATTCCCACAAATAAAAAAATTCTATTTTTTGATAAGAGAACTCTTGTATGTGGTTTTTTATAACATGAATCTGTAGTGAGACATAAATAAATACCATCATTAAATTAATATGTAAAAAAAATTGAAATATAATCTTATATATATATATATGTCCCTTACTAAATAATAAATTTTAATTTGAAATGTAAAAATAAAATAAATCCCTTACAATGAAGAGAACATTAGTTGGAATTTCATAAATTGTGTTTGAATATCATAAATTAATAGTGAGACTTAAATTTTATAATGGGTAAAACTATATGTTAAAACATATTTAATATGAATTTAAATAAAAAAAATTTTTGTTTAATACATATCCTTAGTAGATTTTAAGACACATTAAAAGACCTACGTAGCTTCAGACTCTAACTCAACTTCTCCAGAATGAAATTGGGGTCTCTATTTTTATTTGAACACATATATACATCTTTTATGACCATAATCACTACAATTTGTATAGTTATGTATATATTTAAACAATTGGTTAAACATTAGACTAGCAGAGATTCTCAAAGATTTAAAAACAAAAACAAGTTAAAGATTGTGAGCCATGTTGAGAATACAGACATATACAACAGTGAAATTTTTTGACCAACTGAAAAAACATGGTGACCTAATCATTTTAAAATCAAAATAAGGAAAACACATCCACTCTTGCAGACCAAAAAAAGAAAATGTCTATTGTTCATGGGCTAATTTTCAACAATATATCATACATGTATTGATACCTAATAGACCATGATTGATGTAGAAAATAAAATGATGAAGTTCATAGTTAAAGATATTTGGAATCCTATAAAATAAAATAAACACCTACTCATCATAGATATGATGACAATGAATAGATATTTTATCTTTAAAACAACTGAAACCCTAGATGTGCTTGACACCCATCAACCTCACTTGGATCTTCTTCGACATCAATCGTTCCTCCCTCACTGACAACAATACTCACTTGAACTCCCCTGCTAGCAACCCATCCTCCCTCGACATGGATTTTACCCTCTAAAAATCTATGTCTCAGCCTCCCACAGCTCTTCCCAGTGAAGAGTCACGACTCGAAGCCCTCGAGTCCCTATCTGGAAATGATCTGACACACTCCCCCAACTATTATCTGGATTTTGTTTGTATTTATTTTATCAATTTTATTATTTTACATAATTTGAAATGAAAAATATTATCAATATAAGTTTCATAATATTGGAAATTAAAATATTATCATAATTTATATGCTATTATAATTTGATAGAATAAATTAAAAAAAATAATAAGGTTTTTTTGTGCAATAATTTCATATTTTATCATGTATGTAATTAAAAACATTATAAATGTTATATTATTTTATATATATCTCATATTTTCAATCAATTTAAAACATTACCTTCATTATAAATATTCAAATTTTAATTCTTTATTATTATTGTTATAAAATATTATCATTAATATAATATTATGTTAAAAATAAATCATTTGTTAAAACGAATTTATATGAGTTTAAGAATTTTTTATCAATAATTTTTTTAATAAAATATTATTTCATGACTTGATAATTTAATAAAAATAATTTTTTAAGAAATATATGTTAACTATCATTGATCATTGAAAAAAGTAGATATATAAAATTATACCATTTTTATAAAAACATTTTATTTAAAATATTAATTTAATATAAGTTTGAAAATGATATTTTTTTCATTTATTTACATTTTTTATTGATAATTTAATTAAAATATTATTATTATTTCTTATATTGAATATATATACATATTTATAATTCTTTATTTAAAATATGGGATGTTACAATCTTCTCTCCAAAAAAGAAATGTTCCCTCCCTATTAATTCATCGAACATAAGAAAATTATAAATTTCTGTATTTAAAATTAAGAAAAAATATAATTTATAATCCTATATATTCTACTGATTAAACTTTTCTCAAATGAAGATATTTAATCTCTAATGATTTCTAGACTATTTATCTAATACCATGTGTGAAGCCTTGAATCCATGCTTCGGGGTTTGACACAAAAAAATGCAAGGTGTTTTTTAAAAGTAAAAAAGTCAATTGAATAATTCACATATCATTTTACATACTAGGAACATTTCTAGTCTAGAATTAGAAGAATTTCATAGTAGTCATTAAAAATATCAAAGCTGTAAAAAAATAAAATAAAAAAAAAATGATTCGGGTGTGCTAAATGAAGGTTGAGCATTTCATAGTAAGGATATTTTTAAATGATATTGAAAAATAAATTTGTAAAATACCATTATAAAATATTATAATACTTCGAAAGGAATTATGCATTCAAAACACATTAAAAATAATCCAATGATTTTTGAAAAATATATAGCATGATTTTGAAAAACAAAATACTTGAGGCCGCTTGAAACATAACATTTTGTCTTGTACTACCAACATTTTCTAGGGAAGAGATCACTCCCACTCCCTATCAATTTTTCCTTGTCAAACTGCAAAATTTGTTTAATGAATTTTGATCTTTCCTTATATATATATTTAATTTTTAATTGGGTTTTTTATTTAGAAACAAAATTATGCATCAAATAAAGCACACACTTATTTATATATAGGAATATAAATATAAATATGAACATTCATCTGAAATCTATTATGAGTTTTGATAAATCAAAATCTCATGCCAGTTAGCCATTGCATGGATTAAATAATAAACTTCCATGTATTGGAACTTTTATTCAAAACCTCATAAAATAAATTTTATGAAATGTTAAAATTTATCATTAAAATACTTATCATTAAATAATGATTTTAAATACACATTTAGTTGATTAAAATTATGTTTTTTTATGTTATCAAATTATACATAATTTTATAGTGTAAATACATGAACTATTCACATAATATAATCGAAATTTTACATTTATGATTACATAGAATGATCGGAAAATAATCATAAGAATGAAAATTTAATTTTTAAAAAATACATTCAAAATGAATCATTTAATCCATGAATAAATTGAAAATATAATATTGTATAATATCTTCTTTTGAAATTTAACGAATATTCATAAATGATTTTCTTGCACTTTTAAATCATTCATTAATGGTTAAATATTTCATTATATATATATATATATCTTCCCATAGCATATGTATAAATTTTATTTTTATTTGAGGATAATCTCTTTGCCACTCATAAAATATAAGAATATGAAAATATAAATTCAGAATTTGACATCACATAAAAATTTTCGTAACATTTATATTTAAAAAGATGATAATTCCCTTATATAAAAACACCCTTAATTTGAATAAATAAATGACGTATATATGTATAAATTAAGTGTATATATTTTAAAATTATTAAACTATTATATTAAATAAAGACAAATCATAAATTTTAATTACAAGTTTTAAAATAAAAAAAGTAATTCCTTCTTTATTTTATTAATATATATTTTCAATATTATTTTTGAAAATAAATTTGTTATTAAAAAATTTGAAAAAACAATGTTTTAGAAAACATATATATTAAATTATGAAAATAATACTTTTCCATTACAAATAAATTTTACCTTCAAAAAAATTAGAAATAATTAATTAAACACTTTTGAAAATAAAATTTAGTGAATTAATTATTGGGGAATAAATATTCCACAAATAAACAATCTATTACTACCATGATAACACAAGTATTATGTTTTGAATAATAATAATCCATAGTGAGAAATAAAGTTATCATTTGAAAATTTAATATTAAAACCAATTTCTACTTAAACTTTTATAAATATATATACCCCTTACTAAACAATAAATCATAAACTGAAACATAAAAGTAAAACCATTCTCTAACTATGAAGAGAACATAAGTATAAATTTCATGATTTGTGTTTTAATATCTTAAATTCAGTGGGAGACTCAAATTTTAAAAAGGGAAAAAGTATCTATTAAAATATATTTAACATGAATTTAAATTAAAATATAATTTTATATAAATACATATATTTAATCGATTCATAGACAAATATAATTCTATCTACACCTTCAGGATCTTACTCAAATTATATAGACTGAAATTTGATTCTCGGTTATTATTTTGACACAAATATAAAGATTTTATATCCATAATATCTATTGTTTAAATATAGATTAATATATATATATATAATTCGATAAAATATAGACTAGTATAGATTCTCAATGATTTCAATACAATAACAGGTTCATGCCTGTGGATATTGATGAAAATATATGTGTTGGTAGTGAAGAAATTTGATGACCAACCAACAAAAAATGTTGACATAATCAACATAAAACACTATATGAATAAATGTATCAACATCTGTAGACAAAAAAATGTGTTATGTTCATGGAACCATTCCCTTAATAAATATTAATGACCCTGACATTATTAATGATAATTTTTTCATCAAAATGTGTGTCATATTATTATTTTGTCTACTAAAATATATCCCCTTAAAAATGAAGTGAGTATAATTGAAATGTGACCATCGGGTTTCAACCATTATATGTACTTTGCTAAATTATGACCATTAATCAATATGAAAATTGTAAACAAAACTATTAATAATAATTTTCAGGTTATAATAGGTACTATAAATACAAATGATAATGGGTAAATAATATGGAAAGAGGAGTTGATGGCCTTATCTAGAAGAGTCAGGACATTCAAAGCCCATTTTTTAGAACATCTGGGGGAGGTATCAACTTTGGTATTTTCTCTTGACCAATCCCAAGATGAGATTCAACTAGTTAATCTTGAATGAAATTCCTTTTTGGAAAAGTTTAAGCTATAGAAGATCACCACTTGGGCAATGTTAGTCGAGCCACCACATAAGTCTATCACTATTGTACGCCTCACTCATAGATCGTTTTTAGGTTTTATAAGTTGTTATGTATCAATTCCCCATTTACTTAAAATATAATTCATTTATTTTAAGAAAATTATTATTTCATTGTTTCTATTTAAAAATTAGTTTTTCTTAAATATTGAGATTGAGATTGAATTTGATAAATTGATTTTTCGTATAAAAAATTTCCCTCTTCAGAGATATCTAAATTATTATATTAAATTATGTTTTTATTAATGTTTATTATAATTAAATTATAATATAAAATCACTCTTATTTAATTGAAAATGTTAAAATAATTTTATTTTTTTCAAGTATAAAAAATTTTACTATTCATTTTGTGTCTGCTATTACTTGTCATAAATAGGTTTTTTGAAAGTTTAAAGTTATATTTATCATATTTATATAATTATTTTGATAAATTAAATTTCATTTTCTAAATAATAACAAATATATTAGTTTAGGGTGAATTTATGGGAATTTTATAAAATAATTTAGTTTTTTTGGAAATGTAAAAATACAGTTTGAGTTTTTCAATATGTTTAATGAAATCATAATGATTTAATAGTTAATATATAATTATTTTAGACTCTTATGGATTATAATAGGATATTATGTGTCCCAATTGGCCTATAACATTGTAAAATACCATAGGCAAGCACATGGTTTTTCATATACCACTTTTGAGGTGTCTATATAAATTAATAAAAAAAACCCTCCCACTTTTTCAATAAATATCCACCCATTAATACATTAGAATTCATTAATAATTCTGTCTTCAATAATATCTTATATTATTACCTCCCAATGTATCCTCAATCACCTAAGGTCTTGATCTTCATGTTTCAGGAGTCAGTCTTCTAGGTAAGGGGAATCTTCACTTCTCTTTTCCTTTCATGTTCCCTTTTTTATGTTGCATGTCATTCAAATTTAAATAAAATGTTTCTATATACATTTTATCATATAAAATTACTTTATTAATAGTATTTTATGAATGGGATACACTTTTACACTCTCTATTTAATGTTTTCTAAAACCATGCTTTATATCCTTTATGTTGCCGATTTTACTTCTCAATATTTCTCTCTTTTCTCAAGAAATTATTTTTTTTCTATTGTGAATACATAAACCACATTATTCTCCAGAGGTATTCACATAGATTCAAAAATGATCCATTTTATTCGGGGATTAACATATATTAAACTCTCCTTCCTTTTATGTGGGTTATAAATGAAAAAAGATATAGTTTTTAAGCACCTTCTAAAACACCATGATTTTGATAGGAAATTTGTTTCTTTTATTCTCCATAATTTATTTGTTAAATTCTTATTATGATATATGGGGATCAAATTAATTAATACATATGAATGGAATGTCTTGATAACTCTCCAATTAACTAAGTAAAGAATTTAATCTCTATGGATGACATTTTTTATCTTAACTTATTTAATAACCTTAGTAATTTTTGAATGACACCTCAGTGATAAACGTTGGTGATTTGATTATAAATGAATCAAGTAAATGTTAAAGCCACATTTACATGTTATTAAACATGTTATATTTATTAATATGTTAGTAATATTCTATTTCTCAAATCCTTATGTAATTTACCAAGTTCTTATTTATTTTCCTTAAGATCAAAATTATGATGTTTTCATAGTTTTCCCATAATGGGACTTATGCTCACCATTTCCTTTGATGTATGTCCCTAGGTTATGATATGACATAATTATACCTAAGCTAAACCTCAAAGAATCCTTTCAATTGGAATATAACTTTTTTTTTCTATTTTCATGTATTATGTACCTTCTTTCCAAGAAAGTAAACATTAAAAGATACTCTATGTTTGTACAATATAATGAAATGATATGTAATTTAAAATGGGATTCTATTTTCGGAATCAAAAGGATGGTTTATTTATTTATAGAAATTAGTATTTGAAAATATAAGTAAGAACCATAGGGATATGATTAAATATAGGAAAACATCCTATTATTTTGGCGAAATATTATGTAAGTGCCCTATATGGATACGAAAAAGTGGATGTGGATCTGAAACAAATGTAACTATGTGTAAGAAATGGAAAAACCTCTTTAATATAGACTTGAACATGAACTATTCCATGACTGCAAGCT
This sequence comes from Viscum album, assembly GCA_963277665.1. Lineage (NCBI taxonomy): Eukaryota > Viridiplantae > Streptophyta > Magnoliopsida > Santalales > Viscaceae > Viscum > Viscum album. Next base: position 694,567,008 of record OY728145.1, read on the forward strand.
TTTCAAAACTCCTAGTTTGATAATCTTGGGGATATGTTGGTTTAATCACATTATTTTTATGAACCATTATGAAGGATTTATAAAAAATGTAATTTTTTGTTAAAAAATAACATATTTAAGGATGTGGTTTTAAGGAAAGAAATTCCAAAGGAATTATAAGATTGTTAAATGAAAATTTTTTCTCACTAAGCTATTCTTCTTTTAGAACATAGCTGGAAATTATAGAAACCGTGTAAATGGAGACCACAATGGATTAGGAACTAACAACCTTATGATTGAAGTCGGAATGAAAAACTTCATGAGAATGATGAATCAACTAACTTGATTTATTGTAAATATCTTGAATCAAGATGAGAGACCATATTTAACATGATGTAAAAAACATTCCATTTAGTCCTTTATACATCAATGACCACCAACTTTCATTCGTTTTTCTAGCCCATTAATTTCAGAATAGTGGATAAGATCAATAAAAGTGATCTTTTTAGTACATTGTTTCTCATTACCAGAGAAATTATCCTTGGATATTTTCTTCTTAGAGGGATAAGATAATCCATTGTGGACACTAAAATAAACATATGAATCTAAGAGGTGATATTGAAGTTATGTAGTCGGTAAAGTTTAGGGTAATATTCTTTAATAAGTACCTCCCTCATTTCATGAGAAACAAATAGAGAATGAGTTTCTTGAGATGAACCAAAAGGAAAATGATTATGTGGGAAGTTATGATAATAACTTCACAAGGCCTTCTCGCTATGCCTCTTGATTTTTTATAGATCCTAATAGAATGTTTGATAGGTTATTCTGTGGACTAAGACGACATATATGGAAAAATTATGCTAATAGAGACTATGACAACTATGAATAAATAGTACTAAGTGAAAAAAAAAAGTCAAACTAGTGTTTAGCGAGATGCAGTGGTCTCAAAATTCATGTTAAATAAAGAGATTGTTGGATCCAATCATGGGGTGGTTCTTTGACCAATTAAGAGGATTAAAGAAAGTGAAACTTTCCACATGAAAAAAATGGGGGGAGAAGTATTCAGGGAACTACCATCTTAGTAGCCGGTTGTGTTACATGTGTGGAAGGGAAATCCATATCGCTCGGAACTATCTTAGTGAGTTGAAGTCTCAACTTCTCAACACAAATGATAAAGGGAATATGATTTAAGAATTTATTGATGTCAAAAACCTTAAGTTTGGATAGATTTGAATGTTTTCCAATCACTATCCAAATTTAAGGGAAGTGCAGGGGAATCAACATCAGCCTCAACATTGGAAAAGAGATCTAGGTCATTCTTTTGTTGTCACAACGACTGAAGTGGAAGATAAAAATGATTTGGGGGAAGGTACTCTTGTTTTTCTCTCAAATCCTTAAAGAACAATGTTTTATTATGGTTCTATGAATTTATTTATTTACACCATTTTTTGAAAATAATATAGAATAAATACCTGAACTGATTGAAGTAGAACTACCAGTAAATACTCATATAGATATTATCCAAGCATAAACATTGTATAGAGACTCTATTATTTACGTTGGAGAGAATAATATCATCAGAAATCTAGTATTCATTACCATGATGGAATTTGAAATTATACTATGGATAGAATTTCTACAAATTTAAAATACTAATATCAACTGGAGAAGCAATGAAATATTAGTATTATTGAATGGAAAACTGAAAGTTGTTTCTAAAGAAGAGATATCACGACTAGATCATTGTCTAGAATCATCACATCTAGTGCTATTTATGAAAATAATCAGTGAAGATAAATAAATAAATGAAATTATATGAATGGTGAATGTACCAATTGTTCAGGGATATATTTATTTACTAAGAGTTATTTTGGCCTCCCCCCAGAAAGAGAGGTGGAGTTCTCTGTTGAAATTATGCATAAATCCAAGATGATATTGAAGACCCCATGTAGAATGGATAATGTGGAGCTTGATGAATTAAATAAGAAACTCCATGATCTTTTGGATAAGGGGTTTATATATAAAAGTGTGTATCCTTGGGGATAACTTTATATCTTTGTGAAGATTAAGTTTGGATCAATGAGTTTATGTATTGATTATAGAGAACATAAGGTGATCAATGAGAATAAAAAAATACTTTCTTTCAAATATTGATGATTTTTTTGCCCAGCATCAATGGGATCAATTATTATCTAAGAATGATCTTCAATATGGTTATTATCAATTGAGGTTGAAGAAAGAAGATATTTACTAGACCGCCTCCTGATCTAGATATGGTAATTGTGATTTTGTTGTTATGACCTCTAGCTTGACTAATGCACCTAATATTTTTATAGATTTGATGAACAGAGTCTTTACAGATTACCCTGATAATATTTTGGTAGTTTTTATTGATTATATTCTAATATATTCCAAATTTCATGAGGATCACGAGGATTGTATATGTGTTATATTGAAAACTCTGATAAAGGATATGTTATTTAGAAAGTTTAGAAAATGTAAATTTTGGTTACATAAAGTAGCTTTCTTGGGAAAAATTATATCTAATGAAGAAATATCAGTTGACCATTCTAAGGAATGGGTTGTGGAGGAGTGGATGAAGCCTACAACAGTAAGTGAGATTCTTAGTTTTCATGGTTTAGGGGGATATTATTGGAGATTTTTTAAAAAGAGTTCATGACATTATAAACCACTTATCAAGTTAACTAAAAAAGGGGTCAAGTTTATCTAGACAAGGGAGTGTGACTGTTGACACTCCTTTCCATCACAGAGTCTGACGAATGGAAAAGGGGAATACCTTAAGCACAAAGAGATTCATCCTTTGAAGAACATCAAAAATTGACAAATGCATGAACCAGGAACCCTTTAAAAAGGAGGCGCGCAAGTTTCCTTCTGGTTGCACAAGTCACTTGCGCGCCCTATTCCTTTTTTCGCCCAAGGTGACCAATGGACTATAAATCGCCCCTATGGGCCCCCCATTTAAGGGACGAATTTTCCAAAACTCAGATTCAAGCTATGGTCACCCAAGTCTTTGCCTAACATCTTCCGAACACTTCTAAGGTAATTCTTTACCTAGAATGGATGCTCTAAAGAGGAAGAATAAGGCCTAAGTATTAGAACTCATCAATACTTGCACGCCTAAGTGTCAAACCCTTAAGGGAAGTGAAGACACTTGCGCGCCACCTTTTTATCTCAAGGGAACTTGTGTGCCAGACTTCTGAAAGACTCTAGGGATGATACTAAGGGCTTGAGTTCAAATTCACCAAAGTATTACCCTATGGATTCTTCGTCGCCCAAGGTGGCTCATGTCGCGCAAGTATACTTGCACGACCAGGACTTGCACGCCAGAAAAATACTTGTGCACCTCCTTCCTAGGCACCTCCTTTCCTCAAATCCACCTCTCTTCTTTAAGATATGGCCCTCAAAACCCTCTTCAAATCCATTTATGGCAAGTTTCCTTTATTGTCTTCCTTATATGAGAGGAATTCGTTGGGCCCCCTTCTCAGGAGTAATTCCCAATCATAATTTCCTTTAACATTCGGCCTCTTTCTTATGAGTAAGACCCAATCGTAATTTCCTTTAACTTTGGGTCTCCTTATTAATATTAAGCCCCAGGTTATAAGTTCCCTTTAATTGGGCATCCTCCTCATGAATAAGCCCCAGTCTTAATTTCTTTTGATTTGGGCTTCCTTTTCAGGAATAAAACCCAATCATAAGTCCCTCTTAATTTGGGCTTCCTTTTTCAAGAGTAAGTCCTGAGTTAAAATTACAAATCTCCATAAAGTACAAATACATTTATAGACCTTGCTTCTGGGCTAATTTCCTAAACTAAGTCATGGTCTTCTTTTACTTGGGTCGTCATACATACGTAAGCCCCACATCATTTCTTATGACTGCATCTTTCAAGGCACAATCGTCAGATTTACTGATACCTCTTGTTTCTCACACCAATCATGACTCACGTGGGATTAGAGTGTAAAATTAATTAGGACATCTCTCTTTGGGCCATTAATCATGCATAAACCTCATACTTCTTCACCTGAACTACATGGACTTTGATCTCTGCCTTAAATGTAGAGTACGTAGGAAGCCTTTCTAATGTTCAAGCCTATCTTTCATTAATTCTTTTCCATCCCATATGATGTTAAACAATATCCTTCATATCGAACTACGTGGGTTCTGATTCCTTTCTTTTTAACAAGGATACGTAGGTAGCCCATCTGCAGGTACGATCCCAACTCTGAAATAATCCATGTCTTTCTGAACGATAATAAACTTCAAGTGCCACACTGAGTGGCTTTAAAACCAGTATGGTTATCATAATGACCATGAGATTTCTATATAATGTGTTGAAGGATACCATTGACTAAGAATCTCTAATAAATATGGATGATTCTCTATCGATGAAGAACCTCAAATACATATAAAAGATTCCCTAAATCCTATACTTATCAATCATTGATTGCTCAATCTAAAGGACAAAACTCATTTTCATGCTTGGTAAATTAATAAAGATTCATGAACATAACTTAAATCTATAAGAGAGTCCCGGAGTAGACAATAATTCCCCCCAAAAAGGTGTGATGAGTTTGACCTCCCATCCTCTCGACCAATGAAAATTCTTAAGCCTCATCAGTCCACAACTAATGAGAACCTACCTTTGGAAAGTAGGTCCAAATGGATATAGAATCATTGGATGTTTCCGGTTCTACAAATAAACTCGTTAGAAACCGATTGGAAAGGTTGAACCTTAAACAAAAAAGGTCATCCCCATTTCCAGAAGAAACAAAAATGGTGAACCTGACGTAAATCCTTAACCATGTTAAAATGATGTTTTACTTATTTGTTAGGCCCATATTAAATTCAATATGAAGGACAAAAAAGCAATCAAACACATATGTGTTCATCCAAAATATTTATTCTAAGCCAAGATTATCTTGATTATGTATGTTATATTAAACAGGCACTCTTTCTCATGATCTCTCTGCAATACATAAATGGATTCTTTAAAGTTCACACCTGCAAATGCCTCGGATACTACTCTTGTTGGATCCTCATCTACTCTGAGGACGATATCACTTACTCAGCATCTTCAACGCTGGGTATCAAATGTATTGGTGAGGGAATACCATCAAAACAGTACCATCCCAACTCTCAAGGCCACTTGACAAGCCCTCCAAGTTAACAACTCACCCTGGTTGTCCGGACAGTGACGCCCAGTGGTCAAGAAATAGGTGGTGCCTACCACCGTTTCCAACCGTTTTGGGTCATTATCCCCGGAACGCAACAACCATTTCCTCCCATATTATAGGGAGGTGAATAAATAGGTCACTCAAGGCCTCAGTTCAATAAGGCAGGAGTCCTTCCTGAGGACTCCCACCAACAAGCGCCACCAGACTCGTGCGGTAGTGCACTCTCAACATGATGAGGGTATCACCTATAGGGGTTCAGCTCAGGTTCCTCATACCCGAGAACAAAAGACGAACCGCCAGTGGTGAAATTTGGTCAACAGGGATCAGGTTCTTACCTCTTCCCCCTCCAGAGAAGTCCATCAAGATAACTTGATGGAAAACAATGAGTGGGCATATACACCGGTCTGTACTAATTTCACTGCCCAGCAGACTCGTCTAGCAGTAACACACTAATTCCACAAGGAAATTCTGACAGATTAATATAGGCAAGAACATACACTTGTTTATAATTCATCAGCCAATCAGCAGGCTCATCTGACTACATCCAATGAAGCTCGCCAATCTAATATGTTTGCAACTGGTAAGCAGAAACATACACCTGTTTACAATCACCAATTCTATCAGCAGTCTTGTCTGTCAATATTGAAGGAAACCCGTCAACCATACTTGATGGAGAATACATAGTAGGCACATACACCTACCAATATTCATCAATCCTGCCAACAGTGTCATTTGATAGCACCCGGAGAAGTCATTTGGAAAGCTCCGATGAAAAATTTGGAGCAGACTCAACTCTATGCCCCTATGCATAAGTACTGTCAGAATTCATTGATAGGAAACGGAGGACAGGATCAGTCACATACACCTACTCTAGACACGTAATGGACGTATATTCCCATTTCGGAAGCTGAATCCACAAATCACATTCTGACAATGGTGAAAGAGCATAAGTAAATCTCTGCCCATATTCTGGATACTTGTCAGAATATTATAACAACTTCAACGACATCACAGGGAAAGAAATACAAATCTGTCCTTATAAGTGGAGTGACTCATCAACATGTCACACCAGAGCAGATACACACCTCTATTATAGTCTAGGAGGGTTGTGGGTAATACTCCCCAATGTCATACGGACAATCAAGTCGGGCACATACACCCGATTTAAATAGAGATAATCAGCCTAACCTGGCCATTTCTCCTGAGCAGGCACATACACATGTGTTTTCAATTATTCACCATGTCTAATGTTTATATTATCTTCCACTATATTTCATACTCTTACTGAGCGTTTGAGCTCACCCCTTTCTTATGTTTCATATTCTCAGGACATGAATAAGTAATTTATGAATAAATTACAATCATAATCTATGAGACTTGATTTTTCTAGTGGAATAAATTAGTGTGGTTTTTCCCTTCATGTTGTAATGTTAAACTTATGTATGTAACTTGTTTCCAATAATAATAAACTACTCGGTCCTTTGGGATTAGTATTCCTTGTATGTATGCCAATGAAATCAAATAAAGCACTGACTCCGGGAAACTGGGGTCAGGTCCTTACCGTTGGTATCATAGGAAGTTTAGTAGAATACTTGGAAACTAGATTTAGAAAACTTAGAATTAGGGAAGAGTACCTAAGTTAGTCTTTGAGGATATACATACAATAATGTCCTATTATTTTGGTAAGTAATAGATTATATGGAATATTTCTAGCAAATACATCCATGTCTAGATACGAGAATGTGGAGGTGGCTCTGGCACAGATGTATCTAGGGTTAAACCTTGAAAACACTGCTTTGAGCTTGACTCGAACGGGAACTGGTACACAACAACGGGCCTTGCTGCACTCTTGGTTACGACACTCCCGGGGGATATGCTTAGGATAATTCACTTTTTAATTACTATCCATTATGAGGGAGTTTAATGTAAATTTTCCTCAGAGGATTTGGTTTGGATAACTCTAGAAACTAGAACTGAACAATTAAAAACTTACTTAAACAATACTAAGAGCAATGTTTTCTTAATTTTCAAATGTAAAATGAAGGTACTTGTCTTTTGCCTCTTCCAACAGAAGTATTAGAGATCATAGTGGGAAAATCATGTGTGTAAAACTATGAGACTTTTGAAAATATTCGTTTATCATGCAAAACCCTTTCTCAAGTATCCAACTCTCCTCGGGTACTCCAACTTCACCATGGAGCAGGTTTTGTCTATTACCTCATGATGAGTGCACAATTCCCGTTCTATGTATGACAAGGGAAATACTTCGAGGGTATCTTTAAATTTTTTACCCTAGCTAATAATTTCTTTTCTCTTGAGTACTTTGAGGAGGATACACGAGGGGGTGACCTCTGAGCATCATATCTATGTCAGATTTTGACCTTCAGACTCCATGGTCGAGTTGTGGACTTTGAATCCCTTGATAACGAGACTACCCATTTGCATTATCAGTATCAAGTTCATACTGATGTCACTAAACTTGATACCTTACATGCTTCTCTCAATATTAATTCTATATGTCCATACACAGTTGACCCCAGTTGCACATGCTGCATATGGACCAAGGAGATAGAGGAATTTGGAATCGCTTTGGGGATCTGTTTGTCTGAAAACTCGGAAAATCCCCAACATCGGTGGAATCTATGAGGAGTTATCTTAGAGGATGTCAGGAAGTCCATACTAGTGTTTTATGAAAGGGAGAAAGAGATTGTCTAATTTCTTGAGTTTTATAAATCATGTCTAAATGAATTATTTGTTTTGATATGCTTTCATATAAAACAATAACTTGGTTTAAAACGGATTTGCCATACTGAATGTTGATTTACTAAAACTTTTTAGATAGAAGATATGAGTCAAACAACCAATATTTTACCACTACCTACCAAGTTGTTAGAGACTATAATTGTCAATACATGCTCCGAAGAGGACCAGACTTATGGCAAATTACGTCTGACTTGTAAACTACTCCATCGGGTATTGAATTGTCAAAACATTCTACATCTTTACCAAGGAAGCAATCTGGTTTATTACTGTATTGAATATGAAAAATTTTCTACATATAGGAAAAGAGGGATGGTTGCGCCCAAATTTACCCTACTGGTAAAAAGAGGTCGATGTAGTACATGTAGGGGTCGAGTCCATAGGGACCGAAGAAGTAACCTTGAGACGCTATGATTTGGTGAAGGATGGGCTATGAAGTAGCCAACTTTGGTTATGATTTTGGATGTTTTTAAAGAACACTAATAAACCTATGTGAATTCAATTCAAATAAAATGGGTTGACCTTAAGATTTTTCTTGGGGTGGATTGGATGAATATATTTTCTTAGAAATTTCATGTCATTAATTCAAGACATATCCAAACAATGAGATAATTCTTCCAAATCATTCACCAATTTAATCCATACACAATTCCATGTCCAATCACCAATTCACTTTGAGGATCACTTTAATAAGCACTCAAAGGAAATAGATCTTACTAGCACTCAAAATGTGTCATCGTTAAAGTTGGAAAAGATGAGAAAGAATGTAACTCATCAAATGGAAATCCTAAAATAACGAGTAGATTTAAATATAAAGTACATAAAATAACATTCAATCCCTGACCTTGATACTCCCTTGGATCAACCCTTAATAGTTTATCCCTCCATTGATGCTATTCTACCAATGGAAGTGGGATGTAGACTTATGGTGGCGGAATTGAAGAAGAAGAAAATTATTAAAAGAACGAACACTCCACTATTGTGTGATTGAAACCACAAGTGTTGGTGTGAATAATTTCACACCTTGATTCAACGGTATCAACGTGTGAAGAAAAGGAAAATAAAAATTGAATAAGAATAATCAATTTTATTAAAATAATAAACGTGAAAGAAAAACTTCAATGGGAAAACTTGCCGATGTGATTACAAATTGAAAGCAGGAAATTACAATTGAAAGAAATACAATGGATGAAAAAAAACATGGATTCAATGAAAAATGTTAGATGATTATTCCCTTCACCACCAGATCCTTATATAGGCATATTATGAGCCTTAGGTACACCCCCAACAATTAAGAGAGTCAAAAGGAGGGTGAAGAATCAAAAGGAAATTAACGTTACAAAATTGACCATAAAACCAGCCAGATTCATCCCCCATTTTTATGTGTGCGTTTGACACTTCATACGGTAGAACCTGAAGGTGTCATAAATAGGAACTATCTTCTTCCATGTGTCTTATAGAATCTCTCCAAATTTTAGGTGATTTGGTTTAGCCGTTTTGGAGTAATGTTCAAAATGGTGGGATATTTTTATGAGCATTCTACTATGGCCCACCATTTTAATTCTAAACTTCATCCCCTTGTATCTCATTGAAATATTCTGAATTAGCTCTGACCACAGTTGAATAAAATGATCCATATATTTTTCTCTTTCTACTTTAAAAATTTGAGCTTCATTGGGCTTGGTTTGTGGGCCCCACATTTGTTTGATGGGCCTTAGGCCCATTATGCTTTCTCTAGAAAATTTATGCATTCGGGCGCAAAATTCTCCATCTTCCCTTGGGATTCATCCATCGGACCTAAAAGATAAAATGTTCCAAAAAAATTGATTAATCATTTCCCAAAATTTAAAATTCATAAAATGAAAATAATTTTTTCCACAAACAATTGAATGATTGGGCCCAAATTTGAATTTTAAACATGAATTGCATTTAAGATGAGAAATGAAGTTTTATTTATGTAATTCACTAAAAACAATGTTTATGGAATTTGGAACAATGAATATAAAGATATTAACAATGAAGATTATCCACTTTTATTGACTAATCACACCCCCCAACATGAGTTTTGCTAGTCCCGAGCAAAATAAATTACAAATATGAAATTCAAATCCCCTTTTCCAAAAACATTTTAATACACATTGCTCACCCAAAGACCTCATACCAAAAAAAATTATGAAACCAATCAAAATCATTTAAAACAATGTATTCCCATAAGCATATCCCAAGCCCAAGCCCATTCCTTTGTTCAAATTCATTACCACATTTCATCCAATTCCAATTTAACATGATAAAGTGTTGTGCATCAAAAAAGATATGGGGCCCATTGTATTGTTCAAGGGGAAAAAATGGAAGTGGTAGGTGGGAATCACATTAAACCTTAAGATGATTATCCAATTTTTTTTGTTTTTTTTTTGTTTTTTTACAACAATAGATATGAAAAGACTAACTCTGGGCAAGACAACTATGGAGTCACGATCCCCAAGTGCTGGACGCCACACATATTTTCAATTCCATGCTCTAAAATAGAGATATAAATCCTAACTCTAGGCAAGACAACTATGGAGTCACGATCCCCAAGTGTCGGATGCCACACATTGGGAAAAAACATTGCTCTATGTGGTCTTTATTTTTTTTCAAATTTTTTTTTGTTTTTTTTTTGTTTTTTGTTTTGGATACTCAAATTAAACTAAAAGAGACCCCAGAACCCTATGCTATAATGAAAGGGACCCAAGAACTCAAATTTACACCCAAGATCCAGTAGACGTGCATTGTGACATTTTTATTAAGATGATGAAAATGTAAACTTTGAAAAATCACATCATAAAACCGTACTTTCCAAAAACTATGCTCATGAACTAAAACTTTCATTAAAATCAAAATCAAGGCATGAAAAATTATTTGATATCCAATTTCAAAGTTTGCAATGTGTTTTATCATGTTCAAGGCTAATGGAAGTTTTCTTTCCATGCATGTTCTTATTCAAAAAAATAAAAAAAATAAAAAGAAATCCTTTTTTATCTCCCCCCAACTTAGAATAACAATGTCCCCGGTGTTTAAAGAAAAGAAAAGTTCGAAGGGGGTAGGAGAGGAGTGCAAAGAGGAAATTTAAAATGATAAACATGGAACAAATTCACCTGGTTTTTGAAGTTGAAGTTCATGATGCTCCAGATTACTCCTTTGATCTCTTGGGGGATGTTGGAACCTCCTTGACTGAACATGTATCACCCAAAATAGTTCTTGAACCATAAAAAGAAGAACAAATAAGACAAAACAAACAACACAATGATTTATTTAATTCCAAGTATCAACATTTTTATGGTTTTCCATGTTTTTTTTTAATCAGACTAATGATACATTGTCTTCTTTTAATTTTCTGGGTAAGGTATTACTTAGGGATCACACCGCGTGACACGGATGAATATGGTGCTCCCCTTTCATACCCATCCATACTCATAAAATAAGAACAGGTCAACATTCTATGGTAATTTTTTTAAATGAAAAAAAAATAAAAAAAATATATGATTCACTTTATTGGAAACATAAAAAACCATGGGTTGCCTCCCATGCAGCGCTTTTGTTTAACGTCGTTAGCTCGACTTGAACCCCCCAACTTATCCAATTCCAAATTTCAAAATTTTAATGAACCCTTATTTCTCCACCTCATCAAGATTTAGATTAAGTCTTTTTTTATAATATTTTCCATTTGAAATTCCATGCTTAACAATGAGTGTGAAAGTCCAAGGAATTTCGGTAATGGTTGATTGAGTTTCATTTGGGGTATTTCCTAAGATTTTAAGGTCCATTCCTACTTTGTGAGATTCTTGATGAAAATGGATGATAATTTAATGGTCTATGTTTTCATAAATAGAGGGATTATTGAGTGGGGAAGGAAGGATTATAATGTTGAGTTCAGTTTCATTGAATTTTCCCAAAGATGAATGTAAATTTGAATCCAAATTTATTTCTTTTACAAAACATTTTGAAAGAATTTGTTCCTTTTGAAAATATGATTCATCCCTAAAATTTTCCATTTGAATTTCATGAGTTGGTATGGACACACTATTCATTATATCTCCCAATGGTTCAATGATCGGTGATTCTAAAAAAATGTTATTGGAGCAATATTCTGAACACTCAATCCATGAAGAAACATTTTCCCATTGTGAATCCAAAAAATTAATTTCCTTCTGATTTAAATACCCTCCAACATTTTCTTGATCTTGTTCAGTTATCCCATATCCAAAGGTTAGTTCTTTTTTCAATTCATGGGAGGTTTTTGGGATAAAATATTCATCTATCAATGATGAGGAAAGAACATCTTGAGTGGGAATGGGTTCCTCAAAAGTCTTAAAGCTTTATAATTCTAATTTGAAATATGAAACTTATGAATTCATTTTATCCATTTGTTCACACAATTGTTCAACAATTTTTTCAGGATTAGGGTTGATATATGTTTGTACATCATGGACTTCCTCATTATTTATCTTTTCAATCATTCTTGATACGTATGGAAATTGATCTTTTAAACATTCATCATCTCATTGATTGTACATCTCATCTGGTGTGGTGTATTCAATTAAGGTTTGGTCAATGAAATTCCCTAGGTGAGGTGATTCAAAATATTGATTTTCCAGTTGATTATAGCCTTGGTATATTTGAAGATAATCAATTGGAGTTGATTGAAAGTTGTTTTTGGGATTCATTGGACACGCAGAAACAGAAAGGGGAAAAGAGAAGAGAAATTATGGTGAGAATAGAGAATTTGGGGTGAGAAAAGAAGATGAGTGTCTAAGGTACTTACTTGGGTCCCCGGCAACGGCACCAAAAAATTTTTGCGCCCAAATTTACCCTACTGGTAAAAAGCGGTCGATGTAATACATGTAGGGGTCGAGTCCACAGTGACCGAAGAAGTAACCTTGAGACGCTATGATTTGGTGAAGGATGGGCTATGAAGTAGCCAACTTTGGTTATGATTTTGGATGGTTTTAAAGAACACTAAGAAACCTACGTGAATTCAATTCAAAGAAAATAGGTTGATCTTAAGGTTTTTCTTGGGGTGGATTGGATGAATTTCTTTTCTTAGAAAATTTCATGTCATTAATTCAAGACATATCAAAACAATGAGATAATTCTTCCAAATCATTCACCAATTTAATCCCTACACAATTCCAAGTCCAATCACCAATTCACTTTGAGGATCACTTTAATGATCACTAAAAGGAAATAGATCGTACTAGCACTCAAAATGTGTCATCGTTAAAGTTGGCAAAGATAAGAAAGAATGTAACTCATCAAATGGAAATCCTAAAATAACGAGTAGATTTAAATATTAAGTACATGAAATAACATTCAATCCCTAACCTTGCTACTCCCTTGGATCAAACCTTAAGATTTTAGCCTTCCATTGATGCTATTCTACCAATGGAAGCGGGATGTAGACTTATGTGGTCAGAATTGAAGAAGAAGAAAATTATTAAAAGAACGAACACTCCACCGTTGTGTGATTGAAACCACAAGTGCTGGTGTGAATAATTTCAAACCTTGATTCAACGGTATCAACGTGTGAAGAAAAGGAAAATAAAAATTGAAGAAGAATAATAAATTTTATTAAAATAATAAACCTGAAAGAAAAACTTACATGGGAAAACTTGACGATGCGATTACAAATTGAAAGCATGAAATTACAATTGAATGAAATACAATGGATGAAAGAAAAACATAGATTCAAAGAAAAATGTTAGATGATTATTCCCTTCACCACAAGCTCCTTATATAGGAATATTAGGAGTCTTAGGTCCACCCCCAACAATAAATTCACCCCCCAACAATTAATAGAGTCAAAAGGAGGGTGAATAATCAAAAGGAAATTAACGTTAAAAAGTTGACCATAAAACCATCCAGATTCATCCTCCATTTTTACGTGTGTGTTTGAAACTTCATACGGCAGAACCTGAAGGTTTCATAAATATTAAATATCTTCGTCCATGTGTCTTCTAGAATCTCTCAAAATTTCAGGTGATTTGGTTTAGCCGTTTTGAATTTATGTTCAAAATGGTGGGCTATTTTTATGAGCATTCTGCTATGGCCCACCATTTTAATTCTAACTTGCAGCCCCTTGTATCTCATTGAAATTTTCTGAATTATCTCTGACCATAGTTTAATAAAATGATCCATATATTTTTCTATTTCTACTGTAAAAATTTGAGCTTCATTGAGCTTGCTTTGTGGGCCCCACATTTGTTTGATGGGCCTTAGGCCCATTATGCTTTCTCCAGCAAATATCTGCATTCGGGCACAAAATTATTCATCTTCCCTTGGGATTCATCCATCAGACCTAAAAGATAAATTGTTCCAAACAAAGTGTTCAATCATATCCCAAAATTGAAAATTCAGAAAATGAATATAATGTTTTCCACAAACAATTTAATTATAGGGCCCAAATTTTCATTTTAAACATGAATTGCATTTAAGATGAGAAATGAAGTTCTATTTATGTAATGCACTAAAAACAATGTTTATGGACTTTGGAACAATGAATATAAAGATGTTAACAATGAATATTAGAAACTTTCAGTGACTAATCAAGGGAAGTATCACGAATCTCTTTTTCTATGTTTCACTATGGCTGATAACAACCGAGCTATGGGTAAATTTCTAGAAGCTTCTTTGGATGGTGACCATCGAGCGACCTACCTATTCCAAATCCTGGGTTTTAGTATGTACGGAGAACTTTAAGAAATAAATATCTTCAATAATGAAGTGGTGCATGGGAATTATAGGGATTTAGTCCACACTGAAATTTCTGACCTCCACACTTCTCGTGCCTCTCTATGAAAGCCTGAGTGCTTTAAGCACAGATTCGACCCCAGCTGTCTGCAGTGCATCTGGGATAAAGAAATCGAGCAGCTGAATACTACCTTAGGAATCCACCTAAGGTTGTCAGCACCCTAGAATCAGTGGTGTTCCCAGTAAAAGGACTTTGGGAGTAACATGTGTCTAGTTTTGCATATGGTTCTGGGAGATTGAAATCATTGAACTAGTTTGGGGATTCGTGTATTAGGGGACTGGGGAAACCATTAGCCTTGTTTTACTTTTTGAACCAGTGGTTATATAATAATATGACTTGTTTTCTCTTCTTTTTGTTATCCTTTCATCAGTTATACTTTCTAATGGGTATCACTAAGTGAACTTTCATAATAAATTTTCAGATGTAAGGACAAACCCATATGTTATCTCTTCCTATGGAGGTACTGGAGATTATTGCGATCAAAACCTATGAAGAGGAGTACCTACCTCTCGCAAACTTGAGAAAGACATGTAAAAAACTATATGAAGTGAAAAACAGTCTAGAAATTTTCCACACATGTCAAGGGAATGGTTCCATTTACTACTGCATAGCCACGACACAATTGGCTGAGTACAGGCGAAGAGGAAAATACCACGAAGGGCTTTTCCTATATTACACCCTAGGTTGAAACTACACGGCCAGGTTATGTTTTCAAGAGGCTACTTTGGAGGGAAACCTTTGTGTGGCCTACATGTACCAACTCCTCAGTTTTAGACTATAAAAAAATGTCTATGACTTAGATGTCCTCAGTTGAGACATAGTTCGGCTAGTTCTTCATGTGTTGGTCCATTCATACATTTACAAACATTGAACCGTTCGAGCCTCCCTCTGGAAGCATGAGTGTGCGGTGCAAGAGTTCAACCCCTTCTGTCTGAGGAGTGTCTGGGTCAGAGAACTAGAGGAGTTGAGCATCAATTTGGGTTTTCTGTTGAACGCACCTGAGGATCCTCTATGATGGGAGATATGGTAAGAACATCAGAGAGCATTCTTTTGTAGTTATGAAATGAATTACGAGGATACAATTCTTCGAAGGAGGGAATAATGTAACACCCCAAACATTTTATGGTATGCTTCTATTAAATACATTTTATTCATCATTGTGATCCTTTGAAACAACACTAGGTTATTTAGGAGATAGTCAAAACCTAGCCATTAAATATAAATTTTCCTCTTCTATATTTTGAATTTCAAAAACTGGTCATCTAGAGTTGTGTTCAGTAAGTCATTTCGAGTCTGATAGAACAAACTTGATTTTTGGTGAATAGTAACATACCCTTATGAATAGTAATATGATCCTTATGAATAGTAAATAATATTATTATTTTATTTTTATTAAGGCAATAAGATAATGAGATCTTAATTAGTTTTTTAGTGAGAAATAAAACTAATTGCACTTAAAGATTGTTATTTTTCGAATTAACTATGAATTTATTTAAAAATTAAATTAATAATATTTAGAAAATTATTTTCGAAAAATTGATTTCACTTTTAAATTCTACATGTTTAAAAATGGTAGGGGTGAATTTTTGGTATTTTTCTGAAATTCTAGAATTTTTTATGAATAGTGAAATATGATAAAATACTGTTTATACAAATTATCTGTTAAATAAACTATTCATGACATCATTAATGATTCAAGGACACTTGGTTCGAACTCACATGCACTTATTACTATTAGGGGTAACATGAAAAAACATTATTGGTTGTCTTGAGGGAAATAATAAAATAATGAATTAAATATTCAAAATTTACCCCTCTCCTCCACTATAAAAACCCCTCACCAGTCACTCTTCTCTTCACTTCTCTAAGCCTTTAAGCTCCTCAAAGTTATTCCCAATTACCCTTCCCTAGTCTCTTTCCACGTCCAAGAAGCTTTTGGTCTTTCCAAAATACCAAAACCCCTTCCTTTAAGGAGTTTCTCAAGGAGGTTATTTCAAGAGGTAAAACACCCTTCTTTTTCATTTGGTTTCATTTCAATTTATATTCTTTTGATATCCTCTCCTCACCTCCTCTATCCAAATGATCATGATAACTCCAGTATCATATATATACTGGAATTATATCATGTAAATGCAAGAACCATCATAAATACTCTTACTCCCTCCCTTTTATTTTTATAAACAAAATCAACGTCCATGAGGTTCCAATTTATAGCCTTCGTGGACGACGAAGTTTCGTTCTTCAATTTCTTCTTCATTACTGGTCATGAAACCTTATTTATGATTGAAAAAGACTATAATATATGTATTATAACCTAATTAATATTCAGGAACCAGTAAATGTACATATAATTATGTTATATGAAAAACACTAGTTCATAATAATCCAAATACCGTCAAATAATCAAAGTGGTTGTCATCTAAAGTTTCATCCTCGTTCCATGTAACCAAATGGTAGAAATGACCATTATAAATTATGGAAGTTCATAAATAATATTTAATTTCAATTATGGATATTTACAACCATTCCGCATGAACTTCATTACTTAAAAAGAAGTGAACTGACTATGAAAATCAAGAAAACAAACACACCGAAACGACGAAATTCGATATTATAACTTATCAATAAGGACATAAATGAACTAAACAGAATTATGATAAACTAAATACATGTTTAATATGTTCTTAAATAATTTATTAATAATTATAATTTTATATTCCAGGAGCTTAAGTTCAAGAGCGGAACACGTTTCAAGTTAAGGTAAGGGTTTTCCACCGGAACTTCCATTTTCATTCGGGTTACTTTTATTGTCTAATTTCCTCAATGAAATTCTTATGCTTTGTTATGTAATCCTCATAAATTCTATGTAGGTATTCTATATATGTACACCAACCCGAATACTTCTTTATTTTATGGATAGTTAAACATTTTAAAAGGAACTTTCAAAATTGTTTCCAAAATACAAGCTCGGTTCAAGGGAATTTCTCAAATTCTTACCTATTTTCTAGTGCACTCTTTAACCTATTTTTTTGGAAACCTTTATCTTTATAAAATCACTCATTTTATTATGAAAATAAAAACTTACCTCACTTCTGGTTTTGTACAAATATTTTTCCAAAATAACTCTTCTTTTCAAAAAAAAGAGTATTTTTCTCTTGAATTGCTTATTGATTTTATAAGAGTGTTTTTGTCTAATTCAACACTCTTGTTGATTCCATGGTATTATTGGGTTTAATCATTTATGAAGTCATCTACCATATTTTATTTAATGGTTTATGAATAACTCTATTGTCGATGATCTATCCTAAAACAATTCACCATATTACTCTGAATGGTTAGTGTTTTATTCTTAATGATTGGGGAAAGTTAATTACATTTCATATGATAGTTTCAACATGAATGTATATGTTGTTTATGTTGATCCCCGCTCATATGAGTAATGAATTGGACTTATTATGTGAAATGTGGGGCCCTCTATAGCCCCTCGATGCATCGTTTGGTCTCATGAGACAAATAGACATGGAATTGGCCGAGGCCTTTCCCAATGTGATATGGATTTTGGCCGAGGCCTTAATCATTAGACGTCTTGGCCGATGCCAAGACAAAATGTTTCCGAATGTCCGGCATATGCACTTCCATCATTATGAATCTAGTAATTGTAAGTTCATGTGGTTATTCGACTAGTATAATACCCATGATTATGTTTTATTAAGGCATTATTTACTCAGTTCATATCCCTTCCATAATGTGTTCAAGTTTTTGATTGAAGGCATGTGTTTTCAATTATTCAGCATGTCTAATATTTATATTATCTTCCACTGTATAACTTACTCTTACTGAGTGTTTAAGCTCACCCCTTTCTTATGTTTCATATTCTTAGGACATGAAGAAGTAATTTTTTAATGACTTTCAAGCATAATCTAGGAGATGTGATGTTTCTAGTGGAATAAATTAGTGGGGTTTTTTCCTTCATGTTGTAATGTTAAACTTATGTATGTAACTTTTTTCCAATAATACTAAACTACTCGGTCCTTCGGGATTCGTATTCCTTGTATGTATGCCAACGAAATCAAATAAGGCATCGACTCTGGGCAACTGGGGTCAGGTCCTTACAATCTTCCCCAGAGATATTATAGTGGGAAGGTTATTTCCATTATTATGTTTCTATCATTATTGGTGTCATTTATAGTTGTTTATAGTGTTTTTCAAGGTTTTATTATATGGAATCATAATAGATAACAATTTTCTCATACATGTATTTTTTATATAGTTGGTTATCTATATATATATTTTTTTAATTTATTATATTTTATATTGGATTTTCATATATGATGTAGGTTGATATTGGATAATTCCTACCGTGTATTTTTTGCCTTATTGGTGCTTATCCCCAACCCACATCCTATTAGATGTGGGCTTGGTGTGGCACACTCGGCTTCCTTCAAGATTAGGTGGGGTCCTAGTGTCCAGGTCTGGTCATCTAAAGCAATGTCCTTTTTTTAAATCTCAGGTAACTCAAGGAGTATCCTTCCAATGGACACATACTAGGGTTCCCATCTACAATATGGTATCAATATACCCATACTAAAAACTCTAAGGTCGTCATCATATCACGTTTATATTTTTACTATGTCATCATGATCATAATGATAAATACCTATAACTCACATAATCAGGCATCCCTATACTCATTAAACTAGACATCACTTGTCATTCCATGACATAATGTTGTTCCTAGTCCCTTGGGATAACATAATACATCATAAATAGGTAATACAAACATAATTGTCCCAATTAAATTACATCACCACCAATAACATTTTTAGGAAAACAGTATATAATTTATTACATATAATTTAATTAGTTGATCCATTTTCAGTTTTAGTAAATCCCACAATAACATATAATAATAAATATGTTATATGATCATATGTTCTAATAATGATTTAAAAAATTGAACACTTTCACTAGCATGGATGAGATAAAACACATAGCATCAAAATCACAACCCATAAACATCAAAACCAATTATTATACCACCCTGTTAAGTGGTAATTCTAATATATAAATTTTTTCCATTAATGACCTATATCATTCATCATAGTCTTGACCAATTCTTTATCAAATCTATCAGGTACCCCAAAAACATAAAAAAAATAACGATCTAATGTTATTTTTTAATGTTCCTATAATCTATAATCACAAGTCAAGGACCCTAAATCACATCAAGAAAACTACACCTTATAAAAATAAAACCAATATCAACAATATAATACAATAAAAGTGAAGATCCCTTTGGGTTACATAAATTGTTGAAACCATTTTTTTTATTTTCTTTGTTTTCAAACAATTCATTGAAGTGTTTTTTAAGAGGTTTAAAGTGGTTCTAAACAAAAGTGAATAATTATGGATTTTATGAGTTCAAGTACTTATAAAATTTTTTATTTTCCTGCATATTGAATATTAAATATTTTCAGAATTTTCATATTCTAAATAAATTAAGCCAGATAATGCTAGAGATACTCTTTAATAGTCAAAACATAACATTTAAAATGTAATTCAAGAAAAGTGAAGATTCCATGATCCCCATATCATGAAGAATAGTGCTTTCAATATATAAAACCTAATTAGGGTGATCTCAATAAAGATTAAATGTCTTTATTTTAATTTTAATAATAATGTAGTTGTATTAATGGGATGATACTTTATCTTTCTTAAGTTCTTAAACCACATGTTAATTAAGCAGTGATGTCAATTGTTTTCATTATAAAGCTTTCATATTTTAAACATGATTTTTTATGAACATGAGATATCTATTTTTGTTGATTTTAAGTGATGATTTTAGTTATGTTGTGGGAATTTTAGTGATTAAGGTAAGTATATATTGACTTAGTTGAGGCAATAAGATATCGAGCTACTAAGTATCTAAGTTTTTTTATCTGATTAGAATAATATATGTGTATTTCTAGAACTATGAATGATAATAAAAGAGGTTGATTCTCTTATCAGGTTGATGAGATTTTTATGATTATCATGTCTAGAAATCTTGGATTTGATACCAAATAAATTTCATATAGCTATGTCACCAATACTCATAGTTGGACGTGATATTTTTTACTTTGGGAATCCCATCCTCGGGATTTTATCCCTAGGGAATCAAAACCTTTTTCCATGGTAAAATTCCTTATATTAGGGAGAGGGTAAATAATTTATTATTATATACATAGAATTCCTCACATGCCCGAATGTGGGACTTGCAACTTTCAACAGTCGAACATTAGTAAGAAGCTGGTTAGGGTTTGTTCATGTGTACACAAGGAATGCATTCCACAACCCTAGTTACAACAATAATTAATATAAATGATCATAACATAGTATATAATAGGTATAGGTTTACATACCATGTGTTATGTTGTAAAATTAATTATACATATCATAGGTTTCACCAGTATAATTCCCTATATGGATCATCGAATATGCAGGGTAATCAAAATAAAAAATATAAAACAATTCAAGACCTATTACTATAAGATATCATATCCCCTACTCTAAGTAGTTTAAATAATATCTATTACCACCAACCCATTCCTAAACCTAAATTTTGTTACTAACGTCCCGGTTCTGAAAGCCACCCAGAGGCGCCCCATACCCGGTTGGTCACATGGCCTCAATCGCATTTCCTCGAATTACAGTGGCTTCCGACTAGCAGTGAGGGACTTGGGTGTGACAGTGGGGAAACTATTCCCTCATTGGAAGAGTAACACAGCAGAAGAGAAACAAATATACAATAGCGGAAGCAGTAAGTATCCAACAATAGTAAATAGTGGAAGACTGATAAAGAAACAACTAGAGCATAAAATATATATAAATGATGCATGATACATATATGTCTAGTAAATAAGCCAAACAAGTCACAATGCTAAATAAAGTACTAAACCAAATTACAAAAGGAAAACAGATGAGTAACTCCTCAGCATCGCAAGCCTTGGCTTGGTCCCATGCTCTCTAGCTCAAATGCAATCAAGTACCTGAAGTCAAAGGGCACTTGCCCTTGTCTATACCTCCAGCATTATAATCTGTTTGGTCCCAAAATCATGACCCAAACAGGGTGTGAGACGAATCCCAGTATGCAACCACCACAAGATCTGTGCCTAATAGTTAGTGAATATATTACAGGTAAAAGTGCAGAAATCAGTAAACAAGGAAAGCACTATGCAATAAAAAATCTACAATTTTAAGCATTCAAAACACCACACAGCATGAAACAGAAGAATAGATAACACAACAGGTAACCCTCTAGGAAGTAACCATAGCCTATCCCCTGGTCTTACCTATCAAGTACAAGCAACCCTATGGGAAGCACACATAGTCTCACCCATCTGGTTCAGCTAAAGTATAGACTCTCTGGGGAAGCACTCACTGTCAATTCCCCTATAGTCTCGTATCTTACTAAAGGTGCTCTGGGGAATCACTCAATGTCAATTCCTATTTTGGCCCACGTCGAGGAACTACAGACACTATAGGGAAGCACTCAATGTCAATTCCCCCTGTGGTCTCACAACATAAATTATAAAGACACACTGGAGAATCCCTCAACATCAATTCTCCCTATGGTCTATACACCAGGTTCTCTTGGCCCTGTGTAAGTCAAGCAAGTGTAGCAGCGCGTAACATCCAAGGTAAAACTCATGAACTACTTGGCTAACATTCTACAGCACAAAATCATAACAGAACAACAATCACACCATCCTACCATACTATGCATGGGAAAGTAACAGTATCCTTACAGGAAAACAAAACCCAAAGGTCAAAACAGGAAAAACATGCATGGGAAATACATCCAAAGCACAAAAAATCACCCTATTCACAATAAATTATCATCTACTCAGTCATACCAACATAGCAGAGAAAGAATAGGGGTAAAATGGTAAACACGCAATACCCTGTTCATGGGTATTGGAAAAAATTTCACATATAACTCAAATACTACTTACAGAAAGGCACAAACCACCTACCTCGGGGTTAGGAGATCAATATACTTGAACCTCAAATATTGAATCTCCTTAGAATGTCGTAGATCTAAGAAAACTTATAAAATGTTTAATCCACGATAACTTGGAAAAGAAGAGAAATCATGAAACCAGGTTCCAGCAGAAGATAGAGCTAACTGATGTGATACCAATACAACCAAAGGTGTTTGAATCAGAAGACGGATAGAGGCTTGGGGGCACATCAAAGATCCACGGATGCTCGGAGCTCTCGGATGAACGGGGCATAAAAGAAGTTTGTTCTGGCGATTAGACGTGACCCCAGTGCGTTTCATGAAAAAAAGTACACGGTGTGTACTCACATTTTCTGTAATCCACTTTAAGCGACCTCCAAGTCACTCCCACGTGGCCGTTTGTGTGGCTATTACATGGCCTACACACGGCCTGTTGCGGTAAGAAAGTACACGGTGTGTACTTATAAAGTACGTGGCGTGTACTTAGAAAATTTCCAGAAACTCCTCTTTTCTCAAAAACTCCAGGAAAAAGAAAAACATACCTGAAAAAAAGGTCCGGGTTTTCACAAACTTCCCCCATTAAATAAATTCATCCCTAAATTTTCCTAGTGCTGTGTAAAAGAAGAAACCCCGAATAGTTCCGGCCACTGTGCTCGTACATCGGCCTCCCTCTCCTAAGTCTTGTCCTGCACCCGCCCATGCTGCCACAACACTCGTACCAAGGGAACAGACCGTCCATGGAGAACCTTTGTACTGCGGTTCACATTCCGGATACGATGCTCCTCAAAAGATGCATCCACTTCAAGCTCAACCTCCTCGGGTTGAAAGACATGTGACGGGTTTGAAAAGTAATTTCAAAGCTGAGAAACGTGGAAGACGTAGTGCATAACTCGGTACCTCTGAGGTAACTGCAACCGATAGGAAACCATCCCAACTCTCTCCAACACCTCAAACGGTCTAATGTACCTCGGTGAAAGCTTACCCTGTCTCCTAATCCTCTTGTGTCCCAACCTCGGTGTGACATGTAGAAAAACCTGATCCCCGACCTCGAACTCTAGAGGTCATCTCCGCTAATCAGCATAAGACTTCTGAAGAGACTGTACAGTAGCCATCCTCTTTCGAATCAACTCAATCTACTTCGTGGTGTCCTGAACAAGATAAGGTCCCAGCAAAGCTACCACTCCTGCCTCCAGACAACATAAGGGAGATCGGCATGGCCTACCATACAAATCCTAATAAGGTGCCATCTGAATAGTTGCTTGAAAACTATTGTTGTAGGCAAACTCCACAAGAGGTATATGCTTCTCCCAAGAACCTCCAAAATCCATAATTCATGCTCAGAGCATATCCTCAAGCACCAAAATCTTACACTCGGACTGGCCATCCGTCTAGGGGTGGTAAGTTGTACTCAAAAGTACCTATGTACCCAAAGCCTTCTGAAGCCCCTGTCGGACCCGAGAAGTAAAACATGCATCCTTGTCTGAAACAATGGAGTGTGGAAATCCATGTAGACGTACAATCTCTTGGATGTAAAACCAGTCCAACTCATCAACACTGAAGGTCTCCTTGATCAGAATGAAGTGAGTTTCAATGACAACCCAAACCGTGGCATTCCCTCAAGGAGACCTTAGTAAACTGGTCACGAAGTCCATCGTGACAACATTCCACTTCCACTTGGGAATGGGTAAATATTTTAAAATCCCTGCTGGTCGCTGATGCTCCGCCTTCACCTGTTGACAATTGGAACACCTCATTATGAAACCAGAAATGTCCCTCTTCATACATAGCCACCAATACTAATGGTGTAGATCACGATACATCTTGGTGACGCCAGGATGAAATGCCCAAACTGAGGAATGAAATTCCTGCATTAGCTCCTCACATATATCTACTAGCACCCATACGCATCCCTGGAAATGAAAGATCTAATCCTCGCCTATGGTCCACCCAGAAATAGGGTCCTCTCCTGACATGCTTTCCCGTAGGACTAAGACTTCAGAATCTGATAGCTACCTCATTCGTAATCGATCAAGAAGGGTAGAGGTAACAGGTACAGAAGATAGGAAAGTCTACCACTGTCTTTCGTGCACCTCCAAATGCATCTCAAAGAATAGGGCCATAAGCTACCACTCACTTCTGGCCTCCTGAACTTCCTGTATCTAAGTCCTCCTGCTCAACGCATCAGCCACTGTGTTTCCCTTCCCAGGTGTATATGCAACCTCAAAGTCAAAGTATTGTAGGCACTCAACCCACCTGCACTATCTCAAATTCAGATCACGTTGATTGAAGATGTACTTGAGACTTTTGTGATCGATGAAAACAACAAAATGCTATCCCAGAAGATAATGTCTCCAACAACGTAAGGCATGAACAACAATTTCCAACTCCAGATCATGCGTCAGATAATTCCTCTCATGTGGCCTCAACTGTCGAGACCCGTACGCAATGACTCCATCGCCCTGCATAATCACAGCTCCGAGCCCGATACCTGATGCATCACAGAAAATAGTATATCTCTTGACTTACTCTGGAAAGACTAGTATCAGTTCTGAAGTCAACCTCCCTTTCATCTCATGAAAGGTTGACTCACAAGGATCTGACCATAAGAACTTCTCACCCTTCTTAGTCAGGCTCATCAATGGTGCTTTTAAGCGTGAAAAGTCTTGTATAAAATGTCTGTAGTATCTAGCCAGCCCAAGAAAACTCCACACCTCAAAGACGTTCTTCAGCTACTCCTAAGAAACCACAGCTCTCACTTTCTCTAGGTCTACTGATACTCCTACCTCTGAGATAACATGACCCAAGAAGTGAATCTGATCCATCCAAAAGTGGTACTTTGAGAGCTTAGTATATAAATTATGCTCCCTCAGTGTACTCAAAATGATCTCAAGATGGGTAGCATGGTCATGTCAAGTGTGAGAGTACACCAACATATCGTCCATGAAGACCACCATGAAAGAATCCAAGTATGGATGGAACACTCGGTTAATCATTTCCATAAAAACCACAAGCGTGTTCGTGAGACCAAACGGAATAACCATATACTTGTATAGACCATACCTGCTCTGGAAGCCTATTGAGGTATATTAGATGGTCTAACGCGCAACTGATGATAACCAGACCTTAAGACAATCTTTAAGAACATCTGGGATCCTTGAAGTTAATCAAAGAGATCATAAATCCAAGGTAAGGGATATCGGTTCTTGACCATCAACTAGTTTAGATTCTGATCATCTACACAAATCCTAAGGGCACCGTCTTCCTTCTTCGCAAATAGGATAGGTGAACCCCAAGGAGAAGTATTGGGTCGGATGAAACCCTTGGCCTGAAACTCATCCAACTGTTTCTTGAGCTCCTACAACTCTGGTGTAGCCATCCTATAAGGAGGAATAGACACCGGTGTCACCCCTGGTACAAGCTCAATAGAAAAGTCTACTTCACGCTCCGGAGGCGAACCCAAAAATTCCTCTGGAAGGATATCTCTGAAACGATCCACCACTGGAGGAAATTCTACCTGTGAAGTCCCCTGGTCATCCAGATAAAGACTAGAAATCTGGGCTATAACTACTCCCAACCCATGATGCTCTGGGCCCGCTCTGCTCACCTGGACATCCCACTCGCCCTTATGAAGAAAGGATCCACCCTCTAGTGATATAAAATTCACCCTATATTGATAACAGTCAACGACTTCCTGGAAGGGAACTATCCAGTCCATTTTGAGAATGATATCATAGCATGTCATCTCTAGAACATAAATATCTCATAGGAAGTGACACCCACCAACCTCAAGACGGAACTCCTTGCATTGACGTACACCAGATGTTCTTGTCCCCAATGGAGTGTCTAGTGTCAAAACATCGGCAGTAGAAAAGATATAGAGACCAAGGATCTCCATAACAGCGACAGATATAAAGCTATGTGTAACACCAGTATCAAAAAGAGATAAAGATAAAACTGAGGCAACTAGGATTGTACCTCGAACTGTAGAGGGTTCGGGATCCTACTCCTGATGGGTGTGCTCCACTACAAAAGTCTGGCCAGCTCCGCGGCCTTGTGACCCTACCCGACTTCTCTGAGCTGATCCACCCTATTGTCACTGATAGACTTGTGACTGACCACTGCAGCCGCGACATCCACCTCGGCCTAAATGGCCGGAAGCACTCCAGTTCCCAGAATGGTGATAAACTCATGGAGCTACTCCTGTACGAGGGGTCATAGAAGAACCTCGGTCACCGGATGCTGGTGAGAAGACCTGACAGAAGTGCTGAAGGAGTCCCAACTTTCCGCAAGATTGGCACTCCACCGGGTCTCTCTAGCACTGTGGCCTCATATGCCCGCTTCTCCCGCACTGGTAGCACACCACATGGCTACCAGAAGATGCATCCCGCCTACTCAGATATCCTCGTGTAGTCTCTATGCGGTGCTTCCGGCTATCATCTTGCGGAGAACTAACTCTGGATGTCGAGCCGCCCTGGCTCACAACTCTGGATTCCCTCAAATTCCTCTCTATGATTAGTGCTTGGTTGACGATAGAAGTGATAGAAGTCAACCTGAAGATATTCACCTGAGATTGGATTTCCTGTTTGAGGCCATCCTCGAACTTCCTTTCCAAAAATAACCCATCTCCTCCTAGGAAGGGTGTGAAATGATGAAGCTCAGTGAAATGAGAGGAATACTCCATAATCGATAGGGTACCCTACTCAAGGCTCATAAACTCCCAGGCTCAGTCGACCCTCAGGGTATGCGGATAGAAGTAGTCATAGAATATGCGCTAGAACTCCTCCCAAGCCATAACCTACTGATAACCCGCCTGTGAGATCACATCCCACCATCTCTTGGCATAATCCCATAGCACATAGGTAGAGAGCTTGACTCTCCTATCTAGAGGCGTCTCCAGATTCTCAAAAATCATCAACATGGCATCTAGACATGAATCTGTAGCCTGAAGTCCTCCTTCTCCTAAGAAGGTGGGAGGATGCTGCTGCTGGAAGACCCGCGTCAAATCAGCCATTGAAGGGGTAGGAGGCGGCGCTCCCTGAAAGGTCAGCATCATCCTCATGAAGCCTTCCTTGAACTGTGCATTAGCACCAGTAATAGGTATAACTGCTGGTTCCAATACTGGCACAACATGAGGATCTGCTGGAAGTCCCTGATCAGCCGTATCCGGCGTCTGATCACTACCCTATAACTGGCGGACAGCCGGAGGACGTCTCGGTGGCATGACTCTGCAAGGTCAAGCACACACCTTAGATTAGAATTAATAGGGACTAAAACAAGGAAGTGTAATAAGAGAACAAGAGAAAGAAAACAGTCAGTTTTTACAAAACATGACTACACGGCATGTAAACTTCCTACACGGCATGTTCCCTGAAGTCATTAACATGGGCGTGTACTCCTATCTAAACTGGTCGTGTAGCACCCCAAACACATGGCGTGTTGTCTTAACACACAGTGTGTACTTAAATCCTCTTTCTCGTCCCGAGTTCTTCTACATGGTTAAGCCACACGGATTTCCTAAAAAAACAGTACACAATGTGTTCAAGATAGACACAGCGTGTACTAGACAAGCTTCACATGTCACGTGTTGTTAGTGACACGGCCTGACACACTGCCTGACACTACATGGCGTGTTCTGGACGGACACGGCATGTACGTGATGGGATAACACTGACCCGTGTTGTTCACGACATGGCTGGGTACCTGGGTCAGACTACACGGTGTGGTAACCATGGACACGGTGTGTATGGATTAAGGTCTCATCCGTCCGTGTTGTTGGCTACACAGGCAGAAATTGAGTGAACACTACATGGTGTGTTCCCACCAGACTTTCCCCATCCCATGTCTCTGTCCACATGGCCTACGACACATTCAAAGACAACATGACGTGTACATAAAGTACATGGTGTGTACTTAAGAAAAAAAATTTCTTCCCAAACAGAAGAACACATGGAATGTACTTAACATTACACGGCATGTATTCTGGGTTTTTTCGGACAGTAAACCTCAAAAAATACTCTGATACCCAGAGAACACTAAAACGAGCGTTGAAAGTGCCAAATTCCGATCTGTGAGGGCCCATACTCCCCGCGAATCAATGTTTGGCGTTCATTCAAGCAAATATCTATATAAAACAACACCCTATTAAACAGTAGGTATTTTTATCAAGGAAACTATCATGACAGAATGCATATTTTACACATTAACTATCACAACAACATGAAATCTCTAATGCATCCTAGATGGCATGGAAAAAAATGCATGACATGTGATTTCTAGCAAGTGCATATATGATGTGTGAGATGGTATACCCTCATCTCATTGGGTTTCAATAGAAATAGAACCTCAATAACATCAACAATAACATCACAAATCATGTGAATCACTCAGGGTGAAATCAAATCAACTGTAATAATTGCCAAACCATAAAAATTGCAATTAAACGTGGTAGATTAGCTTTTCCCTATACAAGGATTAGATACTCCCGAGAACAGCTTAATACCAAGTACCTATTCCTTCCTATCCCTAGCTAAAAGATCCAAACAGTAAATCAAGAGAAAAGAATCCACTAATACCACTTTGTAACGTCCCGGTTCTGGAATCCACCCAGAGGCGCCCCGTACCAGGTTGGTCACATGGCCTCAAGCGCATTTCCCTGAACGCCAGGGGCTGCTTACTAGTAGCGAGGGCCCTGGGTGTGACAGTGGGAAAACTATTCCCTCATTGTCAGAGTAACACATCGGAAGAGAAACAAATATACAATAGCGGAAGCAGTAAGTATCCAACAATAGTAAACAGTGGAAGACTAATAAAGAAACAACTAGAACATAAATATATATAAATGATGCATGATACATATATGTCTAGGAAAGCATTAAAACAAGTCACAATGTAGAATACAGTACTAAACCAAACTAAAAAAGGAATACATATGAGTAAATCCTCAGGATCGCAAGCCTCGGCTTGGTCCCATGCTCTCTAGCTCCAATGCAATCACGTACCTAAAGTCGAAGGGTGTTTTCCCTTGTCTCTACCTACAGCATTATAATCTATTTGGGCCCAAAATCATGACCCAAATAGGGTCTAATACGAATCCCAGTAGGCTACCACCAACAGTCAATGAATAAATGGAAGGTAAAAGTGTAGAAAGTTGTAAACAAGGAAAACACTATGCAATAAAAAATCCATCGTTTTAAGCATTCAAAACACCACACAGCATGCAACAGCAGAACAAATAAAACAACAGGTAACCCTCTGGGAAGAACCAACTACATATCCCCTCTGGTCCTACCTATCAAGTACAAGAAACCCTATGGGAAGCACACACAGTTTCACCCCTCTTGTTCAACTAAAGTATAGACTCTCTAGGGAATCACTCACCGTCAATTCCCCCTTATAGTATCCTAATGTACTAAAGGATCTCTAGGGAAGCACTCAACATAAATCCCCCCTATGTCCCATGTCGAGGAACTACAGACACTCTGGGGAAGCACTCAACATCAACTCCCCCTATAGTCTTGCAACATAAATTATAAAGACACTTTGGAGAAGCCCTCAATGTCAATTCTCCCTATGGTCTATACACCAGGTTCTCTCGGCCCTGTGTAACTCAAGAAAGTTTAGTAGTGTGTAACGGCCAAGGTAAAACTAATGAACTACTTGGATAGAATTCTACAGCACAAAAGCATAACAGAACAATAGTCACACCATCCTACCATACTAGGCATGGGAAAGTAACAGTATCCTAACAGGAAAACAAAACCCATAGGTCAAAACAGGAAAAACATGTCTGGGCAATACATCCAAAGCACAAAAATTCACCCTATTCACAATAAATTATCATCTACTCAGGAATACCAGCATAACAAAGAAACAATATGGCTAAAATGGTAAACATGCAATACCCAGTTCATGGGTATTGGGAAATATTTCACATATAACTCAAATACTTCCTACAAAAAGGCACAAAACACCTACCTTGGGGTTAGGAGATCAATATACTTGAACCTCAAAGCTTGAATCTCCTTAGAACGCTGTAGATCTTAGAAAATGTCAAAAACTTTCAAACCATGATAACTTGGAAAAGAAGAGAAATCATGAAATGAGGTTCCAGTAGAAGAGAGAACCCATCGATGCGATTCCAACGCAACCGACGGTGTTCAAATTGGAGGACAGATGGAGGCTCGGGGGCTCGTCGAAGATCCACAGCTGATCGGTGCTCTCGGATGAAAGGGACCTAAAATAAGTTCATTCTGGCGATTAGACGCGACCCCAGTGCGTTTAATGAAAAAAAAGTACACGGCATGTACTTTTGAAGTACATGGCGTGTACTTTTGAAGTACACAGTGTGTACTCACCTTTTCTGTACTCAGCTTTAAGAGGCCTCCAAGTCACTCCCACACGGCTGTGTGTGTGGCTATTACATGGCTAGCACACAGGCTACTGTGTCAAGGAAGTACACGGCGTGTACTTATAAATTACATGGCATGTACTTAGAAAATTTCCATAAACTCCTCTTTTCTCAAAAACTCCAGGAAAAAGAAAAACATACCTGAAAAGAAGGTTCGGGTTCTTACAAAAGTTTTCACATCCATCATGATTCATGTGCAGGGTGTAAGTATAAAACTCACTATGACACCCCCAAAATCCCTAAATATACTTGTGAATGAATATATAATATAGTAATAAAAATTTAAAATACTAATAAATAAATAATAAAATCGATCTATCATGTGGTTATTAGGCCACCATAATGTCTGAACTTACCTAATTTTTCCTTCCCTAACATTTTGGTCATGTATATACCTTTTAAAAAATACAATGTTTTAACCTCTAGTAGGTCATATTAGTATAACTATAATAATTTCCATTAGGTATGAATCCATTTAATTGCATCATTATACTAACCTAATGGTGTTTCATCAACCCCACTAGTAATATCACTCAAGAACCCCATTCATTCTTCACTTATGGAATTAATTTACTAAGCCCTTTTGGCCTTCTCTTACCTTATTCCTAATGTCAAATTTTACCTTATCCCCATTAACCAATCTCTACCTTGGCCCCAATAGTGTATTGTCACACAACCACTTTGGTCAATACCTAATGACCTCGATGATTAGTTCATCTATTTAAATATTATAATACTTTAAATTATTAGTAATGAAATAATTATATATAAAATATAATCAATAAAAAAAAATTAAGCAATCTGTTATCACTATAGTGACTCTAACTTAGATACTCATATGGAACTCAAGTTTGGATTCCACTAACCCTAAGGGAATTCAATGATCTATAAGGTCTGGTGATTAGAAATTTGGGTCTTAATAAACTAATAGGGAATGATTTACCCATTTAGGATTAGAATAAATTTAGTAAACATATCTTATCAAAAAACTAGTGTGACTCATCTATATATCAGATGTTCCCAATAAAAATTCCATTCTGAAATATCTGAATAACTATAAAATAAAGAGAAAATGATATCACTATATTAATGTAACCAAGATAAGAAAAATGTGGTTTATGATATACAATGGATCATAGTAAATGACAAAGACAAAAAGGTCCCTAAAATGTATGAAAACTATAAATGACTTGGAAATTCACCAAAGATATTCTCTAACTAACCACCCATAAACTTCAACACCAATGTGGAGTCTAAACCTGTACATATGTAATGAATAATCAATCTAAGAACATCCAATGTCTACCAATGTACCTATTCATACATTAAATGTAGAAAATGAGAGTTTTCATGTCCACCAGAGTGTCCATGTAGGGTGTGATCATAAACGCTTAGCATGAAACAACCAATGATATCTCGAAACACAAAGTAATAAATAGTGTTATTGATTAGTCAATAAAAGAGGCTAATATTCATTGTTTATATCTTAATATTAATTTTCCTCAATGCCCATATACATTAGTTTTAGTGAATTATATAAATCGAACTTCATTTCTCATCATGAGTTCAATTCATGTTTAAAATGAAAATTTGGGCCTGATGAATCATCTATTTGTGGAGAACATTATATTCATTTTTTAATTTTATACTTTGGGATATGATTTTTCACTTTTTTTGGAAAATTTTATTTTTTTAGTACCAATAGATGAATCCTAAGGGAAGATGGATATTTTGGAAATGAATACAAAAACTTTCCTGACAAAGCATAATGGGACTAAGGCCCGTCAAAAAAAGTGGGGCCCAAATACAAGCCCAAAAAAGATAAAATTTTAACTGTAAAAATATAAAATTATGGGGATCATTTCATTCAACTGTGGCCAGAGCTAATTCTAAATTTTTCAAGGAGATTCAAGGAGCTGAATTTCAAATTTAAATTTTTGGGCCAGATCTGAAGGCCCATAAAAGAATCCCACCATATCGAGCATAACATCCAAAAGGATGATCCAATTGGCCTAAAATTTTAACCAATTTTATCAGAAACCTGGATAAATATATTTTTATTCTATAATCCTGACATATTTTTCCATCTTTAGTTACAAATTCACACATCAAAAATGAGAAGGAATCTGGATAATTTTCTTAGTCAACTTTGAAATGTCCAATTTCCTTTTATTTCTCACCCTCCTTTGGACTCTCCTAATTTATTGGGAAGAACTTTATAGATTGGGAACTAACCATAGGCTCCTAATATTCCTATATAATGAGATTTTTGTAAAGGTATTAGGTATCCATGTATGTTCTTTCAATTGAAACTCAATCTTTCATTTAGTAATTGCATCGTTAATTTCTCTCATGTAAGTTTTTAATTCACATTCATTGTATAATAAAAGTTCTTATTCTTATTATCTTATCTATTTATTTTCAATATCATGTTTATATCGTTGAATCAAGGTGTGAGATTTTTCACAAAAACCCTTGTAAATTTATTCACACAATAATGGAGTGATTGTTATTTCATTATTTTTCTTCTTCAATTACACCCTCATGAGTCTACTACCTGCTTCCATTGATAGAATATCATCAATATAGAGATAACCCTATAATGGGTTGATCCAAGGGAGTATCAAGGGGATGTATTTGATGTTATTTATCCTTAAAGTTTCCTAAATCAATTTTTTTATTTGAGTTTTTCCTTCAATGATTTTTATTCTTCCTCTTCCTTATTGAATTTAATCATTATAATTTTTGTGTGATAATTAGATCCATTACCATAGATTTGTCATTAAGATGATCCTAAAATTTTTTATGTTATTTTCATATGTTTGTGAAGGTGTTAAACTTGTAATTGATTAGGTTATATTTATTTCATTGATTGAATTATTCTTGAGTGAATGAAATTGAAATAATTGAAAAAGGAATTAACCCAATTCACCCCAAGTGATAACCAAGGATCAAATCATTCTGTTAAATTGAATTAAAATAATTTATAAATAATATTTAATAATAAAATAAATTTAAACCAAAGTTGGCCACTTAATAGACAAATAATATCCATCAAATCTTAGAGTTTATAGGTTTCTTCTCTGGTCCTTGTAGATTCGACCCCAACATGTACAACAACAACCACATATACTAGTAAGGTAAATTTGTGTGAAACAAAATTTTGGCACCATTTTCAGGGACCAAAGAAAGTTATCTTAGACACTCACCTTATATTATCACCCAAATTCTCTTTTCTCTCCACCATTTCTCTTATCTTTTTCCCTTTTTGTTTCTATGTGTCCAAAAATATCAAATCCAAATTTCTATATACTTCAACAGAGTTTATCCAATAGTACCCCAATATAAAATCAGGATTAAATAAAATTGGAAATAAATATTGGGAATCTCCTCACATTGGGAGTTTCTTTGACCAAACATTGAATAAATAAACCACACCCAGTGAGACATACAATCAATGGAATGATGAATGTTTAAAATAAAAAATTTCAGTCCTCTCAAGGATGGTTGAAGAGATCAATCATATGGAAGTACATGATGTTAAAGATCCTATCCATCCCAATTCCCAATAACTTCATGAAAAATTATGTGATAAAATGTTTAAAATGAATTTGGAAGTTTCATCCTTGGGAGGATAACTAAAAATATTTTCAATAGTTATAGAACCCAATCCTACTCAAGTTTTCCCAACCTCAACATTGATAAAAGAAATTTGTTACACACAAATTTCACAAGAACAACTCCAAGATGTGACTATTTCCATGAGTGTGAAAAATAATGACAAACTTGAAGTAATGATTCCCAAATAATCATAGGCTTTAAAATTAGAGTAAAATGTTTAACAACCCACTCTATAATTTGAGAAATCATAACTAGAAAGTGAAGTGAATTTTTTAGGGAATATTGAAAGTCAACGTGATGAACAATAGGGAATTGTTGAAGGGTTTTTTAATCATGATGAAATTTATTTTCAATATTCACATGATGGGAACTTTTATCTATGGATTGAATCTCTTTTATATGTATCTAGTAGTGATTTTTTAGTATCACCACCGATCGCTGAACCATTGGGGAAAATCACAAATTTAGAATCCATACCCATTCACAAAACTAATCAGTCCAATTTTTTGTTTGAATCTTATTTTCAAAAGAAACCCATTCTATAAATACATTTTTAAAATGAAAATGAGTTTGATTCAATATCCTGACCTCTGAATTAATTTTTTTTTAACTCAAACTCAAAATTATTCTCCTTCCTTCCCCACTCAAGAATTCATTCATAAGTGATAACCAAGACCTTGCAGTTGTAATTAATTATTATCTTGAAAACAATAATGTTTGAATTATAATTTATGTATTAGGAAAGACTAAAAATTCATCTTAATCAACCATTTATTATATTATAAGGATTTCCCACTCATTGTAGAAAATAGGATTTTACATGAGTTGATTTTTAAACAAAGAATAAATCTCAATCTAGTAGAGGTGGTAAAAAATGGGGTCTTGAAAATGTTGAAAGTTGGTATTGGATATTATGGGGGTCCAATATGAGATAAAGACTTTAAAATAAGTGATTATTAGGAGACAATCTGGCTTCTGCATTGCTTTTGTTTTATTTTTTGTGTTTTTTGTTTTCTTTTTTTTTTGTGAAAGTAACCCCCTTGGGGTTTCCAATGTGATGTAATGTTTCTTGTGTGTCATATTTAATAGTTCAAGAAGTTTATTCTTTTAAAACAAATCCAATGCCTTCTATATTTCAAACCCAACCTTCAATCATTCCCAAAGAGTCTACACATGACATGAATCCAAAGTGGTAAATTTCTTATTAAAGGGCCATCAATATCAAACCAAGTTTTTTTCTTCCTTTATTTAATGTTAAATCACATATCACCATATTTCTTACCAATTCTAATATCTATCTATTCATTATATTTTAAAACTAAGGTTAGTTTCAATCTAAGTTGGGGGAATAAAAATTTTGGAATTAAAAAAAATTGAGCTTTATGATAAATAAATAAATTCAATGAAAAAAAATCAATTCATTATCCTTGTATAGATTAATTTACATTTTAAAACATAAAAACTTAATTTAAAATTATTTTTAATTATTTTATTATGATTTTAATGCATTTTTATGTTCATAAGCATAGTTTTTGAAAAGTGTAGTTATCCGATGTGATTTTTCAATGTTAAAATTTTCATCCTCTTAATCAAAATGCCATAATGAAAATCCATCGGATTTGGGTTGTAAGTTTTAGTTCTTGGGGACCTTTTACAATAGTATAGGTTTTGGGCGCACTTTCATTTTAATTTGAGTATCCAAAAAAATTAAAAAAAAATAAGACCACATAGATTAATGTTTTTCCCAAATGTGTGGCATCCGGAACTTTGGGATTGTGAATCCATAGTTTTTATACCGGGAGTTAGGCTTTAAATCTATATTATAGACCATGAAATTTAAAATATATGTTTCATTCAGGACTTGAGGATCGTGACTCCATAGTTTTCTTTCCTAGAGTATGTCTTTTCATATTTGTTGTGGTTAAAAAAATTAAAAAAAAACAAAAAAAAACAAAAGAATGGATACTCATATTAAGGTTTAATTTGATTCATACCTAGAAATTATATTTGTTTCCCCTTGAACAAGAAAATGGGTCCCATGTCTTTTGAGATACACAACACATCATCATGCTTAATTGAAATTGAATGAAATGTGGAAATGAATTTGAACAAAGTAATGGTATAGGTATTGGGATATTCTTGTGAACCGAGAATATGTGAAATTATTTTGATAGGTTTCATGATTTTTGGTCATTAAGTCTTTTGGTGATCATTTTTTGTTAAAATGTTTTTGAAAAACAGAATTCCATTTCATATTTTTGAGATAATTTTTTCTTAGGACTAGAAAAACTCAAGTTGGGGGGTGTGATTATCCACTAAAATAGGCTAA
Organism: Viscum album; assembly: GCA_963277665.1. Taxonomy (NCBI): domain Eukaryota; kingdom Viridiplantae; phylum Streptophyta; class Magnoliopsida; order Santalales; family Viscaceae; genus Viscum; species Viscum album. The sequence continues at coordinate 694,604,085 of OY728145.1, forward strand.
TATTTAATTTTTATATCTTAATATTCATGTATTTCAAAGTCCATAAACATCAGTTTTAGTGCATTATATAAATTGAACTACATTTCTCAGCATAAGTGTAATTCGTGTTTAAAATGAAAATTTGGGCCCAATCAATCATCTATTTATGAAGAATATTATAATAATTTTTTGAGTTTGATACTTTGGGATATGATTGATCACTTTTTTTGGAACATTTTATCTTTTAGGATCGATGGATGAATTCTAAGGGATGATGGATATTTTTGGAAATGAACACAAAAAGTTTTGCACAAATCATAATGGGCCTAAGGCCAATCAAACAAAAGTGGGTCCCAAAATAAAAGCCCAATGAAGCTAAAATTTTATCTATATAAATATAAAATTATGGGTATCATTTTATTCAACTGTGTACAGATATAATTCTGAAGTTTTCTAGGAGATTCATGGAGCTGAATTTCATATTTAAATTATGGGCCAGATCTAAAGGCCCATAAAAGAAGCATACCATTTCGAGCATAACATCCGAATGGATGATCCAATTGGTCTAAATTTTAAAATATTGTATAGGAAACCTGGAATAAGATATTTTTATTCTACAAAATTTTCATATTATTCCATATTCTATTAAAAATTCCCACATAAAAAGGAGAATGAATTTGGGAGATTTTCCTGGTCAACTTTGAAATGTCCAATTTCCTTTGACTTCTCACCCTCCTGTTGACTCTATAAATTTATGGGGAAGGAATGTATTGATGGAAGATATACTATAGGCTCATATTATTACTATATAAGGACCTAGTGTTTAAGGTATTATTCATCCATGCTATTATTTCAATTGTGATTTCAAACATTCATTTTGTAATCGCATCATCAATTTCTCTCATGTAAGTTTTTCATTCACATTCATTTCATAGTAAAATTTATTATTATTATTCTCTTATTTTATTCTTTTCAATATCACTTTGATACCATTGAATCAAGGTGTGAATTTTTTCACTCCAACCCTTGTGAATCTATTCACACAACGGTGGAGTGATCATTATTTCATTATTTCATTATTTTTCTTCTTCAATTCCTCCCTCATGAGACTACTACCCACTTCCATTGATAGAATATAATCAATAAAGGGATAAAAATCTAATGGGTTAATCCAAGGGAGTATCAAGGGTATGTATTGGATGTTATTTCTCATTTAAAAATTCTTAATCAATTATTTTATTTGAGTTTTTCATTCAATGGTTTTCTTTCTTCCTCTTCCTTATTGGATTTTATCGCCACAATTTTCATGTGATAATAAGATCCTTTAACTTAGAGTGATAATTAATATGATACTCCAAGTGTATAGGTGATTATAATATGTTTATAAAGGTGTTAAACCTAAAAGTGATTCGGTAATATTGATTTCATTGAATGAATTATTCTCGAGTTAATGAAATTGAAATAATTGAAAAAGGAATTCATCCAATCCACCTCAAGAGATAACCTAGGATCAACTCATTCTTTTAAATTAAATTCACTTAATTTATAAATAATATTTAATAATAAAATAAATTTGAACCAAATTAGGCTACTTAATAGAAAAATCACCTCTATATAATGTGTATTTCTTTAGGTTACTTCTTAGGTATCTGAGGATTCGATAACCAATGTTGTGATACAAGTGACCTCTTACACCATAAAATTTGGGTGAAATAATTTATGCAAGAAAATGCTTACACATTTACATATATATAATAAAACTAATTTATGGGAATTCTTAAATCAGGTCAATAATCAAAAAAATAATTAAGTTAGACTAATAAATAACTGGATAATGAAAATGGGAATGCTCTATATTAACCAGGGAAAAAATATTTTTAATAATAGACCTCTAATAATTGTTAGTGTAATCAGCTAAACTTACTTCAATGTATGGTTGGGCTTCATATAGGATATCTATCCACTATAAGGAACTTATCCATCAAGGATGACTTACCAAACCCATCTTCTACAGGAGGAATTATACATATGTATTTGTCTATATATATAAGAGGCCTCATATTATCATGGTAAGGAACAATATATATAGAATCCTCTCTTTTGGGACTTATATTCTTATATAAAGGAACTATTTTTTTCCCAATTAGGATCAAGACCACTAAGAGGGGGTTGAATAAATAGTTCCTTTTAATTTTATAAGAAATTTTCTTAACTTATTTTATAAAATTTATTAACCTTTGAAACTTGTTAAAGTTAAAATTAACTCAAATAAAACTTCTCAATCTCATATTTTTTATGAAGAAAATAAGGTAAGACATGATATTTACAAGGTTTTATATAAATAATAACTCCTTTCCATGTTGGATAGTCCCACCAACATGGATTCTTTCACTATCTTCTTTCTGGAATACAAAGGAACAAGAAATGAAAAATTATATAATCTCCATAACAACTTTATTACTATAGTTGGTTATACCCCCAACTATCTTTTTCAGTATCCACTTTCCCATAGATGGTTATACATCCCATCAAGACAATACTTTTCATAAACTAGTAAGTATTCACAGTTATAAGATCCACTTTCCTTCTTCTTTTCAAATCCACTTCAGAAAGTATTCACATTATTCATATGTAATATGAATAAAACTTTAAATGTGTACAATATTTAATAACTTATATAATTATATAAATAACTGTTTAGTCTTGAAACAATCTCTAAAAACTCTATCCAAAAAACTTCCTCAGAATAAGTCACTTTGATATTCCGCAGTCTGTCAGATGGTCTTTGCCGGATTAGCCTTGGTCTGATTATCCTTACTTTATTCCTTATTCAACTAAGTATGAACTCAATTGGTATCTCACAATTCCTTTGTTCAATGGAACTTGGTCTGATGAAACTTGCAATGATGGTTTTCGCTCTGATGTTCTCACTCTGATGAACATTCTCTGAGGAAACGTCACCCAGTGGAACTTGGTCTGATAATCAGATTGAACATCCCTCCAATAATAGTCCTCAACTTCAACCAATAAAACAAACTCTGGTTGGGAACTCAATACATGTTCCACGATTTTCAAATCTCTAGCACATGTGAACAGTTCAAATTAGCAAAGTACAAATGTACTAATTTCTCCTTCTATAGGCACCCTGTAATGTCAAAGGTGGAAAAACTAATTTCACTTCTAACTCAAAAAAATTCACAAATCCCATATTTCTGGTTCATTTAAGTCTTCATATTTGACTTGTTCAACTCTTAATAATACTTCTAAGAGCTCCATGGATCTTATCTAATCTTCTCAAAACTCTAGACTTCTTCATGTTAACAAACATTTCCTCAATCTGATTCTTCAGTCCGATTCTTCATTCTGATTCTTCATTACGATGAAGAAATATGAAAAAACTAAAGATGGACCATTATCATGACCACTTTTAAACATATAAAGTATTCTCATAGAAATGCTTCATATCAACTGGAAAAAACTTGTTAAAATATTAATGTAATTCTATATAATTAAAAATATCATTTTTCAATAATTTGATATCAAGTGCAAATATTAAAATTATTTCTCATTTTCTTCAATTCCTCAGACCGATGATTCTGTGTTTAGTGAAGTTTAGAATCTATTGACTTTATCAGTGTCAGCAGGTATCTAATTAATTAGTATCTATATTACTTTGATGGATTGGTGTCACCTATAGTCTAGTAGTAAGCACTACATGTCATTTGATATCTCTTGACCCATTTAATGAAGACACTCAACACTTTTAGTTTTGACCCAATTGTAGTAGAACTCAAACTGATGAAAATGGTTGACTATATTATTGATCGTTATATAGTTTATTAGTCTTTGTTATCATTTTTTATCGATCTCAATTATACCTTTGATAGAACTCTCTATCCAATGTCTTAAAGATACCAACAATTTAAAAAACAAATCGGTGTCAGAATCTATTACAGTGGATTGGTCGCATGCCACATATGATGGACTTGTATTGGAAGTGACTCATTTACTTAAGCAGGATCAATATTACAGCCTTCTAATATTTTCACATAGCTGATTCTCATACTGATGATCTTTATCCATCTTTGACAGGTGTTCCTCACTCTAATGAGTAGCATCCAGAATACTTCACATCATATTCTCCTATCTTCAACAAAATCCATCTTATATCATGAATTCTTCATCATTGTGAAAACATTTTGGATCATCATATCATCTTTATAATTACATTGGGAAGTATTGAAAATTCCCATCCTTTCCAACATCTTTTTTATTTCCAACAACACCTCAATATGATTTGTAGCACTTGTTCTCCCCCTGTCTTCCATAAGTCTTGTATCATAAGTTCTTCATACAACGTGTGAATTTTTTGAAATATGAAACAAAAAATCATCATCAGATTTAGTATCAAATTAAGAATCTAATACAACATCTCATTAGAATCAAAACTTTCATTCCATACTTAATATGATTTTCATAATATTCTAACTTTCTATAAAAACCTCAATCTGATGAATTGTATTCATTGACTCAGGACAATAGAATGAGTCTGATGGGTGGTTCCAATTTCCAACTTTGAAAATACCCTTCATTTATCTATATTTCCATCACCTTCTCACCAGTTAATTTGTTTACTTACTTTAATCACTTTCTTTACCATTTTCCATATATTGATCTATTGACAACAAATACAACCAAAACACAACTTGGTCCTAAAAATGTATCCCTTTGTGTTTGTTGTCAATACCCACTTCAAAACAATACCAATTGTTTTATTTTATCATTTTTTATTCTACCCATTCATTTATTACTTCCCCTATTTCTTATTTCTCCATGATTCATTTTAACTCCCCCTAATTGACGATTAAATTCAAATGGGTCATCATGAAAAGTTTTCCCCCTTTTTGAAAAATGATCTCACTTCCGAGGGTTGTAAATTTTAATATAAAAATCTTGAAACTCTTTATCAAGATAAAATAAGTATCAAATGAGTTTCTGAACAAATATCATTTAAATAAACAACTCTAAGTCTAAGTGGGTGAGCCTGGTATATAAAATAAGAGTGTTTAATCATGGTTATAAATTTTTCTGTAAAAAAACATTCATGTAATACATTTTCATGTTTATTTCAATATTCTCATTTCTAGGGTAATTTTGAAAATATTTTTTTATGATAAAAGTAACCTACACCCATCTCTACAAACATATTATAAAGTTCAAGTTTATAAACATAACTTAAAAAGGCCTCATTTTTCATAAACTCATTGCATTCTTTTTCCAGAAGATTAAGAGACTTGAATACCATATTTCTTACTTAAACTCCTTAAACTCCTTGCAAGTTAATTAAAATAAAAAAAAATGGGAATAAGAAGGATCCTTGGTAGGATTTTAGAAGCATCTTTTAAACTAAGAGTCTTGTCTCATTTTTTCCATTTTCTTCTTCTTGTTGTATTTTTCATTGGATTTATTTTTTTTTGTTCATATTTCTCATATTTTGTGACAAGTTTCTTTTCATATGTATACTCTTCTGAAAAGGATTTCAATTTATTTTCCCTTTTAATAACCTTTTTTTATAGTGAGTTTGCAATAATTTTTTCACGTCTTCCTTTTATTATGGTAGGATAGTCAAACAAATTTTAGAAAAATTCCCTTCTTACTCATATCTATTGAATATTTTATGAATTTTAAAACCAAAATCTATTCATATATTTTTATAAAATTTTCTCACATATTTAGAAACCTTTTTCTTCCCCTTTGCTTCAGATGATTTTTGTGATTCTTCAAACTTTATTTCCATGTCAACTTGTTTTGGACAAATAACTAAGCACTACTTATTTTCAGACTCAGCGTGTTTTTTTTCTATTTTTTTAACATACTCAACTTTATTCATCTTCTAAGATTCCCTTTTCAGTTCCTTATAATTTTTAGGAACATTTGATCTTTTTTTCTTATCATTTATCCCCTTGGTTCATACCTATTACTTTGTAGTGACGTTTTATACTAGAATAAATAATCTTCGTGTCCAAAAATTCCACAACACCAAAAATGACCTCTGAATATTGATTTTTTGGACTGATAGTGAACTTGTTCAGAACTCTTTCACTACTATTTATTCATAAATTTTGGACCACTTTTCTCAGAAAGATACTTTCATAGAGAATTATTATATTTCTTGGTGAAATATTTTTCCTCACAAACCATCTTTTGCAAACCCTTATTTTCACCTTCTTTAGAAGTTTCAACTTTAACATAAACTACCTTGGTGCAGTTTTCTCTCGTCTCTCTTATCTCAAATTATGTTGTAAGAAGTCATGATTATGTTTCTAAAAGATCCTATTCTTTATTATCCAGACTAAGTTTCAGAACATTTATCTTCTTTTTGGATTTATCCATCTTCAACTTGTTCTTCTTGTTTTGATTCAACAGGTATAGATTATTTTATGTTAAGATTCTCATTTTTATTTGATATTTATTCATATATTTTTATTTTTATTTCCAGATCATCAATATTCATATTCTGAGATCTGATAACATTGATATTTGTCTCATCTTTATTCATCTGGTAATTTTACTCAAAATTTATTCTTTCAAACTCTTTCTTCAACTTATTTCTTTTTTTATTAAGTTGGGTATTCTACACAATGTTTTTCCAAATTCTATTTGATAATCCATTATATTTCTATAATTTATTTATAATTATCATCAATTTATAAATAATTAATTATATCTCTAACTTGAGCAATGAAGTTGAGTTGATGATCTGATTTATCACCAGATAAGGAATCATTATTCTTTTTTCTTCTCAGATAACTTTTCTTCTTCTTTTCATAAGGAAATATTTCCCCATACTTATTACACTTTTGTTTCTATGTTTTATCATCATCTTCTTCAAAATAATATTCTTAAACATTATTTCAAGGAAAATTATATGGAAAATTTCATTTCCCTTTACAATTCCAACATTTGATAGTTTTACATTTCTGTTTTCCCTTATTATATTTCTTATAAAGGAGGGAAACAATTATACTGAAATATTTAGCTTCTTCCTCTACTTTTGAATCACTTGATTCTTTTTTAATTTAATTATCATTGTTTTTTACTTTTAACAAATATTTTAAGGTCATTTATTAATGAACCTTTTCATTAATTTTCATAATCATCTCTCTTCTCATTTCAAAAGTAACAAGAGTACTATGTATATCATCCAAAGATAGAGTTTCAGGATATCTATCTTCCAAATATAAAACTTTGGTATAAAACTTATTAGGAATAATTCTCAAGATCTTTTCAATAATATTTGAGTATTATAATCTCTTACCAAGACATATTATGGTGCTAAAAATATCATTCACCCTTGTAAAAAAGTCACTAATAGATTCATACGTATCCATTTTTAGATCTTAATACTTTACCCTCCATAGTTTTATCTTTTCCTTATTCACCTTTCTATTGTCTTCATAAATGTTCTTTAACTTATCCTAGATTCCATTGGGAGTTATGACTCCCTATACTCTAAGAAACTCACTTTTAGTTAGTGATAAGAATAAATAATTTTTAGCTCTTCCATCATTCTTAATATTTTTCTTATCAGCATCAGTAAGAGGATAATTCTTAATAAGAGGATTAAATCCATATTTACTAGCTTCCAAAACATCATACCCAAGAGACATAATATATGGAAACATTATATATTTTCATATATGATAGTTATTACCATTGAAATCTAGAATTCCCTTATAGTTCATGGAATTTAAACTCTCTATTCACATAGAAGGATCTTTCATAGGGAACCTTCTATGATACCAATTGTTATTCCCACATAGGATCGAGACCACTAGGATGGGGGTGAATTAGTGGTTCCTTTTTTTTATAAGAAAGTTTCTTAACTTCTTTTGTAAACTTTATTAACCTCAAAAAAATTAGTAAATTTATGATACACTCAAATAAACTTATCAACCTCGCACTTTGTATGGAAAAAATAGAGACAAGGAAGCACTTTATACTTACAAGGTTTGGTATAAAGACCTACTATTTTCCATGTTGGATAGACCCACCAACATGGATTCTTTCACTATCTTATTTATAGAATACAAAGGCATAAGAAATAATAATTCTATAATCCTAGTATAAAATTTCATGTTATAGTTAGTTATACCCGCCAACTATCATTTTCAGTATCCACTTATCCATAGATGGTTATACACACCATCAAGACAGGCCTTTTCAGCAATTGGTATGTATCCATAGTTACAAGTTTCTCTTTCCTTCTTCTTTTCTATTCCACTTTAGAAAGTATTCAATTTCTATAAAAGTAAGATGAATCAAACTTTACATGTGTAAAATCTTCAATAACCTTAAAATTTATCTAAGGAAATTGTTGGTCTTGAAAAATTCTATAAAAAATCTATCTAGAAAAATCCTCAGAAAAATTCGGTCAGATCATCTTGAGTCTGGTAACTTTTGTCCAATGGGATCCATACAATTGGCCTCAGTTTGATTTTCCTTATTCTCTTACTTATTTAATTGAGTAGGAACTAAATTGGCATCTCAAAATTCCTCCATCTGATGAAACTTGGATTGATGAACCTTGCTTCTATGGTTGTCGCTCTGATGGGTTCACTCTGATGGACTTACTCTGATGAAAATTCATCCATTAGACCTTTCTCTGATGATTGGATTGAACCTCACTCTAATAATACTCATCATATTCAACATAAAAAAACAAAGTTTGGTTGGGAACTTAATACCTATTCCATAATTTTTGGATATCTATAACATGTGAATTGTTCAATTTATCAAAGTACAAATGTAATGAGATCTCCTTTTATAGGCACCCCAGAATGGAAAAAGTGGGGAAAATAATTTCACTTCCTACTCAATGAAATTCACAAATTCCAAATGTATCATTCGTTTAAGTCTTCACTTTGACTTCTTCACCTCATTGTAATCATTATGGGATATCCTAGATCTTCATGAATCTTCTCAAAACTTTATACTTCTTCAATTTTATGAACATTTTCTCAATCCAATTATAGAGTGTGATTCTTCATTATCATGAAGACATATGTAAAACTTAATATGACCCATTATTATGACCTCTTCTAAACATCGAAAGTATTCTCATACATATGCTCTATGAAAACTGGGAAACACTTTATAAAATATTAAGATCATTATATAGAAATCAAAAACATCCATTGTCAATACTTTGAAAAAAAGAGCATATCTTCAAAGTATTTCTCCTTTTCTTGAATTCCTTATACTGATGATTCTATGTTTGGTGAATTTTACCATTTGAACACTTTATCGGTGTCATCATGTGTCTAAGGAATCAATCTACGACTTTCAATGATGGATTGGTGTCACCTCCAGTCTGGTATTCGGCACCACATATCATCGAATATCTCTTAACCCATTTGATTAAGATGCTCAAAACTTTTTTTCTTGACCCAATTATAGTACAAATTAACCTTATTAAAATGGTTGACTACATTATTGATCATCATATGATTGATTGTTCTTTGTTCTCATTTGTTTTATTGGTCTCAAATTTGGATCCCATATAACTTTGTATCTAATGTCTTAAAGATACTAATAATTTATAAAAAATAGGTGTCAGAATCCATTACAATGGATCGGTGGCATACCACATCTGATGGAATTGTATTAGCAGTGACATCATTGCTTCGGCAAGATCAATCTTCTAGCCTTATGAAATTGTCACAACAATGATTCTCATACTGATGATCTCCATCCTTCTATGTCTGGTGTTCCTCACACCGATGAGCAGTATCCAGAATACTTCACATCGTATTCTCCACTCTTCTAAAAAATCTAGCTTGTATCATGACTTCCTCAATATTGTGAAAACTTTTAGGATCGACATAGAATCATCTGACTTACATTGGTAAGTATTAAAAATTCTCATACTTTCTAGCATCTTATTTCTTTCCAACCACACATCAATACAATTTTCAACACTTTTTCTTCCCCTTTCCTTCATAAGTCTTGAATCACAAGTTCTTCATAAAACTTATGAGTTTTATAAAATACAAAATAGAAAATAATAATCATATTTAGTATTAGATGTAGACTCTGATAAAAATTCTCATTATGATCAAAACTTTCATTCCAAACTTAATTTTATTTTCATGACCTTCTAAATTTCTATTAAAAACTCAATCAAATTAATCTTATTCAATGACTCAAGTCGATGGACTGAGTTCGATGGGTGGTTTGGATTGTCAACTTGGAAAATTCCCTTCATTTATTAGGATTTTCATCACCTTCTCACCAAGTCATTTACTTTACTCACTTTCTTCATCATTTTCCATATATTGATCTATTTCCAAAAAATACAACCAAAACCCAACTTGGGCCTAACACTATATGTATATAATCCTTACTTAAGAGGCCTCATATTATCATATGAAGGAACATGTGTGTGTGTGTGCTTTCATATATCCATAATAATAAACATATATCTAATCTTTCCTATAAAGGAGACCTCTCTCCTCGTAGGGTGGAACTTCAGACACATATAGATATATTTCTGTGTCCAACTAATACACAGGTTGGAATGGGGGTTTTTTCTTAGAGTCTTGTCTTGTATGGGGTTATCCAATTGGACTAGGGACCTTCTTTTCCATTTCTTTAGTTCTACGTGGATTGAAATGATGTTTATGGGTAATTAGTTTGGGTTTTTCAAGGCTTTCTAAGGTCTCAGGAAAGGGGATCTATTATCTCCACTCTTTTCATTATCTCCCAAAACGCTTTCATCTTCTATATAAATCAGGATCTCATCATGGGGAAAATTATTCCTTAGCATAACAAGAATACCACAAGGGGTATTACACACTTGATGTTCGTGGATAACACAATTATATTTATCAATGGTAGATGAAGTTCAGTGAAAGGGCTGAATAGGATCCTAGGGGAATACTACAAGTGGAGCGGGAAGGTGGTGAACAAAGATAAAAGTCTTTTCTTTACATCTAAGAGGATCTCAGAGAGAAGTGAGAGGGATTTAGGGGAAAACTTGAGTATGGGAAGAGGATCCTTTCCCATGGAGTATCTCAGGGCACTGGTTAGTCCTTCCTCCCTCAGGTTTCATCATTTTTACAAGATCATAAGCAAAATCACAGGGCGCATCTACAACTAGAAAAATAGATTTCTATCCTTCGTAGGGCACATAACTCTTGTTAATAGTGTTTTAGTATCCATTACCATGAACATTATTTCCACCTTGAAGGTTCTGAAGAGTGTGATTTCTATCCTATAGAGGATTATGGTGTCATTCACATGGGATAGAAAGATGGAGGGAAAACATCACTGGGTTTTAGGGAAATGGCTTGTAAGACCTATCTCCGAATGAGGCATTAATTTGAGGAGTATCTCCTCAACCATGCAAGGGATTCATGCTAATCTTGCATGGGAGGCTCTAGAAGGTCGATCTCTTTGGGGCAGAACAATGCAAGATATTTATGGGATGAATGTAAATAATAAAATAATCCATCCTTCAAGGATATGAAACATGACCCATCCATACCTGGAGACCCTACATCACCACTCTTGATGGATCATGGCAAGAGTGAATGTCAATTTTTTGTAGCAGGATTGGGGGTGGGAAAGTTGTGGTTCCTGGGCTGCCCCATTCTAGATATGTCTTTTAGTGAGGAAAGTATTCACCCCAGGTTTATACAGTCTATTCTTGATGAGAGTCAACTTGCTATTTTTAGCAACATAGTTACTAGTGAAGATCATGATAGACTTATTTCCATGGATTCTATGTTGAGTGTTTTCTCCACCAAGGATTTTGATCATGCGACGAGGGATACATCGAATGAAGATCCATGGGGGAGATTATATGGTGTAAGGAGATTCCCTCCAAATTTAATTTTTTTTGTGTCATGTGAGGAACAAATCCCTGCCTATGGATGAAAAACTACAACATATGGGATTCAATATGGATTTTAGGTGTTGGTGTTGCAGGTCCACCAAATATGAATCAGTGGGGCATCTCTTCTATGTTAGTGAATGGGCTATAGGGGTGTGGCAGGATTTTATAACCTTCTTCGATTGGGATGGGTATGATGGGGTGCATGATAATTTTCTTATTTTATGGTTTAGAGGTCTTGGTACACATGCAACTGAGAGGAAATCAAGGGAGATCATTTTAATTGCGGGGTGCTGGACAATTTTGAAGGCCAAAAATGAGTATTTCCGTAAAAAAATTACAGGATATCAGGTCAATATTATCTTCAAATGAGAAATATAGTTCTAGATTTGATCTGGTTGTGTTTCGAATGTCAATCTTCTCCATCTGTGAGTGTGAATGTTCTGAACCTATACTTTGACAATCAGGCCGGAAACTTGGGGAAGGTACGATGGGTTTGCTGGTGATATCCCAGCTCGAGGCTTAATCATAATTCAGATGGGTCACTTCTCGTAGGGAAGATGCACAGGGGCAGTGTTCTTAGGGACCATGAGGGGTCTGTCCTTGCTGCTTTCACGACCTCGTATGGAAGAGGATATGTGATGAAGGTGGAGGAACTGGCCTTGGTTACCATACTGGAGATATGAAAAAAAGGTGGATCATCCTGAAGATGGGGGAGAAAGATTATATGGTTCTATACAAAGTGTTTCTTGGTCAAGGTATATTTCCTTGGAATATTGTTTATACTATCAATAGATGTAAGTTGATCATAGGGAATCATACAGAGATCTCTCATATGTGGCAGGAGGTAAATATGGTGGATGACTTTCTGTCATCAATGGAACCCTCAAATCGAATTATGGTTTCCTTCTTTAACTTGGGATCTTTTCCTAGCGAGGGGATGAAATTTGTTTTCAATGATGCTATGGGATTTCACTAATTTAGACCATCATGATTTTTTTTGTCCTTATAGTGTATTGTGTGGTTTTTTATAAATCATTAAAATGTTTAATTTTCAGTCAGTCAATAATGTCACACAAAAAGATATGTATAGTATATAAACATAATAGTAGAATTCTAATCATGGAAATAGGAAAGTCATACGAAATAGTTGACAAAGTCATGATAAGCTGAAGGAGCCACTATATACATAGTATGCCAAATGAAAATGTGTTCTTAGTATTGGGAAGGTATAAAAAATCAACTAAGAGAAATATGTCTATATGATTATCACTTTATAAATTTGGGTTTTGGTTCCTGAATCCCTCATTAATTACACTTTACTACAATATGCATCACATGAAATTTTCCCAACAAAAGGTCTGTTAAATATCCATTTAGAAATATAACATGTCAAAAAAATTATAACCCATGCCATTAACTCCTATAAAATTTATTAAAATCTATTCCACACTTACCATTTTTTTAAATAAGAGTATCCATCAATTATAAAATTAAAGGTCTTAAATAGAGTAAATTTTCAAGTCATGGTCTTAGTAAATCATACTAAATAAGGAATAAGGTGTACCCTCTTCCTTGTTAAAACCATTTAAAATAAATTTTACCCAAGTTAAGTGCTGATTTAGATAAGGAAAATATATTCTATTTACCTCTCAATTGAAATAAATTAGTAAATCCCCTTTTAGAAAACAAGATTGAAAGGAAATATTATTATGTCAATTACTTTAAATAAGGATGTAAAAATGGCCCCTCGTGATTGGTTTAAAAGAAATAGGGAAACTCTAAAAAGATGATTTTTTAAATAGTAACCTTTACATTGTTGAGTTATTACATTACCCAAATTAGGTTGAAATTCTAGTTTAAAAGAAACATATCCAAGAAGAATATATGAAACCTCAAGTTGATTTAAAAAAAAATAAGTTAAGGTTCTGGTCACTTTTCCTCACCATTTAATCCATCCATTATATCTTCACCATATAAATCACTTAACAAAAGGATAATTATGGATATTTGACTTCAAATTCAATTAGGTTTAAGTTGGAATAGGTTATATAAATATTAAACACATGAGTAAGTCCAAAAGAATATTCTTAATCCAAATTTCAATAATTCCCAAGGTTTAGCTCAAGATTTGGTTTTAATGGAGATATTCCCTAAATATAATATAAAAAATTAGATGGTTTTAGTTCCTCCAATGGCCTGGAGGCCTTCAATTTTTTTAAAATGATAAATCCCCCTTTTGAGGGAATAAGGGGGAAACCCAAAAAGACTTCATGGACATAGGAGAAATCACACCCGAAGGGAAAAAGGAGTAAAACCAGAATGACAACACAAAGCTTCCCCTCCCCCACATTTGATCATGATGAATATCTCCACCATTACAAGAATGTTTGGAAAGAAAGTGTCATGTGTCAAAGAACAGGCCTGATATGATGGTTGATGAAATACCCTCTCAAACGACCAAATCCGAAAATCTCTACAAAGATGAACCGCCATCTCTAGATCCTCTGGGGATCGTTCCATGTAGTCAAGTCTAGTTTCACATACTACCCACCATCGAAAACAAACCAACCACACAAACACTTCCACGATATCACAATTTGATAAATTCACCATTCTCTAGTCATCACTATCAACTAGTCTTCCTAATTCAATGCATGAAATACCTTCATTGACTAGTCACCAATAAGACTTCATGATTAGTTGTGCTTCCATCGAAGATAGCATCAAACCCTTGCACGTACCCCAACCACCATAGTCATAGAAGCAACTAGAAGATGATCCAAGAAGCACAAATTTGGGTCATCGTCACCTAGGACTGGATGACCCAACAACACACCAAAGTAATATCTCCAATGAAGGGATCTGGGCTGCGTTGTACCAAAAATGCATCTCTGGGCATGGATCCACTCAAATCTAAACCATGAACAAACCCTCATCATAATCTAGAGCAATAAAACCACATACATTAGGGAGAGACCAGTAGGGAGGGATACTAGCATGCGATGCCGCAAATCACACCCATAAAATCACCAATTTCAAAGCCAACACAAAACATACAAACCTGGAAAAATCATTGAACTGTCGGTAGTGGAAGGGGCATGATGATGAGTTGGGTGGTGGAAGGGGCATGGTGATGAGTTGGAAGAAGGTAGTGGTGGAGGGATGGGGTGAGATGGAGGTGGCAAGAGTAGGGGTGAGGTGGTGGTAGATGTGGGGTGGGTTCAGCTACATGGTGGTCGAGCACCTCATTAGTACCCTCAACATATCCTCGTTCCCATTGGTAGATGTCATAGTCCTTATTTATTAGCCCCATCTTGTGGAGTAGGAGGAATTCAGTAAACTTCATAGGGCCTAAGGATGTGAGGGGAAGGGTGGCGTCGAAAATACCTATATGTCTAGCTATATGGGTGATAAAGTATCCTCCCATAAACATGCCCTGAGTCCGCTTCGCATGTGACTTATAATAAAAGGAAAACTAGAATTCCATATTGATGACTAGGTTGCCCATGGTTGAGGTGAGAATGAGGATGTCCATCTGACTAATGATCTCATGAGCCTTTTCATGGGAGATCTAGGCATGACTCAAGTATTAGTGAAGGATCTGGAGTGTAGCACATCATAGTTGGACGGACTTCATAGTTTGAGGATCTTGGAAGCTCTGAGGGTCCTGAGCGATCATCCTCTACAATCATGTTGTCTCTGAATTTCTTGGATCGAGCTAGAGATTCAAAAAGATTGGGGAGGAGATGAATTCAAAGGAATAGAGGTTGATTTTGATTCCAAAATTTCATAGGGTGAGCTCATGGGGTCTTCCACCTAGCCAAAAGGTGACATGTCGAAGGCCATTTCAAAAGTGGCCAAGAACTCGAGGAAAAGCTACCTGAAGGTATCCTCACACACGTCAATGATGGGGAAGAGGTGCAGTATGTCAAGGAGGTGGAGGACCTCCTAAATGATCTGGAGTTTCATAATCATGACAAGATACAATGTATTGTTGGTCCTCATAGGTTTTTCTTGAAGGTGTTCCAACCAGACTAGTTGCTTGGGTGCATACAGGTAAAGGATGGGGTGGAGATGGGGATGGTCAGCACCTTATGACCCATTGGAGGTCGAATGTGACTACACATTGGTTGGGGGATTCATGGAGGCAGAAGTGGTACAGTGAGAGGATAAAGCTAAGGGTGATGGAGATGGGGAATCCCAATGATGCTTTACAAGAGGTGGATCCTCATGCTCAGATGTGTGATTGGAAGGAGGGGTGCAAGTTGTCTTTTTATGGTCCATTATAGGAACATCAGAAAGAAGGAGGATTGGATAAGGGAATGGTTTTGTACGGTGAGTGAGAGGTAAGGTAGAGGGAGTGGTGAGAGAGAGGTGAGTTTGAGGGAGTGGCAAGGGTGAGGCGATGGAGAGGGAGTGGAAACATCAGAGCAGTAGGGGCGGTGGTGGTCACGTGGAAGGAGAGGCATCGGGGGAGAGGGTGGGGGTTTGGGCATCATGAACCATAGGTTCACAACATTTAAAGTGTCTTGAAATTTCACTTCATGTAAAACCACACATCATGAACTGCATGAGATTTATTTATTTTTGGGACCTAAAACTTACATGTCGTTTAAGGACTACATGATGTGTAATTTCATATTTGGCTCTTTGTGTGGTAAGTCTTGTGTCATTTTCTTCTAGCATACCTTTTATTTATTGAACTCTTCTCTAGCCTATTGTGTACTATTTGACCTATCAGGGGTTTCTTCTTATTCAGCGCTTCATTTAACATTGATAACTAGACTCATCCTTTCTTAGATGAATCTTAAAGTAATGACGCACTCCTCATGGAATGGTTCTTGATATATTTTAAATCATTGGCCATTAACTTTGTTGGGTGGTTCACCACCATACTTAATCTAGATGGTCCCATATTGGAATACCTATATGGAATCCAAGCGTACTAAACATCTGGATTTAAGCTTCCCATGGAATAGTTTCAATTGGTAATTGAATAACAGGACCTTATTCCCTGGTGTAAATATTATTCAAGCAATGTGATGATTGTACCACTTCTTAGTTTTTTCTTCATAAATCATGTATTTCTCATAATCATCCTTTCTTGTTTCTTTCATTTCATCCATTTACAGTATCTTGACTTCCCCAGCTTTTTTAGCTTCCATATTTAATTTCTCTGTCACCCAATATGAGTGATGCTCTAGTTCCACTGGTAAATGGAATGGATTTTTGTACACTAGTCGGAATGGAGTAGTCTAGATGGGTGTTTTTTACACTATGTGATATGCCCAGAGTGCATTATCTAAATTGAGGATCCATTCCTTTCAACTTTTGTTCATGATCTTCTCAAGGATTTTTTTATTTATCTATCTGACAATTCAACTTGCACACTTATTTGTGGGTGGTATGGTGTTCCTGTGTTATATCGAATTCTATACTTCTTGAGAATTACCTTGATGGAATTATTGGAAAATTTAGTTCCTCTATCACTTATGAGTATCTCAGGGAATCCAAATATTAAAATTATATTTTCTTTAAGAATTTTATGACCACTTTTTGCATGTCATGATTGGTGGATTTAGCCACCACCCATTTCAATATGTAATCAATGCCAACCAGGATTTAGAAATTTCCATTTGAATTATGGTGGACCCATAAAATATATTCCTCATACATCAAAGATTACATCTTCCATGATCGGGTTTCAGGGAATTTCATTTATTTTTCTGATGGTACCAGTTTTTTGGCACCAATCATAGCTTTGACAAAAGTTTATTGCTTCTTGATGGAGTGTGGGACAAAAAAGTCCACTTTGTATAATTTTGGCCACTATTTTTTCAGTTCCATGGTTCCCTCTAGTTGGTGATGTGTGACATATGTCAATAAGAATTTGTATCTCATCTTCTAGGATGCGTCATCGCATTTTTTCATCATCACAACACTTAAAAAGTAGGGTCTCATCCAAGTAATAGTGTAAGGATTCAACCAAAAATATATTTAGTTGATATTATGAGATGTATTAGTAGAGTGATCATGTGAAGATATAGTTTTCAATTTCAAAAAACCATTTTCATTCCTTTATATTTATGTTGAAAAGAGTTTCATTTGTGAATTCAACCTCGATGTCTATATTATCATCATCCTTAATGATGGGTAGTGGGAGTCTCGATAGATGGTCAGAAACAACATTCTCAATACCCTTAGTTTCCCTTATGATGATGTCAAACTCTTACATAAATAGGATACATCATATCAGTCATGATTTGGAATCATTTTCACTTAATAAATATTTAAGGGCTTTATGTTTAGTGTAGATAATGACCTTGGACAAAAATATGTATGAGTGAAAAAAATTTAATGCATAGATGACTTCTAATAGTTCCTTGTTTGTAGTTTTGTAGTTCACCTAAGAATCATTCATTGTGTGGTTGGAATATTAAATGGGACATAAGATGTGTCTGAATCACTTCCCTAAGACAACCCCTAGAGTGAAGTCACTCGCGTTGCACTTTAGCTCAAAGTATTTGTCCTGAGTTGGTGAAATGATAATAGGAGCAGCCACTAAGATGTTCTTTAAAATGTTGAATGCCATATGACACTCTTCAATGAATTGAAAAGGAATATCCTTCAATAATAGGTATGTAAAAAGGAAGTATACTTTCTAAAAATATTTTATTAAGTGGTGGTAGAATCCTACACAGCCTAGAAATCTTATTATATCTTTTACCATTGAGGGATCAGGTAAGTCTTTGATCACTTTGATCTTTTCTGGATCAACTTCTATGAAATTCTTTGAGATTTTGTGTCCAAATACTATTCCTCCTTGAACCATAAAATGGAATTTATCCCATTTTAAAACTAAGAACTTTTCTTCATAGTATTGTAGGATTATGTCTAGATTGTTTAATCATACCTAAAAAGATCTTCTATAAACTGAAAAATTGTCCATAAAGATTTACAACAATTCCTCTACCATATCATGGATAATATTTGTCATGAAACTTTATAATTGAATTGGTGAATTACACATATTGAATGAAATTCATATATAGGTTAAGGTACCAAATGGACATGTGAATGTAGTTTTGGAGTAGTCAGTTGGGTCAACTGAAATTTAATTGTATCCTAAATATCCATCCAGGAAATAGTAGAATTCATGTCTTGCCAATATCTCCAAAAAATGATCCATAAAATAAAATGAGAAATGACATTTTTGGTTTGTTGTATTTAAATTTCTCTAATTCATGAACACTCACCATAGTGATAGTTTAAGTTGAGATCAATTTATCTTCATTATTTTTCATAACTGTAAGGCCACCTTTCTTTGGAAAGACTTGTAGCAGACTCACCCACTCACTATTAGATATTGAAAAAATAATTCCAGAATCTATAAGTTCTAGTAATTCTTTCTTAACCACCTCTTTAATTGGTATGTTGATTCACCTCTAGGGCCAACGTTTCAGTTTCTCACCTTTTTCCAGTAAAATATTATGTGTGCAGATTGTGGGGTTGATCGTTTTGATACCATCCACTCAATAAGTGATTGATTTATTATGTCTTTTTATGACTTCTATCAACTTTTCCTATTATTTATGTATGATTTCCAAGATGATGATGATGATTAGTGCAGTTTTCATCTCTAGTAATGATTACTTGAGTGTGATTGGGAGAGGTTTCAACTCCAATGTTAGTGGATGGATGACTGAGGGTGTGAATGAAGGGATAGTGTTCCTTGTCATATGTTCTATATAGTTCACTTACTCATAGTAATAATACTCATTTTCATTAGGATATAGTGTATCACTATCATCCTCGATGATAATTTAGTCATTCTTCTCTTCAGTGAGAAATATAGATTGATAGAAAAAAGAATCATTTGCTTGTTTAGCATCTTTGAATAGGCCGAACACAACTTGTTCATCACCTACTCTGAATATTAGTCTCCTCTAATTCACATAAATTAGTTACTTCCAAGTGTCTATGAATGGTTGGACTATTATAATAGGACCGTCTCCTTCTTCTTCCATGCCCAATATGAGTAAGTCCACTGGAAAAATAAATTTACTGACTTTGACTAGGAAATCCTCCTGAATTACTTGAGGATACATGATAGATCGGGCATCTGTTTGAAGTTACACTCTTATTGAATTTAATTATTAGAGTCCCATCTTGAGAAATACACTCATTAGCATGAGTTTAATTATTCCTCCTAAATCACACAAGGTTCTTATAAAGTTGCATTCCCCTATAGTGCTAGGGATTGAGAAACTTCCAAGGCCTCTCATATTTGGTGGAAGATTCTACTGAACAGTGGTAGATAAATATTCATTTAGGTAGATGACTCCAAGGAATTCCATATTCCTATTTTTTAAGATAATATCCTTTAGGAATTTCTCATACGTAGGAATTACATAGATGGCTTCAGAAAATGGTATGTTGATATACAATTTCTTGAACATTTCTAAAAACTTCCTATACCACTATTCAATTTTTCCTTGCATCATTTTTTTAGGATGGGAAGAGGTGGTTTTTAAGATGTTAGTGCTATATAGATGTATACTTTAGGTTTCTCTTATGTTTTATATTTTTTAGGAGTTTTTTATTCTTGATTTTTCTCCTGATCAGTTCTAGTTTTGATTTCATTATCATCATTTCTAATAAAGGTTATATGTTTCTCGAGATCTTCAAGCTTCCTTTATTCTCCTAAATAAGGATTTTGAAAATCCAAATCTTTTCCACACCTTAGTACCACTACCTTGGATTCTTCTTTTGGTTATGTCTTAGTATTACTAGTTATCATAACTGGTAATATATCTGATAAGTTCTTTGAGATTTGACCCACTTGGTGTTTGAGGTTTCATAGAACTTCCCTATGAATTTGAATTTCTATCTCTTGGGTGGCCATCGTAAGATCTTATTTTTATACAAAAGTAGTGATTAAATTCCACAATATTGATTGAAGAGGTGGGTATGTTTGTGGTGGTCTTTTTGGAGTTGGTTGAAATTATTTTTGGGCTCTAAGAATAAATTATTTTGGGTACTTATTGTGGTGGTTGAGGAAGTGGATCCATAGGTGTTATCTAGGTGGTCCTTGGTTCCTTGGTGGTTATTGAATAATTCTTTATTGATAATAGCCTTGATTATTTTGGGGAATCTATTGATCCAGTCTCTGTTCATGTTGTGGTTACTATAATTATTGTCTTTATTGATTGTAATTAATGTAATTAAAATATTAGATTTTTTTTTTATATACTCCTTCCTGAAAATATTTTTACAAGATTGTTCGTCCACACATTTCATATGATTATATCTCAATTATAGGTTCAGGAGGGGTGGTGGTGCAATAGGTAGTTGAAAGGATTCCAAATTCTTAGTAAGAGCCTCTACTTATACTGATAGATGGGTTTTTTTCTTATACTTGGTGGATTCCCAAATGAGGCGGTCCTTGATTGCTCTTCCATATACTGGTATTGTGAGATACCTTATCTAGAAGTTCTCATCCAACTTCAGGAATTTTGAGAATTAGCCCTCCATCAATGATGGCATCTACCACAGTGTGAGAATCTAGTTGGAGGCCTTAGTAGAAGGTTTGCAGCTAAAGACACACATCAATTCCATGATGTGGGAAAATTTGAGTGAGATCCTTGAAGGGATCCCAGGCATCCTAAGATGACTCTTCATATATCTAGGTAAAGTTATGAATTTCATTTCAAAGATTCCAATTTCATATTGGTGGGAAATATATATCTAGGAACTTCTTGGATTGTTCGTCCAAAGTCATGATTGACTCGTGAGCTTGGATTTTTATCCAATCCTTGGCTCAGTCACGCCAGGATAATGGGAAGAAAGGAAATTTTATTGTATCATAGGACACTCCCTGGTAATGAAATGTATTACAAACTTCTAAGAAATTAGACATAAGATCATGAGGATATTCACTCTGAAGCCTTATGAACTAACCCATATTTCGGATCATGTTGATGAGTCAAGGTTTAAATTTGAATGCATACTCTTGGACAGAAGGGTGCACAATGTTAGGTGCAGCACAACTGATATACACAAAGTTGTAATCCATAATGGTGTGCTCCTATAGCAAGGGTTGGTATCTTTGTAGTTTAGGTGGCACATATTTCATGTTTGGAGGGTTGGGGCCTATGGGATTGAAGTAGTCATCCATGCTTAGATGGAGACATTTAGAAAGATATATTTTAATCTTAGGAATAAAATTTACCAGTTCTTGAGCATCAAGTCTCCTTGAATGATTTAAGGAGCCCTGACACATGAACTATCCCACAAACAAAGAAGGATGCAGTGGATTCCCAAAGAAATAAGGTAGAATGAAAAGAGAAAAGGGGGGTGGTTGAGGTAATCCTAGGTTCATGTCAAATGTTCTTGTGCATAAGAAATGGTTTTGATTCCCCAACAAGGGTGTAAAAGATTGATGCATCTGTGTGGGTCATTTAATTCACGTGGGAAGCGATGAGATTAGAAATTTCTATTGTACTAAACTACACTTTCTACAATGGAGTAGTAAAGTGGTAGTGTAGGGTTGAATGCACAGGGAGAACTGGATGATAGGTAACCAATAATTTCAAACCCTTTATGTAGGAGTCCTCACGAATTGAAAAGGTAAAAAAGTAAGAACTTGGAATGTGTTTGATTTCAAATGACAACAGTAATGAAAAATGGTCATCGATATGAAAAGATAAAACAAAAAAGGATGAATAATGGAGGTAGAAAATTAAAAAAAATGGATTTCATGAAAAAGAAAAAAGTAATTGACTTTAAATTAAAGAAAAGAGAAAAAAGGGATAAAATGATAGAGAATCAAGAGAAAAATAAGTTGTCAATCCATCCATCCTGTGGTAGTTAGCGGTATGTAAATAAATAGACATAGAATTACACAACTTATAAATTACTCATGTCATCTAATAGAGATATAAATATTTCTTTGTGTATCTTGAATCTGGAGACTTTCATGGCCTAAGTCTTTGAGATACAGAGTATTTATCAGGTCACAATATGTATTCTTTTTATGACATGCTATATCTTCATAACTTTTTTCTTAAGTGGGACTCTGTATTTGAAGTTTACACAGCATGTATTGGATATTTACATAGTTTAATATTTCATGACATGTAAATTATTGTGGGTTATTACATCCTATCATAGAAATATTGTGAATGATTCATACACATTGTGTATGCACTTCATTATGTGTAAAGTCTATTTTTTCTTTTTTATGATAGCTTTTCCTTTTTGGTCTTGGAAACCTATTTTCTAAAAAAATTAAAAAAAACTCAGTGCATTATCGAAAAAAGAGTGATAAAATCATACAAAAATGAATCAAAATGATATATATAAATTAAACTTATCATCATTCTAATCGGACCAAAATTTGGTATCAGGTCTAGTTATTTTAAGTTCTCTATATTTTTATTTATTTTGACTTTGATCAAATAATGAGGGAAACATTACTTTAATTTTTATTTATTTAATATCATATCATTATGGATGTTAGACCTGAAGGTAATCCTACCAATCTACCTTCTTTATTTAATGCTCAAAACTATGCTCAATGAAAAATAAATATAAAAATTTATCTTGAAATCACGGGCTTTGATATTTTTGTTATAATTAAAGGAAAATATGAAAAACTCAAATAAGAAATCAATAGAATTCAAGCCAACTAAGCCTAAATAAAAGGAAGTAATCAAGGATAATTCAAGTGGAAGTGAATATAGTAATAAGAGTGATGAAGATATGGCTCACCTAGGTAGAAGAGTTAATAAATTTTATAAGAATATTTTTTTCAGTATATAAAATTACAAAGGAAAATATGAAAATAAGGATAATTGGAAGAAAGACAATACATTTGGAGAAATTACATGTTATTAATGTAAAATAAAAGTTCACATCAAGGATGACTACCTGAATCTGAAGTACAATAATAAATGAGATGATAAAGGAAAAATAATATATAATGTAATAAAGGAAATCTGGAGTGCTTTATAGGTTATCTCCAATGATTCAAAACTATTCTAGGGATGAAGCAAGTGATAAAGATGACTTATGTTTCACTGCCACTACATTTGAGGTTAAAGATACTACTTATACCTTTTCTGAAAATGGATCTCAAGATGAATCTCAAATTAATAATGAAGAATTATTTGAATATTGTTCTACACTTGAGGAAACCATGAATGAACTTAAAGATAAATCTAAAAATATAAAAAAATTGTATGATTTAACTTCTAATACTAAAAGTGATCTTACTGGTGAAAAAGAGAGAAATTATAACTTGTTAAAAGATAATAATGAGCTGAATTTATAAAATGGAAAACCTAGAAAATATCTAGAGAAATTTAAAAATGGAATAAATACCTTTAAATGTTGTTTTGGGGAATTAAAAAACACCTAAATTGAACACTAGTATAGGATTACAATCTAGACAACAAAGAAATTTCTTTAAAAAAAATTGTTCTAAGTTAAAAACATAAGACCTTAATTTTAAATTTTAAATGAACTTATAGATATATTAAAACCCACTTTAGAACTAAGAATAACTTTTTCTCAAAATCTATTAATTCCATTCTTAACAAAACTACGAAATAAATGTGGATACACAAATATTTATTTGCTAACTTTTCTGGACCCAAGAAATTATGGGTGCCAAAATCATTTCATGGTTAGTTATTTTTAGGAAAAATTATTAAAGAGTTCTAGAAAATTTCTATAGTACCTGGAAAATAAATATTCTATATATATGATTGGAAACTACTTGCACTTCCAAAATTTAGTGAAATTTGATGGTGGACATGTCATATTAGGTTATAATTATAAAGGAGAAATAATTGTTCTTGGACCAACTAGTAACTCTAAAACTATTTTAATTTCTATTGTTTTATTTAATTATATTTTAAATTATAATTGGATTTTTATTTCTCAGTTTTTTTATGACGGTTATGATATTATGTTTTAGAATAATTCTTGTAAAATTATTATTTTAAACATGATTTAGTTTTTACTACTTTGAGAAATGATAATTTATATGTTATATATTTAGATTCATTGTTTTCTCAAAATGTTTCTTATTTAAGAACTTTTCATAAATAATCTTGGTTGTGGTATTGGAGACTAGTTCACTACAATGTGAACTCACTTAGGAATCTAACTAGAAAAATATTAGTTAAGGATCTACCCAAACTTGAATTCCTAAAACAAAAATTTTACAATCCCTATAAAAAGAGAAAGAAATACAAGATTTCTTTTAAACTAAAGAAAGAGGTGTCTACGTATAAACCCCTAGAAATGGTTTAAATGGACTCATTTGGACCTTATAGAGTTTCTACTCTAGGTTTAAAGCATTATTCTTATGTAATTGTTTATGACTTTTCATGATTCACTTGGTTTTTTTTCTTAGCTCACAAAAGTAAATCTTGTTCCTATTTTGCAAAGTATAAAAATCTATAGAGAACCGTAGTGGAATTACCATTAAGGCCCTATGATGTGACCATGGATGTGAATTTGGGAATCAATATTTTGAAATTTTATGTTCAAAACATGTCTATATACATAATTTCTTTGTCCTTTAAAAACCTCAAAAAATGGTGGTTTTGAAAGGAGAAATAGAAATCTCTAAGAAATTGCTCGAACTATTCTTAGTGAGTATGACATGCCTATTCATTTTTCCATAGAAGTCATAAATACAAATTTTTATGTAATTAATAGGATTATAATAAGAATAATCATAAATAATACACCTTATATATTTGGAATGGTGGAAAGCCATAGGTTAATTGATTTAGAGTTTTAGATTTTAAAGTATTTATTCTAAATACCAATGAGAATATGGGAAAAATCACCAAAGATTTATGAAGGAATTTTTCTTGGTTATTTAGTATCTAGTAAATTTTATCGTGTCTTTAATAAAAAAAAGATTGCAGCAGAATCTACTCATGTCACATTTGATGATATAGATCCACATGAACCTAAAGTTTCTTTAGAATACCTTTAGGATGATATATCTATTCTTAATATCAATAATACATCTAATACCTCTGACCATGCTGCTGATTTACATTCCAAATCTCTCTACATAGAGAAATAATACCTCCCTGACATTCAATATGAATTAGACAAACGAACACTTTAATTCATAGAACCATTAGGTTCCACTGGAAACGTCCTTTAGATGTTGTTATGGTTGATACTGATAAATGAACTCAATATATAGCCTATCTTAGTCTCTAGGTTGAACATAAAACCTATGTGTCTCAGCTAAAACCTAATAATATTACTAAATAAATTATTTATTAACATTGTGTGATATTTATGCAAGAAAAATTGAATCAATTTGAAAGAAACAAAGTATGGAAATTAGTTGACAGACCCAAAGACTACCTAAATATTGGCACTAAATGGGTGTTTATAAACAATGTTGATGAATCATGCAAAATAGTTGGAAATAAATATTAGTTGGTTTTGCAAGTTTATATTCAAGAAGAAGTAATTTATTATGAAGATACCTTTCCACCACTATCCAGACTTGAATCCATTAGAATACTATTATCATATACAACTCATCTTAATTTAAAACTATATCAAATGGTTATTAAGAATTCATTCCTAAATAGGTATATTATTGAGAATGTTTTTGTAGTGAAACCCAATATTTATTCAATACTCAGTTTCAAAATCACATTTTTAAATTTTTGATAGCTCTTTATGGTTTAAAATAGGATCTGGGATCTTGGTATGATAGGATCAGATCTTTCTTGATTTCAAATGGTTTTTCAAAAGGTATAACTAATACTAATCTATTTATTATAAGAATTTAAAAATATTTTTTGGTTTTATAAATCTATTTTTATGATATTATATTTCGTTTATCTAAAAATTCTTTTTTATTAAATTTTATAAACTCATGAAAAATGAATTTTGAAATGAGTTTAATGGGTGAGTTAAAGTTATTTACTGGTTTTCAAATTTTTCTAAACAAATATGGAATTGTTTTAAATAAGAGAAAATGCATAAGAGATATTTTAAAATGTTTTCTTTGATAGAACTAAAATTTTTGATACTCCTATGAGTTCAGCCTATAAATTTGATTTGGATGAAACTAGGAAACCGTTTGACCAAACTATTTCTAGTGTTATGATTGGGAGTTTCAAATTATTAACTACTAGTCAACCTGATATTATGTTTAATGTGTGTATATGTGCTCATTTTCAAGAAAAACCTAGGAAATCATATTTAAGTATTGTTAAAATAATTTTTAAATATGTCAATAATATGAATCATTTTGGTTTATTATACTCTAGAGGATATAAATTTGAGTTAGTGAGTTATTCTGATGTAGATTTTGGTGGCTATAAATTAGATAGAAAAATCACCTCTAAAACATTTCATTTTTTAAGAAAGTCTCTAGTATCTTAGTGCAGTAAAAAGTAGATTTCATTCGTGGTGTCTACTACTAAAGATTATTGTTGAGTCAATAAGGTTTTCCTTATGACTTTTCTATTCCTTCTTTCAAGGGGGAGATTGTTGAGTTATTAAGGTTTCTCTATGACTTTACTATTCCTTCTTATTTTTAAAATCACAAACACCTTATATTAAGGCAAATCTCTTTTTACCCCTTGTTTTACTTCCTTAAGGAAAATTTTCTTTCCCAAGGAAATTTACCCTTACCAAGATTTCATTGTTCATACCGATATTTTTCCTAGGTGTAAAATTCGGTTTGAAACCAAAAACCTCAGAATCCTATAATTACCTAGATATGAAGCATTCTATTTTAGAATCCGAATTCTCAAAATTCTGGATACGAAATCTTCTGAGTTCTGACTCCGAATTCGGATTATGAATTCTGATTATGAATTCTGGATACGAACTCTTCTGAGTTCTGACTCCGAAGTCTGATTATGAAATCGGGATACGAACTCTTCTGATTTCTGACTTTGAATTCTGATTATGAATTCTAGATATGAACTCTTCTGTGTTCTGAATCCGAATTCTGAATCAGAATTCTGGTTATGAACTTTCTGAGTTCTGACTCCGAATTCCGATTACGAATTCTGTTTACGAACTTCTTTGAGTTCTAACTCCGAATTTCTCTAAATTCAGACTCCGAACATTTTAAGTTCAGGTTCCGAATTCTTGTGAATCCAGACTCCAAATTTCCTTGAAATCCAGACTCCGGAATTCTATAGAATTCAGGTTTCTAATTCCTAGAAAACAGAATCCGAATATCCTTGTATTATAGACACAGAATTCATTTTTGGTTATACTCTAAACATTCATTTACTTACATTCTGAATATCAGTTTTTGGTTATGTTTACACTTGTTTTGTTATAAAACGATGTTGTTCTTTCAGTTACTCACTAACCGTTGTTTGAGTGACACATGTACAGGTCCCTCCGAAATTCAAGGAAAAATATGATCGTTGGAGGAGGGAGCCGACCGTTGGAGTTGTGCCTATAAATGGGAGATCATTTGAAAGAGTTCAGGACTTTTGAGATAACACTGAACTTTTACAATTGTTCCTACATGCTGTTGAAGTGATTTCTAGATATATAGGCTCTTATAAACTCTCAGGCTTCGTGTAGAAAGTTCTAATAGCTTGTTCAAACTTTGTTTTGTGCATATTTTCTTCGTGCGACTCTGATTTTTGTTGTGTACAATAGAGGGATTTCAGGGATAGGAAGACAGAGGTTCCGACTACCTTGAAGTTGAGGGCTTCCTTTCTGAGGAAGATAGAGGTTCCAACTACCTGATAGTTGAGGGCTTGCGGGGATAGAAAGACAGACTCCGATCTTCGTATCAAGGGCTTACCCTTGTGTGGGTAAGATAGACTTTCTTGAAAGTATAAATCAAGGGACCTTTATCCAAGGTTGTTGGATACCCTTCTCTTTGGGTTAAAAGACTTACTACTTGTTACTTTCTTTGTTACAAGTTTTCCATTGCATTTGTATTATTGAGGAAAGTATAACTATCTTATACTTCTTTATACTTGCACTCTGATTTAGTTAGATTATATACGCTTTAAGGTAGAATCTTAGTTGTTGTAAACTTTTGTTAAGTTTCATATCTGGAATCACTTTTCTGGAATTAATAAAGTTATTAGAACTTATAGGTGTTGTGAATTTTTTGGCTATGAAAAATTTCCTTAGGGATTTTTAAAGTATACAATTCACCCCCCCCCCCCTCTTGTATTTTTATCTCATTTTACATATTCGATCTGACATTTGGTATTGTATAGTATATCATACTCAGACATACCATCTTAACAATTGGTATCATAGCATTGGTTACCTCTGAATTAATCTCACGATTAGATTCAGAAGAGAATTTTTCTTCTTATTACTTTTCGGAATTGATTTTCTAGAATCATAGTTTCCGGATTCATACTTTTTCAGAATCTATTTTTTGGACTCATATAGTTTGGATTCATTTTTTTTCTTAGAGATACTCTTGTTATATATTTTTCTTTCTTATGAATATTTTCCTTGTTTACAAACTTTTTCTATTAACAAGCTTTTGTGGAAAGTTTCTTTAAGATGACAGGAGTCGATGTTGGTTCCATAGATAATCTCAATCCAACCGGACCACCTATCTTTGATGGAAATGACTATGAATATTTTATAGATAGAATGAATACTTTCATTATCAATACTAGTGTTGATAATTTTATTATTCTTATTGGAGGATATAAAATCCCAGATAAAGAAGTTAGTACCTTTACTAATCAAGAAGAGCATGAATATCAACTGAATTATAAGGTACGCAATACTTTGCTTTGTTCTATGACTAGAAACATATATAGCCAAATTTCATCTTGTGAAGCAGCAAATTCTCTATCAAAGAAACTTGAAGTTACTCATTTGGAACTTCCAAAGTCATTGAAACAAGAAGATCCATGCTTAGAGAAGAATATCATGGTTTTAATTTTCCTTATAGAGAACCCGTATGTAAGGTACAAAAAAGATTCATGACTATTGTGAATAGTTTACAATCAATGGGTGAGAAAGGATTAGATGATGAATATCTTGTTGATAAGATCATAGACATCATGCCCAATGAGTGGGAATCTAAGAGTACTTCTATTGATGAGAACAGAAAGGTTACTCAAATTACTCTTGATGAACTCTTTGGAACTCTTCTTCAGCATGAGACTAGAATGAAGAGAGATGCTGAAAATGTAAAAAAGAAAATGGAAATGGTAGTGTTGCTTTTACTAAAACTTCTAATCATATGAAATCCAAGACTCCTGAGAGAGTTAAAATATCCAAATCTAAGAAAGTTGTTATCCAATCCGAATCTAGTGGAAGTGAATCCTCTATAAAATGAATTAGCAAATCTTGCTCAAAGGATGAACAAGATAGATAGACAGAGGAACTTTCAATCCAGATATAAGAAAAAGGAAAGGAAAGATAAAAAAGATTCAGAAGTCACATGTTACGAATGCAAGAGAGAAGGACACCTAAGACCTTATTATCCTATGCTTAAGAGAAAAGAAAGAAAGGAAAGGCATTCTGAGAAAAACAGAAAGAAGTATTACAAGGCTAAAGCTAAGAAAGTCTTGAAAGCTAATGACACCTGGAGTGCCAGTGGTGGAGACTCTTCAGATGAATCTTTAGATTATGAATCTTCTGGACAGAATAATATTGGTCTAATATCCAGAATACCTATTGATAATCATTGTTTAATGGATAAGGTACATAATGTTGAATCATTGACCAATGTTTCTTTGAATCCTAATAATAGTAAATATTATAACTCTTCAGATTAAGAATCTTCTTTTGATGAAGATAATACTTTACCTACCTATGAAGAAGTTTCTAGGTTTTCCAAACTTCTTGATATTGAGAATTCAAAACACATGAAAAAACTTGATAAAGAAAAATTCTAAGAATACTATTATTTCTAAGGAGATATCAGATCTTTCTAAAGATCTTGATAAGAAAAATGATGTTTTTGAAATTATTTCGAAAAATCTTGAGGAAGTAAGTTCTGAGAAGAATAAACTTTCTAAAGATCTAGAAAACGTAATTTCTAAGAAAGATGTTTTCGAGCCTACCTCTAGTTCAAAATCAAATGTTTTTTAAGACAAGAACTTGGTTATCAAACTCAAATCTGAAATATTTTTCTTGAGTAAGTGTTTGTCAAACTTTACTTTAGGTAAGGAAAATTTTGATAAAATTTATTCACAAATCCGACCTCTAAGGAATAGTTCTGGTTTTGGTTATACTAGTTCTAAACCTGCTTTTAGTAACAATTTCTTTGTTCAACAAAGTTCTACTTTTTTCACTAAGTGTCAGTGTGGTGGAAATTTGTCAAAGAATTGTTCTCTAAATAAAACCTAGTCCTTAGGATTTCATAAAGCCTATTTTTATAAGAAGATGCGGGTGCCGAAAATTTTTTTTTCTAATAATTCTGGATCCAAGCAAGTTTGGATTCCAAAAATATAACTTTTTCTTATTTTCAGGAAAATAGAGAAGGTACCAACAGCAATACATGGTACATGGATAGTGGATGTTCCTGGCATATGACTGGTAACAAAACTATTTTGAAAATATTATCAATACGAAAGGAGGAAAAGTAACTTTCGGAGATAATGCTCAAGGAGAAATTATTGGTATAGGTAACATTGTTCTTCTTGGAAAAACTTTTATTTCAAATGTTTTATTTGTTAAGGGTCTTAAGCACAACCTCATTAGCATAATCCAGTTATGTGATGAAGGCTACCTTGTGAATTTTAGGAATGATAAGTGCTTAATACACAATTCCAAGGAAGAATTTATTCTTTCTACCAATAGGCAAGAGAATGCTTACACACTAAACTTATAAGACCTTAGGAGCCAAGACTTACCTTGCCTTAGTGAAATGGAAGATCACTCTTGGTTATGGCATAGAAGGTTAGGACACTGTAACCTTAGGAACTTATGAAAACTTTCTAAAAAAGGATTAGTTAAGGATCTAACAGAGCTTAGATTTGATTCTTCAAAAGTTTTTGACCCTTGTCAGTATGGAAAGAAACATAAATCAAGTTTTAAATCAGTCGATGAAGTCTCAACTACTGATGCATTACATCTAATGCATATAGATCTTTTTGGTCCTACACAAACTAGAAGCATTAGGGGAAAGTACTATGTATTTGTTTTGGTTGATGATTACACTAGATTTATGTGGGTCTATTTTCTAGCAAAGAAATTTAAAGCCTTCTATTATTTCAAAAGTTTGAGATCCCAAGTTAAAAATGAGAAAAGCCTTCCATTGAAAACTATTCATAGTGATCATGGAGGAGAATTTCAAAATTATGATTTTGAAACCTTTTGTAGTAGAAAAGGTATTACTCACAACTTTTCAGCACCCAGAACACCTCAACAAAATGCTGTTGTTGAAAGAAGAAATAGAATTATTCAAGAGATAACTAGAACCATGTTGAGTGAGTATTCTGTAGCCAAAAATTTTGGGCTGAATCTATAAGTACTACTTATTATACAATAAATCGTGTTTTAATTAGACCTTTTCTTAATAAAACTCCTTATGAGTTAGGGAATGGTAGAAAATCTAGACTTTCCTACTTTAAGGTTTTTGGTTGCAAAGTATTCATTTTGAATACTAAAGATAATCTTCATAAATTCGCACCAAAATCTAATGAAGGAATTTTCTTCAGCTAATCCACAACTTCTAAGGCATATAGAGTTTTCAACAAAAACACTTGTACTGTTGAAGAAATAGTACATGCTAAATTTGATGAAACTGGTCCTTTTGTTTTTAAACAACCCTAACCTACATCCTCAGATGTGTTTTCAAAAACAGATTATCAACCTATGATAGAAGATCCTTCTGATAAGGAAAATGTCCAAGAAGATACTTCTGAAACATTTACCCCAGAAGATTTCCTACCCTATGTTGATGAACAGGTTTTACAAAACCCAAATCAGTTGTTTCTAAAGAATCATCCCAGGGATAGTATCAATGGTGATGTGAATCAACCTGTAAGGACTAGAAGTTCCTTAAGAAATTAAGTAGAACATCTAGCATTCCTTTCCCAATTAGAACCAAAAGGCACTGATGAAGCTTTAGGTGATGATGATTGGATTAAATCCATGCAAGATGAACTAAATTAATTCAAAAGGAATAAAGTCTGGAATTTGGTTGAAAGACCTAAGGAAAATTCTGGTATTGGAGTAAAATGGGTCTTCAGAAATAAGTATGATGAAAATGGAATCATTGTTAGAAATAAAGCTAGATTAGTTGCTAAAGTATATCATCAATAAGAAGGAATAGACTATGAAGAAACCTATGCTCCAGTAGCTAGACATGAATCAATTCGTATTTGACTTGCCTTTGCAGCATTCTTTAATTTCAAACTTTTTCAAATGGATGTGAAATGTGCTTTCCTTAATGGTTATGTTCAAGAGGAAGTTTTGGTCGAACAACCTCCTGGGTTTGAAGATACAAAACATCCTGATCATGTTTTTAGACTTATCAAAGCTTTGTATGGACTTAAACAAGCCCCTCGAGCCTGGTATGATAGACTTACATGATTTTTTCTTCAAAATAACTTTGTTAAGGGAAATGAAGATCCAACCCTTTTTATAAATAAAGATAAGAAAAATGTTTTGATTGTTAAAATTTATGTTGATGGCATTATATTTGGTTCAACTCAGCAATCATTAACTGATTCCTTTTCGGATCTAATGAAATCTGAGTTTGAAATGAGTATGATGGGTGAGTTAACATTTTTCCTTGGTTTTCAAATTTCTCAAAAACTTGAAGGAATCTATATATCTCAACATAAGTAGATTAAAGATCTTCTTAAAAAGTATGGATATGACAACACTAAAAGTACAATTACTCTCATTGGTACCTCAAACACACTTGATCTTGATTAAGCTGGGAAACCAGTAGATCAAACAACTTTTAGAGGTATAATAGGAAGTTTACTTTACTTGACAGCTAGTCGTCCATACATGATGTTTTCAGTATGCCTATGTGCAAGATATCAATCCAATCCTAAGGAATCTCAATTAAAGGCAGTGAAAAGAATTTTTTTCTACTTAAAGGGAACCATGGATTTAGGACTATTTTATACTTCTGGAAATGATTTTGTTTTAAAAAGCTTTTTGGATGCTGACTTTGGTGGATGTAGAATGGATAGAAAGAGTACATCCGGAACTTGTCATTTTTTAGGAGATTCATTAGTTTCTTGGTCTTCCAAGAAGTAACACTCAGTAGCACTTTCCACTGTTGAAGCTGAATATGTAGCAGCTAGAAGTTGTTGTGCTCAAGTATTGTGGATACAACACACACTCACAGACTATGGCTTGAATTAAACACAAATTTTTTGTGATAATAAAAGTTCCATTTCCCTTAGTAAAACCCATGAACATCACTCTCATGCAAAGAACATAGATATTAGGTATCACTTTCTTAGGGATCACACACAAAAAGGAGATATCATTCTTCAATTTATCGAAATGCAAGATCAACTTGCTGATATTTTCACAAATTCTTTACCCTCTGATAGATTTTAATACATTAAACAGAAGTTAGGAATGATAACCGTAAGGTAATCCTCCTTAATTAACATCCTATAGAACCAATATCCTTACAGTAATAAACTTCTTTCCATAGGGGGAGTACATTTTCTGTGAAGCTTTTCATATTTTTCATAATGAAGTTTTCAAAAAAATTCATAATGAAGTTTTCAAAAAACTTCGTAATGAAGTTTTCAAAAAATTTCGTAATGAAAATTTTCATATTTTTCGTAATGGAGTTTTTCATAATTTTTCGTAATAGAGATTTTCATAATAGAGATTTCTACTCCAAATTTCCGTAATGAAAACTTTTGTACCTAAAATCTTTCGTAATGAATTTTTTTCATTTTCAAGTTTTTTTTGGAATCTTAAGTCCTTGAAGAAGAATTTTCCTCAATACGAATAATTCTCCTGAACAATCCGAAAGGTATGTTTCTTTCTTGAGTTTTCATAATAACTTTTTACTTGCTATTAGTTTATTTTGTTTTTAAAATTTCTCAGATTCTAGTTTCCTTAAATCTGATTGTTTTTCCTTTAAAACCCTCAAAAGATAAGATCCTACCAAATTTTCCTTGCGGCTATTATTTCAACCATCAGATCAGATCAGAACTTTTCTCAGCCATTGGATTCAGATGGGAAGTTCAACCATCACTTCAACGCCTATATAAAGGGGACCCCCAATGGTTGTCCCACATCGGTTTTCAAAGCTTGTGCATGTCGAAGCTATGCCCCTCTAAAAAATCATGTTCCAAACTTTTCATAAGTGCTCAATTCCAAATGTCTGCAGAAGTTCCCTCTCAAGATATGTCTTCTGTCAAGCCGATTGCAGAGTGGAAAATATGTAGGGAGAGGTAATTTCATCTGAACTTCTTCAACAAGTATGAATCTATTATTTCCAAGAACATCAATCTCAATGGATGTCATATTTTGGTTCAGGATGAGTATGGGCCCTTGTGAATTGATAATGGTAATCCATTTAATTCAACCATTTTAAAGTTATTTAAATATTTTAATGAGAAAGAATTTGTTGTAACCTTGGTCTTTTATGCATGATTTGGAGTATGGTTTGTGTTTGTTGTCAATCCTCAGTAGAAGTTCATAATGTGTACCAGCAAAGAGATCATACAGTTTAAGCAGACAACAGTATTGAAGGTGGCGCCATTTCCCAATGTTTGCCAAATTTTTGGGCCTAAAAATCGACAAATGGAGAAAAGTGTTTTTGGAAAAGAGACTTGCACGTCGTGTGCTTGAAAGAGAGGAAACTTGCGCGCCATATGTTTTTCAAGATCAGAACATGGGAAAATGGAAAAGGGATAAGGGTCGCGCAAGTTTTGGGCTATTCGCGCAAGTGACCTACGCGCCGTGAAGAGACTTGCACGCCGATGCCTAGGAGTATTGGAATCTTGCGCGTCTATTGTTTTTCAAAGATTATAACTTCAAAATATGGCAAAGGAAAGAAGGTCGCACAAGTATTTGTGTGGTCGTGCAAGTGATCAATGCGATAGAGGCTAGGGAGGATGAGTTGCGCGCCGGAACCTACGCGTCGAGGGAAGACTTGCGCGCCACTGTGCAGGGGGTCCAGCTTGCCTATAAATAGAGGACTCCCCCTCCTCATTTGTAATGCAGTTCAAGAATTAGAGATTTTTCGAGCTCTCATCGCGCAAGTGGTTGAGTCGCACAAGTGGTTGTTGGGTCGCGCAAGTAGAGGTTGTGTGCCAATTGTTGGCTGCGCGACCAAGGCAGTTGGGGAGTTAAAGGAGGAACGTCAAGAAAGTTTGGTGTTGAAGGAGGAATTGTCACGTAAGTTGTTTGGTGTCAGCTACACGCCGATTTTGTATCGTGCAAGTGACTTGCGCGCCAGGATTGTGACTTGCACGCCGGGCTTGGATAAGCGTGTCGGGGTTGTTAAAGGCCATCTGTCCTTTTGAAGCTGCATGAAAGCTGGAAGATCGCCTAGTACCCTCAGCGCAAAGTGAGATTAATCTTCTGGTGAGAGTTGGACTTCAACAGAGCATCTACATACGACAGAGGATGCATTCTTATGCAATGATGACGAGACCTTCATGTCTATAAACTGATCGTGACTTCACCAACGGCAGTGAGCCAGGGGGAGTCAACGGGAGTGACCCGAGGGACACAGTGTGCTATCCCTGAACCTTTTTGTAAAGGCAGTGAGCCTGGGACAGAGTGACTGTTCCCGAAACATTGTAATCCACAACTAGTGAAGATTATTGGAATTAGGTACAACCGGCAACCTGTCAGAGTATGCTCCTTGGATGTAGCCCTTAGTGGTGAACCAAGTAAAAAGTGTTGTGTCTTCTCTGTGCATGTGAATTTTTGCTTTCTGATCATATTCATCATACAGGTTCAACCATTTCCTACCAATGTGGGAACAAGATCCATCACATTAAAAGAAAAATTTGTCACCCTGATTCACCCCTCCCCTCTCAGGGTGTCCCGGTGTCCTTCAATTGGTATCAGAGGGTAAAGGTTTCTGGTGTTGAATCTGTCCTTTATCGTCATGGAGAATGCAGTCAATGTCAGGGGAGTCCCTCACTTCGATGGAAGTAATTTCCAGATCTGGAAGAACATAATGAGATCTCATCTAAGATCTCTTGGAATGGAAGTTCTCTTTTCTACTATGCAAGGAATACAAGTCATAGATCCAACAGGCCTGGCTATGACTGAAATAGACAGGAAAATTCTTGATGCAGATGATAAAGCACAAAATGCACTCACTGCAGCCCTTTCTGATCAGATCTACCTAAAGGTGATGAATTGCACCTCATCAAAATCCATGTGGGATAAACTCGAGAATATTTATGAAGGAGATAGCAAAGTGAAGGAGGTGAAACTGTAAGTGCTGCACAATCGGTTTGATGATCTGAAGATGCATCCAGACGAGAATGCAGACTCTTTCTTCAATCGAATTACTGAAGTGGTTGGAGCAATTCGGGGT
This sequence comes from Viscum album, assembly GCA_963277665.1. Classification (NCBI taxonomy): domain Eukaryota; kingdom Viridiplantae; phylum Streptophyta; class Magnoliopsida; order Santalales; family Viscaceae; genus Viscum; species Viscum album. The sequence continues at coordinate 694,641,467 of OY728145.1, forward strand.
CTAGGAGAAGAAATCAAAGACATTGATATTGTAAAGAAAATATTTAGAATACTTCCACCTATATACAATGAAAAGGTGTTAGCTCTTGAGGAAAGAGATCTTTCCAAACTTTCTCTAGATGATTTACTGAGCAGCTTGGTAGCATATGAAATGAGAGTCAAACCAGAAGATGCTACGACTCATGTGAGCAAGGAAATGGCATTCAAATCCATGGATAAACTGAAAATATCAAAAGATAGTAGCAGTGAAGATGACGAAGAAAAGGAAATTCTTTCTCTCATTGAAAAGAAGTTCTAGAAGGGGAAAGGGAAATTCAAAGGGAAGTTACCTCTCGCTTGTTTCCGTTGTGGGAAAGTTGGGCACATTTCCTCTCAGTGCTTAAAAAAGATAAATGATGAATATAGTGAAGATGAAAGCTCCAAGAAGCCTCAGAGAAGGTTCTTCAAAAAGGGAGACTTCAAATCTGGAAAGAAAATGCAAAAGAATAGTTTTGTCTGTGAAGAGGAAGAAGATGATAATGAATTCTGTGATGAAGACGAACCAGAATTCAAAACTGGGAACCATGCTTATATGATGGCCACTATTGAAAATTCAGAAGATACTGGTGGGGAAAAACAACTGAGAACTTGTGTAGATCCCGATATGCAACTTAAGGATGTGGTTAGCAAGCTTAAGATTAAATTTAAGAGTTGCAATAAGTGGAAATCAATTGTAGAAGAATCAACTGAATGCGTTGATCAACTTGAAGCTGAAATTGAACGACTGGAAGAATTTGTTAAGGTTTAGTCTAAAATAATTGAAAGCAGTGATGATGTAGTAGATCTGAAGCTGAGAATTGAAGAGCAGGCAAAGGTCATCAATGACCTCACCTCCAGACTTGATGAAAAATCCAAGGCTGCTGAGGGTCTTGAGGAGGAAGTTATTAATCTAAGGAGTAAACTGGAGACTGAATCGATTCCAAAAGAATCGAGGAAGAAAATACAGTTTGGAAGATTCTCATATGTAGAATTGCTATCAAGAGCCAAGTGTGGTTCAGATGGGGTTGGAAAAATATTGAGTGATCAAAGACCCGCTTGTATGGGAAAGAGTGGAATTGGATGTGAGGCTGAGACATCAACTGCTAGAAGTGAAAAGATCCAAAAGAAAGATAAGATGAAAGTTGAACATGTTAAAACATTACCTAAAGTGCCGAAAAGGGAACCCTAAATCCAAACTAAAAGGAGAACTGAAAATTATCCTCAAACATTCAGAAATGACAGACAGTCTAACTATTCTCCCAAGGAAGAAGGTATGAGGAGAAATTCAAGTGAGAAGACATTTCTTCTCATGAAGTGTCAGTTCTGTGGCTATCTGGGCCATACAATGTCTTATTGCAAAGAGGCAAGAAGCTATCTGAATGGAGAATATATAGAAGTTCAACAAAGGAGAACAATTTCATATCCTAATTCTTATAGAAGAAACAATTTCTATGGATATTGTTATCGTTGTTCTAACTTTGGTCATAAGGCCGCTAATTGTAGGCAGAGAAGGGACATGGACACCTCATACCGGAGTTCAAGACAAGTCAAGTCTCTTCAGGAAGACAGTGTTGCTCTTTCAAATAGTTTTTCTCCTCTAAAATAATATTTCGACTATGAAGAACCTGGGTATGTGGAAGAGATAATTGAAAGGCCATCAGTTCTATATACTCAATCCAATGTCTCATGGAAGGAAAGGAAGAAGATTGAGAAATCCAACCTTGTAGAGGTGGCCCTCAAATCTACAAAGAACAATAGTACCTGGATTCTGGATAGCGGTTGTTCATCTCATATGACAGGTAATGTCGGCCTTCTAACGAATATCATAAGGAAGGTTGATGGTACAGTAATATTTGGTAATTATGGGGCTCTAAAAATCAAAGGGAGTGGAAGTACCGAATTAGCTAATGGAGAACTAAAGAAGGCTGAAGTCCTTTACGTAGATGGCCTACGTCATAATCTCCTTAGCGTGATTCAACTCTATGACTCGGGACTTATAGTTACTTTTAATTAGAAAGGCTGCACTATCAAGGGAAAGACAGGAAATTCACTTATGAAGGGATGCAGAACAGAAGGCAACTTGTATCAGGTTGATAGTGAAGAAAATGTATGTTACATGACTATTGAATAAGAAAACAATTTGTGGAATCAGAGACTGGGACACATCAATCAACAAGACATGGAGAAAATATCAAAATTGAGAATTTTCATGGACATTCCCAACCTGAAGCGTGAGGGTGAAAAATCTTGTGATGCATGCATTCGTGGGAAGCTGGTCTGCAGTTCATATCGGCCAAAGAAGAAAAGGGAATCTCACCTTCTTGATCTGATTCATGCAGATGTATGTGGGCCGATAAATGTTGCCGGAACTCATGGATAAAGGTACTTTGTCCTTTTCATAGATGATTACAGTAGAATGGCATGTGTGATGGTCATTCACATGAAATGACAAGTCCTTGACTGCATGAAAACATATCGGTGAATCACCGAGAATGATACTGGATGAACAATCAAAGTGTTGCGATATGACAATGGAGGAGAATACACGTCCATTGAATTTGAAAATTATCTGGAGAAGCATGGGATACAGCATGTGGTAGCTACTATGAGAACTCCACAATAAAATGGAGTTGTTGAACGTAGGAATCGACAGGTGAACAACATGGCACGAACTATACTGATTGAGAGTCGTATTCCACGACATTACTAGAAAGAGGTTTTTCAAGCTGTAGTGTACATTCAGAATCGAACAGGACTTTATATTGGTGAGATGAAGACACCATATGAATTGTGGCATGGACGAAAGCCTTCTTTAAAATACTTTCGTGTTTTTGGAAGTAAATGATTCATCAGGAACAAAAAAGTAAATCAAGGGAAATATGGCGACAATGCAGATGAAGGAATTTTCCTCGGTTACTCAATGAACAGCAAAGCCTAAAAATGTTTCAACAAGCGTTTAGGAAGGATTGTGGAAAGCAATGATGTTAAGATAATTGAATAGAAAACCACAAATTCTTCAAGGACTTCATATGCTGATTTGATAGAAAGTCAAAAAGAAAGTGAACGTGAAGAAATACAAATGCAGAAATAGAGAAAGTTGTTAAAAACACTCAGCAGACGCATCATGATGTTGACTCAGAAGAAGAATCTGAAGAAGAAACTATGGCTGAAGAGAATGCTACTAAACCTCACAGGAGAAATCAAAGAGCTGAGATTGATCCATCCAACATAATTGGGGACAAGAGTGCACCCACTCAAACAATAAGGATGACGAATAACACCCAATCTGCATTTCTATCAGTTGTATATCCACCCTCATTCGAAGAAGCTGCAAATGATGGATCTTGGGTGAATGCCATGAATGATGAATTAGATCAAATTGAAAAGAATCAAACATGGGATCTTGTCTAGAGACCCAAAGGTCACAATGTGATTGGTACCAAATGGATCTTCAAAAATAAGTTTTATGAGCATTGAAGTGTCATCAGAAACAAGGCATGACTGATATGTAAAGGATACTCCCAGATTGAAGGCATTGATGTTGAATAAACCTTTGCTCCCATGGCTATACTGGAGTCAATCAGGATTTTCCTTGCCATGGAACTCCAAAGAGGATATAAAGTATATCAAATGGATGTCAAGACAGTATTCTTGAATGGTGTACTCGAAGAAGAAGTCTACATTGAACAACCATTGGGAATTGTTTTGGGTACTGATGAAACAAAGGTCTTCAAACTGAAGAAAGCTATCTATGGTTTGAAGCAGGCACCACGGGCATGGTACTCACGGCTAGATTCATATCTCAAGAAGTTGGAATTCAAAAGAGGAGGAGTTGATCACAATCTCTATGTGAATAATTCTCCAAAATATCAATTCATGGTTCTAGTCTGCGTTGATGATATTATATTTGGTGGCAGCAGGCAGAAATCAGTGGACAAATTTGCCAACCACATGAAATCATAATTTGAAATGTATATGATTGGGGATATCACATATTTCTTGGGGCTGCAGGTGATTCAAAAGAAGGAATACACTTTCTTTTCTCAGGAAAAATATGCAAGAGACCTGTTGAAGAAGTTTAATATGCAAGACTCCAAGCCAATGTCAACTCCGATTGTAGTTGGAACTAAACTTAGAAAGCATGATGATGGGGACTCTGTTGATCCCACCATGTACAATAGGATCATTGGAAGCCTACTGTACCTGACAGCGACACGGCCAGATATTGTCTTTTCCACATGCCTTGCGGCCCGCTTTCAGAGTAATCCAAAGGAGGAACATATGGCGGCAGTAAAAAGAATCATGAGGTACATTCAAGTTACACATAACTTCGTGTTATTTTTTGCTGCAGGAAAGGACAATGAATTATCAGCGTTTTCGGATGCTGACTGGACTGGTGATGTAGTAGACAGAAAGTCTACTAGTGGTGGAGCTTTCTATATTGGGCAGAAATGTGTTGGATGGTTGAGAAAGAAATAAGAAAGTACTTCTCTTAGTACTGTTGAAGCTGAGTATATCTCTGCCACAAAGGCATGCACTCAATTGCTATGGATGAAGCAACAATTAACAGATATCGGTGATGAGGTAAAGTAACCTATGGTGATTTACTGCGATAACAAGAGCGCAATTGATCTTACGAAGAATCCTGTTCAGCATTCCCGTACGAAACATATTGAAATCAGGTATCACTTTATCAAATAAAAAGTTGAACAAGGGGTGATTAGAATGGATCATGTGGGAACTGATGAGCAAGTGGCTGATATCCTGACCAAACCACTATCCGCGGCTGTCTTTGAGAAGCATCGTTTGAACCTCGGTGTTCATCCACCTCCCATTGCATAAGGAGGTTACGCATTACCCCTCTCCCCGTTTGGGATAACTGATTTTATCTATTTATGAATATGATGCAGGTTTGTGGGGGAGATATTATCCAGGGGGAGTATGGTTTGAGCTGAACGTTGAACAAATTTCTGGTCTTTGGATTTATTGTCAATGGGGGAGAAAGGAATAAATTCAGGCAAGTAATGCATCTGTGATGAGAAGAATGAGAAGGAAAACACTAGAAGTAATGCTTTTGTGATGAAAATCATTGAGAATTCCAAAACTCTGGAACCCAATTCAATCTTCCTCTCTTATTTTCTACACCGAGCATTGGTCATGTAGACTTAGAGTGTTGGCTGAATTGATTCTTGCATTTTTGGTTTGCACTTGGATGGAGATCTATTTAATTTATTCTCTGATTGCCAACAAACCCAAAGGGGATATTGTTGGAACCATGGTCTTCTATGCATGATTTGGAGTATGGTTTGTGTTTTTTGTCAATCCTCAGTGGAAGTTCAGAATGTGTACCAGCAAAGAGATCATACAGTTCAAGCAGACAACAGTATTGAAGGTGGCGCCGTTTCCCAGTGTTTGCCAAATTTTTGGGCCTAAAAATCGACAAATGGAGAAAAGTGTTTTTGGAAAAGAGACTTGCGTGCCGTGTGATTGAACGAGAGTAAACTTGCACGCCATATGTTTTTCAAGATCATAACATGGGAAAATGGCAAAGGGATAAGGGTCGCGCAAGTTTTGGGCTGGTCGCGCAAGTGACCTGCGTGTCGTGAAGAGACTTGCACGCCGATGCCTAGGAGGATTGGAATCTTGCGCGTCTATTGTTTTTCAAAGATTATAACTTCAAAATATGGCAAAGGAAAGAAGTTCGCACAAGTATTTGTGTGGTTGCGCAAGTGATTAGTGCGATAGAGGCTAGGGAGGATGAGCTGTGCGCCGGAACCTGCGCGCCGAGGGAAGACTTGCGCGCCACTGCGTAGGGGGTCCAGCTTGCCTATAAATAGAGGAATCCCCCTCCTCATTTGTAACGAAGTTCAAGACTTAGATATTTTTCGAGATCTCATCGCGCAAGTGGTTGAGTCGCGCAAGTGGTTGTTGGGTCGCGCAAGTAAAGGTTGCGCGCCAATTGTTGGTTGCACGACCAAGTCAGTTGGGGAATTAAAGGAGGAAAATCAAGAAAGTTTGGTGTTGAAGGAGGCATTGTCACGCAAGTTGTTTGGTGTCATCTGTGTGTCGATTTTGTACCGCGCAAGTGACTTGTGCGCCGGGATTGTGACTTGCGCGCCGGGCTTGGATAAGCGTGCCAGGGTTGTTAAAGTTCATCTGTCCTTTTGAAGCTGCACGAAAGCTGGAAGATCGCCCAGTACCCTCAGCGCAAAGTGAGATTCATCTTCTGGTGAGAGTTGGACTTCAACAGTGCATCTACATATGACAGAGGATTCATTATTATGCAATGATGACGAGACCTTCACCTCTATAAACTGATCGTGACTTCACCAACGGCAGTGAGCCAGGGAGAGTCAACGGGAGTGACCCGAGGGACGTAGTGTGCTATCCCTGAACATTTTTGTAAAGACAGTGATCCTGGGACAGAGTGACTATTCCTGAAACATTGTAATCCACAACTAGTGAAGATTAGTGGAATTAGGTATGACCGGAAACCTGTCGGCATATGCTCCTTGGACGTAGCCCTTAGTGGTGAACCAAGTAAAAAGTGATGTGTCTTCTCTGTGCATGTGAATGTTTGCTTTCTGATCATATTCATCATACAGGTTCAACTAGTTCCTACCAATGTGGGAACAATATCCATCACATTAAAAGAAAAATTTATCACCCTGATTCACCCCTCCCCTCTCAGGGTGTCCCGGGGTCCTTCAGAATTTAAAATTAATATGACTTTTAAGGTAATAAAACCTATATTATATATCTAAAATAGAGACTTAGACCCAGACCCAGCCTTAGTAGTGGGTAGTGGGGTATCTCTTACATTCTTAGGGTCATTTTAGTCTTTTCTACCATCAAGATCTTGCTTTTAGAGTAGGCAGAGAGATGTGATATATCTATAAGAAGGCTATAAACCTATCCTAGTTTCTTATATACAATCATCTTGTTGCTTAAATCTCTTCTAAGGCATTCATTTGGCATTGTAGTATCATGATACCATGAATTCCTATGTTCACACACCTTGAAGGTGGTGATGACCATGCACTTGAGGTGGTGGTCCTTGAGCCACCATTGATTGCTCCTGAAGTTATGAATGTGGTACCTCTTCATTTTTTAATGTAGTCACTGACACCCAATTCCAAGAGGGATTCCTTTGTATGTTTCAGTCTATGAAAGGTGTATTTTTCCCTTCCCCTAGTATGTCAAAGTTCACTCAGGAATTCCAGTAGCAGTAAACTCCCATCGTTTTGGGGGATGCAGGATCATATTTTGTTGGGTCTTAGATCAAAGTTATCCTAACAATATTTTAGAATATGGAGGTTCTTCTAGGGAGGAGGGTCAAACTTGCTGCGTATATGCTATGTGATTATGCTCAGTGATGATGGGATGTTTTCACCTAAGAAGATTTTCATGTAGATATGGTATTGGTGGATTTCCATATGATCTTCTATAACTATTTATTTCCCTATAATCTGAGGGATGAAAGAGCTAGATAATTTATGAATCTGCAGTAGGGAATCATTTCTATCATGGAGTAATCTGCTCATTTCATAGAGCTGTAGTAGATTACTCCTACTCTAGAGGGTGGTGATCTTATGACCGAAAGGTGATTTGAGGATGGTTTATATATTTCATCTAGTCATATGTTAATTTTTTTAGGTTGAATTATATTTCTAAAATAATCATTTGGGACCTTATTACAAAGAGAAATTTGAGGGAAGCTGATGGTGCGAGTCAGGACAATTCAGCACCTAGATCTATCAATGATTCTTCTTCTTCTGGGAAAAAGAGAATTTTTTAGGCTAATTGTGGAGGTAGTATTAATCATAATACTAATGATTATATGTTTTTGATATGTCACTGGTTTGGGAAGTCGTGACATACAAAACCTCAATGATTTCGAGATCCAGTGGAATGTAGAGGCTCTGGAAAAATGGGTCATATTCTGTACTTCTCCAGAACCTTACCATCAGTTCATAGAGAGTATGAATCTACTCATACCCCACATTCTAGAGTAGGAAAAGTAGGATCATGATTGGTTAGAAGATGGAATACTGCTAGTTGTTTAGGCTGAGGTGGTGGTTGAGGTAGATGCAGTCAGACTCATGATTCACAACGCCAGCAGAGCAGGCTTGATCAGGGAAATTAGGAAGTGACTCAGTGATGTAGTAAAAGCCAGTTACATGAATTACATCCTACACTGGAGGATCGGATTGTTGGACCTTCTATTTTATGGTGTTCTATTTTAGTAGCCTCTACTTTAATGTATTCTTTATTTGACATAGGCATGTCTCACTCATTTGTATATGAGGCTATCATAGAGAGTCTGGCCCTTGAGATTGAGAACTTTCATGGAATTATGATGTTGGATACACCATTAGGTATCCAATTAGAAGTAATTAGATACTGTAAGGATTTTTTCCTTAATATAGGCAGTTACCTTTTCATGTGGAATCTTTTCATCCTAGGCATGTCAAGTTTTTATGCAATCATCGGGATGGACAAGTTAGTTCCCTATCAATCCCACATTAACTTATATTGACGTAGGGTGATTTTTACATAACCATAGGGTAGTAGTAATGTTCATAAGATAGAATGTTATGTGAAAGATATGTGATCAAGATCCAAGATTTAGAGTTTGGGTAGTCTGACATCTCAGATCTCTAGTCTTTTCTTGGATGACCAAGAGTTATGACCCGTTGTTTTTCCTCCTATAGTGGGACTTTTTAGGGAAATATTTATTAATGAATTATCTATTTTACCTCCATTTACAGAGAAATTGTTCACTATTGAGTAATTTCCTGGAGAAGCGCCATTGACCATTCCTCCTTATAGGATGGCACCTAAAGAGCTTCTAGAACGCAAGAAGCAGTTGGAGGATCTAGAGGCTAAAGGCTTTATACGACCCAAAACTTATCCTCTGGGTTCGCCGGTTCTTTTTTCCAAGAATTAATATAGTACCCTTAGGATATTTTTGAATTATCACTAATTAAACTAGCTCACAGTAAAGAACTGGTATCCACTGCCTAGAATAAATGACCTCTTTGATCAGCTATGAGGAGAGAGTGTGTTTTCAAAGGTATATTTGAGGTCAGGATATCACCATGTGCATTTATGTTCCTCGTATATACCTCACATAGATTTTATAATAAGTTATGTTCTATATGATTATCTGGTTATATCTTTCAGAATCCCGAATTCACCTACATTATTCATGGATCTTATGAATTGGTTCTTCCAACCATATTTGGATACATTCGTGGTAGTCTTTCTTGATGATATCTTAGTGTATTCACGATTCATACATGACCATTAAAAACATCTTGAGATCATATTTAATACACTAATATAACATCATCTCAATGTTAAACTCATTAAATTACATTTTTGGAACAACCAATTCAACTTCTTGGGTCACATTATCTCAAAGTCAACAGTTTCAGTAGACCCCAAGAAAGTGAGATTTGTAGTATCTTGGGAGAATCCCAAGAAAATATTTGATATTCAAAGTTTCTTGGGGATATATAGATATTATATATTCTTCATCTAGTATTTATCATTCCTTGTCTCACTGCTTATGGCATTGATAAATAAATGTGTGAAATTCATATGGTTAGAATCTTGTGAAGCAACCTTTTAGGAGTTGAAGGGTCATTTGACTTCAACACTAATATTGATTCTATTAGAGACAAGAAAGAGGTATATTTTGTATTTTGACACATCATGTACTGGGTATGGAGATATTCTGTTGTAGGAAAATTGATTCATCGCATATAGGTCTCATCATTTGATACCTCATGAGTGGAATTACCTGATGCATGACCTCGAGCTCGCTACGGTTGTGCATGCCTTATGTTGTTGGAGACACTATCTACTTGGAGATAATTTTGTGGGATTAATTGAATAAAAAATCCTCAATTACAACTTTACACATTAGTATATCGATCTCAGGTAGTTCAGGTGGGTTGAGTACCTCCAGTTGTTTGATTTTGAGATTTCATAAATGCCTAGTAAAGGCAATTTGATAGCGAATGCTCTGAGCTAAAAGACTCAGACATAGGTAGTTCAGGATTCCAGTGATGAATGGAATCTAATTTCCTTATTATCATATATGCATATTGAGATTCAATAGGACCATTTTCATATTATCCTCTCAGCCTTAGCTATGACTTATACTCTTTTAGAATAGGTAAAAGTGAGACAACTATCTGATCTTGAGGACCTTATCCTATGGGAAATAATTTTAGATGATGATACATTTTTAGGTTGATACATGGATGGGGATGATACCTTACTATTCCATGGGAGTATATGGGTCCCATATGACATCAGAGAAGAGATGATGTGGTAATTCCACACCTCGGTGTGGGAGGTTCACCCTGGTGTCATCAAAATGTATCGAGACTTACGACGCTATTATTGGTGGCCTGGTATGAAATGGTAGATTTCCAACCCCATCACTTGATTTTACACCTATCAATAGGTGAAGGTGTAACATCAACATGAGATAGGGAGTTTATAGTTGTTTTTCATTCCTGACCGGAAATGGGACAATTTTTTGATGGATTTTTTGACTAGTCTACCCAGATAACCTTGTGGAAACAATATAGTGTGGGTTTTCATGGATTATTTGAAAAATCTCACACACTTACTAACTATGTGTGATAACTTCTCAGTAGATGAGCTATGAAGGTTGTATTTCTTTATGGATATCCTCATTCTATCAAATATGAAAGATATGCTCACTTTATGTCACAGTTTTAGAAGGGTTTGTATAAGGACTTGGGTACACAGATGGTTCTGAGCATAACCTATCATCCATAGACTAGTAGACAGATAGAGTGTATGATCTAGGTGATGGAGTACGTTATTTATGCATGTTTTCTTAACTTTGTGGGTTCCTAATAGGAACACATACCCCTCATTGAGTTTTCTTATAATAACACCTTTTATACTACCATCGAGATGGATCCTTATGAATCCTTATACAGTAGGTATTTTCGTTCACCTTTATGTTGGCTAGAGATAGGGGAGGCAGCTATGATTGGACCACATCTCATTTAGGAGACTATAGAGTAGGTCCAGATGATCAAAAATTTCTTGATTATGATAGCTCACTTCAGATAGTAGTCGTATGCCAATAGATGCTAGATACCTCTTGAGTTCAAGGTCGAAGTTTGATTTTTCTTATGAGTCTCACCCAGTTTGAGATATAGACGTATTAGGAGACATGGTAAGCTTTCACTAAGGTTTGTTGGGATCTTATAGGTTATTAAATAGATCGTACTAATGGATTACCATTTGTAACTTCCTTAGAGATACCATTTTATACATGATGTCTTTCATGTATCGCAACTTCACCAATACTATCCAGACTCGTCACACATCTTTCAGCATGATGAGGTTGAGCTGGATTTAGATGATTCCTTTGAGGAGTACCCTATTTGTATTGTTGATCAGAGCATAAAGACACTCTAAGTAATGTCAGTTCCTTTGGTATGAGTTTTATGGAAGCACGATTGAGTATAATATTAAACCTAGGAGCGGTAAGCTACTATATGATCTCAGTGGTTGGAACTCTTTGCAGACGATACCTCTTTACCCTCATAATTCCAACTTAGGGACAAGTTTCTTTAATGAGGGGAGGTTGTAATGACCAATCTTTTCATGAAGGTACAAATCATTTTCTTTTGGATTAAATTTTTTAGATAGACCTAATAATGATTCCTAAATAAGTCGAGGAGGGATCAAGTGCATCTAGGGCTTATTCAGAGCATGGATCCCTAAAATGGGAAGAAAGGAATCAGCCACACGGTTTGGAGAAACCGTACAGCCCAGCCTGTACAATTTCTGTAAACCATGCAGTTGCAGACAATACAGGCTTAGGGTCCACATGATTTGTTTGAAATCATGCGACCCCAGGTTCAAATCTATGTAGTGTTGTAGACTTATGGGATAGAGCCCATTCGAATGAACTGTGCATGGTTAGAAAAACTATGTGCCTAACCGTTCGATGTGCCCCTCTAAAGTAGTAATTGACATATGGTTAGTGCACGTTTTGGAAAATCATGCAGCCAAACTGTGCACCTTTGTATTTTGGGTTGAAATTACATTTTTCCTCTAATTAAATCTATTTACCCATTTCTTCCTCCTCCTTATTTTCAGTGGTTTAATGGGTTATTTTCTCCCATGAGCTCAAAATCCTCTCAACCTAGGCTTTAAGCTAACTCCCACATCTGGTGTCTAATTAAAGATCTATCGAAAGTTTTGGATTCCTTAAATTGATCTCTCAAATCCCCTACCTTCCTATCTAAGTTTATATTTAAATCTATTTCACTATTTAAATGCAAGTCCTTTTGCCCTATTTTCAGGGAGTTAGACCATTTCTTAGATTTCTTCTAACCTACTCTTAATCTGAGGCTGATATTGAGTGAGGAACTAGTTGTGGACTTGAGGTAGGTGGTCTCATCATTTTCCCCATGAGTTTTGATGTCTCATAGTTATACCGTTGTGCTGCATGCCAACTTTTGTCGAGCATCCCCGTTTTATTGAGATTTTTATATCAAATTGACCATTGCACCATGATACACATACTTTGATCCTTTTTTAGTATTTTAGAGGATAGTTACCATTCTTACGGACACACCTTGGGTTTTCCACTTTGAATTGGACTTTGTACCTAATTGATAAATTCCATGAATCGCCTTCTAATCATTTATCTTAGATAATAAATTATTTTTCCCTTATTATATGAATGTTTAATGGATCCCAAGGAACCTTCTAAGTGATGGTCCCACCTGTAATTGGAATTTCCCATCTCATAAATTTCCTTATTGACCATGTCACCATTTGAATGGATTTGAATCTTATAAATTTAATTGACATGCATTGTTAAAATTGAATTGAATGTATTAAATGGTAGGGTCTGTTCAAGATGGTTTAACCTTCCCTTAATAAATTAAATGGAATTAACATTGTGGATTACAAGGGTGGTAAGTCTATTCTATTTGTTTACACTTTATTAAATACTTAATATGAAATGTAAAGTCTTTCTTAATTGAACTATTATACCATATTTATGTATATGGGATGAATTATAATGATGCATGGGATTTAATGCCCCGTACTAGTTATAATTATAAATACACCTTTATATAGGTCATGATACGATGGTAAGGGATCTGTTGATCATAACGGTACCATGCTCACTTACATTAGGTGTTGAGCATAACGTCTCACACCATTGACATTATTATGATGGTGGACTTGACGTGCCACGTCCCTTGTTATGAGTGATGACATGATGGCTCACTCACCATCCCAAGTGTCATGCATGATGTATCACACTATTATTGGTATGTATATCATGTACCCTATTTCTTAAGATTATAGGCTCATTAGACTGGTTATGGATGTCTGAGTTATGCCCTGGTGCATCCAGAAACTAGTATTCCAGGTATATAGTCCCTTACGTCTACATCTACTTGGTTCATATAAGTGGATTAAATATATAACTATACTATATATATATATATATATAATATTACAATATATATAGTTACTGGTCAGAATTCCATTCCAGCCATGATCTGAAGAAGGTAGATCTGCTAAGTGTTCTTTAGGAACCTGAGCGGGTGGTTATTTATTTATTTAGCATTGTGAATTAATTATTTATTCCTATATACTATTTAGTAAAGAGAAATGCATGGATTACTTCTAGACACCATTGTTGGTGGAATAATGATATTTTTATCTCACACCCTACTTGGGATACCTTTGGTACCATAGAAGATTATTTTTCTCCAGGTTCTGATAAGGGAAAGTACCCCACTACTGGTCTTTGATAGGCTTTACTTATAGATGGAGCATAGGAGAAAAGGATCAATCTTTCACTCAAGATTCTAGTGGATCATACTTTTTTTTATTTTTTTAGTTTTTTAATAGCATATTTTTATGAGCTTTTTCTCTGCTCTAATTCTATATATTAGTATGTCATGTATCCATGTATATAACACTACATTGGCTTTTTATTATTATTCAATTGTTAAGTTTTTTATTCTTTCGCTACTAATTTATTTTTTTCTATTATATATATGATTTTTTTGTTGTATATTTATTTTTGTATCCATTTTTTCACTCTGATAAGAGGATATAGTCTTCCCACTATATCACCTTTACACCCGCACTACTAGTCGACAACCTCTGTCGTATGGGGAGGCGCGCTTGAGGCCATGTGACCCACTAGCTTAGTTCATGGGTTAAGTGGATCCCAGGTCGGGATGTTACAGCACCTGAGGTAATTATCATTGAATCTCTAAAGGAACACATATTTGAGTAAGGTATATGACCATATATTTTCTCCAAGGTTGTCATGTTCTGGTTTGAGAACTACACGAATATGGTGAAAATTCACTGGTAGTAGAAAACGACATTACTGAGAACCAAATTGGAGGAAATATCCTTATCCAACTAGACACAGATGGGATCCCCAATGTTGTAAATAAGAACAAAAGGGAGAGTTACTCCCAAGGTAGTAGGGAATCAGAGAACCAACCCACTAAATTAGCCTCTTTTCCTTCACATCACAATTACAAACCAAGTTGTTTCTATTGGATGTTCACTAAAATGTACATGAATAGGATGCATGTACACATTAATATGATACATGATATATATATATGTGGGTGTGTGGGTGTGTGTGTGATATTATATATATATAGTTTTCATTTATTAAAGCAAGTGATGCATGTATTTTTCATGCATGCGATGCATGAATATAATATATATATATATATATATATATTATTTATTTTCTCCCGAATGGTTTATTAATCAATCCATTATGAATGGATTAAATAAATATCATTAAATTAATTTAAAAATAAATTAATTACACCCAAAAAATAGAAACACATATGATGCGTTATGAAAAGGAGGACCCTCGAGCTTCACCTATTTAAGATATTGAGATCCTCTCATGTTGTGTGAGTGTGGTGTGTTGGGTATGAGTATCTTCTAAACTCTCTTCCTCTCAAAACTCAATTTATATATTTTTATAAGGATCTATAACCCATTAAGATATTAGGTATCCTCTATATATAATCATGGATCCATCAAATGGTGTACTCCCTTGGAGTCAGGGTTCTTATGTTCATGACTCCTTATTATCTTCCTCAAACATTCTCCACAGAAGGATGATCAAAGTTTTTATTGTTCGAGAAATGCAAGTACTATATTTTATAATATTATTTACATGTAAATTTCTTCAAAATATATCTACTATGTTTTTGGTTGTCTTCCTCTATATATGATCATTATATGATCATACAAATCCCATCAGTGGCATCAAAATGTAGTTTATCAAGTTTTTAATCTGTTTGAATAACTAGTTTTTAAAGAAAAATGATATATATATTTTTCATAAAATCTTATGTAGGTTATACACTAGCATGAGTTCCATAAGGGTAAATATGATTTACCCTTATGTAGGTAGTTTTTTAAAGGTTTTAACCTCATGCATGTCATTGAATAAAGGTTATACCCTTACACGATTCGATTACGTAAAGGTAGTTATGCCTTTACACTTATGAAATATCCTTACATAGTATTGTAGAAGTGAAACATAAAGGTAATACCCTTAAGTACAAGGTTTTAAATAAGGTTAATCAGCACTTTACCCTTATGCATAAAGGTATTTGAACCACTGTATAAAGGTCCCAAATTTTTACCTTTAAAAAACATATGAATATCGAGATTACCTATAGGGAAATGTGTTGCATAAAGTTAATAACTTTATGTCAGGGGATTTCATAAAGGTGATCTATGTATTACCTTTATGTATCATCTAAAAACATCACTACCCTAACACAAGATCTCTATATAAGGGTAATAAGGGGATCCCCTTACAAAGAGTAGGGGTTCTTCCTAATGGTAAACAGATATTTGCTAAAAAAATTAACATATTAAATGTATTTATGGTTTATAAAATGTTTATAAGTAATAATAAAAGGTATTTTGGTAATTTTTAATTTATAAGGGTTTTATAAATTAATTAATTAATTATAAGTGGGTTATAATTAATTAAATAAATGTTTATAAAACATTATTCCCAAATATTAAAGGTTAATATTTTAAAATACCTTTTAAAAAATCAAATTTTATGCCTTATGATCTAGAAATAAATTATTTATTTATAAATCATAATAGGTGATTTATAAAGTGTTTATAAATTAAAAAAATGTATGATATTTAAATTATATTAAAATTTTATATAATATATATTTATTTATAAAATGTCTATAATTCTTGAAATATCATATAAATTCCATTTGATATAAAATATAAAGGCATTTGTATGGAAATGAATATAAAATGTTTATATCCTTGCTAAATTATAAAAAAAATTATAATTATCATTTATTTATGAATAATTCATAAATGTCTCATGTTTTCAAAATTATTTAAATTTTTTATTTATTTAATAAATTTCCTTGATATTTATGTTTTTTGACACTCCATTTTTTACATGGGGATAAAAATATTAAGGGGAAAATACCTCATGTAATAGAGTAGAAAAGTGAGTTAAAGAACTCTCCTAAATAGATATCTTATAGAACCCACATGTATTCCAAGAGGCTCGTATAGGCCCAACTTTCACGGTGCAACATAAGCATCCAATACCTGTATAAGGGTCCTGCATGAAACACCTATGTGATAGACCTGCATGAATGATCTACCTCACCAAGAGTCCTGAGTTTTTCCTATAAATAAGATATTTAGGCTCCTCATTTGATATGACTAGAATATGAAGAGACATCTTGAAGCTTTTCTCACCCAAGTCTCTTGACCAATCTCTCCAAGCCCTCAGGTGGTGTCTTAAGCCTATAAAAGAAGAGGGAATTGGAAAAGATTAATGAATTGAGGTCCCTAAGGGTATAGAATACTAATAACCTTGAGAGGAACCATCCCCCTGATCAAAATGACTAGGGATAAGGGCCCTTTCATGGCTTGAAACTTAAGAATCATTCATCCAAAGACACCTGGGGAAACCCTTTGAGATTAGAGTTAGGCCTCACCCAAGCATTGTTTCCCAGGTTATTCATCGCCCAGGAGGAATCTACAACTCACACATGTCCACCCTATGTGAGGCATATCTATCTCACCTAGGTCTACCCTATGGGAGGCATCTCTAGATTTCCCAGGACTTTACTAGTTAAAGAACCTTTGGCTTGACCTGGCCTTACCTAGCAAAATCACCTTCATATTTCCCAGGCCTTACTTGGGTAAAGCACCTTCAGCTCACCCAGGATTTACCTAGGTGAAGCACCATTAGATTTCCCAAGCCTTACCTAGTAAAATCACCTCTTTATTTATTATTCCTTACCTGGGAGAAGTACCCCTAGCTCACCTAAGTCCACCCTACACGAGAAAACTTTAGATTTTCTTGGTCCACCCTATATGATCCACCCTATGAGACCTCTCCTTTACCACTAAATATAGGGAACCTCTCTCCTTAGGACTCATATTTAAGTGATAACAAATCAAAAACTCCATTGAGGACTCCATTTTTTCACGATCATGGTGAAAGAAACACCAACACATCTCTCGTTCTATTTTACATTACCTTGGTAAAAGATGTCTTGTGCTTAGCCTACCAAACTAGTTGGGTCCTCAAAATACTTACAATTGGGACTCTCTCAGTAATGTGGAACCCTATAATGGAGGCAGTTCTAGGGACATCCCCATTTTGGGTAGTGAGGGGAACCACTTACTTTTCCTTTACATAAGGGTTAATTCTTAGTCTTCCCATCCCCTATAAAAGGGTAATCACCAGTCCAAAGGGTCACCTAAGAGAATCCCCCCTAGAGTAAGAACTTAGTTTTTATTTTCGGGAATTACACGACCTTACATATCCTCACACTTTTCCACCAATAGATGAAGGAGATTGTTCAAGTTGATAGATCTTCTGATTCCTCTTATTTCTCACATCGAGCAAGACTCGTGTGGGTTTAGATGTTAGTGGTGATCATGTCATTAGCATGATCAAATACTCATCATATTGGACTCCTAATTGGTGTAAGTCACAATCTTAACAATATAACTTCCTTATCATTTGAGTAGACGAGGGGGGAAGAAACATGGGCATCCACCTAGGTGTAATCTCCAACCAACCCTTCAAATATTCATGTGGCAAGATACTCTTCATGGTTCCAGAAACATGGGAATCCTCATAGGTGTAATCCCCAAGAAAAACCTTATATCTCCATAAGTTGAGATACTCCTCAAGGTTCTCAAAATATGGGAATCCTCCTAGGTTTAATCAACATCCAAAACTATAAATCTCCATGAGTAGAGATACATCTCATGGTTCCAAAAATATGGGTGTCCTCCTAAGTGCAATACCCAACCAAACCTTCAAACCACATGGTATGCTAGCATGTAATGTGACTAGTCTTCTAATATCTCTTATTTCTCACATAGAGCATAACTCAAATGGGCTTAGAGATCTATGATGATCATTTAATCTATATGATGAAAGTTCTATCATTGTGGGAATTACTTATTGAGGTGTAATCCCCAACCATTCCATCAAACTACATGGGATCTAATTCCTATCTTTAGTAGTATACATAGGATGCCTCTTTGAGGTCTGAACCCAATGTCACCTATCCTTTACCCATTTAATCTAACTACATGGGTTTTGATTCTTATTTTCATATAATGATTAGGACGCCTCTTTTAGGTTCAATCCCAACTCAAAAACACCAACCACCTCCATGGATAGAAATAAACTCCAAAGATCCTAACTAGTTTTCTTTAAACCAAAGAATCGTAAAATTAATAAGAGAATGATAGAGAACCTATAGAGGGTTATATCAGACAAATGTTCCTGATCAGATCATTAGAATAGAGGTCTCAATACCACATTGGTATTTGGTATAGATTCATGAATATGTATTAAATCTATAAGAGATTCCCATAGTAGGAAATAATTCCCCCTAAAAGGGTATGATGAGAAATACCTCCCATCCTATCAACCAATTTGTTTTCTAATATGTCATTGGAGAAGTCCCAGTGACTTCTTAACTTTGTAAATAAGGAATGAATTAACTCAAAATGAGTGTGGATGTAAAATCCATCAGAGTTTCCATCAAAAATAAAAATGGTGAAGTTGATGTGAAAGATTGTGAAAACATACTCAAACCCCCCTATAATTAATTTTCAGGCCCAATTTTTTTTGGGAAACCAAAATGGTAAACTTGAAGTGAATCCTTTAAAATTTTCAAGACTCTCTCAAGTGAAAAAGGTACCAAGTTTATATCCTTTAACTGTGAAGGTGATCGATCGACCATGAACTCTTATTTGTGATGCTATATTGATAGGTTTCTTAATTGTGTTTTATCCTTAGGGATATTCAAGATTTCATAAAATCAAAATTACATATCCAAAATAACCAATGAATTGAAAAATCATTTTAATAGCTGGTAATACCCACAAGACATCTCAAGACATTGTGCATAACTAGCAGACATGCCAAAAAATCCACAACTTCTATAAAGACCATGGCCTTATGGCCTTGACATACACTATCATCAACACAGAACCTCTAATTCCAGGTGGTTAATTCCTTGGTCAGGCAGTATCATTTAAATGGATCCTTCCCAAAATTGGAAGTAACTCATGAATTTATATATAATATGAATTCCTATAGGTCGTATTATCAACAATCGGTTTGGAATAAGAAAGTGGCACCAGTCATCATATCCAATAGTTTTGGGATCCTATCCCTAGAGAGTAGCACCCATTCCTTACCTATCTTGGTCAAGTTGAGGATGACATTAGACATGTCATGGAGAATACCCAAGATATTCTCATGAAGGCCCCTATCCATTGTGGTTGTCATCAAGAAGGAAAATACCCAATTCTATAAGAAACTACAAAGGAATTTGTGCCTATCTCGGCTATCTAGATTTAGGAATTCATAAGGAGAGCCTGCTAGGGTAAGCTATCCAATGTAATCCTAGAGAGTGGTCCATTTCCCTACTACACTCAATACCCACTAGGCCCATCAGTGAATCCCGATAGTGAATCGGTTCCAATTCTAGGTTATTTATAGTCATAAGCTTCAAAAACCTATATAGATAGCCTTGATGACATCAAATTATTATGTAAAATCTCATACCACAAGGCTAGGTGGATTTGAATCATTTTTAACCCTATAATAACCTATAGTTTCATCAAGTGATAAGGAAATAACTATGATTTAAAATTCTCCTCTAAGGGAATCCATACTTCCTATTGTGTGTTTTGCATCTATAAATTTCATCACTACTAGACTAACTGATGATGAAAATCATGATAGTATTGAAAATGATATTAGTATAGAAATATTCAATACCCACACATTCTATGACCATGGTAAATTAAACTCAATAGAATATAATATTGATCATCTTGAAGAAAGAATAGTATAGCTTCAGCAGATCAATACTGAGTTTCTACAAGGAATAAAATCCTTTGATAATGTTCATCGGATTGAAGACGCCATGTCTCCTTCAATTAAACCTATTCAATGTGAGAAGGTTTCTCAAACCAAAATTTCATAATCAAGAGACCCCATAGAATTGAGATCATATAAATTACCCCATTATACCATAGTGTCGATTGATCACCAAGTCTTCCAACCACTAGGAAGACACCAACTACCAATTCAAGAAAGTCATCCTAAATTAATGATGATCAAGACAGATAAGGAATTACTAGACTACCTTATTTCCTAGATGTATTATCTTAAATTTATATGTGCACTAGTAAAACTAGATAAGAATTTGTATCCTGAGTGGGTGGATTTGACTTCTCCCCCTCCCAACTATAGTAACCCAAACTTCTCAAAATTCTATGAAATGGATGATCAAGAATAACATCTCGCTCATTTCTCTTATCAGTGTGTCCCAGTGTTGGGAGACCCAGAACAAAAATAGGCTTCCAAAAACTAATACTTTGTACAAAACTTGGTAGGATTTACCTTTTTTGGTATAATAATCTTACAGTCGGGTTTATCTCAAGCTGAGAAGATCTTTGTCATCAATTCCTTTTCCAATTCAACTCTATATTAAGGAAAACAACAATCCTTGACCTATTTATTCACAAGAAGTAGAAAAATGAGAGATTGATGGATTTCATTGGAAGATGTAATGGTCTTACATATTCTATAAAAACATAGATTCCTTGGGAAAAATTACTGGAGATCTGTGCATATAGGATAAGTTGTCAAATATGCTAATTTCGATGAAGTACCCAAGTGGTTTTTGAGAGTTTGTTACTATAGTACAACATACAGAGTATGTTATTCACAAGACCAAGGAAAGATATTATTAAGAAACACCTTAATATACATAGAACTAAAAAAAAGATGAAACAATTGTTTTCACCCTCAAGGTAAAAAGGATGAGGCAATGTGACCTTGAAAACAGAAAGGATAAAATTTATTCATTCCATAATGATTAGGTTATAGGCTAATTTACCTTCACTCTAGAAGAAATCCTAATTAAGATTCTAGAAAACAAGAATCCAGATGAATAAGATAAAGGTGAATATCAAAATCACTTCCCTTACCATTTTATGTTGGGTCACACAATCAAGGAATGCTTCATCATCAAATATCTACTAAAAAAATTTATCTTTGAGGGAAAGATTCCAATATAAAATTACATGTCACATGTGGAATATGATTTATCCATACTCCAAATAAATAAAGAATAATGTTCAAGGGATATAACCCACCAAACAACCAAAAGGGAACTGACCCACCAAATAGTATATTGGGATCCCTCCCATCAAAAGGTCCAATAGGCATTATCCTTCCAAATGAGTAAATGAGAAACGAACCATAAAATAAGATATTCAACTGAATAGGATCACAAATTAAACTATATATCCATCAAAATAAAATCAACTAGGTATGAATATATCCCATCTAGATTGTATGAGTATACTCTTGGTAAGGGTGATTGTACAATCCTATAGTCTTATGAGCCCCAGCAGGTTGTCTTTCCCTATGCTTCAAGCATTGGTGAATAAGGGCTCAAAAATACCCTTTTCACCTCCATAAAAGGCATTATTGAACTTTTTAATGTATAAGAGTGAAATATTGATGGAGTATATTCCCAATTTCAATAGAATATCCAGTCTTTAAGGTCCATGTTGAGACTCTCATCATCATCCACCCATCTTATAATTAATAAAGGAAAGGGTGTTGATAATTTTTATGTATGTATTCCCTTTAAGGATGACAAGGACTTATTTACTGAAAAAAAACATCAATCAGTTGAAGAAAAAGAATGAGGATCTCTATGAAGTAATTGTGAATATGATTCATGAATCATTTACTCTTGATGTAATATCAGCATCCTCTTATAAAGGTCCTTTTTGTAGTGATGTACTCCATCCTTTGAGGCTGGGGGTATTTTTAAAACTTTCACCCCCTCAACGGGTAAATTTCAGACCACATTTGACCTCAACCTAGCCCACAAGGTTGGGGGAATTTTTATATTTTAAAGTCCCCTGACCTACAATGATGGTGTAATTTCCATATTTTCTACCTTGTCGTCAGTTGCATTCTAGAGTTTTTCAACCTCAGTAGTTTCTATAGATCTTCTAGGAGATTCAGAGCTCCCTAATCCATGGGATACTTCATCAACATCTGAGACATCTAATACTACACCTTATACCCCTAAATTGATTGAAATTAGAGAAATATCTCCTAGATCCTAAATTTAACCATGTTCTAATACCAATAAATTCATATGTAATAGAATTGGGAAGCAATGTTGTCATCTATATCTTGATGACATACAAAGGAAAATATATTACTTACAACCGGAGAAATTCCCCAGGTATTTTTCTTATGACATGGAAAATTATTTGACTGAGCCCCCATGGATTAAGTGACCTGAAGAGGTGGGTTTGAGAGAACATCAAAAATAATACCCTTACCATATATTTTTAGGACATACAATTGAGAGTTTATTTGTCTTTAAGGATTAGATTTAGAAGAAAATAGATGAGAGGATATTGGATCCAATGACACCTATGTTTTTTATTCAGCCATGAGAATATACTAAGAAGAACAAAATTGTATACCAAAGAATATGGGACAACCATATATAATATATAGACAAAGTGAATTCTATTACTTTAAATTTTAGGATGTGGTTTCATACTTCACAAACTCATTAGAGTGTAACCTTCTTGATCCTCTGAGGATCAGAAGACCCATTGACACGTGCCTGTTATGGGTGTGGAAAAAAAATAATCTAAGTTAAAATGTATTTAGTTGTTACCTAGATTTTCTCTAGAGAGGAGTTCTCAATAATAGTGTTTGTCACTTAAAATTAGAGGAAGAAATGATGTTGTTTTTTGAAATTGTTTGATTTTGAAAATAAAAGAAAGAAACTAAATAAAGTAAATAAATTAAGTGAAATTTTTAAAACAAATTGAAAAATGATGTGATTTAAATCGATGATATTAAATGGTGATCATGTTAGGATAGGTTTTCTAATTTTAATTCTATCACAGTTCACTTTACCCAAGTCTCTTCTGCTAAATCATTAAGAGTGAGAATCCACAATCATTTCTTCTCACTCCCTTGGTCAAATAATAATGTGATAATAAACCTTACTAAAACCTCAGATTGGTCTACTATCCTTCTGATGTGTAATAGAGTTTTAGTGAATACCCCCAATTATCTTAGGTAATTCCCAATCAGGTCTTGTTTATCCCATGTAATCAAGAACATTCACTACTCCTCACACATGTATCGCTGATCAACGAGTACTTCACCACTAAGTCATGGTCTATTCCATCGTATATAAACCAGAACCTATTGGAGGGAGATATTGATCATTTACCAAATATAAATAAACAATAGAATATAAAATCAGACACAATCGTAAAAGATAATAAAAATTGTTATAAGAAGTTGAAACTGATTCGCAGAAGAGAAAAGAGGATTTTAAAACATTAATAGCAATAAATCATGAAATATAAAATGGAAAACCTCTCCTTCCCCAATAACAAAGAATTTCACCCCACCATGGTAAGGGTAATTGTGAATAAGGGTCAAGAAGAACACATTACCAGACTAAGAAGAGTAAAATAAATAAAAGAAAGAACATAAATTTTGATTCTCCAGAATCTATCCTCCAGAAGTTTTCCTATGTTATGCCCACCAGAAAGTCGAAAATAACTAAGTTCCCTTATTATAAAATGTGTGTAATGACATTGTATATCTACCCTAAAAATTTTAAAATATTTTGACATTTTTAAAGAAAGATATTTCCTAATCAATGACCATTACGTTTTCTGGTTTCCAAAAACTGTTTCACCCTCTCCACTTGTAATCGCTCAAAATATGCCTTAATGAGATCCTTAATTAATTAAATTTAATTTGAATCGTCCTTTTGAAGTCCTGTGTATAAAAAAGCTATAATAACCTCATTTTAAGGCCGGTTTAATGAGATATTTCAGATTTAGTGTGGCGGGGTCCATTCTGCCATCCAAACTGAGTTCTCCACTTGATTGATTTTTATGTACCATTGGGTTTCGAATTGGGTCTTGGTCCAGAAGAAAAAATTAAATCCCATGAGAATATAAAGCCTAAAAAGGATTCAATTCAATTGGATCAATAATATAAAAGTTATTCCCAAAAAATAGAAGCTCTTAAAAACTGTCAATTTTACAGAATTACCCCATTTTCACATTTAAGACCAAAATACACCAAAAACACATAAATGATGTAAATATACTAAAATTGAATAATTGGGAGGGATTAAATAATTTAAAAACATATTAATAATAATGAAAATATTAACTCTATCAATTCCCCCACACTTATCACTTGGACACCTGGACAAGTCATAATCATAATAAAATCAAAGAAAATTCAAAACACATATCCATGAGATCCACCAATTTGACAACAAGAAACAAAATATATCATGAATCCCCAAAAAATATTATTTCAAGTTCTTAATTTAAGATCATTAAATATATTTCCTCTTCATTTCTCCTCCCATGCACACAAAACACTTACCTAACTTTCATTATCTCTCATCACACAAATTTCAATTTTTTTAGCAATGTCTTTCTCATCCAAACTCATACAACAGTCGCCATAGGCTTGATAAATTCCTAAATCTCCACTCAATCTGAGTCAAAGACATATGTTTATCATGAGGAATTTTTAAGTTTGTTCTGTGGCTTTAGGTTGGTAGGATTTAAAAGTGAAAATTTTGAGGCTGAATGAAGAGGGCTTTGCTCTTTTTGAAGCAAAATTTCATTACTCTAATTTTCACACAAGTATGGTCTCCTCTTCACTCCCCTTAGTAGAAAATAAGCTAAGTCATCATGAAATATTATAGATGTTCACATAGTTCATTATTTTAGAATAAAACATTTCAATATTCTCAAATATAGTATTTATTGAAATCTCCATAAAAGGCACAACTTTCTTTCTCTATTAGAAGCTCCAGAAAGGCACAACTTCTCTCATCATGAAATATCCAGAAAAGGAAAAACTTTCAACAGAAGGTTTTTTTTAGTATAAAAATCCTCTCTTTAATATTTTATTTCAACCCAAAGTTTCACCCAATAAATTAGCACAACACAAGATAGATTTCCCCCACACTTAATTTCAAATAGATCATGCAATTTCACTTCAAGAGTATGTTGGATAAGGAATATTGGCTTGTAATGTGGCTAAACTAACAGGTTGTTCATGGAATATAAAGGATAAAAGGATTAAATGTTCAAGGAAAGGCATTATAAAAATGATTTTATTAAAAAGGGATCTTTAAAACAAAATAAATACCTCAATCATTTAAAACACATGTACCTCAAACTCTCAAGTTTTGATAGGAATAAATAAAATTCTGGTTAAATCAATAATTGTTTGGTTCTCTCAAGAAGTGAGGTGAATGTAAATAATATAAAAACAATAGTTTCATAAGCCTCGTGGGAATGTGATTTTAAATATAAAGACAATGATATGTGGCATGGGATTCAAAATTTAGATTAATTTTCATGAAATTTTCAAAGAATTTAACTTGAAATAAAGTCATTTTTAGCATTCATTTAAGATCATTTTCATGGAATAAATTGTTTCACTCAAGGAAATGGGTTTCAAAAATGTCAAATATAATCATTTATTCTCAAAACTTTCAAAAACACACAAAATTTGAAAAAGAAACAGACAAAATTTGAAAAAAAAACTCATTTTTTTTCTTTTTGAAAATAGGTGAAAATAGGAAGACAAAAAATAAATAAAAATCCTAACCTACAAAGTTTCCATCCCCCACACTTAAATTATGTAGTGTCTGCAATGAATTCAAATGGATTTAACATGTAATGGGATTTGAAAAATGAATTACAACAAGAAATAAAGTGTAAAGAAGTGTTACGACTTGATGGGTTTTATTGATAAATAGGTTAGAGGAGTGTGATCTCCTCCACTAGATCTGATGGAATGGTCTCATGTAATTTCTTCAGACTATGTCCATTAGTATTGAATGGCTCCTATTCTCCATACGTAATAATCTACACAGTGCCTAAATGATATACCTGAGTAACTATAAAGGGACCTTCCCACCTAGAATGAAGTTTACCTGGCATCAGCTTGAGTCTTGAATTGAATAACAGCACTTTGTCTCTAGGATGAAAGTATATGGGTTGGATAAGCTTATCATGATCTACTATTGTTCCCTCTTTGTAAATCCTGGAATTTTCAAAATCTTATCTTCTAATTTCTTCTAGCTCCTGTAACAGCAATATTCTCTCTTTCCCAGTACTTTCAAGATCCAGATTCATCTTCCTCATAGCCCAGTATGCCTCGTGTTCCAATTTCATAGGTAGGTGACGGCTTTTCCCATAAATAAGCCTATATAGACTCATTCTAATTGGGGTTTTGTAGGTTGTCATGTAATCCCATAATGTGTCTTCTAACCTTTGGCTTAAATCCTTCCTATTTGGATTAACAGTCTTTTCCAAAACTCCTTTGATTTCCCTATCAGATGCTTCAGCTTGCCCATTAATCTATGGATGATAGGGAGTTGATGTTTTATGATGCACCCCATACTTTTTCAATAAATCCCTCATTATACTATTGAAAAATTGAGTCACATTATCACTAATTATGGATCTAGGAACACCAAACCTACAAAATATGTTAGCCCTGACAAAATCACAAACAACTTTAGCATCGTCAGTCCTGCTGGATTTTTCTTCCACCCATTTGGAAACATAATCAACAGAAAGAATAATATAAGAATTTAAAAATTACATTGGGAAAGGTCCCATAAAATCTATCCCCCAAACTTCAAAAATTTCACAAAAATTAAGTGGCTTTTGGGTCATTTCTTGTCTCTTTGAAATATTTCCTATAAACTGACATTTTTCACACTGTTTTCTAAATTCATGAGAATATTTGAAAAGTGTTGGCCAATAAAGTCCAGATTCTATAACCTTACTTGTTGTACTTTGAGATCCAAAGTGTCCTCCACAAGAAAGTGTGACAAAAATTAAAGACAGAATCAATTACAATTTCAGGAAAACATCTTCTTATCACTTGGTCATTGCAAATCTTCCAAAGAAATGGATCATCCCAGATGTAATATCTAGATTCATCTTTCAATTTGTGAATTTGGTGAGAAATTAAATGATATGGAACCTGATATGTTACCAGATAATTTACCATATCAACATACCAAGGTACTTTTCCTTTAATCAATTATAATTTCTCTCCTAGAAGATGATCATTCAGTGGTTCTCTGTCTGGAATTTCAACTTCAGCGGTGTTGGGTAGTCTACTTAAGTGATCAGCCACTTGGTTCTCAGATCCCTTCTTATCTTTGATTTATATTTTGAACTCCTATAGTAATAGAATCCATCTCATAAGCCTTTTTTTTCTTCAGCCTTTTTCATCAAGTACCTAAGAGCTGCATGATTAGAAAACACAATGACTTTAGTTCCAAGAAGATATGATCTAAATCTTTCTAAAGCAAAAACAACTACTAAAAACTCTTTTTATGTTGTTGTGTAGTTGAATTGGGACGTATCTAATGTTTTTTAGTCATATGCAATCACTTGTGGAACACCTTCAATTCACTAAGAAAGGACTACTCTAACTGCTTGGTTTGATGCATCACAAAGTAGCTTGAATGGTTCTGCCCAACTGGGTGGCTGCATTACTGGTGGTGTAATCAATCTTTTTTTCAACTCATCAAAGGCTTCCCTACATGAACCATTGAAGTTGAAATCAAAATCTTTCAAAAGTAATCTAAATAGAGGTAGAGAAATCTTACTGAAATCTTTGATAAACCTCCTATAGAATCATGCATGTGCTAAAAATGATCTAACATGTTTCAAACAAGTTGGGTAAAACAAAGAATTAATCACTTCAATTTTTTATTTATAAACTTCAATGAATTTTTGTAAAATGAAATTCCTACGGAAAATTCCTCCCTCAACCATAAAATTACACTTTTCCAAATTCAAAACAAGGTTCATTTCAATGCAATTTTTCAAAACTTTTTCCAGATTTTTCAAACAATGGTCAAAAAAATTTCCAAAAACTGTGAAATCACCCAAGAAAACATCCAAGTAATATTCAATGTGATCATAAAATATACTTACCATACACCTATGAAATTTACCTGGAGCATTACACAATCCAAATATCATACTTTTGTATGAAAAAGTACTAAAAGGACAAGTAAAGGTAGTCTTCTCTTGATCCTCAGGAGGAATGGGTACCATAAAATAACCTAAAAATCCATCCAAAAAGAAATAATGAGTTCTCCCTAACAATCTATCTAGAATTTGGTCAATGAAAGGGATAGGGAAATGATCTTTTCGAGTGACCTAATTCAACTTCCTAAAATCTATGCACACTCTCTAGCTATTCTGAATTCTTATAGGGATTAATTCATTCTTTTCATTCATCACAATGGTTAGGCCAGTTTTCTTTGGGACTACATGGATGGGGCTAACCCATTGTGAATCTGATATGGGATAGATGATCCCATCTTATAATATCTTCTCAATCTCTTTTTTCACAACCTCTATCAGGGTGGGGTTTATCCTCCTTTGGGGTTGTCTGATAGGTTTGGAATCTCCCACAAGAAAAAATCTATGTGAGAAATTTTTTGGATTTATTCCCAAGATATAACCTAATATCCACCCTATTGCTTGTACATTCTCTCTCAAAATCTCAATCAATGATTTTTCTTAACTTTCAGATAGATTATTAGCAATTATTACTGGTAATTTCTCTCCCTCCATAAGGTAAACATATTTTAAATCAGTGGGGAGTGATTTTAATTGTAGATCAGGAGGATTATCAAGAGATGAAACTAAATTGGGGTTCCCCACTTCCAATGGTTTTACATCCTGTACACAAGAAATCATATCATCTTTATCATAATTTAACAAATTATCAAATAAATCATATTTTACCACTTCATCCAATAGGAAATCAGAATCTCCAGGAGTTTGGGCATCCATATGTTCAGTGAAATTTTTAATGGAAAAAATCTATCCTAATGTTAAGAATTCATGAAACATACATGATTATTTAATTGGTTATGTACTATCTTCATGGGAGAGTTCTAAGAGTGAATGATCATCTGATGGGTGCCTCAAGGATTCAAAAATATTGAAGTGGACAATGATGTCTCGAAACTCCATTATAAGTGTCCCTTCATGGACATTGATGATGGTTTTGTCCATATTCAAGAAAGGTCTTCCATGAATTATGGGTGAGTGTGATGGGATCCTATCATCTTCCATATTCAACACATAGAAGTCAGCAGGGAATAAAAGATTTTTGACTTTTACCAGGACATCCTCTAGAACTATTATTGGGAATACTGTTGATATGTTTACAATATGGACCACCACTCTTGTGGGATTCAAGTCTCCCATATGCAAAGAAGTATATACTAAGTGAGGAAATTCATTAATTTATGCACCTAAATATTACAAATCATTATAGAAATTTAATGAACCATTGGTGCATTGAATAGAAAACATCCCTGGATCTTGACATTTGGTTGGAAATTGTGGTGTGATAAGGGCTGATACACTTCTTCCCAAATTGATCCTCTCATTCCCTTGAAGTTTCCTCTTCTTGGTGAAAATATCCTTCAAAAATTTATCATACATTGGAATTTTTTTGAGTGCTTCAAGCAGAGGTATGTTGATTTCCACTTTCTAGAAGGTGTCCAGAATTTCTTTTTGCAGTGCTTCTTCTGGAAACCTCTTTGATTCAATCATCCTTGATGGAAATGGTGGGAATATATCTTTCTTCTCTGTTTGTTTCCTTTGAAATGGTGTTTCTTGTTTCTTCTTCCTTGACCTATCCTTCTCCTCCTCCTCTTTCATATCTTCTTCTCGATGCATTTTCATAGAATTTTCATCATTTCCAACTTCATTCCCCCTTATCCTAGGTGGTCTTATTTTAGTCTCAATGGTGGATGGTGGTGGGATTTCTTTTCCACTTCTTATTGTTATCATAATGACATTCTATTTTGGGTTTGGTATTGTTTGGGAATGGATTTTACCTAGATTTTTGGTTAGAAAGTCCATAATACTTTCAAACTTGTTGGACAAATCTTTAACGGTGTCCTTCAAACCCTCAAACTCAGATTTATGTTTTTGATTTTGAATTGGAGGTTGTGAACTGGTAAATGGTTTCTCATAGGTTATTTGTAAAGTTATTGGTTTTTTAGTAAGAAGGCTGATTATAAGACTGCTTTTGTTGAAATGGTGGTGGGTTCTGGAATTGATTCTGGAATGGTGGCTGGTTTTGAAACTGGTTTTGGTATGGGGGTCTACCTTGATTCTACTAATTTCCAAACCCATATTCTACTTGGTTAGGATCTCTCCATCCTTGATTTTTTTTGAACTATCTTGGATGAAATTTTTCCACACATGTTTCCATTCCCTGTATTTCATAACATTGGTCAGTGAAATGATCAGGTGATGAGCATAAACCACATACCTTAGCTGGTGCTTGTTGGTCACTAACTTGATTCAAGGCCATATGACTCAACAAATTGGTTATCTCTTCAATACTAGTTTCTAGTAATGGTGATGGATGAGAAGTTTGTACCTCATGAATACCACTTGTTCCAGTAACTCTTGTTCAAAACTGCTGCGAGTTCTGGGAAATCTTCTCAATCAAGCCCTTGGCTTCTTCTGGTGAATTTTCAATCAATGCACCTCCAAATGATGAATCAAGAGGGTTTCTGTTAATAGAAGAATACATGAAAGTGATGTTTCTCAATGTATTGATTTGGGAATATGGCACATAGCTTCTTAAATCTCTCTCAGTACTCGTAAAAGGTTTCTCTAAATGATTGTCATATGGCGTAGATTTCCATCTGAATGGTTGTGATTCTTGAGGTGGGGAAGAATATTTGCATAAAAAAACTTACCAGGTCATTCCAGTCATGTACCTATCCTATTTTTAGGCTGTATAACCATTCTTTAATAGCTCCATCCAATGAAAACGGAAATTCCTTCCACTTTGCCTGCTTCTCAACAATTCCATGGGGTCTGAAAGTTGATCACACATGTGTGAACTTTTTAATGTGTTTGTTTGTATCTTCACCTGCCAAACCATGGAACTTTGTAAGCAAAGTAATCATGTTAGGTTTCATTTCAAAATCATTTTGTAACACTGTCATGGAAAGTTGATTGTTTTGGTTAAGGAATTGTGGTGCACAGAGGTCTCTAAGTGTTTCGTTTTGATTTTCAGACATGATGACAGGCTCAGAGTGAACACTTAAAGTTTCACTTGATTATAAAAGAGAAATTTCCTCAAATTTAAATTGCAAATTCAGGTTTCTGGGTCTATTAAACAAGGTTATTTCAATTTTAGGATATATGGGGAAAGGGTCAGGGTTTGTACTTCTAGTCATGCAATATAAGAAAAGAAAAAAAATTTGGCACTAACTCCCCAGCAACAGTGCCAAGTTTTGACACGTGCCTATCATGGGTATAACAAAAAAAATATAACCTAAGTTAAAATGTATTATAGTGGTTACCTAGGTGGTCTCCAGAGAGGATTTCTCAATAATAGTGTTTGACACTTAAAATTAGAGGAAGAAGTGATGTTGTTTTTGAAAATGTTTGATTTTGAAAATACAAGAAAGAAAAAAAAATTAAATAAATTAAGTGAAATTTTTAAAAAAAAATTGAAAAATGATGTGATTTAAATCAGTGATATGAAATGGTGATCAGGTTAGGGTCGGTTTTCCAATTTTAATTCTATCACAATTCACTTTACCCAATTCTCTTTTACTAAATCGTTAAGAGTGAGAATCCATAATCATTTATTCTCACTCCCTTGGTCAAATAATGATGTGAAAATAAACCTTACCAAAACATCATATTGGTATACTCTCCTTACAATGTGTAATAGAGTTTTATAGAATACCCCCAATTATCTTAGTCAATTCCTAATCAGGTCTTGTTTATCCCAAGCAATCAAGAACATTCACTACTCCTCACACACGTACCAGTGATCACCGAGTACTTCCCCACTCATTCCTGGTCTATTCCATCGTATATAAACCAAAACCTAGTGGAGGGAGATAATTATCATTGAACAAATATAAATAAACAACATAATCTAAAATTAGATACAATCATACATAATAATAAAAACTATTATAAGAAATTGAAACTGATTCGCAGAAGAGAAAAGAGGATTTTAAAACATTAATAGCAAGAACTCATGAAATAAAAAATGGAAAAACTCTCCTTTCCAAATCAAAGATAATTTTACCCCACAATTGTAAGGGTAATTTTGAATAAGGGTCAAGAAGAACACATTACAAGACTAAGAAGAGTAAAATAAAGAAAATAAAGAAAAAAAAATTTGATCTTCCAGAATCTATCTTCTAGAAGTTGGTCTATGTTTTGACCACCAAAAATCCGAAACTCACTTAGGTCCCTTCTTATCAAATGTGTGTAATGTAGTTGGACATCGACCCTCAAAATTTTAGAGTCTTCGGACAGGTTTAAAGAAAGATATGTCTGAATTAATGACCATTACTTTTTCTGGCCGCCAAAAACAGTTTCACCCACTCCACTTGGAATTGCTAAAAATATTCCTTAATGAGATCCTTAATTAATTAAATTTAATTTTAATCATCCTTTATAAGTCCTATGTCGACACCAGCTATAATCACTTCATTTTAAGGTCTATTGAATGATATATTTCAGATTTAGTGCGGTAGGGTCCATTCTGCCATCCAAACTAAGTTCTCCACTTGATTGATTTTTATGTGCCATTGGGTTTCGAATTGGGTCTAGGTATAGAAGAAAAAATTGAATCCCACAAGAATATGAAGCCTAAAAAAGTATTCATTTAAATTGTTTCAATAATATAAAAGTTATGCCCGAAAAATAGATCCCAAAAACTATCAATTTTATAGAATTTCCCCATTTTCACATTGAATCCCACAATACACCAAAAACACATAAATGATGTAAATATACTCAAATTGAATAATTGGGAGGGATTAAATCATTTAAAAACATATTAATAATAATGAAAATATTAAATCTATCACCCATGGAATCAATCATAAAATATCATCCCAATTATTATCCCTATCACTAATTTTTGGGACATGTAATTGAGGAATGCTTCATCTTAAAAGATTGGCTTCAAAAATAATTTGTTGAAGGCCTGATAGAGTTATAGAATCATAAGAAACATGATACATTTATGGGAGTTATTCTCACTTAATTAAAATTTCACTATTCTTGATGAATTATATCATATGGTACTAGTAATATGACCCTAAACTACAAGAATCCATGGTCCTAGTCATATGAACTAAAACTACAAGGCACAATTTTATCCTTACCGTATGATTCTAAACTACATAGAAAGTTCCTTGTCAAATGAACCTAAAAGGAATGACCCATATCTTTCTAATCAAAATAAATTAAATTGTATGGTAACATCTTTAAAACATGGCATTAAAATGTAGTTTGGCCTTGTGTACCAATCATAGGATGCCTTGGGTAACTAGATCAGGAAGCCTTGTGTCACAAACATGGGATGTCACTTGTGAGATGATTTACTAAATGACAGGACAATATTTATTGGGCTTCATTCATTCTTTTTCACATCAGGTAACCTTCAACCTTACTTCATGATGTTAAACTGCATGGTTGACATCCCTATCATTAAACGTTAAGATACTCCAAGAACTATATACAACCTAATTCTCATTCCAATGAGATACATAGAGATTCCTAGATACTATATCTTTCTACAGCCACCACATGATTAAAATTCCCCTTTATTTTCTTTCAATCACCTATGTATGGTGAAATAAACCTTTTACATTCCATGTTTCTCACACTAGACATAGATCATGTAGGATTAGGAATTTTGGTAAGGGATTCCATGCATGATCAATACATATCAGTTCACATTAGGGTTAGCATAGTTATAAATGAAATAACTTAAAAGGCACACCAAACATCTTTACTGCATGACATTAAACCACATGGTTGAATTATCTTACATGACTTAAAAACTTGGTGATTCCTTGGCCCTCACCTGAGGGGACCTACTTCTAGATCCAGTCTCCTATATCACCACTTTTCATAACTATGTGTGGCTTGATCTCTATTACCACAAGATATGTAGTGATGCCCAAATCCTACATCCTAGTCCAGTCACAACCAAAAAAAATACCCCACTCTCTTATGTATGATCTAGATCCTCATGGGATAGTCTATTGAAGGTTATCATCTCATTCATGAACCCATATTCAAGAACCCCCCCCCCCCATATATGGACCACACCTATGTAGGCAAATCTTTCCTAAAACTACATATGGCTTGATTCTCATCCAATGATATACATAGTGACACCCAGGTCCCAAATCCTAGGTCAATCCACAATTTAAAAGAGGTGTTCCCCCACATGATTGAGATACATCAATTTGCATCCAATTTAAAAGAGGGTTAAAATGGTCCTAGATTTATGACCTTAAAAAGTCACACACTTCTGGAAAACATATCTATACCAACAACTCTATCCCAATAGTTTGAGAAAACCATTGGGATAGGGCCCTTATTCCAACAGTTTTGAAAAACCATTGATAAAGGGTGATCTTTGTAAATTATTCCCAGTGGTTTTTCAAAACCATTTAGAAAGTGTGATCTTAGTATTCCCAACAGTTTTCAAAAAATGTTACGGTAGGGGTTTCTAAAGAAGGTTTTACCAACAGTTTCTAATAAATTTTGGCTTACACCCCTCCTATTACAATAGGTTATAATAACCAATGGTATAGGAGTTTTAATATCTCATTCTAGAATAGATTATTTCTTTCCCTACATGAGCGATGCTCTCTTCCCTGTGCGACCACTCTTTCCTACCCTACCTGAGCACTACTCTCTTCGGTGCGACCACTCTTTCCTGCCCAACCCGAGCATTGATCTCTTCCCAGAACAACCACTCTTTCCTACCCTACCTGAGTGCTACTATCATTCCATAATAGATTCTTTCCTTCCCTACCACTCATTCTATAATCAATTCTTTCTCTCAAATAACAGCGACCATCCCCCCTCCCCATTCCAAAATCGATTATTTTGTTCCCTACCCGAGCGTTTCTCTCTTCCCAGCCAATGACCAATCATCCTCTTCCAACAGTAAATTCATCCTATTTTAAATCATTCGGTTTCTTCCACTTCAAATTGGTGAGTTCTACTTATATCATCTACCTACAATTATTTTGGATTTTTATATACCATGTTTAGTTTATTTCTCTATTTGTTACAATCTCTCATCATTTAGGGTTTTCATTTGAATATTCTTAAATGTGAAATTGGAAAGTTCCAAATACTTCAGCCTATACATTGAGAATTAATTCCCCCCTTCCTTAACTTTTGCAACCATCTCTAATTAGGTGCTTCTATTTTGGGACCTTCCAAATCTTTTTGGAAAGAAAAGTTCTAGAAGGGGCTCTAGAATTTGGGTTTTTTGGAATAATAGTTTAACTTACCAAAAATAGAGTATTACAATGAATGGGGTTTTAGAGGGACTTCATAACTTTTTTTTGTCCTAGAATTATATTAAATAATAAACATTGTCATGGGTTTGTATGCTTAGAATAAATGCTTTAAGTTATTTTCACATTAAGGTCTGAATTCTTCAAATGTAATAAAAAGGTAATAAATTCCTATGTATTATCAAAATAGTGTCGATATAAATAATGTATTATAGATGAAAAATATAATAAATATTTCTTGAGTCACTCCCCCACACTTATCTTTTTTCACTCTTAGGAAAATACCTAACACCAAGGTCAAATTAAATATCTCATGGAATTCATGGTATCACATTTCAATTATTACATAATTATACCTTTCATGCTTCCTTTTGAATCTCATCCCCCTAATTCCTTTATATTCATAAAAATTCATTCAACCACCTACACCACCCATGAACATGTTTTTCCTACCTTCCCAATATTGCATCTCTCTTTATTTGAGATATTTTGTACAAGGATTCTCTCATTGTCAAGAACACGCATGATTTTTATAGTCTTGTTACTATTATAATTACACATACCCCATCATGTATATATTTATATATAAGGTACCACTTACCTCATCACATACTTAAAAGGATAATGGTTGATCCACTCTATAAAGGTTGAATGTTAATATACATTACATGTTTCCTCAGTAGGTAGCATGAAAACGACCCCCTCAAAAAGACCATATTCATAGGCCTTTATACCTCTTTTGTTTACTAGGAAATACTTTTAATAGGATTTTTTTCTTCTAATGTTTTCTATAGTTATTCATCACTTTCATCCACTGATGGTTTATTAAACCTAGATGTTAATGTTCCAAATTTCCCATCAGGATGATCAGATCAAGGTATTGGCATAGTCTATTATAACCCCAATAGTGACCAAAATTGAGAGAAGCATCACTTGTGTACCCATTTCATCCCAAAAAATCATCCACTAAATTGTTTTCACTAAAATTGAATTTTTTTTTTCAATTCGAACACTGGAGGGAGGAGTGTGGAACTTCTTTTTGACACAACTAAATTTACTCCCAAACCATCAGGGAATATACCTATCATATGTAACTTCTTCATCTATTCAGGCTATAAGGAAGCCCTCTGTTGGGATATAAAATAAGCATTACCTATGAGACTCTTGGTCACATTATTAGTATAATGTTATTTGGGGTTTTGTATGGTGCATATACAAAGATGTTTTATTTGTATCTCTTTCTCTTTACCCCTCCATAATTTATAGTAATTTACCTAACCTCACTCATATATGGAACATATGGTTTGAAAAAGGCACAAAGAATCACATAGAATTTGATAAATTCACACCCATAAACATGAGCCACCATCTAGCCTTATTCTACCTGGAAAGTTATAATGATTCATAATAAATCTTTCTATATATAAAATTTCAAATTTACCAATATAATTCACCCAAAACTGCCACTACTAAGCTAATTCATTTCTGACTTACTAGATAGACATCCATCATAAAGGCCTTTACCCAGATTCTAAGACATGATACCCTTACAGGTTAGATATATTTATTTAGGTACATATATTATAAGGCTAACAAATTAGTATAAATTTCTATATGAACGATAACCACCCATCCCCAGTCATTAAATTGTCCATCTTACATAGTTTTCCAATAAGCACTGAGAATTCATCACTTCTAGAGATTTTGGTAGGTTTGAGGCCTCTTTGGTTTTGGTTTTTGTATATTCATCTTGATGAGTAAGTCATCACATGATCTAAAAGTTACATCAACCATAGGATGAATTCCTTCTCCCATAACACATTTTTCTAGAAAGAATAGATCCTTAGAAAGTGGTGGGAGCCTTTCAGAATCCTTTCATATAGAGACCAGGGGAGGAAAATCCCCATATATATCCACCTA
The DNA here is from genome assembly GCA_963277665.1 of Viscum album. NCBI lineage: Eukaryota > Viridiplantae > Streptophyta > Magnoliopsida > Santalales > Viscaceae > Viscum > Viscum album. Next base: position 694,679,499 of record OY728145.1, read on the forward strand.
GACCAGGGAACTACTATCATATTCATGTCCAATATTTATAAGCCTACCTCTCCATGTATTAAATGAATAGTGATTCTATATAGACTTTACCTTATAATTACATCCTAAATTTAATTCATGTTATAATGAAAAAAATTTCAATGAGTCCATACAACTTCATATAGGAAAACAGCCTTAATAATCATGCCATGATGATGAAAATCCTTAAAAACTCATTACCATACATCTTGTCATTCCTAATAACTACCTGTAGATATCCACTAACCGGTATTCCTTCCACTAGAATCCAATTCCCCAACATTTTCCCAATTCCAAACTTGATACCATCATGTTATCAAGTCACCAATCCTACCAAATTGGATTTTCACTAAAAAATACTACTCTAATCCTTAATACCCATCATTTGTTTTTTTATAAAATGAATGACGACCAAATTAAATCTCATAGCTCTCAGTCACACACGAAATGTGTTAGTGAAACCTTCATTGACTCCTAGAAAACTTGCATGGCCTTTTTACTACAGTGATAGATTAATTATCCTAGTAATGATGTCTCAAGATTAATGACATTTGAGGGTTAATAAACCACCTAAACTAGAGTGACACACAATATTCATAACCATGATACATTATATTTGATGACATTGCATAAACACCCAGTTAACCACACCATATTTTAACATCCTATCCTTTTGAAAATTACTAAAACTCTACTAATTTATGTAAAATAGTGGATATAATCCCTCCACTAGTACTGGAATATCAAAAAATCTTATCATAATAGGTTTTTTCATTAAATTAAAGACTAATTACATAACCTTATACATAGATTATTCCAAATAATCACTTACGAATCTTCAGATATAGTGATAATTTGGAAAAAAATATGACTCATATGTTCTCCAATATTTCAAAAATAATACAATCCCAAATTCTATCTAGTTGGGTTAATAAAACTCACTAAATCCAAACTCCCACCTTCACTCATTGATATAATGATTTTAATCTCACCTTTAATATTCCATGATGATCGTTTTTTTAAATACAACCAGAGTAACCAATACACCTAACCCCAAAATAATTCTTTAGGATCTTAATATACCAAACATCAGAACACCCTAATTCCAAAATGTTCATCCATTAGTCATTGGAATCCTAATTTTTGGAATTATGTATATCGTATTGTAGTGTATTTTCAAGTGTTGTATTAGTTTTTTAAATTCTTTATATGGTATTGGAGTATTTTTTGTGATGTTTTTGGTATTTGCATAGGAGAGAGGGGAAGCTTCTGTATGCAATTCTAAAAATCAGATCCTAGGGGTCTTCTACTTGAAATGGTGCAAAAACTAAATACCAATGGTTTATAAATCATTGGTATAGTGTTGAAAAATAGATGCATTTACCAACAGTTTACAAACCATTGGGAAAAATATGTACCAATGGTTTACAAACCATTGGTATAGTTTGTAAAACTATATATTCCAATGGTTATAGATAAACCATTGGTAAAACATTATAACAAAGGTTTAATAACCATTGGTGTACATTATATATACCAAGATACCAATGGTTTACAAACCGTTGAGAGAAATCTATACCAACGGTTATTAATAAATCATTGGTATACCGTAACTTTCAGTAGCCTACACCAACAATTTATGAATAACCATTGGTATAGGCTTATCCCCATGCCTTTAACACCCACTATTTTAGAAAACCATTGGTATATCTTATACTAAGGTTTTTACAGCCTATACCAATGGTTTGAAATTGTTGGTATAGCCTAAGTTTCTAGCACTAACATTATATGGTCCTAGTCATAATACACTTAGGTCCTATTCATATGAACCTAAACTTCATGAAACCATAGTCTAAGCTTTATGAATTTAAACTACATAGCACTCTTCCTAGTCATATGATGTTAAATTTTCATCCAACCTATCATCCTTATCTCATGACATTAAAAAACTTCATAACATTTGGTCCATATTGAATGACCATAAACTTTTTTAAGAGGTAACTAAAAATGATCTTAATTATTAACTAATATTCTCACATTACATCTTGAGTTCCAGATCCATTCTTTGTGAGATTTAAATGAACCTTCCTTTCAGTTAGTGTTAATTTCTCCTACCAAATAGCTTGTATATCATGTGATGATATAGCTATAGAATTTTCCAAAACCATTTGAATCCCCCATCATCCACTCAAGTTGCTTCATGACATTTGATTTCTACATCAATAAATTTCTTGATTTGATTAATCCTCATGGTTCACTCTTCCATGGAAATTTTTTTTATGGGGATTGATTTATCTAAAGTAATCCCTCTAGTAAATTATGGGGAATAGAAAGAATTTCCACTAAGCATATGAAGTAACCCCTAGGGGAAGTTTTGGTCCTTGAGAAAAGGTCCACCAGAACTCCATGCACTACCCATCGACTAAGCATAGAATTTGTTTTCTTCAATTACTAATTGTTATTTTAATCCTTCTAGTCTCCAGTATCTGATTCAGATATTTGAAAACAATATTTACATTATCCATTTTTTATGTTCAAAGTGGTCAAGAATGTTTTTTTTATTCCATCATACTCTACAGCTGCTATTAAAGAGCCTCAAATTGTTCTACCCTGCAAGACCTTAAATTGCATAGAATGGTCCAGTCTATGAGACCCACCTTCCTTACATATAAGTTAGATATATGTAAGATATCCCAACATATAGTCATTTATCCATAATCTTATGCATGGATGATAATTTTTACCAGATATAAACACCCCAAATAATGAAAGGAATTTCTAAAGTTTCTCCACATAATATTTACATTGTTTCACCTTATCCTGGTTACACAACATCAAGTTACACTACCAATCATTCTCACCATATGAAATTAAATTGAGTGTTAATCATCCTCACTATATAACATTAAACTAAGTGTTCATCATCCTCATTTTATCATGTTAAAATACATGTTCATCTTACTCATTATATAATGTTAAAATATATATTCATCATCCTCACTATATAATGTTAAATTTCATGTTCATCTCCCTCACTGTATGAAACTAAATTGTGTGTTCATCATCCTCACTGTGTTATGTTAAACAATATTTCTATCATCCTCACCATATGATGGTAAACACTATGTTAATAATCCTCACCATATAATGTTAAATTGTGTGTTCATCATCCTCACCATATGACTTTAAAATTCATGTTCATCATCCTCACCATATGACATTAAATTGTGTGTTCATCTTCCACACAATATGAAGTTAAATTGTGTGTTCATAATCCTCACCATAAAATGTTAAAATACATGTCCAACATCTTTATTATAATATGTTAAATTTTATAGTAAATTTCCTTATCATATGACATAAAATTGTGTGTTGTTATGGCCCTCACCTGAGAGGACCTCCACTCTTTGTGTCAATCTCATACCACACCAATTTTTATAAATATGTGTGACTTGATTTCCATTCACAGGATACATAGTGATTCCCTAACCTCTTGTATCGAACCCAATCACAAACTTCTTCCTCATTGGTGAGGTTTCTTACACTGTCATCAGATCCAACTAGGTCCCTCCATTTATGTTGGGATTGTTTTTCCTTATCCATCAATCTCATCAACTTCTGGTCTAAGTTGTGTGAACTTAAAAACCAGCAACATTTGGTCCAATATATGTGACCTTAAACATCATAAATATTTTTTCTAACCTATAAAAACTTAAAATGTATCCCTTTATGGTACTAGTTTCAAGGCCATAAATTGAAAATCAAAAGAATATGATGTTGTATCTCACCGCAATGAGAATGTTTTCATTACAAAGTGGTGTAACCTTTGGGGTGCTCAAAAACTTCTTGAATATTTATTTTCTCCATAAACCCACTTCATATATCTAATTTATGATTCAACACAAACCAATTCCATTGATTCTTCCTCTTATAATCTCTTAATCATGAGTCTATTAATCTTCTTGGTTCTCTCTTGCATAGAAATTTTGGTTGTATGGATTGACCTGATGGGACCCTTCTAGAAAATGATGGTGAATAACACACTTTTCCATTGAGCCTATGAAGTAACCCATAGTAGACATTTTGGTCTTGGAGGAAAAATCCACCTAAACCCCATGCTTTATCCATTAACTGAGTGTGGTATTAGTTTTCCACCATTACTAGTGGTTATTCTATTCTCACCAGTCTCTAGTTCTAATTGATTCATGCATTTATAGGAAATGATTTACACCATTCATAACCCAACTATTCAAGATATTTAAGTACACTAAATTTCACACATTCATGCATAATTCCCACTTTCAAATCAATATTATGGATTTATATTCTTGATCCCATTCTTATCTGGGTGTGCCTTTCTTTTAGATATCCTAAATACTTAAGTTGAGCTTCTCCTTTTGAAATTCAGATCCATCATATGCTCCAAGCATCATGACCTTAAATTTTCTATAACTTGTCTCAAAAATGTTTTTTTGGTATGAGGACCTCTCTACACATTAGGTTCCTATAATTTTTTTTCAAACAAACAAACATCCCTAGAACACACACCACTCGGGTCTAAGATTCCTAACCATAAAATGAATTCCCCCTCTAATATGATCACTATAACATTAAACTAAGTGTACTTACCCATGAGATCATCTATACTAGTACTGGCCTCCCCATTCACATCAAGTTTCTTCTTTTACTTACTATATAGACTTCCTCACTCACCTTTTGTGTCAAAGATGTGTGACCATAAACCTCAACAACATATTGTCAAATTTTTTCAACCTTAATCATCAGATATATCTGTCTGGATTATAAGACCGTAAACTACTAATGGAAATAGAAATAGTACTTGTTGGGTTGAAAACCCATAAAGGGTGTACAGTGAAAAGGTCATGTTTCTACTCACTAGGCATGCACCCCGCACAACCTAGGAAAAATATGAGCATTTGAAACAAAATTAAAAGGCATAAAACTTGTCATATTAAAAAACCACAAAGGGTGGCCTGATAAAAATTCAATCTCCTTCCCACTAGGCCTCCCCATTAATATCTTATGAAACAATTTGGGTGAAAATAAAAAGATATAAATCTAATTGGGACTATCTTTTAACCCTAGAAAAAATTTATCTATGATTTCTAGGTCCATTAACCTAGGAAAAATTAGATAACATCTTTTCTCCTCAAGATTTTTTTGAGCATACCAACTCCTCATTTTCATAACTAAAAACTAAATAATGTACCATCAATCTTGTATGACTATAAACTACATAGATTGACCTACCCCATGTGACCTGAAATTTTGGTATAAGAGTCTGATCTGTGAAATATCCCAATGGAATCATGGGTCTTTACCCTTGAATCCATGGTAAAGTGGTGATATCCTCTCTTCTAAAAATGATCTAGATCCATGTAGGATAGTTCTTCATCAATGAACCTATGATGAAAATTGTATCCCTCTATATATAAGTTCAATATATATATGAGTCTTTTTATAAGGAATATGTGTGGCATGATTCCTATTCTCATGGGATATGTAGTGAAATCAAGATATCCTGTCATGGATCCAACTAAAACTCCACTTTTTTCCACTCCTTTTTCTATCCTAGAAGCTATAACTTTTCCTTTTTTGGATTTATATGCCTTGAGTTGAGATTACTCCTATCGGAAACTCAAACACCTTGAGTAAATTGTTCCTCTTTGTAACCCAAATGACTTGAGTAAATATTATCCTCTTGGGGACTTCCAAAAATCTTGAGTTGAGATCTAACTTTTGGAAATCATCCTCCCACGGTGCGACATTTCAAAATCCCACTAGATGATTTAGTAATGCATCAAATTTCCCTACATTTACCTTAGAATTGTATTCTTAACATTCTGAATGTAAGTGGGGTTTTTTGACAGTCCTTTTTTACATAGGGATGAAAATATTAATGGGAAAATACCTCAATTAGTATAGGATAAATGAGAGTCAAATAACTCACCCAAATAAATCTCACGTTGTCCCCACCTATGCTCCAAGTGGATCACATAGGCATAACATGTGTGGTCTAACATTAGAAACCAAAAACTGCATGAGAAACTTACATGATGGATCTGTGCGAATGATCTCCTTCACCCAGGGTATCAATATTTTCCTATAAATATGACCTTTGGGCTCCTCATTTGACATGACTAGAAGACAAAGATACCGCTTGAAGCTCTACTCACCAAAGTCTCTTTCCCAATTCCTCCAAGCCCTCAGCTAGTTCCCTAAGCCTACAAAGAGGTAATTAGAAACGGTCAATGGATCGAGGTCCCTCAAGGTCTAGAATACCAAGAAATTTTATAGGAACCATCCCCCCAATCAAAACCACTAGTGTGAAGTAAGCTTTTGTGGCTCAAAACTTGAGCGCCAGTCATCCAAAGGCACTTGAGGAGACCCTTGGAGCTTAGAGAAAGGCCTCTCCCAAGCATTGTTTCCTAGGTTTTTCATTTCCCAAGAGGAATATATAGCTCACCCAAGTCCACCCTACATGAGGCATCTCTAGCTCACCCAGTTCCACACTGTGTGAGACATATCTAGCTCACCCAGGTCCACACTATATGAGGCATCTCTAGCTCTCCCAAGCCTTACCTAAGAAAAGCATATTCAACTCACTAAGGTATTACCTGTACAAAGCACCTTAAGATCACCCAGGCCTTAGCTAATTAAAGAACCTTAAACTCACCCAGGCCTTACCCGGGTGAATTTCCTTCATCTTGCCTAGGCCTTACCAAGGTGAAGCACTTCTATATTTCCTAGGACTTACCTAGGGGAAGCACCCCTATCTCACCCATGTCTAACCTAGGAGAAGCACCTCTAGCTAACCCCAGAATTACCCAGGTAAAATAAATATAGCTTACTCGGTTATACCATACATGAGACACCTTCATCTCACCCATCTACACCCTGTTCGAGACATCATCTTATCACTCACCTTCACCACTGATGATAGGGAACCCCTCTCCTTGGGACTCCTATCTGATAGAGACCAAATAGAAACCTCCACTGAGGCCTCCATATTTTCAAGATCATATAGAAAGACACACTAGAAATTCCACCATTCAATTTTTCATTCCCTCGGTAAAAGATATCCCACACATAGAATACCAAATATGTAGGGTCCTTTAAATGATTAAAATTGGGCATTCTCTTGGTAATGAGGACCCCTATCATGGAGGTAGTGCTAGGGAGCTCCCAATTTTGGAAAGTGGGAGGAACTAATTTCTTTTCCCTTCTATAAGGGTTAATTCCTAGTATTCCTCACCACTTATCAAAGAGTTTCCACCTAGAGAAAGGGTCACCCAAGGGAATCCCTCTTGGATTAAGCCCTTATCCTTTCTTGAGAGGCATTCCCCCACCTTCATTATCCTCACCCTTATCCACCAGCAGATGAAGGATTGTTTTTAAGTGGAAAAATACTTCTATTATTCTTATTTCTCACATTGAGAATTACTCGCATGAGCTTAGAGGTTAGTGATGATCATGTCATTATCATGATCAAATACTCATCACTTGGGCCTCCTAATTGATGTAATCCCTAATATTAATAATATCTATTCCCCATCCTTTGAGTAGATGAGGGGGAAGAAACATGGTCATCCTCATAGGTGTAATCCCCAACCAAACCTTAAAATATCTATGAGGAAAGATACTCTTCATGGTTCCATAAACATGGTCATCCTCCCAAGTATAATCTCCAAACAAAACCATAAATCTCTATTAGTCGAGATACTCTTCAAGGTTCCAGAAATATGGGCATCCTCCTAGGTGTAAGCCCCAAACAAAACCTTAAATCTCCAAGACTCAATATACTCCTCATGGTTCCATAAATATGGGCATCCTCTTAGATGAAAGATCCAATAAAACCATCAAATCACATGGTACTCTCTCATGCAATGTGATTGGTCTTCTATTATCTCTTGTTTCTCACATTGAGCATGAATCACATGGGCTTAGATATCTGTGATGATGATCATCATCATAATGAAAGTTCCTTTATCTCTAACCTTTCTTATTGGGGTTCAATCCCAAACCATTCCATTAAACTAAATGGGATCTAATTTATGTCTTTATTAGGTTACATTGGATGCTTCTTTTAGGTATTAACCTAATGTCATCTCCCCTTTACCCATTTAACTAAACTATGTGGATTTTTATTCATGTTTTCATAGGATATTTGGGATACCTCTTTGAGGTTCAATCCCAACTCCAAAACACCAACCACCTCCTTGTATGGAAATAAACACTAGAGAACTGAACTAGCTATATTTAAAATAAAGCATCACAAAATTATTAAGAGAATGATGTGAATCTCTATATTATTATGACAAACACATGGTCTCTATCAAATCATTTTCATAGGGGTAACTAATCCCACTATAAGATTTGGTAAGGATTCATGAATACATATTAAATCTATAAGAGAGTTCTGGAGTAGGAAATAATTCACCCCAAAAGGGTTTGATGAGTTTGACCTCCCATCCACTCAACCAAGATGTTTTTTAAGATGTCATTGGAAAAGTCCCAGTTATTTCCTACCTTTGGAAAGTAGGTCTGAATTTACTTGAAACAAGTGTGGGTGTGAAATCCTTTAGAGTTTTTGTCAGAAACAAAAATTGTAAACCCAAAGTGAAAGATTCTGCAACCATAATCAAACCCACCATAATCAATCATTAGGCCTAATTTTTTTTAGGAAACAATGTGTAAAAGAAATTTATAAAATAAAAAAAATTGAATGCTTGTTTATATGATAAATTTCTTCTATATATATCCAACATATCATGATAGGTTTTATATCATAAAATTTAATTTTCATCTACCTTGATCTCAGTTTGTGATTTAAGTTATCATCTTGATAATAGTTATTGGGAATAGTTTGTGCATATTTGGTGTTAGATTTTTTCATGAATTGAATTCTCTCTTGAGTAAAGTCTCCTCGAGTAGAGGGACTTGGGGTCAGATAGCCTACTTTCCTAGAGGATTTCCTAGGATAAGAAAGTGAATGAGTTTGGTTATCTATCACTCTGGGATTACTCGTGTAGAGTGTATCAATATCATATAACTCTATGCCTTTACATGAATAATTCATGTACCTTATTCATATGGTGAATTTGGATATGTATGAATATAATTGAATTCTATTTTTGGGTGATTAACACAAAATTTTGGGATGTGTAAAGTGTTACACATTAATGTGGTGTGAACACATTAATTTGGTGGTTAGAATAGGGATTTCCAAAACTATATTATTAAAATCATGCATACAAAAAAGGAAATAAAACATGAAATGATAATTATTACATAGGATGTAATAATTATAAATTTAATATTCATATGATGCATATTAAATTGATGAGACTAAAAACTCCACAAATAATAAGTGTGATATTCCTTCCAAAGAAACACTTTTCAAGACTTTGATCACCAACTGGGTAGTTTCACACTATAGAGGGGTGCCCATAGATTATCTTGTGTAAGTAAAAAAGTAATGAGTGACTCAAGATTATTCAATGGGTAATTTCAATCCACACCAAGGTTCCCATATGTTGTCTTATGTTTTCTTGTTTTTGATGTTTTCTTTGGGTTACACTTAAATAGGAAACCTCAAGGGTTGGGATACCAAAGTAATAGAGTTGATTGAATCCATATGATGAATATGGATAAAGAGTTTTCTTCTCAACTATAAAAGAGTTACAAATAATATGATTGGTATGAGACCCTACATAAATAACTAAAGTAATTAGTTTCAATACATATTGGGGATGTTTCTTATTGAAATATGGATTTTGGATCACTAAATAGATAATATGTATGGGGTCATCAATTCTATTGGGAGAAATATAATTAAAAGTTTATAATAAAAAGATATAATAATTGATATTCATCTAAAAAAATTCTATTGTAGATAATGGAATCATCCACAAATTTAAACTTGAGATATGTCATGGAAAAAAGAAAAATTGAATGGAAGCAACTTTCTTGATTGGTATAGAAACATGAGAGTTGTTCGCAATAAAGAGGATAAATTTTATGTACTGGAGCATCCACTTCTAGAGAAACCCACTGAAAAGTATATTCTACAAACAGAGTTATATGTCTATAATTTTAGTATTTTTAACTATTATTATTTTTATTATGAACCATAAGTTACAAAAAAAACATGAGTCTAAGGATTATTACAAAATGATAGAAAATTTAAAGAGGGTATATCATGAATAAGAAATACACAAAAGGTATGAAATTTTAAAAGCCCTTATTCAAAGTAAAATAGTGTAAGGAAACTTAATCTCCACCCATGTACTCAATATAATTGGGTATGTTAACTATTTAGATAGGATGGGTTCACCTATTAAGATGGATCTTTCTATAGATTTCATTTTTGTAATCTCTACCAAAAAGGTTCTAGTAGTTTTTAGTTAACTACAATATGAATGAATTCTGCAAAACTTTACCTGATGTCCTTAACATGTTAAGTATTGGAGAGTAGGATATGGATGATTCTAGATCAATTACCCTTATTATGGTATAGAAATAGAAAGGTAAGAAAAGAGTTTGTGAAGATTTTTCACCACTAGTTACTTCAAACAACAAAAGGAAAGGACAGTGCTACCATTATGGCTAAAATGGCCATTAGAGGAGAAACTGACCTGAATACCTAAAATATCATAAGAAATAAAATGTAGAATCTACACTGGATAAAAATATTATAAATTTTAATTATTTTATTATGATGGGTATATGATACCAACTTTATATTTTACTAATGTTGTGAATATATAGGAGTTCATAATATAAAGTGAAGAATTGAAGTTTGGATCTTGATTTAATGGATAAATTAGTTGCTACATGGATGACTTCAATTTAGAGAGGAATTTTTAAGTATTTTCATTTGTTTTTCTTATTTAAATTTGTAAAACAATTTTTTGTTTTAAATGAATGATATTGTTTTATTGATGCGCATTTTTATTCTTATAAACTCTATATCTATAAGAAGATATGAATAAAAGTGTTTTTATAGGATAAAGGGTTTATTCATATATACTCTAAACATATAAAATTCCATATGAGATACGGAAATAATAGTTTATTTGTCACATATTTCTACTAAAACGAAATAAATGTTATTTCCTAAAACACAAATCAGTTTATATTATGTATTAAAAATATATTACAAAGAGAAAATAGTGTCTTAGAGTGAAGTGGGAGTTTGTTCGAACTTAGAGAAGTTCAAAGTTAAAAAATAAAATATTGTACCATATTTAGTTTAAGTGATTGTTACTTTATATCTTAGAGTTAAGATATGAGATAGTAAATAAAAATATAAATAGTTACATCTAGTTACTGTGAGAAAGTTAATATCATTGTTAACTAAAGGATCATACCTATATAAGATTATAGTGATTTTTAACTTAATATCCAAAATAAGTCTAGGATGTGTGATGGTAAATAAAAACGTAAATAGTTATATTTAGTTATCATAACAAGTGAACGTCACTATTCCCTGAAGATTTATATTATCCAATACACAAATTGTATCACTTGGTATCCTAAAACGGTTTAGATTATGGTGGTAAAGATAATTATAAAGAGTTACATTAGTTTCCATAATGAAGTGGACATCAATTTATTATAAAAGAGTTTAGGATATTTCAGTAAATTGATAATATAAATAGTTACATTATTTACAAAATATTTCAAGGAATAGTTTTATGGAAAGGGTTCCAAGGATGATGATGATGTATATAGAAATATTTCTAAATAGTCAATAAAAGATAACATTATAAAATTCGATGTTGTGAAGTAAAGGAGTTTGAATATAAGTTCAAAGAGTTAAACTTACGAAATATGATTCTTAAAGACTACCATTATTCAAACTAGAATTATTCGTAAATGTTACTCACTAAGAGGTTGGTGGGAGTATTTTATCAGATAGTCTCATAGGTATGTGATAGGAATTATAAAAAGATGTAATGTTCAAAAACCATTTATGCAACAACAACATGAAATTCATGTAGAATCTCTTAAGATATTAGTTGTTTTTCTTGTAAACATACCATGTATTTATAATAAAGGTGATCTCCATTTATCATTCTTTAATGTGTGTTACACTTTAATTTACATGAAAGTTCAAATGGAAAATATCTCATCAAAGTCTAAACATTGAGTTTTCCTTAACTGATGATCATCATAGAGTATAATGGGTTGTGATGATATGTAAAGGTTAGCTTCAATAGATTCTTATATTTGTTACAAAGGGTTGTATATGAGAGACTTATTACTTGGACTGGTCTGCAAAAAATATATCTCATAGAATATCATATAGATATACTTAGGAGTATATTATTATTATTATCAATATTTATTAATTTATATTGGTGAGATACCTATCATGATAACCTTCATACATTGATACCATGCTTACGCAAGTCAAAATATGAAATTAGTTAATCATGGGGTGGTTAGTTATGTTGTTGATCATGTCATCAGTTGGAGTTCAAGAAAGATGGGTTTTATCCACTTGTGTAAAATCCTATAAATGTCTTTAAGTATTCATAAACCACTCTTTTACCATTATTTGGTTGGGTTTATTTTGGTTTTGTTTCACGTGACAACTTTGGAGATTTTGAAAAAATTGTGGGTTGTGCAAAATTAGTGCACAGTTTTCCCAAACCGTGCATCCTGTTAGAGAAAACCATGAAAACTAAGGAAGTGAGTTTTTTTATAGTAGGTTCATGGTTTTAAAATCCATGATCCCTCCAAGGAGAAACCATTAAACCACATTAAAAGGGTCACATGGATAGGGTGCCCATTTTTTCTAATTGTGCGGCCCTACCCAGCTAACCATGCATACGTTTCTTTGAAATTTGATTTTTTTTAAAGTCCTATAACCCTCATTTAAGGTGACTGATGGTCCTATTTTTAACCATAGCATTTTCTTATTCAAAGGGAACTACGAAGAGGTGATTTTTTTTCCTGACCAGACCCAATGGGGCCCGATACATAACTCCCCAAGCCTACCATTAATAGTCCTAGGGCTATAAACTAGCACCAAGAAGGCATAACACACAAATGGGAGGCCTTTTCTTAATGTACATGTATGCACAGACCCACAAACACATCAATACAATAGTACATAGATATAAAAATCTAGAAACTAAAATGCATGCATATATCTATCTCAAACCAAAGTGCAACAAAAGTAGCGAAAGCGTGAAAGGAATACGCCCACCAAAGGAAAACTGTAAAAGCGTCCAACCTTCTCAAAAGGAGGGGATTGATGTCAAATGAAATTTTTGATAAGATCCTCAGCCCATCTCCTGTAAACACCTCTATCATTATATCTCCTAATATTTTTCTTCCTTAGGTCCTCTAGGGAATCTATCGATAGGCCTTTGGATTTCACAAGACACAACATGTGAAGGAAAATCCTGTGGAGGGGTGACTATAAAAATACTCAGTAGGATCCCCAAAAACCCAAATGAAAAGGGAGAAACTGAAATGAAACAATACTATTGACCTAGACATAGGGAACCTAATCTATAGAGAAACTCTATCTCAAACCATCCTTGATTATAAATAAAAATTCAGCTTAGTATACAAGGGGTGTCAACCCCAACATGTGACCATTCTACAAGGACTCCAAAAAACACATATATGTACTCATCTCAGACTCTAAGTCTTGTGAGGTTCTGACCTTATAGAAAGAAATATGATTTTTACTCAAGACTTTAATGGTTACACAAAACAATAATAACACACTCCATGCACTCAGCCATCCTAGATGGAACTCTTTTAAGTGATACACTCCATCAGGAACAACTCTACCATTCCAAATGGTACATTCAAGATAATTTTCTCCATCATGAATGACCTACTATGTCCATCTCTAGTACCTAGCACCAATGGTCTTACCATCGCTAACCTACACCCTATTCAAGGTTAATTAAACCCACGTGGGGAGGCCCGCTCACCACTGCACATAGTTGAGGGAGCATTGATCCAAATTATGCATTATGTGTATCCTCATTAATGAGGGAGAATAGAGGGAATCTCACCTCACCACTTCCCTATATTAGAGGGAGTAAAAGCTTCTAAACCATCCCGCCAAACCTTTGTATCTTCTGTATGGTGTGTCATGAACCTCAATCCGTTGAGGGATCACTGACCCCTAACCAAGTATAGTACATAACTAGTGGAGGGAACCACTCCTCATATTTTACTCATCAGACGAGGGATCATGACTCTGTTGGATGACCCACTCCTCGCTACTACTTAGATATGGGGGGGTACTACTCCGTAGATTAGGAACCACACCCTAGCATGATAGGTGATTGAAACTTAGAGGATAGAGGACCTACACCCTGGTACGATAGGGGAGTACCACTCTGTGGCTAGAGGACCTTCACCTTGATCCAACAGGGGAATACTACTCAACCATCTTGATTACTATGGGGGGACTTCACCCTAACATGATAGTGGAGTACCAACCCCAGGCTAGAGGGCCCGCTCCCTAGTCCAATAGGGGATTACCAACTCTTCTGTAATAACACGAATGGAGAAACTATGCCCTAGAATGATTGTTTAGTTCCGACTACAAGGATAGATGACCCTCACCCTAACACAATAGTGGTGTACCGACTCCATCATTACTTCACATCTGGAAGAACTAGGCCCTAACAAGTTAAGGGAGTACTAAATCCATGAATAGAGGACCTATACCCTGGTCCAATAGTGGAGTACCGACTCTATCTAGACAATGAGTAAGGAGGGCCCACACCATGACACGATAGGAGAGCATTGTCCAACTAAATGAACGTTACAGGGAACCCACGCCCTAAACCATCAAGAGAGTACCAACCCTAGAAGAACTTCTCAAAGGTAAAATAACCCTCACTCATGACATATGGATTTAAATATCTACAAAAGCATATAGGTAAGGTAAACTTGTTCCCTAATGCCATAGGGGGGTACTAGTACCAGTGTCCCTCTGAACAAACCACACCAAACTCCCGCGTCGGCTAAGAACCGCTTCACTAGAATCATACTCAATTCATGAAACCTCATATCTCTTAGGACTTTACAGAGTCCAACATCATGTTCTATGTGGAAAAATGCTCAGGATATGATACTCACAATCCTGAATATGAGTCCCAAATAATGAGATACAGAAGCCGGGAAATCTTAAGAAGATCTCAAAGGAGTACACGGTGTGCACTAGAGCACACATGACATGTGAGACCACCTGATCACCTATCCATGTATCTTATCTACATGGTTTACCAACCCATGTAGTGGTACATGACATGTAGATGTAACGACCTGAAATTTTGAATAAATCTTGTTTCCTAATTTTGTTTTTTATTTTATTTTTTTATTTATACTCAACAAAAATTTTTTCATTTATAATTAAAATGAGACCGTTGGGTTTTTGACTGTTATATGACCATTGATCAATATGACCACTGGAAACTAAACGTTTTGATTATTGTCTCTAAATACAAGTAATCTTGGTTAATTAATATAGAAAGAAGATTCGATGGCCTCACCCAGTAGTCTTGGACCGATCAAAGCCCATCTAACAGAACTTGGGAAGGAGGTAGCACCAATGGGCTTTGCTCTGGACCAAACCCAAGCTGTACTTCATCGGGTGAAGCTAGAACGGAATCGCCTTTGCGAGAAGTTCAAACTGATAGAAATTACTACTCGTGCGATGTTGGCTGAGCCTCCCTCAGATTCTCTCACCTTAGCACACCTTACACTTAGGTCCTATGCTGGTGTGATAAGGGGCTATGTAAGGAGACCGTAACTGCCTTGTGTAATCCTTTGTTTTAAATAAAAATTGGGATTTCTTCTTATGATGAAGTTTTTGAATTTTCTAATGTCCGGATAAATATAGTATGCATATTTTTAATGAATTTTAGAAAAAGGATATTTTAAAAACGTTTATGTAAACCTTAAATAATTAAAAATGTGTAATGATTTTTGAAAAATGGTCTTCTACAATTATGTTCAGTACGAAATTTAGAGTCTAATAAGATCAACTTAATTTTTGATGAATAGTAAAATATGAATAGTGATTTTATGCTTAGGATTAGTAATGTGACCAAATGGATTAGTAATCTCACTTAAAGAAAGTATTAATATAATCTAGGCACCTTGATTAAGTAGTGTGATTCAATTAAATGGTTAAATAACGGTTTCATAAATTATTATTCAAGTATTAGTTTTTTTCGGGTGAATAGAGTTTTTTAATTAAAAAATAAATTAAAAATATTTAGAAAATTATTTTTATAAAATGGATTTCATTTTTCAACTCAGAGCATCGATATTATGTTAAGGTAAATTTTGGGGTTTTTTCTAAAAAAAATGAATTTTCGTTGAATAGTGTAATTATTTAAAAAATAGATTAAAAATATTTAGAAAAATATTTTTATAAAATGGAGTTCATTTTTGAAATCAGAGCATTGATATTTGATTAAGGTGAAATTTTGTGATCTTTCTGAGAAAGTTTAATTTTCAGTGAATAGTAAAAATACAGTTTTTGGGTTTCGGTATGTTTAATGACATCATAACTGTGTCATGATGATGTCATGAGATATTTAAAGGGTTGGCCAGACAAGGGTGATGAATTATTGTTTGGGGGGCCCCATGTGGCCTAACTCCATGGTAAATGCCAAGGGAGAGCACATGGTTTTGAGAAAAGCACTTTTGAGGTGTCCCTTGGCCATTAATGCCTTGTCCCCTCACTTTCCCTATAAATACCAAGCCATCCTCTCATCCATTTCGACTCCCCACTCTCCCCCAACGAATTTATGGTCTCATTACCTCCCAAGGAGTCCTCCCAAGGTTCCCCCAATCCCTCAAGGCCCAAACCTTTGAGTTTTAAGAGTTATGTTTTAAGGTAAGGGATCTGATCTCTCTCTTTCTATTCAAGAAATCTCTTTTATGTAATTTCGTTTATGCTCCATGTTCTTATGTTAAAGGGTGTTCTTTTATACTCCTCTTACTTCCATTTTCATGTTCACATAATGAGATATCCCATTTTACTCTCATTATTTTGTTTTATGAATTTTTAAGTGGCGCCGTTAGGCTGTTGAAATTTTTGTAACGGATTCTTTCTCCCTTCTCATTTTTTTTCAAGATCTATTTTCCATGTAAAGTATTTCAAGTTCCTTTTTATTATGTTGGGGTATGATATATAAATTTATCATAGTGATCTTTTATGATCATATGATTAGAGACCCTATTTGATCTCTTCAATTCAGTATTTTGAAGTTTTAAGTGGCGCAGTTAGGCTGCCGAATTTTTAAGTGGTTCTTCACCCTTCTCGTTTTGAAGTTCTACTTTCATGTCAGTTCTTTCAAGTTACTTTTTGTCATGTTGGGGTATTATCTCTATATCTATCATACTGAAATATTATGTTCATATGATGAGAGACCCCATTTGATCTCATCAATTCTTTTTTTTTTTTTGAAGTTTAAGTGACGTCGTTAGGCTGTCGAATTTTTAAGGGATTCTTTCACCCTTCTCCTTTTCAAAGTTTTAATTCCATGTCAAGCCTTGAAAGTTCCTTTTTATTATGTTGGGTTATGATCTATATATCTATCATACTGATCTTTTATGTTCATATGATGAGAGACCGTATTTCACATCATCAAATTTTTTTGGTTGAAGTTTATGTAACGCTATTAGGCTGCCGAATTTTCATAAGAGAAATCTTATTTTTGTCTTCCTTTCATGTTCTTCATTTCATATGGTATATTTTCAAATTTCATTACCATGTTCTTAAATCACTTATATTCTGTCCCTATACTATTTTATGGGTCATTTATCATTTTTTGACCCATGTCCCCTCTCTTTTCAACGTTTTCTAAAACCTTGTAACGTAGCCGTTATGCTGCAGAATTTTCGTCTCAAAATGCCTCTCTCTTTTTCTCAAAATTATTTTATATTATTAAGCGAATACTCAAAGCTCTTATTTCTATAGGGGTATTCACATATATATCAAAAGGTTCTATTTTAAATTCTGGGATTTACATACATGAAACCCGCTTTCCCTTTCCGTGGGTTTAAAGTGACATAAAGATCATGTCATTAAAGCAGCTTTTAAAACGTTATGATTATGAAATAAAACCCATTTCTTTTATGCTATATGGGTTGTTTATGAAATTATTGATGATTATATATGTGGCTCACATGATAATAAAGGCAAATTTAAGGGTGCACCCTGATAGCGCTCCAATGCATTGGGTAAAGACTTAATCTCTAGACATGACCATTTTTAACGACGCCTTGGTGAATAACCTTGGTAATTTTAACAACACCTTGGGGATGGACCTTGGTGAAACGAAACGATTTTCAATATTAAATGTTGTAGCCACATATTCAAGTTATGAAAAATGTTATTTTTATTATGATGTATCTCATGATTTCTTTCTCATGCCTTAAAGTTCTTTTCATGTCCTTATTGAAGTATCTCAAGTTCACATGTAAAATGTTTCTCTTGTTTCCCTTACTGGGCCTTCTTCTCACCCTTTCTTTTGATGTATGTCCCCAGGTTATGAGATGCAATAATGAACCTAGGATGAACTTAAGGAGAAGCCTTTAAAGTGTTTAAGAAGAGTGTTTTTTTGTTCTTTTCATGTATTATGTTCCTTGTTTCCAAGACACTAAACCTTAAAGATCCTCAGTTCCGTGTAATGGAATGAAAGTTATGTTATAAAAAGACGGGATGCTATAGTTGGTATCAAAGGATGGTTTAGTTATTTGTGGAAATTAGGATATGAATACTTTAGGAATAAGCCTATAGAAAAGTTTATATATAGGAAATCTTCCTGGTATTTTAGTGAGTATTGAGTAATGGGTTGCCAAGCAAATACATCCCTGTCTGGATATGAGCAGGTAGAGGTGGCTCTGGCACAGATGTACATAGGGGTAAAACCTGAAAACACCACTTTGAGCTAGACTCGAACGGGAACTGGTACATGACAACGGGCCTTGCTGCACTCTTGGTTATGACACTCCCGGGGGATAT
Organism: Viscum album; assembly: GCA_963277665.1. NCBI lineage: Eukaryota > Viridiplantae > Streptophyta > Magnoliopsida > Santalales > Viscaceae > Viscum > Viscum album. The sequence continues at coordinate 694,698,562 of OY728145.1, forward strand.
GCTTTGGTAAATTCATAAGCTTAGTATGAACCATTATTAAAGGAACAAAGATAAAATAAAATAAAGATTCACATAAGGATATATGATCATGGATAACCTAGTTTGAAATCTAGGGGATCACAAGTTAGGGTATACTTTTCTTCTACAAGTTATCCTTATATGCGTTAAGTTCCTTTTCATGATTATTGGCTAAGTATTAAAGCCCCTAATTGTACTTTGTTTTCATAGTTAATGGCGGGAAATGGAAGAACATGTCCCAACAACCAATGTGATAAGAAATGTGATGATTTCCATATTAATATGAAAGAGTTGATTAGGGGATTAAAAGATGATTATTATTTTGGAATACGTTCACTATTTTGGGGACCCTATATGATCGAGGTAAATAGATTACTACGTTATTTTCATTGAGAAGTAAGGTTGACTTATATTTTGAAGAATCGGTGAATTTAAGATGGACTTATAGTAATTTAGGTTACTTATGGGAATGATTGACCTATCTTGAGTAAAATATGTTTAGGTTAGCTACTTTTGTTATAAGATGTTAGGAGTGGTTCATGTTGTTTGGAGATGAACAATGAAGTTTATTTTGGAAGACTATGTTATTAAATCCCTCTTGTATTTGGGTTTCAATCTTAGTTTGGTTTATTTTGAGGAATTTTAAGGACCGTTATTTATGGAATGGTCTATGATGAACTTTGGGTAGTACCATGGATCTTGAATATTTAAAAGTAGTTTCCATTCCTATGGGATTCTTTCTTTTTGAAGAGTTGTTTTACCTTACCCTTTCTGTTTTTGGGATAATGTTTAAAGATAGATGAAATAGATAGTTAATCTTTTGTGGATTATGTGATTCTCTAGAAGATGATTCTTGTGTTTTGATGAGACCAAGTAGTTTTTAATGCTCATCTTTTGAAGAAAAGATTAGTTTTGGTAGAAACTTATTAAAGGATGAAACTCTATATAAAGGTAGGTATATTTTCTTATGTTTTTGTTCTATTTAGTAAATGAATTCCTCAAAATTATGAAAAGGAATGTAAAACAAAAACGTTGTTGGTTTACGTTTCCTACTAGGTAATCAAAGACCGTTTACACACATCATAAGTTTGGGATTTTCTTATGGTTAACTTTATCATAATCATGTTTTCTATCACTCTCCCTCAGAACATGACCCTTTGTTTTCTCCTCCATGTCCATGTTTTCCTACATGGAATCCTAGTGTGGGTTAACTCGGGTGACCTTTGTACTTCCCTTTCTTTCTTTTAAAGTAATAGTTTTACTGACTCCTTTTCTGATGTGGGACTTTCAATGAAATTTCAAAACCCAATTTTAAAAATTGCGAGGATGCAATTTCTTAAGGGGGGAAGATTGTAACGACCCAAAATTTTGAATAAATCTTGTTTCCTAATTTTGTGTGTTATTTTATTTTTTTATTTATACTCAACAAAAAAAATTCATTTATAATTAAAATGAGACTGTTGGGTTTTTTACTGTTATATGATCATTGGTCAATATGACCGCTGGAAACTAAACGTTTTGATTATTGTCTCTAAATACAAGTAATCTTGGTTAGTTAATATAGAAAGAAGATTCGATGGCCTCACCCAGTAGTCTTGGACCGATCGAAGCCCATCTAACAGAACTTGGGAAGGAGGTAGCACCACTGGGCTTTGCTCTGGAGCAAACCCAAGCTGAACTTCATCGGGTGAAGCTAGAACGGAATCGCCTTTGCGAGAAGTTCAAACTGATAGAAATTACTACTCGTGGGATGTTGGCTGAGCCTCCCTCAGATTCTCTCACCTTAGCACACCTTACACTTAGGTCCTATGCTGGTGTGATAAGGGGCTATGTAAGGAGACTGTAACTGCCTTGTGTAATCCTTTGTTTTAAATAAAAATTGGGATTTCTTCTTATGATGAAGTTTATGAATTTTCTAATGTCCGGATAAATACAGTATGCATATTTTTAATGAATTTAAAAAAAGTATATTTTAAAAATGTTTATGTAAACCTTAAATAATTAAAAATGTGTAATGATTTTTGAAAAATGGTCTTCTATAATTATGTTCAGTACGAAATTTAGAGTCTAATAAGATCAACTTAATTTTTGATGAATAGTAAAATATGAATAGTGATTTTATGCTTAGGATTAGTAATGTGACCAAATGGATTAGTAATCTCACTTAAAGAAAGTATTAATATAATCTAGGCACCTTGATTAAGTAGTGTGATTCAATTAAATGGTTAAATAACGGTTTCATAAATTATTATTCAAGTATTAGTTTTTTTCGGGTGAATAGTGTTTTTAAATTAAAAAATAAATTAAAAATATTTAGAAAATTATTTTTATAAAATGGATTTCATTTTTCAACTCAGAGAATCGATATTATGTTAAGGTAAATTTTGGGGCTTTTTCTGAAAAAAAAATGAATTTTTGGTGAATAGTGTAATTATTTAAAAAATAGATTAAAAATATTTAGAAAGTTATTTTTATAAAATGGAGTTCATTTTTGAAATCAGAGCATTGATATTTGATTTAAGGTTAAATTTTGTGATCTTTCTGAGAAAGTTGAATTTTCAGTGAATAGTAAAAATACAGTTTTTGGGTTTCGGTATGTTTAATGACATCATAACTGTGTCATGATGATTTCATGAGATATTTTAAGGGTTTTCCAGCCAAGGGTGATGAATTATTGTTTTGGGGGCCCCATGTGGCCTAACTCCCTGGTAAATTCCAAGGGAGAGCACATGGTTTTGAGAAAAGCACTTTTGAGGTGTCCCTTGGCCATTAATGCCTTGTCCCCTCACTTTCCCTATAAATACCAAGCCATCCTCTCATCTATTTCGACTCCCCACTCTCCCCCAACGATTTTCTGGTCTCATTACCTCCCAAGTAGTCCTCCCAAGGTTCCCCCAAGCCCTCAAGGCCCAAACCTTTGAGTTTTAAGAGTTACATTTTAAGGTAAGGGATCCGATCTCTCTCTTTCTATTCAAGAAATCTCTTTTATGTAATTTCTTTTATGCTCCATGTTCTTATGTTAAAAGGTGTTATTTTATACTCCTCTTACTTCCCTTTTCATTTTCACATAATGAGATATCCCATCTTACTCTCATTATTTTATTTTATGAAGTTTTAAGTGGCGCCGTTAGGCTGCCGAAATTTTTGTAACGGATTCTTTCTCCCTTCTCATTTTTTTTCAAGATCTATTTTCCATGTAAAGTATTTCAAGTTCCTTTTTATTATGTTGGGGTATGATCTCTAAATTTATCATAGTGATATTTTATGATCATATGATGAGAGACCCTATTTTATCTCTTCAATTCAGTATTTTGAAGTTTTAAGTGGCGCAGTTAGGCTGCCGAATTTTTAAGTGGTTCTTCACCCTTCTCATTTTGAAGTTCTACTTTCATGTCAGTTCTTTCAAGTTCCTTTTTGTCTTGTTGGGGTATGATCTATATATCTATCATACTGGAATCTTATGTTCATATGATGAGATACCCCATTTGATCTCATCAATTCATTTTTTGTTGAAGTTTAAGTGACGTCGTTAGGCTGTCGTATTTTTAAGGGATTCTTTCACCCTTCTCCTTTTCAAAGTTTTAATTCCATGTCAAGTCTTGCAAGTTCCTTTTTATTATGTTGGGTTATGATCTATATATCTATCATACTGATCTTTTATGTTCATATGATGAGAGACCCTATTTCACATCATCAATTCTTTTTTGGTTGAAGTTTATGTAACGCTGTTAGGCTGCCGAATTTTCATAAGAGATATCTTATTTTTGTCTTCCTTTCATGTTCTTCATTTCATATGGTATATTTTCAAATTTCCTTACCATGTTCTTAAATCCCTTATATTCTGTCCCTCTACTGTTTTATGGGTCATTTATCATTGTTTGACCCATGTCCCCTCTCTTTTCAACATTTTCTAAAACCTTGTAACGTAGCCGTTATGCTGCAGAATTTTCGTCTCAAAATGCCTCTCTCTTTTTCTCAAAATTATTTTATGTTATTAAGTGAATACTCAAAGCTCTTATTTCTATAGGGGTATTCACATATATATCAAAAGGTTCTATTTTAAATTCTGGTATTTACATACATGAAACCCGCTTTCCCTTTCCGTGGGTTTAAAGTGACATAAAGATCATGTCATTAAAGCAGTTTTTAAAACGTTATGATTATGAAATGAAACCCATTTCTTTTATTCTATATGGGTCTTTTATGAAATGATTGATGATGATATATGTGTCTCACATGATAATAAAGGAAAATTTAAGGGTGCGCCCTGATAGCGCTCCAATGCATTGGGTAAAGACTTAATCTCTAGAGATGACCATTTTTAATGACGCCTTGGTGAATAACCTTGGTAGTTTTAACGACACCTTGGGGATGGACCTTGGTGAAACAAAACGATTGTCAATATTAAATGTTGTAGACACATCTTCAAGTTATGAAAAATGTTATTTTTATTATGATTTATCTCATGATTTCTTTCTCATGCCTTAAAGTTCTTTTCATGTCCTTATTGAAGTATCTCAAGTTCACATGTAAAATGTTTCTCTTGTTTCCCTTACTGGGCCTTCTTCTCACCCTTTCTTTTGATGTATGTCCCCAGGTTATGAGATGCAGTAATGAACCTAGGATGAACTTAAGGAGAAGCCTTTAAAGTGTTTAAGAAGAGTGTTTTTTTGTTCTTTTCATGTATTATGTTCCTTGTTTCCAAGACACTAAACCTTAAAGATCCTCAGTTCCGTGTAATGGAATGAAAGTTATGTTATAAAAAGATGGGATGCTATAGTAGAGATGGTACACACCGTGTTCCACTTCACCCATCCCTTGGCTATGTTCCTCTTCTACACGGCCAACCAACTATGTCCCTTACACGCTATATATCCCATATTACACAGTGTTTTCAAGCTAAACAGCAACCTACCCATGTAGTTTTACCTTTTCTAGGTACCATACCCCGATAATGTGTACTTTGGACATGTGTTAGTATATGTCCATGTGTTCTTACATGTTTATCCCAATCCATGTGCCATGGCACGTGGTTTGGGTCACTACATGGTGTGTAACCCTGGTACATCGCATGTAGTCCCCAAATTTGATATTCCCCAAATAGGAATGGGTATATGGGATTTCTCTTTGGACTAAAAGCCTTGTATAAGGTAATTATAGATAGGAATCACCTATAAAAATGCTTTATTTACCCCGGTTTAACCCAAAACCCACATATCTACCTAGCAGGGATCAATAGCAATTGTATAAGGGCTTTAGAACCTTATAAAATTGTATAAAAAATGGGTATCGGGACCAAAACTCAAACCTCATATCTCAAGGGAGAAACTCTAAAGTTTTGGGTGAATAAAAATTCCTAGATTATGCTACTCCTCGATCTGATGATGATCTGCATCAGAAATAGGGATCGGCGGCACCATGCTTCATCAATTTTGGATTTGTTTCTCTTTATCACAAAAGGGAGAGGAGGAGATGAGAGGTGTGGTTCTACTTTGGGTTGTGTGAACCAAACATGAGGGTTGGGGTAATTAGGTTTATAAAATTAATTAAATTTCATTTAATTAATTAATTCCACCTCATCACGCCCCGCCAACTCACCTTCGACCAAAACTCATGGTGTGGAAAAATATATGTTGCACCTAGGGTAAACACGACATTATGAACTCAACCATGATCTTAAAAATATGAATCAAGACTCCATTCGAGTGTTATTCATTTTTTTATACAAAACTACATGTGCATGACAAAATATATTTAATATTTTTAAATTTTCTGCTCTGAGGCTCCCCGGGCCCCAGATTCCCGCACCGACTTAGCGCCCAACTTTGGAAATATTCTTAGGAATATTACAAAGTATTATGAGTCAAAAAAAATTCATTAAATTCTCCCCACCTTAGGGATTTTCATCCCCAAAATAGTTAAATCCTAATTACAAGGGAATAAATTGAGCTCTTCACTAGACTCGCATGTCATAGAGCTCACCAAAGGTTCTCGTGCTGCTTACAAGCATTCACTTAGGGGAACCCCCAAGTAAAAACCACTATTATGTCCATATTCTACTAATACAACTTCATGAAACTAATGAGAACATGTCTCCTTAGCTATGAGAGGTGAAAATAATTAAGTACTACGGTCCATCTGTAGTCATAGGGTCTAGCGGTACTCCACCTCACTAACCTAACGCATATACCGTTGTAACTCCACAGTTCACATCCACCCCTAGATGGAATATAAAACATCCCCCTCAAGAATTTTTTGTTCAAATTTTATCCCAAACATGAAATGTTACTAATGAAATAAACAGGGTTTCTCAAGAGTAAACACTGGGTCTTACTAGGCCCTTCATCTGCAAACCTCCAACTGTAACACAGATTTCCAAAACAGGAACACTACCACTCCCACTAGTAGAATATGAGTTGATTATGGATGGTAGGAAACCAATACACACTGAGGAAAATTGTAGGGTCTAAATCTGAAACTAAAAATGATTCTAAGTAAATCTCTCCCTTTACTAGGGTAGCCAAGTAGAAGGGTCAAGCGAAAAAGCTCCACTGGCAAGGCCAGGTCCTGATCTGACTCTTCATCATACAACCTCATTCTAAACTCAAATTTATAAGGGAATCGTCCAACACACCTTGATGATTTCCAATTTGGGTGGAAATGAATCTCCTACATAGTTTTTATCACATCATAAAAACACATCTCGGTGGGGAAATTGTTTCTCTTCTTCCTAAGTCCAAAGCTACGTCAACTGTACCACATCCTCCTGAAGCGGGTCACGTACAAAGATGAATCCATGAACACAAGGGAACTAATGAAAAAAAGGGATTCCCAAACACTCATTGGGTATTACCAAAACCTCTATCTATAAACACCAACATGGGGTTCTACCGGCACCCCACATAACCCTTGTTAAACCTCAAGAAAGAATCAGGAAGAAAAGAGTACCCACAATAGAATCTAAAAATTTCTATTATAGAAAGTATAAAGGACAAAATTCATACCTATATTCATCCTTAGATCTTTAGGTTCAAAGGCCTCTATGGACTGCATATTTCCTTACCCACATCCTCTAACTCCCTGATCCCGGCATAGACCACCTGGGGGTGGTGGTGGAAACACCTCAAACCACCTTCCACAAACTACTTCTCTACCATCTCTTCCACCTCATCCATCCTCTTGTGGAACTCCCTATCCCCTACTCTACCTATACCAAGGTATCCCATCGGTTGGATCACTCTCAGTAGTATGGTGGGTCATACAATCTCTGGCAATATTTCCCTGTCCATCGTAAGCATAACACCGCCTCTCATGTTGCTGACCTAATCCTTAGCACTTCTTCTACGCTACAATCCCACAAGTCTAAGTCTTGGCATGGATATTCCTCTAACAAAATTATCCTATCATATTTTGTCTGCCATCTGTTGTAAACGCCTTATCCTCATGAACACCACTGCGATCCACTTTCACTTGTTCCTCCACCAAGAATCTCTCTACTAGAAGAGCTCACTCCAGTACCCTCGCATAAGTGATAAGGAACAAGGAAACCACACCTAACTGGAGATATCTCTGAAGGTCCTACTCAAATTTATGAGCTTAGAAGAACAGGTCTTAAACCATGTCCAAGGAGTAATTGGATAGGTCTTTTAACTTTGTTGAGTACTCTACCATATTCATGCTACCTTGAAGAAGTTTCAGAAGCTCCTGGATATACACTGATCTTAATGTGGCTAGGTGGAACTATTCTTGGAAGATTCTCTAAAAATCTACCCAAGTTATCATCACCTCATCTTATTACTACATCACTAAACTCCACCATTTCCTAACCGAACCCTACATAAGGCTCGTCACTAGGACAACCATATGATCAAGAGGTGTCCTCACTAGACAGAAAACTCGTGTGACTGCCTCAAGCTAGTCATCTGCTACCTAGGGGTATGGATCACCCTGATACCTCAAAGGTCACTACCTCTAGAACTCGTGCAACATACTCAGCCTACATTCATCCCATGCCCGAACAGTTGGCATAACTAGTGGATCAATGGGTGGTGGAATATTCAGCGGACCACCCGAAGGTAACTCCTCAGAACCAGTGCCCTGCACTGAAGTCTCATCATAGGGATTATTTTCATCACAATCATTCTAGATAACACTATATGGATATCATCATGGAGTCATCCTGAAATAAAATCAACATGTTCCACAATCAAAGATTATATCTAGGGAGATGACTCCAAAATGAAAGGAAAAACCAAAACCTAGTCCAATATGATGCATGTACCATTATCTCCCTTCAACCAGTTCCCTAATGTACTAAGTATAAAGGTGGGTTTCAGAGTCCTATTTAATGGATATGTTATCCGCCACACCAAAACTAAAACCTCTGGATTTAAATCAAAACTTGAAACTCTATAACACTCTCACTATGCAACCCAAACCAATCTCACGACACTATAGTCCCAAAGTGGAACTGTCCTATGATACCACTATATCATGACCCGACCCAACGGGGCCTGGGAAACAACTCCCCAATCCTACCTCCAATAGACTAGGGATGTTTGAATAGAATCAATAATTCATATCACACAACTGGGAGCCCTTTTCCCAATGTACCTATATACACGCACCCACAAAAACCTTAATGCAACAGTGCAGAGATATAAAATGTTGGAAAATAAAATGAATGTATACATCTATCCCAGACTAGAGTACAACAGAAGTAATGAAAGAGAGAAAGGGGTAAAATATGTCCACCAAAGGAAAACGGTAAAAGAATCCATCCTTCTCAGGAGGAGGGGATCACTGTCAAATGAAACGGTTTTTGATCTCCTCGTCTCAGCTCTGGTAAATACCTAGGACGGCCTAGCTTTAAAGCTCTGCCTACCACAGGGCCTCTGGGGACTTTGTTCAAAGGCCTATGGCTTGAACAAGTCACAACATGTGTGGGAAAATCCCATGAAGGTTTGAGTATAAAAATAATCAGTAGGCACCCCAAAAACCCAAAAGAAAAGGGAGAAACTGAAAGTAAATAGTCTTCTCGGCCTATCCAGAGGGAACCCAGTCAGGAGAGAAACACCATATCAAACCATCCTCAGCTATACATGAAAAGTTAGCTTATTCTACAGTGGGTGTCAAATCAGAAATGTGATAGCACTACAAGGAATCCCAGAAACACAGAGATATACTCATATTAGACTCCAAGTCTCATGAGGTTTTGACCTCATCGCCTGCAACAAGATTTTTACTCAAGGATCTAAAGGTAACACAAAACCAGGAGAATAAAATCCACAAGATCAGCCATCCTAGATGGAACCTATCTAATAGATACACTCTATTGGTAACAACTCTACCATTCCAAATGGTAAATCCTATAGAACATGCTCCATAAGGAATGAACTACTAGGTCTAACTCTAGTGCCCAACACCATAAGTCCTACTGTCTCTAACTTTCTCCATGCACAAGGTTAATGAAAGCCACCTGGATAGGCCTTCTCCTCACCACTACACATATTTGAGGGAAAACTGATCCAAACTATACACCTCATGCATCCTCTCTAGTGAGAGAGAATGGATAGACCCTCACCTCACCAATTCCCTACAGTTGAGAGAGTACTAGATCATAAACCATCCTGTGAAACCTCTATTTCTACTGTATGGAGTGTCCCACACCTCATTCTATTAAGGGAGTACTAAATCCTAACTAGATATCATACATAACTAGTGTAGGGTCCTGCTCCTCATATTGTACTCATCAGATGAGGGAGCACGACTCCAATGTAGATCTCATTCCTTGTTTCTACTAAGAGATGGGGGAGTACTAATATGTAGATTAGGAACCTCACCATAGAATGATTGGGGAGTGGAACTTAGAGGATATAGGACCCATAACCTGGTATAACATGGGAGTACCACTCTATGGCTAGAGGACCCACACCCTAGTCCAATAGGAGAGTACTACTCAACCAGCTCGATTACTATGGTGGAACTGAACCCTAACATGATAGGGGAGTACCAACCCTGGGCTAGAGGGCCTGCTCCCTGGTCCAACAGGTGAGTACCAACTCTTGAAAAAACGTGTATGGAGGACCCACACCCTATAATGATAGGGGAGTTTCAAATCCTAGGATAGAGGACCCTCACCCTAACACGATGGGGGAGTACTGACTTCATTATTAGGTCACTTATAGAGGAACCACACCCTAACATGGTACGGGAGTACTAACTCCATGTATTGAGGACCTATACCCTATTCCAACATGGGAGTACCAACTCTATCTAGCCAACGAGTAAGGAGGGTTCGTGCCCTGGTGCGGAAGGGGAGCACTTTCTAAGTATACGAACATCATGGGGAACCCACACCCTAAACCATCAGGGGAGTACCGACCCTATAAGAACTACCTAAACGTACAAGAACCCATTACCATAATGTGGGTATTCCCTTCTATAACAAAGTATAGATGTAAGGTAAACCCATTCCCTAATGCCACCTCATATATCATATGCCTTTACAGGGGCCACCATCATGTTCCACATGGAAAATTTCTCAGGATAGACTACTCACAAACATGAATCTGAGTCTCAGAGAAGGAGATATAGAAGGCGGATTATCTCAAGAAGGTATCCAAGGAGTACATGGCGTGCATTGGGGAACACATGACATGTGAGCCTGCCTGAGCACCTATATGTGTATCCTATCTACACGATTTACCAACCCATGTATGGTTATATGGTGTGTAGAGATGGTACACACCATGTTTCACTTCACCCATCCCCTGATCGTGTTCCTATTTTACACGGCCAACCAACGGTGTCCCTTACATGTCGTGTATCCCATACTACACAACGTGTTCAGGATAAACAACCACATACCCATGTAGTTTTCCTATGTTCATGTACCAAACCCCATGTCCATGTACTTTGTCCATGTATTAGTATGCATCCAAGTGTTCTTATATAGATATCCCAAGCCATGTCCCATGGTCACGCGGTTTGGGTCACTATATGGCGTGTAACCCTGGTACATGGTGTGTGGTCCCCAAATTTAATCTTACCTGAATAGTAAGGGCTACATGGTGTGTCTCTCTAGACTACACTCCATGTAGACAGTAATTTAGGTCAGGAATAACCAACAAAAACACTCTATTTTCCCCAATTTTACCCAAAACCTATAGATATACCTAGTAGGGATCAACAGAAATTGTATAAGGTCTCTAGGACCTTAAAATTTTAATAACGAAAGGGGATAAGAACCAAAACTCAAACCTCTTACCTCAAGGGTGAAATTTCGAAACTTCGAGTGAAGAATGAAATCTAGATTGTGATTCTCCTTGATCTGATAATGATATACATCATAAATGGGGATCAGAATCACCTTACTTCATTGATTTTGGATTTGTTTCTATTTGTCACCAAAGGGAGAGGAGGAAAGTAGAGTTGCAGCTCTCCTTTGGGGTGTGCACATCAAATATGAGTGGGTAGGGGATTTAGTTTTATTAAATTAATTAGATTTTATTTAATTAATTAATTCTACCTCATCACACACCGCCAACTTGCATATGACCAAAACTCCTAGTACGGAAAACTTTATGTCACGCCTAGGGTAAACACGATGTTCTGAACTCAACCTCGGTCTCACAAATCTGATCTGAGACTCTAGTTGATAGTTATTTGTGTTTTCAAATGAAAATATGCAATCATGCAAAAATAATATTTAATATTTTTATATTCACCATTCTGAGGCTCCCTGGGCCCTAGCTTCTTACACTGATTCATCACTCAAATTCAGAAATATTATCAGGAATATTCCAAAGTCTTACAGTTCAAAACCAAAGTCATTAAATTTTTGGCCCCTCTACACCCTTTCAGAAGTGAATTGAAGTGAGGTGAATGATGTTTTATCTTCTCCCGGTGGGATTATTCTTCCCATTCTCTTTCTCCCAATATCTCTCCTTTCCTCCCTAGGATTTCTTATATCTCTATGTTGTTGGAGAATTTAATATCTATTGTTTAAGATATTGAGTCTAAGATTGATTCTAAGATCTTCATTACTGATGATTTTCATTGTAGTTTTCCACATAGGTCTTGGTGTTTTTAGATCATGTGATCCTGAGGTAGGTGGTTCCATAATCATAACCAAATTTTATTAACCCTAAATTTCTTGATTCAAAATCAATTGTTTTATTTAAATTAAATTTCTTGATATAAAAGAAATTGTTATCAATTGGTTGATTAAAAACCCAATTCCATTGAATTGGGGTTTTGAAATTTAATTTGTCATGAAATTGGAAAAACCCTCAATTCCATTGAATTGGGATGTAATTGTGGAATTGATGGAATTTTGTGAAATTTAAATTTTTGTATTTAAATTGTGAAATTGAATTTGAAGGAATTTATTTAAAATTAGTATTTTTTAAAAATAGATTAAAATGGTTTTGATATAAAACAATTGCTTTATCATGTAAAAGGGCATGTTTTGATTAAAAACCTATTTTGAATTTTAAAAAGAAAATTGGAATATTTTAAATGGGAGAATGGGATGAATGGTATTTTAAGTAGTATTAAAATAAATTTCACATCATTGTTTTTATTATAGCATATGGAAGAATAGGTAGTTAGTGATTTATTTGGACAACACTCTATGATTTACAACAATAAAAATACATATATAGAAGTCACATCCCTGATGGGATGGTGATAAGTCCTCTTTGAGTAGTGCCAAAGGGATGTGTGTACACATAATTTTGTGAAAACTATTTTAGTGTGTGGAGTCCCATATCTTGGAACTATCAAACCTTTTTCAAGATGACTGTGTTGCTCACTTTTTTTTATTTTAAATATATATATGCCAATATTTTTATAAACTCATTACAATGCCTTATGAATTTATAAAAACTTTTTTGTATAAAATGTTTATTAATTAATTTATTTAAAATATTTCCATCATTTGAAATGTAAAGCACAATTTTTTTAAATATGATTTGAAATGTCATGCCTATTTATTTAAAATTGAAATATTTATTTATTTATTTAAATATTGTAATCTTTTATGGAATCATTGGTGAGACCCTACTGATATTTTAGCTCAAACCCTACTTGTTCCTTTGGGTGTTTGTACATTATCTTCTTCAAGGTTTGAATAAGGGTAAGTTGCCACTTGTAGGTGGTAGTAGTTGTTGATCCTTGGGCTTGGAGAGTTGTTTCCATTGGTAATTGGATTTTTATCCTGTTTTATGGTGCTTTTCTATAGTACTTTGGGATTTTTATGCCTATTTGACTTAAATTATAGTTCTCCCTATGGAGTTTATTTTATATGCATACTGACTTTTTTATATTGCTTCCGTAATGTTTGTGGAAAATTCATTCCCATCTTCTTTTAGTATGGTGTAAAGTGCTAGTCGCCAACCTGTGGGGATCGGGAATGCCCTTTAGGCCATGTTAGATCTGATATGGGAATCAAGGTATTAGGGTGTCTATACCAGTTCATGACAAAGTGGTATTAGAGATCTAGGTTGAGATTCTTATCTTGATGTTGGTATGTAGTGTTGTAATCTTTTGGGGGCTTAGGAGTTATTTTTGACTAAGAATCTATCTAGATATCACTACAATGAACCTTAATTCACCACGGGTGGTTTGGGAAATATGTATTAAGGATTAGTTCTAGTCTTTTCCCTATTTTTGATTTGGATAGATTGAAATCAAAATCTTATTTTTCTATTTGTTGTGATTAATTTCCCTTGTTACTCTATTTGAGTGTTAATCTGATGTATTAAATATTTTTTATTAATGTTTTGTAGCATTATGCCTCTGAGAAGACATGGGAATTGGATATAGGATGAATCTTCTGATGAACCTCAGTGAGAAAACCCTCTCATGGGCCTGACTTTGGTTAAGGTGATTGTTCATATTTTCCAAGCTTTGGTAAAGGCACCACCAGTTCCTAGTCATCCTCCAACTATGAAACCTTGGAGAAATGTTCTCTGGGATCATTCTAAGGAGTTCCTTTTCTAGAATACACTAGCATTTAAAAGTCTCTAATGATTCTCAATAGGCTGAGGAATAGTTGAGTAGAATGGAATGTTTGTTTGAGTAATTGGAGACACATGATGAAATCAAGTTGAATTGTGACACCTTCGTACTGGAAGTATTGAGCAAGATATGGTGGGAAATGATGGTGATGTTGAATAAGTATGAGTTCTTAGAGTGGAAAGACCTCAAGTCTCTTTTCACTAACTAGTTCTATCCAGATTTGATGGTGTTGACCAAGGCTATTGAGTTTTTCAAGCTCGAGTAGGCTGAAAAGACTGTGACGAAGTATGAAAACTATTTTACTGAGATGGTGTAGTTTTCCCCTAAAATATTATCAAATGAGAAAATAAAGACTCAAAAATTATATTTGGTACTTTGATATGATATTTGTTCTCAATTTTTCTTAATTAAGTTTCCCTCTTATGCTGATGTGTAAGATAGTGCATTGATGGTCGAAATTGACCTAGCTGGAAAGTCAGGGTTGGTGGGAGTTCCTTTTTCTCCCAGTGGTAGTGTGAATTCCTCTAAAGGAAAAAAGTAAGTGTGATTATTCTAATGGTGATTTTTGTAATAGGATTTTTATAGACCTCCTACAATTACTTGTAGAGGTCCTTTGATTTTCTACCAGTGTGGAAAGCCTAAAATTCTAAGTGGGTTTCAATGAGGCAACCAATATTTTTGACCCCTATGGATGCTCGGGTTACCTATAGAAGTTATTCCATGTCATTTTTACTCCTCATAGTGGCACAAGATCATCAGCGCCTGTTAAAACTATAGTGAAATTAGTTGCTTCATGAGAAAATGATTTCTATCTAGAGCCATCCGAAATGAAACTTATTCACACAGTGGAAGAGTCTCTAGAGGAAGTGGATATGGGTCCAGTTACTCTGATAGGTACCATAACTATAAATTCATCATTAGTGAATTCATTATTTGATATTGGTGTATCTTATTTGTTTATTTCAACCTGTATTGTTAATTTTCTAAATCTTCCTATGAATCTTTTTTATTATGTGATGGATATTACTAAACCCCTTGGAATGAAGATAGAGTAGGTTCATTGTAGTCATGTCTATGTTTTCTCATTACCATATTCTGAACTTGTTTGGAGTTTTCTGGTTCTCGACATGAAACCTGTTGACATCATATTCAAGATGGATTGGATCATTTCCAATAAATCATAGATTGATTGTTATCTTTGATGGTTCTCCTTTAAAACACCCTATGGGGTGTGTCTTATCTTTCAAGGAGAGTTGGACATAAGTTTGAGTAGATTAATACCTTATTATCTAGAGTTAGTGAAAGTAATATCAGTTTTTCCTTTTGATCTAGAGTGATAATCCTTGAGCATTGATCTCCCTCTAGTTGTCGTTGAGTTTCCTGACATTTTTCCTTCTCACTTTTCTAGGTTTCATCCAGTAAGGGAGGTATAGTTTTCTATTGATTTAGTGTCTGGTACTCAATAATTATATATTCCTTATTACAAAATAGAACTAGCTGAAATGAAATATTTGAAGACTCGATTGGATGATATTTTAGAGTAATCATTTATATGCCCAATTGTGTCACCTTGGGTGATACCGGTTATCTTTTCTAATAAATTTGATGGTTCACTTCACCTTTGTGTTGATTACCAAAAACTCAATAGAGTCGCAGTAAAGAAAAAGCATCTATTTTCATGGATTGATGATTTTTTTGATCAGTTGAAAGGGTAAAATTGGTTTTAAAATAATGATCTTTGATCTGGTTACCATCAATTGAGAATAAAAGAATATAACATTCATAAAAATACCTTTCGGAATAGGTATGGCCATTATTAGTACCTTTTCATGACTTTTAGTCTAATCAATGCTCCTACAGTCATTATGGATTTAATGAACAGTATTTTCCAAAAGTATCTTGATACCTTTATGGTTGTATTTTTGGATGATATCCTTGTTTACTCTAAGTCCAAGGAGGATCATGTGCATCATCTGAGAGCAATTCTATAATTTTTGAGAAACCACCAAATTTATTCTAAGCTTTCAAAATTTGATTTATGGATTAGATAAGTGAATTTATTGGGACATGTGGTGTTAGAACATGGTGTATCAGTTGATCCTGAGAAGGTGATGGTTGTTATGACATGGTAACAACCCTGAAATGTTTTCAAGATTTAGAGATTCTTGGGTTTAACTGGGTATTATCGCTTGTTTTTTAAGAACTTATCTAAGTTATCTTCTCTAATGACTTCTCTAACTTGAAAGGCAGTAAATTTTTCTTAAGATGAAAATTTTTAGAGTTATTTTTTTGTTCTAAAACATCTTTTTACTACTACATCGGTTTTGACTCTACCAGAGGTCGGGCAGGGCTATGTGGTCGTCTATGATGCATCTAGTTCAAGTTTGGTATGTGTTCTTATGTAGAGTGATCATTTCATTTATTATGGCTCTCATTAGCTTAGGAAAAAAGATAAGAACTACCCGACCCATGAACTTGAACTCATATTTATGATGTATGTGCTTAAGAGTTGGCAACATTACCTTTTTGGAGAAAGGTTTACCATTTTTTTAGACCATAAAATCTTGAGTTACTAAAAAATATTTGAATCTTCACCACAGTAATTGGGTGGAATACCCTCAATCATATAACTTTGACATCACCTATACTCCATATAAAGGGAATTTCATCATAGATTCTTTGAGTAGGAAACTTCCAAACCAATCCACGAAAGAATCTTCGTAAGATTGGAACTTTATGGCTCTTTTTTAACAGTTGAATATGGGAGTTTGGGAATCATGGGTTGAGGTTTCCTTGGCCAGTGCTCAGTTGATATCCACTATTCTTGAGATGATAATTCTGGAAGAACAACTTGTTGATGAGTTCCATATAATTAGAGACTCTATTTATGGTTGGGATACCATACCTAAATGGTCATTCTCCATTGAGGTCATGCTATGATATCAGAATAATGTTGTTGTACTGTTAGCAGTAAGGAAATATATGATATAGGATTTCCATAATTCCTAGTGGGTTGTACACCCAAGAACCACTAAGATGTTCTATGACATGTGGCATATATTCTAGTGGCTTGGTATGAGACAAGGCATTTCTTAATTTGTCTCTCATTGTTATATGTGTCATTAGGTATAGGAAAAGCACCAGAAACCTTCAGGTTTGCTTCAACCACTTCTAGTACCAACATGGAAGTTGAATGAGATATCTATGGAATTTTTGGTTGGGTTTCTATGTACCTAGAGAAAGAAGAATTTGATATAGGTTGTGATTGATTGGATAACTAAATCGGATCACTTTATACCTATTCGTGATACTACCAAAGTTGAATATTTGGAAATATATATATGAAATAAATTTTTTGGTTGCATGAATTTCCATTTATTATAGTCTCTGATAGGGATCCTCAGTTTACATATCACTTTTGGAGAGGACTTTAGGAGGAACTAAGATATTAGGTCCATTTGAGTATGGCATACCATCCATATTTGGATAGCCAGACATAAAGAGCTATACATATTCTTGAGGATACATTCTACAATTTTTCTATCAACTTTGGTGGGACTTGAGAGGACCATCTGGGGCTGGTTGAGTTTTCTTATAAGAATAATTACTATTCCATGATCATAATGGATCCTTTGGAGGAATTTTATGGATGTCCTTGTAGATATATATTGTTTTTTTCAAAGATTAGTGAAAGTTCCTTGGTTTGACCATGTTTGGTTTAAGAGAAAATTGAGAAGATTTAGTTGATTTGTCAGATAATATTGATAATATAGAGTCAATATAAGTCTTATGTTGATAATCTTCATAGACCATTGGAATTTTCAGTTAGTTACTTGGTTTTCATGAAAGTTTCACCTCAGTTAGGTCATCGACAGCTTGGGAAGAAAGAGAAACTTGCTCCTCACTTTGTGGGTCCTTTTGAGGTTGTTGAGAAGTTGGGTAAGGTTGATTGTCATTTAGCACTTCCACCATAGGTAATGTCAATACATAAATTGTTCCATGTATCGTATCTCTAAAAGTATCTATCTGATCCATCTCATGTTCTGAGCTGGAGTGATCTTGAGGTTGAACTTGATTCATCAGTGATTGAATGTCTAGTTAGGATAGTTGATTCTAAAACCAAGGTACTTTATCAGAGGATGATACATTTGGTTCGAGTGTTATGGTAGCATGGTTTTGATTCTCATGAGACATGGGAGAGTGAGTCACTAATGAGAGAGCAGTGGCCTCATCTTTTTGACATAGAATCTTCTTAGTAATCCTTCTAAGGATATAATGTTTCTATGGTGTGGGGTTGTAGCATTTTGTTATTGTTTTCTAGATAAAACTGTGAAAACTGGGGCATTGAGGTTTTGCACGGTTAAAGCACTGTTTGATGAGCTATGCACCCTCGTAGGAGAAACCATGCAACCCCATTAAAAGGGGAGCACTGTTAGGGTGCATGGTTTGCCTCACCGTACAGACCTATAAAGTTAATCATGCATACGGAATTTTTAAATCCATTTTATTTAAATTCCCAAAACCCTTGTTTAAGGTGCTCGATGGACCTATTTTGACCCCTAGAATTTTCTTCTTCTAAGGTAGATCCCAAGAGGTGATTTTTTCCCCTCTACACCCTTCCAGAAGCAAATTTAAGCTAGGATAACAACATTAAATCTTCTCCCAGTAGGTTTCCTCTTCTCGTTCCCTTTATCCCACTCTCTCTCCTTTCCTCCCTAGGGTTTCTTATATCTCCATGTTGTTGTATAATTTAATATGCACTATTTTATATCAAGAATCTATTATTGATTCTTGAATATGTGTTGGAGTTTCTCGCTTAGGGATTGGTGTTTTGAGATCCCATGAACCTGGGGTAGGTGGTTCCGTCATGATAGCCAGTTTTCATAAACCCTAAATTTCTTGATTTAAATTCAATAATTTTATTTAAATGAAATTACTCAATATAAATAAAATTGATTTACATTTGTTGATTAAAAACACAATTCCATTGAATTGGGGTCTTGAAATTGAATTTGTAATGAAATTGGCAAGACCCCCAATTACATTGAATTCAGGTGTAATTGTGGAATTGATGGAGTTTTGTGAAATTTAAATTGTTGGATTTAAATTGTGAAATTGAATTTTATGGAATTGATTTCAAATTGGTATTTGGGAAAAAATGTATTAAAATGATTTTGATATAAACCCATTGGTTTTATCACGAAAAAGGGTGTGTTTTGATTAAAAACTCGTTTTGATTTTTAAATGGAAAATTGGAATATTTGAAATGGGAGAATGGGATGAATTGTATTTTAAGTAGTCTTAAAATAAATTTTTCAATTTTTTGTTATTAGATCACATGAAATCCTTGGTGGTTAGTGAGTTATTGGGACAACACTCTATGATTTACAACACTAACAATACATATGCAGTAGTCACATACTCGATGGGATGGTGAAAATTACTCTTTGATCAGTGCCAAATGGATGTGTGTACACATAATTTCATGAAAACTATTTGAGTGTGTGGATTCCCATAGCCTGGATGTCACAACCCGTCCTCGGGGCACGTGCCATGACTACCCCAAGCCTGCCTTCCATAGGCCAGGGGCTGGCGACTAGCACCAAGGCATAAATCCCGGTAAAAAGGGAAGGCATTGCCTTTGTAAAGTAAACAAACACCACAGAGCAAGCAAGCAGTAGAAGTAAACACTAAGTAAAAAACTGAGTACAACAGTAAGTGCGGAAAAGTAAGTGGTCCAGTATACAAACCCAAACTGAAAGTAAAGTACAACTGGAAGGGAAAATAGCAACTGAAAAGCAAAGCCGCAACGTCAAGCTATCCACTGGAAATCCCACTTGAAGGATGGGTACAGATAGCCTCTACTGCTCCTCGGGTCCAGCCGACTTCTCCGAGTACGTCCCGCCCAGTGGTCCACCACCAGGTACCATCCTGCTCCGCAAGCCTCAACCACGATCAGCGATGTCCGTCGTCTGCAACCAACACAACATAGTGCAGGCATAGCCCGTGCAGGGGTGAGTATAAGCTACTCAGTAGGGACCCCGAGACCCCCGAAGGTCTCCCAGAATCCACAAAGGATAATCCACAAAGGAAAGATACAATCACAAAGTAACATTCGACACTGCTTAGGTATATGCCCATACATATACCTAAGTCATCAATCCCAATACGCTCCAACATCTGAGCCCAAGTACAACCCAGTCCACACAGGAAAGAAAAACGTAATCCACACAGGATAGCACAACACAATCCACATAGGAAAGCAAAACATAATCCACACAGGATAGCACAACACAATCCACATAGGAAAGAAAAACAGGATTTCAGCTCACACATGTATACTTCTTCGTATGATGATAGAGATGATCAGATATTTCCACTGATTCATCTAAGTCATCGGACCCACAAAGGATTGATAGGTACTAACCCCCACAATGACCCACAAAGGATCTGACCCACAAAGGATCGATAGGTAACTAACCCCCGCAAAGACCCACATAGGATCGGACCCACACAGGATCTGTAGGCGCTGGCTCACACAGAACCGCTAAGCGCTGACCCACACAGGATCGGACCCACACTGAATCGGTAGCACTGATCCACGTAGGATCGCTGAGTGTTGTAGTCGTCGCCGTCGAATCCACTGAGGATCTCTGTACAGTCGTCGTCGTCGTCACAGTCGCAACGTAGCCAGCTCTAGGGTTCCGGCACACAGCAAGCTCATTCGGGAGGGTCCACTCCACGAGCCGAGATTCTGTTACATCAACTGACACAAAGTTCGAAGTTGATGTATCCAAAAGTTCCATATCGTCAACAGGAACTCAACGTCGCAGACGGCGCGTCAATCGGACGCCCGGTCTGAGAGTTATTGGCTTTTTCGTCCCAGGGGCCCGGTTGGTTTTTAAGTCAAAACCAACCCGACCGTACTCCACCTGCGTCCAAACCTCAGACTGAGTAAGCCAAAAGATCCGTCTCACTAAGAGGAATCCAACAAAGTCGACGGCACGTCAATCGGACGTCCGGAGATCAAGATATGAGTGTTTCCGCTCCGAGGGCCCGGTTGGTTTCGTGTACGAACCAACTCGGCCAAACCCAAAGTATTCTGAAACCTTGAGTGTGATATACCGAAACGACCGTCTCGATCTAAGGACCGCATCGCAACTGACGGTGCGTCGATCGGAGACCCGTAGCACAAGTTATGGGCGACTGGCTGGAAGATATTCGGTATTAAGGGGTTTGGGCCCGGTCCGACCCGGCCCGATACCCCCAGGGTCGGCCCGAACCGGGTCCGGGTCCAGTCCGTTTGAGCGCGGCCTGGCCCAACCCAGCCTGGGCGCGGCGGGCTGGGCGCGCTGGCCAGGCGCTCGGCCAAACGGTCGAGCCGTTGAGGAGGGGGGCGCTTGCCCCCCTGGTTTGTAACCGTGGCCCCCCTTAATGGGGGCCGCTCAGCTGGCCGGCCGGGGTTTTGAACCCCCGGCTTTCCCTTGTCTGGTCGGCCCGCCCCGGTTCGGGTCGACCCGGTGCGGGCCGACCCTGGGGGTATCGGGTCGGGTCGGACCGGGCTCGAACCCCTTAATACTGAATATCTTCCGGTTGGTCGCCCATAACTTGTGCTACGGGCCTCCGATCGACGCACCGTCAGTTGCGATGTGATCCTTGGATCGAGACGGTCATTTCGGTATATTGCACTCAAGGTTTCGGAATACTTTGGGTTCGGCCGAGTTGGTTCGTACACGAAACCTACCGGGCCCTCGGAGCGGAAACGCTCATATCTTGAGCTCCGGACGTCCGATTGACATGTCGTCGACTTTGTTGGATTCCTCTTAGGGAGACGGATCTTTTGGCTTACTCCGCCCAAGGTTTGGATGCAGATGGAGTACGGTCAGGTTGGTTTTGTCTTAAAAACCAACCGGGCCCCTAGGACGAAAAAGCCAATAACTCTCAGACCGGGCGTCCGATTGACTTGTCGTCTGCAATGTTGAGTTCCTGTTGACGATACGGAACTTTTGGATACATCAAATCCGTACTTTGTGTTAGTTGATGTAACAGCCTCTCGGCTCGTGGAGCGGACCCTTCCGCGACGTCTCCTTCTGCGACGTCTTCTTCCGTGACGTCTCTTTCCTCGACGGATAATCCGCGACGAATCCTCATTCGAAGAATATCCATACAAGCTACGCTCAAGGTAGGGGATTTAATTATTTTGTTCGTGATTACTACCTTGATGTTCTTCGTGTAATATGACCTTTGTCACGACCCACTTCCTCGGGCCATGAACCTTGTCATCCAACCTCAGGGGTCTCCTGTAATACCTTGGTTGACTTTCCAACACACCATAGGCTATTACTCACAAGGGTCGCTTATCAGACTAATGACTATCCCCATAGGTCAACACATGTTCTTTCAGTGTGTTTTGTCCTCACTCACACACACCCTGGGAAACTTTCCAGAAGGTCACCCATCCTGATTACTACTCCAGGCCAAGCATGCTTAACTGTGGAGTTCTAACCAGGTAGGCTCCTGAAAAGAAAGGTGCACCTTGTTGACATAGGTAGTAACATTTAGCCTTTTCAGTCTCACTTTTCCAGGGGTGTTACATTATCCACCCCTTTAAAGCACAACGCCCTCGTTGTGGACCCCAAGCCTCAAACCCAGGCAGTGCCTATGCACTTCCGGCTGGGTATTGCCTCTGATACCATTTGTCACGACCCACTTCCCCGGGCCATGAACCTTGTAATCCAACCTCATGGGTCTCCTGTAATACCTTGGTTGACTTCCCAACACACCATAGGTTATTACTCACAGGGGTCGCTTATCAGACTAATGACTATCCCCATAGGTCAACACATGTTCTTTCAGTGTGTTTTGTCCTCACTCACACACACCCTGGGAAACTTCCCAGAAGGTCACACATCCTGATTACTACTTCAGGCCAAGCATGCTTAACTGTGGAGTTCTAACCAGGTAGGCTCTTAAAAAGAAAGGTGCACCTTGTTGACATGGGTAGTAACATTTAGCCTTTTAAGTCTCACTTTTCCAGGGGTGTTACACTGGAACTATCATACCTTCTGGTAGATGACCATGTTGCTCAATTTTTTGTATTTGAAATATATATGTGTGTGTGTGTGTGTGTCAATGTTTTTTGTAAATTTTTTACCATGATTGTGAATTTATTTAAACAATTTTATATAAAATTTTTATTAAGCCATTTTTTTTAAGTTTTTCCATAATTTGAAATGTAAAGCACGATTTTTTTAAATATGATTTGAAATTCCATTCCTGTTTATTTAAAATTGAAATATTTATTTGGTTAATTAAATGTTTCAATATTTTATGGAATCCTTAGTGAGACCCTACTGGGATTTTAGGTCACACGCCTCATGTGCCTTCAGGTGTTTGTAGATTATCTTCTTCTTGGTTCAAGCAAGGGTAAGGTACCGCTTGGAGGTGGTAGTAGCTATTGATACTTGGTCTTGGAGAGTTGCGTCCATTGGAACATGGGTTTTTATCATATTTTCCTATTATTTTCTATAGTAATTTAGGCAGTTTATGGCTATTTGAATTCTGGTATATTTCTCCCTGTGGAGTTTCTTTTGTATGTATCCTTACTTTTTTATCTTGATTCTATAATTTTTGTGGAAAATTCATTCCCATATTCTTTTTTAATGATGCCAGGTGCTAGTCACCAACCCATGGGGATTGAGAATTCCCTTCAGGCCTTGTTAGTATTGGTCTAGGCATCAGGGTACCAGGGTGTCTAGTTTAGTTCATTAAAACTTGTATTACAAGAAAATACATATAGACCTTAATATAATTAGACTAAAGAAACAAATAGTCATGATTAGTTTAAAAAAAAGATGTGTTTTTAACTAATTTTATGTGGGAAATTTTATGTGCTCATACATTATATGAATGACATGTGATGTACCCATCGACTTGGTTACTCTATTTCTAAGAATCAATAAATGATGATAGGTCTATTCTAGATTGACATGTTCTGTGTCTAGTGGTCATGTGATGTCATGGAAAAAGGGATTATATAGGCATACATGAAAATCATATGATGAATATTGTGTTTCACATGTTCATATAGAGATATTAGTATATTCTATAGAGATAACAGCAGGGCCCTTGGAAGCTTGAGTAGCACCGATGATTTTTTAGAGGCCAGTCTTTGCTTACATTTATGAAATTCTTATTTCATAATTTTTTTCAAAACTGATAAGGCTTGAAGGGTCACACGGTTAGTCACTTGGATAAGGATAAAAATTTGGACAAAGTGTTTTTTCAAAATGAAGAGAGTTTAATGAAAAATATATCTAAAATAGTTTGGATGGATTCACAAATATCTGTTAAAGTTTTTATAAATTCCTTATGGGATTTTTGTGAAAGTGGTAGATTTTCATATCTGCACTAAAATTTATATATTCATGGGATACATGTACACATGAATATGATGCATGATACACACACACACATACACACACACACACACACACATATATATATATATATATATATTATATTATATATATAGTGTACATTTATTAATGTGTAAGATGCACGTATTTCTCATGCATGTGATGCATGAATATAATATGTGTGTGTGTGTATATATATATATATTACTCATTTTCTCCCAAATAGTTTATTCATCAATCCATTATGAATGGATTAAAGACTTAACATTAAATTCATTGAAAACATTCAATGAATTTCACCCAACAAAAAAATCATATGATGTATTGTGAATAAGAGGATCCTTGGGCTTCGCCTATTTGAGAGATTGAGATCATCTCCTATTTTGTGTATATAGTGTGTTGTGTATGGGAATCGTCTAAAATATATTCCTCCTAAAACTTTGTTTATCTCAATTGAGAAGGTGCTAGAACCCCTTTGAATATCGGTTATCCAATCAATATTATCATGAATCCATTGTCCGGGTGACTCCCTCAGAGGTAGGGTGCTTATGTTCACTACTCCTCGTGATCATCCTCAAACATTCTCCACAAAAAGAAGATCAAAGTTTTTTCTATATGAGAAATCTAGGTAATCTATTTTATAATATTATTTACGAGTAAATTTCTTGAAGATATATCTCATGTGTTTTAGGTTGTCTTTCACTATATATGATCATTTTATGGTCATACAAAACCCATTAGTTTTCAATGTGGTTCTTTAGATCATAAGAAAAAAGAATGTATGGCACCATCTTAGAATTACCACAATTTTAGAAATATGGGAAATATCAAGAATTATTGTAATTATCATCCAAATTAAATCGAATAGAATGAATCTATTGTATCTTAGGCCTCTCATGCTCAACCAGGACAATCACATAAAAACAATTATCACACCAAGATTCAAGAAACTCAGGATAATTCCAAAAAAACATCAGTATTCCAACAGACCCCACCATGTCAGGGAATCAGGGATTACCCAGGGGAATCGATAGAAAATAGTATAGAGATGAGAAGGTAATAATGAGTGAACAACTGGGTCCCTCGATAGTGCATAGTTCCAATCTTCTCAACTCCACTTTAATGAATGTCTTGTTTGATACTGGTGCATCTCAATATTTTGTTGCTTCTCATATGATAAATAAATTGGGTTTGCATATGCAAATGATGTTTTGTGTTCTAAGCATCAATACACCTCTCTTGAACATTATCATACTGCCAAAACATGTAAACCAATGGGATGGTCCATCCACATAGGTTCATCTCCTTGTTATCCTAGATTTCCACAGGGTTCTCCACAAAGGTGGATCCACCCTCGATCTAAAACTCATCCTAGTTGATAATATACGTCGATTCATGAATATATATCCTCATCTGAAACATGTGTAGTATTCATGAACCCACTCCAACTGTGGGGGAAAGGAGGTAAAAAAACTCACCAACCCTTTGAAAGATCTTGAAGATCCCAATGAACCTCAGGGATAGCTTTCCTCCCTGTCTAAACCTCTGTAATCCTCATAGTGGGGAGAATCTCTGGAAATTGTGTTCTACCTACTTAAACTCCAAGGGTCTATAATGGTGATATTCATAAGATTTTTTTTTCTTTGGGTCATCCTCATTTTCTCACGGATGACATGGACCATATCCATCATCACCTACACCATCTCTGTATCCACAAGATATGTCTCAATGATCTCTTTACTTAACAAGGGTGACTAGTAGGGTCCCCCGTATAGGTCCTCAAAAGGTTCCATACTGATAGTAGAGTGGTGGTTGTTGTTGTATGTAGTCTTTACCAAGGTAAAATGATCCTCCTAGATGAGGATGAAGTCTAACATACAATCCCTCAACATATCCTCCAATACCTAGATAGTTCACTAAGTCTGTCCATCTTTCTGGGGGTGAAAGGGTATACTCATCCTCATCTGGGTCCCTAATGCCTCCTGTAGGCCTCTCTATAATCGTGACATGAAATTCACATCATGATCGGAGACAATCATTGAGGGATCATCATAAAGGAGAACAATATCCCATACATAAAACTACATCAAACTCTTCACTGAACTCTGCTCCCTAATAGTAAGGAAGTGTGACAACTTCGTGATTCATACAATGATCACCCAGATGGCGTTATGGATCTTCATTTTCCATGGAAACCCTATAATAAAGTCCATGGATATGTCATCCAACTTCCACTCTGGGATCCTAAGGGGATAC
Organism: Viscum album; assembly: GCA_963277665.1. NCBI lineage: Eukaryota > Viridiplantae > Streptophyta > Magnoliopsida > Santalales > Viscaceae > Viscum > Viscum album. Next base: position 694,725,279 of record OY728145.1, read on the forward strand.
AACAAACTTGATAGAACCTAGTGATCAACCTTCACCTACTAACAAGTGAGGCATCGAGAGATGACCTCAACAAAACTTCATCTCATGATGGGCCACCAAAACTACCATTTAAGGTCTCTATACATATTCCCTACATTAGGATATACATACAAAGGATAAGTGTGGAACTCTTTCATCACCTCCTCTCGCATCATTACTAGAACCACAATCTATCCTTGAAAAAATATGACATGATTCCATCCTTCAGAATATTCATCTAGTGAATCCTCTATAGATATCTAGTCACACAAGACCTCACAGTCGATGTCTCCCAACTGGAAATCTCTCACATAATCAAGAAGTAGAGGAGTCAACACTATCAATTGAAGAAAAATTACACCCTTATACTCTTCTAGGGTCATCTGTATGGAATAAAACTACTCAGAATCCTCTTACACCAAGCAAGCCTAAGAATTCCTACTGAGGGAATCTACTACTACATTTTTCTTCCCTATAGTATAGACTATCCCAAAGTTGTAGTCTTGTAGGAACTCTAACCAACACCACTGTCTCGGGTTCAAATCTATCTATGTGAAGGCAACCTGAGACTATGATGGCCTGTGTAAACTAAAAAGTTCTCTCCTAGAAGATAGTGTCTCCACATCCTCAGGGTGAAGAATACCACTTTCGGCTCTAGGTCGAGATTCATGTAGATCTGATTGTGGGGTCTCAACTGCCTTTACCCGTATGCATTAACTTCCTACCACTACAAAAATACATAGTTGAGCTCAACTCCTAATTCATGATAATACACTACAAAATCTATGCCTTACTCTGTAGTCTCAACACCAGATCACTCTTTAGCGTCAGCCTCAACACCTTGAAGGCCCTCTGGCACTATTCCATCCAGGTAAAACGATTCCCTTTCTATGTTAGGGTGGTCAAAAGGGATGAAATCCTAGAAAAGTCTGCTACAAACCTCTAGTAGTACCCTAACAGTCCAATAAAACTCTTCACCTCTGACATGATCTTGGGTGGTTCCCAAGAAATTATTATATCAATCTTTGATGGGTCCATGGATAAACCATGCTCCAAAATTAAATTCCCTAAAAAGTGAACCTCATGAATCCAGAATTTGTACTTTGATATATTTCCATAATATTGGTGATCTCAAAGAAAGTCTATAACCATCCACAAGTTCTCCATATGATCCTCCTATAATGCAGAGTAGATGAGTATGTTGTCGATGAAGATGACCACAAATTGGTCCAATTACGGCAAGAATATTTAGTTCATCAAATATGTAAACATGTTGGGAGAATTCATCACAAAAAAGGGAATCACTAGGAACTCATAGTGACTATAGTAACATCAGAATGCCCTCTTTGAAATATCAGTCACACAAACCATAAACTGATGATAGTTGGACTGGAGATCGATCTTCAAGAACCATATTATGTATCACAACTGGTCAAAGAGGTATTCAATCCTCAGAAATGGGTACTTTTTCTTTATTGTGGCCTAGTTTAGGTGATGATAATCCATTCAAAGACACAATCTCTCATCCAAATTTTTTACAAAAAAAATGGAACTTCCTAGGGGGACAGACTAGGCCTAAAAAACCCTTCTCTAGAAGGTCCTCCAACTACAACCGTAGCTCTTGAATCTCAATAGGGTCCATCAGATATTCCATAGAATATATTTGAGTGGTTTCATAATTCATGTCAAAGAAAAACTCCATCTCCTACCTCAGAGGTAGTCCCAAAACATCCTTGGGGAATACATCCATATAATCCTACACAACTGAATAAATCTAAATGTCTAAATAGAATATTTTACCAAGGTATATACTCTCCAATTGATGGGTGATGGGTTTCATCCTCCTTCTCACAGAACCCACTCATCCCACCATGAGATCTCTCTCAACCATAAAGGTTAATCTCATCCCATCAGTGCGAAGGTATTTGAATCATCTATAGTGAAACTCAATTTGGTTTTGGACTAAGGAAAACAAATCCATACCTAAGATGATGTCATAGGGTTACATTATGATGACCAAAAGTTCCCACATGAACCTCTCTCCACCAAGATATAGCTCACACTGCCATTAGATAAATAATACAGAAGAAGCATTCCCTATAGGAACCTCAAGACAAAACTATTGGTCTAGTGCCACAAATGGGCACTCTAACTCTTGATCCAGGAGTATAGAGATGAAGGAATGACTCAAAACTGTGTCTACTAACACTGAATAACAAGTATAAAACACACATATCATACATCTGATCATCACATGCACTATGGGGTCATAAGACTCCATATCCTACAGATGTCTGCATCCCTGATCGCTAGCTCCTTGAGCCTAATGTGGGCCACCTAGTGGTGTTGGTGGAAGACTATCATAGTTTTTTCCACCACCCATAGATCCTCCTCCTCCTCTTCCAACTCCAACTCCTTGGGGGACCTCTCTTCCCTATCATGGGAGATCTATTATCATGGTGTTGTCTCTACCATGTTATTCTATCATCTATCTTTCGGTGCTCCTCAACACATTTGGTCAAGCAGTCACATGCTATTTGACCTCACCCATTACATAAAAAGAACCACCCCTCTCTGGGATTCCTCGATGGTCTTCTTTATCCCTATTCCACACAACCATGCATCTGAGTATGATCATGATAGGATCTCTTATACTGACATCCTGCCAAATGGTGCCTACTATCTACTTCAGACAAATTAGCTATGTGACACCCACTACCAGCTCCAGTTTCCTGGTGTCCCTCTAATAGAAATTTCACTGTCATTAGTGTTTTCTCTAACACCCAAACATAGATAGGAATTCACAAGGTCACTATACTAGAACAGATCACTCTATGAATTCCCTGCTCAAACTTTTCTTCTCGGAAGTATACTTCCCAAATAATTCCAAGGGAGTAGCATGTAAGGTCTGTGAACCTCGAAGTGTACTCAGCCATTGTCACCCCTCCCTACTGCATATCTAGAATCTATTAAATACAAACTAAGCACAAACAATATGGGTAGTACTCATCATGAAATAACTAATGTAAGTCAGACCACGAGAGTTTCGACTCATCATGTATCTAGGTAACAAGACTCCACCATCACCCAACTACTCCATAGAAAAGGATAGTTTCCAGTGCAACCACCTTATTGGTCAGTGTATGCTGGTATGATCTGTTGCTCAATAGGTGGATTTGCTTCTACCTACCCACATAGAGGAAGAATCTCATGGGATGGACCCTGAATTGATGCCTCATCACTCATCAGATCATCCTCATTATCTAGAGTTGGTATCATGGTTGGTTGTCATCGTAGAGGTATCCTAAAAATTATCAAGACATACCATGATAAGATGAGAACATATATATATATATATATATACAATGGGGATATAACTCAAGAAGGATATTCAAAGAATCAATCATATATGATTCATGTACCATTAATCCCTATAACCAATGTCTTGGTATGCCAAGTCGATAAGCAGGTAGTCATAATCTTAGCGAATGGATACGTTGGTCGCCCATACCATCATTGGATTCCCTAGCCTGAGAGTTTCACTCAATACATTTTTACATTGTTGAACTAATCACAACCAAATCCTTGTAAGGGGAATACTCCAAAAAATATCCCAAGGAATAAACTTCTCTAATACCAATCAATAAAAACCTGACCTTAACCAAGGCTTGAGCCACAACTACCCCAAACCCACCTCCATAGGCCAGGGGTGGTGACAAGTGCTGAAAGGCATATCTTAAATGGGAGACCTTTTCCTAATGTACCTATATGCACACACTCAACCATATCAATGGAGATGTGTATAGGAATAATAATAAAATGATGTAATAGATATAAAGTAAACCAAACATGCAAAACCTCTAGGGTGTATAAGAGTACAACAATCTCAAATGAAAAGTGAAGGGGTAAAAAACACACCCCACTAGAAATATGTCCCAACATGAAAAAAAAAATATAAAGTAAACTATTGATAGATCCCAACCCCCGATCAACAAGCTATGACCATCTCACATAGTCCACAACACCAAGTATCCCTAAGCTTCTCTGAAGTCACCATTGACTTGTTTTTCATTTGCAAGAGACATGACATGTTTGGGAAAATACCATGCAAGGGTGAGTATATACATACCTAGTAGGACTCTCTAAAATATTAAGGGGGTAGTAAGAGATATAAAAATGATATAAATATAGTAGATAGTAAACAGGATGTAGCTCAACCCAAAGAAATAGAAAGAGTAACCTCGCCCAAGAATAAGGGGATCAACACGGTGTGTGGATGGACTACACGTCAATCCTCTTCCACCCATAGCATGAGAGTAACCTCATCCAACCATGATAAGCTAAACACTGAAAGCACGTGACATACCCCACACATATTCACAACCCATGGCAGAAGAGTAACTAAATACAAAGGTATAGATACAAATGTATATACATATTCTTAGTGAAAGAATCCAAAATGAGAGAGTAACGAGGTCTCCATCTCATAGACCAAGCTAGGAAGAGTATCCAATAGTTCTAAAAGTCCAACAATTATTTCTAGTATCTCACACATCTACCCTTTAGAAACCATTCAATTCAATCCATGCCACATCATTGTGCCAGACAGTCGAGGGGTCACAATCTCTAAGTAGAGGACTCATACCCTCATACAATATGAGGGTTCCTCTTAGTGGATAGATAAAGGACTTATACCCTATTCCAATAGGAGGGTTCCACTTTAATATTCAATATATGGCCCATGGCCTTCTCAGTAGGAGGGTTCCACTTTGATGGTAGAGGACCCATGCCCATCCAAGTTGGAGGGTTCCACTCTAGAATTCGATAGTGGACATATTCCCTATTCCAATAGGGGGGGTTCTATTCTAATGGTAGAGGACCCATGCCTAGATTTTATGGAGGGTTCAAATCCAAGATTCTGTAGAGGAACCAAGTCCATCCAAACTAGAGGGTTCTACTCAGAATATCTCTAGAGGTCCTGTGTGATCACTTCCATCATCGATCATTTCCTAAAAAACACCATTCCTGAAAACATCTAACATCATATCTCAAAATAAAAAACCTAGGGCACAATCATGTTCTACATGGAAAAATCACTCAGTATAGGCTATTCACAGACCAAGATTTGAGTACAAACAAAGGAGATGTGAGAGTTTTAATTTTCCTAAAAAGGAACCAAGGGGTACACAACTTGTGTGGGGACCCACATGGTGTGTGGTCCTACTCCATCACCTGGACATGTCCCTGGAGGTACATGGATCGCCTACCATGTAGTGATACAAGGCGTGTAAGTGATCTATACGGCATTCCCATGCCACTCAGGGTCCCTCTCATGTGCTTGACCATGTTCATGTATCCATTGCATGTTTGTGTACTCAATCCATGTTCATGTATCCATCATGTGTTTGTGTACTTCGGTACACAGAAGTGTTCCTGGCTATGTACTCCCATATGGGGTCCTTCCCATGTTCTCCCCCACATGGTTCATCCACCCAAGGAAGTGATAAATGATGTGTAGAGAGTCTAAACAGCATTCCATCCTTATAAATTCCAAAAACCCTATCCACTGAAGCATAGGGGCTTCACATTGTGTGTTCATCGTGGTACACAAAGTGTAGTCATGTTTTTCATAGTTTCTCATATTCAAACTCTATGCTTCATATCTAGCCTTTTCACTTTGATTTTGTCCATGTTCCTTCCCTAAAATGGTGGATATGGTCATGAATCATTGTTTATGTCCATCGTTACCCAGAAATCAGATTTCTTCATTCCATGGGGGTTTTTCATATGCACTGCAGGCAACTCCACCACCCTCTATCTTTTATTCGGACTTTGAATCATCAAATTTATCAACAAAATCCTAGAAACAACCCAGATCTATTCCTGATTCTTCAATCCATCCCACATACACGATTCCACCATGAATCTGGGGTTCTGATCAGGCCCGGTACCACCTAGAAATGTCAAATTGGGATTGCAGGGTCTAAACAATGAATAACACAAAGAAATTGAGGGAGGAATACATAAGAAAAAAAGTTTAATCAATAGGTTACAAGAATTATTGGCCAAAGATCAATAATGAGAATGTATAGGGTTAAAAAACCAAAGAATAATTAAATAAACCAGTACATGGGTGCATGAAAAATACACAACAATTGGATAAGATCATAAAAGGGATGATTCTACTCAATCAATTTAATCAAAAAGAGCATAATACATAGTTTTATGAGTCCTACCCATAGATTGGATCGTTCTTCATCAAATAAAGTTCTCTATAAAAATTGAAGGAATTCATTGTGTTTTTTGTGCTCCAATCTGCTCTGATCCAAAGATTCATCATCTATTATGATCTATCAATGTAAGGAGGAAGGAGAAGCTTAGGTATCCTCCTAGGATTTATACAGATAACTCTGTAGGATTATCCATAGTGGTGGTTTTACAGATATTTCAATTTGGTTAAAATAATTAATTGATTTTATTGATTTTATTAATTAACCAACTGAAAACACCATCAATGGGTTAGATATCCTAATGCCTAAGGACAACCAATTTTAGGTTTCTCCAAAGTTAAAAATCATCTTCCTGACTCAACTGTGGTCTCAGATTTCTAATCTAAGATTTTTTTTAAGATTTATCCCATTTTCTTTAAAAAAATGTGCACACAAAATATAAAATATATTTAATATTTTTATAAAATTAATTTTGGGAACACTAGGATTTTTAATTACACACCATCTTGGTTCCTGGATCTGGAAATATATGTAGAAATATTTCAAAGTCTTACAAGGAAAAATGTGTTCTCTACATGTTATATGGGTGATTCTGGACAGACTCACCAATTTGGAATATTTTATTCCAATTCAAGAGAACAATATGGTATAAGACTTAGAAAATATTTATATTTGAGAAGTGGAAAAGTTTTCGAGTACTAATTTATATTTTCTATGATTGAGACCCTAGATTCACCTCACGGGTTTAGAGAACTAGGTAATAATCCCTTGGGACATAGTTAACCATGAGCATGATATATCATCCTCAAATGGATGGTCGGTTGGAACATACTATCCATACACTAAAATACATGATCAGAGATTGTGTGATGGATTCTGGTGGTTTATAGGAAAATCTTTTTTCTTTAGTGGAGTTTTCATATAATAACTCCTATAATGCCACAATATAGATGGTTCGACTTGAGTCATTGAATGACCATCCATGCCACTCTACATTTTTTTGGGTAGAGACTAGAGAAACTTCACTATTTATAACAATCCTCATGTGTGAGATTAATGAGAATATACAAATGATAAAGAACAGAATGATGATGGCCCAAATCCATCAAAAATCATATGTAAATTATTGTTGATGACCCTTATCCTTTGACGTAGGTGAACTTGTATTCTTGAAAGTGACATAGATTCTGGGTCCCCATCATTTAGAAAATCAAGGAAAGTTGGCATCTTGGTACATTAGACCATTTGATATTCTAGAACATATTGAAAACATTGCATGTCAGTTAGTCTTACCACCTAGATTCGGTGTTTTCTATAATCTTTCCCATGTGTCTTAACTAAAGAAGTATCATCCTGATTCTAGCCATATTATTCATTGGGATAATATCACTCTTGAACTAGATGATAGTTTTATCCATGACTCAGATCATCTTATGTATAAACAATAAAATATCTTCTGAGGAAGATGTATCCCTTCGGTATAGATATTATGGTAGCATGGTCCAGTTTAGTAAGATACTTTGGAATGGGAAAAGGATATGCTAGACTAATATAAAAATCTTTTCCAAAACATTAAAAATATTATAGATTTCTAAGGATGGAAATACAAATGGTAGGGAGAATTTAACACCCATAGTTTGAGGTATGTTCTTATTATTATATATTTTTACATAATAAGTTGGTTCTTTTTGGGTTTATGAGGCATCGGAGGGATGGTGGTTTCAAGAAGTGATTTTTTTTGGATTTTTAAGGATAAACACATCATGGGATAGGCCATGGTAAATTTCTTGGTCTTAGGTGTTTTAGTTCTCTGGGCATGGGGGTCGGCCAAGCTATAGGAATGTCACTATTCCCTAGAATTTGTTGTTTTTTGGGAATAGAGGCTAGGAGGCCCACCCATGGGAAATGACCAGACTAAAATTCCTAGTGATAGGAATGGTGGTTGGGAATGGTTGATCTCACCTGGGTGTTGTCCAAAAAATCCTATAAAAATGCACCAAATGGTGGTCCAAGATATGGTTCTCACTGAAATAGTCTTGTGTGGGCCACTCAAAATAGATTGGGCAAGTGTAGCATGTCGTGATATAGAAAATGGTTTCGATCATCAAGGTTTTTGAATCAAATATTTTATCCACCAATTTTTTGTGGAAATCATACAACTTAATGGAGAATCAAATGTGATTATTTTTAAGGATTTATTGACATTTTTTTACTCATTAATTCCCCGAGAAAACCCTTTATTCATTTTTCACATTATTTTTTCTCTTGAACCAAGAACTTTCAGAGCTGATTATGTACTATATTTTGTTGATGGAGTTATTCCTCTTAGTTTTTCTAAGCAATCACACTCAAGCTAGGTGGATTCTCTCTCATTCCACTTAAATCAAGAACTTTATTTCATTATTCTATAAAATTGATTTCTTATATTATTTGATGAAAAATCTTTAGAAAAACCTCTAATTTTTTTGGTTTTTAATTGATGGGTTGTGGGTGCCACCCATGACATGTTCAATAAAATTATTTAATTAAATATTTAAATAAAGAATGAATTGGTTTTTGATAATTTTTCATGATCATAGTATGTGTAAATTAATACTACACTGGAGGGTAGCCTTGTTAGTTTGGACTTGGTTACCAGACCACCTGAGACACATTGGATTATACCACCAAGAGATGACTTAGGACTATAGGTATAGGGTTTCTTCTCATGAGTTGGGCTATTTAGAGGGACTATATTGATGGGAGATGCATTGGGGTGTGTGTTGAATATGTGTGTGTGTGTCCATTCCATATGTGTGCTTATAATATGGGTTATTTTACTACTTTTTATTTATCACTCTTGATAACTAGTTTTATATTCTTTGGGTTTTTTATATAATTTATGCTAACTTGTTCTTATCCTAGTGGAATGTGTGGAAAGTCTTGAGGTTTTCCTACAAAGTTGATATACTCACCCCATTCATATGCACTTTGGTGTGTATTCAGATGTTATTTGTCATGATAAAAGTAAAGGTAATATTCCATAATTCTCCAATGGAACATCATGATGTTGTGGTCATTCATTTATAGATATTGGATTTGTTCATGGGTTAGATTTTAGATTAGTGCCACCTTGGTACTCGGGTCTTGTTGTCATTGGGATTTTTAAACACTACATTGTATTGTCTTTTGGTTGTGACTTTGATTATACCTTTGTTATATCTTTAGGTTATTTGGCTTTATTTCATGCAGCATATTATATTTTTAGTCTCATTGTCTATTTTAGTTAGTGTTTGTGTATGTGTGTAAAAAGGGTAAATTGTCCCCCTAGTCTTACATGCCCTTGGAATTTATTGTCAACCTTTGGTATTAGGGGGATGACACCTAAGGTTAGTGAAATTTTGGTCCTTATTAAGACAATTGGTCAATTTGGGATGTTATAATATTACTCTAATATTATTTCTTTTCTTCCTTTATTTTACTCTCCCAGGAATACATGTAAAAGAGTCTTGGGGATAAGCATGGATTTCTTGTGTGCAGTTGTACGCTTATAACCTAATCTAGGTTGTGGGTTGGTATACTCATTCCAAGTTGTGGATATGTTTATTAGTTTTAAAAAATGTGCTTATTAGTGGTTTATTTTCAAGTGGATATGACTAAATTTCATCTTGGAACTATCCTCTTATTTATATTTCATTGTGTGTTTTATTCTTTTCTTTTACTTATTTTTTTCACTGAATATTTTCAAAGTGTGCTTGTGTATGAAAACTATAATAGTTAAAATTTATTAGTAATATATATATAGTGTTTGGTGTGTGTAAAATATTTTTAAAATTAAAATAATATCATCTATTTTAACTAGTTATTGATCGATGTATTGTACTACTATAAATCTAGGCTTTGTCCATGGTTTAAAACTATGGTTATAGGTCAAAAAATCATGGTTAGAGGTAATATCCATGGTTTACTGAATATTGGATCCTATTGTCATGGAAATAGGGCCATGGATATAGCCACGATTTTAAACAATGGCTATAGGGATACAGTCACGGTTTTCGCTATGGCAGTACACCTATATCCACGGTTTCCAACTGTGGTTATAAATTTTGCCTTGTCGAACTATAGCCATAATTTCAAACCATGGATATAGGTATACTACCACAGTAGAAACCATGTATATAGGTCTACTATCATAGTGTAAACTATGGATATAGGTCTACCGCCATAGTGAAAATCATGGCAATAGTTCTACTGCTATGGTTTAAAATTGTGGCTACAACTTCAAAATACCAAAAAAAAACACTTGGTCTACTTATATAGTTTATAACTATGGATACATCCTATAATTTATAGAAAAATAAATAAATTAGGTTTTCACACTACTAAAAATCATATAGAACACCAAACACCATGTGTCCCGACTCCAATTTACATTGGTGAACATAAAAGAAAGACATAGCACCTGACCTTACCAACTTGATTGGTACATCAGTAACATGAATCAGAGCCAATAATGGGATTTATAAGCAACAAAAACGTCTAAAATCCTTCAGGTCAGGCCAAGACACTGCACAACAAACCAATCCACTCCACCTCGAACTCACGAACCGACAAAAAACAAGAACCCTTCCTTTTTCTAGCTCCTAATTGTTAGCACGCACCAGAACATGGAAGCATTACTACCCAGATTGATAGAAGAAACATCGATCTCATGGTTTACATCAAACATAAACCCATATAGCCTCCTATTTTTCATGGAAATAAATGAATAACTCAAGCGAAAGGCTTCACCAAACCAGTCAATCTGGAAAAATAAGCATCACGCACAAGTAGCATGTTGTATTTTTCTTTTCTACACCATTATTAATGTTTTATGTGAAGTGAAATGGAAAATTTATAAATATTAAAGGGATTTGTAGTTCATATGTGTTATTTTGAATATGTGTAAGTAATATTGGTTAATTGGTGGACCAGACCATGAAATAGAGAACTATGCTATGGTGGTTGCAAAACATGGATTAGTTTTGAATTGGAATAATACCTATGTATAAAAAGGAATATAGACATGTGAAATTTGAAATCCATGGTTGAGTTTGATGGTATTGAATTAAAGAATGGAATAGGGAGAAATCTTCCTAGTATATGTCATATATTTTATGCAATTGAAAAATGATAATGTCCTCAATATAATTGTTTTATTTGATGATATCAATAAATGGAAAAATTAATGGATAAAAAATGGTGTTGGGTGCCATAATAGATTTTCATAATCCATATTGGAAATTGGAAGGGTCACAATAGGTGTTTATATTGTGGTATGGGACTCATGAATGATTATCTAAAGTAGGATTCTAGAGTGACCTTTCTCTTGTGTAAAATTTAAGGGAAGATTCTGAGGATTTTGAGGTTTGGGTTGATGATCTTCCATTAATAAGAAGGAATTATATAGTTTAAGATGAAAATATCCCCTCTCTTTTTGTTGATGAAAGTGAATAATATGCACCTTCTATTAATAGAAATGAAAGTATTTGAGATACTAATGAATAGGTTCAGATACCGAGATGGAAGTCTATATTGAAGGATTAGAGAAATAATGTAAAATAGGTGAAAATACCATTTCAAATATCCACAAACAATTTTCATAGAATATAAACATTATATAATAATTAAAATAAGTTTTTAAAATAATCAAGAAATTATGGAATTAAAATTAAAGGGTTAGGAATTGGGAACCTACTACAACCTCAAGGAAAGCTACTTTTGATGACGGCAACTCGAATCTTCCTTTTTTTTCTTGAATTCATATGCCCCTTCACATATATATAAGGAAACTGGCCCCTATGTACATATTTTTATGGAAAAATATATACAAGGGGGTCCTTAGATATATTTTTATACTTCCATATACCCCTTTACACTTACAAATGTATTCATTTTTCATATCTATATATATGCACACCTATCCCCAATATATATATATATATATATTCATACCGCCATGAGTGAATATATATATATATATATATATATATATATATATATATCTATAAAGGGGGAACTTATATATGTATATTCATACCTATGCATACGCATGTAAGTCACCTTCGACAACAACGACTCAAATCCATCTAAACGAGATCCAAAATGAACTACAAAAATATAGGGAACCCAAAAATAACAAATTCCTTAATTAAAATTGGGATAAATAATAAAAACAGAAGAAACCTTACCTGAATCCAATGTTTAACTCACTGCCTTCAACGATAGTGGTTAGAACCAACCTCATCATAAGAACCAACCTGTAAGGAAATAATGGGAAAATAAGTGAGATATAATTACTTCTTATATATATGGGATCAGTGTGTCAATTGTAAATGATAAATGATAAGAAATAATGAAATAATATTCATATAGCTTGTGAATATTAAGAGAGAAAATGAAGAAATGAAATGTGTGGTTTGAAAAAAATTTATTTATATGTGAAGATATTTTTGAGTATTTAAAGCATACATTAAAAATTATTGAGATAATATGAAGAAGATAATGATTTTTTGAGTTTAAATAAACTTATGATTTTTATTATTGATCTATCTTAAAAAAATTCTTATTGTTTCTATTTAACAATCAAGAATTTATACACTTTTTTAAACCATGTAATCTTTTTTGTATCCATTTTACTTTTACTATTTTCCACTTGTTTGAATGTTTGTCTATCATTTTCTTGAAATCATGTGTGTGAATTGTAAAATAATGGATTCTATTATAGTGAAGTAGAATTACTAATTTCAATGCTCTAATATGTGAGAAATTTTGGTGGTTTGAATTAATTAGGGAAAGTCCACTGGTGTATGAAATATTCTGGTGAACTCAAATTTTATTATTCATTGTTTGCAAAGATCCCCCATTCACAACACCTAAATTAAATAGTAGCTAGGTATGATTACAAGCTAATCTAGGTATAAATTCAATCTATTTAGTTATTTATGAGAGCACTCTCATCCTATAAAACGCCAATTTTTTATGGGGTGTCTACATTTCTACCAATGACCCAACCTTTACCTCCACTAAGGGTTCTGGTGTTGATGGTGGTTTGGATAAAAACACCCCTATCCTTATGGTAATGGGTTTTAGAAGTTGGGGTAAAAATTCATATAGCCCTATAGACTGGGTTTTTCCTAGTGATATAGTTGTGGCTAAGGATGCCTCTCACTTTGCCTATCAAGACAAGATTATGGCATGAGATAGCTGAAGAGTTGATTGAGGAGGTATCTTTGACATGTCTAATGTTGGTCAAGGTGGGACCTCTATTAGGGGTGGTTTGGACATAATGGGTTTTTCCTTCTCATGTATATACCATTCATTATTTAAATGAACTCATGGATGAGCCTATTACGGGATCGATATTAATGGTATCACCTATTTAGATCCCATGAGGTTAGAATAATTCAAGGATCAGATCAATTGGTTGTGTCTCTTTGATTTAGGGTGCCATCATAAGTTAAGATACTACATTCCTCTCATATTGTTTGTTCAAATGAAGGAGTTTGAATTTAATCTTTTGAATTCACCCATCTTCGAAAAAGTGAGGTGAAATAAAGGGTTGCATACGTTCCCCACCCTCAAATATGAACATAAGTAGAGCCCTCATCTATCACTCACTAGATGGTTCTAAGGATTTTATTACAAGAAATATATATATTTTCACAATGCTTCTCAGATATAGGACTCTGTGTTATCAACAAAACAGTAAGGTTGAAATAATTACATCGCATATTAAGTATGTTGATTTACTTAATGTATCTATCATGTCGTATATTTTCTCCATTAAATTGATCCAGTGTTTCTCAATGATTATGTTACGGAAAGTTATATAGTCTTCCACCATGTTCTTAGGAAATATAAAGTGAAAAGTGATGAATATACAATACAGGACTAGTATTATTTCCTCAGCCAATTCTCTCCACATCTCATCCAGGAATGCTTAATTTTTCCTATAGATTTTTAGGCAAGTTCAAGTTTCTTAGGGAATCCTCAAGTTCATCCAAGTTCAAACATTCCAATGGTAGAACATATAAAGATTTACTTTATGAGATATCTCTTGTCAATGACATGGTATCACTTGTTGATATTGAGAGTTGTTTTTTGGGTTCTAGGTTCAAAAATATTTTCCGGTATGATGGTTTATTCACAGCTACTAGGGGATCCACTAGCTAGATTGTGACTAAATATTTCAGCTTAGACTTTGGCTCTTCAAGGATATAGGAGCATGGAGTTGACATTGGAAATAATTCTACTTCCATGGTCAAAAACTATGGCTACATACTCCTATTTCCAAGGAAAAACTAGCTCTACAGCCATGGTTAACAACTGTGGCAGTATCCTTAAATTTTTAGAAAAACAAATAGAAGTCCCCTCTACCCCCCTTCACCCCACTACCCCTCTACCCCTGCATGCCCCTCCACCCCTGCACCCCTGCTACATCTTATTCCCCACTACACCCCCATACCCCATGCACACCTCTTCCCCTCTACACCCGTACACCTCTACACCCATGCTACATCCTCTACCCCGCTACACCCCTGCACCCCTCTATCCCATTGTACCCCTCCACCCCTTTTCCTCTCCAACTCGTTGCACCCCTGTACCCTGACACCACCCTGCACCCTCCACCCGCATCCCCCTGCACCCCCCGGCACACCCCCGCACCCCCACTAAAACTCATATAGAACATCAAAATACAAACAGCAGGTCTACTCCACCCTACACCCTATATACCATCACCCCTTCTAAAACTCATATTCAGTGGTTATTTTTTATTTGGATCCTACACAATCAAGTGACTAGTAGGTGAACCTTATCAATCTTTAGGATTTTCATTCTATGTTAGTTTTTTTTCATGTGTTGTATATGTTGGGATATGTGGAATCAATGTAGGTGATGAACCAAAGAATAAGCCTCGGTGTTCAAAATATTATGACGTTGATGGAGTATTATGTTATGATATCAATCAACATTTCATACCATGTGTATTTTTTTAATCAATAAATGATTTATTGAATTGTATCCACCTCCCTTATATAAAATAAATAGAATAATCATAAATAGAGATAGCACTCCACTCGCTCCCCTAGAAATATCATGCTCACCATTCCCCATCTAATCCCCCAATCCCACCATACATCAATGAACTAAATAAAGGGAAATTGATTCTTTTAAGGGTAAGGAAATATATATAAAATAAGGATGATAAGAATTTCCACCAACTTATTTTCCACGTAACTTTTTGAATACATAAAGTTTAAACTCAAAATTAAAACTTGAATGTGTAAGGAGTCAAATGAATATCAAAGAACCTCTATCTTAGAAAACCTCGGGTTAACACTCTATGATCATGGAGTGGAAGGTCACAATTACAAAATAGAAAAGAGATCAGAAGGAAACATAAATAGGAGAATATAATGAATGCTATTATTATATTATAGAAATTGTAATATAAAAAACCTAAATGATGTCAAATCCATATCCAAATACCATAGTTCCCCTTAATTTATAATGGAATTTGTAAATGTTTAAAAATGAACCAGAGGATATTCTTCTCTATGCCCTTGAATCTCAATTCATATGGTACTCTAAGATGTATCCCAAGATCTGCTTCCATGTGGATTAGTTGAGGGGTGTGATTTATCCTTGTATAAACACACACAAATCTTCCAGGTTGTGTGAAATTAATTCACCATTATCTATAATCTCTTACATCCCTTATTCATTGGATGGATTTTGTGTAGAAGTTCATTGGTGATTTCTCGATTTGGGTAAACTAGATTATTTTTTATTTTGGGTTGAGCGCTAATGTTTTTATATTAATCTAGTTTAATATCATGTGGGAAGTGTACCACTTGAAGTTTATATCATGAGAAATATAAAGATCAGTCACATAGGTTGACTTGGCATGCAGTATACCTTGGTTCTAATCTTACATGACCACACTCATATGCGAGTAGATGGGAAGCCTAGTTTATCTCACATTGTAGAATATTTAATCTAACATGACTTCCTTGTTTGTTTAATTCTATGTGAGCCCTGGGAAACAAGTTTATTATTATGTGAGATTATTCCCTCTCATTTAATCATAAAAATATAATATTATTGAAATACATTGCATATATTGTTATAAAGATGTTATGAACAGTTTTTGAAGTAAATGAATGAACTATAAAGACCAGGTTCATACCATAGGGGTTCCATCTAGTCTAGAAAACCAAACTCATAAATTATAAAACTCCACTATTGTAACATGATGTTCCAATAACGAAATGTAGCTGGTGATAATTAAAAGATACCATAAAACTAGTTAGTATGATTAGATCTATGAAAAATATATAAGTTAATTTGACTATAAATAACAATACTACCTATAAATAGTAGAAATATTTCCAAAAAATGTACCTAGAGTAATTAATACATATGTAATGTTTTATAAACATACAAGTAAAGAGTCATATTAATTTATAAAATTTTCTATAGCATGTGTCATCAAAATGGTATAGAAATGGTCATAGTTCAAAGAATCCCCATGGGATGCATTGATCATAGTGTAATTTTATGATATTTTATGTATTATATGACTATATTGTATATATATTGTTGATAAGTGAATATGGTGATGAGAGATGATAAAAAATTAGAGAATTGATAAATAATAATGACTTTCTGGGGTATAATTTAGGCTGAGATTTAGGAAATTTCTTTTGATATGTAATTTTTATGTTTAGGCTCTCATTGGCCCTAGGTCATCACTCAGTAGCTTCAATGATGGTCACTTTATGATCAATGTTGATAATGTTAAATTAATTATAATAAATATGAACCACAATAGAATAATCTAAGTTTAAAGCATCAATTTTTTCATTATGAGAAAGATCCCCAGAGTCTAGGAGCTCAACTTTAGCTTGGGGATAATTCTAGAAAATATATATTTTATGGTTTGAAATTTTTAAAAATAGTACCATGTAAGCTGAAAAAAATCAATAAAATTAACATATAAACTCATATTTTCATGAAAAAAATTAAAATAGAATCACTAAAACATCAATAACTAAATAGAAATAAAAATTAAAAGAAATGTCTTTGAATGAGTTTTAATATATAAGTAAATGATATATGAAATAGATTATTACATATCATTAGGAATAATATTTACACTTGTGACAAGATCCTCATTCTTACGCTTGTGAATGGAATAAATTCATCCGAAATAATACACTGAAATCAGGGAAAAAAGCATATAAAAAGTAGGACTATTTTATATAAATTAATAATAAAGAAAAGGAAGCCTACTTCGATTTTTCCTCAAGTCCCAATCCTCTATAATAATCAGTTATAACAAATTCTATGGGATCTTTGATATGTTAGTTGATACTCAAATGGATTTAGATGTACCTCATAAACATTATTTCATTGTTATATGGTTCAAGTGACTCTATGATGATCCAGAATAGATAATATTATGAATGATTATGGTATTGAATGAATAGATTCAGGACTAAAATTTTCAATAAAGGATTCTATAAGATAAAAACCTAAAGAAACTCCAAGTTAAAAAAGTAAAATATTAAGTGTATTGTGATTTACAAAAACAAGGATCCAAAAGAAGTTATTTAGGTTAATGACTCAACATAGTTTTTGAAGGATTGGGACATGAATGAATAATATCATAGCGAGGTTTAGGATGAATTATGGAGTAATAACCTATGGATTTAATTGAGTTACTAAGAAAGTGGTATATCCAAATGTAGTAAATGATATAGACTATGTAACCCAGTAAAGAGTGTGACAGAAGATGAATTTTATTTCCAAGAACCTGGTTCTAAACTAATTATACTTTAGGGATGGTTTACTAATTTTTAGGGTATTTTGTTATGGTGTACATGAATCATGTATTACTAGTACATGATGATAGTGTATGTTAAATTTATTTTGAATGATTTCAAGGATGGATTTAGTAGTAAAGTTAAAACTTTCCATATCTTTTGGATTTGGTATTATTTTACCTGGATGTATATATCATTTTCATAACATCCTCGTATGATTCAGTTAGAGGATAGGAAATAAGGTTCTGATGTGGTTCATCGAAGTATTAGACCAGTAGCATAATATACCAAGAGTGATACATTATAGAAGTTCCAATAGTGGATCTTACTGAAATATGAGGGGTCTATTTCTAATTGGGAAATCAAACACTAGCTTAAAGAGGTAGATATTTTATTCTAGTTAAATTGGGTAGAGGTAGAATATTAGATACCATTGTTGGATATTTTATTATGTGGAGTTTCAAATAAATGGTGAATTCTTTATCATGGAGATTGAGATATGTCTAAGGGGCCATGGGAACAATTTTGAGGACATTTTTTGAGAGATTTTATTTTATAAACTCTTAGGTTATAACAAAAACATTAGTATAATATTCCTTAAAAAATTATATAAGAGAACCTAAAATACAAATTAAATTTAAAATCATCAAAATAGGAAATATTATTGTAATGATTACCTTGATTACTAAAGAGACGATTGATATTTCTTATCTATAACCTGCTACACTTAAATCCCTACCAAAAATACAATGTATAAACCAACCTACTTCACTTAAATTCCTACCCTCTCGGCAGCCCTCAAACCTTGAATCATACAACAGAATAAAAAGAAAACATATAAAAATAATTGTTTAAACACAAGTAACAATTAGAAAACCACTCCAAAACATGAGATATAATGTTTATTTAATTTCAAATAGTAGATGCATGTTATATGTACACAAGGGTGTATAAATAAATGTTTTTTTGTGTAACCATTAGTTTAAGCATTAATATAATCATTGTAAACCTAAAAAATATGTTTGTATCATAGTATTAGTGTAAGTATAAGAAAAATAATATGTATATATTAGGAATTATATTTTATAGTCTTTGTATATTTTAGTATTTTTCAATGTGTATGTATTATTGGATTTTTATATTACAATGATTGACATATTTTTTATGCTTTATATATAACCAAATGTATTAATTTTTATTATCATTTTTATGTTAATTAATGAATCTTAATAAAGGCTAAAAAATTTGATATTCATGTATGTGAATGTAGAAAACTTACATAGAAATGATTCAAAATATATGAAAAAGTATAGAGTTTCCACATATAAGGCTATAAAAAGCATAAATTATATTGAAAAATACATTTCATACAATAATTTATAATGTATCAAAGTAAAAATGTTACTCATGTTTTGGATGTTAATGAATGAACTATAAATTTTAGGTGTGTAACATAGAGGGTGAATGAAATATGTCTAAAACTATTGGGTTCCATGGAAATATCAAATTCTATGTAAATAAATCTACAGATTAACTGAACTAATATTGGCATAAGAATATGAAAAATATGAAAACATGAAAATGGGTAAAAATTAAATATTACAAAGGAAAAAAACTTGAATATATCAAATGATTCTTACTCATTCTTGTCTAGTTTTGGTTTCTTTATGCATCTTTTTGAAGTAAATTATTCTTTAATATCCTTTGATCTTAGAAACCTAACAATGAAAAGGAATGGTTTAGAATTTTTTAATTAGAAACAAATAAATTACAAAAATCAAGAAAATAATAAGAAAGGGAATAAAATTAGTAGTGACCATTACAGATAAAAAATTTAAGATAAGCACTTTTTTCAAATCTAAAACAAATCTCAGTGATTAAAAATTTTAAGTTGAGTTTATTTTTATAAAAAACATACATATTAAAAGACTTAGGACATCAAAACTATCTAGAAAAAATCTCAATGATTACTTAGGTGTAATAACTTCCTTTTTTTGAAAAAAAAAATCCAGAAAATAATTCAGTTTTCAAAGATTCTATTCAGGGATGGTGTAAAATGATGGAGTGTTCCAATTTGATTCATATTGGAAGTAAATATATATCCATGGAAAAAAATGAACAAATTATTCCACTATTAATCCATTACCCAATATCAAGATTAAAATAAATTTCAATTAACATGTATCACACAACCCCATCAAGTATAGGAAATATTGGAAGGAAAAGAGGGAGATAATTAATAGTTATGTAATATTAAATTAAATTGAATTGAAAAAATTTGTAAAAACTAACATAAAAAGTGAATGAACTATGCAAGGGTAGAATTGAAAATTCAAATAAATGTGAACGTTATAACATCATAAATTCAACAATGTTCATCTCTTTCTCATTTTCATGTGAAGAACACGAGGCATTGCATTTACTTAAAATATGATAATGTAAGTTAAATAATCTATAGTTTAAATTTAAAAGTAAAATGAAAATTAATGTCACAAATATAATTCAAAAAGTATTTACAAACCTACATATCTAGAATATTTTCATTGCAACATTGATAATCTCTATTTTAATATAGCTTCCTTATTATTTTTCTTCCTTATAATTATCGAAATGTAATAAATATATAGTTAAATATGAATATGAAATCATGTTATCAACATTTTTAATTATGAGGGGAAAACCATTAAATGATATAGTTTTAAAAACTAATAAACTATATATACATTAATTCATAGTTATGTATTAGTGTAAATAATGGATGTAAAATTAGGACACTACTGGCCCAAAGAACTGATGTTATAACTAATATAGTTTCAATCACTTATCATTTAAGTGAATTAATGTACATGGATACAAAAATAATAGATTGGAATGAACCATATAGTTTTTACTTAAATTCATAACTAAATAAAAATTTTTGAACATGTGGAAAGAAAACTTTCTCATTGAACAATGTAAGAAATAATGGTTGAAGAAATGGAGAACATTAGAAGTTACATGGGAATCAAAATTCATGTGTGAAATCTTTGGAATAATTTAATAAGATGTGAAATTAAATTATGATAATCTATAATGTGAACATATAATATTTTATGAAATATAAAAACTATAATAATTGTAATATTAATAAACAGTGACAATAACTTTGGGAAAAAACTCTACACTATTTCATATGAAGACCTGTAATATTATAAATTTACAAACTAGTAAAATATTTTTTTTATAAAAAACTTTTATTTATGAATATATATTACATAAATTACATCAGAAAAAAATCATTTAATAGAGTGAAAAAACACATCCTGTCTAAAATTGATCTCCATCCTTCATCACTTTAGAGCAACCTCAACATTAACACTCTTAATTAGTTATCAAGAAAAAATCATTAGAACAATGTCGCTCAAAACTATGAGGTTAATTAAAGGAGGTTAAATTGCCAATGGTTTAATTATTACCAACTAATTAATTAGGAAACAATATCAATTCATCACCTAAATCTAATAAATTTACTATTGAATGATTTTATTCATGGTACTCTACCTCAATAACATGCACTAATATGATATATATAACCTATGGATTATACCTATAACCAGTTGTGGTGAGGTAGAAATATTTTTTTTAATTATTTTAAATATAAAAGTCCATGTAAATTATAGAATAAAATATATATTGATTAAATAATATAAGTTACATGGCTCGCAGTGATACATTGAAAACTGGTTTGATCACACCTTCATCCACATTACACATTTTTGCCACCAACTCTTCTTTAAGAATCAAATTTCCATAGACCCTTTTTTTAGTAAAAAAACATCATCTACACAATTATAATATGTAGTTTTAAAAACTATTTTTCTCAAAAGGATCTAAAAAACTAGATGGTGATAAAATCTATAAAACATTCTTGAATATCATTTTTTTAACATGTAACCAACTAGACATTTGGTTTCATTGGACTTTAATAAATAAAATCATATGATATTGCAAAAAAAGTCTCAAAGGAAACTAATAAAAAGATATATAGGAATAAATTAGTTCAATATGTCATACATGAGTATATCTCACTTGAAAAATGAATTAAAGAAACGAATCGGTATGCAATGGCTAGGGGTAGAGAAAAATATTGAGATGATGCCTAGGATAACCCTTAAAATTATTAGAAATCAGTAATAAGAATAATTAATTAAATGTATAAAAATAATATGGTATTGAAAAAATATTATATATTTGTTAAGTGACACATAAAATAAGAATATTTTTTAAAAAAAATAGGGTTACAATTTCTAA
Source organism: Viscum album (assembly GCA_963277665.1). NCBI lineage: Eukaryota > Viridiplantae > Streptophyta > Magnoliopsida > Santalales > Viscaceae > Viscum > Viscum album. The sequence goes on from OY728145.1 coordinate 694,747,666, forward strand.
TGGTTGTTATGTGATTTGAAATGGGAGAGAACCATGATACCTTCTAATTACAGTTATGTGAGAGTGTCTAGTTATGAATGGACCCAACCATTATAGAAATGGTGAAAACGTTAGTGGGCTTATGCAGAGCACCATTTAACTCTTGAAATTGGTAATCTTCATAATAATTAGGGTTAAAGATTCAAATGAATTTTTTTTGATGTGTAATATAAGAGAACCACAATACCTATATATTACCATATTGAGAAGGTTTATAGTCAAGAATTTCCATAGTGAGGGTGAAATTAGGAGTGACTCGATACAGGAAACACCAACAAATTCGTGAAGGAAGATAACTGATGCATGAATCGTATGGTAGAATTTGGGATCATGAGTGGAGGTAGATGTGGGAATGGAATGGAGAGCAGTGAGGAGACCAGGGTAGAATGATATTTCTATAACCCTATGGTATAAGGTTAGAATCTAGAGAAGGGTTAGGTGTGAGTGGGAAGATGGGCATGGAGGAGGTAGAGACAGAGCGGTCGAAGGTAGAGCGGCTAGAGGTGGAGTAGCTTGAGGTGGAGGCAGAGAGGGGAGTAGCAGAGGGTGAGGGATGGTTGTCTATGGGAGACTAAAGTTGTGTGGGAGAGGTATGATCATGGTTAGGAGAGTAAATCTATGAGGGAGAGAAAAAAACTAAGGACCTATTTCCATGGGCAGATTTTTCCCATGGCTATATTTAATCTAAGTCCATGGTTTTCAAATAATTGTGGCTACATCTCAACCTATAGCCATTGTCTGATTAAACCGTAGTTATAAGTCTGTGGATATAGGTCATTATTCTAGTAGTGTTGGATATTTTATTTTAAAACATTAAATTATATATACCTATTATATTTATTAATAGGGTTGTTTTAAATTAAGGGGATTTTAATTATTTTAAAAATAGAAATTTTTATTGGAATCTCAACTCCCCCCCCCCCTCTTGAGCATTCCACTCATATTAACAAGTGAAAAAAGACATTTTCTAAAACAAATAGTGCCTTTTGGTTAGATATTTATATTGATTTATCATTATATTATCATGATCTCTTATTTCTACATGATAAAGGTATTTTATTACAAAGATCCTCTACTAGTGTATGCATAATAGTAACTCTTCTCTTAGTTGATTATGAAGACTCGCCTTGATTGATTTCTAAATTTACTAGTTTGAATTCAAGATCATATTGAGTATATTTTTCTATTGAATTCATCCTATATCCATATTCCTTAATAATCTAAGCATGTTTCTCATTGTCTTCATACATTTTTTCTTTCTCTTGTAATAGATTGTTTATTTCTTTAATCCTCTATGATTTTACTTCCATTTGTTCTTTCTTGACATTGATTCAAGACTTTTTTACTCCAATGCATAGAATTTTACACCTAATATTTTAAGTATTATTTATTTACTTAAATTTATTTATGAAATTAATTATCAATTTTGGAGTGAAAATTTTCAATAATTGAATTTTTACCACTCTTATAATCAACTTGGATAGTGAGTTTAATATATAAAAATTTCATTTAGTATATTGCTTCCTCCATTATTTCCATGTCTTCTTTGAGATGGGTGAAATATTATTATAAGTTTCTAAATAGACACAAATAAAAGTGACTATATCTTTGGGAAATTTCTATAGGGTCTTTATTAAATTATCACATTAATCATCATATTATTTATCACATGGCTCTTTAGAGATGGGATCTTACCCACTTGAACTTAGTCCATAAAAAGAAAAATATTGAAAATATATTATAGTTACCTCATATCCATATAAAAATTTTGAATATTCATAGGTATAATTATTTTCTATCTACTTAGTGATTTATTTAACTACTCACCCTTCTTCTTTCATGCCAGATCTATTTTCACTAGGATTATAACATGTTAAACTAAATTATCTTTCTATTTTCATAAAAGTGGTGTTTTATTTATCATTTTCATATATTTATTCACTATATTGTTTATATAATTGTATGAAATAGAAATATAATCATCGATAGATATATCTTCTTTGAGTTTACACTTCATTATGAATTTCGAAGGAGAAACTCAAAAATTTTAAAAACTTAAAATATTCAATTTATTAAGAATCTAATTGGAGGTGGAACCATAAATTTGATATAAATTATTATTCCACTAGGCTCCATGAAACCACACTATTGGAGTGAATCTATGTGGGTGAATTTTCACCAATTAAAAACCTTTTCCCCTCTTTACCTCTACACCTATTCGGTGAATGAATCTATCAATTTTTTCTCATTCTTGGTTAGCATGCATGCAATGGTAAACAGTAAATCAAACAATAATGTGCACAAGGATTTAAGAGGTCCATCCATAATATATGAGATAGTCCTTGGTGTATGGTGTTTGTTATCCTACACACACATGACTGGTATTTTATTATTATTAATCAACCAAGTGAAAGGGGTGGCCTTGAATCCTTTTGTATCTGAAACTTACCAGATTACATGAAGTCACCAACTTGCTCTCTTCTTAGGATCTAGAACCAACCAGACCTTCCTAAAATACCATATTTAGTTAGATCCTTTGAATCATGATCAATAGGTAATCATAGGTATTCTCTTGAAAATATAATTTGGATCCCCTTTCTTAGATATACAGTAATCAAAATGATTGAATCTATTTACACAACAATCACAAATGAATTTTTTAATATTCTTTGGTCCTTACAATATAAAAATATTACAGATTGGTCTTCCCAATGTCTTTTTAGATGCTTGAGTGTAGTAGAAACATCAGCCTCTCAATATTCTCTTATTATTCAATGCTCAATGATGGTCTCATCACAATAAAATTATAATATATTCTCACTTTGAAACCTAGAATAATCAATCGTAGAAGGTAGATTTTTCTCTATTATTTTCTCATTCTTATTCTAAAATAAAAATTATATTTAAGAATAATGGTATTTAAACTCTAATTTTCTTTAAATTATAGAATATTCAATAATAGAAAGTTTGGTATCTCCCATAGTATCTCTAATTATTATTTCCTCCACTTCTTTTTATTCATTGAAATATCACATAATTATTATCATGTAAATATTATTTTCACGTATTCAAAATATGAAAAACCCATTAATCCCGATCACATGATTTCCTTCTTTAATTATTATTTATATTATATGATGGTCAAATATTTCTATAAATATCATATTAATAATCTCATTAATATTTCTTTCTTTACTACTGGTCAATATCTCTACAATTATCTCCTCTTTATTCTCTTTTAACTCACTCAAGATCGTCATTTAAACCTCCTTGAGACTTATCTTTTATTACTTGTGATATTTTTTAATTATCATAGCCTCTTTCCTTCTTCTTTAATTCTCCTCAAAAAATTACATCTTCATAATCCACATTTTAATGTTAACATGTGGTGATACAGTTACAATGTGAAGGATATTTTCACGATGTAAACTATTTCCATTGTGTGAATGAAATAATAAAATTTTGTTTAATTGCTCTCATTGTAACAAGAATAAATTCTACCTTATAATTATAGTGCTCTACTTATTTAATATTCATTTTTGAATTCTTTATCTTGAATCATGATTATAGAAATAGTCATGATATTGAAATCGCTAACAAATATAGAAAGCATCATCTAGACTGATACTTTAAAATTCACATATTTTTTAAAGTGAAAAACCTTATGAATAACTTGAATAATATCATGTATAATTTTAAGAATATAATGTATTTTGTCTTGTGGGTATGAGGCATCCTCAAGCTATCTATATAAGGGATGTTAAACTTCTATCACAAACCCTTTAGGAAAGTGTTGCATATAGTCCCAATAACCTTTTATCAAGAAATAATCATGTTAGTTTAAATTAAAACATGCCATAAGAAATGATTTTCTGAATATATATATAAACATAATAGTAGGAGTCCAATCATGGAAATAATCAAGGCATGGATAATTATTGAAATAACCATGACAAGTCAAACAAGACACTATATACATAGCATTCCAAATGACTATGTCTACATAGTATAAGGCATGTCCAATAAAAAAATAAAAATATATCCCTATGATTATCACTTTATAAATTTTGGTTTTCTCTCATGAACCCCTTTTTAACCACACTATACTCTAATAGGAATCACTTTTCATTTTCCCAACACATAATTTTTCATATCTCTATTTAGAAATATAACATGTCAAAATGCTTTACAGCTCATTCCATTCATGCCTATAAAGTGGGCTAAAATTCATTCCATACTTACCATTTGTTAAAATAAGAGTATTTTAAACTTAAAAAAATAAATATTTAAAAGAGAGTAAATAAGTTTTTTCAGTTCAGTTTTTTAGTAAATCATATTAAAGAAGGAACAAGGTTTAGCCCTTTCTATGTTTAAACCATTTACAAGAAAGGCAGCCCAAGTTGAGAGTAGTTTCAATCAAGGAAAATAAATTCCATTTATCTATAAATTAAAAGAAGTTAGGTATCCTCATTTTAGAAAAAAAGTTTAAAAGGGAATATTATTATGTCAACTACTTTAAAGAAGGACAAAAAAAGTCTCCATGAGTTTGTTTTAAAAAAACCCTTTTTTTAAGAATATCCTTTACAATGTTGAGTTTGTATATAACCCAAATTAGGGTAAATTTCTAGTTAAAAAACAACTCTAATATGATTATATGAAACCTAAAGTTGAGTTATAAAAATGAAGAAGTTAAAGTTCCTATCACATTTACTTTCCCTTTAAACCAATCATTATATCTTCACAGAATTTATCACTTAAATAGAGGTTAATTATGGTTATTTGACTTGTGATTCATTCAGGTTTAAGTGGTAATAGGTTATACCAATATATAACACTTAATTAGTGCCAAAAAATATGTTTAACCCAAAATAGAACAATTCCCTAAATGTTTATAACAAGAGTAAGTTTTATGCTCATAAAAACCCTAAAGTGATTAGGGTACATGATAAAATCACCCATAATAGGTAATTCATATTCTTAACCATACTCCCTTAAGAAAAAATTTAATATAAATGACAAGGACTTACAGTAGATCAATTGTACACTCTTCATATAGAAATACCTAATTCCACACATAGTTCACACCAAAACTCAGGGGCATTCTAAACTTGTTATAAAAAAATACTAACCACTCATTTTTATTTATGAAAATATAATTTAATCTTTATTAATGATTTGTAAAACATAATAAAATCATGTCATGCACATTTCCTGAGAATCACTCAGAGGGTCGAGACCACCTACCAATACCAATAGTCTGCTTTACATGCTTCTAAAATCACCAAGGAAACACCAAAAACCACCAAGATGAAATTACATGACCAATAAATCTCAAATTACATGGCCATATAATAAGGGTATTTCTAAAACGAAAGGAAACTTGGGAATATATCTCCTAAAATCTATAAAACATTTTTACAACCAAAATTCTGAATTAGATCCCATGTATCACCTTCCAATTTTATTATAAAACATAAAATCCCTAAAATAAATCTTACATCAATCACCTTCCATCAAAACATTGATGAAATGAGAGCAATGATCCCATAAAAGCTTCATTAGACCATAAGAAGAATAATCCCTGGGATAATAGGTGATTTTATCATGACTTGGTGAAATTACAACAGCAATTCCCTAATAGGGGAAAGGGAAACAAATAAGAATAATGAATAGGGAAGATGAGAGGAGAGGGAGAAGCCTTACCATGAATATATGGAAGTAACTCCCTTTTCTTTCCCTTGAATCACACAGAAGAAGGGTGGAAGAATATGGACATGAGGAACCTCAGGAGAACCTCTCGACTATTAGAGGGAGGATGAATTTAAAGGAATCCAAATATGGGGTTAGAGTAAGGGCTAGAAATGACCAAAATGCCCATATTTTAAGGGATAATGGATCTGAATATACTAGGTACCCATTTTAGTTATATTGGGTACTCATTGTAACTCTTAGAAATACCCCCTCTTTTCCTAGCTTATCAAGTACTCGATGCCTCCCAACAGATACCCAATGTCACCTTCAGTCTTAAGATAGCAAGTGACACCACCCTGATCTTAAACTGACTCTAAAACTCTCTTTTAAATATCAAAACATATTCAAAACAACCTATAATTCCATCCTCGTGCTTCTAAATTCAATACCTAATCCCAAAACAAAAACTAACTCTCTCTCTCTCTCTTTGGTTCTAAAAAATTTAAACAGTCCTTGTTTTCATTACTTTTTTCATTACTTTTAAATTCTCCTCAAAACCAAATTTCCATTTAAATCGGATCACATATGACATGAGTTGTTTTACTCACCCAACCAACTCACATCCTTCATCAGTACTCATTGGAAAACTCCTATGGGAGATGCAACATCATACTATCTCATTTCACCTTTCTCACTTGACTATACTAATCAATTCTAAATTAATTCATCAAATAAATTCACAACCACTTGGGTGGATATGTTTTCGACCCACCATCATGTTATTCTTCCCTTAGTGGAGTGTTTATATTTACACTTGTGGTTCTTACTAGGTGTTTAGTGATCTAGTAATGGGGGTCGTTCAGGCCACAGGAACATCACCATTCCCTAGCAGTTGCTGCTTTGTTGGGAAAGGTGGCTAAGAGGCCCATCTGTGGGAAATGGCCATACTAAAATGCCTAGTTATAAGCATGGTGGTTGGTCATGGTTGGTCTCACTTGTGTGTTCTCCAAAAAAACCAATACTAATGCACTAAATTGTGGTCCAAGATGTGGTTCTCACTAAAATGGTCTTGCACAGGCCACTCAAAATGGATTGGGAAAGCGCAATAAATTGTGGTGTAGGGCATGGTGTTTGTCATCAAGGTTTTTGAATCAAATTTTTTTTCCACCAATTTTTGGTTAAAATCATGCAACTTAATGGGGAATCACGTGTTATTATTTTGGATGATTTATTAACATGTTTTGACTCATTAATTCTCTGAGAAAACTCTTTATTCATTTTTTGCTTGATTTTATCTCTTGAACCAAGAACTTTCAGAGGTGATTTTCTACTATCTTTTGTTGAATGAGTTATTCCTCTTGGTTTTTCTAAGTGATTGAACTTGAGGTAGGTGGCTTCTCTACTATTTTACTTCTATCAAGAACTTTATTTATTTGTTTTCTAAAATTCATTGGTTATATTACTTGATGAAATATTTTGATGAAAAAACTTTAGAAAACCCTCTAAGTTTGTTGGTTCTTAATTGATGGGATGTGGGAATCACCCACAACATGTTCAATGAAATTATTTAATGAAAATTTTGAATAAATAATGAATTGGGTTTTGAGAACTTTTCATGATCATAGTTGGTGTAAATTCATATTTCATTGGAGGGTAGCCTTGTTAGTTTGAACTTGGTTACTAGGACACCTGGGGTATGCTGGATTATACCTCCAAGTGACTACTTGGGACTAGAGGTATAGGTTTTCCTCTCATGAGTTGGGATATTTAAAGGGATAGTATTTGTGGTATATGCATTGGGGTGTTTGTTGAATATGTGTGTATGTATCCATGTCATATGTGTTATTTTAGTTTGGGTTATTTCAATACTTTATATTTATCACTCTTGATAACTAGTTTTACATTATTTGCATGTTTTATATAATTTATGATAACTTTTCCTTATCCTAGTGGTGTGTGTGGTAAGTCTTGAGGTTTACCTATAGAGTTGATATACTCACCCAATTCATATGAACTTTTATGTGTATTAAAATGTTATTTATCATGATACAAGTTAAGGGAATATTCAATACTTCTCTAGTGGAGAATCGTGATGTTGTGGTAATTCATTGATGGAGCTTGGACTTGGTCAAGGTTTGGATTCTTGAGTAGTTCTGCCTTGGTACTCAGGTCTTGTTGTCTTTGGGATTTTTAGTCATTACATTGTAGTATTTTTGGTTGTGACTTTGATTAAACCTTTGTTATATATTTATGTTATTTGATTTTATTTCATGCATCATGTTATATTTTCAGTCTCATTGTCTATTATTGGTAGTGTTTTTGGATGTGTGTAAAAAGGGTAAAGTTTCCCCCAATTATTACATGCCCTTGGAACTCATTGTCGGCCTTTGGTTTTAGGGGGATTACACCTTAGGTTAGTGACATTTTGGTACTTCCTAATCCAATGGTTCGATTCAGGATGTTACAATAGTACTCTAATATTATTTATTTTCTTCCTTACTTTTACTATCCCATAAATTCCTATGGAAGAGTCTTGGTGATAAGCTTGGATTTCCTATGTGTGGTTGTATGCTTGAAACCTGATCTAGGTTGTTGATTGGCATACTCAACCCAAGTTGTGGGTATGTTTATTAGTTTTAAAAAATGTTCTTGGTTGTGGCTTACAGTCAAGGGGAGAGGAATAAATTCCATCTTTAAATTAACCTCTTGTTTATATTTCATTATGTGTTTTATTATTTTCTTTTACTTTTTTTTACTAAATATTTTCAAAGTTTTTTTGTGAATTAAAAATTTAATAGTTAACATTTATTGGTGATATATATATAGTGTTTTGTGTGAGTAGAATGTTTTTAAAATTAAAATAATATCATCTGTTTTAACTAGGTATTGATTGATGTCTATGAGATTTTATTTTAAAACATAAAATTATATATACCTATTATATTTTGAAAACTATATTGATTTAAATTATGGGTATTTTAATTATTTTAAAAATATAAATTTTTATTGGAAGCTCAATTCACCCCCCCCCCCTAAGTATTCCACTCATATGAACAAGTAAAAAGACATTTTCCAAAACAAATGGTACATTTTGGTTAGAGATTGCTATAGATTGATCATAAAATGATCTTGAACACTTATTTATACAAGATAGTGGTCTTTTAACACAAATATATTCTAATATTTCATTCATAGTAGTAAATCTTATCTTAGTTGATTGTGAAGACTCATCTTGAATAATTTATAAATTTACTAGTATAACTTCAAGATCATATTGAGGATATTTTTCTACTAAAATCTATATATATAAATACTCATTAATAATCTCATCATATTTCTCATTTTACTCATACATTTTTTTTCTCATGTAATATATTGTTAAGTAATTTAATCCTCTATGATTTTACTTCCAATTATGCTTTCTTGACATCGATGCAATCCTTTTTTCCTCTAATTCATGGAACTCTTATCTTACCCTTTTAAGTATTATTTGTTTTATTTAATTTATTTATTCAATTACTTCTCAATTTTGGAGTGAAAATTTTCAATAATTGAATTTGTACTACTCTTAGAATCAACTTGGATGGTGAGTTTAATATATGTAAATGTCCTTTGGTCTAGTTCTTTCTCTATTATTTTCATGTCTTCTTTGAGATGGGTGATCTCTTCTTAAAAGTTTCTAAAAGAGATGCAAATAAAGGTGACTACATATTTTGGAAATTTCTATATGTTATTTATTAAATCATTACATGAATCATTATATGCTTTATCATATAATTCTTTAAAGATGTGATCTTCCCCACTTAAACTTAGTTCATCAAAAGGAAAATATTGAAAAGATATTATAGTTACCTCATCTCCAAATAAAATATTTGAATCTTACTAGGTAGAATTATTATTCATATTCTTAGTAATTTACTTAACCACTCACCCTTATTATTTTATGCCGGATCTATTTTCACTAAGATTATAACATGTGAAACTAATTTATCTTTCTATTTTCATAAGAGGGATGTTTTATTTATCATTTTCATATATTTATTCCATCTATTATTTAGATAACAGGATGATATATAATTATAATAATTAATAGATACATCTTCTCCAAATCTTCACTTCATCATGAATTTGGAATGAGAAACTCATAAATTTTAAAAACTTCAAATATTCAATTTATTGAGAATCCAATTAAAGGTGGAAACAAAACTTTGATATAAATTTTTATTACACCAGGACCGGTGCAACCACGCTGGGGGTGAATCGATGTCAGTTTATTTTTTCCAATTAAAACATTTTCCCCTCTTTACCTCTACACCTATTAGGTGAATGAATTAATCACTTTTTTCTCATTCTTGATTAGCATGTATGAAATGGTAAATATTAAATCAGACAATAATACACACAATAATTTATGAGGTTCACCCACAATATATGAGCTAGTCCTCAGATTACATGAAAGCATCAACTTTCTCTCTTCTTAGGATCTAGAACCAACCTACCCTACCTAAAATATCATATTCATCTAGATCCTTTAAATCGTGATCAATAGGTAAGGATAAGTATTATCTTGAAAATAGAATTTGGATCCCCTTTCTTGGATATGTAGTGATCAAAAGGATTGTCTCTCTTTACAAAACAATCACAAATAAATATATTAATATTCTTTGGTCCTTACAATATAAAAATATTGAAGACTGGTGTTCCCAATGTCTTCTTTAATGATTGATTGTGGTAGAAACAATGGACTCTCAATATTCTATTATTCTTAAATTCTCAAGGATGGTCTCATCATAACAACATTGTAATCTCTTATCACTTTGACACCTAGAATAATCAATCATAGCTGGTTGAGTTTACTCTATTATTTTCTTCTTCTTCTTCTTTAACAAAAATGATATTTAAGAACATTGATATTGGAACTCTCCTTTTCTTCAACTTATATAATTTCTGATGGTATCAAGTTTGGTCTCTATCATAGTATCCCTAATTTTTATTTCCTCCACTTTTTATTCACTAAATTATCATGTAAATATTCTTTTAACATATTCAAAATATGAAGAAAAAAACCATCAATATGAGTCACATGATCTCCTTATTAAATTATTATTTCTATTATATTATGGTCAAATATTTCTATAAATTTCATAGTAATAATCTCATTCATATTTCTTTATTTACTGCTGGTCAATATCTCTACAATTATCTCCTCTTTATTCTCTTTTAACTCACTAAATATCTTCATTTAAACCTACTTGTGACTTATCTTTTCTTAATTTTAATATTTTTTAATTATCATAGCCTCTTTCCTTATACTTCAATTATCCTCAAAAAATTCCATCTTCATAATCCACATTGGCATGTTAACATGTGGTGATACAGTTGTAGTTTGAAGGATATTTTCATGGTGTAAACAATTTCCTTCATGTGAATGCAATAATAAAATGTGGTGTGGATTCTCTCATTGTATCAAGAATAAATTCTCCCATATCATTATATTTCTCCGCTTATTTAATATTCATTATTGAATTCTTTAGATTGAATCATGATTATATTAGTAGTCATGATATTTAAATATCTAACGAATATAGAAAGCATCATCTGGACTGATACTTCAAAATTCTCATATTTTTTAAAGTGAAAATCCTTATGTACCACTTGAATAATATCATGTATCATTTTAAGAATATAATTTATTGTGTATTTTGGGAATGAAGCATCCCCAATCTATCCATAGGAGGGATGTTAAACCCCTATCACAAAACCTCTGGGAAAGTGTTTCATATGGTCCCAACATCCTTTTATTAAGCAAAAATCATACTAGTTTAAATTCAAACATGTCACAATAAATGATATATTGAATATATAAACATAATAGTAGGATGACAATCATGTAAATAATCAATTCATAGCAATTGATTGATATAACCATGACAAGTCAAATAAGGCACTATATACATAGCATTCTAAATGACAATGCCTGCATGGTATAAGGAAGTAATGTCCAATCAATAAAGAAAAATATATCTATATGATTATAACTTTATATATTTAGGGTTTATCTCATGAACCCCTTGTTAACCACACTATACTATAATAGTCATCACTTTTCATTTTCCTATCACATGGTTTTTTCATATCTGTATTTAGAAATGTAACATTTCAAAACACTTTACATCTCATGCCATTAATGAAAATAAAGTGGGTTAAAATATATTCTATACTTACCATTTTTTAAAATAAGAGTATTCAAAACTTATAAAATTTAATCTTTAAAGGATAGTAAATAAGTTTTTCCATTTTATGTTTGTATTAAATCATACTAAATAAGGAACAAGGTTTACCCCCTTGTTTAAACCATTTACAAGAAAGGACATCCAAGTTGGGAGTAGTTTCAAACAAGGAAAATCAATTCCATTTATTTATAAATTAAAACAAGTTAGGAAACCCCCTTTTAGAAAACAAGTTTTAAAGAGAAGAGTTTTATGTCAACCACTTTAAAGAAGGAAGGAAAAAAGACCCCATGAGGTTGTTTTAAAAATAATAATAAACCCCTTAAAAGAGGGTTTTTTTAAGAATAACCTTTATAATGTTGAGTTCATACATGATCCAAATTATGGTAAAAATATAGTTTAAAAAACAACTCTAATATGATTATATGAAACCTCATGTTGGGGTTAGAAAAAATTAATAAGTTCAAGTTCCAATCATTATTACTTTCCCTTTAAACTAGTAATTATATCTTCACTGAATTTATCGATTAACCAGAGGTTAAGTATGGTTATTTGACTTATGATTAATTTAGGTTTAAGTGGTAAGAGTTGATACCAATATATAACACTTGAGTAAGGACAAAAGAATATGTTTAACCCAAAATAAAACAATTACCTAAATGTTTAGATCAAGAGTAAGTTCTATGCTCATAACAATCCTATAGTGATTGGTGTTGTACTCATCGTGTTTTAATGCATAAAAATAATGTTAATCATTTTTAACCTATCACAAATCATGTTTGGAGATTGTTGGTTGCCTTATTGTTTAATGCTTACAACTCATGGTCTAAACTCTCACAAGATCCTAATTCAGAATCTCATAAATCATGTTTGAATCTTATAAACTATGTTTGATCTTGTTATATTATGTTTTATTATACTAATGCTTAAGTATAATCTATTATGTGAGTATTAGTTCTTAAGATAGTTTATAGATATTTGGATAAGTCTAAGAAACTGTAAGTTTTCCACCGGTTATGGATTTTGGCAAAGTCTCAAACACTATAATCCAGACACTGTAACCCAGACACCATAACCCAGACACCGTAACCCACACACCATAACTCAGACACCCTAACCCAGACACCCTAACCCAGACACTGTAACCCAGACACCGTGACTTAGACACCATAACCAGTTTCATATTTTCGAAAAGGACATAACATTGTTTCCTTTCTACCATTTCCAAGACATTGTTTCTTATTTTAGAAAAGAACCAGACACTACATCTGTGCTAATGGTTCTATATATCAATGAAACTATGGCACCATAAATTCCTCACCGCTCAAAGGCAAAGGAGAATACACTATTTCCAAGTGAAACCATTTCAAGACAAACTTTGACACTATTCCATACTTAACTATTTTTATGTTATTTTCAATTAAATTTAAAAGTTATTTATAACGATCATATTTGAGTCATTTAATGACATTGATATAATTAATTTTATTTTGTAGTCCTATTAGCAGATAGTAAGAGGTATGAGGAGTGGAGATAGTGAATCAGGTTGGCTCCAACATATGAACTCGAAATAAAAAGAAAAGTGTGTAACTGGATCAAGGCGGTGAAAAAAACATGAAGTGAATGCATGCAAGAACATACACGAAAGAACACATGAAGAACTCTTGATTCCTTGTGGATGAACTGATGTGAATTAAAACCTGAAACATCCTCATATCATAATATCTAAGAAGAAAAAGATCTAAAAATCATTTCTCATTGAACTAGAAACCAGATCATGAGACTCACAATACTTTGTTTCCACAAGAGGATTCAAAAATCACATCTGATACATCCTATAAGTCTAGAGCTGCATGGAACAACACTCAGAGCATTTCTAACCCTTTCTCATCATATTTTCTCTATTATGTACTATTTTTATTACTCTTCGATCAGTGAGTGTATCTGTATTAAAACACACATTTTCTCCTGCATTAAACTATAGTATACAATATATCCTCACTCAAATATATTTATACACTTTGTATCACCCATGTAAAACTGTGTAAGAGGTCTTGTGTGACCTAACTGCTTTTTTTCCCATGTAGAACAATAGAAGAGGTCTTATAACCTGGACAGTCCTGTGTACTATTGTTAACCCCAATCTAGGGTCTGGATCAAGTTTATTAATAAAAAATTATTGGTGGTAGGTGATCACCAAGTAGAGTGGATTGGGTCTCATCTTGAGACTGAACCACTTGTTTTATCTTCTGTGTTTTTCAATTTATTCTTTCTCTGTTTTAATTCATTTTTCAGAAAACTAAATTTTACTTTGATAGTTAGTCTTGGATAGTATTTATAACTATTTTTCCTTATTATAGTAGTTTCAAAAGCTTTATGAATATCCTATATTGTCATAACTGATAATTAATCAATCTTCTGAGAAACTATTTGAATAGTCAAACTATTATAATTTTATTACCTTGATTAACTGGCCAGTTTTAGTTTTAATTGAGGAAATTATTTTTAAGTAAAATTTTTAACAGAAATTTTTATAGGAACTCAATTCACCCCCCCCCCCCCCCTCCCCCCCGAGTGTCTTGCTCCGACCAACATTTGGTATCAGATGAGTTTTTAAAATCCTTGTTTTCAAAATTTTAAATTATCAACCTATTTAAAATCTTTTTCAACTATGATTTTAGTTGTGTATTTTAAATATCTTTAAATTTATGTTAGTTCTAAATTTCTAGTTCTTTAAAAGTTTTTTTCTTTATCATGGATAATATATTGGAATGTGCTTTTACCAACAGACTTCCATTCTTTAATGAAACAAATTGTGTACAATGGAAAATTAAAATGAAAATGTATATAGAAAGTATGGGTTTTGAGATTTGTTCTTCCATTATAGATGAATATAAGATTCCAGATACTGATAGGCACAATTGGTATGACACAACTAAGGTTTCTTATAATAATAATTTCAAATCCATGAATTCATTATACTGTTCTTTAGGAGATGAAGAGTTTAACAGAATTTCTGCATGTAAAACAACCCATGAAATTTGGGATACTTTATCTGTTTCACATGAATGAACCTCTAATGTTAAGGAAATGAGACTTAACACATATACTATTAAATGTGATAACTTTAAAATGAATTCTAATGAACCTATATCTGACATGTATCTCGGGTTTAATGAAATAGTGAACACTATGATCTCTCTAGGAAGAGATGTTACAACCAAGGAGAAAATTATGAGAATACTTAGATGCTTACCTAATAGATGGAGAGGGACTTCTATCTCAATTAGAGAATCTTGTGACATTAGAAATCTACCATTTAGGGATTTGATAGGAAATTTGATAATGTATGAGGAATAATTAAAAGTCAACAAAGAAGAGAAAGATGAATCTAAAAGAAAGTCATTGGCATTCAAGACTACTACCTCTAAACACAAGGAAAAGGAGAAATTACAAGACCCAGAAAAAAGTTCCAGTAGTGAACAATCATCACCAGATAGTGATGAGGAAATGACTCAATTAGCTATAATATTTAAGAAGTTTTATAGAAAAAAGAAAATTTTCAGAAATCCTAACTTCAAAGAAATATATAATCACAAGGGAAACTGAAAGAAGGATTGGAAAAGAAGTGAAAATCTGATGAAATAGTCTATTATTAATGAAAGAGAAAGGGATATGTAAAGGCTAATTGTCCTAATCTAAAATATAAGAAGAGGTATTAGGACAAATATATAAAGTATAAAAAGAAAATGAAGGAAACATGAAGTGCTTCTGAGAAAAATTTAAGTGACTCAGTGTCTTTACGTGATGAAAAGGCTGACAAAGCCAATATGTGTTTTATGACAAACACATCTGAGGTAACCCTTGAGTCTCTTATACAAAATTCATATTATTCTATTGATGAAATTGATTTTGAAAATATGACTAGTGAAGAATTATTTGAATACTTCCATATGCTTGAAGACACTTGTAATGAACTAAAAGATAAATATAAAACTTTAAAGAAATAGTATTCCTTAAATGATACTATTAAAGCTAAACTTGCTATAGAGAAAGAGAAAAATGTTCAATTACTCAAAGATAACAATGAACTTAAGTTATCTAATGAGCAATTGAAAATGGACCTAGAGAAATTTACCAATGGAAAAAATACTCTTACACAAATTCATGGTAAAAAAATTCCTCTGAATACACTACTGGTATAGGATACCAACCTGGTAAAAAAAATCTCACCAAAAACAAGTTTGTAACTAAAACTGGAAAATCTATCTTTCAACCTAAAAGTGAAAATTCTGCTTCTTGTTCCAATTTTGGAAAATATTTTACTACCTCTAGTTTTTCTAGACCAAATAAAGTATGTTTTTCAAATATGTTACATAATGCTTATAGGAAACCCATGAAGTAGATGTGGCTTCCAAAATCACTGGTTACTAATGTTACTAGACCCAAACAAATCTAGGTACCAAAATTTTTTTTTGTTTGATTACTTTGTAGGAAATATATTTGAAGATTTCCTGTAAAAGATTATGTTACTTGGATACTAGATGTTCAAGACACATAACAGGATATTAATCATGCTTTAAAATTTAATAAATATTTATGGTGGGCATGTCACCTTTAGTGACAATTCTAAAGGAAAAATAATTGGATTAGGCCAGATTGGTAACTCTAACTCAGTTTTAATTTTAAAGTAATTTTTGTTGATGGATTTAAATATAATATTCATAGTATTTCACAACTATGTGATGATCGATTTCATGTTAAATTTGAAAATTATTCTTGTAATGTTTTTAATTCTAAGAATGAATTAATATTTTCTCCTTTTAGAAATGAAAATTTTTATGCTGTTAATCTAGATTATTTAGTTTCTCAAAATGTTTCATGGTTAAGTGTATTTCCCAAAGAGTCTTGGATTTGGCATAGAAGTCTCAAATACTGAAATATACACTATCTTAGAAAGCTTACTAGGAAAGGTTTAGTCAAGGACCTACCCAAACTTTAGTTTCCAAATGACAAAGTCTGTAATCCTTTCCAAAAGGGTAAAAATTACAAAATATCTTTGAAACCAAAGAAATAAGTTTCAACTTCTCAACCTCTTAAGTTGGTTTGCATGGATTTGTTTGGACCATCTAGAGTTTCTAGTTTAAAAGTTAAGCACTATGTTTATATTCTTGTGGATGACTATTTTAGGTATACTTGGACCTTCTTTTTGGCTCAAAAAAGTAAAGTATGCTCTCATTTTACGAAGTATGCTAGGAATTTAGAAAATATTAGTGGACTTAGGATTAAATATCTAAGAAGTGACCATGTCTATGAGTTTGAAAACCAAGAGTTTGAATCCTTCTGCTCACAAAATGGCTATAGTCATAACTTATCTGCCCCTAAGATACCTCAACAAAATGGAGTTGTAGAAAGAATACATAGAACCTTAAAAGAAATTGTTAGAACAATGCTTAGTGAGTATGACTTACCTATTTACTTTTGGGCAGAATCTATCAATACATCATGCTACATTATTAATAAATTCTTAATTAGACCAATTCTTAAAATAACTCCCTATGAGTTTTGGAGCAATAGAAAACCCAAGGTTAATTACTTCAATGTCTTTGGTTGTAAAGTATATATTCTTAATACTAAGGATAATCTTGATACGTTTGCATCTAAGAGTGATAAAGGAATTTTTATAGGATATTAAATCTCTAGTAAATCCTGTAGAGTCTTTAACAAAAGAACTAAATGTGTGGAAGAATTTATGCATGTAAAATTTGATGAAACAGATCCACATGAACCTAAGACCTCCCTAGAAAATCTTGAGGATGATATGTCAAATATGGAAATTACTGATAAATCTTCTGACCATATTATAAAGGAATCTATTAAAACTTTTAGTTCTATAAATTCTCTAGATTCAATATATAATGAACCAAAACCTATTAAAGAACCTAAAATTACTATCCCTTCTTCTTCTAGAGCTGTTAGAACTCTTAAGAACCGTCCTTTAGATGTTGTTGTTGGAGATTTAGATAAAGGAACACAAACTAGAGCTTCTCTTAGAAATCAGGTTGAAAATTAAGCTTTCTTGTCACAACTTTAACCTAAAAACCTCAATGATTCTATCAATAATTAATTTTGGGTTATTTTTATGCAAGAGGAGCTAAATCAGTTTGAAAGGAATAAAGTTTGGAAACTTTTGGATAGATCTAAAGAAACCTTGACTATAGGCACTAAATGGGTGTTTAGGAACAAAGTAGATGAAGCTGGTAACATAGTTAGAAACAAATCTAGATTGGTTGCACAAGGTTATAGTCAAGAATAAGGAATTGACTATGAATAAACATTTTCAATGGTAGCTAGACTTAAATCCATTAGAATCTTTCTTGCATATGCAGCATATATAAATTTCAAAATATATCAAATGGATGTCAAGAGTGCATTCCTAAATGGTTATATAGTTTAGGATATTTTTGTTAAAAAAAACCCTGGTTTTAAAAATCCTCAATTTCCAAATCACTTTTTTAAATTATCAAAATATTTATATGGTTTAAATCAAGCTCTAAGAGCTTGGTATGATAGATTAAGTAATTTTATTATTTCTAAAGGTTTTACAAAAGGTATAGATAATCATAATATTTTTATAAAACTAATTTCTAAGGATGTTTTAGTTGTTCAAATATATATTTTGATGATATTATTTTTGGATCTTCAAGAAATTATTTATGTATTGGTTTTTCAATGATTATGCAAAATGAATTTAAAATGAGTTTAATGGGTGAACTAAAATTATTTCTTAGATTTAAAATCTTTTAAAATAAGGAAGGTATTATTTTAAATCAAATAAAATATACAAAATATCTTATAAAATGTTTTTTCTTGGATATAACTAAAAGTAGTGATACTCCAATGAGTTCTACCTATAATTTGGATCTTGATAATAATATAAAATCTATTAATCAAATCACTTATAGAGGAATGATTGGAAGCTTACTCTACTTAACTTCTAGTCAGTATGATATTATGTTTAGTGTTTTCATGTGTGCATGTTTTCAAGAAAACCCCAAAGAGTCTCATTTAAATTTTGTTAAAAGGATTTTTAAATACCTCAAACATATAACCAATTTAGAACTGTTCTATCCTAGAGAACAATCATTTAATTTAGTTAGTTATTCAGATGTTGATTTTAGTGTTTGTAAGTTAGATAGAAAAAGAACCTCTGGAACAAGTCACCTTTTAAGAAAGTCTCTAGTATCATGGTGTAGTAAGAAACAAAATTATATTGCATTATCTACTATCGAAGCTGAATACATAGTTATTGGTAGTTTTTGTGCTTAAATTGTGTGGATGAAACACACATTACTAGACTACGGATATTAATTCATACATGTACCTATAAATTTTGACAATACATGTGATATTAACATTTCAAAGAATCCTATTTCATATTCTAGAACAAAGTATATTGACTTAAGACATCAATTTTTGAGATATCATTATCAAAAAGGTGATATCACTTTGGAATTCATTGGCACTAAACATCAGCTTAATGATATATTCACTAGGCCATTAAATTCTGAAAGAATAAATTACATATCACATGAGTTAGGGATGATAATCCTTTAGTGAACAATTTACTATTTCACAGTTTACGGTTTCATGATTCACAGTTTTGCAAGTTATTGTCTCTCAGTTACGGTCTCACATTTTCTATCTCAATGATACGGTCACACTGTTTGGAGTCACACCGTAATGATTACACCGTGACTACCTATTCTAATCTCACCATAATGACTCAGATTTATATTTTTATAATTTCCTTTCCCATATTTTTGTATCAGTTATTATATTATTTTTAGGCTATGTATTTTTGTTTGCGATATTTGAAATCCCTAAATGATAAAAACCCAATATTTTCCACTCTTCTCTTCACTTGAGCTCTCTTATATTAAAACTGAAACCATTATCTATCAAACCGTTAGTCCTCTTTCAACCCTTCATATTTATCAAACCCACATTGGATGCCTAGAATGAAGCATTCATCTTCATCAACTCCTGAGAATCTCAGTTTTCAGAAGAAAGTGAAAACGGCTCCGAAAATAATTCATGAAGGACCGATGAATCTAGGCATTGCTGATAGAACAGTAGTGCCAGAGAAAGAAGTCTATCTGAAGTAGTTTATGGAAAGTAAGTCACTCATTTTGAAAGTACTTGAAGAACATGGATGGATGGACTGGTTTACAAAAAAGAATAGACTGATTTATTTGAAGTTAGTTTTTTAGTTTTATCAGTATGTTCAGTTATCGTTCAAATCTGAAGATGATTTTGTTGTAAGAAGTTGGGTAAAAGGTGAAAGATGTACCTTTTCTTTGAGGATATAGGATACATTCCTAAGAATACCTCATGAAGGAATTTTTGGGTATTACCAAATATTCCATCATCCTACTAGTGATGTGTTTATCCTAGAATAGGATCTTGGCAGTCTAACTATAAATAAGAAGAAAAGAATGAAAATTGTAGCTGATATTGATAGTGAGACAAGGCTATTATTTAAGTTTATTCAAAATATTATTTTTCCAAGAAAATGAGATTTTTCTAATCTTAAGTATCGATGTTTATTCTTGATACATCTTATGAATAATGTAAATAAGATCAATCTGTGTAAGTATGTTATACTTCACATTTGTGAAATGATCAAGACAACTTCAAAATCAATTTCTTTATTTTATTCAAGGTTAATTTTTTCAATGTTTATTTCCAAGGGAGTAGTTGGTCCAAATGAAGAGTTAATTTAATATTATGAGTTTTGTATCTCATAGGATACAATTAGAAGGATGAAAATTAGCTGGAATCCTTGGAAAAAATATTTTGTGGAAGACAATGAAAGATTTTATGAGAAATTTAATCCAATCGAGAATCCTT
Organism: Viscum album; assembly: GCA_963277665.1. Lineage (NCBI taxonomy): Eukaryota > Viridiplantae > Streptophyta > Magnoliopsida > Santalales > Viscaceae > Viscum > Viscum album. Next base: position 694,768,539 of record OY728145.1, read on the forward strand.
CAAGACCTAAGAACAAATCTGACCCTAGTTTGGAACCAGATGAATTAGTTGAATACTCAAGTGAAGAGGTAGAAGATGTAGAAGCTAAACCTGAGGAAGGAACTATCTTAGATAAAGAATGCAGTGGCCTACCTATTCCACAAAAATTAGTTACAAAAGATGTAGCAGCTACTAAAGGAAGTGTTATAATTGAAGAAGAGCCTACTGTTAAAAAAGATTCTGTTATTGAGGAAGAACTTATTATTGAGGAAGGACCTACTGTTGTGGAATAGTCAGAAGAACAATCTAAAGACGAAATAATTCTATCTGCTGAGGAAAGAATTAAACAGGCCTTTTAGCTAGCTAGAAAATAGATTGGTGAGCATGATAGAGATTAAAATTTGTAAATGGGCCAATATATTGAGTCTCTTAGTTCTAGAAGAGATGCACCTATTGAGGGAGAGTAGTACCCCATTTTAGAAAGTGTTCAAGTTCCCAATCCTATTGAACAAAGCTCTGTGGATACCTAGTATAGGTTTCCCAGCTATTTTGATGTGGATAATACACAAGTGGCCTCGATAAAAGACATAAATCTTTCCAGTGTGTTTTAATTGAATCCAATTTCTGCCATAGAATTAACCTCTTCTAAGGGACCTGAACCTGTTTTAGTTTCTGTTCCTAAACCTACTCAAGAATCTTCAGCTTATGTGATTAAAGATGACTTAAAAGTTTTTGGAAACACCTTTTTAGCTAGATTTGAAAAGATCTTTAAGTCACAACCTGCTTTTATGACTAATCTCAATGAAAGAGATATTTCCTTATAATTATATAAAATCATATGGTAGATTCAACCAAATATTCTTCATGAAATTCAAGAAATCAGGATTGAGAACAAATAGTTGAGTGATGAGGTGAAGTCTATAAAATATATGGTTGAAGATATGTAGAAAGTCATGAAAACTATTCAAGATCATGTTTCTCATCCTATTGAGGAAGTTTTTGATCAACTCCTGCATAAGTTTGTATCTCTGATTCAACCAACTTTGGATAAAGCATATGAAAAAGTGGCTGAGAGCAACACCAAGATAGTCATTGAGAAGCATGTGCTAGTGGTTGGACTTAACAAGCTGACTGATGAATATAAGGGGTGTCTAAAAAAAGTTTTAAATCAACTTAAGTCTCTCACCTCTATTTTTACAGCTTCAACTGCCTTTGGACATTCATCTCATCCTATGGATAGTGAACTGGTCAAAACATTTTTTAAAGGAAAACTTTAGTCAGTATTGAGTGGTATTGATAAGGAAGGTTTCTCTATTGTTATCAAGAATAGTGACTGAGGTCTTGACTTGGTAAGGATTAATTCAAAGATTTCCAATGATTATTAAGAAGAAATCTCTAAGAATGTGGACTTCTAATTCAACTGAATTTATTCTAAGCATGATCTGACTGATCACTTCAAGTATCTTATAGAGAATTTGAAAATTACTCCTATCACTCAAGACTTCAAGACTCAAGTTCAAAAGCTGAAATACTCCACTCCTCTAATGGAAAATATTTTTAGAATAAATATGACTTTGAGAAGGCTATGCAGTATAGAGGTGAGATCATTACTAACTTCATTAAGTTGTTGAAGCCTTATCTCGATGTGCAAAGCACTGCCATTGTGGCTCCTGCATCTGACCCTTTATGGCATGGTTCAACCCATTCCTCCTCTACTACCTTTTCTCCTACTAACATATCTATGTATCAGGCTCTGATCAAGATCATATGTGTTATTAGTGAACAAACCTTACCTTAGTCTTCAACCAAACCATCTCGTTCTCCCTTTGTTTTTTGAAGGAGTACCTCTTCTTTCTCTCACAATTGGATCAATATCTTCTACCACTTCTACTTCTACTCATGTGGCTCCTCCTGATGTTTTTGACAAGGGAAAAGAGAAGACTGATGGGTTTGAAGATAAGTGAAGGATTTATTTTGATAGGGATGTATTATATGTTTCATTATTCTTGTAATGGACTTTATCTTTCTATCCAATACAATGTTCACTATTGTTTTTTATTTTCTTCCTTACTTTCATTTAGTATTTATTTTATTTTTATTATTCTCTTTTTGATAATCCCAAAAGGGGGAGAAATAAGAAAAGTCATTATTAAAATATATGGATTATAAATGCCATGATTTATGATCATCAAAAAGGGGTATGTTGTTGGACTCCTCATGTTTTAATGCTCACAAATCATATTAATAATGTTTAGTCTATCACAAATCATGTTTGGAGATTGTTGATTTCCTTATGGTTTAATGCTTACAAATCATGGTCTAAACTCTCATAAGATCCTGATTCAGAATCTCATAAATCATGTTTGAATATTGTAAACTATGTTTGATCTTATTATATTGTGTTTTATTATACTAATGCTTAAGTCTAAACTATTTTGTGAGTATTACTTCTTAAGACAGTTTCAGATATTTGGCTAAACCTAAGAAACCATAATTTTTCCACCGGTTTTGGATTTTGGAAAAGTCTCAGACATCGTAACCTAGACACTATAACCCAGCCACCGTAACCTTGAAACTGTAACCCAGACACCATAACCCATACACCATAACCCAAACACTGTGACTCAGAGACCATAACCAGTTCTAGATTTTCACAAAGGACATGACATTGTTTCCTTGCTACCATTTCCAAGACACCATTTCCTATTTTAGCAAAGAACCATACATTGTATATGTGCTAATAGTTCCAGATCTCAATGAAACTATAGCACCATGACTACCTCACGGATCAAAGGAAAAGGAGAAGGCATCATTTCCAAGTGACATTGTTTCAATAAAAAATGTGACATTATTCCATACTTAACCATTTTTCTGTCATTTTAAATTAAATTTAAAAGTTATTTCTAACAGTAATATTTGATACATTTAATGACACTGGTATAATTAATGTTCTTTTGCAGTCTTGTTAGAAAACAGTATGAAGTACAAGGTGTGGAGATAGTGCATCCTATCGGCTCCAACATATGCACATGAAATAAAAATAAAATCATAGCACTGGAGAAAGGTGGTGAAAATAAAATGTGAAGTGAATACATGCAAGAACATACACTGAAGAACACACGAAGAACTCTTTATTCCTGGTGGATGAACTACTATGGATAAAAACCTCAAACATCCTTGAAATAGAATATCTAAGAAGAACAAGAGATACAAAGCATATCTTATCGAACTGGAAACCATAGAATGAGACTCACGATACTATGTTTTCACAAGATGACTCAAAAATCACATCTACTACATCCTACAAGTCCAGAGATGCATAGAACAACACTCAGAGCATTTCTAACCCTTTATCATCATCTTTTCTCTGTTGTGTACTTTTTTATTACTTTTAGAGCAGTGTATGTATCTGTATTAAAATACACATTGTCTCCTACATTAAACTGTACGATACAAGATATCCTCACTCAAATATCTTTCTACACTTTGTTTCACCCACTTATAATTGTGGAAGAGGACTTGTGTGACCTGGATGTTTTTTTTCCCATGTAGAACAGTGGAAGAGGTATTGTGACCTAGACAGACCTATGTACTGTTGTTAACCCCGATTTAGTGTCTGGATCAAGTTTATTAATATAAAATTCTTGGTGGTAGGTTATCACCAAGTGGAGTGGATTAGGTCTTGTCTTGAGACTAAACCACTTGTTTTATCCACTATTTTTTTCAATTTAGTCTTTCTCTATTTTAATTCATTTTTTAGAAAACTAACTTTTACTTTGATAGTTAGTCTTGGATAGTAGTTATAATTGTTTTTCCTTATTAGAGTAGTTTTAAAAGTGGTATAAATATCCTATATTATTATAACTGATAACTAATCAATCTTCTGTGAAACTATTTGAACAGTCTAACTATTATAATTTTATTACCTTGATTAACTGAATTGTTTTAGTTTTAATTAAGGAAATTATTTTAAGTAAAAATTTTAATAGAAATCTATATAGGAACTCAATTCACCCCCCCCCCCCTAAGTATCCTACTTTGACCAACAATTGGGGTACATGAGACAATCACCCTAAACAAGTAATTTGGATGCTTAACCATACTTCCTTAAGATAAAATTTAATATAAATGACAAGGACTTATAGTAGATCAATTGAACACTCTTAATATATCAATGCCCAATTCCACACATAGTTCACATCAAATATCATGGGAGTGATGAACTTTTTATAACAAAATACTATTAAAAATCACTCACTTTTTAATGAAAATATGATTTAAGATTTATTAATGATTTGGAAAGCATAAGAAAATCATGTCACACACATTACCCGAGAATCAATAATAGTTTTGATACCACCTACCAATACCAATAGTAAGCTTTAAATACTTCTAAAATTATCAAGGAATAACCTAAAACCACCAAGATGAAATTATATAACCAAGAAATCCCAAATCACATAGCCATATAATAAAGGGATATCTAAACCCAAGGGAAAATTGGGCAGATATCTCCTAAAATCAATCAAACATTATTACAACCAAAATCCGAAATTATATCCCATGTTTCATCTTCCAATTTTATTCTAAAACCATAAAATCTCTAAAATAAATCTTATATAAATCACCTTCCATCAAAACATCAATGTACTAAGATCAATGAACCCATAAAAGCTTTATTGGACCATGATAAGAAGAATCCTTGGGATAATAGGTGATTTTACCATGACTTAGTGAAATTACAATACTAATTCCCTAATAAAGGTAAGGGAAACAAATAAGAACAATGAATAGGGAATATGAGAGGAGAGGTAGAATCCTTACCTTAAATCAATGGAAGGAATTCCCTTTTCTTTCCCTTAAAACACATAGAAGAAGGGTAGAAGAATATGTCTATGAGAAACCTCATTAAAGCCTATTGACTATCATAGGGAGGATTAATTCAAAGGAATCCAAATATGAGGTTAGAATAAGGGCTATAAATGACCAAAAATCCAATATTTTAAGGTATATGTTATCTGCATCTACCGAGTACCCATTATAAGGCCATCAGGTACTCATTGGAACTCTTATAAAAAAAACCATATTTGCCTAGCTTATCAGGTATGTGATGCCTCCCACTAGATACCCAATGTCACCTTCAATCCTAGGATAGTGGGTGCCACCACCCTGATCTTAAACTGACTCTAAAATTATCTTTTAAACCTCAAACCATATTCAAAACCACCTAAAATTCCATACTACAGCTTTGAAATTCAAGACTGAATCCAAAAATAAAAAATGGCACTCTCTCTCTAGTTCCATAAAATTTAAACGGTCCTCATTTTCATTACTTTTAAATTCTCCTAAAAAAACAAATTTCCATTTAAATTGGTTCATAGATGAAATCAGTTATTGTGGTCACCCGACCAACTCACATTGTTCATCAATGCTCATTGGAAAACTCCCATGGGAGAGGCAACATCATAATATCCCATTTCACCATTCTCTCTTGGCTATATTAATCAGTTCTAAATTAATTCATTAAATAAATTCACAACCCCTTGGGTGAATATGTTGTCTACCCACCATCATGTTAATCTTCCCTTGGAAGAGTGTTTTTCTTAACCCATATGGTCCTTGCTAGTTCATTTAATATGTAACCCACTGTGAGACTTGATGTGGCTCTTTTTCATTACATGTTGTCAAATAATTTTTATGAATTTATTATCTTTTTAATGACTAAATGTACTTATAATAGAGAAATTTTGAGTTTTGGTAATTTTAGAGTGATAAATATTATTCATTGAAAATTATTTTAAAAATGATGATATCGTGTGCTTAAATGTTGGAGTGTTCTTGGTTTTAATGTTAATGTATTTTGAGAATAAATTTTTGGAATTCATTTTATGAAATTTAATTCTTGAAATGATTTTTGGAATTTAAATTTTTTATTGAAATCAATTATTAATTGAAATTTTTGGAATCTCGTTAAATTTAAATTTACGTTTTTTAATGGATTTTTAATTCTCTGCTTTTGAAATCTGTATGTAGCATCACTCGCATAAAAAATTGAAGAAATGGCCGTAAAATAAATTTTGAAGTTACACGTAAGATAATTTCAGATATCCTAATAAGATAAATTCATGTAAGATAGTTTTTATACTCAAAATTAAATAATTATTTATAAAATAAATTACAAGGGTAGTTTCATAAAAGAATTTATATCACCTAGTGGGGAACATAAAAAATAATAAAAGTTGATATGTGCCTAAATATGGTGACTGAAGATCCTATGTTTTTGAAGAATGAAGATGAATCCAATTCGAAGTTGGGATTCTGAATGGGGATGAATCATCCATCTGATGTCAATAATTTTCACATCCAAGAATTATAGAGATACTAAGGTCATCTGTGGAAGATTGACAATGCAGATTCCTCATACCATTGATGAATACCTTGCCTACTTTGAATCTGATGAAGATGGTGCAAATTATATCCATACTTGTGCATGTTGAACAAGATAAATAGATTTGAGTGTTGGGTTATCATTTTTTTTAGATTTGAGTGGGATAGAATATATTATAAGGCCTAAATTCTCCCCAAAACACCAGTTGTAAGAACAAAAGGGGTATGTATAAGTTTTTCAATGAATTTTCTATGTGGAGTGTAAGTTGTGAACAGTTCATATATCATGGTCTCATGCTTGGTGGTTTATTAACTTGAGTTTGGTCAAGGAAAGATTTAGAAGGACATGTGTGTTCAAGATGAATCTATCTTACTGTTGTACAGAAACTGTGAATGGTTATAACTAAAGGATAAAGCTAGTAATTACTATGACATGGATTTGTTGGAAATTCAAGTGAAGCTGGTGAAAAATGTTTCAAGATGAAATCATGTACAAATTCATCGCACTTGGATATTTAATAGATCACATGTTGGTGTTTCATGGTAATTAGAAGGATTTAATTTAATTCATGGGCTAGTGATTGAATATAGTAAAAAATTCCATGTGGTCGGTCATTAGGAGAAGAGTGAACTAAGTCAGTGGATCTTGGTTGTGAGTTGAATAAATTAAATGAGTTAAATTTAACAAAAAAAAAGACCCAAGGATCGCTTCCCTTTGAGATGGGATTTAGGAAACACCTCTCCATTTTTTGAGAGGATAATTTCATATTAGAGTCAGGGGAAGTGAAGGAGTTTTAGGAGGAGTAGATACAGAACTTCAAGAGGCTAGTTTTTTTAGCAAGATCAGATAGAATATTTTACTTTTACTTCATTATTATTTCATTCATTCCTATTGTAATTGATTCTTAATTTCTAATAAATTCTTAAAAAAATTATTTTTGGCTATAAATTTTATTGGGTAAAAATAGATTGTGTTTATTCATCATTTATTCTTTATTTTTTGAATCATTTAAATTTTAGTTGCGTTGTTTTTATTTTCAATTTCATGTAATTCATTGAAGAGGAATTATTTTTCACTTTTAATGAAAAAAATCAGTGCTTAAAAATTGATCTATTTAAGGAACTTATAGATTCATTGAGTTATTGTAGTATTTAGAGAGCGTTTGGAGGTGGTAAATATTGTAAATGTGTGATGGTACAAATAAATCTTTTAATGAATAAAGAATCATCTTTGGCCATCCAATCGAATTTTCCACCAGATCTTCATTTTGTTTTTTTTCTTATCACCTTATTCCTATACCATTAGTCCCTATAATCATTACTTTTTGGATATGTAGTTATTGAATCTTAGTAGCAATTATTTTCTATTTCAAATTTTTCAATTCTTCATCTGCACAATCACTTTTCTTTTTCTATGGGATCAACACCCTACTCACATCTATACAAATAGTTTGTAGGAATTAAAAATAATAAAATATGATCTTTTAAATGATGAAGAATAAAATTTTCCGGTGTCATTTATGTGGAATGACTTCATGAAATATGGTTTGATAACTTTTATAAATCCAAAAAAAACATAAAAAATATGAGAACTTCTATTGAAAAATATGCTTAAAAATCTGTATGTTTTGTTCTGAAGTTATGTATATTGAATATGTTTATTTTCTATTTGTTGTATACCCACGGGATCATTATCTAAGAATTTAGAACCTTTTATTCCTAAAATACAAATACACATTAATTCGTTAATAAATAAAATCAGAGCTATTATGGAAGATAATAGGAAGGTTCATGGTCATCTTATTCCACCTCCACTTACAGAACCTAAGGGCCGGAGGCATGGTCTTATAGAGTTATAGTTACCCACAGTATTTAGTAACCCTTCCTATATTTGGTTGTCTCCTTTCTCTAGTAACTATGAGATCAGACAGTCCTTATTGTCCATGCTTCCATATTTTAATGGTTTACCTAATAAATACTCTTCATACTTTGTTAGGTATTTTTACAGTGTGGTACAACAGCTTCCATTAAGAGGGTTGAGTGACGAAGAGTTAAAGCTATGATTTTTTTAACTTTATTTAAAGGGAAATTCTAGATCTTGGTTCTGATATTCATAAGAAGAAATTATTGATACTTGGTATTGGATGTTTAATGCTTTAATCAAGAAATATTATCTCGGGAGAATGACCACTGATATTAGGCATAAAAGAAAAAAAATTATTCAAGAATATGGGGAACTATTCCATGAGACTTGGGATAGGTTTATGGGTCTCCTTAGAAAATATACTACTCAAAAATTTTCTCCACATTTTTTAATGTATACATCTTACAATGGACTTACACAATAAAATCAAACATTATTTGATCAATCTTCTAGTGGGGATTTCATAGATAAAACTCCTGAAGAACTTAAATAAATATTTAATATACTTGCACAAAATTCTCAACATAAATGTTCATGAATGAGGACCATAGTTAAGAGAGACACAAACTTTTTTCAAAATTCTGATGTTCATGCTACTAGAATTTATAATTTCACTCATGAAAACTCACTTAGGAGTCAATTACAACATTTTTATATCTGTGTAAATTCTTTTAATCATTGTTCCATCTTTTATTCTCCCTCCCAACCATCTAAAAATGTCAATTTTTCTAGGTATAGGCCTAGGTTTCAAGAAAAAGATTATCCTTTTTCTAATAACTACAATCAAGGTTATAAGAATCACCAAAACCATTCTCGGAAAGAGAAAAGTGATTTTAGACCCACTTCTCCCCTAGATTTTTCACAAAATCTTAAACCTTTTTACTAAAATCAATAAAAGGTTGAACCTTAAAACTCTCAAGGGAATATTGAGGGTTAATTCACCAAATTCTTTCTAGGATGGATGCCCAAGATTCTATGCATAAGGCTAACATGGAATCACAAAAATCTATTTTCAAAAATGATATGAATAATATTCAAATGAAAATTAGGCAAATGGATATAGAGTTAGGTGTTAGAGAAAAATAAAAACTCTAATCATAACTAAAGTAAACCCCAGGGAAAATTTCATGTTTTTTGAAACAAGAAACGGTTTAATAACTCACAGAGAAGCTAGAAATAGTCCTAGGAAAGTCCAAAATAAAAATCTAGAATATTTTATAACTCAAAAACTAGATAACACTCAATATATAAATTAAGAAAAAAAATATTAAAAATGAAGAAAATAAAACTATTCCACTTGGAAAACAAAATGAAAAATATTCTTAAATGAAAAATAATAAGGGAAAAGATAAACTTTTTGAGTTTGAGGAATTCTCGAGTTCCTTTGGTTTTTTAACAAGATCTAAGTCAACATTCCATTCATCCATTCTTTTATTCAGATTCCTTCATATCTAAAATCTCTCAAAAAAATGTTTCAAAAAAACTCTTGAAAAAATTAAATTCCCTCCAAAACTTAAAGATCTATGGATTTTTCTCATTCCCTGCAACTTAGAGAATAATGTTCAACTCAATTATCATTATGATCTTGGTTATAGTTTAAAACTATACCCATTCTCAAAGTTTCTATAATTTAGGTTAGGAGAGATAAAACCCACCACTATTATTATAAAGTTAGCTAAATGATCCCTTACTCATCACATATGAATAATTAAAGACATGTTAGTTGGAGTTGGTAAGTTATTTTACATAATAATTTTCTTGTTTTAGATATAGATTGTTACCAAGAGGTTCTCGTCATTATAGGTATGAATTTCTTGAATACTGGGGGTTCTCTTATTGATGTTTCCAAGGGTCATCTGATTTTTAAGATTGGGTATAAGTAAAAGAAATTTAATGTGTTTAAAAATGTTAAAGAATCCACTTTAAGTGAGAAATGCTTAAGGGTATAAATATCAAAGTTTGAGGAATCATTAGTTCAATAAGTGGAATTGGATAAACACTACTCAATTGAAGAAATTTCTTTGGAAGTTATAAATTATTTTTCCCACATTGTTGAGTCTTTTTAAAATGAGAATCTGGACAAAAAATTGGCTTTGGACAATAATTATTTTCCTATTATGAAGTGTGGTGTTGGGGAGGTATTTTCTGTGTCTAAACATAAAGAATTGTTATGAGGTCTTAAGGATGATTTTCCTACCAAAAACAATGTTAAAAACTTTTATAAGTGTAAAGGTGATATTTTGGAATATTTTAATGGTTTTTCCTTGAAAATATCTTGAAATATTCTATATAAACTTAGTATAGTGGGATTTCCACTTTATAAGGTAGTGAGGAATGACACAAATATGGTTTTTAAATTGAAAATATTTCATGTTTTCAAACTCACTTTAAGAAAAATATTAAATATCTTAGACCAACTTAGATTAAAAGTCTTCCTCAAAGTGAAAAGAACCCAATTTAGAGCTTAAACTACTCCCAACACACCAGAAATACTCATTTTTAGGTAAAAATTCCGCACTGTTAGTTATTATCTATACTGAACTTAATGAAAATCAATGGTAAAATCTTTGGGTGTTCTGAAAAAGTTCAAAACTGCAATAGTTTTGTCCATAGTTTTCATCAAAGTGATTATCCCTTCGTATTGCATGCATATGATTCCTATGGAACCTGACCATAAACTGAGAGATTAGGTTCAAAGAAGATTGAATCTAGACATGAAAATTTTTATAAGAGAATAGATTATAAAGTTGTTAGATACTAATATCATTTATACCATTTCAAATAGTGCTTGGATCAGTCTAGTTAAAGTAGTTCTAAATAAAGGATGTTTCACTATTGTTACCAATTAAAAGAATAATCAAATTCAAGTTAGGAAAGCAATCAAATAGAGAGTATGTATTGATTAAAAAAATATTAATTCAACCACTAGGAATGATCATTTTCCAATTTCATTATTTATGATAACTCATATGTTTAATATATCTTAATTCATAATTTATTACATAATGGTACACATAATATAATACTAGAAGATTGTGAGGCCTAGTGTCTTTGGGAAATTAGGTACATAACATAATAACTTGAATGAGGATACAACATAATTATTTAAAACTCCTTTAACATGCTCTTAAAAATCCATTTCTCTTCTAAAACTGCATGGGATAACCTGGGGACGTATATAAGAAATGGGTGAGCTATAAATCCCAGTAAGGGAATAATCAAATCATAACATGGTGAAAGTAATACTTTTTAGTAAATAGTCATATCAACAAGATATAAAAAGTGTGAGAATTATAAACATGAATATCAAATCATGATATATGATGATAACATAAAGGCAACATGGGAATGTGGGAACAATATAAAACATGACATAAGCATAAGTCAAGGATAAATGAAAATACAACATCACATGGTGGAAAGAGTCTCATCATAGATTAGGTTTTCTCCCTAATCCCATACATAAAATCTCATGATATAAAAACATTACTCAATGCATTGGAGGGCTATATAATTTTTTGATCCACCTATCACTTTCATATCATATACATACATAGTGATCCATATAGATCATACAATATAAGGATATATTTCATCAATTTAATCCCATGATTAAGGAGTGTGGGTTAAATACATGGAATTCCCAAAACAATTAATGATAGGTATATCTAAATTAATACCCTTGAGTGGAAATGGGGAAGGTTATTCACTATATAAATGTTTGGCATGGAAAATCACAGGCAAGTTTTGGTAACATAACGGGGGTACATAAAGATTCATGTAAGGGTTAAATGAGATTTAAGGGGGTCTCTAATCACTTTAAAATCATAAGGAAAGCAATATGGATGTGTAAAAACATTTTCAAATATGAACAATTGAAAAAAAAATCATAATATAAAGAAGCCTCTTGAATAAAGAGAAGAGGTATAGGATCCCTTACCTTGAGAGGGCACTTCTAAAATCTTTTATGGAGCTTATTAAGATATTGGGGAACCTTGAATGGGATATTGAGAGGTAAGGGTAGAGTAACTTTGTGCTCTAATGGTTTTGAGTTAATTAGAATGGGAGGTTGTGTGGTTTTTTATAAAAAAATATATGATAATTATTTATTAATTTCTAAACTTAGGTTGTGGAATATATATAATACATTAATCCAAACCACAAACTATCCCATGGTTTTTCCCATGTTGTATACTTAATAGGAGTTTATTTTATTATTTTATAAGTCCAAGAACTAAAATCATTAAAATAATACCCTTGATGATGTGTAAGTGAGCCATGTCTATAAAGAATGGATTTTAAAACATTAAAATATAATATAGGTTTTGGAGGATTCATTAAGGGTTTATAAAATTAATAAAATATCTTAAAAACACATTTTTTTAAATGGGAAGCATAATTTTGTTCACATATACTCTTTATAGAATTTATTACATCACTTTTTGACTTTTATGATGTCATGATACATACCTTATAATTATATCATATTTAATTTTTACCCAATTATTCAACTAGCTTGAAAAATTATGAAAAATAAAAATTGGATAATTTTAATGTTATGATGTAAAAAATAATATTTATTCTAACAAAATAATTCTCTAAGTATGAGAATTTATACTTTTAAATCAAAAATCTTCATTTATTGAAAAATGTTGGGGTTTTTACAACAACAGTTACCTGACCCTTATAAAAATTAAATTTTAATTCATAAAATTATATTATCATTTATATTAAATAAATATAATTTAATAATAATATTTTATTAAAATATAATTTATTAGAAAAAATATTTAATTCGTCAAAAAGAGTCTTGATTGAAATGATATATTTCTAAAAAATATAAATTGTGTTTCATCGTATCAAAATCTAATTTTTATCAAACTTATTATTTAATCATTATAAGTAATGATAAAATATATATATAATCATTAATTTATTAAAAAAATAAAAATTCATACTGTTAGGGTCTATATACATATCCCTTTATTACACTAGTGAATGCCCCAAGGGTAAGGTGTGCGATGGTGAGATTTTATTAGGGTGGTTCAACGAACATGGTTTAGGATATGATCTTGATGAGCCTGAACTTCTCCTGTAAATGGTTTCATTTATGCTTTAGTTTTTGAATCTCATCTCGGTCTTGGTCAAGGGAAAATCCTAGTGATGATATCTCTCATGGAAGCTCTAATAAATGGGCTTCATAGGGTACGATCCTACTAGTCGTGGTCATCGCTTCCTTTTTCTATGTCAATTAGATTTATCATAACCCTAAATATATACTAATCATATGATCACTATATAATGGTTATATTATCAACAATTATGATGTTTAATGGCCTTTTAAATCTGACAATATGTAACTTATAAAATTCCAAAATAACCAAAGTAGTGCATGTGTTTTATATAATTTCATTTACTCATTTAAAAAGAAAATTTAATTTATAAATGTTCATTTTATTACATTCTTAGATCAAATTATTGAGAGTCATGTAGGGAATGAGTTATTTTGTTTTTTGGATGGGTATTCTAGTTCCAATCAGATTCCCATTACTCCACAAGACTAGTAGAAAACTACTTTCACATGTCTATTTGGAACATTTTCCAACCAATGAATGCCCTTTGGCCTATGTGGTTCCCTAAACACCTTTCAAAGATTCATGATGGATCTATTGTATGGCATGATTGAGAGAATCATTGTGGTGTTTATAGATTATTTTTCAATTTTTGGAAACACTTTTGAGATCTGTTTCCAAAATATATAATTGGTTTTAGAGAGGTGTCAAGAAACCAACTTCATTATTAATTGGGAGAAATGCCAGTTTATGGTCATTAAAGGAATAGTTCTTGGCCATAAGGTTTCTAAGATGTAATTTTTGGTTGAAAATTTCAAGATATAATTAATCCAAAAATTTCCTCCTCCTAAAAATGTCAAGGGTGTTGGGTGCTTTTTAAAGACATGACAATTTTTATCAGAGGTTCATTAGAGACATTTCAAAATTTACAAATCCATTGTGTTCACTACTAATTAAAGATAAAAATTTGTTTTTTAATGAAAAATGTTTAGAATATTATAATATTATTAAGGAGAAACTCACCTCATCACCCATCATCACTACACCTGATTGGAAGTTTCCTTTTGAAATAATGTGTGATGCGAGTGATGTGGTTATTGGAGTAGTTCTAGGATGGAGGAAGGATAAGTGGCTACATATAGAGTATTATGCTAGCATATTTCTAGATGATGATCAAAGGAACTACACCACCACTAATAATGATTTATTGGATGATTTATTTTCTCTAGAAAAGTACATGCAGTACCTAATAGGTTCTAAAATTATTATTTTTACATATCATTCTTCCTTGAAATAGATTTTGTCTAAAAAAGAGGAAAATACTTGCTTATTAGGTGAATACTTTTGTTGAAATAGTTTTATTTGGAAATTATGGATAATAATGGAGTTGGGAATTTTGTATTTGGATACTTATCAAGGTTTTTTAGTACCAAAACTGATGATCCAAGGGATATTAATTCATCCTTTTTTGATGAAAAATTATTCATTGTCTATGCTGATCAATCAGCTTGGTATGTAGATTTTTCTAATTTCCTAGCAACAAGTATAATTCCTAAATGTTTATCAAAAAATTAAAGACAAAAATCATTATGAACTTAAGTACTATTTGTAGGATGATCCTTTGTTATTTAAGAGGTTTTTTAATGGTATTCTTAGGATATGTGTGTCAGAGAAAGAGTTGTTTCCCATCTTATATATTTTTCATTCATAACCTTAGGACAGTCACCATAGAGGATAAAGGACTACTCAAAAATTAATTCAAGTAGGATTTTATTGGTCTACTTTGTTTAAGTATGTTATAAGTTTAGTTGTTGGTTGTGATAAGTATCAGAGTATAAGAAATATCGGTAGGAATCAAGAATTACCTTAGAAAGGTATTTTAGAGTTTAAGATTTTTTATATTTGGGGTTTGGATTTTATGGGACCATTTCCATATTCTCATGGAAATGAATTCATTTTAGTGGTTTTTTATTATGTTTATAAGTGGGTATAATTTATATTACTTCCCAATAATCAAGCCAGTGGTGTGAATAAAGTCATTTTAAAGGATATCATTTTAAGATTTTGGGTGAAAAAATCTTTCATCACTGATAATGGAACCTATTTTAAGAATTTTAAATACAAATAATTAATGTAAAAGTATGCATGTGATCATAGAATAAGAACTTCTTACCATCCACAATCTATTGGATATGTTGAAATTTAAAATAGGGATCTAAAAAAGATCTTAGATAAAACTATCTCGAACTTTAGGAAGGATTGATCTTTAAAAATCAATGAAGCATTGTGGGATTATAGAACTGCTTTTAAAACCCAAATAGGTATGAATCATTATATAATTATTTTTTTAAAGTTATTTTATTTACCTATGGAGTTAAAACACAGGTCATATTAGGTGTTGAATGCCCTTAACTTTGATTTTAAGATTTTTTGAGAGATAATACTGCTTGAGATGAGTGAGATGGATGAGATTATGAGAGATTCATATGATAATTCTAGGATTTATAAAGATATGGATAAATATTTTCATAATTATATCATCCAAAATATAGAATTTAAGTCTAAACATAAGTTCTTACTTTTCAATTCCAAAGTTATACTTTTTCTTAGGAAGCTTAAATCCAAGTGTTCTAGGCCTTTCACCATCCTTAAAGTCCTTGTCAATGGGGTTGTTGAGCATATAGGAGATGAAAAAATATTATTTCTTGTTAATGGTCAAAGTATTAAACACTACCTTTAAGGGGGGAAATGGGTCTTTTCTACCATTTTTGTGATGGAAAATTGATCTATCATTGAATTATAACTGAAGTCTATATATTTAGTGCTTCATGAAAGTCAAATCATAGTTATTATTATGTGTTTAATTTTTTTTATTTAAGAATAAAGTGTTGTTATTGTATTTATACTATCCTCTATTTCCTATTTGTATTTAATTCTTTGTCTCACTCCCTTTTCTTAAATAATTTTATTGGTGTGCTGACAAAAGAAGAGTAGAATATTAATTGTTTTCAAGTCAAAAAGGAGTTATTTTCTAAAGTTTTCAGGATTAAACTTCTGTAAACTCTAACTCTATTTTCATTTATTTTTGAGATAAATTGTTGAAATCTAATGTTTATATTATTAATTTTTAGTTACTTAATATTGAATAACTAGACAGGTTTCACTTTATTAAAGAGGCTAAATTTTGGGCCGCACTTTAAAGGATAAAGATTCTTAAATTTGGGGAGTTCTTGTTTTAATTTTTGCATTTTTATTCTGATTTTTGCTACCAGTACTATTGTATGTTTATTGATTGATATTTTTTTATCATGAATCACCTTCTTCTAATTAAGTGTGAGGGAATTCTTAAATGTTTATAAATTTATATGATTTTATCTGTCATGACCCAACCCATCAGGGCCTACCTGGCCGATGGAAGGTCGAGCCGTAACTACCCCAAGGCCACCTATATAGACCAAGGGCTGGCGACAAGTGCCAAAAGGCATAACTAAAATGGGAGGCCTTTTCCTAATGTACTTATACACATGCACCAAACCATATCCATGTATAAGTACATATGAATAATAATAATAAATGTAACATCTAGAGTAAAATTCATGCATGTAATGAAAATGAACTTTCAAATTGAGAATATGTTCGAACTTTAATATATAAATGTTTTCTCCCACCCTTCATATTAAAAATTGGGAATAATATTAAGTTTTAAGTATGGGGAGGGTTTTTTCTAAACTTATCTATGCTTTAATATAATCCACAGAAAAACTCCAAAACTTTTTTACTTTTTAAAATAGTGAGTTTTATAATTCATTAAGGTGTATTTAGTGGGTGAAATTTTTTTCTAAAGAGTTGAAAGTTGTGATTCCACTTTAAATATTTTATACTTTATTACATCATGGGTTCAATTTGGTTTATAAATTTTCTACCCTCTTGAAATAATTAGTTCTTGGTAAAATTTTGAGAGAATGTTATATGATGATCATTGAATTTGAAACCATTTTATTTGAATAAAACTTATAAGATATGCATTTAAATGATATATGAAATGAAAATCCTAATATAAGTTGAACCTCTTTAACTTAATTCTCTCATTCTTTTTTTCTTTAAGCTTTTTTAAGGGTTATTTATTCTACTCTGTTAATTATTAAGTTTATCACCCAAATAGAGTGTCCAATTATTATGGACTCCAATTATGTGTTCTTTTTCTCCAGGAGATAAATTAAAGTTAAGAGATTTCAATTAAATACATATTTATTTTTTTATTAAATTGAAAAAAATTCAAAAATATAATTTTGGTAAAAATTCATCAAAACTTTTCACTAAAACCACCTAGTTTTAAGAGGGTATTTACACTTTTTTTCTTAAAATATCCCATGGGAAAAAACATTTTCAAAATCAATTCTTGTGGAATTTTAGTTTTTCAATATTAATATTGATTCTTTTACACTTAATTTGACCAACTAATTTCTTGAGAATAAGAAATATTCTAAGTGTGGGGAAATTTGATGTGGATATTTTTATTAAACATTTTTTTCACACCATTTTCATGAATTTGTTGGCTTTTTGATGACTAAATGTGCTTATAATAGAGAAATTTTGGGTTTTGTAAATTTTAGGGTGAGAAATATTATTCATTGAATATTATTTTAAAAATCATGATATTGTGTGCTTAAATTTTGAATTGTTCTTGATTTTAACTTTATTATATGTTTAGAATAAATTTTTTGAATTAGTTTTGTGAAATTTAATTCTTAAAATGATTTTTGGAATTTGAATTTGTGATTGAAATCAATTATTAATTAATATTGTTGGAATTTCATTGAATTTATGTTTACATTTTTAATATATTTTTAATTATACACTTTTGAAACATGTATTTTGTATCACCCGCATAAGAATGATTTTTGAAGCTGTGGTCGTAAGATAAATTTTAAAGTTTTCTATATGATAATTTCAGTTGTCTGCATAAGATAAATTACCATAAGATAGTTTTACTACTCACTATTAAATAATTAATTATAAAATAAATTCTAAGGGTAGTTGTGTAAAATAATTCACATCAACCATTAAAAAAATTATTTCAATTGGATTTCGCATAAGAGAATTTATGGAATCCCTTTTATGTAATATAAGATATAGCCTGCATAAGATAAATTTTTATCTCTGTAAGATAATTTTAGTAAACAAGTTAGATAATTTCTCACATCCACCCACCTATAGCTTCATCAAATGGAGATATCAATCCCAACTATGTTCAAACTGAGGCTAATTCATTACTAAGACCTATCTTGGTTTTCTTAAGAAGAGAAATATTAGATTTTTTAGGATGTGGAAATGGATATCTTGAGTTCAATAAATGTAAAGTTAGATCTAATAATGAATTAATAACAGTGACATTAGGTGATCTGAGTGTAAATCAGAAGTGATGATAAGGTCGGTCCATTTGTTGATCAAAGTCAAGGTCGGGGCTTCAAAGAATGTGTGCGCACACCAAATATGAGAGTTTGGGTTTGAAGAAATTTTTTGAGATTCCAAAAAAGGAGATTTGACCCTCGATGCACTATTATTGATTTGAGCTTGAAAATGGGAGGAATAACCCAACTTGGGTTTGATGATCTATGATTGTCCGAAGTCATGGATGAAGATACTACCCAGGTCGACTTCTATTTCAAGCATAAAGTAAATATAAACCATACAATTTGGGGAATATATAATTAAAAAATATTAATTATTTGAAATTGGTGAGACTAAGGAACATAAAAAATTGTGAAATTTTAGTTGCACCTGAAGATAGTGATCGGAGATCCTCTATTATTGAAGAATGAAGATGAATTCGATTTGAAGTGGGAATTCCGAATGAGGATGAAGCAGCCCTCCAACATCGATCATTTTCACATCCAATAATTATATAGATGTTGAGATCATTCATATAAGATTGATGATGCAGAATCCCAATGTCGTTGATAAAGATTTTTCCTACTTTGAAGCCAAGGAAGATGGTGCAAAGTTAGGTCAAGCTTGTGTATGGTGAATAAGATAAATAGATATGAGTGTTGGTTTATTGTTTTTGTTATAGGTTTGAGTTAGAGAGGATGGAATAAGAGACCTTGATTATCCCCAATACACTAAATAAAAGAACATGAGGGTGGACATAATTTTTTTGATGAATTACCTATGAGGAATGTAAGTCGTGATCATTGCATAGATCATGGTCACAAGCTTGCTGCTCTATTGGCTCAAGATGGGTTTGGCTGAGGTTCAATCGGTCCATGTGTGTTCAAGATGAATTTATCTTGGTGCGATGAGTAAGCTTTGAATAGTTTTAACTGAAGAGAAAATATAGGAATTTCTATTAGATGGGTTTCTAGGAAATTCAAGTGAATCCGATGAAAAATGTTTTAAGATGGAATCACATCTAGATTCATCATGCTTGGAGATTCAATAGATTTCATGTGGTTGTGTCATAGTTGATGACAGAATAAATTGAAAAATTCCACATGGTGGGTGATTAGGTAAACTAAGTTGGTGGATCTTGGATGTGAGATGAATAAATTAGATTAAATAAATTTAGTAGTGGGAAAAAGGCCTAGGGAGCACTACCCTTTATGATGGGATATGGGAAACATTTATTTATATTCAAGAGGATACTTTCAAAGCTAGTCTAGGGGGAAGAGAATAAGTTTCAGTAGGAAAAATTATTTGTTACCTTATTTATTTTCTCATTCATTCCTATTCTAATTGATTATTATTTTCTATGTGATTCTTGAAATAAAATGATTATCATCTAGAAGTTTTTTTAGGGGAAAATAGATTTTTTTTGATTCATCATTTCTTCTTAGTTTGTTGAATATTTTAAATTTAGATTTATTTTTTCATTTAAAATTATAAGTAATTCACAAAGAATGAATTATTTTTCACTTTTAAACACAACTAGAAAATGTGATTATTTCCACGGTCCAAAACCATGGCAGTAGCATAAGGACATTGTTTACATGGACCATAGACCCTATCATTATTGCAATAGGGCATGGGATATAAACATAGTTTTAGGCCATTTCTTTAGGTGATATATTTCCATGATCAATGTAGAACATAGTAATATACTAAAAAAATATTCCAATGATACTTATTTCCATGTTTTACTAAATCGTAGTTGTAGTATTTGAAAAATTAAATAAATCCAGCAGGTTTTGATCCTCAGACCTCTTCCAAAATCCTTCTAAGACTTTACAACTATAATAAGATCTACTTAATGTATTTATATATATATATATATATATAATTATATATAATTATAATTTTCAATCATTTTAAAAAATAAAATTATATTTGGTTGAATCCCTATGGCCACAATTTTCAAAAACTATGTCCATAAATCCTCTCTACCGCCACAGTTTTGGAAAACTATGGCCCCAGATGTTTTCTTTAAGATATATGGTCATGGTTTCCCAAAACTATGGCCATAGGTCCTATCTACCACCATGATTTTCCAAAAATATGGCCATATGTGTTTGGTTCATACTCTATGGCCATGGTTTTGGAAAACTATGGTTATAAAGTCTCTATACTGCCACTTTTTCTAAAAAAACATGGTAATATCCCTATAGGTCCTTTATACTACCATAGTTCTAGTAAAATTATGGCCTTAGACCTTTCTTGCCTATTTCTCATGTAATTTTGGTGTTTCCTGCATCCACCTACCCCCACAGTGTCACATAAATGTGGTTGTAGGATGGCCTACCGCTATGGTCTATGTAGAATATGGATTTAGGCTAACACATGGTATAAAACCCCACGATTTTACGATATGTATCCTCTCAAATAAATTCAGTTCATTAGATAGCTTACATTGAACACAAAAACTCTTTAATATAGCATAAATCATATAAAATCACATAGAGAACACAAAAAAACTTTATAAATAAAGAATGAATAAAATAAGAGGCTTTTTTAAGAAATTAAGAAACATATACCAATGGAATAGTAACTTGGCCTTTGGAATAGTAATGGGAGCCCTTAGTAATAGTAATTTGGCCAATATAATAGTAAATTTACCTATGAAAGTATAAATAAAATTTAGGCATATTATAAATGAAAATATGATATGATTATATCATAGTATAAGTAAATAAATATTTTGAAAATGATAAATTAAGTGTTGATATTTTTATAAACAAAAGTGTTTATTTACAATTTATAATTAATATAATGATTTAAAAGAAAATTTATTTTCATAAAATAGAATCATAAATTAATATTTTGTTGTCTTATGACTATAATATAATTTTATGAGACCATAATTAATTTTTTAAAGTGTTATAAAATTAGTTATAATTTTAAAATTGGTATTTTTCAAGTAAATGATGATTTTAATTAAAAATTAAATTTATCATATTTAGAAACTTATTTTCATAAAATTGAGTTTTTTTTTTGAA
The DNA here is from genome assembly GCA_963277665.1 of Viscum album. NCBI lineage: Eukaryota > Viridiplantae > Streptophyta > Magnoliopsida > Santalales > Viscaceae > Viscum > Viscum album. Next base: position 694,790,333 of record OY728145.1, read on the forward strand.
TTCTAAACTTTTAAAAATGGTTAGGGTGAAATTTTTATAATTTTTATAAATAGTTGAATTTTTTGTGAATAGTAAAATACGGTAATTTACGGTATAAGCTAAATACATGAATTATTGAGTCATAGATGATGTATGGATGATTTAAGCCCATAATATCAAACTATACTTCATTATTTTAGTATATTTATAAATAAGGTTCAAACTATTCATAGTCTTGAGCCAAAATAATAAATCAATGAATAAAATAACCAAAAAACGCCCCTCTCCTCCAATATAAATACCAACCCCCGCCACCGCTACTCCTCACACCTCAAAATCCATGAATCTTTTCTAATTTTTTCCCAATACTATTCCCAAGTATCTCCCCCATTTATAGGATCCTTTGGTCTCAATAAAATACCAAACCCAAGTGCCTTGAGAAGGTTCTCAAGGAGAAGAATTCAAGAGGTAAAATACTTAATCCTTCTCTTTCAATTTCTTTCTATTTCATTTATTTTATTATCCTTACCTAAAATATTATATAAAAACATGAATGATAACTCCAGTATACTATATATGATATAATTTTATTATGTTAATGTAAAATCAATCATCAAATCCCTTTTCCTCTCCCTTTTATTTTAAAAATAAAAATATCATCTGTGATGTGTCGATTTACCGCCATCATGGACAATGCATTTTCATTATGTAATACCGCCTTAAATTCTGGTCATAAAACCATTATAATGGTCTAAATATAATGTAAATATATATATTAAAACTTATTTAGTGTTCTATAATGATTATATATACATAATATTAATTAATAAAACAAAACTAATTCGTGATGATCAAAAAACACCAAAATAATCTAAATGGTTATCATTATGGTTTTATCTAATGAATAATACTAATTACATGTAACCAAATGATGTATGAGAACATTTAATATTATATAATCTCATTAATACTAAATAATTTCACTTATATAGTTTTTCTTCCATTTTACATGAATTCCCATAATTATACACAAGGGAACCAATCATTAAAACCAAGGAAATGAACGCTTCCGAATGAAAAAATTGAATCTTATAAATCATAAAAAATCCATAAATGAATGTAATAAAATTATACTAAATAAAATACATCTTAAATATATTCTTAATTAAATTATTAATGAATATAATTTCATTATCTAGGATATTAAGTGCAAGTACAGAACACTTTCGGACATAAGGTAAGGGATTCTCCCCGAACTTCCATTTTTTCTTTTGGGTTACACTCTCTCTCACTTTGACCCAATGTAATTCTGAATTCTTCTTATTTACTCATTCCAAATTATTTTTTTATGTTCCAAATATATTTAACTATATCAATTATTATTTCTTTTATGGTAAATACATGTTTTATAAGGATCCCTTTTCAATTCCTCCTGATAAGAAAGCCTGATTAAAGGGAACTTCCCAATTTCTTACCCATTTTTAAGTACCATAAATAATATGTTTTAAGATACCAATATTTTTCTAAAATAACTCATTTTATCATGAAACAATATCTTTGTTCATTTTTGGTTTTATACAAACAATTATGCCTTTTTCTATTTTAAATTATCTTTAGTATTTTCCCTTAAACCATACTAAAGTTTCTCTTTTCTAAAGTTTCTTAAAAACTATTTTTACATGTTTTAACTTAATTTGGACATAATTTATCATGAAATATGACCATGTTCTCTTATCAATGTCCAAGTATTATTTAAATCCATTCTTCCATGGACACCATTATGATATTCTCTTTGGTTATGTCGTATTCGCCACTTATTCCTTGTGTGTAATCTATGTATACTTACCTTTAATTTTTTATCATAATTCATTGAAGATTTAATTAAATATCCATATTTATTGTATTGTGGATATTATTATTATTTTATCCATGTACCATTTTTTTATATGGTTTTTTCTTTGAATATTTTTTTAATTGGGAAAATACTGATGAATTTGTATCATTTACTCAATACGGATATTTTAATAAGTCATATTGTTCATGAATTGAATCTATGTATAAATAATTCTTTATAATTATAGTGATGGGTGGGTCCTAGTTATAGATAGACCCCCGATGCATCGACAGGTCTCATGAGACAAAACACTTAGCGACAAACCCTTTGTGTTTGTTTCCAAGTAGAATCATATGGGGTTTTACCCACAGACGTAAACCGTCTTGACGGTATAATGGTTCATGTGCCATATAAATTACGTCCAATAAATAAGAATTTTCTTTATTTAGTATTCAGTTATTACTTTCCATGATATTTTCACTATGAAAAAATCTATGGATGTATTTTCATTCTCAGTTTATTAATGGCATGTGTTTTTTAGTTATTTACCCTACCATAATGCTTATGCCTTTTTGAATTTGATTCACTTATTATTGATTCATGCAACCCTTACTGAGAATTTGAGATAACCCTTTAATTTTTTTTCTTTTCCTAGGTTTTGAAGATGAAATCTATTAATAAGTGACAAGAATTAGTTTATTTTATTTTTTTATGTTCTATATTTAATTATTGATGTAATAAGGGAAGCATGTATATATCTAATTTTTTAAGACTAATAAACTGATTGATCCTTGGTGATGTGATCTCTTGTATCTATGACATTGTAATAAAATGACCACTGACTCTAGGTTATTGGGTTTTGGGTTGTTACAGTTTTTATCAGAGGAAGTTTAGTAGAAACCTTAGAAAATAGATGTTAAATAAACATGAAAATTATAATAACTCCTTATAGTGAATTTTTAACTCAAAAATCATGATGATTATAAGCTAACTTATTTTGTGCCATTATTTAGTGATGGTTCTAAATTGAAGTAAAGGAATCAATACCCAAAAAAATGTTGGGATTTCCCCACTAAGCTAGTCAACACAGTTAGTGTTGGACCTGATCAGATCATATCCATATTAAGACATCTTATATAGGTTATGATGAATAACCATACTCCATATATGGTGGATCGTTTCATGTGGAAGAAGCCCCTATATTTTAGTGGGACTACTAATCTAGTGATAACCTATCAGTGGATCAAGTCCCTTAAAAAGATATTTATAGCATTGGGGTGTAATGAAAATGAAAATTTAGAACTAGAAATATGTTTTCTAAAGGGATATACTGAACAACAGTGGTTGTTGATCCAAAATACTAAAAAGGAAGATGAATTATAATACATGGAATGGATAAAATTTAAAGAAACATTCTTCAAAAAATATTTCCCTTGAGATCAACGAACTTAAATAAATAGAAAATTCATTACCTTAAAGCAAAGGGAAGAATAGGGTGTTGTAGGGTATGATGTTACCTTCACAAGACTAGCTAGGTATTTTATAGATTACATGCGTGATTCGGAAGATAGGATTGATCATTTATTCAAAGGTCTTAATCCAAGTCTCCAAAGGTCACTAGCTTCTCAAACATTTTCATTATATGATGAAATAGTATTTAAGTTCCATAAAAACGGAGAAGGAATTTTATAGATCCTATATGTTCAAGGTAAATCAAGAGAAGAAGAGGTATTATAATAACCATGGAAAATGTAAATTGTCAAAGAAGAAGAAGAGAATGAATTAATTTCCATTTTATAAAAATTATAGAAAGAATCATCCTAGGAAATTATTTAAAGGCATGGTAGTTTATTATAAGTTTGGAGAAAAGGGTCATCGAGATAATGATTAAAAGGGGAAGAATCAAATCAATGATGTTCAATGTTTCAACTATAATTAAATGGGGAATTATTCAAACCAATGTCCCAAGCATTAGGGAAATCTACCATAGTAGAGGTCAATGGCATATGGTTAAGCTTACACGATCACCATAGATGATGTAGAAGTACCTAATGATGTTGTGGTGGGTAAAATAATCCTATATTCAAATTTATCCAATGATTTATTTAATTCTGGATCATTGCACTCTTTCATATCTACCCAGTTTTCCAAGAAAATTATATATTTCCCTTCTAATTTAATAAGGGAGTTATCAGTAAAACCCTCTAAGGGAAGTCTCATTGCAACAAAAATGGGTCAAGAAGTTCCTATTATGGCATATAAATATGATTTTTTTGATGGATTTATCATCATACCTATTTTTGACTTTAATATAATCCTCGTTATAGACTGGCTTTAAAAATATGATGTGAGAATTTATTGTAATAAGAATTAAATTATGATTTTCAAGGAAGATGTAGAATCCCTTATTGTTATAGTATAAACGTAATCATCTGATTATTATCTAAATCAACCCCCAATATCTCTACAAAATGAAATTCTTGGGGAAGAATCACAAAAAATATCTAGGTATGAGGAAATCCATCTTCAAATTGAGGATGTACCAATTTTATAGGAATACATTTATGTATTTCTTGAGGAATTACCTGGACACCCCACAGATCATGAAGTTGAGTTTAGCATTGATTCAATCCCTGATTCAAGACCAATATCAAAGACTCCTTATATAATAAACACTTTGGAATTAGTAGAGATGAAGAAACAACTAGAGTATCTGAGTAATAATGGAATTATTTTCTCTAGTGTTTCTCCATGGAGATTACTTGTTCTCTTTGTTAAGAAGAAAGATGGATTCTTGAGGCTAATAATTAACTATAGATAAATCAATGCTATTACAATAAAGAACAAGTATCATTTGCCACACATTGATGATTTATTTGATAAAATTCATGGAGCTCAATATTTTTCAAAGATTGAATTTTGTTCTGGGTATCATCAATTGTGATTAAAGAAGGAATATATGATGAAGACAGCATTTTGGATGAGGTATGAATATTATGAGTTCATAGTAATTCCATTTGGATTAACTAATGAACCCTATATATTTTCATGGATATAATGAATAGAATATTCAATGAATATCTTGAAAAAAAATTAGTATTCATTGATGATATTCAAGTGTATTATAAAAACTATGAAGACCATGAGAATCACTTGTGGATTATTCTTGAGACTCTCGGAAGGAAATATTTATATGGTAAATTTAACAAGTGTGAATTCTGGATTTAGGAAATTTATTTTCTTTCCCATGTTGTCTGTAAGTATGGAATATTAGCTAATCCTACAAAGACAAAGGCAATCTAATAATGGCATATTCCAATCAACATAACTAAGGTACGTGGTTTTATTGGTTTATCATGTTACTATCGGCATTTTGTTTAGAATTTTACCTGAATGGATGACCCATTAACCAAGATCACACGTAAAGGGGTTAATTTTTTATAGACAAAAAAATGTGAATAATTTTTTGAAGAATTGAATAGAATATTAATCAATGCTCCGATTTTGATTCTACCATCAGTAAATGATTGGTTTGTGATATATAGTGATGCATCGAAGAAAGGACTAGTTGTGTCCTTATAAAAATGATAAAGTTATTTCATATGCATCAAGGTAGTTGAAGACTCATAAAAAAATTATCCAACACATGATCTTGAGTTAGAAACCATAATATTTTCTCTAAACATATTAATACACTATATTTATGATGAAATATGTTAGATATATATAGATCACAAGAGTTTGAAATACAAATTTACATATAAAGAGATCAACATGTGGCAAATAATATGGCTTTAGTTACTCAAATATTATTATTTCTCAATACACTACCACCTAGTAAAATCAAATAAGGTATCATATGCATTAATCAGGAAAGATCATGGACTTATAACCCAAATGAGGATTGAGAAAGATCCAATGTTCATGGATTTAGAAGAGATGGATATAGGAATTGTTAAGGAATGGGAAACATCACCTCTTTTTAAAATGATTTCTAAACAATATTTACTAGAGAAGATAAAAATTACTCAATCTAATAATGATAATTTTCAAAAGAAAATTATAGCTGTTAAGGATGGAATATTGGAATACTTCATGTGTGAGGATAGAATTCTGAAATTTTGAAATAGGTTATGTGTTCTATCAATACCCAAGCTAAAAGGGGAACTATTATATGATGCTCATAGATAAAACTTATCTATACACCCTGGTAGTACCAAGATGTATGGAGATATGAAGGAACATTTTTTTGGGATAATATAAAGCGAGAAATTTCTAACTATATATCAAGGTGTCTAGTTTTTTAACTAGTGAAGGCTGAGAGATAGAATCCTAGATGAGTCATGAAACCTCTACCTATTCCTATATGGAAGTGGGATGACATTACGATGTACTTTGTCATAGGAATACCAAGTACACCTAGAAATAATGATGCAATATGGGTTATTGTTGATCTTCTTACAAAATCAGAAAAATTTCTTGTTATAAGATAAGATTTAACTCTTAATAACCTAGAAAGGATATATATTAATGAAGTTTTAAGACTTCATGGTGCACCATATCGATTATTTCTGATCAAGATCCTCATTTCACAACAAAATTCTGGAAGAGTCTTCAGATGGCCTTGGATACTAAGCTTCATATGAGTACTGCTTATCACCCTAAAACTGACAGACTGTCTGAAAGGACAATTCAAACATTGGAAGACATGTTTAGATCATGCTCACTTGACTTTAAAGGTATATAGAATTAGTATTTACCTTTAATGGAATTTTCCTATAATAATAGTTTCCATTCAAGTATTCAAATGGTACCATATGAAGCATTATATGGCAAGAGATGTCATACTCCAACTTGTTGGGATGAAGTTGGTGACAAAAAACTTATAGGACTAGAACCTATTGAAGAGACAACGACAAAGGTAAAGACTATTCAGGATCATATTAAACTAGATAAAAGTAGGAAAAATAGATATGCTAACAACTGGAGAAAGGGATTTGGAATTTCAAGTGGGAGATCATGTCTTTCTAAAATTATCTCCATGGAAGGGTGTCTTAAGGTTCGGTAAGAAAGGGAAACTGATCTCCAAGTACAATGGACCATTTGAAATTATAAAAAAAATTATAGTTGTATCTTATAGATTAGAAATGCTTCCAAGTCTATCCAAAGTTCAATATGTGTTACATATATCATTATTAAAGAAGTACATGTCATACCAAATGCATATACTCACCTATGAAGAAATCAAACTGGAACATGGTTTGTCTTACTATGAAGATCCTAGCAAAATTCTTGACATAAGAGAGTGAGTATTGAGAAGTCAGATAACTCGAATAGAAAAGTTTCTTCGGAGAAACCATAAAATGGAAGAAGAAACGTGATAACTTGAGGATGTTATGAAAAAGAACCACCTGCATCTATTTAGAGGTAAATATTCATGAAAAATTTCAAGACCAAAATTTCTGAAGAAAGGAAGAATTAAACACCCCAAGATTTAATGGTATGTATCCTCTTAAATAAATTCAAATCATTAGATAGCTTACATTGCACAAAAAATTATTTCATATAGTATAAACCATATAAAATCACATAGAGAACACAAAAAAACTTTATTAATGAAGAATGAATGAAATAAGAGGCTTTTTATAGAAATTAAGTAACTTATACCAATGAAATAGTAACTTGACCTTTGGAATAGTAATATGACCCTTAGGAATAATAATTTTCTAATAGAATAATAACCTCACCTGTGAAAGTATAAAGAAAATTTAGGCATCATATAAAAGAAAATATGATACAATTATATCATAGCATAAGTAAATAAATATTTTGAAAATAATAAATTAAGTGTTGGTATTTTTATAAAATATAAATGTTTATTTACAATTTTATAATTAATATAATGATTAAAAAGAAAATTTATTTTCATAAAATAGAATCATAAATTAATATTTTATTGTCTTGTGATTATAATATAATTTTATGAGAACATAATTAATTTTTCAAAGTGTTATAAAATCAGTTATAATTTTAAAATTAGTATTTTTTTAGTAAATGGTCATTTTAATTAGAAATTAAATTTCTCATATTTATAAAATTATTTTCATAAAATATATTTCATCTATGAATTATAAACAAATGGTTATGGGTAATTTTTTATATTTTTCTAAAATAATTGAATTTTTGGTGAATAGTGAAATACAGTAATTTACAATATAAGTTAATTACATGAATTATTGAGTCATATATAATGTATGGGTGATGTAATCCTATAATATTGAACTCTCATTCATTATTTTAATATATTTATTGATAATTTTCAAACTACTCATAGTCTTGATCCAAAATAATAAACAAATGAATAAAATAATCAAAAAACACCCCTCTCCTCCACTATAAATACCACCCCCACCTCTTCTACTCACACCTCAAAAACCTTGAAGCTTATATAATTTCTATCCAATTATCTTCCCAAGTCTCTCTCCCATGTTTAGGAGCCTTTGTTCTCAATAAAATACCAAACCCACGTTCCTTAAGGAGGGACTCAAGGAGAAGAATTCAAGAGGTAAAACTCTTAATCCTTCTCTTTCTATTTCTTTCAATTTTATTTATTTTATTAACCTTCCCTAACCTCTTATATCAAAATATTAATGATAACTTCATTATATTATTGTTTCTGACGCTTTTGCCAGGGTGTGTGCGTCTGTCTCATTCGAGGACGAGGGACGTGGTTTTTGTTGCCCCACATTCCCGCTTTCCAAAGGTGGGCGGCATCTGCTCCTTATTCAGGGACGTCTACTCCTTGATCGAAATGGGATGATGGGATGTTGGTTTTTCCTTCCGTGGATTCCTCCTCAGAACTCATCACCTAATCCGGGTCTCCCTTATAGACTTAAGACATTGTTTTTGAAATTCTTCCTAGCACCATATCTTCATGGACACCAGTTAATTATGTTGCTTTTGTCAGGACATTCCAAGGGGTCTGGTCAAGGCAACAACCTTCGATTAGGGGAGTAGTCACGTGGGGAATCACTGGCGTGTCTGGACACTAGTGGATTAGCGTGTATGTATTTTATCCCTTATTATAGGGATTCTCGAGGGTGCGGAAGCCCAGGGCATCCCACATCAAATGCGGGGAATCATATGCCATGGGCTTGTATCTGACGTTTTCCTTAGCTTCCCATGTTTAACACAGGGTATGCCGCAAGTTTAACATCCAGCGGAGATGGATCGGGCTGATCAGAACACTGACTAGAGTAGATTAGATGGAGGAACCCCCTGGAGGGAATGCTGATATTGGGGGCCAACACGTGGTTGGCTTCCCGAATGCTATTAGTGGGAGCGGGGAATGGGGTGGCATGATTCCACCGGGATGTGGCGGCCCAGGTAAGAATCAGGATGGATGATGGAAGGTTCTGTGAATTGGATGGTGAATGGGATGGATCTGTCATGGGGTGATGATGGTTTTGGGCTTGAGCCTCGAAGAGACTTCCTACGTATCCCCGTGGCAGGGAATCAGAGTCCACATAGTTCATTTGATGACAGCTTGCTGTCTATTGGGGCTTTCAACGACTTACCACTGGATTGTGTCACAACAGCTTACCGCTGGATAGGGTCGCAATGGCTTACCGCTAGATTGGGCCACAATGGCTTACCGCTGGATGGGGTCACAACGGCTTACCACTGAATGGAGTGACAACGGCTTACCGCTGAAAGAGGGCCACAGTTTAACATCATGCGGGATGGGGGTGAACCGACGTGAAGGGGGTCGGAACTGTTGGGTGTTAGGCTTGAACCTCGTGGAGGATTACTGTGTACCTTGCCTTGGCAAGGATCAAAGACCATGTAGTTCAGGTGAAAAAAAGGGGTTATTGAACCAACACGAAGGGGTGTTGGGCTTAAACCTCGTGGAGGCTTCCTACGTACCTTGCCTTAGAAAGGATCAATGACCACGTAGTTCAGGATATGGGGGCATTTGGGGCTTACGCTATGAGGCGGCCCAAGGTTTTTGGTGAACCGACGTGAAGGGGGTTGGAACCAATGGGTGGTGGGCTTGAACCTCGTGGAGGATTCCTACATACCCTACCTTGGAAATGATCAAAGACCTCGTAGTTTGGAATATGGGTGTGGGGCTTACACTCTAGGTTTCCCAAGGTGTTTGTTGAACCAACATGAAGGGGGTCGAAACCATTGGGTGGTGGGATTGAACCTCGTGGAGGCTTCCTACGTACCCTGCCTTGGCAAGGATCAAAGTCCTCATAGTTCGGAATATGGGCATGGGGATTACACTCTAGGATGCCAAAGGTGAGGCAGGAGTCAGTGAACCGATGTGAATAAGGACATGGGGTCCAGGTAGATGGTGGGATTGAAACTTGTGGAGGCTTCCTACGTACCTTGCCTTAGAAAAGATCAAAGTCCTCTTAGTTATGAAGGGTGGTGTGGGGCTTATACTCTAGGATTCCCAGGATGAGATGTCATGGTTGGTGCTCACTCTAAGCCCACATGAGTCATGCTTGGTGTGAGAAAGAATAGATAGCATAGACCCAACAATCATGTCACTAAAGGTGTGTCTGTGGGAAGTGAAGTGGGGATTTTTTTTTAAAATATAGAATCATTAATGTCGAAGATCATCAGATGTACAAATTCCAAGCCATGAAGGGAAATGATCTAACCAGAGTTGGTTAACATCATAGGGGTCTGAGGCTACCAGCTTATGGCCATCATTGTTTCCTTCCCTTTTAGTAAAGGAGAATGCACAGAATGAGAAGCCTTGATGGAGAGAAAGGATTCACCTGATGAGGGATCCAAATGAATGGAGGTCACCATCATTGAAATTGATAGCATTGATAATGTTGAGACAGTATGATTCGAGGTTGATTTTATCCCATCCGTGATCCTTGGTGAGCATCAAAGCTGCAAGGATGGCAGTAGCCTCAGCTACCACAGGTTCCCAAAAGGCGTGGTGTGATTCATGTTTTGCTGCAATGACTTTCCCCTGATGGTTCTGGGCCAAGATGCCGAGGGCGATAGGCCCATCCTTAGGGAGAGACGCATCCACATTAATCTTAATAATCCCTTCTCTTGGAGGACACCAGTGGGAGGGAAAAGAGGGGGTTCCAAAGGGCTTATGTTGTCCATTGTGGTGCTTCCACCCCTCAATCCACAAAAAGGTCCATTCAATCCAGAATTAGGGGGGTATGTGAACGTGGTTAAAAACTGCCTCATTGTGATGGACCCAAATGATCCAGGCCAGGGTGCAAAGTGAACCCGCTTTAGCCGACAAGAAGGAGGATCATCAACGCATCAGGAAAGATGGGAGGTCAGAGGCCATGGCCAGTGAAGCGTCTGAAGTAGAGCCCCATTTTTTCCAAATTTCCTTAGCCCCTGGGCACTGGATGATGGCGTGCAAGGGAGATTCCGGGACGTTCGGGCAGAAAGGGAATGAATCTTCACTAGAAATATGTCGGAAGATGAGAAGGCTCATGGTAGGAAGGGTGCCCATGCACACCTGCCACCAAAAGTGGCGGATTTTTTGGGGGATGTTGAGTTTCCAAATTGACTTCCAAGGTCCCCCATCCCAATCGACTGATTGATTACCAATGGTGAGTCAGTATCCGGATTTCACCATGTAGGCTCCCGAAAGGTTGTTGATCCAGAAGAGATGATCGGGGCCTGCGTATGGGACCCAGGGGGTACTCGGGATAATTCTTTTGTCTCTTTCATTGAACCATGCGTGAATCTTCTCCAAACACTATCCTGGACCCTGGTCGGAAAAGAGGCACCTGACAGTTGCATCTTCAAAACTTGGTCGGGCAGGGGATAAGGCCCGCACACCATCCTCATCAATCAGCCATGGATCAGTCCAAATGCTAACAGTTTGTCCATTCCCAATCCTCCAGCCCATCCTTTTTTCCAGGAGACTTAGGGCCCCCCAAATTCTTCTCCATAGGAAGCTTGGATTGGGGGCCAAGAGAGGAGACATGGAAGTCCTTGTGGGGAAAGTATTTGGCTCGGAGAACGCGCGCACAGAGAGATGATGGAAAGTTAATCAGGCGCCAACCTTACTTAGCCAGCAATGCATCATTAAAATGAAAGAGATTCTAGAATCCCATACCTCTCTTAGCCTTGGGTTTGCACAGTTTCTCCCAAGAAATCTAGTGGGTTCTATTCCTTCCATCATTCTTCCCCCACTAGAAGTTGGTTGTGCGTGTGTGGATCTGATTGACAATATCCTCCAGAAGCTTAAATAGGGAAATAAAATAGCTGGGGATAGATTGGATGATGGCTTTAACGAGGATCTCCTTACCGGATTTGGAAATTTTCTTTGGGTTCCAGACTTGAATTTTCTTCTCAATCCTCTCCATTAAGGAAGCAAAGATTTATTTTTTGGAGTATCCAATAACTGTGGGGAGCCTAAGATACTTCTGGTGTTTCTCGACCAAATGGATGCCTGTAGATTCACAGAGTTCTTCTTTCTTGGAAGGAGGTACTCCTGCTCTGAAGGAGATTTCCGACTTGCCATAATTGATAGAGTAGTCAGATGCTCTCTCATAATGTTAGATCGCATGGATGATTACCCTGCATTCATTAGTGGTTGCTCTGGAGAAAAGGAGGTAGTCGTCGGAAAAGAAGAGATGTGAAACTGGTGGGCTTAAATGGAAAACATTTTCCCCATGTATAGAGTTAGAGGATGCGGCCCTGGAAATAAGGTTATAAAAAACATCATCAACCAAGATAAAGAGAAAGGTGGAGAGAGGATCTCCTTGGTGAAGGCCCAGGGAGAGAAAGATTGGGAATTACTCCAGGATGGAGGCCCGATGGAGACAAAGCGCAGCGGGATAGGGACTTGGGACCGAAGAAAGAAGAAGCATTGTTCCCTACCATGCCCTTCGCTGACCTTGGGGACCGAAGATGAAAGGAGGAGTAGGGATTCTGTCTCCTATAAGAAGGCTAGGGGCTTACACCGAGATGGTTTCCCTTCCCCCATGGACAAACGCCACTCTCATAAGGAGGATATCATCCCCTGTGGAGACCAGCGGGCATGGATAATGTCCAAGGTAGGGGTACCCTGCGTGCGAGGCATGGGGAGAGGTCACAGTTTAACGTCATGTGTTGAGGACGATGGTGCTTGGCAGTTTAACGTCCTGCAGCTCGAACGAGGTGGGTTTGCTCCGCACCCCTAGGACTTACATAACCAATACCCTCTGCTCCTTGATGTAGAGAGGGGACAGGCAAAGACGTGGCGAGGGGGTTTCTTGGAGCGAACCATCGAGGGGCCCATGTTAGTGTGGCTATGCGAAGAAGCAATATCCATTAGCGTGCCTATGCGAAGAATCATGAGGCGAAGAAATGCAATGGGCGGTGTCATCCAGGGGACTTTAAAGTTACTTCGTGCGAACCTAGAAGGTTGCACGGGCAATAAGTATATGTTTAAGGCACCGTGGGCGCGGGAGGCACCCAAAAATGATGCCCGGAGGAGGGACATCATGGTTGCATAATGCGGAAGGCTTGCGCGCAAAAGTAACCCTTGCGTGAAAAAGGGGTCGGGCCAGCGCGCAAAAGGAATTGCGCGCATGAAAAACTTCGGGCTGGCGTGCAATTGGGTGTTGGGCGTGAAATATAGCGAATTGGCACGCAAAAGGAATTGTGCACCGAAGCCCTAATTGCGTGCAATCGGAAGGAATTGCGCACGGGGGAAGGGGTTCGAGGGGATTTAGACAAAGATCAAGCCCGAGTAGTCGCGCACAAAGGCGGACCCCCGGGTGACCTGGCGCAAAAAAATTAGTACCTAAGAGCCATCTTCTTTGCATGCATGAGAGAGGAATTTCACACAGGAGAGGCGGTTCAAATTCTTCAGGGGGAAGTCAAGGGGGTGGCCTTGTATTTATAGGTGCTTGGGATCACGGGTCTGTGTTAAAAATGCTTCGGCGGGAAATATTGCGTGCCCCGATGTCGGAAGAGCGTAGGTCAACCGCGCGGAGCAGTGGCGCGAAGAAGTTCCGCGCCGCGCAGAAAACTCCCACGAATCTTGGAGTTTTTCGCGCGGGGCATATTTTTTCACACAACCCATTATTGTTTTCGCGCCGCCCCTCCGGGACCCCCATAATGGATCTCCAGTTCCAAATATGGCTTCGCTTTGTCGTGTTCCAACCTGCTTCAGCTCTTGAGCATATTTCAGCGTCTACAAATATCCCCCCTCAGAATCAGACTGGCGAGGGGCCACAAAGGTCAGATTCCGAGTGAAACGCCGAGATACAGAGCACCCTGAGGCCATTGCGTGCTTCCCACTGCAGTGGCGCGAAAAACCGGGCCGGAGCGCATAATCCACTTTTTGCGCATGCATAGAAACCAACTCATTATGCCTATAAAAGGAGTCGTGGGTCCCTCCATTCCATACGGATTTTCTCGTACGATAATCCAGCGCTCTCATGCATGAAAAAGTCTTCCGCCTACGCGAAAAATTCTTCTGTTGCGCGTAATTCGCCGTGATCAGTCATCTTTTTTCGCGCCAACCCGAGATTTTCCGCACTGGCTTCCAATTTTCCGTGCCGACCGCTAATTTTTCGCGCCAACTCCTGATTTTTCGCACCATCTTTTGCTTTTTCACGCCAACTCCTTAAAATCTTGCCGACAGGAGATGGCTTCCAATCGAGCAAATGGTGAGAGGGAAGCCGCATCTGCTGCTCGAAGGGCTAAGATGGTCACCAACCCTAAGGTTTATGGTGCCCGAAGGGTCGTTTACAACAACCATACTCTCTTCAACATGTTGACCCCAGCATAGAAGGAGTATGCACTGTCTTCCAATTTGCCGATCTGGGAATTCAGAATCCTAGAGGAGGTACCTGTGCCAAGGTTTGAGGTCGACACACTGCGGTCGTGGGTGACCCACGAGGATGACCTTCCCTGATATAGCATCACCTACAACGGCCATCCTACTAGAGAAACCAGGTACCTGGACATTTACGTCCTGAATCCCAGGACCAGGACCATCTCTGGGAGTGACCCTATCGCGGAGATTTCTCCAGCTCTTTATGCAAGAACCTTCCATTAGAGTGTTACTGACGAGGCCAAAGGTTGGCTGCAGGATTGGGATCTGCAGTCTAGAGGCAACTTCACCAGTGAATGGGCCTGGGCATATTGGGTTTGCCAGACATGCGACCAGTTTGGATCCAAACTGTGGCACATCGGTTTGTTCGAAGTGGTGTGGACGTCGCAGTTTCACTTCTATTGACAGCCTGAGCTCGGGCCAGAGTTGTTCACTCGATGGTCCCCTGACACCAATACCTTCCACCTTCATCATGGGGAAGTCGGAATTAGCCTGTGGAATATCTATTGCATCGGGGGAATCCCTCTGGAGGGGCATCAGTACGATGAATTCCTCCTGACGAGTAACACCTGGGGTGATAGATCACGAACCCCTATACTGACATGGCACCTACTAGAGTTGGAAAAGGAGAAGCTGGGGGTCAAGGATTTCTTGAAGGACATTGCCTACAGGAAATGGTTTATCCTGTTCCTGGAAAAAGATCTAGAAGTCAAGATGTCGGGGCAAGGGAGACAGTGTCTGACCGCAGCACAGAGGAGCAAGAGCGGATCGTACTGGAGGATCTTGGAGGTAGGGGACTATCAGTCGTGGGAATTCATCATAAATGAGACTTGGGACCCGAACATCCGATATGCCAGATTCCTTGACACATTCCTGAGTGGATGGCTTCTACCGGTGAGTGATGCAAGGATGGGGGTTCATCCAGCGACCCTGGTGATGGTCGGCATCATGTCCTCTAATCAAAGATTCAATCTGGGAGTCCACATGCTGGCCCGTATGTATTCCATTTTGGGATGCATCTCAAGAGGAGGGTCACTGAGGAGGATTTGTGGCCCCTTCCAGATCTTTTATGGCTGGGTCGCGGCCCATTGTGGCGGGTATACCTTTCCGAATGCCATTCTTCCTCCAGGTAATGGCCTGCGACCTTCCCTGCTGAACATCATTGGGGTCATGTCGATGACGATAAATGAGGAAGAAGTATGTATCAGAATCGGAAATCACTCCAACTTCGCTTTCAGCCCATTCCCCACCCCAACAGGCCAGATGACAGATAACGGGAAAGGCTCACTGGAGGAGAGGGAGTACTTACAGAGCATTAGAGGTGGGGTGCTCGTGGCCCAGATCGATGGGAAGATCTTTTGTGAACCCTATGTGTCATCCAAGTTTTACAGGAAGTTCGTATACCTTCATCGGATGCCAAATAAGGTGTACACGAATTTTTGGGAAGAGAGGAACCCATGCATTCTTTGCCAGATGTGGATGATGTTCACAGTCCAGGGCTCCAAAAAAGTTATCACCTTTCATCCCACTGGAGTTGACGCTGGTCTCTCAATAGAATATGACAAGCATTGGGCCATAGAGTACCTTGAGGGGATTTTATGAAAGAAAGTTTAGAAACTCAAGGTAGCCAGTGTAGAGCCTGGGCGGCCGGAGAGCAGACAGGGTGCTGTTAGGGAGCAAAGGTCGGAAGCTCATTAGGCTGCTAGGCCTACACAGGTCAGTACTTCAGTAGTGGGGACGTCACATGGCACGGTCGGGCCCTCGTCGTCTAGGGGGAGAGAGGCTTATGTAGCGGCCAGGGAACTCCCAGGAAAGCAGATAAGATATTTTCTTCAACCTTCCAGTGCTGCAATCTTCCTGGCTTTGTGGTCATCCTGGATAACTCTGCAAAAGTCTATGGGTACCGAATCTCTTTGGAAAAAGATAATTCGAGACGGAATCCAGCTGCCGGAGGTCAGGCTTATTCGGGTTATTGACAGGGTAAACATTCATCGTCGACATGCGTATCTGATGGCCATGGATGCGTATGAACTCTAATGAGGTTGGTGCGAGGATCCATCTTTCTTTGTGAAAGTAATGCTCGACCAAGAGCATGATCCTGAAAAGATGCCGTCAGAGGATGATGACAGCGACGATGAGCCGAAAGACGCTGAGACAAAAGTGGAGGAAGAAGGAGAAGGTGAAGGAGGGGGTGAAGAAGAAGAAGATCCTGAAGATGGAGGATCTCAGGGGGCGTCCCACCAAGGGAGTCTCCAGGAGAGTGGCAAGATCATTGGATTTGATGTGGATATAACTGAGCTACTTGAGGTACATCTCAACCCTTATCTATCCATATCCCCTCATCATCTTTCATAGACCTCAGTTAGATATCCTTATCTTGTTTAGGAGCATATGGGAACCGACCAAGGGTCTCCATACGAAGGGGAGTATGTGCCAGTAGAACAAGGTGGGGAACCGACACCCATTATTGAACGGATGAGTGTTGAGGTATCCCCCGCAATGGCAGCTCCTGTAGCGGCTAGAACACTGGAGGATGATGCTTTGGGCTCCTGTAAGTTCATTACTTCAACGCTGGTTAATCGCCATTGGAGACCTCAATTGATCAGGGTGTTCCTCGTTTGTGCAGTAATCACAGCCTTGGAGGCTCGTCGGGCTGTCGAACCCGAGTCTTCTGCAATTGATTCAACTATAAAGGTGTCGTCCCATTTGGGGCACACTTCTCAAACTGAGTCGACCCTGGCACTCGGCGATCAGGGAGCGGTGGACATCAACGGTACTCATGTCGGGGCAGGGCCGAAAGTCGGCGAGGGAGCTACCGAGACTGAGGCAAGGGGGGATGGTCGCCCAGGAATTGAAGAGCCCAACCCCTTGGGAGGGGCGCCCGAAGAAGACCCTGCTGCTGGTCTATTGGCTGCTTTCCCCACCTATCGGCCAGCAGAACCCGAGGATATTGATGATTCAGACTCTGAGGTGGCCAAGGAGAGCCAAATGACATGGCGCAAAGGGTGGAAGTGCATCAAGCGCTTTCTCATTCAGCCCCATATAGAATGGCTAAAATGGATGGGATCACTCCAGACCTGGATGTGCTTTCTCTGTACTGGAGGGGTGGATGCTCAGCGCCATCATTCGACGGTCTGTGACTACATGACTGAGAAGCTGCGCGAGAGTAGCTGCCGCTCCGATGTTGCCCAGTGTCGGGAGGAGTCAAGGAATATCCAAACGTTCATAGAGGCAAAACAAGAGACCCGATGCCTTGAAGAACAAGTGAAGGCAAAAGAGATATTCATTGCAAATTGTTCTGAGCTTGTAGAGCAGTTGAGGGCCCAGCTGACAGACGCCCAAGAGCAACTAGTGGAGGCGGGTCACTAGATATCCGCAATTCAAACTAAATAGGCGCAAACACGGGCTAGGGTCAGTGGACTATGCTTTGTGGACACTGACAAAGAGAGATCTCTCAGGGGGTGGGAGGCAGTCCTGGAGGCCACCAGCAAAAGGGTAGCGGTGCTGGAACAATCCATCCAAGAAGCTGACCCTGAAGGGCCCTGTTTTGGCCAAACTCATAAACTCATTTCTCCTTACTGCTTATTATTCTAAACTGCATGTATGGATGAATTTATTTACTTGTTCGTTTGGTTTAATGCATCCAACCACAATCCTGGAATAAATAGAAATCCATTCCTAAGCTCATGCGAGTCTCCCCCAATGTGAGAAACAAGGGATGTTTGTACTATTACTGCACTTGATCACGGGAGTGTCAACCCAGCTTCGGGCATCTGGGGTTTGAATAACTGGCCCGGATTTCCATGAGGAAATAAGAGAGACCGGACTAGAGGATGAATCTCTCGAAATAGCCAAATTATCATTTTCCCAATGTGCTCTTGTGCATGAACGGGATAACGCCAGGGGCATTGGAATAAATCCGAACGGGGGAATGGAAGGTGTGAATCACGATACCCAGGATTCAGAACACTGTGTGGGTGGCATGACAATGAAGAATAACTGTTGACCACATTCTAAACACAGTATCCTTATTGTTTTATCCTGGAATGGGGATAGAAAATGAGGGTCGACCGTTGACCATGTTTGAAACATAGGGCCCGACTCAAAATGTCATCCAATAGCCTTCTGAAACATTGGCTCGGGACAATAGTCGGGCCATAGGCTGAGCATCCATACTGTTAGGGGGTTCCTTTAGACATGAAATGGGATGAGGGTCCGAATAAGGGGCACACAAAGTGTGGAATGTGGAGTAATGGTTCGTTCGAACAGAATCTAACCCTCTTGAAATTACGCCATCGTGGTGGAAGCACATTACATGGGCGCATCATTTTGATCATGGATCATTCCTTCTTTCAGACAGTATCTCTCTATAAATGGATTTGTCACTTCCTAATGTCATCATGGGGCATCCTGAACTTATTCAGGGAAAAGCTTCAATTAAATGTTTCCCCACAGGGGGTCAAGCCAGGGGGCCGAAAATGGGGAGGAATAGGATTTATGATTCCTGGGGATGGACCCAAGGTAAAATGTCTGGGTGTCCCTATGTATCCCATGAGGATGGGAATCAAGCTATATGTAGTTCTAAAAGAGATCTTAGTTTATGTTCATAGAGCTCGGACCATGGATGGTAGGAAACGCGGGAGACACATGGTGGGGTAATTATAAAACCTGATGTGAATGGGAACCTAGGGCTCCGACCACCATGTGTTCCCTGGGGAGGTTCTAGGTCAAGGTACCAGAAATGAGAGTTAAGCTAGGCCCGCGGAAAGGTGCACGGACGTTCCTACGTACCCCATGAGGATGGGGATCAAGCTGCATGTAGTTCTAGAGGTGGCATGGTAAGGTACCAATGCTAGGGATAAAAAGGGGGTGTACAGGTGTGGCCCTCTCACCGAAAGAAATGGTATTTGATAAATCTTGTATGTCATTTACGTTGAATGGTTTTTTTTTGTGAAGTGACAAACTAGGATAGAAAGTCCTAGCATCGCCACAAGAATCAAGCTATATGCAGGCAATGAAAAATGGTATGGCGTGTGACCGATACCAAACATGGTGTCCCCTTGAGTGAGGACACCGCAATGCGGTGTCATTTTTCATCATGCGGCCAGGACGATAATTTCACAGTTTAGGGTCATTTTATAGGACCAAGAATGAATTTTAACTTCATGTGAAATAAACGTATTAGAGACAATGCTAAGTGGGGAATGTGTACGATGCAATAAAACACACCCGACGTGAATGAGGACATAATCCCATACCACACCATACGCAATTATGAGAAATGAGCCTCGGTCCAAGGGGCCTAAATAGAGGTAAGAGGGTAAGGGGCAGGAGAAACTAGCTCCCAATTGAGTTGAACCCGAAAACGAGACGTCTGGGTGTTCTTATGTATCCCATGAGGATGGGAATCAAGATATACATAGTTCTAAACGAGATCTTAGTTTATGGTCTTAGAGCTCGGATCATGGATAAGGGAAGTCGGTGTGGAGCCTTGAATGACGCTTTTACCACAGCTTTGTCCTCCTAACGTGCGGATGCACACTAAGGAATAGTACCAAGAGTTTCGAAGTTCTACTTGGACATGATGAGGTGGAGAAGGATGTGAATCATGTAATCGACATTTTGGGCTTAATGGGGTTGGCGTGGAGATGGAGGATGATTGTTGATCATGTTTGAAACATAGCATCCATATCGTGTTATCCTGAAATGGGGACAATCAAATGAGCATTGACTGCTGACCATATTCGAAATGCGGGATTTGTATCAATTTGTTGTCCGTGGCCCTCAAGAACATTGTACCGTAATGGTAGGAGATCCCTTAGGCCTAGCATCCATGCCACTTGGGGTCCCTTCAGGTGTGAAAGGTGATGGAATCCCTAATGAAGGGGAACACAAAGCCTGAAAAATGGATGAAAGCATGTCCGAGTAGAGTCTGACATTCCAGGCATTAAACCAGAGCACCCTTAGCCACATTGGTGAATCGACGAAGAGGATCAAGGGACTCATCTTGAGAGCTTCCAGTTTGAAAAGATGAGTATAGAAAAAGGGGATAGAGAACCCTCAGGAGAAAGAGGTACATGGTGTGGTTTTTACAAACCCGGTGTGAGTGAAGATATAATCTCATACCACACTGTGTATCCCTTTCATAGAAAAATGCGGGCTGAGGGGCCAAGATGGGGCTGGACCCGAAGACGAGATGCTTGGGCGGTCCTACGTATCCCATGAGGATGGGAATCAAGCCATGCATAGTTCTATAATCACAAATAGGGGGTAGGATACCCTAATTAGTGGGGTGTACGGCGTGGAGAGTAAACCAATGTGAATGAGGACATAATCCCATACCACACCGTACAACCCTGAATAGGAACTTGGGCTGGGGGCCCTAAACGGCCAAGGGGATTGAGGCTGGGCCTCGTTCGGAAAGGCCCGACTAGTTTGTAGTTTAATGTCTTGTAGTGAGGAAAAAGAGGGGAGTAAGATGTCCCACACAAGGGAGGTGTACGGCATGGCGAATAACCCGACATGAATGAGGACATAATCCCATACCACACCGTACAGTCCCATAAAAGAGAACCTGGGTTGGGTCCCGAAAAGCCAAGGGGCCTGAGGCTGGGCCTCGGTCAGGAAGGCCCAACCAATTTTCAGTTTAACATCTTGTAGTGAGGACGAAAAGAGGATAAGGTATCTCATCCGGGGATGTGTATGGCATGGCGAGTAACCTGACGTGAATGAGGACATAATCCCATACCACACCGTACAATCCCATAAGAGAGAACCCAAGACGGGGCCTGAAAAGGCCAAGGGGCCTGAGGATAGGCCTCATATGGGAAGGCCATATGTCCTCTTGTATGGTTACTACCTCATCACACCTCCTAAGCCCATGTGAGCAGTGCTCGGTGTGAGAAACAAGGAGCCAGTGTCGGCTCTCCCCATCATATGGGGTCTAATAGCTGGCATTGCCCGAAGGGAGTTCGTCTCTTGGAGATACAACGAGGCAGAATGAACCACTACACTCGATTTTTGGGACATATTGGGGTGGTCCTAATGACACGGGACAATTGTTGACCATGTTCGAAACACAGCGTCCCTATAGTGACCTGAAATGGGAGCAATAAATGAGCATCGACCGTTGACCATATTCAAAATGCAAGACTTGTATCGGCTTGTTTCTCAACATCCACGAGGGTGTTGGCCTGAAGTGGTAAGAGGACCCTTAGTCCGAGCATCCATACCATTCGGGGGCCCTTCTGTATGGGGAAGATAATGGAGTACCAATCAAATGAGTGGGTTAAGCATAGTTGTACCCATCTATGAAAGAGTTGAACGTCTCCAGGGAGTGGGACGTATGGCCGGACTGAGATTAGCTCGACGTGAATTGGGGAAAAAGTATGCACCCCACCATATGTCTTGACCCGAGGGGAAGATTCTGGCATTTGGTCTGGGCCAACAGACGAAATGTCTGGGCATTCCTACATATCTCATAAGGATGGGAATCAAGCCATACGTAGTTCTTGAAGGCCATGCAGTTTAACATCATGTAGTGAGGACGTGGTAGAATAGAATAACAAGGTAGCACATGGTGAAATCATCGCAACTCCCACATGAACGAGGCCAAGGAGGCCTTCACTACACTACATGAGGACCTTCCGAGAGGGCTATACCCAAGGGGGATAGTCGAAAAGGAGAGTTTTGGGGCTAGGCTCAAGATGGGGCATCTAAGTGTTCCTACGTATCCCTTAAGGGTGGGAATCAATCCATACATAGTTCTAAGGGCGCAGTTTAATGTCTTGTAGGATGATTCATAGTTTAAAGTCATGTGGGACTGGACAGTTTAAGGTCATGCAGGACCGGTGTGTAGTTTAGGGTCATACGGGACCATCCAGTTTAAGGTCATGCAGGACCATTAGGCTCAGGAAAATTATTGCTTGAGGAACTTGGAATTGTTGGGGGGAGTTATACACTCACCATCCATGGTCACCAGGGAGTATGCTCCATTGGGATAAACCATGTGGACTATGTAAGGTCCTTTCCATTTGGGCTCCAACTTGGGTGGTTTCCTACCAGGGATCATTGGCGCCCGAAGGGCCAATACCAGGTCGCCTTGCAGAAAATAGCAAAGGTGAACCTTCTTGTTGAAGGCTCTAGCTATCTTATTCTGATGCCTTTCCAGATTATGCAAGGCACGAAGCCTATTCTCGTCAAGTACTTCCAACCTAGCCAGACAAATTTCGACTACCTTATCTGGCACTTACTGGTCATAGACCGCTGTTCGTAATGAAGGTAGTTGGATCTCAATGGTCAGGATGGCCTCAACTCCGTACAATAGGGAATATGGGGTCACCTGGGTGGAATTACGAGTCGTCGTCCGATAGGCCCAGAGGGTGTTGGGGAGCTTGTCCGGACAACTCTTCTTGTTCTGACGAACCACTTTCTGCAAAATGTTAGAGAGGGTTTTGTTGAACACCTTGATCTGCCCATTTTCCTATGCGTGATAGTGGGAGGTATGGTTCAAACGGATGTTGTACTTGGTGTACAATTTCTTCAGCTCGGATTCTCAAAAATTGGTGTCGTTATCGATGAGGATAGCGTGAGGGACTTCAAACCAGTGGATGATGTTGGAGATCACGAAGTCAACGATAGAACGGGCCTTGACCTCCTTGAGTGGAACTGCCTCTGCCCACTTGGAAAATAAATCTATGGCGGTCAGGATGAACCTACATTGGCGAGCTTTTGCTGTTGGATATGGTCCCACGACATCGAGTCCCCATACTACGAACTTCCAAGAGTACTTGGTGGAGTGGAGAGGTTCTGGCGGTCGATGCATGAAGTTAGCATGAATTTGGCATGCATGACATCTCTTGGTGAACTCGATGCAATCATGGATCATGGAGGGCCAGAAGTACCCCAGTCTCTGGATCTGATGGGACAGCTTCGGCCCAGCTTGGTGGGCACTTCAGGAACCGGCATGAACCTCCTGCATGACCTGAGAAATCTCAACTCCTTGGATGAAATGGAGGAGAACACTATCGAACCCGCGCTTGTTTAGGATCTGCTCGAGACTGGGACCACTCTGGAGGGTAAACTGGAGTGTGCAACATCAGATTCTCTCACTCTTGGCTCGATCAGCCGGGAAGCAACCATTTTGGAGATACTCGACAAAAGGGTCTCTCCAGTCGAGAGTCACTTAAACCATTGCATCTGAAGAACCTGGGGGTCCTGACATGGAGGATCTAGCGGTAAGATGGCTTAATCGTAGGCCATCGTCATCCTCTGGGGTGACGGGAGCAATGACACTTTGATGTGCTATGTGTATAATCAGATCATCCTGCTCGGGTTCTGCAAGTGATGCAGCCAGGCCGTCCAGGGCATCAGCTCGACCGTTCTAAGATCGAGGGACATGAGTAACCTTTGGCCTAGATAGAAACTGATCCATTAGTTGAAGGGAGCACTCTAACAATGGTACGAGCTCTAGATTTCTGACAACATAGCCACCGTTGACTTGCTTGATAACTAGTTCGGAATCCCCTTTCACATGCAAATGGGGTACATCGATCTCGAGGTCCAGCTCGAGGCCAGTGATAAGAGCCTAATACTCTGCCTCGTTGTTGGTGCAGCCTTCTAACAATAGGAATGAGTACGGTAGAATGGCTTGCGTCGGGGTAATAGAGACAACACCCAGACTCACTCCGTTGAGTCAGGGATCATTGAGTCTCATGTTGGTGGGGCTCCGAGAGGCACCATCAAAGTGCATCTGCCAACATGGGATGACAGGATCTACCAAGAGTATTGCCTCATTGGGAAAATCCAAGTCCAAGGACTGGTCTGCGGAAGTCAGATGGGCAGCAAGAAAGCCTGCCAATTCCTGTCCCTTAATATCTTTCTAGGGGAAAAACCTGATGTCAAACTTCTAGAGGATTACTTCCCACCATTCTAGACGGATGGTTAACATGGGGCGGTTCAGAATGTACTTCAGCGGGTCTACCCGATACACCAGTTTTACCTCGTGGTGCTGCAAGTAGTGTCGCAACTTCTGTACTGCGAATACTAGCACAAGGCAGCTCTTTTAGATGAGGGATTATTTTGTGTCCGTATCGAGGAGCATGTGGCTGAGGTAGTAGAGACAGTTTTCCATCCCCTCATTGTTCTTATGGGCGAGAAAGGTGCCGAGAAATCATTCCAGGGCAGTCACGTAAAGGATCAGCGGTTTTCCGAAGACGGGTGGCATCAAGACCGGAGACTGGAGCAGATACTGCTTAATTTCCTCGAACGCAGTCTGGCACTCTTCGTCACACTTGTAGGCAGATCCTTTCTTCATGAGCAGGGAAAGGGATTACACTTGACGGCCAGATTCGCAATGAATCGGCGTATATAGGCTAAGTGGCCTTGAAAACCTCAAATCTCCTGAATATTACTCAGGGGAGGCATCTGGATTATTTCCTTGATCTTATCTAGGTTGATCTTGATGCCCTGGTACCTGACAAAAAATCCAAGAAACTTCCTGGAGGTAACCCTGAATACACACTTCAATGGGTTCATCTTTAAGTGGCGGGAACGGAGGAAGCCGAACACTTTCTCAAGGTCCTTGAGATGGTCATGGCGCTAGCGAGATTTGACCACCAGATCATCCACATATAATTACACCAATTTCCCAAGGATTGGGTTGAATATGTGGTGCATGGCCCGCTGATAGGTGGCACCTGCATTCTTCAGGACGAAGGGCATAACCTGGTAACAGAAAGTACCTTGGGGTGCCCTGAAATTGGTGGAATCATTATCCTCAGGGGCCATCTGGATCTGATTATATCCAGAGTAACCATCCATGAAGGATAGGTCTTGGAACCCAACCGTAGCATCGATCAACAATTCTGTCACTGGAAGGGGAAAATCATCCTTCGGACAGTGATGGTTGAGATCTCGGAAGTCGATGCAAACTCTGATTTGTCTGTTCTTATTCCTAACTGGCACGATGTTGGATAGACACTTGGGGTACCAGACCTCCTTGACTAAGTTGGCTCTAATGAGCTTGTCAACCTCAGCATTGACCATGGCACTGTGAGAAGGGTACATCTTTATGGGAGGCTGCTTGAACCTACGATGATTTGTCGGGAGACCGAGGCGGTGGATGGCCACCTGAGGATCTAGTCCTGGCATCTCATCATAACTCTAGGAGAACACGTCACGGTTCTGTTTCAGAAAATCTACGTATCGTTGCTGTTCCTCGAGGTACATGGCGGAACTGATCAATGTGGATCTTGGATCTACCTCACTACCAAGGTTCACCTGTACCAGTTCATCGACCGTGGTAGAGACGCCTTCTTCAAAGGTGGGGGGAGCATCCTCCAGATCCTCTTCTTCGCTTGCGGAGGATGGATTCCCAGTGGGTGAAGCTTCCCCTAGGTTGGAAGAACCTGATGGGAGGCTGGTACCAGCCTGTACAGTAGTGGATAGCATATCAGGATATTCACGCGCTGCTGAGACCATAGCGATGAAGGCAGTCGATCCAATTTCATCTGGTCTTCAGCCCAAGGGGCCACGCTTGATGATATCAAAGTAGTAGTGGCACATTGGATTGAGCTGGTTAATCCCAGCCTGGTGAAACAGACACATATGATGTACTATCGTTGCCAGGGGCAGACATCCCGATACTGTACGGCGGTAGGAGGCTCCGAGATCACCCGAGCCTAGTTTGTGTAGGAGTACGAGGTGATTTTCCGCCGTTTCTTGGACCTGGGAATATGCCTTCCTCTTTTACCAGAGACAACAAAGCATTGCCCCATGTCAAGGTTCGTGGCCTCCAATCGATGGATCGGGAAGACGTAGGCATCATCCAGACCTGCCCCGGGGTCATTTGTGACTATGGCGAGCTCAACCTCACTTGCCAGAATCTTCTTATCCTTGCTCTCGTAATAGTCAACATCCAGATAACGGGATTCACAAGAGTCTAAAGGAGATGCATAACCTTAAAGTATGCCTACTCGACCATTTAGGAAGTACTTGAGGCACTGGTGATACGACGAGGGAACCACCGCATGCAGGTGGAGCCATGGTCTGCCCATCAATGCATTGTACGTGGTGTCCTGGGAGACAACCATAAACTCAGTACTGAAAACTAGGCCACCGAACTGGGTATTCAAATGGATCTTGCCGACCGGGGTCTTCTCTATGTTTTCATATCCCTGGATCCTTAAATCGGAGGGATTCAGTTCATCCTCGGATAACCCCAGCTTCTGCAGTGTCCGCGTTGGGATAAGGTTGATCCCGGAGCCGGTGTCAATAAGACAGCGGCGAACCTCCACGCCGTTAAATTTGTTGGTGATGTACAGCGGGAGGATTTTAACCTGTATGGGAGAGCCTTAATCTTCTACAGAGAACTAAAATGATGGCCTGGAATTCAGAATTCTTGACCTCTTCAGCATGAAAGGCTTCTGTAGCTGCTACCTCCATCTCAAACTGGAGGGGGATTCTTAAATCCTCAGTGAGGGCCTCAGGCATATCCAACGATAGTCGAAGGGCTTCAAGGATAGAAAGCCTCACTGGGATTCCTGAAAGGTGCTTGAGGACATCGTAATTCCACGCCAGGCGCAAACTTCTACTTATAGGAGGCCGCTCTGTGATTAGAGGCATGGTGGGCCCTGCCGGCTAGACCGGCGACTGGCTAGTGCTAGGCATGTCCCTTTGTTCACTAGTCGAAGCCCGTAGAGTCAGTATCGGATGAGAAATGGATGACTGAGATCGACCTATAGTCGGGCGAGGCAAGCTGCGGTCTGGACGAGGTAGCTCTCCCTGATCCAGTAGCACAAACAGTGGTGGAGGCGGTCCTGACGACATCGAATGAAGAGGCTGTGAGTGCTGATCTCTACACTGGGCCTACTTCCTTGTCTCAGTGGCATGAAAATTCTGGCTATAGGTTCCAATTGATGTGCCTCGACGACTCATATGGTCGCGGCTCCGCCGATGTTGGCATCGGTTGGGGAGGTTCGCCTGGCGCTCCCCGTCGTCGGGAGTCATATAGGGATTTACCAACTCCACAGTATTAACCAAAGTGTACCTTTGACTATCACTAGAAGATTCATCCACTAATGGGTGGATTCTAGGAGGGATCCCCATATCAGGGGGCATGAAGTCGCTGAGAGTGCGGGACGATGATGGCATTGGCGGGGTACATTGTTTCTTCTTGCGTCACTGATGCTTGCTCTTCTGGGAAGAGGTCGGCTGAGATGATGATGCAAAAGTGGTGGCCATAGATTTTGAAGGTGCCAACTAATTCAAGCATGCCCGGATGATACCATGGGCATGAGAAACCGTTTTGTGATCCATCCAATCATTATACTTCTGGGACCCGCGGTTGGAAACCCGCTGCCACTCGCCTTTAATGTCTCTACCGCTGTCTGACCTTACAAAGACACCCACCACTTGTGTTGGGGCCGGGCCCAGCCTGACTATGTTTTTATCGACCTGGTCTTGGAGCCAGTCTTTAAACACATAGCACTGCTTGATAGTGTGCCCCAGAATCTGATGATAGGGGCAGTAGTTGGGGCAATCAGTGAGATTCGCCTCTTCTAGCCTTCTGCACTCAGGAAAGTGTACAATCCCCTGCTCTAGGGCATTACAGAAGTAACCAGGGACCTGATTCTCACTGAATGAGTAAGTCTAGTTTCTTATTTCAGAAAAGGGTCCCTTGGAGCCTAGCCCTGATGAGGATCCGGAGGGGCCTGTCGAGGAGGCGGAGCCTGGTTGTCCCACCTGGGCGGTGGCGGCGCATTATGCGGAGGTGCTTACCAATTCTGAGGATGCTGCTGAGTCGGAGGCTGCGCCTAAGGAGGATGGCCTCTATGAGGCTGTGGGGATGGTTCTACTGGTATAAATTCTAGTTTCCTAGGGGGTTCTATTTGGGCCATCGTGGTGGGCTCGGCTCTGGCATCTCTCCTTGCTGGAATTACAGGGGGAAACGGACATGCCTGGATGGCCTGTTGCAGGGCTTCCTCCAGGTGCTAGGCCTTGTCAGAGAAGTCTCAGAATCCTTCAGGGTAGTTCTAGGTGATCAGATAAGGAACTAGTTCCTTCTTGACTTTCCCTACGCACATCTTCAGTAGTTTCTCCTGAATCAGTATCATGTCAAGGGAGTATGTGAGCCCCTTCCATCGGGTGATAAAGTTTGCGACTCACTCATCAGGCCTTTGCTTGCACTTGAAGAGGTCAGAGATGTTGGTCTTCCGGGTGGTAGATCTGAACTAGTAGATGAATTGCTTGCGAAGGTCCTCCCAACTGGTCATGGATCCGACGGGGAGCTGGCTATACCAGACGAATGTTGGCCCCTCCAACGTCTGAACAAAACAGTGGAGCTTTGCAGCCTCTTACTGTGCTGGAGTCCCTAAAATGGGCCCAAACCTTGAGTTGAAGTGGGCCAGGTGCAGTGGTGGGTCCCTCGTCCCGTTAAAGGGGGAGAAGGTGGGATTTCCAAAACCCGGAGGTGCCGGCATATCATCCATCCATGACGGGTATGTCTTTCCATCTGATGGGATTTCCACCTATCACATTTCCAATGCCTCAAGGCGGGCTATGAGCACCACCATAAGATCATCTGGGTGGGGTTCCCTGTCTTGACGGGGATCCCTAACCACGAGAACATTGTCGGTTTCTTCAACACGGTAGACAGGCTCAACGGCTCGTGGAGCAGCTGGTAGAGCGGCTTGCGGGGTAGCTAGGGGAACTCGGGCCAGATTCCTTGGACTGTCACGCTGTTCGGGAGGGTTTGGTGAGACATACCGCGCTCTCTTGCTATGAGCTCTAGCTTTAGCCCTGTCCGCAGGAGCGGTATGATCAGGGTTTCCTGGGGGCATCTCGTCGAGGGTTAGTTGTTCCTATCCCTACTGCCCTGGCCTAGGATCACCATAGTCAGGTCGTCACTCTATAGCACGTTCATCCAGGAGTTATTTGACCAAACTATTTTGCTCATCAAGTTCCTCCTTCGTCTTTTACACTGATGTGGATGGGTCGGAGTTCTTGACAGCTCTGACATGCTCTTTTCCCTTACTAGCATTCCTTCCGAGCACTAACACCTTAGTGGGCGCAGGGAGACCTAGGAGGTTCCTCTACTGATGATTAATCCTCCCTGATGGGTCCAATAGTGGTGGAAAACCGTCAGGGGGTAAGTCTCCATCGATAAGCTCCAACTCGTCCTCCTTGTCCACTATGTCAGCCATGTTGACCATGACCCTTCCTGGGGGCATGTCCTCAATATCGCATAGCGAGTCAGGTTGCCGCTAGATAGGACTGAAGAGGAGGGCAGCATACTGCCCCCAGCCACGGATTTTCACGTGGGGGGTAGCCTCCCTGATAATTTTGCAGAGTACCTTGATACTCTAAACGCATTGCTACTGGAGAGCCTCATGACGACCTGGTGACTCGGGGTGCTAGGCCATAGGGAGTGTGGCCAGATCGACTAGATGGAACTGCTCACTAATGTCTTCAAAATGCATT
Organism: Viscum album; assembly: GCA_963277665.1. Lineage (NCBI taxonomy): Eukaryota > Viridiplantae > Streptophyta > Magnoliopsida > Santalales > Viscaceae > Viscum > Viscum album. The sequence goes on from OY728145.1 coordinate 694,820,452, forward strand.
TGGATCCTTGGATAAACCATGCGTTAATGAAGGAGACTAAAATTTGTCACCCAGAGGGTGTAGCGGAAACAATCAACTTCCTCTAGGGTGAGGGATTCTGGTATGCATAAATTCTGCACTACCACGGGCCAGAACTTCTTGGGGAAGTGGTCCACTGCGAGGATTCTCCAAAAGATCCTCGGATCAAATTCAGGGTCTGGCCCTTGATTTCCCCACTCACCAAATGGGGTGGCTGAGGAACTGGCAGTGGTACTGAGGAAGACCACCGGGACGGTAGGTCGGCCGGTGGAGAGTACGGCGAGCGGGCTGACTAGCTTCCAATTCTCAGGTTGTCCTCTGAAGAGTATAGCGACCTGGCCGCTACGTCGTGATAAGAGGGGCTGACAGCCACCGTTACTGGCTCAGAGGCCAGGACTACTTGTGATATGCCACAATGCTGCTCGTCTTCCATTGGTCCCCAGAATAGCTCTCTATGATCTCTTGTGGAGGTAGAAAGCGCTTCTGGTGACGATGGTGGTGATTGCACGACCGTAACCTGTGGGGTCGCCAGATTTTTATCCTCCTAGATATACCTTCGAAGGGAGGTGGGAATCCTGCAGACCTCACATTTTGGGAGCACCAGGCTGATGCGCCTCATTCCTGCCTCGGCCCTTGACTCGGATGAGGGAGGGGAGGGTTCCTTAGAAGATTCATACTCCGCTTCAGAGTCTGAGAGGCGGACTGGTTTGATCTTCGTCCGGGCCTTCCTAGGATTCTTCTTGTGGTGGAGACAACCCACCTTCCTGCCCTTAAGTGGCTCCTCAGGATAGGGCTGATTTCTGGCATGGGGTCCTTCGGCCGCACTGGTGCTGGGGCGGAGAGGGTTTCCACCCGAGAAAGCTGATGTGCAAGGATCATCAGTACAAATGTCTAAGGGGACATGGGGAGGACCTCCATGAATAGCGCTAGAAAGGGAAAAACCTCCACTGGAACTGGCAGGATCATGGGGAGGGCCTCCATGCTTGGTGCGGGTGGAGTGAGGATGGCCTTCGCCCCTCTGGTTGTCGGGGCGAGGAGGACCTTCACCAGCTACGGAGAGGACGTAGGGAGGATCCCCACGTGGAAGAGAGACTGGATGGGCAATGTCTCTACATCGGCGGTCGGGGGCAGGAGGAATGACTCCATACCCAGTGTAATGGGCACGGAAGAGGCTTTCATACTGAGTATCATTATCGTGAGGCAGACCTTCATTCGGACTGGGGGTAGCACGGGGTGGACCTCCATGCCGAGTCTCGAAGTAGGGAATACCCACTCTCTCTGTGGTGGTGGTACGGGGAGGACCTCCGTAAGGGGTGGCATCGCTGTGGGTTGGTTCGCAGTGACCACTACCCATGCCTGCGACCAGGAGAGTTGACCCAGCCTGCCCGTGGGGTGATTGGGGCCTCAATCCCGGTTTGGCATATAAGCGCCTCTGCTCAGTGTATGCAGGGACTTGATGGTATGTGTCGGCGGTGGCTCGGGCCACAGTAGTCGTCGACGTTGACACCCCTTGGCGGACATCCTCCTCAGCTCATGCCCAACGTTGGCATCAGGTCGGACAAGCCAGGGCTGGTGGTGCAGGTGTATAGCTTACATGCTCCTCCTCCGGCAAGACCGGGCGGTGGCGCTGACGTGGTCGAGTGGGAACCCTTGCTAGGAACCCTTGAATTGGGACTCTGATCGGGCTGGGCTGGATGTCGCCCACCTCATCAGCGTAATGTAGGGAGTCGTCAAAGCGCTCCGGGGACAGGCTCCCGAAGCAGTTGTATGTCGGGGTGGGGAGAAATGGTTCCCTGCATGGCCCTCGAGGGTGGTGTTAATGGAGGGGCATGGATGCCTTTATATCTAGCCAAGCCATATCCTATGTTGGGATTATTCCCTCCTCCTCGTAATGACGTATGAGGTCGTTAATTACCCTTCGTTGGATAACTTCTGATGGGGAGATGGGGAGTGGGCGCCCCATAGTCGTGGACATAGAGGCCGTCATGGAAGCGGTGAATCCACGTGGAGCGGCAGTGCTGTCATTTACCCTGCCCCTGTGTAGACGGGCAGTCGGTGATCACATTCCTGAGGCAGCAACCTGATTTCGGAAAAGCAGGGAGATGAACTTGTCAGTGCTGAAAGAAAAAGGAATCGACGACCAATGCCCCAAAGTCATCCCATCTTCCGTGACAGGTAAGAGGGATCCACGCTGACAACGTCGTAGAATTGGATGTCCAACATTCTACTGCCCTAAATTTGGGTGAGTTTCACACCAAGCCCGTTGTTTTCTTGGTGGGACCCAGCACCATATATCTGGATCTGGTGACACATCAATCCATTGATGCCCTGAGCGCTACTAATCTCCATATTGAGGAGAATAATTTCACGTCGGGTTTACTATTTCTATTTCCTACGCTTTCGTCAGGGTGCGCACGTCTGTCTCTTTCGGAGACGAGGGATGCGGTTTTTGTTGCCCCGCATTCCCGCTTTCCAAAGGCGGGCGGCATCCGCTCCTTATTCAGGGACATATTCTCCTTTATCGAAATGGGGTGATGGGATGTCGGTTCTTCCTTCCATGGATTCCTCCTTGGAACTCATAACCTAGTCCGGGTCTCCCTCATAGACTTAAGATGTTGTTCATGAAACTCTTCCTGGTGCCATATCTTCATGGACACCAGTTAATTACGCTGCTTCTTTCAGGACATTCCAAGAGGTCTGGTCAGGGCAGCAACCTTCGGTTAGGGGAGTAGTCACATGGGGCATCACTGGCATGTTTGGACACTGGGGGATTGGCGTGTCTGTATTCTGTCCCTTATTATAGGGCTTCTTGAGGGCACGGAATCCTGAGGCATCCCACATCGAACGCGGGGAATCATATGTCATGAGCATGTATCTGAGGTTTTCCTTAGCTTCCCATGTTTAACACAGGGTATGCCGCAAGTTTAATGTCTAGCGGAGATGGATCGGGCTAATCAGAACACTGACTAGAGCAGATCAGATGGAGGAACCCCCTGGAGGTAACACCGATATTGGTGGCTAACACATGGGTGGCTTCCCTAATGCTATTAGTGGGAGCGGGGAATGGGGTGGCATGATTCCACCGGGATGTGGCGGCCCAGGTAAGAATTAGGATGGATGATGGAAAGTTCTGTGAATTATATGGTGAATGGGATGGAGCCTTTATGAGGTGACGATGGTTTTAGGCTTGAGCCTCAAAGAGACTTCCTACGTATCCTCGTGGTAGGGAATCAAAGTCCATGTAGTTCATTTGATGAAGGATTGCTACTGATTGGGGGTTTCAATGGATTACCACTGGATTGGGTCACAACGTCTTATCGCTGGATGGGGTCACAACAGCTTACCGCTGGATTGGGTCACAACAGCTTACCGCTGGATGGGGTCGCAACGGCTTACCGCTGAATGGAGTGACAATGTCTTACCGCTGAAATAGGGCCATAGTTTAACGTCAAGCGGGACGGGGGTGAACCGATGTGAAGGGGTTCGAAACTGTTGGGTGTTCGGCTTGAACCGCGTAGAGGCTTCCTACATACCTTGCCTTGGCAAGGATAAAAGACCACATAGTTCAGGTAAAAAAAGGGGCTATTGAACCGACGTGGAGGGGTGTCGGGACAACAAGGTGTTGGGCTTGAACCTCGTGGAGGCTTCCTAAGTACCTTGCCTTGGTAAGGATCAAATACCACGTAGTTCATGATATGGGGGCATTTGGGGCTTATGATCTGAGGTGGCCCAAGGTGTTTGGTGAACCGACGTGAAGGGGGTCATAACCAATGGGTGGTGGGCTTGAACCTCGTGGAGGCTTCCTACATACCCTGCCTTGCAAAGGATCAAAGTCCTCATAGTTCAGAATATGGGTGTGCAGCTTACACTCTAGGCTTCCCAAGGTGTTTGGTGAACTGACGTGAAGGGGGTCGGAACCAATGGGTGGTGGGATTGAATCTCATGGAGGCTTCCTACGTACCCTACCTTGGCAAGGATCAAAGTCCTCATAGTTTGGAATATGGGCATGGGGCATACACTCTAGGCTTCCCAAGGTGAGGCAACAGTCGGTGAACCAACATGAATAAGGACATGGGGTCCAGGTAGATGGTGGGCTTGAACCTCGTGGAGGCTTCCTACGTACCTTGCCTTAGCAAAGATCAAAGAACTCGTAGTTCTGAATGGTGGTGTGGGGCTTATACTCTAGGCTACCCAGGGTGAGATGTCATGGTCGGTGCTCACTCTAAGCCCACGTGAGTCATGCTCGGTGTGAGAAACAAGAGATAGCAGAGACCCGACAATCACGTCGCGAAAGGTGCATCCGTGGGAAGTGAAGTGGGGCTTACATGTGGTTAGAAACCCAGGGAGAGAAAGATTGGGACTTACTCCAGGATAGAGGCCCGATTGTGACAAAGCGCAGCGGGAGAGGGACTTGAAACCGAATAAAGGACAAGCACCATTCCCTAACATGCTCATCGCTGACCTTATGGAATGAAGATGAAAGGAGGAGCAGGGATGTTGCCTCCTACAAGAAGGCTAGGGGCTTACGCCGAGATGGTTGCCCTTCCCCTGCAGACAAACGCCGCTCTCATAATAAGGATATCATCCCCTGTGGAGACCAGCGGGCGTGGAGAATATCCAAGGTGGGGTTACCCTGCGTGTGAGGCATGGGGCGAGGTCACAGTTTAACATCATGTGTTGGGGATAATGGTTCTTGGAAGTTTAACGCTCTGCAGCTCGGATGAGGTGGGTTTGCTCCGCACCCCTAGGAATTACATAACCGGTACCCTCTGCACCTTGGTGCAGAGAGGGGATAGGCAAATCTGTAGCGAGGGGGTGTCATGGAGCGAACCATCGAGGGGCCCACGTTAGCGTGGCTATGTGAAGAAGCAATAGCCATTAGTGTGCCTAAGCGAAGAAGCATGAGGTGAAGCAACACAATGGGTGGTGTCATCCAGGGGACTTTGAAGTTACTTCATGCGAACCTAGGAGGTAGCACGGGTAATAAGTATATGGAGAAGGCGTTGTGGGAATGGGAGGCACCCAAAAATGATGCCCGAAGGAGGGACATCATGGTCGCACAATGCGGGAGGCATGCGTGCAAAAGGGACCATTACGTGAAAAAGGGGTCGGTCCGGCGCGCAAAAGGAATTGCACGTGCAAAAAACTCCGAGCCAGCGCGCAATTGGGCGCTGGGTGCGAAATAGAGTGGACCGGCGCGCAAAAGTAATTGCGCGCCGAAGCCCTAATTGCACACAATCAGAAGAAATTGCGCATGGGGGAAGGGGTTCAAGGGGATTTGGACAAGGATCAAGCCCGAGTAGTCGCGTGCAAAGGCGGACCCCCGAGCGACCTGGCACAAAAAATTTAGTACCTGAGAGCCATCTTCTTTGCGCGCACAAGAGAGGAATTTTGTGTGGGATAGGTGGTTCAAATTATTTGGGGGGAAGTCGAAGGGGGTGGCCTTATATTTATAGGCGCTCAGGATCACGGGTCCGCGTGAAAAATGATTCGGCACAAAATATTGTGCACCCCAATGTCGGCAGCATGAAGGTCAACCACACGGAGCGGTGGCGCGAAGGAGTTCCGTGCTGCACGGAAAACTCTCGTGAATCCTGGAGTTTTTCACATGGGGTATATTTTTTTCGGGCAACCCATTCTTTTTTTCGCACCACACCTCCAGGACCCCCAGAACGGATCGCTGGTTCCAAATATGGCTTCGCTTTGTCGCGTTCCAACCTGCTTCAGCTCTTGAGCATATTTCGGCGTCTACAATTATATATACTTTAATTTTATTATATTAATGGAAAATCTATCATCAAACCCCTTCTCATCTCCATTTTATTCTAAAAATGAAAATATCATTCATGATGTGTCGATTTACCATCATCGTGGATGATGAATTTTCATTTTCTAATAACGCATTCAAAGATGGTAATAAAACCATTATAATAGTTCAAAAATAATTTAAAATTTATATTAAATCTTATTTATTGTTCTGGAACTAGTATATATACATAATATTAATTAATAAAACAAAACTAGTTCATGGTGATCAAAAAAATGCCAAAATAATCTAAATGGTTATCATTAAGGTTTTATCTAATGAATCATCATCATTCCATATAACCAAAATATGTATGAGACCACTTAATATTTTATAATATCATTAATACTAAATAATTTTACTTCTATAGTTTTATACCATTTTACATGAATTCCCATAATTGTACGCAAGGGAACCAATCATGAAAACCAAGGAAATGAACACTTCCAAATGAAAAAATTGAATCTTATTACTCATAAAAAAGGCCATAAATGAACTTAATAAAATTATAATAAATAAAATAAATGTTAAATATGTTGTTTATTAAATTGTTAATTAATATTATTTCATCATCTGGGACATTAAATGCAAGTGGAGAATACTTTCAAACATAAGGTAAGGGATTTTCCCTGAACTTCCATTTTTTTATTTGGGTTATGATTTCTCTATCTTTACCCCAATTTAATCCTTAATTCTTATTATTAACTCTTATGAATTTTTTTTATGTTCCAAATATATTTACCTAGCTCTATTATTCTTTCTTTTATGGAGATTTCATGTTTTATAATGATCTATCTTCAATTCCACCCAATAAGCAAGCCCGATTAAAGGAAACTTCCCAATTTCTTACCCATTTTTAAGTACCATACATAATCTATTTCAAGATACCAATATTTTTATAAAATCATTCATTTTATCATGAAAACATATCTTTGTTCATTTTTGGTTTTATACAAATAAGTATGTCTTTTTCCATTTTAAAGTTTTTTTTGTATTTTCCCTTAAACCGCACTAAAGTATCTCTTTTCTAAAGTTTCTTAAACACTCTTTTTAAATGTTTTCACTTTAGTTGGACATAATTTATCATGAAATATACCTATATTCCCATATTAATTTCCAAGTATTATTTAAATCTATTCTTTCATGGACACCATTATGATATTCCCTTTGGTTATGCCTTATTCTCCACTTATTTCTTGTGTGTGATGTATGTATCCTTTCATTTGTGATCATAATTAATTGAATATTTAATAAAATATAAATATTTATTATATAATTCATATTATTATTATAATATCCATGTATCTTTTTTACATATGGTGTTTTCTTTGAATGTTGTTTTAATTGGGGAAATATTTATGAATTTGTATCCTCTAATTAATACAAATATTTTGATAAGTCATATTGTTCATGAATTGAATATATATATGAATAATGCATTGGACTTGTAATAATGGGTGGGGACCAGTTATAGATATCCCGTCGGTGCATCTACAAGTCTCATGAGACAAAAAAGTTGGTGACAAACCCTTCATGTTTGTTTCCAAGAAGAATCGGATGGGTTTTTACCCAGAGACTTAAACCATCTTGACAGAAAAATGGTTCATGTTCTATATACATGACATCCAATAAATAAGAATTTTATTCATTCAATATTCATTTATTACTTTACATGATATTTTCACTATGACAAAATCTATGGATGAATTTTCATTCTCATTTTCTTGATATCATGTGTTTTTCATTTATTTAGATTTCCATAATGCTTATGCCTTATTAACTATGTTTCACTTATTATTGATTCATGCAACCCTTACTTATCATTTGAGCTCACCCTTTTTTTTCTTTCCCTATGTTATAAAGATGAAATCTTTTAATAAGTGATAAGAAGTAGTTTATTTTCTTTTTTTATGTTCTATTTTTAATTACCGATGTAATAAGAGAACCAAGTATGTGTCTAGTTCTTAAAGACTATTAAATTGATCAATCATTGGTGATGTTATCTATTGTATCTGTGTTATTTTAATAAAATTACCATTGACTTTGGGTTACTAGGGTCAGGGTTTTTACTGTTGGTATTATAGGAAGTTTAGTAGAAACTTTGGAAACTAGATGTTAAATAAACATGATAATTATAATAACTCATTATAGTGAATTTTTATCTCAATACTCATGAATATTATGATATAACTTAGTGTGTGCCATTATTTAGTGATGGAACCTAATGGAAGGAAAATAATCAATACCCACAGACAATGTAGGGATTTCCCTACTGAGCAAGTCAACACGGTTAGTGTTGGATCTGAGCAGATCATGTCCATATTAGGATAGCTTACATAGGTTATGATGAATAACCATACTACACCTATTTTGGATTGTTTCATGTGCCCTAATCCCCTATATTTTAGTGGGACCAATAATCTAGTGATATCTGAGTAGTGGATCGAGTCCCTTAAAAATACATCTATGGCATTAGGATGCAATGAAAATGAAAAGCTAGTACTGGAAGTATATTTTCTCAAGTGATATGTTGATAAATGGTAGTCATTGATCCAAAATACTAAGTAGGAAGATAAAATAGAATACATGGAATGGATAACTTTTAAAGAAACATTCTTCAATAAATATTTCCCTTGAGATCAATGAATAGAAATTAAGAGAAAATTCCCTAGCTTAAAGAAATGGGAGGAAGATATCATTAAAGAGTATGAGGATACATTTACAAGACTATCTAGGTATTATATAGATTACATATGTGATTTGGAAGACAAGATTGATCATTTCTTCAAAGGTCTAATCCAAGTCTCTGAAGGGCACTGGATTCTTAAACATTTTCATCATATGATGAAATAGTAATCAGTGTCATCAAAACGGAGAAGGAATTTTCTAGATCCTGTATGTTTAAAGGAAATCAATATAATAATAGGTCTTCTCATAACAATGGAAAAGGTGAAGCATCAAAGAATAAGGGAATGAAGCAATTTCCATTACGTGAAAATTGTGGAAATAATCATCCTAAGAAATGGTTTAAAGGCATGGGAGTTTATTAAAAATGCGGAGAAAAGGGTCATTGAGCTAATGATTGTAAGGGGAAGAAACAAATCAATGATGTTCAATGTTTCAACTGCAATTAAATGGGTCATTATTCAAACCAATATCCCAATCATCAAGGAAAACTGCCACATAATAGGCTAATGGGATATGGTTAAGCTTATATGATCATCATAACTGAAGTAGAAGTACCCAATGATGTTGTAGCAGGTACAATAATCCTATATTCAAATTTAGTCAATTATTTATTTGATTATGGATCATCACACTCTTTTATATCTACCCAATTTTCCAAGAAAATTAGATATTTCTCTTTTGATTTAATAAGGGGGTTTGAATTTATTGTAAGAAGAAGGAAATTCTGATTTGCGAGGAAGATGTAGAATCCCTTATCTAGAGAGAAGAAAATTCATTATCTAATTTTTATCTAGATCCACCCCCAGTACTCTACTCAATGAAATTAATGGGGAGGAAGATAAAAAAATATATCTAGGTATGAAGAAAGCCATCTTTAAATTGAGGATGTACCAATTTTGTAGGAATACATTTATGTATTTCTTGAGGAATTACCTGGACACTCCCTAGAGCATGAAGTTGATTTTACCATTGATTTAATCCCTAATGCAATACCAATATCAAATAATCCTTATATAATGACCACTTTGGAATTAGTAGATCTGAATAAACAACTAGAGGAATTGAGTAATAAGGGATTTATTCACCCTAGTGTTTCTCTATGAGGATCCCCTTTTATCTTTGTTAAGAATAAATATGGATCCTTGAGGTTATGAATTGACTGTAAAGAAATCAATATTATTACAATAAATAATAGGAATCCTTTACCTCGCATTGATGAATTATTTGATCTACTTCATGGATCTCAATATTTTTCAAAGACTAAACTTTGTTCTGGGTATCATCAATTACAAGTAAAGAAGGAATATATTCCAAAGACAACTTTTTGGATGAGGTATGGAAATTATGAGTTCACATTAATGAATTTGGATTGACTAATGCACTCTCTATTTTCATGGATCTAATGAACAATATATTCAAGGAATATCTTCAATAATTTTTTATAGTATTAATTGATGATATTTTGGGGTATTCTAAAAACTATGAAGACCATGCGAATCACTTGAATATTATTATTGAGACACTCATAAGGAAAGATTTATATGGTAAATTTAGAAAGTGTGAATTCTAGCTTCAGGAAATTTCTTTTCTTGGCCATATTGTCTCTAAGGATGGAATCTCAGGTGATCCTGTGAAGACAAAGGCAATACAAGAATGGAATATGCCAATAAACATAACCAAGGTATATAGTTCTATTGGTTTAGAAGGTTACTATCGACGTTTCTTTCTGAATTTTTCCCGATTGGCTAACCCATTAACCAAGCACACACATAAAGGGGTTAAGTTCATATGGACAATATAATGTGTAGGATGTTTTAAAGAATTAAATATAAGATTAATCAATGCTCTGATTTTGACTCTACTATCAGGAAATGGTGGGTTTGTGATATATAGTGATGCATTGAAGAAATGATTGGGTTGTTTCCTTATGAAAATTGATAAAGTTATTGCATTTGCATCAAGGTAGTTAAAGACTCATGAAAAAAATTATCCAACTCATGATATTGAGTTAGCTGTCACAATCTTTGCTTTGAAGATATGGAGACACTGTATCTATAGTTAACGATGTAAGATATATATGGATCACAAGAGTTTTAAATATATATTTACATAGAAAGAGCTCAACATGAGGAAAATACGATGGAATGAGTTACTCAATGATTATGATTGCTTAATACACTACCACCCAGGAAAATCAAATAAGGTAGCATATGCATTAAGTAGGAAATATCATGGAATTATAACCCAAATGAGTATTGAGAAATATCTTATATTCATGGATTTAGTAAATATGGATATAGTAATTATTGATGAAGGGGAAACATAATTCCTTCAAATTATTTCTAAACCATATTTACTAGAGAATATAAAAATTTCTCAGACTAATAATGACAATTTTCAAAAGAAAATTACAATTGTTAAGGATGGAAGATTGGCAGACTTCATGTATGAGGATGGAATTCTAAAATTTAGAAATAGGTTATGTGTTCCATAAATACCCGAGATAAAAAGGGAATTATTAGATTATTATCATAGCTCAAACTTCTCTATAAACCCTAGTAGTACTAAGATGTATAGTGATATGAAAGAACATTTTGGTGGGATAATATGATGCTGGAAATTACTGAATATGTTTCAAGGTGTCTAGTTTGTTAGCAAGTGAAGGTTTAGAGATAGTATCTTTAAGGATTCATGCAAACTATACCTATTCTTATATATAATTAAGATGATATTATGATTGACTTTGTCACAGGACTACTAAGGACACCTAGAAGGAATTATGTAATATAAGTTATTGTTGATCATCTTAAAAAATCGGCACAATTTATTTCTATAAGAGAATATTTACCTCTTGATCACCTAGAAATCCTCTATATTAATTAAGTTTTCAGACTTCATGTACACCTCTATCGATTGTGTATGATTGAGATCCCCATTTCATATCAAAATTCTATAAGAGACTTTAGAAGGCTTTGGATACTGAGCTTCATATGAGTACTGCTTATCACCATCAAACTGACAGACAGTTTGAAAGGACAATTCAAACATTCGAAGACATATTGAGATCATTCTCACTTGAATTTCAAGGTATATGGGATCATAATTTACCTTTGGTGGAATTTTATTACAATAATAGTTTTCATTATAGTATTCAAATGGTGCCATATGAATAATTATATGGAAAGAGATGTCATACTTTAACTTGTTGGGATAAATTTGGTGGGAGAAAACTTATAGGCCTAGAAATTATTAAAGAGACAATGAAAAGGGTAAAGTCTATTCAGGATCCTATTAAAGAATATCAAATTAGGCAAAAGAGTTAGGGTGATAACTAGATAAAGGATTTGTAATTTCAAGTGGGAGATCATGTCTTTATGAAATTATATCCATGGAAGGGTGACTTAAGGTTTAGTAAGAAAGGGAAATTGAGCCCCAAGTACATCATGTTGGATTTGGTGGCCTAGAACCAGCTACTTTGTACTTTATGATAAACATGTGTTCATGGATTTGAATATTAATAAATACCTTATCACATCTTGATTGTTCTTCTCTGTGGCAATGCATGTGATAATGTCATAAGGATGGTTGTTGCACTAAAGGATCATAGAGGATCCCTACTATGATGAGAACTAGGAAGTGCCATAACATTATTCTTGAATATTTGTTTAATGGACGAATGATGTTATTTGAGGGATAGAAATAATATAGGACATTCGGGGTGAGGAATCATAAAACTTTGAAGCACCTTATCAAGGTTTAAGACCATGGTAATATCCAGGAGGATATTATGAGAACAAGACCCACCAGTAGGAAATCCACATTTCATAGTGTCATTGGATATTCCTATCTGCAGATGTATGTATTGGTCCTTAGACTTTTAGATTATTATTAATGGGTATTACAACTCACACACTTAGATGTATTGACGAAAACTACGACGACACACTGTTTGCAGCAAGGTAGGATATGTTGGGAGTATCACGAGTAATAATACATTAATAGATAATGAGAGAAAGGATTTGTCCCCTCTGTTCCATAATGGAATTTGATATCTTAGGCCCTTTGATGGAATTGATATAGCCTAAATAAATTCATGGCCATGGTGAGGAATGGGAAGGTTCAATTCCAGGAGGTCAAATAAAGAGTAATAGAGCACATGGGTTGATGACACTGGTATGCAACCCACTTAAGTTGAGATATCGAGATAAAGGGATTAAATTACATGGTAAGTTTTTGTATGAGGTGACATGTCATTACAACGTTAACTTCTTTCTCCATGGGTGCCTTGGTGTGTTGTTAGATGCTAACCTTGAACTTTAGGCAGGCTCCACCTAATGCCACTGAGAAAGAGGCCTAGAGGGTCACACACTAAGTGTATCCAAGTATCTCAATTAAATATTCATTTAACAAGTTGAATAAAGATTATTCCTAGTTCTGGTTTAATAATTATTCAAGGATGCTTGATCACATTTATTTTGACACTATTTATTCAAGAGAATATATTGTGGGAGAAATAATATATATTTATTTTTGAATAATGCAGTGATATTTATTTAAGAAATGAATAGTCATTATTCAAGGTCTAATAAATGTAGTGGAGGAAATAAAGAAAATAGAAAAACAAAAGTACACATTGTGCATATTAATATACACATCATGTAGTTTTTCTAGGTATTTGTGAGAAATAATATTATATATTTAATTAATTAATATTAGGTGTAATTTGTTGGGCGCATGTCAAGTGATAATAATAGTAAAATATTATTATTATACATGGGGTCTTACTAAGAATTAAATGAAATTAATAAATGCATTTGGTTAATTAATTCATTTTAATATTCTAATTAATATAAATCCCAATTACATTATTCTCATTATATATATCCATTCTCTGTGGTTGTGCACAACATATCTGAAAAGATCTCAAGCCAAGAGAGAATTTCTTTCCTCCAAGAACGCTCTCAAGTTATGAGAGAGATCATCCTCTATCGGATCAAGGAGAGCGCTTTGGAAGTGGTTCTCAAGGTAATCAAAGGCAGACAATGCAAGTGAAGTCTCTTCCATGCTAGCACCTGAGGATCCCTTCGGCGACGTCCAAAGATATGTGGAGTACATGTGGATCATCACTAGAGGAATAGTACACTTGGATTCTGTGATGCAATGACAGATCACATTGGATCATGACCAGAAGCATCAACAGAGAGAGAATTACATCAAGGTAATTCTTATATTTTAATTAAATTAATTATAACCAACATATTATGATCCTATCTATGGTTCTGAGACTTCCCTCTTTCCTTTTCTTTCTCCGTTCTATTTTAAAGATCCAACATTTTATCATCGTGATGGATCTCAGATTGATCATTTTTAACAATAAAATTAAAGTTGGGTACACCCATACATGCACTTATACTATGCCTAGATCCTGCAAGTGGTATCAAAGGGGTCATATCGTTGATTATAATTATTTAGTTTTTTTTTTGTTGATGAATTACACATTTAATAATTTAGTTGTTTCAATTCAAGTTAATCATTCTGTAAATCTGAATCTTGAGATCTATTCCTCTTCTTTCATTTCTCGTTCACCTTACAGAAACGATATTTTCTTTTAATTTTGATTAAAATAAAAATAGAGGATCTCATCTGGAGGTTCAAAAGGTTCTTGGCCACACAACACCAGAATACATGGCTTTTATTCTACCTCACACGCCATGTAGTCAAGGTTCAATGCATTAGGACTTTTCCGCCAAACCAAGCCATGTTTTGGAGTGTATATGAGTCTATGACTTCATGTTTTGACCAAGAATAGGTGGCACATGGTTTCCGAATTACACGCCATGTGACCCACTGGACACGGTGTGTAGTCCCTTAGGGTTAGGGTTGGACCATGTACCTAATACATGGATTTCCCGACTGGAGACCGTGTAATGTGGATGCTACATGGTGTGTGGCCCACTAGACACACCATGTACTCTAAAGAGTTCCAAAGTACATCTACACGCCAACACCCCCAGGCGTGTACTTCAAATGGATGGTGAATGGTAGTACACGCCGTGTAGTAGGAACTACATGCTATTTACTCATCCAAATTATGTATATTTATTAAAATTTATTATTATATTATACAAACCCTTGAGACATGTACCATGGTGTGGGCGTAAAGCTAGAGCACAACACATGATAGGTGTTTTATACATATGTGTTTAATTTAACATATGTGTAATGTTCATTTCTACTCATTGGGTAGTTATGAATGGGAATTCACCAGGTTGCCTCCAAGGTACAAGTTACATACAAAGATAATTTTAAATGAATTATTTGTTTAAAATTATGATGGATGAGAATCTCAAGGAAATTCAAAAAAGGGTTTAAGATAAAAGGATTGATTAATTAAAGATAATAATTAATTCATTCGAGCATGATTTATATTAAACAATAATGATTAAATAATTGAATGATAATTTTATTTATGTATAAATATCATTCCATGTATGGATGATCATGATCTAGACTAGGACCTTTTGTATGTGGATGGTTTATTTTAATTTATTTATTTAAATTAAAATAGTTTCTATGTGAGCCTTCTCCTCATTAATATATAGGGCATGCATGCACAAGGTTTATTTTATGTAAAAACTCATTTTACCCCTCACCTGTGTGTGAGATAAAATCATATGTAATGGATGGAGCTCCCAAGCTAGTAGAGTCTGATCAAGTTAGAAGCCAAGGCGAAACCAATCCAAGGAGATACAAAGGTGGACAGGTGGAAAGCTATAAACAGAAACCCAAAAGGTTCAAGGTATTTTCTCCCTTATGTATTGAGTTAGTTTATAAACTGATAGATAAACTAACCAATAGAACATGCTCATGATCATTCCATTTATTTTATTTCTTTCATTTTCATGGTTTATTTATTGTGGGTGTGCTGTCGCGATCACACAATTAATGAATTAAACAAGCATGCAAGATGGAACTAAAATAAGACCGAATTATGTGTAAATATTATCTTATACATGGTTAATAACTTAAGAATATCCCACTTAATATTAACAAGTATGTAAGAAAGATAATAAAATGGCAATTTAGGTATAAGAATAAAATCCCTCAAGGAAATATTAAGTCAGTATAGCCTTTCATAATATTGTTTAGAATCAAACCATAATTCAAAATGATTGAACAAACCTAGTTGGGGTGATTTCAATTACTTGGGAATTATAATTCAAGGTTTTGGGTTGAATTGACTTGGTTCACATCAAGGGTTGACTGCTACAACAAGACTTGATGTGACCAAGAAGAAAAGGTTGAGGAAATCCAAAATAAAAGGATTTCAGGATTGGGGAGTCCACTCAGTGGATCAATAAGCTTCGAGTTAATGAAGTTGGCATTTGGAATGCCTACCTAAAACCTTTAAAGTTTCTTGAACAACCCTATTTGGGGTAATGCGAAGGGAAATATGGATCCTTTCCACTAGAATATTCAGGCAACATAATATTTTGAAGTCAATTGTGAGGGCTATTAGAGTTCGATAAAATAGTGGAAGACTAATAAGTATTAATTTATTTATTTGTCTCGGTTTTATCATGATAAAGCACTAAATCTTTGATCATATTAATTTTTGAAAATCAAAAGAAAAATGAAATCAAACATATCATTGAGAACCATACTTGAGAAGGAAAACCTTCTCACCGGCACCAATTTCTAGGAGTGGTAGAGGCGTTTACGCATCATCCTTCACCATGAGAGGAAATTGTATGTGCTAGAGGAGCCTATTCAAGTTTCACCTATAAAAGAGGAAAATGATGAAGAAATATCTCTCTATATGAAACATTTGGATGATTCCATAGATGTCCAATGTTTCATTCTATCGGCCATGTCTAATGATCTCTTAAAGAAATATGAAAACATGGACACATATAGCATGATGTATCACCTTAAGGATCTCTATCAAGAGAAGGCAAGACATAAGAGATATGAGATATCCAATGATTTTTTTCATAACTAATCATGGAGAGTATATTCCAGTTAGGCCTCATGCAAGATTATTGGCTACATTGAACGCCTGGACATCTTAGGGATTAAGTTCCTGGATGAGTTGCATACAGATATCATCCCATCATCACTACCCAAGACCTTCTATATCTTTATTGTCAACTATAAAATGAGCAATAATGAGAAGAGTCTATCGAAACTTTTGACCTTGATTTTCCAAGTAGATAAGGACATAGGGCATGACAAACTTGCAGTCCTTACGGTAAATAATAAGAGGATTGAAAAGGCAAAGGGTCCAAGGATTTATAAACAGTCTAAATCCCTCGAGCACCATCCCTCTAAAAAGGGGAAGATCCAGAGGTAGGGAAAGGAATGGGAGGCAGTATGTTTTACTTGTGGAAAACTAATCCACTGGAAGAGGAACTACACCCATAAGCCTAGGGCTGTTAAAGGTGTTTTTTTTATCAAGTATAATCTTTCCATTTATACACATTGGGTATTAGATACAGTATGTGGGGCTCACATTTGTATTAAAATGTAGGAACAAAGTATATTTAGAAATATTTCTAGAGGAGAGGTGAATCTTTGAGCTGTCAATAGTGTGAGGCTGGCTATATTGTCCATTAGCGATTACCATCTCTCATTGCCAACTAGGATTATTTTGGTTTTACATAACTATTATTATGTACCTAGTGTTACCAAGAACATAATTTATGTATCATGTTTGGATATGGATGGATTTATTTTCAAGTTTGTAAATAAGGGTTTTTTCTTTTATAAGAACAGTGTATGTTATGGTATGGCTCATTTAAATAACGGTTTGTATATATTAAATTAAAAAAACCAAGTGTTGGCAATCGATAATGAAACAAACTCACATGAATCATACAACACCCAATTGTGGCATCATCATCTTGGTAATGTAAATGAGAAGCGCTTGAAAAATCTCTGATAATATGGTTATTTAGACTCTACTAAGCTAAAACCACTTGATAGATGTCATGCTTGTTTACAAGGGAAAATGATCAAGCCGCCTTTCGGTGGACAGGGTGAAAGGGGCACATAGCTTCTAGGATTGGTACACACGGATGTGTGTGGACCATTTCCAGTAGAATCTAGAGGTGGATATTCTTACTTCATTAATTTTACTGATGATTTGAGTAGATATGGCTATATCTACTTAATGAGGTATAAGTCAGAGTTCTTGGAGAAATTTAAAGAATTCAAGAATGAAGTATATAATCGGCTTGGTAAGAAGATAAAGAAGATTTAATCAGATCGAGGTGGATAATATCTAAACCAAGAGTTCATCGACCTTTTACGAGAGTCTGAGATTCTATCTCAACTCATTCCTCCTTATACACCATATTGGAATGGTGTTAGTGAAAGGAGGAACTGCACCTTGTTGGACATGGTGAATTCGATGATGAGTCATGTAGATCTTCCATTATCCTTTTGGGGATATGAATTACAAACTACAGCATACACATTAAACCGAGTACCAACTAAGACATAAAATGGAATTACCTCTGATTTGTGGAATATAAAGAAACCCATTTTATCACACACACGTGTATGGGGATGCAAGATCTTCTTAGGAAACAAACTAGAACCTCGGGGCACAAGGTGTATCTTTATAGGATATCCCAAGTAAATTAAAGGATATTACCTATATAACCCATCAAATAAGAAATCGAATGTTGCCAGACAAGCCGTATTTCTTGAGAGGGAGCACATCCTCAAAAAGGATAGTGGGATAAATATTGACTTAGACGAAGTTGATGCTCAAGATACGTAGGAGTTGGTACAGGAACAAGTTCTACAGGTCCCCATGGAAGAGGTTCCAGAAAAAAAAAAGGTACTGCATAGGAGCTTAAGAGAGGTAAGGGAACCAGAGAGATTTGCTTTCCTAGTCACCGAGGATAGTGAATCATTATTGTTGGACAATGATGAACCTATCTCCTATAAGGAATAAGTAGAGATATCAGAAGCTACAAGATGGCTAGAAACTATGAATTCTGATATGGATTCCATGTCTCATAACCAAGTCTGGGTTCTGTTCGATGAGTTAGTTGATGCAAAGCCTGTTGGATGCAAATGGTTGTTCAAGAGAAAGATGGACATGGAAGGTCAAGTTAGTACCTATAAATCAAGGCTAGTGGCTAAAGGATTTAGAAAAAATGAAGTAATTAACTATGATGAAAACTTCTCACTGGTTTCTATGTGTAAATCCATAAGAATCATACTTTACATATCATCTTACCATGACTATGAGATTTAGAAGATAGATGTCAAAATAGAATTCCTTAATAGGAACCTTCAGGAAGATGTCTATATGACATACCTAGAAGGGTTTGTGATACTAGGTGAAGCCAAATAGGTTTTCAAGTTGCATAAATCCATTTATGTATTAAAGCAATCATCCAGGTCATAGAACATTTGATTTGATAAATCCATAAAGTAATTTGGTTTCATTAAGAACGAATGTGATCCATGTGTTTATAAGTGGTTTAATGGGAATGAGGTTGTTATCCTAGTAGTATATGTTGACGACATGTTACTTATTGGAAATGATGTACCAGTCTTACAGTTAGTTAAGGACTGGTTGAGAAAGTGTTTCTCCATAAAGGACTTAGGTGAAGAAGCTTACATTCTAGGGATTAAGATCATTTGTGATAGATCCAAGAGACTTCTTAGACTAAGTAAGGGTGCATACATTGACCAGATGCTAAAGATATTTAGTATAGAACAATCCAAGATGGGATTGGTTCTAGTGTCACATGGCCTACATCTTTCTAAGAGAATGTGTCCTCAGACACAATAGGAGAAAGATAGGATGAGTAAGATCCCATACGCTTTGTCTATAGGATCCATCATGTATTCCATGTTATATACCAGACTTGATGTTGCCTATACGCTGAGTATGGTGGGAAGATATCAAGAAGATCTAGGAGAACAGCATTGGACTGCTGTTAAGACTATCCTTAAGTATCTAAGAAGAACTAAGGATATGTTCCTGGTGTATAGAGGAGACAAGGAGCTTGTCATTAGAGGGTATGTTGATGCTAGTTTTTAGACAGATCATAATGATCTGAAGTCACAATCAGGATATTTTTTCTATCTCAATGGAGGATATGTGAGCTGGAAGAGTTCAAAGAATCCATTTTTCACTAATTCTACAACAGATTCCAAATATATAGCGGCTTCTGATGCAGCCAAGGAAGCCATCTGGATTTGTAAATTTGTCTAAGATCTTAATGTGGTGCCTATAAGTAGATACTCTATCATATTGTATTGTGATAATACTGTAGTGGTGGATCTTGAAAAATAACCAAGGTTACATCAACGTACAAAGAACATTCTCTGAAAGTATCACCTATTGGGGGATTTCTATCAAAGGGATGAAGTTTCAGTGAGAAGACTATCCATGGAATTGAACATGGTGGACCCCATTACTAAATTATTATCTTAGCAGAAGCATAAATATCATGTGAGATCTAGTGGGTTAAAGGTTGTTAGCAGTTGGATCTAGTCCATGTGGGAGTCAATCGGAGTTGTTGGCCTATAACTAGATACTTTTTACTTTATGATAAAATTGTATTCATGGATTTTAATATTAAAAAATACCTTATCACATCTTGATTTTTATTCTCTCTGACAATGCATGTGATAATGTCCTAAGGATATCTGTTTATCTAAAAGATTATAACAGATCTCTACTATGATGAGAACCCGAAAGTGTCATAACACTATTCTTGAATATATGTTCTATAGCCAGATGATGTTATTTTAGGGACACAAATAATACAGGCTATTAGGGGTGAGGACTCATAAAACTTTGAGGCACCTTCTCGTGGTGTGTGCCCATGGTAATATCTAGAAGGATATTATGAGAACGATACCCATTAGTAAGAAATACACATTTCATAGATGTTCCTATCTACGGACGTATATATTGGTCCTTAGACTTTAAGATTATTATTAATGGGTATTACAACTCATGCACTTATATGTATTGACAAAAATTGTGATGACACACTATTTGCAGTGAGGTAGGATATGTTGGGTGTGTCACGGGTAATACTACATTAATAGATAATGCGAGAAAGGATTTGTCCCATATATTCCATAAAAAAAGTTGATATCTCATGCCCTTTTATGGAATTGATATAGCCTAAATAAATCCATGTCCATGGTGAGGAATGGGAAAGTTCAATTCCAGGAGGTCAAAAAAAGATTAATCGAGCACATGGGTTGATGACACTAGTATGCAACCCACTTAATTCGAGATATCGAGACAAAGGGATTACATTACATGGTAAGTGTTTGTATGAGGTGACATGTCATTACGACATTAACTTCTTTCTCTATGGGTGCCTTGGTGTGTTGTTAGATGCTAACCTTGGACTTAAGGTAGGCTCCACCTAATGCCACTGAGAAAGAGGCCTAGAGGGTCACACAATAAGTGTATCCAAGTATCTCAGTTAAATATTCATTTAACAAGTTGAATAAAGATTATTCCCAATTGTGGTTTAATAATTATTCAAGGATTCTTGATCACATTTATTTTGACACTATTTATTCAAGATAATATATTGTGGGAGAAATAATATATATTTATTTTTTAATAATGCAGTGATATTTATTTAAGAAATGAATAGTCATTATTCAAGGTCTAAAAAATGTGGTGGAAGAAGTAAATAAAATAGAAAAAAAAAGTACAAATTGTGCATATTAATATACACATCGTGTAGTTTTTCTAGGGATTTGTGAGAAATAATATTATTTATTTAATTAAATAATATTAGGTGTAATTTGCTGGGTGCATGTCAAGTGATAATAATAGTCAAATATTATTATTATACATGGGGTCTTACTAAGAATTAAATGAAATGAATAAATGTATTTGGGTAATTAATTCATTTTATTATTATAATTAATATAAATCCCAATTACATTATTCTAATTAGATATATCAATTCTCTGTGGTTGTGCACAACAGATCTAAAAAGATCTCAAGACAAGAGAGAATTCCTTTCCTCCAAGAACTCTCTCAAGTTATGAGAGAGATCCTCCTCCATCGGATCAAGGAGGGCGCTTTGGAAGCGGCTCTCAAGGTAATCAAAGGCAGACATCACAAGTGAAGGCTCTTCCATACTAGCACCTAAGGATCCCTTAGGCGACGTCCAAAGATACGTGGAGTATGTGTGCATCATCACTAGAGGAAGCATACACTTGGCTTCTGTGATGCAATGACAGATCACATTGGATCATGACTAGAAGCATCAACGGAGAGAGAATTCCATCAAGGTAATTCTTATCTTTTAATTAAATTAATTATAACCAACATATGATGATCCTCTCTATGGTTCTGGGACTTCCCTCTTTCCTTTTCTTTCTCCGTTCTATTCCAAAGATCCAACATTTTATCATCATGATGGATCTCAGATTGATCATTGTTAATAGTAAAATTAAATTTGGGTACACCCATACACGTGCTTCCACTGCTCCCAGAACCTACACATATGACCACTTGAAATTCTAGAAAGAATTGGAGTTATAGATTACAGATTAGAAATGTTTCCAAGTATCTCCAAAGTTCATGATATGTTCCGCATATCATTATTAAATAAGTACAAGCTAGACCCAATGCATGTACTCACCTATAAAGAAATAGAACTAGAACCTGATTTTTCTTACTGTGAAGAGCCTATTGAAATTATTGACACGAAAGAGAAAGTATTGAGAAATCGGACGACTTGACTGGTAAAGGTTCTTTGGAGAAACCATAAAATGGAAGAAGTATTGTGGAAACCTGAGGATGTTATGAATAAGAACCACCCACATCTGTTCAGAGGGAAATATTCATGAAAAATTTCAAGGCCGAAATTTTTGAAGGAGGGAAGAATATAACACCCTAAGATTTTATGGTATATATCCTCTTAAATAAATTCAATTCATTTAATAGCTTAAATTGAACAAAAAATTATTTCATATAGTATAAATCATATAAAATCACATATAGATCACAAAAAAACTTTATAAATGAATAATGAATGAAATAATATGCTTTTTATAGAAATAAAGGAACATATACCAATGAAATAGTAACTTGGACTTTGGAATAGTAATGTGACCCTTAGGAATAGTAATTCATACAATAGAATAATAACCTCACCTATGAAAGTATAAATAAAATTTAGGCATCTTATAAATTAAAATATGATATAATTATATCATAGTATAAGTAAATAAATATTTTGAAAATGATAAATTAAGTGTCGGTATTTTTATAAAACAAAAATGTTTATTTAAAATTTTATAATTAATATAATGATTTAAAAGAAAATTTATTTTCATAAAATAGAATCATAAATTAATATTTTTTGTCTTATTATTATAATATAATTTTATGAGACCATAATTAATTTTTCAAAGTGTTATAAAATCAGTTATAATTTTGAAATTAGTATTTTTTGAGTAAATGGTTATTTTAATTAGAAATTATATTTATAATATTTAGAAAATTATTTTTATAAAATGGAGTTTATTTTTTAATTATACACATATAAAAATGGTTAGGTTGATTTTTTTGTGATTTTTCTAAAATATTTGAATTTTTGTGAATAGTGAAATACGATAATTTACAGTATAAGCTAAATACATGAATTATTGATTCATAGATGATGTATGTATGATGTAAGCCAATAATATAAAACTCTACTTAATTATTTTAATATATTTATTGATATGGTTTAAACTATTCATAGTCTTGAGCCAAAATAATAAACAAATGAATAAAATAATCAAAAAACACTCATCTCCTCCACTATAAAAACCACCCCCCACCACCTCTTCTCCTTACATCTCAAAATCCTTGAATCTTGTAAAATTTATCCCCAATAATCTTTCCAAGTCTCTACCCCACGTCCAGGACCCTTTTTTCTCAATAAAATACCAAACCCAAGTGCCTTAAGGAGGTTCTCAAGGAGAAGATTTCAAGAGGTAAAACCCTTAATCCTTCTCTTTCAATTTCTTTTAATTTCATTTTTTTTCTTATACTTCACTTACCTCATCTATAAAAACATCCATTATAACTCTATTATCTTATATATATTGTAATTTTATTATTTTAATAGAAAATCCATCATCAAATCCCTTCTCCTCTTCCTTTTATTCTAAAAATGAAAATATCATCTATGATGTGTCGATTTACCACCATCGTGGACGTTTCATTTTCATTTTCTAATACCACCTTCAAGGATGGTAATAGAACCATTATAATGGTTGAAAAATAATGTAAAATTTATATTACAAATTATTTAGTTTTCTAGAACCAATATATATACATAATATTAATTAATAAAATAAAACTAGTTCGTGATGATTCAAAAAATGCCAAAATAATCTAAACGGTTATCATTAAGGTTTTATCTAATGAATCATACTCATTCCATACAACCAAATGATTTTTGAGACCATTTAATATTATGTAAGATAATTAATACTAAATAATTTCACTTCCAGAGTTTTTATTCCATTTTACATGAATTCCCATAATTATACGCAAGGGAACCGATCAAAAAAACCAAGGAAACAAACACTTATGAACGATAAAATTGAATCTTATAATTCATAAAAAAGGCCATAAATGAACTTAATAAAATTATAATTAATAAAATAAATTTTAAATAGGTTTTGAATTAAATTATTAATGAAACTAATTTCATTATCCAGGACATTAAGTGCAAGTACAGAACACTTTCGGACATAAGGTAAGGGATTCTTCCTGAACTTCCATTTTTTCCTTTAGGTTTCACTTTCTCTCTCTTTACCCCAATGTAATTATTAATTATTCTTATGTAATCTTCCTAAATTATATTTTTATGTTCTAAATATATTTAACTATCTCAACTCTTCTTTCTTTGATGGAAAATACATTTTTTATAAGGATCCATTTTCAATTCCTCTCGATAAACAAGCCTGATTAAAGGAAACTTCCCAATTTCTTACCCATTTTCAAGTACCATCCATAATATGTTTTAAGCTATCAATATTTTTATAAAATCACTCATTTTATCATTAAAAATATATTTTTTTCATTTCTGATTTTATACAAACAATTACGCCTTTTTCATTTTAAATTCTCTTTAGTATTTTCCCTTAAACCGCACTAAAGTGTCTATTTTCAAAAGTTTCTTAAACAATATTTTTACATTTTTTCACTTAATTTGGACATAATTTATCATTACCTGTGCCTATATTACCTTATTAATGTCCAAGGATTATTTAAAACCATTCTTTCATGGACACTATTATGATATTCCCTTTGGTTATGACTTATTCACCACTTATTCCTTGTGTGTGATGTATGTATACTTAACTTTCATTTATGATCATCATTCATTAAAGATTTCATTAAATATATATATTTATTGTATCATGGATATTATTATTATCTTATTCATGTATAATTTTTACATATGGTGTTTTCATTGAATGTTGTTTTAATTTGGGAAATATTGATGAATTTGTATCCTCTACTCAATATAGATATTTTGATAAGTCATATTGTTCATGAATTAAATATATATATGAAGAATGCTTTTTACTTTTTATTGATGGGTGGGTCTAGGTTATATATAGCCCCTTGATGCATTGATGGGTCTCATGAGACAAAATAGTTGGTGAAAAACCCTTCGTGTTTGTTTCCAAGCAGAATCAGATGAGTTTTTACCCACAAACTTAAACTATCTTGATTGTATAATGGTTCATGTTCTAGATACATGATGTCCAATAAATAATAATTTTCTTTATTTAGTATTTAGTTATTAATTTATATGATATTTTCACTATGAAAAAATATATGGATACATCTTCATTCTTAGTTTGTAAATGGAATGTGTTTTTTAGTTATTTACCTTTTCATAATGCTTATACCTTATTGAATTTACTTAACTTATTATTGATTCATGAAACCCTTACTGAGAATTTGAACTCACCCTTTTTTTTCTTTCCCCAAGTTGTGAAGATGAAATCTTTGAATAAGTGAAAAGAATCAGTTTATTTCCTTTTGTTATGTTCTATGTTTAATTAACAATGTAATTAGGGAACCATGTATTTATCTAGTTCTTAAAGACTACTAAATTGATCGATCATTGGTGATGTGATCTCTTGTATCTAATCCATTGTAATAGAATGACCAAAGACTCTAGGTTATTGGGGTTGGGATTATTACACATGGATCCCTATAGCCATGGTTTAACTTTAATTATGGTAATAAGATTCCCAAAAACTATGCTTATGCTAACCATGGATATAAAAGCGTGGTCATAGGCCCATTTTCTAGTTGTGAATAAAAAAAGTGAGGCTTCAAATTTGATCGAGAGATTAATTCTATTGTTTTATCACACTTACCTTTTCAATCATTGGATTTGATAGTTGAGGAACTAATGGATTTGTTCTTATAATGCTACTTCTCAAAATAGTTAGAAGGTGGTAAGTCTTTTGAATGTGTGATGGTCTAAATAAATATTTGAATGAACAGTGAATCATCTTTAGCCAGCCAATAAAATTTTCCCCAGCTTCTCCTTGTGTTTGTTTTATGCTCACTTTCTTCTTGTGCTATTAATCCCTATAATCATTACTTTTTTCTATTTTGTTCTTGCATCATAGTATCCTTTATCTTCTATTTCAAATATTTCAAATTGTGGTCTGCATAATCACTTTTCTTTCCCTGTGGATTTGACACCCCACTCAAAACTATACAAATAGTTTATAGGAATTAAAAATAAAAAAAAATAAAAAACTTTTTAATGTCAAATAATCACCACTCTAGTGGATATACATCCCTTATTCCCCATTTCTAACATTTCTATACACTAATCCCTCAAAATCAGTCCATTCACCGGATGATGAATCCATTAGTCTACCCCTAGTAGAATTCTTTCCATGATCACACTAAGACTCATGAGTCCCCTCCTAATTCATCCCTTTTTAAACCTATAATTCATATCTAAGTAGAATTATAAGATCCCTTGACTATAGCTTCCCCTTTTTACTAATATCAAAACAATTGAAAAACCTATCTTCAAACCCATGTTCACACGATCCACTCCTAGTAGACCCTCTAACATAATCACATAAGGAAAACATAGTACCCTATCCATCTCTCTCATGTATGAATTCTCATTCAGGGTCCATAACAAGTAACAATCCCATGATTCACAAGGTAATGAGGTAGATAAGTGGCCCTAAAATCCAACGATTGCGCACAGAATTCCTACCTCGACCCTGGTATGCCTTAACAATCATTTCACATGATTTCAAACTCTCTTGGTTCCCATTTGGGTCTCAAAGCATATCTAAAAATTCCTAAAAACCACACTGCACATGAAAATACACATTTCATAGTATTATAAATTAAGGGCCACCTACCTCGTTTAGGTGAAGGTTTTCCCCTTAAAGATCCTGGCCAAAACTTCTTTGATCTGACAAATTATGGAATTCTTACCAAAATGTAATAAAACATTATTTATGATGATATACCATAAATCGTTGAATAAAACTGAGAAAGGTTGAGTGAATTTCATTATCCTCACTACACATGACTTGTTTCCCTATAAAGGACTGGAATCTGACACCAAATGAGAAGATCACTATGAAAAAATAAGGAAGGAATATGAAACACCCCACAACACACTCCCTGCTCATACTAACTAACTAGAGAGAAAACTGAATGTCCTTGACACAATGGAAGTTCCTTTTGAGCGAATAAATATTAAGGTTATTTTCAAATACAATAGATTATTTTCCAACTATTCAAGATATAAACATCATGACCAATGAAATTTTTTCATCAAATTTTGAAATAGAAATCCCAGAACCCAATAAGAATATTTTATATGTTAAATTTATAATTAATTTAAATTAGATCATAAGAAATATCACCTAATCTTAGGATCTTTCTTTGATGAAGATGTTGATCATCTGAAACCCTTTTTTGATTATCTCCATTGCATATGAAGGACCCAAAGCAGAGCCCCTATAATGGTGATCCACACATGTGCCTTTGATCTCCGAACAACACTAATGGAATGTCAGGTGATAGCATGGTGGATTGATCATCTTATTTTTTTTCGTCGATCGCTTCATGTTCCTTCAGGCTTGAAGGATTATCTCTCATTCTTGAGAGGTTGAGAGAAGGAGGGATCTAGAGAGAAATGTAGTGTGCACAATGATTCTCAATTCTTGATTAACCCTACACAATAAACATAACTATCTATTTATAGAGTTGGGGTTAAGGTTTAAAATATTTTTTAATTACACAACCATCCTTAAATAATATAATAAAATTTATTTGACCTCATGGAATATGATATTATTATTATTATTATTATTTTATGGCATGGGTTAAATTGCACAATGATAAATATTATTTTACCATCTTTTAAATTAATATTTATCATCAGAAATTATCTTATTCCTCTCTTCCTCATTATCATTTATCGAATATCTGAATAAATATTTAATTCAATATTTTATTAATATTTTGGAAAATAAAAATTTATTAAATATTCATGTAATTAAATAAATTATTTATTAATGGGTAAATAATTATTAATTACCTTATAAATATTTGTGATCAATAAATCCTGAATAAAATTATTCATTAGTATTGAGAATAATATTTATACTAATAATTAAATTCAAATAGAATTTAATTAAGATCAACGGAAACACTTAGTGTGTGACCCTATAGGCTTCTTTCTCATTGGCATTAGGCGGGATTTCCTAAATTCCAAGATTATTGTTTACCAATAGGTCAAGGCACCCAAGATAAATAAGTTAATGTCGCAATGTTGACAACCACACATGAACACTTAATGTGTAATATAATCCCTTTGTTACAGTGTCTCATTGAGGAGGTTTCACACTCATGTCACCAACCTATGTGCTTGATATTTCTTTCTTTGACTATCTAAAATAAACTCATAGTTACACCCTAGCCATAGAATTTAATGTGATGGTTCCATTTTAATCAAAATTCCAATATATCAACTTCTATTAATATTGATGGGACTAATCCTTTCTTGAGTTATTAATTAATAACATGTCATTCTTGATGCACCCAATGTACCCTACTTCCCGTGAACATATGGCGTCATGGTTTTGGTCACTACATCAAAGCACGTGAGTCATGATAAGCATTAATAATAATCTTAAATTCAAAGTAAAATTACACCCACTAGAAGATAGGAATATCCAATGACATATAAATATGTTTAATTCCTATAGGTAGGTATATTCTCATAATATACTATCTTGGAGATTACTATGTGCTAACTTCATGAGAAGAAATCTCATCTGCTTATGATTACTCACACCTGACAGTCAACATTATATGTGTCTCATCATAGTATGTCATCCAACCATAGAACTATATTTAATAATATCATCATGTAATTTCAAAGTTCTCATCATAGTGGGAAACTAATATAAACTTATCAATGTGACAGATATTATTAGTCCCAAGTTGTGTTTTGGTTATATTTGTTTTCAATAGATGGTGTATGTTTGAATTTGAGAAAGGAAAAAAAATTTGGTTTTTGGATCAAGCTATTGGTATGAATAATTATACTTGTATCATTAGAATTATTCATTGAATATGATCCATCAGATTGGGATTTTTGATAGAAAGTCAGAAGCTTCTAGAAATCGTATTCAAGACTAGAATGAAATCGGTGATCATAATGAGGAAGTTTTCTGAAGTCTGAATGGATATGATGTTAAACCTGATGATGCTTTGTTGTTTTTTATTTCAAAAAATTCTTAAGTTGTTTTAGAAACTTGTGATACAAAACTTATGAAAGAAAGGGGGATCTAAAAATAAATAAGATCCTAGAAGGAATGGGAAGTTACGATACTTCCCAATGAAAGTCAAACAATGATAAATTTGATCTTAAACGTATTCAAAGTCATGAGGATGTCATGATACAAGCAATGGTATGTGAAAGAAGAAATTTGTTGAAGTTGAAGCTACTAGAACTAGTCTCTCGAATATGGTATGCCACTGATCCATCATAATGGATTCTGACACCGATTCATATTGGAGGTACCCTTTGTATATTGAATGTAGAGTTTTTATTGGATCTAGAATGTTTGAGAAAGGTTGAATTGTATTTCAATTAGGTCAATAAAAACAAGAAGTCATAATTTGTTCTTTTATAATTGGGTCAAGAGAAAAATAAAAAAAAATATTGATTGTTTCTCAAGAAGAGGTGAAGACTCATCATACTGGCGCTGAAAACATTCATCGAAGTGAATTAGAGACTAATTCATTAGGCACAGGCTAACATTGATAAAGCCATTGTATGCGGGATCATTGGTTTTAGAAATTGAATAAAAGGATAAATACTTTTAATACATTTCATATGTGTTGATAAAGAGTTGATACAGAGCATTCTTATGAGAATATTGTCAGTATTTATAAGGGCTCATCATAATGAACCATCTTCTGTCTTAAATATGTTTTCATCATAATAAAGAATCAGAATGAACAATCACACTAGAGAATTATACTGAAGAAGGTTTTTCAATTTTAAGTGATATGAAGTTTTGAGAAGATTCGGGAGTCTACCAAAAGTATTAAGAAGAGTTTAAGAAGCCAAATATGGAGACTTAAATGAATGATAAATTTGGGATTTACAAATTTCATTGAGTGGGAAGTGAAATTAGTTTTCCTTCCTTTACCATATTGGGGTGCCTATAAAAGGATATCACAGTACATTCATAAAGTTAGAAAAACTTGAATTGTTAACATGAGCCAAGATCTCTGACATTTTTTAGGTATTGAGTTTCCAACCTGAGTTTGTTTTTCAGGTTGATAGTGAGGAAGTTCCATAGTAATGAGTCCATTAGATTGAGATTCAATCTGATCATAGGATTAAGTTACAATGGATGATGTTCCATCAGAAAAAGTCCATTGGAGTAAGCCCATCAAAGTTAAATTCATCGGATCAAGGTTCATTGGACCGAGTTCCATCGGATGGAGGTATTGAGAGCTACCGATTGAATTCCTACTCAATTGAATAAGGAAGAGAATAAGGAGAATCAGACTGAGACCAATCGGATAGAGATCATAGGATAGTGGTTACTGGACTAAGGTTGATTGGACTAATTTTGATGAGGAAGATTTTTGAACTGAGTTTCTGGAAGAAGTTTCAAGACCCACAAGTTCTTAGAGAATTTTTGAAGTTCTTGAAGATTGTACATAGATAAATTTTGATTCATATTACTTATGTAGGAAGTGAAGACTTTGTGAAGTGGATCAGAAAAGAAGAAGGAAAATGAATATTGTAACTGCAGATACTAACTAATTGCTAAAAATGATTGATTGTATTGCTGGGGTGTATAACCATCTGTGGGAAAATGGATACTAAAAAGGACGGTTGGGGGGTATAACTAACTATTTCAGGAAAGTTTCTACTGGGTTTGTATAATTTTTCACTACTTGTGACTTTGTATTCTAGAAAGAATATAGTGAAATAATCCATGTTGGTGGGACTATCCAACATGGAAAGGAGTGGGTCTTTGTACCAAATCATGTAAATATCATGTGTTACTTCTCTTTATTTTTCTTTCATATGAAAGGTGAGATTGAGAATATACACTTGAGTGGATTATAATTTTAACAAGTTTTAGAGGTTAAGAAAGTTTACTAAAGAATTTAAGAAACTTTATTATAAATGAAAAAAGGAACCACTAATTCACCCTCCTCCCCCTCTCAGTGGTCTTGATCCTACTTGGGAACAATAATTGGTATTAGAACTTAGGTTCCCTATGAAATATCCATCTTTATTAATGGATAATTTCAATTATGTTAACTATAAGGGAATTCAAGATTTCAATGGTAAGAACTATCATATCTAGAATGATAGAATGTTGTCATATCTTATGTATCTTAGGTATTATGTTTTGGAAGCTACTAAAGATGGATTTCCTCCTTGTATTGAGAATGCTTCTTTAACTGCTGCTGATAAGAAAAATCTTGAGAATGATGGAAGATCTAAAAATTATTTACTATCATCGCTAATTGAAAGTGAGTTTCTTAGAGTAAAGGTATTTGGAACTGAAAAAGGTATCTAGGATAAGTTGAAAAATATTTATGAAGGCAATAAAATGTGAATAAGGAAAAGTTACAAATCTAGAGGCTAAAGTATGAAGATTTAAAAATGGCTGAGTATAAATCTATTGGTGTCTTCTTTAAAAGGGTAAATGATATTGTTAGCACTATAATATGTATTGGTGAGAAATTGGAAGACTCTACTATTGTTGAAGAGATCTTAATAATTCTTCCTAATAAGTTTGATTCCAATGTTTCATCTTTGGAAGATAGGGATCCTGAAACTTTATCTTTGGATGATCTTCACAGTACTCTTGTTACTTATGAAATTAGAAGAGAAAAGATCATGAAAAGTAAAGAAAAGTTTGATCAATAAATTTCCTTCAAATATTTGTTATAATTCAAAAAAATGATAAATAAATTAAAGAATAATCAAGTGATTTGGAAGAAAAGGAATAAGATGAAGATTTCAACACAATAGTTTCCCTTCTTTATAAGAAATACAATAAGGGAAAATAGTAAAGTAAAACCCTCAAATATTAAAATTGTGAAGGGAAGGTACATTTTGTACAAAATTTTCCAAGTAAGATAGTTTGAGAGTATGATTCTAAGGAAGATGATGAAAAATCTTGGAAACAAAAGTGGAAGAAACATAAGAAAATATTTCCTTATGATAAGAAAAAGAAAAGTTATCTAAGCAGGAGAAAGAAGGATGATTCCTCGTCTAGTGATGAACATGATCATAAACTCAAATTTATTACTCAAGTTAAAAATGGAAGTGAATCATCTAGAAGTGATGATTATTATGATGAGATGATAGAAATGGAATGGATTCTTAAAAGGAATTTTTAGAATTCACTTAGACAAGATAATCAACTCAAGAAAGAAAGAAGTAACTTGTATAAAGATGTTAAAGACATAATGTTTTAGAATAGTGAGATTGAAAAAATACTGAAAAGTTATGAATAAAATCCAGCTATCAATGAGGATCTCAATAAGATAGAATCTACACTTATTAAATATATTAAAAGGAACAAGTTTAAGATAGTTGAATCTGAAAAAATTATATATGTTCTGAAAAGTAAGTTAGTTGAGATAGAATAAGAGTTTCTAGAAACATAATCAATGTTTCTTATAGCACAAAGTGAGATAAGAAAGATGAGATAAAACTTCACCAAGGCAGTTTTTATTAAATGTGAAACTTCTAAAGAAGGTGAAAAGAAATGCTTACAAAATAAGGTTTGTGAGAGAACATATTTCACTAAGAAAGATAGGAATTATTCAGGAAAGTATCCTCCTAAGAAAAATGGTCTATGATTTTTGAAGAAACAAAAACAAAAACGTTCTGATTGGTTTTACTCTCAATCTGAAAGATCAAGATTCATAGGTCACTATTAGTGCTATAGAATTTTTGAAAATAGCTTATTCATGTTGGTACAACATGTCTCTTCCAGAAATTATGTATGAATCAAGGGGGAACTATGATGATCAAAGAAGAACAAATGTTCCTATAAATTATATGTAATTGAAAAGGGAAACTCAGAAGATGAAGAAATATTATTATGTTAAGAAATTGGAGAAAAAAACATGTTGAGTCTGAAAATAAGGGTTTATTAGTTATTTGTCCAGAATAAGTTGACATGGATAGAAAGTTAAAAGAAGCACAAAAATTAACTGAATAAAAGGGGAATAAAAAGTTTTCTGAATTTGAGAACAAAGTTGATAAAAATTTATCAAAATATGGGGATTTTAAAATTTTTAAAAAAGTAAAAAAGGTGTGAGAAATAAGGCATGTTACTAAAAACTGTTTGACTATCCTTCCAAGACAAGAGGAAGACATGAAATAATTATTTCAAACTCACTATAAAAAAAGGTTCTAAAAGAGTAAAAGAAATTTACATCATTATCATAAGATTCTACATATGAAAATAAACTTGATACAAAATCTGAGAAGGATGAACAAAAGGAAGAAAATACATCCAATGAAAAATTTAAGAAGAAGAAGAAAAAGGAAAGGCTGAGAGAGGACTCTCATTCCAATTGCTTCTTCTAAGGAACAAATGAGGTTCATCCTTATTCCAAAAAAAATATTTTTATTTTTACTAACTTTCAGAGAATTGAAGGAGTTGAAGTAAAAAATATGATGTTGATGGATCTCTTACTAGTCTTGAAAAATAAAGTAATGAGGTGAAAAAATATGATTTTTTGAAAGTTTTGTTTATCCACCTAAACTTTCAAATATGTTTTTTGAGATGGGTGTAGGTTATTTTTATCTTAAACAAATCCTTTCAAGATTTTCCTAGAAATGATAATATTGAAAGAAACATGAAAATGTATTACATGAAAGTTGTGTTATGGACAAAATTTATAACCTTTATTATACACTCTTATTTTATAAAATAGTTTTTCCCATGTTGAATTAGAGTTATTTAGTTAAAGGTTATTTGTTAAGAAACTCATCTGACATTTATGTTCTCCTGAAAAATAATTTCAAGATTCTGAGATGAAAAGTTCCAACCCTCGAAAATGATATCATTTATCAATAAGGGGGGAACTTTTCATGATGAACCCTTTTAATTTGATTTTAAATAAGGGGGATAGGTAATAAAAAGGGGGAGATAAAAGAAACAAGGGGATCAATAAAGTAATGAGGAGAAGAAAATGGAAAATAGGAATGGGGATAAGAAAAAGTGATAAAATAAAAATAAAGAAACAAGTGGTATTATTTTTGAAGTGGTTGTGGTTGAAGTGGGTATTGAAAAAAAACACAAAGGGGGGGATTGTTTGACCCAAGTTATGTTTTGGTTGTATTTTATGTTAATAGAAGATGTATGTTTGAATTTGAGAAAAGAAGAAGTTTTTGGTTTTCAGACCGAGCCATCAGTATGAAGAATCAAACTCATATCATTGGAATGATTCATTTAATATAATCCATCAGATTTGGATTTTAATAAAAATTTAGAAGCTACTGGAAATCATATTTAGGTCTATAATGAAAGTGGTGATCGTAATGAGTAATTTTTTTGGAGTTTGAATGGCTCTGATGTTAAACCTGATGATTCTTTGTTGTTTCGTATTTCACAAATGTCATAAGTAGTCTGAGAAACATGTGATGCAAGCCTTATGAAATAAAGGAAGATCTAGGAAGAAAAGAGATTCTATAAATAATGGGAATTTATGATACTTCCCAATGAAATTTAGACGATGTTGAAGCCGATCATAAACATATTCAAAGTCACAAGGAAGTCATGATACAAGAAGAAGTTTGTAAAAGAAAAAAGTTATGGAAGTTGAAGTTTCTGGAACCAGTCCATCAAATGAGGTATGACACTGATCCATCATAATGGATTCTGACACTGATTAATATTTTTGGTATCCTTTTTATATCAGATACAAAGTTTTTATCGGAGGCAGAATGTTTAAGAAAGGTTAAATTGTATTTCAATTGGGTTAAGAAAAAGAATTCAAACTTTGTTCTCTTACAATTGGTTCAATATCAAAATTAAAAAAAATGTATTTATTGTTTCTTAAGAATAGGTGAAGACTCATCGAAATGACACTGAAAACATTCATCAGAGTGAAGTAGAGACCGATCCATCAGATTCATGCTAACACTGATAAAGTTATCAGAGGCAAGATCATCATTATTAGGAATTAAATAAAATGAGAAATACTTTAAATAAATTTAAGATGTGATGATAAAGAGTTGATACAGATCATCTGTATGAGAAGAATATTAGTGTTTATAAGAGGTTATCGAAATGGGACATCTTCAGTCTAGTACATATCTTCATCATAATAAAGAATCGAAATGAACAATTGGACTGGAGAATCGGACTGAAGAATGATTGTCAACTTGAAGTATTCTGAAGTTTTGAGAAGATTCAAGAATCTCCCATAAGTATTATAAATATTTGAAGGAGTCAAATATGAATACCTAAATGAATGATAAATTTGGTATTTACAAATTTTGTTGAACTAGAAGTGAAATTAGTTTTATCGCCTTTACCATTCTGGGGTGCCTATAAAAGGAGAGCACAGTACATTCGTAAAGTTAGAAAAACTTGAATTGTTAACATGAGTAGATATATCTAACATTTTTTAGGTATTGAGTTTCCAAACTGAGTGTGTTTTTTAGGTGGATGTTGAGGAAGTTCCATCATAATTATTCCATCAGAGTGAGGTTCAATCTGATCATCAGAGCAAGTTCCAATGGATGATGTCCATCAAAATAATCCTATTAGAGTAATCCCATTAGAGTGACATCCACTAGAGCAAGTTTATTGGACCAAGTTCTATAGGATGGATTAATTGTGAGATGTCAATTTATTTCCTACTCAATTGAAGAAGGAATATCATAAGGAGAACTAGAAGGAGGCCAATTGGACAAAGTCCATTGGAAAGAGGTTACCGGAATGAGGTTGATCGAACTGAATTTGCTGAGGAAGATTTATAGATTGAGTTTTTGGAAGAATTTTCAAGACCAACAAGTTCCTTATAGAATTTTTGAAGTTATTAAATATTTCACACAGGTAAATTTTGATTCAGCTTACTTGTGAAGGAAGTGAATATTTTCTGAAGTGGATCAGAAAAGAATAAGGAAAGTGAATCTTGTAACTGCAAATACTTACTAGTTGCTAAAAAGGCTTGATTTTATTGATGGGGTGTATAACCATTTGTGAGAAAGTGGATACTGAAAAAGATAGTTGGGGGTATAAACAACTATATTAGGAAATTTTCTACTAGGTTTGTAGAATTTTTCACTGCTTGTGCCTCTGTATTCCGGAAAGAAGATAGTGAAATAATCCATGTTGGTGGGACTATCCAACATGGCAAAGAGTAGGTCTTTTTACTAAACCTTATAAATATCATGTGTTTCCTTCTCTTTATATTTGTTACATACAAAAGGTGATATTGTGAATATATACTTGAGTGGATCGTAACTTTAACAAGTTTCAAAGGTTAATAAAGTTTACTAAAGAAGTTAATAAACTTTCTTATAAAAGAAAAAAGAACCATTGATTCACCCCCCCTCCCCAGTGTTATTGATCCTACTTAAGAACAACAGATACTCTATGAAATTATTACATTAAAGTCATGTAGAATAATGAACAACATATAATAATATGTTTTATTAATATTCAAATATTTAAATATACATGTGATCCAAAGTAAAAATAGTTGGTTCTAGAACACCATTTCCAATATACACCCACTTGGACTGGAGCCAACTACTTATGACTTTCATTCTACAGACCTTGTATAATGATCATATTTCTGCTGAGTTAAGTCTTTTTTCAAGGGGTCCACCATGTTTTCTTCTACGGATATTCTACTCACTGTAACTTCACCTATTTGAGAAAAATCCTTCAAGTGGTGATACTTCTAAAGTATGTGATCTTTCTATTGATGTGACCATAACTCCTTCTCAAGGGACACCACTGTAGTATTTTCACAATATATCATGATAAGATAGTTACTACTAGGTATCACGTCAATCTATTGGATGAATTTTTATATTAAAACTATTTCTTTATCTTCCACAAAATTTGTAATATAGTTGTAATTTTCTATAGAATTTGTGACCATAACATTATTTGAGCTCTTCCAGCTCACAACACCTTCATTAAGAGTGAATATGTATCCCATCTATGATTTCATATCATCTTGAATTGTATAGAAACTATCATCTGCATATAATATGATGTTTAGTTCCTCATCTCCTCTATAGAATAAGAACATATCCTTAATAAACCTTAGATACTTAAGGATAGTCTTGACTACCATCCAATGGTGGTCACCTGGGTTATCTTGATATCTTCCTACAGAACTTAATCCGTAGGTAAAATTTAGCCTAATATATAGCATAACATAAATGATTGTCCTAATAACAAATGAATATGGAGTCCTTTCTGTCCTTTTTCTTTCCTCGTGTGTTTGAGGACATGTTTTATTGGAAATATGAATGTCATGTGACATTGGAAACAATCCACTCTTAGATTATTCTATACTAAATCTCTTCAGTGTCTTGTAAATATATATACCTTGACTTAGTCTGAGAAACTTATTGGATCTATCACAATGAATCTTGATCCCAAGAATATATGATGCTTCACCTAAGACCTTCATAGAAAATCATGTGTTTAAACAAACTTTAATAAACTATACGATTGGTATTTCTTTTTCAATAAGTAGTATGCCATCAACATAAACTATTAATAAAATTACCAAACTCCCACTGAACCATTTATAGACACAAGGCTCACATTTATTCTTTATGAAACCAAATTTTTTAATGGTTTCATCAAACTGAATGTTCCATAACTAGGATTCTTTCTTTAATACATAAATGTGCATTTTTAGTTTTCATACCATGTTGGCATCCTTTGGAGTCACAAACCCTTTAGGTTGTGTTATGTAGACATCTTTCTAAAGTTTCATATTAAAGAAGGTTGTTTTGAAATCCATTTTTCAAATCTAATACTCATGGAAAGTGTCACGAACCAGCCCACCCGAGCCGGCTCGCGGCAAGTCCCGAGGGGCATTCCTGATCCCCCCGGGATGGCAACAAGTGCCGGGAATCAAAGCTTTAATCATTGGGAACGATTTGGCCCATGCGAAAGACATAAACAGACAAATAAAAACTGACAATAAAAATAAAAACTACCAGTCCAGAAACAATCCCAAAAAAACACTAGTTTGCACATACAATGATAGAAAATAGGGTTTTCACATTTTAAAGGAAAAGGATCCTAATTTAACATTTCAAAAC
Organism: Viscum album; assembly: GCA_963277665.1. NCBI lineage: Eukaryota > Viridiplantae > Streptophyta > Magnoliopsida > Santalales > Viscaceae > Viscum > Viscum album. The sequence goes on from OY728145.1 coordinate 694,858,849, forward strand.
CAACACACGCAAAAACCTGTTTTTCCAAAACAATGCATTTCTTAAAAACTGAATTTCAAATCCATGTTTATCACATTTGCACAAAAGAATAACATGTAGTAAGTAAATACTAAAAACCAAGTGCAAGTAAAAGTAAACAAGCAGATATAATCAATAACCATGGGAGATCCTAAACATCCCTAGAAAACCCCTGGACGTACTCAGTTTCAGACTACCTGCCGGCGTGGTACTCCATAGTCAATAACCAATCAGCCGCCCTAATAGCCAACCAGTGGCATGCTCCACAAGGCCTACCTACCAAGGGGAACCAACCCGTCTAATCGGGGCTGGCTAGCAACCGTCACTCGATATTCTACAGGACGCCCAGGAACCCATGGTGGTTTTAGTAATACTCTGTAAGTGGGAGGCCCTCGCACGTGTGACTCATCTCACCGCACTTTCCAACCCCTTACACAGACACCGCTACACGACAACCCTCAAGGGAAGTCCCCCTGTAGAGATGCCCCGCAAGCATGCACACATCAAAAGTTCTTTCACATTCAATAAGGTGCCAACTAAGCCTTCACAACATTATAACCTTTAAACATTTCACAAATGGGTTGGGTTGCCAATCGGGCACATCCACCTTTCTCAAAATCCAACACAATCATCCCTTTACATTTTAAAATTTCAAATGGACCTTTACACCAAACAACCATTAAACTCACACCAAAAGCAAATCGGGCCAACTACGCTTCTGCTCCCTTTTTTTTAAGCACCAAACCATTCATCAAAAACCTAGTTTTAAGAAAATATAGTTTTAATGTGTCATTTTCATTTGGAGGCACATCTATGTGAGCACCTAGCCCTCCATGGATGTGCCAACATCTAATGGCACATCTAGTTTTTAGGAGGAACACCATAGAACCCATAATTCATAAAACACTTTAGTATTGAAACCAACCCGATCCTTTCACAACACTTTTTTAAAAAAACAAAAATGTCATTTTCAAACCATCACCATTTCCAAAACTTTTCTAAAACAACTAATAAGTGTATAATTTTGTTAACCAGAAACACACCAAACCAATTTTACATTTTCAAACCCCAATCACCATCGAATTCAATCTAACACATCACAAGGCACTCAATTTAACTTTACCAAGAACCTATGCATTTCATATAAACCAACATCGAAACCACTTTTAAAAATTTAAAACAACTTTATAACCTTGTTGGATGTTTTTCATAAATATAATGGAGATGAAAATACTATATAATAATTAATTGAAAACATTCAAGTGATCATGGTTTGAATTAGAAGGGAAAATGGTTGGATCACCTACCTCGACACGTGCGAAAACGGTAAAACCCCAACGGAAGGAGGAAAGACACTCTGCAGACCAACTGCACAACCTCGGTTAACCCATCTCCAAAGCGCACGTGACCTTGAAGTGCATACATATATATATATATATACATATCTACATATGTATATATATATATATATATATATAACTATATACCTATACACCATAGGTATATATATATATCCTGCAATGCAAACAGCAAAACATTGCTAAATCTAACAACTCAGATAAAGCTGACTCTGGACCAGATAAAGACCTCAGGGGTCCGCAACTCAATTTCATACTTAAATTGGCGTAAGAATATATAACAAAGCATAAAAAATATCCTTACCCAAATGTCGGTGATAAAACATAATCGCACTCTATCGCGGTTGTCGGAGTGTGGACCGGCATGTCACGACACATCGTCGCGCAACCTTGAAACCAGAGAAAAAAAATCACAAGAATTTATGTAACCCTAAAAACAAGATAGTCTAACCATTTTTACCAAAATCAAACCAACCGCAACCCAAAACCCCAACCACACAACCTATCAAAGTAAGAAAACAACCCAAGGAAGAGGAATACACCTGCGGCGAGGTTGCGGGAGGTTCGTCGAGTGAGAAGGAGGGCTGCCAGAGGAGAGGGAAGGCGACGGCCAGGAGCGGAGGTGGAAAATGGCGCGGCGGGTTCAAGGTAGTGGGACGGCGCCAGAACAGGGGAGATCCGGATGGGGAGGGGGGTTTAGGGCGGCGGCGAGCGGCCGAGGAAGGAGCAGAGCTGGCCGACACGGCCGGCGGCGGACGGTGCAGGGAGCAGGAGCGGGCCGACGGCGCGGTGAGGAGGGGAGGGGCGGAGCTGGCCGGAGGACGGTGAGGCGTCGGCAAAGCGGAGGTGGCCGGAGCGCCGGGATGCCACCGGTGGGGGGCCGTCGCATGGCCAGAAGGAGGGGGGGAGCCACACGAGCGGAGTGAGGGTAGGGGGGCACTACGCGCAGGGGAGAAATTGGGGAAGGTTAGGGTTATATTTTTTTTTAATTTTTTTGTTATACAAATATATATATATATAACATATATATACTTTTATATATATATAATAATAAAAATAATAATATTATTATATAAAAAAATAACGAAAAGACAACATTGTTATAAGACTAAAGTCGAGCAATAATTAATTAATTAAATTATTCTAAAGTCGAGCAGTCGCACGACACGCGTGCCATGAAGTGCGTGATTGAGCAAACTGCGCTCAAACCGTGTCACATGGCATCGACCACTTACAGGGTCAACTGCATGATTTTCGCGCAGTCTTATAACTCGCGCACAAGTCGCACATAGACCGGTCGGGGTGTGACAATTCTCCCCACCACAAACACTTTCTGCCCCCAGAAAGTCACCAAGCCAAAAGTTAGTATAATTCAAGTCTGTGCCCAGGAAAAACCAGAAGAAACTGAGAGGCTTGAGGTGATCATTACCAACGCAAGACACACCTGACTAACTTGAGCATGATCATTGTTTGAGGTTGAGGGTAGAACACGGGAGGGTTCTCCCCACCATAAGAATTTACTAACACGGAAACCTTGAAACTCGGACACACCACCCTTAGGGGGGGGTAACACGGGAACTCCCCAAACTAAACTCATCCCTCCTTCTAAAAGCTAACGGAACAACTCCACCACTAGGATTAAAACCATTCTGGGAAGAAACCGGCACACCAAGACACTATGAAAGAGGAATCCCCTACAAAACTCAAACACACTAAATGAAAACTCACGAAAAGTCACCCGAACTAATAAAGAACCCAGACACAACACCCATAAATTTCACAGAACCAACATTCCCCTAACGTACGCAGCCGAGACCATTCTCAAGACCAAAACAGGTTCGTTTAGTCATAGACCCAAAGCCCTTCAAGGAAACTGAATGATTTAGAAACTACACTAAGAGGAGATGAGGTAGCTTAGATTACAGTAGAACAAGCTCATCGCGCGACCGCAACAAAGGTGATCTTACAACGATGACAAGAATAGAATAAGAAATTTTTTGGATATTTCCCCTTAGAAGGCTGAAAACATGGACCGGACCAAGGTTCCACACTCTCGGAAATTCCTGACTATGCGCGAACTTCACCCCGAGACCTATGGTTGGGGCTCTGATGGCTGAAGCATCTCTTGCCTCACAGTCAAGCATTTTCATTCTCCATTCCCAACTTCTCCTTCTTCTCGATGATTCAAACGACCACCATGGTGGCACGTTTTCAAAGGGATGCAAGATGATGGCTTAGAATGCCCAAAGAGGCCACACTAGTGACACGCAAGAGAAAAGTTAGACAACCTGAAATTCAACACCAACGAAGATGGTGTCTTGGGGACAGGTTCCTCCAGCATGCACTCTTTGCCAGATGAGGAACCTTTACTAGAGACAATTACCATCAAACACACCCCAAAATTCAACGATGGCGAGACATTTCACCTTTACTAGTCCAAAACCGTACCCTCAAATAAACCTGAGACGGTATGAACCCTAACAACCCTGGGAGTTCCCAACCCGAAGGCTCACACTAATTCCACGACCACACAACTATCCTTAATGGACTTTGATTACTTTGATAGATAGCCAATATGCAAAAAGAACTTAAAACTGGGCATAACTCATTAGTAACCTTAGTGACCTTTTTGGGCGATATACTCAGAACAGCACGTAAAACACAACTTGAATCATCATCAAGCCAAAACTCAATCAAAGAAACAACTCAATCTAAGGCAATCAGGCACGTAATCCAAGCATATACAATCACAAGCAAAAAAATCACTTTCCAAAACCATCTTTTCTTTAAAATTTTAAAACCCTCCTATGTCACCTTATGAACCGTCACACGTGCGTTCATTCAATCTCACTCACATCATCTGCAAACATGTGCCCCTATGCACTCTCCATACATACCCACGCACATGTGACCCTCCATAAAGAGTTCCAAGGTTCAAACACTTCTTTCCTTACCCAATCCAAACACATACCATATGGCTCCAAACCAATACACTTTCTCTTTAAAAACCCACTTTACTAATTTCAAAAACAATTTGGAAGAAACCCTTTTTTTCATTTAGAAATGACTTTCATTTTCAACACACACACACACATAGACCGAGTTTAAAACGAAACACAACCAACTATAAACCATCGGAATGAGGTACTAGTGTCTGTATTTAAATCGGCAACATGGTGGTGAGTCATGCCCCAAGTAAGACATAACACTAAGAGGACCTTAAACCGGGCACTTGGACTCCACATGGGTAACCACCCCACATGAGTCTACAATGTGAACCGATTCACTCCCATTTTGATCCCTCAATCCAAAATAACCAAAGACAAAAGACTCAAATCCCGGACTAACCCTGGTAACTCAGGTCTCGTCACGAGCAGTGGTGATCAGGCACTGACTCATAACCTACCTCCTGAGCCTCGACAACCCTAATCTCCTTCTACCAGACATCTCAAATATCAAGGGCCTGCTCTGATACCATTTTTTCATGAACCAGCCCACCCGAGCCGGCTCGCGGCAAGTCCCGAGGGGCGTTCCCGATCCCCTCAGGATGGAAACAAGTGTCGGGCATCAAAACTTTAATCATTGGGAATGATTTGGCCCATGAGAAAGAGATAAATAGACAAATAAAAACTGATGATAAAAATAAAAACTAGCAGCAGAAAGAAACAAAACAGCACATACCTCCTTGTGACCCTTCGGTCACCTCCCAACTAAGTCCAACCTTACTCCCATAACGAGCAACTCAGCCATGAAAACATGAGCAAGGGAACCTGCAACTGAAAATGATAATATAGGCGTGAGCATTAGAAATGCTCAGTGGGAATGCCAAAGTAAACCACAGAATCCAACCACGTCCACTTTCCAGAAACAATCCCAAAAAAACACTAGTTTGCACATACAATGATAGAAAATAGGGTTTTCACATTTTAAAGGAAAAGGATCCTAATTTAACATTTCAAAACTAACACACGCAACAACCTGTTTTTCCAAAACAATGCATTTCTTAAAAACTGAATTTCAAATCCATGTTTATCACATTTTCACAAAAGAAGAACATGTAGTAAGTAAATGCTGAAAACCAAGTGCAACTAAAAGTAAACAAGCAGATATAAGCAATAACCATGGGAGATCCTAAACATCCCTAGAAAACCCCTGGACATACTCAGTTTCAGACTACCTGTCAGCGTGGTACTCCATAGTCAATAACCAACTGGCCGCCCTAATAGCCAACCAGTGGCACGCCCCACAAGGCCTACCTACCAAGGGGGAACCAACCCGTCTAATCGGGGCTAGCTAGCAACCGTCACTCAATATTCTACAGGACGCCCAGGAACCCATGGTGGTTTTAGTAATACTATGTAAGTGGGAGGCCCTTGCACGCGTGACTCATCTCACCGCACTTGCCAACCCCTTACACGGACACCGCTACACGACAACCCTCAAGGGAAGTCCCCATGTAGAGATGCCTCGCAAGCATGCACACATCAAAAGTTCTTTCACATTCAATAAGGTGCAAACCAGGCCTTCACAACATTAGAACCTTTAAACATTTCACAAATGGGTTGGGTTGCCAATCGGGCACATCCACCTTTCTCAAAATCCAACACAATCATCCCTTTACATTTTAAAATTTCAAATGGACCTTTACACCAAACAACCATTCAACTCACACCAAAATCCAATCGGGCCAACCACGCTTCCACTCCCTTTTTTTTAATCACCAAACCATTCATCAAAAACCTAGTTTTAGGAAAATATAGTTTTAATGTGTCATTTTCATTTGGAGGCACATCCATGTGAGCACCTAGTGCTCCATGGATGTGCCAACATCTAATGGCACATCTAGTTTTTAGGAGGAACACCATAGAACCCATACTTCATAAAACACTTTAGTATTGAAACCAACCTGATCCTTTCACAATACTTTTTTTTTAAAACAAAAATGTCTTTTTCAAACCATCACTATTTCCAAAACTTTTATAAAACAACTCATAAGTGTATAATTTTGTTAACCAGAAACACACCAAACCAATTTTACATTTTCAAACCCCGATCACCATCGAATTCAATCAAACACATCACAAGGCACTCAATTTAACTTTACCAAGAACCTATGCATTTCATATAAACCAACATCAAAACCACTTTTAGAAATTTAAAACAACTTTATAACCTTGTTGGATGTTTTTCATAAATATAATGGAGGTGAAAATACTATATAATAATTAATTGAAAACATTCAAGTGCTCATGGTTTGAATTAGAAGGGAAAATGGTTGGATCACCTACCTCGACACGTGTGAAAATGGTAGAACCCCAACGGAAGGAGGAAAGACGCTCCGTAGACCAACTGGAAAACCTCAGTTAACCCATGTCCAAAGCACACGCGACCTTGAAGTGTATACATATATATATATATATAAATATCTGCATATATGTATATAAAACTATATACCTATACACCATAGGTATATATATATATATATCCTGCAATGCAAACAGCAAAACATTGCTAAATCTAACAACTCAGATAAAGCTGACTCTGGACCAGATAAAGACCTCAGGGGTTCGCAACTCAATTTCATACTTAAATTGGTGTAAGAATATATAAAAAAGCATAAAAAAATATCCTTACCCAAATTTCGGTGATAAAACATAATCGCACTCTATCGTGGTTGTCGAAGTGTGGACTGGCATGTCACGACACATCGTCACGCAACCTTGAAACTAGAGAAAAAAATCACAAGAATTTATGTAACCCTAAAAACAAGATAGTCTAACCATTTACACCAAAATCAAACCAACTAAAACCCAAAACCCAAACCATAAAACCTATCAAAGTAAGAAAACAACCCAAAGAATAGGAATGCACCTGTGGTGAGGTTGCGGGAGGTTCGCCGAGTGAGAAGGAGGGCTGCCAAAGGAGAGGGAAGGCGATGGCCGGGAGCGGAGGTGGAAAACGGCGCGGCGGGTTCAAGGCAGCGGGACAGTGCTGAAACAAGGGAGATCTGGCTGGGGAGGGGGGTTTCGGGCGGCGTTGAGCGGCCGAGGAAGGAGGAGAAGAGCTGGCCGGCGCGGCCGGCGGCGGACGGTGCAGGGAGCGGGAGCGGGCCGACAGCGCGGTGAGGAGGGGAGGGGCGGAGCTGGCCGGCGGACGGCGAGGCATCGGCAAAGAGGAGGCGGCCAGAGCATCAGGATGCCACTGGTGGGGGGCCACCGCGTGGCCAGAAGGAGGGGGGGAGAGCCGCGTGAGCGGAGTGAGGGCAGGGGGGCGCTACGCGTAGGGGGGAAATTGGGGAAGGTTATGGTTAGGTTTTTTTTTGTTATACAAATATATATATATATATATAACATATATATACTTTTATATATATATAATAATAACAATAATAATAATATTATATAAAAAAAGATCGGAAAGACAACATTGTTATAAGACTAAAGTCGAGCAATAATTAATTAATTAAATTATTCTAAAGTCGAGCAGTCGCACGACACGCATGCCGTGAAGTGTGTGATTGAGAAAACTGCGCTCAAACCGTGTCACATGGCATCGACCACTTACAGGGTCAACTGAGTGCTTGTCGCGCAGTCTTATAACTCACGCACAAGTCGCACGTCGACCGATCGGGGTGTGACAGAAAGACATAATGTCAAGTAGAATTTTAATTGATTTTATCATATAAATTGGTGAAAATTTTTTATTGTAGTATATGACTTGATTCTATTTGAACCATTTTTTAACTAGTCTTGCCTCATAAGTACTGACTTGTCCATCCATGACCAGTTTATTATTGAATAACCATTTGAAAAAAATGGGATTTACATCCAATGAAGAATATACCAAAATCTAGACTCGGTTTTGGTACATGGAATCTATTTTAGAATTCATGTCTTCTTGCCACTTGGAAACATCTGTGTCACTTACTACTTCCTTATAGGTTAAATGGTCATTATTATCAACTAATAATGATTCATCATTCTTAGTGACTATAAAACAATATCTTTCAAGTTATCTAACCTCTCTTGTACTCCTACATAGTACTTATGTATTTGTAACTTCTTCTATGGGGATTTGTGGAATTTGTTCCTAGGCTAGCTCTTATGTACCTTGATCTTGGAATTTATCAAAGTCTATCTTGATCCTACTATATCTTTTAGATATGTACTTCTTATAAAGGAATGAAACATGTATTTACACTATTTTCTTTTTGTCTGATGGTTTGTATAAGTAATATCCCCTTTTTCCCTTAGGGTATCCTATAAAGGTACACTTTGTGCATCAGGGTGAAAGTTTATTTCTTAAATAGGCCTTAAAAACAATTCAAATCCCCATGCATGTAATTATGACAACATAGGTTTATTTACACTATAAAATTGGTATGGAATACCATGTACCAATTTAGTTGGCACTCAGTTTAGTATATATACTATTTTATGCAATTTATATCCTCAAAAGGATAATCGAAGCCCTACATGAATCATCACTGATCTCACTATGTCTAACAAGGTGTGGTTTCTCCTTTCACTTACACCATTCCATTATGGTTTATAAGGAGGTGTGAGTTAGGACAGAATCCCAAACTCCCATAAATAATCAATGAAGTATTGATTAAGATATCCACCACCACATCCAGAGTGGAGTTTCTTAATCTTCTTACCAATATGGTTCTCAAATTCACTCTTATATTCCTTGAATCTGTTAAAGGATTCAAACTTATACCTCATTAAGTATAAATATCCATATTTACTTAAATAATTAGTAAAATTTATGAAGTATGAGTACCCACTCATTTCTTCAACTAGAAATAGTCCATACATATTAGTATGAACTAATTAAATAAGTTATTTGTCCCTTTCACCTTTTCTACTAAATGGGGCTCTAGTCATTTTCCCTTATAAACATGTGTGACACGCACTAAGTGGTTTTAGTTTAAAGGAATTCAAATATCCATATTGGTATAATTTGGTTGAATGTTTTTCATTTACATAACCTAGTTGGTGATTCCATAGTTGGGTGTGGTATGAGTCATGTCAGTTAGTTTTGTTATCAATTATCATTACATGGTTTGCGTAATCCAACACATAAAGTCCATTATTTAAATATGTCTTACCATAAATATTCTTTATTTATAAAATATATAACATATATTCCTAAATTCAAAAATAAATCCATATGTATCAAGTATGGATAGAAAAATAATGTTTTTGGTAACTAAAGGCACATAATAAAAATCTTATAAAAATAATATCATTCTCATCGACAACGTAAGGTAGTAGTCCCCAATAGCCATGACAGTAAGTTTGGATTCATTGGCTACTCATAGATCTACCTCCCCTCATTCAATCTTATAAAATCTACTTGGTTCTTATATTTGAATACATATATGATAATCGTATGTTGTATCTAATACCTAATTTGTAGAAATGGATAGACTATACTTGATAACAAACACACCTTAATTTCCCCTTAATTATTTTCTTGGGTGTAATTTTTCTTCTAGTGGCCCTTCTTTCCACATGAAAAAGAGATATAATTTTGTTCCCTTGACTGCCCCTTGATTTTTTACTTCATAGAAGGGTTTTTTGAAGAATATTTGGACTTATATCATTTCATATAGCCTTTAATTTTATTCACCATAAGGATAAAATACTTTTTTCACTTCATCTCCTTATCAACTTGGCGAAGCCATGTGAAAAAATCGAGAAGATTATTCTCTATATTGTTTATATTTAAATTAACAAAAAAGCTAGAAAATCTTTGAGGAAGTAATGGAAGAATGATATTAGTGCACAATTATTTAGGAAATTTAAACCCTAGAACCTTTAGACACTCAATGTATCCAATGAGTTTAACTATGTGAGGCCCAGCTAGCGCACCTTCTTCGAGATTACTCTAAAATAGAGATTTGGATATCTCAAACCATTCCTATCTGGATATCTCCTGATATAGAACAAGAAGATATTGAATCATATTATTAGAATCCATGTCTTCATGTGACTTAATGAGTTCATTATACATGGATGAAAGTATTAAACACTAAATGTAGCCTACATCGCTCAAGTGTTTATTATAGAAATCAAACTCTTCATCACTCACCTCATTTGAGGGTGAATTAAGCGATGAGGATTCTAGCATGTAATATTTTTGTTCATATCACAACAAAAACTTTGAGAATATGAACCATTCTTGAAATTTACCATTAATAAGAAGATGGTATTTTTCCAAATTTATGATGGGGATAATTTGGTTGATGAATTTTCCATTATTCTATAATTATAAAAGAGAATATTATTATTACTCCACTTGATTACTATTTATGTGAGACATAATGAATTAAATTTTATTAAGACCCTCTCTATTTTATCAATTCTCAATATCCCTCAACATTGGACTTGGAATGTCTAATTTCTCAAACATTCTAGTGGAAAGGATCTATATTCCCCTTCTCATAACTCAAGCATGGGATTGGTTAATCACTCGAATGTATTTACGTAGGTGGTTCTTTTCCAACTACATTCTTACAGCTCCTTGATCCATTGAGTGGGCTCCCCAATACAAAAAATCCTAACCCAACTTGGGTTGGTCAAAAACTTAGTTATATGGATTTAATTATTAATCAAGTAATGGAAGGCATGGTCTAACTTAATATTAAGTTAAGGGATTTCATTTTTTATGCATAAAATTTTATTGTTTTATCCTTTACATGTCTTTTAAATATTAAGTGGATTTTACTTAAGTGATTAACTATGTTTTGATAAAACATTTGTGCATAATCCATTTATTTAAATTACACCTTTCATATTAGTCCATTTATTTATGTGATTGCATTATTGCATCTATAAAATAAATAATTCATAAGATATAAATAAATAAATAAATAATCCAATCATGAGATTATCTAATAGTTGATTTATTGAGCAGTCAATAAATCAACCTAATACCCTAAGGGAAAAACTCCTTATATCAGTCTTGACATGAGTTGCAATATTCCACTTATCCACCTCTGTATCACCTAGGTTGGTTTCATATCAATTTCATCTTGAACCATCTCCTTGATCCTTTGGATACTCCTTTTACTACATATGTTTATAACTCACATGCAGGTGAGGGGAACCAAAGGATTGGTTAAGGGGAATTGCTTAAAAAACCTTGGGCATGTATGTCCAACATAATAAAAGAGGGAGGGATGACACACAAGCCGTATTATTTAATTTAATAATAAATAATTATAGATTCATTAAATTAAATTAAGTTAAATTAAACCAACTCATACACAAGTCTGGTCAAATATCATTATCAATCATACACATACAATGAATACGCAAAAATACACTAGCTAGTATTAACTTCAATCGATTCTTTATTATTAAGATAACTGAACTTTCATTAAATAATTAATTAATCAATCAATAAATTCTATATATATTAATTATATGAGGTCTCTTGGAGATACCCACCATAAAATCATTCATGGAAAATAAAATGGCATGACCAATAATTACATACAATTATAATAAATTAATTTATCATTTATTAATTATTCAAAACCTTTATTACATAGTAAAACACATCTGGTGTTGTAAAATCCTATAACTATATTTCAAGTACTTATATCCCCTTGTTTTGATATTCCTTTTTTTATCTTGTTTCAAGTTTTTTTAGGACATTTTGAAATTTTTGGAAGATTTTGGGGTTGTTCATGGTTAGGGAAAACTGTGCGGGTTGGCCTAGGAAACCATACACATTATCTTAAGGTTTTAGAAGGGGTTCCTAGTTAAAACAAACTATGTGGCCTCCCCCTCAAACCATGTAGCCAGGGATAGTGGGTAATGCACAGTTGGAACACAGTTTTATAACCATGTGACCAAATTGTGCACCCTTCCCCATTAGCTTGGGAGGGAGCGCACGATTGGTGCATAGTTTATCCAACCATGCGGCCTAATCATGAGACACTCTCTAGAATCCTAGTAAGGGTGCATGGTTAGGCACAAAGTTATCTCTAACCGTGTATCATAACCTAGGAAATTATGTGAGTGGGTTTTTAATCCCTTGAAAATTAGAATTAAAATTCTGAACCCCCAATTATAAATTCTAATCACCATTAATCAAACATAATCCAACCCTTTGTCTTTTGGAGGATCTATAGAGAGAATTTTGGATTCTTCAACCCCTTTCTTATCGGATCAAAGTGTCATTGGATACAATTGATTCCTCTCTGGTGATTATAATCTCCTTGATTTGGAATCCTACTCTATTCTCTTATATCCTTCTTTGAGAGTGATAGATCCTCGTATTATTGGTGGTTATAAACCCTGATTTGTTGGATTATGATTCTAGGTATTTCTTCTTAATCTTACTCACCTTTGAATCAACATTGGTGGTTCCCATTTTGGGTGTTTAATTGATCATGTGATAAAAGGTATGTGTCGCTAAGGATTTTCACTACACTTGAAACATTGATTTACTTACTTTAATTGGAATGTATTTTCAATTTATTTCCCTAAATTAAGTAGATTTTATGTTTGATTTCAAAAGGCAAGGATTTTTTAAGCAAAACCCTTTTTCAATATCTTTGATAAATTGATTGAATTTTGATAAATATGGATTGAATTAATAAATTATTTAATGTTAATTCTTGAGAAAAATGGCTTAAAATGAAATATGATTTTGAAAGGCATGAATTTTATAAAACCCTGTTATTTGGTTTTGAAATTAAAATGGAATGTTGAAACTTGAAATTTGGAATTTAAACTAAGAATGATGAATTGAATCAAAATTAATGATTTTCCCATGATTTATTTATTTATTGATTGAAAGAACATGTGAGAATAGGGTTGTTAGTGTGTGATTATAACAAGCTCACTATAACTCTAACTCCTTAGAAATGGATTAATGATAACAACTCTAACTAAACCAAGTTTGATATGTTTTTCCCATAGGGGTATTGATTGTATCTATCCTAATGGCCTAAGCCTTAGGAATGTGTGTTCACCTTGAGTTATGATTGATTGACTGAGTATAATAAGGATCTTATAGCTAGGAACTAGTTAACCTCAAGGCATATAAACACGGTGATTTGTTTAGATTTGACTATTACATGACAGTGTTTGTTGAACTATTTTATTTATAACCCCTTCTATTTATTCGAAAATTTTCATTAAATCTAGTTTTGATATATTTTCCATATATTTGATTCAAAAGTTAATTTAACTAAAAATATGAATAAATGATTTTACATTCTTTTCCTTTAATCATAAATGGTTTATTTGTTATGAAACTTCTTAAGGAACATTTGGTGGAATCCTACTAGGTTATGTTTCTTACACCCTACCTTTACCTTCGGAAATTTGTAGATTATCTTATACCAGGTCCTGAAAAATGGAAATTACCACTTGGAGGTGGTGTATGTGCTTGATTCATGGGATCTTGGGTGATGATGGTGACTGGTGGAGTTGAGATCCACTTGTTGCACAGAGACTTTGGGTTTCTTTGTTCTTGATAGTTGTTGTGTTTTTATTTTGGATGATTTATCATTTTGATCTTTATTTGTCTACTTGTAGTACTTTATACTTAAAGAGTGTTTAGAATATCAAAAAATTACTATTATATCTTTCATTATTCTTTATTGATTGTTTTTTATTATGGAGAAATCATTCCCTCTGACCTTTTGATGATGCCCAGACACTAGTCGTCAGCCTGTGGGGATTGAGAATTCCCTTTGGGTCATGTCAATGTCAACTTGGGTACCAGTTTACCAATTTATTCAGGTTGTTTCATTAAAAAATAGTGTCAAAGGGATGTTTATCATCTTTCCTTGATGTCAGTATGTATTCTAGGATGTCCTAGTAGATGGGAGGTAGGATTTTTGGGTCTTAAGGGGTAGCTTACGAGTGATTTTCTAGCCAACTCTCATTACAGCATGCCTTAAGTAACCATGGGTGTTTGGGAAATTTTACTTTGAGGAATAAATTGATTTTATTATAGTATGTTTATAAATTTTATTAGAGCATTTTAAAATCCTAAAAATTTTGAATTCTATTTAATGGAATTGATATTCCTATAACTCTTGATTTAGTTGATGATCTGAGTATCCTTGTTAATGTTTTCATATTGAACATTGATATTATGTACTACCATGTCCCCAAGAAGAAATTTTAATAGACCTCAAGATGGATCTATTGATGAACCATGGAAAGAGAACCCTCTAGTTGATCAGAACCACATTGAGATAGTGGTGTGTATTTTTCAAGATCTGGGATAGGTTCCCACACTCGTTCTCGTTCAGGATCCAGTAGTAGAACCTTAAAGGGATGAAACTAGATATAATGATCAGGAGTTTCTTTGGTATAAGACACCATATTTCTAAGGCTTGAATGATCCTCAAGAGGAAAAGTATTGCTTGAAAATATTGAGCTATTTTTTCAGTACTTGGAAACACTAGACTCACTAAAGGTGAAATGTGCTACCTTTAAGATTGAAGGGTCTATAAGGAGGTGGTCGGATTTGATAGTTATGGTGAGTAAACATGAAGTATTATAGTGGAAAGACTTCAGAGCTCTTTTTATAGAGTATTTATATCCAAAGTCGGTGGTTTTGGAAAATTTTATAGAGTTTCTCAGCCTCTAAAAAGGCGATAGAACCATAAAGTAGTGTGCAAATTGATTTGCTGAACTTGTTCGGTTTTCACCTAAGGTAGTGTTGAATGAGAATCTAATATCCTAAATATTTGATATGGGTCTTCGATCTAATATTTTATCTTAGGTATTCATGATAAATCTTAATTTTTATATGGATGTGCTGGATAGAGCTTTGATGACTGAGATTGACCTAGATGGTAATTCAGGTTGATAGGAGTTCCTCGTACTCCTAGTGGCAGTTTTTTTAGTTCCTATAAAGTAAATAGGAAGTTTGATGAGTATCATGATGGATTTTGACAATAGTAATCATCCAAAACTTTTTCAGTGTTTGAAATAGGCCTTTTGATTTGATTTCAATGTGTAAAGGTCAAGCATTTAAAGTGAATTTGTATTGAGGCACCAAATATTTGTGGTTCATTCGGTCATTCAAGACACATTTAGAAGTTTTTTCATGTCTTTTATACCATGTGTAGTGGTATAGGATCATAGGTACCTAAAGGTACTACGATTCAGTTAGATGCATCAATAACTAAGGGTTTCTAGCCATAAGAATCCAAAATAAAGCTTCTTTGTGTAGTGAAAAAATCTCCAAAGGAAGTTGATGTGGGTCCGGTGATAGTGAGAGGTGTCATCACTATAGCTTCATCATTAGTGACTGCTTTATCTAATACTTTTGTATCTCATTCATTCATGTCATCTCGTATTGTGGATCTACGTAACCTTCCTATAGATTATTTTTCTTATGTGATGGATATCATTACGCCCCTAGGAATAAAGAGAGATCAGGGTCTTCGATGTACCTATTGTGATTTCTCTTTATCATAGATCAAGATCACCTATGATTTTATGGTTCTCAAAATGAAACCTCTTGATTTCATTATCAGAATAGATTGGATGATTTCCCATAAATCTTGTATTGATTTTTATCTTCGGTGGGTCTTCTTTACTTCCCATGATGGGGTGTGTTGTGGTTTCCAAGGATACTAGGACTCAAGATTGAGTAGATTTGGACCTTCACTTATAGATTTAGGAAAGATTATATTTATTTTTTTTATTTAATATTGATAAATAATCTTTGAGAGGTGATCTTCCACTAGTGGTCGTTGAGTTTCTTGATGTTTTTCCATCTAACTTTTTTGGTTTACCTCAGTAAGAGAGGAAGAGTTTTTTATTGACTTGGTATTAGGTACCCAGAATATATTTATTCCTTCTTATCGTATGGAACTAGCTAAACTGAAAGAGTTAAATACTCATTTGTATGATTTGTTGGATAAAGGATTCATTCACTCGATTGTTTTTCCTTGGGAAATGGTTGTTCTTTTTGCAAATAAATATGATGGAACACTTTTATTTGGCATTGATTATTGAAAACTCAATCGAGTTATGGTAAAGAACAAGAATATGTTTCCTCATATTAATTATTTTTTTGAGAATTTGAAAGGGGTAAAGTGTTTCTCGAAGATTGAACTTTGTTCTGATTACCACCAAATGAGAATCAAAGAATCTAATATCCCGAAGACTGCCTTTAGGAGTTGGTAAGGCCATTATGAGTACCTTGTTATGTCTTTTAGTCTAACCAATGATCCTATAGTTTTTATGGAACTAATGAATAAGATATTACATGAGTATATTGATTCATTTATAGTGGTATTTTTGGATAATATCTTGGTTTACTCTAAAGTCAAGGAAGATCATATGGGTCATCTAAGAGTAATTGTGGAAATTTTGAGATATCACTAACTATAAGACAAGATAGCGAAATGTAATTTCTAGATTTGGGAAGTGAATTTCTTGGGAAATGTGGTCTCAAAACATGGTATTTTAGTCGATCTTAAGAAGGTGAAGGATGTTATGACATGGGAACAATAGAAAAAAATTCAAGATCCAGAGTTTCTTGGGATTACTGGGGTATTACCACCGGTTCATTAAATATTTCTCAAATTTGGCTTCTTTAATGACCGCTCACTCGAAAAGGAGTGAAGTTATTATGGGATTTGAAATGTTAGAATTATTTTTATGATTTGAAGCATATTTTTACTTCTATAATAGTAATAACCCTTCTAGAGTCTGGATAGGTCTATGTGGTCTTTTATGATGCATCTGGTTCAGGTATGGATTGCACCCTCGTGTAGGGTGATTATGTGGTGGACAATGGTTCCTGACAGCTTAAGAAACATGAGAAGAACTATACTACTCATGATCTTGAACTCAAAATTGTGATGAACACTATTAAGATTTGGTGGAATTACATTTTTGGAGAAAATATTATCATTTATTCAAAATTAAATATCTTGATATTTTAAAAGAGCATTATGTTTGATAGAATATAACATACAACACAGAGATTAAACGAACTATGAAATATTATTATTTAAATATGACTTTTATAAAATAGCCATTGAATTGGTGGATATGAATAAGAATTTATAAATAATGAAATATATATTAAGTTCATATTCAATGATAATTTATTAATTCTTAGTAGATAAACACTCGATTATTTTTAGTCATTTTATTCTTTAAAAAATATATCTTACTCAAAAATAATTTTTATTACTTTGTGTGGGAAAATAATATAATTAAATTTTTTAAAATTTAGAAAATTCATTTTATAAAATTATCTTCATTTTTGAAATCATCATATCAAAATTATATTAGGGTGAATTTTTTGTATTTTTTGAAAAGTTTGCTTTTTAAATGAATAGTGAAAATACTGACTTATTAAAAACTGTTTTTTCATTTCAAGAATTTATAAATTAAATTTTATTTTAAAATGTTTTAAAATAAAAATTTATTAAATTATATTATTAATAATATAATTATGGTCTTTTTAATGAATGTTTTACTTGAATTTGGTATTAAAATATTTTTATACTTAAAAATACATTTTTCTAAAAAAAACTGTTTTTCATCGCGTTTTGAAGGTTTAACTTTAAATTAAATCCATCCAATTATATAAATTTAAACTCAATAAAATGGATCCCATATTTTTAAGCAAAATTTTTACATTTTTTAATGAGGTCACTTTCATTTTTTTCCATAATGAATAGTAAAAATAGTAAAATTTATCACTGCAGTTAAGGTTAAAACAGGTTTATCGGGGGTTTAAACTAAAGAGATAAGGGTTAAAATGACCTAAAAACTTGTATAATTTCTATTTGTTAGCCATATTTAAATCCTATACCATATAATATTTGGAAAAAATACCATTTTGAATCCATTTTTCTTGAGTAAAACATTAATATATTTTATTCTTTTTAAAAAATTGAAGTGTGTCCTCTCCCCCACTTATAAAAGGACACTCATACCCTCTCTTATTTATACCACTTTGAGCTATATATTTCAATAAAATCCTACCAACATATCCTCCAAATATAATTATCTACGTTCTAGAGCTATTTATATTCCCAAAATAACAACCCTAATACCCTTAAGAAGAGATACAAAGGAGTTATCTCTAAGAGAAGGTAATCGTCTTAATGAAGCTCTTTCATTTTAATTATTTTTTTACCACCATAAATTATGTCCTAAAATTTTCAATATAATAAAAAAAAATCCCATATTCTTATATGTTATTATCTTGATAAAATTATGTTTATCCATCTCCTTCTCCATCAAATGGGAAATAAAATCACCACTCATGTGCACGGCGGACTACCACCTCACGAAATGATATCATTTGTTTTCCATCACCGACTCACATGTATAATCATAATTATGGAGACAATTAATATATATTATACTTATTATATAATATTTATTCTTTAAATTTAATATATAATCTAATTTCTTAACCTTTTACTATTAATTAAATGATAACGCCGCTTGTGCGTACATACGACCTATCGTCTCCACGAAGCAATGCGATTAATTTTCCACGTCCAACTTTAAATAATGATTATAAAAATTTATCTAATGATTAAATATAATATTTATAACTTTAATATAATTATAGAGATGATTTAAATATATTATACTCATAATAATTGGAACTTACATGACAAAACATGCATAATAAAATGAAGTAGTTAACACGTGAAACAATGGTAATAATGAAATATTATTAACATCCAGGTAGAAAGATAATATAAGAATATAATATATGATATTATAAATATAAATATGGTTCTGTTATAAATTAATAACATGTTTAAAACCATTATAATGGAGGTTAAATCATGTTCAACTAAAGGATGGCATGAGGTAAGGGATTTCGTCTCAATTTACACTCTATTGAGACATACTTGTTATTATGATCCTATTCACTTTTATGTGGTGTATATACTTCTCATTTGATGTAATTAACATTAATACCTACTTATTCATGATTATTAATATTTCAATTCAATTTTATTCTTTCAAGTGGTTATAATTTAAAGGTTACCAAAGAGGTAAGAATTTATTTTACATTCTTACTTTATTTTGGGATTGCTTTTATTTTCAATGAAGGAATCTTACCATTTATAATTCATAAGCTTCAATAATTTTCTTAAACACTTTATATTTAATTAGTTTCCATATTTTCTTCTAACTTTTCCTCTATTTGGTACTTGAATCAAGCAAAGAAATTTTTAAAAGAAAAACTGATTTTATTTCTCTTTTAATCAAATATATTTTTCTTTCATGTTCATATTTTTCAAAATTATTTTACAAAAGTACTTTTATTTACTCAAATGATTTATTAATTAAATTTTAAGTTATAATTAACTTTAAAAAAAATTAATATTTATAATGTTTTCTAAAAGGGGTGTTTTCGACTTTCCTTATAAAAGTCAAAAAGGAGTGTTTTTTAACGTATACAGCAATAACGGACTTCCCCGCCTTTGTAACCATTTTTAAAAAATTAGATTATTTTACGTATTTTCAATAGTTTTAAAAATAAAATAATTTTATAAAATTATATTTTAATATTTCACTTCAATTATATTTATTCTTCCAAAAAACATGATTTTATTATAAAACTTATATTCTCGATGAACCGATGGCCATCTCTTATGTCTTATTAATTTTGTGGTTGTTAAATTTCTCTTAAAACCTTAAATTTATTGTGATAATTTTACATAAAATTTCCCTTAAATATCTATATTATTTATCATAAATATACTTATTTATTAAATCATATATCATTTCTACATGTGGTGTTTTACTTTCAAAGTTAATTGATTTAAAGGAGAAATATTGATATTCTGTTTATTAAATACAGAAATTTATTGATAAGTCATATTGTTTATAAATTTAATTAGTCATTAAATATATGAGTAATTCATTGGATATGTAGTGATGTGTGGGGTCTGGTTATAGATAGCTTTTAGATGCATCAACGGGTCTCGTGAGACAAATTGGTTGGCCAAATTAAATGGGTTTTTGGTGTATACCTACCCATAGTTTTAAACTTTCTTTACATAAGGTATTGAATGTATAGATATAATGATGTTTGAGATCATGGTGTCCAATATTAATTATTTTATTCATTGAGAATTCAGTTATTATTATCCATGATATTGTTTATTTGATATTATCCATGGATGCATTTCATGCTCAATTTATTGATTAAATGGCATGTGTTTTCAGTTATTTACCTTACTGTGTTGATTATGAATTATCTAGTCATGATATCTTCTATTGTACATAACCCTTAATGATAATTTTATATCACCCTTATTTTGTTTCCTTTCCCTAGGATATGAAGAATAATTCTTTGAATGGGTTTAAGGATGCTGAATTTTTTTCATTATTATGTTTTATGTTTTATCCCCAATATAAAATGTGTATCATGTATGTATTTGGATCTCTAAAACTATTAAACATATCTTTACTTTTGTATTTGACCCCTTGTATCTATGTCAATGTAATAAAGTAGACACTGACTCTAGGTTACTAAAGTCAGGGTTGTTACAGTTGGTATTAGATGAAGTTTAGTAGAAACCTTGGGAACTAGATTTAGGAAAATATAGATTAAGTAATATGACCCTATTAGAAACTTTGAGGATATGTAAAATATTTTAATAACATCTTAATGTTTTTGTAAAAATAGATTATATAGTTTTTATAAGAAATTACATCTTTGTTTGGATACTATAAGTGGATTTGGCTTTGGTACAGTTGTACCTAGGGGTAATAACTATGAAAATGGAGCATTGGGATTTGACTCAATCATCACCTGGTGCATGACAATAGGCCTTACTATAAAGATATTTTTATACTCCTAGATGATATTATTTGGTTAATTCACATTTTATTTACAAACTATTATGAAGGATTTGAAAATATTTTTATGATTTAAAGATATTCTCAAAGAAACCAAGTTTATAATTCTATGATTAACAATGCATAAATTTTAAATTTATGTTAATTGTAACACCAGATTTAGAATTATACATTATGATTTAAAATTCATAATGTTATAAACTAATATAGTATGTTCCATTGTTTAAAAATGGTGCCTAGCAGAAATAATGGTATCAATACCCATAGCCAATGTTGAAATTTTCATGTTGAGCAAGACGATACAACTAGTGTTGGTGCTAAGCAGATCATGGCCATATTAGGAAATATTATTGAGGTTATAATGAATAACCTTTCCTAAATGGAGAAAACTATTATTCCATAGTGTGATTAACCTATTTTGGATCATTTCATGTGACACAAGATGCCATCTTTTAGTGGAACTACAAATCATGTGGTATATGAGCAATGGATTAAGTCACTTGAGAAGATATTTCTTGCTTTGGGATGTAATGAAAATGAAAATGTTATACTAAAATTATATTTCCTTAAGTATGATATTGATAAATGGTGGTCATTGATCCATAATACTAGGGAGGAAGAAGAAATCAAACATATGGAATGGATAGTTTTTAAAGTAATATTCTTCGATAAATACTTCCCTCATGAGCTACAAGATGAAATGAAGATAAATTTTCTCAAATTAAAGAGAAAGGAAGAATAATTTTTTTAAGAGTATGAGGATACCTTTACAAGACCATACAGATATGATATAGATTACATATACAACACTAAAAGTAAGATTTACCCTTTATTTGGAGGGCTTAAGCCAAGCCTTTGAAGGGCACCAGTTTCTCAAAAAAAAAATCATATGATGAAATATTTTTATGCGACATAAAAACAAAGAAGGAATTTTCTATATCCTATATATTCAAGGGTTTCAAGAGAAGAATAGGTATTTTGGACACTAATAAAAAGGGAATGTATCGAAGAAGAAGAAGAAAATTAAGCAATTTACATCATGTGAAAATTGTGGAAAGAAACGTCCTAGAAAATGACTAAAGGGAATGAGAGTGTGTTACAAGTGTGGTGATAAGGGTTATCTTGATCATGAATGTAAGGTAAAGAAAAAAGAACACTATTATCCAATGATTAAACTATAAATAAATAGTTTGTTATTCAAACCAATGTCTCAAGCATCAATGGAACTTTCCACAAAAGAGGCCAAGGGGAGAAGGCCAAAATTACACAATCACTACAACTAATTTAAAAGTTCCTATTGATGTGGTGGAAGGTACTTTAATCATATCTTTAAATTTTTATAATGATTTATTTGATTCTATATCCTCACACTATTTTATATAAACCTTATTTTCCAAGAAAATTAGATATTTCCCTAGTACCTTGAGAGGGGAGTTATCTATCAAAACTCCTAGTGGAAACATCACTACAATAAGGATGTGTTAGGAAATTCCTATTATGGCACATAAATAGTTCCTATTTGTAGTCTTTATTATCATACCTATGGTTTAATTTGATATAATCCTTATTATGGAATGGATTTCAAAATATGATGCAAAAAAATATTACAAGGTAAATGAAATTATGATTCATGATGAAAATATGGAATTCCATATCTTTAAAGTGGAGAATTAATCATTTGATTCATGTTTAGATACACCTCTAGTAGCACTTATGAATGAGATTATTAGGTAATAAGATAAAAAAACAATCTATGGATGGAAAAGGTAATATTAAAACTGAGGATGTGTCTATTGTATAGAAATACATTAATGTATTTCCTAGGGAATTACTTGAACATCCACCAGAGCATAAAGTCCAGTTTTTCATTAATTTAATTACAGATGTGAGACCTATATCAAATAATCTCTATATAATGGTCATTGTGGAATTATTAGAGTTGAATAAACAACTATAGGAGATGTGTTATAAGGGATTTATTCACCCTAGCATTTCACCTTAGGGAGACCCCACTCTTTTTGTTAAGAAGAAAGACAGATCCATGAGGTTGTGCATTAATTATAGGGAAATAAATTCTATTATGATAAATAAAAAGTATCCTATACCTAAAATTGATGACTTATTTGATCAACTTTGTGCGGATCAATATTTTTTGAAGATTGACCTTCATTCTGGGTATCATCAATTGTGTGTAAAGAAGGAAGATATTTTGAAGACAGCATTTTTAATGAGTTGTGGACATTATAAATTTATAGTAATTCCATTCAGATTGACTAATGTGCCCTCTATTTTTATGGATCTGATGAATAGAGTATCCAAGTAATATCTTGATAATTTTTGTGGTATTTATTAATGATATCCTTGTGTATTCTAAACTCTATGAGGACTATGAGAATCACTAGTAGATCATTCCTAAGACTCTTAGAAGAAGAGAGTTATATGAGAAATTTAATAAGTATGAATTATGGATTCATAAAGTTTCTTTTCATGTCCATATTGTCACCAAGGATAGTATCTTAGTTGATCCTGTGAAGATAAAGGCAGTCAAAGAATTTTATGCACCAACAAACATAACTGAGGTATGTAGTTTCATTGGTTTGGTAGGTTATTATCGGCAATTCATTCAAAAAATTCCCCAATTGGATTACTTATTAACCAAGATTACACATAAATGTGTTAAGTTCACTTGGACAAAGTAATGTGAATAATGTTTTAAATAAATAAAGAGGATATTAGTGAATGCTATAATTTTGAATCTACCATCAAGAAATGATGGGTTTTTTATATATAATGATGCATCAAATAAGGGACTTGGTTTTTTCCTTATGAAAAATGATGAAGTTATTTTATATGCATCCAAATAGTTAAATACTCGTGAACTAAACTATCCAACTAATGATACTGAGTTAGCAGTTGTAATCTTTACTTTGAAGATATGGAAACATTATCTCTATGGTGAAATGTGCGAGATATACAGAGATTATAAGATTCTGAAATATATATTTTCATATAAATTTTTCATCATGAGGCAAAGATTATGGCTTGATCTACTCAAGGATTATGATTACTCGATACACTATCACCTAGGGAAGGAAAAAAGGTAGTGGATACATTGAGCCATAAAGATCATAGAGTTATGGCCAAAATGAGGATTGACATAGATCCTATGTTAATGGATATATTAAAGATAGATATGGAAATTATTAAGGAATGGGATACATCATTCCTTTTTCAAATGACTATTAAACCATCTTTATTGTAAAAGATAAAAAGTTCTCAATTTGATGATGAAATTTTTCAAAAGAAAATTAAATCTATGAATGATGGAAAATTGGAAAACTTCATATATGAAGATGGAATTCTGAAGATTTGGAAATAGGGTATGTGTTCCATATATACCTGATCTAAAAAGGGAATTATTGGATGATTCTCATATCTTAAATTTCTTAATACACCCTATTAGCACCAAAATGTATAGTAATTTGAGGGAATATTTTTTGTGGGATAACATAAAGCAGGAAATTATTAATTATGTATCAAGATGCTTAGTTTTATAATATGTGAAGGCGGAGAGACAATATCCTATAGGATTCATGTAACCTATTCTTATTACTATATGAAAATGGTATGACATTACTATGGACTTTTTCACAGGATTACCCAAGACTCCTATAAGGAATGATGTAATATGGGTTATTGCTGATTTCCTTACCAAGTATGTGCATTTCTTCACTATAAGAGAATGTTTACCTCTTGAGTGCCTTAAAATTCTCTATATTAATGAAGTTGTAATACTTTATGGTGATCCTCTTTCAATTATGTTTGATCGTGATCCCTGATTTACATCAAAATTCTGGAAAATTCTTTAGAAGGCTCTGAATACTGAGCTTCATTTGAGAAAAACTTACCACCATTAAACTAATAGAAATTTGGAAAGGAATATTTAAATATTATAAGACATATTGATATCATGATCACATGACTTTCAAGGTATGTGGGATCATTATTTACCTTTGGTAGGGTTTTCTTATAACAATGTTTTCCATTCAAGTATTCAAATGGCACCATATGAAGCATTATATGGTAAAAAATTTCATACTCCAACTTGTTAGGATGAACTTGTTGAAAGGAAACTTATAGACCCATAACTTATTAAGGAGATGATGATAAAGGTAAATACAATTTAGAATCATATTAAAGAGTCTTAAAGTAGGCAAAATATTTATGTTGATAATCGAAGAAAAGATTCGGAATTCCAAGTGGGAGATCATGTTTTCTTGAAAGTATCTCTATGGAAAGGTGTTATAAGGTTTGGTAAGAAAGTGAAACTAAAACCCAGGTACATCAAACCTTTTTAAATTTTAGAAATAATTATATATGCGGTATATCATTTTTTGATTTCATCGAGCCTCTCTAAAGTACATGATGTGTTTCACATCTATTTGTTAAGTAATTACATGCCAAAACCAATGCATGTGATCACCTATGAAGAAATAAAATTGTAACCTAATATATCTTACTATTAAAATCCTATCCATATTATTGACACTAGAGATCAAGTATTGAGGAATCGGACGACTCGACTAGTAAAGGTACTTCAGAGAAATCATAAAATGGAGGAAGCAATGTGGGAGCTAGAGGGTGTAATTAATAAGAATCACCATCATTTTTTTAGAAGGTAGTATCCAATAAAATCTAGAGGATGAAATTTTTTTATGAGGAAATAATGTAATATATTGATATTTTAAAAGAACATTATGTCTGATGGTGTGTACAACACACAACACCAAGCTTAAATAAAGCATGAAATATTATTATTTAAATATGATTGTTATAACTTAGCCATTGAATTGAAGGGTATGAATATTAATAACCAAATTATGAAATATATATAAAGTTTTTATTAAATAAAAATTTATTAATTCTTAGGATATAAACTCTCAATTATTTGTAGTCATTTTATTCTTTTAAAAAATATACCTTCTTCAAAAATGATTTTTATTGTTTTTTGTGGGAAAATAATATAGTTAAAATTTGAAACATTTAGAAAAATTATTTTATAAAATGTGATTAATTTTTTAAATCATCGTATTAAAATTATATTAGGGTGAATTTTTGTGATTTTACTAAAAAGTTTGATTTTTCAATGAATAGTGAAAAATACTGACTTTTAGTGAAAACTGTCTTTTTGTTTCAAGAATTTACAAGTTACATTTTGTTTTAAAATGGTATAAAATTAAAATTTATTCAAATATATTATTAATAATATTATTATTTAATTTTTAATTAATTTTATAAATTAATTTGGTGTGAAATCATTTTTATACTCAAAAAGACATTTTTCTAAAAAACTGTTTTTCGTCGCATTTTGTGGTCTTAACCTTAAATTAAATTATAATAATTCTATAAATATAATTTGATAAAATTAGTTAAATATTTTGAATCATAATTTAAAAAAATAATGATTCCACTTTCATTTTTGGCTATAATTAATAGTAAAAATAGTAAAAATTTATCATCACGGTTAAGGTTAAAACAGGTTTACGGGAGTTAAACTAAAAAGATAAGGGTTAAAATGACCTAAAAACTTGTATAATTTCTATTTTTTTGCCATATTTGTACCCTATCACATATAATATATATAAATGGACCGTTTTTTATCCATTTTTATTGATAAATATATTAATATATTTTATTCTTCTTAAAAATTCTAAGTGTGTCCTCTCCCCCATTTATAAAAGGACACCTCACCCCTCTCTTATTTTCACCACATTATGTCATCTAGCTCGACCAAACCCTACCAAAATCTCCTATAAAAATCCTTATCCATTTTATATAACTATTTTTCTTCCTAAAATACCAACCCTAATTCCCTTAATAATAGATACAAAGGAGATATATCTAACAGAAGGTAATCATCTTAATGAAGTTCTTTCATTTTACTTATTCTTTCACCACATTCAATTATGTACTAAAAATCATAGTATAATATCACCATTATATAAAATATACTTATATGTTATTATTTTTATGATATAATATTTATCCATCTACTTCTCCATCAAATGGGAAACAAAAAAATCTCTCGTGTGTATGGTGGACTACCGCCTCACAAACCGATGTCATTTTTTTCATCACGGACACACATGTATAGTAATAATGGTGGAAAAATGAATATATATGATACTTATGACATAATATTGATTCTTTAAATTTAATATATCCTTGAATTTCTTACCCTTTCACCATTAAGAAAATGATAATGTCATTCGTACTTATGTACGACCTACCGTCTCCATGAAGTGTGTGATTCATTTTCCATGTCCAAATTTCAATAATGATTCTAAAAATGTATATAATAAGTAAATATTATATTTATAACTTTAGTTAAATTTTTTATATGGTGTAACTATATGATATTCAAAAGAAATAGAACTTCCATGACAAAACATCCATAGTAAAATAAAGCAGTTAACACCCAAAACAATGGTAATAATGAAATATTATTAACGATCGGGTGGAAAGATGATAAAAGAATATCATATATGATATTATGAATATAAATATGGTTCTTTTATAAATTATTAAAATTTTTAAAACCATTATAAAATAGGTTAAATCGCATTCAATTAAAGTAAAGTGTGAGGTAAGGGATTTCATCTCAATTTACACTCCATTGAGGCATAATTATTATTATGCACTTATTCACTTTTACGTGGTGTATATACAACCCCTTTGATGTATTTAACATGAATAAATATTTATTCATGATGATTAATTTTTCAATTTAATTCTATTATTTCAAGGGTCTGTAATTTAAAATTTACCAAAGAGGTAAGAATCTATTTTACAATCTCACTTTCTTTTGGGATTACTTTTATTTTCACTGAAGGGATATTATTATGTATATTTCATAAGATCCAATAATTTTATTATCCAATATATATTTAAGGAGGTTCTAAATTTTATTCCAACTTTTCCTCTCTTTGGTACTTGAATCAAGCAAAGAAATTTTTAAAAGAAAAACAAATTTTATTTCTCTTTTAATCGAATATATTTTTATTTCATGTCCATGTATTTCAAAATTGTTTTACAAAAGTATTTTATTTACTCTAATGATTTATTAAGGAAATTTTAAGTTATCCTTAAATTTTTTAAAAAGGGTTTGATGGTAATATTTATAATTTTTTTCAAAAGGTAAATTTTCAACTTTCTTTGTAAAAAGTCAAATGAATGTTTTTTAACATATATAAAAATAACAGATTTCCCCGCTGTCATAACCATTTGATGAAATTTAGCTTCTTATACACATTTTAAATGGTTTTAAAAAGAAAAAACTTTTATGAAAGTTTATTTTAATATTTCACTTCAATTCCCTTTATTCTTCAAAAGGACGTGATTTTATTACAAAACCCATATTCATGATGAATCGATGACCGTCTCTTGTGACTTATTAATTTTTTGGTTATTAAATTTATATTAAAACATTAACTTTATTATGATCATTTTACATTACATTTCACTTAAATATCCATATTCATTGTCATGGATATGCTTATTTCTTAAACTGTATATCATTTCTATATATGGTGTTTTACTTTGAAAGTTATTTGATTGACTAAGGAATGTTCCGGTTATAGATATCCTCTTGATGCATCGACAAGTTTCATGAGACAAATCAATTATCCAAATTAAATGGGTTTTTGGTGTATACTTACCCATAGTTTTAAACTTTCCTTATGAAATGTATTGAAAGTATAGATATCATGATGTGTGAGAAAATTATGTCCAATATTAAGCATTTTATTGATTTATAATTCAGTTATTATTAGCCATGATATTTTAGATTTTATATTATTCATGGATGCATTTAATGCTCATGTTATTGATTAAATGAAATGTTTTTTCAGTTATTTACCTTGTCATATTGATTACGTCTTATCTAATCATGATAGATTTCATTATACATAAACCTTACTAAACATTTGAGCTCACTCTTATTTTTTTCCTTTCTCTAGGATATGAAGAAAATTTCTTTGAATGAGTTCAAGGATATTGAATGTTTTCCATTACTATGTTTTAGGTTTTATCCCCAATGTAAATTGGGTATCATATATGTATCTAGCTCTCCAAGACTATTGAATTGATCGGTCCTTTGGTATTTGAACTCTTGTATCTATTCCAATGTAATAAAGTATACACTGGATCTAGGTTATTAGATTCAGGGTTGTTACATAGATCACAAAATCCTGAGTTATATCTTCTCTCAAAAAGATTTGAATCTTTGTTAGAGGTGATGGGTGGAGTACATGAAATCCTTTGATTCTAATAATGATTACGCCCTTGGTAAGGGTAATTTAATTGTTTATGCCTTGAGTGGGAAACTTCCGACCCAGATTGTGAAAGAATAATCATAAGAGTGGAATTTTATGGCTCTCTTTGCTTGTATGCATTTGGGAGTTTAGGAAAATGAGACTGTGATTTTTTTTTTGGCAAGATTTCAGTTGACCTCCTCTCTTATCGAGATAATTCTTCAGGATCAGAAACTCAATGATGAATTTAATGTCATTATAGACTCTCTTTATATAAGGGATACCATCGACAAATGGTTGATTTCATATGAAGGTATTGTATGATTTCAAAACTGGTACGATGCACCTTTGACCATGAGAAATGTTGTGATGGTGGAATTCCATAATTCCTAGTGGGTAGTGCACTATATCACCATGAATATGTTCTATGAAATGTGGCAGTGATTATGGTTGATGGGTATGAGATTATACATTATTGATTATATTTCTCATTGTTATATCTGTTAGCGGGTCAAGGCCAAGAACTAGAAACCTTCGGGTTTACTTTATCCCCTTCCCATGTTGACTTCAAAGTGGAATGAGATTTCAATGGTCGTTATGGTTAGTTTAGAGAAGAATTTGATATGGTTAGTGATTGATCAGCAGGCCAAATCGGCTCACTTTATCCTCATTCATGATACAACCAAAGTTTTGGACTTGAGAATTCTATATGTGAAAGAGGTTATAAGATTTCATAAAGTTTCATCTACTATATTTTCTGATAAGGATCTCTATTTAACTTCCCATTTTTTTGAGAGTCCTCCAAGACTCAATGGTATCCCAAGCTAGTTTGAGCATGTAATATCATCTATATATGGATGGCTAGACTGAATGAGCTATAAATATCCTTAAATACATTCATCATTCTTGAATTCTAAACTTTGGTGAAGCTTGGGATAGACACTTGGGACTAATTGAGTTTGC
Organism: Viscum album; assembly: GCA_963277665.1. Taxonomy (NCBI): domain Eukaryota; kingdom Viridiplantae; phylum Streptophyta; class Magnoliopsida; order Santalales; family Viscaceae; genus Viscum; species Viscum album. The sequence goes on from OY728145.1 coordinate 694,889,347, forward strand.
CTATAACAACAGTTACCAATCATCCATCAAGATGGCACCCTTTGAGGCCTTGTATGGTATGCCATATAAATCTTTGTTTTGATAGTCATAGATTAGAAAAACTTCCTTGATTGGACCTAGTTTGGTCCAATATATGAAGACTAAGATTCAGTTGATTCTTTAGAGAATGGTGATGAAATGGATTTGATATAAATCCTATGATGATTGTCGTCAATGACCTTATTATTATTTCAATTGATGACCAAGTGTTTTTGATAGTTTCACCTTGATTGGGTCACTGGTGGCCTAGAAAATAAGGATAGTTAGCTCTGAAATATATGGAACGGTTTTAGGTTCTTGAGAAAATTGTCAAGTTGACTTATCATTTGGATTTTCTGCCTCATTTGATGTTGATTCATAACATGTTTCACATATCATATCTCAAAAAGTATATCTTTAGACCATATCATGTCTTGAGTTAGGAGGACCTTGATGTCGAACCTAATTTATCTATAATAGAGAATCCAGTTTGGATTTTTGATTCTTAGATGAAGATTGTTTGTGGAAAGAATATACCCTTAGTTTCAGTGCTTTGGAAGCATAGTTCTGATTCACATGAGTCATGGGAGTGTGAGGCACTGATGAGAGAGTAGTGGACTCATATATTTGACATGAAGTCTTCTTGATGGGATTTATAGGGGTATAAATAATTTTTGGATGGGATATTGTAACGTCCAATTACCAAATTTTGGGTACTTTTATCCCCTTATTTTGATCATCCTTTTTTTGGATCATGTTTCGGGTTGTTTTCAATCACTTTTTGAAATTTTTGGAAGTTTTTAGGGTTGTTCACTGTTATCACACAATTAGGGAAAACCATGCTAGTTGGACTAGGAAACTGCGTGTCTTGTCTTGAGGTTATGGAGGTGGTGAATAGTTAGAACAAAATATGTAGCCACCCCCTAAAACTATGTAGCTTGGGACAGTGTGGAAATCATGGTTGGCACACAATTTTCTAATCGTCTAACCAAACCATGCACCATTTTATAGTATCTCGGGAGGGAGTGCATGGTTAGCACATAGTTTTTCTAACTATGAGGTACTCTCTATAAGCCCAGTAAGGATAAATGGTTAGGCACATTGTTATCTCTAACCATCTATCCTAACCTAGTAAACCATGAAAGTGGGTTTTTAATCCCTCTAAAATTATAATTCAAATCCGGAATTCCCCATTATAAATTCTAGCCACCCCCTTATCAAAAATGTTCTAGCCCTTTGGATTTTGGAGGCTCTCTATAGAGTATTTTGTCTTCTTCAACCCCTTTCCTCTTAGTTCTCAGTTTTAGTGGATGTGATTAATCCATCTCTGATAAGTGTAATATACTTGATTTGGAATCCTCCTATCTTCTTTTATCACCTTATTTTAAAGTGATAGATCTACATGTTGTTGTTGTATATAAACCTTGATTTGATGGATTGCGATTCGAGGGGTTTCTCCTTGACCTTCTTCGTCTTCGACTCTCCATTATAAGTTCTCATTTTGATTGTTTGATTGACCATGTGATAAAAGATATGTAGTTTTGTAAGAATTTTTCCTACACTTGAAACCTTGATTTTCTTACTTGAATTAAAATTTATTTTCAATTGATTTCCCTAAATTGAGTAGATTTTATGTTTGAATTCAAAAGGCATGGATTTTTGAAACAAAACACTTTTTCAAAGGCTTTGATAAATTGATTGTATTTTTAGAAATATCGATTGAATTGTGAAATGATTTTATAAAATGATTTGATGTTTATTATTGAGAAAAATGTATTAAAATTAATTTTGAAAGGCATGAATTTGATGAAAACCTGTGATTTGGTTTTCAAAATTGAAATTGAGTTTTGAAACTTTAAATTGGTCATTTGAACTAATAATGATGAATTTAATTTAAATGAATTATTTTCCCATGATTGATTAATTAATTTAAAAGCACATGTGAGCCTAGGTAATTAGTGGGTGATTAGGATAACCATGCTAGGAATCTGACTCCCTAGAAATAGATTGAAGATGATAAATCTAACTAAACCAAGTTTGACATGTTTTCCCAAAGGATGTGTTAATTGATTTTATCCCAATGGCCTAAGTCTTAGGGATGTGTGCACACCTTGAGTTGTGATTGATTAACTGAGTAGTGCGAGGATCCTAGGGCCAAGAACTAACTAACACTATTGGAACTAGGTCTATCCTCACATATCTATACCCATTATTTATAGAAACCATGGGTATAGATTTTTTTCCCAAATCTATACCCACGTTTTGAAAAAACCATTGGTATAGGTTGATATATACCAATGGTTTTTCAAAAATTGTGGGTATAACCCCTTAAAAATCAGGCTTCCCTTGGGCTCCCCCTCCCCTCCTCATTAGAATCCCTAATCCTCACCCCACTTATGAGCCGTAGCGTCTCTGTCCCCTCCTTAGGTGACATTGCACCCATCGGCTGAGTGTTCTTCCTCCATTTCTGGAATTTTTTTGTTGTGATATTAGAGGTGTAAGTTTTCATTCCCTTCTTTTCTTTCTTCTCCCCTAACCTGAGTAATTACTGATTATCGTCTCCATTTTTCTCCCCTAATTCAATGATTTTGTTTATTCTGGTCTTATTCGATATTAGATTAGTGAGTTATGAATCTGTATTCTCTTTTATTGGCTGTTATTTTATTTTTTATTTATGCATGTGATTCTACTAGAGCATGTTGGAATCGGTTCTATCATTATGTTTTTAAATTTATAGTCTAATAGAGATCAAATATTGTCTATTAAATTCCTAAAAGTATTGTTTTAATTATAATTTATTTATTTTGAAAAATATCTTAGAGATTTTTGTGAATTAAACTTAAATTTGAGATTCTTTTGGTGGAATATTTTAGGGATTTAGATATTTTTAGTGTTTGGAATCATATTTAAGTAAACTATAGGGGTTAATGTTGGTTTTTATTATCCTAGAGTTATGGAATTTAATTACTGAAATTTAATTTTTTATATCATGAACCATGGTTAAATTATTTATTTGATTATTTTAACCCAAAAATAAATAATTATATGATGATGTACATGATTATACTATTATAAGTAAATATGAAATATTGATTTATCTATGAAGGTTGGTTCTTCAGGAATTCGCTATTATATTTATATTACTTGTCAATCATGTTTATTATAATTCATTATTATGATTTAGACATGAATGAATAATAAAATATTATTTCAAATAATTAAATATTTAGATTTCTAATGTTTAAGAATTTTAAAACATTTATTATGTAAAAATATTTATAGAATACTTTGGTAAATGTCATGAAATAATTATATAATTTATAATGGAAATATTTTTTGATCATATTCATTTTATGAAACATGGTTTCCATTGATAAAGTTTTATATAAGAATTTAGTTCTTTAAGAAAACTTTAATGGTATAAACCTTAGTTTCACATATTTTGATTAATTTTTGAGTATAAATTAGTTCTTTGTTAAGAATGATTCCTTAGTTCATTTATCATGTATTGAGTAGTTATCCATTTATTTCCACTACAAGTTAAATGAATAAAAACCCATCTAACCACACTTTACCTCAATTAATAGGTTTCATCAGTGGTGAATTAATGGATGGGTTTCATAAAATGGGATAGAATGGATTAATTATTTAGTCTTGATAGATCTTCCCCAAATTAAATACTTTTAAAATTGAAATATAACATCATGTAAAATCTATTTTTCTTATGTTTGAATAATATAAGTAATTTTAACCTTAAATAAAATCCTTCCATGACTAAATGTTATCCTTAATTATGTTTTCAAATGATAAGACCTCTATGGATAAGAAACACATTTTTATGTTAGTATTCCTTAGTTTTTATTTATTCCAATACAATAACTTTGTTTGGATTTCTATGAGTATTCCTTGTCTTTTTCTTATGATGTTTCTTGTTCTTTTTTTGGATGGATGGTAGTATTCTGTAATGGTCACTTACATCATGCATTGTATTTAATTAGGTTTTCTATTAGTGTTATTTAATTTTATTTATACTATACTTTTAATTTGTCTTTGAATTTGGATATAATTGTAATTATGGTTTACATTGTTGATTGGAACATAACTTTTTTCCCTGTAATAGAATGGATAAAAGTTGGATGTATCATACCGATCATGTTTCAACCGAGTTTCAAAAGAATTTGGAATTTTTTTAAAAAAGATCATTTAACAATGCTTCAGATGGAGAACGTATATATTGTCCATGTTATAATTATATTTTAAGACCATGGTTAAGTGGGAAAGAAGTTAGATACCATATAATAAAAGTTTTATTTCAAACAAACTATTATGTTTGATATCACAATGGAGAGATGAGACAAACTTTTACTATTCATGAATAGAAAGAAAGAAGTGGTATATAGATTTTGATATTTGATCAGCTTCCATTTGTGCATCATCACAAGAGATATAGTATACCATTGAAAAAAGGTAATTATATCAATACACATGAGGAAAATATTGAATATGATTATGTTAAGAGAGTAAAAAATTTAATGGATGATTCCAACACTCCTATATATTAGGAATGTACTAAAATGACAAGGTTTTAATTTTTAATGTGGTTATATCATGGAAAAATCATGTATGGAATTTCTAATACCATCATTGATTATATTCTTACCATTTTTAAGGACTTTCTTCCTAATGGTGAAGATATTATCTCAAATCATTATAAGGAATGGAAGTTAATTAACTAGCTCAAAATTTCTATTAATAAAATTGATGCTTGTCTGAAAGATTGCAGTTTATTTTGTGAGGAAACAACCGACCTTAATGATTGTAAATATTGTAGTACATATCAATGGAAGGAAAATATAGAGCACCATCTCATATGCCACATAAATTTATGTGGTACTTTCCATTTATTCTTAGGCTTCAAAATCTATTTATGTTGACAAAAATTTCATCCAATATGTGATGGAATGATGCTGAGATAATTAAAGGTAATAATGAGTTGGTTTATCCTACAAAAGGATTATCATGGAGGTAATTTGATGAAAAATATCCTGATTTTTCATTTGAGTTGCATAATGTCAGGTTGGGTCTATACTGTGATGGTTTTAATCTGTTTGGTCAGATGCTTACTGCTCACAACACGTTGCCAGTTTTTATCCACATTTATAATCTTCCTTCATTGATACGTATGAAAAAACCTTTCACTTTATTGATTATACTAATATATATACCTTCTGATACTGTAAATGATATAGATGTCTACTTGCAATCTTTAATAATAGATTTGAATCAACTTTGGGATATGGGTGTGCGCACATTCGATGTTTCTTCAAAAAAAATTCAGATGTGTGTTGCCCTTCTATAAACTATAAATAATTTCCCTACTTATGAAATGATGTATGGTTGGAGAAAAAATGGAAAAATATCATGTCCTATTTTTATGAATAATACATTATTGATAAGGCCTAAATATCATCGTAGTTTCAATTTTATAAGGCATCAATGATTCTTTCCAATGGATCATCAATATAGGAAGAATCGTTAGAGGTTTGATAATACTGTTGAAACTGAACAACCACCTCAACGTATGTTAGGAACTGATGTGATTAATGAATTTAAAGATTTTAATTTTTCATTATGTAAAGGTTATATGAAATCTAAAAATAGAAATAATGTTGACACTAAATCCACTTAAAATTGGAAAAATAGGAGTATTTTTTGAGTTTCTATATTGGTCTACCAATTTGTTACATAATTGTTTAGATGTAATTAACATTGAGAAAAAATATATGTGAAATGTTTCTTTCAATTCTTATAAATATCAAGGGGGAGAAAAGATGAATTCTGATCTTGTTGGTACTTGCTGGATTGGGGTATTTGACTAGAAATGCATTCTGTGTGTATCGGTGTAAACAAATGAAAAGTTCCTTGTACTTCTTATGTGATGAAACCTTTAGAGAAAAATAAATTTCTGGAAGTATTAGAGAATATCATGGTTCTTTATGGCTTTTCTAATAACATTTCTTAATGAGTCAACATAAGGGATTTGAAACTAAAATCCCTAAAAACTCATGATTATCACATCCTTCTTCATGAATTGATTCCAATAGCAATCCAATATTTTCTATCCAATAAAGTAAGTGTGAAAGTGATTCTCTTGTTCCAATTTTATATAAACCTTTTTTCTAAAATTTTATACAAGCCTTTCTTGATAAAAATACAGTAAGAGGTGCCATTAATTTTTTCTGAGTTGGAAAAAAAATTCCTCTATCATTTTTCACTTGCATACCGCATTTAATAGTTCATCTTCCAATTGAAATACTTCTCAGGGGACTCGTTGCTTTTTGGTGGATGTATCCTACTGAAATAAATATGTATACAATGAAATATTATGTATGAAATAAGAATCATCATGAAGGTTCCATTATGATAGGTTATCTGGCTCAAGAATATATGGATTTTTGTTCAATGTATTTGTCTAATGTGATCACAATACAGAATAGACCAATGAGAAATGAATATAATAAGTATGGGTAAATTGAGCCCTCATTTACATCTCTTCCCCAAATAGGAGTAATTTCTAGGTTATATACATTGGCTATATTGAGCCTTAAAGAGTGGGATATGGCACATCACACAGTCTTATTTAGCTGTGGTTTGTTCGATAACTATATCAAATAAGTAATTTGAATATTTATATTTTATCTCATACTATGTCATTTCACATATACCTTAAACTTTTATTATCATTTTGTGTAGGGAACATAAACAAATTATAAGTAGAGTTCATCGATCTTTGCCTTCAAGAAGGAGAGAGGATTTATATAACAAATAGTTTCATGCTTGGTTGAAATCAAAGGTATGACCATTACTTTAATTAACTTAAAATATAGATATTAATTTAATTGTATTATTTATATATATTTCAGTTATTCAGTTTACCTGTTGACTTTGTTTCTCAAGAATTAAGAGCGTTGTATTTTGGTCCCAATTCTTTGGTTCATGAATGAAAATCTTTAATAATTAATGGGTATAAATTTGTTACAGTTGATCGAGCAATGAAAATAAGAACACGGTATGATGGTGTTTTGTTAACTACTATAATGGATTGTTATGTTAGTGCATCAGATAGTATGACTCGATATAAAAATGTATCTTATTATGGACTTGTTGAGAAAATATTGTTATTGGATTACTACTCTCATGGTCAAGCCAGTGTGATAAAATGTAAATGGTTTGATTCAATGACATTACATGATACATTTATTGATGATTTTGGATTTAAATTTATTGACATGAGTCAATTCCTAGCTACCAATAAACTATACATTTTGGCATCATTGAAAAAACAAGTGTTTTATGTAAAAGATCATCGGAGACCTGATTACGGTTTCATTAATGAAGTAATCCCAAGACATATTTATCATGATGGTGGGGAAAAATTTACACCATTGATTCCCCCATTGGTGTTGACCAAAATATTTCATTTGATGACTCAAATTGTCTCATTGTGAGAGTTGATATTGAACCTGAAGTAGTGGTGGGTAATATATAGAAGCAACCATATACGTTAATAGTTCATTCATTTTACCTTGATGTGGGTTTCTCAAATTGGTATTACTATAATTACTTTAATATAGTTTCAGTTTGTAGTGATATTTTTGTTTATTATTTTTTGGTTTCATTTCATTTAATTTAATTTAATTCAATTGAGAAAACTGGGTTTAAATGGGTTTTTAAAAAATGTATAACTTGGTTTAAAATTATTTTTATTAAAACATGTTATGACTTTTTTTATGATTTCTTTGACGTCTAATTTGTATGCATGATTTTTTTTAAAAATCTAAAAATTTTACATTTAATTCTTATACATGTTATGAAAAATACTGAAGAAGTTTGAAGGAAGTGATTATTTGATATTGAATGATAGATGCACGAGCATGGGTTTCCTCCTATGGTTCCCTTAGTGAGTATAATAATTATAATATTTTTATTATGCATTGCATATAATATCGTGTTCTTATTCTTTATCAAAAAAAATTAGGGGCATTCAATTGAACCGGCGTTGACTCATGATCAACCTACTAGCATGGGTCCAAGTGGGGGTGCTCCTAGATCTAGATGGAGCACCTTCCATACCTATTCCCACCAGCGAAAACCCCATCTACCACACCTTTCTATCCTCCACTTGATCCTCTAAGGATTTTCCCACCCATGCCTCCATCATTATCTTATTTAGACTCTTCTTCTCATACCATGTTTACACCACCTCCAAGGATGTTCCCACCTTCACCATATCCATATCCTTTGATGTATCCCCAACCCTACTACCCATATCCCTCCATGTCTACACTACCTCCATTTCCTAATATCCATCTAAGATCTGATGATAATGTTCCTTCTACTTCCACTTCAGTGCATGTAGATCACCCAAAGAATGCATTGGAATAGGAATATCCTTAAAAGGATACTAATTTAGGACAACCTACAGATTCATCAGAGCCTAATGACCATTCCGCATCAGGATTTTTTATTATAAGTGTGTCAAATTATATCACATTATTTTTGTCATATTGTACTGTGACTTAATTATTCTTTTTTCCTTTAATCTTATTTAATGGGATCTTCTAGTAGGTGACATGGGCACACCTGTATGCATGAAGCATGGAATCGCCAAAAAAATAATGGTGGATTACAATGAAGACAATTAGATGATAGGTAAAAATTCCAGGAAATGTATAAATTTCACGGGAACTTTATCCAAGTACAACGATATCATTATGGTACAACCAGACTCATGGAGGTAAATTGGTTATGACATCAAGGAGAAAGCATGGGCAGAGATATGGTTAATAAATTTTGTTAAATTTATATCTATATTATTGTTTTATTTATATGAATTAACATGTTCATTGCAGCATCAGTTTAACTTTCCTAATGATGAATCTGTTATGGTTGCAAGGTTGATGGATCTCAGGGAGTTTTGAAAATCATATAATCACAAGTTATATGTTGGTTGGAATAGTATAGTTGGTTTTGATTTAGAGGATGTGCTAATATTCCCCAACTATCCAACAACACAATATTAAGAAATGATCGCATATTGGAAGAGTGGTGAGTTTAAGGTATTCCAATATTTAATGGTTTGCATATAAAATTTAATTCTTATTAATTGTATTGATTTTTTTTAGGATGCGTCGGGAAAAATCAAAAAGAACAAAGATTCTATGATGTATTTGTACACTTTGGGGCACACTATAATGTCTAGTCATGAGAAGCATCAAGTACTTTAATATAAATAGAAATAATATCTATATTTATATTATTAGTCATATTTTCATGCTGAAATTTAAGTTTTATTGTCATTAATCCCTTTAATATAAGTCTGGAAATACCCCTTTTCAAATGGCCTAATGGACTAATGGATAATGTCTTAATGGAAAATTGGCCTAATTCCCTAATGTCCTAATGACCTAATGGCCTAATGGAATAATGACTAATTATCCTAATGGCCCAATGGACAATTAGCCTAATGGCCTAATGGACAAATTGGCCAATTAGCCTAATGGCCTAATGGCCTAATGGCCCAATGGCCTAATATCCAATTGACCTAACGGCCAATTGGACAATCGGTCTAATGGAATAATGGCCTAATGACCTAATAGCCTAATTTCCAATTAGCCTAACGTACTAACGACTAGTTAGCTTAATGGATTAACAGCCAATTGGCCTAATGGACTAATGGTGTAATGGTCAATTGGACTAATGGAAAATCGGTCAGTTGGCCTAATGGCTTAATAGCATAATATCTAGTTGGCATAATGGCCTAACAGTCAATTGGTATAATGGCCTAATGGTCAATTGGCCCAATGTCCTAATGGCCTAATTGGCTAATTGGCCTAATGACCTAATCTCCTAATGGTCTAATGGCTAATTGGCCAATTGGCCTAATGGCCTAATGGTCAATTGGACTAATGGTCTAATGGCCAATTGGTCTAATGGCCTAATTGACTAATGGCCAATTATAATAATGGCCTAATGTCTTAATGGCCAATTTTTTTAATTGTCCAGTTGACCTAATGGCCAAATGGTCGAATTGCCAATTAGCCAAATGGCATAATAGCCAATTAGTCTAATTGGCCAATTGGTCTAATGGTCTAATGGCCAATTGTCCTAATGGCCTAATGAACAATTAGACTAATGGCCTAATTTCTAATTAGCCTAATGGCCTACTATACAAGTGGCCTAATGGCCTAATGGACAATTGACCAAATGGTTTAATGGGCCAATTGGCCTAATTTTCTAATGTCCTGATAGCCTAATAGCCTAATTCGCCTAATTGACCTAATTTTCCTAATTTTTATAAATGACCTAATTTATCTAATTGACCTAAATGGCCTAAATGGAATAAATGGACTAATTAGCCTAAATGGCCTAATTGGCCTAAATGGACTAATTGGCTTAAATGACCTAATTCGCCTAAATGGCTTAATTAGTCTAAATGGCCTAAATTGTTCTGAATTGGACTAAATTGGCCTAAAGAACCTAATTAGCCTAAATTGGCCAAATAAATGGCCTAATTGACCTAAATTGACCTAAATGGTCTAATTGGTCTAAATTGGCCAAATAAATGGCCTAATTGACCTAAATTGTCTGAAATGACCGAAATTGGCTGAAATTGGCCGAAATTGACCTAAATGTTCTAATTGGCATTATTGACCTAAATGGAAAAATAAATGGCCTAATTGACCTAATTTTTCTAATTGTCCTAAATGACCTAATTCGCCTAAATGTCTTAATTGGTCTAAATGGCCTAAATTGATCTAAATTGGCCTGAATTGGCCTGAATTGACCTAAAGAGCCTAATTAGCCTAAATTGGCCAAATAAATTGCCTAATTGACCTAAATTAACCTAAATGGCCTAATTGGTCTAAATTGGCCAAATAAATGGCCTAATTGACCTAAATTTCCCGAAATGACCGAAATTGGCCGAAATTGGCCTAAATGTTGTAATTGTCATTATTGACCTAAATTGGCCAAATAAATGGCCTAATTGACCTAATTTATCTAATTGACCTAAATGACCTAAATTTAATAAATGGATTAATTGGAATAAATTTCCTAATTGACCTAAATGACCTAATTCACCTAAATGGATTAATTGGTCTAAATGGCCTAAATTAGTCTGAATTGGCCTGAATTGGCCTAAAGAGCCTAATTGGCCTAAATTGGCCAAATAAATGGCCTAATTGACCTAAATTAACCTAAATGGCCTAATTGGTCTAAATTGGCTAAATAAATGGCCTAATTGACCTAAATTGTCCAAAATTGACCGAAATTGGCCGAAATTGGCCTAAATGGCATTATTGACCTAAATGGCCTAAATGACCTAATTGGACTATATAGCCTAAATGGCCAAATTGGCCTAATTGGCCTAATTGGCCTAATTGTTCTAAATGGCCTAATTGGCCTAATTGGACTAAATGTCCTAATTAGACTAATTGGACTAATTAACCTAAATGATCCAATTAGCCTAATTGGCCTAAATGGACTAAATGGACTAAATGGTATAATTGTTTAAATGGACAATTGGCCAATTTACCAAACAAACTAACCTAAAAATGAACATAATGACCAAATAATCAAAATTACCAAGTGTCCAAATAACCAAATAACATAATGAAAATAGAATTGGACCAAAATGAGCATACAAGAGTTTAACACCCTAGAATGATAAAGGGTTAAATAACTAAATGATATGACTCATGTCAATAAGGTGCACCTTCCTTTTTGGGATCCTACTTGATTAGAAATCCGGAATTTAGTATGCTTGTCCTAGAGTAGTGATCAGGATGGATGACCTTTTAGGAAGTTTCACAGGGTATGTGTGAGTGAGGACAAAGCACACTGGAAAGGACATGTGTTGGCCTGTGAGGACAGTCATTAGTCAGATGACTCATTAGGGCACATGGGTGGGCCCTAGGGTGGGGACCACATTTCTGTGGGGGAACTGGTGGTACCTGGTGGGCCAAGACTCGATGGCCATATTAAGGCGGGGTGTTTGTGCTATCATCGGGACCCAATTGTTACATTTGGTATCAGATGAGGAACCCAGCCTTAAGTGCAGTGCACTTCCTAGGTTGAGATGTAGGTCCCACAACGAGTATGTTGTGCTCTAAAGGGGGGTGAATGTAACACCCCAGAATGATAAAGGGTTAAATGATTAAATGATATGACTCATGTCAATAAGGTGCACCTTCCTTTTTGAGAGATTACCTAATTAGAACTCCACAGTTAAGCATACTTGGCATGGAGTAGTGATCAGGATGGGTGACCTTTTGGGAAGTTTCCCAAGGTGTGTGTGAGCGAGGAAAAAGCACGCTAGAAAATACATGCATTGGCCTATGGGGATATTCATTAGTTAGATGACCCGTTCGGGCATGTGGGTGGACCCCAGGGTGCGGACCACATGTTTGTAGGGAAACTGGTGGTACCTGGCAGGCCAGGACCCAATGGCCATGTTAAGGTGGGGTGTCTGTGTTGTCACTATGACCCAGTTGTTATAAAGAAGAATCCATGTCATACTCATGTTTAGCATGATAATTAGTATGTATTTTTTATGTTATTCCACTAGAATTAAATTTCTAATTAAATGTACATTTAGATGCTTCTTCGATTTATGGATTTCTTCAAAAACTATAATTTTAATTCATTATAGGTTTATTATTTTCATATTATTCAATAATTTAATATTCTACTAATCAATTTCATTGTAGAAAGTGGTATTTGGCATCGAAGGTCGTGTTCCTGGAGCAAAAATTATTTTGCTTGAGTGGGAAGAAAAAGGATGGAAGTTTAGTAAATGCACAAACATAAGAAAATATTATAAGTTTTTTATTGATATTTCAAATATTTATACATAATTTATAATTAAATATCTTATTTATATTTTCAAAAGTGTGACCTAGAGTCCCTTAATGAGAAAGAATATGACAACTTCGATCCAAATGATCATTTGAGTCAGGTATTAGGTGAGGAGAACTAGGGGAGAGTCTGATGTCGATCTGGGAAAAATATCATCCCCACTAGGTATTGACCCTCATTGAGCACCTCTCAAACCTCTCAAAACAATGAGCTATAAAACGCTCATACAGAAGCAGTTGAGGCCAGAAAATAGCTTTATAGGAGCATGAAAGAAGTAAATTGATCACCAAAAACTTCCTGAAAGTTATGCCAGTTATAAGTCAATCACTTCCATCAGAGGATTATACTACTTTTGATTCATGTATGGAATCAGTGCTCTCTTTATATGATGCCTCGAGTGATGTTAATGAGGTTCCTATTGGTATTCGAGCTGATGGTGGTGGCGGCGGTGGTGGTGGTGGTGGTGGTGGTGGTGGTGGTGGTGGTGGTGGTGGTGGTGGTGGTGGTGGTGCTCCAGATGATGTTGTTGGTGATGAGGATTTTGTTGATGGTGATGAGGATGAGGATGTTGGTTATGGGGAAGATATTAATCCCCTTCATTTTTGACTTAGCAGTAAAGAGACATGTGAATGTTGTTTAATAAGTTGAATTGATTGGTTGTATGGATGTATATGTATGTTATAATATTATAAATGGTTTGAAAATTATTACAAGAATTTGGTTGAATACTAAATATACAATATATTTATTACATTAAATGTGTACTATGGTTTTTATTTTATTTACAGGTTTAAGATGGGTTGAAAGGGCTGCTACTGCTAAACGGGGACAGGTAGTTATACCCACGGTTCAATGAACCATGGGTATATGATTTATACTAGGAAAATATATACTCATGGTTCTCCTAACCATGGGTATATATATATAACCACATTTTAACCAAAACCGTGGGTATGATAAAATCTCATAGGTTATACCCATGGTTTCTATAGAAACTATGGGTATAGCTCTATACTAATGACTCCATCAACCATGATTCATAAAATTGTGGGTATATCATATACCCATGGTTTTATGGACTATACCCATAGTTCTAAACCGTGGGTATAGGATATGTTTCCAATAGTGTAACCTATGGACATATGACCATAGTGATTTTTTTTATTTGACTATTACATGCCAGTGTTTATTGAACTATTTTATTCATTACCCTTCTATTTATTTTAAAATGTTCATTAAATACAGTTTTGATATATTTTACATCTTTTTTTTTTGAAATTTGACTTAACTAAAAATATGAATAAATGATTTTTCATGTTTTACCTTTGTTTAAATTGAATCATTAATGGTTTATTTGTTATGGAACTTCTTGTGGAATGTTTGGTGGAATCCTATTGGGTTATTTTTCTCACACCCTACCTTTGCCTTAAAACATTTGTAAATTATTCTATACCAGGTCCAAGAAAAGGTAAATCAACACTTGGAGGTGTTAGGTGTGCTTGATTCATGAGAAATTGGGTGATGGCAGTGACTGATAGAGATGTGATCCACTTATTGCATGGAGATTTTGGATTTCATTGGTATTGATGGTTATTGAGTTGTTCTTTTAGATGATGTACCATCATGATCTTTATCTATTTGCTTATATTACTTTCTCCTTGAGGAGTGTTTGGCATATTGATTATTTACTATTCTATATTTCATTTCTCCTTATTGATTGTTTGTTCATGGGGTGAAATCATTCCCTCGGATATTTTGATAATTCCCAAGTGTAAGTTGTCAGCCCATGGGGATCGGGAGCACCCTTCGAGTCATGTCAGTACCAACTAGGGCACCAGTGTACCAGGGTATTTGGGTTGGTTCTTGATAGTTTCCAGCAATGTAATTAGGTTTTTAATGTTGAAATTAATTATTTTAATATAATTTAATCCATTTATTTATTGGGAGACTACACACCATGTACTAACTATCTATACATTGTGTTCCTCGATTTTCGTGTATCCGAGATAAATGATCGGGGCTTCAGTGTGTACCTCAGACAGATTACATGGTGTGCACTAACGAGAAACATATCATGTGGTCTAGTTTTCGTGTTCCTAGGATAAATGTTTGTAGCTTCAGCATGTAACTTAGCTAAATTACACAACATGTAGTAACGAGTTGCATGCCATGTGGTCTACTTTCCATGTGTCTGCATAACCTGCTGATTGGCTCGGCATGTTCTTCAAACATGAGGATTAATGATTTACATGGTGTGTACACTAGCTACACATCATGGTTTTCATTAATGTTTCAGGGTATCAGTCTCACAAGGTGTAGAACTGTGTATTTGACTACATGGTTAGGGAGAATTTTTCTATTATACCATGTAGACTACATGACTTGTATACCAACTACACAATGTATAGTCTGAAAATTTGTGGGATAGGTTGTCTCAGTCAACTTGTGGTGTACAATAAATTCACCACATGTAATAACTACTCATAATGTTGTGTATCCCACGAAAGATCTAGGTCTAGTGAATTTTGGTATACAACGTGCATGTCGGCTATACACCATATAACCCAATCTACCAGCCAAAAAATTTTGTGCCTCCTGATGGAATCTTCGGTCATTCTTTATCTATTCTTGGGACTTAAGAAAATATGAATCTTGAATGAAGAATATTAAAATATCAAAATCGTGTTAATTAAACTTTAGATTAAAGAACAAATAATTTGTAAATGAAAACTAACCACAATTTTATATATATGATCAATAATCAAATAAATAATTATAAATTTAAATATGACCTTTGATGCAACTTTAAGGCTTCAGACGTAGTGAAAGCAGCTTTGGGGTGAATAGCCATTAAGGTTTTTATTGGATTTGATGGATCATTCATCAATTGTGCAAAATGTAAATGGCATGACCAATGAAATTTTTCCATCAAATATTGACATAGAAAGTCTAGAACCATGAGAGGATATTTTGCACTTTAAATTTATAATTAATTTAAATTATATCATAATAAATATTACCTAGTTTTGGGATCATTCTTTGATAAAGATTTTGATTGTCTAAAACCATTTTCAGATTACCATTGTTGCATAGGGAGGACCCGAAGTAGATCTCATCTAGTGGTGATTCACATGTAGTCCTTTGATCTATAAAAAAACTGATATAATATTGGGTGCTAACATGGTAGGTTGATCATCTTGTGTTATTCATCTTGATCACTTCAAGTTTATTTAGGCTTAAAGGATTCTCTCTCGTTCTTGAGAGGATGAGAGAAGGAGGAATCTAGAGAGAAATACATTGTGAACAATGATTCTCATTTCTCAATTAACCCTACAAAATATACATAGCCATCTATTTATAGAGTTAGGATTAAGGTTAAAAATATTATTTAATTGCACAATTATCATTAAATATATAATAAACATTATCTGACCTCGTGCCATATAATAATATTATTATTATTATTTCATGGTGTGGGCCAAATAGGGCAGCAATAAATATCATTTTACCATCTTGTAAATTAATATTTATCATCAGATATTGTCTTGGTCCACTCATCCTTTTTAGCATTTATTGAATACTTAAATAAATATTTAATTAAATATTTTATTCATAAATAAATATTATATTTAAAGACTGGAAAATAGATATTTATTAAATATTCAATCACTAAAATAAATATTCTATTCACATTCTGGTGAGTAAATATTTATTAAATATTCACATAATTCAATAAATTATTTATTAATGAATAAATAATTATTTATTACCTTTTGAATATTTGCGATTAATAAATCCTAAATAGAATCATTATTCATTCTTGAGAATAATATTTATTCCAAAAATTAAATTCAAATAGAATTTAATTGAGATCAATGAAAACACTTAGTATGTGGCCTTCTAGGTTTTTTTCTTGTTGACATTAGGTGAACTTGCATAAAGTCCAAGATTATTGTCTAACAACAAGTCAAAACACCCAAGAGAAAGAAGTTAACATCGCAACGTCAACAATAACACATGAAAGCTTATTGTGTAATATAATATTTTTGTCACAATATCTCATCAAGTAGGTTGCACACTTGTGTCATCAACCTATATATGTGATGCGTCTTTCTTTGACTATCTAAAATAAACTCATCGTTACACCATGACCATGGAATTTAATGTGATGATTCCATTTTAATCAAAGGGAAAAGATATCAACTTCCATTAATATTGAAGAGACAAATCCTTCCTCGACTCATTACTCACTACCAGAAACCAGGGATATACCCACAGACCTATACAAATGGTTTTAAAAACTATTGGTATATGTAATTTATACATAATTTATACCAATGGTTTTGTGAAACCATTAGTATAAGAACCTTAAACATACCCTATACTAATGGTTTTTTTAAAACCATTGGCATAGGTGAAGTATATATGAATGGTTCAAAGAAACTATTGGAATATATTATAATAGACCAAGGATATACCAACAGTTCATGGAAACAATTAGAATATTTACTCAAATACAGGCTATACCAATAGTTTCGATAAATTTTTGGTATAGATTCTATTATACCAACAGCTTTCAAAAACCATTGGTATATCCCTCCGCACAAATACTAGCTCACTCCCTCCTCCTCCTTCCATTTGACTCTCATCTAAAACCCTATGAGTGGCATTCCATTTTATTCCCCATCCATGACGATCTATCCCATGTTTGTGTTTTCATTCAGTTGTTCTTCAACATCAACTTCATGAGTTCCAAATCGGTCATATCTTTTGACAAAACCCATTTTCCTTTTTTCTATCTATAAAACACTAACCATGATTTTTTACCAAATTCATTGAATGAGGGTTAGTTTTGATTATATTTTCTAATGTATTTCATAATCAATCTGATTGTTAGTGATGTAATTTTTTTTAATTTATTTAATCCCTAATTCTATATAAACTATTATTTCCCCCCATTCACTTACATGAGATTTGATTTTTGGTTTCTTTAAGAAAAACATTGAGCTAGAAATTTATTAGTACTGGAACTCATGGATCGTGGTGGAAGCCATGGTACTTGTTTTTATGGGTTTCTAAAAATGGGTCTCTAGGAGTTCTTGTATAAAATAGGGAGGTTTAAATTATATGAAATCAATTATCAAAACTTTAATTCAAACATATAAATTTCATGTTTATTATATGTATTTATTATTTTGGTACACATTATAATAAATCATACTCAAGGTGAGACATTAGATAAGTAAGGTTTTATTTTACCTTTCGACCCTACTAAGAGATGTCACTTTATTATATAGGCTTGCAAATATTATGCTCCACTACTATATTTTCTTGGAGTATTGTTGGATGTGTGTTATAAATTCATTAATATAATATCTTACTTTGAATGTGACACACATCAGATATATATATATATATATATATATAATTTTTATATATTGTATATTAGTGTTTTTATAGATAAAAATTTGATTCATGAATTAATGTATGTAAAGATAAGAAATTGAGTTCATTTATGAGATAAATATATTAAAATTATGAGAATAATTTAATAAAAATAGTCAATAGAATATTAAGTGTGAAATAACTTTTAATGTTTTCTGACATCATGAACTCAATTATTATAATGGATGGGTCAAGAAAATATTAAGCATTGATGATATGTCCTATGTAAAGAATTTTGGATAAAGATTATTCATAGTGATAATTGGGTTAAAACTTCACCTATTCCACTTTCCATTATTGATAGAATATATAACACATTTCCACCATACTAGTTAAAGATTTGGATCTCATGTAAGAAAGGGGAGGGGAAAAATATGATTTTCAAATGTTTCATAAAAATTAATTTTTTTCTAAAGTATGACTATTAGTTCTCAAAATATGATCTTTTAATCTCAAAATTTACATGTATATATTCTTCCAAGAAAAATTAAAAACCTTTATTATCAATGAAAATTAATTCTTCTCTGAACCATAAAGGAAGAAACACTATGACAGTAGAAAAATAAAATTCAAAGTCTACATTTTCAACAATAAAAAATCACTCCTTCCCATATTCAAAAGATTTTAATTCAATAAACGTAATCACTTTCATCCTATATAAAAATAATTTCAAAATAAATATCATTTTTGAAGCATTCAATTTCATCGTTTTTTTCATGTAACTCAAATTTTTCAAAATTTTTCATATTTTCAAAGTCATTTCCCTATTAATTATTTAAATTTTATTCCAAAGGAAATGTTTCAAATTTTAATTAGTTGAAATAATTTATTTCATCAACCATATCATATGTCTCACAAATTTTTTTAGTGAAATATCAAGTTCTACATGTTCAATTTAAATTTCAATTTGATAATTGTCATTTTTATTAGTGAAAACACATGCATATTTTGATTCAAATCAATTCAATTCATCTTCTAATGAAACATCAATGTTAAGAAGAAGAAAAAGGATTTGATTAATGTTCAATGTATCCTTCTCTATTTTCCTCTTTATTATTCTACAAAAAATCATTTGAAATTATTTCCATAAGATGGTTCTCATCACTTCCATTTTGATTTTTTAATGAAATAAATATGTAGTATTGAGTTCATCCTATATATGATTTTCCAAAAGAGTGTTTCCCTTTTAATAATATTTTTCAAAATATTTATCATATTATGTGTCCCATAAAATCTCATTTTTAGTAAAAAATTCATGTTAAGTAGAATATTTTAGTCTCGAAGAAACTTCATAATCATCTAAATTATACTCATGATATAACTATAATGTATTGTGGATTGATTGAATAAACTTATCCTTTTTCACTTTAAAATATTTCATTTCATTCTCATTTATGTAACGCAACAATGGTGCTGAAATTTTATAGTTAAAATAAGATAAATGATTATAAAATTCATGTTTAAAAAGATTTAATAATGAAAGATGTAAATTTTATTCAAAACCCTTCTAAGTATCAGTATGAAATTATATCTTGAGCAGTGAATTTGGGATAAAGTCAATAAGTTGAGGCAATGGATAAGGTTTTATATATTATTCAACTTCTAGTGAACTCTCTTCTTCATATATCTAAGAAGTTTCTTTAACTAATGATTAAATGAGAGTTGGTTCCTATGCATTTTTTACATTAAACTGTGGAAATCACTTATATATTTTACTATGTTCATTGACTAATGGATCAATGATTTGAACCTTCAATATTTCATCATTAAATCCCATGAATTCTCTCAAAATATTCTCCTTGCAACCTGAATAAAAGAGACTTCTAGTGTTCATAGGAAAAATTACAACTGATTATTACAAATGGAACTCTTCTTCCTTGTCATAATCCCAAACCATTTTCAAATTCAGGGGAAAACAATAAAAAAAGCATCTGATTCAAAAAAATCACTGAAAAAATGATGAAACACTCTCAAATATTTATTAGTGCAAGTAGGACCAATGATTGATTAAATTTAACACCAAAATAAAGTCACCAAGTGGTAATATCTATACAATATAATAAACTGCTTATTTAAAAGCAATGAAATCTTATTTGAAATACCAATTAATTGGTAGCTCGGTCTACATGGTAGTAACTCCCAGTGATCTTCAGTATGATTCAATTATAATTCCAGCATATTTTTTGTACCTCCTAACTGAAAATGCTTCACCCAAGTGATTTAATGTCATCTCTAACTCAGGAAAATTTGGATGTGTTTCTATTCCTTGTTCACTTCACTCAAACTCTTATGTTTCGATACATTTCAGGTTGAATATTTATAAAGATACACTTCTACTGCGGATGAAGTCTATATTTCTAGGAAATTGTCACAGACATATCTCTTTGGATGACTTGATCATGCAATATGATCTTCATGCCTTTGAGCAATATACTCAAACTATTATGGATCCTAGAATAAAATATCTAGGCAATTGATTTAACATATCATGTGCATCAAAATCAAGCACCACAACCATAATAATAAAAAGAATCAATATCCCAATACCTGAATTCACCTATCTTCTTTTAATCTTATGTTAACCCCTCTCCACTTAAACTTATTCATACCCAACTCTAAAATTCTAGAATTAATATTATGTATCATGGTCCCTTTAAATTTTATTCTTATGTAAAAATATATAGATCCAATATACTTTTATGTCGACAGGTAGAGAATACTACACACCTTTGGAATTCTTCCATTTATTTTTACATGCCTTGGAAAATTCATACTTTAATCTTATATTAACAGAGGATATATTAAAAATTAAGGCCTTTCCTAGAATATATTGTATCGTTGATTACTCATAAAATAGAATCCAATAAGAAATTCATTATATAGCATGAACATTTCTTTCGATTTAATCTCACACAACCAATTTAAAAATGTATCATCCCAATCTAGGCAATCCCTATCCACTATATCCAAGACAACATCTTTATCTTGAGGTTATAGTAACTAATGTGGATATTATTAAATTTTTCGCTAGCCTGACCCACACAAACTATCCACAAATTCAATAATATCAATAATGAAATCATAAAATCTTGACTTTTATCTATATAATTCACACTCCCCTCTATTAGAATCTAAGTTTACTCTTTAAGGTTCAAATCATGTTTCATCAATATGAATCATTCTTAGTAATATGTTGACTACCAAATCCTTTTGCAATGACCTCTATAATGACTACATGGATAGAAGATCCTTAGTAAGACTTAGTATATATTACTCCAATAAATGCATACATGCTCATATCCCTAAATTCATTCTATCTCTCATATTCCAATTTTTCATGTCCTGGAATTCATGTAGGTAAAATATCTAAGCCCGCCTCCACATGACTAGAGGATAACAACCAGTATTGAGGTATCTACATGATTTTGGAAGGCATCACCTCTAAAAACAACCTATAACTAACTATCACACATCAAAATCCACCATAACATGCATGGATCATGAACTAAAAATAAAAAAATGCATATATATAATAGAATCCTCTATAATACGATGTGAAATGATATAAATGAATCGCCAAATACAACAACACATCCTAAACAGATGTGATCTCAAACACCGATTACATGTGGGTGTCTATCATAAGGAGATATCTAATCTTCCAATTATCCAAATTATCCATCCATCTCTATGATCCATAATTATAAATTATCCACATTTCTCAATTTGAATCAACACAATTTGTACAGTGCACAAGTTTTCATGTAGTGGAGAGAAAAATAATACTCAATACAGTCATCCCAAGTAGTAAGCCAGCCTAATAAATATATACTCCCTATGTGTGTCAATACAGACTCTCACAATGATGCTTGATGACTGAATGTGATTACATATATGTTTTGTTTATTATAACTAGTTCAATATATTAATTTTTTTCTTGAATTTTCTATATTGGGTGGTACTTGTTTAGGGTGTGGGTGTGTGATGGTTTTGGGAAAGCATGGAAGGTGTCGTTGGCTATCTTGGGAGGTGTCGCTGGCTGAAAATGTTAAGAGAGGTTATACTAATGGTTTTACAAATGGTTGGTATAAACTTATAAAAAAATCAGGTTCTATACCAACAGTTTTATTGACTGCTGGTATAAGGTACATCCATTCATCCTATACCCATGGTTGTAGTAATTTGTTGGTATAGGGTAAACCAACAGTTATAATAAACTGTTGGTATAGGGGAAATCTAGACAACCTCTACCAACGGTTTTATTCAAACCATTGGTATAGGTCTATACCCATGCCAAATAAGTCGATGGTTTAAGGAACCGTTGGTATATATTATACCAACGGTTCCAAGGGTTATACCAATGGTTTAAAACCATTGGTATAGGGTGAATTTCCAGTAGTGAGTTAATAACACGTCATTCATGACACACCCAACATACCTTACTTCCTGTGAACATGTGATGTCACGATTTTGGTCAATACATCAAAGTATGTGATTCATGAAAAGTATTAATAATAATATTAAAGTCTAAGAATCATTACACATGCTCGTAGATAGGAATATTCAATGACACATAAACATACAAAATTCCTATAGACGGGTCTATTCTCATAATCCCCTGTCTTGAAGATTACTAAGTGTGGACTTCATAATAAGAAGTCTCATAAGCTTACGGGTACTCATACGTGATAGAAAACGTTCTATATGTATCTTTATAGCATGTTATCTGACCATAGAACCGTATTTAAAGATATCATCATGCCATTTCAAGGTTCTCACCATAGCGGGAAACTACTATAATCTTATCAATGTAACAAATAATCTAGAAAATTATTATATTAAAGTCATGTGAAATAATGAATAATATGTAATAAAAAGTTTTATTAATATTCAAAAATTTAAATATAAATGTAATCCAAAGTACAAACAGTTGGTTCTAGAACACCAACTCTAACAAAAAAAAGGATTTTAAAAAGGTTTTCCAACCAAAATTATAAAAAAAAATTAAGGACACAAGGGTTCGTGAACCACTAAGTACCTGGTGTCCTACCACTGGCCACCCAGAGGGATTTTCCCTTACCTTTTCAACTTCATCAGGCACCTAGTGCTCCTCAATAGGTTTCTAGTGGCCTCAGTTACTCCTTAGAAGCATGTCCACCTTCTCCCTTCTTCAAAAAGACCAACTTCAACTCCCAGTTTTCCATTTTTTAGGTTAAAATACACGTCAAACCTATTTCATAACCCAGAAATTTAAAAAGTAACTTACCTTGTATTATGGGGTCCTTACACATATGTGATTTCATAAATTTAGAGTTAAAAAATAAATTATGTGATGATAAAAGTATGGATGTATATCACCCCAAAAATATTTATCTTATAGTGCTTGTAGTCATGTAGACCAGATATAATAAGATGTTGATTGAAACTTGCAATTTATTTTACATTACCATCATTCGTTTTAGCTCCAACAATTTAATGTCTCAATGGGAATAAGTTATTATCTATATCACATGTTAATGCTTCCAATAACATAACTTTATAAGGATAACTAAGGCAACACTTATCCACATGTTGTAAGTTAATTTCATTTATTTTAGGATCTTTAAATTTTGGGCTTATCACATAGATAAGTAAAATTCAAAAGAAGATAAGACATAGCTTGATCCATTGGATCTTTTGTATTTGAATCTCCTTGACTTTCTCTCACTTAAAAGGATTTCTATCATTTTTATACTTTCTCTTCTGTAACAAAATTGATGGAACATACTAGAATTTTATTGAGACATAATTGTCAAGGACATGACCCTTTAAATAGGGATAAAATGGTTTTCATGGGTGGTTATTTAATTAACTGTCAAAGTCCATCAATTTGATAGTTTTATCCCTCATTATCCCATTATAATAATATTAAACAAATATGACGTGAGTTATTCCAACATTATCCCAATTAACTCATGTGATATTATTTTATGATGTTTAATATTGAATCGATCATTATGTGCATTTATATATATTCTATCATGTATACAAAATTCATCATAAGAAAAGATAATGTCCACATGAGTCATGGCAGTCATATATTCTCTATTAATATACTCTCTTCCATGTAATACAATATGGACATTTTCCCTATCATAATTAAAATAGAATATATATAATTGTCCCAACAATAATGTATTTATTTAAGATTATGATTGTTATCATTATTCAATTCAGTCGTGTATGCTTATTAAAAAAACAGGCAACATGATCGAAACAATTTTAAGTCCAAGTGTCAACTATAATAATCATAATAGTCAATACATGCAATGAAACTTACTCAGTGAGAATGCCCATACTTTCAACATGTCCAATAAATGTCTTGGGTAGCAACCCTTTTGTCAAAGGGTCAGCAATCAAAAGATTCGTGCTAATATGTTCAATTGACACCTTATGTTTTTGAACTTACCCTTTAACTATAAAGTACTTTAATTCCATGTGTTTTGCACCTTTGGAATATCGAACATTCTATAAAAAGAATACTGATGTTGTATTTTCACAATAAATTTTCAAGGGCTTGGTGGTACTGTCGACAATTCCAAGTTCTGAAATAAAGTTTTGTAACCATGTACCCTGAATTGTAGCTTCAAAGCATGCTACAAATTCAGCTTCTATGGTTGAAGCAGCTATAACCGATTGCTTTTCACTTTTCCATGATATTTCTCCTTAGGCTTAAAGATACACATAACCAAAAGTGGACTTTCTTGTATCAACACAACCAGCAAAGTCTGAATCAGAGTATTCAATCACCTTAAGATCATTGGATCTTTTATAAGTAAGCATGTGATCCATTATTCCTTGAAAATATCTCAAAACTTTCTTTACAACTCTCCAATGATCCAGTCCAGGATTGATTTGGTATCTTCCTAACATACCAACTGCAAAGCTAATATCTAGCCTTGTACATGTTTGAGCATACATTAAGCTTCCAACAATAGATGCATAAGGAATTTCTTCCATCTGTTTCTGTTCTAAATCATTTTTGGGACATTGATTGAGATTAAATTTATCTTCTTTCTGAATTGGAACTGGTGATGCTAAAAAAAATTCATCCTAAACCTCTCTAAAATATTATTGATGTATGAATTTTGAGATAAGCCCAATAAACCTTGAGTTATATTATGGAATATTTCTATTCCAATCACATACTTGGCTTCTCTCATGTCTTTCATTACAAAATTAATAGAGAGAAATTTCTTGGCCTCATATAATAGACCAAGATTGTTTACACCAAGAAATATGTCATCAAAATATAGAATCAAGACTATAAATTTACTCCCATTAATCTTATGATATATACACCGATCAGCGATATTTTTCTTAAATCCAAAAGATACAATGGTATCATTAAACCTAATGTACCATTGTCGAGAAGCTTGTTTAATCCCATATATTAACTTCTTTAATTTACATACCATGTGTTCCTTTACTTCAATGGTAAAACTCATTGGTTGATCCATGTATACATATTCCTCTAATTTTCCATTTAGAAATGATATTTTAACATCCATTTGATGTAACTCTAAATCATACTGAGCTACCAATGCATTTCCAGTTTCAACAATTCTCATACTATGGTTAGGATAATAAAATCTATACTTCTTTGATTTCTCTGGATAGCCAATGAAATATCCACTTGTTGTTCTTGAATCTAGTTTTTTGTGTTGTAGATTATATGCTTTTATTTCTACCTGACAACCCCATACATGTAGTTGTCTCAAACTAGGTTTCCTACCAATCCAAAGTTCAAAAGGATTCTTTGGAACTGCTTTACTAGGAACCCTATTCAATAAATACATGATAGTTTTTAAAGCATACAACCACAATGATAAGGGTAAATAATAATTATTTAACATACTCGTAACCATATCCATTAATGTTCTATTATGCCTTTCTGTTATACCATTTTGTTGTGGTGTACCTGGCATAGTGTATTGTGCACATATGTCATGACTTTCTAGAAACTTGGAAAATGGACCAGGGTTTTGTCCACTTTCATCAAATATTCCATAATATTCACCACCCCTATCAGACCTTATTACCTTCAACTTTTTGTCTAATTGCCTCTCAACTTCATTTACATAAATTTATGAGTCATTTATTGCTTGATATTTCTCGTGTAATAAATAAACATATCCATAACGTGAAAAATCGTCAATAGAGGTGATGAAGTATTTTTCTTTAATGAAAAAATTGACATCAAATGGTCCACATATATCGGTATGTAAGATCTCAAGGAGTTGAGTACTTCTTGTGGCATCTTTCTTTGTGTGCTTTGTTTGTTTTCCTTTAATACAATCCACACAAATGTTTAGGTCGGTAAAATCCAATTTTGGAAGGATTTAAAAACTTATCAATCTCTCCGATATTTCTTTGGAAATATGACCTAAATGTTTTCCATAAATAAGAAGACTTTTCATTTACTAAACCACATTTAGTACCAAAATTATGATGCATGGTCATAAGTGTTTTAGCATACATATTATCAATATTTAGTTTATATAAACCATCATACAATAAACCAAATCCAATCATGCATGTATGCTTAAACAAACTAAAATATTCATTCCCAAAATTAAAAAGTATCCAGAAGCATAAAGTTTTGATAAAGAAACCAAATTCCTAGATATACTAGGTACATAAAAGGTTTCACATAATTCCAAACTATAACCACTATCAAGGATTAAACGGCAAGTCCTGACAACTTTAACTGGAACCTTCACTCCATTCCCCATGAAGATGAACTTTTCAGTTGGGCTTGTGATTTGGGTTGAAAGGAATCCCTGCATTGTATTAGAAACATGAGTCGTACAACCAAAATCAATCCACCATATATTATTTGTAACTTCAGCTAAGTTTGATTCATAACATGTATAAGCATTTTTCTTACCTATCTTTTCAAACCAAGCCTTGCGTTTCAGACAATCCTTTTGGAAATGTCCAACTTTCCCACATAAATGACATTTATCTTTATTTGTGTTCTTATGGTTCTTGATAAAGGACTCATTAACCTTAAATGGACCCTTTTCTTTTCCATGCTTTTGTATACCATGTTTCTTTCCTCCTTGATGATGCACATAATGGACGGAGTGGATTCCTTGACTCCTTAAAATTATTTCCTCTTGAATTAGCATACTATGCAATTAATGCACATTCCATTTATTTTTCATGGTGTTGTAGTTCATTTAGAATGGTCCATACTCAAACGGTAATGAATTTAAGACAAACTGTACAAGGAAACTTTCATCCACTTCTATTCTTGAAGACTTAATTATTGCTACAATATTTTTGATTTCAATGACATGCTCATGCATAGTACGAGAACTATCAAACTTTATGGTGGTCAATGTACTCATTAATGTCCCAGCAAGAGATTTGTCAGTAGTTTGAGATCGGTCTCCCACATATTTCATAAATTATTTAGCACTTTCAGTTTTATGGAGACCTAACTTGATGTTACTTGTTATGCTCATTCACATGAACATCAAACTTAATTTGTTCGATCTTTCCCATGATGCATAATATACTATATCATCATATCTACTGTCATTCGTTGTAGTATCAAGTTTCTCTACTCATAGTGTTAAATCAAGATCCAATACACCAAGGTGGAATTGGATTTTCTCACTCCAATCAGATAAATTTAATCCATTAAAGATCGAAACAGTTAATGTATATGAGTGCAATGATGATGAAAAGTTAACTACAGTAAATACATGCTTAAAATTAATACATTGAAATAATAATAATACATTGATTCGGACAAATTATTTAACATAAATGTGTTTTAGTGTTCTCCTTTGGATGATACACTAATACACAAACATAATTGATAATAATTAAATTAACTTTATTTAGAAATAATATACGCATTAATTAGATTTATTTATTATATTTGGATATATAAATAAATCCCATGATGCATATATATATTACCAACAATTATATTCATAAATTATAAGAATATGAAAATTTTCTTTGGGTAATTAATAAATATCTCATAATAATGAATTTAAATTACTCATAAAATATCATAATAGTATCAAATTTATGAGTAATCAATAAATATCATTTTAACATAATTTTGGAACAATTTTAACTTTATGATTTGACCACTTTGGTGATTAGCAAATCTCATGCAATAATGTTCCAAATATAAAACATCATAGAATAACATAATTATAAATATAAATAAATTTTAATAAACATAAATCCTTTTTTTACACTTTCTTTAATTTTTTTGGCATAAAACTTAAAACTCTAATACTTATTTCAAATAATGACAAATTAATATATATTTTTTAATTACAACATTTAACACTTTTCAACATCTAAAACAGAAATAAAAATATATATATAATTATTATTATTATTTGCTCATTCAAATAACAACAATCATTTTTTTAACTGCAACTTCATCCCATTTAATATGAAATAATAATAATAAATAAATAATACCAAATTCTAAAATCATGAGGTGGATTTCAAAAAAATTCAGAACATACTTGATCTCAAAAATTCCAAATAAAATATTAAATTCCCATGGATTTTGAAACCAATTAAAAATTATTATAATAAATTAATAAGAGATTTCAAAATCTAAAACATGAGAATAGGCAGCATATTGGGATTCTTAAAAAAGGCACTTCATATTTGGGAAGAGGAAAACAAATGTACACTGGATTCATAATTTAAAAATAATAATAATAATTGCATAATCGGTTAGCAAACAATGAAACAATGCTGCAAAATACCCAATAATTGAAGAGAGAGGTGGCGTATTCTAATTTAATAAAAAATGAATGGTGTATTCAGATTTCAGAAAATTCCACCACACACTATTATTAATAATATTAACGGTCATTTATAATAAGGAAAAAAAATTAGATTCAACGCAACACGTTGCTTCTAAAACATAATCCAAATTTTCAATTCTTAATTTAACGCAACAGGTAATAAATTTAAATATAGAAAAACACATATTTCATAATCCTGCTTTGATACCACATGTAAGTTAATTTCATTTATTTTAGGATCACTACTACAAATATGACCTTTAAAAGCGCTAGAAAATGTCATTTACAACGCTAAAAAAACGTTTTTAATCTCAACAAAGATAAATGGGGGTCCCAAAAAAAGGAACTTCATATTTGGGAAGAGAAAAACAAATGTACAACAGATTCATAATTTAAAAATAATAATAATAATTGCACAATCGGTTAGCAAACAATGAAACAACGCTAAAAAATACCCAATAATTGAAGAGAGAGGTAGTGTATTCTAATTTAATAAAAAAATGCATGGTGTATTCAGATTTCAGAAAATTCCACCACACTCTATTATTATTAATATTAACGGTCATTTAGAATAAGGAAAAAAATTAGATTTAACACAACACGTTGCTTCTATAACGTAATCCATATTTTTGATTCTTAATTTAACGCAACATGTAATAAATTTAAATATAGAAAAACACATATTTCATAATCCCGCTCTGATACCACATGTAAGTTAATTTCATTTATTTTAGGATCACTACTACAAATATGGCCTTTAAAAGTGCTAGAAAATGTCATTTACAATGCTAAAAAAACGTTGTTAATCTCAACGAAGATAAATGGGAATCCCTTTTATCAGCGCTAAAAAAACACTGATAAAGTTCCTTTTTATCAGTGCTAAAAAAATGCTGATAAAATATGTCTTTTATAAGTGTTAAAAAAACATTGATAAAATTCAAAAACATATTATTTTTTTAAATCAGAGCGACCTTTAATAGTGGTTGACCCCCCTAACACCACTAGCCCCAACATGCACCCACCCGCACCTCTACCACCCCCATTTAACATCGCTAGCCCCCCACCCTTAACTTGCCTGCGCACTATCCCCCCCTGCACCTACCTATGAGACTCTATCTCCCCCAAGATTCGAACTCGAGACCCCCCCCCCTGCAGGCCTGAACCCTTTATCACTCCCCCATGTTGCTTTTTTCTCCATTTAATGATATATTTATTTATTTATATATGTATATACTTATATTTATTCGTATATTAATATAGATTTATATTAATATATATATGTGTATGTGTGTGTATTTAATTATATTAATATGTGTGTGTGTGTGTGTTTAATTATATTAATATACATATATTTATTTGCATATTAATATATATTTATAAGATTAGTTTTAAATACATTTATAAAATATTTTTTTTGTTTATAAATACATACATACGTACATATATACAACATACATACAACATACATACACTTGTATATATTTTATATACATGTGTATCTCTGTATGTATAATTATACATATTTATATATTTTTACATATATTATATATGCATATGGATATTCATATGTATATTCATATGTACGAATATATAGATAATATATATCAGTTTCTTAATACAGACACACACTAATATATAGACACACACACATTACATAGGTATATAAATATATATTTTTTGTATTTTAAATAAAATGGATATTATAAGGCTTATATATTTAGAAATATAGTTTACATGTAAATATGGTTAATTATTTATTTATAAAATTAAATTTTTATGTGTGAATGTATAAAAAATATGTATATATTTTTATATATTTGATTATAAATAACACTACATTATTAAAAACAATAAAATTTAAAATCCATAATATCAATATAAATGTAATCCCTCTAAAAGAGTTCTTTCCTCGCTGAAAAAGAGGAAAAAGACTCCCTGAAATGAGGCTGAAATTTCATTGAATGTTAAAAAAATTGGGTACCCCGACTAAAAACTCAGTTTTGGAGGCCTTCTGGGCCTTTTTTAGCCTTAAAAATGTGACTAAATTTTTCTATTTATTATTAGCGCATAGATCTCATCACAGGGTTTGATTTGATATGATGTAGAGCTCAAACAGACACTCGAATCAAAAGTTATGGTCGTTTGAAGTTTGAGTTACGCTTTTAACTTATTTTTTATCTTTTATTAATTTTTTGTTTTTTGTGTCTTCAAATTGTTATTAAATGATTATTAGTTTATGATAATTAGCAAATTATTAATTAATAATATTTTTTAAAATATTTGTAAGTCATTTTCACTAAATTTATTATATATTAAATGTAAATGTCTATTTATACTTATCTAAAACACATTTAAAAAATATATAAATATATTTATATCAATATAAATATATTTATATATTTATATATGTATATAAATATATTTATATTTATATATGTATATAAATATATTTATATTTATATATTTATATATTTATATATTTATATATTTATATATTTATATATTATTTTTAATTATTTTTTAAAATATACCCTTTAACAGTGCTAAAAAAGTGATGATAAAGAGGACCCCTTTAACAATGCTAAAAAATGCTAATAAAGGTGTACTTTTAACAACATTTTTTTAGCGCTGTTAAAAGTACCATTTATCAGTGTTTTTTTAGCACTGATAAAGGTACCCCCTTTAGCAGTGCTTTTTTTAGCGTTGTTAAAGGGTGGCATTGTGGAAACCTGGTTTTGTGGTAGTGGATCTTTAAAATATGTGCTTATCACATAGATAAGTAAAATTAAAAATAAGATAATACATGCCTTGATCCATTGGATCTTTTGGATTTGAATCACCTTGATTTTCTCCCACTTAAAAGGATTTCTATCATTTACTTTCTCTTCCACAGCAGAATTGATAAAACACACCAGAATTTGATTGAGACGCAACTGTTAAGGACATGACCCTTTAAATAGGGATAAAACAATTTTCATGGGTGGTTATTTAATTAAACTAGTACTCGCTCGTGCTATTGCACGACATATTCGATTACTGGTTTTTCTTTTAATAATATATTAATATTTATAAAATTTGAGAAAAAACAATAATGTTAAATAAATTTTAATTAGAAATTAATGGTATATGATAATGGAATAGGAGTTCATAGAATATAGAAATGTCATTTAAATTGTTGACAAAGAAAATTGATAGATTAAAAGTATAAGAATTTCTAAATTTTGAGGATGGAAATTTGAATTAATTTTCCACTTCAACAGTCACAATAACAGTAATGTGTGCATTGAAATAAAAAGTGAAAGATAAATCAAAGATAAGACAATGGTTGTAAGAATAAAAATAAGACATGTGAAAATAATTGAATTAAAAATAAATTGTATGAGTGGACTGTTTGTGAAAAAAGAAAACAGAATGAAACTATTCATGATGTATATGGAACAATATGGAATAAGGATGGCGAAAATATTTTCACAAATGCACCAGAGAGCATAATCCTTGCAATGCACCTGATCCCTCATCTCAAGTCAAAAAATTATAGACAAAATACAAAGAAATTAAATAATAATTAATATTTTTTCTCCAGAGACGCTACACAATAATGTACCAAACCACCCAGCACCTTTAGCATCCCGAGATCAAACAATTTCAAATGAAAAAGCCTTTGGAAAATCAACCAAAACCAATAGGACTGACCCAACCCGACCTACTGAAAAACAATGCACTGGTTCCAAGAAGAGGGAAGGCTTCTAGCCATCCTTTTGTGCATCAGTTCCTTTTGTTGTTACGTGAATCAGTTCCTTTTTCTGTTTCCTCAACTTCTTTTTCACTCTTTTTTTCTTATGAGGAATCATCATCTCTATCCTCCACGCTCAGCTATGTCAGAATACTTGATTTAAAAAGGCATGCATGTAAAGACTCGTAAATTTCAAGGAAAATATTTTCTTAAATTCTTTGGGATTTTACGAGTATGAATTTTCTGACGGCACCTGATTCCGAGGCCCGGTGTTCCCAGAATAATTTTCTAAAGTTTAGCTCAGGTACGTTCAGTGAACGAACGAGCGGGTTTTTCTATCTTTTGAACTGGTACTCAGAATAAAAATCTGAGGGCACCGATGAACTCACAGAACCGGTAATTACTTAAGGGGGCATTTACCACAGTTGCGTTTTAAGCGAGTTGAGAATTAATTTTTTGGGGAAATAGTTTAAAATAAATAAAATTGGTGGCACAATTTTATTTTTATGGTTGGTTGTTAATTCCTCCCAAGGGGAGTTGAAAGTGGGCCCACACCCACATAGCCTCCCATGGGAGGATATTTGTGGGGTGGAGCCCACACGTAACCTAAACTATTCATCTCCCATAACCCCTTAAAACCCCCCTTCTTTATTTTGTTAACTCCCCTTAAATGTGAGACCACTCATCTCCTCTCTCCCTCTTTAACACTTGCCAACCCATTAATTTAATGAATTCAACCACTTTAATTATTTTCATTAAGTGTTTTGAATTTTGAAATTTAAATTACTTGTGTTAATAAAATAATAGCATTAGTCTATTATTTTACTTTAGCACATGTTGGGTTGGGAGAAATTGGTGGGAGCTCTTGTGTAAAAAGGATAAGGAAGTTTCTCTTTCGAAGAACGTCAACTCCTCAATGAAGAACGTCAACTCTTCGACGAAGAACATCGACTCGGCGACCCCGGTTTCTCCGTCCTCTTTTTCCTTCGCGACAAGGGAGGAGACACCGACGCGGGAACTCGCCAACGACATCACGCCTTTTAATCTTCTCTCCATGAAAAAAAGGGGAGACGTCGTTTCTTCCTCGAACGCTCTCCGTCGACATCTACGAATCTTCACCTCACGACGCCATCAACCATGATGCCGAATTTCATCATATTTTACCGAGGTAGGGATTAAGTTCAATTTTAATGGATTAAAATTGTGCTTTGGTTTGTCGTTGAGCATCTCATTTACCTTGGCCGATTGCTATCATTTTACGCAGAAGGTGCGGGCCGAACGAACGCGGCCCGACAACCCTCTGTTGTTATCGTTTATTAATTTAGAATTGGCAATTGATGGAGGAGGAAGCACGATGTCATCGCGCCATCCCGGGAATGTGGCGAAGGGAAACAGTGTCGCCACGCTGGTTGTGCGGAAAGAACCGCGGCCCGCTACACATGCCGCTTCGGCGGAGGAACCGGCCGGCCCTTCGGCCGGCCGGGCAGAGCTGGACCACGGCGCCGGGAGGGCGTCATGCTAGAGAATGGTGGCCTGTCCATGTGGGTTGCGTGCGCAGAAGACCGGCCGGTCTAGTCGGCCGGTTCGGGGAAGGGCGGCGTCGCCGGTGCAGAAGACCCCCCCCCCCTTGGAGCCCGCTCGGCCAACCGGTCGGGCCGCGTGCCCAGCCGGGTCGCGCGCCCAGCCGGGCCGCGCCACTTCAGGTCGGGCCGCGTCCCTTTGGGCCAAGTTTTTTAATTATTCGGACCGGTCTGACACCCCTACTGGGTCGGACCCGTCAAACTGGGTTAACCTGACCCGTCGGCCCACTGGGCTAAACGGGTCGGGCCCTGTTATTCAAATAAACGTGAATAACTTAAGGATCGTGTGATCGATCGACGCGCCGTTTGTGGAACTGGGATTATTTCAATGAGACGGTCCTTTTGAGATACTCTAAGTGTGTTTCGGATGAATTTGGATATCATCCGGGTTAGAAACGATCGTATTTCTAACCGGGCCCCTGGGACGGAAAAGCCAATATCTCTCAGACCGGGCGTCCGATTGACACGTCGTCTATTGCGTTGAGTTCCTAATGATGAGACAGAACTTTGGGATACATCAACTCTGGACTTTGTGACAGTTTATGTATCGACCCCCTTGGCTCGTGGAGCGAACCCTCCCGGAATCGAGCGTGTTGTGTGCGGGAACCCTAGAGTTGGCTGCGACTGCGACGACGATGACAACTGTACTTGGATCCTATGTGGGTTCGGCAGCGAGGACGGCTGTACTTGGATCCTCTGTGGGTTTGGCAGTGATGACGACTGTACTTGGATCCTACGTGGGTTTGGCAGCGAGGGTTACTGTACTTGGATCCTACGTGGGTTCGGCAGCGACGACTTCTGTACTTGGATCCTACGTGGGTTCGGCAGGGGAGATGATTCAGAGGCCACATCTATCATCTTCACCCCTCTTCGTGAGTAGTATACCTGTGTGAGCTGAGTCTTGACTTTCAATCATTATCATCTATATGATTGACTTGCTTTCCTGTGTGGACTGGGTTGTGTTTTCCTGTGTGGACTGGGTTGTACTTGGGCTCGGGAGTTGGAGCCGAATTGGAATTGATGACTTAGGTATATGTATGGGCATATACCTAAGTAATGTTGGTTGATACTTCGTGTTTGTATTATTCATTTGTGGTTTATTCCATTGTGGATTTTGGGAGACCTTCGAGAGTCTCGGGGTCCCTACTGAGTATCGTATACTCACCCCTGCACGGGCTATGCCCGCACTACGTTGTGTTGGATGCAGACGACAGACAGCACTGATCGAGGTGGAGTCTTGTGGAGCAGGACGGTACCTGGAGGTGGACCACTTGGCGGGACGTACTCAGAGCGGACGGTCGGACCCGAGGAGCCGAGGAGACTATCTGTACCCACCCTTCATGTGGGAATTCCGGAGGACGACTTGGTGGTTGTTGCTTTACTTTTCAGCTATTGTACTTTCTTTCTCAGTTGTACTGTACTTTCAGTTGGGTTTGTATACCGGCCCATTTACTTTCCAGCACTTACTTTTGTACTCAGTTTACTTAGTGTTTAATTCATCTTGTGTACTCTGTTGTGTTTGTTTACTTATATAAAGGCAATTCCTTCCCTTTTATCGGGATTTACGCCTTTGGTGCTAGTCGTCAGCCCCTGGCCTATGGAAGTCAGGCTTGGGGTAGTCACGGCACGGGCCCTGAGGATGGGTCGTGACAATGCATGGGAGAAAGGAATGCATGGGAGAAAGGGATGCATGGGAGAAAATTTATAAATCAGTACAGAGTAATTAAAATATGACATAAAATGAATCCCATACTATGATTTGAGTACAGAGTAATTCATAAAGGCATGCATGGGAGAAAATTTATAAATCAGTACAGAGTAATTCATCTCCCACGCTTATCTATGAAACAGAGTCATTGATTTACAAAGGCAACATTGTTAATTTAAAAAGGCATGCATGGGAGAAAATTCTCCAACACTCGGCTATAAAAGAAACATTCTACTGATTCATAGCCTAAAGACAACATTGTTAGTTTCATCTCCCATGCCCGGCTATAAATTTTCTAGATTACTCTGTAATGATTCATAAATCTGAAGTTTCTCCCATGCTTAGCTATGAAACTGAAGTGTGTAAAATTCATAAATCATTACAGAGTAATTGATTTATAAAGGCATGCATGGGAGAAAATTTATAGCAGTATCTTATTAAATCAAAAATATTGTCTTGAATTTAATTCATAAAGAATTTAATGACATGAGAAATGAGTAAAGGCCTACCCTGTAACAATGTTGTATTTTTTTCTTAATTAAAATATGACAGCCTATCTTCCTAGGAGGGGGAATTTTGATTTGAAGATATTTGTGACATGATTAAAATAGTAGGAGATTAAGAGTTTAAAAAGATCTAAATCATAGATGTTAAGGATTATCTAGATAACAGAAGAAATCAAGGAATACGTAATCAATTTCAATAATATGAATTTAAAATAAAATGAATCCCAGACTATGATATGGAATATTTTTAGCAAAGGATGATATTTTGTAAATCTACTTCTTCTATTCAATAAAGAGTTATTCATTGTTACGAAACAGAATAATTCATTTAAAATTCCCATATATAAAGTGCATAAAACTGAAACTGAAAACTGGTAAATGGTTTATGAAAAATTTAGATAAAGAAATATAGGAAAGTGTGGTAAGCAACTAATACTATAAAAGGCATATAATGTAAGAGATAGTTGGCAGAACTATTCTATTATAGAATTCATGGATTACATGATATTAGAGGAAGATTGTATACATACAGCTTACAGTATGAAAACCAGCTACCTTCAATATTAATTATACTATATTTTGGCTAAACTATAATATATTTTTATTAGTGTTTGTGAACATCAAATCTAAATGAAAAATAAAATAATTCATCCTTTGAGGGTGGGAAAGAGTCATTGTTAAGAAGCTTGGGAATGATGAAATCTTTGGTAAAGATGAGTACTTCGAAAGCTGAGTACATGAACATTATGTGGAAATAGAATGTGTAATGGTGTAGAGGCTACAATGATAAGGAATAGCAGAAAATGTTGTTGGTTAAGGTTTATAGAAATTGGAAATAGCATGTAAAACTAAAAATTTCAAACCTTTCATGGTGACGAAGAATCGGTATTCAGAGACACCTCGGATTTAGTAGAAGTAATAAGCCATGGGTTGAGCACCTACACATTCATGAAATATGTTTACCTGTAGATACAGTAATATTTAAAAATAAGAATACATATTGTGTATGACTAATAGGGAAACATTTTAATAATAAATCCATAAATATGTATTAGAAATTTGTTAACACAGTAAGTATGAGAAATTGGGAAACACTTCAATAAGCATTCCATAAATATCTATGTACGACTAATAGGGAAAAAGTTACACATAAAATTTTTGGAATCAGTTATGTTTCAATAACTTATAAGCAATTATATAAGTTTTAGTGTCATCTAAATATAGGTGCATCGAACTGATATCTCAAATAAATTCATTGACATGGTATATAAAACAATCTCGAAATGTCAATGGGGATGAAGACATATCCAAGACAAATGGTTCCCCATAAAAAAATTCCCCAACACAAGATTTTCTAGGAGAAGAATCTGAATTCCTAGTAGAATTTATTTGGCATCCTCAAAATGAAAAGAAGATCCACCATTATTAAACAGAAATCATCCCCTGAATAGAATGACAACTCACAAATAGAAAATGATATGATTCACTACAACACAAAAATAATAACATAATAAAATATATTTTGAGTGAAGGTTTTTGAAGATTTGGTTGACCATATTAACTTATCATACTAGATATCGTACAGGGAATCATTTTGTACATTCTAATTCCAGATATAAATCTATTCATATTAACCTACAATGGTGACTATAAGAAATATGGAAACAGGTTTTCATAAGAAATATGGAAACAGTTATGCATAAGAAATCATTAAAAACACTATGTATGAAAATTTAGGAAATAGTTGTATAAGAAATCTGGAAGAGATAGTTTGGATGAAAGGTAACATAACAAAATGTGTATAGAAAAGGAATTATATCTGAAAATATGGTTGAGTTATTCTTAAACATGATCTACTTTTAAATGAGTAGAGAACATGTAAAAAACACAATCTCATACAAAACTCTTAATAATGAATGGGAAAAATGTATAGGTGACACTTGAACACATGAACATTCTCTTTCTATTAAAATTGAACAATACATGCCTTGAAATCAAGGAGGCTAGAAATAGTGGATCCTCAAGGCGTCTCTCTTAATAGAAAACATACAATCAACCGAAAAGGACTGTATTTCATCATAAATGATATAATCATTGGAGAGAGTACCTTGAGAATCCAATGAATATGCAACGAAGTTACCTTTTGTATTGGTGTGTTTAATGAGGATATCTTGATTGATCAATCTTTGGCACCTTATAACAATATAAGTTAACCACCAAGGATATTGTTTGTACCATCTCCTCTGCTTCAAGAGAAGACCCGGCAGCAAAAGACACGTTGAACCCCAGTACCACCAAACTACAGTTGTCCTACAACCATTCATCCGCCCAGCTAAGTAACAACAGTCCACATTTAAAATCAAAACTTCAATGGGAACATTCCATCAAATCCATATCCCATGTTTGACATACCTTACCTTACTCCCAATGCAAGCTCCTGGTTGCAGCATTTTGAAGGCCACAACCGAGTCTCCCCCTTCCACCGGAAACCTGTGTTCTACAACCTTTAATTTCACATGTACCTGGAAAAATATATGTGAAATAAGTCTTCCCTCCCTTGACCGATCGCATCCATCCCATAAAATACAACAAACCGTGGAAAAGATAATAGCATGAACCTTCCTTTCCATGTACAACATCTGAAATTATGTAGTTAAATATATTATCCTGTAGTGAGTTACTATCCCAATTGATTTTAAGGTGTGAACAAAAAAAATTTCTGGACTCCATCGCCCAATATCCAGAGAAGAAGATATGGTATGAGGATTCATGATGAGGTGTGAAGCAGTGATGGAATCTGGAAAATGGTGACACCCACCCAACTTTCACAAACCATAGTAAAAATATAAGTCTTAAAAATTGGTTTAAATCTTAAGTAATATAAAAAAATTAACATTTTCCTGGTAATCAAATTCTCTTAACCTACAAAATGATAAAGGGTCATTGGGAAGGTTTCATATAAAGTGATGGTAGAGAATTGGTGAATTTTAAAATCGTATTCATCTGATGTAATGCATGTCAAAACAGTTCACAAATGATTGTTATAGAACCCTAGAGACTGGGAGTCTTACAAAACACTTGGGTGATGTGCTAGTTTAAAAAAAATATTAGAAACTACTGGAATATTGTTAATAAAACACATTTTCAATTCTTCATTATGTACTCATATGAACTGAGAAAAAAATAGGAAAGATATACCAACTCCCTGTTTCCATGTAAGGCCAGTATTAAAATACATTGAACTCATCTTGAACTGCAAGAGATTACAGTACATCATCACATTAGAAATCCATAAGAAATAGATTTATATAATAAAAAACAACACATAAAACATTAAATTAATTCATCTAGAAAACAGGAAAAAAATAAAATAATATTAAAATGAAATGTTATATTTATAAAATGATGACATGTACTATAGGGAATAACATTACAATAAAATTAACAATTTACATAGAAGTAGTGAAAATTACAATGGTGGTTGTATGATTAAATATGTTGGTCAGAGTAGTTAACTCAAGAGGGGAGGGGTGAATTGAGTTACTATATAAAAATTTCTGTTTAAAAGATATTAGTTTTCTAAATAAAAATTTCCCCAAAAATAAATACAGCTCATTTAATCAAGGTTATATTGTTATAAGAGTTTGACTGTTTAAACAACTTCTTAGAAGATTGATTAATTATCAGTAATCTTAATTGGTATTAATAAAATTACTTTTGAAGTTATCCTACTAAGAAAAACCAGATATAACTTCTTTCCAAGACAAACTATCAAAGTGAATTTAGTGTTTTTCTAGATTATGCAGTAAAGCAGTAAAACAGAGTAGACTAAATTTAAATAGCACAGTGGATATAAAACAAGTGGTTCAGTCTCAAGACGAGACCTAATCCACTCCACTTGGTGATCACCTTCCACCAAGCAGTTTATATAAATAAACTCTGATCCACACCCTGGATCGGGGTTAACAACAGTACATGGACTGTCCAGGCCATGCAGGGACCTCTTCCACAGTTTTCGTGGGTAAACAAAATAATGACCAGGCCACACGGGGACCTCTTCCATAGTTGTCATGGGTAAACAGGAGTAAATAATTTGGTGTGAGGATTTTTAAATCCTCTAGTTCAGCGCAGGAGTCAGTGTGTGTGTAAAGTATACAGAGTACACACACTACTCAAAAGTAAAATAAATAAATCACTGAGAGAGAGAGAGTATATATGAGTTCAGAATTCTCTAGTGATTAGTAATGTAGCTCTGGACTCCTTGGATAAGACAAAAATGCTTTTGAGTCCTTCTCTGGTTTTTGTGTTGAAAAACAGAGTGTCGCGATTCAGCTTTTGTTCTTCACGAGTAAAGATGGTCTCTTGATCCCAGTACTTCGTGTGTTCTTCAGTAGAGTTGGATTGCATGCATGAGACAATTCTTTCTTTGAAGATCTTGTTATCTCTTCTTTGTGTTCGTGCTTGTTAGCTTGTTTTTCTGTTTAGTATAGTGCACTCGCATTTCTTGAGTTGTCGCGTGTTGTATGTTCTTCCTCTTGGGCACACTTATCTTTATCTTCGAATGCATGGGTTTTGGCCAACAGGTTCCATGTGCTTCGTACCTCGTACCTCGTACTATGTCTACAAAGACACATTAATTATTGTCAGTGCATTAAAGGCATCAAATATGACCGTTAAAAAGTTAAATATAAAAATGACAAAATAGTTAGGAAACGGTGTCACAGTAGTTATGAAAACGGTGTCTTCTTCACGGTATCTCCTTCATGGTGTCTCCTTCACGGTATCTCCTTCACGGTGTCTCCTTCACGGTGTCTCCTTCACGGTGT
Source organism: Viscum album (assembly GCA_963277665.1). Classification (NCBI taxonomy): domain Eukaryota; kingdom Viridiplantae; phylum Streptophyta; class Magnoliopsida; order Santalales; family Viscaceae; genus Viscum; species Viscum album. The sequence goes on from OY728145.1 coordinate 694,930,916, forward strand.
CTCCGTGTCACGGTGTCTTGCTTACGGTTTTTGGATTCCGGTGCCTTACTCATAGTTTCTAAATTCACGGTTCCTTGATGACTGTGTCTTGCTAATTGTGTCTGGCACTTAGGCAAACAGAGTGTCTGGATTACGGTGTTTGTTCTTAGTGTCTTGCTTCATGGTGTTAGGATTACTGTGTCACGGTGTCTCATGGTCACGGTGTCAGGATTACTGTGTCACGGTGTCTCATGGTCACGGTGTCTCGTGGTCACGATGTCTCATTGGTCACGGTGTCCCATTGGTCAAGGTGTCGGTGTCTTTCTCACAGTGTCTGAATTACTGTGTCAAGCTTCACGGTGTCTTGTACTTAGGAAAATAATTGTATTCAGACTTAAACATTAATATGCATAAAATGAATTGATCTTATCCATTATCAAGTATGAGATAACTTGAAACATAAATACACATAATTGATAAGATTTGTGATCATTGATAAGATTTGTAATTATTATTGAGATTTGTGATCATTAAAACATGATTAATATATGAGGAGTCCAACAATATCCCCCTTTTTGATGATCACAAATCAAGTACAGTTAAAGGTTAAGTTGAATGCAATTAAAGATAATATAACATAGAATAACAGATAACTTCTCACGTTTTCTCCCCCTTTTGGGATTATCAAAAAGTATAAAGAATAGAGGGAAAACAGTGCATATGGCATTAATAGTGTTCAGAAGACAACAAAGAGTAGAAATACAAAAAATCAATGACATCCCCATCAAAAAAATATAACAGTCATTGGTCTTCTTCAGGGATTAGACTTCTTTTTTCCTTTATCAGCAGCAGAAGAGGAATCTATAGGGGCGGTTGCTGATGTAGAAGAAGGCATAGAAGTGGTAGATAGAGAAGGTAAAGGGAGACCTTAGAAGACTGATGGAGCCAATGTTGGAGTAGTAGAAGATCGTGGTCGTTGTTGGTCAAGAATGACATGCATGATCTGACTAAGAGCCTGGCCAACAGACATGGTTGTGGAAGCTAAGGCAGAAGTGAAAGTAGGTAATCCAGGTCTAAGAAGAACAGCCACTGGAGCTACAATTGTTGTACTTTGCACATGAATATACGGCCTCATAAGTTTAATGAAGTCTGTAATAATCTCTCCTCCATACTGCATGGCCTTTTCAAAATCATCTTTATTTTCCATGAACTTGTCCAACAATCTGGTAAACTCAGTGAGCTTCTGAAATTGAGCTTTGAAGGCCTGAGTCACAGGAGGTATTCTCAGATTCTCGACAAGATATTTGAAGTGATTGATCATATCAGTCTTGGAGAAAATCCGGTTGAAATAGAAGTCCACTTTCTTAGAGATCTCCTGTTGAGCATCATTAGCAATCTTTGAGTGAATTTGAACCAAGTCAAGCACTCTATCACTGTTCTTAACAACTTCAGACAAAGGAGCCATATCAAAGCCACTTAAGGAATTCTGAATCTCTTCCTTGACTATAGATCTGAGCAGAGAACTATCCAAAGAAGGAGTAGAGGTTTGACCAGAGGAAGTAAAAGATTTTACATCTGTGGTTAGAGACTTGAGTTGTTTCAGGACCTTTTGAAGACAGCTAGTATATTCATCTGTAAGTTTGTTAAGGTTCTCCACAAGCTCTCTCATGCGGTGCAACATCTGTGTGTGCCTTTCTGCAATCTTTTCATCAAAGGATAGCAGGTATGGGTGAATCTGAGACAAAATATCTCGAGAGATGTTTGAAACAGAAGGTTCAGGAGAAACAGGAGCAGGTTCAGGAGTAGGCTCTGATCTTGAATGCAGTTCTTTCTATAGGTTTTAAACCGTGATTTTCAGAGTTGCAACTTCAGTACTGAGCAACTTGTTTTCAACCCTTACTTCTTGAATTTCATGAATCATTTTGGGTTGAATGTGCCGGATAATCTTTTCTAAAAGCAGTGAGGCATCTTCCTGACTCAGTTGGGTCACAAGACGAGGTTGATAGGACAAGAGTTTCTCAACTCTAGCTAAGATAGTGTCTCTAAAGACTTTCAAATAATCTTTACTGACAGAAGATTGTTGTTCAGGTAAAGGTGTGGGTGCAGGAAGTGGTACAGGTGCAGGCTCAGGTTGAGGTTTAGGTTCAGGTTCAGGTTCAAAGTATGTGATAGATTTCAGTTGAAACCAAGAAGAAAGATCAATCCCAGTGGCAGTAACCTGTTAAGATTCACTCACATCATAAAAGCTAGGGAATTTATACTGAGTGTCCACGGAATATGACTCAGTAGGTTGAGATGCTTCATCAGACTCAGCTTCACCAGCCTCAGCTTCACAAGTCTCAAGATTTTTAGGTTCCTCCCCCTCAAAAAGTGCTTCATTTTCAGGACCTTGAGTCTCAGGTAGTTGTTCTAAATCCACTGGTTCATCTCTAATTTCCTCAGCCATTTCTTTTCTATCCAACCTAAAGGCTATCTTCATCCTCTCTTCAGCAGAGGGTATTATCTCAGGAATAGATTGTTCCACAGGAAGGTCTTCCATATTAGCTTCTTGGATAGCAGGGAGTTGTTCCGGATTTGTTTCTTCTATGACATGCTGCTCAGGTTCTGGGACAATTGATTCTCTTTCAGCCTTGGGTTGGATTTCCATATTGACAACATCTCTAGGGATAGGAGGTTCTTCTTCAAGAACAACAAGAGGAACAATAGTCCTTTCTTTCTCAATAACAACTTCTTCCCTATGAGGTATATCAGCCTCTTATCTATGTGATACTTCATATGCCTCTTCCTCTTCTTCTTCATCTTCTGGATAATCAACAACTTCATCTAGTTTCAAACTAGGATCAGAAATGTCCTTTGGCCTTGTTGGATAATCCCCAAGATTATACTTCTCATAAAGCTTATCATTATATTCAACCCACTCCTTCTTCCAGGGGTTCCAGTTTATTTTCATCCTCCTAATGGTAGGTTTAGATAAAAAGTATTCATAGTCCATAAGTACTTCTTCATTGGGTCCAACTACTCCTTTTGAAACAAGCATTGCTGAAATCAGCCTAGAGTAGAACAGAGATGTGGATTTGGATGTGACCTTGATCAATTCACACATATGATGAATGATATATTTGCACAGATAGATTTTGTTTCCATTCTTCATAAGATGAATCAAGAACACATCTTGGTACTTCAAGACAGCAAAGTCACCTTTCCTCGGGCTAATCAGATTTTGAACAAATTTAAACAACAGCCTTGTCTCTCCATCAAGTTCAGTAGCTATGGCCCTTCTCTTGGTGTCATTTCCAGTTAGGGCCTCCAGTGCATTTTCCAGGTCAAAGAAATCAGTTGTAGGTGGGGGATCTCTCTGATAATCATCATAGATTCCGTCGTGAGGTATCCTAAGGCATGCAGCGCATAACCTCAACGAGAAGGAGCATCTTTATCCATTGACCCAACTCCTTACAACATAGCTTTCACCAGTATCAAAATAAAACTGTACATACTGATAAAACTAAGCTATCAACCTCAGATAAATAGGTTTATCCTTCCTTGAGAACCATTCAAGCCAGCCTTGTTCTCTTAAAACTTTTAAAACCAGAGACTTTCTGGACAAAAGCCACTCAGGGCAAACTTCTTTTTCAGGAATGACAGAGCGATTTACCAGGTTTGTATTCAAGGTTCCTTCGGGCACCAGCTTCGGTGCTATATTCTTTTTCTTCGGGCGGCACTTCTCAGGTGTGGATGAAGATGGATGCTTCATCCTTGGCATTCACCGAAGTTCGAGAAAGAGAGAAAGAGAAAGGTTGCAAGGTTGAGAGGGTTCGAGAGGAGTGAGTAGGAGAGAGTTCGGGTGAAGAATTGAGTGAAACCCTTTTGTTTTATCATTTGGGAATGTCAAATGTCACAAAAGTAAAAACGTGGGAAAGTAAAAAAGTGGTGAAATAAGAATTACCGTGATACGGGTTAAAAGAAAAGCATAAATAATTTTCATGGTGAGACTGTGAATAGTTATTACGGTGTGATGGTAAATGGTTGTCACGGTGAGACAGTCAGTTGTCGTCACGGTGAGACAGTGAATGGTATGTTCTGTCACGGTGAGACAGTAAGTAAACTGTTCAGTCACGGTGAGACAGTCAGTAACAGACCGTGAACATAAGGTGCTAACTGTGAGACCATAAATATGAGAGACAGTAACTGAGAAACAGTGAACATGAAACAGTAAAGTAAAATATTAAACAGTAAAACTAGTAAGATATCTATTTGTGATTGATCATGCCAATATCATGTATGATGTAATTTATTCTCTCAAAATTTAATGGTTTAGTGAATATATCAGCAAGTTGATATTCAGTGCCAATGAATTCCAAGGTGATATCACCTTTTTGATAATGATCCCTCAAAAAGTGATGTCTTACATCAATATGTTTTGTCCTAGAATGTGAAACATGATTTTTTTAAATGTTAATAGCACTTGTGTTATCACAATTTATTGGTACATGTCTGAATTGATATTCATAGTCTAGTAATGTGTGTTTCATCCAAAAACTTTGTGCACAACAACTGCGAGCAGCTATGTATTCAGCTTCGGCAGTAGATAATGCAACAGAGTTTTGTTTCTTACTACACCATGATACTAGTGACTTGCCTAAAAGGTGACATGTTCCAAAGGTGCTCTTTCTATCTAACTTACAGCCACCGAAGTCAGTATCAGAATAACTAACTAGTTAAAATGATTGTCCTTTAGGATAGAACAGTCCTAAATTGGGTGTATGCTTGATGTATTTGAAAATTCTCTTTACAGCATTTAAATGAGATTCTTTAGGATTTGCTTGAAAACGAGCACACATACACACACTAGACATAATGTTAGGACGGCTAGTAGTTAAGTAGAGTAAACTTCCAATCATTCCTCTATAAGTGGTTTGATCAACAGATTTTCCATCTTCATCAAGATCCAACTTACAGGTGGTACTCATGGGAGTGTCACTACTTTTAGTGTTATCCAATCCAAAACATTTTAGAAGATCTATAGTGTACTTACTTTGAGTCAAAACAATTCCATCATTATTTTGAAAGATTTGAAATCCAAGAAAAAAAAATTAGTTCACCCATTAAACTCATTTCAAATTCGTTTTGCATCATTTTAGAAATATCAATACATAATGTATTTTTTGAAGATCCAAAAATAATATCATCTACATAGATTTGAACAACTAAAACATCATTAGAAATTCATTTTATAAAGAGGGTAGGATCAGCCATTCCTTTTATAAAACCTTTGGAAATTAGAAAAGTACTTAATTTGTCATACCAAGCTCTTGGAGCTTGCTTTAAACCATATAAAGCTTTTGATAGTTTGAAAATATGATTTGGAAAATGAGGGTTTATAAATCCAGGGGGTTGTTCAACAAAAACATCCTCAGCTATATACCCATTTAAGAATGCACTCTTAACATCCATTTGATATAGTTTGAAATTCAGATGTGCAGCATAAGCAAGTAGAATTCTAATGGCTTCAAGTCTGGCTACTGGAGCAAATGTCTCCTCATATTCAATTCCTTCTTCTTGACTATAGCCTTGTGCAACTAATCTAGCCTTATTCCTAAATATATTTCCAGCTTCATCTACCTTATTTCTAAACACTCATTTAGTGCCTATGACAAAAGTGTCCTTGGGTCTTTCAACAAGTTTCCAAACTTTATTTCTTTCAAACTGATTGAGTTCTTATTGCATAGAAATTACCCAAAATTCATCATTGATAGCATCATCAATGTTTTTAGGTTCAAGCTGTGACAAGAAGGATTGATGTTCAACCTGATTTCTAAGAGAAGCTCTAGTTTGTGTTCCTTTCTCTAAGTCTCCTACAACAGCATCTAAGGGATGGTTTTTAAGAGTTCTAACCTTTCTAGAAAAAGAGAGACTAGTGAATTCAGGTTCATCAACAGATTCAGGTTCATTATGACTTGATAGCACAGAATTTCCAGAATTGTAAGTTTTCACAGATTCTTTCACAGAGGTATTTGAGGATTTTGAGTTGATGTTCATATTTGACACATCATCCTACAGATTTTCTAGGATGGTTCTAGGATCATGTGGATATGTTTCATCAAACTTGATATGGACAGATTATTACACACATTTAGTTCTCTTATTGAATACTCTATAATCTTTTCTTGAAATTTAATAACCTAGGAAAATTCCTTCATCACTTTTGGATGCAAATTTGTCAAGATTATCCTTAGTGTTGAGAATAAAGACTTTGCAACCAAAAATTCTAAAGTAATTAACCTTAGGCTTCCTATTATTCCAGGGTTCATATGGGGTCTTCTTGAGAATTAGTCTAATCAAGAATCTATTGATTATGTAGCATGTTGTATTAACAGCTTCAGCCCAAAAGTAAATAGGTAGGTCATATTCACTAAGCATTGTTCTAGCAATTTCTTGTAGGGTTTTATTTCTTCTTTCTACAACACCATTTTGCTGAGGTGTTCTAGGGGCAGAGAAATTGTGATTATAACCATTTTGTGAGAAAGGATTCAAACTCTTGATTTTCAAACTCACGGCCATGATCACTTCTTAAAGATTTAATTTTAATTCCACTAAGATTTTCTACAGACTTGGCATACTTAGTAAAATAAGAGCAGGCTTCATTTTTGTGAGCCATGAAAAAGGTCCAGGTATATCTAGAAAAATCATCTACTAAAATATAAACATAGTGCTTCCCATTTAAACTAGAAACTCTAGATGGTCCAAAAAAAACCATGTGAACCAATTCAAGAGGTTATGAAGTAGAAAATTCTTTCTTTGGTTTGAAAGAGATTTTGTGTTGTTTTCCCTTTTGACAGGGATTACAAACTTTGCCATTTAGAAACTCAAGTTTGGGTAAGTCTTTAACTAGGCCTTTTCTAGTTAACTTTCTAAGGGAGTGAACATTATAGTGTCCTAGTCTCATATGCCAGAGCCAAGATTCTTTATGAAATAAACTTAATCATGAAACATTTTGAGAAGTTAAGGAATCTAAATTAACAGAATAAACATTCTCATTCCTTGATGCATAAAATACTAATTCATTTTTAGAATTAAAGACATTACATGCATCGTTTTCAAATTTAACATGATATCCATCATCACACAATTGTGAGATACTAAGAAAATTATATTTTAAGCCATTAACAAACAGTAATTTAGAAATTAATATTGAATTAGAGTTACCAATCTGGCCTAAGCCAATGATCTTTCCTTTGGCATTGTCACCAAATGTGACATGTCCTCCATCTACTTTTATCAGATTCTTGAAGCATGAGTAGTCTCCTGTCATGTGCCTTGAACACCCACTGTCCAAGTACCACATATTTGTACAAGATCTCTTCAAGTAGCTTTCCTATAACATGATCAAGCAAGGACAGATTTTGGTACCCATACTTGTTTGGGTCTAGTAACATTAGTAATAAGTGCTTTAGGAACTTATATTTGTTTCATAGGTTTCCTATAGGCATTATGTAAAGTATTTGAAAAATAAAATCTATTTGGTCCACAAAAACTTGAAACAGTAGCATATGTATCATGACTCGAGCTAGTTGAGCTATTTCCAGAACTGGGAACAAAATTATATGTCCTAGACTTTGAAACAAAATTTGTTCTACCAAGGTTTCTTTTACCAGGTTGATAACCAGTGCCAGTATTATATTTAGGAGCAATTTGTTTTCCTAGCATTTGGGTAAGGGCATTTTTCCCATTAGTAAACTTTTCTAAGTCACTTTTTAATTGCTCATTAGACATTTTTAGTTCATTGTTTTCTTTGATTAGTTGAGCATTTTTCTCTTTTTCAGTAGTAAGTTCAGATTTAACAGTTACAGTGAGAGCATGTTGTTTCTTTAATGATTTATATTCATATTTTAATTCATTTCATGTCTCTTCAATCATGTTGCAATATTCAAACATTTCTTCATTAGTCATATTTTCAGAGTCACTTTCCTCTTCAGAATAGTATGAATTGTGCATAGAAGAGTTTAGTGTTACCTCAGATGTGTTTGACATAAAACACATATTGGATTTGTTAATCTGTTCATCATGTGATGTATCTGAGTCGCTTGAACTATCCTCAGAGGCACTCTAGGTTGCCTTCATTGCCTTTTTGTACTTATTATCTTTGTCATCATATTTCTTTTTATATTTGAGCTTTGGACAGTCAGCCTTTATATGTCCTTTGTGCTTACATTCATAGCATACAATCTCATCAGTTTTTTCACTTCTCTTCCAGTCCTTTTTCCAGTATCCTTTTTTATCATACTTTCCCTTGAAGTTAGGTTTTCTGAAAAAGTTTTTCTTCTTATAAAAACATTTGAATCTTCTGACCAGTTGAGCCATCTCCTCATCACTGTCTGGTGATGATTGTTCAGTAGTGGAATTGTCTATAGAAGCTTCTAGTTTTCCTTTTTCTTTGTGCTTTGAGAAGGTGGTCTTGAATGCTACAGATTTCCTTTTTGGTTCATCCTCCTCTTCTTTGTTGACTTTAAGATCTTCATCATACATCATCAGTTTCCCAATGAGTTCCTTTATAGTTAGTCTGCTGATGTCGCATGACTCTCTAATTGAGATAGAGGTTCCCCTCCATCTGTCAGGTAGACATCTGAGAATTCTCATGATCTGTTCTTTGGTAGTGACTTCTCTTCCTAAAGAAATCATTGTGTTGACAATCTCATTGAACCTAAGATACATATCAGAAATAGGCTCATCAGGTTTCATCTTAAAATTATCATATTTTATAGTATAAGTATTAAGTCTCGTTTCCTTTACACTATATGTGCCTTCATGTGAGACAGACAAGGTATCCCAAATTTCATGGGCAGTTTTACAAGAAAAAATCCTATTAAATTCTTCATCTCCTAAGGAATAGTATAAAGCATTCATAGCTTTTCAATTATTATTGTAAGCAAGTTTGGTAGGTTCATCCCATGTAATTCTATCAATCACAGGAAGTTTGTATTCATCTATAATTGATGACCAGATTTCAAAGCTCATACTCTCTAGATGCATTTCCATTTTAATTTTCCATTGAGCATAGTTTGTTCCATTAAAGAATGGTGGTTTGCTGGTTGCAGAACCTTCCAATCTATTATCCATACTAACAAATTACTTTAAAAGAGCTAGAAATTTAGAATTGACATAAATTTATAGATCTTTAAAGTACAACTACAGTCACAGTTGAGTAAGATTACACAAAGTCCTAATAAAGCAACCTCTGATACCAAATGTTGGTCGGAGTAGTTAACTCAAGAGGGGAGGGGTGAATTGAGTTACTATATAGAAATTTCTGTTTAAAAGATATTAGTTTTCCAAATAACAATTTCCCCAAAAATAAATATAGATCAGTTAATCAAGGTTATATTTTTATAAGAGTTTGACTATTTAAACAACTTCTTAGAAGATCGATTAATTCTCAGTAATCTTAATTGGTATTATTAAAATTACTTTTGAAGTTATCCTACTAAGACAAATCAGATATAACTTCTTTCCAAGACTAACTATCAAAGTGAATTTAGTGTTTTTCTGGATTATGCAGTAAAGCAGTAAAACAGAGTAGACTAAATTTAAATAGAACGGCGGATATAAAACAAGTGGTTCAATCTCAAGCCGAGACCTAATCCACTCCACTTGGTGATCACCTGCCGCCAAGCAGTTTATATAAATAAACTCTGATCCACACCCTGGATTGGGGTTAACAAAAGTACATGGACTATCCAGGCCACGCAGGGACCTCTTCCACAGTTTTCATCGGTAAACAAAATAATGACCAGTCCACACAGGGACCTCTTCCACAGTTGTCATGGGTAAACATGAGTAAAGAATTTGGTGTGAGGATTTTGAAATCCTCCAGTTCAGTGCAGGAGTCAGTGTGTGTGTAAAGTATACAGAGTACACACACTGCTCAAAAGTAAAATAAAGAAATCACTAAGAGAGAGAGAGAGAGAGAGTAGATATGAGTTCAGAATGCTCTAGTGATTAGCAGTGCAGCTCTGGACTCCTTGGATAATACAGAAATGCTCCTGAGTCCTTCTCTGGTTTTTGTGTTGAAAAAAAGAGTGTCGCGATTCAGCTTTTGTTCTTCACGAGTAAAGATGGTCTCTTGATCCTAGTACTTCGTGTATTCTTCAGTAGAGTTGGATTGCATGCATGAGACAATTCTTTCTTTGAAGATCTTGTTATCTCTTCTTCGTGGTCGTTCTTGTCAACTTGTTTTTCTATTTAGTACAGTGCACTCGCGTTTCTTGAGTTGTTGTGTGTTGTATGTTCTTCCTCTTGGGCACACTTCTCTTTATCTTCGAATGCATGGGTTTTGGCCGACAGGTTCCATGTGCTTCGTACCTCGTACCTCGAACTATGTCTACAAAGACACATTAATTATTGTCAGTGCATTAAAGGCATCAAATATGACCGTTAAAAAGTTAAATAGAAAAACAAAAAAATAGTTAGGAAACGGTGTCACAGTAGTTATGAAAACGGTGTCTTCTTCATGGTATCTCCTTCACGGTGTCTCCTTCACGGTATCTCCTTCACGGTGTCTCCTTCACGGTGTCTCCTTCACGGTGTCTCCTTCACGGTGTCTCCTTCACGGTGTCTTCTTCACAGTGTCTCCTTCACGGTGTCTCCATGTCATGGTGTCTTGCTTATGGTTTCTGGCTTCCGGTGCCTTGCTCATAGTTTCTAGATTCACGGTGCCTTGATGACTGTGTCTTGCTAACTGTGTCTGGAACTTAGGCAAATATAGTGTCTGGCTTACGGTGTCTGTTCTTAGTGTCTTGCTTCACGGTGTCAGGCTTACTGTGTCACGGTGTCTCGTGGTCACGGTGTCTCGTGGTCACGGTGTCTCGTGGTCACGGTGTCTCATTGGTCACAGTGTCTCATTGGTCACGGTGTCTGTGTCTTGCTCACAGTGTCTGACTTACTGTGTCAAGCTTCACGGTGTCTTGTACTTAGGCAAATAACTGTATTCAGACTTAAACAGTAATATGCATAAAATGAATTGAGCTTAGCCATTATCAAGTATGAGATAACTTGAAACATAAATACACATGATTGATAAGATTTGTGATCATTAATAAGATTTGTAATTATTATTGAGATTTGTGATCATTAAAACATGATTAATACATGAGGAGTCCAACAAAATATAGTTGAAACAATTCATAGATGACTGCCAAAGAAGTTCAGAGACTCTGAGTCATGTAGAAAAATTGGTTAAAGATCTAGTTTATAGATATTTGTAATGAAATCTACTGGAATGTTGGTAATGATGCCCTTTTCCAATTCCTGTTTATGTATTCACATGTATGGAGAAAACAATTGTAAAACAATCAAATAAAAATGGAAATACTAAATCATGAAAATAACTTGAAGTTCCCAGATGTCACCTAGAAATCCTTTCACCATCAAAAGCTTTGAAGATACTTTTCTGCATAGAAAAAAAGTTAAAAAATTAGATTACCTTACTAAATTTACAGAATAAAAAATATGAATGTTAAAATAAAAGAAATATTAAGAAACCAAAATCAAAATAAGATAGCATTTACCAGGGGGTCTCAAACCTTTAACACCAATATGTCACAAAGCATCCCCTTTCATAACACTTTTCATATGGAAGAAATGGTTTTCAGACCCTGAATCTGGAAAAAAATATTAGAAATTGAACATGTATGCACTGGAAAAACAACCAAAAAACTCATACTATAGACCAAGGATGTATTTTTGTTGAGTAGAGTGATACATTGTAGTACTTCAGCTTGAGCTTTAGCTCAAAATCATTACACAACTCAAACTCAGTCAAATATTCGTTTTCAAAATTCAAATTTGATTTGATTTATAAAATGAACAAATCAAACCCACCCATTTAAGAACTACTAAAGTATATGAAATTAAAAACAAAAAAACATATAAAATTTTATGTATGCAGATTAAGTAGAAGATATGGCTACTGCAAATGACGTTGTAGAGGTCGACCATGAAGAAATTCCTAAACATTTTGCGGGAGTACGTAGTCAGGGTTATTCTGTGGGAAATGTTAGAGAAATGGATAGAGCCCGTGAGGGGGATACAGTGAAATTCTATTGTTTTTTAGCGAAATCGTTTGAAGGAATTACATGGATCATGATGCCAACTATGATATTCGGGGGTCGTAGGAGGAGATGAGGTGAATCGCGAGCAAGATCCAAAGTAGGAGAGGAGTGGAATCATGAGAAGGATGAAAACTCTATATTTACGGGATTTGTAGTAGGAGGGGACATCAATGTTGTGTGAGAACCCTAGGAGTAGCAGAGGTAAATACCTTGCAGAGGTGAGTATGGAAGGAGGGAATGAAAAGTGATGGAGATTTTTTTACCGAAATCGCTTGAAGGAGATTGTTGTAGCTCGATGTCGGTAGTGATATGCATCAACTTTAGGGGGAAATATGTGGAATTGTGAATAGGAACCCAAATTGAGGAGGAACGGAGGTGCGAGGAGGCTGTCGTTGTATTGCGGGAGCGGTGGTAGGAGGGGAGGGAAATGTTCAGTGGGAACCCTATAGGAGCGGGAGAGGGGATTCGGGGAGGGGAGCAGGAACCATACAATGGGGAGAGGGGTTTCGGGGAGGGAAATCGGGGATGGGAATAAAGAGGGGAGCGAGTAGTTTTAGGTAAATCCCAAACGGGAGTGGGAGTGCGAGGCAAATAAATTTTGAGATGCTGGAGACGTGGAGATTTGGAGGACGAACATGTATGAAAAAAAAACAATGTGGATGAATGTGAGTATGACACGTGGCAGATGGAAAGCCACACTACAGGAAAACGGCCATTTAGCGGCGGTTTTTTCGCAGCGGTTTTAAAAACCGCCGCTAAACGTGTTTCGGGTAGCCATTTCGCGGCGATTTTTGAACCGCCGCGAAATGCCTTAATTTTTTTTTATTTTATTTTTTAAAAAAAAATTGAGAATTAGCGGCGGTTTTTAAAAAAACCGCCGCGAAGTAGTGGCGGTTTGGGTAAAACCACCGCGAAATGAAAGGAAAAAAAATAAAAAAACACGAGAAACCCCGAAATCACTAAAACAACCATAACTTTTGATCCGGGCATCCGTTGGAGTGCCACGACTAGTCAAATCGAAGCTCATGAAGATATCTAGAGGCACGTATAATCAAAACCATGAGACTATCTCAAGTGCGAAACATATGAGAGTTATAATAAAGTTGAAAAAAGTTCTCCAACTTCAAATGGCCATAACTTTCGCTCCGTGTGTCCGTTTGGGCTCTACCACATATCAAATCGAAGCCAGCGAAAAGATATATGCACCAATTTAATACAAGCAAGCTTCTGCCGTGTTTTTTGACCCCAAAAATTCCTCCGAAGGCCTCCGAAACCCTGTTTCTATCACCGGTGTCCCGTCGAACTTGTCTTCAAACGGACCTAACTTTAGATCCGCGTGTCAGTTCAGACTCCTCCACCTGCCAGATCGTAGCTTGTTCCATGAGCTTCAGTTTGACTGTTCGTGGTGCCCACATGCACTCCTGGATCATAAGTTATGGCCTTTTTAGTGGGTATTGGGTTTGTTATGTTTTTCGATGCCTCGTTTCTAGCACTCGTTCCCCATCAGCTTTTTTTTAAATGGTCGTAACTTCCGATACGCCTGCCCATTCAGACTCATTCACCTATCAGGTCGAAGATCGTTTCAGGATCTTTGATTTGACAGGTCGCGGATCTGAAACGGACTCTCGGATCATAAGTTATCTTTGTTAATGTGAGTCCAATGTTTTTGTCACTTTATGACCGTTTTGACGGGTTTTAACAGTTACTCCATTTATTTTTGTTTATTTGGGTTTTCATGACTTGTTATCTTTATCAATGGTTTTTTTGTGGGTTATTATGATGATTATGTTGAATTCTTATGGGGTTTTTCAGAGTTGTCATGAGTTTTCATGCGTTCTCATTCTTTTTAATGCCTCATTCTTCATGTTTCTCTATCCGTTTTCATGTGTTTTCATGATTTTTCATCCCTTATCCCGTCTTTTCTTACTTTTTCATGTGTTTCATTTATTATTTATTATTTATAATATACTTTAATTTATTTATTATCTATTATTTGTTATTGGTTATTTTTTATTTATTATTTATTTTTTATTTTTTATTTTTTATTTTTATTTATTTGTTATTTATTATTTATATTTATTTATTATTTATTATTTATATTTATTTATTATTTATTATTTATATTTATTTATTATTTATTATTTATTATTTATTATTTATTATGTATTATTTATTATTTATTATTTATTATTTATTATTACTAATAATAAAATATTATTATTAATAATAATATTTGTTACTGGTTATTTATTATTTATTATTTATATTTATTCATTATTTATTATTTATTATTTATTATTTATTATTTATTATTTATTATTTATTATTTATTATTTATTATTTATTAATAATAATATTTTATTTATTATGTGTTATTTATTATTTAATATTTATTACTAAATATTTTTTTATTTCGTATTTATTATTATTTATTACATATTATTTATTATTTAATATTTAATATTTATTATTTATTATTTATTATCTATTATTTATTGTTTATTGTTTATTATTTAGTATTTATTATTTATTATTTGTTATTTGTTATTTATTATTTATCATTTATTATTTGTTATTTGTTATTTGTTATTTGTTTATTATTATTTATTGTTTATTATTATTTATTGTTTATTACTATTTAATATTTGTTATTATTTATTATTTATTATTTACTGTTATTTATTATTATTATTATTTATTTTTATTATTTATTATTTATTATTATTTGTTATTTATTATTATTTATTATTATTTATTGTTATTTATTATATATTATTTATTACTTATTTTTTACTGTTTACTGTTTATTATTTATTATTTAGTATTTATTATTTAGTATTTATTATTTATTATTTATTATTTATTATTTATTATTTATTGTTTATTATTTATTGTTTATTATTTATAATTTATTATTTATTATTTATTATTTATTATTTATTATTTATTATTTATTAATAATAATATTTTATTTATTATGTGTTATTTATTATTTAATATTTAATATTTAATATTTTTTTATTTCGTATTTAATATTTATTATTATTTATTATTATTTATTATTTATTATTTATTATTTATTATTTATTATTTATTATTTATTATTTATTATTTATTATTTATTATTTATTAGTTATTGCTTGTTATTTGTTATTTATTGTTTATTATTTATTATTTAGTATTTATTATTTATTATTTATAATTTATTATTTATAATTTATAATTTATTATTTGTTATTTGTTATTTTTTTTATTATTTATTGTTTATTATTATTTATTGTTTATTATTATTTAATATTTATTATTATTTAATATTTATTATTTATTATTATTTATTATTATTATTTATTATTATTTATTATTTGTTATTTATTATTTATTATTTGTTATTTATTATTTATTACTTATTACTTATTATTTATTGTTTATTATTTATTATTTATTATTTATTATTTATTATTTATTATTTATTATTTATTATTTATTATTTATTATTTATTATTTTTTATTTATTATTTATTATTTATTATTTATTATTTATTATTTATTATTTATTATTTATTAGTTATTATTTATTACTTATTATTTATTGTTTATTGTTTATTATTTATTATTTATTATTTATTATTTATTATTTGTTTATTATTATTTATTGTTTATTATTATTTATTGTTTATTATTATTTAATATTTAATATTATTTAATATTTAATATTATTTATTATTTATTATTATTTGTTTTATTATTTATTATTTATTATTGTTTATTATTATTTATTGTATATTATATATTATATATTATTTATTATTTATTATTTATTATTTATTACTTATTATTTATTGTTTATTGTTTATTATTTATTATTTAGTGTTAATATTTAATATTTATTATTTATTATTTATTATTTATTATTATTGAGTTTATTTCTATTATTTATGTATTATTTGTTTTTTCAATTAATATATATATGTATATTAAATTCTGTTTATTAACCACATGACGAGCTTGCTGGAATGGTAAAGTTTTTGGAAAATATGCAAGAGTTTAGTGGTTCAAATCTCATCAAACGCGGTATTTCTTTATATGGCATGGGCATGTGCATGTGCATGTTCATGGGATGTGCATGCATGGATAAATAAAGTAAATAAAGTAATGCAAAATAAATAAATAAAATAAAATAAATAAAATATATAAATAAAATAAAATATATAAAATAAATAAATAAAATAAAAAAATACGAAATAAAAAAATAAAACACGAAATAAAGAAATAAAATATATAAAATAAATGAAATAAATAACCTTTGAAATCATGATACAATGACTCTTGGGAACTGATATCATAGAACTCATGTCGATGAAGAACGTATCAAAATTCTATACATTGTTTAAATTGAAAAATCTTGTGAATGATAGATTTTTTAAAAACAAGTTGCGAATGAGTTTATTTTTTGGTCGAGGGAATGACTTCCTGGGCGTCATGCATGGTGTTGTAACCCGCCTGCTACAGTACCGCCGCTGCTACAGTACCATATCGCCGCTACAGTACCGCTACAGTACTGCTGCAGTACCTACGCCCAATGAGTTTTGAACCCCCATTTTTTATGTAGGATTGCAGGGTGCTTACCACTAAGTCAAACCCCAATTACATCAGCTCTTGATACTTGACAATATGTTAAACACTAATTATACTCTTTATACAAATCAACTTTAATATCAACTTTGGACTGCAAGATACCAATATTCCATCTTGAGTTTGGTGCATGTGCACATTTTGAAATGTTCTCCACACAAAGGAGTTAAGTCAACTTTACCAACATATATGTTGTCATGCACAACTTTAAATTTTGCACTTCACAAACATCTTTTGAGGATCATTCGTTGTCGATTTACATTTAAATTTATGTGGATTAATTCAATACCTGAAGTTCATCTCTCGTAATGCTTTGACATGATAAAAAAAATGCCAAAATCCGTTAGCAAACCATTCCACTTCGCACAGCTTAACTTCAAATACCAAACACAAAGCGAATTGCTTGTTGCACAAGGTAACACATGTTATTTATTCGATGAAATGTTTTTTTTTTTGTTAATTCTCACAACCCGTCTTGTTTTTACAATTAAAATACATACAATAAACACATCATGAACATATCAATATCACATTACTATAGAAAATTATAGCACACTCTCTCCCCTCAATTTGCATTTCCAACCAATTAAGACGTGATCATTTTTTCCATTGAATCTCAATAATTGTTTAAAATCCTGAACCCCTAAAAAGTCTACATCACCATTAAACTTTAACATGCAGAACACATATTATATTTTTTAAACGAGGATGTCAATGTTGACATTTTACTCATGCATCTGTCCAGTAAATCAATGTCACCGGAAAATGATACAAAACTTCACACGAATTTTTGTTTTCATTCATAAATATTTCAACGAACGGAGGAAGAGAGGAGACGCGCCTCCCCTCCCCCGCCAAAAGGTTTTCAGTACCACCCCACCCCGCAAAGGCTTCCGTCGGGGTTTGTTGTTCGCGGGTTTCAGGGTTAGGGTTTCAGCCCCGTTGCCGATCCCTCACCTCCGTCGTGTTCACTAATCGGGCGACGCAGGGGGGACAGAAATCATGTGGCATGAAGCCAGGAGGTCGGAGAAGAAAGTCCACGATCTGATGGACGCTGCTCGGAAGAGAGCTCAGAGGAGAGCCGTCTTTCTGGCCAAGAGGCGCGGTGATCCTCAGCAAGCCATTCAGGTTGTCGGATCTCGGTGCCGCATGTACCGGGACGATGGCCTCTATCAAGCTACCCAAGATCAGCAGGGCTTGTAAGATCTTTCATCCCCCTATGTTCTGTATTCACGTAGAAGGATGTTTTTCCGCATAACGATTCACGGGTATTTCCCTTCTCCCATGCTACTCTCCGCTCGGTACAATTTTCCCATCCGTCTCTCTGATTGAAAAACTAAAAATTTCAGCACATAAACTCCAGCTTTTCCCCCGGTTGCTTTTCGCGGGCAACCCAAGTGCTGTGTTTCGGCTGCTTGTTTCTTCATTTTTTTTTTCTTTCGCATAACTTCCCCCTTTGAAATTCCGAAGCTGGACATGTTCTTTTTTCCTACGTACCTTTCGCCATCTTGGTTTGAATTTTGTCTGATGTAGAAAAATGAGAAGGATCGAATCAACGTGCCTGTTTAGTCCTCCCCGTGTTCCTTTTTTGTTCTAAAACAGTGGTGAGCCATGATATTCAGTTCTGCAGGTGCCGCTATATTTGTTGGAGTAATTACTTTGTCAAGGGTTTTATGCAAGTGCTTGTCTGTTAGCAGTTAGTGGAGCAATTTCTTTGTCAAGGCTTTAATGCAAGTGCTGTTTGTTAGCTGTTACTGGAAGCTCTTGTGTACATCCTCGAGTCCTGTTCATTAATTATGTCTGGAAATAGGCCCATTAATCATAGTCCTGATTTCACAGTTCTGATTTCTGTTTCCTCAAGTTTTTTAACTCCAACCTCTTTGTTTCTAGAGTTCTTTGTGCTTTGGCACCAGCTTGGTATGCGGTGATCGAAATTAAGGCAAGCACGTGAGAAAGTTCTGAAGCATAATCAAGAACACAGTGGAAGAAGAGAAAAATAAAAAGATAATTGGGAAAATTTGGAAAAATGAATTACCACACGATATTTTCATTAATCTTCTTCGAGGGTCATTATTCAATAATTTGATTAGACTGCAAAGCTTCCACTAATTGCTAACATGCCAACAACCGATGGCCTCCAAGCATTATCGAATTACGATTTCATTGGACCACACTTATAATTTAGTACTCTAGACACTTGGGCAGCGTTAGACAAGACTTACGAAAAAAATGCTCACACTTATGGTAAACAGTTTTAAATTTAAGTGGTATTTTGTTTGTTCTGAAAAAACTCTTGCTCTGAAATTGCTGAAGAAAATCACTTAAATAAGTGGCAGAAAAATACTTTTTCATTAAGTAACCTGGAATCAATTATACCATAGCACTTAATGTTTGCTATAAGTGTTGTAAGAACTTTTCAATAATTGATGTCAAATGTTAACTTAATACTTAAAACAAGCGCTTATAGAAAAGTGTTTTCAGCTTTCCTATTGAAAACATGCTTTTTGTTACTTATGTAATTTTCAATGTTTTTTTTAAACGAAACAAGCATTACTTATATTTTTTGAACTATTAATGAGAGCTATAAGCTTTAAGTGTTGTCAAACACAACCCATGACCACTCTCACCAACAGTTATTCCACACTCCATTCAACCACCTAAAGGCCTGCTACTTGTCAAAAAACATTCAAATTTTTCTTAAAAGTGAAATTTTAATGATTACTCCCCTTGTTATCAAAGGTGTGCTGAGGCATGTGCCTTGGCAAGAGGCGCTGCGAGGCACACCTGGAGCCCCTTGCCACTGGCGAGGTGCGTCGATTTTCCTGAGTTTCCTGAGGCACGCCAAAGCTGTGCGCTTCTTGTGCAAAACCCAGTGATGCTAAGGTGCCAGGCACTGTAAAGGCGTGCTGCATAAAAAAAGGCATGCTGCTTAAAAAAAGCCCGGAAAAGGGAGCTGGTCTGTCAAAAAAAGAGGGCTGTTTGGTTAAAAAGAAATATAGAAACGGTCAAAAAGAAATACAGAAATAAAGCAGCATTTAATGGAATAATAAAAAACTACTGTCTTTAACCACTACTGCAAAAAGAGGGCTGTTTGCTCAAAACAAATACAGAAATAAAGCCACCTTTAATGAAATAATAATAAAATGATACCGACTTCAGCCATTCATGCAAGACTCAAAAGGGGCAGCAGGACCCGGGCGCACAGGCTGGGCAGAATGATAACGGGGAATAAAACTGGAAGTTTATTCCAGTAGAGGATCCTGTAGTTATGAGAACCTCGAAATGCCATGACGATATTCATAAACCTTGTTCTACGGTCGGAGAACATTCTATAATGAGACACATTGTATGTTGACTGTCAGGTGCGAGTACTCGTAAACTGATGAAACTTCATCTCATTAAGTTTGCATTTGGTAATCTCCAAGATGGGAGATTATGAGAACAAATCCGTTTGTAGTAAATCCACATGTTTATGTTTTATTAGATTTTCCTGACCGCGAGCATGTGTATGATCTTTAGACTTTAAGATTATTATTAATGCATGTCATGACTCGCGCACTTTGATGCATTGTTGTAAATTGTGATGACGTATGATCGCAGTGAAGTTGGGTACGTTGGGTGCGTCACGAATAATACGTTATTAATGAATAAGTCAAATAAGGATTTGCCCTTTCCATCTTTTTGGAAGTTGATATCCCGGCCTTTTGATTGAAATAAAACTGTCACGTTAAATTCCATGACCATGGTGTATAGATGAGTTCATTTCAGATAGTCAAAGAAAGACGTATCAAACATATGGGTTGATGAAATGAGTGTGTAACCTGCTTGATGAGATATAATGTCAAAGAGATTATATTACACAGTGAGCGTTTGTACGAAATATATCTTCTTTCTTTGTGGGTGTCTTGACCCGTTGCTAGACAACAATCTTAGATTTTAAACAAATCCTCTTAAATATTATTTATATTTAACAATTAGAATAAATATTATTCTCTAGAGAAGTAATATTTATTTAAGATTTATCAAATGATCCCAAATGTTAAATAAATATTTATTGGTAAGGTAATTATTTAATTACATGAATATATAATATTAATTTATCTCTTGTTATCCGCACGGTAATAAATGATTATTAATTATTAAATAAATAATTTATTTAGTTACAAAGATATTTAATAAATATTTATTCGTCAGACTGTGAATTGATTATTTATTTATTTATTGAATTAATAATATTTATTCGAGAATTCAATAAACTTTGAGGACTAATGGATCCGATTTTGTTTGGTGATAAATATTTATTTACCACTGTAAAATAAATGTATATTATTGTGCAAGTTTGCGCACATCACAAGTAAAGTAGTAATAATAATAATATTTACATGACATGAGGTTTATTGGAGATTAATTCATAGTTGAGGGTATTTGGACAATTAATTAGAATTAAATCATAATTCTAGGTCTATTTATGCTGTGTCAATCTGTGCACACCAATTTCCTCTTAAGATCCCTCCCCTCTTCCTCTCAAGACCGAGAAGAACAAGAGGAATTTCTTTAAGATCGAGGAACTTGAAGCGATCAAAGCGAACAACGCAGGACCATCAATCGACAGCGCTAGCGCCCTACGTTTCATCAACGTTATTTGAAGATTAAAGGAGCTCGTGCGGATCATCGCTGGAGGGGCTTTGCTTTGGGTTCTCGCTACGCAACGACTATACACCGATCGAGTTAGAATGATCAACACCATCAACGAAGAAAGATCTCAAGGCCAAGGTAATTTTTCTTCCTGTTATAAATTAACATGAAAAGTTACTCTCTTGGTTTCGGCAAAATCATTTGTCAATATTTTTTAGAAAAATTTTCGTTGTTCATTGCGTTCACGTCATGTACATTGCGAATGATTTGTTGAATCCGACAAAAGCCGAGTTGGCTATAGGCCCAACATACACTGCCGTTGTGTCCGGAACCATAAGTGGTATCAGAGCGGACACATTTAATTTATAATCATTTATTGTTAGTTGATCAGTTACATATTTATAAGTTAGTTTTCATTTCAAGAAATTCGTTCTTATAATCCGATCATCGAGTTCTCTTCCTCTTTCCTTTGTTTGTCACTCATTTAATCCATATCTAATTAAATATTTATGAACATCCTAAGAACCCTTCCAGAGGTGGTGACGATTCTGGCCGGATGACACAAGAGTATACGGCGTGTTGCCTGAAAGTACACACTGTGTACCCGTGTTCAATGCACAAGGACGGCTCGAATTAATTCGGAGCGTCGTGCATTAAATACACACGACATGCATTGAATGCACATTGTGTGTTGACTAAATACACTGCTCGTAGGACTGCACGTTGCGTAACTCTCTTACACGCTGTGTAGTCCATGTGTTTTCGTGGCTGAAAACACGGGGTCCAAGACGTGTCGTGCATTTTTTACACGACATTGGGACTGACAATTGTGTGACAATGAGATTACACGACAGATGTACACCTCGTGTACCTTAGAAATGTTCGTACAAAGATACACGTCCCGTCCCCAGATGTGCATCACGACATACAACAGGTGATATACATGGCACGTAGTACACGTTGTGCACCCAACCTGTTTATGCATAAAATTAAAATTAATTTATTACTTCATAAACCTTATCATTATGTGTTCCGTGTGTTATTTATTGACTCGTACACTCCATATGATAGGTTTTATATGATATTAAATGCTTAATTCCGAACTATATACCATGTATAGTCGTAATACGTTGATTACTCCATACACATTTAAAACATTACATGTTACGTTAATTAACACGTGTTCCTTGTGTCATTTATTGACTCGTACACTTCATGTAATTACGTGATAAAACCTGTATGCTATATGCTGCATGAGTAGACTGTATACGATCTCAATACTTGTAGAGTAGTTCGAACGGTACCCGCTGAGTTGGTTCCAAGTACAAGTTGTGTACTTCTTTTATTAAATTTTAAATAAAATTAATTAATTTAAAATCACAGCGTATGGGCATCTCGAGAACATATTGGACGAAGATTAAGATAAATTGAATTAATTGATTAGTTAGATTTAATCGGATTGATTCACGTGCGTTTTATCTTAATAAAAGAATGAATCTAAATGAATGCTAGTTGGTTATTTTAAATGCGTACTTGTTACATAAGTGGGTGATCATGAGCTTAGACCAACTTGTGTATGCATATGGTTTTTTTTAATTTAATTATTGTATGACTTTTTGCAATTATTTTATTAAATTAAATTGATGGCCCTTGTGTCATCCCGTTCTCATTATGTACGGGCCTGCATATCCATGATTTCTTCTTTGTAAACCCCCTTTCCGTTTTCCTTCACTTGCGAGTGAAGTAGGACAGAGCTTCTGGACGCATGGAGTTGGTTCAAGACGAAGCTAAGGTACAACCAAACTAGGAGATACACAAGATAGTGGTGGAATGATTCAACTCGCCCCGCCTAGGGTCAATGCTTTGTTTTTTTTCCGCTCCATAAACAAATTGCTAGTCAAAACTCATGATCATGCCATGTTTTATTTATTCTATTTATGTTTGATGCATGGTTTATTTTATGGATGCAAGACCGTAATGATATAAATAAATGAATTAATATGCAAAAATGAAATTAAAATAAAAAAAAGAATTATGCATAAATATTTTATCAAGAATATGGTTAAACCCAAGTAAAATACTCTTAATATTAACAAGACATGTAAATGATAAAATAAGAAAACTTTCGCACAATAAATACAATATTTCAAATTAATATCAAGTCATTAAGCATTTCATTTTCTGAGTTTAAAATGGTCCCATAGTTAGTGTTGGTTCAGACCTTTGTCGGAGTCACTTTTAATTATTGGGAAATCTAAAAAAAGATGGCGGGTCGACTAATCAAACTTGTATTGGTTTTAATGACCTTTTTCTGTTCAATACAAATTTGAAGACAAGTGTTTAGGAAATCCGAGTCATGATTTCAAGATTGGCGAGTCCACTCAACAGAACAAGGAACTTCAATTCCGCAGTTGGCAGGACATTCCGAGTTTAATGGTGAAGGCCGTTGAGACTACAATTTTCATGACCTAAAGACTTTATAATTTTCATGATCTTTCTTTGGATTATAATAAAAATATGGATCCTTGTCACCAGAATGTGACGGGACATTCCAAGTTCAATGGCGAGGGCCGTTGAGACTTAAATAGTGAAAGACTTAATAGAATTAAAATTATTATGACTCATATAATTTGTAATCAAGTACCAATAATCCGCTCTTTTATTATTGCAGAATAATGACAAATTCGTCAGCCACATTATCCTTGCAATCAATTATGGAGAAAGACTATCTTCTTATTGACATTTACTTCCAAGAATGGTTCAGACGCCTACGAGTTGTATCGTGCCATGAATGAAAGTATTACGTGCTAGAATCCTCAAACCCTGATCCGTCTGCCAAGGAGGCGAGTGATGAGGTGTTCAATGTCTCTGATGCACCAGATGCTCAGTGTTTGATGCTTTCATCTATGTTTAGTGAACTCATAGTCACATGTGAACATGAATGCTTATAACTTCTCCAACATCTCCGTGATCTTTATCAAGAGAGAGCCAAACATGAATGTTATGAGATCTCCAAGGCGTTATTCACGAGCAAGCTTGGAGGTGCATCAACTCAGCCTCACATAGTCAAATTTATTGGCTGCCTTGAGCGCCTAGATGTTTTAGGGTTTAAAATACTTGATGAGTTGCGCAATGATTTCATTCTTTGATCACTCTCTCAGAGCCTCTCTAGTTTTGTTGTTAATTTTAATATGGACAACGTAGAGAAGTCTCTATCAGATCTTCTCACTCCGCTTCTCCAAGTTGACAAGGATAAGAAGTGTGAAAAGCTTTCCGTCCTTATAGTGAATAAGAGGAAAGACCAGACAAACAACTCCAAGACTAAACTCCAAGTCTAAAGCTTCTTCACAATGTCCTTCCAAGAAGATGAGGATCAAGGGGCAAGCAAGGGAACATGACAATATCTGTTTCGCATGTGGCAAGAAAGATCACTTGAAGAAAAACAACACCCAAACAAAGAAGCTAGAGAAATCTTCGTGTGGTGCTCACATATATATTCAAATGCAAGAACCAAGTAGATTCTGGAAGAATGCCATAGCGAGGTGGATCTACGAGTAGCCAACGAAGCCAGATTTGTGGTGTGACTATTGGAGATTACCACCTCATGTTGCCGACTAGAATGATCTTGGTTTTGAAAGATTTCTATTATGTGTCTTTAGTCACCAGAACATTATTTTTGTGTCCAAACTTGATGCATATAAATTTATTTTTAAATTTGAAATAAGTGTTGTACTGACTAGGTCATGTAAAGGGAAAACATTTGACCAGATTACACCAAGACTGGTATTTTGATTCATTTGAATTAAAACCACTTGGTGTATATCACACATGTACAAGAAAAAATAACTGAAGCCCCATTTGGTAGAAAAGGTGAAAGAGCTACAGAGCTTCTTGAATTGGTTCATACTGATGTGTGTGAACTATTTCCAGTTAAAGCCAGCGGTGGATACTCATACTCCATTACTTTTATCGACGACTTTAACAGATATGAATATGTCTACTTAATGAGGTATAAGTCAGATTCCTTTGACAAATTTGAGGAATCTAAGAATGAAGATTAGAATTATCTTGGTAAGAAGATTAAGTAACTTCGCTTAGACCGTGACAAAGAATATTTTCATCAAGTCTTCATTGATTATATATGGGAGTTTGAGATTCTACCTCAACCCACACCTCCTTATACACTACAATGGAATAATGTGAGTGAAGAGGAACCACACCCTGTTAAACATTGTGAGATCGATGATGAGTCATGCAAGTCTTCCATTATCTTTTTGAGGATACACATTATCCATAACTACACACATACTAAACCAAGTGTCAACTAAAGCAACAAATGGTATTACATACGTACTTTGATGTGGAAAGAAACCCTCGTTGTCGAATTTACGAGTGTGGGGTTGCAAAGCGTTTGTTAAGGCTATTTCTAGTAACAAACTTACGCCCCAAGGCACTACGTGTATCTTTATAAGTCATCCTAAGAAAATTGCAGGATATTACCTATATGACTGTACAAATAAGAAAGTTGTGGTTAATAGACGTCTGACTTTTCTTGAAGGGGATCACATCTTCAAAAGAGATGGTGAGAGCGAGGTAGACTTCAATGTAATCATGGCTCAAGATACACATGAGTTGACAGATGAACATATCCCACAAAGCCCTGTGGAAGAGGATGTTCCAAAAATTGCCAAATAACAAGAAGCAGTAAGTGGATTTCATGTACCAAAACCAAGTTTTAGATGTAAAGCTCGTTGGTTGCAAATGAGTATTTAAGAAGAAACTATACATGGATGAAAAAGTCAGTACTTATAAGGCACAACTGGTTGAAAAAGGTTTTAGCAGCGTCAAGACAAAAAACTACGACGAAACCTTTTCATCAATTGCTATGCTAAAATCTATCAGAATTCTACTTGCCATAACTGCTTACCATAACTATGAGATTTGATAGATGAATGTCAAAACAACCTTCCTAAACGTGAATCTTTGAGAATATGTCTATTTGACACAACCAAAAAGGTTTGTGTCTCCAAAGGATGCCATGCAAGTTGCATAGATTCATTTATGGATTAAAGCAAACATCTAGGTCATGGGACATTTAGTTTGATGAGGGCATAATAGAATTTGGTTTCATAAAGAATGAATGTGAGCCTTGTGTCTATAATCAATTTAGTGGAAGTGTGGTTGTTTTCCTAATAGTTCATGTTGATGACCTACTACTTATTGAAAACGAAATGTCAGTCTTACAGTTAAGGTCTCATTAGACACATGCTTCTCCATGAAGGACTTAGGTGAAGCGGCATGTATTCTTGGGGTCAAGATTAATCGTGATAGATAAAAAATGTTGCTTGGACTAAGTCAAATTATGTATATTAACAAAATAATGAAGAGATTCAATATGAAGCAATTTAAGAGGAGATTGTTGCCAGTGTCACATGACATTCAACTCTCCAAGAAAATTTGGTCCACAGACACATGATGAGAGACAAATTATGACAAGTTGTGGTTGCTGATTCTACGGCGGAGTCCGAGTATATTCGACTTTTGAGGCACCTAAAGAAGCAATTTGGATTCGCAACTTCGTCCAAGAGTTTGACGTGGTGCTTAGCAGTAAAGACCCTATTACACTCTATTGTGAAAATATTGCAGCAACGACTCTTGCAAAGGAGTTAAGGTCACATCAGCGGAAGAAGCACATACTTTGGAAATATCATATCTTGAGGGATTTTTCTCAGAGATGTGACATCACAGTGAGCAGAGTATCCACTTAAGAGAGTGGTGAACTATTAGAGACCTGAACGTCCTCAACACACCTGAAAGACTCCTTTTGAATGGGGTATAAGGGGTAGACTTGTCTTGGGGGAGGAAAGGGTTGTGAGGACAACTGGTAATTTGTTAGGCCAGTGGATCCACGTAATGAGAGTGGGGGAAAGCCGTTATTAAGGGAGTAGGGGGGGTGAAGGTGGGGAGAGAGGAATATATTGGAACTATCGGCCTTTGCCTTTGACTTGGAATCGACCTTCTGGCTTGGGCTGGATCTTTCCCTAGTGTCTTTTCAATCTTCTTCCTCCTCTTGCTTGTAGAGTCTCTGTTCCTATATTTCTATATACAAATTAGTCAGTCCTCTGTTCTCTATTTGATTCAACCCACCGACTTCCTCACTACCTACGACCGACTCCAAGTGACACGCCCAACCAGCTCGCGTTCAGTAGACCCGACCACCGCCAATTCACTTACCCCGCAGCACACACGATCACCTGTACCTTCCGCTGGTGACAATGGACTATCCATCTCGTTTTCAACGGAGGGCTGCGTAGTGAAGGAGGCCATGACTGACTGCCGTTGACTCACACCATTTCTAGTTCCTTCATTCTTCCCCTGCTAACTCACACCTCAAGGAAGTAGCCTGCTGATAGCGTCCAACAGCGTCGCGCGTGGCCGACGACTTCTGCGAAAGGAAACACTCTCTACTGGCTCACGTTAGAAGAAGCACACACTGTCGGTTTTCGTCCGATGCAACACGCACTGTCAGTTCTCTTCTTGTTTGGCGGAGGCGCGCGCTACCGGTTGTCAACTCAAGGAGCCGCGCACCACTGTAAGGCACACATGACCGACTTTGACTCTGAGTAGGTGCGTACTTTCTGGGACGTTGTCTGTGGGAGGAGGCGTGCTACCGGTTGCGCTTGCAGGAGTGGAGAGTTTTGCCGAGTGTGCTACAACTTGTGGAGTACTCTTTGAAAAAAAAGAAAGAAAAGACAAAGGTAAAGCAAAAAAATAAATAAAATAAATAAAATACAGAAATAAAACTACGCTGATGTTGCCTGATGAGGTGGAACAACGTCCACTGCGGGTCACCACCATGCTTTTCTAGATACCACAACAACAAGTTAAGTTCCAAACATCCCGCACAATCTGACCGTGTCGTCTGACGGAGATGCCGCCTCACGAGGAGCGCCCTTCACTCTTGCTGGCGATAATTGCAGCGCAATTGAAGGAGTTGTCTGTTTTTGACAACAATAATCTGCGTGACTTAGTGTCGTTGCAACAACACGGTGTGGAGGGGACTTTGTTCACGTCGACGAGGATGGACTCTCAAACAGGGAAGCACAACGCACAACCTTTGGGAGTCACGGAGAAGCCGACCATGCATGCAACACCGCCGCAACAGGAGGTGACTTCGCTTGCCCAATCGCTTATGCTGCCTGCGGTTTATTCTATGTCGTTTAGCACTATGGAGGTGCTTGAAGCGGAACTCCCAGTGGGCTCCCTCACATAGAATCTTGTGTCAAGAACGAGCGTCAAGATGAGTCACGCGTAGTGGTTTGCGACTGGGGGTAATAGGGGAGGGCCACACAACTATTTCAAGCAGGACGAGGGGCACACAGAGATGAACCTTGCAACGTAGTTTGCAACAACAAACACGATCGACCAACAACGTAGGAAGGACCATCCATCCGGGAGATTGCTCGGGGAATATGTGAAGAAAGGGTGCTTCACCATCAGTTTCTCTAGGATCATAAAGCAGGGAGGACCATTTGACAAATTGGTTGTAGATTTTTTGAAGAGGTGGAGCTCCACAATTAGTTTCTTTTCCTCAGTCAAGATTGATTTTCAAGGTGGAGCGAGTGTTGGAGACCTGGAAGTCCTCAACACACTTGGAAGGCTCTTTCTAGAATGGGGTATAAGGGGTAAAATTGTTCTTTTGGGGGAGGGAAGAGTTATTAGGACAACTGGTAATTTGTTAGGCCAGTAGGTCCATGTAATGGGAGTGGGGAAGCTGCTATTAAGGGAGAGGGGGGGATGGAGGAGGGGAGAGAGGAATGTACGGGGACTATTGGCCTTTGGGTTGGAATTGGTCTTCTGGCTTGGGCGAGATCTTTCCTGTGTCTTCTCCATCTTATTCCTCCTCCTGCTTGCAGTCTCTGTTCCTATATTTCTTTATATAAAGTAGTTGGTCCTCTGTTCTCTATCATGAACCTCTTAATTAAAGCCTTAATTCAACGGAAACATAATCATCATTTGAGAGCTTTCAGTCTAAAAGTCGCTAGTAGTCGACTCTTGTTCAAGTGAGAGTCTGTTGGAGTTGGTGTCTTAGAACCAACTGTTTGTACTTTAAATTGCATGTATATTCAAAGAGGTACATGTTAATTAAATACCCTGTTACATATTGTTCATTGTTCTGCGTGATTTTAATGTAATAATGTTCTAGAGTATCTGTCGCATTGAAAATGACATAGCAATTCCCCGCTATGGTGAGAACTTTGAAATTCCATGACGATATTCATAAACCTTGTTCTATGATCAAATAACATTCTATGATGAGACACATAATATGATGACTGTCATGTGTGGGTACTCGTAAGTAGAGAGATTTCATCTCATAAAGTTCGTACTTGGTAATCTTTAAGACGAGAGATTATGAGAACTGACCCACCTGTAGGAAATCCACATGTTTATGTCTCATTGGATATTCTTGTCTGCAAGTGTGTGTAATGATCCTTAAACTTTAAGATTATTATTAATGCATGTTATGACTCGCATACTTTGATGTATTGCTGTTTTGCTGTAAACTGTGACAACATATGATCGCGACGAAGTTGGGTATGTTAGTTGTGTCATGAATGATACGTTGTTAATGAATAAGATGAGGAAAAATTGTCCCTTTCATCTTTATGGAAGTTTATATCTTGACTCTTTGATTGAAATGGAACCTGTCACATTAAATTCCATGACGACAAGTTCATTTTTGATAGTAAAAAAAAGACGTATTAAACATATAGGTTGATGACACGGGTGTGCAACCTGTTTGATGAGATATCGTGACAAACGAATTATATTACATAGTGACTGTTTGTATGTGGTTTTGTTGTTGCGACATATCTTTCTTTGTGGGTGTCTTGATCTGTTTCTAAACAGTTATCTTGGACTTTAGGCAAATTCGTTTAATGCAATCGAGGAAGAGACCCAGAGTCACAAAAAGTTTCCTTTGATCTTAGTTAAATATTTTTTATATTTAATAATTAGAATAAATATTATTTTATAGACTGCAAAGTAATATTTATTCAAGATTTATTAAATGATTGCCAATGTTATAAATATTTATTCGTTAGAAGAAACATGAAGCGATCAAAACGAATAACGCAAGACGCTCAATCTGCCGCGCTAGCACCCGACGTTTTGTCGGCGTTGTTTGGAGATCAAATGACCATGTGTGTGGATCACCGTCGGAGGGGTTCTGCATTGGGTCTTCGCTACGCAACGAGGATACATTGATAGGGTTAGAACAATCAACACCATCAACGAAGAAAGATCTCAAAATCGAGGTAATCTTTCTTCTTGTGTTTTAAATTAATTATAAATTAACGTGAAAAGATCTTCGCTCTTGGTTCTGGCAAAATCATTTGTCAATTATCTTTGGAAAAATTTTCGCTGGTCATGGCGTTCACGTCATGTACATTGCGAATGATAATCTGACAAAAGCCGAGTTGGCCCTCGGTCCGATAGGCCGGAACCATCAGTGCAAAAACCCAAAATTTTATCAATGGAAACCCCCTTCTTATAATTATGCCATATAGTAGAAATCACATAAAATCACATAGAGAACACAATACAAACTTTATAAATAATAAATGAATGAAATAAGAGGTATTTCTAGAAGTTAAGGAACCTATATCTATGGAATAGTAATTTGACCTTTGGAATAGTAATGTGACCATTAAGAATAGCAATCCGACCAATTGAATAGTAACCTCATCTATGAAAGTATAAATAAAATTTAGGTATCTTATAAATGATAATATGATATAATTATATAATAGTATAAGTAAATAAATGTTTTAAAAATTATTAAGTGTTGGTATTTTTATAAAACATAAATGTTTATTTTCAATTTTGTAATTTATATAATGATTTAAAAGAAAGTTTATTTGCATAAAATAGATTCATAAATTAATATTTTGTTGTATTATGATTATAAGATAATTTTATGAGATCTTAATTAATTTTTCAAAGTATTATAAAATCAGCTATAATTTTAAAATCGATATTTTCCAAATAAATGATGATTTTAATTAAAAATTAAATTTCTCATATTTAGAAAATTATTTTCATAAAATCGAGTTTATTTTTGAATTCTACGTATCGAAAAATGGTTATGGTGATTTTTTGGGATTTTTCTAAAATAGTTGAATTTTTGGTGAATAGTGAAATACGGTAATTTATGGTGTTTAACAAATACATGGATTATTGAGTCATAGATGATGTATGACTGATTTAAGGCTGTAATTTTGAACAATCCTTTTCTCTTTACTGTATGTAGTCATGAGAATCAAAACTATTCATAGTCTTGTGGCAAAATAATAAACTAATGAATAAAATAATCAAAAAACACCTCTTTTACCCCCTATAAATACCACCCCTCACCACCTATTCTCCTCACACCTTCAAAGCTTTGATGCTTGTTCAATTTTTGTTCAATTCTCTTCTCAACCTTCTCCCCCCCACGTCCAGGAGCCTTTGGTCTCATCAAAAGATCAAACCCGATTTCCCTAAGGAGGTTCTCAAGGAGAGGAATTTAAGAGGTAAAATCTTCCTTCATTTTTTTTAAATTCTTTTCAATTTCCTTTCTTTTCTTATTCTCTTCTCTCACCTCCTCTTATCCAAGTGACATGATAACTCCAGTATCTTATATATACTCGAATGTTATTATGTTAATGGAATAATTCACCATCAACCCTCTTCTCCTCTCCCTTTTATTTAAAAAATGAGAACATCGTCCGTGATTTGTCGATTTACCGCCATTGTGAAAGATGCATTTTCATTTTTCATTACCGCCTTCAAGCTGGTCATAAAACCATTATAATAGTTGAAACATATTGTAAAATTTACGTTATAACCCTTTTTATGTTCTAGAACTAACATATATACATAATATTAAATAATAAAACGAAACTAGTCCATGATGAACGGAAAACCGCCAAATTAATTTAAATTATTATCATTAACGTTTTATCCAATGATTCATCCTCATACCATATAAATAAATGATATATTTGATCATTTAATCTTTTGGAAGTTCATTAATAACATATAATCTCAATTCTGGAGAATTATCCTCATGTTACACGAACTTTCATACATGTATACAAACGAACCAATCATGAAACCAAAAAAACGAACACTCCCGAACTATGAAATTGAACTCCATAACTCATCAAAATGACCACAAACAAACTTAATAAAACTATAATGAATCAAATACATGTATAATAAGTTTTGGATTTATTAATTAATGAATCTAATTTGATTATATTGAATATTAAAGTGAAGAAAGTATTCAGACATAAGCTAAGATGATTCTCGAACCCAATTTCCTTTGGGTTATTCCTCTTTCGTGCCAAATTACAGTATGGATGTTCTTTTATTATTCCTCAAATATAATTTCATTGTCCCTCTTCATGTTTGGGATATATATGATTCCAATTTGATTTTATGACAAATGCAATGATTTTTTCAACAGAACTCTTCTTTCTAAAAACACATGTTTTACTTGCTTTGAGATTGTTTTTTCTTCACTCAAGATTGAAGATTCTTATGCCAAGTATGTTATTCCCTTTTTCTTTTGGGAACCAAAAGGTTTATTCATGAATGTATGCTTTCTGAAATTCTCATGAAACCCATTTCCTTTCCATGAGTTATTTTTTGTCTAAGATTGATATACGTTCTATGTGGCATGCATGATTATGTAAATGTTATGATGTGACGGGTGCATCCGGAATTATATAGCGCTCCAATGCATTGGGTAATGTGATGTATCTCATGAGATAATGTACAATATGCGTGAACATGATACTAGCTTTACAATGTTATGGTTATGCACATATGTTATGCGTGGACATCATGCTAGCTTTGCTCACAATTATGTGTGGTATTTGACCACTAAAACATGATGTTTCATTTTATGCATTGCCACATTCCATGCCTTTATCTGATGCTTCCTCTCATCTATGCTTATGTTATGATGATGATGATGATTTTTCTCACCTCATGTTATATCGATTCATGTTCTTATCTATCCTCTTATTGGACTTTTAGCTCACCCCTTTCTTTGATGTATATCCTCATGTGACTACTTATACTAAGGAATACATGAGGGACACTAAGAAGTTAGAGAATAAGGAATTGAATAATGTTTATGTTTTATTATGTAAAAGTTGTGTATGGTTGTAATTTGCCCAATACACTAAACCTTTGGATCCTGATTTTGCAACACTATTATATTGTTTAACTTTAAAATGATTTAATAGTAATGTAAGAAAAAACAGGGTCGCTATAATCAGTTCCAATCCTTTGACTTTAATATTAAGGTTTTTCTATATAAATTGAGAAGCAAAGGAAAAATATCATTGAATTTGGTGGTGTTCTATGTTTTTCCTCCTGTCATTATTCTCCTTTCCCTTCCTCTCTTCTGACGCTTCTCTTTTGTATTATTTTTCTTATCTTCTCTATATCCAGTTACATTTTTATCTAAATTTTCTGGCCTGCATCAAATTCCAGTTAATCCCAAATTAAATATTTTGATTGCCGCAAAAAAAAAAGAACTATTAAAGAATTTATTCTGTTTCTTGTCTTGATGGTTGAGAATATGTTTTAGTGATCAGGAACTAATTTCTTCAGGGGGCTTGGAGAGGATAAACTCACACTCTGCACCTTTTTCATTATGACTTGGTTCATTCACATTTTCTATTACAGGACAGCTGCTATTTCAGTGCAATTCTAATTTTTTCTGTTCCATTACAGGATACCTTGGAACGGCAAGCAGAATATTTTGATTGACAGGTGTACTGCTTTATTTTGAGGTTTTCCTACTCTGGGTGTTTATGTTTAATGTTTACTGCTACATGTGTGTTGAACTTTGGTAACATTTTTCTTACATCTAATCAGATTCGATGGCCGCGCGCTTCTTGATTTTATTCGAGATTCTGATTCCCGAAGCTTCCGTGTCCCTGAAAAAACAGAGGAAGAAGAGGAGTTAGAAGAGTTTGTTAATTTTGAGCGTTATCGGGATTTAATTACGCATCGGCGTAGAGGATGTCGGTACTTTTAGAATTTAAGCTTGTGTTATTTTTTTTTAAAAGATTTCTATATTTTCATCTCCATTATCAGTATCTTTCCCATGCAAAGCAGTTCATGTCAAAGACTATATTTGGGCCAACTTTTTGTCAAGGGACTGATGCAATATAAGCTTTACATTTTAAGCTATGTCTATTAACAGTTACTGATGAGGAAGGTTTGCAACATGTGAGTCAGGAGATGGATGCAAAAATCTCCGCTTTATTCACATCTGACAGGTTAAGTTGCTCCCTCCCTCCTCCCTCCATCTCACTGTCTCACAAAAAAATTATAAAAGCCACAGTGGATGTTTCTTTTTGTTGTTTCACTTTCTGATCTATAAAAGGGCCTGACAATTTAGGATGATTTATGTATCAAATTCACCCTAATAATGTTCTGATGGGTTCGAGTACTATTTCTTCTATTTCTAAAACACACGCATTCCTGAAGAAAAGCACCCAAGTGGCAAAAAAACACCTTTTCAATCAGCAATCTGGAAATACTTATGCAAAAACACTTTTCATAAGCAACAAAGCTGTGGTTGACAGTGCTTATATAACTAGTCACTTATAAAAAGAAAATTGAAAAAAGAAGTGGTCTTTGTTCGATATCTGAAAATCTGAAAAACAGCTTACACTTATTTTTCAGAAGAAAACCACTAAAATAAGTTGCAGAAAAGCACCTTTTCAATAAGCGGTCTGGAAGCATTTATCTAAAAGTACATATTGCAAGTGATACGGGCTATGTGCAGTCTTTAGTAAGTATTGTCAAACAGTGGCTTAGTTTGTTATTGAATCTTTAGTGCTAGGGAAAGGCATGATTTTTTAGTTGCTTAATCAGCCTTGTTATTTGTATGTACAAATAAAATAATTGTTGTGAGGGCTTATGTGATGCATCATGATGTGAGATGCTCGGGGTGGGCCCGATCTTCGCAGTGTAGGGTGGCGGATGAAGGATGTGGTTCGGGGATAAGTGTCGGATGATGGGTATGGATAGTGGATGCAAGTAGTCAACTAACACTATAAGGAGCGTGACCTACTATTTAGTCAACACACTTATGAGAGGGATGTGATGACCAATCCACACGACAGTGCACTTGAGTTGAGGCAAGGATTAAGGGCTTTGTGATCTTGGATCACCGATTTAATATGTAGACCGACATGGCAAGAGTGCACAAAAGGGGGGTAATCGGGACAATCTTCACACAATGGAGAGAAACAAAACATAAGCTCTCTATTACAATCTTGAATGACCAATACAATGCCACAAAGTGGCCATTTGTAGCCAAGGAGTGATACAAAGGTCAAGGGTCTAATACCCTAAAGTCATAAACCTATTCTTACCCTGTCCCCAAGTAAAAAAGATAGCCTCACAAAGACTTTGGAAAAGTAGCACATTCATTTCCACCTAACCCATCGGATTTGACTTTTGTGTCCAGAGATGCCATTTTAGAATCTCTATGTGGGCAAGGCTTCCAAAATTTGTGCAATCATGTGGGCTAAAGCTTAAAACATCATGTTTGGGCTTGAATACGAGAGTCAATAGGCCCCATTTGCTCCATCCATGTAAGGTGGGATCAATTGGGCCTTTAATGAAGCGAGATGGACGTCCATTGTAGCATTCCAGCTCTTTAATCTCCCTCGTGTCATCGAGCCTTGCAAATCTGTCTCCCCTAGACGGGCAATCGACTAGGTGACTTCAACTTGGTTCTCATCATCATTCTCCTCTTGAAAAGGAGTCGTCCCCGACTCTTCTTCCTATACACCCAAAAAAAGAGAAAGATAAAAAACATTGAAAGTAGCACTTGCACCATACTCATCTGACAAATTTTTGTAAGCATTGTTGTTAATCTTCTCGAGCACTCGTAAAGGTCCGTCTTCTTGTGGCATGAGTTTTGATTTCCGCTTGTCGGGAAATCTTTTCTTTTGCATATGAATCCATACTAAATCACCGGGTTCAAACAACACTTGCTTGCGACCATTGTTTGCACAATCAACATATTTCTAGGTCATTCACTCAAATATTTTTCCTTGCCTTTTGATGGAGTTGCTTGATGGATTATGCATGCCTTTTGCCATCCATATTCATTGTTTCATGCAAAGGTAAAGGAACTAGATTAATTGGGGCAAGAGGATTAAATCCACAAACAATTTCAAATGGAGAAAATTGAGTTGTATAATGTTTGGCCTTGTTATATACAAACTTCACATGTGGTAAGCACTCCTCCCAATTCTTTTGATTCTGTTTGATGGTTGTTCGTAGGAGTGATGACAATGTTCTATTCACCACCTCAGTTTGTCCATCAGTTTGGAGATGACATTTGGTGGAAAATAATAATTGTTTCATGATTTCCATATTTAGCCGTCATGGATAAGCTTGCTTCCATTATTTGCCAATTTTTTTTGCGGAGTAGTGGATGGATATGATTCAAAATTTTTAATTAAGACCACATTTTTTTGAGGAAACCTCTAGGATGGTTTTATTGTTCTGTTATGTTTTTGCTACGAACATATGAATTTAGGTATGGTTCATTAAGCTTTTGGTGCTCTTTGGGCAATACTACTATAACTTCATTTTTAAAATATTGGACAACATTTCTTATAATCAATCAATTATTCAAGCTGTTCTTGTTAGGCAATTGATACTGAATTTATTAAACTTATTTATTCATATGAATCCAAGTATTTTGGTAGTAATTACTGCACTGGGTGAAGTGACAGGTTGTTCTCTTCATAAACCATGCATTAGTTTGCCTATGTTTTGAGCTCTTGTTTGTTTTTTCATTTATTTCTGTTTATTCTGCAGATCTAATCATCCGCCTTCAGTTAGCAAGGGGTCTTATTCACAGGTTGGATTCTCTTACGAAGGAGAAGGAAAAGACGAAGCCTATTCTTCAGATGCTGATGATAATGACGATGATGATGTTGATGATGATGATGAAGATGATGATTTTAATAGCGATAACAGTAACGATGAGGGGATGGACGTAATAGCCAAAGAATTTGGTGTAAAGAGGCATGGCTGGCTTGTTTACATGGATAAAAGGGCAAAAGCAGAAGAAAGGAGGCAAAAAGAAGTTATCAAGGGCGATCCTGCTATCGTAAGTTGTGACAGTGTCTTTAAACTGCACTTTCTTCCCTTTGTATTACCATGCCTATTGCCTTGTGATTTCAAAGCCATGTTTGGTAGCATGGAATGGGAGGCTGGGAATGGGAGAGGAAAAGGGTAAACTGGATTTGCAGCTACCTTATATGAGGGGACGGGGTTCATTGGGAAACAAATGTGCCCGTGTGAGAAAACTTGTTGCTGGGTGAGCCTTACTCTACCAGCGGGAGCTTGGGCAGTTCGTTCAAATCATTTTTTTACTATTCACTTTTTTTCTTTAAAACCATCCATGCTTATTCTAATCAAGCCAAACATAAATGCAGAAACAACCTTCTGTTTGCAATTTCCATTTCCATTGCACAGCTTCCATCATACAAAACAAAGCCTAAATTTTTCTGTTTCTGCAGAGGAAGCTGAGTCGCAAGGAAAGGCGCAAAGCTTCCCAGTTAGAAAGGGAAAGGGAACGAGAGGCTGCTCGTATGAGTGGTAGCCGGGTTCTCCATCACGATCCTTATCGGTAAATTTTTAGGTTCCCTTTGTTTTGGTATATGTGGAGGGAAATTGATGGTGCTTGTAAGTTAGGGTCTGTTTGGGCGCAGTCTTGATTTTCTGTTCTTGAAAACTGTTTTTGAGAACAAGATACGACGAAAAAAACTTTTTGATAATATTAACTTAAAAGCCGTTTTAATGATAAGAAAACCAATTTTTTTTTTTTTTGATAAAATTTATTTTGGAAACTGATCTTGGAAAAAATAATAAGAATTACTGTTAGCTGTATATAAAATTTGTCACTAATGTGTTTATATTTTTTTATAATATAACAGTTCATCTGTATATATGTTTGTTTGAAATTCAAAATCATTTTTTAATTTTTTGATAAGAAATAATAATCCTTTGTATTTTAAGAATCCATTTCCTCATATTTTAATTGAATATCGAGGCAGTGCTTTGGATATGGGGACATAGATACTGGGATTGTAAAAATGTTTGTTGGCTTACGTTTGCCTGATGGGTTGGTTCAGACTTGGGCCTGGGCCCAGAGAGGGTAGAACCACTTATCAGTTTTTATTATTTTTTATCATATTTTTTGATATATTAATTCTGAAGTTATTATTATTTTTTTTTTTATTTTTTTCAAAGGCTTTGATTGGATAGGGTCAACCTGAAAACTCTGCTGAGCTGGTCAGTGGCTTTAACCCTTAACCTGGCCTGGCTGAGTTCGGACCGACTCTACATTTATAGTGCATATCCTTAATTTTGAGAACAAAAAACAAAATCAAGTCCAGGTTGTTTTTTTAATGTTTTTAGCACAGAAAATGGAAACAAATTTGAAAAAGAACCGAACATTTTTTTATATAAAAAAAACAACAGCTGTCTATGAAAACAGAAATCAAGCAATCCCTCATCGAACTGTTTCCCTTTTTTCCCTTTTGCGGTATCAATTCTCTATTCTGCAGAGAGCCCAGGCGAAGTCCCACTTATGAGGCATATAATTGGTCAAGAAGGTGTGCAATTATTTCTCTTCTGACAGCTGATGAAATAATTTTGGGTGCGTTCTTCCCTGACTAAAATTAATTTCCATTTATCTGTGCAGGTCGAGATCAAGGTCAAGGTCTTATTCCCCTTCCCATTCAAGGCGCCATAGTCGTGGCTCAAACCTTGACGAGAGTTATCGAAGCAAGCCGAAGGCTCCAAAGATAGAATATATTACCGAGTTTGGTGGCTCTGACAATAGGGATGATCCAAAGCTTGTGGGATTCACTCCGCCATCTTCCCCTCCATCTCAGGCTGTTATGCTGAACCGGTCGGAGCACTCGACCTTTAATACTTGAAAAAGATAGATTGAGTGTTTTTAGGATTATCAGCATTAATGCCAAGTGGGAGAAGGAAGGAAGCCTCTTTTCTCTGAATCTATTTAGTGTTTTTGCACAGAAAAGGACTCAGATGGCTGCTTCCACGTTTCATGGAAATTTCATGAATGGGTTTCTAATGCTTCTCCTTTCATGCAGGCCATCCTCTGGTCAGATTCTTGAGGCTTTACATATTGACCCTGCTTCTGGTGTGTCTATTGAGAAGGGAAAAATCGCCAAAGCTGCGAAACCGCCTTTAAGGTATTGTTTGGCATCACCTTATTGTGGTTAACGAATCTGAATGTTAGGATGGATCTTTTTTAATTGAGATTGTGGGGCTGAATTTGATTTTTAAGAATGTTTGAATGCATTAGATTATGTAAAAAAGTTGCATTTTGCTGGGGAAAAAAGCTTGTTTTCATGTTTCTTGTAAAATGAAAAAGCAAGAAGCGGTAAAACAAATACTTTCTTAGTTTTCTTTTTTTTTCAAAATATTTTCTCATATATCTTATGAAAATGATGGCAGGAAACATTTTCCAAAACCAGTTCTGTCTTCATTGAAAAATTTAGCATTTGCCGGTTTCCATTTTTTTTAAAATGTATTGAAAGTAATAAAATATTTTGGAATGTAAGAAAAAACAAAGAGGCACGTGGCTTTCCTCTTCTTGGGCTGTGTTTGGTACTGATATACTCATCGAATGGATGTAGAAGAATGATGTTTGGCATGTATAAAAAATGTTAATAATTTATTATAATATTTTAAAAAATATTGTTTAATTATTTATTTTATCATTATCATTTTGTTTTATTTTTAAAATCTTTTCAACCCTGGGAATTTGGATTGCTTCGAAATCTTGTAAAGGAATCCAAATTCCTTAAAATCTTGTACTTTAGATTTCCCAGGGAATTCATCTCGACCAACAATACCACCAACATTAAAAAGTGGCAGGAGTTGGCCTTCTTGTTGACCATCATTTATATGCCGAATGGTTGGGCTGTGCAATCGGTCTGTTTGATTTTTTCAAAAACTGACTTCACCAACTTGCATATAAAAATTAACAGAACCGAACCAACTTTAATATAAAATAAAAAACTGAAATAACTTATTATATATAAAATAAGTTGGTTAAACCATCATAATCGAATTAAAATTTTTCAATTTAAAAAACAAATAAGTAAACCATTTTTTAGTGTCTAAACTTTATTTTGGCAGCTTGAATTTTCAAAATTACTTGTACTGATATTTGAAATGCTCATCTAATCTCTAAACTTTTGTTATAGTTTCTTAAATTAATATAAATTGTTAAAAAAATTATTTAACAAATATAGTCAGTTAGAGTCATGGTTTGATTTTCCAATTCAAGACTGAAAACTGACTGGCTTTACTGAATTAACCAATATCAAAAACCAAATTAACCAAATTGTATAAAAAAGTCAAACTAAATTATCCAATTTCCTTTCGGTTTGGTGTGACTGACTTTGTGCTCACCCCTATTCTTTTTTTTGTTTTTTATTTTCTAAAAAATGTTCATTTATGCAGTCCAATACATTATGGAAATTAAAAACTGAAGGTTTTCCAAAACTAAACACAGCCTTGGTTTCTGATACATCTGTTTTTATGCAACTTGTGTTTGTGTGTTTGATTTGATTTGGGTGTAGCACGTCGTTGGCAATTGCGAAGTTAAGCAAGACGAGTAGTGGTGGAGCAGGTTTGAAACAAGGAGAGAAGAAAGAAACACCCCAGGAGCGACTGAAACGGATCATGAGCAAGCAGTTGAACAAGCAAATAAAAAAGGACAGTGCTGCTGAAATGGCTAAGAAACGGGAGCTGGAGCGGCAGAGGCTGGAAAAACTTGCCGAGTCGAGTAGATTGAACAGGCATGGGCGGCACAGTCGCAGCAGAAGCTACAGTCGCTCCCCTCCCAGGTAGGACTGAAGCTTAGGGTCTGTTTGGCACATGAAAATGTTTTTTTTTTGAGGCTGGTGCACTGCAGGCGATACAGGAGGGACAGGAGTCCAATGAGAGGGCGGAGTTCGAGGCGTGATCATTCGCGGTCACGGTCACGGTCTTGGTCCCGGACAAGGTCTCCATCCACGTCCTGGTCCCCGAGGTGATTAATAAATGTTTTTTTTTTAAGAATGGAAAATTCCTTTTTATTTGAGTAATCATTGCAAACTGCAAATTGATGATGTTGCAGGGGGAGGAGCCGGTCTCGTCACCGATGAACAAGTACACAAATTCAGACGGGTGTTGTGGGAAATGTGGCATGTATGATGGATATATAGCTTTTTTCGATGGAACAGTCCATGTATCTTGATTACGAAGCATTAATTTCTCTTGAAATTCGTCTCTAAAATCACAATTAAATCTTAAAAAACAACATTTAGGATTTTCAAACCTCTTAATTCCTTACGTAATGATAGTGCGATTACCAAATTAAGGGTTGAGTTTTGAAGTTTTTTAGTAGCTAGAGAATTTGGCTACGAATGGCAAGAGTCCTGATTTTCTACTTGTCATTTCTGAGGGGTTAGTGTATTAATTGCTGGGTATATGATTTGCATGCATTCATATGTCATCTGTCTTATCTCATCTTCACCCATGGATCTGTTCTTGGGAACTTCATCTTCGTCCTTCATTGTCTCAATTTCATACTCATACATCAACGAGTCTATTAATTCTCTCACAATGATCTTTTCAATCTCTCTATCCCTACATATTCATTAATACTCCCAAGATTTTCATTTTTTCATATTTACTAATGATCATTCTTCCAAGATTTTCACTAGTCCATATTTATGATACGAGTTTCATTTAGATGTTACATTCTAATAAAATTCAATACTTCTGTTAATATGGAGTGAATCTTGCGTGTGTGATGCTTTCGCGGTTGCACCCAATTTTTTTAATACGGAATAAATCTTATAAAGTTTAACAGAAGTTAATACAAGTTTTGGGTATGTAGAGCGAAATAAGTATCAATCCAA
The DNA here is from genome assembly GCA_963277665.1 of Viscum album. Lineage (NCBI taxonomy): Eukaryota > Viridiplantae > Streptophyta > Magnoliopsida > Santalales > Viscaceae > Viscum > Viscum album. Next base: position 694,973,313 of record OY728145.1, read on the forward strand.
TTTAAGTCATAGGAGGATTTGTATAACTAGGTTTAAATGGTTTGATTTTTTGGTGTCCTAATTGGTTGGGCATTATCGATTCACTTTATGGGTGAATGTGTTTAATCTACATGGGTTCTCTTTATTTCATCTTGAAAATAGTTTGTGAAGATTTGGTAGGAATTGTATTTTGACACGATTTGCCCCTATGAGGGCCCCTCGGTCGATGAAGAGAACTAGGGTGAGGGCCAAGAGTGCCACTCAAAACTTCAATAAATCAATGATTGGGGACTAGCACTAATGGTTTTCAATACTCAAATGGATGACATTGCACTTTAAGAAAATGAAAACCCAAACCATGATCAATAAAAAATCCATGATCAACTCTATCATAACGTGTAATGAATGAACGTCATACCAAATGAAATAAAACTACCAATGGAAAAACAAACACCCCCAATTTCAATAAAAACCTCAGACATCTAGTATACCCTAGTGGTATACGAATCAATCTCCAAACGTTAAGATCCTACTTCCAACCTTGGTCGTTGAGCTAACATCTCCCTACACCTCTACCAACATGCACTACTACAAACACGACCTTTATCAGCGCTAAAAATGGCCTTTATCAGCGCTAAAAAAGCGCTGATAAAGCCAGCGTAGATAAAGGGGGGTCCTCTTTTTCAGCGCTCCGAAAAGCGCTGATATAGGACCCCTTTATCAGCGCTTTCGTTTTAGCGCTGATAAAGGACCCTTTTATCAGCACTTTTAAAAAAGCGCTGATAAAAGTTAAAATAAATTTAAAAAATTTAAAAAAATTTAATTTTTTTTTTAAAAAATTAAAAAATTTTAAATTTTTTTTTAAAAAATTAAAAAATACTGCCAATCGGGGGGGGGGGGGGCTTTTATAGCGCTTGAACCCCCCCTTTTACAACGCTTTTCGGCCCCTAATACAACACCCCACACACCCCCCTCTACCCTTTAACAACACTTGCTCCAATATTCCCCATGCGCGCGCACCCCTGCCTCCACCAGGATTTGAACTCGAGACCTCCCCCCTGCGCGCCTAAGCCCTTACCACTATTCTATTTTGATTTGCTTTCCAATTCATGATATCTCTATATATATATATTTATATATTTAGTTATATTTATTCGTATAGTAATATATATTTATATTAATATATATATATAGTTATATTATAATATATATATATAATTATTAGATTAATATATATATAGTTAGATTAATATATATATATATATAGTTAGATTAATATATAGGTATATAAATATTCATATATTGGTATTTTAAATAAAATGGATATTAGTTATTATTTAGATAAAGCTAATATATTTTATATGTAAATATGTTTAATTATTTATTTAAAAAATTTATTTTTTAGGTGCGAATATATAAAAAATATGTACATATAGTTATATATTTGATTATAAATAGCAGTTCATTATAAAAAAGGATGAAATTTCAAAGACATAATATCAATATGAATGTAATACCTTGGAATAAATTCAGTCCCCGCCAAGAAAAACCAATAATACCCCCTTAAACGAGTTTGAAAATCCACAAAATGTTAAAAAAATCTGGGTACCCCGACAAAAAACCCAGTTTTGGAGGCCTTCTGGGCCTCTTTTGGCCTCAAAAAACGCTTGACCGGGGTTTCCCCGGTCACAGAGACGTAGAGCTCGTCGCAGGCTTCAATTTGATATGTGGTAGAGCTCAAACGGACACCCGAATCAAAAGTTATTGCCATTTGAAGTTTGAGTTGCGTTTTCAACATATTTTGGATCTTTTTTTAATTTTTTTAATTTTTTTAGTCCTCAAATTGTTATTAAATGACTATTACTCCATAATGATTATCAAAATATTAATTAAAAATATTTTTTTTTAATTTTTTAAGAAGTCATTTTCACTAAATATCTTATATATTAAGTATAATAAGTGTAAATGTACATTTATACTTATCTAAAATATATTTAAAAATTATATATTATATTTATATAACAATATAACTATATTTATATATTAATATATTAATATATTTTTAATTTTTTTTAAGCCGACCCTTTATCAGCGCTAAAAAAAGTGCTGATAAAGGCCCCCCTTTATCAGCGCTACTAAACAAGCGCTGATAAAGGGGAGCCCTTTATCAGTGCTAATAAAAATATAAGAGGAATAAATCCAAAAGTAAATAAAAATACCAAGGACAAAACATCTCTATTATCATGGTTTACTATGAAGATCATCACCCTGATTGCAATTATGGAAATAAGGTAAAACATTAGAAATATAACAGGCATGTTGAGATTAAAGTATATAGGATGAATGATTTTAATGATGTTTGTAAGACTATATATAGAAATAAAATATAACCGCTATATATATGATTGTTGGAAATATGGTTGTTGGATATACAGTCGTCAGGTATGCACGTATCCTATAGACATATTGAAGATGTGTAATTGTTAGTAACAAATTAAAAATAATATAATTCACAAATGATAAATAGTGAAACAAAAAGATAAACTTTAATTAGAATATTTTTATTATAAAAATATATTTTTATGCATTACATATTATTATTATTATTATTAATAAAGAATGATTTGATGTATTTATAAAATTAAAAGAAAGATTCTAATGGATTAATAAAATTGAATGGTTAGAAGATAAATAATTAATTTTAAGGGGATGCGATTAAAAACATTTAATGATAAAAGAGATATTTTTCAAAGGATGTTTTTTTAATGTGTTGTGTATTTTAATCTTAATAAATTAAATTGATCACTTTTAACAGATTATTCTAATAAAATGCATCTATGCATAAATCAATAGATTAACACTCATTTAATTTGTAATTGATATGAAATAAGATTAAGAACACATAAAGTTTTAAAAGTTATTTTTCTATAAAAACAATTTTTTTCTATGTATTTCATGTTTTCATTTAAAAGTTAAATTTCCCATATTTAGAAATTTAATTAGATTAAATGAAGTCCAAATTTGTAATCAGCATGTCAAAATTAGGTAAGGGGGTAAATTTTATTTTTAGGCATAAAAATAAGTTACCAAGGTAAAAATTGAATTGGCACTATAAATGTAAAATGAGGCAAAAACAATTTAACTAAGAGGTAGTGGCCTAAAATATCATGAAACATTATCCCTAAATGAGTGGGTGGAAGCTTTCTCGACCTCCACCTTGTAAGGACTAGTTAGGATCTGTGAGACCATTGGGGGGGGTGTGAATTTAGTGGTACGTTTTTGTTTGTTTTCCCTTTTTAAAAACAATCTTTGCCACTCGTTAAAGAGAAATGACTCTACTGAACCACAACCCACTTGTACACCCAAAAGAATACAATAATTTACAAGCTTCACTACTCAATAAGAGTAGATAGTCCTTGCATGATTAGGAACTAATTCGAGATCACATAGTTCTCTATAAAACAATCCTTATGAATACAAAAAGCAAAGTATATCCATTACTTGTGTTGCGCCTCTACTTCCTTCTTTCCTTTTTTTATACATCAGAAAACTATTTCTTACTCCCCCCCACACATACACAACCCACAAAAATTGTAAATTTATAACATACAACACCAATTACATTTCTCTTCTTCTCTTTCTTCGTTATTCACAATACCGCATGAACACAATATTTTGAATTACCAAGATTATCAGTAATTCAAAAATTCTAAAAACTTCTCATGAATACTCTCCATTTAAAACTTCCACGACATCGATATCCAATTTCTATATTTTAAATCATTCTCTGAAGACTCAAATTTTCTTTCTTCTTTTCTTTCCATGATACATGGAAATATCGCACACCTTTCCATTTAAATTATTCTATAAAATATGATTTATTTATCACCTCATGAATTCTTCTCCCTTAATTAATCTTTACATTCTTCCTCATAAATACCATTGAAAATGAACCTCCTTCACTCCACAATAATTGAAAAACCCACCACATGCAATTAATATGAAAATGCATGCATGCAATCTGTCCTGGAATCCTTCATTCGTGGCTCAACACCTTCACTGTTCTACATTCAACTTTCCCAAACTTCTCATTTTCTAATAGCATATATCGTAATGAACCAATATCGTGATATGTATTGGGGAATGTTTGTACTCATGGAAGGTTCGTGCAGACAATTCATGCTCATATGCACAGAAGGTCTGTGCAGGTTTCTCACCGAAGATTCATGCTCATCATGTGCTCAGATGAAGTCATGCTGTAAGGAAGGTACACAATTTGTTCATGCGAAAGCTTTATGTCACTAATGCTTCTTTCACGGAAGTTCAGAAGTCTTCATGTGATCAATTCCTATTTTTCCTTCATGTGGCAGGTTAACATTTCTTTATGCGGTCAGTCGATATTACTTCCTGCGGTCACTTGCTCACAGTGGCTTCACATACCGCATGAAGTACATGATAAATCATTGAATTCATGTGATCGATACATCGATCATGACTTGCCACATCATGCGGTCAGTACTAGTTCTTCATGTGGTCAATACATCGACCATGACTTCTTACTTCATGTGGTCACTCCAACATTACTCATGGAAGCTCATTGCATGAAAGCTCACTTCACAGATTCTCATTCCACAGAATCTCATTTCACAAAATCTTATTCGACAAAAGGAATAAAAAACTCTTTCAAAACAAATCCACTCATGTACATCAATCGCCAAAAATTAGAACTCTTCCTGCCATTACTTACTGATTTATATGTTAACAACAAAAGAGAACACCATAAAAAATCCAATTTAATGTTCACAAACTTCTTTACCAATCAAATAACAACTCAAAACCTATTGGTCTTAACAATCCCCCCTTTGGACTTTTATTATCAATCAAGGAACATAAGTCACTGAAGATTTGAAACTCAAGCTATGGATCACTATCCAACAAAGTAGTGATTGAAAAACACACCAAACTTCTTTCTTTACTCAAAACTTCATCATCACATCTTCACAACCAAAACTGACTACAACTCGTAAGAGACAATTCCTGATCCCACTTCAACAAACTATTAAAACAGTTAACACAAATAACATTTGCTGACATCACAACTCAACCCTTTTAAAAACTCCCCCTAAATATATGCTCTTCCTAAATAGGTAAAAAATATATCAATGGATAAATTTATGTTGCCATATTTCTCTCCCTTTGAAAACAATATCCAAAGAAAAGACAAAATAGGGGACAAAAATCGCATACCTTAGTCTTGAAGAGGGTGAGGTTGAACACATATAAGCAACCTCATCTTGTGAAATATATCCTTTGGAAATAGTTTAGTGAAAACATCATCCACCTTCTCCTCTGTAGGTATAAACTCCAGCTTTAGTTCATTTCTTTCCAAAAACTCCTTGAAGAAGCGATATTTAATATCAATGCACTTTGATCTTGAATGTTGCAATGGATTCTTTGTGAGATTGATAAAAGTTTGATGATCATACACCAAGAGAAGCGACAGCTTCACACCAACCGAAAAATCTTCCAAATGTGTCTTCATCCATATCAATTGTGTTCTGGCTTGAGTGGCAGACACATACCCATCTTCTGCAGTGCCAAGAGTCACTGAACTTTGCTTCATTGTATGCCAACTCACACATATTTCTCTCAAAATGAACACTCCACCAGACATTGATCTTCTATCATTGACACAACCTTCCCAGTCCGTATCTATATAAAAAAAAACAAATTCAACTTCACCTTACTATCATACTTTATTCCACAATCTGTAGCGCCCCTATTATATCTGAGAATTTTTTTTCTAGTAAAAAAATGTGACATTTTTTGTACACTTTGAAATTTGGTACAAATAGTAACAACATAAACCAAGTCTGGTCTAGAGGTTGTTAAAAATAACAACCTTCCAATCAACTTCCTAAATTATTTAGGGTTAACATAATTTCCAACTTCATCCTTAAAAACTTTGTTCCCATTAAGATAGGTATGGAAACCAATTTTGAATCTTCCATGCTAATTTTTTAAGTAATTCCCTGAAATATTTTTCTTGTGATAGAAAAATGTGATCCTTATCTTGTAGATTTGTAAGGCAAGAAAGTACCTCATTTCTCCGAGTATAGACATTTCAAGAAACATCTTCATCTCTTTGGAAAACTTTTCACAGTCTTCTTCACTATTCCAAAAAATATGATATCATCAACATAAACAATCACATCGAGAGAAACCTCTTGATTTTATTTTATGTAGAGGTTGTTGTCCACTCTTCCTTTCTTGAAGTTAAACTTCTTTAAAAAATAATCCATCTTGGAATTAAAATCTCTTGGGGCTTGATTTAATCCATATAAATCCTTCTTCAATCTATACACATAGTTCTCTTATTTTCTAGGTAAGAAACCACTTAGATACTTAATACAAACTTAACCTTCCAATTCTCCATTAAGAAAGGCATGCTTGACATCTATTTGGGAAATATTCTATTTTATTTATGCATAAATAACAAGAAATATTATGATCATTTTAAGTCTTGAAACAGGTGCAAAGGTCTCATCAAAATCAATACCATCAACCTATGTTTCTTATCACTTCATATTTTTCATTCAACTTATTATGAAAACCCACTTTATTACAATTACATTTTTATCTTTAGGTTTGGGTACTAGATCCCATGTATTGTTTTTCTCAATCAAATCCAATTCCTCATTCATAAAATAAATCCACTCTTGATGCTTCAGTGCTTCTTCAAAATCTCTTGTCTTAACCTATAAAAATAGTGAGGTATGTGACACTATTCTCAATGTTCATCTGGTTTGAACCTGTTGATCTCAATCTCCAATGATATTTTGAACCTCCACTTGCTTCCTCATCCTTGGATGAGATAAACACGATTTTCCATAATCACTTAAAATTCCTAAATCAAAATATTCATCCTATAACATTCTAACCCGACTCACTATAAATAGTAGAAGGACTGTTCAATCACATGCCCTCAAGCATACCTCCCTGTACGCTAGAGGCTGCCGACTAGCAGTGAGAGTCTAATGATGGTATGGTGGGGAGACTATACCCTCATGATTAGATTATCATAGAGGTGTATCACATGTAAATCAATAGACAAAATAATAAGTATAAATAAATAACAAAGATCAGTGTCAGAATAATAACAATAATTGATAAACTGAAAAGATGTCCAATGCCCAATATGTATAACCATGCACGCATGACCAGATGATGCTACAAATTAAAAGTAGTAGACATACATTAGGCGATAAAATACAGTACATAAAGAAAATAAAAAATCCCTAAGGGATATCCTCACAAGCATCTTGAGCCCTGAATCAGTCCTGTGCTCTTAAAATCCCATGTATAAGGGTCACAACACAAGTAAAATCCATAAAACTAAACTTGAAAACAGGAGGTCTATTCGTGTACCCTAGTAAAATGGTGGCCTGAACACGATGTGAGATATACCCAGTAGGCCACCACTGAATGTGTTTAAAGCTATCCGGTCTATGAATATAAAATACAATAGTGTGTAGTTATAATAAATAGGAAGGAAATAAATAAATAAAAGTAAACAAGTTGGGCTCAGGCTCCTCAAGGACACCTGGACAACCATACTTACTTCAGCCTAAGTTGGAATATCTCTAAGTATAAATGTGTGTGTGTGTGTGTGTGTATATTTAGAGAGAGAGATGTATATATATATATTAACTATAAACGTGGTAACATTTATAGACACATATATAGATACATAGTATTAGCCGAGACCCATGGTGTAACTCAGGTGTCCATGCACAATACTAATCATAATAATAAGAAACTCATGATAATAAATAAGGGCCATTGTGCCCGAGGATCAGAATCAATATAGGCCGCTATAAAGGTCAAGTGTGATCATAAACTGAACCCAGGCATGTTATTTGGCTTGGTGGATGCATCCTTTGGTTTAATAAATTGGCATTCTTAGAATTATATATAACGCATCTCTAGAATTTAAGTAAGCAACATCCTGGGCCTGTCTAAGGTGAATCATATAGAGGAACTCAAGTATCACACAAGAAGCACTGTAACTACCCAACACTATAAGATTCCATCCAAGGTGCTATATAAAGGCATCCCAAGTATCACTCTCGGTGTGGTGTAAATCATGACCATTTGAGCCCGTCCCTAGTATCTAAAAAAGGTGACCAAGTATCACTCATGGTGTAATGACCCGCTTATCCTCATTGGCTTGGGAGTACAATGAGTCATTACAAGGCCTTAAGCGACATCCCCAAGGCACCAAAGGATGAAAATAAATGCCGAAGGGTTTCAAAACAAGTGGGGGATGATTTACCCTTTTTTGAACATACCACAGAACCAACAACCATAATCAAACTAATCAACTAAATGATGCATGATAAAAGCTAAGACAACTCAACCATTTATTTTATCATAAACCAACCAAGAGTACCACAGAAGAAACCAATACAAAATCAGAATAAACAACGGAAAGACAATTAAAAGACTACAAGACAACAACCCAACTCCATGCTCTGCAAGATCCAAGCTCCAACATCACGAACCAGACCAAATATCACGAAGTAGTGCTATAAAAATGTGATACTTTACCTTTTCCAACATCTTAGTATATGACATGCACAACAACAGGGATATTCAAAGCACCAACGTGCCAAAGCAGGGGGTGAGTAATGAAACTCAGTAGGTTTTCCCCGATGACTTCCCAACCCATGACTCTAGGATAAAACATGTTAGCACATTTATATAAAACAATTTATATAAGTCAATTCCAAAATAGTTCACAATGTAACAAGTTCCATGTCAAAAGCATTTTCCATCAAAAACCATCTTTCTCAAGAAAAGCAACCAAGAAAATTTTCCAATCAAATTCCCATTTCCATTTTGGAACATTCATTCCATTTCACAAATCCAAACAACCAACTATGCATTCAACCTGGACCTCCCTATACTCATGAGTGGTGAGTTATCCTTCCACTAAGACGTCACTTAGTGGACTACTTTGACGGGGGTACTTCACACCCTTATCCGTCCCTTTTGATGGGGGTACTTCTCTCCCTTATCCATCCCAACCTTTTGATGGGGGTACTTCTCACCCTTATCCATCCCAATGCATATGAACACACACCACAACCCATGCAAATCCATGCCAAAACCAAGTGTGTTCAAAACCTTTCAATAAAGCATCAACCTTTTATTGAAAACCATTTCTTTCAAGCAGCAAAACCATAATCAGTTTAAAATCACCATTTTAAATTCACTTCAACAACACTTTCCAAAAACACACAATTTCCATCACCCGTTACTTAAAAGGGGTTTCAACCATTCTTTCACAGTAGATAAACAAACCATTTCAATCAAGGAAAACCATTTGAAACTAACCTTTCAAGTTCTAAGAAAGAGGAATCAGGAGTGAAGCCACCTACCTCAACAAATTAGGAGAAACCAACCAACAGACGAAGAATGCCAACAAAACTGAGTCAACTACTTCCTGAAACCTCCTTAGATTCCTTCCCCTAGTACCAAAAAAACCAAAAACCGACTTAAAAGTCATCCACTACCTTAGATCTACCCACATTGGGTGTATATCTAAGGATCCATCAAGAGGGAAGAAGGAGATCTAAGAAAACTAAAGGAAACAAGACTTACCTCGATCAACCAGCCTCTAAATGCCAATTCAAACCTTTGGATCGCTTCCAAAAAGCCTGGTAAGTTTTCTCCCACCTTCACCAGGGAGAAATCCCAAGTTAGGGCCATCTAGGAGCAAAAATGAGTGGGTTTAATGATAAAACAGATTAGATCCTTAAAAATAGGATCTAAGTTGACCCCGCGCATGGTTAGTCTGCACGACTAGGCAAATCGTGCGCTAACCGTGTGGTAGTCACTGTTTGGAAGGGGCACTCCACATGACCTCCTTGCACGATTTTCCCAAACCGTGTGCACACTGTGCGGTCTCCTCTATCCAAAGTGACCACCACCTGCATGGCTTCTGCATGGTTTGGGAAACCCGTGCAAAGCCCGTGCATCACCACTTTTTTCCCTTTAACACTTTAAAAAGTCTCCAAACTTTCCCAACCATTTCTCATATGATTCATGTACTTAAAAAGCATAAAACAAGGGTTACTTACCAGAAATCGGGGGTACTACATTCTCCCCACCATTATCCTTTCCGTCCCCAGAAAGTAGAAAACTATCGCTTGCCTGAAAGAGTTTTAGCCACTGCTCTTTCATTTCTTTCTCGTGTTCCCAAGTCTCTTCCTGAATCTGACCATGTTGCCACAAAACCCACACTAGACCGATGCTTTTTCCACACAAGACTTTCTCCTACCTATCGACAATCTGCATCAGAATATGTACATACGAAGCATTCGACTCTAGGTCAACGTGATCCCATCTGATCACATGGTCAGGATCGGGCTGATACTTCTTCAACTGAGATACATGGAACACATTATGTACTGCACTGAACCGTGGTGGTAATGCCAACCGATACGCCCCCTCTCCAACCCGTTCCAGTATCTCAAAAGGGATTATATATCGAGGAGATAATTTTACCTGCTTCCCAAAATGACGATGTGCAAGCCTTGGAGAGATTCTCAAAAAGACACGATCACTCACCACAAACGACAACGGTCTTCTGTGATGATCCACATAAGATTTCTGACGACTCTGTGCCATCTCCATCCTCTTTTTTATCAACTGAATCTTCTCCGTTGTTTCTTGGACAAGGGTCGGCCCAACTAGTGAAGTTTCACCCATTTCCACCCAACAAAGTGAAGAACGACAAGGACACCCATACAATGCTTCAAATGGAGCCATGAGTATCGAGGCCTGATAATTTTTGTTATATGAGAACTCCACTAAAGGCACATGATCTTCCCAAGATCCACAAAAATCCATTACACAATCCCGCAACATGTCTTCCAAAGTCTATATAGTCCTTTTGGATTGTCCATATGTCTGAGGATGATACGCTATACTCATATTAAACTGAGTTCCCAGGGCTTTCTGTAACGATTTCCAGAAACGATATGTGAACCTCAGATCTCTGTTTGAGACTATAGAAACTGGTACACCATGCCTCTTTACCACTTCTCAGATATAGATTTTTGAAAGATCTTCCACCATATGAGTTTCACGAATAAGGATGAAATGGGCCGACTTGGTTAGATGATCCACTATCACCCAAATGGAATCGCGTTTCCAGACCATTCTTGGAAGACCTGTAACAAAATCCATTTCTATCTAATGCCATTTTCATACTGGGATAGGTAAAGATTGTAACATACCAGCTGGTCTCTGATGCTCTGCTTTAATCTGCTGATAAGTTAAGCACTGCGAGACGAACTCGTCCACTTTCCTTTTCATGCCGCTCCACCAAAACTGCACCTTTAACGCCTTATACATCTTCTGTATTCCTGGATGAACAACCCATCTGGAATGGTGGTAAGCATGAAGGAGTTGTTCCTGAGTAGTTAAAGGTACAACCATCCGATCTCAAAACTACAAAACTGAACTCCCATCCAGCTTCCATCCCTCAATGGTCTCCCCACCATTGAGTTTTGAACTCATTGCAACATAGTCTACATCGGATTCCTGTGCCTCCTTTACTATCTCCACCAAATCAGGAACAAGTGAAACTGGAAAGAAAACTGCAACATCAGCTCAGTCTTCACATTCCATATGCATATCGGCTAGGACCGACATCAACTACCATTCATCTGAAGCTACCTTCGTTAACTGAGCATATGACTTTCTACTCAATGCATCCGCCACCGAATTCCCTTTTCCTGGTGTGTACATCAAGTCAAAGTCAAACATCTGGAGATACTTCATCCACCTCCTTTGCCTCAGATTCAAATCTCGTTGTGAGAAAATGTGTTTCAAGCTTTTGTGATATGTAAACATAGTAAATTTCTCACCAAAGAGATAATGACTCCATGTTTTCAAAGCATAGACGACTACAGCTAACTCCATATCATGTGTTGGGTAATTTTTCTCATGCACCCTCAATTGCCTTGAGCCATAAGCAACCACATGGTCTCCTTGCATGAGAACAGAACCCAACCCTGTTCCTGAAGCATCACAATACACCACATACCCCTGTCCTAATTTAGGAAAGATCAAGATGGGTGCCGATGTAAGACAAACTTTCAGTTCTTGGAAAGACTTCTGAAATTCTTCTATCCATTGAAATAGATCATTTTTTTTGTCAGAGCTGTCATTGGTGACACTAGTCGTGAGAAATCATGCACAAAGCGTCGGTAGTAACCAGCTAGACCAATAAAACTACGTATCTTGAACACATTATTTGGTGGTTTCCAAGAAAGAACAACTTCTATCTTTTCTGGATCCACTGAAACACCTTTCTCAGAAACAAAATGGCCCAGAAAGCGTACCTCTTGTATCCAAAAATCACACTTTGATAATTTGGCATACAACTGATGGTCTCTCAAGACTTACAATACTATTGCCAAGTGTTGCTCATGCTCAACCCTTGTTCTTGAATACACCAATATGTCGTCCACAAACACCACAACAAAAGAATCCAGATATCGCTAAAATATCCGATTCATCAATTCCATAAAGACTGCTGGTGCATTCATGAGACCAAAAGGCATGAATACATATTCTTAGTGACCATATCTGCTTCTGAAGGCTGTCTTTGGAATATCCTCCTTCCGAACTTGAAACTGGTGATATTCTGACCACAAGTCAATCTTAAAGAACCACTGAGCTCCCCTTAATTAATCAAACAGGTCATCAATGCATGGAAGTGGATATATATTATTTATCGTAACTTGGTTAAGTTTACAATAATCCACACATAGCCTCAAAGTTCCATATGCTTTCTTTACAAACAAAACCGGTGCTGTCCACAGAGACACGCTTGGCCGAATAAAACCTTTGTTTTCTAGTTCTTCCAACTGCACTTTCAATTCCTTTAATTCCATTGGTGCCATCATATAAGATGGAAGTGAGATAGGAATGGTTCCTGGAAGGAGATCAATCATAAAATCCACTTCTATTACAGGTGGTAACCTTGAGAAGTTTTCAGAAAAAACATCAGGAAATTGATCCGCGAATACTGGAAAACTATTATTCGAGATCTCGTCCATCGATTCCAAGTTTAACATAGCCAAATGGTAAGAGATAATTGCCACTACTGGTGCCAATAAGCCCGTTGCACCTGCCTTCACCACTCTTTATTCTCTAAAGAGATGCTCAACGCTGTCCTCAGTCGTGAAACTGACTGTTCTGCTATAACAGTCGATGTGAGCCCTGAACTCTGTCAACTAATCCATACCCAAGATTATATCATAGACATCCATCTCCAGCACAGAGAAATCCCATTTCAACTCAGATCCATAAATAGTTATAGAACATTCTCTACACACGAAGGCTCTACACTTTCTTTCACCGAGAGGAGTTTGAAGTTTTATCACAGAAGGCATCATTTCAAGCTTTAAGTTTAGAAAATCAGCAATATGAGAAGTAAGAAAAGAATGTGATGCACCAGTATTGAACAACACTTGCATGATGGTAGAATTCAAAAGAATCATACCTCTCACCGTAGACGGTCTAGACTGGTCATCCACAATCACCTGTTCCGCTCCATACAATTGCTTTGTTGTTGCACTTTGCTCCTTATTGCCTTGTTGAGATTGTCCTGCCTGAGGAGTCATGGTATTCCTGGAATCACCATAGCTAGCCCTGTTTTGTTGGCGAGACTGATTTTGCTGTCCTCACCCTGTCGAAGCATAAGATGCTTGCGACACCTGAGAAGTGTCACAAATGCCCAACTGTGGAGCACTGCGACAATATCGCTAAAGATTCCCCATCTTGTTACAATTGTGGCATGCTCTTGGTGGTGATATACATTCTCGTTTCATGTGATCAATCGAGCTGCATTGAAAACACCTAACTTTCATCATGGGTTGTGGAGGAAGATTCACTGATCCAGCCGTCTGATTCTGATTCGCACTCCCACCTTGGAAGTAGGTGTCCCTCTTCCGCTTGTTCCCAACATTAGAGTTCCCACCCGTTCCCATGGGTATCATCATACTTCCTCCTCCCATAACTCTTGAGATGTCTCTTTAAACTACTGTTGCTCTATTTACCATCTTCGTATAATTCAAAATACAGAGCACAAATATCTTCGAGCGAATCTCCTATCGCAACCCTGATTCAAAGATGCGTTCCTTCAGTGACGCACTTTCAGCAACTTCCATTGCAAAGTGCACTAAATTCATGAATTTATCCCCATACTCCGTGACAGAGAGATTCTCCTGCTTCAGGTTGAAAAATTCCATCATCCTCTGGATCTTGAACGTGTGAGGATAAATTTTTTTATTGAACAATTCCTCAAATTCCTCCCAGCCCAGGCCTTGATCTACCTTAGCCTGCACCACTAGATCCCACCACTGTCGTGCAAGATCCTCCAGCATATACGTTGCCAACTTTACTTTCAGTTCTACTAGTGTGCTGATGAAATCGAAGATACGATTCATCCTATTCAGACACACCTCCACCCTTTCTGGTTTAGAATCACCTTGAAAGATGGGTGGATTATGCTTTTAGAACTGGATGGAATGGTCTACATGCCTTGACTCATCCCTCCAATTCCCCGTGTCCACAGCCTGAAATGCTTGAACTATAATTTGGACTAGCTAATGGTTCAACTATGGCTCAGGTGCGACCACATTCTATGCAACCTCTTCCGTTTGGTTTCTACGACGCCTAACGGGTGCCATTTTCTATACAAACAATGCATGCCATTAGTCTCACTTCCTAACAACTGAAGGCTTAGCATTTCAATTTCTATCACATCACTATCACAACATTACTTTCCAACCATCAAGCTTTTCCACATTTACCCATTTATAAAAAAAACCTTTTCTTTCTTTTGAAAATGAATCTATTTTCAAAATACATCAACCATTCTCTTTTCAAAATATTTCATTTGAAACAAGTTTAAAATTTTCAGAAATCATGCTTTTGCATCAAACCATAATCAATTTCTCAAAATGATATATGTACTCCTAGTGGGAAGTCATTCCTCTAATTCATTTCATGCTCATCTCATTGATTAAACCCGTGAAAATGAGATTTGTTATCCTATAAGTGTCTCCAAAACACATATGTACCCAACTCCCTGGTAACTTGAAGTTCAACATAAAAAGGTTAGCTACGTATTTTTATGCTCTACATTCCAAGTTCTGACAATCCTACTCCTTCCTAAGATGATCTCCCAAGGAATAGACACGTAAGAATTCAATGCCAAGACCAACAAAAACTGACGACTACTTGTTCCACAAAGAAAGGAACAAGCTGATTGCATTTATACCCAAGGACCGAACATACTGATACCATTTGTAATGACCCGCTTATCCTCTTTGGCTTGAGAGTACAACGAGTCATTACTAGGACTTAAGCGACACCCCCAAGGTGCCAAAGGCTGGCAATAAATTTCAAAGGGTTTCAAAACAAGTGGGGGATGATTTACCCTTTTTTGAACATACCACAGAACCAACAACCATAATCAAACTAATCAACTAAATGATGCATGATAAAAGATAATACAACTCAACCATTTATTTTATCATAAACCAACCAAGAGTACCACAACAGAAACCAACACAAAATCAGAGTAAACAACGGAAATACAATTAAAAGATTACAAGACGACAACCCAACTCCGTGATCCACAAGCTCCAAGCTCCAATATCACGAACCACCTCAAGTATCACGAAGTAGTGCTATAAACATGTGATACTTTACCTTTTCCAACATCTCGGTATATGAAATCTGCAAAGCACAAACGTGCCAAAGTAGGGGGTGAGTAATGAAACTCAGTAGGTTTTCCCCGATGACTTCCCAACCCATGCCTCTAGGATAAAACATGTTAGCACATTTATATAAAACAATTTATATAAGACAATTCCAAAACAGTTCACAATGCAACAAGTTCCATGTCAAAACTATTTTCCATCAAAAACCATCTTTCTCAAGAAAAGCAACCAAGAAAAGTTTCTAATCAAATTCCCATTTCCATTTTGGCACATTCATTCCATTTCACAAATCCACACAACCAACCATGCATGCAACCTGGACCTCCCTATACTCATGAGTGGCGAGTTATCCTTCCACTAAGCCATCACTTAGTGGACTACTTTGATGGGGGTACTTCACGCCCTTATCCGTCCCTTTTGATGGGGGTACTTCTCGCCATTATCCATCCCAACCTTTTTATGGGGTACTTCTCACCCTTATCCATCCCAATGCATATGAACACACACCACAACCCATGAAAATCCATGCCAAAACCAAGTTTGTTCAAAAACCTTTCAATAAAGAATCAACCTTTTATTGAAAACCATTTATTTCAAGTAGCAAAACCATAACCAGTTTAAAATCACCATTTTAAATTCACTTCAACAACACTTTCCAAAAACACACAATTTCCATTACCCATTACTTAAAAGGGGTTTCAACCATTCTTTCATAGCAGATAAACTAACCATTTCAATCAAGGAAAACAATTTTAAACTAAGCTTTCAAGTTCTAAGAAAGAGGAATTGGGAGTGAGGCCACCTACCTCAACAAATTAGGAAAAACCAACCAACGAATGAAGAACTCCAACAAAACCGAGTCAACTACTCCCGAAAAACTCCTTAGATTCCTTCCCCTAGTACCAAAAAAACCAAAACCTGACTTAAAAGTCATCCACTACCTTAGATCTACCCACCTTGGGCGTAGATCTAAGGATCCATCAAGAGGGAAGAAGGAGATCTAAGAAAACTAAAGGAAAAGAGACATACCTCGATCAATCGGCCTCTAAACGCCAAGGTAAACCTCCGGATCGCTTCCAAAAAGTCTGGTAAGTGTTCTCCCACCTTCACCAGGGAGAAATCCCAAGTTAGGTCCATCTAGGATCAAAAATGACTGGGTTTAATGATAAAACAGATTAGATCCTTAAAAATAGGATCTAAGTTGACCCCGCGCACGGTTAGTCTGCACGACTAGGAAAATCGTGCGCTAACCATGTGATAGTCACTGCTTGGAAGGGGCGCTCCGCATGGCCTCCTCGCATGGTTTTCCCAAACCATGTGCACACCGTGTGGTCTCCTCTGTCCAAAGTGACCACCACCTGCACGGCTTCTGTTCGGTTTGGGAAACCCGTGCGAAGCATGTGCGCCACCACTTTTTTCCCTTTAACACTTTAAAAAGTCTCCAAAATTTCCTAACCATTTCTCATATGCTTCATGTACTTAAAAATCATAAAACAAGGGTTACTTACCAGAAAATAGGGGTACTACACATGGATTGGTATAAAAATAATTCCCACCAAGCCCATCCAAGGTAACTCCCCTAAGGAACTTGTACTACTCATGGGTAAGTAAAACATCTGCTCGGTGAGCCCATCCGAGGCATCCTATAAAGAATCCAAGTATCACTCCTGACATAATATAAATCAAGTAACCTATGAGACCATCCTTGGTGTTCTATAAAAATGAAACCCAAGTTCACTTAAGGCATGATATAATCTCATAGCCATAAGCCCATCCAAGGACTTCTATAAAGAGGAAACTAAGTATCACTCAAGATGTTTGTGATTAGTTTATTCATTTAAACATTTAACATTTAACAATAATGAAGGCCATATCCATAAGTATGCCGTATCACATATCATGTATACTTAAATAGAGGGTCAATCTAATTCATCATTCACTACTAGAAAATCAGGCTATAGCCACGGCTTATAACTGAGGCTATAGGCTATGAAACCGTGGCTATATGTAATAGCCACGGTTTACTGGACCATTACTACTATTGGCATGGCAATAGGGCTATGACTATAGTTGTAAGGACCTGACCTAAAATATTTTACATTCTAGTGTTTTTGAACTAGAATTCACATTCAAAGATCTTTTCAGTTTAGAGTTTTAGAAAATTAGGCCACACTCTTACAAAGTAAACCCATACATTACAAGTGGACACTTATACTCAATATACATTTTTTCCACAATATAATTTTTTAAAAATAAATCCTGAATTCTTTTCATAGAAAATATCTATGACTTTAAACTTGAATTATTCCCCCCTTACATATCCTTAAACCCTATGAAAACATTTTAAAAACTTGGGATGAGCATAAAAGCTCAATAAGGGATATAAAAAGAAAGGAAATCATTAGTTCAATAAAAAAATGAGAACTCATATAAAATTTAATTTTATCTTCAAAGTTATTTGATAATATGACATAAAACATTTTCACATGAAAAACAGACACACATTTGGCTCAAAGAAAATCATTAAAACCCGTAGCAATCAATTAAAACTTATTTAGGCGACTTAGAGCATTGTATTCAATAAACCATTTCAACACCCTTTCAATTGAAATAAACATATGAATGAATTAAAAAAAATCACTCTTACAAATGGAATAACTATAAGATTTACTTTTATACCCAATGCATTGGAGGGATATCACAGACCCATCCATCCTTTAATCTATAACGGGCTCACCCGATGCTATTTGGGCCACCTCATGTATAAGTTATATTGGGCTCACCCATTTCATATAATGCTCAAGTACCATATCATTAATAAAACACTTTCATCATAAATCACTTTTAAAAACTATTATTAAACCCATATGAAAAACACTTTCAGATAAAAACACCCTTGTATTTTAAAAACTCATTTTCATTACCAAAACACCCTTTTTCTCTAAAAAACCATTTTCAATACCAAAAAACCCTAAAAAAGGAAAAGGGTTTTTTATTTAAGAAATCATGTAAGTTTTTAAAGGATGTTAGAAATTAAATAATAGTCACAATGGTGGAAAATTCATTGTTGTCGTGTATGTTAAGAATAGAACATCCCTTTTTTCATTTGTCAAAACGTTTTGTATAAAACACATAAAAAGATTCATTTTGAAAAAAATTGAATGAAATTAAAAATAGTCATAAAATTTAATTTATAATCATTTTATATCCATATAAATAAATATGTAAAATAATATCAAGAATACTTACATGGATAAAAATATTTTGAAATTAAATCTTTAAATATTTAAGTGTCCCATACCACTTTGAACATTTAAATCATAACCCCAATGAAAGAATAAAATTTAACAAAACATTAAATAAAATGATAATAAATAAATTAATAATATGATATGTCAAATGGGGCTGTATATACACATTATAAAAGAAGGAGGGTGTATAACATCAAAATATGCCTCAATGAAAGGAGATTGAGATGAAGTCTCTTACCTTGAGTCCGACTCATCACGCACAATATTTATATTCCTGAATAAACATAAGTTAATTATTTACTTGTTTGAGAACCTTTTTCATGTTTATTATTCCTTTTACATCACTTATTATCATGTTATAATAATTAGTTAATTATTTAAGTTCACGTTGGACATTTTGATGATATTTGGTACATGAGTCCAAAATGACTTTGGTATGATGTCTATAGTAAAAAGTGGTCATTAGTACATCATCTACAGAATAATATTCATGAAATAATAATCATATTTAAATATAAATTATTATTTTAAAACCAATCATGGAATAAAATCTTTAAAAATGAACCAACGTTACGATCATGGAACGGTAGGTCATAAGTAAGCAAAAGTAACGTTTCCATTTTTCAATGATCATCATAGAAAGAAGGTAAGTATTATTTTATCTTTATAGAATTATCATAATATAATTATCATATTAATAATTTAAATATACTTATATATATCATCAATGTGATGTGGTGATGAAAAAAAAAATCACATCACTTCATGGAGGTGATAGTTCACACGTACGCACGAACGACACTATCATTTTTATGTGCACATAAAGTTAAGAATATAAATTATATATTATTATTTAATAATGATAAATATTTCATTAATATAATATATAAACTTTAATTCCATCATTATAACTAGTCTTGAGAGATGGTTATGGAAAATGAATTATATCGGTTCGCGAGACGGTAGTTCACTGTACACATGAATAATAACTTATTTTCCCATTTGATGGAAGTGGAGATGGATTTAGGTGATGATATTAACATAATAACATCTTAGTATATTTAGGATAATGGATTTATTATTTTATCATGGTTGAAGAATATTTAAAGGAAGTGGAGGAAGAAATAAAATATAAATACTTGATTAAAACGATACCTCTTCTTCGAACAATCTCCTTTTTTTAACACCTTAAGACCACTAAGGATGGTGATCTGCCTAAAATAAAATCTCTAGAATGTGGGTAGGGACCCTAGGAAGGTATTTGGTTAGATATTTTACAAACCAAATAGGGGTTTAAGTGTGAATAAAAGAGAATAAGAGGCTCCCTTTTATATGAGAGGGGAGGGGTACTCATGGAATTCATCAAAATATCAAATTAATATAAATTAATTTTCTATTCAAAATGGATCCAAACTGATTTATTTAAAATATATGATGATTATGGGTCAAAATAAATTCATCCAATAAAATTTAGACATGTTTTTTATATTTTTTTAATCCTTATCTTTTGGCTTTAACCCTTATTTAACCTCTTTAACTCTTACCGTGACAACATGTGTTTTGAATCTTTAAGGGTTAATATAGTTACTATAAAATGCCAAACGAACCATAAATGGATCATTGATGATATTTTAAAACATATCCCAATAATTTCACTGAATTTTAGGTTTTTATGAATTTTATATCATTTAATAAAATATTATTTATTTTAAAATATCATTAATGCCAATTTTAACAATATTAATTACTTGAATTTTTAAAAATATCATAACAATATAGATTCAAAAAAATTATTACAAAACATAAATAACACATAAAATTAATCTATAAAATTCATTGATGACATTAATTATCTCAAATTATATTTATTTTATTATTTTTAATATCATTTATATGATATTTCCTTTAATTAAACAACTACTGCATCATCATTGTATCAACATTTAAGGTAATTATTTTATCACATAAAATTATAAATAAATTATCATGATGTATATAAATATTTTATATTTCAAATAAATATTTATAGTTGAATATATCTTCTAAATAACCCTATATTAAAAATGTTATTATTATTAAAACATAAGTATGACATCTTTGATTTTTCTTTAAAATAAAATACTATAAAGGGATTAAAGTCATCAAAGTGGAACCAAGAGTTATTTAAATAACCCTAAGGATTATTTTTATCTAATATCACTTGTAAAATAAAATTAGGACAAGTGTCAGAGAATTTTTTTAATATTTATATTATTATTTTTTACCCTTAATTACCTGATTTATCCTCGTAACTGTGGTAGTAAAAATTACCAAAATTACTATTCATATTGTCCAAAAATAAAATGGAACTATTTAATAAATTTATACCTTATTATTCCAAATATGGAATCCATTTTTCAAAATTAAAAACACGTAAGTGGCTAAAATTAATCCCATCGACAGGGTTAGAAAATGGGTTCTTAAAATGAAAACGTTCAAAAGATTGAAATGTTTTTATATCCAAATTCAATGTAAAATTAATTACAATGACCTAAATTGGATTAAATGATATTAAATTTATCTAATTATACTTTAAAACCAATCAAAAATACAATTTAACTCTATAAATTATTTAGATGAAAAAGCTGTTTTCGATTAAAATTCAGTATTTTTCACTATTTATCAAAACATGAAACTTATTAGAAAAATACTAAAAATTTAAACAAAGTAAATTTTGATATCCTAATTTCAAAGAATAATTTTATTTTTTAAAATATAATTTATAAAAGTTTCAAAAATTATATTTAAAATAAGCGTGCCATCAAAAGGTAGCAAAACTGTCTTTTTAGAAAAATACATCTTTTATGTGTAAAATTGGATTTGTTGTTATATCATGTATAGAAAACACATAGAATGAATTATAAACCTTATATTGAATAAATTATATATAAATTTAATTAATATAATCCAATAAGAGTGATTTTATTATTTTATAAACACAATTGTTTGCGTTTAAATAGTTTTTTAGAAAAAAATTCCATTTTATTTTAAAAAGGGTTTTATTTTCATTTATAATTAATTGGTCACTAGAGAATTAATTATATATACATGTGTAAACCATATTTTTATAATTTAGTTAATCCTATTCATACCCTTCATTATAATGGCTAGGTTATAATGGAAACATTTAAATAATAATATTTGGTTATCCATTTAAACTTGATGTAGCGTATCATATATGCTATCGAACATAGTGTTTCCTTTTAAAAAATCAGGATGTTACATTCTCCTCTACTTTAATAAATTGTGTCCTCAAAATTTGAAATCAGTCTTGATAACTAGGGTTCAACTATTCAAAATAATTTTATTGAAAACCCACATCAGAATGAGGATTAATAAAACTTAAACTTTAAAAGAAAGAAAGGGAAGTACGGAGGTCACCTGAGATAACACATACTACGTTTCCATGTAGGAAAATATGGACATGGAAGAGAAAAATAACTCTCATAGACTAAGAAAGAGTGATAAAGAACATGCTAATGAGAAATTTAACCATAAAAAACCATAAATATGTGATGGTTCAAAAGGCCATTGATAAAAGTAAACAGATAATGTTTTTGTTTTAAGATCCTTTTCATAGAGTTGAGGAATTATATCACAACCTGTACTAATAACATAAGAAAAATAATACTTACTTGACAATTAGAGTATCATCCTTTAATCATTCTACATCACAAACTCACCTTTTTCTCCAAATGAAGAGTATTAAGATGAATTTTCCATGCCTGATGTCATGAACCCCTCCCTCCAAAGATAATGTATTGAGGGGAGAGAGATAATGACCCCCGAGTCCTGCATCCAATAGGCCCTAGGTTGGTGACTAGCACTGAGGGTATAAGAATATCATAATATGGGAGGCATTAACCTCTATAAAAGAAACATGATCGAAAGATAATATGAATCATCCAAAAACAACTCAAAGACATATATATAAGAAAACCAAAAACCATCCCAAAATGCATGTATAAATAGAACTGATACAGATAAAATAAAGTCTACAAAGTAAATACCCAAAAGTAAAGCTAAAGCAGTGACACAAAAACTGTCAAGGATCTGAGCTAGTAAGGTCCATCACAGTCTTCAAAATCCTTCTAGAAACCTGAAAACAGTTTTATATATGTAGGATGAGCATACAGGTATACTCATTAGGAAAACCAAAGTTTCTCATGCATAAGTGGAAGGAGCATACTAATGCACCTATGAAAAAAAAAACAGAACCAAACAAAACCTAATATGTATACTAACCATCATGACCTCACCAAGGCATGCTCAATAAGTAATGCAAGTCAAGTAATATAGCATAAAGTAAAGCACATCGATGATAGGGTACCCCATACCACTTTACCACTAATTAGCCTCTCTCACACCTCAATTAAAAACGTCTTGGCACTCTCACTTCTTCCAAATATACCACATCACATCCCACCCCCACACACCTGGGACTCATAACACATACCACCCACACACACCTATGCCTCACAAAACATCCCGAATGCACACACTTGGGCCTCACAATACACTACATCACATCACATCTCACCACATATCTTCCTGAAGACACCTAAGAAAGCACATCACAACTCATCCGGAAGACACATGGGATACCGCATCACAACTCATCCCAAAGACACCTGGGATACCACAACCACCATCTAATGCACTAACATACCTCTGATCATCACAACCCGTGCAATACCTACCTTACCTGGAAGAAGAAGTAGAGAAGAGTGGGTGGCCAACCATCCATCCTCCCACTGTGATGTTGGGAAAGACACCCCCACATGACTATGTTGGTGTTAAACACAAAGTTCTCAACATGGGTGGGGTTCATATATAAATCACATGAATATACAAGTATATATATAGTATCAAACAGTCAATCCCAACTGATAATTTTAATTCATGTATAAATTTTAGAGTATTTTAAAGTATTGATTTGTCTATTTAAAACAATATTTCTGCCAAATGTTGGAAAATTTAACTTGTTTTTTGTTTTATGGAAGGATACATTGAATATTTGGAAAAGGAATGAAAAATGCATATTTTGGAGTAAAACAACACTTTGCACCGCAAGAAAAGTGAAGCGGCATGACACTAGATTTTTGAGGATGATAATGGAGGATTTCTAAGGGAAAAAGTGAAAAACCAAGGACAAATGAGACCCAGGAGTAGAAAAAGTAAGTACAATTCATGAATCATCAGTACATGACATGTAACATCAGTTTGTGACATGCCGTAGGCTTATACCAAAACAAGTCTTGACATGCAGATAATCCATGATTCACCAGTACACGTCATGAGTCCCCAGTACATGACATGAAAAAAATCAAACTTCAAAATTAATGAACGCGATACGCGCAAGATTCAAACAGACACGGAGGAAATACAGATAAGGATTACATGACGTGTATCCATAGTACACGTTATGTAAGGGGTCAAATTTCCAAAATCTCAGTTGAGATCCGCGCACGCGTCACACAGATTCACAAACTATGAAGAAACATTACACGACATGTAATTCAAGCACACATCATGAATGGGGTTGGGTATATTTCATATGGTGCCTATAAATAGAGGGCCCACCTATAGCTATTGGACACTATAATTTGACGGATATCAAAGCTCGGAGCAAGACATTGTGCCCTCCACGAGTTCTTTCTTTCTTTTCTTTATGAATTTATTTTATTTTCTCCCTACCTCTTATTCTCTCATCGCTATGATGAGTGGGTAAACCCGCCATGTTCTAGGGTGATGTAATCGAATGGGTAAGGTGCGTTAGATTAATTTCATTATTTTAATTTTTGTATTCGGTTTGCCGCAATTTAATATTCATAATCCAAATCCATTTATTTTTAGTTTATCATGACCATTGATGATCTAATTAAAAGGAAAATTAAAATTTCACAACTGATAACCATAAATAAGGCATGAACATTGTCAACTTTAGGGGAAATCATGTTTAAATATGGTATATAGACAAACTCGATTCAGCGAAATCCTATATTATCGGACCAAGGGAAATAGGGTATTACCATATTGAGGAGGGGATACCATGACCATTGGATCCACCTTGTCTCGACTAAAACACCAATCATGAATCAATAAATCTATTTCCAAGATCTAATTACACCTAAACCCTGATATTATATTACCCCAGCATGCTTTCCAAATCTGATCACAAACCAATCAATCTTCTTTGCTTTAGTCTTTTGCTTTTTCAAAATCAAATCAAACCAAATTTTTCTCATCTCTTTATCCAAGATAATAAAATTAAATATTTTGAAATTATAATCAAACTAAATCACCGTATCTGTATGTTCGATCCCGAATTTTCCTGATACTACATTTCAATTAATAGAGTATCATAGTTTGGGTTTTATAAATTTTGTTTTTGCATAGTACTGTAGGGAATTAACGACGCCCTACAGGGATATCACCAACCTATGGGTTCACAAACAAACCAACCAAATCACAAAATCATCAATTTTTATGACATCTCTAAATGAATAACATCACACAACAAGCCACAAACCTCATTTCACATTTCTAACCAATTTCATTTAATCATCCCATTCTTTTCATTATTTAGAATCAACCAAGTTTAACCACACAACCCACAATTTAATTATTCATTAACCATTTCATCCCATTATCCAAACCAACCCATGCCATTAAAAACATTAGTAAATATTTATTAATTTATTTATTCCATCACTACTTGGGAATCTAGAAAAAAGCAACCACATTCCACAAACAGTGCAACATTCCGTCACCTCATTTCCCTAAAAGCACGACCCACAAACTATCACATCACTGCCCCAAAAGCACGACCCACACAATATCAGACCCACATTATTCAACCAAACATCACTATACCAAAAATAAAAATATCACATCACAATACATCAAGATCCATTTACAGATTTACAAAGGGGATTTTATCACATTCCAATTTATTTTAGGGGCGTTATCACACAAACCAAAATTATGGGGCAACCATTTAATCAGCCAAGTATAAGTAATTAACCAATTTACATTTAGGGTGATATCAAAAAAATCACAACCAAAGAATAAACCATAATAGATATATCTAGAATAAATTAAGCTCCCAACAACCACAATTTTTAGCGGTGCATCCAGCCCATACAATTCACAATATCACAAATAATATCAAGCTGTAAAACCATGCAGATCAAACCCCTTTACCATTAAATTTAAAATTTAACCAATTATTTATCTTTAATTAATTCATCACAAACATTAATCATTGGTAAAAAAGAAAACCCCTCCTATATGATACACAAATAAAGAGAAACGATAGAATATCTACCTCAAAGAAGCTTGCCGACTCGCTATGCATTGAATGGAAATGAAGAACTCTCACAAATCACAACTGCACCATGGGGATCATAGATCAACCTAAACCACAAAAAATAACCTAAAAATGAAACCCAAAACACACCCTAAACCAAAGAAACACCACTGTAGTAGACTTCGAGGAGGAACGAAATAAAACCAACCAAGAAAGGGAGAAGAACTCACCACAAATCAGCCACAGATCACCAATGAACAACCACCAGGATTGAAGGATAAAAGAGGGAGTAAAAGGGATTTAAGAACACCTCAGGGTACCTAGGGTTCTCCTAAAATGAGAGGAATAAGAAACCATGACCGAATAAATGAAAATTCATCCAAAAATAATTTTAAATCTACACTGCATTGGGGGATCACATGATGTGTAATCCCCTTTCACATCATGTAATCCCTGGGGTTCGGTTTCCACCGAAAACACATCGCCTCTTCATTTTATTTTATTTTTCTAACCCTGATTCATTACACATTGTGAAACTAACTTTCACATCGTGTAATTGTTTTACACAGCATGAAACCCACTTTCACATCATGAAAGTTCCTTGCTCCCAGCTCTTAACACCTGAACTCCTCCAGACTTCCTCCGAGCCTCCTCTGAACACCTCCAACACTCACAAATGGAAAAGTAATGGATCAGGAAGGCACAAAACATTAAATTTGATACCTCTAAAATGATTATCACCCTCAATAATCCAAAACCAATACCAAAATAAAAGGGGTCTAAACAACCACCCCGTGAGATACCTCTCAAGGATCTCATCATACCTCAAATTCTACCATTAACCAAGCACGCCTAACCAAACAACCAAAAACATTCCACATAAACTCATCACCATGAAACAACAACTTAAATCCATCTATTATCATGAAACCACACTGCCACACAACCACTACACAGCCAAAAAACTCACCGTCCCAAACACATGAATCATATAATTCTGTCTTCCATGTCAAGATACTATCTACTCTAGGTGGCACAGACTCACCCGCACGAGTTTAATTGCACCACATTTATTGAGTATCAATTAGGAATCAGGTCCTCCCCTTTTCATATTTCAGGTATTTATCACACATCACACAAAACACATCACAAACCTAGGAAACTAATACATTTCATAAAACAAAAGGATCCAAACATCTCATCACAAGAAAAATAGATCAAATCAAAACTCAAAAAAACTCTGGGTACTGAGTATGAATCTGTGTTTTTCACTCCTAAGTAATATCCTCCCAGCCACCATGCCTCCACAACACATGAACTAAAGGAATGGTCCATCCATGCAATGCCTTCTATTGACGATCTTAGATCTCTATTAGTCACTCCACAAATATCACATCATCCTCGATATCCAACTCTCCCCAGTAAATGACATGGGAGTCATCATGAAGATACCAATGAACCTAAGATATGTGGAAGATGTTGTGGATCCTCTCTAACCAAAGTGGTAATTCCAACTAGTATTCCACCTTGTCAACTCGCCCCAACACCTCAAAGGGCCCAAAAAACCTGGGAAAAAGAATATTACTCCCTCGGCCAAACCTCCACTTCCCACATTGAGGGGAAACCTTCAAGAACATGTGGTCCCCAACCTTGAACTCCAAGGGCCTCTTTTTGTGATATTAATAAGACTTATTCTGATCTTACGATGCTTTCATCCTCTCACAAACAATTTGAACCTTCTCTGTCATGCTTTACACCATATCGGGACCAAGAACGGTTGTCTCTCCAACCTCTGTCTAGCATAACAGAGAACAACATAGTCTTCTATACAAATCCTCAAACAAGTACATGTCAATGGATGAGTGATAAATATTATTATAAGAGAAATATACCAAAGAAATATTTCGTACCCAAGATCCACCAAATTCCAAAATGCATGCTCGCTGCATATCCTCCAACATCTAGATAGTCTGTTATGTCTACCCATCTGTATGAGGATATAAAGAAGTGATGAGGTGTAACTAAGTTCCAAAAGCATGTTGAAATCCCCTCCAGACTCGTGAGGTAAAATGTGCATCCCGATTCAAGATGATGGACCTCATAACTATATGAAACCACACCACCTCATCTACTTACCTCTTAGGCAAAGTATCCACTGCATCCAACTCCTTAATCGCTAAAAAGTGGGCTGATTTCTTCAACCAATCCACTATTACCCAAACATTATCAAAACCTCCCTTAGCTCTGGGTAACCCTGTGATGAAATTCATCGAGATGTCATCCCATTTCTACTCAGGAACATCCAAGGGCTACAACAAACTACCAGGAACATGATGCTTGACCTTTATCTGCTGGCGAACCAAACACTTTTCTACAAAATCCTCCACTACCCATTTCATCCCGAGCCACTAAAACAACATCCTCAAGCCTCAATATATTTTATAAATTCCTAGGTGTACTTCCAAAGGTGAGTTATGAAACTCACGAAGGACTCCTTCACACATCGCTACCAGAACAAACAACCTTCCATGAAACAACATCTGGTTCCAAACATCCTACGACAATCCCTAGAGAGCATCACCATGGACAACATGATCTAAAAATACCTCTACCACTAAGTATACCCATTGAGTCTCTTCCACCTAATGCATCATAGAAGACTGCACCCTAATACCAGACATGAAGCGCTATAAAACACCTCAAAAAACACACCCTCTTTCGACAGTTGAAGCAATGGAGCACTGAATAACTTCCACTTCAGGTAACAAAATTCTGCCTAACACTAATCAATACACACAAAATTTTGGTCTTTACTGGTAAAATATTTCAATGGGGATGAAACTTGAGAGAAATCAGGAAAAAACCTCCGATAATAGCATGAAAGACCAAGAAAATTGTGAACCTATTCAATTTTCTTGGGAAATTCCCAAGAAACAACCGATTCAACCTTCGATGGGTCTACCAACACACCCTATTGAGACACCACATTCCTGAGTAAATGAACCTCTCATTTTTAGAACTATCACTTGGAAACTTTACATAGAGATGGTGGCATTGAATAACAAGAAAGATAGCTCATAGATGCTCAACATGCTCCTCTTCTGACTTTAAGTTGATTAAGATATCGTAGATGAATACGATGATGTATCAGTCCAAGAACTCATGGAACACAGAGTTCACAAGCCCCACGAACATGGATGGTGAATTTGTAACACCGAATGACATGACTACAAACTCAAAGTTTCTATACCTACATCTAAAGGTAGTATTCGGGATATCACCCTCCTTCACCCTCAACTCGTGATATCCAGGCCATAGATAAATCTTAGAAAACAAACCTTCCCTTATCAGATGGTCGAAAGTCCCTCTATCCTTGGAAGAGGGTAACGGTTCTTGACCATCACCTAATTCACCCTCCAGTAGTCTAAACACAACCTCATACTACCATCCACATTCTTGGAAACAACATTGGAGCATCCCATGATGACATAATGGGATGGATAAAACCCTTCCACATCAGATCATCTATCTAAATCCTCGAATCTCGTAACTCAGAAGGTTCTATATGATAATGATCCATCAAAATCAGAGAAGCGCTAGGTTTCATGTCTATCCCAAACTCAACATCACATCAAGGGGGTAGCACCACAAACTCCTCAAGAAACACATACAGGAACTCCCTAACAACCCTAGGAACTTATACCACCCTATAATCCACTAATTCCACTAAAAATTCAGTCAATAAGGAAAGAAGGGGCTCTACATTCCAAATGCCCACCTGACAACTCCACTCACCAATGAAAACCACATGCTGACCATCCAAATCCAAAAACACAACTCACCTTTAGAAGAAGTAGATAATAGCACCTATGGAATACAACTAGTTGATGCTGAGGATGAAATAATATGGCTACATATATAGCAAGAAAAGATCCCCACATGACTGATGTGGATCCATCATCAGTCTACACCTCAACACACATCAAACAAGATCACCTGGCCTATGACTAGCATACTAAACACTAGAGAAATGGGAAGCCTCTATATGTGTAGTCCCAGAACATGGGTTAGAGTGGGTGAAACAAAGGAGTGTGAAGCTCCTAAATCAAACAAGGCACAAACTAGAGTACTAAACAAACTGATTATATCTCCAACAATCTCTGGCCCCTCTAGAATTTTTGTCTAAACTATGTTCAATTGACCACACCCAACTCCTCTACCTATATGATGATGACCACCTCCATGGACATGCATGGGTCCTGATACCTAAACACGAGAAACATATTGAGGTTGGCCTCTACCTGCTCCATTTCCCCTCGGTGAAGAAAAACCCTACTACCCCTGCTGCTAAAAAAACCTCACTGGAAACTATTGTTGAGGTTGGAAATAAACTTTTACACCTCCACCAAAATGAGATTGATGAACCACTAGGCACTGGATATAAAGATGAACACGAACCCCACTACCAAAATGAACAAAGCTAATAAGAAAATCATAGAAACCATTGGCACCAGAAGGTCAAAAGGAAGATACTGAGGTCAACTCCCTTCCAGTAGAAACCTCGAAAAATCCTAGTGTCTGAGACCTACCACTAAAAACTCTTCCCCTTGGGGAACCCTACTGGATCCCCTCTTACAGTGTATCTCCTCGTGAGTGCATTTGTTCGATCACCTATGCCTTCTTCTGAACCTCTAGGTACGTTGGCAATGTAAAAAGAGTAACTGAGATATAAGAATGAAGTGAATCATCAAGATGCCTCGCATGAGACTCCTCATATGAAAAAATATCTAGGAAAAAATACAGAAGGTCCTTGAAATTTATTCCCAGCTTCTGCACTGACATGATCCTCCACTGAAGAGAAAGAAGATCCTACAACTTTACTACCTTCATGATCGATGAAAGGAACTCTGCTTGGAACTCCTTCTAGAAGTTGACCCACAAAACATTTGCCTCATTCTGCTCTCCCAGATACATCATCCACCACTGATGCACATATCTCCACATCTGACTAACAGCCAAAGGGACCTAGTACTCTGTTAGGTCCCAAATCAAATTGAAAGAAATATCAAGATCCTCCAGCTAGCTCTCTGTCTCCATATATGAAACACTACCCTCATAATTTTTCAAATCCTACTACTGGAAAGCATGCAAAATCCTATGCCACTAATCATCCTCCTCAACTGGATCAACCCTATGATACTCAACTGGATTAGCCTACTGAACCTCAATGGCCTAAGCCACATGCGGATGACGACCAGGAGCCATAGATAAAATACAAACAAGGATTTCCTAAGCCTGAGTATTATGGAATTTCTTTTAAGATTAAATTTAACTCATTTAATTTATTTTATAATTCTTTTCCATATTCCCAAAACAACCCAATTCAAACAAGAACACAAGTCATTATGATTCATGTACCTTTCCTAGGTCTCTACCCTCCAAGAAGGTCCATCTCAATTGGACATTCAATAAGCTTAGAGTTTGTGCACTGGATCATAGGGGAACCTAAAATCCTATGTCCTAGCCAGTCTCCTAGGCCTATGTCATGCACCAAGGTCATATGGAACTATTTCCATACCAACCCATGAAATCCTCACCGTGCCTAACTCCAAACTCCATCCTATCTCTCAACCATCACATCTGATACCATTATGTCATGACCCCGTACCTCTAAAGATGATGCAATGAGGGGAGAGATATAATGACCCCCCTGAGTCCCGCCTCTAGTAAGCCCCGAGTTGGTGATTAGCACTAAGGGTATAATAATCTCATAGTATGGGAGGCATTATACTCTATAAAATAAACTAGATCAGGCGATAAGATGAATTATCCATAAACAACTCCAAGACACACACACACACACACATATAATAAAACCATAAACCATCCCACAATGCATGTATAAATAGAACTGATACAAATACAATAAAGTCTCCAAAGTAAATACCCAAAAGTAAAGCTAATGCAATGACACAACAATTGTCAAGGATCTAAGCTAGTAAGGTCCAACATGATTTGTGAAATCCTCCTAGAAACCAAAAAATAGTTATATATATATATATATATAGGATGAGCATACATGTATACTCAGTATGAAAACCAAAGTATCTCATGCACAAGTGGAAGGAGCATACTAATGCACCTGTGAGAAAATAGCAGAACCAAACAACACCTAACAACTATACTAACCATACCAACCTCACTAAGGCATGCTCACAAAGTAACGAAAGTCAAGAAATATAATATAAAGTAAATAAAATAGATTATAGGGTACTGCAAACCACTTTTCCACTGGTTATCCGCTCTCACACCCCAACAAAAAATGTCATGGAACTCCCACCTCTTCAAAATATACCACATCACATCCTACCCACACACACCTGGGCCTCACAAATCATCCCTCCCACACACACTTGGGCCTCACAACACATAACATCACATCAAATTTCATTACATATCATCCCCAAGACACCTAGGAAAGCACATCACAACTCATCTCGAAGACACATGGGAAAACATATCACAACTCATCCCGAAGACACTTGGGATGCCGCATCACAACTCATCCCGAAGACACTTGGGATTCCACAACCACCATATAATGCACTAAAAAACCTTTGTACATCATAGCCTATTAAATACCTACCTTTCATAGAAGGAGTAGGGAAGAGCGGGTGGCCAGCCATCCATCCTCCCACCAAGATTTTGGGAAAGACACCCCCTACATGACTATATAGGTGTTCGACATATAGTTCTCAATGTGGTTAGGGTGCATATAGAAATAAAAACAATATAAAAGTATATATATATATATATATATGTATAGTATCAAACACTCAAGCCCAACCTATGGGTTCACAAACAAACCAACCAACTTACAACACTATCACTTTTTCTGCCACCTCTAAATGCATAACACCACACAACAAGCCATAAAACTCATTTCACATTTCCAAATAATTTCATTTAATCATCCCATTATTTTTATTATTTATAATTAACCACATTTAACCACGCAAACCACCATTTAATTATTCATTAACCATTTCATCCCATTATCCAAACCAACCCATGCTATTCCAAACATTAGTAAACAATTATTCATTTATTTATTCTATCACTACTCAGGAATCTAGCACAAAGAAACCACATTCCACAAAAAACTTAACATTATATCACCTATATTACCTAAAAGCATGACTCACAAACTATCAGCCCCACATTCACCAACCACACAACACCGTATCAAAAGCATTCCCTCGCATCACAACACATCAAGATCCATTTATAGATTTACAAAGGGAATTTTATCGCATTTCAATTTATTTTAGGGGTGTTATCACACAAACCAAAATACTGGGGTAACCATTTAATTAGACAAGTATAAGTACTTAAATAATTTCCATTTAGGGTGATATCAAAAAAATCAAAACCAAATTAGAAACCACAATAGATATATCCAGTGCAAACAAATCCCCCAACGACTACAATTTTCAGCGAGGCATCAAGCCTATACAATTCACAATATCATAAATAATATCAAGCTATAAAATCATGAGGAAACCCATTTACCCTTAAATTTAATATTTGAACAATTATTTATCATTAATTAATCCAGAAATACCATAACTCATAAGTAAAAAAAATAAAACCACTCACGTATGATACACAAATAAATAGAAATGAGGGAATCCTTACCAAAAAGAAGCTTGCTGAATCACTACACACTGCAAGATAAAGAAGAAAGCTCGTAAACTACAATTGCACTGCAGGAACCACAAATCAAACTACAATGCAACCAAAGAACCTCAAAATTAAACCCCAAAAACACCCAAACCAAAGAAACACCACCATAGCAGACTTTGAGGAAGAGAAGAAGAAAGCCAACCAAGAAAGGGATACGAACTCACTACGGATAAAACATGGATCGCCAATGAACAACCACTAGGATTGAAGGATCAAAGAGGGAGGAAAAGGGATTGAAGAAAACCTCGAGCACCTAGGGTTTTCCCAAAATTAGAGGAAGAATAAACCACAACCGAATGAATGAGAATTTGGATGAAAATAATTTTAAATCTACACAATATCAAGGGATTACACGACGTATAATCCCATTTCATGTCGTGAAATCCCCGGGGTTTGGTTTCCACCAAAAAATGAACCACCTATTAATTTTATTTTATTTTTATGACCCTAATTCATTACATGTTATGATACCAAATTTTATGTCATGTAATTGTTTTACACGATGTGAAACCCACTTTCACGTTGTGAAAGTTCCCTACTCCCATCTCTCAACACATGAACTCCTCCAGATTTCCTCCAAGCCTCCTCCAAAAAATTCTAAAACTCACAACTAGAAAATTAACAGACTGATAAGGCACAAACTATTATACATGAAGCACTAGAATCAACTTCTAGGGGCTCAAATAATACATAAAAGATTAACTTTCTATTGCTTCTGTCTTGAAATATTAACCAAAACCAAAATGGTTAGGATAAGATAAGATAATTCTTTAAATAGAATAAACCTTTATATGATGAAAAAATAATTTAATATCCAAAATTCAACAGTAGTACCCAAAGTTCAACATAGACCATTCAATGAATAACTATCCTTAAAATTCCTAAAAAATATTCTAGAATAAGATTGAAATCCAAAAATCATAAGGATTTGATCACATATACTTCCAAGATAGAATTTTATCACCAAATAACATCAATGAAATTAAAAGTTTCATAAAAAAAATTAATTTCCTAAATCACATAATATCCAAGATATGTTAATCATTTACATAAATAACTTAAATCACCATAATTTTATAATAAAATTATAGATTCTTCCAAAATATAATTCAACCTTTACTCCTCAAATAAAATCCCATAATATTAAATTTACCTTGATCATATAGGGTTCCCAAAATAGTGAACATCTTCCAAAATAACATTAATCACTTAATCCCCAAATCATTTTTCCAATCCAATGGTTATTTGTATGATAAAAATTTTGTTCCAAAAATCAACTTATTCTTTAACCATATAATCGTTTAACTAAAAATAAAAATTCATACTCACTGGGGCTTCATGTAGGCCATTGGTAGTTGATGAACCCTTTTAACCCTTCAGTTGTGGGTTCAATTCCCATGGCCTTTTCAGTCATGATAGATTGTCACACAGTCTTTGGGTTGTATATTTTTTAAATCTATATTAATAGAATCCTTATAAAATTATAGAAATGTGAGAAACATCCTCAACATAACCATAATATGTTTTAACCTCAATGGTTATATAATACCTTTCATTTTTCATCCTAACATATAATAACACATAATTAACTCGAAAATGAATGTTTTTAAAAATCCCATTAGTCACCTTAAAATTCCAAAACTCAAAGACTCAAAAGGGATTTCTAAGACATTGAACTTATGATCAACCTTAAGATTATAAACCTATGATGATATCCATAACTATTAAGAATACATCATAATATCTAAAGTTTTCTAAACCATCCTTTGATACCAACTTTAAGGTCCCTACCTTAAACATTGCATATTATAGTGTTTTTGAATGAGAATTCACATTCAAGGATATTTTCAGTTTAGACTTTTAGAGAATTAGGACACACTCTTACAAAGTAAACCCATAAATTACAAGTGTACAATTATACTCAATATCCATTTTTTTCTGCAATATAAAACTTTTAAAATCAATCTTGAATTCTTTTCATGGAAAATATATTTTAATTTCAACTTGAATTATTACTTTCTCTTAGACATCCTTAAACCATGTGATTTTTTTTTTAAAAACTTAGGATGATTACAAAATTTCCGCAATATAAAACTTTTAAAATCAAGCTTTAATTATTTTCATGGAAAATATATTTTAATTTCAACTTGAATTATTACTTTCCCTTAGACATCCTTAAACCATGTGAAAACATTTTAAAAACTTAGGATGATCACAAAATCTCAGCAAGGGATATAAAAATAAAGGGAACCATTAGTTCAGTAAAAACATGAAAACTCATATAAAATTTACCTTTATCTTAAAAGTTCTTTGAGAATATTAAATAAAACATTTTCACATGAAAAACACACACATTTGGCTCAAAGAAAATCATTAAAACCCATAATAAGCAATTAAAACTCCTTTAGGTGACTTCATTAAACCCTTTCAAAACCCTTTCAATTGGAATAACCATACGATCTAATTCCAAAAATTTCACTCTTATAAATGAAATAACCATATGTTCGACTTCTATACCCAATGCATTAGAGGGATATCACAGACCCACCCATCCTTTAAGTGATAATGGGCTCACCATATCTGAGCCACCCCATGTATAAGATATAATGGGCTCACCCGTTTCATATAATGATCAAGTACCATATCATTAATAAAAAAATTTCACCATAAATCCCTTCAAAAAACTATTATTAAACCCATATGAAAAACACTTTCAGATAAAAATACCCCTGTCTTTTAAAAACTCATTTTCAATACCAAAACACCATTTTCTTTGAAAACCCATTTTCAATACCAAAAACCCAAATAAAGGAAAGTTTGTTTTTTCATTTAATAAAACATGTTATATTTAAAATGATTCTAGAAATTAAATAATAGTCACAATATTAGAAAAGTTTTTTCACCGTGTATGTTAAGAATCGAACATTTCTTTTTTCGTTTGTCAAAATGTTCCATATAAAACATGTAAAAATATTCATTTTGAAAACTATTGAATAAAGTAAAAAATAGGAATAAAATGCACTTTATAATACTTTTATATCCACATAAATAATTATGTAAAATAATATCAAGAATATTTACATGGAGAAAAATATTTTGAAATTAAATCTTTAAACATTCAAAGTGTCCCATACCACTTTAAACATTTAAATCATAAGACCCATGAAAGAATAACATTTAAAAAAATATTAAATAACATGATAATAAATAAATTAATGATATTATATGTCAAAGGGGTCTGTATATACACCTCATAAAATAAGGTGGGTGTATAACATCAAAATATTCCTCAATGAAAGGAGATTGAGACGAAGTCCCTTATCTTGAGTTTGACTCATCATGTACAATATTTATATTGAAAAATAATAAAATTAGGTTTATTATTTACTTTCTTGATAACCCTTTTCAAGTTTATTATTCCTTTTATATCACTTATTACCATGTCATAAAAAATACTTAATTATTTAACTTCACATCAAAATTTTTGATGATATTCCGTACATGAGTTCTAAATGACTTTAGTATGATGTCTATAGTCAAAAGTGGTCATTAATCCATCATATACAAAATAATATTCATTAAATAATCATAATATTTATATATAAACTATTTTTTTAAAACCAATCATGGAATATGGTCATGAAAAATGAACCAATGTTACGATCATGGAGACAGTAGGCCATATATACACCTGAGTAACGCTTCCATTTTTCAATGATCATTATGGAAAGAAGGTAAATATTATTTTAAATTTATAAAATTATCATAATATAATTATAATATTAATCATTTAAATATACTTATATATATCATCCACATGATGTGGTGATGAAAAACGAATCACATCACTTTGTGTAGGTGATAGTTCACACATATACAAGAACGACATTATCATTTTTATGTGCATGGAAAGATGAGAACATAAATGATATATTATTATTTAATAATTATAAATATTTTATGAATATCATATATAAACTTTAATTCCATAAATATAAACAATCTTCAGAGATGGTGATGGAGAATGAATTATATCGGTTCGTGAGGCGGTAGTTCGCCATACATAAGAACAATAATTTCTTTTCCCATTTGATGGAAGTAGAGATGGATTTAGATGATGATATTAACATAATAACATATCAGTATATTGAGGATACTGGGGTTATTATTTAATCATGGTTAAATAATATTTTAAATAAGTGTAAGAATAAATAAAACAGATATACTTGATTAAAACAATACCACTTCTTCAAATGATCTCTTTTTCTTAACACCTTAAGACCACTAAAGATAGAATTTTTCTTAAAATAAGAGCTCTAAAATGTGAAGATAGATTATAGTAAGATATTTAGGAAGATCTTGTCCAAAAAAATAGGGTTTTGAGTCTAAATAAAATAGAATAAGAGGTTTCCTTTTATAAGAGAGGGGAGAGGTACTATTGGAATTCTTCAAAATATTAAATTAATAGAAATTAATGTTCGATTCCAAATGGATCCAAACTGATTTATTTAAAATATAGGATGATTATGGGTTTAAATAAATTCATCCAATAAAATTTATACATGTGTTGACTATTTTTTAATCCTTATATTTTGGCTTTAACCCTTATTTAACACCTTTAACTCTTACCATGACAACATGTGTTTTTACACTTTAAGGGTTAATATAGTTACTATAAAATGATAAACGAATCATAAATGGATAATTGATGAAATATTAAACCTTATAAAAATAATTTGTATGAATGTTAAATTTTTATGAATTTTATATCATTTAATAAAATATTATTTATTTTAAAATATCATTAATGTCAATTTTGACACTATTCAATACTTGAATTTTTAAAAATATCATAAAAAAATATAAATTTGAACCAATTATTCAAACATATCAATAACATATAAAATTAATATATACAATTAGTGGATGAAATTAATTATCTCAAATTATAATTATTTTATTATCATTTATTTTATATTTCCTTTAATTAAACAATTACTGCATTATCTTTGTGTCATCATTTAAGGTAATTATTTTATCACCTAAAAATTATAAATAAATTTCCATGATGTAAATAAATCTCAATATATTTCAAATTACTATTTATAGTTGAATATATATTCTAAATAACCCTATATTAAAAATGTTATAGTTATTAAAACATAAGTATGAAATATTTGACTTTTCTTTAAAATACAATACTATAAAGGAAATAAAGTCATCTAAGTGGCTCAAAGAGGTCCTACAATCATCCCAAGGATGATTTTGGTTTAGAATCACTCACCCAATAAAATTAGGGCAAGTGTTAGGGTAATTTTCTAATATTTATATTATTATTTTTACCCTCAGTTACTCGATTTATCCTCAACCATGGTAATAAAAATTACAAAAGTTTATATTCATATTGTCCAAAAATAAAAGGGACCTATTTAAAAAATCTAGACCTTTTGATTTCAAATATGTAATTCATTTTTCAAAATTCAAAATACAAAAGTTGCTAAAATTAATTTAAAATTAATCCTGTTGATGGGGTGAGAAACAAGTTATTAAAGTGAAAATTTTCAAAAGATTGAAACATTTTTATATCCAAATTCAATGTAAATTTGATTAAAATGACCTAAATTGGATTAAATGTAATGGCCCGGACCTCCATGGTCCATTACTTCTAAATTTCCAATGTTTGAGGTGTTCTGGGAGGCAATGGTGGCTCATTTCAAGAGTTTTCCAAATTTCCAATTTTTCCATCAGTGAATCATGGTGTCAGTGTCAGTGACTCAGGGTGTCAGTGTTAGTGACTCAGGGAATTGATGTCAGTGACTTAAAGAATTGATGTCGGTGACTCAGGGCGTCAATATCGGTGACTCAGGGCATCAGTGTTGGTGACTCAGGGGCATCAATGTCGGTGACTTAGGGCATCAGTGTCGGTGACTTAGGGCGTCAATGTTAGTGACTCAGGGCATTTGTGTTGGCGACTCAGGGAATCAGTGTTTATGACTTAGGGAATCGGTGTTAGTGACTTAGGGTGTTAGTGTCAGTGACTTAGGGCATCAGTTTCAGTGACTCAGGGTGTTAGTGTCGGTGACTTGGGGCATCAGTGTTAGTGACTCGGGGCGTCGGTGTCGGTGACTTAGGGTATCGGTGTCGGTGACTCGAGGTATTGGTTTTGGTGACTCAGGGTATCGCCATCAGTGATTCAGGGTGTTGGTGAGTTAGGGAATTAGTGAGTCAGGGCATCAGTGAGTCAGGGTGTCAATAGGTTGCGTCGGTGGCTCAGCATCAGTGATTCTCTATCGATGACTTGCTGTCGGTGACTTGCTGTCGGCGACTCACCCATCGATGACTCATTTCTAATTTTCCCAGTTTTTATAATTTCACCCCTCTTATGTTTTATTTTATATAAACTGAGTTTAAAGCCTTTTTTGGGCATTTCTAAGGGAGTTTCAAAGGATATTAATTATCTTTAATATCCTAATGCTTGGGGTACTTTGAGATAGTCAAATAGTGTGATCTTGGCCATGATCTAACTTTAATGGCCTTGGAACCATTTCCTTCCATTGATATAGGATCTGGCTTCTTCTAAAGATGAGGTCCTCTCTTATCTCTTCTTTTGGTGTGTGGATAACTTTTCTTCCCAGACGAGCCGTACGCCTGTGCCGTAGCCCCCCTGTTCTATTTTCCTTGGAGTCTCCTACTCGCACAACCCCCTCTATTTTTGATGCAAGTAATAATTGTTGATCATTGGCTATTCCAAGTAGGGATTTCCTTTGTCTCTCTTTAATTGTATATCATACAGGGTGGGTGTAGTAACGTTCCATTGTGAAAACTATAGAATCCAACTTTTAACAAAGATAAATGCTAATACGAACTTGATAACGGGCTGGGAGTGGATAGATGTTGATCGCCTATTTTAATTGTTATCTTTGTTGATGATGTGATTTTTCATGGCCAAGTGGCTTCTAAAAATCATGTCTATTGGTGGTACTTGCTTTCACATGGATGATGCTTTATAAATGTTGTTGTTTCCTTATGAATAATTACTATAAATATCAATCTGATTAATCATGTATAACCGATTGAATAAAAAGGATGCCCCAGGATCAAAACCCTTGCGTGATCATCCCCATTTATCAAAGTGGACTTAAAGAACAATGTTTTTCAAATATGAATACACCCTATTTTATAGGTGTGGTTGTGTGCTGTGTTCTGTTGGGTTTTGTGGCTTATGTGGGCCGTGTGGTGCTGCGGTTGGAATCACAATTGTGGGTGTAGAGGTGGACAAAGGATTTGGTTCTGTGAGAAGGGTGTGGTATATGTATGCAGCGGGACTATGATTTAGTGGTGGTTGTTGTGGGATTTGTATATGGGGTGGTTCAGGAGGTGTGATGGAATCTCTGGTTGAGAGATTTATTGATTGTGGAATAGATGTACTTGTTATGTAGTGATACTGAATCTGAGAAGTGGTTGGGAAGTGGGGCTGCAAGACTGGGTTGTCATGATTTCATGTTTATGGGTACACTGGGTGTGGTGTTGTTGTGTAGTGGGACTGCAAGATGATTTTTTTCTGTTTGTTTTTATGAATGGGTGTTAAAATGGATTTCTTTACCTTAGTCCCTCTTTCCCTATTTGGATTTGGTAGTAGTTGGTGTGGTTGATTCTCTTTGTAATGTTTGCAGTGTTTGGTAGTTTCTCGGGTTGGGATGGAATAAATAAATGAATGAAATTATAATGAAAAATGAAAACTGGTTAAATGAAAGGGGTGGGTTGATGTTTTTGTTGTGGCTATTGTGTGGCAGTGCATGTAAGGGTATAAGAAAATGTGGTTTGGTGTGGGCTGGTTGTATGTTTGGAATCCCATAGGATGGGCTGAGTGTTTGGTACCTATATATATATATACTTATAGTTCTTTGTGATTTCTATACACACCCCATCCATGTTGAACACTACGTGTCAAACACCCCCATTG
This sequence comes from Viscum album, assembly GCA_963277665.1. Lineage (NCBI taxonomy): Eukaryota > Viridiplantae > Streptophyta > Magnoliopsida > Santalales > Viscaceae > Viscum > Viscum album. The sequence continues at coordinate 695,015,412 of OY728145.1, forward strand.
TTATAGAGGAGGGTGTCCTTTCCCAACATCTCGGTGGGAGGATGGATGACTAGTTATTGGATCTTCTTTACTCCCTCTTCTAGGCATTTATCACCCAAGAATCTTTAGGTAGGCTGTAATGGATTGAGGTTTATTACCATATTTATGGTATTGGTGGTGTGAGAGGTGGTTTATTTCCCAGGTGTCTTCAGGATGAGGCCCAAGTGTTTTAGGGCGAGGCATGTGGTGGTTGTGGCCTAGGTGTTTGTTGGAAGGATGTGTGTGGTTGTGGCCTAGGTGTGTATGGGAATGTTTTGATAGTGGGGCTTGTGGAAGAGCATTGTAGCATTAGGACATTCTCTGTTAGGGATGAGCAGTTAACCAGTGGGAAGATTTGTAGGATTCCCAAATATTGTTTTGATTATTAATTTACTTTACTCGACTTACGTTATTTAATGAGCATGCCTTAGTGAGTTTGGGGTGGATATTATACCTTGTTAGGTGCTTTTGAGTTTCTGTTGTTTTCTCACTGGGGAATTAGTATGATTCTCCCACTTGTACATAGATGAATTTGGTATTTCCCTAAGTGTACTTGTATGCTCACCCTATGTATATAAAAATGTTTTCATGTTTCTAGTGATATTACACAGACCGTGATGGACCTTACTAGCTCAGACGGTGGGGATGGTTGTTGTGTCACTACTTAGTTTTATTTTGGTACTTAATGAGAGTTTTCTTTTTTATTTATAGCAGTTTTATTTTAAACATGCATATGGGATGTATTTTGGTTTCTTTATATATATATATGTGTGTGTGTGTATGTGTGTGTCTTGGAGTTGTTTGAGGTTGATACATCTTATCTCCCGATATTGTTTTCATTAAAAAGGGTAATTCCTCCCATTTGTGTGAATGTTTACCTACCCTTGGTTCTAGTATCCACCCCAGGGACTATTGGAGGTGGGAATCAAGGTTCATTATCTCTCCTTTATCTTGATAAAGGAAGGTTTCGACCTATTGTTATCCCTTCCCTCATCTTGAAGAAGGCAGGTCATGATAGAATGGTAGCATAGGTGATGGTTGAGAGATAGGATGGAGTTTGGAGTTAGGCATAGTGAGGATTTAATGGGTTGATAGGGAAATAGTGTTAGATGATCTTGGTGTGTGACATAGGCCAAGGAAGACCGACTAGGACATGGGATTTTAGCCCCCCCTGTGGTCCGATGCAAGGACTCTGGGATTACCGAATGACCAAGTGTGGCTACACCGTGTGCAGGGTAGAGACCCTAGGAAAGGTACATGCTTCATGATGACTTGTGTTCTTGTTTGTTTTGGGAGTTTTTGGGAAATTAAAATAAAAAATGAGTTAAAATGAATCCTAAACCAATTTCTATGCTACTCAGGCTTAGGAGTTTCTTGTTTTCCTTTTAGCTATGGCACTTGGTCACCGCTCGCGTGTGGTATGAGTAATGGAGGGTCAGTAGGCTAACCCACTTTACTAGAGGAGTGTTGACCCAGAGGAGGAGGAAAATCAGTGGTAGAATACACTTTGTTCCTTCCAGCAGAAGACTCTGGGAAAGTACGAGGGCAGTGTCTCAGATACAGAAATAGAGAGTTGAATTGAGGAGCTCGTGATCACTTTCAGCTTGATCTAGGCTCCGACCAAGTACTGGGTTCCTATGGTGGTGAACCATATGAGGGGATAAGCATATCAGTGGTGGACACTTTACCTCAGGGGTGAACCATATGTGGGTCGACTTTAGGAAGGAGTTTCAGGAGGAATTCCTTTCTTCCACGATGAAGGATAAGAATAGGTAGGAGATACTCTCCCTTAAGTAGGGGAGAATGTCAGTGATGGAGTTGGGTATTACTTTCAAGTATCTCTTACATTTTTCTCTGGATCTCTTTCTAAATGAGGGGTCTCAGGTGAGATGTTTGGAGGAGGCACTTCGTCCTTCCCTCCAATATGTGTTTAATCCCTTCACACTACTAACATAATTAGAGGTTCAGAAGAAGGTTGAGGTGCTGGAAAGGATGCACTCATAAGGAGGTATTCCATGAGAGGGAAGTCATTCAAGTTCTTTAAAGGGGAATGCCTTCAATAGAAAGTATTTAACATTAGGGCCTTCCAGGTTTCATCCTGTAGGGAGATGACCCCAACGGTTTCAGTTTCGACCCTATGGTCCTCTCATTTTTCACACGAGCTTGGGGATGAGGTGTTTCACTTGTGGAGGAAATGGGAACCTTCAGAGTTAGTGCCCAACTTGAGCTCAATATGGTGGAGGTGGGTAGGTTTAGTACCCACCTTAGTAGTAGTTTCCATCCAGGCCTTTCCAACAGTAGGGATAGCAGACCCCTGCTCCACTAAGGGCATATGGTGTAGGAGGAGGCTAACCTTAGGGTGATCCTTAGGGACCTCAACTAGGGCGTGGTCATGGAGGCAGCTGACAGCCGAGGGGAAAAAGAGCTGGATGTGGGCAGTTTCACTCCACAGAGGCAATAATTCAAGCAGGGCTGGAGATCGTTCGAGGTACGATTAGTTTGTTTAGTACATTTTCTTGGGCCTTGTTTGATTCAGGAGCTTCACAATACTTTGTTTTACCTGGTCTATCCCATACTATGGTATTATACATAGATATACTTTCCATACCCCTAGTGTTTATTACACCATTCGAAGGTTATACCAGTTTATTTGATGTTTTCTGAGGATGTAAACTAATGTTGGGGACGCATCAGTCCAGTGGGGATCTCTTTTTTCTACAGATGAATCCATACGATGTCATCTTTGGCATCAACTGGTTATTTTCGGTGAATGATATTATTGGATGCTTTTAGAGAAGAGTCATGTTTTAAAACCTAAAGGGCCAACATGTAGCTTTCGTTGGCAAATGGAGCTACCAGGTGGGAAACCGATGTATGGAGCCTCTTCTTTCCATGTAGGTGAGCTGTCAGTGGGATTGATGGATGATGAGATGGTGGAGGTTCTGGGAGTTTTCAGGGAGTTTTTGAACGTTTTCTCTAAGGAGGTTGTAACTCTACCCACTCGATGTGACGTTGAGTTTGGGATAGAATTACAACCCGGTGCTGGTCTGATTTTGATGGATCCTTATTGGATGGCACCTTCTGAGTTTTGGGAGTTTCAGATTTAGATTGATGATCCGATTAAGAAGAGTTTAATCTAACCCAGTGTGTCACCATGGGGTGCTCCAGTCTTGTTTGCGAAGAAGGCAGATGGTGCTCTGAGGCTGTGCATAGACTATTGGAGACTGAATCAGGTAACTGTCAAGAACCGTTACCCTCTTATGAGGATAGATGATCTTTTAAACTAGATGAGGGGAGTGATTTGGTTTTCCAAGATCGATCTGTAGTTTTTATATCACCAGTTGAGGGTGAAGGAGGGTGACATCTTGAAAACTGCTTTTCGATGCAGGTATGGGCACTTAGAGTTCATAGTTATACTGCTTGGTGTTACAAATTCACTAGCTATGTTCATAGGGATCATGAACTATTTATTTCAGGAGTTCTTGGATTGGTTCATTGTTGTATTCATCAATGAAATTCTTATTTAATCGAAGTCAGGGGAGGAGCATACCGAGCATCTCAAGACTGTCCTAGAGGTCCTTCGACACCACCATCTCTATATAAAGCTATCCAAGTGAAAGTTTTGGACATGAGAGGTCCACTTCCTTGGGAATGTGGTGTCTCATTAGGGTGTAGCAGTGGACCCTTCAAAGGTTGAGGCAGTTTTTTCTTGGGTAGCACCTAAGAATGTGATAGAGGTTCACTTTTTTGTCGGTCTGGTAGGCTACTATTGGAGATTCGTACCTGATTTCTCCCGAGTAGCAGCTCCATTGATGAATCTAACCAGAAAGGTCTAAGACTTTGTGTTTAGTGAGCAGTGTCAGACATATTTTAGCTATATAAAGTGAAAGTTGGTCAGTTCTCCAGTGCTCAGGTTTCTAGAGGAAGGGGTGATGTTCAAAGTGTTTTGTGATGCTTCCCGTCTAGGCTCGGGTTGTGTACTGATGCAGCAACAGGGAGTGATCTCTTATGTGTCTAGGCAGTTACATACCCATGAATTTAACTATACCACCCATGATCTAGATCTAGCAACGGTCATGTTTTCACTAAAGATGTGGTGATATTACCTCATTGGGGAGTGATTTTTAGTTTTTACAGATTGCAAGAGTTTGAGGTATATCTTTTCCCAGTGAGACCTAAACTTGCGGAAGTGAAGGTGGATGGATTTTCTACAAGATTATGATTTTGAGACATATTAAATCTCAAATAAGGTAAATTTCATGGATGATGCTTTGAGAAGGAAGTCGCATAAGGAGGTAGTTTGGAAATCTACAGATGCTTGGAAGGCGATCGAGGAGTTTTCTACCTTGCACTTAGATGCAGGAATGGATGGAGAAAGAGGCTGCCTGTTTCAGATGAAAGTGCAGTCTTCTATGATGCATAAGGTGGAGGAGTCTCAATGGGGATACTCAGAGGAGGAGGTGATGTGTGATTTCATTGACTAGGGTGATGCTCTGGAGGGATGGTGGGAGGATGGTCAGAATCAGATGTTTTTCCGTGAGAAGGTGTTTGTTCTAGTGGCAGTGCATGAGGAAGTTATCTATAAGTCACATCTCACCCCTAGTGGTACACCTAGGAGTTTCCAAGATGTACCAGGTCTTTAGGGAATAGTTATGGTGGCATGAGATGAAGCAGTAAGTGGAAGAGTTTTTGGAAAAGTGCTTAGTGTGACAACAAGTGAATGCTGAGCACCGTGTTCTTGGTGGTTTGTTGCATCCCCTAAATGTCCTTGAGTAGAAGTGGGAAGAAACCTCTATGGATTTATTCATAGTATTACCCAGGGCTCAGGGAGGATGCGATGCTATCTGGTTAGTAGTGGATCAGTTGACAAAATCAGCTCACTTCATAGTGATCAAGGAGTCGAGCAAAGTGGATTTTTTAGCACGAAGGTATATAGATGAGGTGGTGTGACTGCATGGAGTTCCAAGATCCATAATTTTAGATCAGCATACACATTTTACATCACATGTATGGAGGGGATTACAGTATGATTTTGGCACTCAGTTATGCCTTTGCACTGCCTTCTACCCTCAGAAATATGGGAAAATAGAGCGGACCATCCAAATGTTGGAGGACATGCTGCGAGCATGCGTCTTGGATTTTGGTGGGCCTTGGGTGAGAAATTTTCTCTTAGTAGAGTTTGGTTAAAATAATATCTATCACATTTCCATTGACATGACTCTATTTAAGTCTTTATATGGAAGACTGTGTCGTTCACCCTTGTGCTGGATAGAAGTTGGGGAGGTAACTATTCTAGGTCCAGACATGGTGCAGAGTAAGATAGAGAAGGTGCACCTTGTCTATGAGAGGATAAAGGCATCATAGGACTGGCATAAGTCGTATGAAGATCATAGGAGAATGCCTTTGGAGTTCGAGGTTGGGGAACATGTATTCTTGAAGGTTTCCCCCCGACGTGGGAAGCATAGGTTTGATAGAGGGAGTAAGATTTCTCCTAGGTTCATCGAACCTTTTGAGGTGTTGGGATGAGTTGGAAAGGTGGAATATCAGCTGGCATTGCCACTACAGTTGGGGAGGGTCCACGACATCTTTCATGTCTCCCAGCTTCGTCAGTATCTTCACAATGACACCGATGTCATTGATTGGGGAGTGTTAGATATCGAGGACAACATAACATTTTTGGATCGACCAGTGGAGATATAAGATCGTCTAGATAAGGTGTTGCATGGATGGAACATTCCCTTGGTTCATGTGTTGTGGAGTCATGGTGGCCCGGAGGAGAGTACTTAGGAGTGAGAGATGCATATGCGTGCCCAGTACCTAGAGTTGTTTTGAGTTTTTCTTGTGTGTTTGATCTATGATGTAGTGTTTGTACCTTTTTTGTTATGAAATGGGTTATTTCCTTATTCTCTAATATGCGATATATTCCTAAAATGTGGAAATGGGAAACCTTATTCCTAATCAATATGCATTAATGTGGATACGATTAAACCTGTGCGGGCGAGTCAGTGCCACCTAAAGCGGATATTATCTTGACATAGAGGAATAAATTACCTAATTCATGTGTCTAGATAGTTGGTGTTTGTCTGGTGTGTCTTGTAGACATTTGGGGTTAACAGATGTGGTAGGATGTGTTCTTGGATGTTGAGGTTTCACTCCAATAAGGTGGTTTACCCTTAAGAGGTATCTTAAAGGGTGTTTGTTCAGACCCCACTTTCTTCTGGGTTTGGTTTTGAATTCTCGAGGGTGAGAATATTTTGAGAGGTATATGATGTAATGGACCGAACCTCCATAGTCTATTACTTGTAAATTTCTAGTGTTTAAGGTGTTTTGGGAGGAAATGGTGGCTCATTTCAAGAGTTTTTCAAAATTTATAGTTTTTACATCAGTAACTCAAGGCATCAGTGTCCGTGACTTAAGGCGTCAATGTCGGTGACTCAGGGATCAGTGTTAGTGACTTAGGGTGTTGGTGTTGGTGACTTAGGGTGTCAGTGTCGGTGACTCCGGGTGTTAGTGTTAGTGACTCGGGGCGTCGCTGTCGGTGACTCAGGGCGTCAGTGTTAGTGACTTGGGGCATCAGTGTCGGTGAATTAGGGTGTCGGTGTTGGTGAGTTAGGGAATTAATGTCGGTGAGTTAGGGAATCAGTGAGTCAGGGCATTGGTGAGTCAGGGCATTGGTGATTCAGGGCATCAGTGAGTCAGGGTGTCAGTAGGTCATGTCAGTGGCTCATCTTTGGTGATTCGTTGTCGATGACTTTCTGTTGGTGACTCACCCATCGGTGAATCATTTTAGTTTTCCCAGTTTTTCCAGTTTCTCCCATTTTACGTTTTATTTGATGTAAACTGAGTTTAAATCATTATTTAGGAATTTCTAAGGGAGTTTCAAAGGATATTAATTATTTTTAATATCCTAATTCTTGGGGGAATTTGAGATAGTAAAAACACATGATCTTGGCCATGATCCAACTTTAATGGACTTATAACCATTTCTCCCATTGATATAGGATCTATCTTCTTCTAAATTCAAGGCCCTCTCTTCTCTTTTCTTTTGGTGCGCAGAGAAATTTTCTTCCCAGATGAGCTGTACGATTCTCTGTTCGGTTTTCCTTAGAGTCTCCTACTCATGTGACCCCCTATATTTTTGATTCAAGGAATAATTGTTGATCGTTGGCTATTCCAAGTAGGGATTTCCTTTATTTATCTTTAATTATTTATCATGCAGGGCAGGTGTAGTAATGTTCCTTTGTGAAAACTGTAGAATCTAACTTTTAACAAAGATAAATGATAATATGAACTTGATAATGGGATGGGAGTGGATTGATGTTGATCACTTGTTTTAATTTTTATCTTTGTTGATGATGTGATCTGTCTTGGCCATGTGGATTTTGAAAATCATGGCCGTTGGTGGTCCTTTATTGTGCATGGATAATGCTTTATAACTGTTGTTGTTTACTTATGAATAATTTATGAAAATATAAATATGATTAATCATGTATACCTAGTTGAATTAAAAGGATTCCCCAGGATGAAAACCCTCATGTGATCACCCCTGTTTATCAAAGTGGACTTAAAGAACAATGTTTGTCAAATATGAATACACCTTATTTGATAGGTGTGGCTTTTTTTCTATGTTCTGTTGGGTTTTGTGGCTTGTGTGATTCGTATGGTGCTATGGTTGGAATCATAGTTGTGGGTGTAGGGGTAGATAAAGGAGTTGGTTCTGTGAGAAGGGTGTGGTATGTGTATGCAACGAGGCTATGGTTTAGTGGTGGTTGTTGTGGGATTTGTGTATGGGGTGGTGCATGAGGTGTGATGGAATCTCAGGTTGAGAGATTTATTGATTATGGAATGGATGGACTTGTTATGCAGTGGGACTATATTTGTGAAGTGGTTGGGTAGTGGGGCTACATGACTGGGTTGTCATGATTTCATGTTTATGGGCGCGCTGGGTGTGGTGTTATTATGTAGTGGGGCTGTAGGATGGTTGTTTTCTATTTGTTTCTATAAATCAGTGTTAAAATGGATTTCTTTACCTTGGTACCTCTTTCCCTATTTGGCTTTGGCAGTGGTTGGTGTGGTTGCTTCACTTCATAACATTTGCAGTGTTTGCTAGTTTCCTAGGTAGGGATGGAATAAATAAATGAATGGAATTATAATATAGAATTAAAACTGGTTAAATGAAAGGGGTGGGTTGATGATTTGGTTGTGGTTGTTGTGTGGCTGTGCATGTAGGGGTAGCAGGAAAGGTGTTTTTATGTGGGATGGTTGTATGTTTGTAATCCCATAGGATGGGTTGAGTGTTTGGTACATATATATATATATACTTATAGTTCCTTGTGATTTCTATATAGACCCCACTCGTGTTGAGCACTACGTGCCGAACACCCCCATTGTCATGGGGGAGGGTTCCCTTTCCCAACATCCCAGTGGGAGGATGAATGACTGGTTATTGGATCTTCTCTACTTCCTCTTCTAGGAATTTATCGCACAAGACTCTTTTGGTAGGCTGTAATGGATTGAGGTTTATTACCAGATTTATGGTACTGGCTATGTGAGAGGTGGTTTGTTTCCCAGGTTCTTTGGGATGAGGCCCATGTGTTTTTGGGTGAGTCATGCAGTGGTTGTGGCTCAGGTGTTTGTGGGAATGATGTGTCTGGTTGTGGCCTATGTGTGTTCGGGAAGGTTGCGACAATGGGGCTTGTGAAAGAGCATGGTAGCATCAGGACGTTCACTATTATAGATGAATAGTTAACCAGTGGGAAGTGGTGTGGGGTACCCAAATATCGACATGCTTACTAATTTACTTTACTTTACTTGACTTGCATTATTTGGTGAGTGTTCTTTTGTGAGGTTGGGGTGGATAGTATACATTTTTAGGTGCTTTTGAGTTTCTATTTTTTTTCTCACTGGGGCATTAGTATGCTTCTCCCACTTGTGCATAAGTGAATTTGGTTTTTACCTACTAAGTATACTTGTATGCTCAGCCTATGTATATAAAACTGTTTTTAGGTTTCTAGAGAGATTACATGGACCGTGCTAGACCTTACTAGCTCAGACATTGGGAACAGTTTCTGTGTCGCTACTTAGTTTTATTTTGGTACTTACTTGGAGTTTTCTTTGTATTTCTAGTAGTTTTATTTTAAACATGTTTATGGGATGGATTTTGGTTTCTTTATATATATATATATGTGTGTGTGTGTGTGTGTGTGTGTCTTGGAGTTGTTTGAGGTTGATACATCTTATCTACCGATCCTGTTTTCATTAAAAAGGGTAATTCCTCCCAATTGTGTAAATGTTTACCTACCCTTGGTTCTAGTTTCCACCCCGAGGCCTATTGGAGGCGGGACTCATGGGTCATTATATCTCTTTCATCTTGAGGAAGGAAGGTCTCGACCTCTTACTATCCCTTCCCTAGTCTTGAAGAATGCGGGTTGTAGCATTAAATGATATAAAATTTATTTAATTATACTTTAAAACCAATCAAAAATAAAATTTAACACTATAAACTATTTGGACAAAAAAATATGTTTTCAATTAAAATTCAATATTTTTCACTATTCATCAAAACATGAAACTTATCATAAAAACAACTGAAATTTAACCGATGTAAATTTTAATATGACGCTTTCAAAGAATAAGTTTATTTTTTAAAATAAAATTTATAAAATTGTCAAAAACTAGATTTAAAATAAGTATGTCATCAAAAGGCAGAAAAACCGTCTTCTTAGAAAAATACATCTTTTGTGTGTAAAATTGGATTTGTTGTTATATCAGGTTTATAAAAAACATAAGATGAATGTTAAACATTATATTGGATATATTATATATGAATTTCATTAATATAATCCAAAAATATTGATTTTATTATTTTATAAACACAATTGTTCGCATTTAAATAGTTTTTTAGAAAAAAAATTTCCTTTTATTTTTAAAAAGGTTTTATTTTCATTTATAATTAATTAGTCACCAAAGAATTAATTATATATATATATATGTGTAAATTATATTTTCAAAATTTAGTTAATTATATTTATACCCTCCATTCTATCATCTAGGTTATAATGGTAACATTTAAATAATAATATTTAGTTATTTGTTTAAGCTCGATGTAGCGTATCATGTATGATATCTAACATAGCATTCCCTTTTAAAAACTCAGTATGTTACAATATCCATAGTTTAAACCATGGATTTAGGTCTATAGCCATAGTTTCTATTGTATCAGTACACTTATAGCCATAGTTTATAACCACGACTGACTGAAAATTACTTTTTTTATTATCATAATCCCCTTTTAAGGGGTAAGGGGGAACCCAAAATGACATCAAAGACAATACCGATAATCATGTCTCCACAGAAAATTTAAAGACAAATAAAACATTCAAGACTATATAGAAAAGACCCTACCCAGCATCAAAAACATGAAGACCAGTTCCACCAACCCATCAATGCACAACTAGCTGTCTCGTGCAAAAAATGCACGGGCTCAGTACTGATGGCAGATCCATACCCTCTCGAACATCCAAATCTATATAGAAATGACCTGATGAAAATCTTGCTCTGAACCTCATCTAAAGCAGTCCCAAGTAGATGAACAGGTTGCAAAGTCCTTAAACCACGAACCGTAGGACCGCAAAAAACACCACAGAAAAACCATTTAAAAAAGACAGAACTTCATCACCATAAAGAATCAAACCTTCAAATCAACCATGAAACCTTAACGAATCTGCACCTCCACTAGAGATAACACCAAGCTTTACCACGTTCGGATAGTAGGGAGCGATACTATCAAGTGAAGCCGCAAAACACATCCAAAAAACCGCCAGATTCATCACCAATTCAAAAAATAACCAGAAGAGATGCGTTGAAACCAGAGAAAAAGAAATCCTCCCCCCTCCGAACCACTTGGAAGCTGGTGTCAAGCCACCTCAGAAGACCACGACGGAGCCAAAGTTGGTTCGAGTTGTCACCCCAACCGATCCGCATTGGAAGCACACCGAGACTATCAAACCGCGCTGAAGCTGCCGAGCCACACCAGATCCACGCCATCAAGACACTCTAGAGTCAACTCAAGCTACACCGAAACACCAAGGTCCATGATCAACGCCGAAGCCGCCAACACCACCGATCCACCCCAAATCCACCGTCGAGGAATGCAAGGACCCGAGCCACACTGCCTCCGAAGCGGGATCCAGAAAGGGTTGCCGAGCCGTCGAGGAATGTCGGAGGAGGGGGGTGGAGAGGCCACCATAAAGAAACCCTAGAAGCGAGTCGCTCAATGACCCACACTGCTCAGAGTCCCTTTCCCATTCCCATAGTTTATAACCACGACTATATGTAATTCTATGATATTCTATTTTCATGGTTAGAAACCATGAAAACAGGCCAATAACCATGGTTTCCACTATGGTAGTACACCTGTAGCCATAGTTTAAAACTACGACTATTGATTATGCCACACTGAAATATAGCTATAATTAGAAACTATGGCTATAGGTGTACTACCATGGTGGAAACCATGGATATTAGTATATTTCCAAAGTTTTCAACCATGGCTATATATTTATCCACTAGGAAGAAAAATATACAGCTTCCTTGCTGCTCCTGCAGAAGAAAACAAAAACCATAATATAATAATTCAATATATTCAAAAAGATAGACACACTAAAATAAAATTATCTATAAAAATAATAAAACTTAACTAAATAATAAATTCGAACATATAAATAAACCACAAATATAATTTACATCATAATTTATCTTCAATATTAATATCATCAGAACCATGATAACCCTCATCTACACATCTTACAAAAACACCATCACCACCTCTCACACCACTAGTATCATCATCATTATGGACATCAATATTGGTAACAAAATTGACAACAACATCAGATCCATAACCCGCATAAGTAGAGGAATCTACATAAACAGAATGTAATAACATCAACAAACATTAACTACTGCAACAACTTCTCATAGAAGTTCATAAGAAAGAGTAGACATAGCTTTCATCATATGTTCATTTATCATCTTTTGACATTGAGTATCTTCTTATTATTTTTGAGTTTCTTATTTAATTATGAAATTCATTTATTCCACTGTGACCATAAAAAAACCTGAACTCAAAGAAACCCTATTGAAATAACTGTGTCTAGATGGTACACTATTCTTCCCAGGTTGACGGTGCACTCTTCCATGATGTTCATCTCATAATACCTGATGCAGATGATTGTTCCAGCCCAAATTGTCAGGTTCTTTTTCTACCAATGCCTCCAAAGCAATCTATTGAGTGATATATAACATAAATTAAATGATAAAATAATATAAATAATTAAATTCATCCAAAATAAAATAAATTGAAATATACTTACAATCATCTTCTGGGTGTCTCTATTCACCACAATACCATCTCTCTTTTTCTTGCTTGTACAAAACAAGGTAGAGCAAGAAACATGACCCTCAATATTCAATGCCTTTTTCTAGGAAAAAAAGAAATAAAGAAACATTATAAGTGAGTTAAATTACACCAAACCAAGATAAACTGAATCAAATTAATCTTAATAAAATAAATTTAAATATAAAAAAACTAAATAAAGAAATTTTAATAATAAAATAAAAAATTAAACCAAAATAAAAAACCAAAATGAATGAATGATAACTAATTTAAACTATATAAAATTGTGAGGATGCTATTGAGATGATTTAAAATTATGAAAGAAATAAAAGATAATATATTTCCCTAGAATAAGATGATAAAATTCATATTATTATACTTATAATCATAGTATTTATAGTTTGAGAAGAAAATATAAATCATGAAGAAATTTTAATTCCAGATAAAGGAATTCAAGCTACACCTTTGGATTCATTCCTATCACATAATATGCTTAAAAAGGAATTAATGTAATATGATTTAATTGAGAAGTAACTTGTTATATATGAAATTATTAACATAGAAGCATGTATAATATTTATAAATTTTAAAAATGATGTGATCATGATGTGATATATTCCCTATTAATTATTGTCCATTCCATGTTAAGAATGACATGCCTAACTATGATTTAATGAGAATGATATAACTTATGATATGGTGAAGTGTTAAAGTTATTCTTTAAACATATGTATACATTTAAATAGCCTACTATGTTTAATTTAGAAATGGGATGTAAAAAATATTATAATTTTTCAGTAAGAAAATGAAGCATTTAAATAATGTTACCAATAATCATGTAATTCCAGAATTATGCTTTCCCTTTAACATGAACATGCTACGTGGGATCTCATAAATTATTGCATTCCATGATAGTTTAAACCTATATACTGGATTTATAGTTATTATATGATTAATAATGTATTGATGATGTATCTCCTATACTGTATTCTTGAATAAATGATTGATTATGACCTTGGATATGATGAATTGGTATGATAATATTGCTGACAAACTAGTGTGGTTAACTTGTTGATAATCGGGAAAATATTTTCCTATGGCTATAGTGGCAATGATGCTAGTCATAACATGATTAATTATATTATGCACAATGGTGTTGTGGATAACACTGGGTGGTCAGAATGATTGAAATATTTGATTTATTATTTGATTGTTTCTTGGTGATTGTTGGTTTTTCCTATTTTCCCTACTTAGCCTACATAAATAAGGACCAAAAGAACCCCTTTGGGGGTTAAAACGATTGAGTGTGAAAATATAAAACTTAACCTATTTTTTAAAGGTACTTGGGTCTAATAGATTCTTAGTATCCCTCTACAAGAATTTTGGTGGACCACCAAAAGTCTATTAGAAGTTCATCAAGCTTTTTCTGGACATCCAATGAGGGTTCCCCCACTAGTTAGATCAATGAAATCCTAATTTCCCTTTACCAAGAGTTGAGTGGCCTACTGATGCTTCTTCATTTGATTTTTCATCCACCAAGCACTCCATCATCTTATCATGAGTTTAAATAATCCACTTACCATCAAAAAATAAATACAATAAACATCCCAAATACACCATGAATAATCTTTGTCTCAATATAATCCAAAAATTCAAAAAGGTTTGTATTTTTATTACTTGTGATTTCGCCTTAATGAAATTTGAATGGAAAGAAGTACCAAGATTTCTTAGTGAATCTTATATTAACAAAGGTGAGGAATGGGTAGAAGAGGTTGAGGTAGATTTTAAACTAGTGAGGACTTTATATTGGTTTTGAGTCACACTTTAAATTGAATTATTTCAAAATGTGGATTAAAGATGGTGGAAGATGAAGTGAGGTAGTCTGGATGTGATTCTTTGGTCCGAATATATTGAGATGTTTGAGAAGGATTTTATTTATTATATTCTGCTAGATGTTCATATGAAGGATCTACAAGAGATCAAGTAGAGTGAAGATATATTTTTTTAGATTTTGGAATCTTTATATGGACCTAATTAGTCAATTTCTTTAGTTTGAGGAATTTGGAAATTAGCTAAAAATTATTTAAAATGTTGTTTGGTTATATGATTTGATGGTTTTATCACCCATGGTTTTTTCTTTCATGGGAAATATAGTCTAAGAAAATGGTCTATATTTATGCTACATTGGATAGTATACATGATTCCACTATCCCTCCAGTTTTGGGCGGCTTGTGTGGTTTATATAAGACATGAAATCATGTATTATGATAGATTTTTGAATCTTTAACTAAGACTATATATAGATTATAGATTAAAAAAATAACACAATAAACTATTTATAAACTAATTGAAAATTAAAATATTTTTTTTATCATAATTATATTGAATATTATGAAAAATTATTTATACATAGATTGTATTTCATAAAAGATTAAAAATTATAAAACATTGGTTATATACGTATTTTAATCTGTGTACACTAAATAAAAAATAGGTAGTTAAAAAATGTATATTCCCGGTCATGCATAGGTTATGAAACATATTATTTCATATTATACACATTTTATACATAGTTTATAGACAAGTTATAATAGATATTTATATTACATTATAAATATAGTCATAGAATAGTAACATGAGTCATAAAGTTTCTAGATTATAAAAACTAGATAGATTAAAAAATATAATTGAGATAAAAAATACTAAAATTAAAAGTTTTTGAATATTTATTAAATCAAAAATAAAATAATTTCATACACAGATTATAGAATAAAAAAATTACAGCATTGAAATATTGGTTCTAAAAAACACAGGAAGAAGATGGAGTGTTGCTCACTTAGGGAGTTTGAGTTGGAATTCAAAATTTATAGCACCATTTTCAACCTTCAAAAATGAGGAAAGACTCATGAAATGTACTATGATTCAATCCTTAAGAAATTAAATATTCTCAAATCAATATAATAAATGTTAAAGGGAATATTTTAACTCAATTTTGAGGGATAAAAAAAACTCTAACATGCTATAAATTCTAGAATTAAAGATAATTTTCAACCAGTTATGATGAATCAAGTCAATACCTATTGAAGGGATGGTGATAGACATAGGCAGGATATAAATACAAAATTTCAGTATAAAATACAACTCATTCAATTATTGAATCAATCAATAATGATTCATCTTCAAATTTATGCTATTCAGCTTAGAGAAACCATATTTTTATTCCATTGAAGGACCAATATAAATTCATAGTACTCTAATTCATGAGAATTAAAGTAAATTTTAGAATAAAGAATAAAGGAAAACTCAACTTGGTATTGGTGAGAAAGAGCACCCAACATCAATAGAGAATGATAATGGAATTTAAATTATAATGGAGAACTTTGAGATAATTTAATCTAAGATATATTTAAATGAAGAAAGAATGTGGGACTCCATACAAATAACTAAATACCACATAAAAATCATAAAAATAATCTTCCATAGAATGTATGAAAGTATAAGTGGGAGAATTCAAAAAAAAAGGTTTAGGGAAACATATTAATGAATAATAAATTAAGGATCTTATGGATATGAATTAAAATCTTAAACAATATTCCGAATTTGATGTTCAAGAAGGATTATATCCTAATAACAATGAAAAAATATGTAATAAAGATGTGAAAATTTTCTATAGAGTTGGAATGCATTGGGGGACTTTTCACCACAACTAGAAGAGGATTGATAGTGACTCAAGAGGTTTACGTTAGTCTTGAATGCACAATTAAAAATTAAAAAGTGGATTAAAATTCTATGAAGAATTAGAAATTTAAGTCCTAAGAAAAAGTATATTAAGGAAAGATAAATGTCTATGATGAAGAAAAAATTTAAAGGATCACAAATCAGTCCCAAACCAGTTGTGTACAAAAACTCTAGAAATGGTCTAGTTTTTTATGATTAAATCAAAATATCAACAGGACATGTAAGAATAAGTGGATCCTATGTAATATTAAACAAGTTAAGTAATAATATGCATAACAATAAATGAGATAAATGTATGAATAAAATCAAAGGAATTATTCCCACATAATAATAAATATTGATGTAGAAATAAACATTATAATGAAGGAATATGAGAATAGCTGTGTCAAAAAACATAAAAAATATAAAAATACAAACCAATTTGATAGAGCAACAAAACTTTAAAGGTAATAAATCTATATTTCAATAAAATGAAGTTGAATATTTTAAATGTTAAATTACCTATGGTTTCTTAGGATCTGGAAGTGAATTGTTTCCAAGAGTATGAATGTATTTCATTTCACTATTTTTTTATTTCTATTAGATTTATCCTATAAATAATAAATTATATAATTTCATTAATATAAATAAAACAATTAATTTATACTTTAAAAATCATTTCCAAATAAATAAATGATTATATATATATTTAACTAATACCTTAAACTATGGACCCTTCCAATATCCGATCATCTATCTGTATTTTGATATTGAGAAATCATGAATGATAAATATTTCTTAAAGATCTGTATCAACTCTCTCTTTCAAACCAATATAAAAGTCATACTTGTACACTTTCCACATATCACCCAATTCCATTAATCTTATTCCCTTGGAATTTTTTCCACCAGGAAAGTTCTATCAGAGTTGCATTGGAAAAAATATTTCTTAATAAAATATTATAAATTAATATATATAATGGTTTATTAACATTACATACCCAAATATCTGCCCATGAATTGTTCTTTATTTGTTCTATGACTTCCCTATAACTTATTAGTTGAACCAGAATGATATTGCTGTGTTTAAAAAGTGTTCCTATAAATATTTTACATTCCTTAACATTTTTCCCAATTATTGCACTATCCTTGTTGTATTGAACCATGATCTGCATGTGCCGATTCCAGAACTCTCACATTTTTATGTGACCTCATTGTCTAGTAGAGAATTTAGGTAATCATGAAAAATAATTTGTAAAGGAAAATAATATATATGAATTTATCATTAATATCTATCAGTAATGTTTAAACATATATTGATAGATGGGGGATATACTGGTCCCTGAAGTGTTGCATCTGTAGGAGGGGGAGTATCCTATGTGGTAGGTGGAATATCTACAGTAGGAGTACTCTGTATAGTCGATGATGATTAGTCTACTAATGGAGGGAGAAAACCTGATGGATATCCCTGTACATATGAGGTTGGATATGGATATGGATATGACGGTGAGATATATGGGGGAGCAGTTCCCTGTACAGTCGATGGTGGGAATAGGTAATAAGAAGGGATGAGAGCCTATGACCTGCCATCCTATGTGTGTTTGGGAAGAAAGGGATATAGAAAATGTGGGTATGGAAAATATGGAGATAGAATAATCATAGGATGACCACTTGGTGATCGAAGTGGGATGGAGGGAGGCTGAACTAAATAAACTCTCGGTGACTGAAGTGGAATAGTTGTGGCTGAACCATAAAATCAGTCGTACTAGTACCCCTCTCTATACTGTCAACCTTCATAGTATAATATAATCATATTCTCGATGATGTAGTCTAAAATAACTTGGATAATAAAATAAATCAAATGATAACAAGATAAATAATATGAAAGAACATAATATCCAAACATAAATTGTACTTACAATAGTGATCATCAAAGACATGCCTAAATATTTAATACATTGTTAATTTATTTGTATTCTTCTCCTTATAACTTCATCATAATCAGAAATTTTTACTTGGAAATTTAAAATAATATTATAAGATAAATAGAAATAATGAAAATGTTAAATAATGAAACTGTAACATAAAAAAAGAATTAATGAGAAGAAACATTAAAATATCATCATTATAATAATATTATATAGGTTCATGTATTAGCACAAGTTATTTACAATCTAAAAGGAAAATAACAAATTTTTATGATACAAATGAATTGTCCTGTACTAACATGAAAATATAAAGTTCTAAATTCTTTTCATTATCAAAATTCCTAGCACATGGTTTGCTTGGTTCTCTCTTTTATTTCCTAATTATATACTAATCATAATTAATGTATCACTCTTATAAACTAATTTATGATCACACTTTATTTAAGGTAACCATATAAATTTAATTAATGGAATACATTCTACTAGACCACCTAATAGAATGAAAAAGGTTTAGATGTTGTCTAAAAATTATAATATCTTCATGTTATAATTTACAATGAAAATAAGAAGTATCATCTTGGATTATAATATATCATTATAGGATATTAGACACATCATATTCAGAAGAGACACTATACACCACACCTACTTATAATACTTCAAGGTGGTAAATCCAAATCCTTTATTTTATGAATATAAATTAAGTACTTACATTTTCCTCATTATTTCAAGGAATAGGAATCCAAGGACATACCCTTTCTATATATTTCACTATACAATAAAAGTGTTGTTGTTTGTGTGTGGAAAAATAACCACCATACACCAAGGAAGTTGGCATCTATCTTAGAGGAGAACCTCATTATTAAATATTGTGTACTCTTATTTCATTACATTCCAGTTTGTTCTATATGCATACTAAGTGATGGTAAGGGAAGGAATGATAGATCCATTCACTGAATAAGTGCATAGATAAATAAGGGAACTTATTTTAATTTTTAACAGGGTATTAATCCATAGAACATAGATTCACCCCTCTCAATGTTGGTCATATCACAAGTGATTTTAACATCTTTACGTATCAGTACATCTATGAAATATTATTATAAAGTTCCATCAATATCTTATATGTCATTACATTTCACTATATATTTGTTTATTCATTAACTGAAGACTCTTAGGTATCCCCTTCATAGTTTAATATTTCTTCTTAGTGGGAAAGTGAAGTCTCTTATATATCAATAAAATACTCTTACATATCAACCAAGGAATCTTTCATATTATCCAAAAAGTATTACGTTTCAAGTGGTAACACTTAAATATCCCCATTATATATTATATAAAATTTTTACCCTTTGAATTTATTTATACACCAAGGCAATCCAATCTATTTGATTCATAAAATATTTGAAATTATACCTTTTAATATGTCACAACACTATAAAATCCCATATTAGTCTTAGGTAGCCTAAAATTTATTCTTTTTACTCACACATAACTAATTTAAGATTGATTTTAATTATATAGAGCATGTCTAGATACCTTTCTTCACCTATAGGCACATAAAATTTAACAAATTGAAACTATGTTCATAAAAATTAATTATAGAAAATTAATATGTTTAATTAAAATCTAGTTTTTTTCCAATCCTATAATAAACTCCAAATTATTCATAAAACCTTAAAATGTAGTAAATGTATAAATTTTATTGAATTTTGGGATACTTAATCATTGATTTGAAATTAAAATGTTGTGAATTGTTATGCTCTCTCACTACCCCATACATAATATTATCACTATAGGGAAAATAACTTACACCAAATTCAAATCAAATATCTCAAGACATTAATGGATGTACCTTCAAATTCTCACATCCTTGGAAATATAATACACCCTACATGGATCCCAACTCCCTATTTCCTTATTTTTCATAAAGATATATTCAATTTATTGAAAATCCCTATATGTATTTTATACCTATCTTCCCAAAAGTAAATCACACTTCACTCAAATAATTGTAAAAAATGATTTTATCATTCATTGGTGCATAAATGATTTCCATAAAATTGATGTCATCCTAATCCCTCCACATCACAGAGTCATAGATATGTATAAATCATGAGGGATTGATATGGATTGTTATGTAGGTTAATATTGGTGGTTTATATATTCTCATACACAATATTGTTTTTATTCATTATATTTGTCATATTCAACCTTCATTTTCATGTATTAGTTCAATTCTAAACACATTATGTTTTATCTACTAATGAAGTTTTTATTTTTTTATTAGGTTAATCTGTTGTGATAATTTTACAATTACTATGCACCTCAAACCAGATTCTCCTACTTCCATATGAAAATTTAATTCATAATAAAAAAATTATTTAAAAGAAACACATAATACCCCATACAATTTTATGGGGGGAAATACTATTTAATTTGATATCATGTATGAAAGTTTAAAAAAAACACATACAATATTGAAATAATATCAGGTAAATACTTATAAACATGTCAACATTATGTGTGCTTTGTGATAATTTTTGGTACAAAATCTATTCTAACAATTGAATCATTTGTTTCATCAAATGAAACATTCAAATAAATACCAACAGGTTAATCCAAAACATCCTTATCAACCATGACTTCATTAAAAATATGTCTAGGAATGATATCAATAATAACACCAAATTATTGTTTTAATGGTTTAGTAACATAAAACAATTATCTATTTTGTGATGCAAGAATATAAGATTCACTGGTATGAAGCTGAAATTCATATCAATTACTCTAAATACACATTTTTCTATATGCATTCCTTGAAATGTCATTAAATCAAACCACTTTAATTTCATCATTATGACCTGGCCACATGAATAGTAATATAATAAAATGGTTCCTTTGACAACCCCATAATATGACATATTTTCTGATTGAGGTTTCTTATATGATTCACTCGCATAAAAATCTGCTGTGGCCCTTATCGTGACACCGTCATGCTATGTTTTCATTTTTTTCATAGCTATTTATAATGAATTTAAAGTTATTGAAAACAATTTCCTAACAATCATTTACCACATTGTTTGGACCAAAGGTGAATGCTCTTATTTCACCTAATACACGATTCAATGGTAAAGTTAGAACCTAAAATATACAAAAATCAAATATTAAATAGATACCTTTGATTATGTTATGAGAAAAAAGGAAATATACTAAATTTGACTTTAACCAAGAAACAAATTATTTTCTAAAAAATTTATCTTTCCTCTTAATAGATAGTGAATGATGTGTTCTTTTTATAATTTCTAAATTTCCTTTACAAATATAAAATATTTCAAATGTCAAAAGCTATAAATAAATCACACAATGAAAAAATGAATATTTATTAGTTTACTTACTTGATGTAATCATCAATCACACCATAGTTGAATAATACTATTTGAAAACCCATTTCACACTCTTCGCTTCTTAAAGTACACAATGAGTATGATCCATATATCCCTACTTTTTAGGGCAATGAAGGAAATACAGGATCAATGGAATCATATTTCTCATCTTTAGTTATCATTAGCTAATTAGACCTCGTAGTGATGTTATCCAAGTATGATGAACATAATTCCATGCATTATTATGCTAAATATCTCTTAAAAATGGATCCTATGGGATGCTATTTATTTTTCACATAAGATTTCAATGCATACATCATTCTTTCTGTCAGATACATCAACCAACTTGTTACATGACCAGCAAAAATAACTTCTATAGGAAGATTCACAATCATATGAAACATATAGGTGAAAAATGATGGTGGGGAAATTTTCTCCAAGTCATAAAGAGTAATCGGTGTATATTTATGCAATTTCTAAACAAAAATTCTGCTCAGTCTTTTGAAAAAAAGTCTTGATAAAAATGAAGCAACTTTATCACAACAACCCTAACATTATGTGAAAGTAAATGTAAAATGGAAATGGGAATAAACTCATGTAACATGACATGGTAATCATCGGTTTTAAGATATTTTAGTTTCAAATATTTTGTATTCAACCTATTTTACATGTTACTTGAATATTCATCTAGAACATTCAAACTTTCCAAGACCTGAAAAAATTGTTTTTTCTCAGCATTTGTCACCGAATAATAGGGAAAACGAGATTTACACTTATTTTGAACAATTTACTTAGGATGAAGTGTCACTCTTATACCCCAATGAATCTATAATGTCTCTAACCTTCTCGGTCCACCACTTTGTCAAAATCCAGTGTTTGGGGTGTTTTGGGAGGCAATGGAAGCTCATTTCAAGAGTTTTCCCAAATTACGATTTTTTCATCAGTATGATACATCGGTGACTCGACATTGGTGGATCAACATAGGTGGCTCAGAATTGGTAGGTTGAACGTTAGTAGGTTAGGGCATCAGTAGGTTAGGGCATCGGTAGGTCAGGGTATCGGTAAGTCAGGGTGTTGGTAGGTCGGGCATCGGTAGGTCGGGCGTCTGTGAGTGGCATCGGTGAGTCGCGTCGGTGAGTCACATTGGTGAATTATTATTGGTGGGTCCTTTAGGTGACTCAAATCAGTGAGTTAGGCATTGGTGACTCACTATCAGTGAATCGTGTCAATGAATCACCCATCAGTGATTCATTTTTAGTTTTTCCCTGTTTTTCTACTTTCACCCCTTTATGTTTTATTTGACATTAAATGAGTTACCTATCTTGTTTGAGAATTTATAAAGTAGTTTAAAAGGAAATTAATTATATATTTTATATCCTAACACTTCCAGGACTTTGAAATAGTCAAACCATGTGGTCTTGACCATGATCTGACTTTAATGGTTCTTAAAACTATTTCCTTCTGTTGACATAGGATATGGATCTTCTAAGATGAGATATTCTCTTCACCATGTGTTTACATTTTCTCTTTACATGACCAGAACCTTTCTTCCCTGAGGAGTCACATCTGTGCTGTAGATGTTGGTCGAGTTTTCCCTTGGATTCTCCTACTGCTTGAATGACCCCCTATTTTTGGTGCAGGGAGGAGTTTCTGATCGTCTATTATTCCAGGTATAAATTCCTTCATCCCTATTTTAATTATGTATCATGAAGGGTGGGTAAAATCACGTCTCTTTGAGAATACAGTTGAATAAAAATCGAAATTAAGGGTTTTGTGAAGATGAATGGACCTGTTACAATAACGGGTTTGGATAACTTAGTAATAAATAAGGGGTAAGGAAGATTATGATGATGATTTTGTTGTTTTATCTATTATATTTGATCCATGTTGTGAATTTTATGGGTTGTATCCTTCTGAAAATCATGGCCATTGGTGGTCTTTATTTATGCACCTGTATGGCTTGTGAATCATTGCTGTAAATTTGGAAATCTGGTTAATCATGTATACCCGATTAAATAAATGGATTTCCTAGGATTGAACTTATTCTGTTATCACCCCTAAATAATGAAAGTGGAATTAAAGAATGAGGGTTGATAAATCTGAATACAACTTACTGTTTGGTGTAGTTGTGTGTTGTGTATGGTACTGTTCGACCTTGTGTTTGTGATGGTCATGTGGTGCTGTGGTTGGGAGTGTGGTTTTGTGCATGAGGTGGTATGAGAAATGTAATGGAATCTAAATTTGAGATATTGATTGACTGTGGAATGGATGAACTTTTTATTCTGTGGGACTATATCTGGGAAGTGGTTGGGCAGCAGAGCTGTAGTTTTGGGGTGTTCTATGTTTATGTTACTGGGTGTGGTGTTGTTATGAAGCGGGGCTTCCGATTTTGGTTGTGATGAGGTGTGTTGGGGGTTTTCTTGTTGAGAGGAATGGAAAGACAACATGACTTTGAATAACGATGGTGGGAGTGTTTGGACGGGTGTTTAAGAAAGGGGAGTGTGTTGCAGGATGAAAATCTGGTTGAGTTTTATTGTTTTTATGGATGTGGTCCTTTCATGTAGCGGGGCTTACAAGGATGGTTTGGGATGGTTAATTTTTAAGAAGGATGGAGTTACCTTGTTTGGACCTTTTTCCCAGAGTTTTTAGATACTTTTGTGATGTGTGTGTGGGTTATGATGTTACTTTTGGTGCGCTGTGTTTGGTAGTGGCCCGAGTAGGGATGGAATAAATAATTAAATGAATTGTTTAATGCATAGTTATAATTGGTTTAATGAATTGTCTGGGGTTATAAATTATGTCAGTGGCTGGCTGTGTGGTTATGCATTAAAGGTGGCAGCATGGGTAGTTTTGTGCGTGCTAGTTATGTTTTTTTGAAAACCCATAATTTGGGATGATTGTTTGGTACCTATATATATATATACATGTAGTTTCTTGTGATTTCTATACTCACCCATTTGTGTTGAGAAATACATGATGAATACCCCCATTGTTATGGGGAAGGGTATCCTTTCCCAACATCCTGGTGGGAGGATAGATGGCGTTTTATTGGCTCTTCTCTGCTCCCTCTTTTAGGAATTGGTAGCCCTAGACTCTTCGGGCAGGTTGTGGTGCGGTTGTGAGGACCAAGTGTCTGCAAGAAAGGTGTGATTCCCAGGTGTCTTTGGGATGAGACATGTTATACTTTCTTAGGTTTATTCTAGATGAGGTTGTGGTTTTGTGGCCCAGGTGCCTACGGACAGGATGCGATGTGGTTGCGGCCTAGGTGTTTATGGGTGGGATGTGGTATGTGGCCCAAGTGTGTGTGGGAAGGTTGTGACAGTGGGGCTTATGGAAGAACGAGATAGCATCAGAACATTTGCCGTTATGGATGAGAAGTTAACCGGTGAAAAGTGGTGCAGGGTACCCTAACATCGATATTCTTACTACTTTACTTTACTTGACTTGTGTTATTTGGTGAGTGTTCCTTGGTGAGGTTGGGGTGGATAATATACCTTTTTAGGTTCTTTTGAGTTTCTACTATTTTTCTCACAGGGGAATTAGTATGCTTCTCCCACTTGTGCATGAGAGACTTTGGTTTTTCTTACTGAGTATACTTGTATGCTCAACCTATGCATATAAAACCGTTTTCAGGTTTCTAGGGATATTACACAGACCATGATGGACCTTACTATCTTGTACATTGGTATAGTTTCCATGTCACTTCTTAGTTTTGTTCTTTTGGTATTTACTTTGGATCTTTTTGTTATATTTCTAACAGTTTTACTTTAAACATGCATGTGGGATGAATTTTGGATTCTTTTATATATATTTCTTGGAGTTGTTTTGAGGTTGATACATCTTATCTCCCAATCTTGGTTACTATAAAAAGGATAATGCCTCTCATCTTGTAAGATTTATATACCCTTGGTGATGGTCGCCACCCCGGGGCCTACTGGAGGCGGGACTCAGGGGTCATTATCTCTCTTTCTCTATTTCCATCTTAGGAGGGGCATCTTTGGAGGGAGGCGTCATGATAGAATGGTATCAAAGGTGATGGATGAGAGATAGGATGGAATTTGGAGTTAGTAACAATGAGTATTGCATGGGATGGTAGGTATTTAGTGTTAGGCAATCTTAGTTTATGACATAGGTTAGGGAAGATTGACTAGGACATGGGATTTTAGGTCCCCCATGATCTGATGCAAAGACTCTAAGCTTACCGAACGACCAAGTGTGGCTACACCATTTATGGGGTAGAGACCCAAGGAAAGGTACTTTCATCATGATGGCTTGTGTTCTTATTTATTTTGGGCATTTTTAGAAATTAAAATAAACAATGAGTTAAAATTAATATTTAACAAAATTCCATACTACTTAGACTTAGGAGTTCCTTGTTTACCTTTAAGCTATGAAACATGGTCGTTATCCATGAGTGGATTAGGCAGTGAAGGCTCAACAGGTCAATCTAGCTGATTGTAGGAGGGTTGATCTAGAGGAGGAGGAAAATCAGTGGTAGAAGACACTTCATGCTTTCCAATGGAAGACTCTAGGAAAGTATGAGGGCAGTGTCTCAGACATGGAGACAGAGAGATGGATCAAGGAGATTGATATCACCTTTAGCCTGATCCGTGCTTTGATGGAGTACTCAGTTCCATTTGTAGTTAGTCAAATAAGGGGAGATACATGTTAGTGGTGGATGCTATATCTAGGGGAGAGGAAGGAGGTTGATGTTTTGTGGGTTGATTTCAAGAAGGAGTTCCAGGAGGAATTCCTTTCTTTGACCATGAAGGATAAGAAGAGGTAAGAGTTAATCTCCCTCTGGTAGGGGAGTATGTTAGTATAGAATATGGGGATCAAGTTCAAGGATCTCCTTCAGTTTTCTCCAAATCTTTTTTCGGATGAGGAGTCTTGGGTGAGACACTTAGAGGATGCACTCTGTCCTTTCCTCTAGTACGTAGTTACTCCCTTCACCTTGAAGACATACTGAGAGTTCCAGAAGAAGGTGGAAGTGGTTGTGAGGATGAACTCACGAGGAGGTCTACCAATAGAGGGGAGCTGGTAGGGTTATACAAAGGGAAAGGCTTTTGGCAGTAGGTTTTAGGCTCCAGGGCCTTCGAGGTTTTAGCCAGTGGAGAGTCAACCTTAGTAGTTTCAGTTTTGACATTCTGGTACTTGTTATTTTCCCATAGGCTTGGGACCGAGGTGTTTCACTTGTGGAGGTTATAGGAACATTCAGAGTCAGTGCCTAGTTTGGTCTTAGTATGGTGGATGTGGGAAGGTTCAACACCAGCCTTAGTAGCAGTTTCCGAACAATCTATTTCAGCAGCACAGACAACAGACCCCTGCTTTGTTGAGGGGAGACAGAGCAGGCAGAGGCTTACCTTAGGACATTCCTCAGAGACCTCAACCTAGAAGTGGTCAAGTAATCAATCTATATTAGAGGGGCATATGAGCTGGGTGTGGTTAGTTGTACTCCATAGAGGCAGTAGTTCCAATGGGGACAAATATTGTTTGAGGTATGATCAGTGTGTTCAGTACTCTTTCTTGTGCTTTGTTTGATTCGAGAGATTCACACTCCTTTGTTGCACCCGATCTAGCCTATGATTTAAGACTGTACATAGAGAGAATTTCTGTTCCCCTGGTATTGATTACACTGATCATAGGTTAGACCATCTTGTTTGATGTGTGCTGAGGATGTAGACTGATGATGGGGCCACATCAGTCTTATGAGGATATTTTACTATTACAGATGAAAACATATGATGTCATCCTTGGCATCAACTGGTTTTAATCTGTGCATACTATTATTGAATTCTTCCAAATAAGATTTGTGTTTTCAGATGTGGATGGACAATGTGTGGCTTTCATTAGCGAGTGGAGTTGTCATATAGGCAGTCGATGTGTGGAGCTTATTCTTTCCTTGTTGACCGAGCTGTTAATGGAATCAGTGGATGCTGAGATGGTGGGGGTTCCCAATGTTTTTGGGGAGTTCTTGGATTTTTTTTCCAAGGAGGTTGTGACTCTACCACCTCAACGTGATGTTGAGTTCTATATAGACTTACAGCCCAGTGCTTCTTCGATTTCGATGACTCCTTATCAGATGGAACCTTCTGAGATGCGGGAGTTGCGGATCCATATTGACGATCTAACGAAGAAGGGATTTATATTTCCCAGTGTGTCACTGTGGAACTCTCCAGTCTTGTTTTCAAAGAAGGAAAATGGTGGTATGGGGCTGTGTATAGATGACCAGAGGTTGAATCAGGTGACGGTCAAGAGCTGTTACCCTCTTCCAAGGATAGACGATCTTTTCGACCAGCTGAGGGGAGAAAGTTGGTTTTATAAGATTGATCTTTGGTTTTGTTATCACCAGTTGAGGGTGAAGTAGGGTGATATCCCAAAGACTAATTTTAGATGTAGGTATGGGAACTTCGAGTTTGTGGTTATGCTGTTCAGTGTTATGAACACACTGATTGTGTTCATGGGGATTATGAACTCTGTCTTCCATGAGTTCCTGGACCGATTTGTCTTCATGTTCATTGATGAAATCTTGATCTACTAAAAGTAATAAGAGGAGTATACCGAGCATCTCAGAACTATCTTATAGGTTCTTAGACACCACCATCTCTTTGGGAAGTTGTTCAAGTGCTAGTTTGGGACACGAGAGGTCTAATTAATTGGACATGTGGTGTCTCAGTAGGGTGTAGTAGTGGGTCCATCGAAGGTAGAGGCAGTTGTTTCTTGAGAATCACCCAAGAATGTGGTAGAGGTTCACAGTTTTATCTGTATGGTAAGCTATTACCGGAGGTTTGTATCCAATTTTTCTCGAGTATAAGCTCCATTGATGGATATAACTAAAAAAATACTAAGCCTTTATGTGTAGTGAGAAATTTCAGGTATATTTCAGCTATCTAAAAGGGAATTTGGTCAGTTCTCTATTGATCAAGTTTCCAAAGGAAGGGACGATGTTTGAGGTGTTTTGAGATGCTTCCTGTTAAGGCTTGGGGTGTATACTGATTCAAAAATGGGGATTGATCTATTATGAGTCTAGGCAGTTACATCCCCATGAATGTAACTATGACACCTATGATCTAGAGATAGCATAAGTCATGTTTGTGCTTAAGTTGTGGCGGAATTAACTCATTGGGGAGCACTTTGTGGTCTTCACAGATCACAAGATCTTGAGGTATATTTTTCCCAATGAGACCTAAACTTGTGGTAGAAGAGGTGGATGGAGTTTCTCTAGGATTATGACTTTGAGATCTCCTACACCTCAGGATAGTGGAATGTTGTGGCTGATTCCTTGATCAAGAAGCCGTAGAAGGAGGTATTTTGAGAATCTATTGATGTTTGGAGGATCATGGAGGAGTTGGATTCCTTGCACTTAGATACAAGAATGGATGGTGGTAGAGGATATCTGTTTCAGATGATGGTGCAGTCATCTATGAGGTAGAAGGTGGAGGAGTCTCAATGGGGATATTCATAGTTGGAGGTGATGCATGATCGTATTAACCAGGGTGATGCTCCAGAGGGGTGGTCAGAGGATGGACATAATCAGATGATGTTTCGTGGGAAGCTGTTTGTTCCAGTGGTGATGCGTGAGGGATTTCTTGGTGAGTTTCATATCTCACCCTTGGAAGTACACCCAAGAGTTTACAAAATTTATAATGGATTAAGGGAGGAATTTTGGTTTCCCGAGATGAAGTAAGAAATGGAGGAGTTTGTGGCAAAGTGCCTAGTGTGATAATTGGTGAATACTGAGCATCATGTTCCTGACAGTTTGTTACAGCCCCTAGATGTCCCCAAGTGGAAGTGGGATGAAATATAAATGGATTTCATCACAGGATTACCCATGGATCAGGGAAGATGTGATGAAATCTAGGTAATAGTGGATAAGATGATTAAATCGGTTCACTTATTAATAATTAAGGAGTCGGGCACAATGGATTCCTTAATGCATAATTACGTGGATGAGGTGGTGTATCTATATGGAGTTCTAATATCCATTGTCTTGGATCAGGATATGTGTGTTATCTCCTGATTTTGGAGAGGATTGCAGCATGATTTTGGCACTCAGTTACACCTCAATACTACTTTCTACCCTCAAATAGATGGGTATATAGAGAGGACCATCCTGACATTGGAGGACATGTTGCGAGTATGAATCTTGGACTTTGGTGAGTCTTGACTGTGACATTTTCCCTTGGTATAATTTTCTTACAATAATAGCTATCACTCTTCCATTGGTATGGATCTATTAGAGGCCTTGTATGAGAGATCTTTTCATTCACCTTTATGCTGGATAGAAGTTGAGGAGGCAGTTGTTCTTGGACCCGATGTGGTGCGTAGTGTGACAAAGAAGGTTTATCTTGTTCATGAGAGGATGGAGGTGGAACAAGACTGATAGAATTTTTATGCCGATCATAGGAGAAAGCCCTTGGAGTTTGAGGTTTGGGACCACATGTTCTTAAAGGTTTCCCCTTGACGTGGGCAGTGGAGTTTTGGTAGAGGGAGAAAAATATATCCCAGGTTCATAGGAACTTTTTAGGTGTTGGGGTGAGTTGGAGAGGTGTCATACCAGTTGGTGTTTCCACTATAGTTGGAAAGGATCCATGAAATCTTTCATGTATCCCAATTTTTTTGTTATCTTCATGATGAATCCTATATCATTGACTGGGGAGAGTTGGATAGCGAGGAAGACATAATGTTCATGGAGCAACCAGTAGAGATATAGGATCGTCGAGAGAAGGTTCTTCATGAATGGACCATTCCTTTTGTTTGTGTGTTGTAGATTCATAATGTCCTAGAGGAGAGTACTTGGGAAAGGGAGACACATATGCGTTCCTAGTACCCAAAGTTTTTTTAATTTTTATTGTGTGTTTTTCTTTGTGATGTAGTACTTGAACCTTGTTTTCTATAAGATGAGTTGCTTCCTTATTTCGTAGTATGTGATGAATTCCTAACATGTGAAAAGAGGATGACCAGATTCATAATCATGACACATTAATTGAGATGTGATTAAACCCATGCTGGCGAGTCAGTGCCACCCATAACAAATAGTATCTTGACATGGAGGAAGGAATTCTCTAATTCATGTGTCTGGACAGTTGGTTCTTATCATCAAAGGTAAATATTTATTAACCAGAAATGGAGACCATCATACAAGGGTTGGTGCACAAAAAAAAAAAGACCTAGGGAAGACTAAATTAATGGAGGTCAAGAGCATCACCTCCAATCAAGTTTACCCCTTTGGATTTCAAAAATAGAGAACTAGAAAATAAAGTGGCACTAATGCCATGATCCACCATAGCCAAAGATGAAAGATGGTCAACAACCCTATTTCCCTCCCGCTAAGTATGGGTTACCATAGTATTATCGTCGATAATATGTTTTCATTTTATAATGGCATAGACGATCGACTATGGAGTGGTACCTTTATCATGCATGGAGTCTTGTATGATCTTGGAATCAATCTCAACCTGAGAAAGAACTACATTATCCTATTCAAATAATTGTAGGCCTGTGATAATCACTTTATCTTCTACTTGGATTGACATTCCTAGGCCATAATATGTAGAAAAGGCAAGAATAATGCTTCCCCTGTGATCCCAAATGACTCCTCCCCCACGGATGTTCCCCTACTTACATGAACCATCCGCATTTAACTTGAAACCAGAAATTGGGGGATGCCACCGCACCCACTGTCCACTATTTCCTCCATTAATATAAGCATTCAGTGAATTACTACCCTGCAAACACCACAAAGAAGGAACCTCACGCCAGTTGCTGATACCAATAACCACATCAGCGAGCAATGATTTTATTATAACAATGATAGATCTTCCATAGGTGATAATTCCTTCATACCTGGCCTTGTTTCTATTCTACTATATACACCAACAAGATGCATTCAGAATTACCAATCTAGTTGTTCTTTCCACAACAGTGATGTTTGTGCTATAAAACCACTAGTCCAAAAAGGCTCCCTCCAAAATGTTCATACAACGAGGCACCAAAACAACCCCAAGGAAAATCCATACTTCCTATTCCCATTCACTCTCAAATAATATGTGATTAATATTATCCTCCTAATGGTGAGTGCAACAGTAGCATTTGGAGGCAAGGTTAACACTCAACTGCCTGATCTTTTCATCCATAACAATTTCCTGGTTCCTTATTCTCCAAGTTAAGAAATTATACTTTTTCAGAATTTTGTTGAACCACACTATGTTATTCCACCCATCAGACTGCCCCTGTTAGATAAAGGTCCTTCGAAAGTACCTTGTGTTGAAGAACCCTGAGGATGAGGGAGTAAACACGCAAGTATCCAGATCTAAGTTGATTCCAATGAGATCAAGAGCTTCTTGAGAGGTATCTTATAGGCTGGTTGGTCAGACCCCTCTTTATTTTTTTTTAAATTATTGAGGGAAAGAATAATTTGAGAGGTATCTGATGTAATGGAACAGACCTCCCCAATCCATTAATTTTTTAAAATCCAGTGTTTGGAGTGTTTTGGGAGGCAATGGTAGCTCATTTCAATAGTTTTCCAAAATCCTAGTTTTTATATCGATAGGACACATCGATGACTCAGTGTCGGTGGTTCAATGTCATTAGATTAGTGTTAGTGGACCAGCATTGGTAGTTCGAGCATTGGTAGGTCAGGGCGTTGGTAGGTTAGGGCATTGATAGTTCAGGGTGTCGGTAGGTCGCACATCGGCAGGTCGAGTGTCGGTAGGTCGGGCATCGGTAGGTCGGGTGTCGATGAGTGGCGTCAGTGAGTTGCGTCGGTGAATCAATGTTAGTGGGTCACATCGGTGACTCGCACCAATGAGTCAAGAATTTGTGACTCACTATCACTGACTCGTGTCGATGAATCACCCATCGGTGAGTCATTTCTAGTTTTTTCCAGTTTTTCTAGTTTCACTCCTTTATGTTTTATTTGATGTTAAATGAGATACCTATCTTGTTAGAGAATTTCTAAAGGAGTTTCAAAGGAAATTAATTATATATTTAATATCCTAAAACTCTTGGGACTTTTAAATACTCAAACCACATGGTCTTGACCACGATCTGACTTTAATGGACCTTGAAACCATTTCCTTCCATTGATATAGGATCTGGATCTTCTAAGACGAGATCTTCTATTCCCCGTGTATTTCCATTTTCTATTTGTGTGACCATAATATTTCTTCCCTGAGGAGTTTCATCTGTGTTATAGATGTCAGTCAAGTTTTCCCTTGGAGTCTCCTGTTACTTGCACGACCCCTTGTTTTTGGCGCAAAGAGGAGTTGCCGATCGTATGTTATTCTAGGTAGAAATTCCTTCATCCATCTATTAATTGTGTATCATGCAGGGTGGGTAAACTCACGTCTCTTTGAGAATACAGTCAAATAAAAATCTAAATTAAGGGTATTGTGAAGATAAACAAACCTATTACAATAATGGGTTTGGCTACCATAGTAATAAATAAGGGGTGAGGAAGATGATGATGATGATTTTGTTATTTTATCTATTATCTTTGATCCATATTTTTAATTGTATGTGTTGTATCCTTCTAAAAATCATGTCCATTGGTGGTATCTGTTTGCGCACCTGTATGTCTTGTGAATCACTATTGTAAATTTGAAAATATAGTTAATCACATATACATGATTAAATAAATGGATGTCCCATGACAGAACTTATTATGTGATCACCCCTAAATAATGAAAGTGTAATTAAATAATGAGGTTTTCTAAATCTAAATACACCTTGTTTTTTGGTGTAGATATGTGCTGTGTATGGTTCTGTTTGACCTTATGTTTGTGCTGGTTGTGTGGTGCTATGGTTGGGAGTGTGGTTTTGTGTATGGGGTGGTAGGGACAGTGTAATGAAATCTCAGGTTGAGAGATTGATTGATTGTGAAATGGATGAACTTTTTATTCCGTGGGACTGTATCTGGGCAGTGGTTGGGTAGTGGGGATACAGTTTCAGGTTGTTCTATGTTTATATTACTGGGTGTGGTGTTGTTATGTAGTAGGGCTGGTGAGTTTGGTTTTTATGAGGTGTGTTGGGAGTTTTCTTGTTGAGAGGAAGGAAAGGGAATCATGAATTTGAAGAATGATGGTGGCAGTGGTTGGATGGGTGTTCAAGAAAGGGGAGTGTACATCAGGACAACAATCTGGTTGAGTTTCTTTGTTTTGATAGATGTGTTCCTTTTGTGCAACAAGGCTACCAAGGATGGTTAGGGAGGGTTAATTTTGAAGAAGGATGGCGTTACATTTCATGGACCTTTTTCCAAGATTTTCTAGAGATTTTTGTGAAGTGTGTGTGGGTTATGATGTTATTTTTGATGTGCTGTGTTTGGTAGTGGTTCAGGTAGGGATTGAATAAATAATTAAACAAATTGTTTAATGCATAATGATAATTGGTTGAATGAATTGGCTGGGGTTATAAATTATTTCTATGGCTGGCTGTGTGGTTATTCATTAGAGGTGGCATCAAGGGTAGTTTTTTGTGGGATGATTGTTTTTTTTGAAAACTCATAGGTTGGGATGAGTGTTTGGTACCTATATATATACATGTAGTTCCATGTGATTTCTATACTCACCCCACCCGTGTTGAGAACTATGTGCTGAACACCCCCATTATTACGATGAAGGGTATCCTTTCCCAACATCCTAACGGGAGGATGAATGGTTGGTTATTGGATCTTATATAATCCCTCTTTTAGGCATTGGTATCCCTAGACTCATCAGCCAGGTTGTGGTGCAGTTGTGAGGCCCAGATGTTTGCGGGCGAGGTGTGCTTCCCAGGTGTCTTTGAGATGAGATATGTTGTACTTTCCAAGGTGTCTTCAGGATGAGGTTGTGGTTTTGTGGCCCAGGTGTTTGCGGTCAGGATGTGATGTGGTTGTGGCCTAGGTGTTTGTTGGAGGGATGTGGTACGTGGCCCAGGTGTGTGCGGGTAGGTTGTGACAGTGGGGATTGTGGAAGAGCATGGCGGCATTAGGACGTTCACTATTAGGGATGAGCAATTAACCAGTGGGAAGTGGTATGGGGTACCCTAACATCGATGTTCTTACTAATTTACTTTACTTGACTTGAGTTATTTGGTGAGATCACCTTGGTGAGGTTGGGGTGGATGGTATACCTTGTTAGGTGCTTTTGAGTTTCTACCATTTTTCTCATAGGGGAATTAGTATGCTTATCCCACTTGTGTATGAGAGACTTTGGTTTTTCATAATGAGTATACTTGTATGCTCACCCTACATATATAAAACTATTTTTAGGTTTCTAAGGAGATTACACGGACCACGTTGGACCTTACTAGCTCAGACGTTGGTATAGTTACCATGTCACTAATTAGTTTTTTTCTTTTGGTATTTACTTTGGAGATTTTTATTATATTTCTAGTAGTTTTACTTTAAACATGCACATGGGATGAATTTTGGATTCTTTTATATATATGTCTTGGAGTTGTTTTGAGGTTGATACATCTTATCTCCCAATCTTGGTTACTATAAAAAGGGTAATGCCTCTCATGTTGTGAGATTTCTATACCCTTGGTGTTGGATGCCACATCGGGGCCTATTAGAGGCGGGACTTCTGGGTCATCATCTCTCTTTCTCCATTTCCATATCAAGAGGGGCATCTTTAGAGGGAGGGGGTCATGACACCAACAAATCATGACATGACCACAAATATTTTTTTTACCATTGACATTTAAAAGAGTAGAAAGTAACATCTCACAATTTTTTTCTTGATATTCATTACATCTAAACAATGATGTAATAAATTAAATGACCAATATGAAAACTCAAGGAATATACTTTTCTTTCTCCAATTTATATTGGAATTTGAATTAATATTCTTTCACTTTATGATATTTGATTTAATTTTTCAAAGAAAGCAATTCAAACCATAAATTTATTTAACAATATCATTCCCCAACATTCATTGAGCTATTTCATTTATCTCAACAACATTATTGATCTGTCTTCAATATTTTCTATATAGATGGTCCATAGGTAGAAATATTTGATGCCCTATGAAGTTAAAATTTCATCTAAAATTTAATCTTAGAGAACATGTATTTTTTATACAAATAGAGCAGGATAATTTACCTTTTTTACTCCAACCATACATCATTCCATAAGTAGAGAAATAATTTATCATCCATAATAAAGCTACAAGAAACATAAATTTCTCCTTATTGAATGCATCATACACTTGTGCACCAACAATCCAAAGCTCCTTTAACTCATCTATTAATGGATACAAGTATATTCCAATATCATTTCTAGTATCACTAGGTCCAGATATAAATATACTCATTATAGTAAATGGAATCTTTATACACATCCATGAAAGAAAGTTATAAATGTGAATGAAAACAAGTCAAGCACTATGTGCAATATGAATTTGGAGAAATGGTTTGAAACCATTACATGAAAATCCCAATCTAACATTTCATGGGTAAGCTAAAAAACAATATGTAACCTATCAAATTTATTTCAGGATAACCCATCTGTAGGATGCACTATTTCACAATTATCTTTATTTCTTTCATATTCATACCATATCATATTTCTTTATATATATTCTGTAATTAATTTTTTTTGAAGCCTTTGAATTAAAGGGAAGTGCCACATCAATTTCTTTAGTATACGGGATTGAGTTATATCTTTATCAGTCTTCCATCTTGATGCATCGCACTGTTTGATCTGACTCAACTATACATTTTACTTCCAAAATAGACAATAATATTTGGGGAAAGAATGGATCTTAGTAGATGAAAATAGAAAATTTTCAACCACCTTTGATTCTATGTAATCATTTTCTATAATACATGCATCATCAGGTAGTAAATACTTAATAAATGTAAGTATATAGTCAAATAAAATATTAATAAATCCCTACATTGATTTTCCATGATATAATCTCATTAAAAACTCAAGTTTTCCTATTTTTACACATGACTGATATATTGGTGTTTTCAAATCTTCCATAATATTTCCAAAAATCTCAATTTCAATCATTATAATAAACAAACAAAAACCATGTTCCGATATTCATGTCCTATTGAACTGGTCTACATGAGGATCTAACTTTAGAAATAAATTGAAACTGATCAGAAATAAAAAATTTCATACTAATACTTTCAGTTAAATCAATTCCATTCTCCATTTTATCATTTTCTCCATTTTGATACCACATGTGATATATTTTTTGAAAACCTTGTTTAGTGATATTGTAAATAACTCCCTCATGAGTTAACCATGGTCTTCTAGCACAATCCAAACACATGCATCAAAACAATCTTTCATATAAATAATTATTGAATGAAATGTCCAAAAAATATCATAACTCCTTCTAAAACTCATCAATGATCCGATCAACATTGTATATCCAACTTCTATACTTCAGAGTCAAATAAACATACATTAAATAAATAATCTAGAAAATTACTTAATGTGATATGTATTATTTCATAAAATAAAAACTAATCATCAATAACATGTTTATAAAAAAATCATAACAAATATATTAAATGGAAAGTAAAATATTATATTATGTGTTGTTAAATTTTAATTTATAATAAATTTTCTTTTTATACACTGCATTATTTATTTATTCATTGTTTTCAAATCTGTTATAGTACAACTTCATCAATAAAATTTTTTTGAAACTATTTTATAAATACATATTGTTGTGTTAATGTATTCACAGTAATCACATATTGTTGGAATATCATACTAGGTTATTATACTCAACCCTATATGTACACACTCTTAAGAGATATCATATGTTGTTGAGTTCAATCTATTTTTCATATGCATTACATAATTTATCTGTTTCTCTAAAGAAATATTTATGGTTCTTGAATTATGGGTAGTGTTGTCAAAGGCGTGCTACACAATATGTCACAAAGGATGCTTGGGGATGGGTGCAAGGCACATCGCGAGGCATGTGACTCTAAAAACTAAGGCGCCCCCATGAAAGAATTAAATACACATACTTTTCAACAATATTTTAAATTTAAAATCTTAAATTCAATCAAAATTATACAAATTGAATATGCATAGTTTTTTGGGGCTGTGCTATGTATTTTTTGGGTTCTGTTGTGTATTTTTTATATCCCCATTCAGTTTTTTATTAGTTCGTTAAATGATATATTTAATGCTATTTCCCACTAAAATCATTTTTCAGAAAGTATCCCCTATTTCTACCCCTTTCTCCCTGATTTCCACCCTTATTGTCGCCGATTTCCACCCCCATTGCTGCCACTTTTTAGAAAGGGGCCCTTGATTTTTTAGGGGATGTTCGGTTTTGGAACCTTATCGCCTATGTGATGGTGCACCTTAGTGAGGTTGTAGCACCTCACTAGTGATGAGGCACTCTAGGTGTGCATCATAGAACCTCTCATCAAGGTGCATGCCTCATTATATTGTATAGTTTATTAAAACATCATTATCAAAATTTAATGATTTGGCTATTAAATTCTTTAATCCCACCACAAAAAATTTTTTAGTTACTCAACCCATCAATTACATACTTCATTAAAGTATTAATGTTTTATTGATATCAATTGAAAATCTCAAAATTCTTAGTGATTTTATTATCCTTAATTTAAAAGATGATAAAAAGTCTCACATAATAATGAAACATACCCTTTTAGGGTTACTATTTAAGGGAGTATAAATAAAAATGATTTCTCTTCCATTAATTTTTTTTATAGGAATAATAATTTCATCATAGTACTTTACATTATACAAAAATTTACTTATATTTAAAAATTCACATGGTTTTAAAAATTTATATTTGTATGTGCCACCTAAACTACATAAGTTTGATTTCTATCAACTCTTGACCACATCAAAGTGAGTGTCAAGGTATAAAGTGATTTGAAGATTATGAATGATTCAAGTAAATAAATTTATTGATATGGGAGTTGTATTTTGCTTTTTAAATTAAAAATCACAGGAAAGATATTGTGGAAGATACTTATATGTAATTATAACATGACTATTTAATTGAATGGGGAGAATAATTGAGTAGTGAAGAAGGTAAAAACACCCACGTATGCGAGAAAATTGTATTTCATTTTCATACAAAGAATTTATAAAGTATTTATCCTTATAAAGTGAATATTTAATACATACATGATGGTAATACATTATAATTTATTCATAAAGTGTTCTACTATATTTATTCCTCTTATTTAAGGATATAAGACTCATCTTTACAACAAGATACCTTATTAAAAGAAAAATCAATATTTTTTATGATCTATAGGAGTGTTTATTTATTGTATTCTATTGTTCAGTTATCAAAGAGAACTATAATATGAAACACTTAGTAGAAATAAATTCAAAAAATTTCATTGGAGTTTGAAAGACATATTTTTTAATAACATTGACTAG
Organism: Viscum album; assembly: GCA_963277665.1. NCBI lineage: Eukaryota > Viridiplantae > Streptophyta > Magnoliopsida > Santalales > Viscaceae > Viscum > Viscum album. Next base: position 695,054,240 of record OY728145.1, read on the forward strand.
TTATTTTTTACTGTGTGGAAACACATCATAATTGTTAAGAAAAATTTATATTCACAAGATTTCAAGAATAATCTATGCTTATTATTATGATTTAATGGTAGTGATGGATTCTATTATAAAAATAACACCATAACACTATGATGATATACCCATTTATTTTTAATAATGACCCTAGTAAATCACCTTTTTTATCATGGTTGTGTTGATGTTTCTATTCAAAGATGTCATTAGATTAATTGAATTACATTATCTAATTTAGTGTATAATATGAAAGGAAAAACTTCATCATGTTTTTTATCATCTTAACATAAGATGAAGGTTGATTAGTATAGAATATAAAATATTTTTATTCACTAATTAAACCTCTCTCTTATAGAATACATTGTGCATTCCATCAATTAAATTATTGTGAAATTTTACATAAGTTTCCTCTAAGACTTCCTTAATTTCATGAAATATATCAATTTTTCAACTTTATATGCCACATATGATGGATAAAATTTCTACCAAAAATTATCTTCTAGATCACTCATCTCAGTATCCATAGAGGATGTTGAAATTCATTTTAATCATCAACATGTACCAGTACTATAGCCTTTTGTCTTATAGAATTGAAATAATTCACCTATGGATTAAAACTCTTGTTTTTAAAGATTACGTTAATGTAAGTATTTAAAAAACTAATAGATTTAGGCATCAAGAAGGGGAAAATCTTGATTTATAAAAACCTTACAAAAAAATATATGATTTATAGAAAGAATTAACCGACCTTATAAAGGAAATATAATAATTATATTACCATAACTTTGAAGGGTCACTTTTATTTGAAATCATAATTGGATACCCATAAGATTTAATAAAATAATTATAGAAAGAATTTATTTCATGTCATATACTAAAAAATATCAATGAATATGGTAATAGATGAATTAAAAGTGTTGGAGGACCTTGACCAAGTGATAATAATTTTTTTATCATCCTATCACCCGATAAAACAAAACAAGCCCAAAAAAATCCCAAAAAATATATTTTCTTCAACTAAATCATTTATTTATATGAAAATAAAAAATTTCAAAGGATGGATAATGATTATAATACCACATAATCTAACAAAGAGGTGAAAACAAATAAAATAGTAAAATTTAAAATTAGATTATTCAATAGCTAGGAAGCCATCAATCAGATTTAGAAAATAATTCAAAGATATAATCACCAGACAAGTAAGAAATGAAATAACTATGAAATGAATATAGTGATCAATAAAAATGAGAAAATTGTAACACAATTATATAGATGAAGGTAGAAGACTCACTGAGAGGTGTGGGAGGAGTCTGGTTTATAGAAAATATAGGGGTCGGCTCGCGCAGGTCCCACTTGGGGAAGGTCTCGACTGTAGCACGTATGAGGTCCCCTTGTAGAATGAAAATGGATTGGATGATGCAAAAAATAGAGGATAACTTTGCTGAAACACTCACGTGTGATCCACTCATATATGTAATAGTGTTTGGATGCACCGAATAGGGTTTGGTAGATGCATCGAGTGGAGGAGAAACACGCAACGAAGGGTATGGAGGAGGATAGGAATGCACAATGAAGGGGATGAGAGGAATCGTGTGAGAGAAAATCTGGTGAGGATCAGTTTAGGGATAAGGGATTGGTCATGTGATGCTCGGATGAGGGAGAATCTGTGAGGATCTTCCGAGGGAGAATCCGATGAGGATCGACTAAGGGAGAAGGGAGAAGGTTGGGCGACGATCGACCGAGGGAGAAATTGGTGAGGATTGGTCAAGGGAGAAGGTTGGGTGATGATTGATTGAGGGATAAGGGATAAAGATGAGGGATTGGGAATTGGCGAGTAGGATAGTAAATCCACGAGGGAGGAGAGAAATGTTTAGAACCCTATTTCCACATGCATCTTTTCCCATGGATTTAAAATACATATAGCCATGATTATTTAAAAACCATGTATATATCTCAAGATATAGTCATGGATCAATTAAAATGTGGATATATGTTATTTTTTGAGTAGTTATTTCAATTACAAAAAATAGGGTCATTTACTTAAGCATGTCACATCACTTCAAATATCACTATTTAATTTTCCCATTTAATTAAAGAATTCAACACACCTAATAGGTGGTTTTATTATAAAAAAAATGTAAGGATATCATTATAAGTTCATATAATTTTAAATTAATTAATTCTTTATAATAAGATTCATTCATAAAATCTAATAATATGATCAAGAGTGAGCACAACAAGGCATTCCAAATTAAACATTTAAGGTAACATCCATAAGGGTGTCCTAATTTCCCAAGTAAGTCGTGAGTCGTAGAAATATAAATGACCCAACCAAGGGGTGGTCCATATTGAGGTAGAACACCTCCAATGGTTAAAATTGGTATAAAATAGCCAAAAAAATATATCATTTGATTATATATATTTAATTTTATGATTAAAGGGAAACACATGGAGAACCCGATGCACGACACAACGACATATGACATAAAACAACTAAAATTTAGCGAAAAATATATAGACCACCTAACTAATTATTAGGATGGTCCACTCATCCAATACTGAGATTTTATTTGATCTGGTTTAATAGAAATCAAAGAATCAAACAAATTCCCTAAAAATAGGGAAAATAAACTTACACTATGATATAATTTAATATGGTGAGAGAAATCAAGAAAGGAAGGAAGTGGAGTTGTAGACTCACTAAGGGGATTCCATTATAATAGAAAACACTCAAAATAGAGTCCAAATGAAGGATATATCTCTATTTAAGTAGTATAGGAGGAGGAAACCCACATAAGGACTACTTCATGTGGATGAGAGGAGAAAGGAAAGGGGAAACCCTTTAAAATAAAAAAGGGAAAAGGGTAAAAACACACCTTTTAAGGAGGCACAAGGATTGGCCACACGGTTGGTCAAACCAGGTTCCAACCATTCAAGGAACACTACCTAAGAAGGGTCTCACACTACTGATGCACATGGTTTGAGAAACTCTATGAAAACCATGCGTTTCTACCCTGTTAAAAATCCTACATGAAGTGCACAACTATGCAGCCTGGTGCACATAGTTAGACCAAACTATGTGAGACCCCCCCATCTCCACTGGACCAACTACATGGTTTTAGGAAAATTGTGCACCTCTTAAAAACTCTATTGAAATTTAGTTTTCATATCTCAATGCTCTCAAAACTCAGTAGGACACCCGATTCACCTATCAGTTCTTAATACAAGTATAAAAAAACACATTTGATCATTTCAAAACTTGGATTTATATTTCGAATCTTGGTTTACAATTTTTCCCATCCACCTAACTAAAAATTCAATTTCCTTTGGAAAATTTTATCTGGTCCAAAAACATGGGATGCTACACACCCTATAAAACTTCTACATCATCACTCCTATTAGATAATTCAAAATTTTGTTTAACAGAAACAAATTCATCTTCAATTCCTCATATATATGAAAATTATTGTGAAACATTTCTTTCCGAATGTTCGATCACTTTCACATTAGTAAAATCAACAACTCTTCTAGTTTCCTTATTGTAGAATATATATCCTATACCATTTTGATGGTATCCATTAATGATACCATCGAAACCTATTTTATCAAACTTCTCACAATTTTCACTTTTGAATTTGATAATATATGGGCTTCCAAACACCCTTATGTACTTCAAGCTCAGGTTATTATTATAATACATATCATATAGATAAATTTCAATATTTTTTCTATAAAATCAGTGATTTTGGTTGTGGATTGATGCATTAATAACTTGTCTCCAAAGAACCAATAATTATCATGTTCAATAAACATGGTTCAATCCATCTCAATTAATACTCTATTATTTATTTCATCCAAACCATTTTTTTAGTGTGCATGGTGCACTAAGATCATGATGAATACCATAATTATCAAGATAAACTTCAAAATTACCATTCTTGTATTCAGCACCACCATCAGTTCAAATCTTCTTCATATAAAAACCACAATTCTTTCTAGAACTTCTCCTAAAACTTTTTAACATCTTGAGAGCCTATTATTTTTGTTTTAAAAACATAATACATGTAATATAATTGAAATCATCAATAAAGAAAATAAAATACTTATCTTTATTTTTCAATTGCTTTCTCATAGTCCCATATATGTCAGAATGAATAATCTCCAAGGGATGAGATATATGTATCACAACCTTCATGTGTGAGGAATTTAAGAATTTCCCTTTATGTTATATGAAGAAACACCAATATATACTTCTTATCATATTAGGGACATCACACACAATTCACCTATGTATTAACATATCCATTTTTCTCTATCACATATATACAATCCTTCTATGCCATAATTTATATTCTTTATTCATGCTTAGATAACATGAAATCTATGTATATCCAACCCAGAAAAGGTTTCCCTTGGTTCATTGTAATCTTATCACAACTTCCCAATATTCAAGAAATTTAATAATAAATCCATATTTTTTGAAGATAAATTTGTTTCCTCATCACAAAGTTATGAAACACTCAAAAAATTATGTTTCAATCCATCAATAAATAAAGCACTTCTGGATTTCAACTTTTATTTTCCAATGATAGTAGATCCAATTAATTTGATTCCAAGAGACTCATAATTTCCAAAAGTAACTATTCCTTCTTTGTAGTATTTCAATTTATTCAGCAACTTCAAATTTGTGGTCATGTGTAAAGAAAACCCACTATCCAAAATCCAAGGTCATTCGCCTTTTGTAACCTTGAGAGTGGTTTCAACCACCAGAATATTATCTTTTCCCTTTTCTTATTTCTCCCGATGTTTTTGAGTTTTTTTATCAAAACCTTACTGGGTTTCCAACATCACAAGAAAACCTTTTTCAAGGTGTCTAGACTGATCACCCCTCTCACAAAGAGTTTCAAGAAGTTGGAATATGTTCTCAATCTTCAAATTAGATTTTTCAGATTGCTTTTGAGTCTATATTATTTGAGTGTAATAAATCACTATAAAACTCCAAATCCAATAAATCCTTGATGAATTATAGTTTTGATGATTGAACGAACACACCTTCTCTGTATTCTGAAAGCTTCAACAACACTAACAATATCTATAAAAAGCGTATTTTCCTTTGAAACCTATATGGTTTCCGAAACCATGTATCCATTTTAAAATATATTTCCAACCATAAATATTGGATCCTTTTTGAAAAACAAAATTTTGGAAGACTCCTAACATATTATTTTTAATATTAGACTTCTTCTCAGCCTTAATAGAGTCACCTATTGTTTACTTTTTTAATCAAAGTTTGATTTCTCAGAAATTACAAATTTTTAAAATTCACTTATTTTAGATACATATATGATCCTATGGACTTGATTATTCTTCTTATACCCTTTAACAATATATTAATCCATGATTTAATCCTTTAATGGTGATATTTTATGATATTTTTAAGATTTACACTCCTTAGATATTTCACCAACTCCCAAAATTGAATTTTGGAAGTTATATTTTCCTTGTTCAGCTTTAACCATTTTCTATTATACAAGGTAAAATTATTTATACCCCTCATCTTTCATTCAAGAATTATGTTGTGTATTTTCTATTTATCAAGTAACTTCTTTAGGGTGTCAATCTCTTTAAAAAATCTGCATATTTAATCTTTATGCACTGTTTATTGATTGCTAATAGGTTGTCCATGTTTCTTTAACTTCTTATTATATATCTCTTTCTTTTCAATTTTCCATAGAAATTATTTCAATTCTATTTTTAGTATTAAGACCATATAATTTTCCTCATCTTCTTATTTAGAGTTTTCACTATAATCACTGATAAAAATATCATTATTTATATTTTCAATAAGAAAAATTTCAACACCTTCATCACTATAATTTTCAGCTTCCACTTCTTCTTCACCATCACCATATTCCTCACATTTGGAAAAAATGTTTCTCTTTTTATATTTAGACAATTTTTATTCCTTCCCTTTGAATAATACTTTGATTTTTTTGACTTCTTCTTCTATGGTCTTCTTGGTCTTCCATCTTATTTATCACTATATTCATATTACTTTAGTTTTAGATAATCTACTGAAAAATTCCTAATGGATATGTAGTTAAATCAGTTCAATGGTAAATTTAATTTATAATTCACTATAACCCTTTTCAAATTTATAGAAAATAAAGACATGAATTCCTCAAAATTCTTACTAAATTCATCTTTTGAATCAAAATATGTGACTTATTTCTCAATAAAAAATTTATTTGAATTTTCTTGACTAGTAGATTGGAAATAGATTTCATGATATGCCTTTACCTTCATTTTGATATCTATATCTCTTATCATCTCATATGTAATGATAATACTATAAAAATAATATAGATATATTTTTCAAGATTGTAACGTCCCGGTTCCGGAAGCCACCCAGGGGTGCCCCGTACCCGGTTGGTCACATGGCCTCAAGAGCATTTCCCCAAATTCCAGAGGCTGCTGACTAGTAGTGAGGGCCTTGGGTGTGATAGTGGGGAAACTATGCCATAATTGGCAGAGTACACAATCTAAGTAAACAACACAAAACAATGGAAACAATAAATATCCAACAACAGTAAACAACGGAATACTGATAAAGAAACTACTGGAGCATAAATATATATAAATTATGCATGATACATATATGTCTAGGAAAGCAGCCAAAAAACTCCCAATGATGAATACAATACTAAACCAAAGTACAAAAGGTACTAGATGAGTAAATCCTCATCATCGCAAGCCTTGACTTGGTCCCATGCTCTCTAGCTCCAATGTAATCAAGTACCTGAAGTCAAAGGGCGCTTTCCCATGTCTATACCTACAGCAATATAATCTATTTGGGCCCAAAAGCATGGCCTAAAAAGGGTGTGAGATGAATCCCAGTAGGTAACCACCACAAGATTTGTGCCTAACAGTCAGTGAATATATGGTAGGTAAAAGTGCAGAAAGCCGTAAACCAGGAAAGCACTAAGCAGTAACCAATCCACAATTTTAAGCATTCAAAACACCACAAACCATGCAACAACAAAACAAATAACACAATAGTTAACCCTATGGGAAGTACCCATATCCTATCCCCTCTGGTCCTACCTATCAAGTACAATCAACCCTCTAGACAGCACACGCAGTCTCACCCCTCTGGTTCAACTAAAGTATAGACTCTCTAAGGAAGTACTAACTGTCGATTCCCCCTATAGTCTCGTATCCTACTAAAGGAAATCTGGGGAAGCACTCAACATCAATTACCCCTGTGGCCTACATTAAGGAACTAAAAACACTCTAGGGAAGCATTCAATGTCAATTCCCCCTATGGTCTCGCATCGTATAATTATAAAGACACTCTGGAGAAGTCCTCAATGTCAATTCTCCCTATGGTCTATACACCAGGTTCTCATGGCCCTGTGTAAGTCAAGCAAGTGTAGTAGCGCATAACAACCCAAGTAAACCTCAAGAACTACTTGGATAGAATTCTACAACACAACAACATAACATAAGAACAGGCATACCATCCTATAATACTAGGCATGGATAGTAAATAGAAGCCTATAGACAATAAGACCCAAAGGTCAAAACAGGAAAAACATGCATGGAAAATACATCCAAATCAAAACAATTCACCCTATTCACAACCAATTATCATCTACTCAGGCATACCAGCATAGCAGAGAAACAATAGGTCTAAAACAATAAACACACAATACCCTGTTCATGGGTATTGAGTGAAATTGCACAAATAACTCAAAGACTTCCTACAGAAAGGCACAAACCACCTACCTCAGGGTTAGGAGATCAATATACTTGAACCTCAAAGCTTGAATCTCCTTACAATTCTGTAGATCTAATAAAACTTCTAAAATTTTAAACCTATGATAACATGGAAAAGAAGAGGAATCATGAAGCGAGGTTCCAGCAGAAAAGAGAACTCACCGATGAAATTCCAAAGCAACTGACGGTGTTCGAATCAGAGGACATACAGAGGCTCGGGGGATCGTCAAAGATCCACGGATGCTCGACGCTCTCAGACGAATGGAACTTAAAAGAAGTGTGTTCTGTTCGTCAGACGCGACCCCAGTGCATTTAATGAAAAAAAAAGAAAATACATAGCGTGTACTTTTGGAGTACACAGCGTGTACTTGCTGTTTCTGTACTCTACATTAGGCAGCCTCTAGGTCACTACCACACGGCCGAGTATGTGGCTACTACACAGCCAGCCCATGGTCTGCTGCGGCAAAGAAGTACACGACGTGTACTTATAAAATACATGGCGTGTACTTTGAAAATTTCCAGAATTTCCTATTTTCTTAAAAAACAACCAGGAAAGAAAAACATACCTGAAAAGAAGGTCCGAGTTCTTACAAACTTCCCCCCTTAAATAAATTCATCCCCAAATTTTCCTAGAGCGGTGTAGAAGAAGAAACCTCAAACAGTTCCGGCCACTGTGCTCTTACATCGGCCTCCCACTCTAAAGTCTCATCTTGCACCCGCCCGTGCTTCCACAACAATTGTACCAAGGGAACAAACTAGCCACAAATAACCTTTGTACTGCAGTCCATAATCCAGATATGATGATCCTCAAATAACACTTCCACTTTGAGCTTAACCTCCTTGGGTTGAAAGACATGAGACAGGTATGAAAAGTAATATCGAAGCTGAGAAACGTGGAAGACATCGTGCATAGATCAGTACCTCTGAGGTAACTGCAACCGATAGGCAACCGGCCCCACTCTCTCCAACACCTCAAACGGCTCGACGTACCTCGGTGAAAGATTACCCTATCTCCTAATCCTCTTGTGTCCCAACCTCGGTGTGACATGAAGGAAAACTTGATCCCCAACCTTGAACTCTCGAGGTCATCTCCGCTGATTAGCATAATACTTCTGACGAGACTGCGCAGCATCCATCCTCTTCCGAATCAACTCTATCTGCTCTGTGGTCTCCTAAACAAGGTGAGGTCCCAGAAAAGCTGCCTCTCCTGCCTCCATCCAATATAAAGGTGATCGGCATGGCCTACCATACAAAGCCTCATAAGGTGCCATATGAATAGTTTCTTGAAAACTATTATTGTAGGAAAACTGCACAAGAGGTATATGCTTCTCCCAAGAACCTCCAAAATTCAGAATGCATGCACGGAGAAAATCCTTAAGCACCTGAATCATATTCTTAGACTGGACATCTATCTGGGGATGGTAAGATGTAATCAAAAGTACCTGTGTGACCAAATCCTATTGAAGCCCCTGCCAGACCGGAGAAGTAAAACGAGCATCCTTTTCTGAAAAAATGGAGTGTGGAACTCCATGCAGACATACAATCTCACGGATGTACAATTGTCCCAGCTCATCAACACTAAAGGTATCCTTGATTGGAAAGAAGTGAGCAACCTTCGTGAGCCTGTCAATGATGAACCATACTATATCATTCCCTCAAGGTGACATCGGAAACCCTATCATGCAGTCCATTGCGACGTCATTCCACTTCCACTCGGAAATGGGTAACTACTGTAGAAGCCCTGCTAGTCGCTGATGCTCTGCCTTCACCTGCTGACAAGTGGAACAACTTCTGAAGAAACTATAAACATCCCTCTTCATACCTGGCCACCAATACTAATGGTATAGATCATGATACATCTTGGTGACGCTAGGATGAACTACCCAAAATGAGGAATGAAAATCCCGCATTAGCTCCTCGCGTATATCTGTTGGCACCCATACGCGTCCCTAGAAACACAAGATATAATCCTCACCTACGGTTCTTCCAATAATAGGGTCCTCTCCTGACACACTATCCCTTAGGAATAGGCCTTCAGAATATGATAGCTGCCTCATTTATACCCGATCAAGAAGTGTAGAGGTAACATCTACAGAAGATAGAAAAGTCTGCCCCTGTCTGTCGTACACCTCCAAATGAATCTCAGAGAACTGAGCCATAAGATGCCACTCATTGATGACCTCCAGAAATGCCTGTATCCAAGTCCTCCTGCTCAATGTATCAGCCACTACATTGCCTTTCTGAGGCGTATAGGCAAGCTCAAAGTCAAAGGATTGTAGGTACTCAACCCACTTACACTGTCTCAAATTTAGATCATGCTGAGTGAATATGTACTTGAGACTTTTGTGGTCAGTGAAAACCACAAAATGCTCTCCCAGAAGATAATGTCTCCAAAAACGTAGGGAATGAACAACAACTACCAACTCCAGATCGTGCATCAGGTAATTCTTCTCATGTGTCCTCAACTGCTGAGACCCGTAAGCAACGACTCTGTCTCCCTGCATAAGCACAGCTCTCAGACCGATATCTGACACATCACAGTAAATAGTATAGCTCTTTCTTGGCTCTGGAAAGACTAGTATCAGTGCTGAAGCCAACCTCCCCTTTAGCTCATGAAAGGCTGACTCACAAGAATCTGACCACATGAACTTCACACCCTTCTTGGTCAGACCTGTTGGCGGTGCTGCTATGCATGAAAAGTCTTGTATGAAAAGTCTATAGTATCCATCCATCCCTAGAAAACTCCACATCTCAAAGATTTTATTTGGCTGCTCCCAGGAAACTACAGCTCTCACTTTCTCTGGGTCTAATGATACTCCTGCCTTTGAGATAACATGACCCAAGAAGTGAATCTGGTCCATCCAAAAGTGGCACTTTGAGAGCTTAGCATATAACTGATGCTCCCTCAGTGTACTCAAAATGATCTCAATATGGGTAGCATGGTCGTGTCGAGTGTGAGAGTACACCAAGATATCATCCATGAAGACCACCATGAAAGAGTCCATGTATGGATGGAACACTCGGTTCATCAGTGCCATTAAAATCACATGCATGTTTGTAAGAACGAATGAAATAACCAAATAATCGTATAGACCATACCTACTCCGGAAGGTGGTGAGAGGTATATCAGATGGTCTAACACTCAACTGATGAAAACCAGACCTCAAGTTAATCTTCGAGAACACCCGGGATCCTCAAAGCTCATCAAAGAGATCATCAATACTAGGCAAGGGATATTGGTTCTTGACCGTCAACTGGTTCAGCTTCCGATAATCCACAAAAATCCTAAGGGTACCATCTTCCTTCTTCACAAACAGGATAGGAAAACCCCAAGGAGAAGTACTAGGTCAGATGAAACCCTTGTCCTGCAACTCCTCTAACTGTTTCTTGAGCTCCTGCAACTCTGGTGTAGCCATCCTATAAGTAGGAATGGACACCGGTGCCACCCCTGGAACAAGATCAATAGAAAAGTCTACCTCATTCTCCAGTGGAAATCCTGAAAAGTCATCTAGAAATACATCTCTAAAACGATCCACCACTGGAGGAAAGTCTAACTGTGAAGTCCCCTGGTCATCCAGATAAAGACTAGAAATCTGGGCTGTAACTGCTCCCAACCCATGATAATCTAGACCCTCTCTGCTCGCCTGGACATCCCACTCGCCCTTATGAAGAAAAGATCTACCCTCTGGTGATATGAAACTCACCCTGCAACAATAACTGTCGATGACTGCTTGGAAGATAACTAGCCAGTTCATTTCGAGAATGACATCATAGACTTTCATCTCTAGAACATAAATATCAAAAAGGAAGTGACACCCACCAACCATAAGAGGGAACTCCTTGAACTGACGTACACGAGATGTTCTTGTCCCCAACAGAGTATCTAGTGTCAAAACATCGGCAGAAGAAAAGATACAGAGCCCAAGGCTCTCCACAACGATGACAGATATAAAGCTATGCATAACACCAGTATCGAAAAGTGATGAAGATAAAACCGAGGCAACTAGAATTGTACCTTGAACTATATAGGGGTTGGGATCTTGCTCCTGATGGGTATGCTCCATTGTAAAAGTCTGGCTAGCTCTGCAGCCCTGTGACCCTCCCTGACTACTCTGTGCTGATCCACCCTGTTGTTGCTGGTGGCCTAGTAACTGGCCACCATGGATACAACCTCCACCTCGGCTTGAATGACCAAAAAACTCCAGTTCCCAGACTGGTGTGAAACTGAAGGAGCTACTCCTGTACAAGGAGTCATAGATGAACCCCTATCACCAGATACTGGTGAAAATATCTGACAGAAATGCTGAATGTGTCCAAACTTGCTGTAAGATTGGAACTCCACCAGGTCTCTCTGGCACTGGGGCCTCATATGCCCGCTTCTTCCGCACTGGTAGCACACCACCTGGATACCAAAATATGCATCCCGCCTACTTGGATCTCCCTGTGTAGTCTTCCTACAGTGCTTCCGGCTATCAACTGGCAGAGCACTAACTCTGGATGTCGAGCCACCCTAGCTCACAACTCTGGATTCCCTCAGATTCCACTCCGTGATCAGTGCCTGGTTGACGATGGAAGTGATGGATGTCAACCTAAAAATATTCACCTGAGAGCAGATGTCCTGTCTGAGGCCATCCTCAAACTTCCTTGCTAGGAATAACCCATATCCTCCTAGGAAGGGTGTGAAATGATAAAGCTTAGTGAAACAGGAGTAATACTCCATAACATAAAGAGTACCCTACTCAAGGCTCATAAACTCCCGGGCTCGGTCAGCCCTCAGGGTCTCCGGATAGAAGTAGTCATAAAAGATGCACTAGAACTCTTCCCAATACTTAACCTATTGATGACCCGCCTATGAGACCACATCCCACTATCTCTTGGAAGAATCTCATATCATATAGGTAGCGAGCTTGACTCTCCTATTTAGAGGTGCCTCCAGATGCTCAAAGATCGTCAACATGACTTTTAGCCATGACTCTGCAGCCTGAGGTCCTCCTTCCCCTAAAAAAGTGGGAGGATGCTGCTGCTGGAAGACCCATGTCAAATCATCCATCGACATGGCATGAGGCAGCGATCCCTAAAAAGTATACATCATCCTCATGAAGCCTTCCCTAAACTATGCATCAGCTCTGGTAACAGGTATAACTGCTGGTGCCAAGACTGGAACAACAAGAGGATCTGTGGGAATTCCCTGATCACCACCTGGAAATTGACGTACAACTGGAGGATGTCGTGGTGGCATGACTCTGCAAGGTCAAGCACACACCTTAGATCAAGATATCAAGGACTAGAAACAAGGAACATAAAAAGAGAACAAGATAAATAAACATTCAAGTTTACAAAACATGACTACACAGCGTGTTCCTTGAAGTCATTCACATGGGTGTGTACTCCTTCCTAAACTGGTCATGTAACACCCCAGACACACGACATGTATTTTTAACACACGGTGTGTACTTTAATCCTCTTTCTCTGCCTGAGTTCTTCTACATGGTTAAGCCACACAACACTCCTAAGGCAAGACTACACGGCGTGTAAAATTCCTACACAGCATGTACTAAACAAGCTTCACCTGGCCCGTGTTGTTTGTGACATGGCCTAACACACAGCTCACACTACACGACATGTTCCAGATGGGCACGGCGTGTATGAAAAGTATAACACCATCCTGTGCTGTTTGTGACACGGCTGGGTACCTAGGTCAACCTACACAGCATGTTCAAGGAAGACACAACGTGTACAAGAAAGGGTGACACCAACCTGTGTTGATCGTGACACGGTGGGCATGTGGTAGACACGACACAGCGTGTTTTCACCAGACTTTTCCCATCCCATGTCTCTTCCCACATGGCCTATGACACGGTCAGATACTACATGGCGTGTACATAAAGTTCACGGTGTGTACTTAAGAAAAATAGTTTCTTCTCGAACAGAAGAACACATGGCATGTACTTAACACTACACAGTGTGTATTCTGGGTTTTTTCAAATAGTAAGCCTCAAAAACTACTCCAGAACCCATAAAACAATAAATAAAGCATTGAAAGTACCAAATTCCAATCCGTAAGGGCCCATACTCCCCGCAAATCAAAGTTTGGAATCATGTACACATTATAACATATAAAACAAGGTAATGATCCACCAAATTCCAGTCCATGAGGGCCCATAACACCTCAAGAACCAAAGTTTGGCATTCATTCAAGAAAATCTCTACACAAAAATATCTTATAAAAAAAAGGTATTTCTATCAAGGCAACTATCACAACAGCATGCATACTTTACACATCATCTATCACAACAACATGCAATCTCTAATGCATCCTAGATGGCATGGAAAAAATGCATGACAAGTGATTTATAGCAAGTGCCTATATGATGCATGAGATGGCATACCCTCATCTCATCAGGTTGCAAAAGAAATAGAACCTCAATAATATCAACAAAAACAACACAAACCATGTGAATCACTCTAGGTGAAATCTAATCAACTGTAATAATTGAAAAACCAGAAAAATGAAATTAAACAAGGTAGATTAGATTTTACTTGTATACTAGTTAGCTACTCCCGGGAATAACTTATTACCAAGTACCTATTCCTTCCTATCCCTGGATAAGGCTCAAAACAGTAAGTCAAGATAAAAGAAGTTCCTCTGATACCACTTTGTAACGTCCTGGTTCCGAAATCCACCCAGGGATGCCCCATACTCAGTTTTTCACATGGCCTCAAGCGCATTTCTCCAAACACCATAGGCTGCCGACTAGCAATGAGGGCCTTGGGTGTGATAGTGGGGAAACTATTCCCTCATTGGCAGAGTACACAGTGGAAGTAAACAACACACAATAGCAAAAAAAATAAATATCCAACAACAATAAACAACGGAAGATTGATAAAGAAACAACTGGAGCATAAATATATATAAATGATGCATGATACATATATGTCTAGGAAAGAAACCAAACAAGTCACAATACTGAATACAATACTAAACCAAAGTAAAAAAGGAAAACAAATGAGCAACTCCACAACATCACAAGCCTCAGATTGGTCCTATGCTCTCCAGCTCCAATGCAATCAAGTACCTGAAGTCGAAGGGCGCTTTACCTTGTCTATACCTGCATCAATATAGTCTGTTTGGGCCCAAAAGCATGGCCCAAATAGGGTGTGAGATGAATCCCAGTAGGCAACCACCACAAGATATGTGCCTAATAGTCAGTGAATATATGGTAGGTAAAAGTGAAAAAAACCGTAAACAAGGAAAACACTAAGTAGTAACCAATCCATAGTTTTAAGCATTCAAAACACCACAAATCATGTAACAAAAAAAATATATAACACAATAGGTAACCCTTTGGGAAGTACCCACAACCTATCCCCTCTAGTCCTACCTATCAAGTAAAAGAAACCCTATGGGCAGCACACACATTCTCACCCCTCTGGTTCAGCTAAAGTATAGTCTCTCTGATGAAGCACTCACCATTGATTCCCCATATAGTCTCGTATCATACTAAAGGCACTCTAGGGAAGCACTCAATGTCAATTCCCCCTGTGACCCACATTGAGGAACTAAAGACGCTATAGGGAATCACTCAACGTCAATTCCCCCTGTGGTCTCACATCGTATAATTATAAAGACACTCTGGAGAAGCCCTCAACGTCAATTCTCCCTATGGTCTATACACCAGGTTCTCACATCCATATGTAAGTCAAACAAGTGTAGAAGTGTGTAACCTCCCAAGTAAACCTCAAGAACTACTTGGCTAGCATTCTACAGCACAACAACATAACAGAAGAACAAACACACCATCCTATAATACTAGGCATGGATAGTAAACAGCAGCCTACAGGCAATAAGACCTAAAGATCAAAATAGGAAAAACATACATGGGAAATACATCCAAATAACAACAATTCACCCTATTCACAATCAATTATCATCTACTCAGGAATACTAACATAGCAGAGAAACAATAGGTCTAAAACGGTAAACACGCAATACCCCATTCATGGGTATTGAGAAAAATTGCACAAATAACTCAAAGAATTCCTAAAGAAAGGCACAAACCACCTACCTCAGGGTTAGGAGATCAATATAATTGAACCTAGAAGCTTGAATTTCCTTATAATTCCATAGATCTAAGAAAATTTCTAAAAAGTTCAACCTATGATAACATGGAAAAGAAGAGGAATCATGAAACTAGGTTCCAGCTAGAAAAGAGAACTCACCGATGCGATTCCAATGCAACTGACGGTGTTTGAATCAGAGGACGGATGAAGGCTCGGGGGATCGTCAAAGATCTATGGCTGCTCAGCGCTCTCGGATGAACAGAACCTAAAAGAAGCATGTTCTGTCCGTAAGACGTGACCCCATTGCGTTTAATGAAAAAAAATACACGACTTGTACTTTTAGAGTACACGACGTGTACTTGCTGTTTCCGTACTCCTCATTAGGAGGCCTCCAGGTCTCTCCCACACAGATGTGTACGTGGCTACTACATGGATAGCCCATGGTCTGCTGTGGCAAAGAAGTACACAGCGTGTACTTGGAAAATTTCTAGAATTTCTTCTTTTCTCCAAAAACAACCAGGAAGAAAAAACATATCTAAAAAGAAGGTCTCGGTTCTTACAAACATCTCTATCTTCCAATGATGACACTTTATCATAAAATCAATCTGGAATAATTCTAAAGATCTTCTACACAATTGTTGAGTTTTCCAAATTTTCACCAAAGCTTATTATAGTGGTTACAATGTCATTAAACCTTATAAAGAACTCACAAATAGATTCAACATATCCCATTTTTATATCTTCATACCCCAATATCCATATCTATACCTTATATTTTTTCATCATCGTGTTTCCTTCATAAATATTTTTCAACTTATCCCAGATGCCTTTAGCTGTTCCAATCCCTTTAACCCTCAGGATTACTTTCTGAGAGGGAGGAAAGTACATCATTTTGGCTCATACAAAATTTTACAAATTCTTCTTATTAGTTGATGTTAAGGTACCACCATCAAAAGGAGAAGTAAAACCTTCTATAACATCTTCCATAACTTCATATACAATAGATAATAGACAGGGTAGCATTTTTTCCTTCCAAATATGATAGTTATTTAAATTTAAAACTAGAATCCACTTACTATTAATGAAGTTTTGAACATCCATGATTTTTTTTATTAAATATTCACACAAACTAGATTCAATGAAGGGACCTGACTATAATACTAATTATAAGGACCAATCAAGATCTGTGAGACCACTGGGGGGGGGGGGTGAATCGATGGTCCGTTTATTTTTTTCCCTTTTTAAAACCAAACGTTGCCTTTAGTTAAAGAGAAATGAATCTGTTGAACCATAAAAACAATAAAATTCATAAGAATAAAAAAATTTACAAGGATCACTGCTCAATAAGAGTAGATAGTCATTGACTTGATTTGGAAACAATATGAGATCACACAGTCCACTAGGAAAAAATACTTATGGTTAAAACAAGCAAGGTATATCCATAACTTGTGATGCACTATAGTCATTTGAAAGTTCATGTTCTACTAACGTAGTTGATATAATAAAATATATTTTTGAACAATGAAATTTAACTTCACCAATAGGATTTAACACATTGTCACTTTTACTTCTTGTATTCTTCACACTTTCTCTTCTGTATGTTAGTTATTCTTATTATTTGATTTCTTGAACAATAGAGAGTAATAATATTTTCTTCCTTATTTACCACTCTTCTTTTTTCTACCTTAGAAAACTCTATCATACTCCCATATTCATGCCTACATGATCTTCAAAAACTGAAAATATATAACACACAACATCAGTTACATTTCTATTATTATCTTTCTTCATTATTCACAATACTATGTGAATGTGATATTTTGAATTACCAAGATTACCAATAAATCAAAAATCCTAAAAATTTCTCTTATATATTATCCATTTAAAACTTCTGTAATCATCAATTTCTAGTTTTTATATTTTAAATAATTCCTTGAAGAATGGTTTATTTTTTTCTTATTTTATTTTTATGATATATGGAAATATCATGAACCTTTCCATTTAAATCATTCCATAAAATATAAATTCATTATCACCTCATCAATTCTCATACATTATTTAATATTGGCATTCTTCCTCAAAAATACCATTGAAATTTCACCTCCTTCACTCCATAATAAATGCAAAAAACCACCACATGAAATTAATATGAAAATGCATGGATGCAACCAGTCATGCCATCCTTCATTCATGTCTCAACAAATTCACTATTCTATATTCATCTTTAACAAAATTATCATTTTTTGATAGTAGGTATCATGGTGAACTAATATCATGATATATATGGGTATGGTCCTATTGGAGTTGGTTCCCTAGAACCAACTTTTTTAATAATTTATTACATGTTTTTTAATGAAGTTTTCTCATCACATTATTATAGTTTATCTATATGATATTTTTATGTGATAATGTTTTAATAATATATGTCACAATGAAAGGTTATAGTAGTTACCCACTAAAATGAGAACCTAGAGGTGCCACATCATTATTCTTGAATCTTTTCATATGGATGGATGCTGTTCTCCAACAGGACATTAGAGATATATGATATTTGGGGCTGGAGGCTCATAATACATCAAGACACATTCTCATGGGGTTTTTCCATGGTAATATCCAAGGTAAGAGGTAATGAGAATAGATCTGTTATATAGGAAATCCAAATTTCCATGTGCCATTGAATATTCCTATATGCAAACATATGTATTGATCCTTAGAATTTAAGATCATCATTAATGGATACCATGATTATGACACTTTGATGTATTGATGAAAACCATAATGACATATGTTTACATCCAGGTAGGGTACATTGGGTGTGTCATGAGTGATATTCTATTAATGGATAACATGAGAAAGGATTTATCCATTCTATCCTATAATGGAAGTTGATATATGAATCACTTTGATGGAATAGAGTTACCTTAATAAATCCATGGACATGGTGTTCGGTGGGTGGGTTAATTTTAAAAAATTCAAAGAAAGATAAATCAAGTATATAGGTTTATCACACTGGAATCTAACCTAGTTGATTAGATATATCATGATAAATGGATTATTTTACACGGTAAGCATTCATAGGAGGTTGGATGTCATTGTGACATTATCTTCTTTCTCTATGGGTGTCTTGGCATGTTTCTCAATGCTAACCTTGGACTTTATGAAATTATTCCTAATACCACTAATAATGATTCCTAGAGGGTCACACACTAAGTGTATCCACAATCTCAATTAAATTTAATAAATTAATTTAATAAGTTATAATAAATAATGTTTATTTAGGTTTGTTTGATCACCATAATTTAATCATAAGTTATTTGAAAGAATAAAGTGAGTTAAAAATAAATAATAAAAATTAGTTTGCAAGTTTTATGAATATAATATTTATTATATTTATTATATTAATAATGGAGCAACATTTATTTAATTAAATAATCATTATTTGAGGATCGATAAATGTTGACGAGGGAAAGAGGACCGAGTTTAATGGTCCAATTAGAAATAATTGATATTTATTTATATTCTTAATGTGTTGCACATGTCAATCGATTAATAATAATAATATTATTATTAATGGACATGAGGTCAATTAAGAAGATTAGAAATGGATAAGGGCTTGTTTGAAATTTTCCAACCCTAAACCCACCATAATAAATATCTAATTATATCTAATTATATCTAATTATATCTAATTATATCTAAATATATCACTTTCCTAAAGTGAATTTTTGGGTGCACATAGTGGATAAGAGTGATATCTAGAGATATTTTTAGATAGATATATCTAGAAATATATATAGAGATATATCTATAGATATATCTAGAGTTCTATAAATAAATTTCTCTTCCCCCTCTCTCAGGTCTTTGATAGAGTACTAAGTATTCTCCTTCTTTGAGAAGAAAATTGATGCAATTAACCAAAAAAATATAAGTGATTAGGATTGGTTGTTCTATCACCTGATGATTCAATGATGTTGATCATAAATTTTGGTGCTTGTGTGGACACCACTAGAGGGATTCTGTACTTGAATCTTGTAGCGCAACGATAGTGCGATGAAATCTATTCCGTCAGAACATAAATGAAAGTGGGATTACAAGTTGAGGAAATTATTTATCTACTTATAAATTAATAATAAATTACACGTGAATATTCTCTCCTTTCAATTCCAGCATATTAATATATTCCATTAATCTAATTTTTTAACTGGACATGATCTCATGATCATGTAAAACAACAATTACACATGATTTAAGACTAAAATCCGATTTGGTCATACCTTCAAAGGATGCTTCTACTATACCCAGAACCTATGAGTGTTATTAGATAAGTCACATGTTTAATATATTATTATTTATTATTTTATGTTTGACTTCATGTGTTTTCATTTTATTTTAAATAAAATTATTCATTTTAATAATCTGACATCATCATCTCTTCTTTTCTTTGTTCTCGATAACATAATTAGTACTCGGTTAATTATTAAAAATGAAGATTCATCTGGATAGTATACAGAGTGTCCCTAGTGTTCCTTGTATCAGATACACAACATAGGGACTAATATAATATGAAATATGAGAGTAAATTCTGTGTATTCCCAGTATATTCCGTGTACCTCGAACATGTCTATGATATGGAACATGGCCACATCCAAGGCGCATGCTGTGGACATAGGTAGAAGATAAATACACATTGTGTAAAATACTACACACCAAATAGTATGATGCCTACAATGCTCATGAATTTTCAAGAAAAGAATAATTAAATGTATAATTAAAACTATTGATTATGTATTATATTTTTAATTCATTAGACATTACATGCAATGTCATAGGATTAACAATTATATATTAAACTAATTTTCATGTTAAATTTTTTGATGAATACACAAGTTTTCCTCCAAGTACACTTATGTACTTTATTAATTTTAAATGAGAGTAATTTTGTTTAAAATTATAAATGATGTTAAGTTAAGGATGCTTTGATGAAATTAAGATAAATTGAATTAATTATATTAATTTTTGGCACATTATCTTAATTAAAGAATGAATGAAAGTAATTGATAACAAGATTGAAAATGTACGCTTATTTCATGTTGATGTGTGGATGAACATGAGATGTGAATATCCCTTTGTATGTGATTGGTTTATTTTAATTTATCTTGATTAAATTAAAATGATGGTATGCAAGTTATCCCTTTCTCTTATTATGTAAGGGTCTGCATGCCTGTAGTTTATTTTATGTAAACCCCTTTTATCAAATCCATTGGATCCCATCACCTTTATGTGAGTAAAATATTATGTAAGGAGGGATCTCCCAGGTGGGTGGAGATGACCTGAGTCAGGGATCCAAGTATAAACCAATCAAGGTGATACATAATTTCAATGGAGGAATGTTGCAACACAAACCAAGTTATGATTCAAGGTGTGTTTTCCCTTAGGGACATGGGTTAGTTTATCATCCGTTAGATAAACTAACCATTAGTGAATCTCATGATCGTGTGAATTATATTTTATTTGTGTTAGTTTCATAGTTAATTATTTATGTCTATAAATTCTATGATATCACATAATAAATTAATTAACAATCATGAAATATAGAATAAAATATAATCAGATTATACATAAATATTTTATCAGACATGGTTAATCACTTAAGTAAAATCCACTTAATATTAAAAAATCATGTAAAATGTAAAATGGGATCTACATATAATAAATAAAAATTCCTCAACTAAAATATTAAGTCGGTATAACCTTCCTTTACTTAAGTTAAAACAAATTTATATTTCAAAGTGCTTGAACAACCCAAGTTGGGGTGCTTTCCATTATCATGGAAACTTTAAGATTTGAGTTTTGGGTTGACTTAACTTGGTCTACATCAAGGGTTGACCACCTAAGTAGGAATTGGTCTAACTAAGAGGAAAGTGTTGAGAAATCATTAAAAAATGATTTTAGGATTGGGGAGTACACTCAATGGATCAATGATCTACAAGTTAATATAGTTTTCAAGTTATTCCTACCTAAAATCCTTCAAATAGCTTCAAGGAACAAAATTCGGGTTATGAGAAGGGTAATATGGATCATTTCCACTATAATATCTAAGAAATAACATATTTCAAAACTGATGGTGATGGCTATTAGGTTTTGAAAAATAGTGGGAGATTAATGGAATTTAATTTATTTTAAATTTGTTAATTTATTTTCTTAATATAAACAAGTACTAATTATATTATCTTAATTTTTAGAAATAAAAAATCAAATGACATAAAAAATATCACTATGATCTATTCTTGAGATAGATAATCTTCTCCCTAGATTCAATTTCTAAGAATGGTATAAGCACTTGCGCATTAAACCACACCACGAATGGAAATTGTACGTGATGAAAAACTAACTTCCTAAGTTCATTTTTAAATATACTAATGAAGAATAAGTATCTCTATATTTGAATCATTTGGGTGATTCTATGGATGTCCAATGTTTCATGATATCTTCCATGTATAATGGGATTCTAAAGTCATATGAGAATATGGATGCGTATAACATTGTTTCCCACATTAAGAATCTCTATCTGGAGAAGGTGAGATTAGAGAGATTTGAAATCTCTAATACAATATTCACATGAAATCTTAGAGAGTCGGTGATATATAGGGAACATGTGTTCAAGATGATTGGATACATTGAGTTCCTAAACATATTGGGTTTTAAGATCCCTGATGAGCTGTACACAGATCTCATTTTGCACTCACTACCTAAAAATTTCTCTAGTTTTATTGTGAATTATAATATGAGAAATAGTGAGAAGATGATCTTATAACTTTTTACACTTATTTTTCAAGTTAATAAAGATATGGGGCATGATGACCCCACTTCAATTATGGTGAATAAGAATAGGAAGAACAATTAAAGGAATCAAATACTCCTTCTAAGTATAAGGTTCTCAAGAACCATCATTCCAAGAAGAAGAAGATCCAAAGGAAAGGGAAGGAACTAGATGTGGTATGTTTTTCATATGGAAAGCAAGGACAATAGAAGATGAATTGCGCTAATCCAAATAAGAAAGATAAATATTCAGGTGCATTCGTTATTGAGTAAACTTAACATTGACAATTTATAATGAAATAAATATGTGTGACTCATATAACACCTAGTTATGGCATCACTATATTGGTCATGTAAATGAGAATAATTTGAAAAATATATATAAATATGGTTACTTATACTCTTTTGAACTTAAGACACTTGAAAGATGTCACACTTTTTTACAAGGTAATATGACTAAACCACCATTAAGTGGACAATGTGAAAGGCCCACAAAGATTCTAGAATTGGTACACACTTACGTGTTCGAACCTTTTCAAGTAGAGGCTAGAGGTAGATACTCATACTTTATTACTTTTACTGATTACATGATAAGGTATGGTTATATCTACTTAATGTTCTATAAGTTTGAATCCTTTAAGAAGTTCATATAGTTCATGAATGAAGTTTAAAATAATATTGATAAGAATATAAATAAACTTCAATTGGATCAAGGTGCTGAATATCTTAACCAAGACTTTATAAACTTTATATATGAGTATACAATTTTATCCTAAATCAATCCACTATATACACCATAATGGAATGGTGTTGGTGAAAATAAAAACTTTACCTTGTTGGAAATGGAAAGTTTGATGATTTTTCATGCAAGTCTTGTATTATTCTTTTGGGGATATACGTTACAAAAAAAATTATAATTACTAAATCGAGTACCAAGTAAAGTGGTAAATTGTATTCCCTGTGAGTTATGGAGTGGAAATAAACTTTATTTATCACATGTTCATGAATGGGGTTGTGATAAATTTGTTAAATCTAGATCAATCAATAGAATGACACCTCTAGGCATGAATTGCATATTTATAGGGTATCCAAATGAAACAAGGGTATACTATCTATACAACCATTCATAAAAGAAAGTTACTATCATAAAATAGACCATATTTCTTGAGAGGGAGAATATCCTTAAGGAGGATAGTGGTAGAAAGATTAAATTTGATGAAGTTGATTCTTGAGATACACACGAGTTGGTATAAGAATCGATTTCACAAGTCCCCATGGAAAATGATATTCCTAAAACACAAGTGATGCATAAGAGTGCTAGAGAGGTAAGAGAACCAGGGAAATATGGTTTTTTAATCATTGATTATGGTGACTCATTATTGGATAAAAATGACAATACTCTATCCTATAAGGAGGTATTATATATCTTAGAATATGAAAAATAAGAATCCATGAATTCTAAGATAGATTCAATGTATCAAAATAAATTTTGGGTTTTGATTGATCTTTCGGTTGATGTAAAACCTATTGGGTGTAAATGGATATTCAAGAGAAAGCTTCACATGGAAGATAAAGTGAATACCTATAAAGAATAGATAGTGGATAAAGGGTTTAGACAAAGTCAAGGAATTAAATATGATGAAACATTTTCCTCAGTTTCCATGTTTAAATACATCATAATTTTGTTTTCTATAAATCTTTCCATGTCTATGATGTTTGGAAAATGGATGTGAAAACAACATTCCATAATAGAAACTTTTAATAGGATGTGTATATGACACAATATAAAGGGTTTTTGACTCCAAAAAATTCCTAAAAGGTATGAAATTTATAGATATACATCTATAGATCAAAGCAATCATCCAGGTCACAAAACATTTTATTCAATAAATCCATAAATGAATTTGGTTTCATTAAGAAAAATGTGATACATGTGTTTAAAAATGGTTTAGTGGGATTGATATATTTTTCATAGTAGTATATGTTGATAAAATATTACTAATTTTAAATGATATCCCAACCTTATAAGAGGTTAAAGAATAGTTAAACAAGTGCTTCTCTATGAAGGTGAAAGGTGAACTAGCCTATATTCCAGGGATCAAGATCATGCATGATAGATCCAAGAGGTTTATTGGACTAAGTCAGAGTGCATACATTAACCTGATACTGAAGATATTCAATATGGATCAATCCAATAGGAGATTGGTTCTAGTGTCACATGGTATACATATTTATAAGAAAATGTTTCCTCAGACACAAGAGGAAATCAATAGAATGAGTAAGATCCTAGAAACTTTAGTGATAGGATCTATCATGTATTCCATGTTATATATGAGGCTTTATGTTGCCTATGCTTTGAGAATGGTAGGAACATATCAAACAGATCCTGGTGAACATCATCATACTATTATCAAGACTATCCTTAAGTATCTGAGGTGAAATAAGGATATGTTCATGGTGTATGGAGGAGATGAAGAGATAGTCATTAGGATTTATAAAAATTCTATATTTCAAATAGATCATAATGATATGAATTCATAGTTTGGATATATATTTTATCTTAAAAGAGGTGATGTGAGCTCTAAGGGTTCAAAACAACTAGTTGTTACTGATTCTATAATGTATTTTGAGTATATCATGGATTCTGATATATCCAAGGAAGTAGTATGAATTCAAAAATTTGTCCAAGATCTTGATGTGGTACCTAGAAATGAATACCCTATCACATTTTACTATGATAACAATATAGTGGTGTATCACTCTAAGGATCCAATGTCATACAAAAGGAAAAAAAACATACTTCAAAAGTTTTATCTCTTGAGGTTTTTTTATCAATGAGGCAAAGTTACAGTGAGCAGAGTTTACATAGAGGAAAACATGGAAGATCCCTTGGACAAAAATTTATCTTATCAGTGGCATGAGTATCATGTGTGATCTAATGGACTGAAAGATGTTGTCAGTTAGATATAGTGAAAATGGGAGTATGTTGGAGTTGGTTCCCTAGAACCAACTTGTTTATTACTTGATTACATGTTTTTAATGAAATTTTCTTTTAAAACTATTACTTTTTATCTACATTATATTTGTATGTGATAATTTCATAAGAATATATATCACACTGAAAGGTTATAGAATTTAACTTCTATAATGAGAGCCTAGAGGTGCCATGACATTATTCTTGAATCTTATTTTACTGCTAGATGATATTTTATAAAGTTACATAATTGTACATGCTATTAGGGGTAGGAGGATCATAATGAATTTAGACACCTTATCATGGTATTATCCCTTGGTAATCTCCAAGACAAAAGGTTATTATAATTGAATCTTCAAATTGGAAATTAATATTTTTATGTGTTATTGGATATTCCTATATACAGACATATGTAATGATCCTTATTAATAATGGATATCATGAATCACAAACTTTGATTAATTGATGAAAACCACAAAGACATATGTTCGTGGTTAGGAAGGGTATGTTGGGTGGGTCACGAGTGATATTCTATTAATAGATAATTCAAGAAAGGATTTATCCATTACTTCATATAATGGAAGTTTATATCTTAGTACCTTTGATGGAATATAACTTCTTTCATAAATCCATTTCTATGGTTTTCGATGGGTGAGTTCATTTTCATAAAGTCAAAGAAAGAGAAATCAAGTATATAGGTTGATGGCACCAACATGAAACTTGTTTGATTAGAGATATCATGATAAAGGGATTATATTTCAAGGTAAGTGTTCATATGAGGCTGGATATCATTGTGACATTAACTTATTTATCTATGGGTTCCTTGTAATGTTTCTATACACTAACCTTGGACTTTAACTAGTTATGCCTAATACCACTCAGAAAGAGGCTTAGAGGATTAGTCACACACTAAGTGTATCCAAAATCTCAATTAAATTCAAGTAATGAATTTAATAAGTTA
Organism: Viscum album; assembly: GCA_963277665.1. NCBI lineage: Eukaryota > Viridiplantae > Streptophyta > Magnoliopsida > Santalales > Viscaceae > Viscum > Viscum album. The sequence continues at coordinate 695,080,855 of OY728145.1, forward strand.
GAATAAATAATATTTATTCTGGTTTAGATGATCACCATAATTTAATCACAAGTTATTTTAAAGAATAAAGTGAGTTAAATAATAAATAATAAATATTAGTTTTCAAATTTGTAAAATATAATATTTATTATATTTATCATATAAACAATTTAGTGACATTTATTTAATTAAATAGTAATTATTTGAGGATTGATAAATGTTAATGAGGGAAAGTGGATGGCGTTTAATGGTCCAATTAGAAATGTTTTATATTTATTTATATTCTTAATGTGTTACACATGTTAAGTGATTAATAATAATAATATTATTATTATTAATTTACATGGGGTCAATTAAGAATATTAGAAATGGTTAAGGTATTGTGTGAAATTTTCCAACCCTAAACCCGCCATAATAAATATATAATTGTATCTAAATATATCACTTTTCCCAAAGTGAATTTTTGAGAGTGTACAATGGAGAAGAGATATATCTAGAGAGAGATATCTAGAAATATATCTAGAGATATATCTTGATAGATATATCTAGAGTGATATATCTAGAGAGATGTATATAAAGACATATCTAGATAGATATATCTATAGAGATATATAGAGTTCTACAAATAGATCTCTCTTCCTCCTCTCTTAGGTATTTTAGAGAGCACTGAGAGTTCTCTCTCTTCAAGAAGAAAATTGCTGCGGCTAATGATGAACAACACAAGTGATTAGGATCGGTCATGATAGCTCCCAATGATTTGACGATGTTGATCATAGATTGTGGTGAATGTGTGGATCAAAGATAGAGGGATTCCACACTTGAATCCTATAGTGAAACGATGGGGTAAGGAAATATATTCCATTATATCATCAATAAAAGCAGAATTAAAAGTTGAGATAATTATTTATCTAACTATTAATTAATCATAAATTACATGTGAAGATCCTCTCCCTCTTGTTCCAATGTATTAATGTAGTATATTGATCTATTGTTTTCATTGTACATGATCTCATGATCGTGTAAAGAAACTATTACACATGATTTAATATTAAAATATGATTTGGTTATTCTTTCAAAGGAAGCTTCCACATCCCTCTAAATCTATAGGTTTATAATCATAGAAGGATCATGATCATACACATGGAAGGTTCATATAGGTTTCTCATAAAATACCAATGCTCATAATGCACTCAGATGAAGTCATGATACACAAAAGGCATGCAATTTGTTCATGTAGAAGCTTCATGTCACAAATTATTCTTTCACATAACCTAAAAAGTCATCACATGGTTGATTAATTTGTTTTCTTCTTGTGGTGAGGCCACATTTCTTCATGCGGTTAGTCCACATTATTCCATGCGATCAATTTCTCATAGTGGCTTTACCTACCATGTGAAGCACATGGTAATTCATTACCTTCATGTGGTTGGTACATCAATCATGAATTAACACATCATGCAGTCGGTATTGGTTCTTTATGTGTTCAGTACATCAACCATGACTTCACACTTCATGAATTTTCTCCAGCATTACTCTCAGAATCTCATTGTATGGAATCTCACTTCATGGATTCTCATTCCAAGAAATCTAAATTTATAGAAGCTTATCCCATAAAAAACTAAAAAAATATTCCAAAACAACTCCAATCATATAGATTATAGTGATACAATATCCACCAAAACTTTTCATACTTACCTTGAAGAATAATACATTATTCCTTAGAAATTAGAACTCTTCTTGCCATTACTTACTGATTTATATACTGATAATAAAAGGAAAAACCACAAATAATCCTATATCCCATTCACTATCTTCTTCACCAATTAAATAAAAACTCAAAACCTATTAGTCATAACACACCTTATACCTTATCCATTATTGTCCACTTTAGATATACTTTCCTTGAAAATGGAATTCTTTTCTCATTAAGGAATGAATATTTAAAAAAATGACACTCCTTCTCACTTATAAAAGGACCCCTCCACTAACCCTTAAAACCCACACCAAAAATTATAATTACTATATATAATTCACTAAATTTCATTCACCATTAATGTAACACCCCTAGATTTTGTGAATTATTATTTTTAGAATTAATTTAATCTTTTTGATGTTTTTAATTTCACGCAACATTGAAAATAGATTATTTTATAGAACTATGTCTGGATTGAATTATACACAACAACAAGTTAATAATGCACTAAAAGAAACATAAATTTTATCTTTATATATAGGTAACACCAAGGTTATCTTATGATACATGAAAGACTAACTTTTCTTGATGTCTTGCGTAACACGCAAGATCGAGTGTTACCAGACAATAATTCATTATTAAAATATTATTATTTAATAAGATATAACATGGGCATTAAATTTAATATTATATTATTAACTAAATTATTATAATATATAGTTTAATTAATTAGTTACCTAATAATTATAAAATAATATAAAAACCAAATGAATATAATGGGACTGATTTTATAAGTCTATTTTTATGTGAAAAAAATGATTTATATTAATAAGATAAATTAATTACTAACAGTGAATGATATTAATTAAATTTATATATATTATATATTAAAAAAATATTTTTGATAATCATCCAATATATTTAATAGATATAAGATAAGAACAAACCTAATTTTATGCTTAACAACCTATATTTTTATAAAAGCAGTTTTACGGCCTTTTAATGGAGAAGCCATTTTAAATACAATTTTTGGAACTTTTATTGATTTAATATGAAAAAATAAACTTAATATTTGAAATAAAAACATAAAATTATGTTAGGATAATTTTTTTGGTATTTTTTTTAATGTTTCATTTTTTAATGAATATTTAAAAATACTGAATTTTAATTCAAAACTGTTTTTTTATCTATTTAATTTATAAGGTTAAATTATATTTTAAATTATTTTTAAAGTTTAATTAGATAATAATTTTATAAATTAATCCAATGTAGGTCATTGGAATCAATTTCACTTTGAAATTGGGTATAAAAACTTAACAATTTTTTTGGATGTTTTTACTTTAAAAACCCACAGTGTCATCCCATCAACATGAGTATTTTTGAAATTAATTTATGTCACTTATGTAATTAGAATTTGAAAAAATGGATTCCATATTAGGAATAAGAATAATTTCTAATTTCTAATAAGGTTAACTTTTCTTTTTCCAAAAATATTAGTGAAAATGATTAAAATTAATTACAATGATTAAGAGAAAAATTAGGTAACAAAGTACTAAACCTTAAATTTAAGACCCAACACGACTTAGAAATTTTATACAAAACCCAGTTTATGGACATTATTCGTCCATGAACCTTTAATTATTGAGTTTTTTTGTTTTTTATGACTTTTTAGGTAAAAATGTGGGTACATATAACTTATTTTTGAAAATTCCAACCATGTCCTTTCCCTTCCTTATAAAAGGTCATCACCTCTCCCTCTTATTCACACCTCTCAAACCACTTAGGTTTGGACAAGATCTAACAAACACACCTCCCAAAATCCATCCCTTCCTCATAGAAGCATACCCTTGGCCAGAAGGAAATCCAAAGAAGCCTTTTAGAACAAACAAAATGGAGTTACTCGATTAAGAGGCAACATCTTCTCTCAAGCTCCTTTATTTTATTTTATTTATCCACCCATACACTCTCTTTATTCCATTATTTTATAAAAAAACCATTATATTCAATATGCTAGTATTTTTTATGCTAATTTTTCAACCTACACTATAACATCCCGGTTCCAGGTGCCGCCCAAAGGTGCCCCGTACCCTATTGGTCACATGGCCTCAAGCGCATTTCCCTAAATGCAAGAGGCTACTGACTAGCATCTAAGGACTTGGGTGTGATAGTGGGGAAACTATGAACTCATTAGAAGAGTAATGCAGTAGAAATAAATAAATAATAATAACAGAAGTAGTAATAACATGCAATAAGTAAATAGTGGAAGACTGAAAGTATTAAACAACCGGAGCACATATATAAATGACGCATGATATATGTGTCTAGGAAAGCATCCAAACAAGTCACAATGCTGGAATACAGTAATAAACCAAAGTAAAAAAGAAAAAAAATAAACTCTAGTAGCATTGAAAGCCTCAGCTTGGTCCCATACTCTCCAGCTCCACATCAGTCAAGTACCTGACATAAAAGGGCTGAGAAGAAGGGTTTTCTATGAAGGAGATGCGACCCTGGTCCAATAAAACAATTAAAAAGAAAATTACACGATGTGTATTTTAAAAGTACATGGCATGCCTTTTTCGAGCCCTGATTTAGGCAGTCTCCAGGTCACCCCACATGGCCATGTACTCGGCCGTTACATGGCCAGTACATAGTCACTCGCAGAAACCGGGTATACAGTGTGTACTCCAAAGCACATGGTGTGTACTCCTTAAATTTATAGATTCTCCTATTTTTCTCAAAACACCAAAAAATAGAAACACATACATGAAAATAAGGTCCGAGTTCTTACAAACTTCCCCCATTAAAGAAATTCATCCCCGAATTTCCCTAGTAAGGCAGCGTAGAAGAAGAACCCTCAAACATCTCTGGACACTATGATCATACATCAGCCTCCCTCTCCCAAGTCTCATCCTGTACTCACCCATGTTGACATAGAACCCATACCAGAGGAAAAGACTGGCCACATAGAACCTTTTCACTGTGATCAACAATTTGGATAGGATGCTCCTTGAACGATGCATCCACCTCTAGCTCAACCCCCTCGGGTTGAAAAACATGAGACGAGTCTGAGAAGTAACACCATAGTTGAGAAACATGGAAGACATCGTGCATATTCTGATACACATGAGATAACTGTAGCCGATAGGCAACCGACCCGACTCTCTCCAAATCCTTAAACGGTCCAACATATCTTGGAGAAAGCTTACCCTGTTTCATAATCCTCCTGTGTCCCAACCTTGGTGTGACACGTATAAAAACTTGATCTCCAACCTTGAATTCTAAAGGTCATCTCTATCGATCAGTATAATAATTATTTCATGACTATGCAGTAGCCATCCTCTTCTAAATCAACTCCACCTGCTCTGTGGTCACCTGGACAAGAAGAGGTCCCAACATAACTGCCTTTCCTGCCTCCAGCCAACATAAGGGTTGTAACACCCGAGACTTTTACGTTATATAAATCATCAAAGGAATCTTTTTCTACACAACACTTGCTTGGCTTGCTTTACACACAATCGCGACCTTCCTCGATAGCTTGCGTCGTACGCAATACCGAGTTTCACTAATCAACAATATGCTATTAAAACTAGCCGTTATGAATAGTAATAACCACTTTTTAAAATTTTATAAATTTTATTTTTCAAAATGGACTTCATTTTTGGACTCAGAATATCGAAATTAGCCTAAGGTGAAATTTTGGTATTTTTCTAAAAACTTTCAATTTTTGATGAATAGTGAAACCACTAAGTGGTAGGTTAAAAACTGAATTTTGCATAAAACTTAATTTTACCGCTTCTGTGAATGGAATTTCGAAAATCCGACAGACACGGTTGATATCAGTAAGTAAAATGTGGTTCAATGAGATAAAAATAATTTTTGGTGAATAGTAACTTTTTACTTTTTTTTACCGCGGTTAATAGTAAATTGGGTAACTAAGGGTAAATATGATATTAATATTACCCTAACACATGTCCTAATTCTATTGGACAAGTGTAATTCGACCAAAAACAAACTTAGGAATAAAATATGACCATTTAGGCCCACTTGGATTAGATTAGGACATTTATTATTAATTTATTTAAAGAAGGGTTAAAATGGTTAAAAATCAAAGTTTAATAAGTAAATTATTTTTAATATGGGGTTATACATAAGATAAATTCGACTATAAATATTCATTAGAAAGCTAAAATGATTTCCTACATAATGGTATTTTATTTGTAATTTTTAGACATCAAATAATTTAATTTATTTATGACACAAAGATGGTGCAGTAATTATCTTATTAATGAAATATTGACATAATTGATAATATAAATACCAAAATAAATGTAATTTAAGACTTTTTATGAATTCCACTAATTTTCTAGGTTACTATGATATATTATTGTTGATTTAATAAACTTGGTTCGAACATATAATTCTGTTATGACTTTCACAAAAAATCATATATCAAATAGTGTCAAAATTGACACAAAGTAGTTTTTAAATCAAATATTATATTATTAATTGTTATTTTATTCCTAAAAATCTAAGGTTCGGCCAAATGACTTAGATAAGGATATATATATTAATAATAAACAATTTAGGGTTCTTTTGGCATTAACCATATAGTGAAAGAAAACAAAAAGACACGGTAAAAGTTAAATTAATTAACTTAGAGTTAAATCTAATTGATAAGGTTAAAATAATACCCTAAACTTGTTTAAATCCTATTGGTAGATAGGATTTCGACCCATCCCCACTTTATCTTCGAAATAAGACCCTTTGGAACCATTATAAACCGATTTTGACTTTAATATAAAATAATATTTTGAGATATTCCTAAGGTGCCCCTCTCCTCCCTTATAAAAGGGCACCTCCTCCCCCTCCTCCTCACACCAATTTGAGCACTCAAGCTCGGCCAACCCCTGACATTTTCTCCTCTCCACTTCCATAGAATAATCCTAGAGGTCCTGGTCTTCTCCAAAGAAGAATCTTAGTTCCTTAAGTGGAGGATTCAAAGAGGCGTTCCAAAGAAGAGGTAATATCCATTACCGATCTTTTCAATTTCTTTCTTCTTCAACTTCTTCTTCTTTAGTTGTTTCATGATAAAGTAATAACATCAGTATTACTTACATACTGATATGTTATTATAAATATGAAACAACCCTAATTTACCTTCTATCCATCCTACGGAAAAATGAAATCACCGCGCGTGCGTACGTACGGAATACCGTCTCCACGCCGTGGTGTAATCTATTTTCCACCATCACCTTACAAGGATGGGTATAATGGTGTAATGAGTAACTATATATGATTATTATGAAGTAATATTGATACTGAAATAATATATATATACTCCAATACAATTCCACGATCATAGGAACGATATCATCACTCGTGCGTACGTACGGAATACCGTCTCCACGATGTGATGCGACTCGTTCTACATGATCTTCATTTCATAATGATTATATAAATGAATTGAATGAATTAATATGGTATATAATACACTAATACCATTCTGGAAATGAATTATCTATAACCTAAAGATAAGAATAAGAATTTATTCAACAAAACACGCATAAGAACAAAAAGTTATAAAGACCCGAGTAACAAGTAACAATGAAATATTACTAACAAGAAGCTAATAATATGACCATATATGATATCATATCAATATGTATGATTCTGGAATAAGTCAATAACATTATTTAAACCATTATACAGGAGCTTCGGACACGAACAAAGCAAATCAGACCTAAGGTAAGGGAAATATCACAATCTCATTTTTATCTGAGATTGTTTATTCGTAAGTATTTACTGGGGTGTATTTTATCATGCACATCCATGTTTACTCAATATGTAATATTATTTCCATCCACCTAAAATTGTTTAAATCCATTTTTACCCTTCGGTGAGTTTTTAGTAATACGTATGAAAGGAATCTTTTGTCGTTTTTCGTACGAGGTACTTTTTGACTTTTCCGAAAAAAGTACGAAGAATGTTTTTTTTAAATTATACGGCACAAACGGATTTCTAATGTTTTATAAAGCCTTATTTTCATGAAGCTTCCTCTAAAAGATTTCATGACTATTTTCAATAAAATCTCTTTCTTTTAAAATTGCATGATGTTTTGTGAAAAGAAATTGATTTTGAAGAAGAAAGGATATTTTCCTCAAGAATTCAATTCTAGTGTTTTATCAAAATTATTTTCCATCTAAGATAATAAAGGGTTCTGTTTCTATCCATATTTTTACATTGATTTGACTATGTTGTGATGGAATTATGTTTATGAATTCCTTTATTTTATATGAATTGATTTATGATGTCATGATGTTTCAAGAATCCCATTTTTGTTACATGTGTTATGCGATGATGTATGTTTTATGATTATGTGGCACACATAAGAAAGGATTCATTATAAGATGGGTGGGACCTATATCTCCCTCCAATGCATTGGGTAATGATTTTATATCTCATGAGATAGACATGGCTGGAACGGAAGGTTATTTCGGTTCAGTGATACAGGACTGAAACGAGGAGTGAACTCGGTTCAGAAAGGGACTTTGTCCACTAAGATATCCTTGGCAATGAGTCATGACTAACAAGAAATGATTTTCCATGATTATGTGTGCATGCCACAAAGTTTCAAGTTTTATGTTATGATTATGGGGATCTCATTTTCACTTCTATGATTTATTCCATGTTAAGATATTATGATCTCTTTTGCAGGTTTTGATTTTCATAAAGATATGATATGATTTTTATTTCCTTTATTTGCCCTTGCTGAGCATTTGAGATCACCCTTTTATGTTTTCTTTTCCCCAGGTCAGGAAGATGGATATTAAGTAGAATATGCTAAAAGGGACCCTAGATATGATGAAATAAATGGGAGACACTGTAGAAGATTTATGAACCAGTTGTTTATGTTTCCCAGTTTCTAAAGACACTATACCTATACGGTCCTTTGTGGTTTTGTCATATATTGTAATAAGTGTTCTTCAATTTTGAAGTAGTAACAATGTATGTAAAGTATGGGTCGTTATAGTTGGTATCAGAGGAAAGGTATAGTCAACCTTTGGAAACTAGGATGTGAAAGCCTTAGTAAGAACCCTAAGGATAAGTCTAAGCATAGAACACAATCTTAGAAATGGCCATGAATAACCTAGTATAAGACCATAAGCATGAAAATTTTATTCTTGAATTATGTGGTTTCCTATTATAATTAGTGTTGCTCACACTATTCTTCTTGGTTTTAGTCAATGGCTGGAACCCGAAGGAACCGTGTTAATGCGGAATGCGATGGGCAATGCAATGATTGTCCCCCTGAGAAACCAAACGATATGGGAGCTGGAATGCAAAATCTTGTAGCCATGCTCACACAACTTTCTCAAGCTATGAATCATGCAGGATTTCCAAACGAACAAAGGAGGGAGCAACATTCTGTTGAATCCTTCATGAGGCAGCGTCCACCTTCTTTCAGCGGGTCTACTGATCCATTAGTTGCTGAACAATGGATTAGTACTACTGAAAAGATATTTTCAGTTCTTCAATGTTCTGAGCATGATAAAGTCATCCTAGCAGTGTATCGTTTGGAAGGAGATGCGGATCAATGGTGGAATCTTGTTAAGAATACGAGGCAAAGGGATGAAATTGAGTCTATGGAATGGGACGAGTTCAAGAACTTATTTTTCAATAAGTACTTCCCTCGTATTCTCCGAACAAAGATGGAGAAAGAGTTCCTTGAACTGAAGCAAAGGGATGATGAATCTGTTAGTACCTATGAAGCAAATTTTACAAGACTTTCAAGGTACGCTTCTGGTATTATTATCCAACCTAAGAGTAAGATCGATCGATTCTTTAGTGGCTTAAAACCAAGTCTTCGAAGGGCGTTAGCCATAAGGGACTTCAATAGCTACGAGGAAATCGTTCGATGTACTCTCAAAGTCGAGATGGAGATTGGAGTAACCCATCAGTCACATGGGTTTGATAAGAAGAGGAAGATGGAATTCAAAGAAAAATCTAAAGAGCACACGGAAAAGAAGATGAACTTTCCCTTATGATCAAAGTGTGGAAAGAAACATGGAGGGAGTTGTCTTAAAGGGACAAGTAAATGTTTTAAATGTGGAAAGGAAGGTCATCGGGCATTTGAATGCCGTGATAATGGGAAGAAGATGTCTAATGATGCAAACAAAGGAATGGATACACAGAATGAACCTACTATACTTCAATGTTTCAAGTGCAAGGAGATGGGGCATTATGCCAATCAATGCCCAAATCCAAGGGTTGATGATGATGGTCGACGTCAACAAAATCTTAAGGCTAAAGACAAAGGAAAGTCACATGCAATTTCTATCAGCGATGTGGAGTACGATAACGAAGTGGTGAAAGGTACACTTACCATCCACTCTAAAGTAGCAAATGTTTTATTTGATTCTGGATCCACCCACTCTTTTATTTCTGAAAAATTTTCTAAGGGTATCACCGTATTACCTCAACAATTAGATGTTGAGTTAGCTGTGACAACACCTAATGGCACATCAATCGCATCAAAAGTTTATAATTCTTCTCCGATCGAAGTTTGTGGGAAAGTGCTTCCTGCAAATCTTGTGATCCTTCCTTTAGTGGAATTTGATGTGATTCTTGGCATGGATTGGCTTTCTCTACATGGAGCTCATATCGATTGCCAAAGAAGGGAAGTCACATTTCATATTCCAGATCAATCTACGATCGTCTATCAATGCAAGGATGAACATAACCTTCCAGTGGAAATTTCTTCCATCTTATGGGTATTGATTCCACTAAATGAAGGTTATTTATCTCAAATGGTTGGCGAGAAACTCACGATTAAGAATATGCCCATTGTACGGGAGTTTGATGATGTCTTTCCGGAGGAATTGCCGGGTCTTCCACCAAATCGTGAAGTTGAGTTTTCAATAGAACTCGTACCAGGTGCTTTGCCTATTTCAAAGACACCTTATAGAATGGCCCCAATTGAGTTGCAGGAATTGAAGAAGCAACTCCAAGAGAATCTTGATTAGGGATTCATACGCCCTAGTGCGTCACCTTGGGGAGCACCTGTTCTCTTTGTTAAGAAGAAAGATGGATCAATGAGACTCTGCATTGATTATCGAGAACTTAACAAGATCACTATCAAGAACAAATATCCTCTCCCACGCATTGATGACTTATTTGACCAACTACGTGGAGCTCAATACTTTTCCAAGATTGATCTTCGTTCAGGGTATCATCAATTAAGGGTCAAAAGGGAGGATATACCAAAGACGGCTTTCCGTACAAGGTATGGACACTATGAATTTATAGTGATTCCATTTGGTCTTACTAATGCCCCTGCTATCTTCATGGATCTAATGAATAGAGTCTTTAGAGACTATCTTGATAAATTTGTGGTAGTCTTTATAGACGATATTCTTGTCTATTCAAAGAGCAAGGAAGAGCATGAAGATCACTTGAGAATTATATTGAAGACCCTGAGAAAGGAGAAGCTTTATTCCAAATTTACCAAGTGTGAATTTTGGCTTCAAAAAGTTGCATTTTTGGGTCATATAATCTCAAAAGAGGGGATATCTATGGATCCAGCAAAAACAGAGGTTATCGAAAGATGGTCGAGACCAACAACAGTAACTGAGATCCGAAGTTTTCTTGGTTTGGCTGGATATTATCGACGTTTTGTAAAAGATTTTTCACGATTATCTAATCCAATCACCAAGTTGACTCGGAAGGGAGTTAAGTTTGTCTGGACAGAGGAATGTGAAGAGAATTTCAAGGAGTTGAAAAGAAGGTTATCCAGTGCACCTGTGCTCACACTGCCTTGTAGTGGAGAAAGGTTTGTGATCTACAGTGATGCATCCAAGAAGGGATTGAGGTGTGTTCTTATGCAAAATGATATGGTGATAGCTTATGCCTCACGACAGTTGAAAATCCATGAGCAAAATTACCCAACACATGATTTGGAGTTGGCTGCGGTAATCTTTGCATTAAAGATTTGGAGGCATTACCTTTATGGTGAAAGGTGTGATATTTATACTGATCATAAAAGTTTAAAGTATATTTTCACACAAAAGGAGTTGAATATGCGTCAAAGAAGATGGTTGGAGCTGATTAAGGATTATGACTGCTCAATCCATTACCACCCTGGGAAAGCAAACAAGGTGGCAGATGCATTAAGTCGACAAGACCATGCGAGTTTATCCATGATGAGGATCACAAAAGATCCAATATTTATGGATTTACAAAGGATGGATCTTGGAATTATAATGGAAGGGGAAAAATCTTATCTTTCTCAAATGAATGTTCAACCATCTATACATGTGAAGATTAAAGAGGCACAGAAAGAAGATGTCGAGTTACAAAAGAAGGTGAGAAATGTTCCTAAATTCAACCTTGATTGTGATGGGATAATAAAGTTCAGGAATCGGGTTTGTGTTCCTCCCATCCCCGAATTAAAGAAGGAGCTGCTGGATGAGGCTCATAGTTCTTCATTCTCTATTCATCCTGGAAGCACGAAGATGTATAGGGACCTGAAAGAGTACTTCTGGTGGGATGGCATGAAAAGAGATGTTGCTGAATATGTCTCTTGATGCTTGGTTTGTCAACAAGTTAAAGCTGAGAGACAGAAGTCTAAGGGGATGTTACAACCATTACCCATACCCGAATGGAAATGGGAAAACATCACTATGGACTTTGTCACAGGACTTCCTAAAACATACAAAGGCAATAATGCTATCTGGGTCATAGTTGATCGTCTTACAAAGTCTGCACACTTCATTCCTATTAGAGAGGATTTCTCTCTAGATCAGCTTTCCAAGATATATGTAAAGGAAGTGGTAAGATTGCATGGAGTACCACTTTCTATTATATCTGATCGAGATCCGAGATTTACCTCGAAGTTCTGGCGAAGTCTTCAGCATACTCTGGATACAGAGTTGAGTTTCAGCACTGCTTATCATCCCCAGACAGACGGTCAGTCTGAGAGAACAATTCAAACCCTAGAAGATATGTTGAGAGCTTGCTCTATGGATTTCAAAGGAGGTTGGGATCAACACCTACCTTTGGTGGAATTTTCTTATAACAATAGCTTTCACTCCAGTATTCAGATGGCTCCATATGAAGCTCTCTATGGAAAGAAATGCAGGACTCCAACTTGCTGGGATGAAGTTGGGGAAAGAAAGCTATTAGGACCTGATCTCATGGATGAAATGGCAGAAAAGGTCAGATCTATTCAACAACACATAAGAGCAGCTCAGAGTCGACAGAAAAGTTATGCCGACAACCGAAGAAAAGACCTAGAGTTTGAAGTGGGTGATAAAGTGTTCTTACGAATATCTCCCTGGAAGAGGGTTATGAGATTTGGAAAGAAGGGGAAGTTGAGCCCTAGATATATCGGTCCTTTTGAAATACTGGATCGTGTTGGGAAGGTAGCTTACCGATTGGCGCTTCCACCGAATCTCTCTCAAGTTCACGATGTGTTCCATGTATCTCTCCTGAGAAAGTACATACCAGATCCTTCACATGTACTCAGCTCAGAAGTTGTACCACTGGAGCAAGATCTTTCTTATGAAGAACAGCCGATAGAGATTCTGGATCGTAGCGAAAAAGTCCTACGAAACAAGACCACTCGATTGGTAAAAGTTTTATGGAGAAACCACCAATTTGAAGAAGCTACATGGGAGCTTGAGGATATGATGAGGGAGAAGTATCCTCATTTGTTTGTTGCAAAGTGACGAATTTCGAGGGCGAAATTCTTTTTAAGGGGGGTAGAATGTAACACCCGAGACTTTTACGTTATATAAATCATTAAAGGAATATTTTTCTACACAACACTTGCTTGGCTTGCTTTACACGCAATCGCGACCTTCCTCGATAGCTTGCGTCGTACGCAATACCGAGTTTCACTAATCAACAATATGCTATTAAAACTAGCCGTTATGAATAGTAATAACCACTTTTTAAAATTTTATAAATTTTATTTTTCAAAATGGACTTCATTTTTGGACTCAGAATATCGAAATTAGCCTAAGGTGAAATTTTGGTATTTTTCTGAAAACTTTCAATTTTTGATGAATAGTGAAACCACTAAGTGGTAGGTTAAAAACTGAATTTTGCATAAAACTTAATTTTACCGCTTCTGTGAATGGAATTTCGAAAATCCGACAGACATGGTTGATATCAGTAAGTAAAATGTGGTTCAATGAGATAAAAATAATTTTTGGTGAATAGTAACTTTTTACTTTTTTTTACCGCGGTTAATAGTAAATAGGGCAACTAAGGGTAAATATGATATTAATATTACCCTAACACATGTCCTAATTCTATTGGACAAGTGTAATTAGACCAAAAACAAACTTAGGAATAAAATATGACCATTTAGGCCCACTTGGATTAGATTAGGACATTTATTATTAATTTATTTAAAGAAGGGTTAAAATGGTTAAAAATCAAAGTTTAATAAGTAAATTATTTTTAATATGGGGTTATACATAAGATAAATTCGACTATAAATATTCATTAGAAAGCTAAAAAGATTTCCTACATAATGGTATTTTATTTGTAATTTTTAGACATCAAATAATTTAATTTATTTATGACACAAAGATGGTGCAGTAATTATCTTATTAATGAAATATTGACATAATTGATAATATAAATACCAAAATAAATGTAATTTAAGACTTTTTATGAATTCCACTAATTTTCTAGGTTACTATGATATATTATTGTTGATTTAATAAACTTGGTTTGAACATATAATTCTGTTATGACTTTCACAAAAAATCATATATCAAATAGTGTCAAAATTGACACAAAGTAGTTTTTAAATCAAATATTATATTATTAATTGTTATTTTATTCCTAAAAATCTAAGGTTCGGCCAAATGACTTAGATAAGGATATATATATTAATAATAAACAATTTAGGGTTCTTTTGGCATTAACCATATAGTGAAAGAAAACAAAAAGACACGGTAAAAGTTAAATTAATTAACTTAGAGTTAAATCTAATTGATAAGGTTAAAATAATACCCTAAACTTGTTTAAATCCTATTGGTTGATAGGATTTCGACCCATCCCCACTTTATCTTCGAAATAAGACCCTTTGGAACCATTATAAACCGATTTTGACTTTAATATAAAATAATATTTTGAGATATTCCTAAGGTGCCCCTCTCCTCCCTTATAAAAGGGCACCTCCTCCCCCTCCTCCTCACACCAATTTGAGCACTCAAGCTCGGCCAACCCCTGCCATTTTCTCCTCTCCACTTACCTAGAATAATCCTAGAGGTCCTGGTCTTCTCCAAAGAACAATCTTAGTTCCTTAAGTGGAGGATTCAAAGAGGCGTTCCAAAGAAGAGGTAATATCCATTACCGATCTTTTCAATTTCTTTCTTCTTCAACTTCTTCTTCTTTAGTTGTTTCATGATAAAGTAATAACATCAGTATTACTTACATACTGATATGTTATTATAAATATGAAACAACCCTAATTCACCTTCTATCCATCCTACGGAAAAATGAAATCACCGCGCGTGCGTACGTACGGAATACCGTCTCCACGCCGTGGTGTAATCTATTTTCCACCATCACCTTACAAGGATGGGTATAATGGTGTAATGAGTAACTATATATGATTATTATGAAGTAATATTGATACTGAAATAATATATATATACTCCAATACAATTCCACGATCATAGGAACGATATCATCACTCGTGCGTACGTACGGAATACCGTCTCCACGATGTGATGCGACTCGTTCTACATGATCTTCATTTCATAATGATTATATAAATGAATTGAATGAATTAATATGGTATATACTACACTAATACCATTCTGGAAATGAATTATCTATAACCTAAAGATAAGAATAAGAATTTATTCAACAAAACACGCATAAGAACAAAAAGTTATAAAGACCCGAGTAACAAGTAACAATGAAATATTACTAACAAGAAGCTAATAATATGACCATATATGATATCATATCAATATGTATGATTCTGGAATAAGTCAATAACATTATTTAAACCATTATACAGGAGCTTCGGACACGAACAAAGCAAATCGGACCTAAGGTAAGGGAAATATCACAATCTCATTTTTATCTGAGATTGTTTATTCGTAAGTATTTACTGGGGTGTATTTTATCATCCACATCCATGTTTACTCAATATGTAATATTATTTCCATCCACCTAAAATTGTTTAAATCCATTTTACCCTTCGGTGAGTTTTTAGTAATACGTATGAAAGGAATCTTTTGTCATTTTTCGTACGAGGTACTTTTTGACTTTTCCGACAAAAGTACGAAGAATGTTTTTTTTAAATTATACGGCACGAACGGATTTCTGATGTTTTATAAAGCCTTATTTTCATGAAGCTTCCTCTAAAAGATTTCATGACTATTTTCAATAAAATCTTTTTCTTTTAAAATTGCATGATGTTTTGTGAAAAGAAATTGATTTTGAAGAAGAAAGGATATTTTCCTCAAGAATTCAATTCAAGTGTTTTATCAAAATTATTTTCCATCTAAGATAATAAAGGGTTCTGTTTCTATCCATATTTTTACATTGATTTGACTATGTTGTGATGGAATTATGTTTATTAATTCCTTTATTTTATATGAATTGATTTATGATGTCATGATGTTTCAAGAATCCCATTTTTGTTACATGTGTTATGCGATGATGTATGTTTTATGATTATGTGGCACACATAAGAAAGGATTCATTATAAGATGGGTGAGACCTATATCTCCCTCCAATGCATTGGGTAATGATTTTATATCTCATGAGATAGACATGGCTGGAACGGAAGGTTATTTCGGTTCAGTGATACAGGACTGAAACGAGGAGTGAACTCGGTTCAGAAAGGGACTTTGTCCACTAAGATAGCCTTGGCAATGAGTCATGACTAACAAGAAATGATTTTCCATGATTATGTGTGCATGCCACAAAGTTTCAAGTTTTATGTTATGATTATGGGGATCTCATTTTCACTTCTATGATTTATTCCATGTTAAGATATTATGATCTCTTTTGCAGGTTTTGATTTTCATAAAGATATGATATGATTTTTATTTCCTTTATTTGCCCTTGCTGAGCATTTGAGCTCACCCTTTTATGTTTTCTTTTCCCCAGGTCAGGAAGATGGATATTAAGTAGAATATGCTAAAAGGGACCCTAGATATGATGAAATAAATGGGAGACACTGTAGAAGATTTATGAACCAGTTGTTTATGTTTCCCAGTTTCTAAAGACACTATACCTATACGGTCCTTTGTGGTTTTGTCATATGTTGTAATAAGTGTTCTTCAATTTTGAAGTAGTAACAATGTATGTAAAGTATGGGTCGTTATAAGGGTGATCGACATGACCTACCATACAAAGCCTCATAAGGTTCCATCTAAATAGTTTCTTGAAAACTATTATTGTAAGAAAAATCCACTATAGGTATGTGATTCTACGAAGAACCTCCAAAATCTAGGACGCATGCTCGAAGCATATCCTCCAGCACCTGAATCGTACACTCAGAAATTCCATCTATTTGGGGATGGTAAGATATACTAAAAATTACCTATGTACCGAACGCCTTTTGTAGTCCCTACTAGACCAAAGAAGTAAAACGGGAATCCTTGTCTGAAATAATAGACTGCAGAACTCCATGTAAACATACAATCTCTCTGATGTACAACCTTCCCAGATCATCCACACTGAAGGTATCCTTGATTGGAAAGAAGTGTGTAACCTTCTTGAGTCTGTCAATGACAACCCAAACTTCATCGTTCCCTCTAGGTGACCTTGGTAAGCCTATCACGAAGTCCATCGTGACATCATTCCACTTCCACTCAAGAATGGGTAACTACTACAGAAGCCCTACTGGTCACTGATTCTCCACCTTCATCTACTGATAGGTGGAACATCTCATGAAAAAATAGCAACATCTCTCTTCATACCTTGCCACCAATACTGACGGTGCAAATATCGATACATCTTGGTGACACCAAGATGAACTGCCCAAACTGAATAATGGAAGTCCTGCATCAGCTCCTCGTCTATGTTTGCTGACACCCATACGCATCCATGGAAGTGAAAGATCTCATCCTCTCCAATGGTCTATCTAGGAATAGGGTTCTCTCCTAACACACTCTCCCATAGGACTAGGCCTTCGACATTTGATAGATGCCTCATTCTCACTCGCTCAAGCAGAGTAGAGGTAACAACTACAAAAGAAAGAAATGTATGTCCCTATCTGTCATGCACCTCCAAATACATCTCAGAGAATAGAGCCATAAGCTACCACTCATTGCCGGCCTCCTGAACTGCCTATATCCGTGTCCTCCTTGTCAATACATCATCCAATGTGTTGCCTTTTCGAGGCGTGTAGGAAAGTTCAAAATCAAAGGACTAAAGGTATTAACCCACCTTCATCGTCTCAAATTTAGATCACGTTGAGTAAAGATATACTTGAGACTTTTTTGGTCAGTGAAAACCACAAAATGATCTCCCAAAATATAATGTATCCAACATCGTAAATCATGAACAACTGCTACCAAATTGAGATCGTGAGTTGGGTAATTTCTCTCATGTGGCCTCAACTGCCAAGACCTGTACACAACGAATCCTTCCCCCTGCATAAGCATTGCTCCTAGACCGATACATGATGCATCATAGTATACAATATACCTATTTCCCGGCTCTGGAAATACTAGTATTGGTGCTGAATTCAACCTCCCTTTCAGCTCCTAAAAGGCTGACTCACAAGAATCTGACCATAAGTACTTCACACCCTTCTTAGTCAGGCCCATCAGTGGCACTGTTAAGTTTGAAAAGTCCTGTATGAAACATATGTAGTATACAACCATCCCTAGAAAACTTCGCACCTCAAAGACATTCTTCGGATGCTCCTAGGAAACTTCTACTCTCACTTTCTCTGAGTCTACTGATACTCCCGTCTCTAAGATAACATGACCTAAGAAGTGAATCTGGTCCATCCAAAAGTGTAATTTTGAGAGATTATCATATAACTAGTGCTCTCTTAGTGTACTCAAAACGATCTCAAGATGGGTATAATGGTTGTGTCGAGTGTGAGAGTACACTAAGATATCGTCCACGAAGAATACCATGAAAGAATCCAATTATGGATAGAATACTTGGTTCATCAGTGCCATGAAAATTGTAGGCACGTTCGTGAGACCAAATGACATAACCACATACTCGTATAGACCATACCTACTCTAAAAGGTTTTAAAAGGTATATCTGATGATCTAACATGCAAATAATGATAATCAGATCTCAATTCAATCTTCGAAAACACCTGGTATCCTTGAAGCTAATCAAATAGATCATTAATCCTCGTCAAGGGATACCGGTTCTTGACCATCAACTGGTTCATCTTCCGATAATCCACACAAAGTTTGAGGGTACCATCCACCTTCTTTAAAAATAGGACAGGAGAACCCCAAGGAGAAGTACTGGGCTGGATGAAACCCTTAGCCTGTAACTCCTCTAACTGCTTCTTGAGCTCCTATAACTTTGGTGTATCCATCTTATAAGGAGGAATGGACACCGATGACGCTCCTAGAACAAGCTCAATAGAAAATTATACCTCTCGTTCTAGAGGCAAACATGAAAATTCCTCTGGAAAGACATCCCTGAAACAATCCACCCCTGGAGGAAAGTCAATTTTTGAGGTTCCCTAGTCACCCAGATATAGACTAGAAATATGGGTTGTAGCTCCTCCCAACCCATGATGCTCGGGTCCTGCTCTGCTCGCCTGGACATCCCATTCGCCCTTATATAGAAACAAACCACCCTCAGGTGATGTGAAACTCACCCTACGATGATAAAAATAGACAATAGCATGGAAGGGAACTAACCAGTTAATTCTGAAAATGAAATCACAACCTGACATCTTTAAGACATAAGGGTCCCATAAGAAGTGACACCCACCAACCTCTAGAGGGAACTCCTTGTACTGTTGTTCACTATCCGTTCTAGTCCCCAACAGAGTGTCCACTGTCAAGAAATCAGCAGAAGAAAAGATACAAAGCCCAAGTCTCTTCACAAGAGAAAAAGATATGAAACTACAGGAATACACTATATCAAAAAGAGTTGAAGCTAAAACTGAGTCAACTAGGATTGTACCTCTAACTGTAGATGGTCTGAGATCCTACTTCTGTTGGGTTTTCTCCACTACAAAAGTTTGACCTATACCACAACCCTATGACCCTACTTGACCACCCTGAGCTGATCCACCCTGTTGTTGCTAAAATCCTGGCGACTGGCTACCATGAACACGACCTCCAACTCGGCCTGAACAGCTGAAAAAACTCTAGTTACAAGACCGATGAGGAACTAGTGGTACTTCTCCTAAATGAGGAGTCATAGAGGAACCCATTTCACCAGCTTCCAGTGAGAAAAATTGGCAGAACCACTGAAGATGGCCCATCTTGCTGCAAGATCGGCACTCAACTGGGTCTCTCGGGTAATGTGACCTCGTATGCCCATTCTTCCCGCACTGGCAGCACACCACATGGCTACCAGAAGAAGTGTCCCACTTCCTTGGATCTCCGCACATAGACTCCCTGTGGAACTTCCTACTATCAGTCAGAGGGGTACCAAATCTGGATACCGAGCCACCCTAGCTCACAGCCCCATAATCCCTAATATTTCACTATGTGATCAATTCCTAGTTGACTATAGAGGCGATGGAAGTCAACCTGAAGATGTTCACCTTAGATCAAATGTTGTGCCTAAGACTATCCTCAAACTTCCTTTCCAGGAATAACTCATCACCTCCCTGGGATGGGTGTGAAGCGCTGCAGTTTTGTGAAGTGATAAGAATACTCCATAACTGAAAGAGTATATTTCTCCAGAATCATGAACTCTCGGGCTTGATCGGACCTCAAATTCTCTGGGTTTAAATAATCATAGAAAGTATGATAGAATTCGTCCCACCCCATAACTTGCTGGCGCCCCGCCCGTGAGATCACATCCCACCATCTCTTGGAGGAATCCCGAAGCTTATATGTAGAAAGCTTCACCCTCCTATCTGGAGGCATCTACAGATTCTCAAAGATAGATACCATGGATTCTAAACATGAATCAGTAGCCTGAGGTCCTCCATCCCCTAAGAAAATGGGAGGATGCTGCTGCTGAAAGACCTGCGT
Source organism: Viscum album (assembly GCA_963277665.1). Taxonomy (NCBI): domain Eukaryota; kingdom Viridiplantae; phylum Streptophyta; class Magnoliopsida; order Santalales; family Viscaceae; genus Viscum; species Viscum album. The sequence continues at coordinate 695,101,703 of OY728145.1, forward strand.
CAACTCTGCCATAGATGGGGTAGGATGCGGTGCTCTCTAGAAGGTCTGCATAAAACTCATAAAGCCTTCTCATAACTGTGCATCAGCACCTGTATTCGAGATAACAACTAGTTCCAAGAGAGACATGACTGGAGGATCTTCTGGTTGTCCCTAATCAGCCATGTTCAGTGTCTGGTCACTGCCCTGAATCTGGTGTACAACCAGAGGACATCGCAGTGGCATGATTCTACAAGGTCAAGAACAGACCTTAGTTCGAGATTATCAAGGACTGAAACTTAGACGTTCAATAAGGGAATAAGATAAAGAAAGCATTCAATATTTCTAAAAAGTGGATACACGATGTGTAAAACTCCTAAATGGCGTATTCCCTTAATCTTTCACATGGGCGTGCACTACTTCCAACCCTGTTCGTGTAACACCCCCTACACATGACATGTTCTCCCAAGATACGAAATGTACTTGAATCATTTTACCCTTCCTGAGTTATTTTAAATGAATAACCCACATAGTTCTCCTAGAACGAGACTACATAGCGTGTTCATTATAGACATGGCATGTACTAGAAATAACTTCACCGACCCATATTGTTAGTCACATGGCCGGTTACACAGCTGACTCTACACATTGTTTTTGTGCCAGAAATGGCGTGTACTAACTTCCCATAATCCACCCATGTCCTTAGTCACATGGACACACACATGACTCCTAAGACACGACATGCACATAGGGTAAATGGCGTGTCCCACCAAAAATTCCCCATCCCTGTGTCTCTACCCACACAACCATTGACACTGTTAGAAACTACACGACATGTACTTAATAAAAATAATTCCTTCCCTAATAGAAGGACACATAGCATGTATTCTGCAATACACACTATGTATTCTGGTTTTTTCTAGATAGTAAGCCTAAAAAACTACTCCATAAGACCATAAAACACTAAAACGAACATTAAAGTTTCCAAATTACGATCCATGAGGGCCCATACTCCCCTCGAATCAAATATTTTCATCTTATACATGTCATATATATAAGGAATAACAATTAAATGATTCACCAAATTCCAATCCATGTGGGCCCATAACACCTTAGGAACCAAAGTTTGACGTTCATTCAAATGAACTTTAAACATTAGCAATACCCTATCAAATAGTAGGTATTCTATCAAGGCATCTATCACAACAACATGCATATCTAGCACAACATATATCAAAATAACATTCTTATCTAGCACAACATCTATCACAACAACATGAAATCAGTAATGCACCCTAAATGACATGAAAAGAATGCATGAAATGTGATATCTAGAAAGTTCCTATATGATGAATGATATGGAATAACCTCATATCATAGAGATGAAACCGAAATAGAACCTCAATAATATCAACAATAACATCACAAAGCATTTGAATCACCCAACAGTGAAATTAAATCAACTGTAATAACTATAAAACCAGAAAATTGCAATAATCGAGGTAAATTAGCTTTTCCATGTACACGGGTTAGCTAATACTGAGTAAAACTTATTACCAATTACCCATTCTGTCATATCCTTGACTATAGGCTCCAAATAGTAAGTCAAGAAGAAAGAGTCCCTCTAATACCACTTTGTAACGTCTCGGTTCCGGGTGTCGCCCAAAGGTGCCCCATAACCGGTTGGTCACATGGCCTCAAGTGAATTTCCCCTAACGCCAGAGGCTTACAACTAGTAGTGATGGCCTTGGGTGTGATAGTGGATAAACTATGCCCTTATCGACAGAGAAACACAGCGGAATGGCAATCAGATAACAATAGCGGAAGCAGTAATAACATTTAATAAGTAAACAATAGAAGACTGGAAGTAATAAACAAATGGAGAAAATATATATATAAATGATTCATGATACATATGTCTATGAAAGCATCCAAAAAAGTCATAATTCTGGAATAAAATACTAAACCAAAGTACAAAGAAAAAAAAAATAAACCCCAGCAGCATCGCAAGCCTCAACTTGGTCCCATTCTATCCATCTCCACAACAATAAAGTAACTGATGTAGAAGGGAGCTTTCCCTTATCTATACCTACAAAAATATAATATATTTGGGCCTAAAATCATGGCCCAAATAGGGTGTGAGATGAATCCTAATAGGAAACCACCCAAAGATCTGTGCCTAATATTCAGTGAATATATATGGCAGACAATAAGTAAAATGAAGCAGTAAACAAGGAAGTACTCAAAAGTAAACAATCCTACAGTTTCAATTGCATTCATTTTCATATATAAATTATGTATCTAATCAAGAACAAGTAACCCTCTAGGAAGTACTCACAACCTAACCCCTCTGGTTTAACTTTAGAAAATACTCTCTAAGGAAGAACTCACCATCAGTTCCCCCCGTGGTCTCGCATCAGTAACCTACAGACACTCTGGGAAAGAACACAACATCCAATTCCCCCTATGGTCTTGCAATGTAGAACTATAGACACTCTGAGGGAGCACTCATGTACATCCCCCCTATGGTCTCGCAACATAAAAAGTATAACATACACTCTTGGGAAGCCCTCAACATCCATTCCCCCTATGGTCTTACTACACCAGGTTCCCACAGCCCTGTGTAAGTCAATCATGCACAACGATGTTCAACATACAAAGTAAAACTTAATAACTACTTGGATAACATCTTTTAATAACTACTTGGATAAGCATCTACAAGCATATAACAACATCATATAATATCACTCCATCCCAACAACACTAGGCATGGAAAAAAAGCAGCCTAACCGACAAATCCAGGCCAAACGATCAATATAAAAAAACATGGGAAACACATCCATAACATGGAAAATAACCATATTAGCAATAAAAAAACCTATAATCAGGAACACAAGGCATAACATGCATTAACAGGGATAAATCCCTAAACACGCAATACCCCGTTCTATGGTATTGGGCACTTTTGCACATAATATTCAAAGAATAACTACGGAAAGGAACAAACCACCTACCTCAACGTTGTTCGATAGATGTAGTTGAATCCTAGCCTTTGATTTGACCTAGAATGTCGTATATCTATGAAAAAATCTAAAATGATCAGCTAAGGATATCTCATGAAAGAGGATAAATCAAAAGAAGAGGATCTAGAAGAAGGAAGAACTCACCATGGTGATTAAAACACAATTGATGGTGGTCAATTCAGATAATTAATGGTGGGTTGGGGGTTCAAAGAAGAATTGTTGGCTTTGGTCGCTCCTGGATGAGACGAGCTGAGAAGAAGTGATTTTTTTGAACGAGACGCGACCCCGATTCGATAAAACAATTAAAAAGAAAAGTACATGGAATGTATTTTAAAAGTACATGGCGTGTATATAAATTTTCTGGGCCCTACTTTAGGCGGTCTCTAGGTCACCCCACATGACCATGTACTCGGCTGTTACATGACCAGTACACGGTCACTCGCGACAATCGGGTACATGCCGTGTACTCCAAAGTACATGGCGTGTACTACTTAAATTTCAAGATTCTCCTCTTTTACTAAAAAACACTAGAAAATAAAAACCCATACCTAAAAATAAGTTTCAGGTTCTTACATACACTTACACACACATCCATCTAATGGGTAACAAACATATTGTTTATGTGTACGATGAACTACCACCTCACAAACTGTTGATTGTTTATTTTCCCTTACCACCTCTCATGGTAGACATTAAGATAGACGCTATATTTATATATGTTATATATTACATTTATTATGTATTTAATATTATATAATTATTTTAAAACAAATATCTTTATACTTTCTATTTTGTGTAAATATGATAATTTTCTATGAGGAAGTGTGGACTACCGCCCCTCAAAGCGATGTGATTCGTTCACACACTACATGGAATGTATTAAAGATAGATTTAGTAAAATTATATAATATATATGATATAATAAATATACTATAATAATTATATATATACATATGTATACACATATTTCATTTACCTTCTGTCTTTCAATACGACAATAAAAATAGAAACAACATTCCTGCGTACGTACAAATTACCGTCTCAATGAACGGTGTATTCAATTTCATAATTTTATCTTCTATAGACTATTATAATACACATATACTGAATATAAATGATAATTATATCATTATGTACATTATTTAAATCATGATATAAGTATAATGACCAAAGATATAACAAATTAAGACACATGCAAAGAACAAAGTGAATATTATCCGAAGCACAACCTTAACATGAAATTGTTAACAAGCGGGTAATATAAAGTCATAATAAAACCATATATAGTATTAGATACAATAATATGGTTATTTAAAATATTTATAATAAACTTACATTTATTATACATAAGTTTTGAATGATTAAGATGAGAGTCAAGACACAAGTTAAGATAATTTCATCTCACTTTTTATTTCCATGAGATACATGCTTTAATCACCACCCAATCCTTTTTTGTGTCATGTGTACTGAACATGAATGTATTATATTATTATTATAATTAAATTTATGGTTATTTATATATCAATTTTATTCTCTTTATTTAATGGGGGTTATGTTACAAATGTTACCAAATCTATAAAGTAATATTGTCTCAATTTGGCTTCTTTGAGACACATGCAATGATATGCACCTATATTTTTACATGAGGTGTATAAAATACCTTTGAAATGTTATATCATGAATATCATTATTTTAATGGTATTTTAAACTTAATTTAATTTAATTTTATTAAATTTATAGTCTGGTTCAAAGTTACCAAATGGTAAGAATTTATTAAAACAATCTCATCACTTTTCGAGATTATTTATGTTTATGATTATTTTGATGAAATATTATGATAAATATCTCAATAAAACTCATTAATTTTATTCTACTATGTTTATTAATTATATATTCATGAACTAGTACCATTTTTACAATTTTTTTGCACATAATATAGTTAAGAAAGTGTTTTTTAAGAAATCCTAACTTTACCCCTCTCTTCAGTTGGAAATCCGTGTTCTTTAAAACCATGTTCTCTAAAAAAGTATTCAAAATTTATTTATATTATTTTTAATGTATTTTCAAGTAAAATGGGGTTTTAAAACTTTTTTAATAATCATTTATAAATTTTCTAGAAAAATTATTTTCAAAAATGTTTTCATGCTTCTTTTATAAGTTTTCATGGAAAAGGGTTTTCAAAATGTTTTGAAGATTTATTTATAAGTTTTCAAAGTGATTTTAAAGAAATGTATTTCAAAAATTTTTCAATAATTATTTATAATCTTTCAAGGAAAAATGTTTTCAAATTTTTTATATACTCCTTTATAAATTTTCACTTTTATTTTAAAAGAAAATGGTTTTCAAAAGGTTTTATGTTTTAAAAAGACTTTTTCAAAGAAAGGATATTTTCCTCTAGAATTTTTTAAAAGATATCTCAAAATTATTTTCCATCTAAGAAGACATCCATTGATGTTACACATGCCTTTCTGGGAAATGATCCAAACTTTTCATTCATATTATTTCTCTAAATGGTTTATGTTTTGATAAAATGATGTTTATAATGACACATTTCTATTTCATGGGTTATATGTTTATGAAACCTGTTACTATTCCATGAGTTATATGCTTATGAAACCCATTTCACTTCAACAGGTTATGACATGATAAATACTTATGAAACCCGATTCCTTTTATGAGTTATTCTTGGATGAAATGATTATGAAACCTATATATTTTCCATAGGTTATGATATGATTAAATGTTTGTGATACCCATTTAATTTCATGTGTTATGATATGTTGTTTATGAAACCCACATATTTTTATGGGTTATGGTATTATGAAAGTTTTATTATCTTGTAGCACATGTATGTATGATTTTATCATGTGAAGGGTGAGACCTATATCTCTCTCCAATGCGTTGGATAATGATAAATGTTTTATGAGCTCAAAGGGCACATGGGAGGGAATACCAAGCCTAAAATAAAAGGGTACATGGGAGGACATCCCAATCCCAAAACAAGAGGGTACATGAGAGGATATCCTAAGCTCAAAACAATAGGGTACATGAGAGGACATCCCAAGCCTAAAACAAGAGGGTACGTAGGAGGGAATCCCAATCCTGAAGTAGGTACATGGGTGATTATCCCAATACTAATATGTTATGAAGGTCTTGGTAGGCATCCTTGACATAGGTTTTTTATGTGTTTATGTGTCTACCACAAATTACATGTCTTATTACTATGTTCCTCTTTCATAGATTATGATCATTATTTCCTTACGATTAATGTCTTATGAAATTCAAATATTTATTTAATGATTCATGTTTATGATATTTGATATGACGGGTGTGATATTATAATGTTATGATCACATTATCATACCCCTATGCTCATGTTTATACTTACATGTCTCCCTTGTTTACCCTTACTGAGCATTTGAGCTCACCCCTTTTTATGTTTCCTTCCCCAGGTTATGAAGATTTGTATTGAGTATTGTTTGTATAATAAGGGTTCTAGTCATTAAGAACCTAGTGGGAGATAATGTATCTCACTTATATACCAGTGTTTTTGTTTCCATGTTTCCAAAGGCACTAGACTATTGCAGTCTTTGGGCATCTATTTGTATAATGTTTTAAGTATTCTGAAAAATCTATGTAATGTTAATGTATGAAAAGTGAGGGTCACTGTAGTTGATATCAGAGAAAATGTTTAGTTAACCTTTGGAAGTTATGATGATAAAACCTTAGTGTGAACCCTAAGAACAAGTCTAAGGATAATTATAAGGATAAGGAAAAGTATAGGAAAATGTCCTGGAATTTTGGTAAAGGATAGAGTAAGTGGTTTCCTAGAAATACATCCCTGTTTAGATAATACAAGTGGATGTGGCTCTGAAACAAATGTACCTTAGGGTAACAATGTCGACAAGATGTTTCGGGCCTGACTCAGGGTAATCTTGTACACAACAATAAGCTTTTCTACACACCTGGTTTGACACTCCCAGTGGATATTTTTTGGGAATTCACAAACTCTTCACAAACCATCATGAAGTATTTAAATATAAGTTGGATATGAATAACCTAAGATGAACCTAGTGTGTTATAGATTAAGTAAGGTGTCATGATTTATACATCTTATAAATAATTATTTTCATAACTATGTGGTTTTATACTATGATAAGTAATGATAACACTATGATTTTGATTTTAGTCAATAGAGGGAACCAAAAGAAACTGGATTAACATTGAATGTGGTGGATGATTTTTTTATGAGTAGTCAAGTAGGATAATCACTGAAGTGAAATATGTTGTGATCATGCCTAATTAGTTTTCACATAACATGATTAACAATGTCTACCTTAAAAAACTCTCAGGATCACCAAGGAAGATAAAAAAGGAGTTTACTAAGAGTTTTAGTAATGGAGACCATGGAGGAAAGAAGATTCAGTTTCCTTTATGTTAAGAATGTGTAAAGAATCACCTAAGTAAATGGATTAGAGGAACAAGAAGATGTTTTTAATGTAGAAAAGAAGCACACAAAGAAAGTGGATGTAAGGGAAAAATAAAGAGTTTGTTTAATGAAATGAATGAGAATATTGGCCTCCCTAAGACATCATATAAGGTTAAGTGTTTTAAGTGTGGAATAAATTTTCATTATGCAACTCAATGTCCTAAGAGGAAATATCCTGAAGAGAATCCACAAGATGGTGAGAGTAATGGTTATATTTATACTGATGATGAGATTGCATATGAAATGTGAAAGGAAAGAGGTATCAAGTAATGGGATGAGGTGGTATTATAATTTATTATAGATTAATTGGAATAATTTAAGTTTTTATGTATTTTGGATTTAGGAATTATGTTATATGAATGGTGAAATAAAAAAGTATTATCTAGTTTATGTTTTTTATAAAGATTTAAACGATTATGTTGATTGTTTCTGATGGACTAGAAAATTTATTTAATGAAAATGTGATATTTTGAATAAGGTAAGATAACCTATAATATGTTACTTATGGTAAGGCAATATTTTTTGTATAAATATATTTTGGATATGAACAAGTAAATTGTACGGTATTAATTACCTCATAATTGATAAAGGATCTGTTGACAAAGTAGGCATGTTACCATGGATGAAGTTTAAAACTTCATGGATTTAAGGAATATATCTAGTAAAATTTTTAATAAGGAAGCATTCATGTTTCCAGAAGTATTTATGGTAATTCAAGTTATTAACATTTTTCAAGAGAATATATGATGAGGGTATTTACATATTTGGAATGTGACAACCAAGAGCTACTTTGTGATATATAGGGGATCAATGTTAAGTTGATTTTGTGAATTTCTTTCTAAAGTTTTGGATTTTCATATTTCAGAAGGGTTATAAGGTTAATAATTCATGAAAATTTTAAGTTAAACTCAATAGGAAGTATTTATGTATTAAGATTGTATTAAAAAACTTAACTAAAATTATATCTAGTGATTAAACTTATTTCAAGGATGTCCATCATATTTATTTTGGAAATTATATTAGTGTGGTTTTAGAAAAGGACATCATGTATATTGGGTGAAAAACAATCAAGTCTGGCAATGCTGTAGGTCTTGAACCCATGACAGAAGGACAATAAGGGTTTCACACCTACCACTAGCCTACGCAATGTCCTAGTTAATGTATAATTATTTTTGATGAATAATTATTTATGATGAAAAAATAGTGTTACTTTTTATGTTCAGAGATTAATTCATTAATCATATTGATTTTTAAGGTTTTTTATAGAAAAATAGTTATAATTTTAATTCTTTTATGGGCCTTGAGATCTATTAAAAGTGTATTTTAGTGCTTCAGGTATCAAAGTTAATTTCTAGACATCCATTTATTAAAGTAATGGATGAATTAGAAATAGATAAAAGCACAACCAAATAATGAATTTTTTTTATAGAAACATAAAAATTAAGTATATTTCCTTAAATTATTGGTCAATAGAAGAATTACTCAAATATATGATAATTATAAAAAAAACATGTTTTATTAATACTTAATTTTTTTTGAACTGATAGCCTTTTAAATCATCACAGATTTATGAATTAGAGTCCATAAACCTTTAAATGATCATTCACTTGTTTGTGATTGATGAAATAAATCATTCCCCATGAATATTTATGCTTTTCCTCTAAGTCCATGTTTTCACTTTCCACCTATGTTCTCCTATGTGGAACTCTAGTTATATGATACTTTGGGTAACCATCATGTTTCCAACATTACATTTTTAAAGGAAGTTTTAGGATTTGGTTTTACGATATGGGTTTCTATGAAAGAAAATTTCAAGTATTAAAACTTTGATAACCTAGATGAATTTATAGGGAAAAATTTATTTTAAGGGGGGTAGAATGTAACACCCTGATATTTTGTGATTTTTTTGAATTAATTTAATCTTTTTGATATTTTTCATTTCATGAAACACTGAAAATAGTTTATTTTATAGAAATATGTTTGGATTGTGTTATACATAACAAAAAGTTAATCGTGCACTACACACAACATAAATTTTATCTTTCTATACACGGAACATCGATGTTAGCTTATGTTACATGCAAAAATTAATTTCCACGATAGCTTGTGTAACACGTAAGACCGAGTGTTACCAAATAATAATTAATTATTAAAATATTATTATTTAATAGGATATAACATGGAAATTAAATTTAATATTATAGGATTAGATAACTTATGAATATATATAGTTTAATTCATTGGTTACCTAATAATTAGAAAAGAATATAGAAACCAAATGAATATAAAGGGACTAATTTTATAAAAGCCTATTTTTATGTGAAAAAGACAATTTTTATTAATAAGTTAAATTAATTACTAATAGTGAAAAATATTAATTAAATTTATATTTTATATATTCAAACAAATATTTTTGATAATAATCTAATATATTTGATATATATAAGAAAATAACAATCCCAATTTTATGCTTAAAAACCTATTTTTTTATTAAAGTAGTTTTACCGCCTTTTAATGGAGAACCAATTTTAAATATATTTTTTTAGAAATTTTATAGGTTTAATATGTCAAAATAAACTTCATATTTTAAATATAAACATAAAAATTAGGTCAGGATAAATTTTAGGTATTTTTCTATAATGTTTCATTTTTTAATGAATAGTTAAAAATACCGAATTTTAATTCAAAACTGCCTTTTCATATAATTAATTTATAAGGTTAAATTATATTTTAAATTGGTTGTAAAGTTTAATTAGATAATAATTTTATAAATTAATCCAATTTAGGTCATTAGAATCAATTTCACTTTGAAATTGGGTATAAAAACATAACGAACATTTAAACGTTTTTATTTTTAAAATTCGCAGTGTCGTCCCGTCAACGAGATTATTTTTTAAATTAATTTATTCCAATTGTGTGATTATAATTTTTCAAAATGGATGAAATATTTATAATCATAATAATTTATAATTTGTAATAATTTCAACTTTTTTTTACCAAAAATATTAGTGAATGTGATTAAAATTAATTACAATGATTAAGAGAAAAATTAGGTTAACAAAGTACTAAAACTTAAATTTAAGACTAAAAATGACCTATAAAATTTTCCAAAAACCATTTTATATCCATTATTATTCCAAGAAACTTTAATTCTTGAGTTTTTTTTGGTTTTTATGACTTTTAGGTAAAAATGTGGGTACACCTAACTTGTTTTAAAAAATGCCAAGTGTGTCCTTTCCCTTCCCTATAAAATGCCACCGCCTCCCCTCTTATTAACAACTTTAAAACCACTTTGGTTAATCCAAAATATTCACAATAAACTTAAAAACATTTATAAATTCCTCTTATAATACTCCCCTTGGGAATAAATAAATCTAAGGAATCCTTTTGGTATAAACCAAAAGAAGTTACCTGATTAAGATGTAACGTCTTCTCTCAAAATCCTTTATTTTATTTTATTTATACACCCCTTAGAATCTATTTATTCCATGATTTTATAGAAAACAATATCTTAAATATACTAGGATGTTTTTATTCTAAGGGTTTGATCTAAACTTATACACACCTCCATCTAATGGGTAACAAACATATTGTTTATGTGTACGACGAACTACCGCCTCACTAAATGATGATTGTTCATTTTTATTTACCACCTATAATGGTGGAAATTATAATGGTAAATATACTTATATATATTATATATTATATTTATTATGTATTTAATCTTATGTAATACTTTTACAACACATATCTTTATACTTTATATTTGGTGTAAATATGATAATTTTGTTTGAGGAAGTGTGGACTACCACCTCTCAAAGTGATGTGATTCGTTCACACACTACATAGAATGTATTAAGGACAATTTTAGTGAAATTATATGATATATATGCTATAATAATTCTACTGGAATAATTATATATATACATATTTATACACATATTTCATTTACCTTCTTTCTTTCAATATAAAAATAAAAACAGAAACAATATTCATGCGTACGTACGACTTACCATCTCCATGAATGGTGTATTCCATTTCATACTTATATATTCTATAGATTATTATATTAAAAATATAATGAATATAGATGATATTTATATCATTATGTACATTATGGAAATCATGATATAAGTATAATGACCAAAGATATAATAAATTAAGACAAATGAAAAGAACAAAGTGAATATTACCTGAAGCGTAACATTAACATGAAATTGTTAACAAGAAAGCAATATAAATCCATAATAAAATCATATATGGTATTATATATAAGAATATGGTTCCATAAAATAAGTATAATAAACTTAAATTTATTATACATAAGGTTTGAATGAGTACGACAAGAGTCAAGATACAAGGTAAGGTAATTTCATCTCACTTTTTATTTCTGTGATATACATGCTTTAATCACCACCAAATAATTTTATGTGGTGTGTATATTTACCATGAATGTATTATATTATTATTATAATTAAATTTATGGGTATTTAAATATCCATTTTATGAACTTTTCTTCATGGGATTTATGCTATAAAAGTTACCAAATCGATAAAGTAATATTGTCTCAATTTTCCTTCTTTGAGACACACGCCATGTTATGCACCTATATTTTTACATAAGGTGTATATAATGACTTTGAATTGTTATATCATGAATATAATTATTTTCATTTTATTTTAAGCTACATGTAGTATAATTTTCTTAAATGTGGAGTATGGTTAAAAGTTACCAAGTGGTAAGTGTTTATTGAAATAATTTCATCACTTTTTGAGATTGTTTATGTTTATGATTCATTTGATGAAATATTATGATATATATCTCAAGAACACTCATTAATTTTAATATAATATATTTATTCATGATATATTCATGTATTGATACCATTTTACACTCTTTGGTACATAATATAGTTAATAAAGGTTTTTTTAAGAAAGCCTGACTATACCTCTCTCTTTAGTCGGAAATATGTTTTCTTTCAAAACATGTTCTCTAAAAATGTTTTCAAGATTTATTTATATTATTTTTAATTTATTTTCAAAGAAAATGGATTTTCAAAACGTTTTCAAGCTTCTTTTATAAGTTTTAAAGAAAAATGGTTTTCAATTTTTTTTCTAACTTCTTCAATAAGTTTTCATGGAAAAAGGGTTTTCAAAATTTTTTCAAGATTTATTTATAAGTTTTCAAAGTGTTTTTAAAGAAATGGTTTTAAAAAAAATTTCAAATATAATTTATAATCTTTCAAGGAAAAATGTTTTCAAATGTTTTCTATATTCCTTTATAAATTTTCAATTTTATTTTAAAATAAAATGGTTTTCAAAAGGTTTTATTTTTTTAAAATATTTTTCAAAGGAAGGATATTTTCCTCAATTTTTTAAAAATATATCTCAAAAGTATTTTCTTTCTAAGATGAAATCCGTTGATGTTACTCATTACTTTCTTGGAAATGATCCAAAAATTCTATTCATATTCTTTCAATTAATAGTTTATGTTTTAATGACATGACGTTTATGATAACCCGTTTCCTCTTTCACAGGTTATATGTTTATGAAACCCGTTCCTCTTCCATGGGTTATATTCTTATGAAACATATTTCACTTCCATGGGTTATTCCATGATAAATGCTTATGAAACTCGCTTCCTTTCATGGGTTATTCAAGGATGAAATTATTATGAGATAAATATATTTTACATAGGTTATGATATGATTAAATGTTTATGATACCCATTTCATTTTATGGGTTATGATATGATGTTTATGAAACCCATATCTTTTTATAGTTCATGGTATGATGAAAGTTTTGTTATCTTGTGGCACATGTATGTATGCTTTTATTATGTGAAGGGTGGGAACTATATCTCCCTCAAATTCATTGGGTAATGGTTAATGTTTTATGAGATCAAAGGGTACATGGGAGGGCATCCCAAGCCTAAAAAAAGAGGGTACATGGGAGGAAATCCAAGGCCTAAAACAAGAGGGTACACTAGAGGACATCCCAATCTCTAAGCAATAGGGTATATGAGAGGACATCCCAATCCAAAAACAAGAGGGTATGCAAGAGGACATCCCATGCCTGAAGTAGGTACCTAGTTGATTATCCCAATACTAACAAGTTACTAAGGTCTTGGTAGGAAAATTTGACATAGGGTTTTTGTGTGATTATATATCTGCCACAAATTATGAAGGGAATGATCTTATAATGTTATGATCATGTTATCATGCCCCTATGATCATGTTTATGCTTACATGTCTACCATGTTTAGCTTCACTGTGCATCTGAGATCAAACCTTTTTATGTTTACTTCCCTAGTTTATGAATATTTGTATTAATTATGGTTTGTATAATAAGGGTGATATTAATGAAAAACCTAGTGGAAGATAATGTAGCTCACTTATATACCAGTGTTTATGTTTCCAAGTTTCCAAAGGCACTAGACTATTATGGTCTTTGGGAATCTATTTGTATAATGTTTTAAGTATTATAAAAAAGTTATGTAATGTTAATGTATGAAAGTAAAGGGTCTCTAGAATTAATCCCACCCCACATTGGTTAGATTCTGGACTCAATAAAATTCCCTAATTCTTTTAGAACTAAATAGGTTTCCAAGAAAAGATATAATTTCTTCATTGTAAGTAATGAATTTTTATCCTTATTTTTCATTTATCTTATTATTATAACTCTCCCCAATTATAATTTATCACTTTAATAACATCTAAATAATATCATTATACTTATTTAATAATTATATTATAACATAATCGCTTCATAATCATATACATCCATTGATTATAACATGTTTTTGTTTGGGTTGGTTTAACCACCTACATGAACAATGCTATAAATTTCTTTTATGGATGATCATGGAAACATAATTACAAGTAATATATGATATTAATATGTAAATAATTTTATATTTATGGTTATAGAGTGGTGATATTAATATTTAACTCATTATTAATATACCACCTCATGTTTGCTAAAAATCACTGAAATAAGAACGTTATGGATTTCATCTTAGATAACTGTACCTAAAAATCCCATGGAATAAACCTGAAACATCATAAATAATCATGGAACTTATATTCTAGTAGATTAAATGTAAGGACCCAACCTTAAACATTACATAATCTTGAATTAAATGGATAATTTACATTGAAGATCTTTTCAGGTTCAGAGTTTTAGAGAATTAGTTCATATCATTTACATAACAACATGAATATTACATGTAGACAATTCTAATTAGTATCCATTTTTTTCATAAAATAAAAACTGTTAAAATAATAGTTATGTCTAGATCCATTTTTCAGACTGAATTACTTTTCTATGATCCTATCCTTGACCCTATTCCACTTTATGTCCTATGAAAAACATTTCAAAAACTTGGGATGAGAACACAAATCTCAGTAAGGGATACACAAAGAAGAAAAACTGTTAGTTTTTCAAAACAACAAGTAAACCATGAATACTTTATCATAAGTAATACTTTTCACCTTTATGAAGTAGTAAATACTCTTCAATGAATTAAAGGTCATTTCTTACCCTTTTTTAACCAAAATATTACCATAAAACCCATACAAAGAACACATAACATATAAAGGTAACTTGGGACATAAACATACTTAAATGGAATAACTATACGATCAACTTCCACACATATAGCTAAATGGAATAGCCATATGACCAACTTACATACCCAATGCATTGGAGGTTATAAGGTAACCACCCGTCCTAGTTTATCACGGCACCACCTGTAATTTGGTTTATCCTACAACCACCCATCAAATAAAATCATAACACATAAATTATTGAAAATACAAACATTTCTATAATAACATTTCATTTGAAATCACAAGAAATCATTTAAAGACATTGAAATAATAAATCCATTTCAAAAAACATTTTCAATACCAAAATATGTAAAATAATATTTGGTATTTATTTACCTTTTAAAAAAATTACAACTTGTTTAGGTAGCCAAATATCAAATAATACTTGCGGCGGTGGAAAGGTTGTTGTCATCACGTACGTTAAAAAGAAACATATTTTTTTGTCATTTAGTAAAACGCTTCATAGAAAAAAGATTACTTTTGAATAAAAGTCAAAAGGGTTTATAAACCATATAAAATAATGTCATGTATAAATTAAATAATGACATAAATAAGAAAGATAAGATCAACCCAAGGAATGGGAATTGGGTTAAGAAGTTCCCTTACCTTGTGTCTGAATTGCCCCGTTCGTTCTTTAATTTCCCAAATAATAAAATAAATTTAATTTATACTTGATTAATAACCCTTTTAAAGTTAATAATTCCTTTTATATCACTTATTACCATGTTATAAACATTATGTAATTATTTTAGTTAATAACGACCGTTTTGTCAATATTTGGTATTTGAGTCAAAAATAGACTACTTATAATTACATGTTGTTCATGTGGTAAAAGGTTCATTATATCTAGAATTATATTCATGATTTATATATCTTATATATCATATATATCCAGTATATACATGTATTTATAATAGTATGTAACATTTGGAGGTAAGAGATGAAATGCACCGTTCATGGAGACGGTAAGCCGTACGTATGCATGAACACTACTTTCATTTCTATTTCATATTTTAATGGAACTAAAACATAATGATACATACTTATATTTTAATTCCAGTATAGTATCATATACAATATAATTAACTCTATCCTTTATACATTCCACATATGGTATGAACGAGTCATATCACTTTGAGGGGGCGGTAGTCCGCACTTCCTCAAATGAAATTATCGCATTTACCCATAATGGAAACCATAAAGGTATGCTATAAATGGAAAATACAGAAGCATAAAGTAAAAAATAAACATAATATATATCATATATAAACAAAGTTCCATCTTAATTTCCACCATGAGAGGCGGTAGGAGATAATTGAACAATCATCGTTTCGTGAGGCGTTAGTTTTCCATCCGCAGAAACAATATGTTCTTTACCCATTAGATGGAGGTGTGTGTAAGGGTATTTCGAATCATTCTCATAAAAACATTATATTATATTTAGGATACTATTTATTTTAAAAAATAAAGGAATAAAAAGCGTTACAGGGTTGGATAAGTAAAATAAAACAAAATAACTTAAGAGAAGATGTTATTTTTAAATCGGGTAACTCCCATTGGTTCGAATCAAAAGGGTTTCTTGAAGTGTTTTCTGCCTAAGGTAAGGCTTCTAGGTTGAAGATACAGATCTTGGGAGCTTATTGGAGTATAGGTTTCACGATCCAAAGGATTTTGAAGTGTGAGAAATGGGTTAGAAGTGAGGGATTTTTATAAGGGAGAGGAGGGGATCTTTAGGAAAGTTTGAAACAATTATTTTATTATAACCTCATCTTCGATTTTAAAAGGTCAAATATTCATTATTTTTAAATTTAAGATGACTCATGGTCGAAATAAAATAATCCAATAAAAATTAAAGAGGTTTTGGATATTGTTTTAATATTTATAATTTTATTTATTTAAATCATTTATTAATGGGGTAAATATTGCATCATTATTGTGTCATAAATAATTTAATTTATTTGATGTCCAAAAATTATAAAAAAATACCATGATGTAGGAAATCGTTTTATCTTTAAAAATAATATTTATAGTAGAAAAGATAACTTATATAACCCCATGTAAAAATTTATTTACTAAAAGATATTTGTTTATGTCATTTTTATCTTTACTTTAAATTAATTAATATAAAATGTCATTATTACTCCCATGTGGCCCCATGGGGTCCCAAATTCGACCCAAGGATTCCCATGGGCGGATATGTATCAGAAAATAGGATTAGGACAAATGTTAGGGTAATTTAATGTTATTATAATATTATATTTTACCCTTATTTATTATTTTTACCTTTTAATCATGGTAAATAAAATATTTTCTAAAGTAAATATTTAAAATGTATAAAAATAAAAGTTACCTATTTACACAATTTGGAACTACTGATTCCAAATAAGAATTCCATTTTCCAAATTCAAAACACATAAGTGACATAAATTAATTTAAAATTAATTCCTACTATTAAAATAAATAGTGTATTTTTAAGAAATAATAACTATCAAAAGATTGACACTTTTTATGTCCAATTTCAAAATGAAATTAATTAAAATTACAAAAATTAGATTAAATGGTAAAAATATATTCTAATTAAACTTTAAAACCAATTAAAAAGACAATATAACCATATAAATAAATTATATTAAAAGACACTTTTGAATTAAAATGCAGTATTTTTCACTATTAATTTAAAAATGAACATTATCAGAAAAATACCAAAATTTAATCCAAAGTAAATTTTGAAGTCCCTATTATAAATAAGAATTTTATTTTTTCAAATAGAACATATAAGAGTTATAAAAACTATATTTAAATAGGGTTCTCTATTAAAAGGTGGTAAATCGACCTTTTAAAGAAATTATGCTTAAAATTAAATTCATTCACATTTTAAGCCTCTAACATTTATTGGATAAATGTAAAAATGTTTAAAAAAACTGTATAATAATATTTTAGTTAGTTCTATTCATTCCTACCTATATAATGGCTAGGCGTTAACTACCATTTAAAATAATAATATTATATTATTAGTGTGCAATGTAAGATTTCAAAGAAACCTGCTGTTGCGTATTGGGTATGCTATCAAACATAGAATCCCCTTTAATGTAAAATAAATATTTAATTTACAAAAATATTAATTAACATTCAAATGTATTATTCTTTATTTACTTGGGATGTTACATCCTTCCCCCCTTTTGGGAATTGCGTCCTCACAATTTTTATTCACTTATCAAATAAGTGGGGGTATTTATCCCTCATAACATTTTCAGATTCCCACGTTGGATCTTCAACCATATGGGTTTTCCACAAAACCTTTACCTAAAAAATTACCTTATTTCGCAACACTTGCTCTCTATGGTCAAGAATTTGGACTGGTTGTTCTTCATAAGAGATATTCTCTTCCAACTGAACTAATCTAGGCTCAAAAGATGAGATGGATCTGGCATATACTTTCTCAACATTGAAACATGAAAAACATTGTGTACCTAAGATAAACTTGGGGGTAAAGCCACTCTGTACGCAACTGCTCCAACTTTCTCTAGGATTTCATAAGGTCCAATGAACCTCGGACTCAAATTTCCCTTCTTATCAAAATGCACCACACTTTTCCATGGAGAAACTTTGAGAAAGACATGATCACCTACCTCAAAAGATAGATCCTTTCTCTGGTTATCCGCATAACTTTTCTGCCTACTCTGAGCTATTCTCATGTTATTCTGAATCAACTGAACTTTTCCCACCATCTCTTCTACCAATTCTGGTCCCATCAGCTTTCTTTCACCTACTTCATCCCAAAAAACTGGAGTTCGACAACGCTTTCTATATAATTCCTCAAATGGATCCATCTATATACTGGAATGAAAAATGTTATTATATGAAAATTCAACAAAAAAAATATATTGGTCCCAACTTCCCTAGTAATCCAGTGAACAAGCTCATAGCATGTCCTCCAAGGTCTGAATCATTCGTTCTGACTGCCCATCTGATTGAGGATGAAAAGCTATACTAAAATTTTATTTAGTACCTAATGACTTCTGAAGGCCTTTACAAAAGTTAGAAGTAAACCTGTGATCACGATTAGATACAATAGAGAGAAGAACACCATGAAACCTGACTATCTCTTTAACATACAACCGAGAAAGTTGATCTAGAGACAAAGTATCTCAAATAGGAAGGAAATGAGAAGATTTAGTCAATTGATCAAAAATAACCCAGATTGCATTGTTAACTCTAGATGTCTTTGGTAATCCCACAATGAATTCCATGGATATATTTTCCCATTTCCACTCTGGCATTGATAAAGACTGAAGCATCCCTTTCGGTAACTGCCGCTCTGCTTTAACCTACTAGCAAGTCAAACACTTCATAGTAAAATCAACAATATATCTTTTCATTCCATCCCAACAGTAATACTCTCAAAGATATCTATACATATTAGTACTGCCAGGATGAACTGAAAATGGAGAACTATGATATTCACATAACAACTCATTCTTCAACTATGAATCACAAGGCACACATAATACTTTTCCAAACCTCAAAGCACAATCATTATCAATGTTAAATTTAGGAAACTTACCCTTCTGAACCAACTCTACCTTTTTCTGCATCTCATTATCTTCCTTTTTCGCTTGCTTAATTCTATCTGAGAGAGATGATTCCACTGACACCTGAAACAAAACAGAAGAATTTCCTGCACCAAAAACTTCTATGCCAAAATTCATCAAATCAAAAACCAAAGGATCTCATTCCAAACGTAGAATGGTTAATGAAGCATTACTTTTTCGACTCAAAGCATCAACCACTTTATTTTACTTTTCTGTATGGTAATGGATCGTGCAATCATAATCCTTGATTAATTCCAACCATCTCCTCTGTCGCATGTTAAACTCTTTTTGAGTGAATATATACTTCAAACTTTTTTGGTTAGTATATATTTGACATTTCACTCCATACAAATGATGCCTCCAAAATTTTAAAGAAAAAACAACCACAACTAATTCCAAATCATGTGTAGGGTAATTTAACTCATGAGGTTTCAACTGATGTGAAGCATAAGCAATTACCTGATCATTCTGCATAAGGAAACAACCAAGTCCTTTCAATGAAGAATCATTGTAGATAACAAACTCTCCATTTCTGGAAGGCAGCACCAAAACTAGAGCATTCACCAATATTCTTTTCAATTATTGAAAACAACAATCACATTCTTTTGTCTAGATGAACTTAACACCCTTTAGAGTTAATTTAGTCATTGGACTAGATAAACATGATAAATTCTTAACAAACCTATGGTAATAACCTAACAAACCAAGAAAACTATGGATCTCAGTTATATTTTTGGGTCTTGTCCATTCTTCAACAACTTTTGTTTTAGCAGGATCAACAGTTATGCCATTTTTTGGAACTATGTGACCCATGAATGAAATTTTTTGTAACCAAAACTCACACATGTTGAATTTACCATACAATTTATTTTCTTTTAAGGTTTTCAAGATAGCCCTTAAATGAATTCCATGATCCTCTTTACTTTTAGAAAAAACCAAAATATCATTAATGGACACAACCAAAAACTTATCCAAGAACTCATGGAAAATTGTATTCATAAGATCCATGAATATAGCAGGTGCATTGGTTAACCCAAAAGGCATAACTACAAATTCATAATGGCCATATCTAATATGAAAAGTGGTCTTCGAAATGTCTACTTCATTTACTTTCAACTGATGGTACCCTGACCTCAAATCAATCTTTGAAAAATACTAATCTCTATAGAGCTGATCAAACAAATCAT
Organism: Viscum album; assembly: GCA_963277665.1. Lineage (NCBI taxonomy): Eukaryota > Viridiplantae > Streptophyta > Magnoliopsida > Santalales > Viscaceae > Viscum > Viscum album. The sequence continues at coordinate 695,122,579 of OY728145.1, forward strand.
CAATATGAGGCAAATGATACTTGTTCTTAACAGTGATGTTATTCAATGCTCTATAATCAATGCAAAGTCTCATTGAACCATATTTTTTTTAACAAATAAGATAGGAGCACCCCATGATGATGTGATAGGTCGAATGGAATCTTTATCTAATAAATCCTGCAATTGCTTCTTTAACTCTAAAAGTTCAATTTTATCCATTTGATAAGGGGGTTTTGAAATTGGTTTAGCATTAGGAACTAAGTCAATAGTAAATTAAACTTACAGATCAGGTATAATACTAGGAAACTCATCAGAAAAAACATAAAGGTACTCATTTAGCACTGGCACATCATTAATCTCAACACTTCCTTTATTTTCAACAATATGTGAAAGGTAACATTCATTTCCATATTTTATGAGTTTCTCAGCTTCTTGATATGTTATCAAAAGTAAGGGTTCATTCTTGTATACAAACTGAAAATCTTTCTGAAAAGAAACCTATTTTTCTCTGCAGTTAATCTTAACATGATAAACATAAAGCCAATCCATACCCAAAATAACATCAAACTCTACTAGAGGAAAAACAATAAGGTTTGCAGGTAGATTCTTTACGCACACAAGGACAAGAAGGTTCTTTTGTTTTATTTTTTGTCTCAATATTTCCTCCTGGTGTTTTTACCATAAGTTCCGTATTCATATCTTGAGATAAAATTCCCAATTTACTAGAAAACTTCTTAGAAATGAAAGAGTGTGCAGACCCTGAATCAAACAACACATTGGAATAATTTGAACAAAAAAAAAGTGTATGTGATACTTCTTCATTTGATGACCCATCATTTTCTGAAGTAGTTGCAAAGGATTTTACCACCCCTTTCTGCTTGTAGTCTGGCATCTTTCCCTTAGTCGAGTTCTTCGCTGGAAACTCATTTGCATAATGACCCATTTAATTACACTTAAAAAATATTACTGTCGGATTTTCATTGCCTGCTTGATCATCTTATTTATAGTTACAAGCAATATAACCATACTTACCACACTGGAAGCACTTTGTAGACTTTGATAAAAATTCTCTAGGATTATTTTTACCACATTTCTCATATAATGGATATTTAGTTTTCTTACCTCCAAGAATATTTGATGTATTCTTTCCCTTTACCTGCCATCTGGACCTCTTATTCTGTTGTTTGTCAAAGGACACCCGATCATCGGAAAACTCCATTTCCACCTTCTCCATACATCGAACAAGTTTTTCATAACTTTTGAACTCACGGGAGGCTAATGATCTTCGATATCGCGGCTTCAGTCCTGAGTAAAATTGATTTATCTTACTATCAAGATCTCAGATGAAATTTGGTGCATACCTTTCCAGTCGAGTGAACTTTGCTTCATAAGCAGCCACTGAGTCATCCTCCTGCCTCAATTCTAGGAATTGTTTTTCCATCCTAAGTTGAACCACCTTATGAAAATATTTCTCAAGGAACATACATTTGAATTCATGCCAATCAAGAGCATCAATATCCTCACTATCCCTGATATTTTTCACCATCGACCACCACTGACCAGCTTCACCTTAAAATGGTAAACAATAAGACTAACCTTTTTGTGTTATGAAAACCCCATGACATCAAAATTTTTCTCTAGTTCTTTAATCTACCCTTCTGATAGCACAGGGTCAGATGATCCTCTGAATGATGGGGGATGTTGCCTCATAAAATGCTCTACTACTGACATGTTCCTCTATGGTTGATCTGACTGATCTCGTGCATGAACACCACCACCATTTATAGCCCGAGTCAACTATGCCATCACTGCAACAAACTATTCAGTTTCGATCCCGACCATCTCAGGTTTCTGATTTGGAAGGTTGTCTTCCTCCTGCTGTCATCCCAACATAGCTACCCTGTTTCCTCTACAGAAAACCATTCTGAAAATAGAAACATCTTAGGCAAAGCAACATGGTAATCTGTAAATGCTATCATTTCATAAATTAATTTATGGATATTAATTTCATAATACCCTAACTTCTAAAGTTTTCTAAACCAACCTCTAATACCAAATATAAGGACCCAGCCTTAAACATTAAATAATATTGAATTAAATGGATAATTTACATTGAGGATCTTTTCAGGTTTAGAGTTTTAGAGAATTAGGTCATAAAATTTACATAACAACATGAATATTACATGTAGAAAATTCTAATCAGTATCCATTTATTTCATAAAATAAAAACTGTTAAAAAAAGAGAGTCATGTCTAGATCCATGTTTTAGACAACATGAATTTTTCTTGATCCCATCCTTGACCCTGTTCCACTTTATGTCCTGTGAAAAACATTTCAAAAACTTGGGATGAGCACAAAAATCTCAGTAAAGGATACATAAATAAGTAAAACTGTTAGTTTTTCAAAATAATAAGTAAACCATAAATACTTTATCATAAGTAATACTTTTCACCTTTATGAAGTAGTAAATACTCTTCAATGAATAAAAGATCATTGATTACCCTTTTGTAACCAAAATATTACCATAAAACCCATACAAAGAATACATAACATATAAAGGTAACTTGGGACATAAACATACTTAAATGGAATAACCATACGGTTAACTTCCACACATATCAGTAAATGGAATAACCATATGGCCGAATTCCATACCCAATGCATTGGAGGTTATAATGTAACCACCCGTACTAGTTTATCATGAAACCACCCATCATTTGGTTTATCATGTAACCACCCGTCAAATAAAATCATAACACATAAAGTATTGTAAATACAAACATTTCACTAATAACATTTCATTTGCAATCAAAAGAAATAATTTCAAGACATTGAAATAATCAATCCATTTCAAAAACCATTTTTAATACCAAAATATGTAAATTAGTATTTGGTATTTATTTACCTTTTAAAAACATTACATCTTGTTAAGTAATCCAAAGATCAAATAATACTCACGGCGGTGGAAAGGTCGTTGTCATCACGTACGTTAAAAAGAAACATATTTTTTTGTCGTTTAGTAAAACACTTCATAGAGAAAAGATTCCTTTTGAATAAAATTCAAAAGGTTTTATACACCATATAAAAGAATGTCGTGTATAAATTATATAACAACATAAATAAGAAAGATAATATCAACCCAAATAATGGGAATTGGGTTGAGAAGTTCCCTTACGTTGTGTTTGACTTGACCCATTCATTCTTTAATTTCATAAATAATAAACTAAAGTTAATTTATACTTTCTTAATAACACTTTTCAAGTTAATTATTCCTTTTATATCACTTATTACCATGTTATAAACATTATATAATCATTTAAGTTAATAACGATTGTTCTGTCAATATTTGGTATTTGAGTCAAAAATAGACTTCTTATAATTACATGTTGTTCATGTGGTCAAAAGTTCATTATATCTAGAATGATATTCATGATTTAGATATAATATATATCATATATATATATTATATACATGTATTTATAATAGTATGTAACATTTGGAGGTAAGAGATGAAATGCACCGTTCATGGAGACGGTAAGCCGTACGTACGCATGAACACTACTTTCATTTCTATTTCATATTTTAATGGAATTAAAACATAATGGTACATAGTTATATTTTAATTCCAGTATATTATCATATATAATATAATTAACTCTATCCTTTATACGTACCACGTATGGTATGAATGAGTCATATCACTTTGAGGGGGCGGTAGTCCGCACTTCCTCAAATGAAATTATCGCGTTTACCCATAATGGAAACCATAAAGGTATGATATAAATGGAAAATATAGAATCATAAAGGAAACATAAACATAATATATATCATATATAAACACAGTTCCCTCTTAATGGCCACCATGAGAGGCGATAGGAGTTAATTGAACAATCATCATTTCGTGAGGCGTTAGTTTGCCATCCATAGAAACAATATGTTCTTTACCCATTAGATGGAGGTGTGTGTAAGTGTAGTTAGAATAATTGTCATAAAAAAATCATAGTATATTTAGGATACTGGTGTTGTTACAAAAGAAAGGAATAAAAAGAGTTTAGGGGTTTGGAGAAGTAAAATAAAACAAAAGAACTTAAGAGAATATGTTACCTATACATCGGGTAACTCCCTTTGGTTTGAACCAAAAGGGTTTATTGAAGTGTTTTATTCCTAAGGTAAGGATTATAGTTTGAATATAGGGATCTTGGGAGCTTATTGGAGCATAGGTTTCACGAGCCAAAGGCTTGAGAAGTGTTAGAAATGGGTTAGAAGTGGGGGCTTTTTATAAGGGAGAAGATGGTCTCTTTATAAAAGTTTGAAACAATTATTTTATTATAACCTCATCTTCGGTTTCAAAAGGTCAAATATTGGTTATTATCAAATTTAAGATGACTCATGGTCGAAATAAAATAATCCAATAATAATTGGATAGGTTTTGGATATTTTTTTAATATTTATAATCTTATTTATTTAAATCATTTATTAATGAAGTAAATATTGCATCATTATTGTGTCACAAATAATTTAATTTATTTGATGTCCAAAAATTATAAAAAAATACCATGATGTATTAAATCTTTTTATATTTCCAAATAATATTTATAGTAGAAAAGATAACTTATATAACCCCATGTAAAAAGTTATTTACTAAAAGATATTTGTTTATGTCATTTTTGTCTTTACTTTAAATTAATTAATATAAAATGTCATTATTACTCCCATGTGGCCCCATGGGGTCCCAAATTAGACCCAAGGATGCCCATGGTTGAATATGTATCATAAAATAGTATTAGGACACATGTTATGTTAATTTAATATTATTATAATATTATATTTTACCCTTATTTATTATTTTTACCTTTTAATCATGGTAAATAAAATATTTACTGAAGTAAATATTTAAAATGTCTAAAAATAAAATTTACCTATTTACACAATTTGTACCTATTGATTCCAAATATGGAATACATTTTTACAAATTCAAAACACATAATTGGAAGAAATTAATTTAAAATTAATTCCCGCTGTTAAAACAAATAACATGTTTTTAAGAAATAATAACTATCAAAAGATTGACACTTGTTTATGTCCAATTTCAAAATTAAATAACTTAAAATGACCAAAATTAGATTAAATGGTAAAAATATATTCTAATTACAATTTAAAACCAATTAAAAAGATAATATAACCAGATAAATAAATTATATTAAAAGTCACGTTTGAATTAAAATACAATATTTTTCACTATTAATTAAAAAATGAACATTATCAGAAAAATACCAAAATTTCATCCAAAGTAAAATTTGAAGTCCCGATTCTAAAGAATAATTTTATTTTGTTAAATAGAACAAATAAGAGTGACAAAAACTAGATTTAAAGAGGGTTCACCATTAAAAGGCGGTAAATCGACCTTTTAAAGAAAATTTTGCTTAAAATTAAATTCATTCACATTTTAAGATTCTAACATTTATTGGATAAATGTAAAAACATTTAAAAAACATGTATAATACTATTTTAGTTAGTTCTATTAATTCCCACCGATACAATGTCTAGGCGTTAACTACCATTTAAAATAATAATATTATATTATTAGTGTGCAATGTAAGATTTCAAAGAAACCCACTATTGCGTATTAGGTACGCTATCGAACATAGCATCCCATTTAAAGTAAAATAAATATTTAATTTAATAATATTAATTAACATTCAAATGTATTATTATTTATTTACTTGGGATGTTACATTAAATATTATATATATTATGAACTCATGAATAAGGAATGATGATTGACACTATTATACTGAAAAAAACAAGGAACAATTGAAAGTACTAACAACCAATGATCGATATTAACTAAAGATAAGTAATAACTATATAACAAATGAATATAAAATATTAATAAAAAGGTAATTAATATAAATAAAGTTATGAAATATATGTTTAATGAGTATTAATTTGATATACATGAAGTTAGAGCATTCCCAACCAAGCAGGAATTCAAGGAAAGAGTTTTCTTATCTCAATTTTGTCTCATTAAGATATGTTCTATATTCAACACCTTCTTACTTATGTAGTGTATATACTATCTCATGAATTTATTTCACTATATTTCTCTTGTAATTAATGGTATTTACAAATCCATATCATTTTATTTCTTTCAATGTATTTTGATTCACTCATTTCAAAATTCATAAGGATTTTTATCTCAATTTCCCTTAATTGAGGCATGTATTCATGTTATGAACCTATTATTTTTTGACATGGTTTATTTAATTCCCCATTTAATTATTATTATCATAAATAAAATTTTAATTATGTGTTTTATAAGTCAATTTAATAATCTATTTTTCATGTTATTTTGATTCATATACTACCAAAGTTGTAAGGGTTTCTCATTTCAATTTTCCTTTCATTGAGATATGTTCCATATATACCACATATATTATTTTAGATGGTGTATATACTTCCAATTGATGTGTTTCATAATAATTTTCATTAAATTCAAGGGATTTTAAATTCCATCTGATGTTTTATCTTTTAAGGGGGTTCAATTAAAAAGTTACAAAAGGCGTAAGATTTTATTCTCTAATCTCACTTTGAAATTGAGATTACATTGAGAGGAATTATACATTATTTATCTATAAAACCCCATATATTTTATTATACTATGGTTATTTCTAGGTATTACATTTCTTTCCAAAATTTCATCTCCCTTTGGATCCTAATTAGACTAAAAGGATGCTTGTAAGTGGAGTTGACCTTTTCACCCTTTTTTGGGCTAGACTATTTCTCATCCATGTCTATATTATTTATATTGTTTTTTGGATTTACTTATATCTAATTTTATGATTTATTAAGGTATTTTTCAATTTATTTGAATTTATTAAAAAAAGGTATATTCTTTTAAAAATTTTAAAATATTTATTTTATGTCAACTTTGACTTTATTTACAAAAGTGTGAAAGAAATATTTTTTGAAATGCTTTTAGTACAAACTAAATTTTAAATTGTCTTCTTTAGTTTTATTTACATATCTTCATCTGCAAGTTTTAATGGTTTTATAAATAAATTTATATTCCAATTGTTTTATAAATTATTTCTGTTAAAAACTATTTTTTTTGAAATTAAATGAAATATCTTCTTATTTTTGAAAGCAATTTTATAATGCTATTATAAAAGTGTTTTTCATCTATGTCAACAAAATTTAATGTTTCTTATGATTCAAAGAGGATATAATCTAATGATACCACCCAAATTATTTCTATGGATGGATTATGATAATATCTTATGGATGTTTTCATGAAACCCATTTTTTTCTCATGGGTTAATCAAGCTATGATGGGATTATGAATGTTTTCATGTTCAAATAGAACACATATGTATAGTTTATCATTATATTACGAGTGGGACCAATATATCCCTCCTATTAATTGGGTAAACTTTTATATCTCATGATCTAAAAAGGGTATATGGGTTGTGATCCCAAGATTAAAAGGGTACATGGGTGGTTAGTTGGTTCCCAAAAGGGTATACAAGTAGTGATCCTAAGCCTAAAATGCAACATGAGTGGCGAGACCAATCCCAAAAGAGTACATAGGTGGTGAGAACATACTTAAAAGTGTAAAAAAGTGATGATCCAAAGATAAAAAGGGTACATGGGTGGTGAGACTAAGCCCAAACACTACTGGAAAGGGGAACTATACCAACCGTTTTTAAAAACTATTAGTATATCATATTTATGGGAAGGCTATACTAATAGTTTTTGAAAACCATTGTTATAGAATTCCACAGACTACCCAGCTATGTATCCTTCCCTCCTCCCATTTCACTCCCATCCATATTGAACCCTACGAGTAGGTGACCTTTGATTTTCTTACCTAGCCATGAAAATATCTCATCACTTCCTGTTTTAATTCCATTCTTCTTGAAAATAAAATTGATGAGTTTCAAATCCTTCATTTATTATATCAACCATGATTTTAATTTTTTCCCTTGGTTTAAAACACTAACCTAGATTCTTTTTTTTTCAGGATTATTCCAGATTCTTTAATGAGGGTTAGTTATGATTATATTTTTTGTTTTGTTGCATAATAAATCTAATTATAGGTGATGCATTTATTTAATTCAATTAATCTATAGTTCTATATAAATATTATATTAACCTATTATTTTTATGATATATATGGGGTAAATATATAATTATTAATTACAATATTTTTTTTGTTAATATATTCGGGGGTTATGAAATTATTAATTTGAATGTTTTATTTTAATAATTGAAATTATTCATTTCAGGTATTAAATGTGTTTGGATTTAAAATGTTCTATATGTTTCAAATATATAGATTGGTATTTTTTCATAAAATTTTGAATATGGATGGTCATTTTTTTGTTACATGGACATCTTTCTTAAATTATGTTAATTATGTGGAAAAAATATTTATATAAAGGTGCATTTACTTTATTTTGATATGTCTAAAGAGATTTTTTTTATGCCTTATGACTTTTGTGAGTTATTATGAGTAAGTTGTTTTTATGACCTATTCTATACTAAACACTTAGTTTACTACTTATATAATCTAGTTATCGACGAACCTCAATTACTTACATGTTTGGTTTGTAACTTGTGAGATTTAGACCACAATATATACCATGGTTCATGTTTGATATATATTGTAATATTTTATATTATAATTCCCACATGGACTAGTTTTTTAGTTATTATATACATATAAAATGATGGTTATCCCATGGAAATATAGGGCAAGGACATGATTCTCTATAATATATTAAATATTTTACAACCTTGGATCTTTTGGTACTTACCCATGATCCTTATTGTGAAACTTTATTATGAGATATTCTCTTAATATGCCCATATTTTATCTAATTCTTCTCATATAATCTGATTGATCATTATTATTTTTTGTTACTTATGTTAATAATAATGGTATTATTGATTATTAATTCCTTTAGCTTTTATATTCACTATGTATGAGTATGAAATGGAATATAAAAGGTAATTTCATTTTTTATAATCATGTTCATTGGCTATAAGGTGATGTTTTATTTGAAATTATTATTTTCATATAGTCCAAAGTAGTTTCTATATGAATAAAATTTTTATCTTTGTCTCTTGATATTCCTTAATCCTTATTATCATTTTATTTAAAAGAAACTTTTCTGCATTATAAATTAAAGATAATTCCATTATATGTCAATATTTTATTAAATGTCAGGAAACAGATTGGTAAATATGTTTTAAAAGTGGTTAACTTGCATCTCTTTAATAGATTCAAAAAAGCACCTTCTTTTATGCTTGCATTTTTTTATTGAAAAATAAAATTTTAGTTTAATATTTTTATTTAAAACAATCATATCATGGATTGTATTATAATGGTTAAGAATGGATAATTTAGTGTAATCATAGTAAAAGTTATCCTTTCAACTATATATGAACACTGTATGTGTATGTTAACCCATTTTACTTTGATTTTGGTAGTGAAAATTTACTATTTGATTTAGTGGATAATCATTGGATATTATTTGGGCTTATGGAAGGAGATAAGTGTTACATTTTTTCTTTCCACATAGAGATAATTTTTACTAAAAAATTTTGTATTGCATTTCATATATCATAAAACTTTGTGCTTCCATATCCTTTACCAAATTTTAGATATATTTTTGTAATTGTATAAATATTAGTTTCTATGATATTAGTATTGGATTATTATTTAAGTTTATATCAATTATGGTAGAATTTTCATTATATTATTATAATATGTTTTGTGTTTTTTTAATTTCAAAATAAGGAAGTTGTTTTAAAAACAATTTTTTCATAAATACTTATATATTTAATTTTGTTATGTAATAGTTTTTTCCTATTCCATGTCTTATACTTTTTTTGTTTCATTATTTATATACATTGATTATAGCATGTTTCATTTCTCTTATTCTTTGTTTGGACAAATACTAGTATGCTTTGATTAATTTCATATTAAAATTGGTTGCAATAAATTTTTTAATTATGGTATACTATTTTTATTTTAATATAATTTTTTTCCTTTAATATAATGGATAGAATCTAGATGTATCATATTGATCAGATCTCAACCGAGTTTCAAAATCATTTGTATTTTTTTGGATTTTTCATTTAAAAATTCTTTAGATAGAGATATTATACATTTTCCATGTTATAATTTCATTAGAATACATTGGTTATGTCTGTAAGAAGTTGTATACCATATAAAAAAAGTTATATTTCAAACAAACTATTATTTTTGGTATCTTAATGTAGAGAAGCAAAAATTTTCTATTGTTCATGAACAAAATAAAAGGAGTGATATAGATAATTTGATATTTGATCAGTTTTTAGTTTTTCATATTCACAAGGAAGATAGTATGCAAGTGAAATAAGATAATAACATCAACAAACATGAGGGAAATAATGAAAATGATATATTGAGAGAGTGAAAAAAATCAATAGATGATGTTAGGACTCCTATAAATAAAAAATGTTCTAAAATGAAAAAATTAGAATTCTTAATGTGGTAATGTCATGGAAAAACCATGTATGGAATTTATAATACCACCATTGATTATATTCTTACCTTTTTAAAGGAATTACTTTGTAGTAATACAAATATTCCTTCAAATCATTATATGTCATAAAAGTTAATTAACTAGCTTGGATTTTCTACTAATAAAATTAATGCTTTCCTGAAATATTGTAGATTATTTTGGGTGGAAACTAAAAACCTTAATTACTATAAAGAATGTGGTATATCTTGATAGAATACAAATGAAAATGGAACACTATATCATGTTACATATAAATTCATGTGAAACTTTTCATTGATTTCTTGACTTCAAAATCTATTCATGTCTACTATAATCTCAATAAATATACAATGAAATCATGATAAGATAAATAAAGATAATGATAAGTTGTTTCATCCTAAAAATGGATTAACATGGTAAAAAATTTATGCACAACATCCTAATTTTGTAGATGAGGTGCGTAATTTTAGGTTGGGTATTCCTTTGATGGGTTTAATCCATTTGGTTAGATGGCTACTTCTCACAACACATGACCAATTTTTATTCACATTTATAATATTCATACATGGATGTATATGAAAACACCATTCAATTTCTTGAGTATACTGATAGCTATACCTTCTAATCTAAAAAATTATATAGATTTCCACTTGCAACCTTTAATAAAAGATTTTAATCATCTTTGGGATGTGGGTGTGTTCACATTAAATTATTCTTAAAAAATATTTTTTAGATGCATTCAGCCCTTCTATAGACTATACATGATTTCCCTACTTATGAAATGATGTTTGTTTGGAGAAAAAAATGGGAAACTATCATGTCCTATTTGTATGAATAATACATGATCTAGAAGACTCAAATATTATTGTAGTTTCAGTTTCATGGGGAATCAACGATTCTTTCCAATGAATTATCCATATAAGAATAATAACCATTGGTTTGATAATGATACTGACACTAATAATCCAAATCAATTTATATTAATAACTAACGTGCTTAATGAATTTAAAGATATCAGTTTTTATTAGTGAAAGGGTACATGAAATCTAAAAATAGGTATAATTTTGGCACTGAATATACTTACAATTGGAAAAAAGTATCTTTTATGATTTTTCATATTGGTCAACTATTTTTTATGTCATTTTTTAGACATAATTCATATTGAGGAAATTATATGTGAAATAATGATTTCAATTATTCTAAATATCAAGGAGAAGACCAAATATGACTCATGATATCTACACGACTTGTTGGATTGGGGTATTCAAACAAAACTGCATCCTGTGTGTATAGGTGAAAAATAAATGGAAAGATCCTTTTACTTCTTATGTGACGAAACCTTTAGATAAAAATCAATTTTTGGAAGTATTTGATAATACCAAGGTTCTTGATATCTATTCAATTAAAAAATAGAAATGATTCAACAAAAGATAGTTGAAACTAAAATACCTAAAAACTCATGATTATCACACACTTATTTATGAATTGATTCTAATAGAAATCCTACATTTATTATCCAATAATGTAAGGGTGATGGTGATTATATTGTGACATTTTTATAAATACCTTTGTGCTAAAAGGTTATCCAAGCATTTCTTGATAAAAATGTAGCTAGAGGCACCATTGATTTTGTGTGAGTTGGAGAAAATTTATCCTCCATCATTTTTCACTTTCAAATTTAATTTAATAGTCCATATTCTAACTAAAAAAATTCTCAGGGGACCCATTTCTTTTTAATAAATTTATCATACTAAAAGAAATATGTGCATAATTAAGTCTAATGTCTAGAATAAAAATCATCCTAAAGGTTCCATTGTGAGAGGTTATATGGATAGAGAACGTATGGATTTTGTTTAAATTTATTTGATGATGTGAGAGACAAGCATAATCAACCAATTAGAAATAAATATGAGAAGTATGGAGAAATTGAGCCATCATTTCCATATTTTTCTCAAACAGTAGGAATTCATAGATCATATACATTGGACACATTGATCCTTGAAGAGTGGGATATGGTACATTGCATAGTCTTGTTTAACTATGGTTTATTTGATGACTATATTAAGTAAGTAATTTGAATATGTATATGTTATCTCATACTATATAATTTCACATATACCATAATTTTTTTTATTATTTTATGCAGGGAAAATAAATAAATTATAAGTAGGGTTCATCATTCTTTACCTTTGAGAAGAAGAGTGACTTTTGATAGAAAATAGTTTTATGCTTGGTTGAAATCTAAGGTATGAAAATTTATTTAATCAACTTAAAATATATAAATTAATTTAATTTTATTATTCATATATATTTTAGGTATTGAGTTTACCTATTGACTGTGACTCTCAATAATTAAGAGCGTTGGATTTTGGTCCCAATTCTTTGCTTCGTGAATGAAAATATTTAATAATTAGTGGGTATAAATTTGTTATAACTAATTGAGTAGTGAATATGAGAACATAATATTTTGGAATTATGTTAACTGTAATAACAGACTATTATTCTAGTGCATCAGATAGTAATCCTCGATATGGAAATGTGTATTATTATGGAGTTATTGAGAAAATATTGTTATTGGATGACTAATCTCATGTTTGAGTCACTATGATGAAATGAAAATGGTTTGATTCAATGATGAAACATGGTAAATTTATTTATGATTGTGGATTTAGAGTAATTGACATGAATCTTATCCTGGATACCAATGAACTATATATTTTTGTATCAATGTAAAAATAAGTGTTTTATGTGAAAGATCATCTGAGACTTTATGGTGTCATTATTTAAGTAATCCCATGAAATATTTTTGATTATGGTGGGGATGAAATTAAAACCATTTTTGAACCCATTGGTGTTGACCAAAATGTTTAATTTTATGACTTAAATTCTCCAATTGTGAGAATTAATGTTGAATCTATAGTAGGGATGGGTAATATATAGAAGCAAGAATATATGTTTTCAGTTTATTCAATTTATCTTGATGTGGGTTTTTCAGATTGGTACTATTTTAATTAATATAATTTGGTTTTAGTTTGGAATGGTATGTTTGTTTTAGTTTTTTTTTCATTGTATTTAATTAGATTTATTTCAATTCGGAAAATCAGGTTTACAACTGTTTTTAAAAACATGTACAACTTGGTTTTAAATTATAGTTTTTAAAAAATGTTCTTAAATAAATATCTTTAAAAAATTATTTTAAAACTATTTTAAAAAACTTTCTAAAAAATATTTACACTAGGTTATTAAAACTATTTTAAACTAGGTGTATACAAGAGGATGTTATAATATTGTTTATGACTTTTTTATGTCACTATATATCCTTTATTTTAATTGAAAATTATTATCCATTAACTAAGACACATCACCTCTTATTTATTATTTTTATTACACATTATTTACAAATTTTTAATTAAATTAATGTTATTTTCAAATACAATAAATGAAAAACATTAAAGAGGTACGAAGGAATAAGATTTCAGATAATAATCGCCGCATGTGAGAGATGGGAATTCCTCCTCTGATGCCCATTGTGAGTATTCTATTTCATATATATATATATACATATATCAATAAAATATAATTTATTGTCATTAATATTTTTTTTTAATTTTAATAATAAAATAACACCCAAGAGATAATCATTATCTGACCAACCTTGTGGTAGTGGTGCTTAAATTGTTGATTTTAGGGGGGGGGGTGGTACTAGAGCTATTCACACTACTCTTCATACCTGATCACACCTTGAACTTTCATCAGATATACCATATAGCACACTTTATTATCCCACAGTTCCATTAAAGGAACTTGGGATATTTATACTGCCTATACTATCACCACCATTTACATCTGATATTCATTGTATTTATTTTCCTTATCCAATGATGGATCCCACTCTCCATCCATATTATCCTTTTCCATAGGCATATATGAAAGATTATTTTGATTACACTTCATACTCTCTAGGATTTTACATTAATAGTCCTTTAACTTCTGCTCTAACACATTAGGATCCTCAAAAGACAATATTGGACCCCACTTGTACTACACAGGTCAAAGATCATTCACATCCTAGGGATCCAGCGGTACCCATTGATCAGCTAAGCTCAGAAATACATATAAAGTAATTTTTTTGACTATAATTTATTTTAATTATAATATGTATTAATGTAATATTTTTATTTTATTCTATCATAACTGGATCTCCCACTATAAGGCTACTTGGGCATATACACATGCATGAAGTGTAGAACCACTACACATAGCTTATGGTTGAGTACAATGAGAACCATAAAATGATTGGTAAAATAGGGTGATAATGAATGATTTTTATAGGGATGCTTGTAAAATACTCTAAAATCATTCTCATTAAGCCACTCTCCTAGAGATACCTTGAAAATCATGTAAAAGATAATACTTGGTCCTAAATATGGGTAAGAAATTTCATTATATTTAATGTTATATTATTATTGTATTTATATGAATTAATATTTTGGTATAAGATTTATTATAATTTTCCCAATGGTGAGGATACAGGGATTGTACAACTAATGGAATTACATGATCTATGGAGGGAATATAAGCATGAGTTGTATAATGGTTGGGTTTCTAGAGTTGGAATGGATTTAAAGGCCATACCTATCCTAAATGAGTGTTCAATAACACATTATCGAGAAATTATTTCTCATTGGAAGAGTACCAAGTTTAAGTTATTCATAAATTTTTAGGTTTTTGATTGAAAATTATCACGATTTTTATTTATAATCTATTTCGTATTATTGAAAATTATTTTTTAGGAATCTTAATAAATAAATAAATAAACAAGTAAGATATAAAGTATCTCCACATTTTGGGGTGGAAGACGATGCCGAAACATGTGAGGAAGAATGTTTTTTTATTATATACTTGCATTCAATTAGGTATAAATTATGAAAATATATACTACTTTTCATATTAAAGTTTTTTGAATTAGTTAAGGTGTACTAAATATCTATATATTCTAAATTTAGTGTTTTTTAGTAATTTTAATTCATTTTCACTAGTGAAAACATCAACTTGATCATATTATAAATGTAACATTTATTATTTATTGAATGATAACTTCTTTATCTTATTATCCCATCTATTATTTATATTTATCATTATCCTGGTAGACATGGACCTCATATTCTTGTTAAAATAATTTCAACATAGATTTTCAAGATATCATTAAAATTTAACTTCATTTTTTAATAGAAGCATATTTAATCTCAAAAAATAGAATACAAAATTAATATACAAGATAATTCTAAATGTATATAATCAATAACTTTCAAATAAAATTAAAATCATTATTTGACACTATATGATGAATTTAATTCATCAGAAAGCAGGGGTAATTGACATATAGAAGAAAAAAATTCTTGAACAAAACATATGAATGTTTAAAATAATCGATCTATAAAGATTAAAAATGAAGGCCAAATAGATCTGTAACTAAGATATATTGTATTTTATTGAATTTAAGAATAAATCAAATTAAAAATCACTGATATTTTCATTAGATTAAACTAGGATTTTATACCAATTATAATGCCCTTCTAAAGATATGTCAACCATTTATTGGGGATGAATTAGTGGTTGATGTACAGTTAAAAACATTATCCCACTTTTAGCTAAGTCTCTCTCATTATTAATTAGTTTTTGGATTGTAACTCCACCTTTTGTGATCACAATGTATCAAAATAAAAATGAACAAAAACATCAAGATTTAATGGTCATAAGATTCTTTAATATATATCCATTCTTCCTCTGTATATTTCTCTCCCTTAGATCATTATAAATCTATTTTTTGATTGTTCTATACTTCCACTGAAATATATAACAAAAAAATATTTTTTATAGAAAGTGGAATAAAATTACATGTAAAATATAGACATTAATTATTTATGATTAGTCAACTGAAAACCTGTGGGGTGTCGTTAAATCCTATAGGGATAACCAAATTTAGTAATTTATAAAAGACTATGAAAACTTAACTAAATATGTAGTATCTATCAAGTCTGAGTATCAAACCCATAAGGATGGAGTGTATGTTTAAAATAAAGTAAGTAAACTAAGATTGAAATAATTTGATTATTTGAAGAAAAGAAGAAAATAGTAGGATTTATTGGGTTGAATATCAATATGGGAGATATGCCTGGTTTAATGATTTTAGGTTTTTGTGCTAGGTATTTAATTAAAAGTGTGTTTATTCAGTTTTGGTGTCATAATTTGGTCAACAAGGATCCTTGGTCTTGGTATCCCATGTAACGCCCCGACCCTAGTTACCCAGAGTCGGTGCATTAATTACATAACATTGGCATGATCACGAGAAAGATCAAGTCTCGAAAGACCGATTAGTTTAGTAGCGTTGGAATAACTAGATACATCCATAAATTTTTACATTACATCATAAAAAAAAATCTTGTCTTCATATCCCCTCATACTATCCATGCAGGTCATTCATAAATTACTTCTTCATAATCCTGGGAAAACAAAACATAAAAAAAGGGGTGAGCTCAAATGCCCAGTAAGGATAACAATATAGCGGAAACTTTCATAAATAAGAATAAACATTTAAGGCAATGTATAACTAAAACAAAAGCCTTTTAAACTTTAACTTCAACATAAAATGGAAAAGGTAAAATGAAATAATGCCATTTACTTACTCACATGGATATTCTACTAGTCGAATGATCACATGCAATATCAATAACCACTTTCATAATGATGGAATGCATAATGCCAGACTATCATAACCATATAGCCAAGGCCTCGTGCCAAGACTACAAATAAGATTTTGCCAAGGCCTTGTGCCAAGACACTAGTTTGTCTCATGAGACCTACCGATGCATCGAGGAGCTATAGCGGGCTCCACCCGTCACTTATTAAGTCCAATGCATTCCTCATATGAACATGTTTAAACATAACATAAACCTTCGTATTAAAACTAGCATACGAAATGTCAATACTTTTACCACAAACCATGAATGGTATAAAAACAGCACATCCACAGTCAAACATAACTCATTCGATACAATATGGAAGATTGTATTGTATCACATTAACCTCAATCAAGAATAATGAAGGATGTTGACATAGATGAAAATAATCATCAAAACTATTTGAGAGAAATATCCCCCTTTTCTTGAAAACATTTAAAAGTCACACTATTTGTCAAGAAGCCATTTAAAAGTTGATTTTTGAATCAAAGTGTCCCATACCACTTTGAAACTTTTTAAAAGGAGTTTTGATTTCTAAACTTTAATGTCCATATAAATAAATCCTTAAAACCATTTTTAAAACATGGACATTAATGAGAAAGGTTTAGATGAATAAGTCTTTAAAACATTTAAAAATGGTATTTTAGTTAGAGATTCTAACCAAAAGAGAAACTTGAATACAAATAATTGAGGTAATCAAAACTTTGTAATATCATGAGAATAAAGGGAATCATGATATACTATGTCAAAGTACATTATATACACCACATAAAAGTGATTTGGTGTATATCCTCAAAGAAGTCTCAATGGAATGTAAATTGAGATGAAATCTCTCATAAAGGTTGTATCCTTAGGTTAAGGATAAATCAATGACATAATTATGTGTGAAAAATATAAATACACTAAATATGATTGGATATTCAGTGCAAAACAATCAAAGGACATTCACACATATTCTTGTAAAAACAATACCAACGAATTGGATGTTTAACTCAACAAATGGAGAATGAGTTAAAATTACTCTTATCAAATTCATATCAATGACTTGAGAATTATCAATGGAGTGATTATGTGTATCAAACTTATATCCACAGGAAGGGGAGTGGAAATTATGACATAATCAAATGAATAGTGATTCCACACATAATCTTGGAGTAATATAATCAATGAAATATGCGTAAAGCCAAATGAGTGGGAATTGAAATCTCAAATTCCCTTATCGATTAGGTAACATACGAAATATACACCCATGAAAGAAGTATCATACCATGATGATGTAAATAACCATAAATTAAAGTATATTAAACAATGAAATACAATCATGGGCAGTACACATACACCACATGCAATAATTAAGTGGCGATCAATGGAAATCTCACGAAATTAAAAGTGAGATAAGAAACCCCTTACCACATTAATCAACTGAGTCGTTTGGCCAAAAGTTAATAACCACCAATTGATTTACAAAATAACATGAATATAAATAGAATCATGATTATATATATCAAATGGCAGTACACAATACACCACTTTCAATAATTTAGTGGCGAACAATGGAAATCTCACGGAATTGAAAGTGAGATAAGAAAATCCCTTACTTTGTACTTTTTCCCTGGTCGATGGTAGTTTTACCTCCTGTATAATGGTAAAATAATTGTTATTGAATAATACAAGAATCATTTACTTTAATATGATATCATATATGATCTTTTAACATTGATTTGTTAATAATATCTTAGAATTATCGTCATTTCGGGTGTTAACGGGTTCATTTTACTTTATATTCTTTGTTATGTGAGCCATATTCGTTATTAATGGGATGTATATTATTCATATCTAGAATGATATCAAGTCCTTAGATACTATTTTTAAATCATCAAATTATAATTATACTTGAATGGATACGATGGAGAATGAATCTCATCGCGTTCGTGGAGACGGTAGTCCGTACGTACGCACGAGCGACAATATCATTCTTTTGATATTAAAATAATATATAAATGGATGGTCTATCATATATACAGAATCATTAACATGTTATATTTATTATTTACATGAGTTACACATCATTATTATACCCATCCAAATAATAATATATTGAATAACAATTACACCACGACGTGGAGACGGTAAGCCGTACGTACTCACGTATGGTGACATGTTATTCAAAGGGTGGATAGAATACTGAATATGGTTGTACCATATTTATAATAACATCACAGTATATGTGATATACTGGAGTTATTATTTTAGAATGGTAAGAACAAAGGAAGAAGAAGTGGAAGAAGAAATGAACTTGGAGAAGGGTGGTGAAATCATTACCTCTTCTTCGGGTTCTTCCTTTTGATTTGATCAAAAGGGCTCCTTAGGTTGGATTTATGATCAAACTAAGGCCCTTAGGTTTCAGTTAGGGAAGTTGGGAGAGTATTTGGGCAGAGTTTGGCTGAACCAAAAGGCTTTGAAGGTGTGAAGAAATGAGAAGGAGGAGTGCCCTTTTATAAGAGGGGTGAGGGGCACCTTTGGAAAAGCTAGAAATATTAATTTATAATAAATTCATATTCGGTTTCTAATGGATCCAAAGTTGATTATTCAAAGGTTAAGGTGGGTATGGGTCGAAAACCACTCAACCAATAGAATTTAGACAGGTTTTGGTACTTATATTAACCTTATCTTTAATTATTAACTCTAAGTTAATTAGTTTCACTTTTACAATGTCTCTTTGTATTTTTGTATAATATGGTTAATAAACTTAATATATACATCCAAGAGACCCCCAAGTTGTTCATTAATGATGAAATTATCATGATATAAGTCTCTTGGCCGAACCTTAGATTTTTAGGAATTTAATATCAATTAATAATATAATATTTGTTTTAAGAACTCTTTTATGTCAATTTTGACACTATTCAATAGTTGATTTTTTTGAAACTCATAAAAGATTTATTACTTAGAAAAAAGTCAATTAAATCAATCCTAATATATAATATTATCCTAGAAAATTAGTTTAATTCATTAAAAGTTTCATATTATATTTATTTGGGTATTTATAATATCAATTATTTTATTTTTTCATTATTATAGTAATTACTGCATCATCGTTGTGTCATAAATAAAATAAATTATTTAATGTCTAAAAATTATAAATAAAATATCATTATGTAGGACATCTTTTTATCTTTCTAATGAATATTTATAATCTAAAATCCAACATATATAACCCTATTTAACAATTGTTTTGCTAAAAGATATATGCTTGTGTCATTTTTGTATTCATTTTAACTTAATTAAAATAAAGTGTCATTATCACTTACAAGTGGATCCATGGGGTTCCAAAATCGACCCAAAGATGCCCATGGTCAACCATGTATCAGAAAATAGGGTTAAGACACGTTTTAGGGTAATTTAGTATTATTATAATATTATTTTTTAACCCTTATTTACCGGATTTACCCTTAACCATGGTAAATAAAATATTTACCGCAATAATTATTCAAAATGTCTAAAAATAAAAGTTACCTATTTACACAATTTGGACATCCTGATTCCAAATATGGAATCCATTTTTCTAAATTCAAAACACAGAAGTGGCAGAAATTAATTTAAAATTAATTCCCGCTGCCAAAACAAAAAGCGTGTTTTTAAGAGATAATAACTATCAAAAGATTGACACTTGTTTATGTTCGGTTTAATTGTAAAATTATGTCCAATGACCAAAATTATATTAAATGGTAAAAATATATTCTAAATATACTTTAAAACTACTAAAATTCATAATTTATCAGTATTAATTATTTTGATTAAAAAAGTTGTTTTTAATTAAAATTTAGTAATTTTCACTATTCATCAAAACATGAAAGTTATCCGAAAAGTACCAAAATTTCACCTTAGGCTAAATTAGATATTCTGAATCCAAAAATGAAGTCCATTTTGAAATATAATATATATATAATTTTAAAAAGTAGGTATTACTATTCATAACGGCTAGTTTTATTGGTTGTTAGAACTCGGTGTTGCGTGCAACACACGCTATCACATTATTCAAAGAGAAGCGTACCGTAGAAGCTTGGGGTGTTACATTCTCCCCTCCTTCAATAAATTACGTCCTCGCAATTTTTAAAATTTTGCTTGGGAATATAATGGAAAGTCCCACATTGGAAAAAAAAGTCAATAAAACTATCACTTTAAAAGAAAGAAAGAGAGGTATAAGGGTCATCCAAGATAACCCATACTAGGATTCCATGTAAGAAAACATGGATATGGATGATAAACTAAGTGTCAAGTTCTGATGGAGAGAGATAGAAATCATGATCAGGAGAAAGTTAACAATGAGAAAACCACAAACTTGTGTTGGGACAAATGACCATTAGTCTCCTAGTAGGAAAGTAAACGGATAACATTTTTTTAAGTTACATTACAAAAGGAAGAGGAATTCATTTATGATATTGACTAAGAACATTATGAGATATACTTACATTTTAAGTAGATTTTCATTCTTTAATAAATTTCCACCACTAACTCAATTTTTTTTAAACGATGAGTATTCAAGAAGACTTGGTCACACTGGAAGAGCTAGAATAAACTTCTATAGAATCACATGATCCATGCAGGATAAACCATATATTTACATTGTCTTTGAAGATTAATCAAAACCAAAATGGTTAGTGAATGATCTAATGATCCCCCAAAAGGATATTCATTGAGATAAATATGCACTAATCTTAATTTCTAAAATTAAACCAACAATACCCCAAAGTTAAATAGATACCATTCAATAACCAATTGTCCTTAAAATCCTTTAATATAATCCAAACTAATATTGAAACCCAAAACATAGAAGAATTTGATTATGTAGTCTCCCATGTTACATTGTATCTCCAAATGACATCAAATACTCTTAAAGTCACATACTTAAAAGTAATTAACATTATCACATATTCTCTGTTATAGGTTAATCATTTCCATAAATAACCCAAATCACTATAAATCAACAATAAAAACGTAGATAAAAATCCACCATTACTCTACAAATGAAACCCCATTGTATTCTATTTTCCTTGGGCATATAGTGTTCCCAACAAAGCGAACATCTTCCAAAATAACATTTATCACTTAATCACCAAATCATTTTCCTATACCAAGGGTATTCATTTGATAAGACATAAGAACCCAAATCATCTTATTATTGATCAATAAAATCATTTAACAAAAAAAAATAGTCACACTAACCAGGGACTTCACGTAGTCCAGTGGTAAGCGATAAATCCCAATCGCACTTTGGTTGTGGGTTCGATTCCCACAGCTTTGTCCGACGCGACGGGTTGTCACACGGTCTACGTGTTGTCCTTTTTCAAAAACTATATTTTATAATATTACCAAGATGAGATAAATTCCTCAAAATAACATAATTTAACCACAAATGTTATATCATACTTTGCATTTTCATCCCAAATTATAATAACTTATCATTTTCTCAAACCCCAATGATCATATAAAACCAAATGGTTATTTATACCTATATCCACAAGAGAAGAGACAATTCTTCCTCAAATATCATTCTCACATGGCAAACTGCGGGGTTACAAATACAAGAGAAAATTATTCCAAAGTAAACCCATCAACAAGGAGTGCTAATTTTTCTCCAACCATTTATTTCCACATAGCTTCTTCTTTGACCAAGAAAATATCCTATAGAATAGGACATTCACTCGGGTAATGGCCAGGTCCCCTACATTTACGGCAAATGACTGTAAACGGACTCTTGGGACCATTTTTATCTTCTTCCATAGTACTCTTCATTTTTCTTCGGCAATTCTTCACTTTATGTCCTTCCTTCCCGCACGTAAAACATTTCATTGTCCCATTGAGACACTTTCCTGGGTGTCTTTTTCCACATTTCCTGCATGATGAAAATTGAGGGTTCTTTTCTCCATGGTCTCCATTGCTGGAGCTCTTATCATTTATCACCTTTCTCTTCCTTGTTGAGTCTGGGAGTTGGTTAATATATATGTTGTTGATCATATTTTTGGAAAACTGATTTGGAATAAAGACGATATCTTTTACGCCTATCAACATTCCATTTTGTTGCTCATTTCCACCACCGTTCCCACCTTGTACATCATTCTCAAAGTCACTATGACTTCCTTGGAATCCAGCCATTGACTAAAACCATAAAGCATTGTGTGAGTAATAGTAGTCGTAAAATCATTTAGAGATTAAAATGTCACCATATTCTCAATTTGAAACATATTAGGATTAACCCAGGTCATTTACTCTCTTCTTATATATATATTACTTAAATTGGTTTGTAAAGAAAATGTAAATTATCCCAAGCATATCCCCCAGGAGTGTCGTAACCAAGAGTGCAGCAAGGCCCGTTGTCGTGCACCAGTTCCCGTTCGAGTCTAGCTCAAAGCGGTGTTTTCGGGTTTTACCCCTAGGTACATCTGTGCCAGAGCAGCCTCTACCTGCTCGTATCCAGACAGGGATGTATTGCTTGGAAAACTCACAAAATCTCTACAATACCAAAATTCTAGGAAGTTCTTCTATACTAATCCTCAAAGTTCATCTTAGGTCTACGTACTCTAATCAGAGTTTATCTAAATCTAGCTTCCAAGGTTTGTACTAAACTTCCTCTGATACCAACTGTAACGCCCCGACCCCAGTTACCCAGAGTCGGTGCATTAATTACATAACATTGGCATGATCACGAGAAAGATCAAGTCTTGAAAGACCGATTAGTTTAGTAGCCTTGGAATAACTAGATATATCCATAAATTTTTACATTACATCATAAAAAAACATCTTGTCTTCATATCCCCTCATACTATCCCTGCAGGTCATTCATAAATTACTTCTTCATAATCCTGGGAAAACAAAACATAAAAAAAGGGGTGATCTCAAATGCCCAGTAAGGATAACAATATAGCGGAAACTTTCATAAATAAGAATAAACATTTAAGGCAATGTATAACTAAAACAAAAGCCTTTTAAACTTTAACTTCAACATAAAATGGAAAAGGTAAAATGAAATAATTCCATTTACTTACTCACATGGATATTCTACTAGTCGAATGATCACATTCAATATCAATAACCACTTTTATAATGATGGAATGCATAATGCCAGACTATCATAACCACATAGCCAAGGCCTCGTGCCAAGACTACAAATAAGATTTTGCCAAGGCCTTGTGCCAAGACACTAGTTTGTCTCATGAGACCTACCGATGCATCGAGGAGCTATAGCGGGCTCCACCCGTCACTTATTAAGTCCAATGCATTCCTCATATGAACATGTTTAAACATAACATAAACCTTCGTATTAAAACTAGCATACGAAATGTCAATACTTTTACCACAAACCATGAATGGTATAAAAACAGCACATCCACAGTCAAACATAACTCATTCGATACAATATGGAAGATTGTATTGTATCACATTAACCTCAATCAAGAATAATGAAGGATGTTGACATAGATGAAAATAATCATCAAAACTATTTGAGAGAAATATCCCCCTTTTCTTGAAAACATTTAAAAGTCACACTATTTGTCAAGAAGCCATTTAAAAGTAGATTTTTGAATCAAAGTGTCCCATACCACTTTGAAACTTTTTAAAAGGAGTTTTGATTTCTAAACTTTAATGTCCATATAAATAAATCCTTAAAAACATTTTTAAAACATGGACATTAATGAGAAAGGTTTAGATGAATAAGTCGTTAAAACATTTAAAAATGGTATTTTAGTTAGAGATTCTAACCAAAAGAGTCACTTGAATACAAATAATTGAGGTAATCAAAACTTTGTAATATCATGAGAATAAAGGGAATCATGATATACTATGTCAAAGTACATTATATACACCACATAAAAGTGATTTGGTGTATATCATCAAAGAAGTCTCAATGGAATGTAAATTGAGATGAAATCTCTCATAAAGGTTGTATCCTTAGGTTAAGGATAAATCAATGAAATAATTATGTGTGACAAATATAAATACACTAAATATGATTGGATATTCAGTGCAAAACAATCAAAGGACATTCACACATATTCTTGTAAAAACAATACCAACGAATTGGATGTTTAACTCAACAAATGGAGAATGAGTTAAAATTACTCTTATCAAATTCATATCAATGACTTGAGAATTATCAATGGAGTGATTATGTGTATCAAACTTATATCCATAGGAAGGGGAGTGGAAATTATGACATAATCAAATGAATAGTTATTCCACACATAATCTTGGAGTAATATAATCAATGAAATATGCGTAAAGCCAAATGAGTGGGAATTGAAATCTCAAATTCCCTTATCGATTAGGTAACATACGAAACATACACCCATGAAAGAAGTATCATACCATGATGATGTAAATAACCATAAATTAAAGTATATTAAACAATGAAATACAATCATGGGCAGTACACATACACCACATGCAATAATTAAGTGGCGATCAATGGAAATCTCACGAAATTAAAAGTGAGATAAGAAACCCCTTACCACATTAATCAACTGAGTCATATGGCCAAAAGTTAATAACCACCAATTGATTTACAGAATAACATGAATATAAATAGAATCATGATTATATATATCAAATGGCAGTACACAATACACCACTTTCAATAATTTAGTGGCGAACAATGGAAATCTCACGGAATTGAAAGTGAGATAAGAAAATCCCTTACTTTGTACTTTTTCCTTGGTAGATGGTAGGTTTACCTCCTGTATAATGGTGAAATAATTGTTATTGAATAATAAAAGAATAATTTACTTTAATATGATATCATATATGATCTTTTAACATTGATTTGTTAATAATATCTTAGAATTATCGTCATTTCGGGTGTTAACGGGTTCATTTTACTTTATATTCTTTGTTATGTGAGCCATATTCTTTATTAATGGGATGTATATTATTCATATATAGAATTATATCAAGTCCTTAGATACTATTTTTAAATCATCAAATTATAATTATACTTGAATGGATACGATGGAGAATGAATCTCATCGCGTTCGTGGAGACGGTAGTCCGTACGTACGCACGAGCGACAATATCATTCTTTTGATATTAAAATAATATATAAATGGATGGTCTATCATATATACAGAATCATTAACATGTTATATTTATTATTTACATGAGTTACACATCATTATTATACCCATCCAAATAATAATATATTGAATAACAATTACACCACGACGTGGAGACGGTAAGCCGTACGTACTCACGTATGGTGACATGTTATTCAAAGGGTGGATAGAATACTGAATATGGTTGTACCATATTTATAATAACATCACAGTATATGTGATATACTGGATTTATTATTTTAGAATGGTAAGAACAAAGGAAGAATAAGTGGAAGAAGAAATGAACTTGGAGAAGGGTGGTGAAATCATTACCTCTTCTTCGGGTTCTTCCTTTTGATTTGATCAAAAGGGCTCCTTATGTTGGATTTCTTATCAAACTAAGGCCCTTAGGTTTTAGTGAGGGAAGTTGGGAGAGTATTTGGGCAGAGTTTGGCCGAACCAAAAGGCTTTGAAGGTGTGAAGAAATGAGAAGGAGGAGTGCCCTTTTATAAGAGGGGTGAGGGGCACCTTTGGAAAAGCTAGAAATATTAATTTATAATAAATTCATATTCGGTTTCTAATGGATCCAAAGTTGATTATTCAAAGGTTAAGGTGGGGATGGGTCGAAAACAACTCAACCAATAGAATTTAGACAGGTTTTGGTACTTATATTAACCTTATCTTTAATTATTAACTCTAAGTTAATTAGTTTCACTTTTACAATGTCTCTTTGTATTTTTATATAATATGGTTAATAAACTTACTATATACATCCAAGAGACCCCAAAGTTGTTCATTAATTATGAACCTATCATGATATAAGTCTCCTTGCCAAACCTTAGATTTTTAGGAATTTAATATCAATTAATAATATAATATTTGTTTTAAGAACTCTTTTATGTCAATTTTGACACTATTCAATAGTTGATTTTTGTGAAACTCATAAAAGATTTATTACTTAGAACAAAGTCAATTAAATCAATACTAATATATCATATTATCCTAGAAAATTAGTTTAATTCATTAAAAGTTTCATATTATATTTATTTGGGTATTTATAATATCAATTATTTTATTTTTTCATTATTATAGTAATTACTGCATCATTGTTGTGTCATAAATAAAATAAATTATTTAATGTCTAAAAATTATAAATAAAATAACATTATGTAGGAAATCTTTTTATCTTTCTAATTAATATTTGTAATCTAAAATCCAACATATATAACCCTATGTAACAATTGTTTTGCTAAAAGATATATGCTTGTGTCATTTTTGTATTCATTTTAACTTAATTAAAATAAAGTGTCATTATCACTTACAAGTGGATCCATGGGGTCCCAAAATCGACCCAAAGATGCCCATGGTCAACCATGTATCAACAAATAGGGTTAAGACACGTTTTAGGGTAATTTAGTATTATTATAATATTATTTTTTAACCCTTATTTACCGGATTTACCCTTAACCATGGTAAATAAAATATTTACCGCAGTAATTATTCAAAATGTCTAAAAATAAAAGTTACCTATTTACACAATTTGGACATCCTGATTCCAAATATGGAATCCATTTTTCTAAATTCAAAACACAGAAGTGGCAGAAATTAATTTAATATTAATTCCCGCTGCCAAAACAAAAAGCGTGTTTTTAAGAGATAATAACTATCAAAAGATTGACACTTGTTTATGTTTGGTTTAATTGTAAAATTATGTCCAATGACAAACATTATATTAAATGGTAAAAATATATTCTAAATATACTTTAAAACTACTAAAATTCATAATTTATCAGTATTAATTATTTTGATTAAAAAAGTTGTTTTTAATTAAAATTTAGTAATTTTCACTATTCATCAAAATATGAAAGTTATCCGAAAAGTACCAAAATTTCACCTTAGGCTAAATTAGATATTCTGAATCCAAAAATGAAGTCCATTTTGAAATATAAAATATATATAATTTTAAAAAGTAGTTATTACTATTCATAACGGCTAGTTTGATTGGTTGTTAGAACTCGGTGTTGCGTGCAACACACGCTATCACATTATTCAAAGAGAAGCGTACCGTAGAAGCTTGGGGTGTTACATCCCATCCTAGTCTTATGATTAAAACTTTGGAATGGTCATCTACTTGGTTCTAACATAGAAATAGGTGACTCAAAACCATATTAAAACATAACTAGCTTAGATTTTATAATGGTCATATAAAAACTAAGATGATTAATTAATGCAATAAAATGAAACTCCTCAATTCACAAGCAATGGTCATGCAATTTCAAAAGAAAGAGATTTATAACTGATAAATTGAGTTGAAAAAAATCCAAAACATGAATAGAAAATAGAAAATAATATCTAAGAATCACAACCCCTATAATCACATAACTTCACACTAAGAAAACTACTCACTCATGCTAGTCATGATGAAAAAAATTAGCATGTTTACCCAAGGAATAATGGCGGTGAAGCGGGGTCCTAGATCGTCCCTTCATTATCTGGCGGTCATCCCTTGGTGTTTCTTGGCCTCCAATGGTCCTAGAGTACCTTCAAAGGATGACCAAGGGTGATATTTATAGGTAAGTTCCATCAAAACTTTCAAACATAGAGTCCTTATTTATTAGTGCATCATCATAATCATGACATGAACTAAGGCTTCACATCATGTAATACCTCTGAGTTTTCCTTTGTGTACACGAATCTCATGCTCATCTCACGTGAATATCGTGCGAATATCATGCGAATATCTTTTGGAAATTTGACTCACTTCATGATTTGAAATCCTAACTCATGATGTGTAATTGTCTTTCAAAACTTGTCTTTATATCATGACAAGTCCATCATGACTAATTCCACTTGAAGAAGTCACAATATGTAATGACATTACATGGCGTGTAAGATTTTTTCTTTATTTTCCAGCACCATTTTTCCTTCAAAAATCTAGTGTCATTCCATGAGAAAAGAAAAGTGGCGTGAAGTGTATTTAAGATAATAATTTATACTCTTTTCATTTTTTTTCAAAATATAAGTTGTGTCCTTCCATAAATTATAAAACAAGTAAAATCATTCCAAAATTTTCAAGATTATTCATTTAAATACAAAAATTCAATACATAAAACATTATAAAATGTATGCATAAAATACACTTATCATCAACTCAATATAAAAAAATCACAGCTATTTAACTCACTATATCATGAAAATAAAATCATATAATACTTCGAAAAATTTACCAAATATATTCACCCCATATAGTTTATATTGAATATGTTATTATGTTTTTATCAGAATCATTGCTTGAACCCATAATATATTTATGTTGACCTATTATTGTCTAAAATTTCATAGTCCAATACACTATTCCGCATATCATATAGTGCTTCCTTACCGACTTTGAATAGTTGTAGAAAAACATGTCTCCATAAAAAACTATGAACTATGTTATTTTTTCTACAACATAACTTATTGAGTATTTCCACACAGTGTTTTCAATATCTTTTAGCCATTTACTACACTAGTCTTCTTTTTCTCAACATCTTAATAATTTTTTTCCAGCCATATTATTAGGAATAAAACAATGTTTTAAAATATAACATATCTTCATCCTTATAACATCCATTATTGTCTTCATCATGTCAATGCTTGAAATCCATGGCATATTGGATTTTTTCACACTGTGTGTATTTTCCTCCCAATGTAGTTCTATTTCTTAATGTATCTCCATGACATTTCACTAAGACACTATAATATAGTTCTTTATAGATGATTCATCTAGTCATTTTCTCTCATGTGCATGAATTTTTTCCTTTTTCTTTCTTTTATAACACCCATTAAACATTCCATTATTCATTACGACACCATTGAATTTTCTCATAATCAACTTTCAAAGTGAACCTCATTATTTTTCATAATCCACATGAAACTTGAAATAATAATACAATCTTCATATAAAATTACCGAGATATGTTCTTATGGGTATATATAAGCTAAAAACATAATATATATATATACATGTAAATATTAGCATGGCATGTAATATTAATCATAAGAAGAATACATTTGAAACTTATTTTTCAAGGTTCATTCCATCACACCATCATATTGGATGATGTTATTAAGGAAGATATACTCCTTACTAAGCATGGATTTTTGGGGTTAAATGGATAATCCTTCCCCATAATCATTGAGTTATAATATTCCCTTTAATATTCATACTCTATATGAAATATCTTAAACTCAAATATAAAGATATTATTTTATTTATGAACTAGAAACATGATAAGATCTAACATCCTGACTAATTTATAGACAACTTATATTATTTTATCTTCTATAGTCATCTCATATATAACACGAAAACTTTTAGTGTGAATCCAAAACTCATATTCTCAGAGAGTTTCCCTACTCCTTTATTTATCATTTTCCATTAGATCATATCTCCTATTTTTCATTGAAAATAAAACCAATAATAAATCCAATAGATATGACTATAACTCTTTTTTCATTGAGATTCATATTTATTTCCTCATCATCAACTCATAGAAGCCCCCATGTTCAATTCTTTTATCCTTTATCAATATCTTGGATCCCCTCTTTGATATAAACAAAAAATCTAATATAGAATTCATGAGATCATCATATAAAATATATCCAAGGCATCCAAACCAATAATGTACACTATACTCTACCTTGGAATGTCAATATCAAGAGTAGTTTTATGGAAAAAAATATAACCAAGTATCTATATCCCATATCCTAAGAATACTCTATCAATTAATCCACACCATGATATTTCATGAAAAATCTAATTAGAACATCTCTTAATAACACTCCTTCACATCCAGGGAATAACCAACATCACCAATAGATAAAATCACCAATACTATTATTTTTGAGATCTATATCTCGATTTATCATTAAAAAATAGAACATATATTCTGGAAAACCGATGAGCTATAGAAAAATTATAGAACTTTAGTGAAATTTAATTTTTTCATTTAAGTTTGATAGATTTTAGTTTCACATATTTATAGATAATACAATACATTTATATGAAATTTAATTCAATTAGTTTTTCTTATTGTTAGTTTAATATTGGTTAAAATGAGTTAATTTTATTCAAAAGTATAGTATTATTAAATAATAGTTTTATTCATTCATTTTAAAGGGTGGTAGATTTTTTTCTTGAGTAGAAAGAATAAATATGGAAGTGTGATAAATAATGATACTCAATAATATATTGTAAGTTTTATTTTAATGATTTTAAATTTAAATATCTATTTTGTAACTAAATAGTTCATTTATATTTGTGGAGGACCTTAATGAGAAGGAAGTTAACAACATTAGTCCAAATTATCATTTTCACTAGGTATTAGGAGATGAGAAACTTGGGAGAGTATGCTATTGACTGGGGAAGAGTACTGTCCCCACTAGATATTGGCCAACTTCAGGTGCTAGTTATGGTAGCATTGAGTTAGAAATAACTCATGCAGAGACATCAGATGTTTATACAAAGGTAGTAGTGATAAAAATCCACTCAGGATCATGGATGAATTAAAAAGACCAATGATAATTTTATGAAAGTTATGGAAACATTATGTTCATCACTTCCAATAGATACCATTTAAATTTTTCATACATGCATGATGATGATATGTTTGTTATATGATGCACAAGGAGATGTAAATGACAGTCTTAGTGGTGCTTGGGATGATTAATTTCTTGGAGATGATGGAGATTGAAATGGCAATGGAAATTATGGTGATAGTGATGATGTTGATGGTGATAGTGAGGGTGATGATAGAGATGCTGATTGAAATGGCAAGGATGATGGTGAAGATGATGGTGGTGATGGTGATGATTATGTTGGTGATGATGATGATATCAATTTTCATGAGATATAGATTGATCCTTTACATTTTTAAATGATATTTATTATGCATGATGTTTGATGATTATATGTGAATGAATATATGTTCTGTTTTAAATGTGTGTTGTCATTGGTTGAATGAACTAAATTGTTTCTTGTTTTTTATATATTGGGTG
This sequence comes from Viscum album, assembly GCA_963277665.1. NCBI lineage: Eukaryota > Viridiplantae > Streptophyta > Magnoliopsida > Santalales > Viscaceae > Viscum > Viscum album. The sequence continues at coordinate 695,154,979 of OY728145.1, forward strand.
GAAGTTTTTTGGGGGTTTGGGTTTAAGTGTTTGGATGTCTATTGATTCTAGGACAAGATGGGGTTCTTCTTTATACCCATGTGAGGAAAGTCTATACCAATAGTTTACTAAACTATTGGTATATAATTATATCAATGATTTAACAAAACTATTGGTATAGGGTAAATCTAGGCCACCTATACCAATAGTTCTATAGAAAGTTTCGGTATAGGTAAATAACAATGCCTATAGAGCCAATGATTTGGAGAACCATTGGTATAGGCTATACCAATGGTTCTCTATCTTATACTAACGGTTTAAAACCATTTTCATATGTCATATTTCCTATAGTGAAAAGGGTACATGGGTGGTTAGTCCAAACCTAAAAGGGTACATAGGTAGTGAGACCAAGCCTAAGAGGGTACATGAGTAGTTAAATCAAGCCCAAAAGTGTAAATGGGTAGTGAGACCAAACCCAAAAGGGTACACAATTGGAGATCCCAAGTCCAAAATGGTACAAAGGTAGTAATCTCAATCCCAAAAGGGTACTTAGGTAGTTATTACAATCCCAAAAGGGTACATTGGTGGAGTTTAAAAGACCAAAATAGTGTATTAGTGGTTAAAAAAATCCCAAAAAAAAACATAAGTAGTTATCCCAAGTTTACTATACTACGAGCAGGTGGTTAGCCTAGTCTATTATGTGATGAAAGCCATGGTGGTTAAATTTGATGCATGTTCGATGCTCATATTCTCACTACATTCTTATTTCATGCATCATGTTTAGATATTATTGAATCATATTTCCACACTCCCAATATTCATGTTTTAAGAAAAAAGACTTATGTCATAATTTATGATTTATGATTAATATTTTATTTGGTATGATTCCTTTATGTTATATATATTCACCTTGATTATGTTCTCATACCCACATGCTCATCTTACGTTCACTTATGATATTTAATTGTTATTTGTTATGTGTACCCATACTAAACATTTGAGATAACCCTTTTTGTATGTTTTCATCCCCCAGGTTATTAAGAAGAGTATTTTGTATGATGAATCTAAAAGGATATCATGTGAGAAAACTATTTATAGGAAATGTTAATGACTTTTTATAAAATAAGAATATCATGTAGATAATCTCTAAAGACAACTAAACCTTCTAGGATTGTGTGAATTTATAAAATGAAATGTTTAAATTATGGAAATGATGTAAAATATATGTGTTTCATGCTCGGTTCATCTCACCTGGTATCAAAGCATATGTTTAAAGTTTTTATTTCTAGCACCAGATTTGAGAGTGTGGGTATGAGGGAATTTAGTTGGTATCCAAGTGAGGTTTAGTTATTTTGGGTATAAGTTTATGAAGAATAAGAGGATATAAACTAAAAAAACCTATGATGAACCAAAAGTAATGTTTAATAAACCTAAAATGTCATAGGTTTCATAATTTAAGACATTTTTAGGTTTTATTTCCCTCATCATAGGTTCAATATTCCGATTATTGTTTCTTAATACCCACACTAACCATTTTGGTTTTATTCAATGGATATAACTAGGAGGAATCATGTTAATAATAAATGTTATGGGAAATGTAGTGATTTTCCTAAAGATAAACCAAATGGTATGGGATATAGAGTGAAGAAATTTATATAAAAAAATTACAGGTTATATAAAATGAGTTAAACCACTTTGAGATCTCAAACAAACCAAAAAAGGATCAACACATTATTGGGTCTATCATGCATCAATTCCTATCATTATTTAATGGGTATTCCAATACACTAATTGTTGAGAAATGTATCAACACAAAAAAGAAGATATTTTCCATTTTCTAGAGCCTAGAAAATGAAAAATTTGTTTGATATGTTTAAAATTTAGAATGTGTGGTTGATAAATGGTGGAACCTAATAAAGAACATGTGACAATAGGAAAAAATAAACTCTATAAAATAGTAACAGTTTAAGGAGATATTTTAATAAATATTTTCATTAAACTCTTTTCACTAAAATAGAGAGATAATTCCTTGAGTTGAAAAAAAGAAGATGAATCCATTAGTACATATGAAGAAAACTTTACAAGACTTGCATGGAATGCTTCTGGTTTTATCATTGATCACATAAGAACAATTTATCACATATTTTTTTGCTTAAAACCAAGTCTCCAAAGAGCATTTGATATAATGGAATTTGGTATGAAAAAATTGTTCGATGTGCTCTCAAGTTAGAAATAGATATCAGAGACTCCCATTATTCTCATGGTTTTGGGAACAATATGAGAAAAATAAAGTTTCAAAGAAAATCAAATGATAAAACCCATGGAGAAAAGAAAAATAATCTTCTTATATGACAAATATATGGGAAGAAATATGGGGGGATTTCCTCAAAGGAATAGGTAAATGATTCAAGTGTGGGACAGAAATCCATTAAGCACATGAATGTCAAAGGGATATAGAGAATGAAAATAATTATCATATTCATGCACCAACCACACTACATTAATTTAATTATAAGGGGTATGGACATTATATTACTTAGTGAACCAATCCAAGGGTTAATGTTAACAATTGATATCAACAAACTCTATAGAATAGGGAAATCCTATGAAATAAAAAATGATGAAGTGGGTCATGAAAATGAAGTGTTGTAACTTACACTAATCACCTACTCAAAAAATAAAAATGTCTTATTTGATTATAGTCCCACTTACTCCTTTATATCTAGAATGATTTATAAGATAATCAATTATCAACCCCAATAATTAGATATTGAATTAAAATTAAAAGTTCCTAGTGGTTCAATGATTGAATCCCAAATATATAACTCCTCTTTGATAAAGGTTTTTTAGGAATGTGATTCCTAAAAATCATATTATTCCCCCATGAGTCAAATTTGATGTGATTTTGGGCATGAACTTTCTATCTATATATTGATACCATATCAATATTTGGAATAATTAAATCATAATTCATATCCCAAGTCAACCTATGACTATATATTAGTGCAAAATTGACTATGAAATCTCTATCAAAATTACTTTTATTATATGGGTCTTAATACCCAATCATGATGGGTATTTTTCTGAAATGGTTAGGTAAAAGATGAATTTCTTCACATCTACCAAGATAGTAATGTATATATCTCATTAGAAATTATATATTAAGTTTTTTATATTTTAAAAACACCTTTAATTACTTTCATCAGTGATAGATAATTAAAATTACAAGGATGAAATTTATTTAAGAGGGTATAATGAAACACCCTGAGATTTTAATATGAATTTCCTTTTAAATAAATACTAGTTTGAATAGATTATTTCACACAAAAAAATAGAACCAAAATAAACCAAGATACATTTTATTGAAATAAAATATTAAAATAAAATATAAACATTAATACATTATGATAATACAATATAAAACATCATTAAGAAAAGTACAAGATGAATAAATCCATAAGTAAATAAAAATACCGCAAACATAAAATATTTATCCTCATGGTATTCCATTGATATCATCATCTTTATTGAAACGATATAATGAAGAAAAATAATAATAAATATAATATAAATTTTGAGAGAGAAGTAAATAGGATGAATGATTTTAGTTATGTTTATGAGGCTATATATTAGAATAAAATATAACCATTATATATATGGTACTTAGAAATATGGTCATTGAAAATATAGTAATTGGGTATTAATGTATCTAATAGGTATATTGAAGATGTTTAATTTTTAGTAACAAATTTAAAATAATATAATTAATAAATGATAAAAATGAAACAAAAAGATAAAATTTAATTAAAACATTTTAAAATAAAAATATATTTTTATGTGATACCTATTATTATTATTATTAGCGAATGATTTGATTTACTTATAAAATTAAAAGAAATATTCTTATGGATTGATAAAATTGAACTTTTAGAAGATAAATAATTAATTTTAATGAGATGTGATTAAAATAATTTAATGATATAAGGGGACATTTTTTAAACTATTATTTTTTAATGTGTTGTGTATTTTTATCTTAATAAATTAAATTGATAGATTTTAAAATATTATTCTAATAAAGTTTTTCAATATATAATTAAATTTATTATAAATAATTTAATTATTAATTGATATGAAATAATATTAATAACACATAAATTTTTTAATTTTTTTTTCTATAAAAACAGTTTATCTTTTATATATTTTATATTTTCATTTAAAATATAAATTTCACATATTTATAATTTAAATTAGATTAAATGGAGTCCAAATTAATAATAATTTTTTTATAATTAGTTAAAGAGGTCAAATTTATTTTTAGGAATAAAAATGAGTCACTGAGGTAAAAATTGAGTTACTATGATAAATGTAAAATGAGGTAAAAATGGTTTAAATATGAGTTAAAACCTAAAATATCATGAAAAATTATACCTAAGTGTGTGAATGCGGAATTTATTAATCTCCCCTACCCATTTTCCATTATTTTCTACTTTGGATCCACTTTCCTTTAAAATTGAATTACTTTCTCATTAAGGAATAAATATTTACAAAATTTACACCCCTTCTCACTTATAAAAGGACCCTCCATTATCCATTAAGAAGCAAATTAAAAATTATAATTCCTCCCTATAATTTTCCAAATTCATTTTCTTAATAAGTCCCTCGCATGTTGAGTAGATTCTGACTTCAATATAATGTTCTAATTTCTTCAAAACTAAGAAGGATTCTATGAGATTAAATGATTTATTCTTTCATTATTATAAATCTGGTCTATACCAATGAACCCATAACAATTTTGTTTTAAAACTGTTGGTATAGGGTGGATATAACAAGTTTTGTAACAAATATTTGATATAGGTTCCAATAATTTATATATCCTATACTAATAGTTTTGGAGAACCATTGGTATAGGTCTCATTTGGTTACCTATACTAATGGTTTTCCAAAACCATTGGTATTGGTCCTGAAAATTACTTGAAATTATACCAACTATTTTTGGAAAACCATTGGTATAGACCTATACCATCATTTTTCCAAAACTATTGGTATAAATAAGACCATTTTTATATATATTTATATATAATAAAATTAAATCCTTCAAAATTTATAGTTAGTTTTATACATATAAAATATATTTATCTAATTATATAAAAAAGTGGTAATAGGTTAGCATTTAAGTCATTCAGTTATAGGAGATAGGTCTTGGGTTCAAAACCTTCCATTATTTATTTTTATACAGAACCTATACCAACAGCTTATAAAACCATTGGTATATACCTATACCAATAGTTTGAGAACCATTGGTATAGAACACCTATACCAATGGTTCATCAAAATCATTAGTATATATCTTTATTAATATAAAATCACCCAAAATTCATTTAAATAATTTTTATAGGCTATACCAATTGTTTGGGGACCTATACCAACTATTCCAAACAATTGGTATAGCCTTTTTTTCTAGTAGTGTTTGTAAGTAATAAATTATTATCCTATTTTTTTAATTTATCTTATTATTATTCTCTTATCTCTTCCAAATTATGATTAATAATACCAATAACATCCAAATAAGATAATTATACCCCTTTAATAATAATATTATAGAAAAATAACTTCATAATCATACTCATCCATTGATTATAACATGTTCTTATTTGGGTTGGTTTAACCACTCACATGAATGATGCTATAAATTTCCATCATGGATTACTATTTTTGATGTTGAAATCTGCATTTCATGGGAATGTTTGAGGAAGTTATGGCCGATTTGGAGTAAATCCGATCCCAAACAGCTCAAAATATCTCTGAAGAGTCTATTTCACAAATCCCCAACATAGCTCATGAAGCTCCCTAGCTGAGAATTTTCCTTCATGAACACACAAATAACTAATGGTAAAACTCCATGCAATGAATTTCCAATTTGTGGAGGACTTCAAGAATATCTGAATGGTTGATGGTTTATTCACGTGTTTGATCGAGAAGAACCCATTCAAAAATCCCAAAAATTATTAATGAAATGTATCCAATCTTCATAAAACCCATTTCCTATAAATACCCCATTCAATATGACATTTTAGGGATGGTTACTTGACCTTTCATATTCCAAATTTCTCCCAATTCATGAACCTACTGAGATCCGTGAATAAAAGAGAAAATAGATCATCCAAGGTATCCAAGATTCACGAAACCCCATTTCATGTGTTCTTGAAATCCTCCACCTAAGGTGGGGATGAATTTCATGAAGTCCTATTCCCTTTGTGAAGGAAAAAGGCCTTATGTGGTACTTGAGGCTTCCTGAAGCATTCATCCTTAATAAATCTCTCTCCTAATGAATCAGGGCATCATTCTGAGGTAGGATCACACTATTTTGTAAAGCCCACTCCTTCACGAAGCCCCTGACCTCCACGAGGACCCCAATCCTTGCAGGAACCACCTTTGTGAACCTAAAATATTTGATAATCACATCTCTTATGACTCTCCATGGTACCTCTCTTATACTGACCCTACTTTTCAAAGGTTGAGTGCCCAGGTCCCCCATGCCAATCTAGGACCAATTCAGCTACACCTTAGTACCACCCACTCCTATGTCTGTTCACTCCACTCCAAGTGTGGATCAAGCCTCCCACCTACCTTGTGATTATCAGTATAGGCAATATAACACCTATTTCTTCTCAACATAGGGATTATAATTTGGACCTCATGATTGAACACTCCTCCCATCATTGTAACCAGGTAGTGTTAACTCCATGACCCACCCAAAGGTGCACGAGAGGTGGTAACGTAAGCCCAAGGGGTGAGGAGTGAGTCCACCCATGTCCGAGATGCATGAAATAAAACTTCCTAGATATATTTCCTAGTTAAATGATGTTAAAATACACGAAAACAACCTCAAAAAATAATATAAAACTGTAGTTTTATCCTATGCGATAAACATAGGATGCTCTATGTTTGATTGGAATGGGATAACCCCCACACCTCTACCACTCACATGGAATGATATACTCCCAACAAGATAAATGCGTAAGCCCCACACCATTCCAAGAAGGGAAATACTCTTGTGATAGGTATCTCAATATGTAATCCTGACACCATACCTTATTGATGCTCCTTCTGTGACACGATCATCCTTACCACATGATGTTAAAATGCATGGATTGGTAATATCACATGACCTTAAACTACAACAAAGAACTACGTGGGTCTTGATCCCTATATTCTAAACAAGGTATGTTAGAAGAATCCCTGAGGTTCAATCCTAACCAATGGTAAACCTAGGTTCTACCTCACAGGGAAACACCTCCTAAATATTCCTCAAGGGATGTTCTGATCCTTACACCTAGGGTTCACCTCAAGGGTTATTCTCACCCATCAACTGATGTCCACCTCAATGGGAATCCTAACCAATAGTAAACTCAGGTGCTCCATCCTAGGGATATACCTACATGATCCACCTAAAGGGGAATTCTGATCAACATCCCAGATCTACCTTAAGGGGCATACCGACCAATAGTTGTCATGACCCCGACCCCAGAAGTTTGGAATCGGTGCCTGAAACATGGTGTGAAATTTTCTTCATAAAACAAGAATATAAGAATTGCACATCTTGTCCCAATACAGAGGATTCTTTTCGTTTAGGTTCTGAAAAATCAGATGCTGCTGAAGCACTTCTTTTGAAAACATGACAGGGTTAAGCTTCAAATTGATGTCATCACAAAGAATACTCAAAGCTTGGAAAAAACTACTAAATCCCATAAAACATAAATTAAAACATAGGGTGAGCATAGAAATTCCCAATAAGGGGTTTTAAAACATTTGAAGAAATTCCCTTTTTAAAACAACCACCTTGGAGATAATCATAAAACATTTTCTTAATAGGAAGACATTACTTTTCAAGGCACATCATCAATATTTTCAGAGGTTACTTGCAGAAATTTTTTTTCTTCCAAAAGACCATTTTCATGAAAGATAATTGCGCTTAAAAACTTCTAATAAAACATGAATTGGAGTGCGCATGTGTATATATGAAATGAGATGTGAATAATTAATAACTTGGTCAATCTAACTCCAAAATCATAGTTGTGATTATAATCATTCGTATCATGATTCATTAGATCATAAAAAAAAATTCATATGGGTTTAACATTAGATACTTTTCCTTTTATAACTTACCATTTGCACACTTGGTTATGCCTTATGATTTCACTTCCATTATCATAGAAGATTCTTAGATAAGGATCAACAATCCCTTGGTTGATCATTTACCATTACAAAATGAGAAAATGTATAATTCCAGACTTTGTCAAGGCCTTCTTACAAGACCATACAGGTGGAAACCCAGCATAATTATGGTTAACTACCACAAATAGTTGTCAACAAAGCTAGAATCATGTTCACACATAATTTCACTTAACTGAAGAGACTTTATCACTTTACCCAATGCATAGGAGCATTATTTGGGTGCACCAATCTTATCATTTAAGTCCAATACATTCCTCATATGTCTAGTATGGTATTATATTCATGATTTCCCATATTACATTGAATATTTACATACCTATTCCATAACCCTTTTTACATACATGTTCATAACTGAAATGGATTATTACATAATGTAAAAAGAACTAGACTTGTTGGCTTCAGATTTAATAGTGACGTGGATGAACTAAAAGGAAACATTCTTGCACATAAGAACTAGTACACATAAAATGATGTGTTTTCACATGAAGTAACAACACTTACATTAAACTCTTAAGAATGTGACCTTTTCCAAAACCATGTATACATGTTTTTACATTGAGATACCCATTTAATCCAAGCAAATCTAATTGTTATTTAAAATATTAAAACATAAACTATAAATGATCCGAAGCATTTTTGTGATAATTGAAAAATACCAAGTATGGATTATTTCTTAGAGAAATTTTCATGCATAAAAGAAATAATTAAACATGTGTACTCATGCATGAATGTATATTTTTTCTTGAACATGAAAACTATCATACCACTTACTTGAGAAATCAAGTTCAAAATACACGTATGTATTTATGTGGATTTTAAAATCATGGAAAATATTATATATACTTATATATGTACACAAGGTGTATGCTTGAGATCTTTCATAACTCAAACAAGATTAAATAGATTCTTGAAACTGTTGTAGTCCTCATAATCATGTTTTAAATCAATAAAGATAGGTTTTGTGAAAACTCAGTTGTTACCAAACTTATATATACATATATATATATATATATATAATTTTACACATAACCACACATACCTGAATTGTATTTAAGGATACACAAAAACATGATAAACTAGAACCCTTGCATGTTGTTTCATGTATCAAAAATAAAACAATTATTGAAACAAAAGATCACTCATCAAAGTTCATAGACCTGAAATAGTTTGTAGGATGAAACCGTATAAAATTTCAAAATTTTAAAATGGGTTAGGACAAAATTATATAATCCATGAAACTTTAAAATGGACAAGAAGGATTTTCATGTTTGAATCATAAACCCCTTGCATGTGTTATATACTTAAAATATATTTAGAAAATATCACATGAATTTAGGTTTAGAAGAAACTGAATACAGATATATATATATATAGGTCCATATATACACAAGAATATAAGAGTTTTACAAATAGAAAACGTAGCAAAATTTATCCCTTACCTGACTTCAGGAGTGCAATAAGGCAGGGCAGTGGATGTTTGCACGTCGAAGAGAAGAAAGCAAGTAATTACAGGTGCAAAAATACCAGGTTTATATAGGATGTATACATATTATATATATATATATATATATATATATATATATAAATTCTCATAAATAAAATACAAATAAAGTCTTAAAACTTGAATGAGACAAAAAAAAACCCAACATGTTTCTTAAAGAGAGAACTCAAAAAAAAATCGGTGATTAAAATACATATATATATATATATAAAGTTTGTGGAAAACTTGAGTGGAATAGATCAGGTTTGTAAAAATAAAATAAAATAAAAAGAGAAAGGATATGGGTATAATTAAAGGCCTATCCAAGGAGAAAGGTGGGGATTCTTGAGGAAGAAGGAAGGAAGAAGAAGAAGAAGGAGAAACAGTGGGCGAACCACTGGTTGGTGGAAGGTAGAAGAAGACGATGTGGAGAAGAAATCCAGAGATGAAATGAATGGTCCAGATCAATCGAGATTTGATCGGATGGCTAGGATGAGTTTATGGTTTTTAAAAAATGAAGGATGATTGAGATTAGATCTTTAATAAGATCGAACGGATGAGACAAGGTGTGATATTTAAAACCGAATGAACGGTTGTGATTAGATCTGAGGTAGATTAGACGGCCTGGATCATGCCTCGCCCAAAAAACTCAACCCCACATCAAAAATGTGATGAGTTTGGACACTCCCTTATAAGGTTAGAGCTCCCAAACATAGCTCAAAAATATCCCTCCACCTCCCTAGTGCCACCCCGCACCAGATTCTTTGCAGGTGCGCTTCTGTGCCCACCCATGCCGTTGTGCCACCCAGCACGGTGGCTTGCTACCTAGATCCTCTGTGCGCGCTCCAGGCACATGAAACACCCATGGGTTGGAATCTACTAAGGCCGAAGGGTAGTCTCAGCCACTAGTGCATACTGCCTCCTTTAGCCCAGCTAGAGAGCTGGCCCCTTGGGTTAATATATATTTTTATTAACCCAATATTCAAAATAACTATCTAAAAAAAGAAACGAACATTACACATAAATTATATACATAATATCCTTACTTGTATAAAATATGTTTTTTATAAACTTTGAAAGTTTAAAATACCCAAATCAAACTATATAACTTTTAATTAATAAAATTATTCACAAAAAATGTTTTCCAATTCAAAAACAAAATGCATATTTTTATTTGAATTAAAGTAGACATATGTACCCAAACATTGTGATTTAAAATATCATTCTTCCAAAAGATAAGTTAAATTAAATGTGTTCAATAATAAATCAATTAGAACATTACGAGATGATTTTATACTTAGAAAAATCATTACTTGTTAAGTTCAAGAAGGACTATTTACAATTTCCATACAGAAAATAAATTTATAAAACTGTATACTTGTATTAACTAATCCATTATTTTAAATAAACATCTTCATTGTGACACTAGAATGTCTAAAACATTTGAAACATTTTTAAAAAATAGTTCTTGAAATAAGTTTTGAAATCATAAAATATAAATAAGAGTTAGTGACTTTAACATATATTTAAAATACATCAAAATTTCAATATTCTTAAATAATTAAACTAGAATACCCAATGGCTATAATTATAGTCATTGTAAATTCAATGATCACCTAAAGGGAAATAGATGAATTTTATCCTTATAAAAACACGATTAGGGTATTCCAACTTCAAACACCGAGACATAGAAGATGGTCCTCTTCATCCCTCTAATGCTCAGTACGATTGCTGCGGTTCTGGTTATAATGTTCTTAGTCATGGAAGATCCGAATGAAATCCACTACTTTCTTGGTATATTTGTGGTGATTTGGGGTCTACCAATGATCGTTATTGGCCTACTTGTAGGATTTTTTGTTTAGTCATAGTCCTTAGGCCTTGTTTCCATGTATCCGTTTATAGTGTTTTAAATGAATAAAAAGTCTTATGTTTATTTTACGGGCATTGTTTAGATAAAAAAGAAAATTAATACTACTATAATAATTAAAACTATTATTATTACTCAAATTAAGTTCGGGGAATCAAATTATACCCTCCTTCAATGAATTGCGCCCTCGCAATTCTATTACACACATTTACAACTACCAGAAAAACAAGAGAGACTTTACACTCGAGGTCCCCTCCTCCAGGACCACCATTGCAGATAATCCGCTAATGTTTCTAGGTGGATCCCCAGTTTAGTTCCCAGTTCCTTGATCTATTTGGACCACATAAACCATGAGTAGTTAGGTTCAAACCTATGCCTAAAACATTCAGTCTTCCAAAGAGTGGCATGAGAGGTGTGGAGGTCGGAGATTTGGGAGTGGGATACCTCCTTATAAATCTCTCAAAACACCTCTCACTTGAAAACTTTAAAGTCGTAAAGAATCCTATACATACTAAAACTCAGGACCTAGAATAGTTAGGTCACTTGGGTGTCGCCCTCCAAGGTAGCTTCACGAAACTTCCCCAAGGCTAGGTAATTCTAGAACAAAGTGAAGAAAAGGAAGAGACCTTCATGGTACTTACCTCTCTACCTGTACTATACTAGTTGTGCAGTTGCTATGTAGAGATAAACATGATGGTTTCTTTGGTAGGCCCAAAGTACATTTGGTCTAAGATACACTTTATAAAAACATTTGCAAGATAAGCGCAGGTTGAAAAAAGGTAGTAGTATTCTAAACATGTCTTGGTGATTATGGATTCTAGTAATTCAGTAGAAAGTGATAAGAGGTTGATCGATGAACTCATGTCTTCCATCTGAAAAAAACCAAGGGACATGTTTTACTTAGTAAAGCATAACTAGATTACAACAGATACATTATTTCATAAAATCATAATAAGATACCAACACATAAAACATAACATTATTCATTTAACAATGTTCATAAACTGAAGGTGTTACATAATCATCATGGCGTCTTTTTACAAGTACTACTGGTGTTGGCGATTCCCCCAGTCCTCGGTTAAACAGATCCCCAAGGATATTCCAAATTCTACAATCTCTTGGGTCCATATGCAACATGGAAATCTAAGATCAACCGCATGTGGACATTTAAAGTTCCAAGTGAGGTAAGCATGACATGTATGAAGTTGAGAAACATCAGTATGAACTTAACGTCAATAAAGTAAACAAATAGACTCGTCTTTAAGAACTTAAAAGTCCATAATTTGACCACGAATACCATAGGTTAGGAGTTGGAAAAGATATGATACCTAGAGGTCACCCTCTTGTGCAGCCTCTTGGAAGTCCTTCTGAGATGAAAAATTATTATCTAGGGTAAAACACTTAAACAATACCTCAAAGTATTTTCCTTTCCGTACATATAACAGAAATTGGGAATGCATCATAAAAATACTGTCGAGACTTGATCCTCGGTGAAATTGGAGTACATGAGGAGAATTGGATACACGGTAGAGGGTTTTTCATGATAAATAGATATTTTCAAAAGTCTTGCAGTTTTCTACACATGATTTTTCCACTAGAGTCTCTAATACTTCAGTTAGAAGAGACAGAAGGTGTGATTCATCAACCATCTGAAATATTGATATGGATTCTGCTTAGTATGATGTAATAAAGTAATTTAAGGTTGTTATAATTTTCTAGAGTTTCCTAAATCGATCCTTTGATACCAACTGTCATGACCTCGGTGATAGAAGTCTGGAATCGACACTTGAAACATGGTGTGCAATTTTCTTCATAAAAACAGGCAAACAAAAATTGCACATCTTGTCCCAATACAGATAATTGTTTCAGTTTAGGTTCTGAAAAATTAGATGCTGCTGAAGCAATTCTTCCAAAAATATGATAGGGTTAAGCTTCAAATTGATGTCATCATAAAGAGTACTCAAAGCTTGGGTAAAATTTTTAAATCCTGTAAAACATAAATTAAAACATAGGGTGAGCATAAAAATGCCCAGTAAGGGGTTTTAAAACATTTGAAGAAATTCCCTTTTTAAAACATCCACCTTGGAAATAATCATAAAACATTTTCTTAAGAGGAAGACATTACTTTTCAAGGCACATCATCAATATTTTCACAGGTTACTTGCGGACATTTTTTTTTTCAAAAGACCATTTTCATGCAAGATAATTGTGCTTAAAAACTTCTAATAAAACATGAATTAGAGAGCGCATGTGTATGTAAGAAATGAGATGTGCATAATTCATAACTTGGTCAATCCAAATCCAAAATCATAGTTGTGATTATAAGAATTTGTATCATGATTCATTAGATCATAAAAAGAAATTCATATGGCTTTAACATTAGATACTTTTCCTTGTATAACTTTCCATTTGCATAGTTGGTTATGCCTTATGCTTTCACTTCCGTTATCATATAAGATTCTTAGCTAAGGATCAACAATCCCTTGGTTGATCATTTACCATTACATAATGAGGAAATGTATAATTCCAGACTTTTTCAAGGCCTTGTGCCAAGACCGTATGGGTGGAAACCCAACATAATTTTGGTTAACTACCACAAATAGTTGTGAACAAAGCTACCATCATGTTCACACATCATTTCACTTAACTCATGAGACTTCATCACTTTACCCAATGCATTGGAGCACTATCTGGGTGCACTCATCTTATCATTTTAGTCCAATACATTCCTCATATGTCTAGTATGGTCTTATATTCATGATTTCCCATACTACATTGAATATTTACATACCCATTCCATAACCCTTTTTACATAAATGTTCATAATTGAAATGGATTATTCCATAAAGTAAAAAGAACTAGACTTGTTGGATTTAGATTTAATAGTGACGTGCATGAACTAAAATGACATATTCTTGCACATAAGAACTAGTACACATAAAATAATGGGTTATCACATGAATTAAAAACACTTGCATTAAACTGTAAAGAATGTGAACTTTTCCAAAACCATGTTTACATGTTTTGACATTGAGATACCCATTTAATCCATGAAAAGCTAATTGTTATTTAAAATATTAAAACATAAACTATAAATAATCCGAATTATTTTTTTAACAATTGGTAAATAAAAAGTATGGATCATTTCTTAGAGAAATTTTCATGCATAAAAGAAATAATTAAACACGTGTACTCATGCATGAATGTATATTTTTGCTTGAACATGAAAACTATCATACCATATACTTGAGAAATCATGTTTGAAATACATGTATGTATTTATGTGGATTTGAAAATCATGGAAAATATTATATATACTTATATACGTACACAAGGTGTATGCTTGAGATCTTGCATAACTCAAACAATACTAAACAGATTCTGGCAACCGTTGTAGTCCTCATAGTCATGTTTTAAACCAATAATGATAGGTTTTGTGAAAACTCAGCTGTTACCAAACTTATATATACACTTTTACACATAACCACACATATATGAATTGTATTTAAGGATACACAAAAACGTGATAAACTAGAACCCTTTCATATTGTTTCATGTATCGAAAAGAAAACAATTATTGAAATAAAAGATCACTCATCAAAGTTCATAAACCCAAAATAGTTTGTAGGAAGAAACCGTATAAGATTTCGAAATTTTAAAATGGGTTAGGACAAACTTATATAATCCATGAAACTTTAAAATGGACAAGAAGTATTTTCATGTTTGAATCATAAACCCCTTGCATGTGTTATATACTCAAAATATATTTAGAAAATCTCACGTGAATTTAGGTTTAGAAGAAACTGAATACATTTATATATATATATATATATAGGTTCATATATACAGAATAATATAATATTTTTACAAAAATAAAACATAGCAAAATTTATCCTTTACCCGACTTCAAGAGTGCAACAAGGCAGGGCAGAGGAGTTTTGCACATTAAGGAGAAGAAAGCAAGTAATTACGGGTGCCAAAATACTGGGTTTATATAGGTAGTATACATATATTATATATATATAACTTCTCATAAATAAAATACAAACAAAGACTTAAAACTTGACTGAGACAAAAAAAATCTAACATGTTGCTTAAATAGAGAAATCAAAAACAATTAGTGATTAAAATAAATATATATATATATATATATATATATATATATATATAAAGTTTGTGGAAAACTTGAGTGGAATAGATTGGGTTTTTAAAAATAAAATAAAATAAAAAGAGAAAGGATAAAAGTAGAAGTCAAGGCCGATCCAAGGAGAAAGGTGGGGATTCTCGAGGAAGAAGAAAGTAAGAAGAAGAAGAAGAAGAAACTGTGGGCAAACCACTGGTTAGAACGAGGTAGAAGAAGACGACGTGAAGAAGAAATCTGGTGATGAAATGAATGGTCCAGATCGATCGAGCATTGATCAGACAGCTAGGATGAGTCCATGGTTTTAAAAAAATGAAGGACGGTTGAGATTAGATCATTACTAAGATTGGATGGACGAGACAAGGTGCGATATTTAAAACCGAATGAACGACTGTGATTAGATATGAGGTAGATCGGATGACCTGGATCATGCCTCGCCCAAAAAACTCCATCCCACATAGAAATGCGATGAGTTTGGACACTCCCTTATAAGGCCGGACCTCCCAAGCATAGCTTAGAAATCTCCCTCCCCCTCCCCGGTGCCGCCCCGCACCAGATTATTTGTGGGTGTGCTTTTGCGCCCACCCATGCCATCGTGCCGCCCTGCATGGTGGCTTGCTACCTAGATCCTCCGTGGGCACTCTAGGCACGTGACACGCCTGTGGGTAGGCCTCTGCTAAGGCCTAAGGCTAGGCTTGTCTGCTAGTGCGTGCTGCCTCCTTTGGCCTAGCTAGAGAGCTAGCCCCTTGGGTTAATATATATTTTTTATTAACCCAATTTTCAAAATAACTATCTAAAAATAAAGAAATGAAAATTACACATAAATTATATATAGAATATCCTTACTTGTAAAAATATGTTTTATTATAAACTTTGAAAGTTTAAAATACGCAAATCAAACTATATAATTTTAATTAATAAAATTATTCACAAAAAATGTTTTCCAATTCAAAAACAAAATGCATATTTTTCTTTGAATTAAAGTAGACATATCTACCCAAACGTTGTGATTTCAAATAGCAAGCTTCCAAAAGACAAGTTTAATTAATTGTGTTCAATACTCAATCACTTAGAACATTTCAAGATGATTTTATACTTAGAAAAATCATTACTTATTAAGTTCAAAAAGGACTATTTACAATTTCCATATAATAAATTAATTTATAAAACTGTATAATTGTATTAAATAAACCATTAGTTAAGAAAACATCTTCATTATGACATGACAATGTCTAAAACATTTGAAACATTTTAAAAATATATTTATTGAAATATGTTTTGAAATAATAAAATATAAATAAGAGTTAATGAATTTAACATATATTTAAAATACTTAAAAATTTAAATATTCTTAAATACTTAAACTAGAATACCCAATGGCTATAATTATAGCTGTTGTAAATTCAACGGTCACCTAAAGAGCTACGATCGAATTTAGGCCTTATAAAAACACAATTAGGGTATTCCAACTTCAAATACCAAGACACAGAAGATGGTGCTCTCCATCCCTCTAACGCTCAACACTATTGCTGTGGTTCTGGTTATAACGTTCTTAGTCGTGGAAGATCTGAAAGAAATACACTACTTTCTTGGTATGTTTATGGTGCTTTGGGGTCTACCAATGATTGTTATTGTCTTACTTGTAGGAATTTTGGTTAGTAATTTTCCTTATGCCTTGTTTCCATGTATCTGTTTCCAGTGTTTTAAATGAATTAAAAGTCTTGTGTTTATTTTGTGGGCATTGTTTAGATAAAAAAGAAAATTAAGCCTAGCGTAATAATTAAAACTATTATTATTACACAAATTAGGTTCAGGGTATCACAATAGTAAACCTAGGTTCTCCCTCCCAAGGAAACACCTCCCAAATCCTCCTCAAGGGAAATTATGATCCATCCACATAGGGTTTTCCTTAGGGGGAGTTCTCACCCATAAAATCAGGTCTGTATCAAGGGGCATCCCAACCAACAGTAAACCTAGGTACTCCCTCCTAGGGATATACCTCCCTAATACTCCTCATGGTGAATTCTTATCAACATCTCGAGTTCGCATCAAGGGGAATACTGACTAAAGATAAATCTATGTGCTCCCTCCTAGGGATGTACCTCTATAATCCACCTTAAGGGGTGTTAGGATCAACCTCTAAAATCCACATAAAGGGGAATTATGATCCATCCACTCAGGGTTTTCCTTAAGAGGAGTTCTCATCCATATTGGTGTGGTATCTTCCATCATAGGTTCACACTTCCTGGATCCACCTCAAGGGGTGTTCTGATCAACTATTTGGATTATTCTTAGGGAGAATTCCAATCCATCCATCTCAGATTTTCCTTAAAGGGCATTCTAATTCATCCTTCTATGTGTGACACCTTCCCTTATAGGGACACACCTCCCTGATATGCCTCTATAGAATGTTTTGATCCATCTATCCCATACCCTCAAGACTTTAAACCTGCAAGAATCTCCATAAGATTCTAAACTCATGCCACGATCTGTTTCCACAAGATGTTCTGATCCATATTTATAAGATGTTAAGCTTATTCCCTGACCCATAATACATACCCCATGCATAAGTATTGGATGGATAAGGTAAAAATCTTTGGAAGACTTATGACTATGGATTTGTTAACTTGTGATAAACATGGGATACCTTGGGTTATGAACCTTAAGATGATTCATATGATATTCCCTCCCTATAGGAAGAATATAGGTAACCAATGATCCCAACATACAAACATACCCATCGATGACCAACATGACTACTCTCCTAACCAAAGGTTGATACCCTGTCAAGATGTAATCATAATTTCTAGACAGAAGCAGTGTAATTAACCAACATCCAAAAATATGAAACCAGGAATGAGTTTCATGAACATGAATTAAATTTATGAGAGAGAATCAGAATAGGAGATGATCTCTAAGGATGAATCCATGAAAGGAGAAACTGACATCCCATCATCCCATTTTGATCAAGGAGAATACATTTTCAATGAAAGTGATGAAAATTTTCTGCCTTTGGAAAGTAGGAAAGTGGAGCTACAACATTCCAGCGTGTACATGGGTCATGTCGACATGCAGGTGCCCCCTGATGAAAGTGTTGGAAACATAAATGGTGAAACCAATGTGAATATCTTCTCCTCAACATGATGACTAGTAGCATTGGGGAATTAACATATTTTAATGTCACTAGGTTCAGATATCTGGTGCTAGGTCCCACCATGAAAATGGTGGGCCCAAAATGGAACTCAACAAATATTGGTATAGTTAACAATTGGGCATCCTCCTTCTACAACATTTTTATTATGGATCTCTCTCTATCTTTAAAATATTTGATGGCACTGGGGAATTGGGAATCGATTTCCTTATACTTGTACTGATGAATGGATCCACATTCCTTACAGGACTTAAACAATAGGGAAACAACAAACTAGTTCCCAAAGGTGCTAGGGAAGGATAAATATGAATATGGAAACTCTGCAAAATTCCAACCCTTCCATGACTTCAACTACAACTTCGGTTACTGGGTGCTCACACCCCATATCACCCTTAGAGATCATCCAAAAGGAGGGTTATCGACACACTCATATGCTAGTATGAGTAGGAGGGGGTCATTAACACAAGGGACATGGACCTCAATGACCTGTAGGAATCATTGTCTCATTGAAACTGCCACCACCAAGGGCCATTCATGGAGAAACCACTCCCCATTCCGATGATGAATTACTTTGGGATTATCTCCCTGGAGTGATCCTATGAATCTATCACTTATGATGAGGAGGTAGGGGATGATCGAGTCAACCCACCCATGAATACTTCATGGGATCCTCTATGGAGGTCTCCCACTAGGCCCCATCATTTATAGAAATGACTAGTCCCTCAGGATGAATAAAAAGTGGCCTTTACCAATGCTCTGGTAGCCCCAGTCTGAACCACTAGACACCAACATTGAGGTAAGATTCAAGAGAACTATCAATTATGGGAATCATCATCCATGTTTCTAGTGGCCCCTTCCACCACCAAAACATCCTAAAAAATCCCTAAAATAGGTAAACGTTGATTTGTCTTCACTTGATTTGGATCGAGACCCCAAAATCATTATAGGAAGGTTATGCTGACTTTGTAAATTGCTGGAACTACCAAAATCCATTATGGGACAACTTGTAATGATGAGATGTAGTGAGATGGAATTCCATACTCTTCCACTAATCTACAAGCGAGCCTTCCCTATACTGTTCCCATCTCAAGCAGAGGTCCTCCCCACTCTAGCACCAACTTGGGCGGAGGCCCTCTCCATTTTTTTGACAATCAGAGTTGAGGTCTTCCCCACTCTTTTGATAACCAATATGGAGGTACTACCCATACCCCCTCTTATCAACATGGATGTACTCCCTGTGTCCATTTTATCTAGCATGAGGGTCTTCCTCATGCTCCAAACAACTAGCATAGAGGTATTCCTCACACCAAATAGGCAGCCTTCCCTGATTAACCATCATAGGGAAGGAGGGAGAAAACTCAATATCAAAGGTGAAATCCTAGTAAATGCCAAGTATTTTTTGACCTCATTGAATTATTTGAATATGAGGACAAAAATGACTAGATGATAGTGTTTCTACCCCAGATTTCGGAGTCTGGGGAAGGAGCCTAATAGGTGAGAATCACCATCCCAGAAGCTAAGGTCCACAAGATCCCCATACCCTTCCACAGGTAAATGTAGGTGGAGGAAGCTCTGTCCCCTTATGGGGGATTACAGTGCATCCATATCCATCATTGTCAGTCTCCCTCTCTACCTCTACCTAGGATAATAGAGAGCTATTCTGGTCTGGGATGAATCTTTCAAATGATGAGCACCTTATTGATCCAAAGATGTCTGAACCATATATTATCACTTCCACCCTTGTACACGAGGTAGTGGTGAATACTCCATCCTATAAGGATGTGATGATGTGGTTAGAACCACCCCCAAGTGGCATCCTAGAGTACAGTGAACTGATGCCTCACATAGTGGCTCTTCTTCCAGCTATCCAACTGATGAATCAATCCACATCGGTGCCTCCACCCATCTCTCAACTAGTGTTGATCAGAGCTTGGGTTGACCAAGAATAGGGTTCTGAACAAGAGGGTCTATGGTAAGTACTATCCACTGACCAGTTTCCTGTGGTATTCTGACCATCTTTGATTCCCAACTTCAACATCCCAGAGTCCCTCAATGAGGTTTAGGTTGTGTTTCTTCACCATACCATTTGGGTGATGCTTCAATGCCTCCGTGATCATGAGATGACCTATTCAGGAATATAGGGGAACCTAAAGGATATTTATCAACAATGTTGATGGGTCAAGTTGGCATCATTACCACTATCTTAGTGCTCTGAGTATCCCAACTACCATCTGACCCTCCAACAATGTTGTTTCAATATCCTCATAGTGATCCACCGAGTTATAAAAGAGACATCTCCATATGTGAAAATTAGGGGATACGAACAATATGATTCTCTCCACTTCAGCCCTATCATGAGATAGCCTGAATTACTCATCTATAGTGATAGTTCTACTTTGGGTATAGTTTTGGTAAACATGGTTGTTCCTGAGTTAATCAGAAGAGGGGTAACTGATATAGAGTTTTATAGGGAAGATCTTCCCCAAGTGGTAGCATAGTACCAGATACACCCTCATACATATGTCTTCACCCACCGAAAAAGGTAGACGCTTGGCCTTGGGGATCCCACTAATGAGAAAAAATTTCCTACTTGTCGAAATATCGACAAGGTTAAGGCACAATTAGGGCCCTCTAATCTGTCTGAGGCTTCAATGAAAATGGATACAAATCCCACTGTATCCTTTTTTTTCTTCCTCAATTTGTAGAGTATAAAATTCTCATCGCTTAGCTCATGGATGATCAATTCCATGACTAAATGATACCTGATGAGATCATATTTCTCCTCCAGTGGGGAATTAAGTCCTCATTGGATAGTTTCCCCCATTTGAGATTGTAAATACCATGCTTTTGGATTGATCAGAGGTCAAATTTTATAGAAATCAGCAAAGATATGAGTTGACAAACCCTCCCAAGCAGCTTAATTACCCTCCTAGGGATCCAGGTCTTACCGCTCCATGAGATGTTAAGCCTTATTACCGAGTTTAAGAGTCTAACAATGCATTGGAGGTTAGGAATCCTCATCAAGACACATATATTCTCTAAGATGACTTGATACCTACTCTCACTGCTCTCCTTGAAGCCATGAAGATGTGATAGGTGGAGATCACACCTAAAGGAAAGCTTTACCCGTCATGGTTGGATGACATGTGAGGACCCCCAGATTTTTGGAACCCTAGATTCACCCTATTCAACGGGATGGAAAACATATTATAGCACTTGGACCAATTCATCTCGAGGTGAGGACCCATGTTGGGAACCCTAGAGCAGTAGGAGGCCACAAAGATTTGGTGTTTCAACCATACATTGGAAGGACTTGTGTTCATCTGATAGAACCAGCTACCCATAGGGTCTATTACTGGTTAAGAGTACCTATGAAGATAATTACTTTTCTAGTTTATCTCCACCACATGAAACAAAATCATTGAATACCTCTTCAAGTGAAATAAAAGGACTGATGAGTGAGTTGGAAATTTTTTCACCAGGTGGAAAGGCCTCACACATTCAATCGATATGCCACTAAATAAAGAGAATATGATAATGATGTGCATGGGGAATGTCAATACTGAGATAGTAACTACCCTCATCACTTAGAAAATCATGGTTAGGTTCTGATATTTTTCTAATAAGGATCGGTGTCTTGAGGAAGCCTTGAAACAAGCCATGCATGCATGCCCACTACCTCTTCCATCCCCTATAAAAAGAGTTTCCAAAGAAGAGACTATCACTGTGGTATAGGTAGAGGCCCCCAAGACACTATATTTTTTAAAACCTCTTCCCAAATATCCTTTTCATGATCAACCTTATCAAGAATAGCCTTGCCCAGCACATAACCATTATGTGCCACCTCACCAAGCCCAACCTCCAAGATAGGAGAATGTGGCTCCATCCCCTCATCAGGCTCCAACCCATCATCGGGTCTAGGATCCCAGAGTACCCTTCCCAGACAGGACGAACTAGACATACTCTTTAAAGGATGAATATATCCTAGGTTATTTCCTATATTCCCTAGAGAAGGGAATTCTAAAGCTTCCAGAGTGTAAGAGGCCCTAGGAAGCTAAAAACACTGACTAACTCGACCATTGACCTTACCATAATATCCTTAGATACACCATAAAAGAATTATATGTATTCAAGGATTAGATATAAGACCAAATGGATAATGGTTTGACCAAGTTGGTTGACATCCTGACATAGGTAAAACAAATATCCGCCAAGACTGACAACAACATCCAGGGATTAGGTGAATAGAAGAAAAATTCCAGGTATAGAACGAAGAAGTATGATGACTAGTTGGATCACAGAGTATTCAAGCACACCCATGGAATCATCTATTCCTTTTTAGGTATGCTAGAAACTCTTATAGTCATCACTCTTTCTCCTTCTGCTGCCAAATCATCCGCATCATAGCATTCCAAGTCTCATAAGAGCAGACACTAATGACGCAAGAGAAATTAGAGTCCCTCACTAGTTCCAAAGCCACCACACACCCTTGGCTACTTCATGCCACTAAATTTGGGAATCACACTTAGGTTACTCCCAACACCAGAAACCCCTCTAATGATTTTCAAGAGTATGCCTCTGTGAACATTGTCAAGTTGGTAGATCGCTTCACACTCCTTGATGATGGGGAATACTAGGAAAACCCCCTAGGTTCCTCCTACATACTCCATCAAAGGAGTGGTCAAGGACATGTGAACCACTAGAATGACCAGGATAGTGCCCCAGACCAAGCCGTTTATGCTAGAGACACTAGGCAGTAGTTGTTTCACAAAGCTCAGCAAGCACTGTCCTCTTGTCCTGCTCTATCTGATATGCCTTCACAACTAAAAGTGTTGAATTAACAAGCATACTAGCCATGAAAACACTATTATCAACTGAATCTAGCTTGAGATAATCCTCAGGCTATTGACATTTAGATGGTATTGGTTCAAAGTAGGTCAGCTGGTCAATAGCAAGATATTTCCAATACCAGCTGGAACTTAGCGGTACAACCAGCAACATCTATTGAGCCTTCTGTCCAAGAACATCCCCCTATGGGAATAAACGTGTATTTTTCATGGAAGTATGATGTACTGAATCACCTCTCCAGTATACCTGTAAGGATCTTGATCCTTGAGTCCCTCCTCTTGTCTAAATAAATATGTGAGGAACTTATAGAATCCTTGAGAAACCCCATATAGTTCGAAATAGAGGTAGATGCCAGAGAAGCCTACTATGTAGAGGTGGTCTAGCATGAATAATTCCAAGACATCATCTCGCTCTTTGGAGATGATGAAGGTTCTATAATTCAGGAGAATATACACTTTATGTACATATCAGGATAGTTCAATAGTGTGGAGGTATACCGCTACTTGGTGGACATAGGTTCTCAGATCAATCTCATTCTGACCCTAATAATCCCCAATTTGGGGCTAACCGAAGAAGATATGACTCCATTTAATCTGAATATTCAGGGTTATGACAATATTAAGAAGAGACCGTGTGATAGGATTTGGTTGAATACCCTGTTTGGTGGCTTTATTTCAAGATCTGAATTCATGGAAGTCTCACAAGATACCACCTACAATGCATTTCTAGGTAGGCCCTAACTTCATTTTCATGTGGAATTCCCATACTCATATCACTAGTTCCTCAAGTACTCCCTCAACAGTTGAGTATGGGTACTATATGGTGATGCGTATTTCCTTGATTTCTATGAAGATCACTACCTAGATGCTGAATATTAAAAGAGATATGGGAATCAAGTTTAGAACAACAAGGTTGAGCACACAACCATCATGGCCAGTCCATGGGTAGACTTGGATGATGATTTTATTCTTGCAATTCATTAGATGGAAACCAAAATTATGGATATGGGTGGTTGTTTTTTCATCTTTGAGAATAAAGGTTATAGATTCCCTAGAAGGAAGAAACATCTACAGATTACCTTGGACTCTTACACAAGATAGGAACATGTGATACTAGAAGCCCCTACTACTGTAAGGTACTAAGAGGTTCTCCCTATGGAAACCATTTCGTGGCACTCCCACATAGTCGGTAGACTCACTGTCATTTATTTTACATCGATCATGAAACTTGCGGTCAAAGGGATGATGGAATTAGTTCAACATCCTCTATCACTATGGTCTCAGCAGAGCTGGATCCCCCCGGTGAGGGTTTCATATCCACCCAAGCAGGAAATGATGCCCCCCTAATCCAACCATCCTGAAAGTGTTGCCTCCTCCCACTAATTATCCTACCTCAGATGATGGAGAGGATTTGGAATACTCTCTTCCCACATTTTATGAGGATGTATCTACCACCATCTATGAGTTTATTCAGGTGAATCTTAGTTCCTAGGAAGATCTGAGACCAACGCTAATCAGTATAGTTATGCCCCCAGAGTAGAAGTAGAAGTATGTGGCTTTCCTATAGTAGCACCATGATTTATTCACTTGGAGATACAATGAGATGCCAAGACTAGACCCTGAAGTCTCCATCCACCGTCTTGGTACCCCAGGGATTCATCATGGATTGAAGAAACATCCCAGAAAAATGCATCCCTCTCATGGTGCCATGGTTGAGGATGATATTGATAAGATTATCAAATCCAAATTCTTTAGGGAAGTACAATAACCCAAGTGGATATCCAACATCATTCTAGTTAGGAAGAAGAAAAGTAATATTAGAGTCCGTATTGACTTCTAGGACCTAAACTTCCATTGCTCGAAGGATGATTTTTCCATTCTGATGATAGTGATATTGATTCATGTTACAACCAGGTTTCAGGCCTTATACTTTATGGATGGATACTCTGGGTGTAATCAGATCAGTATGGACCATGAAGATGAGGATTCTATCACCTTCAGGGCACCTCAAGGGAAATTATGATACCAGACAATGCCCTTTGTCTTAAAGAATACATGATCCACTTATCAGCAGGCCATGCACCACATCTTTAAAACAATCCTTAGGATACTGGTGGAATGATACATGGATGACTTGGTGGTCAAATCCTACCAATGTCAGGACCATCTCAGAGACCTTTAGAATGTGTTCAACTTCCTCCACTCATGGAATTTGAATATAAACCCCATGAAGTGTGTGTTTGGGGTTATCTATGGGAAGTTTCTCAACTTCTTTGTTAGATACAGAGGCATCTAGATTGTCCCAAATAAGATCAATTACATCAACCAAATTCATTCTCTGAGAAACCTTTTGGAGCTGTGATGCCTCCAAGTTCACTTAGACTATATATGTCGTTTCATCATGAATATAGACAAAAAGTGTAAGCCCTTTTATAGGATCATGAAGAAAGGAGCTACCTACTAGTGGGATGAGGAATTTTAGGAATCCTTTGAGGAAATCAAGAATTTTATTTTATAGCCTCTGGTTTTGATTCCACTCATATGTAGAAAAACTTTGGTCCTCTATGTGACCACCCTAGAATGATACCTAAGTTCCGTTCTCACCCATAATAAAAATGATGGCAGAGAGTGATAGTTTATTCTATCTCAGTCACATGATCCTCGACATGAGACTAGATACTACCCTATCGAGAAGAGATGCCTCGTACTAGTTTTGACAGTGAAAAAGTTGTGGCATTATCTATAGCATCATGAGATACAATTGGTGTCCTGTGTAGACCTGCTTAAGTATATCTTGAATCACCCTATATTGACTGGATGACTAACACATTGGGAAGTTATCCTTCAGCAGTTCTACATTAGGTTTGTTCTATAGAAGGACATCAAGGGTCAGACATTAGTAGACTTCCTAACCACCCATACTTCCCCTAAATATTTACCCTTATAAATTGATTTCCCATATAAGGCCATCCTCTCAGTGGACTAGGATATTCAACATTGGAAGATTAAATTTGATAGTGCTTCCTAGAGCCTAACTAGTAGAAAGACCAATAATCCCAAGCTCAACAGAGTATGCATAGGGATCATCTTCATCACCACAACATAGGCTATCCTGACCTACTCATTCCTGTTGTCATAAGGCTGCACCAACAATGAGGCAGATTATTAAGCTCTCATCACTGGTCTCGAGCTAGACCTCAAGATTGATGTCCCCTGCTTGAATGTAAAGGGAGACTCCAAGTTAATTATTAAATAGATTAATGGTGTCTATATCATTAGAAATCCAAAGCTTATAACCCTATTGGATCACAATCACTAGTTAATGATCCAGTTCCCTTCTCATCTAGAAGTGACTCATGTCCCTCGGTTGCATAATGGTCAAGCCGATGCCTTGGGCACTTTACATACATCCCTTACAGAGCCTAACCAAGATGACATGTTCATTAAAGTGGCACATCCTAGGTTAATCTCTCCCATCATTTTAGATGATGATGGGAATTAGGTAAACTATATGTCTACCGGTGCTTCCATTTTAGGACCCCCGGGTTCCCCCACAATAGAGGAAAATCCCGATTGGGCACTACTTTCCTTGAGTATCTATAGTATGTCATTATCCCATCAAATAAAGTCAAATTTTAGAGGATCCTTCACTGTGAAATTTATTTCACCCTCCAAAGAGGGCTTAACCTCAAGCAAATTCTCTATCGATGAGGGTTTTATGGATTTTACCTCCATTAAATCCAAGGAGATAAGATTCCCTTGGTTATGCAAGAAGTTCACACTAGGTCCTATGGTGGACATAAAGCAGGACTGAATCTCTCCCACAAGATTCAAATTTTGGGCTACTTCTAGCCTACCATAGTCCACAAATGCATCAAGTATGCCAAGAGGTGTCACACATGTCATATCCATGCCAAATTTGTGTATTTTCCACCAGTGATTCTACACATAATAAAGTATTCTTAACCCTTTTCATTATTGGGAATCGATGTTGTAGGACCATATCTGCTAGTGATATCTCACCAATGTAGGTTCATTCTAACAGTGATAGATTTATTTTCTAAGTTGGTAGAATAGGTTCCCATCAAGGAAGTCAAGGCCTGATCCATGATCGAATTCATGATCTCCCACATCATCTACTGATTCGGAGTCCCTCACACCATTCTCATAGACAACAGAACCAACTTTCTTCTTATTGAGCTAAAGAGGTTATATGCTAAGTAAAATACCTAGGCGAACCATATTTCCTACTACCATGAACAATGAAATGGAAAAATCATGTTATTCACCAAGAACCTATCTAAAATTCTGTATAAAATGGTGGGATATAACAAAAAAAATTGACTAGAAAGGCTCCTCAATGCCTTCTGGGCCTATCAGACGATGAGTCAAAATTCCACCCAGGTGAATCCATACTCCCCGGTGTTTGGAATAAAAAAAATCCTACCCATTGAGGTTCACTTTTCATAACTCTAAATAGATGTGTATGACCAGAAGACACTAAAAAAAATAGAAAAAATTCTTCTAGCTGAGCTAGAAGCCCTTGAAGAAAATAGGATCCAAGCCTTGAATAATATAGAGAGGCACTATAATATTATGAAGAGATCATTAAAAAATAAGCATTTCCCCTGATCCTTCCTCCAAGGTGATATGGTGTTGGCTCAAAAAATTACAATGATACCTAGAAAGAAGTATCCAAAGTTGCAGCCCAAGTGGGAATGACCTTAAATCATTCATAAGATATATTCCAATGGTTCATACTCTTTGATCACCATAGACAGATAACATATTACAAATCCAACCAATTATAAGTTTCTAATGTAGTAATTCTTTGGTAAGCCTAAAACATCCTAGTTTTATGATGTTATACTTCACAATAACCATCACTCTGATCACATCATGTTAAACTGTGCAATAAGTCCAAAATCTACGACCTTAAACTAAGAGCCTGGGGTCTGAACTCTATGACCTCAAACTAGGAGTCCAAGTCTAAGCATCAAGAATTTAAACTATATGAAAGTCTACTTGGAAATATGTGGTGTGGTTTTGGGACTCCTTGGTCCTCATTCATGTCCACCATGCCACACATATCTTCTTGGGATACCAAACTTCCTCAGTGCATGACATTAAACTACAGTCTTACCCTATGTCCAACTAGGATACCCAGTATGATAAATATGGTATGAAAAAAATGTCCCCAGTGTCCCCATATTAAACTGGGATTCCTCTAAATGAGAGATGATCTTTACCCCATTTGGAACTAGTATTCCTCATATGATAAGAATGCTATGGTTAACAATCATTATCCCATTCTCTGAACATTGGATACCACACAAAAATCACGGGATTCCTTAATTATCTCTCCAGAGAGGATTTCCCCTACCGACATTAGTCTCCTACCACACCGTGTTCCATAACTACGTGTGGTTTGATTCCCATCCTTATGAGATACGTTAGGATTCCCAAACTTCTCATCTCTAGGCCTAGCCACAAATTCATTCATCCTTCAGTCCCTTAGCCTCAATCACAATTTAGACATTATGAACTTAAACTATATCCAGTTTATAATAAAGTGTGTGTGCGTTAAATGGGAATCCTTGGCTCATTCACATTGGGTTTTACCTCTTGTGCTCCATACATATACCCTTGGAGAGAACATCCAAACTCAGTCCCAATATCACGAATTTAAACTATATGTAAGTCTTTCTAAGAATATGTGGTGTGGTGTTAGGCCTCCTTGGCCCTTATTCATATTGGGGTTTCCACTCTTACATGCTAAATATATCCATTTGGGAATATATTCTAGGTCTAAACTCTTTGAATTTAAACTAAAAGATGATGTTCTGAGCCTTAAGACCATAAACTGATAGCCACCCTATGGTCCTTGCAATATGACCTTAAACTATTTGCAACACCAATGTCTTCTACCCTAGGTCCATCCAGGTACTTATCCCTCTACAAAAGCCCCATTCTTGATAATGTTTTGGATCCCAATTTTTGATACACCCCATTGTAATTCTTGAATGTGATGTGTCATGGAACCAAGATTTTTGAATCCCCCATAGATATTTCCTTAGTCCATATCCATAGTTTGAGTCTTTCTAGGTTTGGATTTACATCATATTTCAAATCCAAATAGACCCCCCAAAAGTGTTGGTGTTAGGACAAGGATCACCACCCATTATGCACAAATGCCCTAATAGATCTCTGGAAACAAACAACAAATCCTGTGTATTGAACTTGATCAATAGTCTATCCTACATTTTCTCGCCCCATTTCTGACTGGTGTAGTTATGGATCTTGTATTTTGAACATGCTAAATAGCCAATAACTTCCCATTAGTTACCCCTATCCAGATCCCAGGGATCTCAATTTACCTCCTTTCCACCTCCCTATATCTTGGTGTAATTCCAACACCCATGGTGTCACTCATTCGTATATTTGCGTGCATCGAGTAGGCATGTCAGTGTCACTATGAAATTATAAACCTAACATCTCCATGCTCATACTATGAACTTACACATTTCAGGAAATACCCCTTTCTATTAATTGTTTCCTACACCAAGAATGGATCATGTGGCCTTAGGAGTTTTGGTAGGGTGTGTACTGACATGGTCAAGCTGCAAAAAGAGCTTAGTGTCTGAGCTTTATGAACTTAAACTAGGAGCCCAAGTATAAGCATCATGGCTTTAAACTATGTATGATTATACCTTTGGAATGTGTTGTGCATTTCAACCCTCCTTGGCCCTCATTCATGTCATGTTTTTCTATCATTCCACACATATCCCTTTTGGTTAGAACACTTACCTCGATTCTAAACACCATGACCTTAAACTAGGAGATCAAGGCCAAGCATCATGAATTTAAACTATATGAAAGTCCTCCTAGTAATATGTTGTGTGGTGCAGGCCTCCCTGAACCTCATTTATTCTGGGTTTGTAATTTCTCCATGATACATATATTTATTTGAGAAGAACCCTATTTTACAAACTCCATGACCTTAAACTAAGATCCCCTCCCGATCTAAGAATTATGAACTTAAACTATATGTTGTTTTCCTATTTTATACTTGTGTGGTACATGGGCATCCTGAACCTCATTCATGTTAGGTTATGCCTCTTTCACACCATACAAATACCCTTGATATGAATTCTTTTACAACCCATATATCATGACTTTAAACCGATCACCCTTAGTCCAAGCAGCATGAATTTAAACTGTTTCCATGGTCTAGACCGCATGACCTTAAATTGTGTATCACCTCTCAGAACTACATGTACACTGATTGTAACACCCGAAGACATTAAGATATTTTCATTTTAGAATAAATATTATTTTTTATCTCTTTATACACAAAACCATGTTAAGATTACGCTACACACCACACTGAGTTAGATTGCGTTACACACAAGACTGGGTTGCACCTCCTTTTAATAGAACACCTATTTTAAAACTAAATATTGGAAATTTTATAAATTTTATTTTTCAAAATAAAATTAAATTTTAACTCTTAATTTAAATGTTATCTTAGGGTGAATTTTTGGTATTTTTATGAGAAGTTTCATTTTTTGATGAATAATGAAAAATGCTGCATTTTAGTTAAAAAATGCATTTTTGTTAAAATAATTATTACTGTTAAATTATATTTTAAATTGTTTTTAAAGAAAAAAATAGATCAATTATTAATATATAAATCCAATTTAGGTCATTTTAATTGTTTTATATTGAAATTAGATATAAAAAGTTATTGAACTTTTGAATGTTTTTACTTTAAAATCCTTTTTTCTTAGCACGTGTGCAGGATTATCGTTAATCTTAATTTTCCCACTTCTGTGATTTGAATTTTGAAAAATATACGTACATGATTTCATTCAGTAAAATATTTTTGGTATACAAAGATCAAACTAATTTTTGACCGAAAGTATTAGTGAAAGTGATTAAAATTAATTACAGTGATTAAGGTATGATTGAGCTTAATAGGGGACTAAACCTTAATCTTGAAGACCAAAATGACCTAGAAATTTGTCTAAAATCCACTGGATTCCAATAATTCTACCATATCCCCATTTTTTTTAAATTTTATGGGTTATTGGGATATTATTAAATGGAAGTTCCCTATATAAAAGGTTAAGTAAGGAAAAATACAAAAAGAGAACTTTCCTTACCTTTAACATTTATAAAACTTTGAGATATGTAAAAAACATCATATTTTCAGTTATACATATCCTTTTGAAATATAAATGGTTTATTTTTATAATAATAATTTATTAAAAATTTTAGATATGTTTTAGTTACTTAAAATTCCTAAGAAATGCCAACATAGTGATTATTTAGTTAATAATTAACTAAAATAAATGATACCATAAATATTAAAAGTGAAGTATATTGATTGAATTTTTGTCTTTAATTATTTTTTTAAATTTATATATCATGTTTTACAGATTTAAAATTAATATATTTTAATTCCAATATTGTTTTGATATTTTAAAATTAAAATTAAATAAATAATGTCAAAATTGACATTATTACTATTTTACAATAAATTATATTTTATTAAAAGATTTAAAATTAATAAAAATATTATATTCTTCTAAGTTATTTTTAAGTGTTAATAATATTAAATATGGTATATTAATGGATGAATTGATATTTTATAATTAAAATTTTGACCCATATTTTGTAAAAACACTGTTAACATAGTCCGGGTTTAAGTAGTGTTTTAGCACGTCACATACACTTGTTTTAAAATTAATTTCCAAAAAACATGAGTTTTTTATTTTAGAAATTCATTATCATATTAATAATTCATTGTAAATATATTTTATAATAAATATCACTTTATTTTAGTTTTAATGGTTAAATTACTTAGGTTGGAAAACTAGATACTTTAATAAAAACAAAAATGATAAAATTGGGGAAACTTAGAAGTTATGGAACTAAATTATTAAAATGAACAAATTTTTGTTTGGTGGAGGTTTTAATCTATAATTATTCTCATTTAAGACATTAATTTTCCATTTTTTAGGCACTCTAGGTATGATAGACCTCCCATTAATGAATACCGTTTGATATTTACAAGAGTGCCACTCCCCCTCCATTATAAAAAGTCAAGCACTCTACCCCTTACTCACACCTATAAATCCAATTTGGATAATTAAAAATCTTCCAAAATAGTATCCTAGAATCCCTCCCATAATCCTAGAATCCTTACATTGTGTATAAATCCATCCAAGGAATCCTTTTTATAAAAACCAAAAGAAGTTACCTGATTAAGAGGTAACAAACTTCCCTAAGTTGTTTAGTTTTAATAACATTATCCAATATCTAAAATCTTATTATTTAGTTATTTTATAACAAAAAAGTATCCTAAATATACTAAAATGTTTTTATGCTAAGTTTTATATCTACACTTACACACACTTCCATTTAATGGGTAACAAACACACTATTTCTGTGTCTGGTGAACTACTGCCTCACAAAAAAATGATTGTTCATTTTTCCTTTACCACCTCTCATGGTGGAAATTATGATGGAAACTCTATTTATATATTTTATATATGATATTTTTTATATATTTTTGCTTATTTAATTATTTTATAACACATAACCTTATACTTTATATTTTATATAAATATGATAACATCGTTTATGGAAGTGTGGACTACCACCTCCTCAAAGTGATGTGACTCATTCACGCTATACATGGAACGTAATAAGGATGATTTTAATAAAACTATGTAAAATATATAACATAGATATTATAATGGAATTATAATATACATATTTATCATATAAATTTCATTATTTTAAATACAACAAAGAAATGATAGAAGTGTTCATGCGTACATACGACCTACCATCTCCATGAATGGTGCACTTCATTTCTTATCTCAAAATATTATGGACTATTATAAATATATATGTAATGAATATATAAGATAATTAAGTCATGGTTTAAATTTTGGAAATTATGAAATCATGATCTTAGAAATACTAACAACAAGTAACAAGTCAAAACATACTTGAGAAAACTAGGCAATTAACACCTGAAATTATTAAAATAATGAAAGAGTGTTAACAAAAGGGTAATAAAATATTATAAGAATTAAATATATGATATTATAAAAATTTTGATGGTTATGTTATAATTTAGTAACATATTTTAAACCACTATAAATTATTATAAAGATCACACAACAAAAGGAAGGTTAAGGTAAAGTATTCTTGTCTTACATTTCTTTCTGTGAGGCATACACCATATACACTACTTACTTGTTTTGTGTAGTGTATCTACTACCCATTTTGATATATTATATCATGAATTATTTTTACTCATGGTATGAAAAAATTTACTTCATTTTAATCATGATTTACCTCTTTTAAGTGGTATGGGACACTTTGGGATGTTTAAATATTATTTTCCTCAAGAATGTTCCTAATTATTATCTTTATAATTTCACTTCCTTTTGTGATTGTAAAATTTATCTTGAAACAATAAACTTATTGTAATAATTTTCCTTATAAATTTATTTTAATATTTATCATTTCATATGATGGATATTATTACTTCCTAAACCATATATCATTTTACATACAGTGTTTACTTTGATTGTTATTTGATTAACTAGGGAATAATTGATAAATCCGTATCCTTCATTCAATATGGATATTTGATAAGGAATATTGTTTATTATTTAAATTGATTATTATATATGAGGAATGATTTTTATAGGTATGAAATGGGTGGGGATTGGTTATAAATATCCCCTCAATGCATCAGTATTCTTATGAGATGAAATAGTTTTCCAAAATAGATGGGTTTTACTTGATAACTAAACTGTCTTGTGAAAGGTATTGATGATACTAGTTCCATGTTCCTAGGAAACATAATATCCAATAATTAATAATTTCCCTCATTTATATTCATATATTATTTATCCATCAGATTTTTCATCAATATAACTATGGATATATTTCATTCTTAATTTATTAATTTAGATGGAATGAGTTTTAGTTTCTTACCTTACCTTATTGATACTACCTTTTCTAATTATTTGAATAACATGTGATATCAGTTATTTACCTTGAAATGTTAATTTATTCCTTTTTATTCATTACTTATTCTACTTTACTTACTCTTATAGAGCATTTGAGATCACCCTTATTATGTTTCCTTTCAACAAGTTATAAAGAGTAAATCTTTGAATAAGCATTCAAGGATGCAGTTTATTTAATTTTATTATGTATCATGTTTATATTTTATCTTACCAATGTATTATGGGTATCATGTATGTAATCTGGATTTCCAAGACTGAAAAACTGAATGGTCCTTCTGGATTTGACTCCTTGTAATCATTCCAATGTAATAAAATAATGGACCAGATCTAGGCTTCTGGGGTCAGGGTGTTATAGTTGGTATCAGAGGAAGTTTAACAGCACCCTTGGAAACTAGATTTAGAAAACATAGATTATGGAGGAAAAACCTAAGATATAAATCGAGGATTAGTATAGAATAACACCCTATAATTTTGGTAATGTATAGATTATGTGGGTATTCCTAACAATACATCCCGATCTAGATACTACAAGTGGATGTGATTTTGGAACAAATATAACTAGGAGTAACAACTCTAAAAAGGTGTGCTAGACCAAACTTGGTGTAACCCAGTACATGAAAACAGACCTTACTACTTACCTAGTTTGAAACTCTCAGGGTATACACTTAGGATAGTTCACATTTTATTTACCTACCATTACAAAGGATTTTAAAGTAAATATTTCCCCAAAGTAACCAAAGTTTATGATTCTAGGATTCATGATGCATAAATTTATGTTATGTGATACACCATATTTGGAATTATACATTAAGTTTTGATTTAATCCAAAATATTCCATTTTTTAGATTGACTCCTAGTAGAAGGAATGAGAACTCCACCAATTCACATGATCCAAAGAGTAAGAAGGATCATATATTTTTTTGTCTTAAGATAAAATTTTGAAGGTAAGTAGTGTCCCAAGTATTCTCATCACATGAGGAAATAGTATCATGTGATAATGAGATAGGTAAATAATTCTCCAAGTCTTATGGATTAGAATGGAATTAAGAGGAGAAACCGATGGCATATAAAAAAATGGATGAAGGGAAGAAGGGAATGAAGTAATTTCCCACATGTGATAATCATAGAAAGAAACACCCTGATACTTGTTTAAAAGGAATGGGAGTTTTATACAAGCGTGTAAATAAAGTCCACCATGCTTGTGATTTTAAGGGTAATAAAAATGTTTCCAATGTGCAATGCTTCAACTTCTAGGAGATGGGAAACTATTAAAATCAATGTCCTAAGTGTCAAAGGAATATATCCAAAATGATGCTATATGATAATGGTCATGTTATGATACTACCACATATGAAGAAGTAAGATTAATATTCCTATTTAAGAATTATCTAATTTGAATATTTTATCAGTGATGTACAAGTTATAAGGATTATGGAATATGTAAATATTGTACTGTAGTACTTTTTGTTAAGTATTTGAGATCATATACCGAATGGTACCAAGAAAATTTATTCATTAGAATTATATTTTTTTTTAAAAAAAATTATTGAGGGAAAGAAAATCCTTAATATGTTCTTAATGTTGAGATAATGATAAAGAAATGATTAATTTTTACAAGTGATAACTACCTTGGAATTGATTAATGAATTTGCGACAAGTGGTCTATACTATTATTAATGGAGTTTACAACACTTTTGGATTTAAGGAATATATCCAATAACATGTATATTACTTAAGGAATAAGTAATAATTCATGTTTCCAATAAGGTTTTATGGTGATTAAAGTTATCCAATATGATACATGATGAAGTTATTCACATGTTTGGAATGTGAAAATTTAGAGCTGCTTTATATTGATTTATGGATAATGATAAGTTCATTTCAGAAATTTAGTCACCCTCCTTCCAAAGTGTAAGATTATAATCTTTTTGAAAAGTTAAATATTTATAAAATGGTTTAAGTTGATCATTGGATGATATTTTAGAGGTTAATTATTTACTTCACAATATGATGCATCATGTTCTAAGTGATGAAGTAGAAGTTGTTCAAGGAATAATCAAATGGAAATATTATATTTATAGAAACATATATTTACTTATATTCTTAGAGAGTGAATGAATTCCACAACTCTATAGAAAGGGTTTTGAAACAATTTTTTCCATATTATCATAATTTTTTATGATATTAAAGAACTTTATTCACACTTCTGGATTACGGATTTGTGGTCTACAACTTTCATCTAAACATGTTCTCCAACACTCTCCATTAGAACTCGATTGTTAGATTTTTATTCTATATACATGTTTCCATTTCCAACCTATGATATCCTACTAGGTAACCTAGTTATATGACAATTTTAATTTTCATTCTATCCTATTTATAAGATGTTTTGTTAACACTATTTATGATGTGGGGTTTTCAACAATAGTTTATTTTCAAATATCAATTCCTTGATTTCTAAGATCAAGTTTAAATTGAGAGGATACAATTTAATAAAGGTGAGGAGAATATAACACCAAAATACATTAAAATATTTTCATATTAGAATAAATAATATTTTTTCTCTATTTATATGCAACACCATGTTAAGATTACACTATACACCACACTAAGTTAGTTTGCATTATAGGAAAGACTGAGTTGTACCACCTTTTAATGGTGCACCTATTTTAAAACTAAATTTTAGAAATTTTGGAAATTTTATTTTTCAAAATAAAATTTATTTTTGAATTCATAATGTCAAAATTATCTTAGGGTAAATTTTTGGTATTTTTCTGAGAAGTTTCATTTTTTATTAATAGTGAAAAATACTGCATTTTAGTTAAAAACTGCATTTTCATTAAAATAATAATAATTTTTAAATTGTACTGAAAATTGTTTTTAAAGTTAAAATAGATCAATTATTCATATATTAATCCAATTTTGGTCATTTTAATTGTTTTTATATTGAAATTAGATATATAAATTTACTGAACTTTTGAACGTTTTTACTTTAAAAACCCGCTTTCTCGCCATGTGTGCGGGATTAGCGTTAATCTTAATTTTCCAACTTCTGTGATTTGAATTTTGAAAAATAGAAATAAATGGTTGTAATAAATATAATATTTTTTGTCTAATAAGATCAAATTATTTTTTTTCCAAAAATATTAGTGAAAGTGATTAAAATTAATTACTCTGATTAAGGTAAGATTAAGCTTAATAAGGGACTAAACCTTAATCTGAAGGACCAAAATGACCTGAAAACTTGTCAAAAATAAATTTAATACCAATAATTAAATCATATAACCACTTTTTTTTAAATTTTAGGGGTTATTATGATATTATTAAATGGAATTTCTCTATATAAAAGGTCAAGTAAGGAAAAAGAAAAAAAGGGAACTTTCCTTACCTTTAACATTTATAAAACCTTAAGATATGTAAAAAACATCATATTTTCAGCTGTACATATAATTTTGACATATAAATGGGTAATTTTTATCATATTAATTTATCAATAATTTTAAATATGGTTTAGTTACTTAAAATTCTTAAGAAACACCAACATAGTGATTATTTAATTAATAATTAACTAAAATAAATGATACTACAAATATTAAAAGTGAAGTATATTGATTAAATTATTGTATTTAATTATTTTTTAAATTAATATATCATGATAGAAAACTTTAAACTTAATATATTTGAATTCCAATATTGTTTTGATATTTTAAAATTAAAATTAAATAAATAATGTCAAAATTGACATTATTGTTATTTTAAAATAAATTATATTTTATTAAAAGATTTAAAGTTAATAAAAATCCTATATTATGCCAAGTTATTTTTAAGTTTTAATAATTTTAAATATGGTATATTAATGGACCAATTTATCTTTTATAATTAACATATTGGCCTGTATTTTGTAGAAACATTGTTAACACAATTCAGGTTTAAGCAGTGTTTTAACACGTCACATGCACCTGTTTTAAAATTAATTTACAAAAAACTTTGTTTTTTATTTTATAAATTAGTTATAATATTAATAATTTAGTTTCACTATATTTTATAACAAATCTAATTTTATTTTAGTCTTAATGGTTAAATTAATTAGGTTGGAAAAATAGTTGCATTAATAAAAACCAAAAAGATAAAATTGAAGAATGTTAGAAGTTCCGGAACCAAATTATTCAAATGCACATATTTTTGTGTTTTGGAGGTTTTAATAGAACATTATTACCATTTAATTCATTTTTCCATTTTTTAGGCACTTTAGGTAAGGTATACCTCCTATTAATGAATACCTTTTGGTATTTACAAGAGTGCCACTCCCCCTCCACTATAAAAAGGAAATAAATCTACCCCCTACACATATCAAGCCACATTGGATCGTCAAAAATCTGACCAAATATTCTCCCAACATACCCCATAATCCTAGACTCATAACCTTGGATATAAATATATCCAATGAATCCTTTTGGTACAAACCAAAAGAAGTTACCCGATTAAGAGGTAACAAACCTCCTTAAGATTTTTAGTTTTATTTCCATTCTCCAATACCTCAAATATTATTATTTAATTATTGTATAAAAACAATAGTATCCTAAGTATACTATTATGTTTTTATTCTAAGGTTTCTACCTACACTTACACACACTTCCATCTAATGGGTAATGAACATACTGTTTATGTGTACGATGAACTACTTGCTCAAGAAACAATGATTGTTCATTTTTACTTTACCACCTATCATGGTGGAAATTATGATGTAAAATATATTTATACATGTCATTTACTATGTATTTATTATTATTTAATTATTTTATAACACATACCTTTATACTTTACATTTTATATAAATATAATAACATCATTTGTGGAAGTGTGGACTACGCCTCCTCAAAGTGACGTGACTTGTTCACGCTATACATGAAACATAATAAGGACAATTTTAATAAAAATATGTAACATATATATGATAATGTAATTATAATATACATATATACCATTTAATTTTCATTATTTTAAATACAATAAATAAATGAAAGTAGCGTTTATGCGTACGTTCGACCTACCATCTCCATGAACGATGCACTTTATTTTTTATCTCCAAATATTATGGACTATTATAAATACATATGTACTGAATATATAATATTATTAATTCATGTTTTAAATTATTGATATTATTAAACCATTATATAAAAAATAGGAACAAAAAGTAACAATTCCAAACTTACTTGAGAAAACTAGGTAATTAACACCCAAAATAGTTAAAATAATGAAAGAGTGTTAACAAAAGGATAATAAAATATTGTAAGAAGTTAATATTTGATATTATAAACATTATTATGGTTATGATATAAGTTAGTAACATATTTTAAACCACTATATATGAGGATAAATACCACACAACAAAAGGAAGGTTAAGGTAATGGATTCTTGTCTTACTTTTCTTTCCATGAAGCATATGCTATATACACTACCCACTTATTCTATGTAGTGTATATATTACCCCATTTGATACATTATATCATGAATAATTCTTATTTATGGTATGAAAAAATTTCCTTAATTGGAATTATGATTTAAATGTTTCAACTAGTATGGGAAACTTTGGGATGGTTAAATATTATTTTCCTCAATAATGTTATTAATGATTGTCTTTGAAATTTCACTTCCTTTTGTGATCGTTAACTTTATCTTGAAAAAATAACTTTATGGTAATCATTTTTCATTATAAATTTCCTTGCATATCCATATTTTCATATGACGGATATTATTATTTCCTAAACCGTATATCATTTTACATAGGGTGTTTACTTGATAGTTATTTGATCAACTAGGGAATAATTGATAAATACATATCCTTCATTAAATACAGATATTTGATAAGGCATAATGTTTATTATTAAATATGAGTAATTATTTTTACATTTATGACATGAGTGGGGCCTGTTTATAGATATCCCCTCGATACATCGGTAGTCTCATGAGACAAAATATTTGGCCAAAATAGATAGGTTTTTACCCGATAGCTAAAATGTCTTGTGAAAGGTCTTGATAGTACTAGTTCAATGTACCTAGGAAACATGGTTTCCAATAATTAAAAATTTACTTCATTTAGATACTACTACTATTCAACCATGATATTTTTCATCGACATATCTATGGATATATTTCATTCTCAGTTTGTTGATTTAGATGGCATGAATTTCAGTTTCTTACCTTGCCTTATTGATAGTGCCTTTTGTAGTTATTTGAATGGAATGTGTTATCAGTTATTTACCTTTATATGTTAATTTATTCTTATTGATTCATTATTTCTTTCACTTTACTTACCCTTACTGAGAATTTGAGATAACCCTTATTATTTTTACTTTCCATAGTTTATGAAGAGGAAACCTTTGAATAAGGTTTCAAGGATGCGTTTTATTTCATTTTATTATGTATCATGTTTATGCATTCTCTTCCCAATCTATTATGGATATCATGTATATAATATGGCTTTCCAAGACTACTAAACTGAATAGTCCTTTGGTATTTGATTCATTATAATCACGCTAATGTAATAAAATAATGTACCAACACTAGGAGTCTAGGGTTGGGGTGTTACATTGATTCCCATATTCATGGGATATGTAGTGACACCTAAAATTTCCATCTCCCAGCCCAGCTGTTGATTCATCATAGAACTATCCGTTATCATGAAATCACCCTAAAATACCCCATGGTCCTCCTTCTAGGTATGAGCCCCATTTAGTTACCTTGACCCATCAATGGTCCATGATGCCCTCAGCGCACGATGTCAAACTATAGTCTTACCCCAGACATGTTCGGTATACCTACAAAAAGGAGATGATTTTACCCCATGATGAACCAGGATCCCCCATATAAAAAATATGGGATGAAAGAATACAACCATCCTCATAACATGACATTAAAATGTATCCTTAACTCATAAAAATGCAGGATGTCTCATATCTAAGTTAGAGAAGATTTAATACTCTCAGTCGAGAGGGTATCTCCGTACCGTCATCGGTCTTCTACCATGCTATGTTTCAAGTCCAAGAATTATGACTCTAAATTCTGTGTGAATCCTCCCATGACTATGTTGTATAGTATTGGTCCCCCTCATACCTCCTTCACATCAGGTTTTTCAGCTTTCCATACTTCACATATCCTTTTAGGGAATCCTATGGTTCTAATTCCTTGACCTTAAACTAGGAGCCTATGGTTAAAGAAGCATGACCTTAAAATATTTACAACCCACCCTTTACATTTCTCATGGAACACATGCCTTCCTGAACCCTCATTCATGTTGGGTTAATACTATTTAATTCCATGCTAAACACTTTATAGAACCCCATGGTCCAAGATATATATACTTAAAACTAATAGAAAATACCAAGTCCAAACATGATCACTTTAAACTGTGTGTGGATTGACTTAGGGATGGTTCATGCAACATAAGGTGGCCTCCAAGACCCCTTCATTCACATCAGGTAACCTTCCTTCTATGACACATATGTTCTTTTGAAACACCCTCCCCATGGTCCATTCAACATGACCTTAAACTATTTTCAATAGGTCTAAGATTTATGACCATTAATTGAAAGGAAAGGTATATGAAAAACTACCTTAAATTGTATGAGACCCATCCAGATTCTATTTTTTAGTGCAGTGTCTCCCATCATGATACCCTTCTTCTCCATCACTCTCATGACTGGACATGTATCATTCACCTTGGTTCATTACATCCTTTTTCATGATGCTAAACTATGACTCTACCTTATATAATGACCACAAGATTCCCTCTTAACCTAACATAAGGAAGAAATGGTGGGA
Organism: Viscum album; assembly: GCA_963277665.1. Taxonomy (NCBI): domain Eukaryota; kingdom Viridiplantae; phylum Streptophyta; class Magnoliopsida; order Santalales; family Viscaceae; genus Viscum; species Viscum album. The sequence continues at coordinate 695,197,560 of OY728145.1, forward strand.
TTATAGTTACATAAGACCCATAAAACCCTTATCCTAGTCACATGATATTAAAATATGGGATATATCCTAATCACATGATGTTAAACTGTACAATTACCCATCCTTATCATATGATGTAAAACTGTGTTTCCAACGTCCTCATTGCACGACATAAAATTGCAATACAACTTAGGCCCTCACCCAGGAAGATTTTTTCTCCAGTACTGGTCATCTACAACATCATTCGTTTGCCCCTCGCTTAACATCAAAGATGGAATTCCCCTAGAAGACGAGTTTGAATTTTTTTCAAACTGAAACACCTGTACCAATGTGCTCTAAGTCATGGTGGCATAATTCCAAGAGTATTGGAATCCATTTGAACATTACATCACTTAATCTCTATGCTTTTTATGTCCCATATTAGTATCCTCACCCCCCTCCACATCTAAAGGGACCCCCTAATGACATGGTTTCTAAACAAGGCTCACCTACCATCCTGATTCAATGCCCTGAAGGACTTTGGATGACATTCTGAGACAAGTTCTGTTCAGTGGTTGAACCTAATTTGTTTGTCCCCATCCTCGGATACTGATAAAAATTCTATGTTTTGAACATGGTAAATAGTTATCTTGTATCATCATTCCACCCTCCTTATGTTTTATGTTTTGGGAATTTTGATTCACGCTCTTCATACCCCCTTTTTCTATGTAGAATTTAACACCCCTGGAATTATCCCATTTGTGCACCATAGAATGTTGGAAAATCAAGTTAGCTATTAAGAGATCCATGTTATATGGACACAAAATCTCTCAGCCCAAACACTCTTGGTGGTCATTTAACAATTGAAGACCCCAAGTGATCGATGGTTGTCTAATACTCTATATGAATGAGTGATCACATGGTTGTCCCTTTTTTATCACATCGAGCATGAATCACATGATCTTAAGGATTAATTATTGGCTATCTTAGAAATGTGATCTAAGTGAAATAATAAAAAAGGGAAATATGTTTGAGCATACATGATCTAAAAATGAACCAAAGTTTTGGAGGGTCATTCACATATTAGATCCTCACCTTTTCAAAATTCCATTAAAGTTTGACCTTGGTGATTGAGTGATTGAGCCCATATAAACTTTTCTTAGTAGCCTCCAAGATCTGTTACCATGATATTATGTATTATATCTTATCATAAAACATGGAGCAAACATATTTGGATTTGATCCACTCTCAGTTCTATTTATCCTGACACTCATCCACCAAGGATGTCTCCTTCACTACCTTGGCCTCAGCTACGTACCGCTATTTGGGGCTTCTATTTGTTGAAAACCTCAGTTTGGGAAGTATCAACCTATGCAAGCTTCTGCGCTACCCCATCTAGGTGGGCGATCTCTTCCTCCGCTTCCTAAAGTGACTTGGAGCCCTCAGCATTGTGCTTCTTTCAGAACAAGTAGAGTGTCTTCTATTCAGCATGTTCCCACTTGATGTGGAAATCTCAGGCCAATGCGTGAAGGTTGCTGGAGTTCACCCTACCGGTCCCTAGAATGAATAACCAATAGTGGAGAGATCCCACCCATTGCAGTAGTTCAGTTATCTAATTATGGGTGATGAAATTCCTCACATACCTCTATGCCTTACGACGTATGATTTTATTCTCCTCAGTATCCTCAAAGATGGAATCTTAAAAATCTTTAGGTGGTGTATGCTCATATGGAGTAAATACCACCAATATATTATCGGTCATATCCTACAGGTGTAGGTATTCAAACATGAATGGCTGGAGAACTGTCTTATCTTTGGGAATAAGTGTATGGATAACTATCCCAAGGAATAGTTTCTCAACAACCTCTTCATCAGTGGTAGAGGATTCCACTACACCTTTCATCAAAAATGAGGTGGATGTTACTTTCCTATCTCCTTCAGTTTCCCTTTTTGGTGTATTAACCTTAGCTTCAAACCCTGTATCTACCACCACTAGTAAGGTAGATGAATCTAATGAATCCCTCCCAACCACTCAAGTAACCATCACAATTTCTGCCTCCTCCATCGCAACTTCGGCTTCAACAACCATTCTTAGTGGTGCCTACATTATTGGATCTTCCATTGTGATTCCTTCATCCAACCCTATCATGACTTTGGTCTCGACCCCCTCCATCAAGGGAGTGGTCTCAATAGTCCCCTATAGTGGCACCTCTATGGTTTTCCTGAATGCTACAACCTCATTGTCCATATTTTTTGGCAGAGTATCTTCCTCCATCACCACCTTAGCCCCATGAACTATTAATGAAAGTGTTTGTGTTGGTAGTTGAGTCCCAAGAACCATTCAAACTGGATTCCAAATATATTTTAGTCTAGAATAGGAGGGTAAGAATAAAGATTCAAGGATGTAAAAGAGGAAGAGACTTGTGTGAATCGTACTTTCCAATGACAAGATCTTGTAGGTTCACAGGTAGTTCCCTCGATAAGGTTCCCTCCACGGTCTCTGCCTCAGTTACAAGCAATAATGGTTGGATTCTTGTAGCCACAACACTAGTAAGGGACCCCACAATCACCCCTTCATGGGTTGAGGTTCCCTATACCTCCACATAAGGCCGGTCATAGACCTCTCCTTCTTCAGTGCTCACTGATTCCTATACAAATAAAAGATGAGATCAGGCGATGATCTTAAAGGTTGAGTGATGTTTTAAGGATGAACATAGATCGGTGAATTTACCTGGTTGGAAGCAGAATATCTATTTCCATCTGAGATCCTATTGGAATCACTCCCCCAGGAGTCCTTCAATTATTCACCCTAGACCATACTGGTAGCCGCATGACTTATAAGAGAATCTAGAGGTAAATACATTCCTAGAAGCATCCTCACCCAACCAGTCAAGGGATGCATGGTACCCCAAGATTAGATCACTTATTTTAAATCCTATATATACTGAATTTCCTTGGAATGAGGAGTGTATAATCCCACATTTTCATGAACCATCCTGGTAATGTATATCCCATCATTTTGGAGGTATTTACACACCCTATGTAGGGTGATGATCTGCTTGTGAAGCCCATAGGTCTCCTAGGCATCATGAAACATGGCGTCACTATGGACATTTGGGTTCAACCTCATTTCCCTGGTCCTTGAATGTGCACCCATGGGATTTACCTAGAGAGATCCCCTTATTCATTCTTCCACTTTCCTAGGGGCATTGGGCCTGATGTTGCTACTCCTCTTCCTATGAACATTGCCTGTTCGGGGCTGTGGACTGTTGGACCTACTAATGCCCTGCCCACTAGGCCAACTCTGCTGCTATAGTGCAAACCATTGACCACTCAACCCTGGACCCACAATTGACGGGCCACCCCTTAATTGGATTGGGTGGACTACTTCCATAGTATATCCTCGAGATATTCACTCTCCCATCTCTTCATATAGTCATGAGTAAGCCCATACACAACAGTAGGTGTTGGAAACTCATTCCACATATTTCCATCCTTATGCATGAACATGAGCCAAATATTCCTCAACACCAAATGACATAATTCATGCCTCACCTCTGAGTATACCTTTAGTTTTAGCCTATGTATACACCTAAACTATCTTGGAAAATGGTGTGGATTCTATAGTTCATAGATTGTCTCACATTCTACTCTGGCTACCAGTACCCCACTTCAAAAGGCCAGTAGGTATGATCTCTACTTCATAGTCCCCATGTCTTCATCGGTTACCACCCCCGTTGGTAATCAGAATAAGTGAAATATGACGTGCTCTACCATCACAACCTTCTCCAGCATGTCTATTAAACCCATCTTGAATGGATGACTCCTTACGGTTTTCAGGATCGTTGTCCAGAAAGTTTTCATAGGATGAGAAATGGGGTTCAAATACTCATATACCCCCATGTGTGTAGCCACCCATATATACTAAAAATGAAGGGTCCCACACACACAAAGTGTTTTCTTTCTTTCACTGATGTGGTAAATCACCTTGTGCAAATTATCTAGTACCAGGACAACAAAATCAAGCACCACCCCATCACCAACATCACCGACATTATAAAGGTGCTTGGCCACACCCCCATGTGCACATCCCTCACTAGGAGCATCCATCCATAGATAATAGATGCAATGAATTCCACCAACCTGAGTAAAGGTTGAGCCTTAGTCTTGATACTATATACCCACAGCTTCTACTGGATCACCTATAGGATCCTCTAGTAGGATCCTTCCTTTCCCTATTGATATCCCCTGGGACATGTGCATGGAATTGTTGGAAGCTTATCTACTAGATCCTCCCCTTCAACTGGCCTCACAACTAGTTTATTCAATAAATAACAAAACTATTTCTTGAATAAGATATATTTTATCCCTAACTTGTGTTCACTTATTCCCTAAACCAGATCCAGTAGCGCCTTCACTAGAGTTGGGAACTTCTCTTGATCCCCCCCCAAATTCTCTATGGGAAGAAACTCATCATATATCACCCCAAAGACCAATATCCTGAAAATATTACAAAGTTACTAAAGGCTATGCTAACCTCACCATGATGAAGATGGAACGTGTTGGTTCTCAATGACCATCTTCTCAGTAGCTCATGCATGATTTCATATGGGAGGTAGAAATAGAATTTCGAATCCCATGATGCTTTATAGAACCACACTTACTTTAGGTCTACCTCAAACTCGCGGCATGATGAACATGCCCAGTAGGCCCAGGCCCACTCATCGGTGAAATTTCTACCCTATCATAAATCCCAATTGTCAATCCACCATTTGAGTGGATTATCTAAACCCTACTTGAGAATCATCTCATATTGGGGTGCAGTTGCCTCATTCAACAACTTATCTCCAACAATATTATTGATGTGGTTATAGAGAAGGTCCACTATAAGTGGTGCATGTTATTTCCAAATATTCCCTGCAATATCCTTGTGCCATTGGTACTACCCTGGTATGCCTCTGAACTAGTAATCCAGTTCATATAAGCTCATCACTGGGATGAATACATCATCTATCAACTTGAATCTATAGTGAGGTAGTATTTTCATAGTGGGTACTCCCTATGATATCTGTCATTATAGAAATCATTGATTTATGTTATGAGTCACTTCAAACAATATCCTCGATCATGATGTTACCCTCCAATTATTCCCTCCAAGCAGTGAGAGTGTTATCTCCTCATGCATCCATTTTATTCATGACTTAGTTGTTTTTTTATTCTAGTTCATGAAGGTCATTTGTGAAGGTCTCTTGTAGAGATCTGGATTGTGGAGGTATCTTCACAAAGATGTGGTTTTCAAAGTCTGATTTTCTAAGAAGCGTTCGTAGAGTTAGGCACATAGAGATATGAGCTTCACGAGCGATGGGGATCAATATCACAAAGCACTCATGAAGGTTTTTAACTTCATGAAAAGAGATAAATTTCTTTTCTAGTTGCATAATTTCAGTGTCTTTGAGGGTCCCCTCTTCTATTTATAGGCATATGACCATCCCAAACTATGAGATGCTCTTTGAAGAGTGCCCATCATGAACAGTCTCTGTGAGTGAGCTTCATGAGTGAGATTCGTGAAAGAGATTTGATTTCCAATTTTATATGATTATCCCTCATAATCTGAACCTTATTTTCTTGTTGGCTCCTATTATGAGGAGGAAATTTATTGATTCCAAAATACATGTGTCACTAGAATGGTCATGCAAGTAATTACTATTTCAAAATGAATCCAAGCCCAAAAAACTCAAAATCCATATAAAGTGTATGTTTTGTGAATCCTCAATCCTTCGAAAATGGGAAGATCTCATGAATCTACCTATATGAAAATTTCCCTTCGTAAACATGTGAATACCTAATGGTAAAAATCCATGCAATGACCATCTTAATCTTGGAGTGCTTCGTGAATGCATGAATTCTTTCCAGTGTCTTCACGGTTCTGATTGGGCCGTACCCATTCACTGTGCCAAAAAATTATTCATGAAACTTATCCAAATTTTGAGAAAACCCTTGAATATAAATACCCCCTTAAGTTTAAAATTTTAGGGATGGTTACCTAAAATTTCATCTTATAACTCCCAAGCTTCAAAAAAAATATAAAATGGATCATCCAAGGTATACAAGCTTCATGAAACCCCCTTCAATGTGTTATTGAAAGTCTCCACCTAAGCTGTGGATTCTATTTTCAAAGGACTATGACCTTCATGAAGGATTAAGGAACTCTATGTTTATTGAGGCTTCATGAAGGATTTGGCCTTTTCAAAGCACTCTCTTCATGAATCAAGGAATCCCTATGAGGAAGGGTCACCTTGTTTCATGAAGCCTACTCCTTCACGAATACCCTAACCTCCACAAGGACCCCAAGACTGACATGAACCAACTTAGTGAACCTCCAATATCCATAAAGAACCTATAATGGGACTCTCCATGGTGACTCCATTATAATAACCCTTCTTTGTAAAGGTTGAGTGCCCAGGTCCCCCACACCAATCCAGGACTGGTTCAACTACACCTTGAGTCCCCATGTGATCAGTTCCATTCACTCCTGGGTCTTCCCACTCTACTCTAAGTGTGGATAATGACTCTCACCTAACTTTTCATTCTTAGCATAGGTATTTTAACCCCTATTTATTCTCATCATAGGGACCACAACGTGGACCTTGTGATTGACCACTCCTCCTGTCATTATACCCAGATAATGCCAAATCCATGCTTTTCCCAAAGGCACATGAGAGGTGTTCATGTAATCCCAAGGGGTGAGGTGTGAGTCTAACCACATATGAGATGCATGATGTAAAATTTCCTAGCTCCACGTCCTAGTTATACAATGTTAAACTTCACAAAAACATCCTCAGCACACGACATAAAAATGTAGTCTTACCCTGTGCGATAAGCATAGAATGCTCCATGTATGAGTGGAATGGGATGAACCCCACACCTCTAACACTCACATGGAATGAGATCCTCCTGAGTAGATCAATGTGTAATCCCCATACCATTATAACCAAGATAAATCCTCTTAAAATTGGTAGCTCAATGTGTAAGCACCACACCATCCCTAGTCAATGCCCCTTCCACGACATGAATTTCCTTACCACATAATTTTAAACCGCATGGATTGGTCCTATCACATGACCTTAAACTATGACATCTAACTATGTGGGTTTTTATCCCTATCTTATAAACACGGTATGTAAGAAGCCTCTCTGAGGTTAAATCCCGACCAATGGTAAAACTAGGTGCTCCCTCATAGGGACACATCTCCTAGACCTTCCTCAAGGGGCATTATAATCAATCCACCCAAGGTTCTCCTTAAGGGGAATTCTCACCCATCAACTAAGGTCCTCCTAAAGGGGTTTCCTAACCAATAGTAAACCAAGGTGCTCCCTACTGGGGACATACCTCCCTAATATTCCTTAAGAGGAATTATAAAAAATATCATAGTTCCTCCTTAAGGGGAATCCTAACCAATGGTAAGCCTAGGTGCTCCCTTCTAGGGACACACCTCTTGGATCTGCCTCAAAGGGGATTTCTGATCCATCCACCTAGGCTTTTACTCAAGGGGAATTCTCACCCATCAACTCAGGTTCACCTCAAGGGGCATCCTGACCAATGGTAAATCTAGGTGCTCCCTTCTAGAGACGTACCTACCTGATCCACCTCAAAGGGTATTTTAATATAAAGCCTAGGTCAGTCTTAAGGGGAATCTCAACAAATAGTAAACCGTAGTGCTCCCTCCTAGGGATGACCTTCTTGATACGACTTAATGGGTTTTATAACCAATCTACTAGATCCACCTCAAGGGGTGTTATGATCCACCCACTCAGGGTTTACCTCAAGGGGCATTATCATCCATCCTTCTAGGTGTTTCATATTCCCTCCCAGGGACACACCTCTGTGATCCACCTCAATAGGTGTTCTGATTAACCATCTGAATTCATATTAAGGTGCATTATGATCTATTTATAATAGATATATCTCAAGGGGTTTCCTAGTTCACCCTTCTAGGTGCGACATCTTCCCTCCTAGGGAAAAAACTATAGGATCTACCTCTATGGGGAATTATGATCCATCCATCCTATCACCACAAGAATTTAAACCTATGCATATATCCAAAAGACATTAAACTCATGCCCTGATATGTCTCCACCAGATGTTCTAGCCCATATTAAAAAGAAATTAAACATATTCCCCAACCCATAATACATAAACCATGCATAAGTGTGGAATTACTGAGGTAAAAATACATGGAAGAATTATGCCTCTAGCATTTTTATCTCATGATTGAAATATGATTCCTTTGGTTCCATGCCTTAAGATGCCTCATATGAGATTCCATTACCCAAGGAAGAATACATGTTACCAATGCTACCAACATCCAGACATTCCTAGAGATACCCAACATGACTAGTCTCCTAACCTAAGGTTACTAACCTATCAATATAGAATCATAAAATCCAGACAGAAGCAATATAATTAACTAGTGTCCATAAATAGATGAAACCTGGAATGGGTTTCATGAACATGAATTAAATATATGAAGGAGACCCGGACTAGGAGAAGATCTCTAAGGAGGAATCCATGGAAGGAGAAAAAACATACCATCCTCTTTTTTTGATCTAGGATCATACATCACTGATAAAAGATATGAAATCCACTCACCTTTGAAAATTGGGAAAGTGGGTCTACAAAACACCAGTGTGCGCATGCGTCATATCGACATGCAGACGGGGCCCTAGTGAAAGCGTTAGAAACAAATTTGAAAAAAATAATTATTGGTAATATATTATATTAATATGTAAATAATTTTATGTTTATGGATCTATAGTGGTGATATTAATATTTAACTCATTATTGATATACCACCTCATGTTTTTTAAAAATCACTGAAATAAGAGTGTTATAGATTTTATCTTAGAGAATTGTACCTGAAAATCCCATAGAATGAACTTGGAAATTTATAACTCATTATGGAAATTATATTATAGTACCTTTAATAATTTTTATATGATTAAATCATAATCATGGAATGATTAATAACATAGCTAAACCAAAATAGAGAAGGAATGATTGAAACTACTGACAAATGATGATCGATATCAACTAAAGATAAGTATTAATTGTGTAATAGATGAATATAAAATATGAATAAAAAAGGTAATGAATATGAATAAAGTTATTAAATAAATGTTTAATTATTCTTAGATTATTATATAAGAAGTTAGGGTGTGGCCAACTAAGCAGGAATATAAGGTAAGAGTTTTCTCATCTCAATTGTATCTCATTGAAATATACTCTATATTCACCACATTTTTAATTTATGTGATGTATATAATAACCCATAAATTTATATCAATAAATATTTCATTAAATTAATTGTGCTTTTAAATCCATATCATTTTCTTTCTTTCAATGGTTTTGATTCATTCATTACAAAAGTTGTAAGGGGTTTCATCTCAATTTCCCTTCATTAAGGCATGTATTCATGTTATGAACCTATTATTATTTGAAGTGGTGTATTACTAAACCATTTAATTATTTTAACGTAAATAGATTTATAATAATTTCATTTAAAATATTATTTCATAATCCCTCTTTCATGTTCTTTTGATTCATATGCTACCAAAGTTACAATGGTTTCTCATATCAATTTTCCTTGCATTGAGATACCTTACATATTCACCAACAATATTATTTTATGTTGTTTATATAATACCCATGTATGTGTTTCATCATAATTTTAATGAAATTAAATGGATTTAAAATTCTATAATATGTTTTATCTTTCAATGGGTTTTGATTAAAAAATTACCAAAGCTGTATGGGTTTATTTTCCAATCTCACTTTGAAATTGAGATCGTTCATGTTTAAACTATCATTGGGAATAATTATATATTATTTTTATCTAAAACCTAATTTATTTTATTCTACTATGGTTATTTATATGATTTACATGTATTCTTACCATTTTATCCCCCTTTAGTTCATAATTCTACCAAAAGGATGTTTGTAAATGGATCCGACCTTATCTATTCTTTTTGGTCAAGAATCCTTCATCTCCATTTCCAAATTCTTTATATTGTTTTATGAATGTAATTATATATGTTTCTATGATTTTTAAGGTATTTTCAATTTACTTTAATTTATTTAAAAAATTAATATTATTTTAACATTTTCAATACGGTCATATTCTATAAACTTTAACCTTGTTTACAAAAGCATGAAAGGAATATTTTTTAACATTTTCCATAAAAAAATTTTCCCAGCATATTATTTTGTTTTATTTACATAGCTTCATCACTAAGTTTTCACAATTTTCTAAATTAATTTTTATTCTTATTATTTTATAAATTATTTTCTTTTAAAATTAAATTTTCTAAAAGTAAAGGATAATTCTTCTTATTTTTAAAAGTAATTTTCTAATGATCTTATAAAGTTTTTTTCATCCATGTAAACATACTTTAATGTTTATTATGATTCATTGGGGAATATTATCTAATGATACAATCAATATTATTTATTTGGATGTCTTATGATAATATCTTATGGAAGTTTTCATGAAACCCATTTATTTCTCATGTGTTAATCAAGCTATGATGAGATTATGAATGTTTTCATGTTCAAATGGGAAAAATTTGTATGGTTTATCATTATATGATGGGTGGGTTCGATATATACCTCTAATTTATTGGGTAAAGTTTTATATCTCATAATATCAAAAGGGTACATGGGTGGTGAGCGTAAGTCCAAAATGGTACATGAGTGGTTATCCCAAGCCCAAAAGGGTACATGGGTGGTTCTCCCAAGCCTAAAAGGGTATATGGGTGGTGATCCCAAGCCTAATAGAGTACAAAAGTGGTTTAATAAAGCCTAATAAGGTACACATATGATTATTAAAAGCCTAATATACTATGAGAAGGTGGTTAGCCAAGTCTACTAGGTGATGGATGTCTTGGTGGTTAACCTTGACACATGTTTTATGATAATATTCATGACATATTATTATGTTATTCATCATGTTATGATATTATTAAATCATATTTCCACACTACCAAGACTCATATTTTAGGAAAAAATCCTTATGAAATAATTTATGATATATGTTTTATTAGGTATGATTATCTTGTGTTATGTCCATGCACCTTGACTATGTTCTCATACTCACATGATCATATTATGCTCACTTATGATATTCAATTACTATCTCTTATATTTATAATTAATGAGAATATGTTCTCACCCCTTTATTATATTTACATTAACCAAATTATAAAGAAAATTATTATGTATAATGTGTCTAAAATGGTATCACGTGAGATGATTATTTTTGAGAAATTTTGAAGGATTATTTTATAATAAGAAGACCATCTAACCAATCTCTAAAGACACTAAAACTTTGGGTTCTATAATTTTGTGAATTTACTTGATGACATGTTTAAATTATGGAAATGATGTAAGATATATGTGTGTCATGATTGTATCTTACCACATGGAATCAAATCATATGTGTAAAGTTTGTATTTCTAGCATTAGATTTGAGATTGTGGGTATGGGGTGATTCTTTATATCTACATACTTAGTAGGATATTCCCAAATGATAAAAAACCAAGTCAATATCGTTCGTGAATAATAATTATAGTATTAAATTATTAATACATTTTCACAACTAAATAACTCAATACCATATAGGGTAATCTAATCCAAACATTAGCTAATAAACCATCCCATCCTCAAGGCCTTATAATATACTACTCACAAGTTTTGAACATTCCAGAAGTTTACATGACATAATTCATAAATTCACCCCATTAGAGTATTTTATTCCCAAAACCATAATAAACATCACAACCTAGATAAATAATTATATATAATATTTCATACACTATCAAATATAGTAAGCCCCCCCACAAACCAAATCTGACTAGCTAGAACCCACATCCCAATGTATAACATATTATAATAACCAAATCACATCCTATATAAAATCAATCCACTACATATACAATCCATTAAAATTAGTGAGTTTAAGCTTTACATACTAAGATGGACATACAGTTAGCCCACTCATAAACTAGATGTTGGGTCACATAGAATAAAACCACCCTCAGGTGGTGGTTATGTAGCTAATTTTATTGGTTATCCCAAATATATCTTATAAGATAAAGTGGTCACTTACCCCATTGATAGAGTGTAGATTACATATAGACCCAATAAATGAACTAAAGACACACAAATGATTTTGATATTAATATATAAAGAAACCAACTATTGGGATTAATTTTTTTGGAAGAGTAAAAACACACTAAGATTTAAATTAAAATGATCATTGGCATGGCTCGATCCTAGGTTGTTGCGAGGGGTAGATTAGATGTTTTTTTACAAAAGTCAAGTTTCATTAATTTATGACGTATCCATTAAATAATATAATTTTAACCTCATTATTTTCAAATTTAATCCTGACACAATTCTAAAGAATAAGAAGACAAAAATATGTAGCTTTTAAAGTCAAAAATCCATACACAATTCAAAATTTAATTACCTAAACACTTGAAGAATCATATTAATTATCTCTCCAAGATATAGGATTTCATTAGAAATAAAAAAATTTATGTTTTAAATTCCAAAAATAATAATAATAAAATAACTTGATGAATGAAAATATCAAATTAAAGAAATAAGAAAAAGTTAAAAGCATAATAAACAACATCCAATTCAACCCATGAAACTCCATAGGTAAAAATAATAAGAGGTTTATCCCTCAATTGTATAGGTAATAGTAGGATAAAATAGAAAGAGGGGTGAGGGTGAATTTACTTTATAAAAATGAACAAAAGGAGGGTAACGAAAATTGAATATATATATATATATATAGAGGAATGTGAATCATAAATATAATATTAATAAAAGATAAATCAATGATGGAATTCAATTGAAGAATGTGCTCAATTATTAATTTTATATTATGATTAGTGATAGAGAATAATTATAAATTAAATAGATTAAAAATGATATGATATCATGATAATTTTGAAACAATTTGTAAAAGATAATTTCAAAGTAATTAAGAAATAAGCATAGAAAAAATGCATATCAAAATTATGAAATTATGAGTTTCGATATGAATATGTAATGAAATTAAGGAAGAAAAATAAGATAAAGATATTTAATAAAGGAGTTCCACAATATCTTGGTGTGAGCCCCCATATATCCTTCCCCCAATTTGAGAGGTTAGTATATTACTCTCTTAATTTTAATAGAGATGAAGTAACCAGTTCGTCCCTTTCTTTTTCACTAATGTATAAAGAAACACATATCCCTTAATTTATCATTAGTAAGTATCCATTGATTAATATCCATAACTTTGTGGTTGTGAGAACCCTTTTAAAATATGTGATAATTGAGATATTTTCTTGGTGAAAACCCATTACAAAGGTACTCCCTTATCTCTCAAGAAGGATAGAATAATTTGGAAGGATGGATAGAGAGGTAACGGTAGAAGAGATCCCAAGAGATTGAGAAATAAAATTTTCTCTTGATAGGCATCTTTTATATTAATGTGAATTTTTCTTCAAAACATCATTTTATTAGATCTATGATCAAATTATCATAATTTTAAGTGTTATAGATCTTACAAGCCACCAAGTAGTCCTATTTATAAACTCAATTCCACAAGGAACATTATGGAATCCACAAGCCTCATTAAACATTTTTAAACACCAATTAAGATATTCCAATTCCACTAAAAATATCTCATTTTACATTTTGTTTTAATGACATGGGTAGCCAATATACACCACCGAGTAGCCGGTGGTATACCTAGGCTCAACCTGTTCTGGAAAAACTCCATTGGCTAGCCGATGCACCTCCACTGGGTATCTAGTGGAACTGGAAATGTTGTTTCTATTCTATATTTGCCACCATATGTCAATTTCTCCCCCACTAGGTCGCTAGTGGACTCTTTATTCTTGGTTGGTTCTGTCTACTTGTCACTGGCGATCCAGTGCCCTACATTGGAAAATTGGTTCTACCTGTAGTTTTCCAAACTCCACTTTATCCCATAAATCTTCCTATAAAGTCTTCAATAGGCCTATTTATCTTCCTTCCATGATATCAACACATCCATAAAAAAATTCAATTGATCTTTAATTTACTTATAATATTCATTTAGATTACTTTAAGAAAGATACTCTAATGAATTTTTATTCCATTACAAAACCTTGAATTGGTATTCAATTATCATAATATAAAATCACTTGAATTAAACCATTAGATAAAAAGTTGAGTGTTTTTGGTCTTGAAAAAATCATAAGATAGAGAGGTACAAAAAATTGATGCAATGTTCCTAATATATTATGTAAGTTGACTCATAAATGCAGGATTGATGAAGAGAAAACAATTAAATAATGAACATTCCACCATTTTTTGAAGAATTTCACAATTTTTTATGTGAATAAATTTACACCATGAGACAATGGTATCACTGTTATATTGAAAATAAAATAATAAGTTAAGAATAAAAACTTTTATTAAGAAACTAGAGTGGGTTTGAATAACTTATAATTGAGAAATAAACATAACAAAACAAAGAGACAACATAACATTACAATTGAAATATCTAGAAAAAATAATCCCTAATTACTTCCTCAAATCATCATTAAATAGATATTGGAGATACTTTAATGTAACACCCATTATTCAAAGTAATCCAATTAATTAAGGCAGTCAAAAGGGTGGTGGAGAAAAATGTGGGAATTCAACTTTCTAATTTTGACCAATATTCAATGCAATTTCCATCTTCCTCATTATTATGTTTGAAAAACCTTGAATATGGATTCTTTTGGATGGTTTTTAAAGAATAAATATTTTATGATATTTAATCTAAAATATCACATTATTTTATCCCAATTGGATTTCATATAAATAATTTATGCAATAAATGGCGGGCCCTGGTTTTGGTACTTAAAATTTGGCCCAATTCTTTTATTCAAATTAGTTTGCATGGATTGCTATAAAAAATTTTAAACTAGATTGGTCTATAGTTTAATGAAAATTTCCTTATTATTTTCTTTATATACTGTTAAAATTTAAGATTCATTAGACCTATATTGTGGTTGAAATTCACATTTTAGTGAATGGGTTTCTAGTTGGACTTACACATAAATTTTTGATTTGAGTCCCAAAATGTTCACTTACTATGTGAATGATCCATTTCTCTAAAAGGAAACCATATTACCAAAATTTGAATAAATTGATTCTAAAAATTTAAATTAAAATGAGTACCAATTAGGTTTCCACAAGGTGAATTTTAAATGGACTGAGATTAATATTTTTTTAACAAGAATTTCAAATTAAATGAGAAATGAATTTTAAAATGTAAAATAGAGTAAAAATGGTTTTTATGAAAAATGGATAACATTAAAACTCTTCAAAATAAAATGAAAATTATCCACTTATATTTTTTAATCATACCCCCAACTTGGATTTTCTTATACCTATAAAATTATTAGCTTGTAAAGATAAAAATTAAATCTCTCTCTCTAAATATATTTTAACATAAAATGTTTTCCACTATCACCTCACATAAAAAATCATGTATGTATGTATGTATGTATGTATGTATGTATGTATGTATGTATGTATGTATGTATGTATGTATGTATGTATGTCTGTATGTATGAGTTTTCAATTTCCATTGCTACCTTAAAGGTGGTCATAAAACTATTGTATGTATGTATGTATGTATGTATGTATGTATGTATGTATGTATGTGTATGTGTGTGTGTGTGTGTGTGTGTGTGTGTGTGTGTGTGTGTGTGTGTGTGTGTGTGTGTGTGTGTGTGTGTGTGTGTGTGTGTGTGTGTGTGTGTGTGTATGTATGTATGTATGTATGTATGTATGTATGTATGTATGTATGTATGTCTGTCCAAATTGCAGAAGACTCTATTCATGTAAGACTCTATTCATAAGTTAATTTCAAAAAACAATCACAAACTTATCCAAATATTCATGTAAGACTCTATTCATAAGATCTATATATATACAACAGGGGATTTTTTCAACTCAAAGGACATAACTATAAACTCATAATTCACATATCTAGTCCAAATTGCAGTCTTTAGAATACCTTCCTCCTTCACTTTCAACTGAAGGTAACCTAATCTGAGATCAATCTTTGAAAAGTATTTCACTCCATAGATATGATCAAACAAATCATTAATATGATTCAAAGGGTAATTGTTATTAATATTTATGTTATTCAAAGATCTATAATAAATAAAAGTCATCATGGAACCATCTTTATTTTTAATAAAAAATATGATAACCCCATGTTGAAGTGATGTGATGAATGAAACCTTTATCAAGAAACTTATAAAACTGGCTTTTCAATTCTAGAAGTTCCACTTAAGACATTCAATAAGAGTTTTTTGAAATTAACTTAGCATCTGGAACTAAGTCAATAGTAAATTCAACCTAATGATCAAGTATAACACTAGACAACATCAGAAAAATATCCATGTATTCATTCCCTATTGGAATATCACTAATCTAAAAAATTAATTTTTTTCAAATACATGTGCTAAGTAACTTTCATTGCCATTTCTAATAAATTTCTATTCTTCTTGGTAGGTTGTTAAAGGTATGAAATCATTGAACAAGACATTCTTTACTTTTAAATCTATCTTATCATGATAAACTGAAAGCCAATGCATACCCAAAATTATATCAAACTCAACTATGGATGGTTCAACAAGATTTTGAAGAAAGGATATTTCATTGATAATAATAGGTAGATTACTATAAATCTTGGTTGCTTTAATTCTTCCATCTAGAGTTTTCACCAAAAGTTATATCATAATTTCATGATGTGATATTCCTAGTATTGTTTCAAATTTATCATAAATAAAATAATGAGAAGATCTAGAATCAAATAGGGTATTGATATAATTTTAATACACAAGTGACATACCTTTCACCAATTCATTTGATGGCACAACATCAATCTTAGTAGTGGAAAAAGATTTTTCCACACCCTACTATTTTTGATCTTGCTGATTTTCCCCCTAAGTGACTAACTTTGGATGCACGTTAGTATAATGTACCAACTCATTACAATTAAATCATCTTACCATCAAAATTTTATTATTTTTCTTATCATATTACTTATAGTCATGATCTATGTGACCAATCTTTCCACATCCAAAAAATTTTCTAGATTTTTAGAGACATTCCATAGGGTGCTTCTTACCACACTTTTCATATGAAGGGAATTTGATTTTATTACCTCCAAATTTCTTTGATGAATTCTTCCCCATTTCCTACAAACCTGAAAACTTCTTATTCTAGTCATCATGAGGCATATACGCATCAAAAAACTCTATCTTAAATTTTTAGCAAAATGAAAAAGTTTCTCATAGATTTTAAACTCTCATAAATCCAATGCTATTTATAAAATTGGTTTCAAACCAAAGTAAAATATAGTAATTTTATTATTAATGTTCTGAATAAAATCCATCATGTACCTAGCCAGTATTATAAAATTGGATTCATATGAAGCTATAGAATCTCCATCCTTCTTCCTTATTTACATGAATTGTTTCTTAATTTTTTTGTCAAATACTATTAGGAAAATAATTTTCCACAAAAGACTCTTAAAATTATTCCATTCCATATCATCAAGATCATATTTCTCTCTGGTATTATTAACCATAGACTACCATCAATCAGCTTCACCTTAAAAATGGTTAACAAACAGGGTTAAATATTAGAATTTTGAACATCCCATGACTTTTAATATCTTTTCCATAGTATTGATCTATCCTTAAACTACCACTGGATCTGAAGTTTCACTAACAGATGGAGTATGTTGCCTTATAAAATTATCCACTACTAACATATTTATATGTGGTTGATCTAGATGATCCCTTTCATGGATACCACCACCATTTATATCTTAGGATAAATGATATATCACTATGAAAAACTATTCTATTCTGATTCCAACCATATCAGGATGCTGATTTGGAAGGATGTTTTTCTCTCAATTCCTTCTCGCCATAGCTTCCCTGTTTCCTCAATAGAAAACCATTTTGAATAGATGTATCTTAAATGAATCAATATGGTAATATTATAATTATATATCATTTAATAATAGATTAAAAATAATTTATGGGTGTTATATTAACATTATAATAACCCCTAAAGATATCTAAACCCTTATCTGATACCAATTATAAGGACACAACGTTAAACATTACATATTCTAGTGATTTTAAACTAAAATTGACATAATTAAAACCCTGAGAATATTTTAAGTTTATAGTTTTATAGAATTAGGAATAACTCATAAATAGTAAAAAAATACATTAAAAGTGGAAACATATACACATTATCCATTTTTTCCACAAAACAAAAGTCTTTAGAATAAAACATTTTTTCTCATCATGAAAAATCTTCCCAATTTTCCCCTTGATCCCATCCTTTTATCTAGTCCCCCTTTAATCCTATGAAAAACATTTTAAAACTTAAGATGAGTATAAAAGATAAGTAAGGTACATAAAATAAAAGAAACCATTAGTACAGTTAAAACCCATAATTTGTTTTTCACTTAGACATACCTTTTTACCTTAGAAAAGAAATCATATTTTCAAAAAGGTCATTATCTTACTTTTGAAAATCAACTGCTTTTCATGAAAACTAATAAGAAATAATATTATATATAAGTAGGTAACTCGGGACAACATTTTCCATATCAAAATTTAAAATGGAATAACCAATATAGTCAAATTCCATCTCTGGAGTACCCAATGTATTGGAGGTTATAACATAACCACCCATCCTTGGTTTATCATATAATCACCTATCCTTGGTTAATAACACAACCAACCATCCTTGTTTTATCATGGGACCAACCATCATTGGTTTATAATGAAATGAAACATCATAATAAAAAATTCCCAAGAACTATAAGGAAACATGAAATCAGGAAATTCCATTCATTTCATATATATATAAAAACATTCCTTTTGACTTTTGTTAAAAGAAACTTCAAAATAATTTTTTAAAGGAAAGTCCCTGATGAGTATCACATCCTTGAAGTGAGAATTAATCAAATGAATTTACTATGTGTATAAACTCTAAATACACATAAAACAAGTGTAAATAAAATATAATAAAATCAAAATTCATTTCACACATAATATTATATATAAATTATCAATGAAGTTGAATTTTAACCCAAAGAATGGAAATTGGATTAAGAATTACCTTACCTCCAGTTCTACTTCCTTTAAGCATGTTAAAAACTACTGTATAATGGTTTAAATAATATTATTAATTTCTTACAGATCTATATCACTATTTATAATACTTTATGATCTTTTTATATCATCTTACCACACATTCATTAATAATATTTCATTATTTTCATTGTTTCGGGTGTGTTCGTTTCATGGTTTCATGGTTAGTTCATTTGTGTATAATTTTGGATTTTCTTGTCAAATGGGAATAATAATTCAGAAGTGGAATTAAAAGGTATTAATTCAATTACATAAGTATAAATGGTCTCATATATCATTTTTTTCTAACATGAGGATGATTCATTTGATAAAAGTTTATTGATAAATGTTTAGTTTATTTTGGATGTTTTTCCGACCATCATAAACTAGTTTTTTTATTTAATATTATTTCTATATATTAGTTTTAGAACATGAAATAAGTTATAATATACATATTAGAATCTTATTTAACCATAATAATAGTTTTATGACTGGCCTTGAATGCAGTAATGGAAAATGAAAACTCATTGTCCACAGACACTGTTAACCACCATAATTTAGACAATGGTTTCGTTTCTTTGAATAAGGGGGGATGAAAAAATAGATGAATATAAGATATTAAATTATAATTATAAAATTATAGTATATATATGACACTTTATTTATTATGCCTTGATGGATGAATGAGGTTAGTAGAAGGTAGAAGAGGAAAAGAAATTAAGAGAGGTGGTTTGAAAAAACTCCTTCTTGAATTATACGTCCTTAAAGGATCCCTTAAGGAACTTGGAATTGGTATTTTTGTGAGACCAAAACCTATGAAATTTTTATAGGGAATTTTAGGAGAGAATTTTTCCAAGTAATATCAACAAAGAAATCTCAAGGTGGTGAAATGAAGTCAAAGAAGGGGCTCCCTTTTTATAATTGAGGTGAGAGGCACTTTAGAAATTTCTCAAAATATTAAAATATAATAAAACTATTCTAGAGACAAATAATTCCAAATATCCATTAAATGTACAAGGGATTAAATTTTAGACAATATATTTTCTCTTATGGCCTTAATAAATATATATATTTTTTAATTTTTTTAATAATTTAATAAAATATTATATTCATGAAATATCATTATTATCAAATTAAATACTATTCATTACTATGACTTTAAAAACATAAAAAAAAGATTCAAGTTGAAACCAAATATTTTATCAAATCCTAGATATGTAATATTTATCTATATAATTTGTGCACCACCATTAATATATAAAATTATATTTATTTTAATATTTTTAATATCATTTATTTTATTTTTCCATTAATTTAATAATTACTGCATCATCATTGTGCAACACTTTAAGGTAATTATTTATTCTCTAAAGATTAAAAATAAATCACCTTGATGAATATAAATATTTTATATTTCAAAATTATATTTATGGTCAAACATAGCTTCTGGATGACCATATATTAAAATGTTATACTTATTAAAAACAATAGTGTGATAAGTTTGATTTTTCTAAAAAATAAAATACTAAAGGGACTTAATGTAATTTTTTTGACTTTTCTTAAAAATAAAATACTATAAGGTAAATTTAATGTCCTTATAATATTATTTTTACCCTTAATTACCAGGTTTACCCTTAATTGTGGTAATAAAAATTATTAAGTTTACTATTCATATTGTCCAAAATATAAGGGAACTATTTAATAAATTTTGACCTTATTATTATATATATGTAATAAATTTTTCAAAATGAAAAACATAAAAGTGGAATAATTTAATTTATAATTAAATTGAAAAATGCACTGAAAAATGGTTTTTCAGAAAAATGGCTATTTTTTAAATATAAAACGTATCTATATTAAATTAAAGTATAAAACCCATTACAACAACCATAATTGGATTAATATAAATAAAATGGAACTAATTAAAATTTAAAACTAATCCAGTGAATAATATTACCTTGTAAATAAAATATAATTTTCAACAAAACTAGTATTTTTCACTATTCATTGAAAAATCAATATTTTCAGAAAATTCTAGAAAATTCATCGTAAGATAATTTTGACATGATTAATTAAAAAATAAATTATTTTTTTTCAAATTAAAATTCTATAATTTTAAAATTAATCTTTTAAATATAACCATATTAGAAATTAGTTTAATAAAGCTATTTCTTACTTAACATATTTATAATGAATTTAACTATTTAATTCAAAAGTACTAATAAATATGAAAAACAATTATTCTATTATTACCTAGGTTGTTACAGTAAGATGTAAGTTTATTCATATATACAATATTGAAGAATAGAAAATAATTAAATAATGAACACTCTACTATCGTGTGAAAAAATTTCACAAATTTTTATGTGAAGAATTCACACCATGAGAAAATTGTATCACTATTATATTGAAAATTAAAGAATAATAGAAGTTTAAAATATTTCATTAAGAAACAATAGTGGGTTTTAATGACATATAATTGAAAAATAAATATACAAGAACAAAGTGGCAACATAACATTACAATTGAAAGATCTAGAAAAAATAATCCCAAATTAATTCCTAAAATAACCCTTTAATAGAGATTGGAGAGCCTTTAGTTAACTAAATATTAGTCAAAGTTATCCAATTAATTAGGGTAGTTAAAAGGGAGGTGGAGAAAAATGTGGTAATTTTAATTTCAAATCATTGACTAAGATTCCATGCAGTCTCTCTCTCTCTCTCTCAATTATTAATATGATTAAATGAAATTGAAGATATAAATTTTTGATTGGACTTTAGAATAATAAAATATCCCCCAGTATATCCTATAAAATATCACAAAATTTCAACTTAATTGGATTTTCCATGAAGAAGTTATGGAAAAAATGGTGGGACTTGGTTTTAGGCCCTAAAATATGACCCAATTTTTTCTAGTGCCTAGCAGATTACTAGCCTATAAAGATCAAAATTCAAACCCTCTCTCAAAACACATTTTATCATATAATGTTTTCCACTATCACATCACATAAAAAAATCATGAAACCCTTAAAAAATATTTTAAACAATCCAAGAAAACACAAATTTACCAAGTAGAATCCCATTCATTTGTTCAAATTCATAATCACCTTTTATCTAATTCCAATGAAGCACAAAGATGTGTTGTGTATCTCAAAATAAATGGGGTTTTTTATTTAAAGGAAAAAAATGGAAACACTATTTGGAAATCACATTTTAACCATAATATGAGTATCCATTTATTATTCCTTTTTATTGTTTTTTTATTTTTTAAACCACAATAGAGATGAATGACCTTGATCTAGGAAATACAACTATAGAGTCACTATCCCCAAGTGTTAGATGAAATACATTTGGCTAATACAATGATATATAATAGAAATTTAAAAACCAAATTTGGATAATAAAACTATGGATTCACTCTCCCCAAGTGATGAAAATGACATGTTAGTTCAATCAATTGCTCTATGTGATCATTTTATTATTTTTAGTTTTTTTCATTTTTTAGATACTAAAATTAAACTTAAAAAGTTCCCTAAATATATAATATGAATATGCATGGTCATTTTACTATTTTTTTCATAATCAAGAAATCCAAATAATTTTATATTTAGTTTAATGTTCACAGATTAAGTTATCACACCCAATGATAAATAAATTAAATTTTCCATTAAATCTTGATATTTTTCAATAAAATCTCAGATTTTTTACCCCCAAACTAAGAATGACACCACCCTCAGTGTTGAATTATTATAGATAAATAATTCATAAAGGTGAAATAAGAGGATTATTGATATTCAAGAATGAAATTTGAAATTATTTCATAGAACAAAATCATTTGGTTTGAGGATAAATATCCAAACAAAAAGAATTTGATAATTCAGTCTCTATATCATGTAAAGACTCCTCATAGATGGTTAGAGATTGAGTTTGAACCTTGGAATATGTGTGTTTCATTTATAAATCCTATAAATTATTCAATTATTAATCTTATACAAAAATATCATTATATCACCATAGAAACCCAAGGGGTTCCCTTAATTAAAAATAAATAAAAACTAAAGGTATGAAAAGAAATAGGAAAAAACCTATATATTTTTTAAATTTTCATTATATTAAGAGAAGAAATAATAACAATAATAAAAAAAATACAACAAAGGAAAAAAATAAGTCTTATTTCCTCCCAAAAAGCACTTAGTTTAAATTTATTAGGTTAGTAAGTACCACCAAACTTATCAAATGTTTTCTCCTTCATTAATTGGACCATTAAACTCCTTTATGGTTTCATCTTTATGGTATAATATTATGAATGTATTTACCATATGACCATAGAACTTAAATATATTCCCACTTGTTGGATCCTAAATCTCAATTTCTCCATGTGGATAACCATGATTCCCAATGTAGTGCCCTAACTATCTCGACATCAACCCCCTAGAGTGAAAATGAAGTATAGAAGTGTAAATGAGATCATATTTTCTTAGTTTAAAATGTTTAAATTTAATATTCTTAGATTGGTAGGCTTTAACTCTACCTATTTTATCCTTGAATTATTTATAAGACTCCATCCTAAATTCCTCAAGTTCATTGAGGTCCAATTTCCTATTTTTTTCTCTAACCAAGGAAAGATCAAAATTCTGATTTTTGATGGCCTAAAAGGCCTGTAAATAATTTTTTTTGATTTTCTAATGGCCGATTTGTGGGTAGCCGATCCCATGAAACCGGTTTAAGGGTTTCCGGTACCCGAAACACTTCAAAACCACATCACTACAGCACGAAAATTAAAAATCAAACGAGATACTTCAAATTTTTTAAAAAAACCGCCTTCAATGCCTAGATCCACGTACCGCCTCGGGCTTCGTCAAAACACTTGATCACCTCGGTCCACACACCTCGAGAAGCATGGCGAAACCAACCACTCATCCACTCACCGGATCACCATGCGCCACCCTGCTGTGTTGAACCATCGTCGGAGCTGCTCTTCACTTCACCTCGATGTCGCAGGAATCAAACTGGAACGCTCATCACTTCACCTCAATGTCGACTCTTCACATTCCACGGAAAGGTGAAACATCAAACCATACAACAGCAAACTGGAACGATGGTGAGCTTCACCAGCGACGAACAATACCATCACCGTCGGAGAAACAAAACCTCCACTCAGAAACCATCACGAATAGCAAAAATCAACGAGATCAAAAGGTAAAAAACCAGAAACCGAAACAAACCACACGAGAAGCGGCACCACAAAATCACCCTGTCTCGAAAGATCCCACCGTCACCAGAGCCAACGACCACATCAGACACAAAAAACCCTAACGAACTCACTGGAGAAGACGTGGAACCACACAAACCGCCGATAAATGGGCTCAACCCCTAATATTGAAAAAATCTCACCACAGAACAACAGTGAGAAGACGAGAGTAGAACCCGGAGCGCTCTAAAGAGTATGTCGTCGACGCAGACCAGTATTAGACCCTCAGATCTAAACCAGCAACCACTGAAGCCCATAACGAAACTCCACAGCAATAGAGAAGACAACCCGCATGATGTCGACCACAGAGAACCACCAAAAACCCACCGACCGTGAGGAGAAACACCATATCTTTTGCTGTGAAGGAGCGGTGACAGCGAGAGGATAAACCTAGACCGGGATCCCTTTATGGGCGCATCAATATATCTAAAAGGATTTGTGCTCAATTTGTAGGTTTTGGGTGCAGTAGAAGTGTAGTTGGGATGACACACAAATTTAATTTTTACCATGATCAATGATTATTTTGGGATCAATACAACAATGAACGCCAGTCTCCATGGAATAGAATCAAAGATTTAGATAAAGAAGGAAGAGGCCCGAAACCTTTAGAGAGGATCTTTCTCATCATTTTTATAATTAATTTAATTAATTTCATAAAGAAAAGAATACATGGATATTTGATACTCTCTTTGTTGAAGATTTTGATCGTCTCGAATGACCCTTCTGGATTGTCTCGTTGCGCTTGTGAGGATCCAAACCAGAATCCCTCTAGTAGTGATCCACACATGCTCTGATGGCCTCTGATCGACATCGCTCGTTCTCCGGGCACTAGTACGGCGAAACGAGTGTCTTTTGTCAGTCATTCTTGATTGTTTGTTCTTCAGTATTGAAGATAATATCTCATTCTTAAGGGGGGGGGGGATTTGAGAGAGAAATCATTTAAATCAATAATTCTCAATTTATCTGGCATGTCGTTCAGTACATGGCACAATAGACGTACATGTCTATTTATCGACATGGGGCTTTAGTTACAATATTTAATTGCATAAAATATATTAAATACATTCATAACCTTAGATAAAACCCATGATTTTAATAATAATACCGCGTCATTATTTATGGTGAGCCAACTTGTGCAAAATGGAATTATAAATAAAATTCGATGTCACTAAATAATAGTAGCACTATTATTAATTTAACTTGTTCCAACTAGTTAAATAATTATTTACTATCTGGTAAATAATTATTTTACTACCAAACCAGCCTTGGTCCACTCGAACTCCATTTACATTTATTGAACACCTGAATAAATAATTAAATAATTTATTCTCTTAAATAAATATTTTATTTTAAAAATAGTAAATAAATATTTATTAAATGTTCAATAAAATAAATAAATATGTTTTACCCACAATCCAGTGAATAAATATTTATTTAATTTATGCAATCATTTTAAATTGAATAATATTTTTCCACTATCTTGAGAATAATATTTATTCCAATAATTAAATTCAAATAGAATTTAACCAAGACCACAAAAAACACTTAGTGTGTGACCCTATAGGATTTTTTCTCATTGGCATTAGGAAGAATTTCCTAAAGTCCAAGAGTACTATCTAGAAATTGGTCAAGGCACCCAAGATAAAGAACTTAATGTTGCAACAACAAAATCTACATACAAACACTTACTGTGTAATATAATCTTTTGTCTCAATATCTCATCAAGACGGTTTCATGATATTGTCATCAACCTTTGGGTTTGATACATCATTTTTTAACTACCTGAAATAAACTCGTCATTACACTAGGGACATGGAATTTTGCACAATAGTTATATTTCAATCAAAGGGACAAGATATCAACTTCTATAAATGGAAGGGACAAATCCCTCCTCGACTTATCCATTAATAGCATTCCACTCGTGACATACCCAACATACCCTAATTTCTGCCAACTATCTTCATGATAATTTATGTCAGTAAATGAAAGTGCACGAGTCATGACATGTATTAATAATAATATTAAAGTCGAAGGATCATTACACATGCTCACAGATTAGAATATCCGATGACACCAAAACATGTAGAATTCCTACTGGTAGGTCTGTTATCATAATCTCCCATCTTGGAGATTACCAAGTAAGAACTTCATGAGAGGAAGTCTCATCTACTTATGAGTACTCACACCTGAAAGTCTGTATACTATGTGTCCCATTATATTATGTCATCCAACCGAATAACTGTATTTAAGAATATTTTTATATAACTTCAAGGTTTTCATCATAGTGGGGAACATCTATGACCTTGTCAATGTGAAAAATACTCTAGGACATTATTACACCATAGTCATGAAGAACAATGAACAATATGTAATAAGATGTTTAATATTTAAATATATTAAATATTCATGTAATCAAAGTACATCCAGTTGGTTCTAGGACACCAAATATTAGACAATTTTTATTAGAAAATGGAAAGTTTTTTCCATAAACCAACTGATACAACGAACACCTTTTAAAAACATAATGATTTAGTTTTGAACAAAATCAATTAGATTGTTATTGAATCTTAAAAAGGGTTAGTGGGGTGGTTTGTAATTTATTTTGTGAGAAATCTAATGTATTTGATGAGTGGATGGTCTCATGAATATCATAAATGGTATATCCAATTTATTTATTGATCTTTCTTAATAAATACAAAAATATTCTCTACTGATTAGGTTCAAGTAAATATTAAATGATAATAGGAAGGGTTTGGGTGTAGAAAACCCAAATCCTGTAATCCAGAGCCAGTGTTTACTATATTACATTGGTAAAAGATATAGGGGATCTTACCATTCATGATCAATTAGTTTAATAGTCTTGAAAAACTAGATACATATATGATTCCCATATTACATTGTAAATATAAAATATATAGCATAATAAACATTCCCGAATCATTGATACTTTTCATAATATCCTTCTTCATATACTGGGGAAAATAAAAAAAATAAAGGGTGAAATCAGATGCTCAGTAAGGGTTACATACAATAGAATCTATCATGAGTAAATAAGGCATAATCAATATATCAATGTAAATAATTAATAACTCATGCCATTTATTCAATAACTTGAGTATGAAATGCATCCATGGATAATATAGATGTAGTAATACCAGGGATAATAATAACTAAATTATAAATGAAGGAAATTATTAATATCACACTTCATGATCTTAGACAACATGATATATATAATGACAAGACCTTTCACCAAGATTGTTTAATTGATGAGTAGGTATACACAAAAAACCAATTTAATTTGGCCAAATGATTTGTCTCATGAGACCCATCAATACATCAAGGGGATATATAATTCTAGGACCACCCATAACTATATTTATAATTAATTCCTCATATATTGAATGATCAATTTAATTGATAAAAAATATTTCTTATCTATAAATGTCTGTATTGAGTAAAGAATACTGAATATCTATATTTCCCTAGTCAATCAAATAACTTTCAAAGTAAAAAATGGTGTGTACAAATGGTATATGGTTTGGGAAATAATCACATCACTGATATAAATAATATATATATATTTAAGAGAAATTTAATTTCCAATGATCACAAGAATTTTAATATTTAAAGATAAAGTTAATGACAGAAAAATTAATCAAGAGTTAAGAGATGAAGGAAGACCTTAAATAAATCATAAAAATAGGTTTTATAATAAAATAAATTATTTTGGAAAATAAAATAAGATTGAAGTGGAATATTAAAATAAAATTTCATTAAAGAGTTTTATTTGTAAAACTATTGAAAAGATATAGAAAAATCTAAATACCATATAATGGTTATGGTGGCAGGAAAATCCATTAACATCATATACTTTAAAAGAAATATTCCCTTTAATTTTTTGAAAAGAAAGTTAAAAATGATCATTTTGGGAAAATATTAGAAATATTAATTTAAAACCATGTAAAAATTCAATTATAACTTAAAGTTTAATTAATAAAAAATTTTATTAAATAAAAAATACTTTTGTAAAACATTTAAAAAAAATATGAAGATGAAAGAAAAATATACCCGATCAAAGAGAGAAATAATATCATATTTTATTTTAAACATTACTCTTGAAAGAGTAACTTGAATTGAATCATTAATCATAATGAATAACTAGATATTCATGTTAAATATCTCAAATGGGTAGTGTATACACCAAAAAATTGTAAATAGGTATATAATATCATATATGTCTCAATAGAGTGGAAATTGAGATGAAATCATTGACCTCAAGTTAGACTTGATTAGTAAGTTATTTTAACCTCATATAAAATAAATTTATATTTATAATACTTACATAAAATAACCATATAAATATATATAATATCATATATAATCCATTTATAACATTTTATTATCATCTTATTAACAGTATTTTACTATTATCATTATTTCAAGTGTTAACTACTTCATCTTTCATGTATGTTTTGATTCGGTAGTTTTAGTCCTTGAATATTTATAAAAGTTATATAATATCTAGAAGGTTATTAATGATATAAATATAATATATTTTCAATATATATATATATATATAAATTTATAGTCATGTATAAAATATATAGATAGAAAAATTAATTACACCGTTGATAGAGACTGTAAGTCGTACGTACGCATGAATGCTGTTTTCACTTTTTGATGGATGGAATGAAAGAAAGTTAAATAATAATTCACAATTAAATAATAATTATTATATCATATATATCATATATATCATATATATTCATTAAATATATCTTAATTACAATCCATGTAAAGTATTAATGAAAAAAAGATCACATCGCTTCGTGGAGGTAGTAGTCCACACGTACGCACAAGTGATGTTATTATTTTACAAAATATTAGATGTTAAGAAGATAAATATGATATTATAATTAAAAAAGTATAATTATGTCATAAATATAATATATATTCATTATTTACATATTTATAACCATCCAAGTAAAATGGTAATGAAAAACATTACACCGCTTTTTGGTGACGGTAAGTCATACGTACATACGTGCAATGTTTTCTATTTTCATAGGATAGGAAAGAGATAGAATATGGTTATATAATAATAATAATATATTATAATATTTATTATACTATTTTTATTATTTTAGTATGGTTATAATCTATTTAGATGAAGTAGAATAAGAAATAAACTTGAATGAGTCGGTAAAGATGATTACCTCTTCCTCAATAGACTTCTTTTAGATTCTTCATTAATAACACTTTAAATGGTATTTTAAGAATACCATAATCTATAATTTGTTTCTATTAAAGTTTATAATGGAATTTTATAGGGTTTTGTCAAGATAGGATGCTCAAAGTGGTGTAAATAAAAGAGAGAAGGGGTGTCCTTTTATAAGTGAGGGGAGGGGCATTTTTGGAATTTCTTAAAGTATTAAATTAATATAATTTTTTTCATGTAAAAATGGATCTATATTGATATAATTTTAATATTAGATGATTATTATTCAAAATATTTTCATCCAATAAAATTTGGAAAATTTTGGTTATGTATTCACCCTTATCTTTTTGTTTCAACCCTCCATTAACCCATTTGATAATTACCACAATATTAAAGTTTTCTACTCTTAAAGGGTCAAGAATATTACCATAAAAGGGAAAATGACTCATAAATATACCATGGTTTATTTTTTTAGACTATATTCGATTTAAATATCTAAATATTTGTTTTTTATTCATTTTTGATCATTTAATAAAATGTTATTTATTATAAAATACCATTAATGACCTTTTTAGAACCATTCATTTAATTTGAATTTAAAAACAAATGACAACAAATTAATTAGAATATAAACCTTTAAAACATCCCTAATATGTTATATTTATCTATAAAATTCTTGGAACACAATAAATCACTCATATTATATTACTTTTAATATTTTTAAAATATTTTATTTTATTTTTCTATTAATTGAGTAAATACCGCATTGGCGTTGCATAATCATTTAAGGTAATTATTCTATCAATAAAAATTATAAATAAATTACCAGAATAAAAATAATTAATTAATGTTTCAAATAAATATTTATAATTTAATATAAATTTTTTTATCTTTGTCAAAAAATAGTATGGATATTAAAAGCAAGAGAGTAACATTTTTGACTTTATCCTACACATAAATATTATAAAGGTAAAA
The DNA here is from genome assembly GCA_963277665.1 of Viscum album. Lineage (NCBI taxonomy): Eukaryota > Viridiplantae > Streptophyta > Magnoliopsida > Santalales > Viscaceae > Viscum > Viscum album. The sequence continues at coordinate 695,228,226 of OY728145.1, forward strand.
ATCAAATCTAAATGGAAAAAGAATGTCATATTTTAGAATTTTGGATGACTATGGACAATAAAGACACATAAAGAGAAATAAATTCAATTTTTGGATACATTTTTATTTTCATATCACAATATTTTTAACCATAATTTCCCGATTTAACCTTCAGTAAGGCCACAAATTTTACCACAATTACTATTAATAATTTCTAAAAATAAAAGAGAACTATTTACAAAATTTTAACCTAATGATTCAAAATAAAAAATCCATTTTATTAAATTCAAACATTATAAATGGTAAAAAATCATTTTATAATAATCCCAAAAAGCACAATGAAAATCAGTTTTATGAAAAATGCATTTTTAAGTGTAGAAATATTTTTATTCCAAGATAAAGTATAACACTGATCCAAAAGATATAAATTTAATTATTTTTAACAAAATGAAAATGTTGGTATTTAAAAACGATCCAAATCAAAATGAGGTTCTGAAAATATGAGAAAATAGAAAAGAGTTCTCCTATAAAATCGATATTTTCACTATTCACTGAAAAATTAACTTTTTCAGAAAATTTAAAAAAGTTTAAACTAAACTAATATTGAAATGATGATTTAAAAAATGATATAATTTTCACATAATAATATTTCAATATATTTCCTTGATTTATTTATACTTGGTGTCATGTGTAATCAAAGCTATCAAATTTTTTTTATTTAAAGATAAATATATCATAAAATATTGGGTTGTTACATTCTGCCCCCTAAAAAGAATTTTACCTGAAAATTCAATAACTTTGATAAAAAAATTGAGGATACTTATGCCTCATAACATCCTCTAGTTCCCATATTTCTTCTTCAAATTTATGGTTTCACCATAAAACTTTGACCAGATAAGTGGTTTTGTTTCATAGAATTTTCTCTTCACAATCCAAAATCTCCATCATTGTTCCTCATAAGATAGATATTTCTCTAGCGGTATGACCTATAAGTTTAGTATATGTAAAGGAGTGGGTATTTACTTCCTCGGGAGTGATACATGGAACACATCATGAACTTGATAGATATTTAGTGGATGTACCAAAATATAATCTACCGCCCAGATACAATTAAGAATTTAAAAGGGATTGATACATTTAGGGATTAAATTTACATTCCTTGGAAATCTCATAACCTTCCCCCAAGGAGATATTGATATGAATACCTTGTCTACAACTATGAACTCTAGGTCTCACCAATGATTGTCAGCATAAATATTTTGTCGACTCTGAGATACCCTTATATGTTTTTGAATGGATATAACATTATATTCCATTTCCTCAGTTATATTAGGTCCTAATAGATTTATATCTCCAACTTTATCCCAACATGTTGTTATACACTTACTTTTATAGAGGGATTTAAAAGGATCCGTCTAATTGATTGTGTAATTTCTGACCCAGATTCCACTAAATCAGTGCTCCGAGTTAGTTCATTACAAGACCTCAAGTGTGACTCTCTATATGCCAGAGGCTATCAACTAGCAATAAGGGCCTTGGGTGTGGCCGTGGAGAGACTATAAACTAATATTAGAGTAAACAACACTGAAAATAACTAGATAAAATCTAATAAATAATAAACTAAGTATGAAAGAAATAAATAAACTCAAATACAACATGCTGTAATAATAAAATAAATTTTATAAAATCTTGAAAAACCAAGTCATACATAAAACATTGGTCACCCACTTGGCTAACCATACATGCAAGAGTACATAAAGGAAACTAAAATAAAATTATAGGGATCTACTACTAACTATGATCTTGACCACATACCTAGTCTCTAAGAAATTATCGATCTTCTCCAGACTAATCAAAGAAATACACATGGGTATACCTTCTTGATCATATAACTATGGGCTTCATTCATAACCACCATGAATCTATGCTCAAGCTAAAAAGAAGATATAAGGTCTGCACGCACACTGAGGTGTTTGTACAAGGGTGAGAAATAATATCAGTAGGCTACCCCAATGATGAACCTATAAATATAATGTCATAAGTGCATGTTCATTCAATATTCTCATCCTAGTTGAGTTGATTGTAAATGATAAAACAATTGATATATATATATAACAAAAATAAGTCTACAACCAATTCTTGGGTCCGCGACCCCTATCGTCTAGACACAACACCATATTATATGAGAATATATATGATTATATATATATATATCCCCATATATATACACACATGTGATCATATAATTCTTATATAATCAAGGAAGAAAATCCATAATCAACCCCTAGATAAATATATGATTGACTGAACATCCTGTGACCAAGGCACTAAGTTGAATGTCTTACCACTCATTCCATGTATAATTAAGTAGATCTATGGGTCCATAATCCCAATAAACAATACCTACTTATTCCAGTTCTAGAAATGCCTCTGAGAAAGCTATGTCACCATAGGGGTATACATATCTTATCCTTGTGATCACCCGTACTTTCCTCCAATCATTATAATGAAGGATTCCAGGGAGTACATCTGGACATCCTGTAAATATAACATAGAGTTAGATCTTATACCATGATTTACATGTAAATCGAGTATGATGTCTAAGACCTAGGTCCCGGTCTATAGGTGGTCACAACATTGGAACTCAGATGAATCCTAAGGGTTTGACCCCTTGGCACACTATAAGTTGTAAATAAATATTTTTGGGTAATCATTAGGGTTTGAAGAAGAAATATCTTAAAGAAAACTCCTTATGAATTATGGAATAGTATAAAACCAATGGTTAATTTCTTTAGAGTTTTTAGTTTCAATGTTTTTATTCTTAATACTAAGGATAATCTTGAAAAATTTTCTTCCAAGAGAGATGAAGGAATTTTCCTTGGATATTCAATATCTAGTAAATCATATAGGGTGTTTAATAAGAGGACAAATATTGTTGAGGAATTTTTTCATGTAAAAATTGAGAAATAGATCTACATGAGCCTAATACCCATTTATAGAACCTTGAAGATGATCTATCAAATTTGAATATAAATGCCAAACCTGTTGATAGTTTTGTGAGACAAATAAAAAGATCATCTAGTTTTAAGGAAAAACCTAAACCTAAACCTATAGAAGACAATACGATATATAGCCTTTATTTTTCTATAATTTTTAGGACTCATAGATACCATCCTATTGATATTTTAGTTGGATATTTAGATATAGGAACATAGACTAGAGATTCTATTTGAAATCTGGTTGAACGTCAATCATTATTGTCATAGATTAAACCTAATAACATTAATCATGTAATTAGTGATAAATTATTAGTAATGAAAATGAAATAAGAACTTAATACATATGAAATAAAAAAAGTTTGAGAACTATTATTTAGAAATAAGGACACTCTGAGTATTGGAACTAAGTGGGTGTTTAGAAACAAAGTTGACGATTCAAGAACTATATTCAAAAATAAAGCTTGATTGATTGCATAAGGATATAGTCAGGAAGTGGGTATTGAATATGATGAAACCTTTTCACCAATGTCTAGACTTAAAGCCATTATAATATTGCTTGCCTATGCAGCATATTTGGATTTTAAACTATATTAAATGGAAGTAAAGAGTGAATTCTTAAATGGTTATATAGTTGAGGATGTTTTTGTTGAAAAAACCTCTATATTTCAAAATCCTTATTTTCCATATCATGTTTTTAAATTAACTATAGATTTATATGTTTTAAAATAGGATCCTAGAGATCAGTATGATAATATCAACTCTTTTCTGATTTCCAATTTTTTTTCAAAAGGAATAGATAATATTAATCTTTTTATAAAAAACTGAAAACGATATTTTAGTGTTTCAAATTTTTGTCGATATTATTTTTGGATCTTCTAAAAATTATTTGTGTACTAATTTTTTAAAAATGATGCAAAGTGAATTTGAAATGAGTTTAATTGGAGAAATTAAATTCTTTATTGGTTTTCATAATTTTAAAAATAAAGATGGAATTATTTTAAATCAAATTAAGTACACTAATTTCCTTCCAAATTTTTTTGGTTTGGACAACACAAAAAGTAGTGATACTCCCATGAGTATCATCTGTAAGCTAGATCTTTATAAAAATGGAAAGCCAGTGGATCAAACCAATTATAGTGGAATTATTGGAAGCTTTACATATTTAACTAATATATGAATAAATATTATTTTCAATTTTTGTATGTGTTCTTATTTTCTTGAAAATCCTAAAGAACAACATTTACTTACATTTAAAAGAATTTTTAAATACATAAAATTTACAACCAATTTAGGACTGTTCTATCATAGAGCAAAAAGAATTGATTTATTGATTTATTTAGATACAAAAATTTGTTGGTTTAAATTAAATATAAAAAGCACATATGGAATATGTCAGCTTTTGGGAAATTTACTAGTTTCATGGTGTAGTAGAAAGTAAAATTCTATTTCACTATCTACTATTGAAGTTGAATATATAGCTACAAGAAGTTTCTATGCACAAATTTTGTGGATGAAAAAAACTTTTCTAGATTACATATATCAATTTATACATTTACCTATAAATTATGACAACACAAGTATGATAAATATTTCCAAGAATCCGGTATCTCATTCTAGGAAAAAACACATTGATGTAAGACATCAATTTTTGAGAGATAATTTCAAAAAAAAAAGATATAAATCTTGAATTCATAGGAGAAGAACATCATATTACTAATATTTTTACAAATACTTTGAATTATGAGAGATTAAACTATATCAAACATGAACTCGGAATGATAAATTTTGGTTAATCCTTTATCTTCCAATATCCACTATTGGAGATCCACTATTGGAAGATCCACCATTGGGTGATCCACCATTAGAGAGCCACCCTTGGAAGATCCATTATCGGAGTTCCACCATTAAGTGTTCCACCATTGTAAATACATCAATGGGAGATCCACCGTTGAGTGATCTACCAGTTACGTCTCAATTTTTATCTACTACCAGTCCTATTTTCTGTGTTTAAATTTTTATTAGATTTATATATGTATATTTTATTATATTTTCGATTTAAAATTATTAAATGATAAAATATAACTTAAATAAGATTTTGGAACACTCTTGGTCCTCCCTACCCTTCAAACCTTTTGAAGTCCCTTTTCTCCCAACCTTCAACATTCCTCATGCTCATTCTTTACCTTTATATTCAGTGTAATAGTGAGAGTAAAGATCCTCTCAATTTCATCTCTAGAAAGATAGTATCTGGTGAAGATATCTCATGGAGAATCGAGCCATGCTATAGTCAAACCAAATAATCCTTATCTTGAAACTCAAGTTGTTGTTATAGATAAATTGATACCTGTAGATTGGATGATTTTGACTAATTCTTTGGCGATGAAGATGATTTCAGACCAGGGATGGGAAAAATGTTTTTCAAGGAATAATAAACCATTATTTACTAGGTTGGTTTAACAATTTTACCAATATGTAGAGTATAGTTTTGGGGAGAATAAATATGTGATTATTAGTATGATCGATAGAAAAGAGGTTATTTTTTATTAAAAATAATGGGTTATATGGATAAATGTACCTCACCGAGGTGTCTCTAATGAATATCAAGGTTTTATATCAAGTGATAGTGAGATGTTTGTGTATGAGTATGCACTGTTGGAACTAATTGTAAATGGTATAAAGAGAAGAACTGCTGCTACAGATCTTGATTGTGAGTTTCGACGTCTATTCAAATTTATTCAGCGTACTATATGTCATAGGAAAGGGTATTTTAGCACTATGAGGTACCAAGATGTATTTATTTTATTCCTTATAAAAATATGGTATACAATAAATCTTTTAGATATCTTATAGTACATATTATGGAGATTTTTGAGTCCTAATATGAATCAAACTCTTTGATCTACCCTAAAATGATCTTAGATATGATTGAAGTCAAGGGCTTGGTAGATGAGAATGAGGATGAAAAATTAAAATGTGGTTGTTTTTGTTTGATACAATTTATCGGTAAAAGAATAAAGATCAATTAGAATCTAGGGATAAAGAAATGGGTGGAAGATAATGACAATATTTATGAGGATTTTAATCATATGGATCACCTCAAAAAGACTAAGAATATGGTGGACCCTAGATTGGAGCTAGATAAAGTTGTGTTTTATTCAGATAAAAGTGTAGTAGAAGAAGTTTCTAAAGTAGAAGAAGAGGTATTAATCTCTGTCAAATAAGGGAGTGAACCAGATGTGGTCAAGAGTATATATGTTTCCTATGGCTCTTATATCCCTTTTGTTTCTCTTCCAGAAAAGGAGAGCTTGCTAAGTGAAGGTGAAGAAGAGAAGACTAATGTATCAGGATAAGAACAAGTTTAGAGTTCTTCTAAAACCTAAAGAGAAGTATTGGAAGTATCTGATAGTTCTGAGTATGGTAATGGTGATGGACCACATGACTCATAAGGTCATGATGACGATTCTATTGAGAGGGAACATTCAGATCCATCTCTTGTTGTTTCTATTTCAACTAGGTCTATATATATCGATATACAAAGTTCTTTTCAGCCTTCTAATGATTCTGCCTCTGTTAGAGGTGAGCCTAGAGGATCTTTTTAGGGGGAGGGGGAATCCCCAAGTTCTTATATTCAGAGATTATTTTATAAATATGAATATTTTTCCACAGTTAAGGATGAATCTACATCCAAGGAGGAGCCATCTCCTAGTTCCAAGTTACTAGGAATTTCTTATCCTAATTGAGATAGTGATGGTAACAATGATGATGATCATATCAGTCCAAAAGATCATGGTGGACTTACTATCTTAGTTTTTGGAACATATCCTAAGGGATCTTAGATTGATAGGATTAATGAATATGGTCATTTAGAAGGTTTTCCTTTTTATACATCTTCTACAGATATGATCATGGATAGGTTGTTTTTTCTAGTCTTGAGAGGGTTCATTCACACAATCCTACTAATCCTTCTATTCATTTAGATTATGTTACTAAAGATGATTTGGAATATTTTAGATTGAGGTTTCTCTATTATTTTAGTGATGTTTATATACATTAATATGTTAGAGTAACTCATCTTAGTGAGTTTGATACACAACACATATTTGATTTAGTGATATTTCATATTTAGCCCATGATGATTTGGAAGACTCAAGAAGTTGAGATTGAGAACAGAAGATTGGATAATGAGATAGAATATATGAATTCTATAATGGAGGATATGAGGGACAATTTTTCTATGGGTCAGACATACCTTCTAGAGAGGTTAGATACCCTACCATCTACTGTTGTTTCTACATCCACTCCTCCTCCTCCTATATCTTCTATTGATGTAGAAATGATCAGATAAATTGTGAGAGAGGAGTTGTAGTCCATCTTGGGTGACCTCACTTCATCTCATTAGGAGGACCTTTATAAAATCAAGAATCATGGTGTACATATCTATAAATTGGTAAGGGAGTGTTTGAATGAAGCACCAAGTGATAGGAAGACTATCACTAAGTGAATCAAATACTACCATTCCAAAATTTATAACATCCTTGAGTTGATATCACATTTTAAATTTATTTCTAAGAACTTAAGGATGCCTCCTATGAATAAGTCCTTAAAGGAAAAAATAAAACAACTTAAAGTATTGTCCCCTTTTCTCAAATTATTTATAGAGGATAATAATAACTTCTTCACTTATTTAGAGAGATGTGGAAACATAATTATGTATTTTTTAAATTTAATGAAGCCTTTTTTTAAGTTTCTAAGACTGCAGTGGTGGAACTCAAAGCAATTCCTATGTTTTCTCTCACCTTTGCACTATGTTATGCACCTCTAACTCCCCAGTTTAATCTATTTAGAAAGTCAATAGCTGAAGCTTATCGATACCTTAGGCCAGTTGTGATAAGGAATCTTCCTACCCTTTTCTCTTCCCCCTCAGCCTCTACATATGCACCTCCTATCTATGGAAAAGGATATGATCCAGTTGATACTACATCCCAACGAGCTGAGATTGATTCTAAATAGGATTAGTCTTTTATAGGGGTTGTTTTGTATTTACCTCTATATTACTTTTTGAGATGTAATATCATGAATTTTATATTTAATGAAGCTTATCTGATTTTATTCTTAAGTTATTTATTTATATTTTCTCTTAGTATTATCTTTTTGATAATTAAAAAAGGGGGAGAAAATCACTACTATAAAAAGGTGTTGAACAACACTGGTATTTATAAACACTAGAAAAAAGAATTGATAAATGGAATCTTTATCAGCACTAAAGAAAGCAATGATAAATTTATCCCTTTATTAGAGCTGATAAAGGGAACCATTTATCAGCACTTTATTTTTAGCACTAATATAGTTCCAAATAAATAAAATGAAATAATGAAATAAATAAAAAATAAAAAATGAGTTTATTAAAAAAAATATTACAAATTTTATTAATTAAATAATTATTAATAAAAAAGAATAAATTGATTATACTATATATAAATTATAAATACTAATAAATATCATGTATTAAATATATAGATATATGCAAAATTAAAATTAAAAAAATTAAAAATTAAAATAAGTAAATTGAGAAAATTATTAAACATTTTATTAATTAGATGACCATTGATAATGTTAATAAATATTATATATTATATATATATATATATTAATGTATATAAATATGATTTATATAATATAAAATATTATATATGATTTACAATAAAAAATAATATATTTAGTAAATAATGGTTTATAATAAAAAATTAATATGAATTAAAAATACTTACTAATTGCATCAAGTAATGGACATAATTGAATGTCATTTGATTTTTCAATATATAATATAGATCAAATGTATTATATTGATTTAACATATATGTAATGAATGCATTTTTATATACATACACACACACACATAATTTTGTTTGGGAATTTAATCAATTTATATTATTTATATTTATTTACTATATTTTCATATTTTTAATATGTATTCATATTTATTTCAATATATATCAATTTTTTAATGATTTAAATTAATCAAACATTTCTAAATTTTCAATATTGTACTCATTTTTAACATGCATGAACTTAAGAATAAATATTCATCAAAAATGTTAAAAATGCATTTGTAAAAAAATATTTATATATAAAAATATTTATAAATAAAAATATTTATAAGTAAATATATTTATAAATTTATATTTACTATTTTATACATTTATAATTATACATAAATAAATAATATTTGTTTAAAATGTATTTATATAATTATAAATAAATAATTATAAAATTATAATAAAATTATTTAAATAATGAATATATTTACTATGTTTTATAATTATATAAATATATATAATGATATTAATATTATTTTATAAAAGTATTTATATAATTATAAATAAATAATTATATATTCAATGAATTATAAAATTATTATTTTATAAAAAGTATTTTTATAAGTATTATAATTATATATATTTTTAAAAATTATTATAAGTATTTATCAACAATAAAAAAAGCACTGATAAAGATTCATTTTACCAGCACTTATTTACTTAGTGCTGATAAAATGTATCTTTGTCAGTTCTTTTTTTGAAGTGTTTATAAAAGTGTCACGGTCTATTTTAAGAACCCTAAACATAGAGAACTAGTTCACAATATTTGAAGCTCTTCGTAGAAGTGACCTTCTGATGAAACTTATCGTTGTCGAATCCAATCTCAAATCTAGGCTAGAATCAAGGATCCAACTATTCCCAGGCTTGAATCCAAGTCTTGAGCGATTCAAGGGTTGAACGCAACCATGACTCGAATGAAATCCTAGTTTTTTAGTATCTATAATTTCCCTCGGTTATCCATTGAACCTTCTAATCCCACATCCATGTATCCCAAAAAGTCTAGGTTCACTATCTTATAATAAAACAGCCAAAGATTCATTTTTAGATATATTGAATTATCATCTTTCCCAATATCATGTGGGTCTCCTTGGGACAAAATTGTTACTATGTGACTTGGAATATATCAAACCCAATGTTGGGTCATGTTTTTGTGAGGTATAATAGGCTCCAAATACTTATATTTCTTGACATATACCTCTTTGCAATTGTCAAATTTTGAAAAATTCATCCATATAGCAGTCAATGTTATCATTGGTTTGGAATATTACATTATAAATCACTTGGATTATGAAATATATGGCATCATTGGGGTCTTATATAATGTCATGAAACAATTGGTATTGAGAGGGTTTAGTGAGGAAGAACTAAAATATAGGGTTATCTCCTTATATTTGAAAGACTATTCCAGAAGTTGTTTTTAAAAAATGGATGATGAAATATCTAACACATGGGAACAACTATATAAATATTTTTACATGAAATTTTTCCATAGGTTAATAAGCACTAAAATATGGTGTAAAATTATTGGATTTATTTAGGATGAATGTCAACCATTTCACGAGGCTTGGGATAAATTTAGGAACACTTATGAAATTTAAAAATCAAATATTTATGATGAATCTATAAAATTATATGAGAAAAAACATTATATATATTTGATTTTACGTCTTATTTATTTAACTACCTCTTGAAAAAATATAATGTTTTTAGTTTTTATTTTTGAAACATTTAAATTTTAATTTAAATAATATGACTTAAATGCTATAAAAAGAAAAATCAAATAGGTTTAAGGTTTTATAATCCTTAGACTATATTATACATGATGAATGAATTTTGAAATAAATGTAATTTATATTTTGATTTTGGTTGTTAAAATATAGTCAGAAAATAAATAATTGGAATGAGTCATTTTCTAGGAAAAAAATCAGCATCATGGTGTTTTAAGAAAAAAAATACTGTTTCGTTATGTGGCGTAGAATAAGAGTACATTGTTGATAGAATTTATTGTTCTCAATCCTTTAAGATTGATCAAATTTTTTCTAATTTTTATATTTTCTTTGAAAAGTAACTTATTTAATGAGAAAAGTTTTCTATTATTTAAAATTTAAAGGATATTTTAAATCCTTCATGAATAAATATTATAACTCTTGATTTAACTAATTTTGATAAAATAAAATATTAACATTGATTGATGTAAATTTAATAAATAAGTTTTAATAGAACCTATTTTGTTGAAATAAAAATTATTTTTCATGGATTAAATAATGACACCTTTAGAATCCCACATCAAGTCAAATTTATTAGTTTGGATTTAATAATTTAATTACATGCTATGATCAATATTTATTATAAATTTTATTGAATTTTTTGGTTTATTAACATAAACTTAAATCCATTTTTATGTTCTTCTAGTAGTAAAATGATGCCCCAAAGATGTGACCATATCAATTACATGAATTTTTTTTCATTACAATACATTACCATATCCTTTTATGTTAATATATTTATAGAATTAGGACCAACAATTAACTAAAAAATGAATTTATTTTTAAACTAATGGACATTTTTTGAAACAATATATGAAACAACTTGATCCATAAAAAGCCTTCAATATTCTTATTCATATCAAGATCCCATCTCACTGTTTTTACTTGGATTAAGATTCTCATGCATATATTTGATCCAATTATAATCCTTTCTAGACTCTCCAAACGATTTAGGCCCTCATTGGAAAAAATGAGTTTTTAGAGTCTTACTCCTTCAAGTTTCCACTGAAACTTTTCGATCCCCAATTAAATTTTATTCATTGATTTTATCCTTTTTTGTATTTATTGTAGTTGATAAAAATATAATCATCTTTGAAATTATAACCCACTCATTAATACTTCTTAAAAATCACTTAATTTCTTTCATCACATATATAATAAACACTATGCATTTTTTACTTTAATACATCTAAAAATATATCATTATTTAACATTTCCATTTGGTCCCACCCTTAGGAATCTATGATTACCATCCATACAATTCTCACAAATGAGAGACATTCACCTTTGATAATGAATATCTTGTTGTATTTATTTATTTATTATACAAAATGGATATTTTATGAATCCAATAGGATATATTTACTTTCTCTTAGAAGCCTCAAAGATTAAATCCAATGTATCTTAATTTATCCTCATCTTCCTCACTTTTTTATTGACTGTTTGGTAATATATATTTTTATTTTTTTATGACGATTCTTAGTTTATCGTCAGCATATACCTGTGGTTAACAATTTTGGCACAGTAAAATCATTATCCATAGAATTAATTTATTGTTTCATATTTATATTTAATTTATTTCTTTTAAGTATTACTCATATAATAATTTTTTTCTTGTACAAGTGGATTCTTTTGTTCGAGTTGGGGTGGTTTGTTCAAATCTTCTCATGCTCATGAGGGATTGGACTTTGAGCCTAAAACTGAGATAATTACAATAAGGAAATGATTCAAGAATGCATAGAACCATCATGAAAAGGTGACTTTCTACTAATTATTTATTTAATTTCCTCATCATTTTATCTATTACTTTTAAGTTAATTTCCTTATCATTTTTATCTAATACTTATTTTTTTTCAAAAATCCTTTGGGAAATCATATTTTGATTTCAACTATCTATAATAAGCCACAGAAGAGATAAAATGATTCTTTTTTCAAATTTTACCACATTTTCCATTTTCATTATCTTTCTTTTTCAAACTACTTAAACTGTATATTGATTTGATAATATTAGCTGAAAAACCTTTCTTATTATTGAAATCCTCTTATCTTCTGACTTTCAACAATGAGAAAGGTTTTTCTGCTTAGAACATCGAGTCAATATGAAGTGTTGGTAGTTCAAAATATAAATACAATGTAAATGTGGAAACATTGGAAATTAGGATTATTTTAAGACTTCGGTATGTGTAGGAATGAGGCACACCACAATTTGACACACAGTGTGGACAATATGACTCTAAGTGATTCTTTTTATTTAAAATTGACATTAATTTTAGTAAAAAGGAAAAATGACATACTCAAAACTGAGAAAACACATTCTAATTGTTTTTATACTTTAGGGAAATGATCTATATGTCATTTGAGATGTATTGGAATCAGTCGTACCTCAATTTGATGTATGGTGTGACCGCTATGACTCAATGTTCTTGTTATTAGTTTAAAATAAATAGTTTAGTTCAAAAAATGTAACTCACTAAAAACAAAGAAAACATGATCATATTTTCTTGATAATTTAGGAAATATATTAATAAGTCATTTTTGACATGTAGGAATTAGTCTCATTTCAAACCAATACACAATGTGATCAGTATAAGTCAAAGTGCGCATTTCTAATTTAAAATGACATTTTAGTAAAAAAAAAGCGATGTACTCAAAACTAAGAAAACATATTTGGATTATTTTTATACTTAAATAAAAATAATCCTAAAGTAATTTGAGACATGTAGGAATCATTTTTACCTCAATTTGACGCATGATGTGACCGATATGACTCCAAGAGCATCTTTTTTACTTAAAAATGACATCAATTTTAATAAAAAGGAAATTGACCTACTAAAAACCAAGAAAAACATTCATATTATTTTGATAATTTAGGAAAATGATCCATAATTTGTTTGAGATGTGTAAGAATTAGTCTTACCTTAATACAATGCATGGTGTTACTGGTATGAATCAAAGTGCGTCTTTTTATTTAAAAATGACATCAATTTTATTAGAAAGGACAAGTGAACTACTCAAAACTGAGAAAAAAATAATAATATTGTTTTGAAACTTTAGGGAAACAATCCACAGGTCATTTTTTACTTGTAGGAATCAAATTCACCTCAATCTGATACATGATGTTCCTAGTATAACTCAATGTGTCTGTTATCAGTTTAAAATTGACAGTTTAGTTCAAAAAACTTCACTCACTAAAAATTGATAAAACAACTTTGTATGTTCTTGATAATTTATTAAATTGATTCATAAGTAATTTTTGATATGTATTAATTGGTCTCACATCAAACTGATACATGATGTGATCGGTATGAGTCAAAGTGCGTGTTTCGAGTTTAAAATGACATTTTTGTAAAAAAGACAAGTGACATACTCAACACAGAGTAAAAAAATTTGTATTATTTTGATTAATTATGAAAATGATCCATAATACATTTGGGATGTGTAAGAATTAGTTTTAACTCAATCCGACACACAATGTGACCGATATGACTCCAAATGCATCTTTTTATTTGAAATTGACATCAATTTTATTTAAAAGGAAAACTCACATACTCAAAATAGAGAAAACACATTAATATTATTTTGATACTTTAGTAAAATGATAAAAAAGTTATTTTTTGATGTTTAGGAATCATCCACACTTCAATCCTATACACGATGTGTTCGGTATGACTCAATGTGTCTTTTATCATTTTAAAATCAACATTTTAGTTCAAAAAGTTCCACTTACTAAAAACTGAGCAAACATGCTTGGATTATATTTAAAATTTAGGAAAATGATTCATAAGTCATTTTTGACATGTAGGAATCATTATCACATCAAAACGACACATGATGTGACTGATATGAGTTAGAATATGTGTTTCTAGTTTAAAATGACATTTTAGTAAAAAAGACAAGAAACATACTCAAAACTAATAGAACACATTCAGATTGATTTTATACTTTAGGAAAATGATTCATAAGTCATTGAAGATGTGTAAGAATCATAAGAACCTCAATCCAATGCATAATGTGACTGATCTGACTACAAATGCATTTTTTCAATATATAAGTATCATTTTAGTTTAAAACTCACTACAAATCTCGAAAACCGAGAAAACAAGCTTAGATTGTTTTCTATGTATTTAAATTCTGTATTCATACTTGATTTTGATGATTTAATGGTGTTTTTGGTGATGTGGTGTGCTATTATAGCACACTGCACTGGTGTTGTAGTGTTCTGTAACTAAACACTATAGTATTCCCCTTTATCAACTCTTCTATAAGCACTAATAAATTCCCCCTTTATCAGTGATTTTATAAGTGATAATAATGGATCCCTTTATCAGCTCTTTTTTAGAATTAATAAAAGACCCAAGATTTTAATCTCTCTCTTGTAGTCAACACTTCTCTAATGCTAATAAAGACCATTTTTAGTGTTATTAAATTTCTATTTTATAGTAGTGAATGTTGGATGTAATTGAAGTTCGTAATTATATTTCAAAATTTAAATTTAAAATAGAAATATCACATTATAAATTTTAATTGTTAAGAATACCATTACTTTTTATCTTAATCTATACTTGTGTCTGTATTTGTTTTTATACATGGTTATAAAATTCCATAATTTGTGATCATCAAAATGGTGATATTGTTAGCATCTCCTTATTTTTATAATCACAAATCATAATTATTATGTTTATAAAAATATTAAGGTTTTATGATAGTACATATTTTTTTAAAGGAATTTGGATAAGTATAGATCCATAATTAGTTCAATAGATCCATCGTTAGTTTAAGAAAGATCTACCAGAGAACTTCATTTACCACTAAACAAGATCTATCGATTAACCTGATCTACCACCTGAACAGATCTGCCACCAGACCAGAGATACTACCATAAAAAATTTACCTCTATATTAGATCTACAATCATATGATCTACCGCTGGTTAGATCTACCATTTTTCTAACCTACCATTGGTCTATGCTACCATCAAAGATGATCTACCACTAGTATGATACCATTAATATTCTAACTCTCATTCAAATTCAATTCCTCCAATGACTAGTTTAATGGAGTTAATTCATTCAAGTCCCACATGAAATTATTAATCATTATTACTAAACCACTACATAGATGCATTAAAGACAAATTTAGAGTTTTTTGATTTAGTACTCAGTATGAGGATCCATGATATCATTATTTATTAATATTTAATGAATAATTAGACATGAAGAGCTATTTATTATGGTGGACTCCCTCATTCATTTCAATAAAAACATACTGATACATGTAGCTGTGAAAGTATGGAACATATAGTAGATCATGAACCTCCATACGCTGAATATATGATCAATCCTAACTCACCTATGTGGATGTTTTTCAGATTATTAATAGACTGAAAATAGAATTATTTTTCCAGATTCTATGACACTCTACTTTCCTACACCTTTTTAAAGAAACTATTGGATCTCATTTAAAAAACAGATTCAAGGACCTATAAAAAACTAAAGCATCACAGATTGAGTAACATCATATTTTCTTATATATACTCTTTTTGTCTCTATATTTTATGCTTTATATTTGAGTAGAGCATTATATTATTCTATTTATTTTTATATACTAACTCTTGTACTTTAACTGGAGTTTTCCTTACACTCTCTCATATTTCACTATTTTTTAATCGCAGTAAATATAGAAGAGGTCATGTGTGACCTATTTGTTTATTTTTCATCCCATATATAAATATAGAAGAGGATTTGTGCCTAGATAGCCTATATACTATTGTTTGTAAAACCTGATTTAGGTTTTGGATCTGATTATTGTTATAATAATATTCTTGGTTGTAGGTGATTTCCAAGTGGAGGGAATTAATTCCCGACTTGATACTGAACAAATTGTTTTATTCTATTGTTTTTTTACTTTTTTTTTGTTTTTCAAAATTAAAAATACATTTTTTTAAATCAATAAAAAAACTTTACTTTTATAGTTAGTCTTAACTGGTGTTTATATTATGTGTTTGATTAATTAATTTAGTTTAAAATGTTAAATTAATTTCAAATATTTTTTTAACTAAGTTCTAATCCCTCTTTGAGAGATTTTATGAAAGATCAAACTTATATAAATCTACTATTTTGATTAACTAATCATTTTTAATTAACTTGGGGGATTTATTTTTAATTTTTTTAACATAAATTTCTATTGGGAACTCAGTTCACCCTCCTCTTGAGTTACTCACTCCGACAAGTATATACCACTTTTTAGGACCAAGTTATCAGTCCCGATCATCACAATATTTTCCACTTTGGGTGACAACCTGCATAAATTTTCTTTCCTAGGTTTTCTATAGGGACACATCCCATAGACACTTACCCATGGATACAAAAGGCCTTGTGATGGTGAGGGGGATTCATGGAACTTATATTCCACACCCAAACCCCTATATGCCCCAACATGAGACTCGGTAACATGTGTTACAACATGAAATCCTATGGTTATGTAGTGTCATCCTACTTCCAAGAAGCAGGGTTATTAGTCCCATGTCACATTCACCTAGGGCATGAGTTTTAATCAGTTAGAACCTAAAAAATTACATTAAAATAAATTTATAATGATTATAACTTGTAAAAAGGCTATCTTAGGTATATCCTCTTTCTTGAACCTTATCTAATAATATCCAGATCGAATATTAATCTTGAAGAAATATTAATCTTCTCATAATTAATCAAATAGATCATTGATACATGGTAGGGGATACTTGTTCTTATTAGTGATCTTATTAAGTTCCTAGTTATCAATGAAAAGTTGCATTGTTCCATATTTCTTCTTAAAAAAATGAATAGGTGAACCCCATCATGAAGCACTAGGCTGAATGAATCCATTACCAATATTCTCCTAAATTTTCTTCTTCAATTCACATAACTCAATTAGGTCCATTCTATATATAGTATTTGAAATAGGTGTCACATCATGTATGAGTTCAATTGAAAAATCAAAATTAATATTTATGGGGAATACTATAAAATTATCCTAGAAAGGCATCCAAAAACTACCATACAATAGTAATATAATTAATTTTTAGTTTCTCCCCAACCACTTAAGATATATATTCATCATCAATAGGTAGTAAAAACCATATAATGGAAGTGATTTCCATTTGGGGTTTAGGTTTATCATTACACCAAAAATATTATCATAGTTTTATTTAGATTATAAAATGTAACTTACCTTCCTCAAAAATAGATATGGGATCTATAATGAGAGAGACAATGTCTGCCCAAAATTATGTTAAATTAAACTAGAGGAAGAATAAAAAAGTTTCAATAAGCACATTCCCACAAACATTTATCAAATAGGAGCTATAGACTTGGGATATGATCATCCTACCATTAATATTTTTACTTACAACTAAATATTTAATCATTGAGGTAGTGATGTGATACCCTTAGGAACTTATTTAGATATAAAAGGGTGGGTTGAAACTGAATCAAATAAAATATTTGGGCTTCTTGAGTGGATGATAAGTGTACCTTTCACCACATCACTTGGAACTTCCACTTCAACTATCCATACAAAGTAAATATTTTATTAATATGGAAAAAAATTCCAACAAGGTCATGGGGGGATAAAGTAATTAAGCCCAAGGTATTCTACACATATAAGACCAGAAAACTTTGGGGGAAGGGATCCCATGTTAGAAAAAACCATACAAGGGTTGGAATGAGAACCTTTTTAAGAAAAGATGTCTGCCACTTTGTTACCTTTGAACCAATTATTTATTATTTCCACTTGGTTGTTTATCCTCTTACACCTACAAATATGATAGATTATGGTCCATGGGGTTTCAATTTTATTCCATTGAGATCTGATGATAACCAAAGGGTCAAACACAACATTTTCTAAAATTATATTATGAGAAATACAAACCTTAAGCCCACTTAGAAAAGCACTGGCCTCCATAAGTAGACTTATGGGAAGAGTGGGTAGGGGATCAATTTGGATAAGAGTAGTGTTTTTTTTCTCTAACAAGTGTTGGAATGATGATGTAGGTTCATTAAAAGGTAGTTGGGAATGAATTAAAGGAAGCTACTTATGGTGTACCGTGGTGATCACATTTTGAATGGAATAATTAAAAATATTTGGTTCAAAGGATTGATTAATAAAATAATAGGATGTATCTACAATTGGAAAAAACTTTCTTCCATTTAGTAGATTAATTACCTTGATTAACACCATGTTATCCTCTATGAATATTCATATTATCTCCATGATTAAAATACAAAAAGGTACCATCAAGTGTCTGTATAAAATCTTGAAAAAATTATTGTGGGATTCCAATGATGCCAGATGTTATCAGTGGGAATCCTGGAGGAGGTTGGCGAGGCTTGAAGAGGGTGGTATCAACCTTCATGATTTACTAGAGGCCATGCAAGCAATGTAGAAAAAATTTGCATGGAATATTATGGAAGGGAAATCCCTATGGTCCAAATTCATGAGATCCAGGTATGAAAATGAATGGTAAGAGTGGGTTGAGAATACGAGGTATCTATCAAGGATCACCTGAAATATAATCTATATTATGGATGTTATTAAGGAAAAGGTTCTATGGGTTGTGGGAAGAGGTGAGATCCAGTTTTGGAAGGATAAATGGTTGGGAGAGGCATTGTTTTTACATGTTTGTCCTATCCCATAGATCTCTTTTTAGGAGGCCTCTACATACCCAAATTTAATTGGAGGGAATCTCGATAATCAGAAAAAAAAATATTTGTTTGATAACATTTTTATTTTTATTATTGAAATCCCTAATAGATGTGTCTTTTTTTCCTTAAGATATTTTTGATTAAATATAAAGTAAAACCATGAGAAGATACAGATTCGAAATGGGAATGATGTGTGGACAGAAAATATTTGGTGATAATAGATTCATGGAAAACTGAATTCCCTTATTTGGAGGATAAGAAATATATCTTTTCTAATGGATGATAATATCCAGATGAAAGGTATCTCATTGGCCTCCCACTACTAGTACCGCACCTCTCCATGTCAAGATTACATATGGAACTTGTTTTTCAGAAGTGATTGGGCGATGGGGATTGTGAACAACATTAGAAGTTTCAGGGGTTTTTCTGGGAATGGAGAGAACTTGACTGAGTTTATGAAGTTGTGGTTCTAGGGGGGAGATCATATTGTGAGGAGACTAGCGTGAGAGACACAGTGCTGTCGACAAAATGCTAGGTAATATGGGAAGCTAAGAACAAGGAAAGGTAGGGTAAGAGATATTCTCAATTATTTATATAGGTTCAGGTGAAATCACTTGTGGGAGATCTTAGTGCTGTCCATCCCAAAAACTACAGTGTGACTTCTATGAAGATGATGATCCCATAGGTCATATCGAACAAAGGGAAAAATGGAAGTATAACTAAGTGGAGTGGGTGTGTTGGATTCCTATATAGAGTGGTTTAAAACTAATTATTGATGGATCAAGTGTGGAAGGGACTATGAGAGGTGGTGGGATTGTACATGATGTAAGTGGTACTGTTCTGCTGGATTTTAGTGTCTTCTTCGGTACAGGTAACTCTTTATGGGTGGAAGTGAGGGCATTAATCAATGGGATCATGCCATGCAAGTTATACAATCTTAATATCAAGTCAGTGGAAAGAGACTCTAATGTTATGGTTGATATTATATAGGGAAATAGTAACCCCCCATGGGACTTGATTTATCACATTTGTAAAGATCAGGGTATGGTGGTAGGTTACACATGGAGTGAAGGCAACTTTGCAGCTGATGCGTTATCCAGGAAATGAGTTTTGGAGGAGGCACTTATTTTATATTCTGATATGATATCTCTTCTAGATGATTTTAAACTCATATATAGGGGTGATTATATTGGTCTTCATAATTTTTTTTCACTATGATTATTATGTTATTTTCTTAAAGGAAATAAAAATTTAATTTTCAAAATAGAAGCCTTTAAAAGCTACAAAAATTGAGACTTTTATATCACACACAATTCATCCACCCAATATGAGCCCTAGATTAAAATATCCATTAATATTGAGTTGAATTCCATGAATAAGTGATTCCCACTGAACCCATCTCCCTGAAGAAGATATTCTATGCGTTGAGGGAAGATAATTCCTGCCCACCGGCACCATCCTCAAGGAGGTGGAATAGTTCCATTACTTCAGGAGAACTACCATGTATACTATAAGGTATCTGGATTGAAGATTTATGGCTAGGCGTGAGTTGTAAGAGCCTTCAATATATTCCTTGTTCCTTGTGCTCTAGATACACCAACATCCCGCATAAAATAAGACCACCCTCACCTTCTATTCAAGCAAGCTATTCCCTTAAACTTTAATCCAAGCCTGTAAAAAAACAAGTATGAGTACTAAATTGATTGTTGGAATCAATGATATTATATATACCACTCTAAACAATTCCTTCTTATTCCCCTTTGTAAAAGATACGTTCAGCCATCTCCCCTTTGGTGCTCCACTGGCAAAAGATTTTGGAGGCTATCTTAACTCCCATCCATTTGATCACTCCATATGTAGGAAACACATTATTCCATATATTCCAAACAAGAAATATGTACTTACTAGGAATATCATTTCACAAAATAACCACTCTAAAGTCATTATTATTAGGTATGGTATAAAAAATGGCTATACTCTTTGGCTGGAAATTCTCTCAATGTGTCCCCTGTAAAGATAAGACGATTTTAATTGGAAGATATATTGATTTTATTAAAAACCATTCATTTATTGTGATCCAAGAATATGTAAATTAACATGGTATAGTTTCATTCTAGATATTATGTGATTTAGGGAGTTGGACAACCCAAAAACCCAAAAGTGACCCCAACCCAATTCGGATGCTAGAAGATAAGCTCCCTATGAACAAAAATCCACCGAGAAAGGCACTGTGGCTCTGGTAAATGCCTATGAAACATCTTCTATAGTGGTGAGTTACTCCCTTGTGGGTCATCTAGGTGCACACCATATTTCCCCATAATATATTTTCCCTAGAGAGAACAAACCTCCAAATATTCAAAAGGCAACTTGGTGTGTGAGCAGTATATGGTGTTTTCCAAGATTCTGAGATTAATGATGCCTACCTTCATTAGTTTATCCATATTATACCAAGAGGACCAATGACGCCGACCTTTCATATGATAATTACAAATGAAAATATTCATTATATTCTAAATATTTCTCACTAATATCTTCAGTACCTTGAGAATGGCCTAGACATGAATTGGGATAGAAGAGAGGATTGAGTTTGAAAGAGTGATCTGAACCCCAAATGATAAGAACCGACTCTTCCAATTGTGGATACAAGAGGAAATATTTTCAATTATTCCATAAAAATGATTAATATGCAACCTTTTGACTGATATTGAAGATCCAAGATATTCCATTGGAAAGTGTCTCTTACAAGTCTACAATATTCCTACTCCATCTATCCAAGCATGCATTAAAGATATAAACACTAATCTACTCACAATTGATTCTTTTCCCACTCTATTTACTATAAATATATAGGATTTTTATTGGTAACAATGTTGTACCTATTGCTACAATTTATTGACAAAATAATATTATTTGCAAAGAGGAGATAAAAAATGTTGTTAAAATGTCTTATTCACCAAAATGTTAGAATTAAGCCCCTACAAATGTCCCTCATTAAAAGAATACTAAAACATATTTGGACCATAATGAACAAACTTGGTGACAAAGGATCACCCAAAATCAAACCAAAACTAGATTTGAAGAAGCCACATCTTCTACCCAAAAATTTCACTAAGAACCATGGGGAACTGAAGCATATGAAAAACAAGTCAATCACCCAGCCTGAGAAGCTAAATAATGACATAAATCTCAGGATTCTACACCACTGGAGCCTATAATATTCCTTATCTATATCAATTTTGATAACAATGTTGGATCCTAGGGTCTTCCTATTAATATCCACAATCATTTCCTGGGTTAAGAAAATTGCATCCTAAGTATAAATTTTCTTAATAAATTCATGTTTCTCAATAGGTATCCATTTATGTAGGTGAAAATATGACATCCTATAATCACACTATTAAGGACATTTTAGGTAAAATTACATATACCAATAGGTCTATAATGTTTTAGAGAAGAGTTTTCCACTTCTTTTATGTATTTAATTTTTCTTAGTGCTCAACCGACCTATTCTTCTCTTGATTTCCCTTGATGATATATGATCTAGAAAATTATTGCGCTATCTTAATGGAACTTGATACAATACCATCATATGATGAAAAAAATGTGAGAAAATAGTTCCCTTTGGAGAGTTAGATTAAGTCCATAAAAGAAATGATAAATATTTCTTTTTAGATTACATATGTATTCTATAAAATACTTGTATAATATTTTATAGTTAACCTCATACTCTCATAGATTTATTCTTCCATATGATTTAATGTGAGGAACTTCCTATCCATTTCAACCTTTTATTCTTGGGGAAATTATCTCTCAAAGAATATCACTTTAAAATTTCTCCATTTAATACTTTCTATTTCTTCATTATCTTTAGTGTTATGGATAAATGTCCACCATTGATCAACATCTCCTCTTGAAAAATACACCACCAAAATAAAATTTTTATTTTCATTACATACCAAATCTAGGAATATCTTTTTGTGGGACTTAAATCATTGTTAAGATACCAATGGATTGATAGTTCCATTAAAATATAAAGGCTTATATCATATGAATGAATAAAATATAGTTGAATCTCATTGTTGAAAAATAGGTTTCTCCATATGGGCATGGTTATTTTTCATAATCTAAGTCAGATTCACTAATATTTCCATGATATATTTACTTCCAACACCAGATGTATTGTCTTGATTAACAGGGAAATCCCTACATTGTGTACTAGTGTTGATTCAATTTTGTCTATTTAGAGGAATCACTAAATAATATCACACTTGGAGTTATCTTATAATCATCATGAATATTTATCCATAAAATAAAAATCCCTATAATATTAAAAGTTCAAAAATACTATAATGGGTAATCATAATTCTCACGTTATCTATGTTTTCTAAAATCTAGTTCCCAAGGTTTTTACTAAATGTTTTCTAATACCTACTATAGAAACCCAAATTCTAGTAACCCAGATACAAATTTTCAATATATTACATCGGTATAAGATACACGGTATCTCACCATCAAAGAGTGATTAGTTTCGTATTCTTAGAAAACTAGATATATAAATGATTCTCATATGACATTATAAATATAAAATTCATAGCATATAAAACATTCTTGCATATTTGATATTATTCATAATATCCTTCCTTATATCATAGAAAAATAAAGTGTGAGATTAAGTTATCAATAAGGGTTTTGTACAACATAATATATCATTATTAAATAAGTTATAATCAATATGGCAAGGTAAATAACCGACAACACATGCCATTTAATCAATAACCTGAGCATGAAAATCATCCTTGGATAATATCAATGTAATAATCTCATGGATAATAATAACTGAATTCTCAATGAAGGAAAGGATTAATATTAAACATAATTATCTTAGAAATCATGATATATATACTGTCAAGACCTTTCACAAAGACAATTTAATCAATCGATAGGTATACACTAAAAAACTATTTTATTTGGTCAACTAATTTTTCGGATGAGACCTGTCAATTCATCAAGGGAATATATAATTTTAGGCCACACCATTCACTTAATTTACAATGAATTACTAATATATTTAATGATAAATTTAATTTATAAATAATACACCTTATCAAAAAATGTCTGTATTGAGTGAAGAATGCAGAATATTGATATTTACTTAGTTAATTAAATAACTTTCAAAGTAAAACACCATATGTAGAAATTGTATATGGTTTAGGAATTAATCATATCCATGATATAAATAATATAGATATTTAATATAAATTTAATGTACTATGATCACAATAAAGTGAATGTTTCAAGATAAAGTCAATGACCACAAAATTAATCAAGAGTTAAGAGATAAAATATGACCTTCAATTCATTAAAAATAAAGGGTTTATAGTAAAATCAAGTATTTTGGAAAATAAAATAATATAAATAGAAATATTTAAATAATATTTCATTAACTATTTTTATTTATAATATCACTAAAAACTTATAGAATGAGATAAAGAGCATAAACGTTTATGGCGGTGTGGAAATCCATTAACATCATATATGTTAAAAAGAAATATTCCTTTTGAATATATGTAAAGAAAGTTAAAAATGAATATTTTGGGAAATAATTATAAATATTCATTTCAAACCATGTAAAAATTATAAGATAAATTAAAATGTTCTTAATAAATTATTTGAGTAATTAAAAATGACTTTTTTGAAACAATTTTTAAAAACATGGACAAAGAAGAAAAATATACCTGATCAAATATTGAAATAAGATCGACTTTTATTTTAAACAGTCCTCTTGAAAGAATAAATTGAATTGAATAATTATTAATGATGAATAACTAGATATTTATGTTAAATAATTACAAGGGACAATATATGAACCACATAAAATTAAATAGGTTCATAATATCAAATATGTCTCAATGGAGTGGAAATTGAAATGAAATCCCTTACCTCAAGTTCGAATTACCTACTTTTGACCTCATATATAAGAAATATATATTTATTATAATTATATACCATAATAATATAAATATCTATAATATCATTTATGATCCATTTATAACATTTTATCACCTGTTTGTTAAGAATCTTTTATTATTATCATTATTTTGGGTATTAACTACTTCATTTTTCATGTATATTTTGATTAATTAGTTTTGTTACTTACATATTTATCATGGATACATCATATAAAAAAACTTATTTATGATATAAATATCATAAATATTCAATTTATAGATATTTAGAGTCATTTATAAAATATATAGATAGAAAAATGAATTACATCGTTCATGGATACAGTTGAGCATACGTACGGATGAACAATGTTTTCACTTTTATATGGGTGGAATTAAAGAAAGGTAAATAATATTTCACTTTTATAAAATAATTATTATATCATAAGTATCATATATATTCATTAAATCTATCATTTTTACCATCCTTGTAAACTGGAAATAAAAAATAGATCACATCGCTTCGTGGAGGTGGTAGTCCACACGTATGCATGAGCAATGTTATTGTTTTCCAAAGGATTGGAAGGTATGAAGGTTGATATGATATTATAATTCCAAAAGAATAATTATTTCATAAATATCATATATATTCATTAGATCTATATTTTTAACCATTCAAGTAAAATGGTAATGAAAAACAAATTACACCGCTACGTGGAGATGGTAAGTCATATGTATGCACAAGAAATCTTTTTTACTTTTAATATGATTTAAAGTGATGGAATATGATTGTACCATAATAATAATAAAATATTATCATATTTATGATACTAAAGTTATTATTTTAGTATGGGTACAACATATTTAGAGGAACTAGAAGAAGAAATAAACTTAAAGGATTCGGTAAAGACGATTACCTCTTCTTCAATAGACACCCTTTAGATCCATTATAAAGGACCCTTGGGAAGATATTTTAAGAATAAAAGAATATATGATTCATGTATAGAGAATTTTATATGATAATTAGATTGGTGTTGGTTGATCTAGGTTTCTCAAAGTGGTGTAAAGAAAATAGAGAAGGGTTTCCCTTTTATAAGTGAGGGGAGGGGCATTCTTAGAAGTTCTTAAAGTATATAATTAATATAAATTACTTTTCTTGTCCAAATGGATAAAAATTGAAATAATTAGAATATTATATTATTATGAGTATAAATCCTCTCACACAATAAAATTTGGATAGGTTTTGGTTATGTTTTCACCCTTAAAGGGTCAAGAATGTTACTATAAATGGAAAAACAACCAGTAAATGGAACGTGGTTTATTTTTTCAATCACATCCCATTAAATTTAACGAAAATAGGATTTTAATGAATTTTAAATCATTTAATAAACCATTATTTATTATAAAATACCATTAATTTCATTTTTGGAACTATTCATTTAATTTGAATTCTAAAACAACATGAAAACAAAGGAATTTGAATATAAACATTTAACTCCCCAATATTTTATATTTATCTATAAAATTAATGTAACATAATAAATCACCGAGATTATATTCCTCTTAATATTTTTAAAATAATTTATTTTATTTTTATATTATTTTAATTAATACTTTATCGATGTTGTATAAGCATTTAAAATAATTATTCAATCACTAAAACTTAAAAATAAATTACCATAGTAAAAATATTAATTAATATTTTAAATAACCATTTAAAAATAAATATAATTTTGTTTATCTCTATCAAAAAAATATTATAGATATTAAAAGTAAGAGAGAGGAATTTTTGACTTTATCCTTTACTTAAATATTATAAATATTAAAATCAATGTTAAATGGAAACAAAAGGTCATATTTTCAATGTTTGGATGATTATGGATAAAATAGACTCAAATAATAAAATAAATGAAAGTGTAGGATATATTTTTATTGTCTTATCATAATATATTTTATCTTAATTATCCAATTTACCATTTATTAAGGTGATAAATTTTATGACAGTTACTATTCACGATGACTAAAAATAAAAGAAACCTATTTACCAAATTTGAACCTAATTATTCAAAATATTTAATCCTTTTAAAAAAAATTCAATCTCTATAAGTGGAATAAATTAATTTTATAATAACCCCACAAAGCACAATGAAAAACTATTTTCTAAAAAATGACTTTTTAAGTGTACAAATATTTTTTTATACCAAGATAAAGTATTATTTTGATCCAAAAGGTATAAATTAAATTATTTTTAACAATAAGAAACAATTTTAATTTTAAAATAAATCCAAATCAAAATGATTCTTTTAAAATACTATAAAATAAAATACATTTTTATTTAAAAATCATTATTTTCACTATTCACCAAAAGTCAACTTTTTTAGAATATTCCCAAAAAATAAACCTATGATTATATTTTAATGATTATTTTAAAAGTTATATAATTGATACATAATAATATTTCAATATATTTTTGTGGTTAATTTGAACTTGGTGTGACGTGTAACGCAAGATATCAAAGAAATTTTTTTAAAGATAAATATATCATAAAATCTTTAGTTGTTACACTGGTAATTACCTAAGAAAGAATGATTAAGTGAGGGATGTCGAAGATTTAGATCATGCTTGGGTTGGTCAAAATTACATGTGATAGACTAGGGTTTTGAACCAGACTGGTTTTATTTTTCTGAAATTCTCAGTAAAATTAGATTCTTTATAACATATGTTTTAGACTCCAAAATAGATGAATTATTTATGTGAATGGATATCGACTCTAGGTTAATAATTTATTCTAAGGGTTCATATATTTGTGACCTTAGAAAATAATTAAAGGTGTTATATTCATGAGATTCAATCTAAGATGACTAATTTTCCTAATGTGAACAAAAGAAATAGATTTATTGTTATCTTAAACATTGTTAAAAAATTCCATGATGTCCCTCAGGTTTATTTTATACACTACCTATCCAATTCAACACATTAACCTCCTCTTAATAATCTATTTAAGAGCTTTCATTTTAAATATTGTGATTTAGAATCATATTCTCAATGGTTATAGGCATGTTCCTATTCCTAACTTAGACATCTATGTTGATTATTACAAGGGATGAAAAAGGATGGTGGGGTATTGTTCCATAGGACTTAAGTTTATATTATTTTCAAGAAAAATGATGTTTATAGGGTAGATAAATTTCTTAAATTTAACCAGAACATCCTTTATGAAACCCTTTGGAACCAAAACACTATGTTCAATGAGTTAGAGAGTGATGAATGTGGGTTGGAGATCCTCAAGTCTTAATGAACAATACACAACATATGAAATGATGTTAACATTCGATCCTAGATAGAAAATGGATTTAAAAAACTTTATCATTCCTAGTTCCACATTTATGTATTGATAACCTATGTCCTTTAACTTAGGTGGCATGGTTCCTTGGATGGTAGTGCTCACACTAGCATCTAAAAGGAATTAGTTTTTATGTGAGAGTTTTTATTTGAATTTACATAAGCACTCACAATACTTGAATTATAAAAAATGGTATGTATTTCATTTATAAGTGGTTTGTTAAACTTAACATGAGATAATATCTCCTTTAAAGTTTCAATAAACTAATATTTTTATTTTCCTCTCATTCTATGAGGGAATGGAAAAAACTTACTGGATTGTTTGAGGATGTGGTGGTTCCTACACATTCTCCTAAAATTTATCAGATTCTAAGTATAGTTATTCAATATGATTAGAGGAATAATCCTTAAATGGTTTAGTAATTGTTGGTTCAAGTTTCATAATGGATTTACCACTTCTCAAGAAAGTCATATATTTGAGTTGTTTGAAAGAGTATTATCACTATAGTAAAAATAGAATATAGTGTAACACCTCTAATCTAGTAGCCTGAAGATGGTGGTTATTTACTACATTGGTATAAGAATAATGGATCACATCTTTAAGGAATGAATAGTTTAATAGTCTTGGGAAACTAGATACATACATGATTCTCACATTACATAAGAAAAAATAAAATAAAATAAAATAATTCTTATGATAACTTTATATTTTTTTTCTAGTAAATATATAATTTCATTCATAAATACCTTATTCATTACCTAGGGAAAGTAATAACGGGTGATCTCAGATTCTCAGTAAGGGAAAACATATAATAGAATCTATAAAAGAGTAAATAAAATATGAATAATATGGAAAAAAATAAATAATCATAAAATATACCATATAACTAATACAATAAAAATAAGACTAAATTCATGGATAAAAAAAAACATAAATAGTCACACAGATAATACTAACTAGTTTCATAATTATTGAATGCATAATGTTGAATGTAAAAATTTTATCGTCAAGTTCTTGTGCTAGAAAAACATACATAAATAGGTAAGGCATATGCCAAATACACAAACTAGTTTATCCCATGAGACCCATCGATGCATAGAGAGGATATAGTGGCCCCAAACTATCACCTACTAAGTGTAATTCATTTATCATATTAAAGGGGTGAAACATAATCAACATAAACATTCATATTAGAAAAATTGCATAAAAAATGTTAATAATTCACTAATTAATAAACATAATAATAATCCATACAAAGTAATATAGAAAATGGTATGATGAAATTACACCCCTAGTAAATAATAATATTCACTAAATATTGTTGACATATATGAATATACTTTTAAAATATCATTGAAATATTTCTTGAGGGAAATACCATTTTCATTTTGAAATAACTTATTCAAAATAAAAAAAGCTCCAAAATATTAAATAAAAAATTTTACTTGAGAGAAATTTTTTAAATTTGTAAAGGAAGCTTCAAGTTAATGAATGGTCATGATAGAAGGAAATTTAGTTCATGATTTATAAGTTAAAATACATTCCTTTTACACTTTTTAAAAAGGAAAAAATTACCTCGTTCGAAAAAAGAAAAGAAGATTCCTTTTAAAAAATTGTGAAAATATTAAAATGTGGCTAAATGTGTGTTTAATAAATCTTTGTATAATTTTAAAAATATTATTTTATAAATTTTAAGGGAAATATGGGCATGGGAGAGAAAGATTCTTGTATGGGTAGAAAAATAAGGTTGGTTTTTCTAATAAACATTATTTCAATATCTTGATCACTCAAAAAGTGGAAAAATAAAGGAAAAGTTATTGTTTATAGAAATAACCATGTAATAGTAAAATATATTCAATTTAATCAATAAATATCAAATAATTCCCCAGTAGAGACTTAAACATAAAAAAACCTGAATAATGAAGAGATTTTGAAATGAACCATTACACAAGGTCTGAATTACATTGTAAGTGATTTTAGAATAATTTATAATAAATTTAAATTTATTATAATTCTATATATGAAAAATATAAAAACTTATAATATCATATATGATCCAATTATAACATTTCAATACCAATTTATTAATAATTATTTATTAAATTTGTTATTTTTAAGTGTTAACGATTTCTTTTTCATGTATGTTTTAGTTTGGTAGTTTCAGTCCTTGTACTTTGATCATGGTTATTTCATCTACATAATGTTAATAATTTTATAAATATCATATTTATTCAATATATACATTTTTATAATCATTATTGAAATTTAGACATGTAAAATGAGTCACATTGCTTCATGAAGATCATAGGTCATACGCGTGCATGAGTGACGTTATCATTTCCTTAACGGGTGAAAGGGAAAGAAATTGGATGAAATATTAATTATCTAGAATCATTATTATGTCATAATTATCATATATATTCATGTTTTTAATCATTATGGCTATCTATGTGAGTCTGTGATGGAAAAAAAATTACATATGTTCACACGATGGTAGTCCTCCACACACACAAGTAATGGTTTTATTTCCCATTTAATGGAGATAGAATGGATAAATATTTTACCATAAACATAATATATTATAAATATATTGGAGATAATATTATAATTATATTTTTATTTTTAAGACATAACTGAAGGTGGTAAAAGAATAAGTAAAAATAAATATATGGGTGAAGAGGATTACCTTTGCATTGAAAAACCTCATTTGGATATCTTATTAAGGACCATAGGGTTGGTATTTTTGGAATAAAGGAACCTATATAACGTGTATAAAAATTTTGGGGAGATAGTTTGGCAGTTTTTGGTCAATCTAAATGTCTTACAAGGTGTAAAGAATTGATGGAAGGTGGTTCCATTTTATAATTAAGGTGAGTGACACACTTGTAATTTTTCAATGTTTTAAAATAATGTCAAGTCGCTTTCATCATCATATGGATCCAAAATGGATCATATTAAAAGGTGATAAGAGAAAGGTATAAATTCAACCAACCAATGTGGTTTCAAAAAGCGTTTATGTATTTTTAATCCTTCTCTTTTTAGGTAAACCCCATGGTAAACCTATTTTAACTTTAACCACAATGATTGATTTTTAACTGTTTTTACTTTTCATTATAAAAAAAATTAAGTTGAAATTGTTAATTAATATAAATAATTATTATTAAAAAAATGGAATCCATTTTATTAAATTCAATTCATATAAGTCTAAAGATTTAATTTAAAAAATAAACCTTCAAAACACATCAAGAAATAATTTTTCAATAAATACATTTTCAAGCATAAGATGATCTCATATTAAGTATAAAAATAGTAATAATAATAATATATATTTAAATTAATATAATTATCTATATAATATGTACATTTTATTCAAATAATTAATTTTTAAATATTATTTTTATTTATTAAAATGAATATAAATTATGCATTTAAAAATAATTTTCTGAAAATTTCCCTTTTTACCTCTAAATGATATTATATTTATTTATAAAAAATTGATAATCAATATATATATATATATTTATATATATATATATATTATAAAAAATTATTATAAATAAAATTTATAATAGTTAAATACTACATTTTTAAATATTTATAAAATCTTATTTCTAAGGGAAAATTTGAAAAACTCATTCTAGGCTTATTTTGACCTACTAAATTCAAAATCAATATTCAACCTAACAAATTATAATTTTTATACCCTGAAATATTAAAATGTGAACTACATTATAGTTTTATTAAAATATAATTTCTACTTATAATAATTGAATCTTAGGTGTCACATTCATCTCTCCTAAAAAAATTTCACTCTCAAAATTTTCATGGATGTGACTTTCTAAAAAAATGAGAGTGGTTACACTTCATAAAATCCTTTGGTTCCCATGTTTCTTCCTCCATTTTATTATTTCTAAAAAGTAACATTACCATTAAAGTTCTCTAATTCCTTAGTTCTCTAGTGTCAATCATATGGTAGACAAGAATTGGGGACGATCCCCTCTATTAAAAAGTGAAAACTTAAAACAAAAGTCCCTCTTATGATGGATTGAGGGTACCCATTACATCCTAAAGTCTAGAAGTCACAAATCCTATGAAAAAAAGGCTCAATGGACCAATTATGAAAACTAACACATCAGACCATCACCGAAAGTCCCAGGCAAGAAACCCTAATCAAGAAAAACCACCCCCAAAGGGTCATACGCCCCACACTGTCGCTCCGTCGCATCGCTGCATGAATAGATAGATCATGTTCCAGTTATATTTCTTTATAGGTGTGAAAATGTGTTTGGTTTGTCATGAACTTTATTAATAATGATATTTGAAAAAAATAAAGTAATTTAGAGATAATTATTATAATTTTTAGTTATTAATCAACAACTCTAATTCTTTCCAAAAATTAAAAAGTTCTGATATACTTGGGTCATAGTTTCCCTTTCTTACCAAACCTTATAATGCTATACCATGAAGATAATTTCAAGAAAATGTGATCTCCCAGTTGAAAAACCAAGTCTTTCATATGGTTATACACATAACTATTTTTCCAGATTTAATATTATTTAATATGATTTTGAATGGTCTTTACCTTCATCATTGTATCCTCCACATGTTCTGGGCCTACAAGTTTCCTTTTAAAAAATTCATCTCGAAAAGTTTTAGTATGAAATCTCTTTCCATATAATGCTTTATATGACACCATTTGAATACATGAATAAAAGGTATTATTATAAGAAAACTATACCAAAGGTAAATAATAATCCCATAGAGCTTTAAAGTCAAATGATATCAATACAAATATTTATTCCAAAGTTTGGATAGTACTTTCAGGGTGACCATAAGTTTTAGGATAATAAACAGTGCTCAAATGAAGCTTGGTATTAAGAACTTTATGAATAATTTTCCATAATTTCAATGTAAATCATGTATCTTGATTAGAAAAAATTGAAATAGGTTCACCATGAAGTCTTATAACTTCATTAATATAGAGATAATCAAGGTGATGTAGAGGTAAATCTTCTTTTATAGCAAGGAAATGTACATATTTAGAAAGATGGTCAATAATAACCCAAATTATATCTCTCTTTCTAGGAGTATTTGGTAATCTAGTGAAAAATTCCATAGTAATGTCATACGATTTCGAAAAAGGAATAGGTAGAGGTTGCATGACTCCTCTAGAATTCTATCTCTCAACCTTCCCCTACTAAAAAATGAAGCATCTTGATACATAATCAGAAATTTCCCGATTCATGGTATCTGACAAAAAATGTTCATTCATATCCCTATAAATATTAATTATAATAGGGTGTATAGAGAAATTTGAGATATGAGAATCATCTAATAATTCAATTTTCATATCAGGTATAGATGGAACACATAGCCTCTTTATAAATTTTAGAATTCCACCTTCATATACAATGTCTACCAATTTACCATCATTCACAACTTTAATTTTCTTTTGAAAATTCTAATTATCAAGATGATAAATTTTATCTTTTACAATAAAGATGGATTGGAAATATTTTGAAAAAGGAGTGATGTTTCCAATTCCATGATAATTACCAGATCTATATTTACTAAATCCATGAATACATGATCCCTTTGAATCCCCATTTTAGTCATAACTCTATGATATTTCCTTCTCAGTGCATCCACTAACTTATTTTCCTTTCCTAGTTGGTAGTGTATTGAAAAATAATAATCCTTAAGTAGCTAGAGCCATCATATTTTCCTCATGATGAGATATTTTTATGAAAATGTGTATTTTATAATCATATAATCTGTGTATATCTCACATCTTTGGTCATAGAGATAACGTCTCCACATATTCAGAGAAAAAGTTAAGATTTCCAACTCATGATTACAAGTTGGATAATTATATTCATGATTTTCTGAATTACTTGATGCATATACAGTAAATTTATCATTCTATAGAAGGACATAACTGATTCCCTTCTTTGATAAATCACTATATATAAAAAATCAATTATTTTTTTATGGTAGATTCAAAATCGAAGCATTAACCTTATCCTCTTCAATTATTCAAAAAATTATACACATTCCATTGTACATAAAAACATAACCCCTTTATGCGTAATCTTGGTTAATGGGTTAGCTAATCTGGATTTTTTTCTTCTAGTAAATATCTGATTTCATTCATAGATCCATTCCTCATCACCCATGGAAAATGAAAACATAATAAAGGGTGAGCTATAATGTACAATAATGGAAAGCGTATAACAGAAGCTATCAAAAAGTAAATAAAACATGGATAATATATCTGAGATAAAAAATAATCAAATATCTCATATAAATAATACTATAAAAATGGTAATAAATCCATGGATAACATAACAATATAAATAGTCTCACAGATAATAATAATTAGTTTCATAATGATTGAATGCATAATTTTGAACATATTAGTCTTACCATCAAGGACTTATGCCAAGTTAACATGCATAAACTGGTAATGCATACACCAAATACCCTAAATTGTTTATCTAATGAGGCCTACTGATTCATTTAGGGGATATATCAGACATCTCTATTCATTTACTAAATATGAAAGGGGTGAAACATAATCAACTTAAGGATTTTCATTGAAAAACTATCATACAAAATGTTAATAATTCCCAAATAAATAAAATAATCATAATCCATATAGAGTAATATGGTGACTAGAATAAGAATATTACATCCCTATTAAATCATAATATTCACCAAATAATGTTTACATAGATGAATATACTTTAAAAAATCACCAGAAGTTTTCATGAGGTAAATACCATTTTCATTTTGAAATAACTTATTCAAAATAACTTTTATCCAAAATATTAAGGGAAAAATTTTCTTAGAAAGGAATCTTATAAAATTATAAAGGAATATTCAAGTAAATTATCATTCATGATGTTGGGAAATTCCTTTCATGTTGTATAGGTTAAAAAATATTCCTTTCACACTTTTATAAAAAAGTCAATAGTAAATTATTTGGAAAATGATAAGAAGATTTATTTTAAACCATTTTTTTAAAAGTAAAACATGGGTAAATTTTTATTTAATAAATATTTGCATAATATTTAAAATATTTTTTTCTACATTTTAAGGTAAACATAGATGTGGAAGGGAAATATTCTCAACCGGGTAGTAAAACATGGTCAGTTTTCCTTAAAAACATTATTTCAGTATCTAGAGTACTTAAAGAGATGAAAATTAAAGAAAAATTATAATTTAAAAAATAACATGAGAATAAAAAAATAAGTTATATTTAATATATAAATTTAAAATAATTCCCCTAGTTGAGACATAAACATAAACAATCCAGAATAATGATGAGATTGTGAAATAAACCATTACCTTAGGTTCGAATTACGTTGTAGGTGCTTTTATACTCCTGTATAAAAAATTTAAATTTATTATAATTATATACCAGAACCATATAAATAATTATAATATCATATATAATTTAATTATAATATTTCAATACCTAATTATCAATAATTATTTATTAAAATTTCCATTTTTGAGTGTTAACTATTTCATTTTTCATGTATGTTTTAGTTCGGAAGTTTTCGTATTTGTAATTTGATAATGGTTACACAATATACAGAATTTTAATAATTTTATAATTATTATATATATTCATTAGATACATTTTTATATTAATTCTTGAAATTTGGACATGGAAAATGAATCAAATCACTTCATGGAGATGGTAAGATGTACATACGCACGAGTGAAATTATTAATTCCTTAATGGGTGAATGGGAATATAAGTGGATGATATATTTATTATAAAAAATAAATATTATGTCATAAGTATCATATATATTCATTATTTCCATCATTATTACTATCCATGTTAGTTAGTGATGGAAAAAAATTACATCGGTTCACGTGGCGGTAGTCCGCTGTACACACGCGTGACAGTTTTGTTTCCCTTTTAATGAAGAAGAAGATGAATAAATATTATGATGTCAACATAATAATGTATAAGTATATGGGGGATACTGATGTTATTATATTGTGATTTTTAAGACAAAATTTAAGGTGTTAAAATAAAAAATAAAAAGAAAGATCTTAGTGAAGAAGATTACCATTTCTTAGAAAAACCTTCTTTGGATATCTTATTTGGGGCCCTAAAGATGGAATTTTTGGAAGAAAAAAACCTATAAAATGCAAATAAAGATGTTGGGGAGATAGTTTGGTAGGTTTTGGTCAATCTAAAAGGCTTAAGAGGTGTGAATAAGTGATGGGAGGATGTGCCCTTTTATAATTGAGGTTATTGGCACACCTGTAATTTTTCAAAGTTTTAAAATAATGTCAAGTCACTTTCGTGGTAATATAGATAAAAAATTGATAATATTAGAAGGTGATAAGGGTAAGTTAAAAATACAAACAACCAATGGGGTTTCAAAAAGTTTGTAGGTTTTTTAACCCTTATCATTTTTAGGTCAACTCCCTGACAAAACCATTTTAACCTTAATGTGAGATTTTTTTTCTATTTTTACTATTAATTATGAAAAAAAATTAAATTAGAATTAGTTTCTAATAATAATTATTCTAATTCCAAATATATAATCCACTTTATCAAATTATATTGACCAAAGTGGAATATTTTAATTGAAAAAATAAACCCACAAAACATGTTGAAAACAGGTCTTTTAAGAAATGTATTTTTTTCAAGCATAAGATGATATTATATTAACTATATGAATATAAATCATAATTATATAGATTTAAATTAATATATTTAGGTATATAGTCTATAAATTTCATTAAAATAATTCATTATTAAATATTATTTTTATTAATTAAAATGGAGATACATTATGCATTAAAAACCTTTTTTGAAATAATATCACTTTTTACATCCAAATGATATTATCATTATTTATATCATGTTGATAATTAATAAATTGTTAATTAGTTATATTTTAAAACATTTTTATAATTAAAATTATTAATATTTAAATACCACATTTTCAATTATTCATAAAATCTTATTTAAAGGGAAAATTTCAAAAATTTATTCTAGGATTATTTTGATATATTAAGTTAAAAATGAATATTCATCCTATAAAATTAGATTTTTATTCCATAAAATATTAAAATGTAAATTTTCTTATAGTTTTATAAAAATATAATTTTCACTTACTATAATTGAAGCTTGGGTGTTACATTTAATAATGGATTTTAGTGACCTCATTCAAAATCGCCATTAAATGTTTTATTTTTTGTTCTTTTAGATGTGGTTTTCAATACCATCCCTTATTTATGGCTGTTTATTGAAAACTGATTCTATTTAGTGGTGGTTAAAACTACCACTAATTCGAATAGTTTATTTTATTTTCTTATTTATTTGATATCATATGTGGGTTATTAAAAACCACTACAAAATTATCTACCTTTTAAAGCTGTGGATTATTTTAAGGAATATTTTTAGATATATTAGTTGAGTTATCATGAAATTTTGGGCCCCAATAAGGATCGGTATTGATATAATAATAATTTTAAAGATATAATATCATGTGTTCACAATTTTTTTTAAATAATAGAATAATTCTTGAATAGAGTCTCACATTAGTTTTCTAAGACTACCATTAAATCTAAAATACAAGTTTTAACCTAGGTGAAGAATAACCTTAGTATGTATTGGGTGTTTTTCTTGACCATCGTCATGGGAAGAATAATAGTTAAATAAATTATTTTATTTATTTAATTGTTATAGTTAGGACAAACCCTAATATCCTCTATAAAATCCTACTTATGGAAAGACCTAGTGTTAGCCACATAAACTTAGGGATTGAGAGATTTTCCGTTAGAGGTGACTTATTGGATGATCATGAATGGATCATGGATTGATGATCTATGCACCAACATAATTCCATGGATCTCACCAATGATGTTAACATTCAATCAATCTACATTATTACTCAATCCAGTTTTAAGGTATGGAATTGGTTTTTTTGGTTTGATACTCCATTTAATCACTCTATGATGAACATGAATTAATTACAATAACAGATTAAATTAATAGGCCATACATGTCATGAATGTATGGATTTTTCTTCCTAGAGTTTGGGAATTGATGTTATTTTATTATTATTCTTCATTCATCATTATAATAGAAATGGATTGAGGCCAACCAAAACAATGGATAAGGTTCATTCCACTTATTTTTTTTTACATTTTCCACCATTCTTCATGCGCTCATCGC
Source organism: Viscum album (assembly GCA_963277665.1). NCBI lineage: Eukaryota > Viridiplantae > Streptophyta > Magnoliopsida > Santalales > Viscaceae > Viscum > Viscum album. The sequence goes on from OY728145.1 coordinate 695,267,027, forward strand.
TAATATTTTATTTTTCCAGGTGCTCAATAAATACCTAGTAATCGATCATTGCTCAACCATTCTTTTATACAATGGATCGATACTGTGGGTTTTGGTTTGGGATTGCTAACATGATTAAGGTATGAAAATGATGATGGACGATTGGGAGAGGATCAATAATGGTGGTTCATGGTTTGGTATTGTGGCGATGGAATGAAGTGACAGTGGAAGATTCTTGAGAAGATTGGGTGGTTAGAATCTATACACTAGTGGTGGACTAGCTCGGTCCAGCACAAATATATAGTTATTGGAATATTTTGTGGTGAAATTAATAATGGTAGTGTGTGATCAAAATTTCTTGAAGAACTAGTGGGTTATGGAGAAATCTCAGCAACACGACATATAGAATGAAGAGCACACACCATGTTGGGCAATGGTTCTAGTGGATAGGGGTTTAAAGAAAATAAAATATCTCACAACATGTGGTGCATACCACACATCATGTAACCCATTCCTAGTGACTCATCATGTACCCTTAGAGTACATGGTCATGGAAATGACCATGTACATGGGAACATCAGGAGTGAACATGCATGGATTAGTACTCAGACACATCCAGAGTACCTAGATATAGTAAGGTACATGGGTATGACCATATTACATGAGCACAGGATGAAGTACATTGGCATACCTAGGGTAAAGAATATGTACCATGTACACCCAGTAAACACTGTTTACTTTCTCCAGGGTAGTTTGAGGCCCTAGTTCTATTTTTTATGGACTTGTTTCTCTTGGGAGAGTTCCCTTTGTCTTTTCTAATGAGGGTACAATGTGACATCACATCTTGATCATAATATGTGATCCTATCTATGAGATTAATCTTGAATAGAGTTCAAGAATCCCTCTATGTGACCTAGGGTGTGATACACAACAATTTATTCTTCTTCCCTATGTGGGGTTTGAGGAATCATTTTGACCAACATACATGACATATAATCCACTAATTATATGTTTATTCCAAGTAGGTACTGATATACCCCTGAGGCCCTAGTTGAGATCCTCCATCCATGTCTCAAGATCTTATGAGTTCCATCGAGTACTTCTCTATGGAAAGGCCTTATGAAAATGAGTTTTTGGATGAGATCCATCATTGTTACCAGGATCATGGAGTGAGTTCTCCCAGACGAACGTTACCTTAAAGCCTTGAATATAATCCTATGGATAGATTTATGGTTATGACCTCCTGAGACTTGGTGTCTATCTTGAGTATATATGGGTTATTGTATTATTTTTATGTCTTATATCCTAAAGGACTTATCTCTATATTGATGAACTGAATACTCTCTTGATGATATATGTTTGGTGATTTTGGGGAGTCTTACTAGGTTTTTTTATACTCACATCTACATTATCTCTCTGCACATATTTCATGTATTATGAAGATGAAAACCATTTTTAAGGAATCTTAGGTGAACCAGGAGTGGGTGAACTATAGTTAGATTAACATACTATGGTTCGTACCAGGTGTTTCATTTGGAAATAGTCCCCTCCCTTCTTAGTATATTAGAAACTTTTATAGTTTTGGTGGTATTTTATTTGGAATTTTATGCTTTCCTATGCTTTTATCATACTCTAATTGTGAGATATAGATGTATTCATGAATTTGGGTAGAAGTTATTTTTTTATATTTCAGAATGGTGTTGGTGGATTAGAGATATGTGCATGCATATAGGAACCTTAGGATAAGGCCTCCCATATATGTGTATACTTAATTAGTGCTTGTTTCTATCCCTTGGACTATTGAATGTGGGATTGGGTTGTCACTCTCAGCTTATCACTAGCTATGTAGGCCCTAGTGGGTCAGGTTGTGATGAAGTGATATTAGAGTGGTGTTCATATTTTGACTAGAGTTTGAAGATCATATAGCTATAAGGATTAGTTTGGGAACTTGGGAAATAATTTTAAAGTATTTCTAGTTTAGATATCAACCCAAGGTCTAAAGTGTTGGTGAAAAAACTAACATATCAATTCACTAGGACTATGAAAACCAGTTTATTGACTCAGTACATATATGTGTTGGTCACAAGGAAAAATTTGGTACATGTATCATATAGGAATGGATTGTGGGTTCCATGTCCTTTTGAGTCATCTCCCCAGATGTACTCTTTGACTATGATACATATTGATTATTTCAGGATGCCTACGCAATGAATACAAGTAAGTATTTCATAGTAGGATCATAATGATGATCCACCTAGTGACGAGTCTTCAATATAGGGATCTATACAAGAGGTGGCGCCTCTAAGTGATTTTATAGTTTTTCCACAGCCATTATGAAGTATGTTGAACTAGTAGTATTTAATAAATTTGTGCATAGTTTTATTGCACAATATAAGTTTTAAAGGTATTGATCCATTATGTTTTAGGGTGAGCCAAACTCCTAGGAAGTTGAGGACTAGCTTGAGGTAGTAACGTGAGTTTTCCGCCTTATGAGGACACCTCCAAATCTAATGGTGGTCCTAGTAGCGAGCCTTCTTCATGGATTCTCTTTGTGATGGTGAAGTCTAGGGAATCATAAACATGATGAGTGAACCCTATCTTTTTCAATGTTTGAGTGTCTCTTTAGTGATGGATTCTATACATCCACAGTGTGAGCAATACACATCTAGGATGTTCTCTAGCTTCTGCAAGGAAATATGACTTTGGCAGAGTATTCATCAAGGTTCACTAAACTATTTTTATAATATAAGGATATAGTTCAATATAAATTATTCTAATAATATACCTCAGATAACAACCCACTTCGATATATCAGGTTTGATGTGATATCCATGTGTATTCCTCCTTAGCTGGGGTAATTGAGTGAACTTTAGTGGTGGAGAGATTTTTAGTCAAGCAGACATTGAAAATTGGTATCAGTAGTGGGAACACACGAGTTGAGACTTCTATAGTTAGTATACAATTTAATAAACATGGATTAGGGTGCGTGAGATTATTTAAGATTCTGTATTAGTATAGGGGGTCTGTAGTTTAAGGTTCTCAGGGTGGAACAAGTTAGTTGAGGGAGAGGCAGTGTTTCTCCTATGATGGTTAGGGACATCTCATGTAGGATTTTCCAAAATTTTGTTCAGATGACATTTATATAGATGATGGACCACCCAATAATAGGAAGTGTATTGATCAATGAGTTACATAGGGTGTAAGAGATAGTATAAGAGTAGGGAGAGTTGCAATATGTGGAAGATGATTTGACTTGTTTCCACCATCTACCAATGGTGTTCTATGATAGGTTTAGAGAGTTGGTGGATAGGGATGAAGATAAATATATTATACTGAGACCTATGACATAGATATTTCAGGGATGATTAGGTGTATGATCTATATCTTGTCTACATTAGTTGTAGAACTAATAAACATAGGACTGGGCCACTATTTTATTGAAAATTCCATTATTCAAGATCTAGGGAATCCGATAAATAACTAGGTTCAACCTTTGTAGTTGAATACTTCTACTAGAGGGGATTAAATGATCATACACTTCTACCAATAGTGTGACCTAACTCTTGGAGGTGAGATCTTCTTATGTGGTCTTTTTTTAGTAATGACGAGGATTACAAATTCATCTTAGGTATTTACTAGTTATTCATAGTTAATTTCCAGATTGAATATATCCTATAGAGGATATAGTCTATTTGTGGTGATGGGATGAGGTTTTAATTCATGGATAAGAAGGAAACCTAGGTAGAGTAGGATATAATCATACATGGAAGGATACTACTAATTACTCACTATTTGGCTAGTATGGCCCTTTAATCCATAGATGCTATGGGCTATCAGTTTCTTGTAGTGGTGGAAGAGTACGAGGACATATTCCATAAGAAAATACCAGGATTAACTCCCAATATAGAGATATACATATGAATATAATTTCACCTAGGTATTTCCTTTATATCTATGCATAATATCAGATGTCTCCCATAGAGATTCGTTAGCCGAAGGTGCAGTCAAAGTATTTTTAGCGGAACGACTTTGTCAGCCCCAATGTATCAGCCTAGGTAGCCCTAATATTGTTCACTAAGAAGGAAGATGAGAGCTTGAGGTTGCGTTTGGATTATAAAATCCCAAACTAGGTGACCATAAAGAATAAGTATCCACTACCAAGGATATATGACCTCTTTGACCAACTGAAGGGGGTGAAATGGTTTTCAAAGATTGACCTCTGATAAAGATATCACCAGCTCCGAGTTTAGGATAAGGATATAATGTAGAAAATATTTTGATGCCTCTATAGTCACTATGGGTACATGGTGATTACTTTCATCATGAATAATTCTAAAAAAGTGTTCGTGGGACTCATGAACTAGATCTTTCAACCCTTATTAGATTGTTTCATGGTATTCTTCATCAATGACATATTTATGTACTTGAAATATGAGGAGCAGCCTGTGAGACACTTGAGGATGGTTATGGATGTAATCTAAGAGTACCATCATAATGAGAATCTCTTGGAGTGTTAGTTCTAGATTATATATGTTGACTTCCTAGGACTTTTCATCTTAGGAGAGGGAGTCACAGAGGATCTAGCAAAGGTTGAGGTATTGCTAGCTTGGGAGCCTCCCAATAGCATGACTAAGGTATGCAACTTCCTTGTGTTGGATGGATACTATCAAATATTTGTTCCCAATTTCTATAGGATATTATCCCTATTGAATTATTTTAATTGAAAGGGGATTTTTTTTGGAATGATAAGTTTCAACATGATTTTTAGGAGTTACGACAGAGGTTGATGAGCACCCCCATTTCGAGATTTCCATAGAATGGTATTAAGTATGTGGTGTTCTATAATGCCTCTAGGAATAGGCTTTTATGTCTTTTGATGTATTGGAATACATTGATTACCTATGGATCTTGACACCTAAGACCCCATTAGTGAAACCACATGACATAAAATCTAGAACTGGTAATAGTGATCTTCACTCTGAATATGTGGTGACACTACCTTATGGGTGAGTTATTAGTCATCTATTATGACCACAAGAGTCACAAGTATATCTTTTCATAGAAATATATTAACTTGAGATTGTGTATATTGATAGATTTCATCAAATATTATGAATTATAGATAATCTATAATCACGGTAACGAGAATGTGGTATCATATACTCTCAGTATAAGATCTTTTTCATAGTTGTTAATCTAGGCATTAGAGCAATTGGCATCGTTGTAGTTTTCCTTAGTAGAAGAGGATGGGGTAGCTTACATTTAGTCAATGGTTATTACCCCTTCAATTCTACATTGTGTTAGGGAATCTCATCTTGGAGATACCAATTGTGAGGCCCTACATATTCAAATATCCATTGGACATGATCCTAATGGGTTTTATAAAGTTGGAGAGCATGAAATCCTTTTCATAGGGATTATGATAGAAGCAGTGACATTTTGAGAGGCGTTTTAGAGTGATTTTCATATATCCCCCTCGGTGGTATATCTAGGTGTGGAGAAGATGTACTAAGACCTCCAACATCAGCTTTTATGGATAGATATGGAAAGGTGTATAACTAAGTTTATTTATCAATGTCTCACTTGTTAGTAATTGAAGGATGAGAACCAGGTTCCAATGGGTTTAGATCAACCCGTTGAGGTTCCAAAGTGTAAATGAGATGATATATCTATGGAATTTATGATGTGTATTCCATGATAATCTATAGGTCATGATTCTATCTAAGTGATCATTGAATGACTCACCAAGTCATCCCACTTAGCAGCAATTCAAGAGCAGAGTTCAGTGGAGAGATAAGAGACATTTATTCATAGTAGATAATATGAATTCATGTAGTAACCTTGACTATAATTTTACATCATGATGATCAATTCATTTCCCAATTATAAAGAGTATTACAGGAGGAATTTAAGGCAGTGGTGTTTGAGCACAACGTTCCACCCCCAGACCTACGACTATTCGGATTGGACAATTCAAGTTTCAGAGTACATACTTCAGGCTTGAATTTAGATTTTTTCCATAGTTGTAAGGATCAACTAACCTTGGTGGTGTTTTCATACAAAAAAATACACCACTTCACCATCGATATGTTACCATTTGAGGAATTATATTAGAGACTCTTCCAATCACCACTGTGTTAGACTAATCATGGGGAGTCTTCACTTATGAGACTAGAGCTGGTGAAAACAACAACAACAAATGTGAAGATCATCTAGAAGGGTATGAGGACTACACATAGATATTAGAAGTATTATGCAGGATGATGACAGAGGTCTATGGAGTTTGATTAGGGAGACTATGTGTTATGAAGTTATAACCTTGGTGAGGATTGAAGATATTTTTCTAGGGTGAAAAGTTGTCTCCAAGGTTCATTAACCCTTTCCAGATACTACATAGGGTTGGAAAGGTGGAATAATGCTTAGTCCTACCACTATAGTTAGATTAGTCACATGATGTATTCCATGGGTTATAGTTGATGAGGTATGTGCATAACCCATCACATGTTATTGACTGATGAAAGACGAACATCGTGGATGTGATACCTTTACATAGTACCCAATTGAGATCAGGGATCTATACGAGAAGATTCTTTATGGGTGAGAAATTCCCTTGGTGATTGTTCAGTGGCAGCATACGAATCTTTAGGAGAGAAAATGAGAGTGGGAGAATCAGATGTGATCCTAGTACCATTATCTTTTTGCGTATTTTTTTCTTTTCAAGATAAAATTCCCTATGGTGGAGATAATGTAAATGCTTTATTTTTTCGTTGTAAATATTTGGAATATTTTACGGAATATTTTTTGATCTAGGAGCTAAGGTAGAATGAGATTTTAGGGTATGGGGAGGCTCTATATTGATATAATAAAAATAATAAAAATATTATATCATGAATGTATAGTTTTTATGAAATAATATAACTCTTTAATGGAGTCTTAGATTATAAATCCAAGACCACCATTAAATCTAGAACATGGGTTTTACCCTAGGTATGGCATAAAATTTGAGCATGTCTGGTGTTTGTATTGAGCACCGTCATGGGAAGAATAATAGTTAAATAAATTATTTAATTTATTTAATTACAATAGTTAGGCCAAACCCTATTATACTCTATAAAAACCACTTATGGATAGATCTAGGGTTAGTTTTATAAACCTAGGGATTGAAAGAGGAGTTGTTGGAGGAGAATTCTTGGATGATCATCAATAGATCATGGCTTGGTGATCAGTGTACCCAAAAGAGTATGTGGATCTCACCAATGACATCCGTGTGCAACTAATATTCTTGAGCAATTGATCTATACTTAAGGTAGGGCATTGTTTTTTGGTTTAATTCCTTGTTTAATTATCCCACAATAAACTTGAATTAATTCTAATAACTGACTAAATTCACTCATCAATAATTTTATATGGGTATGGATTTATCTTACTAGAATTTTAGAATTAATGTTATTTGATTACCATTATTCATTCTTCATTATAATGGAAATAGATTTAATCCAAATGAATCTCAGTATCAAGATAATTTTGAATAATTTTCCATAATTTTTATGTAAATAATTGATCACGATTAGACAGAGTTGAAATATTTACATCATAAAGTCTCACAATTTCATTAATATATAATTTAGCATGGATATTTAGTGAAAAATATTCTCTTATTGTGAAAAAATGTACAGATTTGGTAAGTCAATCAATAATAATCCATATTGCATTATTTTTTATAAGATTATTTTGTAATATAGCGACAATGACCATAGTAATGTCATCCCATTTCAAAATGGGAACATGTAGAGGTTTCATGACTCCCCTAGGATGCTATCTCTTAGCCTTTACTTATTGAAAAGTGAATCATCTTGATATATAATCATCAATTTCCCTCTTTATGTTATCCCAAAAAAATGTTCATTCAAATACCTATACATCTTAGTGTTACCTGGGTATATAATGAAATTCAAGATATGTAAATCATATAATAATTCCTTTTTCATCTTAGGTATATATAGAACACATATCCTCTTTACAAATTTCAGGACACCACCTTCATATATGAAGTCTTCCAATTTCCCATCATTCATGACTTTAATTTTCTTTTGAAAATTCTCCTCATCAGGCTAAGAAAATTTTATCTTTTCTTATAAATATGGTTTGGAAATAATTTGAAATAGGAGTGATGTTTCCCCATCCTTAATACTTCATAGATCCATATTTAATAAATACATAAATATTATATCCATTTAAATCCTCATTTTGGTTAGAAATCAATGATCTTTCCTACTTAGTGCATCCTCAACCTTGTTTTCCTTTCCTGTTTGGAAGTGTATTGAGCACTAATATTCCTTAAGTACACTGAGCCATAATATTTTCCTCATGTTGGCCTCTTTCTATGAAAATATGTTTTTAGACTCTTATGATCTGTGTATATCTCACATATTTTTTCACAGAGATAATGTATCCAAATCTTCAGAGAAAAGATTTTGGCTTCCAACTCAAGATGATGAGTTCGATAGTAATATTCATGAGTTATTAATTTCTTTATTTCAAAGGAAATAAATTTATCATTATGTATAATGACACAAATTATTCCCATTTTAAATACATCACTATATATAAAAAATAAATAATTTTTTGATGGTAGAGTCAAAATCAGAGCATTGAACCATATGCTCATCAATTATTCAATACATTATTCACATTCCTTTTTCCACAAAAACTTAACCCCTTTCTGTGTAAGCTTGGTTAGCGGGTTAGTTAATTAGAATTTTATTCTTTTATTAAATATATGATTTTATTCATAGATCTGTTATTTATATTCCAGAGAAAAGGAAAACATAATAAAGTGTGAGATCAGATTCTCAGTAAGGGAAATCATACAACAAAAGCTATCAAAAAGTAAATAAAACATGAATAACATAGCTAAGATAAACAACAATCAGATATTATATATAATTATTTCCATAAAAGGGGACTAAATCCTTGAATAATATAACATCATAAATAGTTTCACAACTAATAATAACTATTTTCACAATGATTGAATGCATAATTCCGAACATCATAATCTTACTATCAAGGACTTGTGCCAAGAAAACAAACATAAACAAAAAAAGGCATACACAAAATACCCAATATAGTTTTTCTCATGATACCTATTGATGAAATGAGGGGATATAGTTTTCTCCACCATTCATTTACTAAGTCCAAGTCATTCATTATATTAAATGGGTAAAACATAATAAATTCAAGCAATCATATTGTAAAAATAGCATACAAAATTTTAATAATTACCCACTCCATAAATATAATCATAATACATCCAGAATAATATGATGAATGGTATGACAAGATCACATCCCTAGTAAAGCATAATATTCACCTAATAATTTTAAAATATATGAATATACTTTAAAAATATCATTGGAAAATTTCTTGAGGGAAATACCCTTTTTTTTTGAAATTACTTATTCAAAAATAAAAATTTTCCCAAATATTTAAGAAAAAATTTTCATGTAAAGGAATCCTGTAAACTTGTAAGGGAATGTTAAATGAAATGATAAATAATGATGGTGAGAAATTCCATTTATTTATTTAAAGTTAAAAAAATTTCTTTCACACTTTTGTAAAAAACTCAAAGTACCTCATTCAAAAATCAACAAGAATATTTCTTTTAAAAAAAATTTAAAAGTAAAAAATGGGTAAAAATTTAAATAATAAATATTTGGAGAATATTTAAAATATTCTTTGAAACATTTTAAGGGAAATATAGACATGGAAGAGAAATATTCTTGACCGGGTAGAAAAATACGCTTGATTTTCCTTAAAACATTATTTCGGTTTCTTCAGTACTTAAGAGAGGAAAATGAAAGGAAAAAATTTAATTTAAAAAAAAAAACCAAATAAAAATAAAATAAATTGTGTTTAATATATAAATATTAAACAATTCCCCTAGTATATACTTAAACTTAAGTAATCCTGAATAATGATGAGACTTTGAATAAGCCCTTACATCAGGCCCAAATTACATTGTATGTGATTTTAGCATTCTTTATAATAAATTTAGATTTATTATAATTATATAAATCAACCATATACATACTTATAATATTATATATGATCTAATTATAATGTTTCAATACCCATTTATCAATAATTATATATAAAATTCGTCGTTTACAGGTGTTAACTGTTTCATTTTTTATGTAAGTTTCAGTTCGGTAGTTTCTATCCTTGTACTTTGATCATGGTTTCATAATGTTCAGAATGTTAATAATGTTATAAATATCAAATTTATTCATTAGATACTATTTTATAATCATTATTTAAATATGGATAAGGAAAATTAATCACATCTCTTCGTGGAGATGGTAAGCCATATGTACGAATGAGCGACGTTATCATTTCCTTAACGGATGAAAGGGAAAGGAATTGAATGATATATTAATTATATAAAAAACAATATTATGTCATAATTATTATATATATATATCCAGGAGTTCCATAATTATGAATATCCATGTGATTTTGCGATGGAAAACAAATTACATTGGTTCGCGAGGCAATAGTCCATCATACACACAAGCGATGGATTTGTTTCCCATTTGATGGAGAAGGAGATAGATAAATATTATGCCATAAACATAATAATGTCCTAGTATATGGGTGATACTGGTGCTATTATATTGGAATTTTTAATACATAATTGAAGGGGTTAAAAGAAGAATTAAAAAAGAAATAGCTTTGTGAATACGATTACCTTTTCTTAGATAGACCTTATTTTGATATCTTATTAAGGACCCTAGGGTTGGTCTTTTGGGAATAAAAACACCTCTAGAACACATATAAGGATGATTAGGAGATATTTTTTAGGTTTTATTTGAGATAAATGGATCAATATTTGTGAATAAGTTATGGTAATAGGTTTTATCTTATAATTGAGGTGAGTGGCACACTTGAAATTTTTCAAAGTTTTAAAATAATGTTGTCACTTTCTTGGATATATGACTCGAAAATGAATTTTGAAGAATAATATGATCTTATGTTGAATATATGACAATTAATAATAATTATATGGATTAAAATTTACATATTTATATATATAATCTATACATTTCATTCAAATCAGTCATTATTAAAGAATATTTTTATTAATTAAAACGGAGAGACAATATGCATTTGAAAATAGTTTTCTAAAAAATATCCATTTTCCCTAAAAATGATCTTATATTTGTTTATATCAAGTTAATAATTAATAAATTGTTAATTATACTTATTATAACACATTATTATAAATAAACTTATGAATAGTTAAATACTACATTTTCAATTGTTCATAAAATATTATTTCTAAGAGAAAATTCAAAAAATTTATTCTAGGATTATTTTGACCTATTAAGTTCAAAATCAATATTCATCATGTAAAATTAGATTTTTTATTCCATGAAATATTAAAAGGTGAACTATATTATAGTTTTATTAAAATATAATAACCCCTTACTATAATTGAATCTTGAGTTTTACATTTAGCAATGATTTTTTAGTGGCATCGTTCAAAACCATAACTAAATGATTTTTTTGTTATTTTAGCATTGGTTTTATAAAATCATTGCTAATTTAAAGTAGTTTATTTAAAATTTATTCCATTTAGTTTCGGTTAAAACTTCCAGTATTTCTGAAATTTTAATTTTAATTTATTATTTATTTAATTTTAGTTGTGGTTTATTAAAAATAGCTACAAAATTAATGATAATTAACATGTAATGGCTCTATTTTTTCCATGTAAAGATTTTTAATATTTTAAATAACATTTTCAGTGTGGGGAACTGAGTTAGCATGGTATTCCAGGGCTCGAGGAGGCTCAATATTGATATAATAAAAATAATTAATATATTATATCATGCGGTCACAATTTGTTTTGAAATAATGGAATTAAACCAAAAAATTTTCTCAGATAGGAAACATGAGATCTCCATTAAATCTAGAATGCGAGTTTTACCATAGTGGTATAATAACCTTTGTAAGCGTCAAATGTTTAGATTGAGCTTCATCGTGAGAATAACAATATTTAAATAAATTATTTAATTTAATTAATTGTTATAGTTAGTAAAAACCCTAATATCATTTATAAAATATTTCTTATCAAAAGACCTAGGGTTAGCCACATAACCTTAGGAATTGAGATAGGATCTATTAGAGGAGACTTCTTGGATGATTGTCAATGGATCTTGGCTTGGTGATCGGTGCACCAAAAGGATTCCATGGATCTTTCCAACGATATTGAAATGTGACCAATCTATATTAGTGACCAATCTATACTTGAGATAGGGAAGAGTTTTTTTTGTTTAATTCCCCATTTATTCATCCCATGAAAAATATGCATTAATTCCACTCACATATTAAATTCATGGGTCAATAATATTATGTGAGTATGGATTTATCTTCCTAGAATTTAGGAATTGATGTTATTTTATTATCATTCTTCGTTCATAATTATAATGAAAATAGATTTAGGATAACCAGAACAATGGCTGAGGTTCATTCCTATTATTTAATTTTTTGCATTTCATCCACCTTTCTTCACACATCCATCACAAGTATTTTCTTTTTCCGACAGTTTGATAAATACATGGTAATCAATCATTGTGCAACCATTTCTATACATAACAGATCAATGCCCTGGGTTTGGGTTTGGGATTGAAAACATAATTAATGTGAGAAAATGATGATGGAAGATCAAGAACATATCCATAATTGTGGTTCATGATTGTGTATTAGGGCGGGGTCATGAGGTGACAATATAGCATTCTTGAGTAGATTAGGTGGTTTGAATCTTTCCACCAATGAAGGACCACACCTATCAAACATAGATCCATGATTATAAATAGATTTGGTGGTGAAACCGATAGTACTAGTGGAATTAGTGGAACCTCATGAAGAACCAGTGGGTTCTAGAAAAACTCGACTATAAGGAATATAGTAAGAAGAAAAAACATCATGTGGGACCCTAGTTGTTGTGGATAGGGTTTTAGAGAAAATAAAATATCACCATGTACACCCAGTAAAAACTCTATAAATTTTCCATGGTAGTTTGAGTCCCTCGTTCTCTTATATATGGACTTTTTTATCTTGGGTGTGTTCCTTTGGTCCATCCCCATGAGGGTACTGTGCGACATCACATCCTAAACATAGAATTTGATTCCCTCTATAGAATTAATGTTGGATAGAATTCAAGAATTTTTCCATATTTTATGGGGTGTGATCCTATATAATTTATTCTTCTTCCCTAGGTGGGTTTTGAGGAATCATCATGACCAACATACACACGTACAATATCCTACTTAATGGGTTATTCTAGGTAGGGTCCGATATACCCCAGTAGCCCTCACTGAGATCCCCAATCTGTGCATCAAGATATTTTGAGTTATAGAAAGTAATTATTCCTGGAAATTATTAATGATAAATATTTATTGGATGAGCACCGTCAATGTTATCAGGATCATGGTGCGAGTTTTCCCTAACAATCATTACTTTGAAGCCTCAAGAAGAATCCTAAGGTTGGTTGTTTTGTTGTGACCTCTTGAGACTTGGTGTCTATATTTTATATATTTGGGTTATTGTATTATTGTAATGTATCATATCCTAATTGACATATATCCATATTGATGATATGACTAGTCGCTTGATTCTTTATGTTTGGTGTTTGGGGTGTATTACTGATTATTGTTATACAAACCCCTGTATGGGTTCTCCCCTCACAGGTTGTGTCTTATGAAGATGTCATACCTTTATATGAAGTCTTAGGAGGAATAGGAGTATGAAAAGAATATTTATCTAGATAGATCTTGGTTCATGCCAAGTGTTTATTTTGATAGGAGTCCCATCTTTTCTTATCAAGTTGGACTCTTTTATAGTTTGGTGGGCTTGTATTTGGCATGTTATACTTTCCCAAAACATTTTTCATAACCTAATTCTAAGATATTTATGTATGCATGAATTTTCTCATCAATTTTATTTTTATCTTTCATCATGGAGTTAGTGGATTAGAGATGTGTGCATGAATATAAGTACCTTTGGATAAGGCCTCCCATGTTTGTGGTATTCCTAATCAGTGCTTGTTACCATCCCCTGTCCTATTGGAGGTGGGATTAAGGTGTCACTCTTGGTTTATCACTATCCTTTTAGGCCCATGTGGGTCAAGTTGGGATAAAGTGGTATCAAAGTGGTGTTTATCTTAGGACCAGAGTTTGGAAATCATCTAGCTATGAGGATTGGTTTAGGAACATGGGAAATAATGTTAAAGTGTTTTTAGTTCGACTCTCTGGCAAATGACTTTAGTTTTGGAGTGGAGACCAACATATCCCTTCATCATAACATTGAAAACATTCTTATTGACTCAATACATATAGGCACTAGTTGTATAGAAATATTTGGTACATGCTTCATATAGGAATGGGTTGTGGTTTCTATATCCTTTTTAGTAATCTCCCAAGATATAATCTTTGATTGTGGTACACCTTGATTATTTTTGGATTCCTCTGTAATGAATTACAACCATGATACCACAATAGGATCATGATGATGATCCTCCCAATGATGAGGATTAAATACAGGGACCTTTACCAAAGGTGGTACCTCTTGGTGGTTTTCCATTTTTACACAACCCATTTGAAAGAAAGTTTTATTGAAAGTATTGGATAAATATATTAATAGGATGAGTGTACTATATTAGTTTAAGAGGTTTTTATCCCTTAGGTTTTAGAGTGATTCACACCCCCATGTGGTTGAGGATTGGCTTGAGGTATTTACACAAGTTTTCTACATTATGAGGACACCTCTAGATCAAATGGTGGTTCTAGAAGTGAGTATTATTCACGAATTATATGAGAGATGGTAGATTATTATGACTCAACCACATGATGAGACATCCCTCTATTTTTTTAAGTTCAAGCATCACTTCAGGTAGGAGTTATATCTAGTCATGTTGCGAGCGGTGAGCATCTTGAAGCTTCTAAAGCTTCAGCAGGGCAGCATGACTATGTCAAAGTTTTTTTCTAGGTTCAACAACATGTTTTTATACTCTATAAATACGGGTTGAGATATTTTCATCTGATTATTAACCTTTTAGAGGGGATTAAATCATGTTATTAGGGTTGGTGTGATATATCTTTGTTTCCCTACCTAGCTAGGGTGCTTGAGTGAGCTTTATTGGTGGAGAGATTTCTGGCTGAGTAGACACCAACAGTTGGTGCCATTATTGAGCACATGTGAGATGAGACTTTGGTAGTTTGTAAACAACATTAAGCACATGGATCAGAGCATGTGAGATTCTTTAGGATACAATCTCAGGATATTGGGTTATAAGGGGAATTTATTTTCACATTTTGGATACATCTATTTAAGTTTTAATCACACTTTATTAAATAATGCATTGGGGTTGGGTTTGTTTTTGTAGGAAACAATAATTTTAAGACTAAAAGGAATAATTTATGGAAAATGAAGATAAAACAAAATTTACACATCCTTAAAGGAGTTTATGATGTGTGTTCCTCATCCACATCATTCATGAGGATCCAAAGTCCATCCAATGAAGATTTAAATGATGTGAAGCTTGTACATGATGTGTAGATACATTACACATCATGAGTTTTTTAAAAAACAAATCATGATGAAAGTTCAAGATGTAAAGTTTGTACAATATGTGAATGATATACATGATATGTAGAAGCCATATGATGTGAAAAGTTAGAGATCTCAGCCCATAAAATATATAACCTCAGGATTCCATAAGATCTAAGATTCTCGAAGAATATTGTGGATCTGAAGTACATAGTCTGAATCCCACTGAAACATTGTGTACATTTTGATACAGAAGCCACTTAAATCCATTACATGATGTGAATACTTTACAAATCCTGTAATTTTTGATCTTATATATGTTTGAGTGCCTCTTCCACACATAGGGACCTAGGTATGTACAATTTATTTTCTTCCATTATTCCTATTTTTTATTATATTTTTATTCCCATATATCTCTACAAATTTCTTTTATTATTTTAATCATTCCATTGTTGACACTTTAGATTTAAAGACTTGTGGTTATTTTTTATTGTACTAATGTTTTGATTTCAATCCCAATTGTTGTGAAACTTTGATTTCTGTTGCATTATTCACTGATTCTTCATTAAAGTTAGTATTTAATTTATATTACATGATTTTAATTGTGGATTTATTTAATTTAACTTTTAAATTTTTCATGTCAAGAATGCTGTAAACTATTTCCCCACTTTATTTAAATATCGTCATGCATGACTAATCCATTTAGGGTTTGGTGTCGAGATTAGGGGTGGTTTGAACCTAATGAATATATAAAATCAAAACTAGGTAACCCTATAGCTAGTAATTAGGTTTAAAAAAATTTTCAATCTCATTTGACTGCACCTACCCTGACCATCAGAGGTGTAATTGAACAACCATGTCCTAGTTGGAGTTGATCAAGCTAGGACCAATAGCCTATGATTATTTCTTCCTAGAATCCAAGATTCCTATACTTAGGTTGTTAAATACTCTGGACCAAGGTGTAATTTATATCTTAGTTTGATCTAATTGGTTAGAATAATATCAATTGGTGTCTTTTCCACCTCTTTAAAGGTTATTTCAAAGGTCTACGCCATATTAAATTTAGGATTATCCCTTACCTATACCCTAAAATTGACCCCATAACCTTCGCTTTTTCTATTTTAAATACCATGATACATAGTTTAATAAAATCCAAACTAAAGAGAGTGTTAGTGAGGAATCCTTCTCAAAAGGTTCTTACCACTGGGTTTCTTGTTGGCAAGTTGTCTCTAGGGGTTCAACCATACACTGCCAATTTTCTACATCTTAGTAGCTGAGTGTGGTTTGGGATATAAATTTCTAATATGATCATTCCAAGAGGATTTAATAATTTCGTATGGCCACATAAAATTTTTAGTGCCCTTTTTAGGGACATTTGTGCTTAGGCATAGTGACCTTCGGTTCAAACCATGGATTACCTCACCCTTCCCCTTTATTTTTTTCCTTATCCTTTTATTTTTTCAATAATTTTCTCTAAAGGACTAGAAAATTCATCCACTTCTTCTCAGCTAATTCATTTTTCAGGTCCCTCTGACTTGATTGAGGATCCTTGAATCACAATAACATATTTCATTCAATTTCGAGATTGATTGATATTTAGTTGTACACCACCTATTCACAATAGATGAGTGTAAGAATATTGAACTGCCACACCCAAAAAATGTTCAATATGTGCCACCTGACAATTAGGGAGAGTGACTAGCGCTTTAGGAGTTAACAATAATGGACCACATCTTTCCATCCATCAGTGGTGCTACACCCGGTATTGTGCCCCTACTATTTAGGTGCACACATTAAGAATAAAACCTATACTCATTCATATGATTCGAAACATGGGGAAATTCAGTGGACTTCAGAGAGAAGACCTCCATGAGAATATTTCCAATTTCCTTAAGGTTTGAGATACCTTTCTCAACCAAGGCGTATCATCAAACACCACAATACTAAGAGTTTTACCTTTCTCCTTACGTGACAGATCCAAGGATTGGATAAAGATTCATGCTCCCAAGTCCATCATTACTTGGGATGATTATTCTAAGAAATTTCTTGATAAATATTTCCCATCGATCTAAACATGGAAGCTCAGAAATGAGATTCAAAATTTCAATTTGGTAGATAAATAATTAGTATGTGAAGACCGATGTAGATTTAACAAACTAACCCAAAAATTCCTACATCATGAAATCGATGTGTATATACAACTTCATTCATTCTACTAGAGACTCCAACCTATTTCCCACACCATTGTGAATGACTCCACTGAAGGAGGGATCATGATAAAGATACCCAAATCTAATATAACACCATTGGATTAAATTTTACACAATTTCAATCTGCAAAAAAGTGAAAGAGGACCACCTTGGCACAAAATCCATCAGGTGGAGGAAAATACCTACCTAACATCCCATGTAGAGGTCCTTACTAAGAAGCATGAATATTTTCAACTTCCCACTTCACCACGACCCCCTTCTTCTCCTATAATGTAGATTCAATCTTGAGAGATGTGCAGATACCCACACTCGTATCATGATTGTATGGAAATTTTAAAAGATCTAAAAATAAAAGATTGTAATTACATTAATTATAATCAACAAAATCATTAGTATCAGTATCCCTAGTAGTACTAGAAAAAATAATACTAGTAGAGGCTTTCTCAGTAGCCTAAATAGCCTAATCAGTGTTACTTTCCATAGAAGAGTAGAAAATTGTCACCAAGGAATTGGAGACCACCTGGGTGCCCACTATAAGGTCCATTTCCTCAACTATAAATACAATTCCAACAACCTTTTCCTAGAACTCAACAATTTATAATAGACCAGCAGCAAAAAGTTCAACAAGATCCTCTATGAAAACCACAACAAGCCCAACCCCTTCAGTACAATATTGAAAACCTGCTTACATCCTTAATGTAAAAAAAATCAAAGGATGAAAACCTAATAGAATAATATGATGAATCAAATGGAATCCTTCAAAAACCTTGAACATTATGTGGGGAAAATTTCTATGACCGGATAGATTTTCAGGTATGTTTCCTGGTAACACTGAGACTCATATGATGGAGGAGGATAAATATATAGTTCTTAAGAGTTGAAATATGTTGTAATTTCAAAAACTATGAAAATATGAGAAAAAATAGTAAAATAATATGATAAAGCAGATAAATAGAGAACTTGGGAGATAAAATAAACTTACCAAGATACCATATAGGGAATTATTGAAAAGGACAATGTATATATGGAACTACCACCATAAAATCCACCTCTCCCATTTTATGAAAGGTTGAAATAATCTACAAAATGGGGAAAATATAAAAAATTTCTTCGGATGTTTAACACTAACACATCAACATTCCATTTACCAAAAAAATTTCTCAAGTGAATTCTTATGAATAATTATTGAAAGACTTACTCTAAATATAAAATAAAAGGGAAAACTTAAGAGTTGTATACCTGAATGAAGAATGATATACACTTCTTTAAAGAGAGATACCTCTAAAAATGAAATACCTTGTAAGTTTATCAATTCCTTATACTATATTAACATGAAATTTTGAAAGAGCATTGTGCGATATTAGTGTAAGTATCAATCTCATACCTATGGGTGTTTTTAAAAAGATAGGGCTTGACTGATTAAAACCAACAAGATTGGAACTGTAACTTGATGACCACTCATTCAATCACCCTCAGGTACTGCTCGAGGGTGTCCTAATAAAATTTTGAAAATTTATTTTCCCTATTGATATCCTCATCCAAGATATGGAGGAAGAAAAATATATTACCTTAATTATAGGGATTCTATTTCTAACTACTATAAAGGAATTGATTAATGTTAATCAAGGTATATTAATTTTTAGAGTCAGTGAATAAGAAATTATGTTTGATTTGGTAAAGTCTTCTAAGAAAAAAAGCGAGTCAATGGATTGTAAATACATCCCCCTTAATGATAAGAAGTATGGTTCTATAACTATAAGTAAAGAAAAAAGAAACTAAATTCTATTAAACATTGATACAGTACTCACAATAATGTGAATAGAACTACACCTATAATGAGGAATGATATCCCACCTTTCATCCCCTATATTTTCAAGAAACCTTCTTTAAGGGGTGTTTCCTCAAATTTAAAGTATTTTAAATGGAGGCATGTTTAGATCTAGATAATAAAAGAAGAACTAATTGAGAGTAAACCCAAAATATGATAGATTAGATTTTATAAAAATCATTTGAAGTTTATTTGTGATGGTTAAGGTCTTCTTTCAAAAATTTTAAAATTCATAATTTAAAATTCAAAAATAAAAATTTGAAAAAAACACATTCACATCGTGTGCAAACAATACACGACGTGAACTTTTCGGGATCTAAAAAAAATGGAGATCTATATGTTGTGTATTAAACAAAAAATGTTAAATACTTATGGTGTCTTTATAATCCATGATTTATGGGTTCATGGATGAATCCACCCCCCCCTTATTCCTTTTTTGTTCACCATACCCCCATAAAAAACTGCTACACCCAGGTGCCTATATATCTCTCTACTACCTATCCTCTCTCAAGTACCCTCTAGACTATTTAGCCCCTACCCATTCCTCTCATTTTGGAAAAGGCATGCACCAAACGAGCATCTCAAGGTGACGATCCTCCACTAACCAAAGAAAAAACCTTTCACCAACTCCACCACCCATAGATCCCACTCCTTCACTATAATCATATTTTTCTACCACCACTCAACTATCAAATAATCCCAATCCTTAGGTATCTAGTCACAGGGTACTAGGCCATGTCCACACCTACATCCATTCCTTCATTTTCTCACATGAGCATCAAATATTCTTGGTCCACTTATAAGACAAGACAATGAGGTCCAACAAGACCTTGAACATGGAAGTGCTTGATCACATTCATTTCCATGATGATTTCCTTGATATGCTAGGATGGATAAACCTCTCCACCATAAAAAATGTGTATGAGTATACATTCCAAGTGATCTGCCTTGATTTTTTGGATACACTAGAGATTTAGGTGGAACACATCACCTTTTACCTTAGTGGTAGGACCTGGGAGATCACCCTAGGATATTCCAACATTAAACTTGGTATCTACATCGAGGAGTTCATAATCTCCCCAACATAATCAACCATGGGGATTGACCCATCAAATAAGGATTCAATAAAAGGCTGGGAACTGATCAATTAGGACCTAAATAACTTCCAAAATCCATGCACAATAAAGAGCACCCAGCTATAGAGTTCCACTCTATAGTTTCTCTATCGGGAATTGGATTATAACTAGTAGGCCTTAGGGGATGTTCATGGGATCATTAGCCTAATTGAGGTTCTTATCCTCACTTCTACCATGGGTAGCCCATCCATCAAAATGGAATGATGATTTTCACTTTAATACAAGACCCAAATGAGGTAGTCTCATATTACTCTTATGGAAAATAGCTTTGTTACTCATCTTGTGTGCCACCTCAATGTCTTCAGCATAGAACATCCTCTTTCCCTGCTTGGGAAGATGGATCCCATTAACCGCCTCATGTTCCATGAGATGGGGATCTTGTGTAATGTCAATGGGAGGTACTAGTGGGCCCTAGAGTATATAATTGATCCTACTAAGGCTCTAGCTCTTCCACCCCTCACTCAGGATCCTCCTTCCTCTTCCAATCCATTTGATCCTGCTTCTACTTCCGCCCTTCCTTCCACTTCCACTACATCCGTACCATATACTACCACAATTTTACCACCTCATGACACCATTTGTTTTGAAATATACCACATCTGCACCCACCCCATGAGTTCTATCCAACACACAGTCTATTCTCTAGTATCTTCTGGAGAACCAGTGATAGATTGTTCTCTTCCTTTTCATTATTTTCACCATACCACCCTTTTACAACAACCTTCCCCACCTATAACCCCTAATAATTCCCATCCACCACTAGATGAAGGCCCCACTTCATCATCCATTCCCACTCCACATACCAAACCTACTGATATCCCTTCACAAATCACCAACCCTATCGTTAGGCATAAGTATCTAGTATAGCATGGATGAAGGGGAAAGGGATCCACCCTCCCATCTTCCTTGAAGGTTCCCATGATCGATCCAACTTCTATATGTATGAACTCAATAAAAATCACTACCACTCCACCAACAGTCACAATCAAGTCCGCTACCAATACAATGACACTACCCATGATGGTCAATGACCTAGCCCCTACCACTATCAATGAGATCGATTTGGAAGGGCTTCTACAGAACCCCACTATTTGGGAGGGGAATACTAATACAGATATCAATGAGCATGCTCTGGTTGTTTAGTTTTGTCTATGTCCCCTCCTCAGTTGTATGCTATTTTGGGTGTCTATTTTGTGTATTTATTTTGTATTACAATTATATATTATTTACACTAATGTATCATTTCTTATATATATGGATGGGATATAGTTTTTTACTTTACGGAATGTTTTTATTATATTCATTTTACCACTACATTACTTTAGCCTTTATAGCTCTTCTACATCCTCTATGATCATTAATGCACCTATCAGACCACCATCTGGCCTCCTACAAGCAATGGATCAACATTTGTCTGACATATAGAGATAGATTGAGGAGATGTAGCTCTAGATCCATCCTTAGTAGGATCCTCCTCCACCATGAGAACGACACTTATTCCTACCACATGATCTTCATGGACGATAACTTCCTAAGGAGGTTAATCTCACTAAGAGTCCCAAGATCTCGATAACACCACCACCAGTTCCTATAATAGGTGTTAACCTTCTACATCGATGGACAACGTCGACTGATATTTTTCTATCCATCTAGATGATGATGTCATAGTTTTCACTTTATGAGAGGCAACCCATATTTTTTTCCTTTTTTTTCAGTCATGTTACTTGGACCTTTATTTTCCCTTTTCTAGAATATTCTATCTGGAAACCATCCTAAACTTCTGTGTAACCACTTCATTAATTTATCTGAGCTGTTTTTACATACCATCAACTATGTTCACCTGCCTATTTTTATGCTTAAAAATTGGTTAATCCCTTTTAACTATGGTTGATCTATTGTAGGTATTTTTTTCTAACAATTTTTCAGGAAGAAAAAATTCTAATTAACATCAAAACAATTTCCACATTTCATGAATTTCACTACAGGGAGATTTTGATTCCCTATTTTCAATTCATAAATTTCCATTTCATTTACATTTATGTAGTACTTTCTATCTATCCCACATTTAATTATAGTACAGTGAATACATTGTCTCATTTTAAGTGTGGGGGGAGTCATTACTAAGATTTACTGTCAATAAAATTGAATTATTTCCTTTTTTCACTTATCTAGGAGACATTTTTCATTGAAAGTCTGATTGAAACATGAAAAATCATTAAATCCATTTAAATTAAAGACAAAATTATGTTGGAGATTATTGAAATCCATTTTTATTCCATTTAGATTTTTTAGCATGATTTTTGAGTTGATTAATTTAATTCAAATTCTAAATTCTTTCAATTTATTTGGTTGAATTCTTACTGGATATGATTTCCTGAGTAGTTTCTAGTTATTTTTGAATACTATCATTCCTAATAGGATTCTAGAATTACACTATCATATTATTTTATGATCATATTTCTTAAGAGATACTTGAGACATGTAAACCTATCATAACTTTCATTGAAATCTTATTGAGGATATGAATGAACTAATACATTGTTAAAATGATTGAGACATTTTTTGATGAGCCTTTTCTCTAAGACCCACCTGTACATATTTCATTATTTATCATGCAGTATCCATGAATAAACTTGTTAGGATGGAGCTGTTTCAAGCCTATTATCCCTTCCCACCTTGCACTTGGTATGATCCATGATTGTCCTTTGAAAAAGTGTGGGAAAACTTTCACTACCGATGGACACAGAATACTGAAACTGAGGAGATGTATGGTGTCAATTTTACCATATTGTTATGACTTGGTTCATTATAACTTTTATATTTTTTTCTTCTTACTCTGTTCCTTTGAAAAAATAAATATAAAAAATTGGTTTTGTATTAGGAAGGTCAAAAATCACCATTACCAGACTGATGAATCCTATGATGGATCATATGTGGTTAGCTGATGGATGTGAGATTTGGCCTAAGAATGACTTTCAAAAAATAAAGAAAAATAACAAGAAAGGAACATGGTACATTCTTGATACTATCTTGACACATTCATGGCCCACTTTGAGTAGTTTGGAGCATGATTTTTTTTCTTGAAGGTGTTACTTCATTAAACTATCCATGATTATGATGCACAATATTATATAGTGGGCACTATTTTTTGAGCTTTATTTTCACTATTTTTCAACCTGACCTCATCTTTAGAGACATTTTAACCTAATTGACTATTCCCTCATGATTAATTTTTTATTTTTATTTATGAAGTATAGATGATAGAATCAATTCAAGCCTATGGTTAGGAACACGTATTCAATGTACGAGAATTACTCTAGTTACATTTTAACTTGAGTGATGAAAGAAAATTCAATATGTGGTAAATTTCAAAATTGGTATTGTTTATAAGGAATAATTATGAAATTGTAATTAAAGGAAGAAAGAATATAAATAAAGAAATTCACTATGAGGCATGACTGTTTTTCTCAGAAGGATTGATTATGGAGGACATACTTTTTCTTCTACATTTTTTTATTTCCCCAATTGTAATGCTTGTTTCCTTCTTAATATTATTTTGATTTAGAATCCTTGTTGAGATGTTTTTTTCTTGAGGACAAGAAATTATTCAAGTGTAGGGGAATTTGATAAGAAAAATTTATACACAAATTTTGGATACATTTATTTAAGGTTTAATAATACTTTATTCGAAAATGCATTGGGTTTTGGTTCATTTTTGAATGAAATAGAAATTTTAAGACTGAAAGGAATAATTGATGAAAAATAGAAAAAATAACTTTTACAAATCATGAAAAGAGTTAAATACATGTATTCATCATTCAAAACATCCCTAAGGATCCAAAGTCCAAACCATAAATATTTACATTATGTGAAGCTAGTACAAGGTGTGTAGATACATTACACATCGTGAGTTTTTCAAAATCCAAATCCCACTGAAAGTTCATTACGGGAAGTCTCTACAAGACATGAATCACATACACGATGTGTAGAATCTACATAGCATGAAAAGTTTGAGATACCATCCTATCAATGATAAAAATTGAGGATTATGAAAGATACAAGATTCTTTAAGAAGATTGTGGATTTGAAGTACATGGTGTGAATCCCACTAACATCTTATTTATATGTCAAGACAGAAGCCACTTAAATGCATCACATGACATGCAAACTTTACACATCATTAAATTTTCAAGATTATATATGTTTGAGAGAATCCACCTTGTATAGGGGCCCAAGGATGTCAATTTTATTTTCTTTCATTATTAATCATTTTTATTTCCTTTTCATTCCTATCTATATCTAACGATTTATTTTATCATTTCAAGAATTTAATTGTTTCCACTTTCGATTTAAAGAGTTATTTATTGTTCGCTGATGTACCAACATTCCAATTAGAATTCAAATTACTATGAAACTTCAATTTTCACTGTGTTCTTCATTGATTTTTCATTCAAGTTAGTATTTATTTGATATTGAATTATTTTAATTGTGTATTTATTCAATTTAAGTTGTCTAATTTTCATGTCAATAAAGTTGAAAACCATTTCCCTTATTTCTTTCAAAACAATCAAGCATAGATAATCCACATATGGTTAGGGGTCGAGGGTAGGGGTCGTTTGAACCCAACGAATATCTAAAATTAAAACTGGGTAACCCTATGGATAATAACTAGGTTTAAAACAATTTTCAATTTCATTCTATTGCACCTACCCTGACCATTAGATGTGTTTTTAAATAACCATGACCTAGTTGGAGTTGACCAGGCTAGGACCAATAGCCTGTAATTATTTCTTACTAGAAGCTAATATTTCTACACTTAGGTTTTTAATTAGTCTGGAATAAGGAGTAGTTTCTAGCTTAGGTTGATCAAATTAGTTGGACCAAGATCAATTGGTGCATTTTTTATCACATTTCACCCCATTCTGTAGGTCTATCCTAAGTTATATTTACTATTATCCTTTACCTATACTCTAAAATTGACCCCAAACACTTCCTTTAATCTATTTTAAATCCCAATCTATGTAGATTAATAAAATACAAACTAAATATAGTGTTATTAAAGATTCCTTCTTATAAGGTTATTACCGTTGGGTTGATTTTCTATAAGTTTTCTTTGTGGGTTTGACCCCATACCACCTATTTTCTATGCCTTAGTATCCGAGTGTAGTCTGAGATATAAATTTCCTACCTGAACATGTTAGAAGGATTTAATGACACCTTATGGGTGCATCATTGGGCCTATATTTTAGGTCTCTCAGGATGGATCCAAACATCAAAGTGAGAGGTAGTGTGTCTCTTGCAATGGTTAGGGATATCTCATGCTGGATTGTTCGACTTTCAAGTAAATTGATAGAGATATGGAATATGGAACACCTAGGGAGTGGAGATGTCTAAATCAAATAGGTATATAAGGATAAATACATGGTAGAGGAGTAGGGATAGAAAAAAGAGGTGGAATATGGTTTTACTTATCACTGACACCACCCCCAGGTGGTCCATGCCAAGCTAAGAGAGTTGGTGGTTAGAGATAGGGATAAATGAATTCCATGGATACCTATGAACTAGGGATAATTAAAAGTATGATCCATGTGTTATGTAATTTATCTACAGTATTGATATACATGGGACCAAGCTAATATTTTCTTGTCACTTATCTTGTTTGAGATGTAGAGATTCTAGTAGATCCCATGGATTAACCTTTACCATTGGAGACTCATACTAGAGGGATTCAATGATAACACAGTTCTGAAAATTGTGTGACCTGACTGTTTGAGGAGATATCTTCTTATGAGTTCTCTTTATAGTAGTGAGGAATCCTTATGATGTCATCTTAGGTATGAACTTTCTATCCACATTTCATGCCCAAATTTACTATTTTAGGTGGAGGAAGAAATGTGTCTACATTGAAGGGATGGTATTTTCCTTAATGGGTGAGAAGAGAACTTAGGAAGATAAGGATGAACTCATATAAAGTAGGATAGAGTCGATTACTCCATATTTGGGTAGTACGACCCTTGGAGTAGAAGGTGCTATGGGCTATCAGTTTCTTATAGTGGTAGTGAAGCATGGTGAAATTTTCCTTGAGGATGTGTTGGTATTACCTAACCATATAGAGATATAAATATGAATATACATTCACCTATGGAATTACATGATATCCATGAAACATATCAGATGTCTCTCATAGAGTTGCGTGAGTTGAAGGTGTAGTTAGAGGGATTCTATAGGAATGGACTTTTCAGACCAAGTGTGTCACCCTAGGTAACCCTAGTGTTGTTCGTCAAGAAGTCAGATGAAATATGGAGGTTTTTTGTGGATTATATTCACCTGAACCAAGTGACTATAAAGAATAAGTATCCACTATTTAGGATTAAAGAACTATTCGACCAACTGAATGGGGTGAGATGGGTTCTGAAGATTGACCCTAGATTAGGCTATCACCGGCTCCATGTTTGGGATAAGGATATTCCAAAGAAAATATTAAAATTTCTCTAAGGTCACTATGAGTACCAAGTGAAGAATTTAAGAATGAATAATTACAAAACTATGTTCATGTGACTCATTAACCAGATCTTTCAACCCTTCTTATATTGGTTCAATGTAGTCTTCATCAATGACATCCTGATGTACTCGGCATCTGAGGAGAAGCACGCGAGACACATGACAATGGTTATAGACATATCTTGTGAGAAAATTATTTACAAGAATCTCTCATGTTTTCAGTTATTTATTTTATAGGCCAATTTATTAGAATATTTCATATAAGTGGTGTGAGTAGTAGTGGATCCAGCAATGTTTGAGGCAATGCTTTCTCGAGAGCCACACAAGAGTGTGATTGAGGTATGATGATTCCTTTTATTGGTTGGATACTATATAAGATTTTTTAATTATTTATATAGGATACCATCCCCATTTACTACTTTTACACAAAAAGGGAAATCTTTTATTTGGACTGATTGGTTCCAGTAGTATTTTCAAAAGTTACGATAGTGGTTGATGAGCACCCTCCGTCTTAAGACTTCCATAGGATGGTGTTGAGTATGTGGTGTTTGGCACTAATTTTGGGAAGAGGATTGGATGTGATTTGATGTAGAGGTATAAATTTATTTCCTATGGGTCCCAATAGCTGAGATCCCTTGAGAAAAACTACATGACCCATGATTTAGAATTGGAAACAATGGTGTTCGCCTTGAATATGTGGAAACACTACTTTATGGGTGAGTGATTTATCATCTTTTCTAACCATATGAGTCTCAATTATATCATTTAATATAATTGAATTAACATGAGGAAAAGTAAATGGATATATTTCCTCTAGGAATATGAATTCAAGATTGCCTATAAACCTGGTAAGGGGAATATAGTGGAAGATGCTCTCAGTAGGATATCTTGTTCAAAAATTATTGAGTGAGGCATCAGAGCAATTAGCATCATTGGAGTTGTACATAGTAGAATATGATAGTGTAGATTAAATTTAGTCAATGGTTGTTACCCCTTTTATTCTAAATAACTTTATGAAGGATTAGTTTTGAGATAATGAATGTGAGGCCTTTCATATTCAGGTTTCCACTGAACATGATCCTAATGGATTTTCTGAAGTTGGAAAGCATGAAATCCTTTTTAGAGGGAATATGTTGGTACTAGTGACATTGTTGTAGGAATGTTTTATGGAGTTTCATATATCCCACTTGGTGGTATATTCAAGTGTGCAGAAGATGTTCCAAGACCTTTTATGTTAGTTCTGGTGACTAGGGATGAAGAAGTTTCTAGCTGAGTTTATTTCTTGATGCGTTACATTTTAGTAGGTGAAGGATGAGAACCAGGTTCCATCAAGTTTGGATAAACCTCTTGAAGAGACAAATTGGAAGTGGGATATTAAAGCTATGGACTTAGTTATTGGGATTCCACAATCATCTAAAGGAAATGATTCCATCTGGGTGATCATAGAACAACTCAAAAAGTCATAACACCTTCTACCTATTTGAGAGTAGAGTTAAATAGAAAGTTTGGGACACATTTATATGTAAGAGATAGTATAAATTCACTGATTTACCTTGATTACCATTTCATACTATGATTATATCTTCATGTCACAATTATATAGAGGATTGGAGGAGTAATTTGAGGCTCAGTTTTATTTGATCATGGCATTAAACCCCTAGAAAGAAGACCAACGTGAGAAGAATATTCAGGTTCTGGAGGACATACTTCAAGCTTTCATGTTGGAATTTTTCTATAGTTGTAAGAATTACCTAACCTTGGTGGAGTTTTAATACAATAATAGCAACCAATCCACCATCATTATATTACCATTTTAAGCCTTATATGGGATACCATTATAATCACCACTATGTTGGACTGATCTGGGGGAGTCTGTACTCATAATCCCATAGTTGGTGTGAACGATGATAGAGAAGGTATAGATCATACAGAAGTAGATGAGGACTACCCAGACCCATCATAAGTCTTGAAAACCAATGGTAGAGGCCTTTGAAGTTAAATGATGGAGACTATGTTTTTCTAATGGTCTCACCTTGGTGAGGATTGAAAATATTTTTATAGAGAGGAAAGTTGTCTCCAAGGTCCATCAACCTTTTCTAGATACTGCATAGGGTTTTCATGGTGGCATACCACCTATCCCTACCATTGTAGTTAGATCTGGTACATGATGTCATCTATGTGTCACAACTGGGGAGGTATGTTCATGATTTTTCATATGTTATTGACTGAGGGAAGTCAAACATCAAGGATGGGGAAACCACTATAGAGTAACCAATAGATATCAAGGATTGGTAAAAGAATAAAGTTTATGGGTGAGTGATTCCCTTGGTCTTTTCCGATGGTAGTATGAGAATATTTATGAGATCACCTACAAATTAGAGAACTAGATGCGATCCCAACACCCCCATATTTTTTAGTTTCCATTTTCTTTTTTTAGGATGAAAATTCTTAAGGTTATTAGAATGTAATGATTTTTTTACCTTGTAAAGATATGGAATATTTTCAGATCTAGGCGCTGAGTTATCATGGGATTATGAGGCATGAGGAGTCTTGATATCAATATAATAAAAATATTAAATATATTATAGGATGTGTGATTTTTTTTATGAAATAATGTAATAACACCTAAACAGAGTCTCAGATTAGAAATCTAAGACTGTATTAAATCTAAAACATGGGTTTTACCCTAGGTACGATATAAACTTTGCACACATTGGGTGTTTGTCTTGAGAACCATCATGGGAAGAATAATAGTTAAATAAATTATTTAATTTATTTAATAATAATAGTTAGGAAACACACTAATCTCCTCTATGAAAAAATAATTATATAGATCTCTATGGTTAGGTACATAACACTAGGTATTGAGAGAGGAGTCATTATAGGAGAATTCTTGGATGATCATCAATGGATCATGGCCTGGTGATCATTTTTTCAATATAAGTTCATGTATCTCGCAAACGACATCGATGTGCAACCGATATTCATTAGAAATCAATCCAAACATGAGGTAGGGAATTTTTGTTGTTGGTTTAATTCCTTGTTTATTTATCCCATGAAAAACATGAATTAATTTCACTAAAAAATCAAATTTGTGAGTTGATCATTTTATGAGGGTATGGATTTATCTCCCAAGAATTTGGAAATTTATTTTATTTGATTATCATTATTCATTGGTCATTCTAATGGAAACTGATTGAATCCATCCTAAATAATGGACGACGTTCATTCTTCATGTTGTTTTTTTCACATTTCTTCCACCGTTCTTCATGAATTCATCACCATTATATTCTTAGTATGATGATTTGATAAATAAGTTGTAATCGATCAGTGCAAAAAAAATTATTTAGCACAATGGGTAAATTACACATGTTAAGTTTTGGGATAAATGGAATAATTTAGGTATAGAAATTATTATAGAAGATCAATAATGGACCGAGATCAATTGATGATATTTAGTAATTTTAGAGGTGGCGTGAGGCAATGACAGATGATTCCCAAGAAGATTGGGTGGCTGGAATTTGAAAACCGATATGGGAAAGCTCGATCAAGACTAGATACATTAATATTAGTATATTTGGTAGAAAAATCAATATTGGTAGTGGTGCAAGTGTAATTTCTTAAGGATCTAGTGGGTTATAGAAAAATACTAACTACATGGAATGTAGTTCGAAGAACAGATACCATGTGGGACCCTGGTTGTGGAGGTTAGGGTTTTAGAGAAAATTTAACATCCCATGTCGTGTGGTACCCATAACACATCATGCGAACCATGCCTAGAAACTCGGTATATACCCTTGGATACAAAGGAATAGATTTAGCCAGGTACATGGTCACAACTAGAGTACACAGGTACAAACTGGTACCTAGACACAACCAGAGTACCTGGACACAACTAGGTACATGGATATGACCATAGTACATAGGCATGGATTTAAGTACATCAGCATAGACCAAAGTAAACTAGTAGACTTTGGGTAGAGAATACATATTTTACACAACCAGTACATGTTGTGTACTTTCTCCAAAAAAATTTGAGGCCCTCATTATCTTCAGTATAAACCTATTTATCTAGAGTGAAATCCCTTGTTCTATACCTATAAGATCCCAATGAGGAATCAAATCATGAGAATAGGGTGTGATACCCTATATAGGATTAGTCTTGGATATATTTTAGGAATCCCTCCATGTGGATTGAGGTGTAATCCTCTATCATTTTTTCTTCTTCCATAGTCGTCTTGACCAACATACATAGGCATATAATCCCCTACTTAGTGGGTTATTACAGGTAGGGTATAGTATACCCCATAGGACCTGGGTGAGATCCACTCTTTGTGCATTGAGATATTTTGAGTTCAAGAGAGTACTTATACATGACATGATCCAATGAGAAAAAATTCTTAGATGAGCACCATCAGTGTTATAGGGCTCATGGAGTGAATTCTTTTGGAAGAGTATTTCCTTGAGGCCTTGAGTATAATCCTATGGATAGTTGTATGGTTGTAACCACTTGATAATTTATGTATATATTGAGTATATTTGGGTTATTGTATTATTTTTAAGTCTCATATCTAGAATGAAACATCTCCATATTGATGATTTTACTACTCCCTTGATGCTTTAGTTTTGTGATTTCAGGTTGTCCTACTAGAAATTCTTATAAAAACCCTTGAATGGGATATTCCCACACATGTAATGTCTTATGAAGATGGAATACCTTTAAATGGATTCCTAGGAGAACCAAGAGTAGGCATATCATAGTGAGATATATAGACCATGATTTGTACTAGGTGTTGCAATTGATTGTAGTCCCCTACCTTATTAGCAGGTTAGACCCTTTGATTGTTTTGGTTAGATTTTATTTGGACCTTTATTATTTATAGCTCTCTTTTCATACTCTGATTATGGGATATAGATATATGCATGAATTTGAGTGTTAGTTTTATTTTTATCTTTCAGCATGGTGTTGGTGGATTAGATATGTGTGGATGCATATAGGTACCTTAGCATAAGGCCTCACAAGTGTGTGGTATGCCTACTTGACACTCATATATAGACCATGGACTATTGGAGGCGGTCTTGGGGTTTCACTCTCAGATTATCATCATATAGAAGGGCCTCAGTGGGTTGGGTCGTGACATAATAATTAAGCACATTTGAAAATATATATTCAGATTCAAACGACCACAACTTTTTATCTGGGTTCCCATTTGTAAACCATGATATGTCAAATAAAATATTACAAAAATAACAATGATAATATTAGATAAAAAATGAGAAATAGTTAATAATAAAAAAAATTATTAATGTTCTAAGTGAATTTGAAAATCCAACTTCAACTTTGAACGACCATAACTTTTGATCTGGGTTTTTTTGGGCTTTGTGACCTAGAAAATCAAATATTATGATGAGATATATGAAATCTAGTATAGGGAAATCCATACCCCATTTTTTATTAGTAAAAAGAGGATTGAAAGTCCTTAAAAATTTAGTTTTAAATTAATATACTCTAATTTTAGATCATTTTATAGTATTTTTTATTCATTCTAGTAGGTATTCTTATCCTTATTAGGTGGTGTATGGATTTTTCATTGGTTTTACATTCTTATTGATATGTTGTTGTTGGTCACATTCCTTCTTTTGGTGATTTATTTTTATGATGTTTATTATATGATAATGATTGATGTGGAATGGTTAATCTTAGATACTTATCTCATGGGAATGGAAAGGCTTGAATTTGGATAGAATCCAAGGTTAGACCTAAGTGGTTGTGGACATTCTTTATAGTGTAAGTTCAAGGTTAATAATTGTGTGAGTGTGTATTTATAGATATTTATATATTTGTATATAAATATATTTATATCAATTTGTGTAAATTTATTTTTATATTTATATGTATTTATGTATATATATTTTCACACACACACACACATTTATATTTTATTATATACATGTGTGTGTATTTATATATATTTATTGATATTTATATATATTTATGTATATTTCTAAAATATTTATATTTTTATATATTTATATATCTATATATAAATATATATGTATGTCTTATATGGGTGTATATATATATGCATTTATTTTTATATTTATATGTTAATATATATATATATATATTTATATGTATATATATTTAGGTATATTTATGTATATTTATAAATATTTATATGTATTTATATTTATATATAATGTAAGAACCTAGGTAATGTTAATAATAAATAAATTTCATCTCTTAGTAATATTCAGGATTATATTTTATTGTTTCATATTCACTATATTTATTTTAAGTAATTTTTCACTCGAAAGAGAAACCACTTTTTCTAACCATGTTGTTTTTCATGAATTATATGGTTTTATTTAAAAGTTAACTAACGAAATTTTAGGAATTTAATATTATAATGTGAGATTTATTTTTATATCAACATATTAAATTTATCCCAGGGTGAATTTTTTATATTTTTAGAAAATTTTAATTTTTGGGTGAATAGTAAAAAAATAATGATATTTATAAAACCAGTCATTTATTTCAAGCATTTGAAAAGTCCCATTATATTTTGAAATATTTTTAAAGTAACATTAGTCCAATTTTATTAAAAATAACCCATTTAATTTTATAGTAATCTAAATTATACTTGGTTTTGTTATAAAATCATCTATATGATTAAAATGGGTATTTTTTAAAAACAGTTTGTCGTTGCGTTTTGTGAACTTATGATAAAAATAATTTTTTCCACTTATGAAAATTGAATCATGAAAAATGGATTTAATATTTTGAATTAAGAGTCTATTTTTTTAATTATTTCAATTTATTTCTCATAATCAATAGTTACCATGGTAAAAATTAGTTACCATAGTAAAAGGTAAACATGTTAATTGAGGTTAAAAATAAGTGATAAGGTCAAAAAAATATTATCTTAATTCTTATTGGATGATAGGATTTCAACCCTTATTAAATTCTATTTAAACTTTAATAAATTAAGTGCCACTTTACCATGAGTAATAAATTTATAATATTTGAAAGTTAAGAATAATTAGAAGAGTGACACTCCCCTCACTTATAAAAGGCCACCTATTCTCATATCTTATTCACATACATTATGCCTTTTAGCTTAACCAATCCCTACCCAAGTACCTTTTCAACATACCTCCCCATGTCCTAGAGGTCTTGGATTCATCAAATAAACAATAATAAAATGCTTAAGGTGCAACTACATGAAATTTCATACTATTAATAAAAGAACTCTTGTTTCCCAATAAATATTTAATTATGTTTTAAAATAAAATCATGAAGTAATACTATTATATTTATTTTCACATCATGTAGTGACATTGACTAATACAACTAGAAATTGTATAAGGATATAAACGCTTAAGAATAGTTCAATCACTAAGGTGAACTCTATAGGATTGAATTCTCCTATGATGTTAATTACTTCCATTATGATTGTAAAAAGAAAGAGAAGTGTTTGGAATATGATAGAAATTAGTGTAACTACCCAAAATTTATCAATGAAATTTTTCTTATGATTATATAAATGTGTCATATTTACCAATTTAGTGTTATATAATGTAGATATACCACATGATATAACCAACACATTTTATTGTATTGGCTTGAACATTACATTTAAAGAATAAATTTAGGCATAGGAATTGTATGTGTTACAATGAACAATAAATAGAAAATAAGATAACTATAATATGAAAATTTGGATATGCTCAATCCCCTATAATTATAAAACTAATGAGTAACAATATTGAAATGAAATAGAATTTTAGTAATCAAATATTCATTTAAAAAATAAATATATATATATAAACCTGAGGTAAAATAGATGTTAATAATGAATGAATGGAATATGAGGTATTTATAGAAGTTATGGAACCCATATGGCCATTAAAAATCTAACCATTATAATAGTAATATGATTGTTGGAATTGTAATCTAATAGTTGGGAATTGTAACCTAACTACTAGAATAGTATCACCACCTATTGAAGTGTAAAATAATATTTAGGTATCTTATAAAACTAAAATATGACATATTTATATCTTTATACAAGTAAATAAAAGTTTTAAAATTGATAAAAGAAGTGTTTTTATTTTTTTAAACATGTAAGCTATAGTTTCATTTTGATAAAAAATAAATATTTAAAATGAAATTTATTTTCATAAAATATTTTTATAAATTAATATTAAGTTTCATTTTAATGATAATATAATTTTAGAGAGCGTAAGTAATATTTCAAAGGGTCAAAAAATTGATCATATATTAAAATATTTATTTTTCAAACAAATAAGGATTTTATTAAAAAAATATTTTCTCATATTTAGAAAATATTTTCATAAATTTTATTTCATTTTTAGAATCTAAAAATTTAAAAATTTTAAGGGTATATTTTTAGTACTTTTCTATAATAACTAAATTTTTGGTGAATAGTTAATTACAACAAAATACAATAATTTTTATTATAAGAAGAATACATGAAGAAATGAGTCATCACTGATGTAAGTGACCATTGGTTCTACCTAAAATTAATAAATTACTATATTTAGTCATAATAATCGATATTATTGATATTCTTTATCCAAAATAATAAACAAATGATTATTATTTTTAAAAACACCCCTCTCCTCCCCTTATAAATACTATCCCCACCTCCTATTCAGCTTACAAATTATAAATTTATTAACTTACCAAATCTCTAAAAAATTATCTCCCCATATCTCCCCCATGTTCTTAGAATCCTTGTATTAATCAAGAGACCTAACCAATGTGCCTTAAGGGGAATTCCAAGAGAGGACATCCAAAGAGGTAATATTTTGAACCAAACTATCTTTAAATTATTTCTTATTCTACCTTCTAATATCAATTTATTATATAATAGTATCATTAAATCATTATTTTAAATATAATAAATTTTATTACATTTATGGAATATCACTAATCTAACTTCCAATCTTTTTTTATTATAAAAATGAAAACATTGTTCATATTATGGTCTGTTCTCTATCTCCATGGATGTTGTGTTCCATTTTCTATTACCACCTTCATGGATGGTTGAAAAACACTTTTTTTATGGTAAAAAATTACATAAATATGTATATTTTATACTATTTAATATTCTATAATGATTATATAGCTATGATATTAAAATAAACACAATAAGTTCACCATGGTTAGAAAACCTGCCTAAATAAACTAAGAATATAATGATTAAACTCTAAATATTTTTTATTTATGAATACTATTATATAATAATAACCTTTTGAACTTATATAATAACATTAAATTTATAACATTAGACTTATGAATTTATGGAATTATTCCATAAGAACTCTCATATTTACCAACAAATTAATCTAACCTTAGAACCATGAAACAAACAACCTTAGGGCAATGAAAATAGAAACAATACCTCAATTAAATTAATCTAAAATAACATAAATTCTTGATAACAAATAAAATATATTATAATAAGGTTTTAAATCATCTATTTAATAAATTTAATTTGATTATTCAGGAGGCTACGTGATAGTTCAGAGTGAATCCAAACCTCAGGTAAGGGATCTCTCCGAACCACCCAATTTTCTTTGGGTTATTAAAACTAGATAAATTTTTTATTTTATTATTAATTAAAAGTATAATGAAGAAATAATAAGGATGATCTAAATCATAGGGGCCTGAAATAGTGAAGACCCAAAGAATCAGTTTTAATCAAAATGATCCCCTCAGTAGGAAATGTCCTAAGGCTAAAGAAGTGGGAGATCCACTCACTTTGCATCACCTTGGATGCAAGGAAGTCAGCAACCATATTCCCTTCATGCCATGTATGTAAAATATCCATGTTATTTTTCAAGAGTTACTTTCACCTTTTTATATTATATGTTATAACCAAAGAGTTATACCATAACCTTTAAGTGAATTGTAGATAGTTAAGGAGTCGGTCTCCACTACTCCCAGGATGATATTACTATCATAAAATAACTTTAAACCCCTAACCATTTCTTATGATTCATCTTTAAGAGAGTCTCCCCTACCATAGTACGCTGCAAGGGCTGCTATAACCAATCCCAACATGTCCTTGATCACCCCTCCACCACACATGATACCCATGTGATAGGACATATCCATGATAAGTTTAAGTCCCTAGAGAGGAGGTTTCCATCACACCCATTGTCCTTGCTCCGGCCTGTTTCCCATATATATAGAGGAACCTGAAACTATGAGAGAAATTATTGATAGATTAACCTCACTACCCTTACACAACCTTATCATATCCATTATGATATTTTTGGTTTTTCATATAATTCATGTTCTGATCCCAGCTATACCATGGTGGTGCACTTCATTCCTAGCTGTCCAGAGACACCATCATCCAATGAAAAGGATGATCTAACTACCCTTTCTCTCCACACTGTGATTACAAGATCCTTGGAACCATATTTATAGGAACTATTCTATCGATGTCCCATGAACTGACCATCTTGAGAATGCCCCAAATGTTTTCCATACTAATAATTCCTATTCTCTTTGAAAAGATAAGTGACCAATAGATTTGGACCTAGATTCCATGCAACATTGACACCTTAAAGCCCGACTAACTCCCATATATTGGACGTTCTTTTCTATAGGATACTCCTTGTTCCTAATATGCAATACCAAAAATTGAGCTTCGAGGTAATTTACTTGAACCAAAAAATCTACCCCCAATCATCACTATTATTCTGTTCCATCTACAATCTAAGGAAATATTTGGATGAAAAGACTCCTGATGATAAAACCGTGAAGATAAACATGTCTCGATCATTGATTAATATAATATTGTTGAAGTAGTCATACTGGTTATCATCAAGTATCACATGAAAAAAGTGGGGTGACTATATGCCTCTCTGATGGTTACATCTAAAGCAGGACACCTTGGGAACCATAATTTATCTCCCACCCTATTGTTATACCAGAACATAATGTCTCCCTTACCTATTATCCTACAGGTATGCTACTATAGGAATATTATGTACAACTAGATTGTTTTTTGAATGATTTAAGGCCTTTCTCTATGCATGGTCACATCCATCCCATACTTATCCTTCATGACATTTCCCCACAGTGACTATCCCTTTATGGACTCCCATGATAACTTAGCATGAAACCCATTCATAGTCTCAAATACACTCTTGATATTGATACTCCCTTCTACAATGGGTCTAGATAACCTTTAAAATGATGCCCAGTGGGGTTCTCCGACCATTTTTACATCCCATAAGAAGAATACCATTAAGATATCCATATTAGAAATAAATATTTTTATTTACCTTCAAAGTACAGAGTACATGCATCAGAATGTATGATAACATTCTATTGACTAGTGTAATTTTCCCTCCAAAGGATTAGAATCTATTTTTCTAATTTAATATTTTACCTATGATTATATTTATTACCTTCTCAAAGTGGTGTATTTTATGCTTATTTGGGGACAACGACCCCTCAAAATAATCCATATGGAAAGACCCTCTTCACATATCCAATTTAGTTTCCATCATCCTAATCCTTTCCTCTGTGCATTTGTTTGTAGTATAAAATTATATTTTGGACTGATTAACCACTTTCATGCTCTTTCTATAATAGTCCTCCAACATTTTTTTGATCCCATGGACTAACCTACCGCTACCATTCACAAATAATATGGTATCATCAGTGAAAATTAGATGGAAAATACCTCTTGTTATGTTCCAATTTCAGTATGGAATGATCCTTCCTAAGTCGATACCTAGGTTGATGTACAAACTTAACACATATTGAGAGATGATAAATAGAGTAGGGGATAAAGGATATCCTTGTATTAATCCTAAAACCACATTGAGTAAACCAAAATGATTTTCCACGAAATAAGTTGATAACAATACCAAGATGAAGCATCATAATAGTAGATTAATAAACTAGGGAGGAAATCCCATACATGATAGGGCCCTTATAATGAAGTTCTATTCAACCCTATCGAATTCCTTGATCATATCCAATTTGATGGATAAATTTCTCCCAAAGGTATTTTGATTGATATCTCTAATCACCTCTTATACTGCTCGAATCTCAAGTTGAACCATTCTTCCTTTTACGAACCTGTGTTGCTCTTTTACAATCCATTTTGGAAGGTGTGTCACAATTTTAATGTTTAGGATGCATTCCAATAACTTGTACGAGACATTACACATACTTATTAGATGATACTAATATAAGGACTAAGGGTCATTAACTTTTTCCACCATTAATATCTTCATTTCACATACCACATGCGATAGATTACCACCAAATAAGTAGTCTTACACTGCTCTCACTATACCCCACTTTATCACATCACAATAACCCATATAGAAGGACCCTATAATACCATCAGGGCCTGAAACACTTTATCGATTGAGAGTCCATACCACATCAAGTACCTCCTCCTTATTTAGAAAATTTATCAACCCTTCATTGTCCCTCTCATTCACCCTGAGGGAAATGGAATCAAAGAGCTCAGTAGATCCTATCAAGTATCCTCCTATCATATGTGGATTAGGTCCCACTAGTAGAGATTTAAAGAATTCATCTTCCTTTACCCCACCTCATCCCTATCATTTGAGTAAGAAACAGACTCCCTTAGTATATTTGGACTCTTCCATGAACACTTTTCATTGATATATCCATGGAGGTAGCTTGTATTTCAATCACCTTCCTGAAGCCATTTTTCCTTGATTTTTTGTTAGCTAACCATTCCTGCCTTAGTAACATGTCTTCTTGTTGGTTCTTCCTTACCATGATCTCATCGAATAGTGACTCATAACATTAATTTTTCATTCTAGACTTCATCTGATTGATGTCTCTACTGACCAATTCTAGGTCCAGTCTATGAGGGGGAATATTTTTTACTCACGTTTTAAGATTCCTCCTAAGGAATATGATCTTATTGTGAAGGGATATCCATGGGTTTTTGGAGATGAATGTATCCATGAATCCCTTACTATTTCATGGAACCTTGGATCCTTTTACCATGCCTGAGAGGACTGGAATCCATCCTATATACTAGAACTGGGCACCAAGATAATGTGTAGGGGTGAGTGGTTCAATAAGCTACATGATAGATGTGATATTTTGATATATGGAAATAAAGATATCATTGACCCATTAACCAGGAATAGATCGAGATGACATCAGGTTCGACATTAACCTCTCTAATTATTACACTATGTATAATGATCCCCTATAAATCTTGCATCCATAAAATAATTACTAGCCATGAAGGATACAAATTACAGACTTTCTCTCATGGGAAATGATCTACCTCTTTTCTTTTCCTTTTAGTTTTACATTATGTTGAAGTCACCACCCACCATCCAAGAAGTTTCTTCTGAATTGAAGGAACTAGGGTCTTTACACAACTCCTACCTATCCTATGCATCACATTTATCATAAAAAAAATGAGAAGAAGAAACTATGTGCCTCCATAGTGATTATAGTTGTGATGAACATATCCGAAGAGTTTATTAGGCCTACTAAGATATTGGACTTACATAATAGCCAAATATGTGAATTAAGAGGGTTACCATGCATCAAAATTTATACTATTATCCTTCTAGAATACTCATTGATTCTTGTTGAATCTTATTTCAATTCAAATAATACCACCATCGAAATAAAAATGTTGTGGAATTCATTAGAAATGATATCTTATTTGACCTAGGTACCTATCTCACACACGTTTCATATTAACATACTTAACATTAGAAACATATCCATTTGGATTTGGCCCGAGACCTTCATCATTGCACATCATAATATAGCTTTGAAAATATAATTAATTTTGACTATGATCTCTTAAAAACTCCACTATGAACCATCGATCAAGTAACCTCTGGTGATTGAGAATTCATATCTTCCTCCTAGATCATACCACACTGATCTTATTCTGTAGAGATGAAATCCAATATTTAAGAGGGGGAGGGATCTAATCACCAGTGAAGATGATAAAACTAAAAACTAATAATGAATATAAAAATCCGTTGAAGGAATTTCAATGATGAAAATGTGAGGAAGCGCTAGTGGAAAATTCCATAATAAACTGTCTGCCCAAGGGGAGAATCCTCTACCATATTAGAAGGACATGGTTCCAAAAAATTAGAGAGTAAGGATTTACAAATACCTTGAATGAACAACACCATGTCCGACCATTGGGTTTCCACCACTTTGGGTTGGCTAATATTTGAATACAAAGAAGAACATTCCAATAAGGATGGAAGTGAGAGGAGGGTCTCCTTTCCCTAGTTCTGAATATCCATGTTAGATCTAATCAGATGAGGAGAACTAGATACCGATATAAGAAGATCCTCATTATTTTTGGTAATATTTTCTGGATCACTTTTCTCCTTCTCCTGACAAAGTTTTTGAAACACATATATCATATGGACTTGGACGAGACACATCGAACAGTATCTCAGTTCCACTAGATAAACTAGATCTTGATACCACTATACCATTCCTTAAATATGGAGGAGATATTGGTAGGGAGTGTGTAGGAGATATACCTTTCCACACAAATATTATCCACTGTTGTATCTTCCATGAAAATTGATCTCTCATCTACATAGTGAAAGGATCCCAGTGAATCACCAATTTCTTTCATAAATCTCGTGTTCATAAAAGGGATATTAAAACCTAGAATAGGAACCCAAAATGCCGTGAGTGAAGAATATATACTAGAATAAACATCCATCAAACATAAAAATAGGGAGAAAATAAAGAAACCCACAAACCCAGGGATTTTTCCCCAAGTGGATAAAATATTTTCCCAAGAGGAAAAAACTATGAAAAAATATTTACTATTTAGCACTAACACCTTGGTCAAAAGTTCCAGACCCCATGAGTTAACAAACTCCTGAAAAAAAGAGAGGAGGTATTGTAT
Organism: Viscum album; assembly: GCA_963277665.1. NCBI lineage: Eukaryota > Viridiplantae > Streptophyta > Magnoliopsida > Santalales > Viscaceae > Viscum > Viscum album. The sequence goes on from OY728145.1 coordinate 695,309,241, forward strand.
ATCCCAAATCATACCACTAAATTCCATTACTTATTAGATGGAACATATTTTAACAACACTAAAAAAATTGATAAAATAGGGAGGCCTCTATCCATGGAGTGAGTCGCATCCAAAGGGACATCCAGGAAAGCACCAGTCACTACCTTCTGAGGAGGTAGGTGTTGTTGCAGTACTTTCTTGTATAAAGGCATCAGAACTAACCTATAAGCTTGGGGAATTAAGGGATAATAAGCTATAATGGAAGTTTGTGGAGGTTAGGGAGCACTCCCGCCACCGAGCACTGGATAACTAAGTCACATCGGGGAGGATGAACCCAAGGGAGGAAGAGTAATAGTTGGGAGCAAAGGAGAAATATTTTTCTTTTGTATGATTCCTCTCAATTTACCTCAATTTATCTCTCTATTATTATTATTTATTTATTTATTTATTATATATTATGTATATATTTCCAAAACATATATAACTAGTTTAATTCACATTTCCTTGATGGGTATATACATGTTTAAAGGTTCCCATCTCAATTTCATTCATTAAGTATAACCTATTAAAGGGAACATATATGATTTCTTAAATCATTTCAAGTACCACTCAATGAAATGTTTTTAAACTTCCATAGTCTCTAAAAATACTCATTTTTATATTGGAAATCATTTGGGTTCATTTTTGGTTTTATGGAAATTAATATTTTCTTTTCCCTCTTTAAAGACTCTACAATTTTCATCAAAACCTCACTTAAGAGGTACATTTCCAAAGATACTTCTGCACTCCTTTAAATATTGACATCAATTAGACATATGTTTTCATGGAATATGATTATTTTTCCCCTATAAACATCCAATAATTATTTAATCCTTTCATTCATGGAAACCATTAAGATATTCCATCTGGTTATGCTATATGACATGATTATGTAACCCATTTCTTTCCAAGGGTAATTTTTATGTTTATGCCTTATGTTTGATTTACTTTTTTGTAACATATATTCATGTATATGCTATGATGGGTGCACATAGATAGTGATCCAATGAATTCAGTAATTTTTATATCTCATGAGATGATATGTATGAGATTAGGGAATAAACCTAATTCATGATGGGACTCTATCCACTGTGTTATGTTGTATTGGAAGTTATCCTTGAATTATATTAATGCCATTTTATATATTTTTGAAACATTTATATAATTTCATGATATTATTATTCCATATTTTTGATTACATGATTATATATGATTATCCATGATCCTTTTATTTTATGAAATCATGTTATTTCATTTGACTCATACGCAATGATTCATTATCATTCTTATTACCTTTCCAATATTTATAGCCCACCAAATTTTTATGTATTCCTTAGGATATCGTTTTTAATTTTAGAATCTCAAAGGTAATTAGGATAAAATTATGTAAATTAAAATAAATATATTATAATTTTAGTTTCATGCTGATATATTATTAACCTAGTCTTCCAAAGACACCAAAACTTTGGATTATGGGTTTGTGTTTATTGGTTATTTATTTTAAAAATCTTGTAATAATATGTTTAAGAGGGTCTGGTTTATATAATTTGAATAAAATAAATGTATAGTTATTTTTTTAGATTTGGATAAGAATATATTAGTAAAAACCCTAGGAATAAATGTGTATATGAAAACATCCTGAAATTTTGTTAAAGTATAGAGTGTTTGGAATTTATATAATGAAATCCATGTTTGGATACAATAAGTGGATGCAACTATAAAATATATGTAATTAGGGTTAATAAAATCAAAAAGGATCATTAGTTATTAAAGTTACCTATATATGGTTCTTGAAAAAGAGGCATTGTTGTACACTTGGTTTGACCTTCCCAAGAGATATGCTTTAGTAAATTAAAAAGATCTTTACAAACCATTATGAAGGACTTGAATAAATTATTATGTTAGAAAACCTAATAGGAAAATTCCCATGTATAACCTAGATTGAAACCTAGAGGCTCATAATTTAGTATATAAATTTATTTTATAATTTAGTATTTCTATGTTCATAGTTTACTTATTTATATGATTATCATTTTAAGTATTCTCATCCCTAAATTTTCCTTTATTTTAGTTTATTAAAGGAAATATGAGGAATAATGACAACAAATGATTTTAGAGGAATTATGATGACTTCCCTAATGATATTCCTAACATGATGGGAGTGAGAGATGATAAATTTATATTAGTTCTGGCTCAACCAACTCAAGAGATGAATAATAACTTTAATCGTGTGGAACTCCCTCATACTCCCAAGAAAGATAAAGGTGAAATTGAGTACTTTATATGAAAAATGCCTCCTATTTTTAGTATATTATCTAACCCCATAAATGTGAAATAATATATTAAATCCATTTAAAATATATTTTTTATCCTCTAATGCTTTAAATAAGAGAAAGTTGTATTTTTAATTTATTATCTAGGGGGAGAAGTCAATCAGTGGTGGGAACTAATTAAAAAAATGAATACCAATGAGAAAACTGAATCCATGGAATGGGAAGGATTCATGAAAATATTTTCCAATTAATATTTTCCATGAAATTACAACCTTAAAATGAATAGGGAGTTCCTTGACTTAAAAGAAAAGGAAGATGAGTCTACCAAGGATTATGAGAAAACATCACAATACTTTAATAAAATACCTCTATATTTTTTATTAAAAATAAAGTTAAGGTGGACTGATTCTTTATTGGATTAAAGATGAGTATATGAAAATATTTTTAAATTTAAGGCTTTTATAGCTATGAAGATATTTTCAATTATTCCCTTAAGGTCAAGATGAAGATTGGTGATTCTTAGTGGTCTCATGGGGATATAGATAAAAAGTTTAAGATGATGTAAAATTTAGGAGGATCAATGGATAAATCCCATAGAATAAATAAAATCCAACTTCCCATGTGATAAAAATTTGGTAAGAAGTATCCTAGAAATTGTTTCAAGGGAATGGAGAGATTCTTAAATTGAAGAGAAGAGAAGAATTAGGCGAATCAATACTGAAGGGAGATAAAGAATACCACTAATTATATGGAATAAAATAAGGTTTTGATCAAAAATATACCTATAGTCTAGTGTTTCAAATAAAAAGAACATTGAAATTATACAATCCAATTCCCTAATCCAAGTGTTGTTAAAGACAGTTAATGAAAAAAACCTCCAAGGCCAAGAGATCAAGGAAGGGATTATGTTATCACTACTATAATAGTGGACCTTAACAATGATGTGGTGATTAGTATACTAGTTATTAATTCAATAATAGTGAATAAACTATTTTATTTTGGGTCTACACATTCTTTTATATCATACAAGGTTAGTAGAACTATTCAAAACCACCTCAAAACATGGAGGTTGATTTATTTATGAGAAATAGAAATATGGAAATTATTGCACCCCGAGTTATCCTATAGTTATATAAAATTATAAGGATGAGGAAGAATCTAATTTAGAGTATTATTCTCAATAATAGATATTATTTCCTTATAATTAAGCATATTTATCTTAAATGGTTGATATAAAGGAGAGAAGAATAAGTAAAGACATCCCCATTGCGAGTTACTATACTAATGTATTCCCTAAATAGTTTCATAGTATTCCTCATAATATAGATGTTGAGTTCTCCATAGAACTTATATCTAGATCTATATTCACATCCAAGACTCTCTACAGAATTACCACCATTTAGTTAGAATAAATAAAGAAACAGTTACAAGAAAATCTAGATCTGGGTTTTATATGCCTGAGTGCTTCATTATGGGGTGCTTTGGTCCTATTCATCAATAATAAGGATGGGTCAATGAACCTATACATTGATTATTGAGAACTCAACAATATACCAATAACGACCAAGTATCCCCTACCAATGATTGATGACTTGTTCGATCAAATACATATATCCTAGTATTTCTCTAAGGTTGAGCTTTGACTGAGATATCACAAATTAAATATGAATTAGGTTGATATTTTCAAGATTTCCTTTCAAACAAGGTATGTAAACTATGAATTCATAGTTATTCCCAACAGAGTCACTAATAATCCATTGATATTTATGGACTTAATGAATACAGTCTCTATATATTACCTTAAAAAATATGTGCTAGTATTTATAATAATATTCTAATATACTCCACGAGTAAGGAGGAACATGAGGAGAATTTGAGAACAGTTCTAAATACTTTGTGAAAGTAGAATTTATTTGAAAATTATAGTAAATATGAGTTATGGATGGAGGAAGTATCATTGATGGGGCATGTTATCACTAGAAAAGGGATATTTGTAGACCCTTCTAAGATAATGGTGACTAAAGAGCATCCTAATTAAACATCTATGATGAAGATATATAGTTTACTTAGAATACCTAGGTACTATAAATGATTTGTGAGAAACTTATCAGGATTTTTAATCAGGTTGTCCAAGATAACTCAGAAGGTAATAGACTTTTTTGGTCTAATGAATATGAAGATAGATTCAAGGAATTTAAAAAGAGTCTTATCACTACACTAATACTAACACTAACCTCAAGTGGGGAAGATTTTGTGGTATAAAAAAATGCGTAAAATAATGTCTTGGGCAATATAATGATGTAAAATGACAAAGTAACATTGTGCACCTTAAGGCAGTTGAAATTTCATGAGTAGAACTATCCAATACAAGATATGAAGTTGGATACAATGATATTTTTATTGATGATTTGGAAGAATTATCTCTATTGGTATAATTGTGAGATATATAAAAATAACAACATATTCAAAAATATATTCATATATTAGGAAATTTATATATTCTAGAGAATATGGTCAGAGCTGATCAACGATTATGACTATTCAATCCATTACAATCATGGGAAGACAAATAAAGTGGAAGATGATCTAAGAATAAAGGATCCTAAAACCTTATCAATGATAATAATTGATAAGGATCTAGTCTTTTTATACATTTAAATGATGGAAATGGAAGTCATAGAGGATGGAAGAATATCCTAGCTAGATCAAATGATTGCTCAACCATCCATTCTAATGAAAATAAAGGACACTCAAATGGATGACGTGAAAAGATAGAAAAATATGGAAGCTATATAAAAAGGGAAATCCTCAAAGTTAAAAATTTATAGAGAAGGATCTGTATGATTCTTGATGATGACTATGCATACCATAAAATCCAGAGATAAAGAAGTAGATTTTAAATGTTTCATATATCTTAACATTCTCTATCCACCCAGGGATCAAAAATATGTATCAGGATATTTGAGGGAACTATTGGCGGTACAATATGAAAAATTAGTTCCTGAAATATACATCAAAGTTACTAGTATATATGTAAGTGAAGGCAAAAAGGTAAAAGTTAAATGGAAAGATACCACCCTTACCCAGACCTATATGGAAATGGGAAAACATGACCAAGTAATTTTCTACTAGTCTTCTAAATACATCTAGGGTAAATAATGCCATATGGGTTATGGTGGATCATTTTATAAAGAATAATCACTTAATTAAAATTCAATTGGACTTATCATTTGGTCAAATTTCAAGGATATACATTTGGTAAGTGGTGAGGCTATATAGAACACCACTATCGATTATATCCCATTGAGATCCAGAGTTTAACTCTAAGTTCTGAAAAAGTATTCAACATTCTTTAAACATTAAGTTGAACTACAATATGAATTATCACACCCAATATGATATATAATTGGATCTTAATATCTAGAAACTTAAGGATATATTGAGAGCATGTTTTATTGACTTCAAATTAGGATGAAATCATCATCTTCCTCTATTTGAGTTCTCATACAATAATAACTTGCACTCAAAGATCCAAATGGATCCATATGAAGCCCGCTTTGGGAATATATGTAGAACACCCATGTGCCGGTATGAAGTAGGTGAATAAAAGTTTTTGGGACTTGAAATGGTTAAATAAATTGTAGAAAATGTCAAGACTATTCATAAACACATTAGAATAATTCAGGGTTGACAAAAGAGGTACACTAAAAACCGCTAAAGAGTCCTTTATGAGGTTGGAGATAATGTGTTACACTGTATATCTCCATGGAGGAGAGTCATAAAATTTGAGAATAAGGGAAAGATAACTCATAGATATATCATAATCTTCGAGATTCTTGATATCATCAAAGCTGTAGCTTATCAACTAACACTCCCACTAACCCTTTTTCAATTACATGATGTGATCCACATATATTTCTAGAGGAAGTAAATAGAAAATACCTCACATGTATTGAATTTAGAGATTGTATAGTTGAAGAATGATCTCACTTATGAGAAGTATTCGGTGAAGATCTTGGACCTTAGAGTTAATGTTCTATGAAATAATACTACTCACAAAGTCAAAGTGCTATGAAGAAACCCTAAGTATGAGGAGCTGACATGGGAACTAGTAGAAGAAATGAAATAAAAGTAACCTCATATTTTTTCACCATAGTGGGTGAAATGAAATTTTCAGGGTGAAATTTATTAAGGGGATTGGAATGTAACAACCTAGAATTTTATAAATTGAATTTTCCTTCTGATTATATAAATGTGTCATATTTTGTAATCTAGTATTATATGAATTACATACACTACATGATAGAACCAACAAAATTTTATTATATTGAATTGAAAATTACATTCAAAGAATAAATATATTCATTATAATTGAAAATGATACAACATGACAAAAAATGGAAAATAAGATAACTATAATATAAAAATTTGGCTATACTTGATTCCCTATAATTATTACACTCTTGAAAAACATTTTAGAAATGAAAAAAATATTAGTGATGCAATATTAATTTTGAAAATAAAAATATATATAATCATGTTATACAATAAAGGTGAATTTATAATTAATGAAATGTGAGGTACTTATAAAAGTTAGGGAACCCATATAACCGTTACAAATCAGACCATTAAAATAGTAATTTGACCATTAGAATAGTAATATGACCATTCGGAATAATAACCAAACTATTAGCATAGTATCATGACTAATAAAAGTGTAATAATAACATTTAGGTATCTTATAAAATTAAAATATGAAAATTAATGAACTGACTCAATATACCGTTTAAAATTTGCACCAAAACCGATTCGCTATAGGCCTAAAGGGCATTCCCAATCATCACAGGCTAGCGATTAACACCTGGGTATCAAACATCAACAAAATGGAAATATTTCACCCAAACTAAAACAAGATATATAAAAAATACACATAAGAAAAAACAACATATATAAAAATTGTAACATCCCAATTTTATAAAAGGAAACTCCATGTTTGAAAACATACATCATACGCCACATCGATCTTAAAGGAACAACTACATAATTTTTAAATGTTACCATTAAAACCTAGATATTAGAAAGTCATGGATGAATAATATTAAATTAATTATGAAAATATAGTTTACACACAAATATATATTTATATTTATATTTATAATTAATAATTTAGTGAAAAATTAGTTATAAATGAATTTAAAACCCTTTTTAAAATAAAAGGAAATATTTTTCTTAATTTTTTTAAATGTTCACAAGTGTGTTTTATACCAATAAATTAATAAATCACACTTGTTTGATTATATTAATGAAATATATTTATAATATAAGTACTTTAATTTTTAACATTCATCTTATGTGTTTTCTAGACATGATATAAGAACAAATCCAATTTTACAAATAAAAGAATTATTTTTCAAAAAATAGAGTTTTGCATCATTTTGATGGTGTATTTGTTTTAAATCTAGTTTTGACACTTTTATAAGTCATATTTGGAGAAATAAACTCCTTATTTTAAATATTATTTTCAAAATTTAATTTGGATGTTTTTTTTATTTTTCTGATAAGTTGTATGTCTTGATGAACAGTGAAAAAAATAATGCATTTTAATTGAAAACTACTTCTTCATAAAATTTATTTATAATGTTAAATATTTTTTTTGAATCAGTTTAAATTATATTTAGATCATGTTTTTATTATTTAAACCAATTTATGTCATTGGAAACAATTTCACATTGAATGTGGATATAAAAACATTTCAATCTTTTGAATGTTTTTACTTTAAAAACCAATTTTCTTATTCCACCAATGGGATTTATTTTTAATTAATTTCTTCAAATTCTATGTTTTGAATTCATAAAAATGGATTCCATATTTGGAATAATGAGGTTAATATTATTTAAATAGGTGCCTTTAATTTTTGGACAATACGAGTAACAACTTTAGTAATTTTTTATTAACATGGTTAAAGGTAAATCATGCAGTTAAGCATAAAAATAATATTATAAATATTATAAAATTCCCCTAAAAATTTCAATAATTTAATTTAATGGGTTTTTTTTCTACAAAAATAATCCTTGAGACTAAAATATGATCTCTGGAATCCACTTGGATGAGAGTACGGAATTTATAATTTTATATTCAAAGAAAAGTCAATTTTGTCACACTTTTTTTTTCACAAGTGAAATTTTTTTAATATGGAGTTATATAGGGAATATGTTTTATAATAAATATTATTTTGGAATATAAAATTATCATATTTATCATGATTTTGTTTAATTGTTATAGGATAAAGAATTTAATTAAATTCTTGTACAATGATGATGCAATAATTGTTTAATTAAAGGAAATATCAAATAAATGATATTAGAAATAATAAAATGAATATAATTTGAGACTATTAATGTCATTAAATAATTTTATAGATTCTTTTTACATATTAGTTTTGTTTTATAAGTATTTTTTCTAATTTATATTTCTTTTATGATATTTGTAAAAAGTCATGTAATTAATAGTGTTAAGATTGTTAATATTTATATTTTAAAATAAATAATATTTTGTTAAATGATATTATATTCATAAAAATATAATTTTTTCTCAAATAATTGGTATAATCCTAATAATTTCATTAATGGATCATTTAGTGGTCATTTGACATTTTATATTAATTATATTAAACCTTAAAGTGTAAATTAAAAGGGTTAAATAATTGTTAAAAAAACAAATAAGGATTAAAAAATAGTCAAAACTTATCTTATTTTAATTATATAAAGGGTATCAGACCTAAAATAATCATATATTTGAAATAAATCACTTTTGAACCATTTTTAATATAAAATTAATTTATATTAAATTAATATTTTTTAATAATTCCAAGAGTACCCCTCCCCTCTCTTATAAAAATTCACCCACTATTATCTTTTAAATACACTTAAAAAACTACTTGTTTCATCCAATATATGACCAAATAAATTACTATAATCCCTCAACACATTACAGAGTAATTAGTTTTTTCAAAACACCCTCCTTAGAGGTGTTAAGGTGTTAATCAAAGGAGGACGTCCGAAAGAGAGATATCATTTTTAATTAAGTGTTTCTATTTTATTTCTTATTCCAATTTCTTCAAATATTCTTCAACTGTGATTAAATAATAATTAAATTATCTTCAATATACTTATATGTTATTATTTTAATATCCTCCCCTAAACCCATCTCCAATTTCATCAAATGGGAAGCGAATTATTCATTCGTGTGTATGACAAACTACCACCTCACGAACCGATATGATTTATTTTCCATCACCATCTCTCAAGACTGATTATAATGATGTAATTAATGTTAATATATGATATTAATGAAATATATATCATTATTAAAAAATAATATATCATTTAAATTCATACCTTTACATTCACATAAAAATGATAACATTGTTAGTGTGTACGTGTGACCTATTGCCTCTACAAAGTGATGTGATTCATTTTTCATCAACACATCACATGAATGATATATATAAGTATATTGAAATGATTAATATGATATTTATGAAATTATTATAATTATTTAAATACAAAATATTAATTTCCTTCTTTCCATAATGATCATTGAAAAATGAAAACGTTACTCATTCCCACGTATGACCTACTGTCTCCATAATTATAACATAGTTCATTTTTCATAACCATTAATAATGGTTTGATTTAAAATTATAATTTATTTATAAATATGATAAAAATTTAATGAATATTATTCTGTAGATGATGGACTAACCACTTTTACTATTGATATCACACCAATGTCATTTTGGACTCAAGTACCAAATATCATCAAAATGTTCGATATGAACATGAATAATTAAGTAATTATTACAACATAATAACAAGTGATATAAAAGGAATAATAAACTTTAAAAAGTTTCAAAATAAATTAAATAATTAAACTAACTTTATTATTTAGGAATATAAATATTTTACATGATGATTCAGACTCAAGGTAAGGTATTTCTTTTCAATCCCCTTTCATTAAGGAACTTCTTGATGATATGCAACTTTATTATTTTATAAGGTTTATATAAATTCCATTTTACTAATCATGTAATTAATTTATTTATTATAATTTTATTTAATGCTTTTAAATTTTATTCGTTTATAGGTATTATGATTTAAATGTTCAAAGTGGTATGGGACACCTTGAATGTTTAAAGATTTATTTATCAAATAATTTTCTCCATTTCAATATTCTTGATATTATTTTACATATTTACTTATATGGATATATAATTATTATAAAGAAAATTTTATGTATATTTTTAATTTCATTAATTTTTTTTCAAAAGGAATCTTTTTTACATGTTTTATATCAATTTTTTTAAAAAACGACAAAAAGGAATGTTCTATCTTAATGTACATGGTAACAATGATTTTCCCACCGATGTGACTATTATTTAATTTATAACTTAATTTATAATATTATATGTTTTATTAAATGAAATTATTATTTTCCTTTGTCATTATTTTGGAATTGAAAATGGGTTTTTATAAGGAAATTATATTTTTATCCGAAAGTGTTTTTCTTATGGGATTAAAAGGGGTCTTCAAAGGGTTTTATGATGAAAGTGTTTTATTAATGATATGGATATTGGGAATTATAGGAAACAAGTGATCTCAATAAAAATTATACATGGGGTAGTTTAGATAGATCTGGGTAATCCCATTATAGCTTGACATTGGGTGGCTTAGATAGCATCAGGAAATCCTGTTATAGCTTAACATGGGGTGACCCAGATAGTGCTTAGAAAGACCAATATTGCTTAACATGGAGTGGACCAAATAGTACCAAGTAAGCCTGTAATAGCTTAATTAGAATTAGACCATATGGTTATTCCAATTAAGAGGGGTTTGAAACGGTTTTATGTATATGATTCTTTAAGTCACCTAAAGGAGTTTTAATTTCATGCTATGGGATTTAATGATTTTCTTTTACTAAAATGTGTGTTTTTTCATCTAAAAATGTTTTATGTTCTTAAAGAACATTTAATATGCAGGTAAATGTTATATGAGTTTTCATATTTTTACTAAACTATTTTTTTTTTATTTTTATATCCCTTATTCCGCTTTTTTTGTCACCCAAATTTTTTAAAATTTATTTTAGAGATTTTAAGGGGGAATAGAGACAAGGATGAGATCAAGGGGATAATTGTAAAGATTTTTTATAAATATAAATCATGTTTTATTCAAAATATATTTACAATGGTAAAAAATGGATACTTAGTATAAGTGTCCACTTGTAATTTATAGGTTCAATTTTTAAGATTTTTTCCAAATTTTCTAAAACTCTAAACTAAAAAGATCCTCGAATGTGAAATCTAGTTCAAAAACACTATGATATGTGATGTTTAATTAGGGTCCTTATAGTTGGTTTTAAAGGATGGTTTAAACAACTTTTGAGATTAGAAGGTTATCTTAAGAGTTTGGTATATCATTACGAGTTTATAATTGTTTGGTTGATCATAAGTTCAGTGTCTTAGAAACCCATTTTTAGGATTTATGTTTTGAAAATTTAAGGCGACTAATGATATTTTTGGAGAAATTCATTTTGGAGGTCATTATGGGTTATTATATTTTTAGATAAAAAATGAAAGGCATGAGGAAAATTTTGAGGTTAAAACATTTTATGGTTATTTTTGAGGATTTTATAATATTTTGGGAATGTTTTAAAAATTATATACTTTTAGAAAAAAGACAACATGTAGGATTGGTGACAACCCATCACATCCGGTAAGGTCATGGAAATCTAACCCACAACCGAAGGAAGATAATGGTGCATCACCAACCACTAGCCTACATGAAGACCCAATTATTATAAAGTTTTATTTTTAGTTAAATGATTTTTTGGATGAATAATAAGTTGAATTCGATAACATATCTTTTATCGAATAGATAACCTTGGGATTGGAAAATGATTTAGTGATTAAGTTATTAATGTTATTTCAGAAGATGTTTACTAGATTTGGAATCCTCTATGATCATGGTAAACATAATACTATAAGATTTTGTTTGAAAAGTAAAGATTGAATAATATTTTGGGAGAATCTACGATTTTATTTTGGACTTATGGTGATTTGGGTTATTTATGGAAATAATTAGTATATCTTGGCAATTATGTGATTTAAGGAATTAAATTTTTGGTACAATACATTAAGAGTATTTTATGTTATTGATAAGATTATGTGATCAAATACTTCTGATTTTTGGGCTTTAATATTCATATAGAATGTTTTTGAGGAATTTTAAGGATATTTATGTGTTAAATAATCTAAGTTGAACTTTGGGTATTGCTGTTGAATTTTTGAGATTAATGTATCTTTTCATCATATAAAGGTTTATTATTTCTGGAGAATTAACTTTTCTTATCCTAAAAATTCTGGTTTTGGTTAATGTTTCAAGACAGGAGAAATAGAAATTTAATATTTTTTGGATTATTTGATTCTATAGAATTTTATTCTAGTGGTTCAGGCGTAAAAAATTCATCTTGAATAATCATCCTTTAGTGAAAAAGATGAGTTTTTGGTTGAAATTGATTAAAGGATAAGACTATAATTTTCAAGTAAGTATGTTTCATTATGTTCTTAATCTATTTAGTAAAATAATTCCTCAACTCTATGAAGAAGATATTAAAACAAAAATGTTATCCATTTAATTTTCTTACTATGAAATCAGGGACCTTCTAACGCATAAAAAATTTATGGTTTTATGATTATTAAGTTTATCATGACTATGTTCTCTATCACTCTACATCAGAACATGATGGTTATTTTTCTATTCCATGACCATGTTTTCCTATATAAAACCCTAGTATGTGTTATCTCATATGAAATTATTACATCCATTTCATTATTTTAAAGTGGAAGTCTCATTAATCCTTTTTCTAATATGGGATTTCGATAAAGATATTCTAAAAAGTAAAAATTTAGTTACTGAACCGAATTAAAAATTGGGAGGACACAATTTCTTAAAGAGGAGGAGAATGTAACATCCCAAATTTTTAAAAGGAAAATCTATGTTCAATAGTGTAAATGATTCACCACAATGAGCTTAAATGAAAAACTAAATAATATTTTTATGTTACCATTCAAACTAAGTCGTTAGAATAGCGGGAATGAACAATATTAACTAAATTATGAAAATATGGTTTAAAAATGTATATATAATTAATTATTTGGTGAAAAATTAATTATAAATTAATGTAAAACCCTTTTTAAAATAAAAGGAAATGTTTTTATAAAAAACTATTTAAATGTGCACAAGTGTGTTTTATATAAATAAATTAATAAATCAATATTTTTGGATTATATTAAAGAAATATATTGATAATATATTTATTTAATGTTTAAAATTCATCTTATGTGTTTTATAGACATGATATAAGAACTAATATAATTTTATGAATAAAAGAAGTACTTTTCAAAAAAGGCAAATTTGCTGCATTTTGATGGCACACTTGTTTCAAATATAGTTTTGGACAATTTTATATGCTCTATTTGAAAAAATAATCTTCTTATTTTAAATAGGAGTATCAAAATTTACATTGTCTGATTTTTACATATTTTTCTTATAAGTTTCATGTTTTGATGAATAGTGAAATAATAATGCATTTTAATTGAAATCTATTTTTTTTCATGAAAATTTATTAATAGTGATAAATTATATTTTTAATGGTTTTAAAGTATAACTAGATCATTTATTATTAGTTAACATAATTTTTTCATGATAATCAATTTCCCATTTAATTTTGATATAAAAACTTTTCAATATTTTGAACATTTTTACTTTTATATCCCATTTTCTCATTCCTTCAATGGGATTAACTTTTAATTTATTTTTGATAATTATGTGTTTTAAATTTGAAAACATGTATTCAATATATTTTTAATTATAAGGTCAAAATTAATTAAATTGGACCCTTTTATTTTTTGACTATATGAATAGTAACTTTAGTAAATTTTTTTTATTAATATGTCTAAGGGTAAATCAGGTAATTAAGGGTAAAAATAATATTATAAATATTATACAATTACCTTAAAACTAGTCCCAATTTCATTATATGAGTTTTTATTGACCAATATCATCCTTGGGATGAAATTATGACTTTTGGAAGCCACTTTGATGAGAGTATGGCATTTATAATATTATATTCAAAGAAAAGTAAAAATTTCCACACTTATGTTTTTAACAAATGAAATATTTTTAACATGGGGTTATATAGAGGAACTGTTCCACTATAAATATTATTTTGGAATTTAAATTTTTTATATTTATCAGGATAATTTATTTTTAATATTTATAGAATAAATAATTTATTTAAAGGCTTGCACAATAAATATGCAATAATTGTTTAATTAAAGAAAATATTTGACAAATGATGTTAAAAATACAAAAATAATTATAATTTGAGATTATTAATGTCATCAAAGAATTTTTTAGATTACTTCAACATATCAGTGATGTTTTAGAAGTATTGTTTTGAACTTATCTTTCTGTTATGATATTTTCAAAAAGTTATGTAATGAATAGTGTAAAAATTGACATTATTCATATTTTAAAATAAATATTATTCTATTAAATGATATAAAATTCATAAAATATAAAATTCAGTAAAATTATTTGAATAAGTCTAAAAATTTCATAAATTACTTATTTACTGATCATTTTTAATTTTAAAATAATTATATTAACCATAAAAGTGTAAATTATATCATATTATGGTAAGAATTAAAGAAGTTAAATAAGGGTTAAAAAAATACATGGATTAAAAAATAGTCAAAACTTATCTAATTTTCATTTTATGTGGGTTATTCTAACCAAAATGATCATATATTTTAAATAAATCATTTTTCACCCATTTGGAATAGAAAATTATTCTATATTAAATTAATATTTTGACGAATTCCAAGAGTACCCCTCATTCTCCTATAAAAGAAAACCAATTATTATCTTTTTAATACACTTAAAAAACTATTTTTTTCAACCAATATCTATCCAAATACCTTAATATAATACCTAAACACATTTTAGAGGCTTTATCTTTGGCATAAAACCCTCCTTATAGGTGTTAAGGTGTTAATCAATGGAGGTCGTTTGAAGGGGAGGTATTGTTTTTAATTAAATGTTTATGTTTTATTTTTTGTTCCACTTACATAAAATCTTATTAAAACATGATTAAATAGTATCATAAATATACTTAGAAGTTATTATGTTAATATCATCACCTTAATCCATCCCCAATTTTATCAAATGGGAAATGAATTTTTTATTTGTGTGTATAATGAACTACCACCTCGTGAACCAATATAAATCGTTTTCCAACGCCATCTCTCAATAATTTTTA
This sequence comes from Viscum album, assembly GCA_963277665.1. Classification (NCBI taxonomy): domain Eukaryota; kingdom Viridiplantae; phylum Streptophyta; class Magnoliopsida; order Santalales; family Viscaceae; genus Viscum; species Viscum album. Next base: position 695,324,912 of record OY728145.1, read on the forward strand.
TAATGATGGAATTGATATTTATATATTATATTAATTAAATATTTGTCATTATTAAAGATTAATATACCATTTACATTCATACCTTTCCATGAAAATAAAAATGATAATGTCATTCGTGCGTACGTGTGAACTATCATCTCCATGAAGCATTGTGATTCTGTTTTCATCACCACATAACATGAATGATATATATAAGTACATTTAAAATATTCATATGATATTTATTACATTATTATCATTCTATGAAGATAAAATAATAATTACCTTCTTTACATAATGATCATTGAAAAATCAAAATGTTTCTTATGCGTACGTACGACCCACCATCTCCATGATTATAATTTAGTTAATTTTTCATAGCCATACATAATAGTTTGATTTAAAAGTATAAATTATGAGTAAATATGATAACAATTTCATGAATATTATTTTGAAGATGATGGACTAGTGACCACTTTCACTATTGACATCACAACAAAGTCATTTTGGACTCAAGTGCCGAATATCATCAAAACATCTGACATGAACCTAAATAATTATGTAATTGTTATAACATGATAATAAATGATATAAAAGGAATAATAAAATTTAAAAAATTTCTCAATAAATTAAATAATTAACCTAAGTTTATTATTTAGGAAGATAAATATTTTAGGTGACAAGTCAAACTGAAGGTAAGAGATTTTGTCTTGATCTCCTTTCATTGAGGCACTTCTTGATGATATACACCTTTATTATTTTATGAGGTGTATATACAGACCATTTTACTTATCATTTAATTAAATTATTTGTAGTAACTTTATTTAATGTTTTTTAAATTTTATTCTTTTATGGGGGTTACGATTTAAATGTTCAATGTGGTATGAGACACCTTGAATATTTAATGATTTAATTATCAAATATTTTTCTCCATTTCAATATTATTGATATTATTTTACATATTTATTTATATGTATATAAAAGGATTATAAAGGTAATTTTAGGTCTATTTTTAATTTCATTCAATTTTTTTCAGAAGGAATATTTTTTTGTGTTTTATATGGAATGTTTTGACAAATGACAAAAATGAATGTTCTATTCCTAACATACATAAAAACAATGACTATACAAATATTGTGACTATTAATTAATTTCAAGATTCCTTTTCATGATTAAATTTTTTCTTAAATGAAAATCCTTCTTTTACTTTTTGTATTTTTTTGAAATTGAATATGTGTTTTTAGAAGGAAATGTTATTTTTATCCGATAGTTTTTTTCATTTGGGATAAAAAGTGTTCTTTGATGGGTTTTATGATTGAATTTTTTTATTAATGATATGGTTCTAGAGAATTATAGGAAACAAGTGTTCCTAATAAAACTTATACATGGGGTGGCCCAGATAGCGCCAGGTAAGCCTGTTATATCTTAACTTGGGGTGGCCTAGATAGCGCTGGGAAATCTCATTATATATTAATACAAGTTAACCCAAATAGCATTGAGAAATCCCATTATAGCTTAACATGGGGTGGCCTAGATTGTGTCGGGTAAGCCCATAATAGCTTAATTGGATTTCAACCATATTATTGTTCCAATTGAAAGAGTTTTGAATGGGTTTTATGTATATGATTCTCTAAATCACCTAAAAGAGTTTTAATTTCTTACTATGGGATTTAATGATTTTATTTGAGTAAAACGTGTATTTGTTTTTCATGTAAAAATGGTTTTTATTTTTAAATAAATTTTAAGATAATGTTAAACATTATATGTGTTTTCATGTTTTTATGGAACTAATAGTTTCCTTTTTTTTATATCCCTTATTGAGATTTTTTTCTCACCCCAAGTTTTTAAAATTTATTTTCATAGGGTTTAAGGGGGAATAGAGATAATGATGAGATCAAGGAGATAATTGTGAATATTTCTCATAAAGAGAAATCATGTTTTATTCTAAATAGATTTATATTATAAAAAATGGATACTAAGTCTATGTGTATACTTGTAATGTATGGGTTTACTTTGTAAGATGTTTCCTAATTCTATAAAACTCTAAATTGAAAAGATCCTAAAATTTGAATTCTAGTTCAAGAACACTTGGATATGTAATGTTTAAGGATGAGTCCTTAAAAAACTAGGAATATATATGACATATACATGAAAAAAATTGTTAGTGATACAAAATAAAAAATAAAGATAAAACCCAAAGGTACATGTGAAAAACCCAAAGGAAAGTTAAAATGGAAACAACAATTCCATGTGATAAGTGGGTAATGTCTAACCATCTTACCACCAGCTACCTGTACCCAATTTTCATAAACCTCACCACCTCACTAAAGTGAATTTTCTTTTCCTACATCAAAATAAAATACAAGGTATTCAAATTCCTAAGGGAAAGTGTAGGGTGCGAGCTAAACAAGATGAAAAGGATCCCCCAGGTGATTTACATAGAGTATCTATAAAAAAATACCAATATGCACAATTTTAATTAAAATGAGGCATGATAAGTAGTTAAAAAGTTTATATAAAAATCATGGTAAACATTTACCCTTTTTCCATAGTTCCAAAATGAGCCAAGTAAAATAGTCTTGAAGAAAAATTTCAATAATAATTTATCAAATCATACAATATTTCATATCAAAGAAAAAACAATAAAAACCAAATCACAATGGAGATCAACCCTAGGATATAATAGGTCTGATCTAGCCAAGTCACTTTTAGCTCAAAAATAAAGATTATACTAGTGTGTACTTAACAAGTCCCTAGTAAACAAGGTATATGGAAGAGAGGAACACCCCATTAGTGAACCCACATGAATGTTTCAAATAATAAAGTCCCTAGGACACTGGACTAGGGAGAATATGAAAACCCTAGGAGTGAAATCACCAATATAATTAGGATAAGTCCCAATAATAAACCTTTTACTTAGAACCCAAGTCTCCCATGTGATCAATAATTAAAATAATTTCAAAGGTCTTGTCACATTTCATAACTAATTTCCAAATAACCCTTTTTATCAGAACATGTTTTGAAAAACTATTTTATAAATCCATTTCACAATGCTTTGAAAATACATTTTCTTTTTCCAAAAAAGGGGACAAACCATATTTTATCAAAAAACCATTTACCCTCACAAATTTAGGAATTCAGATCATGCCAATTGTATTAGAACATAATTTTCAAAACCAAGAGAAATTACGGTCAAATTCCATAGGCTTGAGATAAAACCTCATACCACAAATCTGGGTCATACACTAATTATGTTGGTATCCAGACACTATAAGGAATAAAGAAGAAAAAAATAAAGGTCCTAAAAAATTCTCATATCTTAGAGTCTAATTCTATAAATAAAAGTGCCAGAAGAGAGGTTAAACCAATACATACCTTAAGAAAATTTCATGTTGCACCGCAACTGACACAAGGACCGACCCCCAGAAGGTGATCATACAATAGATCTAGAAGGGATATAGGAATAATCATTACATAATCACAAATCCTAGAAATTAATCCCAAAAATACTGCTAAACTAAGAGAAATTAAAACCATGAATGGAAAACAAATGATTTTTTTGAAAGAGAATCAACCGACTAAGTAGGAGATCAAGTGCCAAAAGAAAGAAATAATAAGAGTTTAAACCACCCAAAAAGTGTCTAAGAGAGACCTAGGGTTTTATGGAGAGAAACAAAATCCAAAAGAGAGATGTTATAAGTGAGAATTAGATAAAAAACCACTAGGTAGAAGGGTTCACTTTATGAATTAGTGATTCATGATGTGAATATCCTATATTTCATCTATGATAAAAAAGGAATAATCTCCTTAAAAAATTGGATAATGAATTCATGATGTGTATTACTTTCATAAAATGAAAATTTTCACACCTTAAATGGAGAGTTTATGGATTATTCCCTAAACAATTCGTGTTGTGAATCTAGTTCATGATGTGAACTTTTTCTATAAACAATTCCCAATATAGCTCCTGCAGAAAACTCCCAGTTCATCTCCAATATTCTCTAAACCTAGGAATATTAAACAACAAAAGAGAGTGAACCTTTGAACAATATATTAAAATCTCCCCACCATTAAACTTTCCATCTTTTGAAAGCCACACATAAGAAGGGTGCTTTGGAAAGTGGTAAGGGCATTGGTCCCCCACTGATGATTAACACTACCAAGTCTTGTGAGAATACAATATGTGTCATCAAAACACTATAACAAATGGAATAGACTTCCCACAAAAGACTTTAATATGAGAATAAATTATCTCCCTTACTTGATCCACAATAGAAACATATGGATATAACTCAATATCTTATTAACTCAGAACATGGGAAGGGTTATGATGGTATTTTTAAGCTAATATATGTGGAAAAAATTATGTATACTCATCAATTGAGCTGGTGAAACCAAATGATAATCAACCTAACAAGATGTTCAGTGAACTCAAATAGTTCAACATTTCTCAAATCTATCTTCTTATATTTCTTAAGACAATAGTGACCAAACCGAGGAGATAATTTTAAGAAAACCTAGTAACAATTGAAAAAATACAAAGGAAAATGTTGGTGATATTCTTGAAATTTCTATAAAATCTGAGTTGTAACCAAGAATCAACATATATCCTAAATCCTCACTAATGTATCTTGAACGAGATTCGATCCCACAAGAGAGGCCTCACCCACCTCTTCCCAATAATAGGTGACCTACACGAGTGACCGTACAAAGACATAAAGGGTTCCATTCTAATCGATGAATGGAAATTGTTATTATAACTGAAATCGACCGGTCCCAAATGGATAAACCATGATCCACTGAAATAGTAGATTTAAGCACAATTAATACACTCTAGGATTTGAATTACATTCTCTATATCACCATATGTCTATGGATGATAAGTTATACTCAACATGATCTAAGTCCCCATCACCTTCTAGAGACTCTTCCATAACTTATAATTAAACTTGAGATCCCTATATGAGACAATAGTATAGGAAACCCCATGAAACCTCACAATCTCTTGAATATATAGCTTACCCACATCTTTAACTTTGGGGGTGTCCCAAATTGAAATAAAATGATCTGATTTTGTCAACTGATCAATAAAATCCTTGATATAATTATTTCCTTAGGGATTCCATGGTAATCTAATGAAAAATTACTTGGAAATCACATCCTATTTCCAATCTGGAACTATAATAGTCTTGATTAGACTAGAAGGCCTCAGATGCTATACCTTTATCTGCAGGAAGGTGTAACAATGAGACACATAATCAGTGATGTCATACTTCATACCCAACTAACAGAAATGGAATATCATGTCATAATACATATTTATAGTTTTAGGGTTAAAAAACCATGAAGAAATATTGAAATCATACAACACTAAACTATTTGTAGATTATGGGTTGAAAAACCAATTCACAAAGTGTAAAATACCATAATAAGAGTGAGAACAACCATAGATTTTCTCCCTACCATATAAGTTTTCCAATATTCCTATATAGTGACCCTTTATTTTCATACATTAACATTACATAACTTTTTTGGAATAACTAAACATTATAAAAATAGATTCCCAAAGACCATACTAGTCTAGTTCCTTTGGAAACATGGAAACATTAACACAAATACATAAGTGAGCTAAGTTATCTTTCAATAGGTTCTTTTTTACTTGATTACTTCTTATAAATATCAAATATAATACATATCTTCATAATATGGGGAAGGAATCATAAAAAGGGGTGATATTAGATGCTCAGTAAGGGTAAACAAGGGAGATATGTAAGAATAATCATGATCAAAAGGGTATTAGAACATGATCATGAAAATTAAAGATCATACCCTTCATATCAAACATGATATGCATGAAACATGGAATAAATATTAGAATTTTAGAAGACATAAATCATAAGGAAATAAATAACATAATCCATGAAAGCAAAACATAGTAATAAAACATGTAATTGTGGAAGACACATGGGCATATAATCTGATTTCCATAGTAACCAAGGTATCGCTGCCAAGACCGTATTGGTAGTATGGGTTTACTCCCTATACCATCTTGGTAGTCATGGTTCACTTCAACAGACATATTATTATCATGAGTTCACTCCTCATACCATCTTTGTAGTTATGGTTCACTCCTATGACCGTCTTAGTAGTCAAGGTTCATTCCAAAGACCATCTTAGTCTATCTCATGAGATATAAATCTTTACTCAATGAATTAGAGGGATATATAGGTCCCACCCATATCATAATGAAATCATACATACATGTTCTATAAAATCATAAAATAACCATATTGTAACCCATGAAATGAAATAGGTATCCTAATAATGTAATCATATCATAACACATGGAAAAAGATATATGTCTCATAATCATTTCATCAAAAGCATAACCCGTGAAATATAAATGGAATTCATAAAAATATAACCTATTAAAGAGAAATATATTTCATAAACATATAACCTGTGAAAGAGAAATGGATTTCAAAAACATATAAACCGTGAAAGAGAAACAAGTTTTATAAACATATAACCTGTGAAAGAGAAGTGTGTTTTATAAAGTCAATGACATCAAGCATAACTATTCAAAGAAATAATATGAATGGAACCTTTAGATAATTTCCTAAAAAGAAATGATTAACATAAATGGATGTCATATTAGATGGAAAATATTTTTGAAATATCTTTTAAAAAACATTTATCTAGGAAAGTATCCTCTCTTCTTAGAAAAATCCTCTTTAATTCATAAAACCAATTAAAAATCATTTTCTTAGAAAATACGTTGAAAATTTATAAATAAGACTTGAAATCATTTTTAAAATCTTTTTCCATGAAAACTTATATAATAAAATTAAAATAATTTTTAAAACACTTTTCCGTGGAAACACTTTGAAAACTTAAAAAAAACTTTAATTTTTTTGATAACTATTTAATTGAAAATAACTTGAAAACATGTAAAGAAAACTTGAAAACGTTTTGAAAACCATTTCTTGGAAAATAACATTGAAAAATTATAAAGAAATATTGGAAAGTTTTTGAAAACAATTTATTTGAAAATTATATGTATATTTTTTAAAAAAATTAACCTTTTAAACACGGAAAAGAAGATTCACAGAAATGATGGTGAGTAAATCTGTACATGCCATATGAGGTAAGAAGAATATTAATTTTACATGGTAAAAGGTTAAATAAATTCCTTATTTAGAAAAATAAAATAATATTCCTTTGAAAAAAAAATTTAAAATAAAAAAAGAAAAATGTTCTTCAATTATTGTAGGATAATTATAGAATATTCTTGTAAACCCTTTTTAAAAAACATGTTATTGAAGGAATAAAAATTTATGATCGAAGAGAGGGTAAATTTGATATTCTTTAAAAACTATTTCTTAACTATATTATGTACCAAATAGTGGAAAAATAGAACCAATACATGAATATATTATGAATAAATAGAGGAGAATAAAATTCATGAGTGTTTTTAAGAGATGTATCATAATATTTCATCAAAGGAAGAATTAACATAAACAAACTTAAAAAGTGATGAGATTGTTTCAATGAACTATTATAACTTGGTAACTTGGGATCATAATATCCATGTAAAAAAGGAAATTAAATAAAGATTAAAATATCATTAAAATAAGGATATTCATCATATAACATGTAAAATGGAAGTATATACACCTCTAAAATAATTTAGGTGCATAACAAAACATAAGTCTCAAAGAAGGAAAATTGAGACAAAACTATTTTACAATTTGGTAACTTTTGAAACTTAAACCACATGAAAGAAATATCATAAAATGGATATTTTAATACCAATAAATTTATGTATAATATACATAGAATACATTCATGTCCAGTATATACACCACACAAAATATGTGAGTGGCGATTAAGTCATGTATCTTGCAAAAATAAAAGTGAGATGAAATTCCCTTACCTTGTGTCTTGACTCTCATCGTACTCATTAAAACAACCTATATAATAAATATAAATTTATTATACATAACTTAAAGAACCATATTATTATATATAATACCATACATGGTTTTCTTATGACCTTATATTACCCTCTTGTTAACAATATTATGTTAAGTTTCACTTTGGGTAATATTTGCTTTGTTATTCGCATGCATCTTAATTTGTTATATCTTCAGTAATTATAATTTTTTAATGATTTAAATAATATAAAACATGTAATAAATATAATTTATATTCAGTATATTTTTATTACAATAATATATATAATATATAATCATGAAATGGAATACACCGTTCAGGGTGATAGAAAGTTGTACGTACGCACAAACGATGTTTCAATTTTTATTATTATATTGAAAAAAAGAAGGTAAATGAAATATGTGTATATATATGTATATATATCATTATTAAATTATAATTATTATATAATATATATAATTTAAGTTCACTAAATTCATGAATTATACATTCCATGTAGTGTGTGAACGAATCACATCACTTTGAGGGGGTGGTAGTCCACACTTCCTCAAAACAAATTATCATATTTACACAAAATGGGAAGTATAAATATATGTGTTGTAAAAGGATGAAATAAGATTAAATACACAATATATATAATATATAATATATATAAATATAGTTTCTATCATAATTTCTACCATGAGAGGTGGTAAAGGAAAAATGAATAGTTATCATTTCGTGAGATAGTAGTTTTCCCTACACGTAAATTGTATGTTAATTAACCATTAGATAGAAGTGTGTGTAAGTGTAGTTCTAACACTTAGAATGAAAAAATTATAGTATATATAAGATAATATTGTTTTTATACAATAATTTCATAAGGATAATGGAGGGGGTAGAGAAATAAAATTAAATAAAGGAGATTGAGAGAAGTTGCTACCTCTTAGTTTTGGTTTGTACTAAAAGGCTTCATTGGATTGATTGTTTACCAAAGGGAGGCTTAAATGAGGAATTTAGGGAGTGTTAAAAGACTTTTGGGTAGATATTGGTCGAAAATATATGGTTTTATAGGTGCAAAGAATAGGGATAGGTGACAGACTTTTATAATGGAGAAGGGGCACTCTTGTAATATTTTGGAAAAGGGAAACCCCACCCACATTTTTTTATTGGAATTGAATAAAATAATGACCCAAAGTTGATAAAAGGGAGGATAGGGTAGAAATATGTCAATAAAATGGATTTTATATAATTTTAGAGTCTTTTGGGGCCTTAAGGTTTTGGTTTAGTCCCTTATTAAGCTTAATTTAACATTAATTGTTGTAATTAATTTTAATCACTTTCACTAATATTTTTGGTAAAAAAAAAATTTAACTTATTATAAATTATAAATTATGATTATTAAGAATATAAAATATATTTTTCTAAATTATAATCATATAATTGATATAAATTAAATTAAAATTAATCCCGTAGTTGAGTCTACAATGCAGGTTTTTAAAGTAAAAACATTCTAAAGTTTGCTAAGTTTTTATAACCAATTTAAATGTAAAATTGATCTCAATGAACTAAATTGTATAAATTGATAAAAATATTATCTAATTAAACTTTTAAACCAATTTTTAATATAATTTAACATTATAAATAAATTAAATTAAAAACAAGTTTTGAATTAAAATTCATTATTTTAAAATATTCATTAAATAAATAAAACCTTACAAAAAATACCAAATATTTATAATAACCTAATTTTTATTCTTATGTTTATAATATGTAGTTTATTTTGACATATTAGACATATAAAAGTTCCAAATTTGGATTTAAAATGAGTTTTCCATTAAAAGGCGGTACAACTACTATTATTAAAATAAAGGTTTTTATGCATAAAATTGGGTTTGTTCTTATATTGTGTATATCAAACCTATTGGATGAATATAAAAAATATTTTATTGAATATATAAATTATATATTACATTAATATCACTCAATAATTATAATTAATTTAATTTATTAGTGTAACACATCCTTATGACCATAATAATATTTTCATTTATATTCAACCTGTTTTTATATTCATTTCTAATTAATTGGTATCCAATGAATTTATATTATATTATAGTAAAACATATATTTTCATAAATTAGTTAATACTATTAATAACTGCTAATTTAATAGTTGGGTTATATCTTATTATATTAAATAATAACATTTTTATGATATACTATTGTTCGGTAAAACTCGGTCTTACGTGTTATGCAAGACATCATGGAAAGTCATTATTGTGTCTAACACAAGATAATATCAGTGATATATATAGAGAAAGAAAAAATTTATGTTGCGTGTAGTGCTAGATTAACTTAGATTTTCATATAACTGAAGCCAAACATAGTGATTTAATATAAAATAAAATATCTTCATTATTGTGTGTAATGGAAAATATCAAAAAGGTTAAATTAATTAAAAAATAATAATTCACAAAATATCAGGGTGTTAAATTATAATCCCCTTAAAATGAATTTCACCCTGGAAATTCATCTGGGTCCTCAAAGGTTTAATACTTGAAAGTTTCATTCATAGAAATCCACACCTCAAAAATGGATACTAAAACTTCCCTTAAAAAGGGAATGTTGGAACTATAATAGTTACCCAAAGTAACATATAACTAGGTTTACACATAGGGTAACATAGGTTGGGAGTGAATATTGGACATTTAGGAAAAGTGTAAATATTTATATGGAGTTACTGAGGTCATCAATCACAAACATGTGAATGATGAAATAAAAGTTGAGGTCCTCAAAGTTAAAAATTTTGATGATTTAAAAGTCCATCAGTTCAAAACAATTAAGGTATTAGGGAAACACATTTTCTTTTTACCATTATCCTAACATTGAGTAATTCCTTTATTGACCAAGATTTTATGGAAATATACCTACTTGATATATTTTTATAAAAAAATTGCACCATTTTTTTGTGATTTTATCTATTTATAATTCATCCATTACATTATGAAATTGATGTTCAGAAATTAAATTTTATTCCTAAAGTGCTAAAATACACTTTTAGAAGATCTTAAGGCCCGCAAATGAATGAAAATTATAACACTTTTCCTCTAACTATTCTTCAAAAATAAATACGGTTATTCATTAATCTAAAAACATAAAATTTAACTATACTTGTTCATAATTAATAATTATTCAACAAAAATAATTACACATCAACCTAGACATTTCATAGGTTGGTGCTAGGTGTAAAACCCTTATTGTCCTTCGGTCATGGGTTTAAGACCCGCATCCTTTATGGACTTGATTGGTTGTCACCCGGCATATGTGATGTCCTTTTCAAAAGAATTCCAATATAATTTCTAAAATAAATATGATAGACATCCTTGAAACAAGGTTAATCACTAAATAGCCTTTTAACTAAGGTTTTCAATACTAACTCAATGCATAAATAATTCCTCTGAAGTTTAACTTAAAATTTTCAAGAATGGTTAACCCCATAACCCTTTAAAAAGATAAAAATATAAAACTTTATAAATAAATCAACAAAATCATCTTAACATTGATCCCCCATATATCAAAAAGTTTCTCTTGGTTGTCACATTCCAAACACGTGAATACCCTCTTGGTAAATTATCTTGGAACATGGTATCAAACTAAATTACCATAAATCCTTTTGGAAAACATGCATGCTTCCTTATTCCATATATTACTAGATATGTTCCATAAATCCAATAAGTTTTAAACTTCATCCATAATAGCATGAACTATTTGTAAACAAGTGCTTAATTAGTTCAAAGGTAATCAATACCATCCTATTCACTTATTCTTATCTCACATATATTTATCTAAAAAATATATCATATCATAATTAACATATTAGGGGATATATTACCTTAATCAAAATATCACATTGTCATTAAATCACTTTTACAATCCATCATAAACATTCAATATAATCTTTTATATCCTTGGTAAAAAACCTAAACTGGACAATCCTTGTTTATTTCACCATTCATACAACATAATCCTTGAATCCCAAATACATAAAAACATCTATTATTCTACTTTATCCATAAGATGTAATAAGGATACCTCATCTTATTACTTAATACCTATTTCTATTCAAATTTCATTTGTAGTGACATCATCATCATCAATATAACCATTAGTTTCACTACCTTGATAATTCTCTTCCGGAAATTTCCTCTTGGGAGTTTTAATTTCATAATGACTATTTATTCCACACTTAAAACACTTACCATTTGATGGTGTCTTAGGTAGACCAATATTATAATCAATCTCATTAATCGAACTCTTTATTTTTCCATTTCATTCACTTTCTTTGTGGCCTTCTTTTACAAAGTCAAAAAAACTTCTTATTCCAATAATACATGCACTTAGGTGATGCTTTCCACATTCTTGACACAAAAGAAACTGAATCTTCTTTCCTCCATGGTCTCCATTACCCGAACTCTCATCGAACTCCTTCTTTCTCTTCCTTATGGAGTCTAAGAGTTGGTTATGGTACACATTGTTAATCATGTTCTGTAAAAAATGATTAGGTATGATCATGACATCTTTCACTCAAGTGATTATCTCACATGACTTCTCATCAGTAAATTATACATCACATTCAATTTTAATCTAGACCCTTACAACTTCTTCCATTGACTAAAACTAGAAGTATAGTGTGACCATTACTTACCATAGAAGAAAACCAAATAGTCATGAAAATAATTACATATAGGATGTCTAAATTAGGAAACATTCTTTAATCTATGACACCATAGGTATATCCTAGGTTATTCATATCCAACATATATTTAAATCCTCTATTATGGTTCTTGAAGAGTTTTGTGAATTTCCAAAGCATATCCCCTGAGAGTATCAAACATGGTGTGAATCAAGACCTGTTCTCATGTACTAGATTACCCCGAGTTAGGCTTGAAACATATTTTCATAGTTGTTACCCCTAGGTACATCTATTATAGAGACACATCCACTTGTAGTATCCATATTGGGATGTATTTCTAAGAAAACACTCACTTTATTATTTACCAAAATTCTAGGGAATTTTTTTAAATGTTAACTTATCCTTATATTTATCCTTAAGGACTTCCCTAGACATATCCTTATAAATATACCTAGGTATATCAATAAAGCTTTCTCATCCTATTTTCTAAAGGTTAACCAAAACGTTTCTCTAATACCAACTATAGAGACCCTATATTTTCATACATTAACATTATATAACTTTTTTCGAATACTTAAACATTATAAAAACATATTCCCAATGAACATACTAGTATAGTGCCTTTGGAAATACAGAAACATAAACAATGATACATAAGTGATATACATTATCTCCCACTAGGTTTTTCTTTACTAGAACCCTTCTTAGACACATAAAACATAATACATATCTTCATAACTTGGGGAATGAAACATAAAAAGGGGTGAGATTAAATGATCAGTAAGGGTAATCAAGGGAGATATGTAATAATAATCATGAGCATAAAGGTATTAGAGCATGATCATGAAAATATAGGATCATACCATACATATCAAAGATCAGATGCATGAAACATGGAATAAAGAATGACAGTTTATAAGAAATGAATCACAAGTAAATAAATAACATAATACATGAATGTATAACATAATAATAGAACATAGAATTATTGAAGACACATAAGCATATAATATTATTTCCATAGTATCCAAGGAATTTCTACCAAGACCATCTTAGTAGTATGGTTTCACTCCCCATACCATCTTGGTAGTCATGGTTTACTCCCACGAACATCTTATTAGCATGAGTTCACTCATCCTACTATCTTGGTAGTTATTGTTCACTCCCATGGTAATATTATTAGTCAAGGTTGATGCCCAAGACCATCTTAGTCTATCTCACGAGATTAAATCTTTACCCAATGCAATGGAGGGAGATATAGGTCCCAACCATCTCATAATGAAATAATACATACATGTGCCAAAAATCATACAATAATCATATCTTAACCCATGAAATGAAATGGGTATCATAAACATGTAATCATTCTATAACTTGTGTAAAAAGATATAGGTTTGGTAATAATTTCATCAAAAGAAAAACTCATGAAAGAGAAATAGATTTCATAAACATATAACCTGGGAAAGATAAACAAATTTTATAAATATATAACCTATAAAAGAGAAATGTATTTCATAAACACATAACCCATGAAAGAGAAACTAGTTTCATAAACATATAACTTGTGAAAGAGAAATGGGTTTCATAAATACCATGAAATTAAGCATAACCATTCTGATAAAGAATATTAATGTAACCTTTACAAAATTTTCTAGAAAGGAATGAGAAAAATAAAAGGATTTCATCTCAAATGGAAAATAATTTCAAAATATCTTTCAAAAAACATTTCTTAAGGAAAATATCCTTTATTCTTTGAAAAAGGATTTTTAATGAATAAAACCATTTGAAAATAATTTTATTAGAAATTACCTTGAAAACTTATAAATAAGACTTGGAATCATTTTAATAAATTAATTTCTTCATATATTATAAAATAAGATTCAAAAAAGTTTAATTTTTTTTAAAACACTTTGAAAACTTCAAAAGAAAGTTTGAAAATGTTTTGAAAACCATTTCATTGAAAATAACTTTGAAAACTTGTAAAGAAATATTGAAAACGTTTTTAAAATTATTTATTTGAAAATAAATTTTAAAAATTAAAAAGAAATATTGAAAATATTTTGAAAAAAATATATTTGAAAATTATTTAAAAAAAACATTTTAAGAATTATCCTTTTAAACATTGAAAGGAAGCTTCCTAGAAATGTTGGTAGGTAAATCTATACATATCGTACGAGGTAAGAAGAACATTCATTTTTCATGGTAAAAGGTTAGAAAAATACCTTGTTTAGAAAAGGGAAAGAATATTCAATTGAAAACATTGGTAAAATAAAAAAAGGTTAGAAATTTATTTCAATTATTATAGGAGAATTGTAAAATATTCCAAGAAATCTTTTTTAGAAAACATGGTATTGAAGGGACATAGATTTGTCACTGAAGAGAGGGTAAAGCTATGATTTCTCAAAAACATTTTATTAACTATATTATGTACTAAAGAGTGAAAAAATGGTACCAATTCATGAATATATTATGAATAAATAGTGGAGAAGAAAATTCATGAGTCTTATTGAGAGATGGGTCATAAGATTTCATTAAAGTTAGCAGAAACATAAATAATCTTGAGAAGCAATGATATTATTTCAGTAAACTCTTATAACTTGTGTATCATACTATCCATGTAGGAAAAGTAAATTACATGAAGCTTAAAATATAAATAAAATAAGGATATTAATTATATAACATGTAAAATGGAAGTATATACACCTCAAAAACAATTTAGGTTCATAATAAAACCTTAGTCTCAAAGAAGGAAAATTGAGACAAAACTATTTTACGATTTGACAACTTTTTAAAATTAAACACCATGAAAGAAATAAAATAAAATGGATATGTTAATACCCATAAATATAAGTATAAGATACATATAATACATTCATGTTAAGTAAATACAACTCAGAAAATAAGTGAGTGGAGATTAAGGCATGTATATCACGAAAATAAAAGTGAGATGAAATTCCCTTACCTTGTATCTTGACTCTCATTGTACTTGTTCAAAACACCTATATAATAAATATAAATTTATTATAAATATTTTAAATAACCATATTATTATATATAATAATATATATTATTTTATTATGACCTTATATTACCCTCTTGTTAACAATCTTATAGTAAGGTTTTACTTTGGGTAATATCTTCTTTATTCTTCACATGTGCCTTAATTTGTTATATATTTTGTGATTATAATTATATCATGATTTAAAAAATTTAAAAAATTTAAAACATGATATACATATGATTTATATTATGTATATTTTTATTATAATAATCTATATAATATATAATCATGAAATGTAATACACCATTCGTGGAGACGGTCAGTCGTATGTATGCATGAACTTTGTTTCCATTTTTTATTTCCAATTTGAAAGAAAGAAGGAAAATGACATATGTATATATATAATTATTACATTAGAATTATTATATCACATATATTATATAATTTTTATAAACCTATACTTAATACATTCTATGTAGCATGTGAATGAATAATGTCACTTTAAGGTGGCGGTAGTCCACACTTCCTCAAACGAAATTATCGTACTTACATCAAAATAGAAACTAAAAAGATATGAGTTGTAAAATTATTACATAGTATTAAAGTAATAATAGATATAATATATAAAATATATAAATAGTTTGTCTATAATAATGTCCACTATGAGAGGTGTTAGAGGAAAAATGAACAATCATCGTTTCGTGAGATGATAGTTCATCATACACGTAATCAATGTGTTTGTTAATAATTATATGAAAGTGTGTGTAAGTGTAGGTCAAACCATTATCATAAAAAAATAAGAGTATATTTAAGATAATGGAGTTTTTATAAAATCATGGAATAAGAATAGTGGAGGGTGGGGATAAAGAAAATAAAAAAAGGAGCTAGAGAGAAGATGTTACCTCTTAATCGGGTAACTAATTTTGATTTGTACCAAAAGGATTCCATTGATTGATTTATGAAAAAAGTGAGGTTTTAATGAGGATGTTAGAAATTTTGGGAATTTTATTGGACATATATTTTCTGAACATAATTGGTTTGATAGGTGTGAAGAATAGAGATAAGGGATGGCCTTTTATAATGGAGGCAGAGTGGCGCTCTTGTAATATTTTGGAAAAGGGAAACCCCACCCACATTTGTTTACTCAAATTAGATTAAATAATGATCCAAAGTCAATAAAAGGGAGTATAGGGTCTAAATATGGCTATACAATTTATTTTTTACAAATTTATAGGTCGCTTTGGGCCTTAATTTTATGGTTTAGTCCCTTATTAAGCTTAATTTTACTTTAATTATTGTAATTAAATTTAATCACTTTCACTAAATTTTTTGGTCAAAAAATAATTTGAAATAATTTGAAATTATAAATTACTATTATTTAAAATATGGAATCCATTTTATCAAATTCTAATCACATAATCAAGAGAAATCAATTTAAAATTAATCTCTAGTCGGGTTGACAATGGAGGGTTTGAAAGTAAAAAACAAAAACGTTTTCTAAGTTTTTATACCCAATTTGAAAGTAATATTGATCTGAATGACCTATATTGTATTAATTGATAAAAATATTATATAATTAAACTTTTAAACCAATTTAAAATATAATTTAACCATATAAATAAATTAGATGAAAATGTAATTTTGAATTTAAATTCTGTATTTTTAACAATTCATTAAAAAAATAAAACCTTATTAAAAAAATTCGATAAATTTATCCTAACCAAATTTTTATTTTTATATTTTAAATATGAAGTTTATTTTGACATATGAAATCTATAAAAGTGAAATTTGTTTTACTTATAACTGTTTCACTATTAAAAGGCAGTAAAACTACTATTATAAAAATATAGGTTTTAAGCGTAAAATTGGGTTTATTCTTATCTTATGTCTATCAAACCTATTTGATTAATATAAAAATATTTTATTGAATTTATAACATATATATTCCATTAATATCACTCAATAATTATAATTAATTTAATTTGTTATAGTAAAACATCCTTTTGACCATAATAATAATTTTCTCTATATTCATCTGGTTTTCATATTCTTGTCTAATTAATTGGTAACCTATGAATTCATATTATATTTTTTTAAAAATATATTTTCATAAATTAGTTAATAATATTCATAACCACTAATTTAAAATATAGGTTGTATCTTATTATATTAAGTAATAACATTTTAATGATATACTATTGTTCGGTAAAACTCGGTCTTGCGTGTTACACAAGCCATCGAGGAAAGTCATTTTTGTGTGCAATACATGAAAATATCAGTTTTACATATAGATAAATCTATTTTTTTCTTTTATTTCACGATTAACTCGCTGTTTCATGTAATTCAAGCCAAACATGTAACACCCAAAGCTTCCACGGTACGCTTCTCTTTGAATAATACAATAGCGTGTGTTGTACGCAACTTCGAGTTCTAACACACACCACAACCAATCAAAGTAGCCATTATGAATAATAATACATACTTTTTGAAATTTTATAAATTTTATCTTTCAAAATGGACTTCATTTTTGGATTCAGAATATCGAATTTATCCTAGGGTGAAATTTTGGAACTTTTCGGATAACTTTTATATTTTGATGAATAGTAAAAATTACTAAATTTTAATTAAAAAAACTTTTTTAATCAAAATATTTAATAGTGATAAATTATACTATTGAGTGGTTTTAAATTATAATTAGAATATAATTTTACCATTTCATCCAATGGTGGTCATTAGAATTAATTTCACTTTGAAATTGGACATAAACAATTCTCAATATTTTGATTGATATTGTTTCTTAAAAACTCGCTGTTTGTTTTAACAACGGGAATTAATTATAAAATTAATTAATGCAACTTATATGTTTGTAATTTTTTAAAATAGACACCATTTTTGAATTCATAATATCAATTATAGCTTAGGGTGAAGTTTTGGTATTTTTCTGAAAAACATCAATTTTTGATGAATAGTGAAACCACTAAGTGGTAGTTTAAAAACTAATTTTTCATGTAAATGAAACATTACCACTACTGTGATTTGATTTTCAAAAATCTGACATACAAGGTTGTAATTATTAATTAAAATTTGGTTCAATGGGATTAAAGTAATTTTTGGTGAATAGTAAGTTTTAATTATTATTAATCGCGGTTAAAGGTAATTAGTGAAATTTAAGGTAAAAATGATATTATAAAAATATGAAAATACCTTTACACTTGTCCTACCCTTATTTTATGAGTCATGGAAGACCAAGACAATCCATGGGTCAACTTGGGGACCCCATGGAGCCACTTGGGTAAGAAAATGACATAAATAACTTTTTATTTAAAGTAAAAATAAAATTGTCACAAACATGTGTTGTTTTACTAAAACAATTATTACATGGGGTTATATAAGTTAACGTTTTGACTATAAATATTCAGTGGAAAGATAAAAAGATTTACTACATCATTATATTTTTTTATAATTTTTAGATATTAAATAAATAAATTGTTTTATGACACCATGATGATACAGCGATTACCTCATTAACTAACGATTTAAATAAAATTGAAATATAATGTAAAATATAAGACTTAAAATTGTAAAACACATATTGGATGAGTATATTTCGAACCCTTATCACCTTAGACTCTAAATATATAATTGTGGGACCTTTTAAATTCGAAAAGCACTTCATAATAATTTAACATTTCATGACTTTCCAAGAGTGCCCCTCCTCTCCTCTTATAAAAGGCCCCCACCTCTACCACCTTATTCACACCATAAAAGCCATTTGGCTTGTCCAAACTCTGCCCAAATAATCTCTAAAATTCCCTATATTACTCCTAGAAGCCTCAATTTGGGCAGAAGTCTTCCCAAGGAAGCCTTTGGCTCAAATCAAAAAGAGTTACCCAATTTTAAGGTAATGTCTTCTCTTATGTTCTTTTGTATTATTTTGATTCTCCAACCCCTTAAATTCTTTTTATTACTTTATTTTGTAACAAAAAAAGTATATTAAATATACTAAGATGTTTTTATGATACGGATTTTATTTACACTTACACACACCTTCGTATAATGGTTAAAGAACATACTGTTTCTGTGGGTGGCGAAATACTGCCTCACAAAATGATGATTGTTCAATCTTCATTTAACACCTCTCATGGTGGACATTATGATGACACTATTTCTATATATGATATATATTATGTTTATGATTTCCTTATTCTTCTGTATTTTTCATTTATGTCATAACTTTATGATTCCCATTATGGGTAAATGCGATAATTTCATTTTAGGAAGTGCGGACTACCGCCCCCTCAAAGTGATTTGAATCGTTAATGCCATATGTGGGACATGTAAAGGATGGAGTAAATGATATTATATATTATATTATATTGGAATTATAATACACCTTTATATAATTATGATTTCATTCCATTAATTACGAAATAGAAATGAAAGTCGCGTTCATGCGTATGTACGGCTTACCGCCTCCATGAACGGTTCATTTAATTTCTTACCTCTAAATGTTACGTAAAATTATGAATGAATGTATATACTGGATATATATGATATATATGATATCTACATAATTAATATAATTCTGAATATTATGGATATTTTACCACATGAACAACTTGTAATTATAAGAAATTTATTTTTGACTCAAGCACCAAAGATCGACAAAATGACCGTTATTAACTTAAATAATTACATAATGCTCATAACATGGTAATAAGTGATATAAAAGAAATAATTAAATTGAAAAAGGCTCTTAAGAAAGTATAAATTAACTCTAGTTTATTATCCAGGAGGTTAAATAACGATCGAGTCAAGTCGGATACGAGGTAAGGGAACTTCTTAACCCGATTTCCGTTCTTTGGGTTAATCTCCTACGTTAAAATTATGTCATGATATTATTATGTGCTATCTTGTATTTATACTTTATTTATGTGTAAATATAGTGAATACACATAATAGATCTACTTTATTTAAAAATTATCTTTGTAAGGGACTTCATCTCAATCTCATTTCATTGAGGCATATTTTGTTTTATACACAACTTTCCTTTATACGGTGTATAAAACCCTTTGAATTTTACTTTTATTCAAAAGGAATATTTTTATACAAAGCATTTTTACTAAACGATAAATGGAATGTTTTGTCTTACGTATGCGGTGACAATGACTTCTCCACCGCCGTGACCGTTATTTGAGTTTCAGCTTCCTCTACAAGCCATAATTTTTTTTTAAATGAAAAATAAATACCAAGTTTTAGTTTTCTTTTATTTTGGAATTGAAAATGGTTTTGATAAAGTCTTTATTATATCAATGTGTTGTATTGATATCTTGTGATTGGAATGTGGAAATTTTATGTTTTATTTATTCATGTTTGATGTGATACGATTATGTTATGGTTTATGATATGTTTAAACCTATTCATATGAGAAATGCATTGGACTTAATAAGTGACGGGTGGAGCCCGTTATAGCTCCTTGATGCATCGACAGGTCTCATGAGACAAACTAGTGTCTTGGCACGAGGCCTTGACAAAATCTTATTTTTAGTCTTAACATGAGGCCTTGTCTATGTGGTTATGATAGTCTAGCATTATGCATTCCATCATTATGAAAGTGGTTATTGATATTGCATATGATTATTCGACCAGTAGAATATCCATGTGAATAAGTAAATGGAATTATTTCATTTTAATTTTGCCATATTATTCTGAAGTTCAAGTTTAAAAGGATTTTGTTTTAGTTATACATTGCCTTAAATGTTTATGTTTATTTATGAAAGCTTCCGCTATATTGTTATCCTTTCTGAGCATCTGAGCACACCCCGTCCAATGTTTTAATTTTTCCAGAATGTGATGAAGTATATTATGAATGACTTGCAGGGATAGTATGAGGGGATATGAAGACATGATGTTTTTTTAGTTTAGTTTCACTTTATGATGTAATGTAAGTCTTATGAATGTATCTAGTGTTTCTAAGACTACTAAACTAATCGGTCTTTTGAGACTGGATCTTTTGTGATCATGCCAATGTTACGCATGTTGATGCTCCTTTTTCATCACAGAGTCCAAAGGAATGTAAAGGGAAATGAATTAGCACAAATTCATACATCCTTTGAAGAAAATATCAAAAATCGACAAAGGGATGAACAAGGAGAAGATTGCCCATAAGTGGCGCAAGTTTCCTCAGAGTCTCACAAGTCCACTTGCGCGACGCATTATGGACGCACAAGTGACTTGGGCGACCTAAATGATAACCGCCTGGGGTCTTCTCCGACCTATAAATAGACCTTGTGGGCCCCCCATTCAGGGAGGAATTTTTTCCAGAAACTCAGATTTGAGCTCCCGGCGCCCTAGTCTCTTCTCAAAGATTCCGGAACACTTCTAAGGTAATTTCTTACCTAGAATGGAAGATCTAAAGAGGGGGAGGAAGTCCTAAGTGTTGAAACTCATCAACACTTGCGCGCCTAGGTGGACAGACCTTAAGGGAAATGGCCACACTTGCGCCCCGCCTTACTCCTTCAATAGAGCCTGCGCGCCTCTCTGCTGGAATAACCTCAAGAGGATTCTAAAGGCCTTAAACAAAGTTCGCTCAAGTATTACCCTGCTGGTTGAACACCACGCAAGTACCAAACGTGTCACGTAGGCGTATACCTGTGCGACCAGGACTTGCATGCCCACACAGTACCTGTGCGCCTGCCAGGACTTGCGCGCCCCTGCCTTTTTAGATGCCTTTCTTGCCCATTTCACCCCTCTTAAGCCATTAAAAATTTCCTATTCATGATTCAGTCTTCAAGACACTATTCAAAGCCTTTTATGGAATGATTTCTTAATTTGACTTCCTTATCTAAAAGGAATTCTGTGGAATATCTCTCAAAACCTAGTGATTTACACATCTTTATGTCACTAAAGATTGAGATTTCATTCATTTAACCTCATCCTTTAAGATGAGAGAATCCTTAACCTGGGTCTCCTTTTTAGGAATAATCCCCAGTCATCAGTCCCCTAATTTTGGCATCCTCTTAGGAGTAAGCCCCAAATCCCCTAACCTGGGCTTCCTTTTCAGGAATAAGCCCTAGTCTCAAGTTTGGGTATCCTCCTTAGGGGTAAGCCCCAGTCATAATTCTTAACTTGGGAATCTTCCTTAAGAGTAAGCCCAAATTCTTAAAGTTCCCAAATCTGGGCA
This sequence comes from Viscum album, assembly GCA_963277665.1. Classification (NCBI taxonomy): domain Eukaryota; kingdom Viridiplantae; phylum Streptophyta; class Magnoliopsida; order Santalales; family Viscaceae; genus Viscum; species Viscum album. The sequence goes on from OY728145.1 coordinate 695,347,705, forward strand.
TCCTCTTTAGGAGTAAGCCCCAGTCCCCTAATTTGGGAATCCTCCTCAGGAGTAAGCCCCAAACCTTAATCCTTGACCTGGGCCTCATTTTCAGGAGTAAGCCCTTGTCTTAATTTCTCTTAACCAGTCCTAATTTACCTTTGATCTGGGATTCCTTTTCAGGAGTAAAACCCAATCATAAGTCTTCTCCTAATTCGGGCCTCCTTTTCAGGAGTAATCCCCAAGTTAGAGTATTCAAAATCTCCATGAAGCACATATACCTTTATGGACCCTGTTCCTGGATTTCTTCCCTAAAGTAAATCCTTACCTTCATTTATCTGGGCAGTCATACATACATAAGTCCCACATCATTTCTTATGATTGCATCTTTCATGGCCCAATTGTCTAATTTTTACCAATACCTCTTGTTTCTCACACCGAGCATGACTCACGTGAGCTTAGAGGGTAAAAGTAATTATGACATCCTTCTTTGAGCCATCAATCATAAACATCATACTCCCTTACTCGAACTAAGTGGGTTCTGATTCCTTTTCTAAACAATGGATACGTAGGTAGCCCGTCTACGTGTTCGATCCCAACTATAAAATAATCCATGTCCTTCTGAATGACAATAAAATTCAAGTGCCCCACTGAGTGGCTTTAAAACCAGCATGGTCATCATAATGACCAAGAGACTTCTATATAAATGTGTCGAAGGGTACCATTGACCAAGAATCTCTAATAAATACAGATGATTCTCTATCGATGAAGAACCTCGAATACATATAAAAGATTCTATAAATTTTCTACATATTTGATCATTGATTGTCAGATCTAAAGGAAAGCTCATGTTATACTTGGTAATGTAATAAGGATTCACGAACATGACTTAAATCTATAAAGAGAGTCCCGGAGTAGACAATAATTCCCCTCAAAAAGCTATGATGAGTCTGACCTTCCATCATCTCGACCAATAGAAATTCCTAAGCCTCATCAGTCCAAAAACTAATGAGCACCTACCTTTGGAATGTAGGTCCGAATGGATGTGGAATCATTGGATGTTTCCAGTTCTACGAACAAACCCGTTAGAAACCAATCGGAACGTTTGAACCTCCCATCAAGGCGGTCATCCCTGGATTCCGAGGGAAACAAAAATGGTGAACCCGACGTGAATCCTTAACCAAGTTAAAATGATGTTTTACCTATTTGTTAGGCCCCTATTTAAAACTCAATGAGAGGGCCGACAAAAACAATCATTGACATATGTGCTCATCCAAAAGATGTAGTACCTGAATTTATCTAGATTACGTCTGTTATATCAAAAGGCACTCTTTTCCCAAGATCTTCTGTATTTCTAGAATGGATGATCTAAAGTTCACACCTGTGAATACTGCTGCTGCAAATTCCACTGCTGCTACTCTTACCGGATCTTAGTCCGCTCTTAGGACGATATCACCTACTCAGCATCTTCAACGCTGGGTATCAAATGCACTGGTTAAGGAGTACTGTCAATACGGTACCATCCCAACTCTGGAGGCTGCCCGACGAGCCCTCCAAGTAAACAACTCACATCGGTCGTCCGGACAACGACGGCCAGTGATCAAGAAGCAGGCAGTGCTGACTACCGTCTCCAACCGTTTCGGGTCGTTATCCCCGGAATGTAATCACCATTCGCTCCCTTATTCTGGGGAGGTGAATGAGCAGGTCCCTCAGGACCTTAATTCAAACAGACAGGAGTCCTTCCTGAGGGCTCCCACCAACAATCTCCACCAGACTCGTGCGGCAGTGCGCCCTCAACATGATGAGGGTACCGACTCCAGGCGTTCGGCTCAGGTTCCTCGAACCCAAGCAAGCAAGACAAACCACCAGAGGCGGAATCCGGTCAACAGTGAGCAGGTTCTCATCTCTTACATCTCCAGAGAAGTCCACCAACCTAACTTGGTGGCAAGCAACAAGCAGGCACATACACCTGCCCGTTTTAAACCCACTGTCTAGCAGACTCGTCTGGAAACATCGTGCCAATCCCTCCTGGCAATTCTGGCGGAGTACTATAAGCAGGAACATACACCTGTTTATACATCATCAGCTAGTCAGCAGGCTCGTCTGACTACATATGATGGATCTCGTCAACCATGTTTGGCGAAGTGCAATTAGCATGCACATACACCTGCTAATATTAATCAAGCCTACCAATAGTCTCATTTGGTAGCATTCGGAGAAGTTAGTCAGAAAGCCCTGACAACAAATAGGAGGCAGACTCAACTCTCTGCCCCCACACTTGAGTACTGTCAGGATTCACTGACAGGAAAAGGAGGATAGGAGCAGGCACATACACCTGCTCCAAGCCTGGAATGGATGTATATTCCCGTTCCAGCAGCTGAAGTCACCAAGCATATTCTATCAATGGTGAAAGAGCAGAAGCAAATCCCTGCTCATATTCTGGATGCCTTCCAGGATATTATAACAACTTCCGCAGCATCTCAGGGAAAGACACATAAATCTATCCCTACCAGTGGAGTGATACATCAACAATTCACTCCGGAACAGACACACACATCTGTTCCAGTCCAAGAGGGTTATGGGGCATACTCCCCCATATCATACGGACGACCAAGTCAGGTATATACACCTGATTTGAGAGGATATTTTCAGCCTAACCTGGCCATCTTTCCTGATCAAGCACATACACCTGCTCATAGCAGGCACTTTCGTCAACAAGTGGTTTCCAAGGTGAGTAAGAAGGCATCTAAAAAAAAGACCCGCCCAGTACAGTCAGGAGATCAAGAGCCAATCAGTAATAAGGCCTTGCTCGATGCTGGAGTTTTTGAAGCCCTCAGACAATTATCTGTTGGAATTCAAGATTATACTCCCTCAGTTCCCAATAGTGGGAACATTAATTCAAAAGGTCTTCAACAGACACTTCCTCATGAAGGCTTTCTTCATGACAATTCAGTCGATCTCAAAGTTTCATCTTCAGATGAGTGCCACAGGAACCCTCTGTGTGTTCAGAAGACCAAGGAGCAAGAGATCTCATCTTTTTATGTAACCCATTATGGTGGTCCTCCCCATGATGATGAATTTCGCTGTGAAAGTCCTCTCCATAGTAGTGATGTACATTGCCCGGAAAATGCTCCAGTGGACAATGTAGTGCCGATAAAGCCCTCCTATCTTGAGGCACTTGCAAATGCGAAACCAATCATGTCTGAAGCTTCATCGCTAGTAGGTGAAATACTTTCTCAATCAGAAGATAGCCCAGGGTGTAGGTCATTCTCCGAACTACACCTAAGTCATGCATCTTCTAGTTTGATCAATAATTATTCTACCAATCCTATTGAATCCAATGAAGCAACAAGGAAACACCAACTCTGGTCGAATCAGGTAGAAGAATCTTCATCAAATGATAAAGAGGAAATGCTGAAGATGAGAAAACAACTGGCGAAAGGTGAAGTGCCAGTCATGTTTTGGCCTATGGCTGACTCTCAGTATAATATTCCAGAAATGTTGTCGGAAGATAAAATTCATGATATTCATCTCAAAATATGGAAAACTCTTTGTCAGTTGAAAAAGAAAGTATTATATTATGATGAATATGAAAATCATCTTAAGATAATAGAAGGGTTACAACGTCAGATTGATTTGGCGTCTCTATCAGTCTCTCGATATCCGAAGGCTGAAAAGCAGCAGAGATCCCGTCAATGTTCATGCTTTGGCGTAGTAAGAAGATTGCATTAGTTAATTGCCAATGCCCCATCTGGTATTCGTGTCAGAGGATGGGGTGTTCATGGAGCACTGCATTTCACGGTGCTCTCCAGTCAGCAAAGCCCACTGAAAATGGTCTCATGCAATGTTATTGCCCATGGCCGGCCACAGTCAATGGGCTTTGTTTGTAATCAAAATCATGCCCAAGAACAGGCTTCAACTAGTTCCTCTAAAAATCAAGAATACATAGAACAATTTGTCTAATTACTCTTGCATCAAGAAAACGAGAATATTGAATAGGCCTCTCGTTTAGAGCAAGCACGTCACCAAGTGACAGAAGTGTTGGAAATCATCCAACAATCTTTTGAACCAAGTGATAAAAGAGGATATAGGTTAATGAATCCAGCTAATTTCCGGACTAAGGTTCGCAAGATCAGAAGGAATTTCAAGAAATTCTCAGTCATAGCATGTCAAGAATCACCCCAGCTCGCCAGACTGGGGACTCTTTTAAACCAACCCTCAGAATAAATAAACAGGATTCAGGGAGTTGAGCGAGAACAATAGGAACAACCCCAGTCCACTGGACTGGGGACTTTGTCAAATCATCAATCTCCTCCTCAGAGAAAGTCGGTCTTTTCTCTATTGGGAAAGAAACCTCAAGAGGAACTAAGAGCCAAATTATTAGGAGATTTCCTCCAAATTACGGTTAGTCAAGAAGTTCCTGAGGGATCGAATCAAAAAAAGACAATGTCTTATCAAAGACATGGAAGAAGACAATATCACAGAAATGATGATAGAAGGGATGCGATGAATTATGCATCGATTAATGTCATCAATGCCGTTGTTTCTAATCCACCAGATGAGGCTCACTCAGGGGACTCAGATGAAGAGGTTCCTTCTCAATAAGATGTACGCACCGACACAAATGAAGAAGGTGTGCGTACACGAAGTCAAAGGATTACTCAAAACTTAAGTAATCCTTCGAGTAACCCACTTACCCCTCTCCAAAAAGGATCCAACAAAGGGAAGGGAAAGAACCAGGTTACATATCCTTTCTCTGGATAAGGTCAATCGATTTCACTAGAGAAGAGGTTTTCACAAGAGGAGGAAGAAATGAAGGAATTAAGAAGGTTGAATGCAGAACTACTTCAGAATAGTCTTCTTCTTAAGAATGATGGAGTCAGTTATCCAAAGCAATTTGTTGTAGCTACTGAGATGGATCAAGAATATCATCATATATCAGTACACCCTCATAGGTCTAATACTACGTGTCAAGTGCAACAACGATTGACAGTGCTACCATCAGTTGCAGCACTAATCGCCACATCTGTCCACGCTCCAGTCATTTCACCTACCAAAGTCCAAGTTCAACCGGATGTTTCTCAAAAGTTAATAACTATTATTGAGTCATTAACAACATAGTTAGAAACTATGGAAGGGAATAGTGCACAAGTTCAACCAGAAAAGAAAGTTTACCCTGAATGGGTAGAATCAATTTCTCTTCCATCCAGTTTTGGGAACCCTATATTCCCTATTTTCAATGGATCAGGCGATCCTGAACAACATTTGATGCATTACATGTCTTGTTGCGATCCTATGATGGGAACTCCGGAGCAGCAAGAAGCAGTGAAACTCAGATGCTTCGTGCGAACCTTGCAAGGACCAGCTTTTGTTTGGTATACAAGCTTGAAATCCCGGTTAATTACCGGATGGGAGGATCTTCGCCAAAAATTTCTCCTTCAGTTAAACTAAACTTTTCCAAAGACAACAGTTTTCGATCTTACAAACTTCAAGCAAAGGGAGAATGAAAGAGTCTCTGATTTCATTGCTCGCTGGAATGGATTAATATATTCCTTGAGTTTAGCACTCCCTCAAGAAGAATTGTTGCCAAACTGTGTGGCAAATCTACATGACGAATTACGCATGCCGTTAATCCCTGTGAAATACACAGGAGGGTTTCGAGACCTTACTTCAATCGCTCAGCAGATTGAAGATTCCCTTATACAGGCTAAGGCTAAATCTCGTGTAATTCCATCAGCTCCAGGAAGTAGAATGGGTAAAGTAGAAACTACTATAATTATGCTCAAACAATCACTTGTACCTATTTCTACCTCAAAACCTTCATCTTCTCGAAGGGCTCCACCTTCTGAGCACCAACAACAAAGGCCTTTTCATCCAGATGATCAAAAAGATCAAAGACGAAAACAATTTGAGGATCTGAAGAGCAAAACATACTCTTTCCAAAATGAACAATTTCTTGGTTATTTCATTTCGGCTCTGGAAAAAAATTTGGTTCAATTTCCAATACCCAAGAGGCCAAACAAGAAAGGAGATGAAGATCGTCCTAATTATTTCCCTTTTCATCAAATGTTGGGGCATCCCATCCAGGAGTGTTTTGTCTTCAAAGACCTCCTGCAAAAGATGGTCGACTCGGGACAGGTCACATTGAAAGGCTCTTCAGCCCAGGTAGCATGTGTCACTGCTACAGTTCCAGAGGAGGAAGATGAATGGAAGGAAGTTAAAAGAAAAAATGCACAAAATTATGATGATTGGATGGTCAGAAAGACAATCAATTGAACTCATGCAATTTTTTGAACACAATTAAGGAAACCAATTGTGTCTTCTGCGATGAATGTTGCGGCAAAACCCTCTTCGTTAGAGGGAAAGTCCTCAAAGAAACAACATGATTCAAAGAAAGAAAAAGAATCAGAAGAGGATGAGTATGTGTCAATACCTAAGTCGTCTTTGAATTTGGTGGACTTCATGCCATCTACTTCAAAGCCACGGGCACCGCCCCACCAAATGGCACAGCCTGAACAGGCTAATCTGGCAGAGTCTTCATCAGATGAAGAGTTAATCATTGGTTCTGTTAATATGATTCAATTAACAGGTCCATATGCCAGATTTTTGAAGAAGTATTTTTTATAAACTGCAAAGTACCTCTAATGTCCCTGCAACATGACACTAAACTGTGCAGCACCAGATCGTCCTTGCTATAGGACATTAAACTATACAGTAATGGTCCAAGCATATGACCCTAAACTATTTGCACAAATGTCCCTGCAACATGACACTAAACTGTGCAGCACCAGATCGTCCTTGCTATATGACATTAAACTATACAGCAATGGTCCAAGAATATGACCCTAAACTATTTGCACAAATGTCCCTGTAACATGACACTAAACTGTGCAGCACCAGATCGTCCTTGCTATATGACATTAAACTATACAGCAACGGTCCAAGCATATGACACTAAACTATTTGCACAAATTTCCCTGCAACATGACACTAAACTGTGCAGCACCAGATCGTCCTTGCTATATGACATTAAACTATACAGCAATGGTCCAAGCATATGACCCTAAACTATTTTCACAAATTTCCCTGCAACATGACACTAAAGTTTGCACCACCAGATCGTCCTTGCTATATGACATTAAACTATACAACAATGGTCCAAGCATATGACCCTAAACTATTTGCACAAATGTCCCTGCAACATGACACTAAACTGTGCAGCACCAGTTCATCCTTGCTATATGACGTTAAACTATACAAAAGTCTTTTAATATGTCCTACATGAAATTAAACTGTACTTCATCCTTGCTATATCATGTTAAACTATATAGCAACGGTCCATACATATGACCTTAAACTATTTGTACTTTCGTCCCACACGACGCTAAACTGTGAAAAAGTTCCCTAAATGGTCATGTATGACCTTAAACTGCAACTAGGTCCTGTATGACTTTAAACTGCATCAACAATGGTCCATGCATATGACCCTAAACTATTTACAAGTCCCTTACATCCAGAAAGACGTTAAACTGTGACATCCTAACTACATGACACTAAACTATATAAAAGTCCCTTACGTCCGGAAAGACGTTAAACTACATAATCATCAAAGGTCCTGTATGACCTTAAACTACACCACCGTCCAACATGACATTAAACTGCACCATCCTCGGTCCATGCATATGACCTTAAACTATTCACACTTTCATCCAAAATGACGCTAAACTGTATCGTCCCTTTTTCGTCCAACATGACGTTAAACTGTGAAAAACATCCCCAATGCGTCCAACATGACGTTAAATGGTGTACTCTTTTGTCCTCACTGCATGACATTAAACTGCACAGTCCCCCTTTTGTCCAACATGACGTTAAACTCTATTGTCCCCATCGTCCTAACTACATGACGCTAAACTGTACAGAAAGTCTGTGATACATCCTACATGACATTAAACTGTACTTTTGTCCCTGCTACATGACACTAAACTGTGCAGCACCAATAGTCCTAACTGCAAGACTTTAAACTGCATAGTCCCTTCATACGTCCTACATGACGTTAAACTATGTATTGTTAAGGTTGTTGCTACCTCTTGTTTCTCACACCGAGTATGACTCACGTGAGCTTAGAGAAAACCTCAACCATAACACTCTCTCTGGGCTACTAACCATGTGTAAGTCCCAACATCATTTTTTTAGGTCGTTGTCCCCAAGAACAACTTGATCATTAATTCATTCTTTAATTGAACTACACGGACTTTGATCCTTTCCTTCTAGGCTGGGTATGTAGGCAACCTTCCAAGGTTCAAACCCAAAACCAATCTCTTCACATCGGTTCACCTCCATCTCATACGGTGTTAATTCGTGAAACCGCCCTTAGAATCAATATCTTTACATTGGTTCACTTTCGTCCTTGTTATACGACGTTAAACTATACAACAATTTTGTCCAGTATGACAATAAACTAAAATTTCTCTGATACCCTCACCTGAGAGGGTGTAGAGACCCGAAGCTTGACGAACATGGACATTACATTACTTTTGCGGAATACTTAGTACATAACAAAAACACACACACAAGGATTGTAATAGTTTAGTGTCTTTGGAAACTCGGAATATAATCTTCTAATCGTGGTGAAAGATCTTCAATATCTCCCATAAAGATCTTCTTTTTTTATACCTAAAACCTTTCTTTATATCCTGGGGAAAAGAAAACATAAAAGGGTGAGCTCAAATGCTCAGTAAGGGTAAACAAAAGAAGTAACACCCGAGACTTTTACATTATATAAATCATCAAAGGAATCTTTTTCTACACAACACTTGCTTGGCTTTCTTTACATGCAATCGCGACCTTCCTCGATAGCTTGCGTCGTACGCAATACCGAGTTTCACTAATCAACAATATGCTATTAAAACTAGCTGTTATGAATAGTAATAACCACTTTTTAAAATTTTATAAATTTTATTTTTCAAAATGGACTTCATTTTTGGACTCAGAATATCGAAATTAGCCTAAGGTGAAATTTTGGTATTTTTCTGAAAACTTTCAATTTTTGATGAATAGTGAAACCACTAAGTGGTAGGTTAAAAACTGAATTTTGCATAAAACTTAACTTCTGTGAATGGAATTTCGAGAATCTGACAGACACGGTTGATATCAGTAAGTAAAATGTGGTTCAATGAGATAAAAATAATTTTTGGTGAATAGTAACTTTTTACTTTTTTTTTACCGCGGTTAATAGTAAATAGGGTAACTAAGGGTAAATATGATATTAATATTACCCTAACACATGTCCTAATTCTATTGGACAAGTGTAATTCGACCAAAAACAAACTTAGCAATAAAATATGACCATTTAGGCCCACTTGGATTATATTAGGACATTTATTATTAATTTATTTAAAGAAGGGTTAAAATAGTTAAAATCAAAGTTTAATAAGTAAATCATTTTTAATATGGGGTTATACATAAGATAAATTCAATTGTAAATATTCATTAGAAAGCTAAAAGGATTTCCTACATGATGGTATTTTATTTGTAATTTTTAGACATTAAATAATTTAATTTATTTATGACACAATGATGATGCAGTAATTATCTTATTAATGAAATATTGACATAATTGATGTTATAAACACCAAAATAAATATAATTTGAGACTTTTTATGAATTCCACTAATTTTCTAGGTTACAATGATATATTAGTGTTGATTTAATTAACTTGTTTCTAACATATAATTCTGTTAAGACTTTCACAAAAATCATATATCAAATAGTGTCAAAATTGACACAAAATAGTTTTTAAATCAAATATTATATTACTAATTGTTATTTTATTCCTAAAAATCTAAGGTTCGTCCAAATGACTTAGACAAGGATATATATATTAATAATAAACAATTTGGGGTTCTTTTGGCATGTTATAGTAAGTGTATTAACCATATAGTGAAAGAAAACAAAAAGACACGGTAAAAGTTAAATTAATTAACTTAGAGTTAAATCTAATTGATAAGGTTAAAATAATACCCTAAAATTGTTTAAATCCTATTGGTTGATAGGATTGCGACCCATCCCCACTTTATCTTCGAAATAAGACCCTTTGGAACCATTATAAACTGATTTTGACTTTAATATAAAATAATATTTTGAGATATTCCTAAGGTGCCCCTCTCCTCCCTTATAAAAGGGCACCTCCTCCCCCTCCTCCTCACACCAATTTGAGCACTAAAGCTCAGCCAACCCCTACCATTGTCTCCTCTCCACTTCCCTAGAATAATCCTAGAGGTCCTGGTCTTCTACAAAGACCAATCTTAGTTCCTTAAGTGGAGGATTCAAAGAGGCGTTCCAAAGAAGAGGTAATATCCATTACCGATCTTTTCAATTTCTTTCTTCTTCAACTTCTTCTTCTTTAGTTGTTTCATGATAAAGTAATAACATCAGTATTACTTACATACTGATATGTTATTATAAATATGAAACAACCCTAATTAACCTTCTATCCATCCTACGGAAAAATGAAATCACCGCGCGTGCGTACGTACGGAATACCGTCTCCACGCCGTGGTGTAATCTATTTTCCACCATCACCTTACAAGGATTGGTATAATGGTGTAATGAGTAACTATATATGATTATTATGAAGTAATATTGATACTTAAATAATATATATATACTCCAATACAATTCCACGATCATAGGAACGATATCATCACTCGTGCGTACGTACGGAATACCGTCTCCACGATGTGATGCGACTCATTCTACATGATCTTCATTTCATAATGATTATATAAATGAATTGAATGAATGAATATGGTATATACTACACTAATACCATTCTGGAAATGAATTATCTATAACCTAAAGATAAGAATAAGAATTTATTCAACAAAACACGCATAAGAACAAAAAGTTATAAAGACCCGAGTAACAAGTAACAATGAAATATTACTAACAAGAAGCTAATAATATGACCATATATGATATCATATCAATATGTATGATTCTGGAATAAGTCAATAACATTATTTAAACCATTATACAGGAGCTTCGGACACGAACAAAGCAAATCGGACCTAAGGTAAGGGAAATATCACAATCTCATTCTTATCTGAGATTGTTTATACTTTGAAATTTACTGGGGTATATTTTATCATCCACATCCATGTTTCCTCAATATGTAATGTTATTTACATCCACCTACAATTGTTTAAATCCATTTTTACCCTTCGGTGAGTTTTTAGTAATATGTATGAAAGGAATCTTTTGTCGTTATTCGTACGAGGTACTTTTTGACTTTTCCGACAAAAGTATGAAGAATGTTTTTTTTAACTCATACGGCATGAATGGATTTTTAAAACATTATTTCCAAGAAGCTTCCTTTACAAGTTTTCATGTTTATTTTTAATCAACTTCTTTTATTTTAAAGTCGTATGACATGTTATGAAAGGAAAAATGTTTTTAAAGAAGAAAGGATATTTTCCTCAAGAATGAAGTTCAAGTGTTTTATCAAAATTATTTTCCATCTAAGATAATAAAGGGTTCTGTTTTTATCCCTATTATTTCATTGATTTGATTATGTTGTGATGTAATTATTTTTATGAATTCCTTTATCTTATATGATTTGTTTTATGATGTCATGATGTTTCAAGAATCCCATTTTTGTTACAAGTGTTATGCAATGATGTATGATTTATGATTATGTGGCACACATAAGAAAGGATTCATTATAAGATGGGTGGGACCTATATCTCCCTCCAATGCATTGGGTAAAGATTTTATATCTCATGATATAGACATGGCTGGAACGGAAGGTTATTTCGGTTTAGTGATACAGGACTGAAACGAGGAGTGAACTCGGTTCAGAAAGGGACTTTGTCCACTAAGATAGTCTTGGCAAGGAGTCATGACTAACAAGAAATGATTTCCATGATTATGTGTGCATGCCACAAAGTTTCAAGTTTTATGTTATGATTATGGGGATCTCATTTTCACTTCTATGAATTCTTCCATGATAAGATATTATGATCTCTTTTGCAGGTTTTGATTTTCAAAAAGATATGATATGATTTTTATTTCCTTTATTTGCCCTTGCTGAGCATTTGAGCTCACCCTTTTATGTTTTCTTTTCCCCAGGTCAGGAAGATGGATATTAAGTAGAATATGCTAAAAGGGACCCTAGATATGATGAAATAAATGGGAGACACTGTAGAAGATTTATGAACCAGTTGTTTATGTTTCCCAGTTTCTAAAGACACTATACCTATACGGTCCTTTGTGGTGTTGTCATATGTTGTAATAAGTGTTCTTCAATTTTTAAGTAGTAACAATGTATGTAAAGTATGGGTCGTTATAAAAGAAATATCAATCACATCATTTTCATAAGAACATAACATTTTTGGAAATCTTAACCTGCAAAAGAGAGCATAATTTCATAACATGGGATAAATCATAGTAGTGAAATGAAATCCCAATAATCATAACTTAAAACATGAAACTTTGTGGCATACACACATAATCATAGAGAATCATTTCTTGTTAGTCAAGACTCATTTCCAAGACTATCTTAGTGGACAAAGTCCCTTTCTGAACCGAGTCACCCTCGTTCCAGTCCTGTTTCACTGAACCGGTATAACCTACCGTTCCAGCCATGTCTATCTCATGAGATATAAAATCTTTACCCAATGCATTGGAGGGAGATATAGGTCCCACCCATATCATAATGATACCATTCTTATGTGTGCAACAAAATCATAAACCATACATCATTTCATAACCCATGTAATAAAAATGGGATTCTTAAACAACATGACATCATAAAACAATTCATATAAGATAAAGGAATTCATAAAAATAATTCCATCACAACATAATCAAATCAATGTAATAATAGGGATAAAAACATAACCCTATATTATCTTATATGGAAAATAATTTTGATAAAACACTTGAAATGAATTCTTGAGGAAAATATCCTTTCTTCTTCAAAAACACTTTTCCTTTCTTAATATGTCATACAATTATAAACTAAAAGAAGTTGATTAAAAATAAACTTGAAAACTTTTAAAGGAAGATTCTTGGAAATGATGTTTTAAAAATCCATTCATGTCGTATAAGTTAAAAAAACATTCTTCTCGTACTTTTGTCGAAAAAGTCAAAAAGTACCTCGTACGAAAAACGACAAAAGATTCCTTTCATATCTTTTACAAAAAACTTACCGAAGGGTAAAATTGGATATAAAATATTGTACAAGGATGGAAATAATATTACATATTGAGGGAACATGGATGTGGATGATAAAATACACCCCAGTAATTACCATAGTAAAAACAATCTCGGATAAAAATGAGATTGTGATATTTTCCCTTACCTTAGGTCCGACTTGCTTTGTACGTGTCCTAACCTCCTGTATAATGATTTAAATCATGTTATTGACTTATTCCAGAATCATATTAATTGTTATTATATCATATATGGTCCACTTATGACTTTATATTACCCGTTCTTTTGTAAATTTATGTTAAAGTAACGTTTTGGGTAAAATCGTCTCATTTATCGTAGGTGTTTGGACTTGTTGTTCTTGACATTATTATTACTTATATCATGATTTAATTACTTCCAGAATATAAAGTATGATTTATATATCATATATATTCAGTATATATATATATATATAATAGATAGATAAATGAAAGGAAACACATCGTTCATGGAGACGGTAGTCCGTACGTACGCATGAACGCTGATTTCCTTTCCTTATTGTCTTGAATGGAAGTAAGTAGATGACATATATATATATATATACATAAATCCAGTAGATTTACCATGTCATATATTCCATTATTATTCATTATATATACTTTATAATCATTCTGGAATGGTTAACATGGATAATGAATCTCATCGCGTCGTGGAGACTGTAGTCCGTACGTACGCACGAGCGATGATATCGTTCCCATGGTCGTGGAATTGTGTTTAAGTGTGTGTATACTATTTCAGTATCAATATCACTTTATAATAATCATATATAGTTACTCATTACACTATTATACCCATCCTATTAAGGTGGCGGCGGAAAATAGATTACACCACTGCGTGGAGACGATATTCCGTACGTACGCACGCGTAGTGATTTCATTTTCCGTAGGATGGATAGATGGTTAAATAGGGTTGTTTCATACTTATAATAACATATCAGTATATGAATGATACTGATGTTATTACTTCATAACGAAACAACTAAATAAGAAGAAGTTGAAGAAGAAAGAAATTGGAAAGGATCGGTAATGGGTATTACCTCTTCTTTGAAGTGCTTCTTTGAGACCTCCTTTTAGGGCACTAAAATTGGACTTTTAAGAAGACCAAGACCTCTAGGATGATACTAGGGAAGTGGAGAAGAGAGTTTGGCAGGGTTTTGCCGAGCTTGAATGGTCAAATTGGTGTGAGGAGGAGAGGGAGGAGGTTCCCTTTTATAAGGGAGGAGAGGGGCACCTTTGGAATAACTAAAAATATTATTTTATTATAAAGCCAAATTCGGTTTTAAATAGCTCCAAATTGATTTATTTCTAGTTTAAGGTGGGTATGGGTCGAAATCCTCTCATCCAATAGGATTTAGACAAGTTTAGGTTATTATTTTAACCTTATCAATTAGATTTAACTCTAAGTTAAATAATTTAACTTTTACCGTGTCTTTTTGTTTTCTTACACTATAAGGTTAATAAACTTACCATAACAAGCCAAACGAACCCCAAGTTTTTTATTATTAATATATATATTCTTATCCAAGTCATTTTTTCGAACATTAGATTTTTAGGAATTAAATAACAATTGATAATATAATATTTTTTTTTAAAACTAATTTATGTCAATTTTGACACTATTTGGTACATGATTTTTATGAAATTCATAACAGAATGATAAGTTCGAACCAAGTTCCTTAAATCAACAATAACATGTCTTATTAATCTATAAAATTAGTTTAAGTCATAAAAAGTCTCAAATTACATTTATTTGGGCATTTATAACATCAATTATGTTAATTTTTCTTAAAAAGGTAATTACTGTATCATTGTTGTGTCATAAATAAATTAAATTATTTAAAGTATAAAATTTTCAAATAAAATACCATTATGTAGGAAATCTTTTTATCTTTCTAATGAATATTTATAGTCGAATTTATATTATGTATAACCCCATATTAAAAATGTTTTAGTAAATAAACTTTGATTTTAACTCTTTTAACTCTTCTTTGAATTAAATAATAATAAATGTCCTAATCTAATCCAAGTGGGCCTAAATGATACTATTTTACACTTAATGTTGTTTTTGGTCGAGATACACTTGTCCAATAGGATTAGGACATGTATTAGGGTAATATTAATATTATTTTTACCCTTAATTACCCTATTTACTTTTAACCGTGGTAAAAAAAAGTAAAAAGTTACTATTCACCAAAAATTATTTTCATCTCATTGAACCACATTTTACTTAATAACATCAACCGTGTCTCTCGGATTTTTTTAATTCCATTCAAAGAAGCGGTAAAATTAAGATTTATGAAAAAAATAATTTTTTTTAACTTCCACTTAGTAGTTTCACTATTCATCAAAAATTGAAGTTTTTCAGAAAAATGCCAAAATTTTACCCTAAGCTATAATTGATATTCTGAATTCAAAAATGATTTCTATTTTACAAAATTCCCAACATATAAGTTTCATTAATTAATTTTATAATTAATTTCCGTTGTCACAACAAATAGCGTGTTTTTAAGAGATAATAACTATCAAAATATTAACACTTGTTTATGTTTGGTGTAAACGTGAAATTACATCCAATGACCAACATTGTATTGAATTGTAAAAATATATTATAAATATACTTTAAAACCACTCAAATTAATAAATTATCACTATTAATTATTTCGATTAAAAAAGTTGTTTTTTATTAAAATTTAGTAATTTTCACTATTCATCGGAATATGAATGTTATCCGAAAAGTACCAAAATTTCACCTTAGGCTAAATTCGATACTGAGAATCCAAAAATGATGTCCATTTTGAGAGATAAAATTTCTAAAATTTTAAAAGGTGGTTATTACTATTCATAACGGCTAGTTTTAATAATATTTTAATAGCATATCATTGTTTAGTGAAACTCGGTATTGCGTACTACACGCGCTATCAAGGAAGGTCGTGATTGCGTGTAATACAAGGCAAGTCAAGGATGTGTGTTGAGAAAGCTCCTTTTGGTGCAACGTACAACACAAGAAATTAATGAAATTAAAAAGAATATTTTTCATAAAATCTCGGGGTGTTACATTCTACCCCCCTTAAAATGAATTTCGCCCTCGAAATTCGTCGGGGTTATAAATGGTTTACTACTCGAAAGTTTCTTTAATAGAAACCCACATCGTAAAAAGGAATACCAAAACCAATCTTTAAAAAAAAGTATGAAACGTAACGGTTACCCAAATAAACTAATCACTGGGTTTCCACATAGGTGAAAATATGGATATGAAAGAAAATTCTAACCATCATGTTCTGATGGAGAGTGGTAGAGAACATGGCTATAGAAAAGCCAGTAATCACAAATCCATAAATTTGTGACGATCTAAGGTACCATCTGATTCATCAGGTATAAGATCACTAGGACAACATTTTTGGTTTTCAAGATCATTTCCCTAAAGTTGAAAATTTGAATTAGAATAAATACTTACTTTATTTTGGTACAATCTCACTGTTGTTCATGCCTTGAACAATTTCTACTTCATCTCTTAAATAAATGAAGTTGAATTTGTTATTCGTGAAGTGTTAGCAGATCATGTGATAGAATGACCGGTCATTCCATCTGTCTCAAACAAAAGGTTAGAAAAAATTATATACATAAGTCGATATATAGTGGGATTAATCATATATGGTTCCTAAAATGGACTTATACTTCATGTATCATACTGTTTAATATAATAAAACTAGTTTCTACTAAACAGGGACTTCCTGTAGGCCAATGGTAGGTGATAAAGGCCAGTCGCACTTCGGTTGTGGGTTCGATTTCCACAGCCTTGTCCGACGCGATGGGCTGTCGCCTGTCCTGCAGGTTGTCCTTTTTCTAAAACTGTATTACTACAAAATCCCATCAATAATATCGAAAAAATTTCTATCCTTAAACAATACTAACTTATGTCCAACATAATCCACTTCAATATTTAGGCTTATCCATAATACTGTAGTCCACTCTCATAACATAGTGAAAACGATTATCAGAGATTTAATACCATCGTTGATCCCCATATATCATAAGATATGTTTTGTTGGTCACATTCCAAACATTCAAAGTCCTTAATCATGTATTCTCTTGAATACCCATTGAACCTTAGTGAAAACATGAATGCAGTTAAAAGTTAACACCTTCCACATACCAAAACCCTCAAAATTCTATATACTCAAACCATGATATCACTTAGTTCTTATATCAATCATGAGCTCATGAATACTGTCAAATATTTCATTTTCTCGTTTCCCTTCATTATGCGCATATCATTCTTTTTCCAAAAATATCTCAATCACTTTCCATGGTTACTGGTACCATAAAATTATTGAAAACCACAATAGACCAAAACATAAATATTCCAATATTCCACAATACTATATACAACATTATTTTGGAATCCCATTACATAAACACTTAATCATTCCACCACATTGTTGTCATATTCAACATTGCCAATAGTGATCACATGTAACTTCCCTTTGTCCTTTGCCTTAAGTGGTTGCTCATGTTGATCATCACTAACCCTTGGATTAGGGAATTTATTGGCATAATGTCCCATCTCCTTGCACTTGAAACATTGAAGTGTTGGTGGTGCGTTCTCTGCAGTGTTTGCTTTGTTCACATCATTAGAAACCCTTTTTCCATTACTTCGACACTCAGCTGCTCGATGACCTTCTTTTCCACACTTAAAACATTTTCTAGTCCCTTTAAGACAATCTCCACCATTCTTCTTTCCACACTTTGAGCATAAGGAAACATTCATTTTCTTTTCAACATTATTCTGAGATTTCTCCTTGAACTCCATCTTTCGTTTCTTTTCAAAACCATGAGATGGATATGTAACACCAACTTCCATTTCTACCTTCATAGCACAATGCACAATTTCTTCATAGCTACTGAAGTCTCGTATAGCTAATGCCTTTCGAAGACTTGGTTTTAAGCCACTGAAAAATTGATCAACTTTACTTTCAGGTTGGATGATAATGCCAGATGCATACCTTGCAAGTCTTGTAAAATTCGCTTCGTATATACCAACAGATTCATCATCCTTCCGCTTCAGCTCAAGAAACTCCTTTTCCATCTTTGTTCGAAGAATACGAGGGAAGTACTTACTGAAAAACAAGTTCTTGAACTCGTCCCATTCCATGGAATCAATTTCATCTCTTTGCCTCATATTCTTGATAAGATTCCACCATTGATCAGCTTCACCTTCCAGACGATATACTGCTAAGATGATTTTATCATGTTCAGAACATTGAAGAACTGAAAATATCTTTTCAGTAGTACTGATCCATTGTTCAGCAACAAGTGGATCAGAAGACCCACTGAAAGAAGGTGGACGTTGCCTCATGAAGGACTCAATAGAATATTGTTCCCTTCTCTGCTCATTTGGAAGTCCAGAATGATTCATAGCTTGTGTAAGTATAGCAATAATATTTTTCACTCCATCTCCCATAAAATTTGTTTGTTCAGGAGGACAATCATTGCATTGTCCATTACAGTGATCAACACGGTTCCTTCGGGTTCCAGCCATCGTCTAAAACCCAAAAAGAATAGTGTAAGAGGCAAAAATCATGCTAGGTAAAACAACATAGTAAAGGGGGAGCACCCTCAATATCTAACATCTTAGGTTAAATTCTAAGATCGTTACCGTAGTTCTAGGACTATATCCTATACGTATACTTATCTTTAGGGGCATCCCTAGACATACCTTATAAATATCTTTAGGGATCTCACTAACGTTTTCGCATCCTAGTTTCCAAAGGTTGACTAAACCTTTCCTCTGATACCAACTGTAGAGACCCGAAGCTTGACGTACATGGACATTACATTACTTTTGCGGAATAATTAGTACATAACAAAAACACACACACAAGGTTCGTAATAGTTTAGTGTCTTTGGAAACTCGGAATATAATCTTCTAATCGTGGTGAAAGATCTTCAATATCTCCCATAAAGATATTTTTTTTATACCTAAAACCTTTCTTTATATCCTGGGGAAAAGAAAACATAAAAGGGTGAGCTCAAATTCTCAGTAAGGGTAAACAAAAGAAATATCAATCACATCATTTTCATAAGAACATAACATTTTTGGAAATCTTAACCTGCAAAAGAGAGCATAATTTCATAACATGGGATAAATCATAGTAGTGAAATAAAATCCCAATAATCATAACTTAAAACATGAAACTTTGTGGCATACACACATAATCATAGAGAATCATTTCTTGTTAGTCAAGACTCATTGCCAAGACTATCTTAGTGGACAAAGTCCCTTTTTGAACCGAGTCACCCTCGTTCCAGTCCTGTTTCACTGAACCGGTATAACCTACCATTCCAGCCATGTCTATCTCATGAGATATAAAATCTTTACCCAATGCATTGGAGGGAGATATAGGTCCCACCCATCTCATAATTATACCATTCTTATGTGTGCCACAAAATCATAAACCATACATCATTTCATAACCCATGTAATAAAAATGGGATTCTTAAACAACATGACATCATAAAACAATTAATATAAGATAAAGGAATTCATAAAAATAATTCCATCACAACATAATCAAATCAATGTAATAATAGGGATAAAAACAGAACCCTATATTATCTTAGATGGAAAATAATTTTGATAAAACACTTGAAATGAATTCTTGAGGAAAATATCCTTTCTTCTTCAAAAACACTTTTCCTTTCTTAATATGTCATACAATTATAAACTAAAAGAAGTTGATTAAAAATAAACTTGAAAACTTTTAAAGTAAGATTCTTGGAAATGATGTTTTAAAAATCCATTCATGCCGTATAAGTTAAAAAAACATTATTCTCGTACTTTTGTCGGAAAAGTCAAAAAGTACCTCGTATGAAAAACGACAAAAGATTCCTTTCATATCTTTTACAAAAAACTTACCGAAGGGTAAAATTGGATATAAACTATTTTAGAAGGATGGAAATAATATTACATATTGAGGGAACATGGATGTGGATGATAAAATACACCCCATTAATTACCAAAGTAAAAACAATCTCGGATAAAAATGAGATTGTGATATTTTCCCTTACCTTAGGTCCGACTTGCTTTGTACGTGTCCGAACCTCCTGTATAATGATTTAAATCATGTTATTGACTTATTCCAGAATCATATTCATTTTTATTATATCATATATGGTCCACTTATGACTTTATATTACCCTTTCTTTTGTAAATTTATGTTAAAGTAGTGTTTTGGGTAAAATCGTCTCATTTATCGTAGGTGTTTGGACTTGTTGTTCTTGACATTATTATTACTTATATCATGATTTACTTACTTCCAGAATATAAAGTATGATTTAAATATCATATATATTTAGTATATATATATATATAATAGATAGATAAATGAAAGGAAACACACCGTTCATGGAGACGGTAGTACGTACGTACGCATGAACGCTGCTTTCCTTTCCTTATTGTCTTGAATGGAAGTAAGTAGATGACATATATATATATATATATATACATAAATCCATTAGATTTACCATGTCATATATTCCATTATTATTCATTATATATACTTTATAATCATTCTGGAATGGTTAACATGGATAATGAATCTCATCGCGTCGTGGAGACGGTAGTCCGTACGTACGCACGAGCGATGATATCGTTCCCATGGTCATGGAATTGTGTTTAAGTGTATGTATACTATTTCAGTATCAATATCAATTTATAATAATCATATATAGTTACTCATTACACTATTATACCCATCCTATTAAGGTGGCGGCGAAAAATAGATTACACCACGGCGTGGAGACGGTATTCCGTACGTACGCACGCGCGGTGATTTCATTTTCCGTAGGATGGATAGATGGTTAAATAGGGTTGATTCATACTTATAATAACATATCAGTATATGAATGATACTGATGTTATTACTTCATAATGAAACAACTAAATAAGAAGAAGTTGAAGAAGAAAGAAATTGGAAAGGATCGGTAATGGGTATTACCTCTTCTTTGAAGTGCTTCTTTGAGACCTCCTTTTAGGGAAATAAAATTGGACTTTTAAGAAGACCAAGACCTCTAGGATGATACTAGGGAAGTGGAGAAGAGATTTTGGTAGGGTTTGGACGAGCTTGAATGCTCAAATTGGTGTGAAGAGGAGAGGGAGGAGGTGCCCTTTTATAAGGGAGGAGAGGGCCACCTTTGGAATAACTAAAAATATTATTTTATTATAAAGACAAATTCAGTTTTAAATAGCTCCAAATTGATTTATTTAGAGGCTAAGGTGGGGATGGGTCGAAATCCTCTCATCAAATAGGATTTAGAAAATTTTAGGTTATTATTTTAACCTTATCAATTAGATTTAACTCTAAGTTAAATAATTTAACTTTTACCGTGTCTTTTTGTTTTCTTACACTATATGGTTAATAAACTTACCATAACAAGCCAAACGAACCCCAAGTTGTTTATTATTAATATATATATCCTTATATAAGTCATTTGGCCGAACATTAGATTTTTAGGAATTAAATAACAATTGATAATATAATATTTGTTTTAAAAACTAATTTATTTCAATTTTGACACTATTTGGTACATGATTTTCATGAAATTCATAACAGAATGATAAGTTCGAACCAAGTTCCTTAAATCAACAATAACATGTCTTATTAAGCTATAAAATTAGTTTAAGTCATAAAAAGTCTCAAATTACATTTATTTGGGCATTTATAACATCAATTATGTTAATTGTTCTTAAAAAGGTAATTACTGTATCATTGTTGTGTCATAAATAAATTAAATTATTTAAAGTATACAAATTACAAATAAACTACCATTATGTAGGAAATATTTTTATCTTTCTAATGAATATTTATATTCAAATTTATCTTATGTATAACCCCATATTAAAATTTTATTAGTAAATAAACTTTGATTTTAACTCTTTTAACTCTTCTTTGAATTAAATAATAATAAATGTCCTAATCTAATCCAAGTGGGCTTAAATGATAATATTTTACACTTAAGGTTGTTTTTGGTCGAGATAGACTTGTCCAATAGGATTAGGACATGTGTTAGGGTAATATTAATATTATTTTTACCCTTAATTACCCTATTTACATTTAACCGTGGTAAAAAAAAGTAAAAAGTTACTATTCACCAAAAATTATTTTCATCTCATTGAACCACATTTTACTTACTGACATCAACCGTGTCTCTCGGATTTTTGAAATTCCATTCACAGAAGCGGTAAAATTAAGATTTATGAAAAAAATAATTTTTTTAACTTCCACTTAGTAGTTTCACTATTCATCAAAAATTGAAGTTTTTCAGAAAAATGCCAAAATTTCACCCTAAGCTATAATTGATATTCCGAATTCAAAAATGATTTCTATTTTACAAAATTCCCAACATATTAGTTGAATTAATTAATTTTATAATTAATTTCCGATGTCACAACAAATAGCGTGTTTTTAAGAGATAATAACTATCAAAATATTAACACTTGTTTATGTCTGGTGTAAACGTGAAATTACATCCAATGACCAAAATTGTATTGAATTGTAAAAATATATTATAAATATACTTTAAAACCACTCAAATTAATAATTTATCACTATTAATTATTTCGATTAAAAAAGTTGTTTTTAATTAAAATTTAGTAATTTTCACTATTCATCAGAATATGAAAGTTATCCGAAAAGTACCAAAATTTCACCTTAGGCTAAATTCGATACTACGAATCCAAAAATGAAGTCCATTTTGAGAGATAAAATTTCTAAAATTTTAAAAGGTGGTTATTACTATTCATAACGGCTAGTTTTAATAATATTTTAATAGCATATCGTTGTTTAGTGAAACTCGGTATTGCGTACTACACACGCTATCGAGGAAGGTCGCGATTGCGTGTAATACAAGGCAAGTCAAGGATGCGTGTTGAGCAAGCTCCTTTTGGTGCAGCGTACAACACAAGACATTAATGAAATTAAAAAGAATATTTTTCATAAAATCTCGGGGTGTTACAGAGGGAACCATTATTTTCATTGATTTTTTAATCATGTTTCATTTTAAAGACTACGTGCATACATGGTAATTCCCGAACCTTTTATCTTGGGTTAAACCATCATTGCACTAAAGTCCCCTATCACCCTTCACATGTACGAACCAAATTTGTACATAGGGTATTTCTATAACTACGTAGGCTTGATTCCCATCCTTATAGGATACGTAGGAACGTTCGAGTGTCCCTCAAATCCAGCCCCAAGTCTTTGGGCCTAACCCCAAATTCCATTTTCAGTCCCTTGGCTGAAATGTCCCCATGAAAACACACACTGTGTATTTGGTCCAAGCTTTATGACCCAAAACTAAGATCTCTAATCCTTTTGTCCCACATGACGTTAAAATGTACTTTAAGAACTACGTATGTCTTGATTCTCATACTTATAGGATACGTAGTGAAGTCCAACATTTCAATTCAGGACCCAACCACAACATGATTATGGTTAGCATTGATCTGTGTATCTCTGTATACATTGAACAATATCCATCTTTATGTGTCATAATCTTAACCATAAATATTTTCAGACCTCATAACCCTTTTTCATGACTTCTAGTCACAAAAATATCATACTTCTAAGAGTTCTTTTGCCTAACTATGCAGCACGTGCCCATAGGTGGCCTTGCATAAACAGTTTACATGACAGACTTGTTAGCCAAAAGATACTATTATTTGACTATACAGCCAATGCCCATAGGTGGCCCTGCATAATTCAACCCCCTAACGGGTTTTTCGGATAGTGGTAACTTCATACTTGGGAAGAATGCCTCTTTTTTCCTTATTTTTCTTAAATGACAGTATGTAGGGATCCACAAAAAAATAGCCATCCTTAACATATTTGTCCCATATCCTTTTTCATGATCTGAAATTGTTCAAGTCTATGGCTTATATTCTCCTTCCCTACGTTTGGGTCAGACCTTCGTAGGAGTGATATTCATCCAGTTCTTCAATAATCTTGTTTATAAATATCTTCTCCATATTCAAGTACCTCTTTCCATATAGAAAACTCTATACTTTGGAAGATTTGAATCTCCATAAACTTTCACTGGCTTTTTACCACTAGGAAAGTAAATTTCTAAGAGTTCTTTTGCCTGACTATGCAGCACGTGCCCATAGGTGGCCATGCATAAATAGTCTACATAACAGACTTATTAGCCAGAAGATACTATTTTACTTAACTATGCAACCAATGCCCTTAGGTGGCCCTGCATAATTAAACTCCCTAACGAGTTTGTTAAATAATTGGAACTTCATTCTTGGAAACTACTTCTTCTAATGCCTTTTATCTCTTTTTCATATCATTCCTCAGATTCAAATATTCTTAAGTCATAACTTACATATTTTGCCTCATACTTGAGTATGGTAATATGTTTTCAGATGAATTTTCAAGGAATTTAGTCAATTATAATCCATTTCGGTCAAACCTATTTTGACCTTAAACATTAGCCTTTTTTTATGTCTGATGTGCATGACTCTAAACTTCCCACAAAAGACAAGGGAACTCTGAATAAAAGTCAAGTTCCCGGCTCACTAAACATACATTTTGAATTATTTAGGTAACATTGAGCAATTAAAAGGTTTGAAGTTTGTAGGGTTATTTACATTAATCCTAGTAAAAATCAAACTATGCTTACTAGGACCATTGGCTTAGGTAAAATCTAAAGCATGTAGCAAAAGAGAATGCAAGTACAAATGATTGAAGATGAAAGTGTTTTTCATTGATGCACAAGAGTTATAAGGACATCCACAGACTGGAGTCTCTTCTCTTTTTCAAGAATTACAAGAGGCTTTCAACATAGCTCTTTATTTGATTTACGACATCCCGAGCTTCATCAGCAACCACCTGGAATTCATTCATTCAACTAGATAAAATAAGAGATGCAGTGATACCAGCTCTTCTTGGAACAATTGTAAAAGGATGTTAGTGACTCTGTTTCTGTCCAAGAGACTTGGATGATGGATACATGGATTTGAGAATGGAGCATTGGAAGTAAAGATCCATTTGGAGAGAGTACTCTTTTCAGATATTGCTCTAATTCCATGTTTGTCTTCTCTCCACCAACCGGAAGCGGAAAACATTTCAGCCCATGGGTTTTCCATTTTCATATCTGCAAGGAAATGACATGGTGGAATTTGAAAGTTCACACCATTGTTGTTTCTATTAATGCACAGCATAACCGAAATGGAGGAGTGGCAGTGCAGCTGCATTTCAGGTGTATAGTTATTTGTATATGGAACATTGATTCCTTGCAGATGACCATGACCACACAGATGAAGATAGATGCTCTGTGGTAAATTAATATGATATTTCTTCAAGTACTTAGCCAAATATGGGAGAGTGCTGTCATAGATATCATAGTAATCATGGCCAATGCTGTTCATCATATCATCAATCCGCTTGCTAGCCAGTTCATCAGCCATTTCAATTCCCTTAGGAACCATTGAATCTTCATAAAGGATGAATAATTAACTCTTAAGTAAGTTGATTTTTCATAAAATTTGTGAAAGAATTCGAAAAAAATGGCAAAAGGCATTAAGGCGCGCAAGTCTAAAACTTGACGCACAAGTGTTCTTGTGCCGCGCTAGTTTTTGATGCGCAAGTATAAACCGCGCAAGTACAAATACCTATACAGCAGCGTGACATCAAAGAAACATCGGAAAACAGAGCAACCTACACGGCTAAGGTGACTTGCGCGGCGAGAGCTTGAAGATGTGAAGTCCGGAAATCCGGATGCTTTGTACGAAAGTGAGGCCCTCTATTTATAGACGCGACTAGAACCCTGCGCGCCGTACCCAGTGCGCCCAGGCCCTGTGCGATGCACACTTGCACGCCACCCTCTGTGCCATCAGGACTTGCGCGCCACCTTTCCTTTGGATGTCTTTGATTTCCTCAGAGTCAAATCCTCATTTTTTTCGGATCCAACTCTGAGGGGGGACTTTTTTTGACACTCCTTTTTCGTCATAGAGTCCAAAAGAATGTAAAGGGAAAAGACTTAGCACAAATTGATCCATCCTTTGAAGAAAATATCAAAAATCGACAAAGGGATGAACAAAGAGAAGATTGCCCATAAGTCACGCAAGTTTCCTAAGAGTCGCGCAGGTCCACTTGCGCGACGCATTATGGTCACGCAAGTGACTTGCGTGACCTAAATGATAACCACCCGGGGTCTTCTACAGCCTATAAATAGACCCTGTGTGTAACACCCGAGACTTTTACGTTATATAAATCATCAAAGGAATCTTTTTCTACACAACACTTTCTTGGCTTGCTTTACACGCAATCGCGACCTTCCTCGATAGCTTGCGTCGTACGCAATACCGAGTTTCACTAATCAACAATATGCTATTAAAACTAGCCGTTATGAATAGTAATAACCACTTTTTAAAATTTTATAAATTTTATTTTTCAAAATGGACTTCATTTTTGGACTCAGAATATCGAAATTAGCCTAAGGTGAAATTTTGGTATTTTTCTGAAAACTTTCAATTTTTGATGAATAGTGAAACCACTAAGTGGTAGGTTAAAAACTGAATTTTGCATAAAACTTAATTTTACCGCTTCTGTGAATGGAATTTCGAGAATCCGACAGACACGGTTGATATCAGTAAGTAAAATGTGGTTCAATGAGATAAAAATAATTTTTGGTGAATAGTAACTTTTTACTTTTTTTTTACCGCGGTTAATAGTAAATAGGGTAACTAAGGGTAAATATGATATTAATATTACCCTAACACATGTCCAAATTCTATTGGACAAGTGTAATTCGACCAAAAACAAACTTAGGAATAAAATATGACCATTTAGGCCCACTTGGATTAGATTAGGACATTTATTATTAATTTATTTAAAGAAGGGTTAAAATAGTTAAAATCAAAGTTTAATAAGTAAATCATTTTTAATATGGGGTTATACATAAGATAAATTCGATTGTAAAAATTCATTAGAAAGCTAAAAGGATTTCCTACATGATGGTATTTTATTTGTAATTTTTAGACATTAAATAATTTAATTTATTTATGACACAATGATGATGCAGTAATTATCTTATTAATGAAATATTGACATAATTGATGTTATAAACACCAAAATAAATATAATTTGAGACTTTTTATGAATTCCACTAATTTTCTAGGTTACTATGATATATTAGTGTTGATTTAATTAACTTGGTTCGAACATATAATTCTGTTAAGACTTTCACAAAAATAATATATCAAATAGTGTCAAAATTGACACAAAATAGTTTTTAAATCAAATATTATATTACTAATTGTTATTTTATTCCTAAAAATCTAAGGTTCGGCCAAATAACTTAGATAAGGATATATATATTAATAATAAACAATTTGGGGTTCGTTTGGCATGTTATAGTAAGTGTATTAACCATATAGTGAAAGCAAACAAAAAGACACGGTAAAAGTTAAATTAATTAACTTAGAGTTAAATCTAATTGATAAGGTTAAAATAATACCCTAAACTTGTTTAAATCATATTGGTTGATAGGATTTCTACCCATCCACACTTTAGCTTAGAAATAAGACCCTTTGGAACCATTATAAACCGATTTTGACTTTAATATAAAATAATATTTTGAGATATTCCTAAGGTGCCCCTCTCCTCCCTTATAAAAGGGCACCTCCTCCCCCTCCTCCTCACACCAATTTGAGCACTCAAGCTCGGCCAACCCCTGCCATTTTATCCTCTCCACTTCCCTAGAATAATCCTAGAGGTCCTGGTCTTCTCCAAAGAACAATATTAGTTCCTTAAGTGGAGGATTCAAAGAGGCGTTCCAAAGAAGAGGTAATATCCATTACCGATCTTTTCAATTTCTTTCTTCTTCAACTTCTTCTTCTTTAGTTGTTTCATGATAAAGTAATAACATCAGTATTACTTACATACTGATATGTTATTATAAATATGAAACAACCCTAATTCACCTTCTATCCATCCTACGGAAAAATGAAATCACCGCGCGTGCGTACGTACGGAATACCGTCTCCACGCCGTGGTGTAATCTATTTTCCACCATCACCTTACAAGGATGGGTATAATGGTGTAATGAGTAACTATATATGATTATTATGAAGTAATATTGATACTGAAATAATATATATATACTCCAATACAATTCCACGATCATAGGAACGATATCATCACTCGTGCGTACGTACGGAATACCGTCTCCACGATGTGATGCGACTCGTTCTACATGATCTTCATTTCATAATGATTATATAAATGAATTGAATGAATTAATATGGTATATACTACACTAATACCATTCTGGAAATGAATTATCTATAACCTAAAGATAAGAATAAGAATTTATTCAACAAAACACGCATAAGAACAAAAAGTTATAAAGACCCGAGTAACAAGTAACAATGAAATATTACTAACAAGAAGCTAATAATATGACCATATATGATATCATATCAATATGTATGATTCTGGAATAAGTCAATAACATTATTTAAACCATTATACAGGAGCTTCGGACACGAACAAAGCAAATCGGACCTAAGGTAAGGGAAATATCACAATCTCATTTTTATCTGAGATTGTTTATTCGTAAGTATTTACTGGGGTGTATTTTATCATCCACATCCATGTTTACTCAATATGTAATATTATTTCCATCCACCTAAAATTGTTTAAATCCATTTTTACCCTTCGGTGAGTTTTTAGTAATACGTATGAAAGGAATCTTTTGTCGTTTTTCGTATGAGGTACTTTTTGACTTTTCCGACAAAAGTACGAAGAATGTTTTTTTTAAATTATACGGCACGAACGGATTTCTAATGTTTTATAAAGCCTTATTTTCATGAATCTTCCTCTAAAAGATTTCATGACTATTTTCAATAAAATCTTTTTCTTTTAAAATTGCATGATGTTTTGTGAAAAGAAATTGATTTTAAAGAAGAAAGGATATTTTCTTCAAGAATTCAATTCAAGTGTTTTATCAAAATTATTTTCCATCTAAGATAATAAAGGGTTCTGTTTCTATCCATATTTTTACATTGATTTGACTATGTTGTGATGGAATTATGTTTATGAATTCCTTTATTTTATATGAATTGATTTATGATGTCATGATGTTTCAAGAATCCCATTTTTGTTACATGTGTTATGCGATGATGTATGTTTTATGATTATGTGGCACACATAAGAAAGGATTCATTATAAGATGGGTGGGACCTATATCTCCCTCCAATGCATTGGGTAATGATTTTATATCTCATGAGATAGACATGGCTGGAACGGAAGGTTATTTCGGTTCAGTGATACAGGACTGAAACGAGGAGTGAACTCGGTTCAGAAAGGGACTTTGTCCACTAAGATAGCCTTGGCAATGAGTCATGACTAACAAGAAATGATTTTCCATGATTATGTGTGCATGCCACAAAGTTTCAAGTTTTATGTTATGATTATGGGGATCTCATTTTCACTTCTATGATTTATTCCATGTTAAGATATTATGATCTCTTTTGCAGGTTTTGATTTTCATAAAGATATGATATGATTTTTATTTCCTTTATTTGCCCTTGCTGAGCATTTGAGCTCACCCTTTTATGTTTTCTTTTCCCCAGGTCAGGAAGATGGATATTAAGTAGAATATGCTAAAAGGGACCCTAGATATGATGAAATAAATGGGAGACACTGTAGAAGATTTATGAACCAGTTGTTTATGTTTCCCAGTTTCTAATGACACTATACCTATACGGTCCTTTGTGGTTTTGTCATATGTTGTAATAAGTGTTCTTCAATTTTGAAGTAGTAACAATGTATGTAAAGTATGGGTCGTTATAGTTGGTATCAGAGGAAAGGTATAGTCAACCTTTGGAAACTAGGATGTGAAAGCCTTAGTAAGAACCCTAAGGATAAGTCTAAGCATAGAACACAATCTTAGAAATGGCCATGAATAACCTAGGATAAGACCATAAGCATGAAAATTTTATTCTTGAATTATGTGGTTTCCTATTATAATTAGTGTTGCTCACACTATTCTTCTTGGTTTTAGTCAATGGCTGGAACCCGAAGGAACCGTGTTAATGCGGAATGCGATTGGCAATGCAATGATTGTCCCCCTGAGCAACCAAACGATATGGGAGCTGGAATGCAAAATCTTGTAGCCATGCTCACACAACTTTCTCAAGCTATGAATCATGCAGGATTTCCAAATGAACAAAGGAGGGAGCAACATTCTGTTGAATCCTTCATGAGGCAGCGTCCACCTTCTTTCAGCGGGTCTACTGATCCATTAGTTGCTGAACAATGGATTAGTACTACTAAAAAGATATTTTCAGTTCTTCAATGTTCTGAGCATGATAAAGTCATCCTAGCAGTGTATCGTTTGGAAGGAGATGCGGATCAATGGTGGAATCTTGTTAAGAATACGAGGCAAAGGGATGAAATTGAGTCTATGGAATGGGACGAGTTCAAGAACTTATTTTTCAATAAGTACTTCCCTCGTATTATCCGAACAAAGATGGAGAAAGAGTTCCTTGAACTGAAGCAAAGGGATGATGAATCTGTTAGTACCTATGAAGCAAATTTTACAAGACTTGCAAGGTACGCTTCTGGTATTATTATCCAACCTGAGAGTAAGATCAATCGATTCTTTAGTGGCTTAAAACCAAGTCTTCGAAGGGCGTTAGCCATAAGGGACTTCAATAGCTACGAGGAAATCGTTCGATGTGCTCTCAAAGTCGAGATGGAGATTGGAGTAACCCATCAGTCACATGGGTTTGATAAGAAGAGGAAGATGGAATTCAAAGAAAAATCTAAAGAGCACACGGAAAAGAAGATGAACTTTCCCTTATGCTCAAAGTGTGGAAAGAAACATGGAGGGAGTTGTCTTAAAGGGACAAGTAAATGTTTTAAATGTGGAAAGGAAGGTCATCGGGCATTTGAATGCCGTGATAATGGGAAGAAGATGTCTAATGATGCAAACAAAGGAAGGGATACACAGAATGAACCTACTACACTTCAATGTTTCAAGTGCAAGGAGATGGGGCATTATGCCAATCAATGCCCAAATCCAAGGGTTGATGATGATGGTCGATGTCAACAAAATCTTAAGGCTAAAGACAAAGGAAAGTCACATGCAATTTCTATCAGCGATGTGGAGTACGATAACGAAGTGGTGAAAGGTACACTTACCATCCACTCTAAAGTAGCAAATGTTTTATTTGATTCTGGATCCACCCACTCTTTTATTTCTGAAAAATTTTCTAAGGGTATCACCGTATTACCTCAACAATTAGATGTTGAGTTAGCTGTGACAACACCTAATGGCACATCAATCGCATCAAAAGTTTATATTTCTTCTCCGATCGAAGTTTTTGGGAAAGTGCTTCCTGAAAATCTTGTGATCCTTCCTTTAGTGGAATTTGATGTGATTCTTGGCATGGATTGGCTTTCTCTACATGGAGCTCATATCGATTGCCAAATAAGGGAAGTCACATTTCATATTCCAGATCAATCTACGATCGTCTATCAATGCAAGGATGAACATAACCTTCCAGTGGAAATTTCTTCCATCTTACGGGTATTGATTCCACTAAATGAAGGTTATTTATCTCAAATGGTTGGCGAGAAACTCACGATTAAGAATATGCCCATTGTACGGGAGTTTGATGATGTCTTTCCGGAGGAATTGCCGGGTCTTCCACCAAATCGTGAAGTTGAGTTTTCAATAGAACTCGTACCGGGTGCTTTGCCTATTTCAAAGACACCTTATAGAATGGCCCCAATTGAGTTGCAGGAATTGAAGAAGCAACTCCAAGAGAATCTTGATAAGGGATTCATACGCCCTAGTGCGTCACCTTGGGGAGCACCTGTTCTATTTGTTAAGAAGAAAGATGGATCAATGAGACTCTGCATTGATTATCGAGAACTTAACAAGATCACTATCAAGAACAAATATCCTCTCCCACGCATTGATGACTTATTTGACCAACTACGCGGAGCTCAATACTTTTCCAAGATTGATCTTCGTTCAGGGTATCATCAATTAAGGGTCAAAAGGGAGGATATACCAAATACGGCTTTCCGTACAAGGTATGGACACTATGAATTTATAGTGATGCCATTTGGTCTTACTAATGCCCCTGCTATCTTCATGGATCTAATGAATAGAGTCTTTAGAGACTATCTTGATCAATTTGTGGTAGTCTTTATAGACGATATTCTTGTCTATTCAAAGAGCAAGGAAGAGCATGAAGATCACTTGAGAATTATATTGAAGACCCTGAGAAAGGAGAAGCTTTATGCCAAATTTACCAAGTGTGAATTTTGGCTTCAAAAAGTTGCATTTTTGGGTCATATAATCTCAAAAGAGGGGATATCTGTGGATCCAGCAAAAACAGAGGTTATCGAAAGGTGGTCAAGACCAACAACAGTAACTGAGATCCGAAGTTTTCTTGGTTTGGCTGGATATTATCGACGTTTTGTAAAAGATTTTTCACGATTATCTAATCCAATCACCAAGTTGACTCGGAAGGGAGTTAAGTTTGTCTAGAAAGAGGAATGTGAAGATAATTTCAAGGAGTTGAAAAGAAGGTTATCCAGTGCACCTGTGCTCACACTGCCTTGTAGTGGAGAAAGGTTTGTGATCTACAGTGATGCATCCAAGAAGGGATTGGGGTGTGTTCTTATGCAAAATGATATGGTGATAGCTTATGCCTCACGACAGTTGAAAATCCATGAGCAAAATTACCCAACACATGATTTGGAGTTGGCTGCGGTAATCTTTGCATTAAAGATTTGGAGGCATTACCTTTATGGTGAAAGGTGTGATATTTATACTAATCATAAAAGTTTAAAGTATATTTTCACACAAAAGGAGTTGAATATGCGTCAAAGAAGATGGTTGGAGCTGATTAAGGATTATGACTGCTCAATCCATTACCACCCTGGGAAAGCAAACAAGGTGGCAGATGCATTAAGTCGACAAGACCATGCTAGTTTATCCATGATGAGGATCACAAAAGATCCAATATTTATGGATTTACAAAGGATGGATCTTGGAATTATAATGGAAGGGGAAAACTCTTATCTTTCTCAAATGAATGTTCAACCATCTATACATGTGAAGATTAAAGAGGCACAGAAAGAAGATGTCGAGTTACAAAAGAAGGTGAGAAATGTTCCTGAATTCAACCTTGATTGTGATAGGATAATAAAGTTCAGGAATCGGGTTTGTGTTCCTCCCATCCCCGAATTAAAGAAAGAGTTGCTGGATGAGGCTCATAGTTCTTCATTCTCTATTCATCCTGGAAGCACGAAGATGTATAGGGACCTGAAAGAGTACTTCTGGTGGGATGGCATGAAAAGAGATGTGGCTGAATATGTCTCTCGATGCTTGGTTTGTCAACAAGTTAAAGCTGAGAGATAGAAGTCTAAGGGGATGTTACAACCATTACCCATACCCGAATGGAAATGGGAAAACATCACTATGGACTTTGTCACAGGACTTCCTAAAACATCCAAAGGCAATAATGCTATCTGGGTCATAGTTGATCGTCTTACAAAGTCTGCACACTTCATTCCTATTAGAGAGGATTTCTCTCTAGATCAGCTTTCCAGGATATATGTAAAGGAAGTGGTAAGATTGCATGGAGTACCACTTTCTATTATATCTGATCGAGATCCGAGATTTACCTCGAAGTTCTGGCGAAGTCTTCAGCATACTCTGGATACAGAGTTGAGTTTCAGCATTGCTTATCATCCCCAGACAGACGGTCAGTCTGAGAGAACAATTCAAACCCTAGAAGATATGTTGAGAGCTTGCTCTATGGATTTCAAAGGAGGTTGGGATCAACACCTACCTTTGGTGGAATTTTCTTATAACAATAGCTTTCACTCCAGTATTCAGATGTCTCCATATGAAGCTCTCTATGGAAAGAAATGCAGGACTCCAACTTTCTGGGATGAAGTTGGGGAAAGAAAGCTATTAGGACCTGATCTCGTTGATGAAATGGCAGAAAAGGTTAGGTCTATTCAACAAAACATAAGAGCAGCTCAGAGTCGACAGAAAAGTTATACCGACAACCGAAGAAAAGACCTAGAGTTTGATGTGGGTGATAAAGTGTTCTTACGAATATCTCCCTGGAAGAGGGTTATGAGATTTGGAAAGAAGGGGAAGTTGAGCCCTAGATATATCGGTCCTTTCGAAATACTGGATCGTGTTGGGAAGGTAGCTTACCGATTGGCGCTTCCACCGAATCTCTCTCAAGTTCACGATGTGTTCCATGTATCTCTCCTGAGAAAGTACATACCAGATCCTTCACATGTACTCAGCTCAGAAGTTGTACCACTGGAGCAAGATCTTTCTTATGAAGAACAGCCGATAGAGATTCTGGATCGTAGCGAAAAAGTCCTACGAAACAAGACCACTCGATTGGTAAAAGTTTTATGGAGAAACCACCAATTTGAAGAAGCTACATGGGAGCTTGAGGATATGATGAGGGAGAAGTATCCTCATTTGTTTGTTGCAAAGTGACAAATTTCGAGGGCGAAATTCTTTTTAAGGGGGGTAGAATGTAACACCCGAGACTTTTACGTTATATAAATCATCAAAGGAATCTTTTTCTACACAACACTTGCTTGGCTTGCTTTACACGCAATCGCGACCTTCCTCGATAGCTTGCGTCGTACGCAATACCGAGTTTCACTAATCAACAATATGCTATTAAAACTAGCCGTTATGAATAGTAATAACTACTTTTTAAAATTTTATAAATTTTATTTTTCAAAATGGACTTCATTTTTGGACTCAAAATATCGAAATTAGCCTAAGGTGAAATTTTGGTATTTTTCTGAAAACTTTCAATTTCTGATGAATAGTGAAACCACTAAGTGGTAGGTTAAAAACTGAATTTTGCATAAAACTTAATTTTACCGCTTTTGTGAATGGAATTTCGAGAATCCGACAGACACGGTTGATATCAGTAAGTAAAATGTGGTTCAATGAGATAAAAATAATTTTTGGTGAATAGTATCTTTTTACTTTTTTTTTACCGCGGTTAATAGTAAATAGGGTAACTAAGGGTAAATATGATATTAATATTACCCTAACACATGTCCTAATTCTATTGGACAAGTGTAATTCGACCAAAAACAAACTTAGGAATACAATATGACCATTTAGGCCCACTTGGATTAGATTAGGACATTTATTATAGATTTATTTAAAGAAGGGTTAAAATAGTTAAAATCAAAGTTTAATAAGTAAATCATTTTTAATATGGGGTTATACATAAGATAAATTCGATTGTAAATATTAATTAGAAATCTAAAAGGATTTCCTACATGATGGTATTTTATTTGTAATTTTTAGACATTAAATAATTTAATTTATTTATGACACAATGATGATGCAGTAATTATCTTATTAATGAAATATTGACATAATTGATGTTATAAACACCAAAATAAATATAATTTGAGACTTTTTATGAATTCCACTAATTTTCTAGGTTACTATGATATATTAGTGTTGATTTAATTAACTTTGTTCGAACATATAATTCTGTTAAGACTTTCACAAAAATCATATATCAAATAGTGTCAAAATTGACACAAAATAGTTTTTAAATCAAATATTATATTACTAATTGTTATTTTATTCCTAAAAATCTAAGGTTCGGCCAAATGACTTAGATAAGGATATATATATTAATAATAAACAATTTGGGGTTCGTTTGGCATGTTATAGTAAGTGTATTAACCATATAGTGAAAGAAAACAAAAAGACACGGTAAAAGTTAAATTAATTAACTTAGAGTTAAATCTAATTGATAAGGTTAACATAATACCCTAAACTTGTTTAAATCCTATTGGTTGATAGGATTTCGACCCATCCCCACTTTAGGTTTGAAATAAGACCCTTTGGAACCATTATAAACCGATTTTGACTTTAATATAAAATAATATTTTGAGATATTCCTAAGGTGCCCCTCTCCTCCCTTATAAAAGGGCACCTCCTCCCCCTCCTCCTCACACCAATTTGAGCACTCAAGCTCGGCCAACCCCTGCCATTTTCTCCACTCCACTTCCCTAGAATAATCCTAGAGGTCCTGGTCTTCTCCAAAGAACAATCTTAGTTCCTTAAGTGGAGGATTCAAAGAGGCGTTCCAAAGAAGAGGTAATATCCATTACCGATCTTTTCAATTTCTTTCTTCTTCAACTTCTTCTTCTTTAGTTGTTTCATGATAAAGTAATAACATCAGTATTACTTACATACTGATATGTTATTATAAATATGAAAAAACCCTAATTCACCTTCTATCCATCCTACGGAAAAATGAAATCACCGCGCGTGCGTACGTACGGAATACCGTCTCCACGCCGTGGTGTAATCTATTTTCCACCATCACCTTACAAGGATGGGTATAATGGTGTAATGAGTAACTATATATGATTATTATGAAGTAATATTGATACTGAAATAATATATATATACTCCAATACAATTCCACGATCATAGGAACGATATCATCACTCGTGCGTACGTACGGAATACCGTCTCCACGATGTGATGCGACTCGTTCTACATGATCTTCATTTCATAATGATTATATAAATGAATTGAATGAATTAATATGGTATATACTACACTAATACCATTCTGTAAATGAATTATCTATAACCTAAAGATAAGAATAAGAATTTATTCAACAAAACACGCATAAGAACAAAAAGTTATAAAGACCCGAGTAACAAGTAACAATGAAATATTACTAACAAGAAGCTAATAATATGACCATATATGATATCATATCAATATGTATGATTATGGAATAAGTCAATAACATTATTTAAACCATTATACAGGAGCTTCGGACACGAACAAAGCAAATCGGACCTAAGGTAAGGGAAATATCACAATCTCATTTTTATCTGAGATTGTTTATTCGTAAGTATTTACTGGGGTGTATTTTATCATCCACATCCATGTTTAGTCAATATGTAATATTATTTCCATCCACCTAAAATTGTTTAAATCCATTTTTACCCTTCGGTGAGTTTTTAGTAATACGTATGAAAGGAATCTTTTGTCGTTTTTCGTACGAGGTACTTTTTGACTTTTCCGACAAAAGTATGAAGAATGTTTTTTTTAAATTATACGGCACGAACGGATTTCTAATGTTTTATAAAGCCTTATTTTCATGAAGCTTCCTCTAAAAGATTTCATGACTATTTTCAATAAAATCTATTTCTTTTAAAATTGCATGATGTTTTGTGAAAAGAAATTGATTTTGAAGAAGAAAGGATATTTTCCTCAAGAATTCAATTCAAGTGTTTTATCAAAATTATTTTCCATCTAAGATAATAAAGGGTTCTATTTCTATCCATATTTTTACATTGATTTGACTATGTTGTGATGGAATTATGTTTATGAATTCCTTTATTTTATATGAATTGATTTATGATGTCATGATGTTTCAAGAATCCCATTTTTGTTACATGTGTTATGCGATGATGTATGTTTTATGATTATGTGGCACACATAAGAAAGGATTCATTATAAGATGGGTGGGACCTATATCTCCCTCCAATGCATTGGGTAATGATTTTATATCTCATGAGATAGACATGGCTGGAACGGAAGGTTATTTCGGTTCAGTGATACAGGACTGAAACGAGGAGTGTACTCGGTTCAGAAAGGGACTTTGTCCACTAAGATAGCCTTGGCAATGAGTCATGACTAACAAGAAATGATTTTCCATGATTATGTGTGCATGCCACAAAGTTTCAAGTTTTATGTTATGATTATGGGGATCTCATTTTCACTTCTATGATTTATTCCATGTTAAGATATTATGATCTCTTTTGCAGGTTTTGATTTTTCATAAAGATATGATATGATTTTTATTTCCTTTATTTTCCCTTACTGAGCATTTGAGCTCACCCTTTTATGTTTTCTTTTCCCCAGGTCAGGAAGATGGATATTAAGTAGAATATGCTAAAAGGGACCCTAGATATGATGAAATAAATGGGAGACACTGTAGAAGATTTATGAACCAGTTGTTTATGTTTCCCAGTTTCTAAAGACACTATACCTATACGGTCCTTTGTGGTTTTGTCATATGTTGTAATAAGTGTTCTTAAATTTTGAAGTAGTAACAATGTATGTAAAGTATGGGTCGTTATACTGTGGGCCCCCCATTAAGGAGGAATTTTTTCCAAAAACTCAGATTTGAGCTCCCGACGCCCTAGTCTCTTCTCAAAGCTTCTGGAACACTTCTAAGGTAATTTCTTACCTAGAACGGAAGATCTAAAGAGGGGGAGGAAGGCCTAAGTGTTGAAACTCATCAACACTTGCGCGCCTATGTGGCCATCCCTTAAGGGAAATGGCCACACTTGCACGCCACCTTACTCCTTCAATAGAACCTGTGCGCCTCTCTGCTAGAATAACCTCAAGAGGATTCTAAAGGCCTTAAACAAAGGTCGCTCAAGTATTACCCTGCTGGTTGAACACCGCGCACGTACCAAACATGTCGTGCAGGCGTATACCTGCGTGACCAGGACTTGCGCGCCCACGCAGTACCTGCGCGCCTTCCAGGACTTGTGTGCCCCTGCCTTTTTGGTGAATAGTAAGTTTTAGGTTTTTGGTGAATAATAAGTTTTAAGTTTTATTTATCACGATTAAAGGTAATTAGTGAAATTTAAGGTAAAAATGATATTATAAAAATATGAAAATACATTTACACTTGTCCTACCCTTATTGTATGAGTCATGGCCGACCAAGACAATCCATGGGTCAACTTGGGGACCCCATGGAGCCACTTGGGTAAGAAAATGACATAAATAACTTTTTATTTAAAGTAAAAATAAAATTGTCACAAACATGTGTTGTTTTACTAAAACAATTATTACATGGGGTTATATAAGTTAACTTTTTGACTATAAATATTCAGTGGAAAGATAAAACGATTTCCTACATCATGATATTTTTTTTATAATTTTTAGAGATTAAATAAATAAAATTTTTTATGACACCATGATGATGCAGCGATTACCTCATTAACTAACAATTTAAATAAAATAGAAAGATAATATAAAATATAAGACTTAAACTTTTCAAACACATATTGTATGAGTATATTTCGAACCCTTATCACCTTATAATCTAAATATATAATTGTGGGACCTTTGAAATCCGAAAATCACTTCATAATAATGTAACATTTCATGACTTTCCAAGAGTGCCCCTCCTCTCCTCCTATAAAAGGCCCCCACCTCTACCACCTTATTCACACCATCAAAGCCATTTGTCTCGGCCAACCTCTGCCCAAATACTCTCTAAACTTCCCTCTCTTACTCCTAGAAGCCTCAATTTGGGCAGAAGTCTTCCCAAGGAAGCCTTTGGCTCAAATCAAAAAGAGTTACCCAATTTTAAGGTAATGTCTTCTCTTATGTTATTTTGTATTATTTTGCTTCTACAACCACTTAAACTCTTTTTATTTTTTTATTTTGTAACAAAAACAGTATATTAAATATACTAAGATGTTTTTATGATAAGGATTTGATTTACACTTACACACACCTTCGTCTAATGGTTAAAGAACATACTGTTTCTGTGGGTGGCGAAATATTGCCTCACAAAACTATGATTGTTCAATATTAATTTAACACCTCTCATGGTGGAAATTATGATAAAACTATTTCTATATATGATATATATTATGTTTATATTTTCCTTATGCTTCTGTATTTTTCATTTATGTCATAACTTTATGATTCCCATTATGGGTAAACGCGATAATTTCATTTTAGGAAGTGCGGACTACCGCCCCCTCAAAGTAATTTGAATCGTTAATGACATATGTGGGACATGTAAAGGATGGAGTAAATGATATTATATATTATATTATACTGGAATTATAATACACCTTTATATCATTATGATTTAATTCCATTAATTATGAAATATAAATGAAAGTAGCGTTCATGCGTACGTACGGCTTACCGCCTCCATGAACGGTGCATTTCATTTCTTACCTCTAAATGTTACGTAAAATTATGAATGAATGTATATACTGGATATATATGATATATATGATATCTACATCATTAATATAATTCTGAATATAATGGATATTTTACCACATGAACAACTTGTAATTATAAGAAATTTATTTTTGACTCAAGCACCAAAGATCGACAAAACGACCGTTATTAACTTAAATAATTACATAATGTTCATAACATGGTAATAAGTGATATAAAAGGAATAATGAACTTGAAAAAGGCTCTTAAGAAATTATAAATTAACTCTAGTATATTATTCAGGAGGTTAAAGAATGATCGAGTCAAGTCAGATTCGAGGTAAGGGAACTTCTTAACCCGATTTCCGTTCTTTGGGTTAATCTCCTACTTTCAAATTATGTGATGATATTATTATGTCCTATCTTGTATTTATACTTTATTTATGTGTAAATATAGTGAATACACATAATATATCTACTTTATTTAAAAATGATCTTTTTAAGGGACTTCGTCTCAATCTCATTTCATTGAGGCATATTTTGTTTTATTCACAACTTTCCTTTATACGGTGTATAAACCCCTTTGAATTTTACTTTTATTCAAAATGAATATTTTTATAAAAAGAATTTTTACTAAATGACAAATGGAATGTCTTGTCATACGTATGCGTCGACAATGACTTCTCTGCCGCCGTGACCGTTATTTGAGTTTCGGCTTCCTCTACAAGCCATAATTTTTTTTAAAATGAAAAATAAATACCAAGTTTTAGTTTTCTTTTATTTTGGAATTAAAAATGGTTTTGATAGTCTTTATTATATCAATGTGTTGTATTGATATCTTGTGATTGGAATGTGGAAATTTTATGTTTTATTTATGCATGTTTTATGTGATACGATTATGTTATGGTTTATGATATGTTTAAACCTATTCATATGAGGAATGCATTGGACTTAATAAGTGACGGGTGGAGCCCGTTATAGCTCCTTGATGCATCAACAGGTCTCATGAGACAAACTAGTGTCTTGGCACGAGGCCTTGAAAAAGTCTTATTTTTAGTCTTGGCACGAGGCCTTGGCTACGTGGTTATGATAGTCTGGCATTATGCATTCCATCATTATGAAAGTGGTTATTGATATTGAATGTGATTATTGGACCAGTAGAATATCCATGTGAATAAGTAAATGGCATTATTTTATTTTAATTTTTCCATATTATACTGAAGTTCAAGTTTAAAAGGATTTTGTTTTAGTTATACATTGCCTTAAATGTTTATGTTTATTTATGAAAGCTTCTGCTATATTGTTATCCTTACTGAGCATCTGAGCTCACCCCTTCCAATGTTTTAATTTTTCTAGGATGTGATGAAGTATATTATGAATGACTTGCAGGGATAATATGAGGGGATATGAAGACATGATGTTTTTTTAGTTTTGTTTTACTTTATGATGTAATGTAAGTCTTATGAATGTATATAGTGTTTCTAAGACTACTAAACTAATTGGTCTTTTGAGACTTGATCTTTTGTGATCATGCCAATATTATGCATGTTGACGCTGCTTTTTCGTCACAGAGTCCAAAGGAATGTAAAGGGAAATGACTTAGCACAAATTGATCCATCCTTTGAAGAAAATATCAAAAATTGACAAAGGGATGAACAAGGAAAAGATTTACCATAAGTCACGCAAGTTTCCTCAGAGTCATGCAAGTCCACTTGCGCGACACATTATGGTCTCACAAGTGACTTGCGCGACCTAAATGATAACCACCCGGGGTCTTCTCCAGCCTATAAATAGACCCTATGGGCCCCCCATTCAGGGAGGAATTTTTTCCAGAAACTCAGATTTGAGCTCCCGGCACCCTAGTCTCTTCTCAAAGCTTCCGGAACACTTCTAAGGTAATTTCTTACCTAGAACGGAAGATCTAAAGAGGGGGAGGACAGCCTAAGTGTTGAAACTCATCAACACTTGCGCGCCTAGGTGGCCATCCCTTAAGGGAAATGGCCACACTTGCGCACCGCCTTAATCCTTCAATAGAACCTGCACGCCTCTCTACTAGAATAACCTCAAGAGGATTATAAAGGCCTTAAACAAAGTTCTATCAAGTATTACCCTGCTGGTTGAACACCGCGCAAGTACCAAACGTGTTGCGCAGGCATATAACTGCGCGAACAGGACTTGCGCGCCCACGCAGTACCTGTGCGCCTGCCAGGACTTGCGCGCCCCTACCTTTTTGGATGCCTTTCTTTCCCATTTCACCCCTCTTAAGCCATTACACATTTCATATTCAAGATTCAGTCTTAAAGACACTCTTCAAAGCCATTTATGGCATGATTTCTTGATTTGACTTCCTTATCTGAAAGGAATTCTGTGGAATATCTCTCAAAACCTAGTGATTTACACATCTTTATGTCACTAAAGATTGAGATTTCATTCATTTAACCTCATCCTTTAAGATGAGAGAATCCTTAACCTGGGTCTCCTATTCAGGAATAATCCCCAGTCATCAGTCCCCTAATTTGGGCATCCTCTTAGGAGTAAGCCCTAGATCCCCTAACTTGGGATTCCTTTTCAGGATTAAGCCCGAGTCTCAAGTTTGGGCATCCTCCTTAGGAGTAATCCCCAGTCATAATTCTTAACTTGGACATCTTCCTTAAGAGTAAGCCCCAATTCTTAAAGTTACCAAATCTGGGCATCCTCCTTAGGAGTAAGCCCGAGTCCCCTAATTTGGGCATCCTCTTTAGGAGTAAGCCCCAAAACTTAATCCTTGACCTGGGCCTCCTTTTCAGGAGTAAGCCCCAGTCTTAATTTCTCTTAACCAGTCCTAATTTACCTTTGATCTGGGATTCCTTTTTAGGAGTAAAACACAATCATAAGTCTTCTCCTAATTCGGGCCTCCTTTTCAGGAGTAAGCCCCAAGTTAGAGTATTCAAAATCTCCATGAAGAACATATACCTTTATAGACCCTGTTCTTGGATTTCTTCCCTAAAGTAAATCCTAACCTTCATTTATCTGGGCAGTCATACATACATAAGTCCCATGTCATTTCTTATGATTGCATCTTTCATGGCCCAATTATCTAATTTTTACCAATACCTCTTGTTTCTCACACTGATCATGACTCACGTGAGCTTAGAGGGTAAAAGTAATTATGACATCCTTATTTGAGCCATCAATCATAAACATCATACTCCCTTACTCGAACTACGTGGGTTCTGATTCCTTTTCTAAACAAAGGATACGTAGGTAGCCCGTCTACGGGTTCGATCCCAACTATAAAATAATCCATGTCCTTCTGAATGAAAATAAACTTCAAGTGCCCAACTGAGTGGCTTTAAAACCAGCATGGTCATCATAATGACCAAGAGACTTATTATAAATGTGTCTAAGGGTACCATTGACCAAGAATCTCTAATAAATACAGATGATTCTCTATCGATGAAGAACCTCGAATACATATAAAAGATTCTCTAAATTTCCTACATATTTGATCATTGATTGTCATATCTAAAGGAAAGCTCATTTTATACTTGGTAATGTAATAAGGATTCACGAACATAACTTAAATCTATAAAGATAGTCCCGGAGTAGACAATAATTCCCCTCAAAAAGGTGTGATGAGTCCAACCTCCCATCCTCTCGACCAATGCAAATTCCTAAGCCTCATCAGTCCACAAACTAATGATCACCTACCTTTGGAAAGTAGGTCCGAATGGATGTGGAATCATTGGATGTTTCCGATTCTAGGAACAAACCCGTTAGAAACCGATCGGAACGTTTGAACCTCCCATCAAGGCGGTCATCCCTGGATTCTGAGGGAAACAACGCAATAATGCACCGACTCTGGGTAACTGGGGTCGGGGCATTACAAAACATAGTGCTTTAATATAAAACAAAATATATTCAGTTTTGTGGGAAATGAAAAATATCAAAAAGGTAAAATTAATTCAAGAAAAATAATTCACAAAATATCAAGGTGTTATATCCTATTAATTCATCATACTAATACTGACCCTGTAGATTAGACTTAAGGAGGGATGATGATAACTGAACATTAGTCAGAAACATAGCTAAATCATCCTTCTATGCATCGATATGCTACTAATTGAAGAACCCCATTAGGTTCCACTCTTCCTTAGATTCCAAAATAGTCAGAGGTGAAATTTTACTATAGAGGGAATAAATAATAACATTTCACTTACTTAGGATATAAGAGAAGTTTAAGTTGAATATCTAGAGGTATTCCACCCACTATCTCTATGTTAGATTCTAGTACAAAATATATAGCTTAGAATCTTATGGTTTGAAAATACCATGAACCTCTACCCCAAAAGATAGTGCCACCAACACTTAAGAGCATTCA
Organism: Viscum album; assembly: GCA_963277665.1. NCBI lineage: Eukaryota > Viridiplantae > Streptophyta > Magnoliopsida > Santalales > Viscaceae > Viscum > Viscum album. The sequence continues at coordinate 695,392,343 of OY728145.1, forward strand.
TAACTACAATAAGATCTTAATCTAGAGTGGGGAAAAATTTTCTCAAGAAACCAAAGAAGATGAGAGCCCTTGGACATAACATGATCATCATGCATGATAACATTACCGAAGCCATCACCAAAAGCTTCATAATATACCACATACCCCTTACTGGGCTCAGGTAAGATCAGAATAAGAGCTAATGTTAGAATCCATTAAAATTCATCAAAATATGTCTAACATTTTGAATCTTATGTGAAATTCACCCCTTTATTATTAAGAGTGTCCAAAGGTGATGTAAACTTTGATAAATCCTTGATTAACCAATGATAATATCCATATAGAAAAATAAAACATCATATCTCGAAGACGTTATGTGGTTCTTACCATGACAAGACAACCTTACCTTATCAGGATAAACTGACAGCCTATATTCAGAAATAAAATTCTCTAAGAACTTTACTTCTTTGATCTAGAAACCATATTTATATATCATTTTACATAGATGGTGAATCCTCAAGTTTTCAAAAAACCAAATTTATTTGGTTCTCATTCTCATGATTTGATCTTGAAAAAAATAGGATGTCATCCATAAATGCACAAAAATGGTTTCAAGATACTGATGAAATATCTGGTTTATTAGAGCCATAAAAAATATACGATCATTAGTTAGAAAAAAATTCATCATAAGGTATTCATAATATCAATACCTACTTCTAAAAGTGGTCTTTGGAATATCTTACTCCTAAACCATTAGCTAATGATATCCCGATCGAAGATTAATTTTTGATAACTACTTCACCCCTTTAACTGATTAAATAAATCATCCACATGGGGAAAATTATACTTATTATTAATAGTCAACCAATTAAAATTTTTATAGTTTACACTAAAATGAAGTGAACCATCATCCTTCTTGGAATAGAACATGACATCTACCCATGAAAAAACACCAGGGTGATCAAAACCCATCACCATGAGATCATCCAACTAGATCATAATCTCCTTTAGCTCTATAAGTTCCATATGATAATAGGGTATAGAAATAAACTATATACTTGACACTAGATCAATCATAAAGTCTAACTCTCATTGGAGTAAGACCTAAAAGTCATTTGGGAAGACATCAGATAAGTCCCCAATAACCAAGTGAAGATCTCTAAGAGAAGAAATTTCATTAGGCTCAATTATAGTGGTAGACAACAGACTCATGTACTCAAGATGGGAAGGTCCTACATGGCTATAAATCAAGTCCCACTCCCCCAAAACACATGATATCTCCCATTAGAAGTATAGAATAAAGAACAATGATGATAATAATCAATCTCATCCTAATGAGATAATAGAAAATCAATCTCGATGATGATGTTAAATATATCCAAATCAAGAACAATGAAATACTAGATAAACTCCGTATTTTCTATCGAAATAGAACAATATGAACATTGAAACATATGACCCTTCCTATTTCATATATGAATCACCATTTCCATACCAAAATAAATGAGCACTATTAGAAGTTCTAGAACATCAATAGAATGGGTAGATATGAACAAGTGGGAGGAATATTTATCAAATAAAAATGTTTATATATAAGGAGAAACAAAAAAAGTACTTATCCCTATCCCTGGTCCCATGTTAACCTCTACTAGAAACTTATCCACTATGTGAAGGTTCTTTAATCCTCAGGCCTATAGCCATATCCCTGTGGACTTTGAAGCTTTTGATAGTGCCATAGTAGCCTTTGAAGCGAAAGATACTTGAGTATAATAGGGTATATAAATAGAATAGATGAACCTGTACAAATGTACCTGGTTTCCACAATCATTACAATACTTTATGCATAAGATACAAGTATTTCGGGTGTACGCTACCTTACCACACTGATAGATTATAAGGGCAATACTATTGGATACTACTGATGCTCCAAAGGAGGACCAATACTGAGAACCACCTCCACCACCCTTATGATTATCATACCACTTTCTATTTTCCCCCTACATGCCACTGGAATTGGAACTATATGGAAGAGAAGGGGAAGAGTAGGTAATCTTACCCTCCACAACCATCTCTTCCATTATTGCCCTATCTAATATCTCCACATAAGTGGAAATATTCAGCATAAATACCTGATATTAGATACTTAGTCATAAAGCCTATAGGTAATTCCGATATTTTATATGATCATTCATTACCACCTCTATAGAAACACATACCATCTTAGCCAACTGATTGGTGTACTTCAACACCAAGGGCTCTACCTACTAAAAAGAGTGAATATCTATATAATTTTCCATCATCAGAGGATCTGGGTAGAATTATTGAAAGAATAGGGTCATTAAACTCATCCAATATAATCACATAATCATATTTTCTTGTATCACGGAATTCCACCATTGCAAGATGGGACACTCAAGTTTGAAAGTCGCACACTTCACCTTGAGATCATTAGGTTTCTCTAGGAAGTCAAAGAACTGATCGATATTGTCTATTTAGTCCTCCTTCTCTTGGGGATCATTTTAACCTTTAATTTATGAGGGTTTATTACATTGGAAATCTCCAGATTGAACTCTATATCCTATAGATCCTAGTTGTAACTCAACAAGAATATTTTGAACTCATGGAACATTATAGTCTATGACATGAACTACTTAAATGATAGAATCTATATGATTCTATTCTAGATGAGGATTCCCTTGAGAAGAATCTCTCACGACACCCTCCTATGGAACCCATGGAAGATGTCTTGAAGGAATGTTACTACAAACCAGGATAAAATAAAATGATCATTAAAAAATAATCTCAGTCTAAACTAGAAAATCATAAGTAGAAACTGAGATTGTGATCAAAACCCCAACACAAGAGTCACATATCCCACCATACCATGTTAAGTTGAGGTTCATCAGGACAATATCTAGATAGGAACTCACCAAAATCTCCATCTCAAGTCCCAAAAATCTTATCTCATGTATAATATATTTCCCAAGACAAGTAAAATTAAGGAAAAACCTCCCTAAGATAATTTTTTTTAATGAACTGACATGATATATCCTCTAAAACTAGCTCCCAAAAATGATCCTCCATAGACCTATAGGATGTTCTTGATCTCCATAGTCTGAAGCTAGCATCTGGGAATCAAACATCAACTAAATAGAATGATTTCATCTAACTTGAAACAAGATTTCTATCACATAAAAATTAGAAAGAAACAAAATGAAGAATAACTATGAAGTTATATTCTATATATAGTAAAAAAATAGTGATAGTGATACAAAACAAAGATGCCAGATAAAAACACAAAGGTACATGTCTAAAACGCAAAGGATATCTAAAATAGAAACAATTACTATATGTTATATGTGGGAAAAATCCCACCATATCACAACCAGTTACCAATACCAATCTGACATAAACATTTACACCTCACAATGACTTATTTCTATTTCCTAGATTGAATGATAATACATTGTCTATACATTACTGAGGGAATGTGAATGGTGTGATCTAACCAGGATCAGTAGGATCCCACCTAGTTGTTCCATATTAAGTATCTATATAAAAATCCCAATATGATTAATTTTTATAAAATAAAATCACGATAGGTAGTTAATAGTTTTATATCAAAATAATGGTAAACATTTCCCCTTTTTCCATAGTTATAAAACAAGATAGGTAAAATAATTTCAAAGAATAATTTCCAAAAACAGTTATCAAAGTAGGAAACATTTCATATCAGACAAAATAGTACAAAAAAAATTACAATGAAGATCACCTCTAAGATATTATAGGTCCAAGATAGCAAGGTCACTTTTACCCTAATAATCAAGATGAGACTAGTGAATAATGAAAAAAGTACCTAGGACACAAGGAATAGGGAATAAAGGAACACCCCATGACTAACCCCCTGATGGTGTTAGATAATCAAGTCCTTAAGAAACTTTTCCTAGAGAGTAGAGAAACACCCCATGAGTGAAACCCCACCCCCAATGGAATAAGGATAAGGCCCAATACTAAACTCCCTCTAAGTAACCAAATATCCCATGTGATCAATGATTCAAATCATTTCAAAGGGATTGTCATATTTCATAAACAATTTCCAAAAAAACTATTTTCATAAAATTATGCTTCAATAACCAACATCCTAAATCCATTTCACAATCTATTGAAAATATTTTCTATTTTACCAAAATAAGTAGAAAACCTTATTTTCTCATAAACCCATTTACACAAAAAACTAAAGAAATAATATCATGCCAATTCCATTATAAAAAAATTTACAAAACCAAGAGAAATTACTATTAAAATGTCATAGGCTAGAGACAGAACCAACTATCTCAAACTTAGGTCACACACCAACTGTGATGAGATCCACACTATAGAAGGAAAAAAGAAACAATAAAAATATACCCTAAAAATTATCCTCACATCTTATATTTGAATTACATAAATAAAAGGCTTGTAAGAGAGGTTAGACCAACACATACCTCAACAAACTTACACATCACACCACAACCAACACAAGGACTGAACCCTAAAAGATGATCACATAATTGATCTAGAAGGGATATATGAAGCATCATCACATGATAAAAAATCCATTAAATTAAGACAAAAACCACTAATAAGGCAATAGAAATGAAACCCAAGAAAATAAAACAAATGATATTGAAAAAAGAGAAGAAACCAACTGAGTTGGAGATCGAGTGCTAGAAGGAGGAATTGAGAGGAGTTGAAATCACCAAAACATAATCTGGGAGAAACCTAGGATTTGAGGGAGAAAAAAAAAGACAAAATAGAGGCATTATAAGTGAGAAAAGATAAAAAACATTGGTAAAAATGGATTCACATCATGGATTAGTGATTTATGACGCGATTTCATGTACGCTAAAAAAGGAGTCACCTATTTTAAAAAGAAGCCAAGAAATTAATTCATGATGTGAATTCCTATCACATCATGAATCTTTTTAACTCTTAAAACTAGCCATTCTTGATTTTTTCCTTAACAACTTACATCGCGAATCCAATTCAGGGTGTGAACTAGTTTTTCATCCAGCACCTAGCACAACCCTAACAGAAAACTCCCAATTCATCACCATCACCCTCTAAACCCAAGAAACCCTCTTTTAAACAATAAATGATTTAATAACTTTAACAATTACATTAAATGATATATTTATATCACAATATAAGTAAATAAATGTTTTAAAAATGATAAAATAAGTGCTTGTATTTTTTATAAAACACATATGTTTTTATTATAATAAAAAATATAAAGATTTGAAATAAAATTTATTTTTATAAAATAGGTTTATAAATTAAAACTAAGTTTCACTATGATGATAATATAATTTTAGGATTCCATAAGTAGTTTTTCAAAGGGTTATAATATTGAACATAACATTAAAATTAATATTTTTCAAATAAATAAAGATTTCATTTAAAAATTGATTGTCTCATATCTAGATTTTTTTCTTCATAAAACTGATTTAAAATTTTGAATATAAATGTTGAAAAATATTAAGGTTTAATTTTTTATGTTTTTTTAAAATAGTTGAAATTTTTGGTGAATAGTAAAATATTAAAAAATATGGTAAGGTTCATTATAAGAAAAATACATACAAAAATGAAGTCTTAGATGATGTAAGTGAACCATGGATAAACATTAAATGCATAAATTACTATATTTATCCATAATAATAAATAATATTGATAGGCTTGTACTAAAATAATAAACAAATGATTATTATATTAAAAAACACCTCTCTCCTCCCCTTATAAATACCACCCCTCACCACTTGTCATCATCACAGATACTAATTTCATTACCCAAAAAAATATCTAAAAAACTCTCTCCCCATATACCAAAATCCATATAATCATTTTTTTTCATCAAAATACTAATCTATGGTTCCTTAAAGGAAAGTTTACGAGGGGAAATACAAAGAACAAATATTCTTAACCAAACCATCTTTCAATTATTTCTTATTCTACCTTATCATGTATATTTATTCTATGATAGTATGATAGCATAATTATTTTCAATATAATAAATTTTTATTATATTTAAGGAATATCCCTTATCTAAATACATATGTTCTTTTATTCAAAAAATTAAAACATTTTCCATATTAAGGTCTGTTCACTGCCTCTATGGATGATGTGTTCCGTTTCCCATTATCACCTTCATGTATAGTTGAAATAAATTCATAGTGGTTAAAAATGACCAAAATATGTATATTATATAATTTTTCATATTATATAATTAATATATTTCCATAATATTAAAATTAATGCAATAAGTTCATCATGGTTGGAAAACCTGCCTAAATGAACTAAGAGTATTACAATTATACTCTATAAATATTGATTATTTGTGAATAATAATGGATAATAGGAACATTTTTAATGTTTTTAAACATATTAAATCCATACCATTACACTTATGGAGGTATGGAACCATTATATAATAACTTTCATTATTAACTATAAATTAATCCGACCTTGGAACCATGAATCGAACAACCTTGGGATAGTGGAAAAAAAAATTATACCTAAATTAAATGAATTTAAATTAAAAAAAATTCTTTGTAATAAATAAAATATATTATAATAAGGTTCTAAATAATGTATTTAAAAAATATAATTTTATTATTCAGGTGGTTAAGTGAAAGTACAGAGAAAATCTGAACCTATCATAAGGGATATCTCTAAACTACCCTATTTTCTTTGGGTTATGATTTTTCTCTCTTTAACTCACTTTATACCTCTATTATTATTATTTAATTATTATATATTCTATATATTTCACACACCTATATTCTTAGTTTAATTTACCTTTCCCTGACAGTGATATAAATTCTTTAAAGGTTTCCATCTCAATTGCATTTATTAAGAAGATCCAATTAAAGGAAACATCTCTATTTTCTTACCTAATTTCAAGTAACAATCAATGAAATGTTATTAAACATAAATAACCTATAATTTTTTTTATATGGAAACATATTTTTTTATTTTTGGTTTTTTGGAAATTATTATTCTCTTTCACCTCTTTAAAGAATCTTTACCCTTTTCCCTAAAACCCCACTTAAGAGGCACATTTCCTAAGATACTTCTCCAATCCTTCAAATCATCACTTCATTTTGAAATTATTTTTAAGAAAATATGATTATTTTTACTCTATAAACATACAATAATTAGTTAATCCTTTATTTCATAGAAACCTTTATGATATACCATCTGGTTATTCTATAATACATGAATATATAGCCCATTTATTTTCGTGGGTAATTATTATGGTTATGAATTATGTTTGATTTGCTTTTATGGAATACATATGAATATATATGTTATTATGGATGAATCCAGACATTTATTTAAATAATTGGTTAATTTTTATATATATTGAGATGATATGTATGGGATTGGGGAGTGAACCTAATACACAGTGGGACTCTATTGACCATTTTATGTGGTCTTGACAATGAGCCATGATTTATGATTATGTAATATTATATACTATTTCCACATTACTATTATTCCATGTTATTTATATCAATATTACATTTGATTATTAATGAGCCTTGTATTTTATGATACCATGTTATTACATTTTACTTGTATGCTATGAATCGTTATCATGCTTATTCCATTACCAGGATTTACAAATCACCCATTTTTTTATGTATTTCACTGGTTATCTTATGAAGTTTTTGAATATAAAAGGGAATTAGGTGAAAAAAAAGAAATTAAATTAAAAATTTGTACTTTTAGTTTCATGTTGGTGTATTATGAACCCATTCTTACAAAGACATGAGACCTCTGGATTCTAGGTTTGTTTACATTGGATATTTATGTTAAAAATCATGTAATAACATGTGTAGAACTATCAAGACACAATAATTATCAAGGGGCGTGTAAAAATATTTTTGATTATAGTATATAATGATTAATTATGATATTTTTTGTGTATATATATAGATAAATATGTATTTTAGGCATTAAGACCATTATGGCCATTGAGTATTATGACTGTTGGTCAATATGGCTATTGGTCATTATGAACATTGATTTTTTAGCCCTTACAAAGCGACTATTGGGATTGTTTTATGATGAATAAGGGTGAAACCATGGCAAATACCCATATTAAAATCCCTTAAGAGGTTAAATTATTAGTGTTTAGGATAGAAGTGGAATCACTAGGCTTTTCCCTTGACCAAACCCATAAAGAACTTCAGTAATTGAGATATGACTGAGATCATTTTTGGGAGAAGTTTAAGCTAGTAAAGATCACCATTTGAGTGACGTTGGATGAACCAACCCAAAAAACTATTACCACTATGCACCTTATCATTAGTTAATATTATGAATTAATAATGGGTTATATATATAGACCGTGCATGGTATTTATTGTAATTTTCTAAGAAAGTTAATTTTTGGTAAAAAGTGAGAATTTTATTTTTATAAAATAACCTAACTATTATCATATAATCATGATGAAAACATTAATTAAAATTTAATAACACTGATTATTTATCAAAAATTCTTTTAATTTGTAACATAATACATACCAGCTACATAAAGAAACACTTGTTTATCATTTTGTAACCATGATTTTATCTTTTCTAAAAAACTATTTTTATGCATTATACATGTTTCATATTAAAATTAATTTATCACTTTTATTAATTGAACCAAGTAATATACATTTTATATTTAGAATTATAAGGTACAAATTAAGTAATAAGTATAATTTCATTTTAGGTCACAAAATATTTTCTGAGGTAAAAAAGTTATCATGATAAACATAAAATAATGTAATAGGTTAAAATTAAAAATAACATGCATAAGATTGCTAAAAAACTTTAAATGGGTGGTTGAGGTATTTAGAAACCTTAAAAAACATTTTCAAAATTAATTATCAACCAATTTTTTTCAAATTAACTCCACCTAAAATGTTTTATCCTTAATAACAAAATAATCATTATTTTAACCCTACGACACCACCCTTCATAAGTATAAATACCCACCCATTATCCCTTACCTCTCCAATACAAATCACTTTATCATAAATTCCCTATCATTACCCATCTAAAGAGTCTCTACAAGGTTGTTATAAGTTTCTAAGGAGTATCTATATAGATTTAATAATCAACTTTGTAAGGAAAGGGATTCTATTCCTCTCTCCTTTTTTAAAAGTATCTTCTATGTATTAATCCTTTTATTTTTTAATTAGTTATATATTCATGAGTTTATGATCATCAATTTTCTATAAAAATGATTCCTTTTAATGATAAAACACCCATCTCTATAATTAATCCCATTCTATAATGGTTAATAAAACCTGTTATTACACGAAAATTATTCTTTCAATTTCCATGCCAAACCTTTATGTAGTGAATACCCATCCTTTATTTAATTTAAGAGTATTCACATAGATATAAATATACTTATTTGATTTTGGAATTATAATTATTAGACCCACATTCCCTACTTATGGGTTAAAATGATGAAATATGTTTTTATGATATGTCATTTATGGGGAACACATAAAGTTAGACATATGAAGGTTGTGCCCTGATAGCACTCCAATACATTGGGTAAATAATTAAAATCTAGATATTAAATTATTATAATACCTTGTAAACATTCCTTGTAAATGTTTTACGATACCTTGGTGAAAAAAAGTTGGTAATATATATTAGGATTCCTTGGTTACAAACCTTGGTGATATGAATGTTTCATGATTATGTTGTAGCCACATTTCCATGTTATTCGTCATTTTATTATATTCATATACTTATGTTATGCATCATGTTCTTATGTTCATGTTCTTATGATATGAAACATGTTTGACCCATTATATTTATTAATTATCCATTTTTATTTTTTGTCTATTCTTGTGATTTATGATCACCAGTTTAATTTGATAAATATACCCAAGAAATCATATATAGTGAGGTGACCTAGTATGAGACATTAATGATGTCATTCAATAGAGTTGAAAGTTAGTTTATGTTTTATTTTTAGTTACATGTATGTCTTATATTATTTACCAAGATTAAAAGAAACTAAACCTAAATAGGTCATGGATATTTTATAAATGTTTTATTTAGTTGGAGAAACATGCTAAAAATAATCTATGAAAATTTTGGGGCGTTATATAATGTGTAAGACAAAGGAGTTTTCCCCAAAGAAGATATATTACTATTAATTGAGTGTTTTAATGTTTTTATTATTATTTTACCTCATTCAAATATTCATTAACCATGATGATATAATAACATAAGTATCTTCTAAATAATTAATTATTATTATGTTTATGAAAAAACACTTTTTTCCTTCCCATGGGAAATGAGAACTTTGCTCATGAATATATGTGGGCTATCACCTCTATGAAGAAATGTGTTCCATTTTTCATTACCATATCATATGGATGAAAGAATGATGGATTAAATGAATATATATGATATTTATGTCATAATTAATATTATATAAATATGAGATATTATTTAACTTCTTACTCTTCCATCCATTGGAAAATGATAACATCACTCATGTGTACGTGTGGACTACCGACTCCATGAAGCGATGCGATTCATTTTTCATTACCACATCACATGGATGTTCATAAATATGGAAATAATGAATATATATTAAATTTATAACATATTTATGATTCTATAAAAGTAAAATATTATAAACTTTATTTCTTTTCCACCCAATAAAAAATGAAAATGTTGTTCATGCATACATATAGACTACCATCTCCATGAAATGATATGCTTCATTTTTCATGAAAATATTATAAGGATGATTTTAAAAGTATATTTAATGAAAATAAATGATAATTGTAACCTGATTAGTATTTTTTATATGATTTAATAATAACCCTTTTGATAATGGTCAACACACCATTGTTATTTTGAGGTTATAAACCAAAATCCATAAAAACATCCAACGTAAACCAAACTAATTTTTTAACTAAATAAAACATTTTAATAAATGAAATAAAAGGAATAATGATAATGGAGTGAAAATGGAAAATGTTCTTAATTAATTAAATAACTAATATAATTTTATTATGTAGAAGTTATAGAATGTGAAAATCCAGACATGGCTTAAGGTAAGAGATTTTTCTTTAAAACCTTGTTTTAAAGTATTCATTTCAAATATTTTCCATTAATATCCAAATTTATAAAAAGTTTCTAAGAATGTTCTTATTTATACATAAAATATTGTTAAAGTTAATTTTCAACTAAATTTTAATTTCCTTATAAAGTTTTTAAAAGTAATATTTTTAAAATATACAATAAATGTCATTTTAAATTTTTTTATCAAAGGGAAAAAGATGGTTTTTAATTTATAGGGATTGAATAGATTTTCCTTCCACAATAGTCATTATTTGTTATAAATTGTTTTCAAAAAAAATTCATGATTTCTTAAAGAATATCCTATTCTAATTATTCTTTAAATATTTTTCTTAAAGAGTTTTCAAAATAAATGGTTATATATATTCATTTCTATGCAAAAATGGGATGTGATTTTTATTATAGGGTCAAATGAGATTTTCAAAGGGTTTATGATGAAAAGTGAAATATTAAATTTTTTTTGTTCATGATATGATACTTGATCATTATATATGATCTTGATTGAGTTGTTGGAGCTCATGATGATGGGTATGCTCGATATATCTCTCCATTACATTGGGTAATGATTAGTCTTAAAAGGTGAAAATGAGGGAAATAACATGGTAGGTTACTACAATGTAAGTAACTGGGAATCAGTTATTCCAACATGGGTTAAACAAAAATGAAAAAAAGTTATGAATATGATGATCCAAGATACTTATTTCATGCTTGCTAATATTTTTTATGTAAATATTTCGATTTCATGTGAAAAGAAAAGTTTATAAACTGTTGGAGGTGAATGAATTTATTTTTAAGGAATGTTTTCATGAGTTATAATATACCTCATGTTTCCTTAATGATTTTATACACTAAGAATGGGGTTTTAAGGTTATATTTGAGAAAAGGATTATTTTATCTTATGGATATGTCTTATTTATGCACTCATAATTTTATTGTGAAAAATGTAAACATTTTTATGGGTTTTCATGGTTTCCATTGGAATAACAACATTCATTTATTTTTTATATCTCATACTGAAATTTGATTTTTCATCCAACATTTTCAAATGTTTTTCATAAGATCTAAGGATGTTTAGGAACTATAGAAATGCCAATTTTCCACTATGTTGAATCATTTTAAAAGAAGAATATTCGACTTGAATAAAATAGCGGTGTAAATTTAAGAACCGGTTTTTGTGAAAAAATGTACATTGTGTAGAAATATCCACTATGTTTTTTAATGTTTTACTTAATTATTTAAATTTATAAATTGAAAATATCCTAGAAATATAATAAAGTGAAACCCTTGTTATAAATCTTGTAATCTTGGGTTTATTATCTCATAAGGCATTATATATAATATGGGGGTCTGTGTATATATACATACATATATGTATATATATATATACGCACATATATATATTTATATATTTATATATTTATATATAATTATATGTATATATTTTTATATATTATATTTAAGTATGTTTATGTATATTTATGTCAATTTATTTATAGTTATATATAATTATATATATTATATGGGTATATATATATTTATGAATATTTAGATATGTGTGTGTATATATATATATTTATATACATTTATATACATTTATATACATTTATGTGTGTTTATATTTATATAATTATATATATAGTTGTTTTTATATATATTCATGTATATTTACATATAATTCATACACTGCAATCACATCACAAAGACCTTCATAGGGAAAAGGTTGAACACGAATATCTAAATGAGTGATTATTCTCTCTATATAATGAGCTTGAGATCAGAGGTATATGTTATGTTAAACCCCTGAACCCCCACTTCCATGTGAATGTCTTCTTCTAGTTTATATGTAGAATATACTAGATTTTTGTTTGAGGGAAGATTTGTTTCATCTTACCCCTTTCTCCCCCTGTTATATTTCTTCTTTAATAGAAGGGTTAGACCCCAACCCATTTCAATATTTAATTCATATATTTGTATATATGTATATTTATATATTATATATATATATATTGTATATTTATTTATAATTATACATAATTATATATATTATGTGTGTGTGTGTATATATATATAATTATGTATATTTATATATATTATCTGGGCCTGTGTATACACACACACATGTATATATATTTATGTATATTTATTTATAATTTTATATAATTATAGATATTTATATTTATTTATGTATAATTTTGTATTTTTTTATATTTATATGTATTTATATTTAGATATATTATGTGGGCACATATATAGAAATAAATATTTATATGTATATATATATTCTTATGTATATTTATATGTGTGTGTATATATATAATTATATATATGTGTATTTATATATATTTATGTAAATTTGTTTACATGTATAGATATTTATATGTATGTGTTTATAAAATATGAATAAATACATATACCCCCACACACACACACATATATATATATATATATATCTACAAGTATTTATCTATTTATATATAATTATATTACAGTCTATTTAGTCACCACATAAAGGGCCTAGTGAAATGATAGACTTTATAGAATAACCATGAGGAAAGAGGTTCAAATGTCACCCTACACACACACACATAATTCTATAGGACGAGTCATATAAATTAATAATAAATAAATAAAAATTCTAAAATAAAAAATTATAATAAAAAACCATTTTGAAATTTTAAAAACCTAAAAATACTTATCAAAATTTTGTTTTTTAAATATTTATTAAAGTTTTTTTAAAATAAAACTACCATAAAAAATTAAAAACTATCACTAAAAACTACTATGAAATATAAAAAACCACTATGAAATGGTTAAAAATATTTTTTAAAAGCACTATGAAATAATCCACAACATAGGTATCTATGATTATTTCAGCATACCATCATGGATCTTTTATCAACCATTTAAATTATAATTTAAGGACAAAAAACTACTGTTAAATCACATTTTTAGCATAGTGTGTGTACAAATAGATTCCCCCTTATGGTTTATGAAAGGATAGCCTGTGTTTCCAGGGTTTCGTTACCAGTTTTGATGGTTTAAATTTCATGTTTTAGGTATGAAACTGTAGAATTCATTTTTTCCATTTCCCTGTATAATTTCTCAAGTAAGGGGAATAGAGAAAATTGGATAGGGTTTTGAGATGGTTAGTTATTCTATGAGGATATTTAGGTTGTTGGATGGGCAGTTTCATGGTTTGTTGGGAATTCATGGTGGGATGTTATAATTAGACTCATTGGTATTAAAACTAGTAATGAGATGAATTTTTTTATTATTATCCCTCCAATGAAAGAAGAAATGGTCATTGTACCTTGGATTGAAGTTGTTTTTGTATTAAGGATTCTAAAAATATAGAGCATTAACTTTTATATAAATTCCTCTTAAAATCACCTCCAAGATTGAAGGAATGGTCAAGAAATCATCAATCCTATGGTAATATTTGTTACAGATTATTTAAATAAGGTCAAGATTCTAAACATTATAGAATTTCTTAAGATATATCTCCTCGTCCTTCTTAGATAAGGATTCAAATTCATCTACAAGACTTTAATTTTCCCTAAGAGTTCTAATCCTAATATATTTTATAGGTTTCTCATAATAGGTATATGTTCCCCATGTTTGTTTTTTCTACAATATTTTCTAAATAGATGTATGCATCACTGGGGGATTTATTTTTGCAGATTATATTACACATTATGTCAATGAATTATTTTTTCCCTAGAACCATTCCTTCGTAAAATATTTTAATTTTCTCAAGGATTGAAAAACCATGGTGTGGTACCATGTTTAGGGTGTCTTTAAAAATTTCCCATGTTTCATAAAATGTATCTTCTTTTTATTTCAACATTGTTTTAAATGATCTTTTAAGTGCAATTATCATATGTTGGGGAAATTAATTTTTACAAAACACCCTTTGTAATAAGACCAAATAATTGATGTATGATGTTAAAAAATTATTTATCCAATTCTGAGCTTGATATTTTTGGGAAAAGGGAATAATTGAATCTTGATTAAATCAATTTAATAGGGGGGAGGTAATATAGTCTCAATGATGTCATTTAACACCTTCAACTAAAGGTGAAGAAACATTGACTTAATCCCATGAATGGTGAGAATGAGGTTAAGGGAATGTGGTTCAAAGAAATTGTGTGATTTTCCTTAGGGAATAATGGGAAATTATTCTAGGAAGGTTTGAGATAGTCATTCATAATTTGATTAACAACATTCCAAAAGTTATGGTTAGCCTCATTTGGATTTTTCTTTTAATTCATTCCTAGTTTTAAGATGGTGTTATGTTGAAGACCCTCAAAGAAAGTTAAAAAATGTTTATAGAAATAATTATAAATTAAATTTTGATCTAAAAAAATTAACCCTAGGGTCACTTGATTCCTCACTCTTAGTATTATCCACCCTAACAAGTCAATTTTAATAGTCCTAGATATAAGAGGGAATACATAGACAAAAAAGGGAAAATGATCAGAGAAATGGGGATGATAATATTTTTTTGCTGAGAATAGAATGAGAATGTCTATGTTACTTAATTGGGTCTCCAAAAATTAAACTAAAATTTTGTTTTACTAAATTTACTCTTTAGTATAAAGAAGTATCTTACAATATAGATAGGGTGTTGATTCCATAGAGTCCAAAGAAGTGAAATAAATCCATAATAATGATGGTAAGATTTGGATATAAAGAGGTAAAATAATTGGATGAGTTGATTTAAAAGATTAAAAAATCACAAATATTTAAATTAAAATGATTAATGGACATGGTTCGATCCTAAGTCTTTTCTAGGGCTAGATTGGATGAATTATTTTTATAGAAAATTTCATTTCAGTTAATTTCTGATGTATCCATTCAATAATATAAAACTTCCACAATATTTTTCTAATTTAATCCCTAAATTATTCTAATTCAAACCACTAAAACACTTATAGTATCATATTCATGATCTCTATAAGGTATAATATTATATTATAATTCAAAATATATAACTTTTAAATTAAAAAAAAGATAAAGAAGTAGATATATCAATGAATGAAATTATCAAATTTAAGAAATGATTAGAAGTTAAAATCATAACATATAACATCCAATATATCACAAAAAAATCTCTAGAATCAACCTATATGAGGGTTATTCCTTCATTGATGAAAATATCTCAATATAAGATAGAATTTGAATCATAAATATGATATTGGATAAGATAAAATATTTAAATAATGAAAACTCCACTAATGAGTGGAGAATTTTAAAAAACAATTATGTGAATAAATCCACGCCATGAGAGAATGGAATCCATATGATATTCAAAAAAATAATAATATATGAATAATAACTTTTATTAAGAAGCTATAGTGGGTTTGAATGACTTAGAATTGATAAGTAAGCATACGGACACAAAGTGAAAACGTAATATTACAATAAAAACATCTAGAAAACAAATACCTAATTTATTCCTTGAATCACCCTTAAATATATCTTGGAGATATTTTGGTAAACCACCAATTAGTTAGTGTCATGAAACTAATTAGTTCACTCAAAATAGTGGTGGAAAATGTCTAGAATTTGACTTTCCAATAATTGAACAAGATTCCATATGATATCTCTAACCCTCTCTCTTATTAGTGAATTTTAACAGAATTAAATATAATATATTTTGCATGATTTGAAGAAAAAGAAATTTTTTTCCTAATATTTCCTCCAAAATATCAAAAAATTTCACCCCCATTGGATTTTCCATGAAGTAGTTATCGAAAAACAGTGGGATTTTGTGTTGGGACATGAAATCTAGGCTAATATTTTTTATTCAAATTGGGTTGCTTGGATCACCATAAAAAAATATGAATTCGAATTTTATAGAGTTAATTGAAATGTTCTGTATGATTTAATATATCTACATTTAAAATTTCATCTTTATTATACTTGAATTGTGGTTGGAACATCCATTTTAGTGATTGATTGTATAGTGGTCCATGCATAAAAATTGGACTTTGAGCCCCAAAATGATCATCTTCCATTGAGAAACATCAATTTCTTCAAAAGGATAACATATTCCCATAATCTAAATAAATTTACCATTAAAATTTAAATTCAAATCAATACTAATGTGAGTTACACAATATAATGTTTAAATGACATGAGATTAATGACTTTTTGAAATTAATTGTGACGTTAATTAGAAATGAATTTTAAATTGTTAAATAAATTAAAAATGGTTATTATGAAAAATGGATCACCTGAAGACACTTCAATATGAAATGAAAATTATATAATTCTAGTGTCTAATCAGGTATCCCCTTGAAAAAATAACAAATAATAATAATAATAACTCACAAGTCACATAATCCCACTCCCATAATGGAACCACTAACCTAATCCATCACCATAAAATCCACACAATAATAATAATAATCATCATACCATCCAAAAAGTGATTCTACTCATCACCATACTATCCAAATCATTATTTCATTTCAACTCAAAGTTGCAACAAGGTCAAGGTACTCTTGGAGATAATATCTCAAGGTAATACTAATTTCTATCACTATGAATGTCTCAAAATATAAAACATACTATGTCATTCTTTTTTAGTTATTTTTTTGATGAAAAATTATTCTAGTTTTAATCACAAGTTTTCTATCCTTCCATAGTTTCATAGTGTACCATTGTATAATCTCCAATCTATCATAAAATCACATTCTGTGCACACTAACCTCATATAATACAATGTGTGATACATATGTGTTTCACAATATCTGATTCCACATCATAAAAAACTCCCAAAATCAGAGTCCACCTGATACCACTTCATACAATAACTCCACATAATCAATATTACAAGGTAAAATTCATCACCATGTCAAGTCTATGTCATCTACAGAATAGGCACACATCATCAATACAATAAGAATACAAGTATCATGACATCGAATATCATACTAAATCAAATTTCTCATCTTTGAAACATTCATTTATTTGTTATTAATACATGTTAGAGTTTCATACCATAAATAACATTAAAGGTTCATCATAAATTGTCACAAAATTGAATTTTTAGAAAACATCATGTCTTACTGAATACTCAAGATCAAAAGATAGTCATAGTCTTTCTTAAATCCCTAGGTCCCACTAGAATCTTCTCATTCCCTAACATTACCATAATTGTCACTAGAAAACTTTCTCACATGTCTTTTTCGATTTTTTTCATTAATAACATCTTCTTAGTAACTATGAACGATAAAAATAATGAAATAATTGTATTATACTCAATAAAATAGAAAACATAACGCCCTAAAAAATTTATTGTGTTGTGTTGCTATTATTTTTCGTGATAACTATTTAGAATATTAAAATACCTTTAAATAATAACTATTTTTATCGAAAAACATTTCCATTTTAATCTACATGAAAATTAATAAAGTATAAAATTTTCTTGTAAAAAATGGACACTGGGGATATATATATATATATATATTATTAAAAATATCCACATAGAGGCTCAAAAGAGAACCACATAGAACCTCATGTGCATGAAACATGAAACCCATTATCAGGTTTATGGTCCCCTTGATCTAGGTGTAGTACTTTTTGGGTTGGAGTGTTAAAACTAATCCTCATAAACCTGATCAATATTTAGGTTAGGTTTTTTGGTAGATGTTATATAATCTTTCCCCTAGAACACAATTTATTGGGTCCCTTTCATCCTACTATCCCAAAAAGGGCCTGACCCATCTCACCCATGTTGTGGCTCAAATTCACTATCCTATTCTAACACAAACATCCAATCATGCTGATGATTCAATCATGACCCCCTTATCCATTTGATGAAAAATGGATTTCATCACAAACAACCCCTCCCTCTTAACCTAACAACATTACACCACCATGTCAATTCAAAACTACCTCTCTACTTCACTACATCATCATCATATGTCACATGTCACATTCCATCCAACCACACCACCATCTAGTATTGTGCCACTTCTTCATCATGCACCATTCATCGCCCCTCTCTTGACACCCATTATTTGGATGAGAGTGTTGTTATACACTACCACCTTACAACTTGATCTACTAGTTTAAACATTATCTCTAATCCATGGTGTAAATAGATATAACTATATATTGGAAATTATCTTAGTAATGGAAAAGATATTGATACCCAAATACACTAGACTAAACTCCACCCCTCATTGTTTTCTTATCCTCAACCTCACACGAAGCTTGACCGACCATCTCCTATTGTATTTGGTGCCTCAAAACAAAATTTATTATGTAATTTGAATTAACATATCATGTATAAATATTAATATATATACATATATATGTTTCATATTTAAATCCTATTGATATTTTTATTCTACATGATTTATGTGACAGTGTCTTTAGAATATCTGTTGCATTAATAAGTTATAGAAATTCCCAATATAATAAGAACTTTAAAATTAAATGAAAATATTATCAAATTTATATCATATGGTCTAGATAAACTAGTATAATAGGAAATAGAATATGTTAGACTATAAGGTTTTAGAGGCTCACAAGCATTGAGACTTCTTATCATGATTTTCACAACTAGGGATCTCAAAGAAGAGGAGATCATGAGGATCGACCCATGATAAAGATATTTTTATCTATTTTTATTCTATAATTGATTATATTTAATACCCATAATTTTCATGATTTATTTCATTTATGATAATTTTAAATATATTGTTGTTTTTTATAATTAAATGTTAGAATTAGTCAAATATTTAATTTTATTGTATTGATATCATTTTTGGTATTTTATTGAATGAAAAAACCATGATTTCATATTTTTAAATGTGAAAGTGAATTTATAAAATCTATTCGAGTGAGGATTTAAAATTATACACACTACAAAAGAATAAACTATACATGCATAAGTGATATTGGGAAAATACATGGCTTGTGAAAGATTAAAATCTAGCTATTATGTGATAGTCAATTGATTAAATGAGATATGAAAATATGAAGGATGAGTGACTGTGACTAAAGAAGCTAATACCCACAAAATATTTAATAAAGAATTGAAAATCCTGTATAATAGTTTTATATAATCTATACAAGTGAGAATCATACATTTTTGAATAACTATCACATGTGTTAAAATAGAAGTTTCAATGAGTTTCATAAGAATGTGTATTAACTATGTAAGAATGAGAATGAGTTGTGTAATTGAGAAAATAAATTTTAACTAAATATGTAAGTGTGATATGAAGTTATGTAAGTAAATAAATACTATCTTTGGGTGATCCATAAACCAATACATGTGTAAGATATGTAGAAACCAAATAAAAAAATAGATTATCATATAGATTACCTAACTAAATTGATAAAATATTTAAATGAATAGATATATGATACCCTAATGAGGAAAGACAAGGAATAATATATCTTGTGCTAAATATAGCCGTGAGAAGGTGATGAAATTTATTCAATTTATGGGGAGAATCTAAACTAGATAAAGAATCTAGAAGTTTGACAAGCCATATGGAGAGATCAATAAAACCTCTCAGGCACATGTGACTTGATCACAAAGGAAGAACAAAAAAGGATGCTTTAGTATATAAATGGAAGAGTAGTATGAGAGTACCCATTTCCTTACTAGAGGTATATATTTTCATTTTATTTCACCATGTTATTCTCTTGTGTTGTACTCTATTAACATATAGGTTGAACTTTTGTGGTT
This sequence comes from Viscum album, assembly GCA_963277665.1. Lineage (NCBI taxonomy): Eukaryota > Viridiplantae > Streptophyta > Magnoliopsida > Santalales > Viscaceae > Viscum > Viscum album. The sequence continues at coordinate 695,413,184 of OY728145.1, forward strand.
TATTTGAGGTTGGGAAGATCCAGAACTTTGGTCCTATGTTCATATTTATAATACATCCACTATTATTTTAATTTATTTCTTAAATAATGTTATATAGTTTCATCTTTATTTATAGGATTAATAATTTCCATCCTTCCATTCTTGTTTTTCATTGAATTTACTTTCTTACCAACATAAAAATACAATTATTCCCTTTCCTTGATTATATATCATATGATATTGTTGGATAATATTAGAGGTATTGGTTCCTGATTGCAACCATATGTTCTAGGTTATAATACTTGGTTCCCATTTTTTGGTGGATAAAACACCTTATTAGGGGTGGTTTTAAAAAATGGAATCCAAGGTACCATTATACAGTCTTTTCATGATGGATTAAAGTGTGTAGTCCAGACCACATAGGATAATATAAGTGGTTATCTCACCAAAAATATTAGTGTTATATTGTAACACCCCGGTTCCGGAATCCACCCTAAGGCACCCCGTACCCGGTTGGTCACATGGCCTCAAGCGCATTTCCCTAAATGCCAGAGGCTGCTGACTAGCAGCGAGGGACTTGGGTGTGATGGTGGGGAAACTATTCCCTCATTGGTAGAGTAACACATCATAAGATAGACAATTCTACAATAATGGAAGCATTAAATATCCAAAAACAATAAAAAAAAGAAGACTGGTAAAGAAACAACTGGAGAAAAATATATATAAATGATGCATGATACATATATGTCTATGAAAACAACCAAACTAGTCACAATGCTAAAAATAGTTCTAAACCAAAGTACAAAAGGAAAACATATGAGTAAATCTTCAGCATCGCAAGCCTCGGCTTGGTCCCATGCTCTCCAGCTCCAATGCAACTAAGTACCTGAAGTCGAAGGGAACTTTCCCTTGTCTATACCTACAAAAATATAATCTATTTGGGCCCAAAAGCATGACCCAAACAGGGTGTGAGACTAAACCCATTAGGTTACCACTCGATGATCTGTTCCTAACAGTCAATGAATATATGGCAGGTAAAAGTACAGAAAGTAGTAAACTAGAAAATACCCAGTAGTAAACAATCTATAGTTTCTAGCACATAATTTACAAACAAGCAAACAGCCACTCAAACAAGTAGAACAAATAGGTAACCCTCTGGTTGGTTCTCACAGCCTAACCCCTATGGTTCAACCAACAAGTACAATCAACCCTATGGGAGGCACACACAGTCTCACCCTTCTGATTCAGCTAAATAATTAACTCTCTAGAGAAACACTCACCGTCAATTCCCCCTATAGTCTTGTATTTTTCTAAAGGTTCTCTGGGTAAGCACTCAACGTCTCATTCCCCCTGTGACCCAAGTTGAGGAACTACAGACACTCTAACGAAGCACTCAACATAAATTCCCCCCATGGTCTCGCATCATAAAATAAAGACACTCTGTAGAAGCTCTTACGTCCATTATCCTTATGGTATACTACACTAGGTTCTCACAGCCCTCTGTAAAGTTAGCAAGTATCGCATCGTGTAACAGCCAAAGTAACCTAAAAAAAATTGGATAAAATTCTACAACATCTCAGTATGTCAGAAAACGAACACTCCATCCTACAATACTAGGCATGGAAATTGGGAAAATCCTAATAGGCAAAACTAGACCAAATGGTCATAAACAGGAAAAACTGCATGGAAATACATCCAAAGCACATTAAATTAACCTATTCAAAAACAATAACCTCTACTCATGCATACAAGAAAATCATGCAGACAGTAGGGCTAAAACGGTAAACACACAATACCCTGTTCAAGGGTATTCGTGGAATTTTCACATAATACTCAAAGTCATTCTACAGAAAGGCACAAACCACCTCACTTGATGCTAGTAGATCAATATACTTGAACCATGGGGATTGAATCTCCTTAGAACATCGAATATCTACAAAAAATTCTAAAATGTTCAACCCATGATAACTTGGGAAAGAGAAGGAATTGGGAAACGATGCTATAGGGGAAGAGAGAACTCACCGCTGAGATTCCAACGCACTCACCGGTATTCGAAATGGAGGACATATGGAGGTTTGGGGGCCTATCGAAGATCTATGATTGGTCGATGCTCTCGAACGAAGATGACCTAAAAGAAGTCAATTTTTGAGATTAAACGCAACCTCGGTGCGTTTAGTGAAAAAAAGAAAGTACACGACATGTACTTTTAGAGTACATGTCGTGTACTCGCCTTTTCCGTACTCCACATTAGGTAGCCTCCATGTCACCCCTACATGGCTGTGTGTGTGTCCATGACATAGCCAGAACAAGACCTCTAGTGGCATTGCAGTACACAGTGTGTACTTATAAAGTACATGACATGTACTTTGGAAATTTCCATATTTTTCTGTTTTCCTAAAAAACCACCAGAAAACGGAAAAACATACATGAAAAGAAGATTCGGGTTCTTATAATCTTTCCCCCTAAAATAAATTCATCCTAGAATTTCCCTAGCGCATCATAGAAGAAGAATCCCCAAACAACTCTGGCCACTACGATTGTACATCGGCCTCCCTCTCCCAAGTCTCGTCCTGTAATCGCCCGTGCTTCCATAACACCCATACCAGAGGAACATATCGGCCACGAAGAACCTTTGTACTGTGATAAAAAATCTAGATAGGATGCTCCTCGAACAATTCATACAAATCAATCTCAACCTCCTCGGGTCGAAGGAAATGAGACAAGTCTGAAAAGTAACGTTGGAGCTGAGAAACGTGAAAAAAGTCGTGCATAGCCCAGTACCTCTGAGGTAACTGCAACCGATAGGCAATCGACCCAACTCTCTCCAACACCTCAAAAAGTCTGAAATACCTTATTGAAAGCTTACCATATCTTATAATCCTCCTGTTCCCCAACCTCAGTGTGTCACGTAGGAAAACCTGATCCCTGACCTCGAAATCCAGAGGTCATCTCCACTGATCAATATAAGACTTCTGATGAGACTGTGTAGTAGCCATCCTTTTCTGAATCAACTCTATCTGCTCTGTGGTCTCTTGAACAAGATAAGGTCCCAAAAAATCTGCCTATCCTACCTCCAACCAACATAAGGGTGATCGACATGGCCTACTGTACAATGCCTCGTAAGGTTCCATATGAATAGTTTCTTGAAAAATAATGTTGTAGGCAAACTCTAGAAGAAGTATATGTTTCTCCCAAGAACCTCCAAAATTCAAGATGCATGCTTGAAGCATGTCCTCAAGCACCTAAATCATACGCTCTGAATGGCCATCTATCTGGGGATGGTAAGATGTACTCAAAAGAACCTGTGTACCCAAATCCTCTTAAAGCCCTTGCTAGACCCAAGAAGTAAAACGTGTATCCCTGTCTAAAATGATGGAGTGTGAAACCCCATGCAGATGCACAATCTCTTGGATGTACAACCGCCCCAACTCATCAATGATGAAGGTCTCCTTGATTGGGAAGAAGTGAGCAACCTTCGTAAGTCTATCAATGATGACCCATATATCATCATTCCCATGAGGTGATCTCTTCAACCCTATCATGAAGTCCATCGCGACGTTGTTCCACTTCCACTCAGGAATGGGTAACTGCTGTAAAAGACCTTTTGGTCGCTGATGTTATTCCTTCACCTGCTGAAAAGTAGAACATCTCATGATGAAACCAGTAACTTCTCTCTTCATACCTAGCCACCAATACTGGCGGTGGAGATCACGAAACATCTTGGAGACACCAGTATGAACTGCCCAAACTGAGGAATGAAAATCCCGCATCAGCTCATCACGTATGTCTGCTGGCACCCATACGCATCCCTGGAATCATAGGATATCATCCTCGCCTATGGTCCACCAAAAAATAGGGTTCCCTCCTAACACACTCTCCCGTAGGACTAGGACTTTAGAATTTGATAGTTGCCTCATTCGTACTCGATCAAGAAGCGTAGAGGTAATAGCTACAAAAGATTGAATAGTCTTCCCCTGCCTGTCGTGAACCTCCAAATGCATCTTGGAGAACAGATCCATAAGCATCCACTCACTATTGGCCTCTCGAACTGCCTATAACTGAGTCCTCCTGCTCAACACATCAGCCACAACATTGCCTTTCCCAGGTATATAGGCAAGCTCAATGTCGAATGACTGAAGGTACTCAACCCACCTTCGCTACCTCAAATTCAAATCATGCTGAGTGAAGGTACTCAACCCACCTTTGCTACCTCAAATTCAAATCACGATGGTGGCATGACTCCTGAATGAGGAGTCATGGATGAACCCCTATCACCAGCTGATGGTGAGAAAATATGACAGAAGTGGTGGGGGTGACCCATCTTGCCACAAGATCGGCACTCCACTGGGTCTCTCTGGCACTGCGGCCTCGTATGTCCAACCCTTCCACACTAGTAGCATATCACCTGACTTCTTGAAGATGTGTCTCGCTGCCTCATATCACCGCATGTAGACTCCCTACGACACTTCCTACTATCAGCTGGTGAAGAACTAGCTCTGTAAGTGGAACCGCCCTGGCTATCAACTCCTGAATCTCTCAAATTGCGCTATGAAATCAGTGCCTGGTTGATGCTGGAAGTGATGGAAGTCAACCTGAAGATATTCTCCTGTGAGCAGATCTCCCGTCTAAGACAATCCTCAAACTTCCTTTCCAAAAACAATCCATCTCTACCCTGGAGGGGTGTGAAATGCTGAAGCTTAGTGAAATGAGAGGAATACTCCATCATAGAAAGAGTACCTTGCTCTAGGCTCATGAAATTCCGGGCCCGATTAGCCCTCAAGGTCTTCAGATAGAAGTAGTCATAAAAGACACACTGAAACTCCTCCCACACCATATCCTGCTGATGAACCGCCTGTGAGATCACGTCCCCCCACCTCTTGGTGGAGTCTCGTAGCATGTAAGTAGTGAGCTTGACCCGCCTTTCTGGAGGCATCTCCAGATTCTCAAAGATCTTCATAATGGGTCATAGCCATGACTCTGCAGCCTAAGGTCCTCCTTCCCCTGAGAAGGTGGGAGGATGCTGCTACTGGAAAACCCATGTCAAGTCTACCATAGTCGTGGTAGGAGGCGGTGCTCCCTAGAAGGTCTGAATCATCCTCAGAAATCCTTCCCTAAACTGCGCATCGGCACATGTAACCGGTATCACTGTTGGTGCCAAGGCTGGCACAATAGCAGGATCTGTGGGAATCCCCTAATCAACCATATCTGGCATCTGATCACTGCCCTGCAACTGGCGGAAAACTGAGGGAAGTCTCAGTGGAATGAATCTACAAGGTCCAACGCACACCTTATATTCAAGATTATCAAAGACTGAAAGAAGAAAGGACAAGGAGGGAACAGAAGAATGAAAGAATTCAACTTTTATAAAACATGACTACATGGCGTGTACTTTTACTACACGACGTGTTTCCTTAAGTCATTCACATGGGTGTGTACTTTAGTTTAAACTGGTCTGGTAACACCCCAAACACATGGCATGTACTCAAAGAACATGTTGTGTACTTGAATCCTCTTCCCCTACCCGAGTCCCTCTACATGGTCAAGAAACATGACTCTCCTATGAAAAAACTACATGGCGTGTTCTAGGTAGGCATGATGTGTACTGGACAAGCTTTGACAGACCGTGTTGTTAGTGACACGGTCAGACACATGACTCGAACCACATGACATGTTCCGGATAGACACAACATGTACGCTAAAGGATAACACCGACCCATGTTGTTCATGACACGGTCGGGTACCTGGGTAAGATTACACGGTGTGTTCAAGGTGGACATGACGTGTATAAGAGGAGACTCCATTGACCATGTTGTTAACCACATGGCCAGACTCCTAGGATTACACTACACGGAGTGCACAATCGGTACACGGCATGGTCCCAAGAGATTTTCGCTATCCCATGTCTCTTCCCACATGTCCTGTGACACGGTTAGAGAATACACGGAGTGTACATAAAGTACATGACATGTACTTAAGAAAAACTGTTCCTTCCCGAACAAAAGCACACATGGCATGTAGTCAAAACTACACGACGTGTATTCAGGGTTTTTCTAGACAGTAAGCCTCAGAAACTACTCTGGAGCCCAGTAAACACTAAAACGAACACTGAGAGTTCCAAATTCTAATTCGTGAGGGCCCATACTCCCCGAGAATCAAATTTTGGAATCTTTAACAAGTTACAAACATGGTAAAAAAGTCTATGATCCACCAAATTCCGGTCCATGAGGTCCCATAACACCTCAAGAACCAAAGTTTGGAATTCATCGAAACAATACCTTACACACAATACCCTATCAAACAACAAGTATTTCTATCAATGAAAATATCACAATAACATGAATATTCTACACAACATCTATCAAAACAACATGCATTCGCTAATGCATCCTAGATGGCATGGAAAGAGTGCATGGCATGTGATTTGTAACAAGTGACTATATGATCCATGAGATGGAATCCCCTCATCTCATTGGGTTGCGACAGAAATAGAACCTCAATAACGTCAACAGTAAGAACACAAAAACTGTGTGTCACCCAATGGTGAAATCAATCAACTGTAAAATTAAAAACTAGAAAAACTACAATAACGAGGTAGATTGGATTTTCTCTGTACACGGGTTAGCTAATCCCGGGAATAGATTATTACCAAGTACCTATTCCATCCTATCCCTGGATAAAGAATCCAAATAGTAAGTCAAGAGAAAAGAGTCCCTCTGATACCACTTTGTAACACCCCAGTTCAGGAAGCCACCCTAAGGCACCCCATACCCAGTTGGTCACATGGCCTCAAACACATTTCCCCAAACGCTAGAGGCTGCCGACTAGCAGCGAGGGCCTTGGGTGTGATGGTGGGGAAACTATGCCCTCATTAGCCTAGTAACAAAGCAGAAGATAGAAAATTATAAAATAACGGAAGTAGTAAATATCCAACAACAGTAAACATCGGAAGACTGGTAAAGAAACAACTGGAGAAAAATATATAAAAATGATGAAATATAAATATATGTCTAAGAAAACTACCAAAAAAGTCACAATTATGAATACAGTGCTAAAACAAATAACAAAAAGAAAATAGATGAGTAACTCCTCAGTATCCCAAGCCTCGGCTTGGTCCCATGCTCTCCAGCTCCAATGCAATTAAGTACCTGAAATCGAAGGGAGCTTGACCTTGTCTATACCTGCAGCAATATAATCTCTTTGGGCCCAAAATCATGACCCAAACAGGGTGTGAGAATAATACTAGTAGGAAACCACCCGAAGATCTCTGCCTAACAGTCAGTGAATATATGGCAGGTAAAAGTACATGAAGTAGAAATAGGAAAATACCCAGTAGTAAACAATCCACAGTCTCTAGCACATAATTTACAAACAAGTAAGCATCCACTCAAACATGTTGAAAAAAAAGGTAACCCTATGGGTAGTTCTCATAGCCTAACCCCTATGGTTCAACCTAAAAGTACTAGAAACCCTCTGTGAGGCACACACAGTCTCACCCCTATGGTTCAGCTAAAGAATAGACTCTCTGGGGAAGCACTCACTGTCAATTCCCCCTATAGTCTTGTATCGTACTAAAGGTGCTCTGGGGAAGAAATCAACATCTCATCCCCCCTATGGCCCACGTAGAGGAACTATAAACACTTTAAGGAAGCACGCAAAGTCAATTCCCTCTGTGGTCTCACATTTTAAATTAAAGACACTCTGGAGAATCCCTTACGTCCATTCTCCCTATGGTCTACTACACTAGGTTCTCCTAGCCCTGTGTAAAGTCAGCAAGAATCGAATCGCCTAACGACCAATGTAACCTCAATAACTTCTTGGATAAAATTATACAACATCTCAGCATGTTAGAAAAAGAACACCCCATCCTACAATACTAGGCATGGAAACTGGAAAAAGCCTAACAGGCAAAACTAGACCAAACAATCATAAACAGGAAAAAATGCATTGAAATACATTCAAAGCATAGAAAATTACCCTATTCACAAACTATAACCTCTACTCAGGAATACAAGCAAAGAAAGAAGACAATAGGGCTAAAACAGTAAACACACAATACCCCGTTCAAGGGTATTGGTGGAATTTTCACATAATACTCAAAGAATTTCTACATAAAGGCACAAACCACATACCTTGATGCTAAGAGATATATATACTTAAACCATGAGGATTGAATCACCTTAGAATGTTGAAGATCTACAAAAACATCTAAAACGTTCAACCCGCAATAACTTGGGAAAGAGAAGGAATTGGGAAACAATGCTATAGGAGAAGAGAGAAATCACCGCTGCGATTCCAACGCACTCCCCGGTGTTTGAAATGGAGGACAAATGGAGGTTCGGGGGATCTTCAAAGATCTGCGGCTGCTCGACACTCTAAAAAAAGACTTCCTAAAAGAATTCTATTCTGGCGATTAGATGTGACCCCGATGTGTTTAGTGAAAAAATGAAAGTATACAGCGTGTACTTTTGAAGTACATGGGATGTACTCACCTTTTCCGTACTCCACTTTAGGCGGCCTCCATGTCACCCCTACATGGCCATGTGTGTGGCCATGACATGGCCATCACACGGCCTCCAGTGGCATCGCAGTACAGGGCGCGTACTTATAAAGTACAGGGCGTGTACTTATAAAGTACACAACGTGTACTTTGAAAATTTCCAGATTTTCCTCTTTTCCTCAAAAAATGACCAGAAAAAGAAAGACATACCTGAAAAGAAGATCTGGGTTCTTACATATATCAATTACAGATATTTGATGTGAGGTGTCTAATTGTGAGGGGTATCTATTAGTAGAGAATGAAAATTGATCGAATAAGAGAAAAATAATGATGAAAAAATAGGCAAATCTCTTAAGGATCACCATTATTCTCACTAAATAATTTAAATTGTATTCATTTTCTTTTGTTTTACATTTATTTTCATCAAATACTAAAAATCTATTTCATTTTTAAAAAATAAAAAAATATATATAACAAATGATAGTAAGAGAGTCTATTTGGTATGTAGGATACCTTGAGAGACAACCAATTTTTTTCACTATATTACATTCCTTAGGGAATTTAAAATATTATATTTTTTATAACTCTTGATATGTCCTCCTATCAGTTTGGAACTAATATTAGAGAGGGAAATTTATTTCACTCATTTTTGTTAGTTTTGTAAATAGATTCTTTGTTCTGTTTTTTCTTTTAATTTTATTTATTTTTCTTTAAACTAGCCTTTTGTATATAATTCATGATGACTTTAACACTACAAACTAAATTTGAAGAACTCGCTATCATTATTAGGTAACCAGTATTGAATTTGTATATTGAACAATAATTATATCCAAAGACACAAATATAAGGGAACTATACTGGAACATTCAAATGGGAGAAGTATCCATAACCAGAGAACAATACATGGAGAAATGAGACTCAAGATATAATAATAGGATTGGTTGATAATTATTTTGGCTAATTCAACAAGTGTACCAACCTCCCTGATTCTAGATCTATAAATTAAAACCAATCACTGATGACAAGTTGAGAGAGATTCAAAAGGATCTATAAGTTATAATGAATGAAAATAGGATGTTATAGATATAAATATTGATGGTGAAAACCACCTCAATTATCCAAGAATTGATAAATAGAAGGCCAAATAAAGTATAAGAACCAATAAAAGAGGAAAAAGAATAAATCCCTAGAAAATTTTATTGTGTAAATAGAGGAAAATATTTTAATGTTTAATCCATTGCTTATGATAATGACATACCTTCTAGAAGCTATGCATATGAAGAATAGTATAATAGATGAAGAATTTGAAGTAAATCAAACAACTTAGTATGAGTATTAGTTAGATTATATGATAACCAAAATACACTATGGATTTTTGTAGATTCCTTGATGCTGATTAGTATTATGATCTTCAAGGATTAACTATGGTTGTTGAATCAAAGAATTAATTTCATTTAATTTTTAAAAAGAAAAACTTTTTTTTCTAGATAAGATGAATGTATTACATAACATTATGTTATATCTATTAGTATATACAAATTTCTGATAAGTTTAATAACTTAATTCAAAACCCACATGATATAAATAAAGAAAAAAAATATAGAATAATTATTTAAAAAGTCACCATTCAATATAAATGGATACATCCTTAGTATGATCTAGAAAACACATGATTATAAGATCCATTATCATCATATTAGATACAAACGAGGTGAGTATATATTTTAAATCATGTAATAATCATATGGATCCCAAATTATGTAACATACTCACACTAAATTTAAATGAAATTATCAAAGAGATACAATAATGGTATTCTTTGATCTCTATAAAGAAACATCCCTTTACTCTAGAAAAAACCCGACTTTATATCTCTTCTTCAAACATATTTTTTTAAAAAAATAGTATGAAAAACATATCCTTAACAACCCAATATATTTTTCACTTTTTAACTATAAAATATTAATTAAATAATACAACTTTGAACTTAAATGAACAAGAATTATCTCATAAATTCATTGTATAAACCACATCATTCCACATCCTCTTCAATAGTGCCTTCAATCATAAAATTCAAGTGGTTGAACTTTAAGAAATGATTTGATGAATATTTATTCAATCATTCACTACATTCATTATATTCTTACTCTTAATTATCTGTCACACTAAAAAATTAATGAAACACACTTAATTTTTTACCTAACACAAACTTCCTCCAAGTATTTTGAATTTAAAATTTGAATCGAAAAACTTAAACCATCATTAACTACTATTAAAATTTAATACCTTATATAACTTAGGGCCTTTATATAAAATTTTATTTGGTTTATAGACACTAGATATTGTTATAGAGTAATATTATATAAAACTAATAAATCCATGAAATAAAAATACTTGAATATATTATTTTTAAATAGACCATGACATAGATATGTAAAACCATGATGTGTTGATTTCATGACCTTTCAACTGATTTAAAACCCATGATCACTAAAAATAAACTACAATAGGGTTATTTACTATTTTCATTATCAAAAAAACTGAGGAACATTCCCTATAACCCTAGGCTGGAAACTAGTGACTAGAATAAATATTTACTCTATTTAGAATGATTTATCCTATAAAATAAAATTATTAGAAGAAAACTTGGAGTTACCTATCTAGAGGTCATATGTATATTCCAAGTTAGATAAATGGTTAAAAATAAAATGGGTAAAATAAAAAAATGAAAATGATAATCTAAAAATAAGAACAAACTACTCTAAATCAAAATAATAACCAAAAGTAAGAATGATCCTAGATAGATAAAGCATCAAAAGGGAAAATAGTAAAAAAAACTAAACATACCTCCCTAAGACCACAAGGGTCACTAACATCATTAGAACAAACTCACTCTATTACCAATCCAAATAAACAAAGATTGAAACTAAAATGATAAAAGTAGGAATGAGAATCAAGATACTCGGTAGGGATGCCAAAAGAAACCAATCCCTATGATTTAAATTTAATTAAACTATAATTTTTTTCTAGTTTTAAAATTCATATATAAAATAGGGTTATTTATTTTCAATAAAAAACAAGTAACATACTAGAAAATTCTAATAACCATTTCCCTTTCAATTTTTAAAACCAACACAAGTGAAAGAAAGATTCTAAGTAAACCATTTTAAATAAAAAGGGCATATGTTGGTGAAAATATCACATAAGGAAAACATAAAAATAGACTTTTTTTAATATAGTGTCATAAAATAGTGTCACAAAATAGTAGGAAAATATAATTCATATAATAAAACCATAATGAGAACCTAAGATCTATTCAAGACATTATAGAATAGATCTAACATCACCACTATAAGAAAATTCCAGTACCATATACCAATAACAATATTCCCTATCACTTGGTGTTTCCCTATCTAGCCAAATATTGGGTAAAATACCATAAGGTGAACCTATTCAACTCAAGGCCACTATCTGGAGTTTAATACTAATATAGTGAGACAAGTGTACCTAGACTTCCCTCTTAGACACCCAAGTATTCCCATGATATATAAATGTAGGTGGTCTTATCAAACTACCATATACATACACATATCAAACACTTCATACTCAAACAAGAATATCACTTAATCACATTTTAATCCCCTTATATAATAACCCAATTTCACATACCATTTGAGTAGAAAATATATCAGTTTATAATGGAAAAAAGTTATATATTATATCCTACAACATAAATTTTCTACAATTCCAAATGGGAATCACTAAAGAGGGGTTTTAAAATTTTAGGAAGAAATTTTTAAAGGCCCAAACATGCCTTAAAATTTAGAAAACTCTATTTCTTACTTGGTAATCAGTTTTAGGATACAAATAACAATATTTGAAAATTAATCTCAACCCTTACACACATATGCACCTTGGTAAATAGATACTTATCAATTCAGTGAACATATTGACACATACTTGTGTGGTAAGGTGTGTAAATGTTTCTATACACATTTATTTATATGTTTATAAGTTATAATCATGGATTAAAATATTTTCGTAACCATTGACAATATTTTAAGAACTAAAAAAACCACTAAGGATTGATCAAAATCTAGTCAAGAGGCTAAAGAATTATTAGAAATTCTAAACTTACATGAAAAAATCTACTTGATAAATTTGTCAATCACTTGGTGTGATTGAAATTTAAAAATAGTCTTGGAAGTATAATTTGTTTGAAAAGGATTATGAAAAAACATTGGAAATAATGAAAACCATGAAAGAGACCAATTTCATTCTCTATAACCATTATCTAGAATAATTTTAGTTTATAATAAGATGAATACACACATTTTATCCAATAAGAAAATAATATGTTCAATTTAGAGAGTGGAAGATAGGGTAACCTACCTCAAACCCGATGAAAAATCCCCACCCTAAAAAATGGTTTCTTCAATCCACCTCAATAAGGTCCAAAGAAGTAAGAAATATCATGTAAAATCATAAAATCATGAAATCCCCAAATAAAAATAATATAAACCCAAACCCTAGGTTTCTGAAACTATGGAAGGGTTTGAACCAGAGAAAAATAATGAAAGAGGGATATAAAGAGGCTATAAGGACATTACATAATAGATTCATCCTTAAATCTTGAATAAGAAAATAAGATATTCTATATTGGATATGGAATAGAGAAAGGAGCTCCCTAGAGTTATGTGAGACAAATGGGGGAGGAGGGGTGCATTTTGGTGTAAAAATAAAACATTGGTATAATAATAATTTGAATTTTTTTATAAAATATATGGGTCACATAGTAGGCCCAATTTTATATCAACCATGAAAAGGAACCCCATTGTATAGTACTGGAACACACAGTTCCCTAGATAAGTCTACAAGGTTTGAAAAATATTCAGAAACCATGTGATTTAGAATGATAAAAAATTATAGACCTGCCATAGAGTTGTTTCATGGTTAAACTATCAATGTTCCTAAACCATGATCCTTTCTTTACAAACTGAAAATAGCACAATTTTCAAGAAAAAACCTAGGAAAAGTGAAAAATGAATATAAATTAATAATAAATAAAAATAATAGACTATTTTTAGGATGGGTTGTGACAATTATATGCACTATGAAATTTTATATCCCATGAAAGTCCAAACAGATGGGTTGACCAATGAACGAAACCAAATAGACCTCACAACTATGATGAGAATAAAAAATAAAAAATAAGAGACACTGAATAAGGATAGAATTGGAATATATATTATGCTAATATTATCCAAATACTTAGACATAGAAGAAACCATAGAGTCTTCCAATCCTAACATCAGAAATTCATCACTACTCCAAACAACATTTTTCATGTAAAGAAATGAAACAAGACAAAATCTAAGAATGATGACCACAAAACTAAGAAACACACTAACCCAATGATCCTACAACCATGGAAATAAACCATAAAGTATTATGAATCCCCCCAAAAAATAATTCAAAAATAGAAAAGTCCACAGTTCATCTCACATTTGGGGATGGGTCAAGTATCAACCATTAATCAATAACACCATTATAAAAGAAAAGGAAACTCACCAAAAGGATCCTTAAATTTACAAATAACTCACCAAACTACACCCAATAGAATAAAAAGGTTAACCTATGGTGGTCTACTCACTATTTTAGATGTTCCCATATACTTAAACCTCTAAAACACCATGTCTATAAGTTTTAATCAAGGGTTTAGAACCTAAAAGAAGTATAGGAAAAAAAATTCATAAGTCTAAAAATTGATATCACCAATATGGAAACTATAAATGAAAAAGATCCATAATATCATCTTTAAATCCCCAAAAAAAGAAAACACCACCAATCATATCATCCAAAATAGAAAATATTTGGAATAAGAAAAACTTTAATGGGAATTCACGTTAACACCATGTTCACAAAATTGGACTAGAGGACCCTTTGAGAGAGTTTATTTGGCTCCACATATATTTATTTATAGAATATTTACAAGTTCCTCAAATGAATGAAAGCGAAACAATTTTTTAATACCTTTTTACATGAAGAATTATTATTACCTATAATTCTACACTAATAGAACACCATGGATTTTCTACTAGATGAATATGGATATAAGGATAACAATTACCATTTTATACTACTTTCCATTAGGGAAAACCCAATTATCTTCCCTTTACCTTTACTAGATCTTCCACTAATACTCCCAAGGATAGGTGAGACATCAACTACCTTAGATTATCTTGCCAAGATAGCTTTGGATGTACTACATTACCAAATCATCATAAGTTTAAAGGTTAGGAGAAGAATTTTCTAGAAGAATATACAGTCGGAGGTCTCTTCTAAAGTATCAGTCCATCAATGATTCATCTCCTACTAGATATGGAAGATATAACACTAACTTAGTTAAAACATCATCTTACTCCAATATCATTAAATCACTATTTAGAGAATATACAATTTCATAGCCTTTGGTATCCTTATATATTCAGGGAAGTATCACTAGAAAAATAATTCCTTGATGTCTTCCCAGGAGTGGTCCTTTTTGTTGGTATGAATAGTGGAATTACACCACATCCAACTAAATCCCTCTAACAAAAAGGTATAAAAATTGAGATTAAGAGGCATTCAAATCTCAAGATGAATGAATATATCCTCAAAACTTTACAAACATTCCATGGATTTTCTAGGTTGTTACTATTCAATGAAGTAAAGAGAGTTCAATTCCGAAAACCTCCAGATAAAATTTAATTTTTAAACAAGAGGATAAGTGTTGGGCTCCATATATAGAGTGGATAAATCAGTTGATTTAGATGATACATGATGAAACAAATGGTATGCTGAGGGAGAGTCATTTATAGATCACATTCCAGATTTCATTGAACTTTTTGGAGTCCCAATTTCAATGTAGTGTATTCCCTGATGATCAAGGGTTTCTGGATGTAAGGCATCACAATGTGACATATGGGAATCATGCCATGATACCTTTAACTTAATTCACACATCAAGCATGGAGGGGTGTTGGGAATGAATTGTAAGTCATAGCTATTATCCTCCCCATAATAAAGCCTTTTTAGGAACATGAGGTGGTAGTGAGCACCCACTTGTGGTTAGTGATCCCTAGAAAAGAACAAAATCGTGAGATTGTGATCCTAAGTGAACAATATTATGCTAGAGGATATTTATCACCAATTTTTCCAAAAATTGGTATTTAATCCAAGTAGGTATCCTCTAGTTATTACGATAAGAACTGAGGGAGATAGTTTTGGATTCCCAATTTTAATGCAATGCATGGAATATGTGTCAAGGTTTTCTAGATGTAGGGTATCATTACATAACGTATGGGAGCCACAATATAATTCCTTCGACCCGAGTCCCCCATTGGGCTTGTAGTGGTGCTAAGAATGGAATATAACTCCCAACTATTCTCCTCCACATCCCAAGTTCCTTTTAATAATGGGAGGTAACAGTGAGTCCCCTTATAGATAATGATCCCTATCAAATAGCAAAATTGTGAGGTGGTGAGCCAAAGCATAAAATATTGAGGTGGAGGACTTGAAATACTAATTTTTATAATATAACTCAACAGGTTCATAATCAAAAATCTAGAATCATGGAACACAATTAAAACAATCATTAAATTAAAATTATAAAAACTCAAATGTAAATGAATAAATCAATCTCAAAAGACTATTAATATAGTACCCAAAAATACAACCCCAAATGATTAAAAGAAATACACTATTTAATGGAAAAGATCTTATAAGACATCCCATTTAATAAAACATTTATTATCTACTTAATTATTCAAAGACACTTTAACTTTTTTAATATAAAATTCACTAAATTCAATTATTTACAAAATCCCCATTTTATTATGGTTTCCAAACTAGCCCTCTCAAAAATCCCAATTTTCAAATCCTAATATTCTACACTAATGCATGTCTTATATTACAACTTAAAATAATGTTTCCCTAAAAAACACTTTTTATTTAAAAAATAAAAAATTACTTATAAACACCACTATATTTTAAATAACCCTTACAACTTTCAAAACAATTTATGATGAATTAATTTTAAAGTCCCAAACCAACATAACCAAAGCCACATAAAAAATATCATATATAATACTCCAAAAAACCCAAAATCAATCATAAAAAGACTAAGATAAATCCAAACTTCTAGATAACTTGAAAATTTAAAAATTTGGAAAATTTATTACAATGCACAGTTTAACCACATGACATAGAGGGTTGTCTACTAACCATTCAAGTCCCACTAGAAGACCCCAAATATGGATATATGGTTCATGCATAGTTTTTTTGAACATGCACAGTAACCGTGTGCCCTCTATTTTCTATAAAATTCCACTCCAATAATGGTATTTCTCAAAATATTCAAAAAAAATATCAAAAGGAGACTCAAATACTTAAATAAATATTAGTGACTCAAAACAATAAAGAATTAATTCTCACATTAGAGACATACTCATCCTGAACATTGATGGAAACTCAAGTCTCATCATGTAGGGGTGGTGATCAGGCACCCACTTGTGATTCAACCCAAAGTTCAAAAAATCCTATATATAGAATAAAAAACATCCTCAAATAATAAGGGCTTACCTCTAATACTATTTTTTTCATGAACTAACTTAAACCATCCTTCTAGAGAACACCCGAGCCAGCTTGTGCAACACCTGGGTTGCATTCCAAATTTTCCCTCACTGAAAATTAGTGGCAAACATAAAGCCTTACACTTTTAGGAACAATTTAAAGCATAAAATAAAATTGTTATAATAAGTATAAAAATTAACCATATGCAATTATGACATCATTTCTAAATCAGATAAACATGTAAAAACAAAATGGGTAAAATAAATGCATGCAACATATAATCTAAATAAAAGAATAAACTAATTTAAATCAAAACAATAAAATAAATCAAGAATTTTCCTAGAAAGATGAAGCATAAAAATGGTAAATAGTAAACAAACAACTAAATATATCGCCTCATGACCTCAAGGGTCCCCACTATCGTCGGAAAAAACTTGCTCCATGAGTGACCTAAATCTAAAAAAGTCTGAAACTAAAATGATAAGAGTATGTTTAAGCATCAAGATTTTAACAACCTAAGATTTTATAATATATATTCTTTTTAATTTCTTTCATATATTCTGTTGTACGCTACAACAAGATTATCTTGCGCTATACGCAACACCGTATTAGCTTGCAGTATACGCAACACTAATCTTGGATCGTGTTACAGACAATTTCAAGTTTTTTTTATAGTAGTTATTCTATGCAACATTGAGTGTATATATATATATATGAAATGTATAAATGAAATATGGTTGGATTTTGTTATACACAACAACAAAGGAGTCTTGCACTACACGCAACCCTGACTTGGCTTGCATTACACGCAATCACAACCTTCCTCGATAGCATGTGTTGTACGCAATATCAGGTTTCACTAAACAACGATATGTGATTATAATATTATTATAAACTAGACTTTATGAATATTAGTAAATAAAATTTGAAATTTATGACATTATAATTCATCTTACACATTTTATAGAACATGGTATGAGAATAAAATAATTTTTTCGGGTAAAATAATTATTTTTCAAAAAATGCAGTTTTGCAGCCTTTTGATGGTGCACCCATTTTAAATATAATTTTTGAAAAGTTTATAAGTTAAATTTTACAAAATAAACTTCTTATTTTGAATCAGGATATAAAAATTTACATTGGATAAAGTTTTGATATTTTTCTGATAACTTTCATATTTTAATGAATAGTAAAAACACACTATATATTAATTAAAAACAACTTTTTTCATCGTAAAAATTTATATGGTTAAATTATAATATTGAATGATTTTAAAGTATAAATAGAATATATTTTTAACATTTAATATAATTTATGTCATTATCATTGATTTTACATTGAATTCATAGGTAAAATGATTTCAATCTTTTGCAATGTGTTAACTTTTAAAAATCGTTTTCTTAACAATGGGATTAATTTTAAATTAATTTATGCAACTTTTTTGTATTGAATTTAGAAAACTGGATTCCATATTTGGAATCAGTGGGTCCAAATTATGTTAATAGGCTACTTTTTTATTTTTGGGCATTATGAATAGTAACTACGGTAAATTTTATTTACCATAGTAAAAGATAAATCGGATAATTAAGGGTAAATATAATATTATAAAATTACCCCAACACTTCTATGAATATAATTGGATGCTTATATTTCATCCTAAGGAATATTTGGGTCGAAATGGAATCCATTGGAACCCACTTGGAGGTGATTAAGACCTTTAGTTTATTTTATTTAAAGGAAAGTGAAATATGTCTCACTCAACTTTAATAATTAAAATATTTTTAATATAAGTTTATACAGAATATAAATTTGATTATAAATACTAATTTGAAAGATAAAATGTTTTTATTTATCATGGTAATTTATTTATAATTTTTAAGAGATATTTAATTACCTTAATAGCTTATATATTAATGATGCAAAAATTATTTATTTAGTGAAAAATATGTAATATAGTTTTTATTGAAATAATAATACCCATTAAAAGGCTAAAAAACCTGACATAAACTTATAGTTAGTGTATATATACACCATAATCATCCAAAAACTGAATATATGACCGTTTTGAGTCTTATAAAAGTGATTATGACACTTATATTATTTTATTTTAAATGATGTCAAAGTTGTCACCTTCATAATTTAATAAATATAACATTTTAAAAGTTGGGTGTTTTAGAATATAAATCTGACTAAAAGTATTCTTATGAAATATATAAGATTTATATTCATCCGAGTATTTTATTTTTAATTTTTATGCAACAAATAAGTATATTTAATAATTATACAAAAATGTTGTAGAAATTATTTTATTAAGAGAAGTATCAAATAAATGGTTTGAAAAATAGTAAAATAAATATTATATTAACTATTTAATGTGATCCACTAAGTTTTTTAGATGAATATGACATGTTAGGAACCTATTAAATATTTCAGTTCGAATATATTCTCTGTGTGGATTTTATTTAAATTCAAATAAATGAATAGTTTCAAAATTGACACAATTGTTATTTTATAAAAATAACATATTATTAAATTGTTTAAAAATCACAAAAATATTTAAATATTATAAATTGAAATTTATATAGTCGAAAATTTCCTAAAGTATCCAATTATGTAAAATTAACAACACATAAGTGATTATTTATAACCATTTATAATTTATAATTTTATTACCACAAAAAAAATTAAATAGATTAAATAAGGATAAATCAAAATGATAAGGTTTAAAATAAGATCAAAACATGTCTAAATTTGATTGGTTGATGATATTACAACCCCATATCATCTAATCTTCGAATTGAGGCATTTTTTGAGGTTTTTATGTGAGGTTTGAATTTATATTAAACTAATATTTTTGAGGATTCCAAAGGTGCCCCTCTCCTCCCTTATAAAAGGGCACCTCCTCCCTCTCATCTTTACACATCTATGAGCCTTAAATCTCGGCCAACACCTGAACATTTCCCTTCTCAACTTTCCTTAGAAATATTCTAGTGGTCCTGGTCTTCTTCAAAGACCAATTTTAGTGCCCTAATAGGAGGTTTCAAAGAGGCATGTCGAAGAAGAGGTAATATCCATTACCAATTCTTTCAAATTTATTTCTTCTTCTACTTCCCCTTCTTTAGTTGTTTCATTATGAAGTAATAACATTTGTATCACTCATATACTGATATGTTATTATAAATATGAAACAAAACTATTCCATGTAAAGACCCGTAAAATTCAAGGGAAATTTTTTCTTAATTTTCTTCGGGATTTTAAAAGAACGTAGTTTCTGACGGCACCTGATTCCGAGGCCCGGTGTGCCTGGAATCAATTTCCAAAGTTTAGCTCAGGTACGTTCAGTGAACGAATGAGTAGGTTTCCCTAAATTTTGAACCAGTGCTCAGAATCGAAATCTCAGGGCACCAATGAAACTGCAGTGCCGGTAATTTCTTAGGAACACCTTTTCTGGAGTTGCGTTTGCTCGGGTGTGGTTATAAAAAAGGAGTTAACTAATGAATAAAAGAAAAGTTGTGCAACAATTTTTATTTTATATTCTAAGTAGTTTATACCTACTTATGGAAGTTAAGGTGGGACCCACTATATCCTAACTCCTCTTGATAGGATATTAGTGAGGTGGTCCCCACAGGAGCCCCACCTATTGAACTTCCTCAAACCCCCATTATTTTGTAACACACCCGCACCCCCTTATTAAATTCCAAGTCAACTCTCACATTAATTGGACTGTTAAGACTCTTCAATTAATTCAATTAATTGAATGAATTATTTTGAATTTCAAATGGAATGTTGGCTTGTGTGTGTTAATTAAATAATACAAAGTCTTATTTCATTAGGGGTTGCTTCGTTGTGTTGATAGGGAGAGTTCCACGAAGAACTTCATCTTCCTCCTTGAAGAACGCGAAGAACGCACCGACACCGACGAAGAACGCTAATTCCCCGGAGATCGACGACGTGATGCCATGTACCGCGACGCCGAAGATCCTCTTCAACCCGACGCCATGTACCGCGACGTCGACGACGCTTACGAAGCCTCCTTCCACGACGCCTTCTTCCGTGACGTCTTATTTCTGCGGTGAACCTCGTTCGACGACTTTATCGAGGTAGGGGTTAATTTTAGTTTGTGTTTTCTTTTCCGTTCATCGACTTTTATATTGGGCCTCCTGTTATCGTAATAACAGGAGGAGGTCAAACCACACGAATATGGCCGAACCTCCTCCCCCTTTTATGTTGTACTTGTTGCGGCATGAGAAAAGGCTGTGCGGTGCAACGACACTGCGCAATAGCAAAAGGAACGGGCGAAGATGCGCGGCGCCGTCGCGCCGCGCCGTTGAGGCCCAATGAAGTCGCGACGCCGTCGTGCCGCGTCGGAGAACCATGAAAATACCGTGGCCAGAGCGGGGCCGCAGTGGATGTGGGTGGTGTCGTCACGCCACGCCGGTCAGACAAGGCCATGGCCTAAGGCTGCGGTGGTGCGGGGAGCGGCGCCCGGGACCGCCGACCGCCGGTGCAAGGGGGCGGGACCTGCGGGGGTCCCGCGTCGACACACCGGCTGGCCAAATCGGCCGGCTGATTCCAAGAAAACCCGTGGGTCATAACACCCTGCTGGCATGGAGTGGCCCCCACGTGGGCCCCACAGTTTCTCAATAAGGGGGGCAGCGCCCCCCCTCTTTCGGTGACAGCTCGGCCGAGCCGAGCTGTCTGGCCACGCGGGCCGCGCCCGCGCCAGGCCACCCGGCCGCCCAGGCCAGGCCAGGCCGTGTAGGCCGGGCCGGGCCGCACCCACCTGGCCGGGCCGCGCCCTAATGGGCCGGACCCGGACTCGGTTCGGGCCGACCCAGGGGGTCTTGGGCCGGGTCGGTCCGGGCCCAAAACCCCCTATTTCGGGACATGTCCGTTCAAATGACCGTATCTTGGGCTATAGACCTCTGATCGATGCACCGTCAGTTGAGATGCGATCCTTGGATTGAGATGGTCATTTTAGTATATTACACTCAAGGTTTCGGAGAACTTTGGGTATGACATGATTGGTTCGAACCTGAAACCAACCGGGCCCTCGGAGCGGAAACACTTATAACTTGAGTTCCGGACGTCCGATTGATGTGCCGTCAACTTTTATGGATTCCTCTTAGTGAGACAGACCTTTTGGCTTACTCCACTTGAGGTTTGGATGCAGTTGGAGTACGGTCGGGTTGGTTTTGACTTAAAAACCAACCGGGTCTCTGGAACGAAAAAGCCAATAACTCTCAAACCGGGCGTCCAATTGACACGCCGTCTGTCGCGTTGAGTTCCCTTTGTCGAGATGGAGCTTTAGGATACATCATCTCCAGACTATGTGTCAACTGATGTATCGACCCCTTGGATTGTAGAGAGGACCCTCCTGGAAACGAGCATGCTGTGTGCGGGAACCCTAGAGCTGGCTGCGACTACGACGACGATGATGACTGCACTGAAATCCTCCGTGGGTTCGGCAGCGACGAAGACTGCACTGAAATCCTCCATGGGTTCGGCAGTGATAAAGACTACACTTTAATCCTCTATGGGTTTGGCAGCAATGAATACCATACTAAAATCCTCCGTGGGTTCGACGACGATGACTACTGTTTTTGTATCCTACGTGGGTCCGACAATACTACTATTCTTGTATCCTATGTGGGTCCGGTAGTGTTTGACTCTATTCTTGTATCCTACGTGGGTCTGGCAGAGTTGATGGTCTGTATCCTATGTGGGTCTGAAAACTTAGCTGGTTTAGTATCCTACGTGGGTCCCAACTTAGATGAATCAGTGGCAACATCTGATCATCTATATTACCTTATGAAGAAGTATACCTGTGTGAGATGAGTCTTAGCTTTCAATCATTATCTTCGATATGATTGACTTGCTTTCCTATGTGGATTGTGTTGTTCTTTCCTGTGTGGATTGGGTTGTACTATCCTGTGCGGACGTGATCGAACTTGGGCTCAGATGTTGGAGCCGAACTGGAATTGATGACTTAGGTATATGAATGGGCATACACCTAAGTAGTGTGGGATGTTACTTCGTGATTGTATCTTTCCTTTGTGGATTATCCTTTGTGGATTATGGGAGACCTTCAGGGGTCTCGAGGTCCCTACTGAGTAGCGTATACGCATCCCTACACGGGCTATGCCAGCACTACATTGTGTTGGATGCAGATGACGGACATCGCTAATCATGGTTGAGGCTTGTGGAGCAGGTTGGTACCTGGAGGTGGACCACTGGGAGGGACGTACATGGAACAGACGACTGGACCCGAGGAGCTGAGGAGGCTATCTGTACCCACCCTTCAGGTGGGACGTCCAATGGATGGCTCGACATTGCTGCTTTACTTTTAGTTGCTATACTTTCTTTCTAGTTGTACTTTACTTTCAGTTTGGGTTTGTATTCTGGCTCATTTACTTTCTGCACTTACTATTGTACCCAGTTTTACTTAGTGTTTACTTTTGATGGCTTACTATGTGGTGTTTTTTTACTTTATAAGGCAATGTCTTCCCCTTTTTTATCGGGATTTACGCCTTTGGTGCTAGTCTCCAGCGCCTGGCCTATGGAAGGCAGGATTGGGGTAGTCACGGCATGGGTCCCGAGGACGGGTCGTGACAAATTGGTATCAGAGGAGTTCGGTTCTACCGTAGAACTCAGGACTCTGATCTTTCTTCTATGAAGCAATAGTGTTAAGGGTATTGAGTGTGGTTATCAGTCCAGGGAGTCCAGTGTTGGTGTGGCGGCCGATGTATCCATACACCAGGACCCTGACTTCTTATTTCCGACTCAATGCACGAAAACATTGATTGCATGTGTGTTTCAAAAGTTTTCTTTGTGATTAATTTGTGTTAGCTCACCAGGTATACTGTTTTGACCGTGGCACACCAGTTTCTTTTTTGGATGGCCCCACGACGGTAGCCAGCTAGGGTTCTGAGCTTTGTGCGAGAAGACATCCCACTGAGTGACGAGGCCTCTGTGCAGGGCCCTCTTACAGCGGAGGCACCAGTGGTACCTCTACCCGCCAAGCCACCGATGCCACCAGACCCAACCGCTGAGAGTGCACGTAGCCTTAGTGCACTGCAAAAGTTTCAGCGTCAGAGACTGCCCCGGTTCCGCGGGGAGATGGACTCTCAGGCAGCCGAGGATTGGCTGGAGGCTGTAGTTCGAGTTTTCAGGCTAGTGGGGACAGCAGCTGACCTCATGGTGATCCTTGCAGTGAGCCTCTTGAACGCGGTAGAAGGAAGATGGTGGAGCTTGATGCTCCAAGTGCACGACGAGGCATCTCTTCTTTGGACAGAGTTTGAGAACCTCTTCCGCTCGGAGTTCGTCTCAGCCACCCTCCGTGAGGTGCGCATTCAGGAGCTATTATAGCTGCGGCAGGGCAACATGACTGTCGCCCAGTACTTGGTGAGATTTATCGATCTCTCGCGTTATTCGACGGACATGGTATGAGACCCATTCTTCCAAGCTCGGACCTTCGAGCAGGGATTGAGGCATGAGATCAGGGCATCGATGATCTCCCTCAGCATTCCAACAGAGGCATGAGTACTGAAGCGAGCCCTTCTCATAGAGTTCTTTCTTGCTGAGCCTACACTAGCAGTGAGACCTACTACAGGGTGGCATGTAGCAGAGTCTTCTACAGATGGCAGTCGACGGACGCCACAGGGGTCCAGGCAGACCAGACCATTAGGCGGACAACGTCAGGACACTGGCTCAGAGGTGCGGGGTACCCGGTGCTGAGCCAGCCTTCCGAGGAGCAGATAGTGCTATGCATGCGGCGGGTAGGGCCACATTGCTTGTGATTGCCCGACCCACCGTGCAGAGGAGCAGAAGACGGTTGAGGGGCCACCCAGGAAGAGGCAGAGGGTCATCCGTGGCAGTCTGTAGGGAGCAGGTGGACGAGGCAGAGGAGCTGGCCGAGTAGTGGGTGGTGGGCGACGCTTTGAGGCTTTACCACCACCACCACCGAGAGGTCCACCCCGACCACAGGGATCTGGCGGGCAGAGACAGGCTCAGCTTCAGGCAGTAGAGGCCTATGACCACGGCGTGCCAGAGATGATTCGAGGTACTATCTGTGTCTACTCCACCCTTGCTGTAGTTCTTATAGACACATGAGCGAGTCCTTCTTTCATTGTCTCTACCCTTGTTCGGAGCTTGGATATTCCGACGGAGCCGTTGGATCGATCCTTACGGCTGGAGACTCCTACGGGAGAAGACTCGACAATTACGCACTTTTGCTGGCAGTGTGATCTTACTATAGGAGGGGAGAGCTTGTGCTGGGATATTCTTGTAGCAGCGTCTAGGCCTTACTACGTCATCTTGGGCATGGATTGGTTATCTAAATTCCATGCTCAGATCGACTGTATTAGGTGCAATGTGTGATGTGTTCACACTGATGGGATCAGGTCCACCTTCACCGGCGAGAAGGGAGCCTTAGCAGCGCAGGATGGACTCACGCAGAGGAGAGGACCGCCGATCACTCATCAGTTGGCTAGCCTCATCCTAGGAGTAGTTTACATGTAGATTCCAAGCTTTCCTGTAGTGGTGGATCGGTATGCAGACGTTTTCCCAGATGACGTTCCAGGACTACCTCCTCGTAGAGAGGTAGACTTTTATATTGACCTGTACCCTGGGACAACCCCGATATCCACTCTAGCATATCGAATGCCCCTTGCTGAGCTTCTAGATCTACGGGTACAGTTGGAGGACTTGCAGGGCAAGGGATTCATCCGACACAGTGTTTCACCCTGGGCTTCCCCGATTTTGTTCGCCAAGAATGAGGACGGGAGCTTGTGACTGTGTGTCAACTATCGTCACCTGAACTAGGTGACCGTGAGGAACAAGTATCCGCTACGGAGGATTGAATACCTATTTGATCATCTCAAGGGAGCATGGTGGTTCTCGAAGATAGACCTCAGATTAGGCTATCATCAGCTTAGAGTTCAGGATGAGGACATGCAGAAGACGACCTTCAGATGTCGGTATGGACACTATGAGTTCTTGGTTATGCCATTCAGAGTAACCAATGCTCCAGCGGTGTTCATGGGTCTCATGAATAGGATCTTTCAGCCATACCTCAATCGATTTATCATGGTCTTCATCGACGACATTTTGATATACACGACCACTGAGGAGGAGTATGCCTACCACTTGTAGGTTGTAATGGACACACTCCGAGAGCACCAGATTTATGGTAAGCTCTTGAAGTTTTAGTTCTGGTTATGTGAGGTCCACTTCTTGGGACACGTTATCTCTGAGGCGGGAGTTGCGGTGAATCCTGTGAAGATCGAGGCAGTTCTATCTTGGGAGACACCCATGAGCGTGATGGAGGTGCAAAGTTTCTTGGGTCTAGATGGGTACTACCGGAGATTTGTGCTAGAATTCTCTAGAGTTGCGGCACCACTCTCATCTTTGATGAAGAAGGGGAAACCCTTTGTGTGGTCAGATAGATGTCAGCAGAGCTTCCAGGAGGTGAGACAGAGGTTGACCTACGCACCTATCTTGAGGCTACTGAAGGAGGGAGTAGGGTACGTAGTCTACTACGATGCATCAGGGACCAGGATTGGATGTGTCCTGATGTAGGAGCAGGCAGTGATCGCCTATGGATCATGACAGTTGAGACAGCATGAGTAGAACTACGCTACCCATGACCTGGAGTTAGTAGCAGTGGTCTTTGCTCTGAAGATGTGGCGACACTATCTGATGGGCGAGAACTTTACAGTCTATTCTGATCACCAGAGTCTTAGGTACATCTTCTTGTAGAAGGACATGAACCTGAGACAGCGGCGATGGCTCGAGTTCCTCCAGGACTATGACTTTGAGATAGTCTATACTCCTGGAAAGGGGAACGTAGTAGCTGATGATCTCAGCAGGAGGACGAGCATTCAACTACTTGGAGAGGCGACAGAGCAACTAGCCGCTTTGTAGATATCCTTCATGGATAGAGATGGATCAGCCTTTCTTTAGTCACTCAGAGTCACTCCTCCACTACAATAGCAGGTCAAAGAGGCACAATGTGGGGATGTTGACTATGAGACGCGGCGTGCACATATATCCTTAGGACATGCACCTGATGGATTCTCTATAGGAGGAGAGCACGTCATCCTTCTCAGAGGATGTACCATGGTACCAGCTACTTTAAAGGAGGAGGTACTGAGGGAGTTTCACACTTCCCCTTTAGCGGTACATCTAGGAGTGGCAAAGATATACCAGGATCTCAGACGACAACACTGGTGGCCGGGTATGAAGAAGGTTGTAGCAGAGTTCTTTTCTCGATGCCTCACCTGCCAGCAGGTGAAGGCGGAGCACCAGGTACCAACAGGCTTGGTACAGCCCTTGGAGGTCCCGGAGTGGAAGTGGGACGAGATATCTATGGATTTTGTGACTGGACTTCCATGTACTTCCAGAGGTCACGACTCTATTTGGGTGATTGTCGACCGACTCACCAAGTCGGCCCACTTCTTACCCATTAGAGAGTAGGGCTCAGTGGAGAGCTTGGGATGCCTTTACATTCAGTAGATCATACGACTTCATGGTGTGACATCATCTATCATCTCCGATCGAGATGCTCGCTTTACTTCCCAGCTTTGGAAGGGGTTATAGGAGGCATTCGGGATGCAGCTATGTCTGAGCACTGCCTTTCACCCTCAGATGGATGGTCAGACGGAGAGGACCATTAAGACTATCGAGGACATGCTCCGTGCATGTGTCCTTGACTTTGGTCGCAGCTGGGAGGACCACCTTTCCTTGGTGGAGTTCGCGTACAACAACAGCTACCACTCCACCATCGGGATGACACCGTATGAGGCATTTTACAACCGACCTTGTAGATCACCTATGTACTGGATAGACCCTGGGGAGTTAGCACTTATGGGACCGAAGATGGTCTAGGCCACGACAGATAAGGTCCAGGTCATCCAGGAGTGGATGAGGATAGCTTAGAGCCGGCAGAAGTCTTATGATGATAGGAGGAGGAGACCACCAGAGTTCGAGGATGGCGACCACGTCTTCTTACGGGTCTCACCTCGACGTGGATTATAGAGATTTGGCCGAGGTGGAAAGTTGTCTTCGCACTTCATCAGACCTTTTTAGGTACTCAGCAGGATAGGGGAGGTGGATTATCGCATGGCTCTACCACCTCAGTTGCACCGGGTGCACGACGTCTTCCACGTATCTCAACTGAGGAGATATGTGAATGACCCTGACACATATCATCGACCATGAGGAGCTCGACATTGGCGATGGAGCGAATTTTGTGGAGGTCTCAGTGGAGATCAAGGATCGATAGAAGCGGGTCCTACATGGGCGGTCGATTCCTTTAGTGCGCATCAGATGGTAGTACGAGAACCTCCAGGAGAGCACTTGGGAGCGGGAGGCTTAGATGCGTGCACAATACCCACATTTGTTCCCCTAGTTTATGATGTATCTTTATGGGGACGTAAAGCCCTAAGGTGGGAGTAATGTAAAGACCCATAAAATTCAAGGGAATTTTTTTCTTAATTTTCTTTGGGATTTTACAAGAATTCAGTTTCTGACGGCACCTGATTCTGAGGCCCGGTGTGCCCGGAATCAATTTCCGAAGTTTAGCTCGGGTACGTTCAGTGAACGAACGAGCGGGTTTTCCTAAATTTTGGACCAGTGCTCAGAATCGAAATACGAGGGAACCAATGAAACCACAACGCCAGTAATTTCTTAGGAACACCTTTTCTGGAGTTGTGTTTTCTCGGGTGTGGTTATAAAAAAAATGGGGTTAACTAATGAATAAAATAAAAGTTGTTCAACAATTTTTATTTTATGTTCTAAGTAGTTTATAACTACTTATAGAAGTTGAGGTGGGACCCACTATATCCCCTCTTGATAGGATATTAGTGAGGTTGTCCCCACACGAGCCCCACCTATTCAACTTCCTCAAACCCCCATTATTTTATAACACACCCGCACCCCCTTATTAAATGCCAAGTCAACTCTCACATTAATTGGACTGTTAAGACTATTCAATTAATTCAATTAATTGAATGAATTCTTTTGAATTTCAAATGGAATGTTGGCTTGTGTGTGTTAATTAAATAAGACAAAGTCTTGTTTCATTAGGGGTTCTTCCATAAGCATCTTATACATTGTCGTACATGGCATCACGTCGTCGATCTCCGAGGAATTAGCATTCTTCGTCGGTGTCGGTGCGTTCTTCACGTTCTTCAAGGAGGAAGATGAAGTTCTTCGTGGAACTCTCCCTCTCAACACAACGAACCAACCACTAGTAGAATACTAACCTATACCAACGGTTTGGAACCGTTGATATAGGCCTCCAAACCGTTGGTATAGCCTATACCAACGGTTTGGAGAACCGTTGCGAAGTAAGCCGTTGGGATAGGTATATACCAACGGTTTTCCCAAAACCGTTGGGATAGGTATATACCAACGGTTTTCCCAAAACCGTTGGTATAGACCTATCCCAACGGTTTTTAAAACCGTTGGTATAAGTAATATGAAAATCTTTCCCAACACTTATATACACCATTTACAAAATTGATGTTAGCTTAGTGGTTAAGTCATTCGATTATAAACGAGGGGTCCGGGGATCAAATCCCAGCGGATGTTTTTTTTTAAATACATTTACCAACGGTTTTATAACCGTTGGAATAGATTTTCATATTACTTATACCAACGGTTTTAAAAACCGTTGGGATAGGTCTATACCAACGGTTTTGGGAAAACCGTTGGTATAGACCTATCCCAACGGCTTACTTCGCAACGGTTCTCCAAACCGTTGGTATAGGCTATACCAATGGTTTGGAGGCCTATACCAACGGTTCCAAACCGTTGGTATAGGTTAGTATTCTACTAGTGGTTGGTTCGTTGTGTTGAGAGGGAGAGTTCCACGAAGAACTTCATCTTCCTCCTTGAAGAACGTGAAGAATGCACCGACACCGACGAAGAATGCTAATTCCTCGGAGATCGACGACGCGATGCCATGTACCACGACGCCGACGATCCTCTTCATCGCAACTCCATGTACGACAATGTCTAAGATGCTTATGGAGCCTCCTTCCGCGATGCCGTCTTCCGCGACGAACCTCGTTCAACGACTTTATCGAGGTAGGGGTTAATTTTTGTTCGTGTTTTATTTTCTGTTCATCGACATTTATATTGGGCCGCCTGTTATCGTAATAACAGGAGGAGGTCGGACCGCACGAATACGGCCAACCATCCTCCCCCGTTGATGTTGTACTTGTTACGGCACGAGCAAAGGCCGCGCGGTGCAACAACACCGCGCGGAAGTAAGAGGAACATGCAAAGATGCGCGGCACCGTCACGCGGCGCCATTGAGGCCGAACAAAGCCGCGACGCCACCGCACCGCGCCAGAGAACCACGAAAAGACCGCAGCCGGAGAGGGGCCGGGGTGGAGGGGCGTGGAGCCGTCACGCTGCGCCGGTCGGACAAGGCCATGGCCTAAGGCCGCGGTGGTGCGGGGAGCGGCGGACGGAACCGCCGGCCGCCAGCGTAAGGAGGGCGGGACCTGCGGCGATCCCGTGGTGACACACCGGCCAGATGGTTCCGAGAAAACCCGGGGGTCATAAAACCCAACTGGCAAGGAGAAGCCCCCACGTGGGGGCCGCAGTTTCTCAATAAGGGGGGAAGCGCACCCCTCCCCCCCTTTTCGTGACAGCTCGGCCGAGCCGAGCTCTCTGGCCACGCGGGCCGCGCCTGCGCCGGCCGGGCCGGGCCGCTCCCACTGGGCTGGGCTGCGCCCTAATGGGCCAGACCCGGACCCGGTTCGGGCCGACCCAGGGGGTCATGGGCCGGGTCAGTCCGGGCCCAAAACCCCCTATTTCCGGACAGTTCTATTCAAACGCCCGTATCTTGGGCTACAGACCTCCAATCGATACACCATCAGTTGAGATGCGATCCTTGGATCGAGAAAGTTGTTTCAGTATATTAAACTCAAGGTTTAAGAGAACTTTGGGTACGACAGGGTTGGTTCGAACACAGAATCAACCGGGCCCTCGGAGCGGAAACGCTTATAACTTGAGCTCCGGACGTCCGATTGACGTGCCGTCGACTTTGTTGGATTCCTCTTAGTTAGAGAGACCTTTTGGCTTACTCCGCTTGAGGTTTGGATGTAGTTGGAGTACGTTCGGGTTAGTTTTGATTTAAAAACCAACCGGGCCCCTCGAACAAAAAAGCCAATAACTCTCCGACCGGGCGTCCGATTGACGCGCCATCTGTCGCGTTGAGTTCCCATTGTCGAGATGGAACTTTGGGATAAATCATCTCCAGACTACGTTTCAGTTGATGTATCGACCCCTTTGCTTGTAGAGCGGACCCTCCCGAAAACGAGCATGATGTGTACGAGAACCCTAGAGCTGGCTGCGACTGCGACGACGATGATGACTGCACTGAAATCCTCCGTGGGTTCGACAGCGACGACAACTGCACTGAAATCCTCCGTGGGTTTGGCAGCGATGAAGACTGCACTTTAATCCTCTGTGGGTTCTGCAGCAATAAATATCGTACTGAAATCCTCTGTGGGTTCGACGGCGATGACTACTGTTCTTGTATCCTACGTGGGTCCGGCTGTACTATTGTTCTAGTATCCTACGTGGGTTCGGCAGTGTTTGACTCTGTTCTTGTATCCTACATGTGTCTGGCGGAGTAGCTGGTCTGTATCCTATGTGGGTCCGACAACTTAGCTGGTTTAGTATCCTACGTGGGTCCCAGCTTAGATGAATTAGTGGCAACATCTGATCATTCATATTACCTTACGAAGAAGTATACCTGTGTGAGATGAGTCTTGGATTTCAATCATTATCTTCGATAAGATTGACTTGCTTTCCTATGTGGATTGTGTTGTGCTTTCCTATGTGGATTGGGTTGTACTATCCTGTGCGGACGTGATCGAACTTGGGCTCGGATGTTGGAGCCGAACTGGAATTGATGACTTAGGTATATGAATGGGCATACACCTAAGTAGTGTGGGATGTTACTTCGTGATTGTATCTTTCCTTTGTGGATTATCCTTTGTGGATTCTGGGAGACCTTCGGGGGTCTTGGGGTCCCTACTGCGTAGCGTATACTCATCCCTACACGGGGTATGCCCGCACTATGTTGTGTTGGATGCAGACGATGGACATCGTTGATCGTGGTTGAGGCTTGTGAAGCAGGTCGGTACCTGGAGGTGGACCACTGGGCGGGACGTACACAGAGCAGAAGGCTGGACCCGAGGAGCTGAGGAGGCTATCTGTACCCACCCTTCAGGAGGGACTTCCAGTGGATGGCTCGACATTGCTGCTTTACTTTCAGTTGTTGTACTTTCTTTCCAGTTGTACTTTACTTTCAGTTTGGGTTTGTATTCTGGCCCATTTACTTTCCGCACTTACTATTGTACCCATTTTTACTTAGTGTTTACTTCTGCTGGCATACTCTGTGGTGTTTGTTTACTTTATAAAGAAATTCCTTCCACTTTTTTATCAGGATTTACGCCTTTGGTGCTAGTCGCCATCCCCTGGACTGTGGAAGGCGGGCTTGGAGTAGTCATGGCACGTGTCCCAAGGACGGGTCATGACATTCCACCTTCTATCCATCCTACGGAAAACGAAATCACCACGCGTGCATACGTACGGAATACCGTCTCCATGCCGTGGTGTAATCTGTTTTCCACCACCACCTTACTTGGATGGGTATAGTGGTGTAAAGAATAACTATATCTGATTATTGTAAAGTGATGTTGATTCTGAAATAGTATACTTACACTTCAATACAATTCCACGATCATGGGAACGATATCATCGCTCGTGCGTACGTACGGACTACCGTCTCCACGAACGTGAAAAGATTCAATCTTCATGTTAACCATTCATGAATGATTATAAAGTATATATAATGAATAATAATGAAATATATGACATAATAATGCTACTGTATTTATGTATATATATTTATGTCATCTATTTAATTCCATTCAATTCAATAAGGAAACAAAAACATCGTTCATGCGTACGTATGGCATACTGTCTCCATGAATGGTGTATTTCATTCCATTTATCAATCTTTCATATATATGTATATGGTAAATATTTATTATATATAAATCATTTTTTACATTATGAAATTAAGGAAATCAGGATATAAGTAATAATATCAAGAACAACAAGTCGATACACGTACGATAAATGAAACGATTTTACCCAAAACGCTGCTTTAACATGGATTTACAAAATAACAGGTAATATAAAGTCATAAGTGAACCATATATGATATCATAACAATGAATATGATATTGTAATAAGTCAATGAAATTATTTATATCATTATACCGGAGGTTTGGATACGTACGAAGAATTCGGACCTAAGGTAAGGGATAATGTTGCAATCTCAATTGTTTTCTATCCGAGATTGCTTATACGTAAGTATTTACTGGGGTTATATTTATCATCTATGTATACGTTTTATAAATTTTTTTCATGTTTGTTTAAAGTACTTTTTACCTATTTTTGACTTTTACTATATGGTATGTAAGCAATTTTTTTTTTTGTTTAACATACAAGGTACTTTTTTACTTTTCTGGGAAAAGTACGAGAAGAATGTTTTTTTAACTTATATGGAATGAATAGATTTTTACAGTTTCATAACGCCTTATTTTCATGAAGCTTACTCTACAAGATTTCTTAACTATTTACAAGAAAATTCTTTTCATTTAATATTGAATGACATTTTTTGAAAAGAAAATGATTTTCAAGAAGAAAGGATATTTTCCTCAAGAATTCATTTCAAGTCCTTTATCAAAACCATTTTCCATCTAAGATAACATTATTTCATATGTGTATGTTTCATGTATAATGTCTCTATGATTTATATGGTTTCACTTTTCTTATGATGAAATGATATCCATTTGTTTTGTATGGATTATGTTATGATGGAATGATGTTTATGAAACCCAATTTATTCTTTGGGTTATGATGAATGATTTATGATTGTTTTGAGGCACACGTAAGAATGATTTCAATATGAGATGGGTGGGACCTATATCTCCATCCAATTCATTGGGTAAAGATTTTATATATTATGAGATAGACATGGATGAAACAACAAGTAAATCAGTTTCAGTAATACAGGGCTGG
This sequence comes from Viscum album, assembly GCA_963277665.1. Taxonomy (NCBI): domain Eukaryota; kingdom Viridiplantae; phylum Streptophyta; class Magnoliopsida; order Santalales; family Viscaceae; genus Viscum; species Viscum album. The sequence goes on from OY728145.1 coordinate 695,447,387, forward strand.
AACGGCAAGTAAACCCGGTTCAGTAAGGGAATTTGTCCACTAATATGGCCTTGATAGCAAAGCCTTGGCTACTATGGAAATCATATAATGTGCTTAATGTTTTTCCACAATTAAAAGTTTTATTCCCATGATATTTTATCAAGATTGATGTTCCATTATGATCTATGCCTTACGTACTGCCATGTGTTATGTCATTTCTAAAGATCTTGATGTTTAAACATTATGTTCTTGTTTTTAAGTTCAAATATATATGGTTTGTTTTATTTTCTCCATGATTACGCTTACTGAGCATTTGAGCTCACCCTTTTTATGTTTTCTGTTCCCCTAGGATTAAAATAAAGGCTTTAGTTAAGGAAACAAAAAGGGGAAGATTGTTATGGGAGATGTCGAAGATCTTTCAACATGATAAGATGTTTATATTCCAAGTTTCCAAAGACACTAAACTATTACGATCCTTTGGTGTCTATTTTTGTTATGTATTAGATATTCCGCAAGAGTAATGTAATGTCTATGTACATCAAGTTTAGGGTCTCTACAGTTGGTATCAGAGGAAAGGTTTATTTATCCGTTGGAAACTAGGATGCTAAAACTTTAGAGAAATACCTAGAGATAGTTCTAAGGTATGTCTAGGGATGTCCCTAAGGTTAAGTATACGTATAGGTTAGAGTCCTAGAGTTATATTGACAATCAATAATAACCTAGGATGAACCTAAGGTGTCATGGATTAAAGAATGTGTGATAAGTTAGACATCCCACAAGTGACTTTTAATGATTATGTGGTTCCTCGTTATTTTAACTATTTCTTACACTATGGTTTCTGGTTTTAGTCAATGGAGGGAACGAGAAGAAATTCAGTTAATGTTGATTCCGAAGGGAAAATTGGTGGCTGTGATCAAAAAAAAATGTGTAATGCCTAGAGAGAAATATATTGTGATTATGCTGAATCAGTCATCACGATATATGATTAACAAGGTGAACTTTTGTGGTATTCATAAGTCATCAAATAAGAGGAAGATGTAATTTTATGCATGTTCGCATGGTGAGGAGCATAGATAAATGAAGATTTAGATTTCTAAATAAGGGAAGAAGAACCTTGAGGAATACATCAAATTGAGGGAAAGATGTTATCTATGTGGAGAAAATGGTCATAGAGTGACAGACTGTTATGGAGTCTAATGTCTTATCTGTGGAGAATATGGGCATTACCTAACTCAATGACCTGACCTAAGAGGTTACTTCTAAATCAAGGAATGACCTATTCCAGGACAATCATTGAAGAGTATGGATTCAATGGTTTATTTATTGGAATTAAAGAAAAATTTTGTTGAGATACTTTTATGGTATATTGAAATATCTATGTATTGTTACATTGTGGTTTTCCATAAGAATATGGTACCGATAACCATGAGAAGTGATTTTGGAAAGCAGATGATATGCGTATAATGAAGGGATAAGGAGAAAATGAAATGTTTAATAGTATTCATGAGCTCATGATTGATATAAGGACAAAGTGATATCATGGTTTGAGTATATAGAAATTTTGGGACTTCGGTATGCGGAAAGAGTTAACTTTTAACAGCATTCAAGTTTTCACTAAGGTTCAATAGGTATACATTTTTCAATAGAATGCATGATTAAAGTATTAAAATGTTTGGAATATTATCAACAATATATATCGTATGATAAATGATGGTATTCACATGCTTGGTAGATGACATTTCCAGTAATCATTTTTTATACTATGAGATTGGACAGCTATATTTTGGATAAGTCTAAAGATTGGAATGGATTATGTTAGATATCAAATAGTATTGTTTAAGGATAGATTTTTTTTTGATATTATTGCAGGAATGTTATAATAATGTAGTTTTAGAAAAAGGGACAACCTGCAGAATAGGCGACAAACCATCGCGTCGGACAAGGCTGTGGGAATCGAACCCACAACCGAAGTGCGACATGCCTTTATCGCCTACCACTGGCATACATGAAGTCCCTGGTTAGTAGAAACTAGTTTTATTTTATTAAGTGGTATGATAGATGAAGTATAAGTTAATATTTGGAATCATATATGATTAACCTCAATATAGATAGAATTATGTATATTTGATAACTTTTGTTAACATTTTGTTTTATACAGATGGAATGACCCATCGTTCTATCACATGATCTGCTAACACTTCCCGAATAACAAATTAAACTTCATTTCTTTAAATAGATGAAGTGGAAATTTTTCAACGCACGAACAATAGTGAGATTTTACCAAAATCATGTAAGTATTTCTTTAAATTCATCAACTTTAGGGAAATGATCTTGAAAACCAAAAATGTTGTCCTAGTGATCTTATATCTGATGAATCGGATGGTACCTTAGAATATCACAAATTTATGGCTTTGTGATTATTGGCTTTTTCATATCCATGTTCTCTACCACTCTCCATCAGAATTTGATGGTTAGATTTTTCTTCCATATCCATATTTTCACCCATGTCCTCCTATATAGAAACCCAGTGATGAGTTACTTTGTGGAGTCATTATGTTTCATACTTTAGTTTTTAAAATTAAGTTTTAGTATTCCTTTTTACGATATGGGTTTCTATGAATAGTAAACGATTTATAACCCTGACGAATTTCGAGGGCGAAATTCATTTTAAGGGGGGGAGAATGTAAAAAAACTGAGATTTTATAAGATATATTTGTTTTAATTTCTTTCATATCTTCTGTTGTACGCTACACCAATATTATCTTGCGCTATACGCAACACCGTATTAGCTTGCAGTATACAAAACACTAATCTTGGATCATGTTACACACAATTTCAAGTTTTTTTATAGTAGTTATTCTATGCAATATTGAGTGTATATATATATATATTCAATGTATAAATGAAATATGGTTGGATTTTGTTATATATATATTCAATATATTCAATGTATATTGAGTGGATTTTGTTATATTAAATGTATAAATGAAATATTTTTGGCAGTGTATATATACACTATAATCATACAATTACTGAATATATGACCATTTGGAGTCTTATAAAAGTGATTATGACACTTATATTATTTTATTTTAAATGATGTCAAAGTTGTCACCTTCATAATTTAATAAATATAACATTTTAAAAGTTGGGTGTTTTAGAATATAAATCCGAATAAAAGTCTTCCTATGAAATATAAAAGATTTATCTTCATCCTAGTATTTTATTTTTAATTTTTATGCAATAAATAATTATATTTAATAATTATACAAAAATGTTGTAGAAATTATTTTATTAAGATAAGTATCAAATAAATGGTTTTAAAAATAGTAAAATAAATATTATATGAACTATTTAATGTGCTACACTAATTTTATAGATGAATATGACATGTTAGGAAACTATTAAATATTTTAGTTCGAATATATCCTCTGTGTGGATTTTATTTTAAATCAAATAAATGAATAGTGTCAAAATTGACACTATTGTTATTTTATAAAAATAACATATTATTAAATTGTTTAAAAAACACAAAAATATTTAAAAATTATAAATTAAAATTTATATAGTCTAAAATTTCATAAATTATCTAATTATGGAAAATTAACAACACATAAGTGATTATTTATAACCATTTAAAACTTAGAATTTTATTACCACAAATAAAATTAAATAGAGTAAATAAGGATAAATAAAAATGATAAGGTTTAAAATAAGATCAAACAATGTCTAAATTTAATTGGATGATTATATTACAACCCTATATCATCTAATCTTCGAATTGAGTCATTTTTGGAGGTTTTTATGTGGGTTTTGAATTTATATTAAACTAATATTTTTGTGGATTCCAAAGGTGCCCCTCTCCTCCCTTATAAAAGGGCACCTCCTCCCTCTCATCTTTACACAAATTTGAGCCTTCAAGATCGGCCAAACACTTCCCATTTCAATTATAAACTTCCCTATAAATATTCTAGTGGTCCTGGTCTTCTTCAAAGACCAATTTTAGTGCCCTAAGAGGAGGTTGCAAAGAGGCGTGTCGAAGAAGAGGTAATATCTGTTACAGATTCTTTAAAATTTATTTCTTCTTCTGCTTCCTATTCTTTTTTTGTTTCATTATGAAGTAATAACATCAGTATCACTCATATACTGATATGTTATTATAAATATTAAACAACCCTATTCCAACTTCTATCCATCCTACTGAAAACGAAATCACCGCGTGTGCGTACGTACGGAATACCGTCTCCATGTCGTGGTGTAATCTATTTTCCACCACCACCTTACTTGGATGGGTATAATGGTGTAAAAAATAACTATATGTAATTATTGTAAAGTGATATTTATTTTGAAATATTATACATACACTTCAATATAATTCCACGATTATGGGAATGATATCATCGCTCGTACGTACGTACGGACTACCGTCTCCACGAACGCGATAAGATTCATTCTTCATGTTAACCATTCATGAATGATTATAAAGTATATATAATGAATAATAATGAAATATATGACATAATAATGCTACTGGATTTATGTATATATATATGTATGTCATCTATTTAATTCTATTCAATTCAATAAGGAAACGAAAACATCTTTCATGCGTACGTACGACCTACCGTCTCCATGAACGGTGTATTTCATTCCATTTATCAATATATAATATATATATGTATATGCTGAATATTTATTATATATAAATCATGTTTTAAATTATGAAATTAAGTAAATCAGGATATAAGTAATAATATCAAGAACAACAAGTCGAAACATGTACGATAAATGAAATGATTTTACCCAAAACACTGTTTTAATATGGATTTACAAAAGAACAGGTAATATAAAGTCATAAGTGAACCATATATGATATCATAACAATGAATATGATTATGTAATAAGTCAATGAAATTATTTAAATCATTATACAAGAGGTTCTGATACGTACGAAGCATATCGGACCTAAGGTAAGGGATAATGTTGCAATCTCAACTGTTTTCTATCCGAGATTGCTTATACGTAAGTATTTACTAGGGTTATATTTATCATCCATGTACAAGTTTTATAAAAATATTTTCATGTATGTTTAATGTCCTTTTTACCCATTTATGAGTTTTACTACATGGTATGCAAGGAATCTTTTTTTGTTTACCATACGAGGTACTTTTTGAATTTTCCGGCAAAAGTACGAGAAGAATGTTTTTTTAACTTATACAGCATGAAAAGATTTTTATGGTTTCATAACACCTTATTTTCATGAAGATTACTCTACAATATTTCATGAATATTTACAAAAAAATCATTTTCTTTTAAAATTGAATGGCATTTTGTGAAAAGAAAATGATTTTCAAGAAGAAATGATATTTTCCTCAAGAATTCATTTCAAGTGATTTATCAAAACCATTTTCCATCTAAGATGACATTATTTCATATGTGTATATTTCAAGTATAATGTCTCTATGATTTATATGGATTCATTTTTATTATGATGAAATGATATCCATTTGTTTTCTATGGATTATGTTATGATGGAATGATGTTTATGAAACCCAATTTATTCTTTGGGATATGATGAATGATTTATGATTATTTTGAGGCACACGTAAGAATGATTTCAATATGAGATGGTTGGGACCTATATCTCCCTCAAATGCATTGGGTAAAGATTTTATATCTAATGAGATAGACATTGCTGAAACAGAAAGTAAATCCGGTTTAGTAATACAGGGCTGGAACAACAAGTAAACCCGGTTCAGTAAGGGACTTTGTCCACTAAGATGGTCTTGGCAGTAATGCCTTGGATACTATGGAAATAATATCATGTTCTTAATGTTTTGCCACAATTACAAGTTTTATTCCCATGCTATTTTATCATGATTGATGTTCCATTATGATCTATGCCTTACGTACTGCCATGTTTTATGTCATTTCTCAAGATATTGATCTTTAAACATTATGTTCATGTTTTTAAGTTCAAATATATATGGTTTGTTTTATTTTCACCATGTTTACCCTTACTGATCATTTGAGCTCACCCTTTTTATGTTTTCTTTTCCCCCAGTATTAAAAGAAAGGTTTTATATTAGGAAACAAAAAGGGGAAGATCGTTATGGAAGATGTTGATGATCGTTCAACATGATTAGAAGTTCATATTCCAAGTTTCCAAAGACACTAAACTATTATGGTCCCTTGGTGTCTATTTTTGTTATGTATTAGATATTCCTTAAGGGTAATGTAATGTCTATGTACGTCAAGTTTGGGGTCTCTACAAAGATGCTCCATAGGGATTCCAAAATAAACCATTCCCCATGCTTTACCTTTAAACAAAATGCCATTAGTTTTTTGTTTGAAAATAAATATAAATAATAGGGTTTTTATATCCTATAAAAAACATTTAATGAGTAGAAAAATTAATAAAAAAAATTTACCTTTCAATTTTCAAAACCAATAATAATGAATTAAAGATCCTCAGTAAACCATTTTAAACAAAAGGATAAATGACAGTGAAAATATCTTAGTAGGAAAACATACTACTGAAAACCATTTCAAAGTAGTGTCAAAAAATAGTTGGAAAATACAATACATATAAAATATCCATCATGGTAACCTAGGATCTATTTGGGGAATTCTATGATAGAGCTAAAAATACCACTTTAAAAAAATACTAGTGACATATATGAATAATAATCCACACTATGACTTTTTATTTCCCTACCTGGCGTAATCGAGGGGAAAATCCCACAAGCTCAATATAGTCTACTTAGGGCTACTAGTGAGAGCATAATACTAAGCTAGTTCAACATGTGTACCTAGACTTACCTCTTTGCTACATAAGTCCTCCCATGATATATAAATATAGGTGGTTTCATAAAAATACCATATACATACATATATAAAACACTTCATACTCAAAAAGTATCTCACTTCCTCACCTATAACTCCTCTAGTTGAGTAGTAACTTTTCATAATTCATTTGAGGAATAAAAATATCAACTCTCAATAAGAACAATTTACATACCATATAGAAAAATATATATTTCACTCAATATTGGTATACCTAAAAGGGGTTTTCATCTTTAGGAAGAGTATTGGAAAGTTCTTACTGAGCATTAGAATTTAGAAAATATTATTTATTACTTGAAAATTGGTTTTAAGATAAAAACCCAATTTCCCAAAACCATAATCCACCCTTACAGACATATGAACCTCATTATGTAGATACTTCTCCATTCAATGTACCTATCAACACATACATGCGTGGATAGATGCATAAATATATCTATATTCATGTATATAAATGTGTATAAGTTATAAGCATGGGTTAAAGGATTTTAAGAAGATTTAAAACTCATCAAAGAACTAAAAACACTAATAAATATTGATAAAAAATATCAAAGAGGAAAAATCATTCTTAAACATTTTAAATATACATGATAAAATCCACTTGAGAAATTATTCAAGAACTTGGTGTTCTTAACATTTCAAAACAATTTTGGAAATATAATTTGTTTGAGAAAACACATGGAAAAACATGGAAAATTATAGAAAACATGAAATACACCAATTTCATTATCCATAACCATTATCTATAATAATTTTACTTCATTATATGATGAAAACACACATTAAAACCAATAATAAATTGTAGTTTTAAATTTAATGGATTAGAAATAAGGAAACCTAACTCAAACCGGATGTACAGTCACATCCCTCACAAAATTTGGCTTCAATCCAACTTATTGATGTCCAAAAAATTTATAAATAACAAAGGAAACCCTAAAATCATGAAATACCTAAATAAAAATTAGTGGAACCCAAATACTAGGTCTCCAATACCATGTTAGGGTAAGAACTAAAGAGAAAATTAAATATAGAAGGAGATGAAGAGGATAAAATAACACTACATAAGATATTTAACCTTAAATATTTAAAAAATAGAGAATATTCACCATGGGATGGATATGAAATGAAGGGAGTATATCCTTGGATTCATTCAAGCCAAATGAGGGAGGATGGTTGCATTTTGGCGTTTAAATCATATAAGGGAATAATGATAATTTGATATTTTTAATAAACTGTTCATTTCACATGGTTTGGTTTCATATTTTCCAAACCATGCATCAACTATATGAAATCACATCCTTGTACAACACTAGGACACATGTATAACGACCCTTATCTTTATTTTATATTTAAATAAGATGTATTACATAAACTTGCACTTAATACAACCCATAAGATCGATATTTCTAGTGTCTTTGGGGATTAGGAACATTACATTAAAACTTAAGACATAAAATACAACATATTTATTGAAATTTGTTATTAAATGACCACAAAATTACTTCATACTTAGCATTTTATGGGATAACCTGAGGACTTACCTAGAAAAAGGGTGATATATTACACCCCATAAGGGAGTAAACTAAGCATAAAATGAAGAATAAAATACATGTAAGGAAGTAGGCATATCAATGGAGAACAAGAGAAACATGAAAATAATGGCATGATATAACATGATTACCATAACATGGAAATGTGGCAACAACACACAACATGATATTAACATGATGCAAGGTTAGTCAATCATGAATTAGCATGAGTAAACCCTCATTTCACATGAGTTAGCATGAGTAAAACATCATTGCACATGAATTATCATGAGTAAACCCTCATTACACATGTACTATCTTGATACTAAACATTACTTAATGCATTGTATTGATATTAGGATGCACCCTTCATAAACATTTCATTTCATGCAAAAGTGTGATACATAGATCATATAACATGGAATAATTCAACATCATAAGTTATTCCATGATCAATTAATGTGGAATAAATGAATTTAAGTACCATTAAATAAGTATATATGAATAAAGTTTAATACCCTTGATGTATAAATGGGTATGGTATTCACTACATGATGATTTGGACTAGGAAAATCACAGTGCAATTTCAATAGCATAACGACGTCATACAGAAATTCATAAGTTGGGTTGATGAGAGAGAAAGGGGTCCCTAATAATTTATACATGAAATATATAGTAAGGGGATCTTGTACATAATATACCAACATATTAAATGGAATTCAGATTCATAATATGGAAGGAATGCTTGAATGGAAATAAGAAGAGAGAAATCCCTTATAGAATTTTGACATTGTAATAGGTCTACACAAAAGGAATTAATGATATATAAAGTGGTATCTCATCATTAAAAAAATGAGGGAAGTATCGTGGATGTGAGAAAACATACCCCAAGATTTTTAATTGAAAATAAAATGGTATAAAAACATAAAGAAACTTGTATAAAAACAAGAGAGGAAGGAATCCTTTACAAAACATTAACACGATAACAGGTGAAAATAAGGGTTAATAATAAAAATAAATGAGAGTTAAAGTGTATATAATCATTTATAAATCCAATGGTAAGTAATTAGGATATTTAATAATATATCCTAATATAGGAATAAAATAGGTTAAAAGACATAACATGAAAAGACTGCTTGTTAAAAGAGGAGGGTCTTACTTGGATGTGTGACTCCAAAGGCTTGGGATAGGATTTTGAGAGCTTGGGAACACCTTTTTAGGACTCTAGGGAGTTTAGAGAAGATTTTGGATGCGATACAAATGGTTTTAGTGAAGAGTAATGGTATATTGGGTGGGTTTATACAGGAAAGGAGAGGAAATTCATTATTATTTAAGTTGTGGAAACTACACACTAAAATATTCAAAACCACAAACCATCCCAGGGTTTTTAACATGGTTTCTTCCAAAGGGTAGTGGTATAAAATATTTTATATAGATAAGAGACCAAAATATTAAAATATTAGGCTTGCTTTTGTGGAGGCGAGTCACACTCTAAAGGAAATCATTTAAAAATGTCAAAATATTTTACAAGTCTTGGAGGGTCCACAAAGGCATTATAAAATTAATCAAAAAATTCTAAAATCACATTATTTTAATGGTAAAACATAATTTATCCAAATATCCCTTTTATAGAATTTTCGTACATCACCATTGGGTCATTATGATATCATAAAACACATTATATATTAATATAATATTTAATTTTTACCCAAAAAATTCTATTGTCTCAGAAAAATATGAAAAATTCATCATTGGATAATTTATAAATATTGATTCCAAATATTTTATTCATTTTATCTAAATAAATTTCTAAATATGTGAATAAAAATTGACATTTATTGAAAATTTATGAGTTTTGACAAAAATTGTTTTCAAGCCTTAATAAAAATCACATTTGAATTCATAAAAATTATATACTCATTTATTATTCATAAAATTAATTTGATAATAATATTTTATTAAGATATTAATTATTTTAAAAATTCATTAATTCCTTAAAAAAATTATTTTAAAAAATACACTTTCTGTTTTATCGTAAAAAATATAACTCTTATCAAACTGATTACCTAATCATTTGTAGATAAGGAACTAATATAATGATAATTTATAAGAATTGTTATAATAATATTAATCATAAAAACCGTAGTTTATATAATGTACATATTTATCAAAAGTACCATTTTTACCTAAAAAATCAATTTATCAAATTTTTCATTTTTTATGAAAGACTATTCCTATAAAGGAATTGATGGAATAAGAATTTTATTTTTAAAAAGTGATTACACAATAAGTAACTAATACCTTATTATATAACCCCTTATAACACCCATGTAAGACCTAAGGGTAAGGTGTGTGATGATGAAAAACTCTTGGGGAAACTTAGATAACAATGTATGAGTGGAAATCTATATTAACTTGAACTCCTCTTGTATGAGATTCCATTGAAGCTTAACGTGTTAAAGCTTGGTTTGGGATTGGTCAAGGGAGAAGCCCAGTGATGCTACCTCATTTTTGAGCTCTGAAAAATGAACTTCGTATGGACCGAGTCTACTAGATGAGGCCATCCTATCCATTGTATGTGTAAAAATGATTTTTTAAAAGCTAATGTTTATATCAGTTGTGTGATCATTATACAGTAACTATATTATCAATGGTAATGATACTTAATGGTTATTTAGAACCACTAATAAAAAAAGAGTGCATGTGTTTTCTATATCTATAAGACATTAAAATAAATGGAATTTTATTCATAAATGTTTGGGTCATTATAAAATTCCCCCATAAGAAAATTTCCCCTTAAAATTTCCTTTTCCCATAATAAAATTGATGAGGGTAACTATGCCTCATCGCATCCTATGATTCCCATGTTGCTTCTTTAAACTTTTGGTTTCTCCAAAACACTTTGAAAAGGGGCATTGTCTTATTTCGCATAACTTATTATATAAGATCTAAGATCTTCACCTAATTCTCATCATAGAAGAGGTCATTCTCTAATGGTACAACCTCTGGATTGAGTACATGTGATGGGTCAGGTATGTACTTCCTCCAGAGTGATACATGGAATACATCATGAACTTGAGACAGGTTCGGTGGGAGTGCTAGTCGATAGGCCACTGTTTTCATGCAATCAAGGATCTCAAAAGGAATGATTTACCTTGGAATATGATTTACCTTCTTTCCAAATTTCATAACTCTCTTCTATGGTGATATGCATAGGAATACTATGTCTCCAAAATCAAACTCTAAATCTCATCGACGATTGTTATCATAACCATTTTATCGACTCTGATCAGCTTTAATGTGTTATTTGATGGTCTTAACCATCTCCACTATTTCTTTAACCATTTATGGACCTAGAAGTCTTCTATCCCAAACTTCATCCCAACATGTCGGTGTTCTGCACCTCTTCCCATAAAGGGTTTTATAGGGGGCCATTTGGATGCTTGAGTGGAAACTATTGTTGTAACATAACTCCACCAAGGGAATATGTTTGTCCCATAAACCTTCGAATTCCATTGAGCATAATATCAAAATTTCCTCAAGTGTTTGGAAATTTTTATCAAATTGGCCATTATTTTGAGGATGATAAGTCATACTGAAGTTCAGCTCAGTATTCCGAGCGTGTTGGAGACTCTTCGAGATCATAGAGGTGAGTCTTGGATCTCAATCAGATACAATTGATAGTGGTACATCATGTAGCCTTACTACTTCTATGATGTATATCTATGCCAATTGATCCAGTGATAAATCATCTAGAATTTCAATTAAGTGTGCATTCTTTTTAAGATGATATACAACAAGCTAGATAACATTGTTTCATTTGGATGTCTTCAAAAGTTTGGTGACCAAGTCTATGGTGATGTTCTCCCATTTATATATTGGTATGGGTAATGGTGAATCATCTCCTTAGAATTCTGTCTCTTGGACTTAACTTTCCAACATAGCAGGAAAATTGATGTATATATGGAAATATCCTTCATCATGTTATCCCACCAATAATGCTCTTATAGATCCCACTATGTCATTGTCATTCTTGGGTGAATGGAGAAATTCGAACTTTGTGCATCATCTACAAGTTCATTCTTTAACTCCATATTTGATGTAACACATAGTATTTACCCAAATCTCACAATTAATTCTTAATTAACATTGAACTCTAAGGATGTAACACCCCAAGATTACATAGTACGTTATCTCTTTAAAGAAATTCAATAACCTGCGCTACGTGCAACACCGAGTTCGAGAGCACCGTGACTGACCAAACTAGCCGTTCAAAAAGATGTTATGAATAATATTAACTGAATTTTTAATTTTATATACTCTTTATAATTTTAGAATCTATATTATGTGTTTCTTAGACAAAATATGAGAACACATTCATTGTTTTTTAGATAAAAGAAGTATTTTTAAAAAAAGTGCAATTTTACCACCTTTTATTAGAGAACCCTTTTTAAATACAATATTTGACACTTTTATATATTAAATTTAATGAAATTAAATTATTCTTTAGAATCAGGATATAAAAAAAAATTGGATAAATTTTAGGTGCTTTTCTGATAACTTTCATATTTTGATAAATAGTGAAAAGTACAAAATTTTAATTGAAAACAACTATTTTAATCGAAATAATTTATAATGTTAAATTATACATTTGAGTGGTTTTAAAGTATAATTAGATTATATTTTTATAATTTAATATAATTTATGTCATTGGATGTAATTTCACATTTAAACTGGACATAAACAAGTGTCAATATTTTGATAGTTATTATTTCTTAAAAACACTCTTTTTGTTTTGACAACGAGAATTAATTTTAAATTAATTTCTACCACTTGTGTGTTTTCAATTTGGAAAAATGGATTCCATATTTTTAATCATGAGGAACAAATTTTTTTAATAATTAACATTTATTTTTAGACATTATGAATATTTACTTCAGTAAAAATTTTATTTTCCAAGGTTAAAGGGTAAATCTGGTAAATAAGGGTAAAAAAATATTATTATAATAATTTTAAATTACCCTAACATGTGTCCTATATCTATTTTTTGATACATGTCTGAACATGGTCATACATGGGTCAATTTTGGGACCACATGCAACCACTTGAGAGTGATAATGGCACTTTATATTAATTAATTTAAATTAAAGATAAAAATGACATAAACATATATCTTTTAGTAAAACAATTTTTACAAGGGGTTATATAACTATATTTTCGACTATAAATATTAATTTAAAATATAAAACGATTTCCTACATCATAGTATTTTATTTATAATTTTAGACAATAAAAAATCAGATTTATTTATGACACAATAATGATGCAGTAATTACCTTATTAATGAAGGTATCAAATAAATGGTATTATAAATATTAAAATAAATATAATTTCAAAGTTTTGATGACATCCAAGAATTTTGAAGACGAATATGACATGTTAGGGTTGATTTAATGTATTTTTTTCTAATTAATAAAGTTGTGATGTCTTTTACAAAAACCAAATACTAAATAGTGTCAAAATTGACATAAATGAGTTTTTAAAATAATACTGTTTTATTAAATTATATAATAGTCCTAAAAATATAATGTTTAGACAAAGGACTTATATATTAATATATATTCCATTAATGAACCACTTGGGGTTATCTTGACTTTTTATTGTAAGTTTATTTACCATATAATATAAAAATAAAAGGAGACATGGTAAATGTTAAACTATTTAACTAAGAGTTAAATCTAAAAGATAAGGTTAATATGGTGACCTAAACCTATCTAAAACCTATTGGTTGAGTGGTTTTTGAGATATACCAACCTTAGACTAGAAATAAATCATTTTTTATCCATTATAAACCACAAATTATTTTATTATAAAATAATATTTCAAGCTTTTCCAAAAGTGACCCTCACCTCTATAATAAAAGGGCATTCCCCTTCTCTCAAAATTACACCTCCAAATACATTTGGCTTGGCCAAAACCTGCCCAAATATCCTCCCAACTTCCCTCACATCAACCTAGAGTTCTTTGATCAGAAATCCAACCTATGGAGTCCTTTTGATCAACTCAAATGGAAACACCCGAAGAAGAGGTAATAATTTCACCACCCTCTTTCAAGTTCTTTTCTTCTTCCACTTCCTCTTTTTTTGTTGTTTCCAAACCAAAATAATAACTCCAGTGACTTATGCATACTGTGATGTTATTATAAATATGGTACAACAATATTCATTATTCAATCCATCCTGTAAATGATAATGTCACCATGTGTGCGTACATACGGCTTACCGTCTCCACGCCGTGGTGTAATTTGTTATTCAACACTATGTTATTTGGAAGGATATAATGATGAGTAATATGTATATAAATAATTAAAATAAAATGATAATGTCTCTGTGAAATTAATATACCATCCAATTCTACACCTTTTAATCATTAAAGAAATTACTCTGTTGCTCATGTGTACGTACGTATTACCGTCTCCACGACGCGATGAGATTCATTTCCACATTCACCATTCAACGATGATTATAAAAATATATATTATTAATAAGTATGTAATATATGAAATAAAAATGATACTGAATATATATATATATATATATGAATTTAGTTACATATATCTAATTCACTTACTTCCATTCAATACGACATGAAAACAGAAACAACATTTATGCGTACGTATGGCCTACCATCTCCATAAACGGTGTTTTCAGTTCATATATATATATATATATATATATATATATCTATTTTAAATATTTATATTCTTAATATATAAGATATATAAATCAGGTTTTATATTCTGTAAGAATATTAATCTTGATTTAAGTGATACGATCAAGAATAACAAGTTAAAACACATAAGATAAATAAAGACATTATCACCCAAAATGTTACTTTAACATGGAAATTATTATTAAATAGGTAGTATAAAGTCATAAATGAATCATATATGATATCATAAATATTTATATGGTTCGGGAATAATTTAATGACATACGTTTTTCATTATACATGAGGTTAAACATACCCTCGACTAAAGGAGAGTATAAGGTAAGGGTTAATTTCACAATATCTTTATTATCCGATGTTGTTTTTACGTAAGTAACTATTGATACATATTTATTATCCATGTCCATGTTTCATAAAATATTTTTCAAAGGGATTATTTTTAATGGAATATTTTACTAAAACATCATTTTAAATGTTTTAAATATTTATTCTTCTAAACCTTTATAATTGATGTCCGTGTTTTCAAAATATTTTATGGATTTATTTATATAGACATAAATGTTTTAAAATGTTAATTCCTATCAAAAGATTCAAAGTGGTATGGGACATGTTTATTAAAAAATGTATTTAAATGTATTCCTTTATAAATTGTGTGACTTTTAAATGTTTTCATGAAAAATGGATATTTCTCTCAAAGAGTTTTACAAATCATTTTCATCTATGTCAACATCCTTTGATAGATTTTGAACTTGTTTGAAGTTGATTTATTATGATAAATCTTTTTCATATTTTATTGAAGGTTTTGTGATATATTTGACCATGGATATGTTATTTTTATACCATTCATGGTTTAGGGTTAAAGTATTGACATTTCATATGCTAGTTTTAATATGAATGTTTATGTTATGTTTCAACATTTTCATATGAGGAATGTATTGGAATTAGTAAGTGATAGGTGGAGCCTTCTATAGATCCTAGGTGCATAGGTAGGTATCATGAGACAATTAGATGTGGAATTGGCTAAGGCATTTTCCAATTTTGTTATATGGTTTTGGCCGAGGCCTTAATCAATTTTAGACGTCTTGGCCGAGGCCTTGACAAAATGTTTCAGAATGTTCGACATTATACATTCCGTCATTATGAAAATAATATTGATGGTTCATGTGGTTATTCGACTAGTATAATACCCATGACTATTTTTTATTATGGAATTATTTACTCAGCTCATATTCCTTCCATAATTTATTCATGTTTATTATTTGTAAAGGCATATATTTTCAATTATTCACCATGCCTAATGTATATGTTATATTCCACTGTATTTATTACCCTTACAGAGCGTTTGAGCTCACCCCTTTCGTATGTTTTATTTTACCAAGATTCCAAGAAGTGTATTATGATTGATAAGTAGGGTTAATCTAGGGGATTAATGGAATTCTCAAAGAATCATTTATGTTATGTTTTATTTTTCTAATGTGTAATGTAACGTTCATGTATGTAACCTATTTTCCAAGACTGCTAAACTGATTGGTCTTCTGGGACTTGATTCCTTGTAATCATGCCAATGTTTTAAAATAATGCACTGGCTTCAGGCTTCTGGGGTCAGGGCGTTATAGAGGATTTCCCTTTTCTGATATTTTAGACTTTCTTCAGAATTCTCACATCAACTTTTTGAGCATCCTTTAACCTCTTAAGAAGAGACAGTTGAGAAATCATTTGTGAAAGGATTGATTATGTTCCCTTATTTATGATTCCTATATCTATCTTCATAAAATATAAGAAAATTAGATCCTTTTCAATTCTCATCAATGATAGAATTGCAGGGACATTTCTACTTAGATCATCTACCACCATGTTCACTTTTCAGGGTGGTAGTGGATTGTGCATTCATAATACTTAATGAGATCCAACCATATTCGTTAGAACATATTAATCTCTTTCTATGTGAATATATATTTGATACTTTTGTGATCCGTATATATTTCAAACATCTCTACATTGAGATAATGCCTCTATATTTTCAATGCAAAGATCACAATTGTTAACTCTAGATCATGCATGGGATAGTTTTTCTCATGAACTTTCACCTGCCCTGAGACGTATGCAACGACTTTGGAATTTTTCCTAAAATTACATCAAAGGGATACTTATAATATTTTCATGAATAATAATACCACAAACTTCAACATGTGATACACCACTTATAGAAGTTTTCCCTAATGATTTAATATCATTTCTGGTGGGGACTCATTATTCCTAGAGAACAAAATAGATATACTAATAGGACATGAATTGAAACACATAATGACATAAACTACTTTGAATTTGTGGTTACATGTAATTCATTCATTTTTATCCATCTTATCATATGAATTTTCGTACTCCCTTGATCATGAAGATTGTTGATGCTCATCATGCTTCTCATCCCTTACAATAGAGCATTATATTGGATAATGCCTGACTTCTCCACATTTGTGATATAGAACTATCTAATATGCCTTCGATGGAACTTTATTTCCATACATAACATTATCCATTCTTTCATTGAAATTGGACACTTTGTGCCTTTCCTTTCTACACTTTAAAAATATCATATCCCATTTGTGACATTTTCTTTGGTACCTCTTTCCATATTTTTTTGCATGAAGAAAATTGGGTCTTCTTTCCCTTATCACCTTTATCAAATAGACTTTCATGAGATGTCATCTTCCTATTACTTAACATCCTTGGGAATTCAAAAAATTACCAATTGTTAATCATGATTTTTCATAGCTAGTTTGGTATAATCACGATATGCCCTACTTAAGCTCCCATTTGATTGGGCATCTTGTTGGGACATTCATCACATTGCCCTTTACATCAGTTGTTAGCCTAATTCCTCCTATTACCGACCATTGGATATAATAAAAGAAAAATTTGGGATGATTATATTAATATATTAAACACATAAAGGGGAATCCAATAAAACTAAAGGGATAATGTAAAAATTACATTTATTTCATTAACTTATGAATTTCTGGGCTTCAATATAAGTTATCCATGATCTATTTCCTAACATATATTCATATGGGATTTTTTTTCTTGCTCCACTAATAATGGTTCATACTAATCTTATGAATTTACTAAAGTATATCCCTTGGGAGTGTCAAACCAAGAGTGAAACAAGACATGTTTTCGTGCACTATTTCATGTTCGAGTCTAGATTAAAGTTTTTTTGGGTTTTACACCTAGATACATCTATTCCAGAGCTACATCTAACTTTTCGTATCTATAATGGGATGTATTTTCTTGATAAAGAACTTACTCTATACCCAAAAAAATTTAGGTATTTTTTCCTTATACTTATTCTTATCCCTTAGGATTTCACTAGGGTTTTCTAATCCTAATCCCAAAAATAACTAAACATATCCTATGATACCAACTATAATAACCTTGCTCAATATTTCATATTTTAACAAGATTTATTACATAAAATTTAACTTAATACAACCCAGAAGATCGATAAGTCTAGTGTATTTGGGGATTAGAAACATTACATGACAACTTAATACATGAAATACAATATCTTTATTGAAAACTTCTTTTACATGACCACAAAATTCCTTTGTACTTAACATTGCATGGAATAACCTAAGGGCATACATATGAAAATGGTGAGCTATAAATAATAGTAAGGGAGTAAACTAGGCATAACATGAAGAATAAAGATACATTTTAGTAAGTAGAAATATAAATATAGCACAAGATAAACATGAACATAAATGCATGATATAGCATGATTATCATAACATGGAAATGTGGAAACAACATACAACATGATATTATCTTGAGGCAAGGCTCATCGCACATGGATTAACATGAGTAAACCCTCATCTAAAATAAATTTTCATGAGTAAAACATAATTGTACATTAACTATCATTAGTAAAACATCATTGAACATGGAATATCCTGATACTAAACAATATCCAATGCATTGGAGTGCTATCAAGTCACACCCTTCATAAAAATTTTATTTCAGGAATAAGTGTGCCACATAGATCATATAACATGGAATCATTCGACATAATAAGTTATTACATGATCAATTAATGAGTAATACATGCATGTAAGTACCATTAAATAAGTGTATGTTTATAAAGGTTAATACCCTTAATAGATAAATGGTTATGGTATTCACTCATGAGGATTTTGGATTGGAAAATCACGGTGTAATTTGAACAGCATAACGACGTCATATAAAAATTCATAAGGTGGGTTGTTGAGAGAGAAAGGGGTCCCTCATAATTTATACATTAAATAGATAGTAAGGGTATCATGGAACATAATATCCCAACATATTAAATGGAATTTAGATGAATAATATGGAATAAATTCTTGAATGGAAATAAAAAGAGATAAATCCCTTATGGAATTTTGGCATGGTAACGGGTGTTCCCAGAAGGAATTAATGGGAGAGAAAGTGTTATATAATCATTAAAAAATAAGGAGGTTAGTATAGGGGGATGTGATAAATCATAACACAACATTTTTAAATGAAAATAAAATGGTATAACAACAAAAAGAAACTTGGATAAAATTGAGAGAGGAAGGAATCCCTTATGAAAATTCAGCATGGTAACAAGTTAACATAAGGGTTAATAAGAGCAATAGATGAAAGTGAAATTGGATCTCAGAATTTATAACTAAAATTTTAAATATCTATGATATTTAATAACATATCCCAATATAGAAATAAAATATATTAAAAGACATAACATGAAAAGAATTCTTGATAAAAGAGGAGGGTGGAAGATCCCTTACTTGGATGTATGACTCCAAAGGCATAAGAGAGGATTCTTGGGAGCTTTGGGAAACCATGATAGGACTATAGGGAGTTTATAGAAGAGATTTTATGATATAAAAATGGTTTTAGTGAAGTGGAATGTGATATTTGGTGGTTTTATATAGGAAAAGAGAGAGAATTCTTTATTATTTAGGTTTTGGACACTACAGACTAAAATATTCAAAACCACAAACTATACCATGGTTTTTGCCCATGTTTTTTGACAATGGGGAGTTTTATACAATATTTTATTAATAAAATGGCCGAAAATATTAAAATATCAGGCTTTCTTATGTGTAGGTGAGTCACACTCTTAAGTAAATCATTTTAAAATGTTAAAATATTTTATAAGTCTTGGAGGTTCAACAAAGGCATTATAAAATTTGTAAAATAGATATAAAATCATATTATTTTAAAGTTAAAACACATATTGGATGGATATAACTTTTATAGTATTTTATTACATCACTATTAGGTCATTGTGATGTCATAAAACACATATATATTTATACGATATTTAATTTTTACCGAAAAATTTGATTGTCTCAGAAAATTATAAAAAAATTTCCATTGGATAAATTAGAAATACTAATTCCCAAAATAATATTAACTTAATATAAATAATTTTCTAAATGTGTGAATAAAAATCAACATTTATTGAAAATTCATGAGTTTAGACAAAAATTGTTTTCTTACCTTAATAAAAATTACATTTGACTTCATAAAAATTTTATACTCATTTATTCTTCATAAAAGTAATTTGATAATAATATTTTATTAAGTTATTAATTAATTATAAAATTAATTAATTCCTTAAAATAAATTCATCTAAAAAATATGCTTTCTGTTTTATTATAAAAAATATAACTCTTATCAATTTGATTACCTAATCATTTACAGATAAGGAAATGATATAATCATTATTTATAAGAATGTTTATTATAATATTATTAATAAAAACTATAGTTTAATATAATATATATATTTCTTAAAAGTACATTTTTTACCCAATAAATCAATTTATCAAATTTATTATTTTTTTAAGAAAGACTATTCCCATAAAGGAATTGATGAAATAAGAATTTTATTTATAAAAAGTGATTACATAATAAGTAACTAATACCATATTATATAACCCCTTATAAAACCCATGTAAGACCTAAGGGTAAGGTTTGTGATGGTGATGGACTCTTGGGGTGGCTCAGATAACATCACCCAAGTGATAATCCATATTTACTTGAAATTGTCCTATATGCGATTTTGTTGAAGCCTAACCTGTTGAATCTTTGATTGGGATTGGTCAAGAGAGAATCCTAGTGACACTACCTCCTTTCCGAGCTTTGAAAAATGAGTTTTTTATGGAATGAGTCTATTGGATGAGGTCATCCACTCCTTTTTCTGTGTTGAAATGATTTTTTTAAAGCTAATGTTTATATCAGTTGTGTAATAATTGTACAATGAATATATTATAAATTTTAATGATACATAACAATAATTTATAATCACTAATAAAAAAAGAGTTCATGTGTTTTCTATATACCAAATACATTAAAAGAAATGGAATTTTATTCATAAATGTTTAGGTCGTTACAACATGTTATCTTGGAGAAGTTAGCATGTTTTGAAAAACTATGCAGATTCCGTATGATTTGGTACGATAAAAAATTATAGACTCATCCCATGGTTATGCTAACCATGTGACTAAATCTTGAAAATTTCTCTGTGCACCATAAATCCAATTATTTTAGGGAAAAACACATGGGAAAAAGTGAAAAATATATATAAAAAAAATAAAAAAATAGGGTAGTGTAGGGTTGTGGTGTGACTATTTTCCCCACCATAAAACTTTTCTCCCCAGAAATTCAAAAGAGATAGGTCAACTAAGGATCTAAACCAAATGAACATAAAAAATACAATGAGAATTAAAAATATTAAAGAAAAGTCACTAACTAAGGATGAAATTGGAATTATGATTATTTTAAGATCATAAAAATCCTCAATCATAGAGGAAACTGTAGAGGCTTTTAATCAAAAAATCTGAATGTTGAAACTATTCCTAATAATAAATTTCATGGGAAGAAAATAAATGAGACAAAATCTATGTACAAGGATCCGAAAAACATGGTACACCCAAACCCAATGGTTCTACCCCCATGGAGTGAAATAAAAGAATAGTATGAATCTACCATAAAAATAACTTTGGAAGAGAAGATTCCATGATTTTTCTCATTATAGGGGTTGGGTTGGGAATCAATCATTAATCGATACTTGCATTTATAAGTAAAATCAGTGAAAGATTCCTTAAAATTACACAAAACTCATTGAACCACACCTAATAGATAAAAAGGAAAACCTATGGTGGCATCCTAACCATTTTAAAAGATAAATTATACTGAAACTTACAAAACACCATAGATCTAAGGCTCACTTAAGCAAAGAGAAACCAAAAGAAGGCAACCGAAATGAAATTGAGAAGACATGAAACTGATATCACAATGATGGAAACCATAAATTAAAAATATCCACAGTATAATCCACAAATCCCAAAAAAATAAAACAACACTAACAAAATCACCCACAAAAGAAAACATTTAAAATAATAAAATCTTTAAATATAATTTACATCATTAGTATGTTAACAAAATTTGACTAGAATACTCTTCCAGGGAGTGGACATGGATCAATGTATCTTTCTAGAAACACCCATAAAAAATCTTTATAGGTTCCCCAGATGACTACTGCCATGATATACCTTTGATGATTCTTATATTAAATACTTCTTATACCCTATTTTTATACCCTGATGGTACACCAAGTATTTTCTCCAATATTAATTTGGTGACAAGATTCACCAAAACCTTTTCATACAACTTAGCTATTGTCCTGAATAAACTCTCTTCCATTTACATGTATATGATCTACCACCACCACTCCTTAGGATAAATGAGACATCAACTACCTTTGACATTCTAGCCATGCCATCTTCAAATAGAATATACCACCTCACAACATCTTCATAAGTGTCAAAGTTGAGTGAATATATTTCTTGAATAATATCTGGTCAAAGGTCTCTTCCAAATTATTATGACTTCAAGTATTCATATTTGGATATATTTGGATGATAAAATACTAATTCAAAAAAACACTCAACATAAAATAACACGATTAAATTTCCCTATTTGATACTATAAAATTCCATAGCCTTCAGTATACTCATTTCTTCAAGGAAGTGGTACATGTTAAATAACAACATGAACCCTTCCCATGAGTGGTCCTTTTATGGTTTAGTTTGAATAGTGGTCTTACACCACATCCATCTTCATTACTTTAATATAAATTTTAAAAAATAGTGCTTAATAGGATTTTGAATCTTAATAAAAATGAATATCTCCTAAACACTTCACAATAATTCCATGGATTTTCCAGGTTCATAGAGTTTGAAGAAATGAAGAGGGTTAAATTACTATATCTTATAGATGAAATATTGATGTTGAACTTGAGGATAAGAGTTAGGATATATATCCGAATTAAATAAATCAATCAACTAGGATGATACATGATCAACCAAACGTCATTCAGAGGGGCAGTCACTCTCATATCCCTTGAAATATTCCATTAAACATAATCACGATGTACTCTAAAATCAAGAAACATGAAACAAAATTAAAACATGCTTCAAATACAAAATCCTGAAACTAAAATATAAAATAATAAAAAAATATTAAAATATTATTAAAAATATACTAAAAAAATCCAAAGATAAATGATTAAAATAAGGACACCATTCAACTCAATAGATCATATAAAATTTCTTAGTAAAGAAAAAATTTATTATCTAGTTCGTTGTTCAAAAATGTTTTAACCATTTTGAATAAAAAATTCACTAAATTTTAACATTTTCAAAATCCCCATTTTATGAAGCCTTCTAACCTGACCCTATAAAAAGATCTAAATTTCAAAATCCCATATTTCCACACTAAAACATCACTTCCCTTCCAAAACAAAGCCTAAAAACAATTTTTCATTTATAAAATCCTAAATTACTTATAAAAACCCCACTATTTTAACAAATAATTACAACTTTCAAAACAATTTATAAAGACTTCATTTTAAAATCCCAAACCATTATTGCTCAAAAAAATTCAAAATATTTTATAGAATATTCAAAAACACCATAAATAAATCATAAAAATATTAATATAAATAAAAACTCTTAGAGAACTTGGAAATTTAAAAATTTGAAAAATCTATAACTGTACACGACTTGGATGCATGGATTTTTAGGTAACACGCTAATCGTGTGGGTCTTACTAGGTGTTATCAGGAATAGATTCGTGGTATACAATTAGTTTTCCAGACTATGCACAAAAACAATTTTCTCTCTAATTTTCATCCAATTCTAATCTAACCATATAGTTTCTCAAAATTTACACACAAAATCTCAAAAAGAGGCTCAAATACTAAAATAAAGACCCAATACCTAAAAAAACTGAGAATTAATTCTCACATAAGTGATATACTTATCATGGACTATCCTAGTAACTCAAGTCTCATCCCATAAGGGTGGTGGTCAGTCACCACTTGTGATTCAACCACAAGTTCTAAAAATCCAAGCTCTATACTTTTGGACTTCCCTAAATAAAATCGGCTAACCATTGATTCTATTTTATTTTAAACCAAGCCAAAAATTCACTCTAGTGTATGCCTGAGATGGACTATAATAACCATGGTGTGCTACCAATCACTTAGAGATGTTAATTAGTGTTAGGTATAATGATTTAATATATTAGTTATAATTTATTTATTAAAATAAAACTATTAGAATAAGAATTGGAATGACCTACCTAGAAGTCAGATGTCTATTAAAAGCTATATAAATAGGAAAATACAGAATTGGTAAAAAACACAAGAATCATATAATCCTAATAGAATAAAAAATAAGCACAATCAAAAGAATAACCTATATAAAGAATAGGACTGGATGGATGAAGTTTCAAATGGGTAAATAGTAAAAACCAACAACTAAACATACCTCTTTATGACCTCAAGGGTCAACACCATCCTTGAAATAGAATCACTTTATGAGTGAACCAAATCCAAAACCAAGTTTGGAACTAAAATGATAAAAGTAGGTGTGAGTATCAAGAATCTCATTAGGGATTCCAAAAGAAACAATGTTGCACACATTAAATTTAAATAGAATGCAATTTCTTACTTATTTGAAAATACGTATAAAAAATAGAGTATTTAATTTATTATCAAAAACATATAAAAATATAATAAATTATGTAAACTATTTCCCTTTATATTTTCAAAACCAACCCTAATGAATGAAATATTACCAATAAAAAAAGTTAAAGAAAAATAGAATACGATGGAGAAATTATCTCATTAGGAGAACACATAACTAGAAACCATATAAAATAGTGTCACAAAATAATAGTAAAATAGAATATAAATAAAACAACCATAATAGGAACCTAGGAGATATTTGGTATATTCTTGGACTGAGTTAATTTTATAACTATAAGAAAATAATTTCTCCAGATACTAATAACAATAAACCTTATCACTTAGTGTTTCGCTACCTAGCTTAATTGAGGTTAAAATATTTCAAGTCAAACCATTTTTACTCAAGTCCACTAACCAGAGAATAATACTAAACTAGTGAAACATGTGTACCTAGAATTCCATCTTGGACACCCAAGGATTTAAAGGATATATAAATAGAGGAGGGATAATAAAACTAATATGTATATACAAATATAAAACACTTTATGCTAAAATAATTATATCACTTCCTCACATTCGACGACCCTATTAGAGAAACCACTTTTTACAATCCAATCGAGTAATAAACACATAATTTATCAATGGGTACAAGTCACATATCATATTAGAATATATCAATTTCCATAATTCCAAATTGAAATTCCTAAGATATTGAGTTTCATCTTTAGGAAGAAATTTGGAATGTTTTAACCGTGCCTTTGAATTTCAAGAACAATTTTCATTACTTAAAAGGTAGTTTTTGGCTACAAAATATAGTTTCCCAAAATCAATCTCCACCATTAAAGACATATTCACCTCATTATATAGATTCTTATCCATTAAATTCACATTTACACACATAATTTTATGGATAGGTGCATAAATGTATCTATTTACAATTATCTATATGTGTATAAGTTATAATCATGGGTTAAAAATTTTAATTAATATTTAAAACTCTTTATAAAACTAAAAAAACCACTAAGGATTGATCAAAAATAGATCAAGAGGCAAAATAATTCTTAAAAATTTCAAATTTTCTAAAAAAATAACTTGAGAAATTACTCAAGAACCTGGCGTACTTAAAATTAGAAATTTATTTTTTTGAGAAAACTCATTGAAAATCATGGGAAAGTATGGGAAAAATGAAAGAGAAAAATTTAATTATCTACATCCATTATATATAATAATTTTATTACATAATAGGATCAAAATTCACATTAAAAAAAACAAGAAATCATGGTTTTCAATTTAAAGGCTCAAACATAGGTTAACCTACCTCAAACAAAGTGGAAACTCATCACCCTCACAAAAGGTGAATTCCATTCCCCTTAATAATGCCTAAAAATAGATAAACAGTATGGAAAACCATAAAATCATGAAATTTCCAAATAAAAATTAAGGGAACCAAAACCCTAGGTTTCCAAGACCACAATAGGGTAAGAACCACAGAGAAAAAGAAATAAAAGATAAGAAGGGGATAGAAGGACATTACGTAATATATTTGGCCTTAAATATTAAAAAAACAAAAAATATTCACCTTGGGATAGAGGTATCATGGATGGAGGATCTCCATAAAGTTGTGCAATCTAAATAGAAGAGGTGGGGTTCATTTTGTGGTTAAAATCAATCAAGTTCCTAATGGTAGTTTTTTTAATAATATAAAAATATCATACGATTTGGCCTCATATTTATACAAACCACGAATTAACCATGAAAATTCACCCCTACAAAATTCAAGCTCGTATGTTCTCTTGGATAATTCCACATAGTCTTTCAAACCATGCAAAAACCATTCAATTTGGCACTATCAAAAATTCAGAACCTATTGTATGGCCGTCACACAATTCAACTAACCGTGTTCCTAAACTATGATATTTTCTATACACACCTGAAATCATAAAGGTTTTAGGAAAAATACCTTATAATAGGATAAATATAGATATAACTCAAAAATAAACAAAATAATAGAGTAGTGTCGGTTAGGGGTGTGACCTTGATTTGATTATAAATCATATTTTATGTTTCATAATATGAATTATATTTCACATGGCTAACTACAATCCATTTTTATACATTGATATATTCATAACCTGACCATCTTTAGGGAAACATCATTTTATATTAAAAAATATATACAAATTCTTCATTTAAATTTTAGGAAATGTCACAATGTATTTATACCTTAATTTCTAAAAATATATCCATTAAAAACTATGTGTTTCCATAACTAGCCTTTGACTAAATATAAAACATATATTATAATAGATATTTTCCAATATAATCCACATCGATTTTTGTAACTGGTGAACAACCATGCTGACGTGGAAATGAAACATTTTAGATAACAACATTGATGATCCTTGTGAAGATTAAGATGAATGTTACACACTTATGGAATGACTCATACAGAAATAAAAATGAATATTACATAGTATTGAAATGAATATTACGTACACTTTGTTTAATATTATATAGTCTAAAATCAATCATATGTATATCTAGATTAATCATATGAATTTTCCATTTTCCAAAATTTTAGTTCCAAACTTCATGACTCTTATATGATGGGTGATGACATTTAGGTCATTGCCTGATGATCCTTACACCTATTTCCCTAATATATACCCATTGTTATACCGAGTTCACTTATATTAATGAATCATACCTAATTCTATCTTTTCTTATAGGATAATTATCACATGGATAATTAATTATCCATATTTCTAAAGAGATTCCCAACAACTGATTATCTATAAAACACCTGGGATACTCCCAAAACATTTCCATCCAAAAATATATTCTAGAATAGGAATGAACTAGTCCTTCCAATAAACTTATCCATGAATAACTATTCCTATGTCAAGATCCATACTTCAAACCTTTGTTAACACCATAAAAAACAGTTGAACATAAATCCAAATTTATAAACCCTAATTCTATATCTTACATTGAATAATTCTTCTACTTACAAAATAACCACTATTATGTATTCCACCATTTCAATATATATTGATAGAAATTATAACACACAAACACTTGGTTTAAAAATTCTCCCCATTTTATTTTTTTTATAATACTCTATAAAATCTATCTTCTAATTAATACTCATAATACCTCCAAATCCAAGTATAGATTTTAAGAGCATTATCAATTTCACATCTTCCCAACTTTGTAAATAAAATTAAAAGGGTATTTTTTCTATATATTTATATTTAAATTAGTTCCCCCTATAGTTATTAGTTCCATGGGATAGATTTATCTATTTTAATCCCCTTTTATCACGAATTCCTATCATCCCCTTTTAAACTATTAGTTAAAATCTAAAAACACTTTTGATATGTCAACCATTTGAGTGATTACTTAAAAAAACACAAGGATGTTTGTATCAATTATATATTATGAGTGTATCTCCAATTATCCTCTAAAATAATACATCCTACTTAATAACTATTGGGAAAAAATTTTGACTCTTGAAATTTTGAATATGTTTACTATTTAATACTAAATTTGGTAGGATAAAACAACTCTATAACACCCTCCCTTCAAGAACTAAAACGATTTGATATCCAGAACACCATTTTTTGACTACATATGATTATTAAAATTTTCATTACTACCACCTAACCACCTATTTAATAGATTAATTTTATTTTTATAACTATTGAAACATCAATCCACTTTGTCTACTACAACTGAATTTTCTTTATAGATAATAATGAGTAAATATTTCTTCTTAACATCTAATTTATTGATAGATCATTAAGCCTACTAATCTGGTTATTGGTGTAGAAAACAAGAGTTAAAAAAAATCAAATCTATCCATGTTAATAATTGATTCCAAAAAGAACAATAAACTTGATCCTTTTACTTTTTCAACACTTATTGTGATATCAATCACACATAGACTAAAACATTAAAAAATAAACAATAAAGTACTCAGTGTTTGAGTCTTAAGAATTGTTGACTCAATTAATACCACATGTTAACAATAAATTAGTGATATAAATTAAAATTTGCGATATTCTATTTTGTAGAGGGATATCTTCTTTAAAATGAGGATTCAAAGCCATTGAATTATTGTTACTAATTCCCCTTGAATTTTAGAATTACATATTTTATGGTTCTTCTCAAGGGGACATCACCTGTTGGTGACTATTCCTCATATTTAGAAAATTTTTAGTATTCTATAAAAACAAATATCTTATACCACTTATTAATATATATAAACAAATAAATATGAAATTCATTCATGCAATTGTTTCCTCCTTTCAATATATGTTTCTACTTACTGTTTTGATTATACTAAATACATGGCATGTTATCACTTGTTGTAAATTAGTTTCAATATGATACCACTGGTTTATTAGGGATGGCTTTGAAACTATATTTATTCCTTACCATGATCATATTTATGATATTTTAGATTCTATTAGAAGATACATTTTGGTATGAAACTTACAAATTATATTTGTAGAAACAATGTGGTTACTTGTCACCACTTATTGAATATAAATTGGCATTGGTACATTTTTTCAAGATTTTTTAGGCATGATAGAAAATAATCATTGTAATTCCTATGAATCAAATTGTTACATGAATTATTTTTAGTTTAAATTTGAAATTACGTAAAATAAAAAAATTATTTTTTATCACAACAACACTCTTATAATTCACACTTTATCTTTGAATGATAATACCCCAAGGATTGTATCTTCCCCTAAATCCTGCACCACATCCAATATAAATTATAAAATTTTACTTCATGATGGGATGGGTACCTCGAATAACCTCTATTTGAGGATTATCATTGGTCATGATGGAGAAACCATTTTCTTAAAACATTATTCTATTACTTTGTAGTGGTTATTTCTATAATACCAATTATAAATTTTTTCACTCTAAATTTTAGAGTATTCTTCCTTATTTGGCATAAGAAAAAAAATCCTTTTGAGATTAATCACACTCATGATAGTTACCTTTAATTATAATTCATTGTTGTATCAATCTTCATTATTACTCTTCTTCATGAGAGATCTTCTACCAAATTTGATATATTTCATTATGTTATGTGTTGTGAGACCACTATGGAATGCTCTATTTCCCCCTTCAATATCCACGAGAATCATCTCATGATTAATTTTCCTCGGTGAGCCTTCTTTTAAGTTCACTTACTTATTTTTCATAGCCAAAATATCTTCCCAATTTTTATTTATCCTTCATATTTTTCTCATTTATTTCTAATAGGGATATAGTGAGTGATTCATTATAGGTTTTGAGGTAAATTTATTTTTAGTTCATGTTTTTCCTCGAAGTCATTTAATATTTTTTTAATATAACAGATTTTATTATGGATTAAACCCTTTCCAAGTATATCATAAGAATGGAGTTATTTATTATGAATTTTATTAATTTTATCCCATTTTAATTTCTTACCATATGACCAAGATTAAAACAACTAAAACATATCCCATAGAATCCATTCATCATGTGGTATACTTTTGGTTGAGATGTTATCCCAATAGGTTTAATTCTTCTTTCGATCCCTTAGAATTATGGAAACACACCCATGGTGTGTCTTAGTATTCCATTAAAGTATCACTTTGTAGCTACCTTATTTTGTGAGTTTTCTTTTCCAGATTTTCATAAACTTATGTTTACCTATAGATTAAATATTTTATCATTGTTTCCATCCAGTTTTTAAGGATTCCATCAATCATATATATAAATTTTATTTCACCTTTGAGGAATTTATATTTCTATCAGGTTCCTTGATATTCTCATATATCTTATTAATTTGGGTATCCATTTCTTTTATACTTAAGGAAGCTTCTATTACGGATTTTCTTGTACCTTTAATTTGTGTATCTGGAGAGATAATACTTCTTTTTAATTTATTATATGTAAATATTTTCTTATCTATATATTATTTAAATATTTCAAGAAAATCACTTTGGTATATCATTTTAGCTTCTATATTCTTCATATAAAACTTTAAGCCCACTTTAACTCTATGTAGCCTTTTTTCTCTATTAACAAATATTTAACGATTACAATATCTAATTCATGAATGAATTCATATTGATCTAATTTTTATTATAAGTATTGTATCTCTTCTTGGTTTCTAAATGGGTATCTTATAGATTTTTAGTTTGACGTTGTTTTCAATACTTTGTTAGAATCATTCCATTTTAACTATATAAGAGAGTCTAAAATTTATGATTTACAATATTCCTACAAAATAGAGTTCGAATAATATTATTGTATAGATTTATAATTGGTTACATCACTTGGAGAGTTAAAATTCCTAGGAGTCTTATTTTTGTTTATTATATTATACTTTGCTTTATATATGATGAATTATTCATCAAGTTGTTTTACTGGTTTCTTATCTTAATAAGTTATTCAATCCTATTTCAAAAAATATTTCTTACTATATAAATCTTTTAAATTCACCCACATGTAGTTTGAAAACTTATAGTGAGTTATATTATCAAAATTTTATTATATCATAACATCCTTTGATGATTTCTTATAAAATGTATCAATATTAATATTCCTTTGATCCATCTTATACACTATTTCATATCTGCTCAGTATAACAATTCAATCCAACAAAACATCACAATGGTATCCAACTTATGCTTCAAAGAATATCCTGAAATTCCGTTTCCAACCATAAAAACTTGATTCATTAAATATTTATGGATTCGATACAAGACTCATATATGTAAAAAATCCAAAATTAATACTGAGTTTTGACACCAATAGGTAACCTTTAGGCTTTTATACTACTTTTTGGGACCTGAGACACCTTGATATGGGTGGGGAGAATCATGTTGTTGGAAATTTTAAACGTGTTTTATTTTAATTTATTTGGTTTATCACTTTTTGGATCATGTTACCACATTTGTAGGATTTGTGTTCAACCTATTACATGATGACTATTTCATACCACATCAATGAATGAGAAGTTAATATGTAAGGAATTAATGAATGAAAGACTCGTGTATTTTTACTTGCTTTACCTAAAAGGGATATATCAAAGGAGAACCCAATGATAGTTTATTGATGATCTAAATGTATTAAGCTTCATTAGTTCAGTGGATACAATTTTGGGCTCAATAACTCTTCACTCAAGGCTCAGTACCTCTGAACAATATCAAAAATCCCCACTAACAATCAATGTGTAAATTCCATCCTCGTATCTTCTACTAATTTCATCTGAGAAGGACTACCACAATTTATAGACATATGGGTTTCTCCATAATAGGCAATGAGTGTATATCACAGTGCATCTTGAATTATAGGTAGATTTAATGTTTTATTCCATGTTGGATAATTCTCCTATCATTAAAAGCTATATGATATCAACATATAAATGTGATGGTCATCCCTTTGTTTTCTTTATTTTAGAAACAACTCTTCTCCAACTAAGAATAATTAGAAGATTAAATTATTCAAATATTATTATTTAATTACTAGATAGAGTAGTGATAATTCATTCTACTTTGATCCTTAGTCTCTTTAAAAAATATCATCAAATCTATAGATGATTTTCCTCTATTGCCTGATTATTTACTCTTATCATCAAACCAAATCTTTAATATGAACAAGATCTCCCTCTTCCTTTCATTATTTGATGTAATGATATTATGATAATGTAAAACCAAATAATACCCATATTTATTATTATTATTATTATTTCCTTTTTATATAGAAATAGAATATCCATATGGGATATTTTTCATATTTTGAACAAGGAAATCCTCCGACAGAATAGTCGTTAGATATCTTTATTTATGATCTGAAAAATCTTGGTTTTGCCTTTGACTTTTTTTCATTGAATATATTCCATATTTTTTAATATGAAAACACCCATAAAATCTTATATCTTATTATTTAATTGAATTTAAAAAATTATTTCCATAATTCATGGAACATTTATTTCGAAAAACTCCCCATATTTTTTCATTAAACATCAGGGTCTCTAATCTTCTATAAAATCACTGCTTCCATTATTTTAACTCAATCAAATTATCTATAACTTCTTATGATTAATAATATGAATTTTATTTCACATGGATGACAGAAATCCACTTTTATGTGTGGATATATTTCAAATTTATCCATATCTCTTGCATCATGATTTCAAATTCACAAAATTTATACATATCCTTTATTTAAATTTTATGAAATTTCATAGTGTATTTCTCCCTTAATTTCTAGAAAAATATCCTTTTTAAAATTTCTTATTTTTATAAATAGTATTTGAATGAATAATAATCATAATTAATGATTGATATTGTACCATATAATCCACATGTATTTTATAACTGTCGTTCATGTGTGCTGATGTGATAATGAAACATTTTAGATAGCAACCCTAATAGTCCTCGTAATGTCTGAGATGATTTATATGCACTTAAGGAACAACTCTCAATAAAATCCAAATGAATGTTACAAACTCTAGGAAAGACTATTATTCACACTCTATTTGCTCTTACCCATTCTAAAATCACTCATATCCAGACCCATATGACTCATACATAGTTTCAATTTTTCAAATTTATTACTCCAGACTATATTAATATTACATGGAAGGGGATGGATCTTACATTACTACCTATTGATACTTATACCAATTTCCCCGAAGTCAAATTATTAATACATTGAGAACCCATATGTCAATGACTCATACATGCTTCTCCCCATTATTATTGGATGATTCTTTCATGAATAATGACTTAGCCCGAATTCTAAAAATTAGATCAAAAACTAATTATCCAAAAAATACATAGACACTCCCAAAATATTTCTAGCCTAAAAGAAAAATCATAATTGGCATAATAGATCAATTATCATGAAATTATTAATTAATAATCATTCCCATGATATGATACATACATTAACACATTTTTAAACACCTTCAACAACCATTATCAATAAATATAAACTTCTATATACACTAACTCCATTTATTCTATTGAATATTCCTTCCACTTAACCAATAAATACTATTATATATTCCAACATTTCAATACATATTGTAAAAATATCAAACACACAACCTCTTGGTGTCGACACCATGTTTAGTAATTCAATCATTTTCTTGGATCTTTACAATTAATTTTTTCTAAGACACAAAACATGACATAGTTTGATCAACACCCTAATTTTTTTAATCATCCACTCCAAAAAAATAAATTTAAATATTTCACTTAAACTTCAATATTAGTCCAAGCATTTTCAAACTTCCAAATTACCTTCAAATCATTTGAAAACATAATAATTAACACATTTATTTATGTAAATTATCTGTTGACATGTGATGAAAAAAATTACATATACTTTAATGAGAAACCATAAGATTCCAAGCCAACTCCAAAAAACATAAATCATGGATTCAAAAATATCTCACTTTATATTTTATTTTAAACCATTTAAAATACATATACTTAATTCCAATATATCCAATTCTTATAGAATTTAAATTATTTAATCAATTCTAAGCCTATATGTTTTTACTTGTCATAGTAAATAAGCGTGGTTAAAAATAATCTCAAATATATACATACAAAACTCTCATACTCATTTTCAATTTATTGTCAAATATATTCTCACTTTGTTATAAAAAATACCCTATAAATATTCCACATTTTATTTCCAGAACATATACTCAACAAACCATTAAAATAATTTATCAACCAAACACACATGCACACATAGAAATCATAAAATAATTTTTTTGAAAGTTACCCTAAATATATTCTTCCCATTAATAAGAAATCATGTTTATTTATGAAAAAATATATTCTTTTAATTTATGTTTTTATCTCCACGTTTGAAAAAAATAATCCAAAGCAAAGTGGGAGTGGGGGGGGTTAATACCTATACCATGAACATAAGAAATATGAATTTGAACTCTCATCATCCACCATGTCTAATGAAATAATCCATTTGAGATCTGTTTAGTAAAGGCATTCACTATTTTATCCTTCTAATAAAAAATATCTAGCATCAAAACACCTTTTTAACCATTTCATATACAAAATGGAAATTGAAATTTACGTGATTTGATTAATAATATTGAATTTTATTTCATTAAATGTTAATTTCATGTTGATTATCATATCCCACAAGTAATGGTGACTAGACCTCCTCCTTGAGATATTCAAGTTAAGTTCTCATAGATATAAAGTGTATTGTTTATTCGGATATAAAAACATACTATACATTAATTATACATAATATATATAAACTATTTTTCTTTTTTTGATTATCCTTACACTTCTCTCCCATGAAAAAAACTCCATTGGAGGTAGAATTCCCATAATCTATAATTCTCACTCCATCTGCATCAAAAAATACATATTGATCTAACTTCCTTTTTTAATATGTTATCCTAAAACCAAAAGTACCTTTAATGAGGCTTATACTTATCTTCAATACAATGAAGTGAAATTCTTTCAGTGTACTTTGATAATGAGCACATAACATGAAAACATAAATGATATCCAATATTGAATTTGTAAAGTAGAGTAAACTCATATGAATTTTCTAAAATATATTTTATTTGGTTTTTAACCTTTTTAACATTTTAAAAGTTTAGTTCCCACTAAAATTAAAGTATAAACTGTCTTTTCTTCATATATTCCAAAATTATTCAAAGGTTCTTAAGAATGGATCTCTGGAGAAATAAAAATATGGTCCTATACTTGAGAAATTTAAGACCTAAAAATTACATCGCATGTCCTAAAATTTAAAATTTTAATATTTCATTCATTTAAGTAGAAAAACCATTTCAAGAACTTTCATTCGTCTAAAAAATATAATATCATCAACATAGATCATAATAATGGGAGGTACCACCTTATATTTTTATAAATGTAGAGGTTGTTGTCCACACTTCCTTTTCTAAAATCTAACACCGTGAAACATGATTAAATGTTATAATATCCTTCCAATTCATCTTGTTTTAAGACATATAGATCCCTATTGTACATGAAAACACATACACCACCATATATAAGAAATAAAAATTTGGGTTTATTAATATACACTTCTTATTCATGTTTTCTATTGAGGAAGCCTTACTTGAAAATTATTTCAAAAATCATTCATTTCCTTTGAACAATGATAGTAAGAAATATGATTATTGTTTTAGGACTTGAAAATGGGTAAAATCTATCCAAAAATTGATTCCATTAAACCTGTGAATAACCCTTTAAAACAGTCTTTACTTTGTTCCCCAATATTTATCATTTCTTATTTAAGTTATTATATGTCACGAACCGTCCTAGTGGGGCCCGTTCCACGACTCCCCAAACCCGCCTCCAATAGGCCAGGGGCTGGTGACTAGCACCAAGTAAGCACATTACTAACATGGGAGGCATTGACTAAGTACCTACACACACACACAACTCCAAACCCACAAATGTTGAAATGTAAAAATACCACTAAGGAAAAAAATGAATGCATACAAATAAATCCAACCAATAGAGTGCAACAAAAGTAATGTGTGGAAAGTAAAACTGGGCTAAAATAAAAGCCCAACAAAAAACAAGAGTATACAAACTAAAATGTTCAAATAGTAAGCACAAAGAGGTACTGGGGCCACTGCTCATGGCTATAAAGACACCTCGGCCTATAGGGAACTTAGAAAGATCAGTTCGATCTTGGTTTTCCCTAGAATCTGTCAAATGGGAACTCATCTGCACAAAACATGACACGTATGGGAAAATAACGTGTAGGGGGGAGTATAAAAATACTCAGTAGAGGACCCCAAAAGCCATAAAGCAATACAAAAATTAAAGGTACATTCAACACTACATAGTATACATCTACTGAACATATAAAAAGAGAGGAACAATCCAGATACACTCAAAACCCAGACCCGTAGTCTAGAGACATGTCACATAACCACATACCACCACTAGGGATTCAGTTAGTAGGTTCCAAAAAGCACTCATCTGGGAGAAATCACTCCATGAGTCTGATAACTCTGATGTCACTCATCCGAGAAGTTCTATTCTTTGGGAAGGATTATGAGAGATAAATAAACTCATTCTAGGATAACACACTCCTGAGTGGGGAAAGATAACGATACACATATGAGGATCATTGCAAGGGCCTTGGTGGATACCATGACTCATCCAGATTCACCTGCTAAGTGGAATATCGAAATCCTGTAAGAGTAGTCACATTGATGTATGAATCTTTCTAGGGTCAAGAATGGATATAGGATCACTCTCTGGGCCTCTCGGAGGGATACCAGACATTATCTCGGAAAGTATTACTAAAGGGATCATAGTTTTATGGATGGAAACGATACCTAACCTTTAGGGGATTGATAAAGGGTGCACTAACCCAAACAAACCCTATCCAAGATATGTTGTAAAAGAGGTTCAAGCCATATTATAGGGTATACACGGTGTGTAGAAGGGTCACACGTCATGTCTCTCAACTTTGGGCACTACACATGTAAATCGACCCGAGTCAGAAGAACATTACATTTAGAAATGTAAGTACACAACACACTATGTCCGAGAAATCGGGGTTCCCTCTATGTATGCAGTCATGTTCCCATACACGATTTTAACCCATATATTCCATCCCATGTAACCGGTACAAGGGGTAACCTGTGAAGCCAACCTGGTCTGGCTGTGTGGTGGAGGACATGAACATGTACCCACCCAGTGTTTTTGTATCTTTTGAGACACACGCCGAGTCTAGGTAAGGATTCACACGATGTGTGATAATGGCTACATGTCATGTTTGTGATTCTCATTGCTCAGAACTCCAGCTATAGCTGGATGGGTCCCATACTCCATGTCTCCTCAGTGGCACACTGTGTTCTTCATTGAGTGCAGTGTGAAAACTATAGCTACCACTATCGGTACCATATGGAGTATTATTTAAGATACACTCCATGTGTTCTGGAAAATTCCAGAAATGAAAAACTGCTCTACCGCACCTCAGTGTTGCTCCGTTCTTTGATCCGATGATCTGTTTTCCACGAAACTCAAAAGTTAAGGTCACCCTGATGTACCGAAGTCATCTTTGTTGTTTTAAAGCCTCCGGTCAGCCCAAAAAATGTGTATCAATCCACCCATGCAAGGAACACTCGATGAACAGTATCTCCTAATCTGAGCCGATTCGTCATCTTCCATCATCATCGCACCACGAATAAGTCATCGTAATGTCATATCTCTAATTTTGGATCATTGCATTGCGAAACGAATGCACAAAGATCCGTTGTTCATAACTCTATGAAGAATGAGAGGTTAAAAGGAGGAAGAAACCAATAACCAAGAGAGGAAAACATCTCCACCATCGGTCAACATGGTGTTGATTTTCTCCCATTAGAAGGATTAAATAAGATGAATCAAAAGTTAAACAAAAAATTATCAGAAATTAATTTCCCAAATCAAACCCCAAAGAAACAAGAAAATCAACACCCACTCGCCAGAATGCATGTTCCGTAGATCAACCTGTTTGTGGGTTGATCCACGTTCATCATTAAATTAATGAATGGGGAAAATAAGAATCAAAATAACAACCCATTCCTTTATTTGGATAAAGAACAATCATCACATCATTTTTGTTGGTGAGGTTTGTCTAATCAGAGAGGTGTTGATCGATCGTGTCGCATTCGTCCTCCAAGAATCCTCCAAGGTTGGCTCCTCTCTAAATCTCCAGTGGATTGTAGGGAGTTCTCCAGGTATACGATTATAACCTTGGGCTCCTTCTTATTTAAATAAAATAAGTGTCTCTCCGTTATTGAAGCATTTAAAATTAAATAAATTATTAATTTAATTTAATTTATTTACATTTAATTTCTAAAAACAAACTTTTGTAGTTAACTCGCACCGATAGATGTTAGGCCCCACCTAAGGTAAAGTCACTGCTCTGAACACAACGATCCCCTTAGATTTCTAATCCAGGAACCTTTTTAAAAGTTATTCTACTTTTTCAGGAAAACTGATTGTCCACACTGTTTAAAAGTTTATTTTATTTCCAAACATTTATTCCGAGCACTCTGGGCCTCGTAATCGCATGTAGTAAAAATTCCTTGTCTTTTAATAATCCCATATAATATTTTTTTAAAATAATACATAGAAAATCCATGACATTACATTATAGAACACCCACTTATTTAAAATATCATTATTTCTCTTATCTTAGAAAAAAAATTGTAATTTTTTTATTAAACCCATAAAATTATCCATTCAAAGAATGTACCCAATCTTGACACTTTTAGAACATTACTCAAAAGTCATGGATGAACATGAGAAATTAATAAGGTATGTGTTAAAATATACAATGTTCTTCTTATTGGAACAATTTTACATGATTTAAAATTATATTATAAAACCTTAATTGCTTTATAAACCACGTATTAAATGAATTTTATTTTTATCCATCACTTTATAAGGATGGATTATCATCTTTCTCATGTTCATCACTTATATCTTCAACATTTACAGAATTTTCAGTATGCTATTTATTAAATGTTACATCTTCTAAATCACTCATAGAACATATTATTTTCTATCTAAACTCATTAAATTAGTTATCTAACACATTTAAATTAGATAAATAAATAAAATTACATGTTTTCATATTTTATCGATAATATCCCCTTTCATTTAGAGGATAATAAAGGAAAATTCCATTGAATCCTATTTGTTCAAAATTACCCATGTTTTCTCATTTCACCTTGATAATGAAAGGGTTGAAAGAAACCCAAGAACAATTCAGGAAATGAGAATTCTTATAGTTCATTTCACAATGATATATAAAAGAATTTGGACGATATAAGAAACAATTTTGAATATAAACCACTATCCCAATCACTTATCTTAAAAAATGTGAAGTATCCATTAACATTGTTCAAGAAATCTCTACCAAACTTTTATTCTTTTGTGCAATGGTTGAATTATTTTCTAGGGTATATGAGGTACTATTAATCATGATAAATACCATTATTCTCTAAATAAGTTTCTAAATTTTTATTCGTGTACTCAAACCAATTATCTATTTTGATTCTGGTCAAATAATGACCACATTATTTTTCAACACTCCTCGTGAAACTCTTAAACACCCTAAAGGCATTTATTTATGTTTTATAATAATAATAAAATTAATTCAAGTAAATTTACTAATAATTGAGACAATTTACCTGTCTCTATTAATAAATTTATTTTTATAGGCTCATAAACATCTCAATGAATATAATCCAATGAATGAGAAGTTTGAATCTCCACATTTTTGTGTAAAGTGTTGAAAATTTTCCCATTTTAGTATTTGAAAAAAATACTTCTTCTTTTTCTCATTAGTATAAGAATATCATGAACATTATCTCCTTGAGTAGTCTTATTCATTTTATTTTGACAAAGATGGCCAAGACTTCGATGCCACTCCTAATTTATTTATCTCAAGCTAAAATAAAAAAAAAATTCATCACCTATAACATGGAACACGTTATTCCTTATTCACTATCCTCTAGATATGAAATGAACATACTTAAACCCATTCATTAATAATTTTTCATTTCAGAAAATATATTTATTCCCTTCATCAAAATGTTGATAAACACTAAGTAAATTATGCTTCAACCCATTAATAAGAAAGTGTATTATTCAATTTTAGTATGTTCACTCAATTCTCTATTGTGTCAAATACCTTGATTTTTAGTGATAAATCATTTGAAAATGTCATTAATCCTTATTTTCACTTTTCAAATTCCTTATGAATCTTCAAATCTCCCATCCTATGATATGTACACCTAGTCTCTAAAATCTATAAATATTCTTTTTATGAATCTTTCAATGATATTTCCACCATAATATATTTATCTTTCAATTATTCTTATTATTATAAAATATTTGAGTATTATTATTTTTAATAAAATAATCTATCAATATCGTAAGATAATTCACAATATCATGACCCTTTTTTACATATCTCTCACATAGTTCTTTTAGTATTTAAAATTTAATCTCTATATTCACTTCAGAAATTAAAATTTGATCTAGAATTTTATCCTTTGATAAGGATATTATCTATTATATCATGCATTAAAAATATTATAGACTCATATTAAAACCTTTTATTTAAGTAGAACATCCTTTCTATATGTTTTAATCCACTACAAAACCATTAATATCTATAAAAACCAATTTTTTCTCACGCAAACCTTGTGATGTATAAACTATGAAACCTACTATTTATCACTATTTTGAAAACTTTTTTTTACTCCTACATATGAATCTTAAATAACATAATACTAAGAAAATATTACCTTGAATATTATGTATATTCCTTTATTTTTTATATTTCCATTCATATTAGAATTTTCTTTGAAGATGACACATCCAATTTTTCAATTTTTTAATTTTTATTCATTCACCAAAAAATAGATTCCTTTTTTTAACTTCATATAATCATTCCCTTAAAAAAATAAAAGAAAATTTTTACTCATAGAGTGAGTTATTCAGAAATTAAAATAGTTAATCACATTATTAGAGGCTTCAATAATATTTAAATTTCTCATCGATCTTTCTCCAATTTCAAACACCAAATTACTAGAGTTATACTTATATTTTTTCATATGTTTTTTTAAAAAACTTTTTATAAAAAAGTTCAATTTATTTTCACTTATCCTTAATCTTATCTTCCATATAACCCTTAAATTTATTTTCTTTAGTGAGAAAAAACTTAAAAAATTCATTCTCCTTAAAAAATATTGAATATTATTCAACTTTGACATAAGCAATATGTTTTGATGATTGAGAGTATTACATAATGTTTTTATTCTATTTATCCAACATTGAGATCTTTAAAAGATAATCCTTTAACCATAAATTTAACAAAAAATATATTTTAGGTACATAATTCCTTCCATCACCATCATATTTGTCACTAGGGAATTCATCACCATTATCCTTTATGATCAATAAATTCTCATATTCCTTACATGAAGTTTAAACTTTTGTATCACCACCACCACTTTATTCATCATAAAATTTGGACAATAAATTTTTTTTCTTAATTTTTATAAATTCTTACATTTTCAATTTAATGGAAACTTCATTTGGTCAAAATTTGATGATTTATTCTTAAAATAAATCCTTGGTGACTCATCTTAACCACAAATTTATTCTTATTTCATATTTGCATAATTAGAAATGAAAATTTCACTGAATCCAAATTTAAATAAATTTAATGGGATTTATCCTAAAAATTTCCTTTTCTTTTCTGAATGGACTTTGATATAAATTACATAAACTTTTCCAATTTAATTTCAATATCTTCTCTATCATATAAACTTTATTCTTCTTCATTTCCTTATAGAATATCCTCACACTTTAATGATT
Organism: Viscum album; assembly: GCA_963277665.1. Lineage (NCBI taxonomy): Eukaryota > Viridiplantae > Streptophyta > Magnoliopsida > Santalales > Viscaceae > Viscum > Viscum album. The sequence continues at coordinate 695,489,946 of OY728145.1, forward strand.
TAATATATATTTAATTTTTATCTTTAATATTCTTCATAAGGTTAATATCTTTCCTTATTTTATAAGTAATAAAAATTCCTTACAAATCATAAAATCAAAATGTTTTAATATCATGATCTTTAGGTGTTAATAGCTTGAATAAAATCTAAGAGATAAGATACAAAGTATCTTTTTAACAATTATTGAATCTTCAAGAGTCTCAATAAAACCTATAATAGTGCTCATAACTTCATTAAATAAAATAAATTAGTCACAAAGAAGTTCATATTCAAATTTACATATGTTCTTATATTTTGAATAACAAATCTATAAGTTTTCCTCTTTAAATTTGAAATTTCCTTCATAGATGTCGTATTACTCTCCAAAATACATTTTCTATATTTATATGCATGAATTTGGTAAATTACTTCTCAATAGAATATTAGGTAATTTAATTCCTTACATGAACATAATTTTCAATATTATTATGATAAAAAACCATCATCACAACACCTTCTATATGAGGAACATACCCATTCTTTGAAACGTAAAGTGCATAGAAGCTAATTGATAATACGCATGATAATATCCTAAGCATATATTCATCATAGCTATTTCTTACAAATGTAAAAATTATATTTCTATTCACTATATTGATATGATCTATTGTAGGAATTAAAATTTAGAACCAACTTCAACTTCAAAACCAAGAACAATCATCACTTATAATTTCAAAAATAGCCAATATCTCAAAAAGAAACCTCAAAAATTATTATAATAAAAATTATTGATACCTTTATACTAATAAGAATTATAATCCTCAATGATTCAATAATTTGGGTTGGTGGTGGTGGTGAATCAGTGAGTCACTTTATTTTACATTTATTAAAGAAAAAACATTCATTATTTGTTAAAATGAATGAATTTGTTGATATGATCTATTTTCACATTTTCTATACTAAATTTTTATGATTTTAATCACATAATTGAATAAAAGAAATATAAAAATAAAGAAAACATAGTGTTAACAATTATTTACATGATTTACCATTCAATAAGAATGGTTATGTCCTTGGCATGATCTAATTTTCTTTGATAATACAATCCACTATAATCATTAGGGATAAAAATGGTAAAGGTTTAACCTTGAAATCAAGTAAAAATAATATGTCACCCAATAGATGTAATGTTCACCCACATAATGTAAATAAAATACTTCAATATATACAATAATTAACATCTATAATATCTATGAAAAAACATCACTTTTCTTTAGATGAATCTTAACTCCACTTCACTAATTCATGCTGATTTTTTTGAAAAATATTTATGAAAAACAATCCTTAAAAAAAAATATTATTCAATTATTAAAAGATAAATATTTACAAAATTAGAATCAATTTAAATTTAATAAATAAGAATAATCTTGTAACATCACTGCAAAAAACGTAATAGTTCTCATCCTCTTCAACAGTATCTTTAATATTCATATCTAAGTGTTTTAATTTCATGAAATTATTTGATTAATATTATATGTAACAATTAAATATTTTGGGTATATTATTGCTATTATTTCTCTATTACACAAAACCATTCATGTAACACACTTCAGTTTTCATATAATGCAAACTTCCTTCTAATGGTTTGAATTCAAAATTCAAAAACCATCACCCAACATCAACTACCATAAACACCTATTAAATTTTTATCCCTTATATATATTATGTCCTTTTCATTACCTTTTCTTGTTCATGGAAATTGATTATTAATATAGAGTAGTCTCACATGGCACCAATCAAGACACACAATCAAAACACTTGAATATACACATTTCAACAGACTATAATACGATGAGGTAAAACCAAGATTTATTTATGTACCAACATTTAACCTGATTTAAAACCAGTTAAATTCCACTTAATTATTCATGTAGGGATCATATCTATGGGGATTCCTAGGACTATATCTAATAAAATTAACATTATCTAGTTGTTGGGCTGACATATCAATGTTCAGGAAGAAATTTTTAGTGTAGAAAAACATACAACATTGAGGGGATTGTTCTATATTAGTTGTATTATACTTTTAATAGAACACCTAATTAACACTTTATTTTTTATTTTGGATCATTATAGATTGAATTTTATATTTTATTGACAAAAATTAAGCATTTTCTTCTATCCTTGAACTAGTGTTATTTCCAAATTTATTAACTCTTTTTGTCCCAGAGTTTTTTGTTGATAATTCAAAGAAATATTATTGAAAATATGTCTCATATAATATTCAATTTTTTTATTATAATTTCCCTCTGCTAACTGATCTATTAAATTCTATCATTAGGAGGAAAATTCTTTATAGAAGGTATCTGTGAGGATATTATATAGAAACTGGTGATGATGAAATTTCCAAAGAAGGTTTCTAAATTTATCCCCAAACTCATGAAATTATTATTCATCCCCTTGATAAAAAATTGGTCTTTTGGTCCTCAATTATCCCTTAAGTCTTTGAGGTTAAAATTTCACCACAAATGAATAGTAAACCTGATCCAAGTTTTCAAATATGTTTTCAAATAGACTCTAAAACCAATTTCTATCATTCCCAATAAGGAAATAGGGAAACCCACTCATCCTTGGTTCATTTTATATGATCCCTCATAGTGGTAACTAAAAAAACGAGTTTTAAAAGTCTCTAATGAAGGCCATTGAATCTTTCTTAGACAAACCATTAAATGTATGAAATAGTTATATATGTGATTGGTTTAACACATAGTTTAGGGATCTAGGTAAAATATTAATAGAAAATGGATTGTTAGACAGTTGAGAGAGTTCAAAATTCCTCATCGTAGGAAATTTATTATTTATATAATGTGTTTTCGTTAAAAAATTTCCCATTATTAACCTGAAATCTCCCTCCCAGGTTTTCTATTTATGTTTTTTTGTTCATTTTGAATGAACTTAAATTTTTATTTATCACACGGATTGGTGGCTCTATACTATAATATGATGTTCTCATGTACATTCAAAAATAAATGAGAAAAAAATTAATCAAAGAAAAAATCATAACATTAAAAAATTTCATATAAAACAAACTATTTATTAGAGAAGGTAGTTTTCATGATTTTTTATAATTTTATTATTAATGATTTTTAGAATTTTTCAAATTTGGACACATGAATTCCTTCCCAAAAATTGAATGAAAATAATTGATATGTAATATTTTTAATAAATGTTAGTTTAATTATTTATATATCATAATATATACTGTATAATAATACGTAGGTTATTAAACCCACATGAAAGGGAAAATGTGATCGAAAATACCAAAGGATTTAAAATAAAAACACCAAAAAGCAGTGGTTTTTTTTTATAATCTTTTTAATGGAAAACAATAAATGAAGAAATTATTCAATTTTAAAGAGATAAGGTGGGAATAATGATCCAAAATTTATAATAAGAATCATGAATTATAGTGGAGATAGATCAGGGGGAATTATAACTTCTTGGTTTAAATTGATTTCTTGTTTCATGGAAATTTTATTGAAATCACATCGTCAAAATTTGATTAGATTAAACCTCTTATCTAAGAAATTAATATTTTGGAAGGATAATTATTAAATATATTCACTTACATGAATCATTCTATGATGATTAACATTTAAGAAATATCATCAGAATCAATCTCACTAATCAATTCTAAAGTTTTCAAATTAAGATGTGACAGACATAATACATTTTTTAAGAAAATAATCATGTTAAAGTGAAAATATGAAACCAAAAATTTAAATCCAAAAAATCCCAAATATTATCCATAAATCATTTTCAATTCTACAATTCCACATAAATATTAAATTTGGATTATAGTTTAAATAAACAAAATAGTAGGAGAGAAGAGATATCCCCTCTAAAATTGACCATGATGAGTAATGCCATCGTTGTTATACCACTCACTCTCGTCAAAGATATTTAGAGAAAAAATATCCATCAAGGATATTATTGATTATAATGAAAGAAATTTTCCCTATTATTTTTCGAATCATGTAATTAAATTTTAGTTCTTTTCAGGTCCTTCACTAACAACCTGCACCAACTTAGCTCGGTCTGCCCTAGATCACTGAACATGTGTTGATGGTCATGGTATTTTTTTTACATTCACATGACTTTAGATACTCCCTTAAAAACCCTAAATTTACCCAAGTGTGGTTTATTTTAAAATTCACATATATGTACTTATAGCTTACCACATACTTTTTTGGTCTCTATGAAAGATTTCAGAAAAGAAAACAACAGCTCAGGAGAAGAATCAGTCATAAAGGACTCAAATTTTATCCCTTTATCATTAGAAAATTATAGAATCTTAGAAGAAGACCTCCAAATCAGTGAATAGGGCCTAAAAACCATCTATAGCTTAGTTCATCAGTTTATACTTCACCAAAATAAATATTTCCAAGTCTTATTCCCAGTCTTCTATACTCAAAATCCCAATTCATGATCTTCACTAGTTCAAAAACTAAAAAAATCAACTGATAAAGCTATGTTAAATGGAACTTGATACATAAAAGATTCATCCTCAACCTTTAAATAAAAAACATTAAAATAAATAAGACTTTAAAAACAATCTTGTATCATTCAATACAGTTTGATTAAGGATATACATCATTTTATCTACTCAAATATAGATCGACTTATCAATAAATCTATAGTATCCATATATTTTTATGGTAATCATATTCAAATATAATTTTGTAATTCATGATATACTTTAAGTCATCTTCTCCAAATTATCCTTAGATAAAATATTCTCTGCAAGGGTTCATCCCGACTACAACTTCAAATAGATTAAATAGTAGTTGTATGTTGTTTTATTTTGGACATAATATTTGGAACTGTGAATCAAGATATAAATAGAAAAACTATGCAAATATGGATCTCAATAGTTAAACAACATGAGATCAAATAGTGGCTTCAGATGTCAGGTAACACCTCAGGGGTCATCTAACACACCTAAACTGATATACTAAATCACCCTTAAGTGAAACTCACTCCTGATTTCAATGAGGGTCACTCGATCATCTTCAATGAACTAGGGTTCAAGATTCCATAATGGTATGAAACCACTCAATTATAAAAGAAGAGAAAAAAACTCAAAAACCATCTCATCCTCAGTGTCATTTTACTCTTAAAGATCAAGAAGCATCATAGCTTCACTTGATTCGCAACAACAAATCTTTGGAATTGGATTCAATCTTAGGTGATCTCCCCCATAATGGTGTTAGTTTCATAGGTTACTTCATTGGGTTTAGAGAGTAATTGACAACATGAGTTCATAGTGGTAGTGGAATCATCGGTAACCTGGTTTATCATCGATAATGTTTTTGGTCCTCTAAATTCTCATCATAAGGGGGAAAATCTATGACTTTGGATATTAATAATATTCCTTAATAATATTTTGTCATATGGTCAATGGAATTTGGGATTGGACAATTGGAGGTATAGAACATGGTCAATGAATTTCCCTTTTTGGTATTTTCAAGTGGCCAATAGAAGGTAGAAAATTGGCCACACGATCGATCATCACAATGTGTTATCGATTGCATTTTCTTTTTCCTTTTTACAATACTAGCCAAATGCATGGTTGATCCTTTAATGCATGAAAGAATCATTTAAAACATGTGGTTTATCCCTTCATTTATGAAATTTCATAAACTTCAAATCGATAATGTGAGTAAAACGTATATTAGAATTTTAAAAATAAATTATTAAACATATAAAATTATATAACTAATATTATATTCGACTGATTGAATTAACAAACAAATTATTAATAAAGAATTATAGAACAAATAACATTAATATTAAAAATTTAAATTCATAATATTAAAATAAATGAATAAATAATTAATTAATAATAAGAAGAAATTTATAAATAAAGAAAAAAATGAAAAAGTAAGATTAAAATTTTAAATTATTTAAATCATTTAAAAACTGAGATTTAAAATTAAAAATTAATTAATTAATTAATATATTGATAACATAGGAAATAATTATTTAATATGATGTATACAAAAATTAACAAGAAAAATAATAATAATTAATTTGAAAATAGAAAAATCAATTAAATTAATATTTTGAAGAATAATATTCAGATAATTTAAACAAAAATATAGATAAAATAGATAAAATAGATAAAATTATTATTAGTTACTGATTTAAATATAAAATAATCACTTATAATTAACCAATTAATGTTAAAATCAATATTAAAAACACATGGAATATACCAAAAAAGATGTGTCAAAACTCACGAATTAAAAGACACATCAAATTCCCTAAATGTTACCATGATGATTGTTAACCTTATTGGTATATTAATATAAACACATTAATTTAATGTAAATATCTAGAGAATGAATCATTTTATTGCATTTAAATGGACTATGAAATCATATATTTATTTAGAAGATTGAAAAAATAATATATGATGTACTATGTAAATATATTATGTCTTAGCTCTTATATATAGAAAAATAAATTATTCTTAAAACGATTTATGTTTAATAAATTTTATGTAATGTAATGAATATTTTTTTTCATAAAATGTAATAGGATGGGTCTAATGTCATTTTTGTGGAATTCAGAGAAATATTTTGTTATTTTTTAGAATTAGGTGAAAACCTAGGTGGAAAACCTTAGTTCCCTAAAACAAGCACAATTGTATAACAATTAAATTTAATACTCAACTTTATAATTACTTATAATATTTGGATGTTGTCTCCCACTTTAAGAAAAGGATAGATACCTTAATTTGATGATGATAGAATCCTAGGAGAAGAACCATATGTTCACTTAAGTTCATCAAAATTCATCTCTACTATATACACCCAAGGTCATTCAACCAACTTTTATTGTACACTTAGCTTGTACACCTACCTTTTCATGCATGCCTAGTTTATCATGCCAACCTCTAATTTCATTCCCATCCTACAATGTTTATCCCTCTTGCAACCATAAAACAAATTTTTCATATAAATAGAACCTCAGGTGGTCCTCGTTGATATCTTTTTGAATGACATGGGGATACTTAGAGATCCATTCAACTAGGTCTCTAAAACCACTTTATATTAATCTTTGAGCTTAAAAATAAATATAATTAATAAAAGGGATGAGTAATTGAGTTATAAAAAGGTAAAAAATTCATATAATATCACTTCCACCCTAATTTATCAACAATAAGTTCAGGGACCCATATCAAGTTATATACTAGAGTGTCATTCAGCTAAAGGAATATGTTGAGAACTCTAACCAATAAGAAGAAGCTCCATCCCTGTTCCATCATGAGGGAAACTAGTTTACTTAGTCCTCTATAAGGGTAAAGAAGGAAACTTCTTTTAGACCTCATTTTGGAATAATCATACCATGTCACGACCCCTCCCCACAAAGTGTACCCCTCCAGGGCCGGAAATGTGAGAAGGGAGATAATGACCCCCCGAGTATCGCCTCCAATACAACATTTTCACAAAGTAATGGACCGGAGAGGTCCAGTACATTACATCAAATACCTCTCAAAACATTCTCATCCTCGTCCTCAAGAATCCAAAACCCACCTGAAGAGAAAATGAAACAGGGTCTGAACAACCACCCATCGAGATACCTCTCAAAAGAGAGAAAGCCACCAAAGCAACAAAGGGTTCCATATAATAAACATGAAAGTTTCACAACTACATAATTTACATGAAAACCTAAAAAGAGTTAAACATCAAACAACTCTGGGTATTGAGAACGTATCTGTGACTCACATTCCCAAGTACTCTCTTCCAAGCCACCTTGTCGCCACAAGACACGAACTAAAGGGATAGAACACATGCACAACACCTTCTCCTTACGGTCTTGGATATCCACAGGTCGCTCCTCAAAGGTAGCATCATCATCAACATCGATCTCTCCCCAATCGATGATGTGAGAGTTGTCATGAATATAACGATGGAGCTGTGATACTAGGAAAACATCATGTATCCAACTCATCTGAGGGGGAAGTACTATTCGATATGCCACAACTCCAAAACAAGCTAAAACCTCAAAAGGCCCAACAAAGATGGGAGAAATCTCACTCCCATGACCAAACCTTTGCTGCCCATGACGGGGAGTCACCTTCAGAAACACATGATCCCAAACATTAAACTCTAAGGGTCTCCTTCTTTGATCGGCATATGATTTTTTACGATCTTGTGCTGTCTTAATCCTCTCATGAATCACCTAAACCATCTCTGTTGTATTCTATACTAGTTCCAGTCTGAGAATTGCTAACTCTCTGACCCTAGTCCAGCACAACGGAGAACGGAAAGTCCAGCCATACAAGTCTTCAAATGGAGCCATACCGATGGTGGAGTGAAAACTATTATTGTAAGAGAAATCCACCAAGGGTAAGTGCCTCATCTATGAACCTCCAAAATCAAGAACAAAAGAGTGTAACATGTCATCAAGAGTCTGGATAGTTCGCTCTGCCTGACCATCTGTTTGAGGATGAAAAGTAGTGCTAAGGAATAGTTGAGAACCAAAATCATGTTGGATACCTCTCAAAACCCTGGAGGTAAAACGAGGATCTTGATCAGAAATGATCGTCCTTGGGACTCCATGAAGTCTCACCACCTCCTATAGGTACATCCTCGAGAAAACCTCTACTGAGCTCGACTACTTGATCGCTATGAAGTGGTTCGATTTTGTTAAACGATACACTACCACCCAAATAGTGTCATGTCCTCCCAGATCTCGAGGTAAACCTGTAAGAAAGTCCATTGAGATGTCCTCCCACTTCCACTGAGGAATCTCTAATGGCTAGAGAAGACCACTAGGAACATGGTGTTCGGCCTTCACCTTCTACCAGACTAAACATCGAGACACAAACTCTGCAACCATACGCTTCAGCCCAGGCCACCAAAACTGGCTCCTCAAGGATCGGTACATATTTGTCATGATAGGATGTACCGCTAAGAGAAAACAATGGAACTCTCTGAGAACCATCTCACGCATCACCAAGGGAACAAAAATCCTTTCATGATACAACACTCAGTGTTGTTCATCCTCAGACCAACCATCAGGGGCCTCACCACAAACAACTCGGTCTCTCCTGAACTCCACCACAAGATCCCCCAACTGAGACTCTTCGACCTTTTGCATCAGGGATGACTATACCATCATCTAAAAATGATAACATCTACCCCCAACTTCTCCAATATCAAGATGCAATGATGATAGTTCTTCCATTACTCTCCAAGAATCACCGGATTCATGCACAACATCACTACACGACTTTCGGCTCAGTGCAAAAGCTACAACACTCCCTTTTCCAGGTGTATACGATATTTTGAAGTCATATTCCTGTAAGAACTCCATCCACCAAAGCTATCATAAGTTCAAGTCATGCTAAGAGAAAACATACCTCAAAATCTTATGATCAGTGAAAACCACAAAGTGCTCACCAATGAGGTAATGTCTCCACAAATTCAGAGAAAACACCACAGCTGCAACTCAAGATCATGGGTGGAATAGTTGCGGTCATGGGGACGTAACTACTGAGACCCATAAGAAACAACTGACCTCTGCTACATGAGAACACAACCTAACCCCAGATGTGAAGCATCGTAGAAAACATCAAACTGAACTCCCTCAGTTGGAAGACAAAGGTCTGGAGCACTTACTAACTTCCCTTTTAGATACTCGAAAGCTGCTTGACACTGATCAGTCCATATGAAATCCTGATCTTTCTTGGTCAAAGCTGTCAGAGGAGTTGCAACTCGGGATAAATTGTCTATGAACCTCCTGTAGTAGCCTGAGAGACCAAGGAAACTTCATACCTCTAAAACTGTCTTGGTGGCTGCCCAAGACACAACTGCTTCTATCTTGACTGCATCCACAACTACTCCCTGCTAGGACACAACATTCCCTAATAAACAGACTTCTCAACCCCAAAACTCACACTTCGACAACTTCCCGAATAGCTGATGTCGTCGAAGAACTCCCAAAACGGCTCACAGATGCTCTGCATGCTCCTCTTAAGACATGGAGTACACAAGGATGTCGTCGATGAAAACTACCATGAACTTTTCTAGGAACTCACGGAACACAGCATTCATCAATCCCATGAATACAGCTAGAGCATTTGTTACGCCAAACTACATTACAATGAACTAATAATACCCATGATGACAACGGAAAGCAGTCTTCGGGATATCCTCATCCTTCACACACATCTGATGATATCCTGACCGCAAGTCGACCTTTGATAACCAAATTTCACCCTCTAGTTGATCGAATAAATCATCGATCCACGGAAGAGGATAGAGATTCTTTATTTTCACTTTTTTTAAGTGACGATAATCGACACACAACCAAAAACTGCTGTCAACCTTCTTCATGAACAGAACTGGTGCACCCCATGGTGACAAACTTGGTTGAACAAAACCACACTACAACAGTCCATCAAGCTGTATACGTAGCTCTCGTAACTCAGTAGGGGCCATCCTATATGGAGACATAGATATAAGAGACTCTCCTGGTTGTAGCTCGATCCCAAACTCGATCTCTCGTCGAGGTGGTAATGCTACAACCTTTCTGGAAAGACATCAAGGTACTCCTCTACGACCCTAGGAAATTCCAACTGACGAACCTCTGAAGAACTCAGAGTCATCTAAACCACCATGGATGATAAGGATTAAACGCGACTATGACCCATCCGAGGATCTTAATCACCAATAAACACCACTTGATCTCCATACGCACCAAGGAAAACAACCTTCTTCCTGAAGAAATCCATGATAGCCTGCACCGAATACAACCAATCCATGCCAGGGATGACATCATATGGTTGTTTTCGTAAACATAAGAAATATCCCCAAGAGAGGTGTTGCCCCAACACTATCTCATAATCTCTACATACTTCAAACAAGTCAGATCGACCTCCAACTGGCGTAGTCAACACCAAGGGAACTGGAAGCCTCTCTATCTCAAGTACCAAATCATGGAAAAGGGTAGGAGATATGAAGGAGTGTGTTGCTCCTGAATCAAACAAGGCATACACCAAGGTATAAAACAAGAAAAGGGTAGCTTGAATGACGTTTGACTCATCTGGTGCTGGAAACGCTAGAGAATGAAGCTGACCATGACCTCCTCTACGACCTATCTGAACCTAATGAAGACCGCCACCATGGCCGTGCTCTGCTCTCTGAGGATGGGGAGCATCATGGAGCTATCCTCTACCAGCCTCATCTACCCTCTGGTGATCTAAAACAGGTGCAAATGGCTGCCGCTACCTTGGCTGGAACTACCTCAATGGAGGAACCTGAAGTGTAACATCTAGTGCACAATGACAACTCTGAAAGGTTGGGCACTCCCACTGCTAATGACCACAACCACCACAAGAAAAACAAGCGCCTGATCCCTTGGCATAGGCCTAAGAGTTTCTGCCTCTAGAGAAACGAGATGTGAAGGGCTGGTACCTACCCCCAGCTGAACGGAAACTCTTCTTCCCTGAAAACTGGGAACCTCGGACCACAACCTTTCTTCGTGAGGGATCATGATGATCCCCTTCTCGTGATGATCCGGTCCTGGCCAAAGTCCTCTCAACAACCTCTACCTCGCTCGTACCTCAAGATACATCTTCAGAATAAATGGGGTGACCTAGCGCTGGATCTCTTGATGCAAAGCCTCCTCGAAATGCCTTTCCCTGGCCTCCTCATCTGGTAACAGGTCCAAAGCATATCGTAAGAGGCTCTGGAAATGGATTCCAAACTCTCAAACAGTGGAGCTCCCCTGTCGAAGGGTAAGAATCTCCTAGAGATTAGATGCCTTCATAGTTGAAGAAAGGAACTCGACTCTAAACGTGTCTCAGAACTACTCCCATGAGATCACTGAATCCTCACGATCCCCTAGGAACAACAACCACCACTGCATTGCTGCTCCACATAGCATCGTCACAACCATGGAAAAACATTGGGGTATAGGGGTCAGATGAGCCCATAAGGGGCTTAACACCGCTAGGGTTCACTCTCGCTCCGCCTTCCCTCATCCCATATCGGCGCTGGTTCTCTCCCTTGCTTGGTGGTTTGAGGTAGCGGCTTCTTTGCTGTGGTGTCTTCATTTCGGCTCGCCTTGCGCGCACTGGTATCTGTCTCTTCAAGGCGGAACAATGTTGAATCTATGCTATATCTCTGCCTCGGCAGCTCAAGAACCACCCCTCATTCACCCTAGGCTATGGAGGTTGAGCGTTGTCTTCGTGGGTCTACCAGACGATGGCGATGAGATGTTGTTTGAGTTTGAGGAAGCTTTGGTATCTGGATTATTGGATGGTGGTCTATGGCGGGGAGATTGATGGTGGATCTCTTCTAGGCAAGATCGGTTCTCAATTCTTGCTTAATCGAAGGCTTCCCAAGGATTTTGGAGGATAGGGTTTGGAAAATCCCTCACGGTATGACTTAGATTGATTTCATGTTTACTTTCATGGATCTGCGCAAGGGTTTCTTGATTTTGTTTCATTCTCCAGTTGACGCTTGATTCTTTTGATTTCTATTCTGGTTTGAGGTTGATCTGCTTTCTAGTATGCGATTTGGTTTTTGTTTGTTGTTTTTCCATGTGGTTTCCGGCCTGATGAACTTCTGCGAGTCTTTAGTGATGCATGGTGTTTTTGGTTGTTAATTTATTTGGGATGACAGTGAATGGTTTGTATGTGTGATGGTATCATTGATGTTCTGGTGGAATTACTCTGGAGATCTACTTCGGTGGAGGTGCTTGATGGTAGGGTGCTTGGTTCGAGGTGTTGTGTGGCTCGAGGGCAGTTGTCTGGTTGACTTTTGTTGTTGATATTTGAACTTTGAAGTTGATATGGATGTTGTGATGTGATGAATTGAAAGTGTTTAAGGCATGTAATAGGTACCGACAACCCTTGAACTGACCTTTAGAAATGAAAAAAAATGATTTTCAGGCACAACCAAGGACACCTAGTGCTCCTTCCGAGCACGGATCGAACTGAAGCCTATCTCAACCTCCTCTAACAAGTCTTCCATGACTGCATCTGAAATGAAACCCTAGTACTTCTGTAGACTTTGGCACTGAAACTCTCATAGTGTCTTCCTCCAAGTGTTGTCATCGTCAGCCTCTACCCTACGGCGATCTGCTGGAACAGTCTGCTGGACATTTTCTATGAAAACCTGAAGAGGACATCGACCTGGTTCCATACCTGTAAAATAACAAACCATTAGAGCTCCTAAGCCTGGAATATAGAAAAATCAACATTAATTAATTAATTTTTTTTCTTTTATTCGCTTTAGGTTAACCTATCCTGTGGTCTACCCATTAAAACATAGGCACAAAAAAATAATTATACATTGTCCTTTCCTAGGTCTCTACCCTGCAACCAATATCACCTTATATAGTATCCATTGTAATCTCAAAGGTCCGTACATCAGATCATAGGGGGCCCTAAATGCCTATGTCTCAGCCAGTCTCTAGTGTTTACCTCACTTTCTAAACATGAATGGCACTGTTTCCCTACCAACCCATGCAACCTCACCTATGCCTAACTCCAAGCTCCATCCTATCCCTCAACCAGATCTCTAATACCACTCTGTCATGACCCCCTCCCCACAAAGTGTACCCCTCCTGGGCCGGTAATGTGAGAAGGGAGATAATTCCCCCCGAGTCCCGCCTCTAGTACCAAATTTTCACGAAGGAATGGATCGTAGAGGTCTAGGCCATTACATACCACCTTACCTTAACCCCACTCTAGGGAGAAGAAAACAACTTCTCTCATCCGTCCACTTGGGATAAGTATGACATTCTATTAGACCTTCACTATGGACAAGACGTCCCCCCATAGAGCCCTTTAGTAAGGAAATATGTAACCACTATTTATCTGTTCACTAGGGATAAGAAAACTCTTCGGTTAGACCTTTATTAGGGTGATTAAAAAAACTCACATAGTCCTTCTCCAAGAAGATGTATAACCTCCACCAATCCCACCCCTATCATGAGGGTCATTATTTTTATCCCATCTTTGGGAAAGATGTAAACCATTATTTCAATAATGTTGTTTCCAATCATACAGTTCTCCTACCATAACAACCACCCATCTAGGCCTCCTCTAAATCCACAAGGAATGTATGATCTAATCATCAGGAATTCTAGAGGTCCCTATTTCAATCAAGAATTTTATTTATAAAAGTAGGATCTTTATTTTCCTTCTAGACAGATAAAAACATCAAGGTGATCACAACCATGTATCACCATGATAAGGATTCTCTTTATCATGAGGATATTGGAGGGGTCTCTCTTAGATCAAGATGCCCATCTTAGCTGCTGAAATATTTCCTCGGCTAGCCTAATTCAAAAAATCCCTAAGAGAATATGATTCCTCACAAGGTGTATGCCCCAACCATGTTCACATTTTCATCCCCAAGAAACATAAATAAGCATTGTAAACCCATATTATGGTAGAAAATATTCACGTGTAAGTCCTACTCATACTCTTCAAATTCCTAAAAAATGATGTGAGCCTCCATATAGATGTAATCTCTCAATACCTCTTCATGAGAACACATCCCCCATTGTCTATTTTTCCATCACCTCAAACCAAAAGATGATATTTGTATATACAAATGATAATCCCCATTACATAAGACCCATACATATATCCTTTCATCTCTTATGAAATAGGCAAGTCTCTTCCCTAGCTATCGACCCCAATGAATTAATTATACCCTCATTAATGATCTCATATTAATAATTTTCTAATTAACTACATAAGGAAAACCCCAATGCAAAATCCTTAATTCATATTTATGAGGCCCAATCCTTTGTGAGTCCTACTCAAAACGAAATATTCCATATGATCCAGTCCTACTCATAGGGCTATATACAATGCAAGACGAATTATACCAGCTCTTATTTCGTTACCAGCAAGTAGGATAAAATAGGAATGTTATCCCATGCATAAGTACCAATAAATCCATAATTTTCTCCCATTTTGAGATGTGATGTGTTTATAGTAACATTATATAATTATGAATAATAACATTCAAATGGAATTATTTAAAACTAAACAATTAATTTTTAGTCAAACAATGTAAAACTTCATGATAATATCCATATAACATGAAATTAAACTTCATGCTATGGTCCTACCACAAGACTGTAAACATTGTAAAATGAAATATGTGTGATTTGATTCCATTTTCAATAAGAATTTTTTAGATTTATCCCTATGTCTCTAACACAACATCACAATTCCTTTATATCTATTCCCTATTGAAATATTACTTATAAAACATTTTATTAGTGGGCTATATTCCCGATGAGGCAAGATCCTACTAATTGTGACATATCCCTGCAATAAAAATCAACCACAAATCACATGGGACCATATTTAATATGAAACAAACCTATAATCATTGGACCATATTCCAATTGAGATTAACAAAAAGGGTTGGGTAGTATATACATCCCACACAAACTATTTCTAGGAACATCTTTCCTATAATTTTAATATGTATGTTATTAATTTACTTTGACGTGATAATGCTTAAATTAAAATAAAAGGAACCACATGTTCCTTTTCATATTGACTTAAAAGGTATGATGTGTTCCATTAAGTATCACCAAACTAGTTGGGTTATAATTCCCCACACATAGATATATTAAAATACCTTCTCAAGGGACCAACCCCAACTCCAAAACACCTACAACCTCTATATATTGAAATAAATCATTTAGTGCCCAACTATGTGGCTTTAAACTGTAGTTCTGCTAATAAATCAAAGAAAAAAGAACCTATGATACATACAAAATTTCACATAGAACACTTGGTTGGGAACAAATCATTATAATTTTTGTTATTAGTCTTACACTAGGACTTTGTATGGATTCATAAATACATCATAAACTAATAAAAGATAATCAAAGTAGGAAATAACTCCCACCAAAGGGCTCAACAGAGCCCAAAATCCCATCCATTTGACCAATGTGAATTATAATGATTTTTGTAACAAACCTTAGAGACCACCTACCTTTGGAAGGAAGTTATGAGATTAAGAACATGTTGGGACCTCATATATGAGGTAGACTTTAGGGTTTCCATTAGAAATCTATATGTGGAACCCAACATGAATTATTCAACTATAAATGTGATCGACCAAACGTGATTCTAGATTTGATACCGCTCTAATGGGTTTTGTTTTTCTGTGTATGATTTTTCTTCATGAATACTTTTTATAATCTCCCTTTGATCTAATGTAATGGAATCCCCATTAGGAAAATGTTTTAATATTTCCATTATTAGAATGACCATGGCCCCAATGAATGGATAAAAATTTTCACCAATGTAGTGCCTTCCCCCACAAGTGAAAAATGAGTTATTGAGGGAGTAATATCTCCATGTTACCATCCCTACCATGAATGAGTACTTAAAGATATTATATGTAACATCCCCGACCCAAAAGCCACTAAACTAGTGCCCTGAGTCAGGTTATCACATGACCTTTAGCAAGCCTCCCCATATTCCAACGGTTTCCAACTAGTAGTGAGGTTCTAATAGATCATGTGTGGAGACTATATTCTCTTTATTATAGTAAGCCACAAAAAACAATATATGAAATTAAGAAAGAAATAATAAATAATGAGAAAAAATTCATTACCAAATCATTCCCCAATGAAGGTCAAAAAAACCAAATAATAAATATGCAATGTCATGATAATTTTCCAAAAGTGACGGAAACCCAAAATAAGACAGACAACTGAATACCCAAAATAGTTCCCGACTCCAAGTTTGGATCCTCATCCATGCACATCCAAAGTCCAACCCAACTCCATATCATAATTCCTTTCCCCTTATCCCGACCCACAACCATGAAGTCTTCTTGGGTACCCAACAAAGACTCAAACATGGTGTGAGTACAACTTAGTTGGCCACCACTAATGGTGTCTAAAAAATATCTAGTCTAAACAGATAGTGAATGAAAGTACTAAAATGAAAGAAAAGGTAAAAAAAGACAAATAGAGTGTCGTTAGTTAAAAAAGTTCACTTAAACCATTTTCATATTTATTTCCATTTTAATCATTTATATCATCTTCATTACTAAATTCCTTTTTCAACACATGTTCCATGGGTTAGGGATTTACATCATTTACACAATTTCCTAAGACAATCAATTATCATGTATAAGGTAATATGTCAAGTTCCTTATATCAATAGGGATAAACATATCATAAACATATACATCACACTATCCTTGGATCCTCAGTACTGGTAGTCTCATCAAATGAAACCATTAGGGGTATCAATCCTCATCCTCCTTCCATAACATGTGCATTATGGGGTGGGGTTTAGAACCTCAGTCTAACCCAATATTTGGGCATAGATCCTCAAGTCCAATACCCCACAACAACCAATCCATGTGCACATGATTATTTATTAATTTACCACATATACCACATAAAAAACCACGCATAAATAATAAAAATAACATACACATTTCATAATCAATTCAATACATAAATCATGTTCATGACTTAACCCAATAACACAAGTACCATTTACATTTCATAGATCATTTAACCCATTTATCTTATCATAACTTAACTCATCTAGCATGTTCAATAATTCTTATACCTTAGACCATTTAAAATATTCATCAATTACCTTATGCTAAACCATTTAACACATTCATTAATTCATAAGAATTTACCCATTTAACATATTCAATAATTTCCACACATTAACCCTGTTTTCACATAATTCTCTAATTCCCATGCGTTAGACCATTTATGAAATTCAATTACAAACTCATAAGTCATTTGAAACAATAACTTTATTCTAATAAACCATTTTTCACATTTTTCAAAACAATCTCTTATGTTATTTCTAATGACTAGACCGAACAACCATTAGTTCCTCTTTAACACATAAATCTAATATGTCAACATGTTTATCATGGGATCTACTTTAACACAAATAAAATTTAAGGCTTAACATTAAAATTTTCCATGATCAAGAATATTGGCACACCCCATGGGTGGACCTAATTAAATTTAATCAACCTCAATGCATCCCACATGGATCACGAGGGATCCGATTCATCATTTAGAAACCCATTTTTACCAAATATTACGAAAGAAATTAAATGCACAATAAGCAGGAAGAAAGTAAAAATTCATGTAAGAACAAATAAAAATCAAGAATATGGTATATAACTTATATACTACCTACCTTGAAACCATAGATGAACCCACACTTAACCTTATCCTTAGATCTGGATTTAGGCACCCCTTAAAGCCCCAACATCATATCTACTGGAAAAAAGAGGGTTTTAAGGATTCAGAATAAGAATAATGAAACCACAAGGACAAATTTAGAAGAGAGAAGATATAAGAGAGTTATACTTACCCATAGATTTTATCCTCAACCAACCACACTCCAAATAATCTAGAATCAAAGGAGATCGACCCTTGAGAAGATTCGGGTGCTTGAGTTCATCATTGGAGCTAGAGGAGAAATAAATGGGTAGAAAATTGGGTGAGAAACTTAAAATACCAATGGTAAAAGGAAAATTTTCACTTTTTAATGAGGCACACAAATAAGCTGCATAGTTTACAAAATCATTCACAAACCATGTTATAGCCTCTGGTTAAGATGGATTAAGTTGTACAATTATCTCAGGAGGCCCACATAGTTTGACAAACCATAAGACAACCACACAGAATGACTCATTCTTAGAAGAGATGGTTTGGCCTTCCCCCTTGTATGATTTTACTTAACTTTTCACCCCTACTCCTAGAAAGCACAGTTTGGGCACACATTTATCTCTAACCATGTGCCAACTTTTCAATATGCACTTAAGTGGCCAAATTCATTTTTTTTCGTGCCTTAAATGCCTAGAACACCCCCAAACACCCTCATACACACAATAAACATTCCATTAATCAAAATTAATATATTTAATAAAAATATTTAAAAATAAAATACCTCTATTAATTCCAAGATATTATAAATTCCCCACCATATAACATTTCTTCCTCGAGCCTCACTTCCAAACATCAAGGGTATTCTGAAGAAAAGAGATCAAATCACTGGGCCTGCATATCTAAATCTCTTTCCCAAGTTTCTTCCTAAACATTACCATGATTCCATAAAACTTCAACCAAAGGGATAGTATTTCCCAAAAATAACTTCTCACTAAGATCCACAATATGAACCATATGTTTCTCAAAGGACGCATCAACCTCAAGATCAACATCCTCAACATCAATCACATGTGATGAGTCAGGGTGGTACTGCCAAAGACATGACACAAGAAGAACATCATGAATAACACTATACTATTGTGTAAGATCCAATAAGTATTCCACTAATTAGATCATATCTACAATCACAAATTACCCCACATACTAAGATTTTAACTTTCCCGACTTCTGACGCTAATAGTGACCCAACCTTGGAGACACCTAAAGAAACACATAATCACCCACCTTGAAATCAAGAGGTCAATGATGCCTATCTGGATATGACTTTTTCTTAATATAAGTTGTTTACATACATTTCTAAATCAACTAAATATATTGTGATGTATTCAGCACAAGACTCGGTCCCAACAACTCTAATTCTCTGTCATGTATCCAACAAAATAGAGGTCAGAATGGTCTACCATAGAGTTCCTCAAATGGGGACATCTGAATTGTATCCTAGTAACTATTGTTGTAAGAAAACCCTACTAGTGAAAGATGATTTTACCATGATTCACCAAATTCTAGGACACAGGTCCTCAACAAATCCTCAATAGGTCCTCATGTATAGTTCATGGTACTCCATGAATCCATACTATCTCCTGAATATACAACTCGCCCAACTGATCATCTATGAAGGTCTCTTGATTTAGTAAGAAATGAGCCACCTTATTTAATCGATCCACAACTACCCAGGTTATATCATTCTTATAAGGAATACTCGGGATACCTACTATGAAATCCATCATCACGTCATCCCATTTCTATTTTATAATGTGCAATGGTTCCAAAAAACCACCCATCTGTTGATGCTCAACCTTCACTTTTTGACTGGTAAGGAATCACACCATAAAACCTACAACCTCTTTCTTCATCCATGGACACCAATACTACCTAGGAATATCATGATACATTTTTATCAAACCAGGATGCATTGAACATTTCGATGCAAGAGACTCACACATCAACTCTTCCCACATACACGTTGGTAAAACAACATTGCCAGAAACACAAATGATCCCATCCTCTCATTGTGTTTCTCCTTGATTTATCTTAGAATCATGAAATCAACTACCAAGGATGCAAGGGATAACTACCCTTGGCCATAATTTTTCCTTAGATGCATCAAATATGAACAAAGATATCATCTTCCACTCCAAACATGATTCCTGAACCACTTGATTTTTAGACTTTAAACTCAAGACATATACATAACTATTTCACTTCTATATAGTGTAAACTAGCTCAAAGTAAAAGGATTTCATGTTTTCAACCCACATTCACTAATTAAGATTCAAATCTTGATGATACAAATGTACTTTAAACTTTTATGATGAGTATACACCATAAATCGTTCCCCTACCAACTTTTTAAGGTGTAAACCACTATGTCCAAATCAAGATCATGAGTAGCATAATTTCTTTCATGAGGAATCAAATAACATGAACCATATATCATAACCTTATCATCCTACACTAACGCCTACCCAATACAAACACTAGAAACATCACAAAATAAGGTATATTTATTACCTAGATCAAGTAAGATTAGAATCGATGTGGTTTTCAACCACTAATATAACTTTTAGAAAACATCTTCTCATGCCCCTTGCCACTCAAACTTGATGTCTTTATTAGTCAACCCTAAGAGTGGTGCTATCGAACAAGACAAGTATTTAATTAACCTTTGTTAATATCCATCCAAACCCAGAAAACTTCAGACATTAGAAATATTCCTTGGATGTTCCCAAGAGAGAATTTCCTGCACTTTCTCCGGGTCTATGGACACACCTTCCTTAGAGATGATGTGACCCAAGAAATTCCACATATCAATCGAGAAATTAAATTTTGATATATTGGCTTATATTCTATGCTATATTAGTGTACTCAGGAAGATTCCAAGATGTTTGGAATGATCATCATGATTCTTAGAGTAAACCAAGAAGACATCAACAAAGTCAACTACAAACTGATCTAGGAAAATATAGAAGATACATTTCATTAGGTCCATTATCATTTATAAAGCATTAGTCAGCCCGAAAGTCTTCACAAAAAACTCATACCAATTATACCTATTCCAGAAGGCAGTCCACGGTATATCAAAATGTCTCAACCTCAGCTAATGATACCCCGATATCATATCAATCTTAGAGAATAATAATACACCTATTATATGGTAAAAATATCATCAATTATACGTAGGCGTATTAGCTCTTAATCTTTATATGTTTTAGCTTCCTATAATAAATCCATAGATGCAAGGATCCATCATATTTCTTGGAAAATAACAAAGGAGATCTCCAAGGAGACACACTCTAATAAATAAAACCCTTATTCTATAGCTCCTCCAACCCAATTTTAATTTCCTAGAGATTTGATGGTTCTATTCTATATAGCAGAATAGAAACTGGTTTCTTTCCCAGTAGCAACTCTATTATGAACTCAACACCCCCTTGGGTGGAAGCCCTGAGAAATATTCAAGAAATAAATCATAAAACTATTCCACCACTGGTGGAAAGATATATTTTTATAATCCCCTATCATCAAGCATAAGACAATCTAATTCGGCTATGAGTTCGCCTAAATACTGAAAAACTATCCCTTTATGGCCTGCTTGAACATCTAATTCACCATGATGGACATACATGTCTCTCTTAAGGGTCATGAAAATTACCCTATGATGGTATCAGTATATATAGTATTTGTATAACACTAGCTAGTCCATACCTAAAATCAGATCAAAAAATAGTATCTCAAGAACAAAAAAGTCCCAAAGGAAATGATACCCACCAACTTCAAGAGAACACCCCTTACACTGCCTAATATTTTCTGCTTTCACACTTAATAGTGTATCGATTGACATAACTCCAGACAAAATCTCCACCTCTAGGCCCAACATAATAACAAAATGAGTAGAATTGAAATAATGCAAGGAAACTATACCAAATAAAGCACTAGTAAGAGTGTAATATATAAGAATCATACCTCAAACCATTGATGGTCTAGCCTCACCACCTCTATGTTCCAGATGAATAGAAGGAAGATGAAATTCCCCTCTACCCTGGGCTCTGGTATGAGTTCCCAATGCTACATTGCCCTGCTTGCATGTATGATCTCATCCTTGAGTACCATCCCAACCAACTTGGACGGTACGACCGGTAGAGCTCTAACTGCCTTCCTAATATGGGGTAACTGACCCCGTTCATACACTCAACATCGACCTCAATTCATCATATATGCCCAGCTATTGAGGGTTCCTACAGAACCTCTGCACATGCCCCCATTTTTTCTTACAATCATCCCTCAATTGGTAGTCAGGGGTATTGACCTCACATATGTCCTAACCTACCTCACCAATAAAAAACACCTGATCACCACCCAGAGAGACTGGACCTATCTTCTAACTACTCTAAACACTACAACCCCAGTGTATATTCCCAAAACAACGCTTCCTTCCCTCAGAATGCACACCACCGATCCATCCAACTAGAACCACATATCTACCACCTAAATCCTTTTTCATGTTCTATTTTGAAATGAGGGCCTAATCCACCACTTATGCAAACCTCATTAAATGGAATATGTTCACCTAATACTTAAAATCATGTCTAATACCATACTAAAAACATCTTTCCATAATGGCCTCATCAAATGCCAATGCTGGAAAAAAGTGTAGCAAGTCCATGAAGTGTTCCACGTAATCCATCACCGATATAGTACCCAAAATCAACCACATAAACTTTTAAACCCACTCTTGTATTAAAGTCATCATGTATAAGTGTTCGCAAAAAATTTCATGTTAGTCCATCCAAAACATACCATCATCCTACTAAGTCTAAAACAAGATGTCACACCAGTTCTTTCTTCGTCTCTGCAACATATTTGATGCCAAATTGAATCTATTTTGGCAAGAGTCTCCAAATGATTAATTTTTTTTTGATGGAATCTATCTAGAATTATGCAGCCTAAGGTACACCTTTTCTGGAAAATTTTGGAGGGTGTTACAATTGAAACTCCCTAGTCAGATCAAACACACTCAACATGACCCACCCTAGGCCTTATTCCATCATATGAATAAAGAGAGAAAAATTCTCATGAAAATGATCCTCTAATTTATTACCTTGGACTAGTGGATTTTCTTGCCCTTCTACTGTTGGATCATTCTTTGTGATATCCTCTCATCACCCTACCAGTACACATCATCATGGTGGCATTTCACTACAAGGACAAACATAATTCTTAGAACACATAACATAATACTTCCACAATTTTTAAAAAATAAGGGCCTCCACTAGTAATAAACAACACATTACACATACAATACATTAATAGACATCTTCACATCTAAAACACTACCCTCAACCATTACTACCATTCTCATGGATAAAAAGGGTAAACAAACTTATAGAGTCATAAATATTTTCATTGGACACCCTTTTTTGAAAATATTTCCACAGTCATAGGTAAATATTTTCTTTTAGTAACATTTTCCATTTAACCACCTATTATAACTAATTTGTTAAATTATTCAAAACCTTCATTATTTATTATTCTTTTACCATTATTTAACATTATTTCAATTTACCTATTTTCATCATCTTTATTAGATTCCATTTTATTCAAATTTTCAAGAAAGTGAAATGTGTTCTACTCTTTATCCTCCACAGACCCATCCCATGTGTGCCTATCATGATTCATGTCACCTATATATCTATATGACTATGATGATGAATGAATTCACTACCTCATGAAATTAAAACTACGATAAAAATATCATAAAATACTCACATCACAAAACAATTGCATCACCCAATGGTGAAATATCATTCAACCATAACAACACACACTAAGAATAATATTCCCACCCTAGGTGACTTGGGTTTTCCATCATACATGAGTTAGATACTCCTAATAACGAGCTCATTTACAAGACCCGACACATATGAATCTACCATATACCATACCAAATAATAAGACCATAGAGAATAACCATTGTGATAACATTTTGTAATGTACCTGACATGGAATCCACTAAACCGGTGCCCTGAGCATGGTCCTCACAAGACCTATAGTGCACCTACCTGTATTAAAATGGTTTATGAAAATTAGAGATGGTATAATAGATCATGTAGAGAGACAATACCATCTTTATCTAAGCAATCCATAGTATAAAACATATGAAATAAAGTATACAATAAACAATAACCAGAAGCATGCATTACCAAATCATTCCCCAAACAAGGCACAAAACATAACTACATAATAAATATTCCATATCATGGAAACTATTCCAAAAGTGAAGGAAACCAAAAATAAGACAAACAATTGAATCCCAAAAATAAGCCCTAAACCCATGTTCATATCCTCATCCATACACATACCAAGACCAACTAAACTCCCTAGAATATTGCCTTTTCCCTTGTCATGAACAACAACTATGAAGTCTTCTCGAGTACCCACTGAATGACCGAGAAGGGTGTGGGTAGAACTCAGTAGGCCACCACTAATGGTGTCTAAAAAATATCTAGTCTGAATAGATAGTTCATGCATGTACTAAAATGAGATACAAGGTAAAAAAAGTCAACTTAAGTGCTGTTAGTTAACAAATTTCACTTAAACCATTTCCATATTTATTTCAATTTTCATCATTTATATCATATTGATTACTAAATTAAATTTTTAATACATGTTCCACAGTTTAGGAATTTACATCATTTACCCAATAACCTAAGATAGTAATTATCATGAATAAGGGAATAATCCATGTTCCCTATATCCCAATGTATAAACATTTCATTAAAAATGCATCACACTTTTCTTGGATCCTCGGTCCAAGTAATCTCATCAAAAGAAATCTTTAGGAGAATAGGGCCGCAGTTCTTTCCCTAACCCATGAATTTTGGCATGGGGTTTAGAGTCTCAATATATCCCAACCTATGGGAATAGATCCTCAAGTCAATTACCCCACAACAACCAAGCCATGTTCACATGCTTATTTATACTTTTACCACATATACCACATCACAAACCATGCCTAAAAAACACACATAATATTCACATTTTATAATCCATTCAACACACAAATAATTTTTATGTCTTAATATATTATCACAATTACTATTTACATTTCATAACCCATTTAACCCATTTATCTTATCACACCTTAATCCATCTGGAATGTTCAACAATTCTTATACCATATCCCATTTAATATATTTATCAATTCCCATATGTTAACCCATTTAACACATTCATTAATTCACAAGCACTTACATAGTTAACATATTCAAAAATTTCTATTCATTAACCCCTTTTCCACAAAATTCACCAATTCATATGCATCAAACTATTTACTCAATTCAATTACAAACTCATAAGTCATTTGACACATCCACTTTACTCTAATTAATGCTTTTTTATATTTTTCCAAACAAACTATTATTATATTTCCAATGACTAGAAACAAACACCACTATTTCTTATTTAACACTTCAATATAACATGTAAACATGTTTATCATGGGATATACTTTAACAAAAATAATCTTTAAGTCTTAACATTACAATTTTCCATGTTCTTGAATATTGGTACACACTATGGGAGACCCTAATTTGGACTAACCAACCTCAATGAATCCCATGGGGATCATGAGTGGTTCAATTCATCATTTTCCACTCATTTTACCAAATATTACTAAAGGAATCTAATTCACAACAGTTGGGAAGCAACTTCACAACCATGAAATAAAAAATCAACATCACGACTATGGGACATAAATTGTAGACCGCATACCTCAAATCTAGATATAAACGCATGCTTAACCATATCCTTAGATATGTATTCATAAAATCCCTTGATTATCCAACCCAATTTTAACCAGAAAATGAGGTTTTTTGGGCTTTAGAAGAAGAATTATGAAACCACAATCCCAAATATGAAAAAGAGAAGCAATATGAGCATTAGACTTACCTAGAGCTTTGATATGCAAACAACGATGCTCAAAACAACCTAGAATTGAAGGAGATAGACCCTTGAGAATCTTTAGGAGCTTGAGTTCATCATTATGGATAGAGGAGGAATAAATGGGGAGAAAATTGGATGAGAAACTTAAAATCCCATGGGGGGGGATGTAAATTTTCACCTTTTAAAGGGGAACAAGATTTGTCCACACACTATTCAAAACAATGAGAAAACCGTGCATCAGATTCTATCCAAGGGGGATAAAGATGCACGGTTACCTGGGCTGGCCCACACGGTTTGACAAACCATGCGGTATTCTTGAAAAATTACATTTCCCAGTCCTACACAGTTTGGTCTCCCCCATGCATAGTTTTAAATAACCATTTAACCTTCCCTAGATAGCATATTTTTGGTTCACATGTATCTCTAACCAAGCACCAACCATTAAACATGATCTATATGGCCAAATTCCTTTTTATTTCGTGTCCCAAACCCCAAGAACACCTCCGAACCTTCTCATAAACCTGGTAAGCATTATATTAACCAAAATTAATAGATTTAAAGCAATATAACAAGAAAATACAAACATGAAGTCTGGGATATTACACTCTACCCATTGAGGCCACATAACCCACCTCATATGTTTCCAGTTGAAAAGATGATAGTGGTTCCCACATCCACCTAAAATCATTTTGTGAACATTTCCCTAGAACACAACAGTGCTAGAAAACATTATCTTAAGGAGTTGGATGAGTTCATTAACACCTACACTAGTGATGAAGAACTATATAAAAGGGATCCAATCAACCATATTCTTATCTAGTATATATTTACACAATCTCTGCAAGCTATCACCAAGAAGGTCACTTAGGAGATTCCATCCCAAGTCACTCAGATGAAGACATCCAAGAGATTCCACTAAGAGATACAAGACACATTAACTTTGTAATGGGATAATATTTCCACCGCTGTAGAAGTACATAGTTGGAATACCCCAAAAATTTATAGGGGAAACACTAATATCCATCTTCTTCTTAATAGATATTCCTACAATATCGAGGTAGATCCACAAGATAAATTCCAAAATCCTAATTCCAAAAAAGAAGTTTAGTTGTAGATTTCTATGGTGAAAGAAGGACCAGAATAGTCTCATCCTCCCATCCTAATAGAGGAATCTCATCTACATATTCTGGTGTCAATGAAAATATATTCATATTTTAGTACTATTTTAGTGAAAATTTGATAGCATATCCTATTGATGATAATAGAGGATATCTATCAGTGTATCATGATTCCCAGAAAGGATATGCATATATTCTTTCTCATGTCAGCAGAATAGCTCATCATTATATCTTGAAGGCCATAAAAGTGTAGCCCCACAATACAATGCTTATATAGAAGGACCATCAACATATTATGTCTAAAGTATGAGATAAATTTCAAACCCATGCATCCATTAAACTTATTCACAAATATAATTATGTGGAAATCTAGGATGATTCCCATTCCTCCACCCCTCTAAAACGAAAAGAAATTTTTTGACATAATCTAAAAGTAACTAAAAATGAGGCATAAATTCTTACTCAATTTAAAGAAGATAATTTTTATATCCTAATAGAAAACAGGGATACCCCTAGAGGGATCCCATGTATGAGGTCTAATTCCAGTAGTTTATGGACCAATCAATATTGATGTTCCAACCCAGATCACAGGATGGGGAGTTAATTGTAGACAATTACTTCAAGGAAATACAAAATTTTGGAACAAGACCATACTCCATAGATAATTAATGCTAGTGTCCTTATGTCCCTATGACATCTCTTAATAGAACCCTAAGGATCTTATGACTCCTCATAAGAATAATAAGGCAACCATACATGTGGTTGTCTACCCCATGATACCACATTCTATATTTCTATAAAACATCCTATGATTTTTATTCATATAAATCCACTATGTACTATTATAGAAATTGATCATTGGTCCTCCTCTCTTGACAGTCATTGTGAAGGTTCTCCCTACTATGACATATCATCTTTTGGAGAGGGTTCTCCCCTCATAAAAATCACTCAATGAATTCCCTTGTATTGAGAATCTCTAGAGAGGATAGGTTTAATTACACTAATAAATTTATCACTAATATCAAATATATTTTCATTGCTATGAGATAGTTTAAGATGATTACCATTATCTATGACTCCATTGAGTTCACCCCTTGGTACACTAGAATTGTTTTTGGTGAATTCATGTAGTTTTAAAAACTAATTAGAAAGTGACCATTATAGTTGGATCATGTTGAGATGTCTTTCCCAAATGGCGAGGAAAACACTATGAATATTTTTATGAATTATCCAAGTATAATTTACAGGTTATGTCCTAGATATTGGAAACCTCCCACTAAAATAGTCATAAATCACTGAATAAGGAATATGTACCTTAATAATGTCAGAATCTATAGTTAACCAACCATCATCTCTAGAAAAAACTTCTATCCCACAGGGAGTATAATCATCACATTAATGTGCCAAGAAAACCTTTTCATCATATTGACTTCAAAGAATTCTATGTGTCCCAAATCCCCATGCTGATAAAGCATCATAAATTTTCATATAAATTTCCCTTAGTAGTATAAAATCATTTACTAAAATAATAATCCATGATTCAATAAATGTGTACATCATGGTTTGGGGGCAATATGGATAATTGAACTTCAATCCTTTAACTGACCAATCTATAGAATTAAATAGAAAGTCATGAAATATCATCACCTTGGTCCAAGAGATACATATGAGATCAACATATTCATGATTGTTTATCTCGTAAAATTCAACCATTTCTAAGGTATAGAAATGAACAACTTAGTGGGAAAAAGCCATTGGCATGAACCTTAATTATACAACCATGAAAGTTGATATAGCTTCCCCTTTGATAAAGATAAAACTCAAGAATCCATTGAATACAAATAAACCTAAATAAAAAACAACTCATTCTTTAGAGTTTCTCACAATCTAACATTTGTTCGAACTGGAGTGTAGAAAATATGAAAGGATGTGTTTTTAGATGTTGTTGTGGAAATATTGAAGAAATAATAGCATGCACTTTTGGGTTAATTGTAACCACAACCGTCACCCCTATGGTGGTCAATTACATAAAAATATGAAACTGTGATAGTGGAAGATCTAATTCAACCTTATACCAATGGATTGGGGTCATTATTCCCCCCCTTAAGGAAGTTCATTTTCAACAAATTTTTGGAGGATGTCATATAAAAAACATCTTCACCATTTCTACTAATACATGATCCACCATCTTCATAGGGGACACACTCAATAAGAATTTTTGGGGACACTCTCTAAATCATTTTATATAGAGTGCATTTTGGATAACACCAATAAGGGTAGATGGAACCACACATGGGCCTTAAGCCAAACTGGTTAGTGAAGAGGTATTACATTGAGAAGAATCACGACCCATCACTTGATAGGTACCTCGAGTATAGCTAATCCTCACACTACTATAAAAGTAAGAGGATAGGATTCATGATATATGATACTCATCAGTAAACTTCATCATTTTCAACCACTAAAATAATAGAAGTCCGAATACTAATGAAGGGGAACACAATAAGGATACATTTTACTAAGTGGTGGTCCCTAATGAGACACATAAGGAAATCCTATGTACCCTGAATTAAAGTAAGTCCTATAACATGGTGGATATGAATGATAAACTACCACTAACCATGTGATATTCAGCCAATGATAAATGGAATGGGGTGTATATATCTCAATCACTACCTAAGAAGGTTGAAACACCCTACGCTGAAGAGATTCTAGCTCAATATGAAGCTGAGATAGAAGAATTGAAATTGATCGAGGCTTTGTTCCTTAAAATAACTATTTCAATCATTTAATTTTCTCAGATAAAGGCCCATACATCACATTCAACATAACTTTTTTCAACTAGATAAAATACTCAATTAATAAGGGTTGAACTTGACCATCTGACATGCTCCATGTCCAAGAAACCAATATACCTGACCTTTGTGGTCATGGAATATCGTGATTATTCTTTAATAGGAAATAATCTTCTATCATTTCATGAAGGATTCAAAATGATGTAACATACAAGATTCTAACATCCAATATATGTAATCCGATCATTTCAGGATTTGCCTATTATCCCAACTTAAGAATCAACTTTGCAGATTTTCCTAGAATAATTCCAAAATTCAATCTAGTCTCTTCTTCATATAATGGAAACTATAAAGGGAACATGTACACAAGTAAAATAATAAATAGATATATCTTAAATTGGTGGATTCCACCCCCACCAAACATTGGAGACAAAACCTTCCCTATAATTAAAGTTCTAGGGATCCCATAACAACACCTGACACAATTTATGCCCCATTACGTCTCCATAATGGGGATTATTGAGAGTAATTAATATTATAATCTCAAATTATTTGTAAAAAAACTTGAAATAACTAATGTTTCACTTGTATACATACTTTCCATCTAGTCTTGTTATAAACTAGGAAACCATTATCATTAATTACTTATTGAATTTATCACGATGTTGAGCATGAAAAAAACTATTGACCTCAAAATTTCAATCAGGTTAAAGAAAAAGGATCTTTAACATCAATGCTTGGTTGATGAGTTACACATATTACTTCAATATGAATCTTCCCTAAGATTAATTGTTATAGATCTCTATCGAGAAAATCTGAGTTGAGTTACATACATCATTGATTTATTAAACTTACACAAGAGGATTTGGAGAGTTCTAAATCATAAAAAACTCTTGGGGGGATACCATAAAATGAATGAAGGGGAATTCTCAGCTTACTCCTACTAAAAAAGTGAAAAGGTATAGTAATACAGAGGTTGTGGCTATCACACTCAAGACAATACAAAAACTTCCTCATTAATAGAAAACAATACAATAACCAAAGTTGACTCCACCTAAATGAATATAATAGAAGTACTATACCTAATATAAAGGAATATAGGAAGAAACCCATCTAACTTTTAAGGATAATAAGAATAGAAATTATTCTTTCAAGGAAGAGAAGGTTTATGAATAATTAATTAGTTTAATGAAAAATAAAATACTCAATCTACTAGAATTAGGTAAGCCCAATGAAATCAGTCTTAATGGAAAACCACATTCCTTACCTGATCACATAATTTTGGGAATAGAATTTAATACTGTTTTTTTATTTAAATATACCCTTTAGAAAAGTCAATTTAGGGTGGGTAAATTGGGTATGTAACAAGTAAATGTAACTTCTATCTTAATCACATCTCAAGAAAAGGGGGAAATGATAGAATGTACTAGCTATAAATATATAGATGATCAATTCTTGGATCACCATGAAATTTATTAATTAGTTGTAATTCATTATTAGGGTATAATTGAATTTTATAATAGCAACCCTGAATGCCACTATAATTAATAAGAAAAAATTTCCATCACAACCTTCTAAAATTGGATGCAATCAAAGAAAGAAGAATAAGATGTGAGAAGAATACCCTTGGCCACTTCCCAAGCTTGTTCAAAAACATCAGAACTTCTATCCCCATTTTTTGTAGGACGAAAACTTCCCCATAAAATAGAACTCTCATCAGATTAATATTCATAATATTTCTTAGTCACATTCATCAAATTGGTAGGCCCATTCTGTGATGAGGAACTTTCACATCAACCCAACCTCCTCGACTATGATTATGGATTGTGAGAAAAGGAAACAAATTCTGAGGAGATATGGGAAGATAGATTTATTGATGATCTCAAAGTTCGAGTTACATATACACTAAATCCATATACACAGTTGAATCCTAGATGTAGGAAGTTTAGAAGGCCCAATAGGAACATAAATATACTCTTTAATCTTCTAATACACATTCATGTTCTATCAACTTAGAGGATTGGTATGTAGAAATGGTGCTATCTAGAAAAATTTAGAATGTGAGTAAACCTACCCAACATAGATAGTATGAAGGGAATATTCCCATGATCACTAATAAAGAAGGGTAATTTTATACATATAAAACCTATACCCAAAATCTTTAATATAATGTAGTACCTCATGTCAATAAAAGTAGGCACTTGAAATAAATTTATAACATCCCTAAGAATTTATCTATGGTCTTTAATAAATTATCAATTATAGACATGGTTCACCTCTCTAATGACCTCAATGGATTTCTCATTTAGGTCCTCTCATGTCCTTATGAATTTAACATTGAGGTAACTATTGCTGAAGTATACCATGTAGAAACCCATCCAGATGAACTCCACATAGCCATCTCATCCATAGAAAAAGACTAATATGCTTTAATAATAGGAAAATTTATCCTCTTTTTTTTCCATCAAGATTGAAAATATATTTGTGAATCAATCCTTAATAATCAATGTCTTTGGTATCATTATCACACTAGTTTGGAGGCTGTGATTATTGGGTTTCAATGAGGTTGACATGTCCCAATTGAAATTAACTATTCAAGGGTGTGAATAGAGTGAGAAAATCCATAAAGTAAAATTATGATGAGATATTAATTAGGATACATGATATTTTACACTGAATTCATGTTGGTTTATAGAGACATTATTTTAATCCCTTTCTAAATAATTTGTGGCTCTATATAAATGTGGTGGTACCCTATTTATCTCATCAATATTTTAAATACTCTATTAATGGATAGGTTAGGGTATCATATGTTTAAAATAACTGTTTTGAATCTTATGAGTCCCAATACATAGATTCATGATTCTACAAGAGGGAAGAGAAAAATTAATGGAAGATAATTCCATCTGAATCATCACCCCCAATAGCATGGAAAATGATCAAACCAATCTACGAAGTGAGCTCAATGAGGACTATGTGTTATAGATAAAATAGATTGAGGGGAAAACTTTAGATCCTAGAAGTCATGAGGCCCCAAGGGTACCATTAGATAATAATCCAAAAAAACCAAAGAGTCAAGAACATAATACAACCAAACACACCCAAAAATCCCTGATCATGGTTGGGTTAGCTGAATTAGACTGGCTAGAAGGTGGCCCTAATTATCAAAGAGATAGAGGCACCACTCATGATTATCCCCCCAATGATTATACCCTTATATATTTATATAATTTTCAATTTTCCAATCTATCCGTTATCCCTAATAGTACAAATCATGAAAAAGAAGGACGATCATAGGAATGACCATCGTATATTTGAGGATGGTGTCTCAAACACTGATGATAAACTCAAGAATGTGATAATATGTATGGTGGATAATCTATGTCCCATGATAATCAGTTTTATCATTACCTGCAATAAAATGATGGATACATCTCCTTCATAAAAAATAACTGAGATGTGTTTTCCTAAAACTATACAATGATATCGAAGATAGATCCTTTGGTGGATACCAATAACTTGGTCCTACTAAAGGGTTACTATTCCTATAGATATAATTGTGAGGAGAATTAATCTTTCATATAATTCTATGGTCAAGGTTGGTGTTGATAAGTTCTTCAATTCAAAATTTGTTAAAGAGGTATAATACCCAGATTTTTTTGTTCATGTTTTTATAGTAATGAAGAATAATGAGAAGATAATTATTTTAAATAAATTATGGAATCAAAATTGAAACTTTCCAAAGGATTAAATCCCTATTCCAATTACTAAACTTCTAATTGATGAGAGTGATAGCATCCAAGACCATTACTTTATCAATGGATACTCTAGACAGAACTATATTTGGATGGCCCCTAATATATATAATTATTTTTTTATAGTATTATGACTATCACATGTTTAATATTATATTATTTTCCTTTAAATTTTTACACATACGTTGTTGAATATGTGTTAGTTTAATTATTTATATATTTTAATAAGTATTGTATAGTAGTGTGTATGGTGTCGAACCCATAGGGAATGGAAAATGTGATCGAGTAGACTAAAAGATAAAAAAACACCAAAAAGTATCAGATATTTTTTTATAATGAAAGATAAGAGATAAATAAAATGGTGATTTTTGAAGAGATGAAGTATAAATAATGATCAATAAGTGAGAACAATAATCAATAATTGTAGTCAAGATTGAGAAATGGGAATTATAACTACTTGGTTTAAATTGATTTATTTTTTAACATAAATTTTATTGAAATTTCATCCCAAAATTGATTATATTAAACCCCTTTTACAAGAGATTAATCATGGATAAGGATAATTATTTAATCTATCCCCTTTTAATAATCATCTCATAATAAAGAAAAATGAAGAAATGTCATCATAATAAATCTTCCTGATTAATTATAAAGTTTTAAAATGAAGACTTGAGTGGAATAATACATATTTTTTGGAATATAATTATGATGATGATAAAATATCAAATAATCAGTTAAAATTCCCCAAGAACAAAAATTTGTCACAGAGAATATTCAATTCAAGAACTCTGAAAAATATTCATCTTGGATTATAGTTGAAATGAATGATATGATATGAGGGGATATATCTTGACCCTAAAATTGATCATGATTAGCAATGATATCATTGTTCTTCCCCTCTCTCTTATCAAACATCTTTAGAGTGAAAATTATCAATTAAAGTTCTCCTTTATTCTTCAGAACAAAATTTTCCCACTTCTTGCTCATGTCTTGTGATTTATATTCAATTATTTTTATGTTATCCATGAAAAAACTACATCAAATTAGCTTGGTATACATCAAATCACCAAACACATTTTTTTGGTTATAATATTTTTTACCTTCATGTGAATTTATAACCTCCCTTTAAACAACCATGATAGACCCATGTGAGGTTATAGTTAAAATTCACCCAAAAGTAATTGCAAATTCATTCAAACTTCTATAGTCATCACAAAATATTTCAAATAATAAAACGAGTGCTTTAACTTGGACTTGGAATTAGCCTTGAATGAATAGCGTTTTATCTCTTCAGCTTTAGAAAATTATCAAAGCTTGGTAGCATACCTCCACCCAAGGGCTCAAAACAATTTGCATCAGAGTTCATTAATTTAGAAATACTCCAAATAAAAATTTCAATGTCTCAGTATTAGTATTCTATAATCTGAATCCCAATTGATTATCTTCACTAGTTTGGAAAGTCAAGAACATAGATGCATAGGACATGTTAAATGACCCTCAATATAGAAAAACATAATCCTCAACCTGTAAAAAAACTTTAAAAAATTATTTGACTCATTCATTGAATAAAAATTTAAATTTTTATTTCATGAAATCACTTTTAAAGAAAATTGGGAAATCAAAAAATCCACAAAACCATAAAAAAACATCAGACCACATAGGACATAATCTTTTCATTCTAGAGATAATTAAAAGAGTTGGAGTGATTTACCAAATATAAATTCCATTGGATGGATGTTACCTTAATGTTTATATTGTCATTGATGAGCTCCTAAAAGTGGTAATCCATCTTATCCAAAGTCTACAATCATACCTCCAAGATGGTTTCCCCCATTAAAACCACGTATCAAAATCCAATTATATTTTTCAATCCAAGAGGTCAGTTCTTTGTTCAAATCAAAATAACATTTGATGTGAATTTTCATTTGTAACATTAATCATGAAGGATTCCTCCAAAATCTATTCAGTATAATATAGGAGAAGATATTGGATAGTTTCTCTACTAGCTACCTCCTTGTTAGTAGTCTTCAGAACTCTAACTACTGATTCCATATTTGGATTTGGGATGATTTCCTTATCCGTTTGAGTTTCCATAAAAAACATTGATTCCTTGATCATGACACCTTTATCTTGTTCAAACACTTTACTAGAAGATGCATCTTTCCTATACAAATTACCAATATTCTAAATAACTTCTTTTACACATGTTGATTCAACCGACCTTGTCTCTGCCCCAGTTTTTTTTTCTTTGCATGGGGATCTCGTAACCATGTTTTTTATTAATTATGATTAGTCCTTTCAAGGCCTTGTTTTTTTACAATTTTTTACTGGAAGATTTCCAAAAGAGAGGTTACCTTTATTTTCATTTTGCGGTCTCCACCCTAGAAACATAATCGAGTGGAGGACATATTTGTAATCTATCATAGGCTGTGAGTCCTTTTTCTTAAATCTCAAATAAATATATTTGAGTGACCTCGATCCTTCCTACTTCCTTTTCTATCTTGGAATATATGTTCACCATCCTTTAGGATCCAAATTCCCCTTCCTAACCCCCTTTAATGATGTAAATTTATTTTGAAGATGTAATGAGCTTGGTGGATGTCGTTGTCTTGGAGACCTCCTTCATAGAGAATCTATTTCATTCAGACATGGGAAAACCTGTAATGAAGTGGAAGGGATTGAATCAGGTTGGGTTTTATTTTAATCCACCTAGATACTAGCTATTCAACTGAGTTCCTTCCCACTAGCCACTCTTCCATCTTTCACAGTATCTGCTAAGAGGGAGGGACTGTTGGTGGTATCATATCAACTTCTCTCGGTGCATGTATTGTAAAAATGGAATCACCCTATTCTTGTCTTAAGCTGACAAAGATATCTATAAACTTCAGATTAGAGTACACGCAACCCAATTATTTCAAGATAATATCTGTAATAGAGGCATATCTAATATCAATATGATCAACAGAGAGGTAAGTGTACGGGATAGACCCAATTGACCAGAGGACAAAAACCCCCCATGATGTTCCCTACTACTACACTTTCATGATGAAAACATGTGACCCAAGCATTTACAAAATGAATAGATGTATATCCAAGACTTGAATACCACTAATTCATTATAGTAGATATTCACACCTAATCCACTGGTGGTTTAAAAACACCAACTAAGACATATATATGTGGGGACATCAGGTGACTTATGATATTTGTTCTATTTTATGAACACAAAAAACTCTGAACCAAATTCTATAGCATAAAGAAAATTGAAGCATTTTGGAATAAAATTGGGAGTTTAGGAAATCTTATGCACAAATCCATTGCTAGAGTGTCTCATTTCATATGAATGTTGTAGGACCTTCTAAGGAGGTTAAAATGTGATCCATTAAAAATTCAAGGAGAACTGTACCAAATAATAATAAAATGTCCATTGATGAGGAATGTACCACAATGTGTCACTTTCCAAGAAGTACCATAGTTTCCCACTATTGTAATCCCCAAGAACCAAATAAAAATCCTTAAAAGTGTCAACTGATAGATTATGGGAATAGAATCGAGCCATAAAATATAAGTTCAGGTGATCTAATGCATTAATGAACTCTGAGGTCAAAATCATATGGTCAAAAAATCCATAAAAAATATCAGGAATTTTGAGACTGAGTGAGATATCAAGTAAAGGAGAGGGAAAATAGGGGCAGGATAATAGAATAAAGGTGGGATGATAGGCCCACGAGTAAGTCCCCCCCTTCAGTAGCAGAGGGAAAAACATAGCATGAATCATCACCAAGGGCCAATCAAGAACCCTCCTCCAAGGTGATTTTTTATTTTTTCCACTACTTTGACACCTTAAATAAGGTTTGATCGATGCCATATTTTATTTCTCTATCTCCAATCAAGCTCAGATTATCAAAAAACCTATCATAACTATTGTTTTGGAAGGGAACAATCCTCCCACCACAGTCTGTATTTCATGGTGGAATTTGATTCATCTTCAAAAAATCATCCTCCACTCATAATTCTCTATAAGGAATAATCTTGGATATATCTTCAAACAAATAAACAATAGAGATTCATCGTAATCTTTAGGTCATCATCTTTGTTGAAAAAACACCTGATCTCGTTAGGTGAATAATGTAGGCTCAAATGGCTGATTCAGTTCTTCGGAGGTGGCTTAGAGACATTGAAAACACATAAACTGACCTACTAAATCATCCTTCAATGAAACCCAATCACAATTTCAATAAGTGACGCTCAGTCATCTTCCACGTACTTGGGTTCAAGCTTCCATAATGGTAGGAAATACTTCAATTTGAAAATCAGTGATGGAACTTAGAAACCAACTCACCCTCATACTATTGGCTTGATTTTTGGGTAGTACCCATACCTCAACCCAGTTGGATACTGTCACGAACCAACCTAGGTCGACCCTGAACTGGTCACCCAAGTAGGTTCATGGCATGGACCGAAGGGCTTTCCCGATCCCCACAGGTTGGGAACCAGTGCCGTGCATCAAAACTAACATGTGGGAACAATTTGGACCATAGTTGAAACATAAGTAAATAAACAAGAAACTAACAATAAAATGGAAACTAGTAGCAGAAAGAGAAAAATAATAAACAACACATACCTCCACATGACCAACTAGGTCACCACCTAACTCAGAACTAAGATTTCTCCAAGAGCGATGAGAAACTTGGAGAACCTAAAACTAAAAATATAGAGTAGGTGTGAGCACTGACATGCTTAGTAGGAATGCCAAAATAAACCACACCTGATGCCCCGCAACTAAAATGAAGTCCATTATTAATAATTTGAAAATATGATACATAAAAATATAGATTTCCATTCCTCTAACAAAATAGTTAACAAGATTTTACTTTGAATAAAACCCCCTTTTTTGTTTCATTTTTCTAATTCAATTACCAAAATATATGTCATTGCAATGATCTTTTTCTACAACTAACTAGTACCCAAAAAGGTTATATATTATAAAAAACAATGTAAAAGTGTCATGAGATAAAATAACCAAAAGTTCTATAATGTAAAGCAAGAACATTCATGTGTGAAATGATGGAAATTTCCTAAAAATCCCTAGAGCGATCCCTGGATGTACTCGGTTCGAAACCACCTTCCGACTTATGGTGAAGCCCCTAAGTTAATAACCAACAAGCTTCCCTAACATGGCCTCACTAGTGGCGAAACCAGCCTTTCCTAACATCAAATCTAGGGGGTATCAACCCATCTAATCGGGGCTGATCAGAAACCGTCACTCAACCTTCTAAAAGACGCCGAGGAAGCTATGGTGGTAGTAATACTATATAAGTAGGAGGACCTCACACGAATGAATCATCATACCCATCTTCACCTCACTAGCCTACCCCAAACAAAGACACCCTATACGATAACCCAAAAAGGGATATCCCTCCAATAGAGGTTCCCACTATATATATGTATAAACATGTGCACGTCATATCAACCAAGGTGACAATCAGGCCATCATGTCAGATGAAATTTTAAACCATTTCACAAATCACTTTAAGTTTCCAACCAGTCATTCACACTTTCTAAGTAACATAAGGTTCCAACCAGGCCTTTAAAACCATCATTCCAATATACCATAAAAATATTTGAACAAAAATTCATTTCGCAAATCCATTTCAAATTCTGGGTAAAAAACACACAGCATACTCAAAAAGTTCCAAATGGGACTTCATGTCATTGAATTATGAAACCACACTTCAAGGTGCCAAACAAGTCAGGTTTTAAACAACACATTTAACCATATCCTTTTAGTTTCACAAGATACACTTCACAATTATGGAACTTTTAGTATACTATTTTTAAATACTAGGACACCTTCATAATTTAAAGCAATTTTTAAACAAGCTTAAACAAGTTATAAAAATTAAGGGGAAACCAATCACCAAGAGGTGACATTCATTTCACTAAACACATGTAAATATCTTCATATATAAATATCACATGAACATGTAAACTCACTTTTTAAAAATGATGAGCAATCATGGAATTAAAATTAAAGGCGTGATCATGGAGGATCTACCTCAAAAAGGAAGCAGATCAATCCGAGGCACTTCAGCTCTTGAAGCTTTTGAAGAAAACCACCCAAACCAGCACACACATACATTATCATATATATATATATACCCTTAATCCAATGTGCATATTCCTCGCATCATGAGGAAATATATGCAAGGAAGATATATATATATATATACACATGTACACATATGTACCTATGTATATGCGTGCACACACCACCAATGAGACACCAAATCATTAATTATTTAAACTATAAGGACCAAAATCATTAAGAAACAACAGACCATTCAAGAAACCAAGGTTATAAGAAAACACAATGTTAAAGGTGTTATTTTCAGTCAAGGTCACATCCATGTGTGCACCTAGTGCATCCACAGATGTCTCAACTTCCAATGAAACACCCAACCAGCAAAAGGAAACCAAAAACTATTTTCAAAAAACCACTAATTACTTTAAAACCACAACCAACTACTCACAAAATTTAAAGAACATAAAACATGCCCCTTGAAACAATAGAACCCCTTTCCAAAACATTTTACACATTAAAATAGTCATAGCATTACTAAACCAAACACACCAAACCATGTTCACAAATAGACAACTGCCACCGCACCATAATTAATGCTAAAAATTTCATGAAAACCATTATTTTCCACAAAAAAACCCATTTCCATTTCACACACACCAAAACCACTTGAAAACACTTTTCTCACCACTTATGTAACTCAAGAAACCCAATTGGAACATTGTCTGAAAAAACATAATAAGTTCAACATTTTTTTTCATTGGAAAACCCCTTCCAAATCAACACAGAAGTAAGTTCCCTTTTAAAAACATGTTTTTTCTCATTTTCACACTTCACATGACATATTAAGAGGTGCACAACAAAAACCAATATCTTAAAACAATTCATTTCCAATTGAAACCCCATCCTTTAACACATTCACACCTCAAGTGAAATTGAAATTAGAATTCCCTGCCTTTGCATAACCATAAAAAAACCTTAAAAAAAACCACAATGAAACACATACAAATAAAATCCATTTTCATTTGGAAAACTAATTTTCACCACATATGCATGTTAAACCACCAAATGATTTATTTTTAAAAAATTCCAAAAAATTTATAAACACCATCATGGACTAATTTTATATATTATAAAGATTCGAATAAAGTTTAGGAATTAATTGAACACATGAAAGCATCCATGCTGCATGCCAGAAAGAGAAATGATGGAAAATCCTACCTCGGATGTGTGAAAACACGATGATGCTTAAATAGAAGGGGGAACAAGACACCACGAACACGCCACACACCATAAAAACCAAAGGAAATGCATGACACCTAAACCCTACCTATGGAAAAACCCTAAATCAAGGGGAGAAGGAGCAAGAGAGTACTAGAGGGGAGGACAGAGGTGGATGTGTGATCAACGGAGGGTCGTTGGCCAGAGGAGGTCTAACTAAAGATAGAGGCACTAGATGGAGGTGCAGAGACTCGTGTTGGAAGGGAAGGGGAGGGTGGTGGTGAGGCCTGGGTGCATGGAGGGGAGATAGGCAAGGTAGATGGGGTCTTGGTGAGCTAAATGGGAAAAAGAAGAGGGAGGGGAGCTTGCCGCACCATGCTATGGGTGAAGAATAAGGGCGCCTCACATCGCTGGAAGGAGGAAAATCAGAGGCACCTCGTGCTGTGGAGGAGAAGGAGGGGAAGCAGGGGGATGCTGCGGGATTAGACTATGGATTTTTTCAATTAATAATAATAATAATAATAATAAAACCAGAATTAATAATAATAAAAATATCCATAATAAATATAATTATAATAAATATTAATCACAATAAAAAACAACAACAATAATAATAATATCAAAATTTGATAACAATAAAAATAATAATTATAGAAATAATAACAATAACAATAATATAAAAAATTAATAACAACAAAAATAATATTTATAAAAATACTAATAATAATTATGAAATAATAATGATAATAAGAAGAAGAAGAATAATGAGCAATTGCATGACACTTGGACCGATTGTGCCACCACCGCCAACCGCACAGTGACCACACACTAGTGCGAAACCCAATAAAATTGTTAAATGACAAATATTTTAAACTGGGACTCAGCCTAACCCTTGGCATGAGAACCCAGATCCAAGAAATAATTAAATAAAAATTAATTAATAATTCAGGGTGTGATAAATCTCCCCACCACAGACAATTTCTACCCCCAGAAATTCACCCATCCGAATAATAGTCAAAACAATAATCCATGCCCGATTGAAACCGAAATAAACTACAACACAATAGAATGGGATAACACGAGAGGGTTCTCCCCACTAGAATAACTCAACTAGTTCTAAAATATAACACTCAAACATACCACCTTGGGGAGGGGAGCCGACATGGGATCTCTGAAATGATCCAAACTGACTTCTATAGCACGAGAGAACAACTCCTCCACTAAAACATGGAACTATTGACCCAGAACAAAACCCCCAAATACTAGAGAAAAACCTCTGTGCAGAACATAACCCATATAGTAAACCCGAGATTAACCACAAACATCGATTCTATGCAGCGGTGGGTACTGTGTAGTACTATAGCAGCGCGAGTACTGTAGTAGTACTATTAAAAGAATGGGATTTGGGCCTAAAAAATGGGCCTATGGGCTATGTAATGGTCTAATTTCCCATTGGGCCTTCGGGTAATGTAATGGGTCTCCCTTTACCAAGTTAAATAGATCTTTTCTTTGTTTTAATAATAAATGAGGCTTCGACCCCATCCTTTAAAAAAAAATCGATTCTTCCACATGCACTTACCTCTCTAAATAAATACAACTGAACCAAGATCAATCTATACAAGGGCCAAACACACTTTTAAGAAAAAACACACGATTCATAAAAACACATCCACACAAAAAAGACTGCTTGGATTGTAACAGGAAGAGTTCATCATAACTTTACAACAAAAAAATCTTTCAATGTCAAAACTTTAATAGCAGAAAAAAAGAACAGAAAGAATTTAAATGTTCCACTGCCAACATGGATCACAAAACCTGAACCGAGGCTTCACCCCCCCCCCCCCCCCCCCCGAAAATTCTAGAATGTGTACGAACTTCCCCCCATGACCTATGACTGGGGATCTGATGGCTGAAGCATCTCCTGCCTCATAGTCAGGCACTAAAATTCTTCAGTGACAGTGTCTTCTTCAGGCGACACTCCTTGTAAACTTCTCTAGATGAATCAAACACCCGAAACTATGGAACGTCTTAAGAGGGGTGCGACATGATGGACTCATGTGCCCTAAACTTCCACATTGATGGCACACCACTGAATGGTTCGAAGAACTGGAAGACAAAACCACTATAGAAGACAATTTAGAAATAGGTCCCTATGGTACACCTTAATCTTCAGATGGGGAACCTTTGCAAGCAACTAGATATGCTGGATTTCCAACAATCTGCACTCTGGAGACCAACTCAGCTAGGAATGCGTCATCCATCGGCTTCTCCAAATGATGATCCCTAGAAGGAAGAACTCTCTCCTTGATATCTAGAAAAATACCCCTAATGAAGATGGAAGTATATCAAATTTTGCGATGATAAATCTA
The DNA here is from genome assembly GCA_963277665.1 of Viscum album. Classification (NCBI taxonomy): domain Eukaryota; kingdom Viridiplantae; phylum Streptophyta; class Magnoliopsida; order Santalales; family Viscaceae; genus Viscum; species Viscum album. The sequence goes on from OY728145.1 coordinate 695,533,486, forward strand.
AAGAAAAGGACACAAGTTCCTTGAAATGGTCAACATATTCCTTCACCATTTGTTGTCCTTGTTGAATATGCATGAGCTCTTCCCTTTTCTTTATATTCACCTCTTCAGGTATAAACCATCGGATGAAGAAATATTTAAAGACATCCCACTTCATCCCAAATTTATGTGATGGATGGGTGAACAACTAACATTTGTCTAGAGATGGACCTTCAAAAAGACACAAAACTGCATTCAATCTCATAGCTTCGTGAGTTTCTAATACACTGAAAATGCGTTCGACCTCTTCAGGCCACTCTATTGCCTCTAACGGACCCTGATAACCATTAGGATCGAAAATATCTGAGAAGGACAAAAAATTGGGACAAAATTATTAGAAACTCTAGGGACATTTCTGGGTGGTATTATCTAAACAACATATAAAACACTAAGCTGAAACCGATATAAAATTAAAGTATAATTAAAATTAATATCCTAACCCAAAATTACAGGATCAAAAAACCAAAAAAACATAAACACAAGTCAAAATTATGTATTCATTTTAGATTTCAAACCCACCTTCTTTCAATGCCACTTTCCGAATACAAATCCCAATTTTCAAACCAAATTCAATTTCTACAATCATTTTCCTTTAAAAACACTATAAAAAACAAGTTCAAGACATTAATTACAAGAACACACCCTAGTGATCCAAGGAACCATTGCACATGACTTAATCCTCTTCCCTCCAGATGTACCGACACACACTTCTCATTCATCCCTACATATGGGAAAATGTTCATAAAGAGTACCCAAGGTTTCATGCATACCATTTCTCTACCAATTTTCATAAAAAATCATATTTTTAGACCAATAGATTTTGGTTTTAAAACCCATTTCATGAATTTAAAGGCATTTAAAAGAAATCATTCTCATTTCAAATAACCCATTTTCATTTTCAGAAGTGTACTTACACCAACCAGGACCAAGACAACACTCAACTTTCCTCAAAATGTCAGATTGAGGGACTTGTAGTCATGCTTAACCTTGCAACATGGTAGTGGGACATGCCCCAAGGAAGTTTCAAAAACTTGGAGGAACTTAAACCATATACTCAGACTCCACATGGGTCACTACTCAATGTGAAATAACGATGTAACCTTGGCTTCCCTCCACTATCATCTCTCAATCTAAAAAAACAGAATGAGACAAGGACTCAATTCTCGGACTACCCCGGGTGACTCAAGGTTCATAACATGCAAGGGTTCATGATGTCCTTCCCATACCTACCTCTCGAGTACCGATAATCATAATCTCCATCTACTGGACACCCCAAATAACAAAAATCTATATTTGATACCATTTTTTCACAAAAAGACCTTGGTCAACCCTTAATACGTCACCTGAGCCAGTCCGTAGCATAGACCAAAGGGCATTCCCAATCCCCAAAGGCTGGAAACCAGTGCCAGGTATCAAAACTAACTTGTGGGAACGATTTTTCCCATATTTGAAACACATGTAAATAAATAAGAAAATAAAAATCAAATGGAAACTAGTAGCGAAAAGAGAAAAAGAATAAACTGCTCATACCTCCACGTGAACAACTAGGCCACCACCCAACTCAAGAACTAAGCTTACTCCAAGAGTGATGTGAAACTTGGAGAACAAGAAACTGAAAAGATAGAGTAGGTGTGAGCATCGATATGCTCAGTATGAATGCCAAAATAAACCATGCCAGATGCCCCACCTCTAAAATGAAGTCCATTCCTGCTAATTTGAAAATAGGATATATAAAAATATGATTTTCCCTTCTTTTAACAAAACAGGTAACATGAATTTACTTTTAAGAAAACCCCCTTTTTGTTTCATTTTTATAAATAAATCTCTAAAATATATGTCATTGAAATGAATTCTTTTGGGAACTGAGTAGTACCCAAAACAAGTTCCATATAATAAAAAAAGAAAGTAAAAGTGTCATTAGATCAAATAACCAAAATTCCCATAAAATAAAGCAGAACCATACAAGTATGAAACCATGGGGATTTCTTAAACAACCATAGAGAGATCCCTGGATGTACTCGGTTTGGAACCACCTACTAGCGTATGGTGAATCCCCTAAGTCAATAACCAAATAACTTTCCTAACCTGGACCCACTAGTGACACAACCAACCTGGCCTAACATCAAATCCAGGGGGTATCAACCCATCTAATCGAGGTTGATCAGAAACTGTCACTCAACCCTCTAAAGACACCCAATAACCCATGGTGGTAGTAATACAGTGTATATAGAAGGCCCTTTCATGTCTGACTCATATTACCAGCCATCACTGCACTTGCTTACCCCAAACACGGACACCCGATAAGATAACCCATAAAGGGGAATACCTTCAATAGATGTTCCCTCTAGATATATATATATATATATATAAACATGTGCACGTCATATCAACCAATGTTCCAATCAGGCCGTCACATCACATGAACTTTTAAACCATTTCACAAAGCACTTTAAGTTAACAACAGAGTATTAACACATTCAAAGTAACACAAGGTTCCAACTGGGCATTTAATACCATCATTCCAATATACCATATAAATATTCCAAACCAAATTCATTTCACAAATCCATTTATAATTCTGGGTTAAAAACACACGACATAATTAAAAAGTTCCAAACAAGCCTTCATGTCATTGAATTATCAAACCATGCTTCAAGGTGCCAAACAAGTCATGTTTTAAACAACACATTTAACTACATCTTTTAGTTTCACAAGATACACATCATAACTAGGGAACTTTTAGTAAACTATTTTAAAATACCAAGACACATTCATAATTTAAATAAATTTGTAAACAAGCTTAGACAAGTTATATAAATTAATGGAAAACCAATTTCAAGAGGTTCAACACATTTCAAAAAACACATGTACATATCTATATATATAAATATCACATGAATATGTAAACTCACTTTATAAAAATGCTGAGCAATCATGGAATTAAAATTAAAGGCACGAGCATAGAAGACCTACCTCAAAAAGGAAGCGGATCAAGCCGAGGAACTTCAGCTCTTGAAGCTTTTGACGAAAATTACCCACACCAGTATACACATACATTATCATACATATATATATATACCCTTAATCCAATGTACATATTCCCCACACCATGAGGAAATATGTGAAAAAAAGATATATATATATATATATATATATATATACACATACACATACGTACCTATATATATGTGCACGCGCACCACCAAGGAACCACAACAGAATTAATTAATTAACATATACAGACCAATATCATTTACAAGTAACATACCATTCATGAAACCAAGGTTTTAAGAAAATAATATTTTAAATGTGTCATTTTCATTCGAGGGAACATCCCTGGGTGCACCTAGTGCACCCTCGGATGTGTCATCTTCCAATGGAACACCCAAACACCAAAAGGATACCCAAAAATATTTTAAAAAAACCACCACTTTCTTTAAAACCACAACCAACTGGTCAAAAATTTAAAGAACATAAAACAAGCCCCTTGAAACCATAGAACCCCTTTCCAAAATATTTTACACATTAAAAAAGTTATAACATTAACAAACCAAATGCACCAAACCAAGTTCACAAATAGACAACTAACATCACACCACAATTAATGCTAAAAATTTCAAGAAAACCATTATTTTCTACAGAACAACCCATTTCCATTTTACACACACCAAAACCACTTGACAACAATTTTCTCACTACTTATGTAACTCATGAAACAAAATTGGCACATAGTCCGAAAAACACATAATAATTTATTTTTTTGTTCATGGGACAATCCCTTACAAATCAACACACAAGTAAGTTTCCTTTTTAAAATATGTTTCTCATTATTTACACATATCACACGACACATTTAGAGGTGCACAATAAAAACCAATATCTCAAAATAATTCATTTACCATTAAAAACCCATTCTCTAACACATTCTCACCACAAGTGTCATTGAAAACTCAATTCCTACCCTTTTCATAACCATAAAAACACTTTTAAAGAAACACCAGAATGAAATACATACAAATAATAACCATTTTCATTTGAAAAACTCATTTTCACCATATATGCATGTCAAACCACCTCAAGATCTATTTTTAAAAAATTATAAAAAATTATAAACACCATCATGGACTAGTTAAATAGATTATAAATCATTGAATCATGTTTATAAATTAATTGAACAAATGAAAACATAAATGATATATTCTAGAAAGGGAAAGGATGGAAAATCCTTTTTCAGATGTGTGTGAATGAGACAACCCTTCAATAGAAGGGGGAAGAAGAAATTGCAGACCCTCCACACACCTTAAAAACCAAAGGAAACACATAAAACCTAAACCCTAATCATGGGAGAACCTTAAATCAAGAAGATATGGAGAAATATAGTACTGGAGGGGAGTCTGGAGGCAGCCACGGGATGGACAGAGGTTCGCCGGCTAGAGGAGGTCTGACCGAAGAAGGAGGTGCTTGATGGAGGTGCGGCGACTCGTGCTGGAAGGGAAAGTGAGGGAAGATGTGAGGCCTGGGAACGCGGAGGGGGAAAGTGGTGAGGGAGATGGGGTCCTGGTGCACTGAATAGGAAAACAAATGGGGGGAAGAGCTCACCGTGCCACGCCATGGGGGACGAAGAAGGGCGCTTCATGCTGTAAGAAGGAGGAAAAAGTTGAGGATCCCCATGCAACGAGGGAGGAGTTGAACCAAGGGGTGTTGTGGGATTAGACTAGGGGTTTTTTAATTTTAAAATAATAATAATAATAGTAATAATAATAATAACATAAATAATAATAAAAAATAACCATAATAATGATAACAATAATTAAAAATTTATTATATTAAAAAACAACAACAATAACAATAATAATAATATAAAAATTTGATAACAATACAAATAATATTTATAGAAATAACAATAATAACAATAATATGAAAATTTATTAACAGAAAAAAATAATTATAAAAAATAATAATAATACAAAAATAATGATAAGAAGAAGAAGAAGAATACTGAGCAATTTTGACGACACCTTGGCCGACAACGCGGTTACCACCAATCGTGTGGTGATCGCGTACTGGTCTGAAACCCAGTAAAATTGTTAAATGGCAAAAATTTTAAACTAGGACCTAGCCTCTGACATGTGAACCCAGATCCAAGAAATAATAAAATAAAAATTAACGAAAAAGGTGGAGTGTGACAGATACATAGTTAATAATCACCAAGATGTAATCATTCCCATGTGAAGATAGAAATGGTCCCATAAAATCTAGGCCCCCAATATAAAAAAATCTCATCCTATAAAATACCATTTTGAGGTGTCTACAACTTCCTTCACACATTTTCTAATTGTTTGAACCTATAATAGCCAATAACGAAACTCTTATAATCCTTAAAAAATGGAAGCTAATATATTCCATCTTGATAGATTTTTTTGGTATCCGTTCTCCATAATGACGGACTCCCCATTACAATAAATAGAAAAACTCTAGAATGGGAAGAATGTATTCATTTAGAAAACAACTCCTTAAGATTTCATCAACACACCTATTAAATTGTAGAAGATCATCCCATAGATATTACTTAAGTTCAAAAATAAATTTTTTTCTTTGATTATTTGAAAAATCCTTTTTAATGTAACTTTATCCTAAGAAATTAGTAAAATATTCATACAAAGAAGTCTGTTTAATTGAAACAATGAGTAATATTACCTCAAGAATGGTAGAATTAATCTCTCTAGGATATTCACACTGAGCATTTGAAAACCAATATAGATGATCTACAACAACATTATCATCCCCATTTTTATCCCTAATATCCACATCAATTTTTTTAAAAAATTGTATCCACCTAATGAGTCCTGGCTTGACCTGTTTCTTTGATATCAGATGCTTTAATGAAAAATGGTTTGTAAAAACAATGATTTTTGAACTTAAAAGGCACTGCCTAAAATTCTCTATAGAAAAAATTAGCTAACAACTCTTTTTTATTAGTAGTGTAATTCCTTCGAGCATCACCTAGAAACCAACTATCATAATACACCATATATAACCTCTTATCTCTCCACTAGCCTAAAATATGTCCAACTACCATACCACTAGCACCACAAATAATTTAAAAAAGGAAATTTCTAATCAATTGAAATGATGATGGGGGATAAAGTTATTTTTTCAATAATAAAATTAAAAGATTTTAAACAATTTTTATCAAGGAAAAAATGGTGTATCTTTAACTAATTGTAAACAAATGGGCTTAACAATCTTTGAAAGGTCATTAATAAACCTCTAGTAAAAACTAGCATACCCTATGAATCTTCTAACACCCATAAAATTTTTAGGAGTGGGAAATTTATGAATTACTTAAATATTATCATTTTCAACTTAAATTACCCTCCTGGAGATGTTATGTCAAAGAAATATCTCTTCAGCGGCTATAAAACTATATTTATCCTAGTTTAGAACTAATTTGGACTTTAAGAATATCTCTAAAACTAATTTTATATTTTATAAACAACTATGAAAATTAATCTCAATAATATAGAAATAATCCATTAATACTTCAATAATCCTCTCTATCTTGTTTTAAAAGAGATCCATCATGAACGTTTAAAAGGTGGATGGGGAACCACCCATACCAAATTGAATTTTCTATAAGAAACTATCTAAAAGGGGAATGTAAAGGTTGTTTATCTTGTTTTTTAGGCTACATAGATCTAGTTGTAAGTAGAATTTACATCCATAAAGAAAAATAATTTAGTTCCAGCAACCCTCTCATGATTTTGATCTAAGAATTACATTAGAAAATAGTATTTATAAGTAGTTATATTGAGCTTCCTATAATCAATACAAACACTCCAATTGGTTTCCTTCTTAATATATATTTTTTCATTATTTTCATTGGTTACTACTACAAATCCTCATTTATTTGGGATTACTTGGACCAGAATAACCCAAGTACTATCTAAAATGGTGTATATGATAATAGTATCTATGAGTTTAATTACTTATTATCCCACAAATTCTTTTATATTTGGTTTTAATCTCTTTTGACACTCTAATCTTGGTTTTCGGTCTGATTCAATAAGAATCTTGGCAATAGTAACATAATTTCTATCAAAACCTTGAATGTTTTGCAGATTCTCACTCTTTTTAGGCTCAATAGTGTGTACAACTTCATTTTAAAATTCAAAAGGAATTTCTTCAACCAAATGATATTTATCAAATTCTTCTAAATTTTCTAATGAGTTCTCATTTTATAAAAAATTAATCCCAGACATGTTTTCACCAAATTTTGGTTCCTTAAGATTTTTAAAATCCTCTTTTTTCTCCTCAAACATCAAGATTAACTATACCTTAGACACTTCTATAATAACTTCTCCAGTTGACAGGAAAGGCCTACCTAGAATGACAATGACTTCCTAGTCACATTCCATGTCTAACACACAAAAGTTAGCTAGTAGAAACAGATTGATAACCCTAACAAATAAATCATATACTCTTCTATTGGGATATGTGAATAAATAGTCAACCAACGATAGAATGAAAGTAGTGGGTTGAAATTAACCAAATATAAACTTCTAGAATAGTAATAATTGGTGAAGGTATATACTATCACCTATATTACACATATAGTTAAGTTCAATGGTATTCCCTAAGGTAGAGGGAATAACAAAGATACTATGAAACTTATGTTTTGGATGGATTTTATTTTGAAGGACAACACAACACTGTTTGGTGAGGATGTATGAGTAAAATTATTTATGATAATTTTTATTTAAAACAAGTTTTTCATATATTTCAGATATTAAGGAAACTGAATCAAGTCTGGAATTAAAGGAATATTCACTAAGAGCTTGGTTAAAATCCCATTGAATTGAAGTAGTTTAGTATTGTTATTATTCATGGGTTTTATGTTTTTTTGGGAATGGTATATGTGGGTAATAATTCTTTAAACCTGAAGTTATATCTATAAATTCTTCTATGTTTTTATCAATTATTTTATTCTTATTATTTTCAAAAAAAATTAAACATGATTTTCAAGTGGAACAATGAGATTTTCTTCGTTTTCAAGATTGTTTCTCTAATTTATAGATTATGTTTTATATAGATTTTGACTTCTAGATTCACCCAATTTTCCAATTTGAGCTGTCCAGGGGTTTTTTCAAGATTCTATTTGAGTTCTTAAACTACTTCTTGTAAAACAATTGATGATGGTTTCTCTAGGATTGATTTAAGTTATACTAGATAGTTGTACTTTATATCTAGGTGTCATGAATCTTACTAATTTTATCATTTTCATATCTATATTGTACATTCTAGCATTAGCTTCAACTTTATCATAATCTTGTTGTTCCATTTGAGAGTCAAATTTAGCTTCTTATAAATAAAAACGTCTAAATATTTAATCAATCCTTGTAAGAATATTTCCATAAAAATTCCCTTAGGAATTTGAAGAATCATCCCTTTGTTGATTTTGAAATTGTTGGCTAGGATAGTTTTTGTAATGCAGGGTACCAGGTTTTCTAAGATTTCATTTTTCATTACAAGAGTTGTTGGGATGGTTTCTATATCCTTGATTATAATTGTTCCTAAAGGGATCATCTTTATTGGGAATCCTATAACTATATCATGTAAAATTAACATTATCTTGTTGTTGGGATGACATATCAAAGTTCAGGTATAAATTTTCACTGTAAATAGTTAGACAACATTGATAGAATTTTTCTAGAAGGGTTTTATTTTGGTTTTGATATCCCTCCTAATTAACACTTTTTTCATATTGTTTTATTATGGATTGAATTTGATATTTTATTTCAACCAATTGACAATTTTATTCTATCTTTGAACTTGTGTTATTTCCACCTCTATTAATTCTTTTCCTCCTAGAGTTTTTGTATTGAGAATTCAAAGTAAGATTATGGAAAATTTATCTCATCTCCTCTTATGTTTTCTTATTATAATTTCACTCCACTGATTGATCTAGTAAATTTCATTATGAGGAGGAAAATACTGCATAGAATAGGAAATGATATGGAAATAGATGATGAAGAAATTTACAAAGAAGTTACATAAATCTAACCCAAGACTCATGAAAGTATTCTCCATCATCTTGATAAAAAGGTGTGATTTTGGTTCTTAGTTATCCCTTAAGTCTTTGAGGGTAAACTTTCATCCCAAATTAATTATAAACTTGATCCTAGTTTTCAAATACATTTTCATCTAGAATAAAATATCAATTTCTAGTATTCCATGTAAGGAAAAAGGTAAACACACTCATCCTTAGTTCATTTTATATGATCCCTTATAGTTGATACTGGAAAACTATGTTATGAATGTCTCCAATTAAGGCCATTAAATATTTATTAGATAAAAAATTAAATATTGTAAATATTTATAGATGTGATTGGTTTAGATCACAGTATAGGGATATAAATGAAATATAGAGGGAAAATTGATTGTTACACTTGATGATGTGGAAAATCCCTCATCTTAGGACATTTAATATTTCTATAATGAGTTATGGGTAAAACAATTCTCATTATTTCCAGGAATTCTCACTCTAATTTTTTCCATTTTAGTTTTGTTTTTTCATTTTCAAACCACTTAAATGTTTATTTATCTTAGGGATAAATGGATCTATCCTATCAAATAATAGTCCCATGTACATAAAATAATAAATAACAGAAAAAAAATTCATCAAATCATAACACAAGAAAATAAAATAAAACAAGATTTAATTAATTTTTTTAGAGAAAACAATTTTTTGGATTTCTTTTGAATTTTATTTTTAATTATTTTTTTAATTTTTCAAATTTGGTCCAACGAAGTCCTTCCCCTAAATTGATCCAAAAAATTAACATGTAAAACATTGAATACATACCAGTTTAATTATCTATATATCATAATAACTACTTTATATCAATACGTAGGGAATCGAAGCCACATGAAGTGAAAATGTGAACAAAAAGACAAAAATATTGAAAAAAACACTAAAAAAAGTAGAATTTTTTCTATTGTTTTTATAATGGAAAAATCAATGAAGAAAAAATTAATTTTTGAATATGTGAGGTAGGAAGAATGATCATGAAGTGAGAATAAGAATTGATAATTATAGTGGAGATAGAACAAGGTGAATAATAACTGCTTGTTTTAAATTGATTTCTTATTTAGAGAAATTTTATTTAAATCACACACTTAGAAGTTACATCGATTAAACCTATCCTATAAAGGATTAATCTTGAATAAGGATAGTTATTAAATATCTTAAATTCCAAGAATCATTCAATAATGATGAAAATTGAATAAATATCATCTGAATCAATCCCACTGATCAATTAAAATGTTTTTAAATTAAGATATGATAGAAAAAATACATTTTTAAGAAAATAATTATGATGATATCGAAAAATAAAAATAGTAGTTTAAATTCCTCAATGAAAAAATATAATCCAAAAATTAGTTTTAATTCATGAATTACACAGAAATATCCAATTTGGATTATAGTTAAAATGAATGAAATAATAGGAGGGAGGAGTTTTCCCCTCTAAAATTGACCGTGATGAGCATTGCCATTATTGTTCTACTGCTCGCTCTCATCCACAATCTTCGGAGAGAAAATTATCTATAGAAGATCTCTATGATTATAAAGAAAACAAGTGTCAATCTTCTCTCTCACATCTTGGTATTTATTTTTAGTTCCTTTTAGAACCTTCACTAACAACTTTCACCAACTTAGATCAATCTACACCATATCACCAAACACGTTTTGTTGGTTGTGGAATTTTTCTTACCATAACTTGAATTTATTAGTGCCCTTAAAATATCCAAAATAGACCCACATGCAGTCTATTTTTAAAATTCACATCGATGTAATTCTAACTTAATTCATATTTATTTGGTCTTCATGCATGAATTCTAAAGGAAAACGAGTGATCAGGATCGGTCTCAACCATGAAGGACTCACATTTTATTTCTTTAGCTTTTGAAAATTCTCAAAGCATAGCAGAACACCTCTAAATCATTGCAAAGAAGCTCAGAACCTTCAACAACTGATTTCACCAGTTTCTATAGACCCAAAATCTATATTTCAATGTCTCTAACTTAGTCTTCCATGCCCAAAATCCAAATTCATAAACTTTACCCGTTTATAAAATAAAAAAATCAGCTTATCATGCTATGTTAAATGTCTCTAAATCCTAAAAAGATTCATCCTCAACTTAGAAGTAAAAGAAAATTAAAATAAAATAATATTCGAAAATAGCTTCGTCTACTTAAATATGGTCTGATCCAGTCTAGATATCCTTTCACAATCTCGAATTGATCGCTAATTATCTAAAAATATATCTTTACCACATATTTGGGTGGGAATAATTCTCACATCTTAGTCCGTATTTCGCGGTAGACTTTGAGTCATTGGTAACCTGGTTCATCATCTATAGTGGTTTTAGTCCTCAGTAGGTTTGTCAGAATGGGGCAAAATCGAGGACTTTAGTTGTTAACAAGATTACTTGATAATATTTGGCTATATGGTCAATCTAATTTAGTCATGGTCACTTGTAAGAATGTTTCATAATTGATTCATTTTCTTATCTGGTGTTTTCAAGTGGGAATTGGAAGGTAGAAAATTGGCTACAAGGTCAGTCATCACAATGTACGGTTGATAGAATTTTCATTTTTTATTTTTTTATTACTGGGAAGATGCATGTTAAATCTTTTAAGGAATTAAAGAATCATTTATAATGTTTAGTTGATCCCATCCTCTTCAAAATTTTGACACCTATAATTCAACGGTGTGGGTAAAACACATATTAAATTTTTTAAAATAAATGATTAAACATATAAAATTATACAATTGAAATGATATTCAACTCCTTAACATAAAACTGAAATTATTAATTAGGAATTATAAAATTGATAACATTAATATTAAAAATTTAAATTTATAATATTAAAATAAATGTCTAATTAATTAATTAATAAAAACAATTAACAAAAAGAACAAAATGGAACAAAGTAAGAATAAAATTTCAAATTATTTAAATCATTTAAAACTTGGGATTAAAAAATTAAACATTTATTAATTAATTATCATATTAATAACATAAGAAATAATTATTTAATATAAATAACATATAAATTAAAAAAACCAAAACAGACAAAATTTAATTAAAAAATACAGAAATCATTTAAATGAATAATTCAAAAAATACTATTCAGATAATTCAAACCTAGAAACAGAAAAAATTATCAAAATTATCAATAATTGCTGATTTCAATATAAAATTACCACTTACTTATAATTTATGAATTAAAGTAAATATTAATCTTAGAAACACATGAAATAGAGAAAACAATATGTGAAAAACACTTGATTTAAAGGCCATGTCGAATACATTGACATGTTACCATGATTATTGCTAACCATACTGGTATGTTAATATAATCCCACTATTTAAATGTAATTATATAGATATGGAAGTATTTCATAGTGGTTAGAAAGACTATAAAATCATATATTTATCAGAAATATTGATTAAATAATAGTTGATATACTATTTTTATATATTTTGTCTTAGTTCTCACATTTAGTAAATTAAATTATTCTTATAATAGGTTATGTATATTAAATTTTATATATTATATTGAATATTGTAAAATTTCTATATAAAATATAGTTGGGTGGGTCTAAATAATTTTTTTTAGATTTCAAAGAAATATTTTGTTATTTTTTAGAATTGGGTGGAATACCCTGAGAGGAAAACCTTAGTTCCCTAAAACAAGTACCACTGTATAAGATTTAAATTTAATAGTAAAAATTATAATTACTTATAACATATATGTGTTGTCTATAAATTTTATAAAATGTGAGGGACCTTAATGTGATGATGATATAATCCTAGTAAAGGAACCATAAATTCACCCAAGTCCACTGGAATTCCTCTCCACTATATTTCCTAAGCCTATGTGTTGCGCCCAAGTCCATTCAACCAACTTTTATTATATTCCTAGCATGTTTAAAAAGATCTTAATGAATATATAGCTTATCATTCCAAGATCTAAGTACCCAACTAGCAAAAAATTCTTATCCCTCTTGTGCCTGTATCCCAAATTTTTCATATAAATAGGACCCCTGGTGGTTCTCATTGATATATTTTTTGAATACATGGGGAAACTTTGAGATCCATTCACCTAGATCACCAGAACCACTTTAAGTTAGTCTATGACCATAAAATCCAAGATAATTAACCAAATGTATGGGTAATTGAGTCATCCAAAGGTAAAACCTTCACAGAATAACACATTACCCCAAGTTTATCAGCACTAGGTTGAGGGACCCATATCTAGAAATATAATAGAGTTTCATTCACATAATGGAATATATGGAGACCTATAACCAATAGAGAGAAACCAAATTTGTGTTCCATTACAAGGATGACCACCTTGATTATTTCTCTACTTGGGTGAAGCATACCACTTATCTTATCCCTCAATTTGGAAAAAGCCAACCACCTATGAAAATCACTTATCTCATACCACCACTTGGGATAAGTACAAACTTCTCTTAGCCATTCACTATGGATAATATGACTCTCCACATATCCCTTTAGTAGGGTGATGTTGAACAATAACTTATTAATTAAATTGGGAGAACAAAACCCTTTGGTTATCCCATCACTATGGTGATGAAAAATATTTGGACAATCCTTCGCTAAGGATAATAGACCCTCCACCTATCCCACCACTAGTGTGAAGGTCATTGTTTTTATCCCATATTAGGCAATGATATATACCCTGATGTTAATAGTGTAGTATCCGATAATCCTGTTCTCCTTCCTTAACAACCACCTACCAAGGGCTCCTCCAAATCCTCAAGGAATATATAATCTAATCGTTTGGAATTATAGATGTCCCTCTTTAAATCATGTATCCCCTTTAGAAAATGAGTCTATGAAATTTTAATTCCATATAGATAGATCCATCATGGCAATCACAACCATGTATCACCATGATACAAATGATCTTGATCATGAGGACACTAGATGAGATAATCTTAGCTAAATATGACTATCTTAGCTGTTGAAATACTGCTTTAACTAGCCCAATTCCAATAAATCCATGAGATCATGGGATTTCTCACAATGTGTAAGCCCAAACCATGTTCCCATTTTCATCCCTGAGAAACATCAATATGCTATGGCAACCCATATTATGGTAGAACATATTCATGTGTAAGTCCTACTCCTTCTCTTCCAATTCCTAAAAAGTGATAGGATCCTCCACATAGGTGTAATATCTCATCAGATCCTCATGATACCACATCCACTTAAGTCCTTTTTTCTTTCACCTCCCACCAATGGATGGGTTGTGGATATAAATATGGGTATCCCAATTGCATAATCCCTATATATATATATATTTATATCCTTATTTATCCTTTGTAAGAGGCAAGTCTCATCTCTAGCTATAGGCAGTAATGAAATAATTATGAACTCACTAACAATACCATCTTAATAATTTATTAATGATCCACATAAGGTAAAACAAAATGAATAATCCCAAATTAATCTTTATGAGGCCAAGTCCTATGTGAGTCTTACTCAAAAGGACATATTCCCTATTATCTAGTAATTATCATAGCGCCATATCCACTATGAAACTAATTATACCTACTCCTATTTTGTTACTAATGATAAAGATAAAACGGAAAGGGCCACCCATACATAGGTTCCACTAAATCAATGGTTGTCTCCCCTTTTATAATGGGATGAATTTCTAGTCACATGGTATAAAGCTAAATAAAAACATCCAAATTACATGATTTAAAATTTCACAATGAATTTATAGTCAAACAACACAAAACTGAATGATAATATCCTTATCACACTATATTAAACATCATTCTATGGTCTGACCACATGTCTATAAACATTGAAACATGAACTATGTGGGATCTTATTATAGTTTTAAGATGATATGTAGGATAACCCCCTCTTATTCAAACACAAAGTCACCATTACTTCATTTCTAGTAACTAGGTAAATATTCCTTATAAACCATTTTATCATTGGGATATATTCGTAATGAGGCTAGGTCCTATTAATTGGGCCACATACTCACAATCTAAATCAACCACAAACAAAATGAGACCATATTTCCTATAAAAAAACATATACTCATTGGACCATATTCCCATTAAGTTTAACAAAAAATGAGTAGAATAGTGTATAAATTCCACACCAATCATTTCTAAAACATTTTCCCTAGAATTATAATATGAATGACATTAATTTACCTTGAATTGATCATTCTTAAATTACTATAAATGAACCACATGGTCCTTTTCAAACTAGATTATAATGTATGAAGTGTTCCATTAAGTATCACCAAACTATGTGGGTTCTAATTCTCCAAACAATGATATATTGAAAGAAATTATCAAGGGACCTACCCTAACTCCACTAAACCTATGATATATATAGATTAGAATAAATTCTATAGTGACCAACTATGTATCTTGAAGCTATAGTTCCACTAATTAATCAAATAAAAAATTAGAATCTATAATACGTACAAAATTTCACATACAACACTTGGTTGGGATGGAATCATTATCATTTTGGTTACTATTTCCACACTGGGACTTGGGATGGAATCATAAATACATCATAAACTAATAAAGGAGTTTCAACGTAGGAAATAACTCCCACCTAAGAGTTCAGATGATCCCAAACTCCCATCCACTCGACCAAAGTGAATTATAATACTTTGGGTGAAAAACCCTATTGACCACCTACCTTTGGAAGTAAATTAATAGATGAAGAACATTTTGAGACCTCATATATTAGGTAGTTGTTGGGGTTTCCATTAGAAATAAATATATTGAACCCATCATGAATTCATCAACTTTAAGTGTGATCGACTGAACATGATTCTACTTTTGATAATACACTAATGGTTTTTGTTTTTTTTGTTATGATTTCTCTTCAAGAATACTTTTTATAAGACACCTTTAATATAAAGTATTGGAATACCCATAAGAAAATGTTTTTATATTTATATAATTAGAAAGATTGTGTCCTTGATGATTGGAAAAACATTGTCACCAATACAGTGCCTTCAAATCCAAGTGAAAAATGTGTTAGATATGGAATAATATCTTCATGGTACTATCCCTACCCTAATGTAATCCTAGAAGATCCTATAGGTGTTGAGGCATCATAACCATCCTCATATGTTTCTAGATGAAAATATGACAATGGTTCACACATTATAAGGACCTGGGCATAAACATTACATAATATAGTTAATTCAACTAGAATAAACATATTACATTCCCAAAGATATTTTTGTTTTAGAGTTTTAGATAATTAGGTCATAATTATAAAAAAACACACAATAATTCAAAGTGGATACTATAAAATATTTTTTCATTTCTTATATAATACACAAGTTTTTAATAAAACATGAATTATTTTCATGAAAAGTATTCACAATATTCAGCTTGGATTCTTCGTTTCCCTTAACAATCCTTAAACTCTGTAAAAAACGTTTAAAAAATTGGGTTAAACACAAAATGGCCAGTAAGGGACCTAAAAAATTGAAATAAACCATTATTACACGAATAATTATAAACATATGGAATCACTTTCACAAATATATAATTCTCACCCTTAAAATATCATATACTTACTTTGTGAAAACATTAGATTTCCATAAAACATATAAAACATAAATAAAACCATATAGTTAACTTGGGGAATTAATTAGATAAGATTGTATCACCCAAAACTACCATATGATTTTTAACCCTCATAACTACCTTATAATGTATCCCTCATGACTACCTTATGATGTAACCCTCACGTCTACCTTATGGTGTAACCATATTAGTTACACTTAGAATAAAAATTATAATAAAATTCCAAAATAAACATACCCAATGTATTGGCAGGAGATAAATGTCCCAACCTTCATCATAAAGAATTCACATGAACCAAAACATAATCATAAAACTTGAACACATGTATCATAAAAATATTTCTTGAAGAAAATCAATTATTTCAAAAGAATACTGCCCAAATAAAAAGTAAAAATTTTTATTCAAAAATTTTCATGTTATCATGTAAATAAGATATCAATACAATAATGTGTCAAGAAATTCAAAAAAAATCTCATGTCATATATTTTAAGAAACAATCCTTTTTAATATTGTAAAAATAGAAATTTAAAAAGTATTTTTAAGGAAAAGTCCCTTACCTCAAGTTAGACTTTATTAAAAGCTTTTAAAATCTCCTATATAATGGTTTAAAGAGTGTTATTAATTTATTTAAAAAATATATTCATATTCATAATACATTATATTATTTTTAATAACATCATTCCACCCATTTACTAATAATATTTAGTTATTTTTATTGTTTCTGGTGAATTTAATTCATGGTTTCCATGGTTGATTTATTATAGATTTCCTTATCAAATTGAAGTATAATCTATTAGTGAAAATGAATGTTACTAATATTTTTACATAATTTTAAATGGCACTATATATCATTTTTTCAAATATGAGGACGATTCATTAAATAAAACTTTAATGAAACTGATTTAATTTATTTGTGCGGTTTTTATGAGCATCTCAAGATTATATCATTTTATTTAATACCATATTTAAATATTTGTTACAGAAAATTATATAATTTTTTATATGTATAGTAAAATATTACTTAACCGTAATAATGGTTTTATGACCACCCTTGATTGCGGTAAAGGAAAATTAATACACATCATCCATGATGATTGTAACTAGACACATTAGAGAAGATATTTTAATTTTTTACAATAAGAGGATAAGAAGTGATGGTTGATGATGGATATTTCACTAAAAAAATAATATTATAGTATACGTAAGATTCTGGAGTTATCATGTCCCTTGAATTATGGGAGGTTATGAGAGAATAAGAAATGAATTTAAATTGAAAAGAAAATGAAAGATTATTTTCCCTTTTGAATTATTCTCCTCAAGAACCACCTTAAGGGACTTGATTTTGGTATTTTGGTGACAATAGAATGTATTGGATGTAGGAAATAGGCTTTGAAAGGGAATTGTATTGAAATTAATCAATATATAGGGAATTGATGGGTCAATAGAATAGGTAATGAGATGTGGTATTTATAGTGGAGGGGAGGGGTGTTTTTTGATTATTTTATTCATTAGTTTATTATTTATGCGAAAGAATATAAATAGTATTTATTACATAACTAAATATAGTAATAGGGGTAAGGAGAGTTAGATATTATGGGCTTACATCATCCATAAATCATCCATGAATCAATAAATCATGTATTTGTTAAATATCATAAATTACTGGATTTCACTATTCAAAAAAATTCAACTATTTTAGAAAAATCCCAAAAATTCTCCCAAACCATTTTTATGTGTAGAATTAAAAAATGAACTCAATTTTATGAAAATAATTTTATAATATGAGAAACTTAATTTTTAATCAAAATAATCATTTATTTGAAAAATATTGATTTTGAAATTATAACTGATTTTATGACACTTTGAAAAATTAATTAAGGTCACATAAAAATATATTATAATCATAATACAACAAAATATTAATTTATGAATCTATTTTCTGAAGATATTTTTTTTAAATCAATATATTAATTATAAAACATATATATCATAAAAAATACCAAGACTTAATTTATCATTTTCAAAACATTTATTTACTTAATTCATGATATAAATATATAATATTTTCAATTATAGGATATATAAATTTTATTAATACTTTTATAGGTGAGGTTACTATTCTATTTGTATAGATTTTTTAATTTCTGTTAATACCACTTATTTCATTATACATTTATAATGAATTTAACTATTTAATTCCAGAATGAAAAGAAAATTATTTTATAAGTATCAGGGCTATTAAATTCTCCCCCATCTAGAAATTGAATCCTCACAATTTCCATTCAATTATGAAAAATATTAGGATACCTTTCCCTCATAGAATTTTCAGATTCCCATATTCCTTCTTCAACCATTTGGTTTCTCTACAAAACCTTAACCTAGTGAATTACCCTATTCTATAATACTCTCTCTCTACCATTTATAATTTGAATAGATTTCTCTTCATAAGAAATGTTATTTTCCAAATAAACTATTTTTGGGCTCAAAACATGAGATAAATCTGGTACATAATTTCTTAACATCAAAACATGAAAAACATTGTGTAGTTGAGATAAACTTGAAAAAAAAGCTACTCGATAGGAAACTAGTAAAAATTTCTCCAAGATTTAGTATGGTCCACTAAACTGTGGAATTAGATTTAATTTTTTACCAAAATGAATAAAATTTTTCCAAGGAGATATTTGAAGGAAAACATGATCACCTATCTTGAAAGAAAATTCCTTCCTCCTATTATCTACATGACTTTTCTACCTTCTCTAAGATATCCTCATGTGTTTCTGAATCATCTTCACTTTCCTAGGAACTTCCACTACTAATTATAGTCCCATTAACTTACTTTCCCCGACTTCATCCAAAAATTTTGGGGTTCAACGCCACTTTTAATATAATTACTCAAAAGGTTATATCTATATATTAGAATGAAAACTTTTATTATAAGAAAAATAAACTAAAGAAGGATTCTGATCCCAGCCTCCCAAGTAATCTATTGAACGAGCACATAAAATTTCTTCCATTATCTGAATTTTTTTCTTGGTTTGTCCATCATATTTAGGATGAAAGGTTGTTTAGAAATTTAATTTAGTTAAGAATGACTTCTGAAGGACTTTACAAAAGATTGAAGCAAAAATGGGATCACTGTTAGATATAATAGAGATATGAACTCCATATAACCTAAAAATATATTTGAGGTAAAGTCATGAAATTTAATATAAGTAAAAATAGTTTCTTGAATAGGAATAAAATATGAATATTTCGTCATTTGATCAATAATAACCCAAATCACATTATTAACTTGAGAAGTATTTGGTTGTCCCACCATGAAGTCCATGGATATATTTTCTCATTTCCACTCTGGTACTGAAAAAGGTAAGTAAATCCCATTTGGTAGTTGTATCTCTTCTTTAAACTACTAATAAGTCAAAAATTTCATTGTAAACTTAACAATAACTCTTTTCATTCCATCATACCATGAATACTTATGAAGGTGTCTGTACATCATAGTGCTACTAGGATGAACCAAAATGGAGAACTATAAGCATCACTTTACAATTATTTCTTCTTCTAAGAATCAAAAGGCACACATAATCTCTTTCAAAATATCAATATTAAATATTAATCAACATTAAATTTAAGAAAATTACCTTCCTTAACCAATTATATTTTTTTCTATAACTTATGGTATTTCATATGCTCTTTCTTAATTCTTTATAATAGAGATGACTACACTAACACCTAAAACAAGATCGATGAATTTCCTTCACCAAAAAATTTCAATAAAAATTCAGAAAATCATTAATTAAGGGGTCATGTTCCCAATTTATCATGGTTAATGTAACATTATGTTTTTGACTCGAGTCATCTGCCACTTTTTTAAATTTTTCAGGATGGTAATTGATCATTCAATCATAATCCTCTACCAGTTCATGAAATATTCTCTACCTCGTGTTCAATTCCTTATGAGTGAATATAAACTCTACTCTTTTATGGTTGGTATATATTTCACATTTGGATCCACATAAATTATTTCTCCATATTTTTAAAGAAAAAACCACAAATTTTAATTCCAAATCATGTGTGGGATAATTTAACTCACGAGGTTTCATTTTTCTTGAATCATAAGAAATTACCTGATCATTCTACATTAGAACACAACCAATTCCCTTCAATGAAGCATCAATATAGATGAAAAATTATTAATTTCTAGAAGGTGGAGACAAAAAAAAGAGCATTCACCAATTATCTTTTTAGTTTCTGAAAAAAACATTACAGTCTTCTATCCAAATAAATTTAATCCATTTTCATTTTGACTTAGTTATCCGACTAGATAACTGTGAGATGTTTCTAAAAAAATTCCAGTAATAACCTATTGATCCAAGAAAACTAAAATTATCTGTAATAGTTGTAGGTCTTTTCCATTCATCAACCATTTTTATAAGGATCAATAGTTATTTCATCCTTATTGAAAATGATCCTAAGGAAAGAAATCTGTTGTGACCAAAAATTATATTTTCTAAATTTTATATATAACTACTTTTATTTTAAAATTTTCAATAAAATCCATATATGATTTATATTATCTTCATTAATTTTAGAAAAAACTAGAATATCATTAATAAAAAAACAAAAAACTTATCCAAATATCCACGGGGGATTCTATTCATAATATCCATAAATATAGTATGTGCATTTGTCAAACCAAAGGGCATAACAACAAACTCACAATTCCCATAACTTGTTCAGAATGTTGTTTTCAGAATTTCATCCTCCTTCACCTTCACATGATGGTACCCTTATCTTAATTAAATCTTTGAAAAATATTGAGCTCCCTAAATATGATTAAATAAGTCATTGATATGAGTAAATAGATACTTATTCTTAAATTTAATGTTCTTAAAATATCTATAATCAATGAGAAGTCTCATTAAACTATATTTCTTTTTAATGAAAAAAATCGGATTACCCTATGGTGGAGTGATAGGATGAATATAACCTTTATAAAGAAATTACTGTAAACGAATTTTCAATTCTAAAAGTTCCACTTGAGCCATTTCATAAGGGGTTTTGATATTGTCTTAGCATCAGGAACAAATTCAACAATAAATTCAACTTCCTGATCAGATATAACATTGGGAAACTCATCAGAAAAAACATCAATGTATTCATTTACCACTAAAACTTCATTAATCTGAAGAGTTATCTTGTTTTCAAAAATATGTTCAAGATAAATTTCTTTACCATATTTTAGTAGTTTCTAAACAACATGTTATGTTATCAATGGTATAGGTTCATTATTTTTTACAAATTGTAACTCTTTCTAAAAAATATTCTTTAGATCTATAATCAATCTTAGAATGATAAACATAAATCCAATCCATACCCAGAATAACATCAAACTTGACTAAGGTAAAAAAAAGTTTTGTAGGTAATTCATTTACATAGACAACAAAAAGAAGATTCTTATAATTACTTTTTGCCTTAATATATTCCCTTGGTGTTTTAACATTAATTTCTTTATTCATTTCTTGTGTAAAATTTCCAATTTACTAGAAAATTTATCATAAATAAATGAATGTGTAGACCTTGTATAAACCAAGAAATTAGAAAAATATGAGTAAACAAACAATGTACATGATACCACTTTATTGGATGGAACAACATCTACTTAAGTAGTTTCAATGGATTTTACTTTACCTTTATGATTATAATCTTTCTGCTTTCAATCATTCATATCTCTCTTTGGGTAGGTATTTATAAAATTCCACATCTCCCCACATTTGAAACACATTACAGTTTTCTTATCAGAATAAAAAATACCAACAATAATACTTTTTTCAATATAATCTTGAGCCATATTTCCAAATTTACCACATTTAAAATACATCCAAATTTTTTAAGGCATTCCCCAGGGTTCTTTTTACTACATTTTTTACTAATAAGAAAATTTATTCTCTTACCTTCAGATATATTTGATTTATTATTACCCATTACTTTCTATCAAGTAATTTTCTTATACTTATGTTAATAGTACATGTGATCATCAAAAAACTCCATTTCAAACCTCTAAGTACATTTGAAATGTTTCTCATAACTTTTTAATTCATGGGATGCCAATTCGCTTTAATATCTTAGGCTCAATCCTGAGTAAAAATGATTAATTTTTCTATCAAGGTCCAAGATAATATTTGCTGAATACCTTAACAAATTGCTAATGTTTGATTCATACATGGAAATTAAATATTCCTCCTTTTATTTCAAATGAAGGAATTTATTTTCTATCCTAATTCAAACCACCTTAGGAAAATATTTTTCAAGGAACAGATTCCTAAATTCATTCCATTCCAAGGCATCAATCTACTCGCTATCCAAGATATTCTTGACCATTGAACAACACTGGTCAACATCACCTTAACAATAATAAATATAAAGACTAAAATTCTTATTATCTGAACACAACATGACATTAAATATCTTTTCAGGTTCTTTAATCCAAACTTTAACCACCACTAGGCCAGATTATCCACTGAAAGTAGGAGGGTGTTGCCTCATAAAATGTTCTTGTATCGTCATGTTCTTTTCTAGTAGATCTTGTTTCAATCTTTAATGGATTACACCACCATATATAGTTTTTTTCAAATGAGAAATTACTGTTACTAAATGATCAGTTCCAAATAAAACCATTCCAAGTTGCATACTCGAAAAGATATTATCCTCTTGGTGCCCTCCTACTACAACTTCCCTATTTTTTCTTTGGAAAACTATTCTAAATAGAAATATATTCGATAAAGAAACATGGTAATATTTAAATTATATATCATTTAAAATTCAACATAAGGTAAAAATAATTTATGGTATTCTATTAACATCATCATTACCTCTAAATTTATCTAAAATGTGCTCTGATACCAACTACCAAGACCCAACCTTAAACTTTACATATTCTAGTTAATTCCATTAGAAAAAAATTATTAAATTCCTAAATATATTTTAATTTTAGTGTTTTAGAGAATAAAGTCATAATTCATATATAATAACCCACAAGAATAAAAAGTGGACACTTCTAAAATAATTTTCATTTCTTTTATAATAATTTATTTTAATAAAACAAGAATTCTTTTCATGAAAATTCTTCTCAAATTTTAGCTTGGTTTTTTATTTTCACTTAAAAATACTTAAAACCCATGAAATATATTTTAAAACATGGTATGAGCACAAAAGTATCAATAAATTATATAGAAATAAGGAATGAAATCATAAGTCCATGAATACTTATAAACATATGAAATCATTTTCACAGTGATATATTTATCACCCTTAAATTATCATATACTTACTTTATGAAAATGTGAGATTTACATAAAAAATTGAAAACAAAAATAAAACCATATAGGTATCTTAGGGAATTACTTACTTAAGATTTTAACCCTTGCATATAACATAATATTTGAAACCCTCATGGTTAAGTTACAATGTATCCCTCACAACTACCTTATGATATAACCCTCATGGATACCTTATAGTGTAACTATCCCAATTACACTTGGAATAAACAACATGGTTAACATAAAACATAAAGATAACTAATTAATTTTAGGGAGATATAATTCCAACAATTAATCATAAATAATTCCCAAGAACCAGAACAAAATCATAAAACATGAACACCTGTATCATAAAAACATTTCTTGAGGAAAATCACTTATTTCAAAAGTATACTATGAAAATAAATTAAAAAATTTATTTGAAAGTAATAATATTATAATGTAAATAATACTTCAAAAAACAAATAATCATGAAATCAGTAAAACCATTGCATTCCATATATGTTAATAAATAATCCTTTTTAATTTTATAAAAATTGAAATTAAAAGAGGTTTTTTAAACAAAAACCCATTACCTCATGTTTGACTTCCTTAAAATTTATTCAAACCGCACGTATAATGGTTTATAGAGTGTTATTATTTTATTAATGAACTATATTAAAATTTATAATACCTTATATGATCTTTTTATAACATCATTACACCCATTTATTAATAATATTTTTTTGTTTTCATTATTTCAGGTATATTTATTTGATAGTTTTCATGGTTGGTTTATTATGGATTTCATTTTCAAATAGAAGTAAGAATCTAAGAGTGGAAATGAATGATATTAATATGTTTCCATAATTTTAAATGATAACATATATCATTTTTTTTTCTGATATGATGATGATTCATTAGATAAAACATTAATAAAAATAATTCCATTTATTTTGGTGGTTTTTATGACCATGACAAACCTATATAATTTTTTTAATATAATGTTTATATATTAGTTCTATACAATTATAAAACATATTATATGTATAATAAAATATTATATAACCATAATAATGGTTTTATGAGAATACATGAATGCTGTAAAGAAAAATTAAAACACATCGTCCACGATGACGGTAAATCGACACATCTAAGATGATGTTTTCATTTTTTTTGAATAAGAGAAGAAAAGGGGAGGTTTGATGAAGGAAATTCCATTAAAAAATATTATAGTATATGTAAAGCACTGGTGTTATCATGTCACTTTAATGATGGGATTTGATGAGATAATAAGAAAATAAATGAAATTGAAAAGAAAATAAAATAAAATGAAAGGGGATTTTACCTCTTGAATTATTCTCCTTAAGGAACTTGGTTTTTAAATTTTTGTGATAATCATAAGTTTTGGAAATGGAGAAGAGTATTGGGAAGGTAATTGGGAATAAATTACAAAATCTACAAGGTTTTGAGCTGTGAGGAGAAGAGGAAGTATTTATTGTAAATTAGAGGGGTGTTTTTTGATTATTTTATTCATTAGTTTATTATTTTGGCTCAAGTCTATGAATAGTTTTGATTCCATGAATAAATTAAGTAAAATGGAGAAGGATATTTCTAGATTATGGGATTACATCAGTCATACATCATCCATGACTCAATAATTCATGTATTTTTTAAATACTGTAAATTACCGTATTTCACTATTAACAAAATTCAACTTCTTTAGAAAAATCCAAAAAAATTAGCCTAACCATTTTTATACATGTATAATTAAAAAATGAAATCCATTTTATAAAAATAAATTTCCAAATATTAGAAAAATAATTCTTAATTAAAATCATCATTTATTCAAAAAATACTGATATTAAAATTATAACTTATTTTATGACTCTTTGAAGAATTAACTAAGGTCTCATAAAATTATCTTATAATCATAATATAAAAAAATATTAATTTATGAATCTATTTTATGAGGAAAAAATTTATTTTAAGTCATTATATTAATTACAAAATTATAAATAAAAATTTATGTGTCACAAAATTATAAATAAAAATTTATTTTAAGTCATTTTAAGTCATTATATTATTTACATATTCCATGATATTAATATATCATATTTTCACTTATATGATACATAAATTTTATTTATACATTCAAATGTGTGGTTAATATTCTATCTGTATAGATTCCTTAATTTCTGTAAATACCACTCATTTCATTTTACATTTATAATGAATTTAATTATTTAATTCCAGAATGAAAAGAAAATTATTTTATAAGTACCTAGGTTTTTACACACATCCACATAAAATAATTTTGGGAACATTTCCCTAGAACAAAATAGTTCAAGCATAAATTATCTTAGTGAGTTGGAAGAGTTCATCGACACTTACACAAGTTTTTATGAACTATATATAAGGGATTCTATCAACCATATTAACAACCAGTATAGAATTCTATAGGATCTTTAATACATCAATAAGGATATAACTTAGGAGAATCTAGCCTAGGTCACTCAGATGAATCCATTTAGGAGATTCCGTCTGGGGAGGCAGACCAGATCAACATTGGAATGGGATAATATACCCATCACCATAGAAGGACATAGCTGACATACCATAAAAATTAATAACATAAACACCAATATCCCTCTCCCCCTTAATATAAATTTCTACTATATCAAGGTGGATCCACAAGAGAAATTCTGAACAACTATTTCTATAAAGGAATTCTAGTGTTAGATTTGGATGGTGAAATAAGGACCAAAATAGGCTCAACATCCCATTCCAATAGGGGAATCTCATATGTATATTCTAGTTTTAGTGGGAAAAAATTCATATATTCCTACTCATATAGTGAAAAGTTGATAGCATAACCTATAAGTGATAATAGATGATATCTTTTAGTGAATCATGATTCCCATAAATAACTTTCATATATTCCTTCACATGCCAATAGAGAAGGTTGTCATTATATCCTGAAGGTTACTCAAGTGTAGGCCCACACTACCACTCCTAAAGAGAAGGGAAATAAGAATATTTTATCACGAGTATGAGAAAAATTTCATATCTCTATATCCATCAAAATAATTCACTATCATAATTGTGTAGAAATCTAGGATGAGTCCCATGCCCCACCCCTCTTAAACTAGAAGAAAAGTTTTAGCATAATATCATAATAACTTAAAATGAGGAATAAATTCTTACCCAATATAAAGAAATTTTATTTATATCATTAAATAAGAATAGGGATCACCCTAGAGGGATCCAACCTATTAGGGATAATTACAGAAGTGTATGGACCAAACATTATTGATGTTCCAACCTAGATCACATGATAGAGATTACATTACAGATAATATGTCTATGAAGATATGAAATTTAGGAACAAGCCCATACTTCATTACTAATTAATGCTAATATCCTGAATTCACTCTAACATATCATAATAGTATCCCAAGGATCAACTAACTCCTCATAATAATAATAAGGAAGCCTTACATGTGGTTGTCCCCCCGGTGATACCACCTTCAATAGCTATGTAAAATTTCCCAACAGTTTTCTTCATAGAATTCTTCCCCGCACTAATATGGAAATTGATCATTGAGCATCACATCTTAACACTCACTATGAAGGTCCTCCCTACTGTGATATCTCATCCTATGGGGAGGGTTATCCTCTCATCAAAAAAACTGCAAGAATTCCCATGTATTGAGAAGCTCTAGAGTGGAAAGGATTAGCTATAATAAGTACTTTATTTCTAAAATCTAATATATTTTCATTGTCGGAGGATAGTTCAATATGATTACCGTCATCCATGCCTCTATTTAGTTCACCATTTGGTACACTATAAATATTTTTGGTGACTTCCCCTGGTTTGAAAAATCAATTTGAAAGTGACCACTATGGCCATATCATGTGGAGCTATCTCACCAAAATGGTGATGAAAACACTATAGAGATGTGTGAGGAACTGGATAAGGAAAATAAAATAGGTTGTGTCATAGCCTCTGACACCTCCCACTATTACATTCAGAAATTATTGAATAAGGAATATGTAACCAAATAACACCAGAATATATGGTAAACTAACTATAATCTATAGAGAACGCTTCTATTAAAGGGTAAGTATCCTCATCACATTGAAGTGATGATAATTTTTTTTCATCAGATTGAATTCAAATTCATCAAAGTTTACAAAATACCCAAGGTGATAAAGAATAAAAAAATTTCTCATAAATTTAACTTAGAAATATAAAATCTTTTACCAAAATAATCCCCAATGATTCAATAAATTTGTTAATAATGGTTTGGGGTGATATAGATAATTGAATTTCAATCATCTCACTAGCCAATCCACTACATCAAATTGGAAGACACGCGAAGTCATATCCTTGGGTCATGAGTTACTCTGGAGATCATCATATCAAAGATAGACTATATAGTAAAATTCAACCATTTACAAGGCATAGAATTTAAGAACTCAATGGAAACAATCCATTGACATGATCTTTCATTAGGAAACCATGGAAGTTGAGTGAGCCTCCCATTTTATAAAGATAAAACCCAAGAATATTTTTACAATAAAATAACCATCAATAATAAACAACTCATTCTGAAGAGGTTCTCAAAATCCAAAATATTCTAGAACTAATGTTTAGAGAATTTGAAAGGTTGTGTATGCAGTTTTCATTGTGAAAGTATAGGAATAATCCGAGAATGTATGGTTGGGAGATTTTTTAGCACACCTATCATACTTGGGTCATAAATTCCATAAAACCATGAAATGGTGATGGTGGAAGAACTAAGTAAACCTCATACGAAAGGATTATGGTCATTATTAACCCTCCCCTCCATTTGAGGATGTTTATTTTCTCTAAATTGGTAGAGGATGTCCTATAAAAAATAACTTCACCATTTTTTCTAATATGAAATTCAACCTAATCATCAGGGACATTATCAACAAGAATTTTTAGGAAAATCTCTAAATCATAATATGTAGAGTGCATTATAGAGAGAGCCAAGATGGGTAGATGGAACCTTGTAGGGGTTTTAAGCTTAAACAATTAGTAAAGAGGTCACACATTGAGAATAATCCAAACTTTTCTCTCAATAAGTACTTTTAGTATAGTTTATCCCCACACTACTATGAAAAATATAAGGATAGAACTCATGCTATATGATTTTCATCAGTAAAACTTAATCAGTTTCGACCCCTAAAATAATACTTGTCCTGATACTGATTAATGGGAACAAAAAAAGGAGACATTTTACTAAGACGTGGTCCACAATGATAGACATGAGGAAATCTTATGTACCCTACATCAATGGAACCTATTAATGATAAACTACCACTCACCATATAATATTCATTAAAGATAAAGGGAATGGGGTAGCTATAACTCACTCACCACCCAAGGAGGTTGAAAATCCCTCCATCTAAGATATTCTAGCCCAATATGATGTGAAGATAGAGAAATTAAAATTGTCCAACATAGTGTTACTTCAAATAGCTATTTCAGTAGTGTAATTTTATTAGGTAGAGGATACTACATAACATTCCACATACCTTTTTTCAACTAGAGAAAATAATAAATTAGTAAGGGTTAAAATCGACTATCTGACAAACTCCATATCCAAGCAACCAGTATACCTAAGATTTGTGGTCAAGTACTATCATGAGTTTTCTTTTATAGTATTGAATCATCAATCATTTTAGGAATGATTTCAAATTATGGTTTAGTCTATATTCTAACATCCAATATATGTAATCTGGTCATATTAGAATCTACTTCTTATCCCCACTTAAGAATCTTCTCTCAGTATTTTCCTAGAATAATTTCACAAATCAGTCAAATCTCTTCTAGTTTGAATGTAAACAATAAAGGGCATTCGTCCAAATGTACATCCCTAATAGGATATATATCCAAAATTGTTGGATTCCACTCCCCCACCAAACATTGTATACATCACCTGCCAAATAATTAAGGGTCTTGGGGACCCATAACATCACTTGAAACACTTTGTACCCTATTTTGTATCCATAATGGGTATTCTTGAGAAGAATAAATATTCTAAACTCATATATTTTTGTAAAACATTGAATGAACCAATTTTTATCTTGAATAATTACTTTCGATCTAGGTTTTTTACAAACTATTAACACATTTATAATTAATTAATTATTCAATTTATCAAGAATATTAGAAATATTAAATCTCTAGACTTGTCAAAATTTCAATTGGGTGAAATAAAAAGGCTCTTTGAGCTCAAAACATGGTTGAAAGGTTTCACATATTACCTCAATATGCATCTTACCAAGAGTATTTTATAGAGATATGTATAGAGAACCACTAATATGAGTTATGGAGATTGTTTATTTCTCTGAATGACCCTAGTGTATTTGGACAGTTATCAGTAATAACACAATTCTTGGGGGACTTAGTCGAGTAAATGAAGGCCAAATATCATCTTACTCCTATCACCAATGTAAAAAGGTATAGTAATTCTAATACTATGGATATCACAGTCAATAAAATATAAAAATATTATTTGGCATTGAAAATGACACAATAACAGAAGGTTCTCACCAAAATGTCTATAACAGTAACAATATCCCCAATAGGAAGGAAGATATGAAGAAAACCATCGAACTTTTAAAGATAATAAGAATAAAAATTATTATTTCAAGGAAGAGCAGTTTTAGGGATACATAATATTTGTAATGGAAAATAACAACCCTATCTACTAGAATCATGGATTCCCAATATAACAAGTCTCAATAACAAACCACATTACATACCTTATCACTAAAGGTTGGTAAATATAATTAAATACTATTTTTTATGTAAAGATATCCTTTATAAAATGGTCAATTTAGGGTAGGTAAATTGGGGATGTAATTAGAACATGTTACATACATCATAATAATATCCCATGAAAAAGGGAGAATGATAGAATTTCCTAGATATATATGTATAGAAGATCAATGATTGGATGACCATAAAATCGATCAATCGAGTTTACTCCATTCATAGGGTATAATTGAATCACGATGTCCCAAAACTAGATCCCTTTGTAATTTTAGAAGAAACATTTCCATCACAACCCTGTAAATTTTGATGCAATCAATGAAAGAAGAACTTTTTTTCAAGAAGAATAATGTTGACCACTTCCCAAGATAGTTTAAACACATTAGAACTTCTTGGACCCATTTTTGTTAGAATGGGAATCACACCAACAAATAGAAACCTCATTAGACTAATAGTCACAATATGTCTTAGTCCAAATAATCCACTTGGTAGAACCATTATCTGATGAAAAACTTGAACATCAACCCAAAATCCAAGACCATTATTAGGGATTGTGAGAAAAAATTTAACAAAATTTGAGGTGTTAGGGGAATACATAGTCATGGATGGCCTAAACATTCAAATTATACCTCTACTAAATCTATTTACATAGTTGAAACTCAGAGGTAGGCAGTTTAGTAGGTCCAATAAAAACATTAATATACTATTGAATCTTATAATACACATTCAAACCTTATCAAATTTTAAGACTATTAAGTAGACATGGTATTTTATAGAAAATTTTATAATGTGGGTAAAACTTCCCAACCTGGATAGAATAAAGGGAATATTATCATAGGCTATAATATGGAGGGAAATTTTCTACGTAGATAACCCAAACCCCAAATCCTTAAGCTAATGACACACCTCTTGTCAAAAAAAGTTGGAACCTGAAATAAATGTATAAAATACTTAATAATTATCTATTTTATTTAACTAACCCTCAATTATAGACATGGTTTATCTCTCTAATGATCTCAAAGGAGTGACCATTGAGGCCCTCTCATGTCTAAAGGAATTTGAAATTGAGGTCACTACAGATGAAGTATGCCATTAAAAAAACCTATCTCAATGAATTCCACATAGTCATCTCATTCATAAAATAAGATAGAAAAGCTATAATAATATCACACATTTATACCCTTTTTTTCTTTTAGTTTGTACAATATTGATGTGCATCAAGCCTTGATAGTTGTTGTCTTTGGTATCAATCTCATACCAGTTTGGATGCTCTGATTATGAGGCTACGAAAATCCAACATGTACCCTTTAAACCCAACTGTTCAAGGGTTTCAAAAGAGCGAGAGACTCCTTAAAGTAAAATTAAGATCAGAGATCAATAATAAGACCTTGTATATGACCCTGATTTCATATGGGTTTGTAGATACAATATTTTAATTCTTTGTTTAGGATGTTGTGGCTCCATATATATATGGTGGCACCCTATTTATGGCATCAATGTTTTAAATACACCATTAATAGATAGGTAAGGGTATTATATGATGACAATAAGCCTATTGAATCATTTGAGCCCCCATAAATAGATGCATTATTTTATAAGAGAGAAGTGAAAAAATTAATGGAAGATAGTTTCATTTGAATCACAACCCCCAATATCCTGGAAAAAACTCAAACCAAACTGAGAAGTGATTTTGATGAGGAATATCTGTTACTCATAAACTATATTGATGTGAAAAATTTAGATCCTAGAATTCATGAGGTACTAAGGGTACCACTATATAATAACCCAAAACAACCAAATATTCAAGAACATAATATAGACATACATGCCTACATCTTCCTGACCTTGGTTGGGTTAGCTGAATCTGACCAACTAGAAGGTGGACCTGATTCTTAATGAGACAGAGGTACCCATCATGATAATTCCCCCAATGATTCTACCCTTATTAATTCCTCTAATTTTAAATTTTCTAATCTATCCTCTATCCTTGATAGTATAAATGTGGAAAATAAGGAGGAGGGTATTAGGTATTTTTATATTACATTTGAGGAAGGTGTCTCAAACACTGATGATGAACTCAATCAAGTGATAATCTATATAGATGATGACCTATGTACCATGTTGATCAGTTCCACTATGACCCTCAAAGAAAAGGATGGATACACCTCCGTCATAAAAAAGTACTGAGATGTGTTTTCCTAGAACCATAAAATAATGTATGGGCTAGATCCTCTGGTGGATACCCATCAATTGGTTCCACTATAGGGTCAAAATTCTTATAAATAGAACTATGAGGATAATTAATCCTTCCCATAATTCCATGGTTGAGGTTGATGTTGATAATTTTATAAATTAAAAATTTATTAAAAAGGTCCAATACCTAATTTTTTTGGATGATATTTTCATGTAATGAAGGATAATGGGAAGATAATTATTTTAAATAATTTTAGGAATCTCAATTGACACAACCTAAAGGATGAATTCCTCAGTCTGATTACTAAACTGTTGATTGATGAGAGTGACAACTTCCAAGACCTTTACATTAAAAATGGACACTCCCATAAAAACTAGATCTATATTGACACTTATTATAAAGAAACCACCTAATTCAGGGTACCCTAAGGGGTTTACCATTATCAAGTAATTCCCATTATCATGATGATCACTAGTGAAACATACCACCAGGACATGAATCACCTCATTAATTATTTCTTATGGAAAATAATTGAGTGTTGTGTAGTAGATATTATGGATAAATCACATCCATGTTGATATTATATTTTCAATCTGAACATTATTTTCAAAAAAAATAAACAAAATATAAAAACGAACCCCTGATGTCTTCTTGTGGGGATACTTCAGGAACATTTTTTGGATTCATGTTACACTATCATAGTGTCAAGATAGAATGTGAAGAGACCAAAGTGATAATATACATACACCTTCCTTTGAACCTCTAATTGTTAAGAAGAATTCAAGGACACATTGCATATATCATGTGTTTCCCATCCAATCTTGTTATATAGTGTATTCCTTTTAAAAAGGTAATGAAATGAGGTTCCGCTTACATATGGGATAAAAAATTTCCTTAAAATTTCCTTAATAATAGGAAATATCTCTTACACTAAACACTATGGAAATTTATATTAGAGGGGAAGATACTCATCTTATATATGAAAACCCTAAAGAGATCACATGGAACCCAACTTACTTAGAAAAATGATATGATTAAAACATTTGATGAAAATTTATTGTACCGTGACTCACTATTCCAATATAAAAAAGAACAAAGTCACTATAATATTCTTGATTTGAATTATAAGGAACTACCTAAAAAATACTAATGTATATATGATCTATTTCATGGATCCGCTGAATGCATCCTCAATCATCCCATGCTAGCTAGACATTTGGTATAGAGGGTGGTCATCATTCAATAGTCTAAAATCTAGTTTATATCACAAAATGTTTTTAAAGGAAAATAATTGGCATATTACATTATGGTTCACCCTAATTTGGAATGTGTTCCAATGAATATAGAGTACCCTTATGAGTATGCATTCTTTATTCATGAAACATCTTATATATGACAAATTTTCATTGATGGTTCTTCCAAAATCAAATAGGAAGAATATTGAATAGCCTAATGCTCAACCATGGTGGTTTGGGGATCATATTTGTCCCTCCAAATAATGATTTTCTACCAAAATCCTTCATATTGTTGTAAGGTTTCACAAAAAATGAGGCAAAAAACTAGGCCCTCATCTTATTCTTAGAGTTAGCACTAAAAATAAAAATGAATTACCAAGATATTTTGGTGAATATAATTTAGTAATCAATAAAATAAATGGTGAATATACTCTAATGAAGGAGGAAATGACTCTCTTTCTTGATTGTGTGTGTGGGGATTTATTGTATAGTTCGTCTTACAAACAACATTGACTCATGTTATGTATTCCTAGAATGACCGAACTGATGCATTGGCTTTTGTAATGTTAACTCTTTCCAAACTAGATCAAGATGAAATAGTCATCCACATCAAACATCATAGGGTGATCTCACTAATTATTATTAGTAATCTGAAGGAGATCAATGAAATTAACACTTCTATAGAGTAAGGTGAGCATATATCCTCATCAACTGGTACCAAAGTTGGATAGACATATTCTATAATAAAAATCTCTAAAACATAGTTCATCATGTGGATTTAGAAATGAATTAATAGGTCTTTAACTAAGTAGTGAAATTCATTATTTTTAATAGACCTAACTCTCAAAAAGTCATCTATAAATAAGACTTTAATGGATTCCCCCTTAGATGCATCAAAGGATGCAAGAAGTCAATTATGGAACCTACTGAGCTCATTTTTTGGAATAAACCTTTACAATCATAACAATAGACTTGGATATTTCATACTATCAATAATAATATATTATTAAGAGTTCTTTTGGAGGTACTATTCTTTCTAGATACATTCCAACTACATCCCTCAACCCCTAGATTTATTGAATATTCCCATGTACTCTTATCCATTTTATCTCTAGGGAGTTGCTGTTATGGGACCATATACCCTATAAATAGACACATAGTATAAGTATATCCTTTCCTCCACTAACATATTTTGTAAGTGGTCAAAGGATATTCCCCTCAAGGAAGTTAGAGCAATGGATATCATCAATTTCGTGAATTTAAATACCATTACTAGATTTAGTATACCTCACACAACATTGAAATACATATACAACTTTTTCCCATGTTTAAAAAAGTTTTATTAAGAAGTCTAAATAAATTCCTACTATTAATATATATGATTTCTCGAGTCCTAGTTTCTAAAACAATAAACTTCATGACATGTGGTATATCTAGCATGACCAAAAAATACTTGTAAAAATCTATTCTATATGACCCATATAAAAACTACCCTATATAATAACTATGTGTGTCTTGATTCCAATTAATTGGGGTATATAGTGATTCCTAGATCCCCTATTCAGGGCTTTTCTATGAACGACACCATCAAACCTCCAATAAATTCTGTTGCTGAAGCCTCCTCATTCATGTTGGGTTTTCTCTGTGTCCATATATTATGATGAATTCATAATCATCATTCCCCTACACATGAGGTTGATCTTTTTAGAGAAAACCAAGTATAATATATATATGTCCTAGATTATATTCTGGAAGGATTAGTAGTGATTCTAAGATATTCTATTTGAAGATCAATGAAAATTTCCATCTTGGTATAAGAACTGTGAACTTAAACTATGTGTTCCATTCCACTAGGTTGTCTATTATAGTACCGGTCTCTATATTCACTTAAGATTTACATTAACATTATCAATAGTAATACTTTCAAATATTTTGGTCAAAAGTTTATGACGATAAACATCCTCCTCCTATAGTCTAGTAATTATGACTGTAAACTATGTGATTTTGTAATTGAGGTGTTCTATGGTCGAATTGGGATCTCATTCATGTCGGGTTTCCACCCCCATTTTATTATGTAAATTACCACAACATTTGGTAAAATCTATCTAACTATAAAATAAGTTACAATGGTCTAAAACTCTTAAACATAAATTGAATGAGTAATTAAATATATAATTCTCTATGTTAAAAACGTAGAAGGGGAATCTTAGTAAAATGTTAGGTATTTGCTTGCTGAGAATGAATCCTAAATAACACGAAAAAAATAAATAATATTAATGAAAAAACATACATGTCAAAATATAAAATTCCTACAGGGTAGAAAATAAAAAGAAAAGTACCAACATGCTATGTTTCCACCATATAATACATGATAAAATGATAGGGTGAATAAAAGAAATAAAAAATTGAAAATTTATGGGGTAAATAATATGATCCCAATAAATTTAAAATCATGTGAGTTATGTGATTTGGCATATGAAAATTTATAAAATGGTTCATCCCTAAGAATATTAGTTTAGAAATTCATAATAAACTCAAAACATTTGATCTTGGGGTGTTTGACACCTTTTAAACATTTAAATCATCATTTACCCATTGTGATCCTCATCATGTTGAGATATCAATCATCCATATAAAAATGGACCAACTAAAGGGTAATGGTTAAGATATATATATTTCTATACCCTTACATGAGCCATTATTAGGAGGAAACCATTCTCCACATCCAAATAGAATAAATCTATTGTTATGGAGATGGTATCCAGGCCTATACCCATCCATGAGAACAAGCATAATATGAAATCTCTCTAACTCATGTATTTTGGATACATGATTATTTGATTTTATTCATGTTCAATATTCAATGGGGATTCATGTTTTATCATTATTAATTTTAATGGGTTTCACATGTCACCATGAATTAATAGTCAAAGTGAAATAAAGGTTTAATGATTGGCAGGAATTGAGAATGAAATTTATTTTCATTTATAAAAAAGGGTATCCTCGTGACAGAGTCCCTATATGGTAGTGGAATATTAAAATTTATTTCCCCAAAGACATTGCGTTTATCAATTATATTTCATTTTTTGTTAATACCATAATGAAATATGGATAGCTCTATAACTTTAGTTTCACTAAATAGACTATGGCATTCTACCTCAGAAATAACCTTTTTCTACCCAATTTGGTAATCATTAATGTTTTTTGGATATATCTCCAATCATTACTTAGTAGAATCTAGATCTTTATAAAGGTGGATTACATGAAAATCCCCATTATCAGTCAAGAGTCATTGCTCTGGTGGCATGTAATTCCAATGACAACCAAAGACAAAATATTGTGATTAATTTTTTTCATCGGTACTTGATACAAATGATCTCATAATAAAGGACCAAATAGTTGAGTAGTCTTAGTAAATTGGATACATAAATTATTTCATTTTAACATTGGAAATAAAATTTGAAACATAGTTAAAATAAATATTCTCCATCTGCTGACTCATTCAAACATTTCTTCTTTATATATTGGGGAAAGAAAAGAAAATAAGACTGAGATTAAATGCTTAGTAAGGGTATGCGTACAATCGAATCTATCATGAATAAATAATGAATAATCAATCTAGAAAGATAAATAACTAAAAAACATTCCATTTAATAAATAACATAAGCATGAAGAATAATATGGCCTAAATAAATAATAACTAAATAATTACATATAACTAATCACATGAGCTTGAAACGTTTCCATGGATATCATAGCTATTAAAATAATTAAATGGATATAAATAAATAATCTCATAATGAAGGAATTCATAATTTTAGATATCAAAAATATACCATCAGGGGATCATTCCAATACATCTTACATAAATGGGAAATCCCTTAGCCCAATACCCCAACAAGATTGTCTCATGGGACCTACTGATGCATCAAGGTGCTATAATAGGCCCCTTCCATTACTTACTAAATCTAATTCATTAATCATGTGAATGGAGTGAATAAAAAATCAATAAATAGTCAATATAAGCATTCATATTAAAAAACAAGCATATGAAATGTTAATATATCCTCTAATAAAACAGATCACAAACCATCTAGAGAAAGAATAGGGACGGTATAATTATAACATATCTCTAATGGAGCATATATAAAATAATTTTTTTATCATTGATGAATAGAAAGACCATAAAAAATAATTCAAAAATATTTTTGAGGAAAAAAACCAATTCAATTTGATATGTACTTTTAAAAACTAAAAATATTATGAAAAAATTCATTAAAAAGAAATATGTAAACTTGTAAATTAAGCTTCAAATCATTGAGTAGTCATGAGGATAGAAAATTTCATTCATGTTGAGTATGTTAAAACAATGATTAATTAAAAATATTCAGTAATAATTTAAAAAGTACCTCATTTAGAAAATGAAATTAAGATTCCTTTTAAACCATTTTGTACAAATAAAAAATGAATACAAATGTCTTTAATAAATCATAGGAGAATAGTAAAAATATTCTGTAAATTTTTTTTTTGAAAAATATGGATAACAAAATGGGCCTTCAGGCCACAGGGACTCCAGGCCACCAAAGGCCTCCGTGACACTGGGACTCTGGGCCACCATAGAGAAATATATGATAAAAAAAGTGA
This sequence comes from Viscum album, assembly GCA_963277665.1. Lineage (NCBI taxonomy): Eukaryota > Viridiplantae > Streptophyta > Magnoliopsida > Santalales > Viscaceae > Viscum > Viscum album. The sequence continues at coordinate 695,572,388 of OY728145.1, forward strand.
CCAGAAGATCGGTATAGTGAATAAGGTTTGTAGTGAATCTTGGCTTCAAGAAATATTTTTGGGTGGGAAGATCAAAAGAGTGATAGGTGTGTTAGAACATATCTTCTAGCCCTATAACAGTATAGGAAAGAGGGGTACTCTTCCATGAAATTGAAAAGGGATGAACAATGTGATGGTTTTTGGTAGTTAAGGCAAGGAGTAATCTGAATGGTGATGACTAAATAGGATAAGAGATGCAGTGTGATATAGATACATGCATGCATTGTTGTGTGGGAAGCTTGAAAGAGTAAAGGGTACGTCAACGCCCATATTTTGTCCCTCTAACCAAATGTGGGTTTAAAGAGGGGTTCTCTACGAAGTTACTCACGGTGGATCAGTGTAATGAAATAGCTAATGGTGTGTGTATATGGGGGGTTGGGGGGTTGGGTTCAAAGTGTGATTAATGGGATCATGATGTGAATCTTTTCTACTCAGATTGGGGCTTCAGGTCACAAGGCCTTCAAGCCATCAAAAATTGTAATTGGCCTTAAATCCACTAGTCCTTCAGGTCATGTAAGGGTTAACTCTAAAAACTATTGAAAAAGTTATACATTTATTTAATAAAAAAGTTTTATTTTACCCCAATATATTTATAAAATTTATTTGGAAGAAAAATATTCTTGATCGAGTATAAAAACAAAGTTTATTTTCCTTAAAAATCTTATTTCGATCTCTTACATTATTTCAATATCTTGAGTACTGAAAAGAGGAAAATTAATGGAAAAAAATAAAATTTTAAATAATAAATAGAGGAAGATGAAATATATATTTTTCAATATATAACAATAATATAATTTCCCTAGAAGATATTTAAACATAAAAATCTTGAATAATGATGAAATTTTGAAATAAACCCTTACCGTTTTTGTGACTTTTGAATCATCATACCCATAAAATAAATAACGTCAAATGAAATTTTAAATATAATTAATATAAATTGAATAATGATATATCATATAAAATGGGAAGTATATAAACCACATGAAAGAAGAAAGTGATGAATACAACATATGTCTCAGGGGAACAAAAGTGAGATGAGAAAAAAATTACGAAGATTATATAATTGAATTGAGAATTAATCAATGAAGTGATTATGTTTAGAAATGTAAATACTCATGAAAAATTGTAAATACAATATAATACAATAAGATATTATTTCACACATAATAATGGAATAAAGTTATCAATGAATTTTAATTATAATCTAATGAATGAAAATTGAGTAAAGAAACCCCATACCACTTGGTAACTTTCTAGCCGAATCCTCTTTGATAAAATTATTTGAATTGAAACTTTAAATACCAATAAGTATGAATTATTCACAATATAAAATGTAAAATTTAATTATATAAACCACATAAAATAAATTGGTGCGTAACATTACAATATTTTCCAATGAAAGAAAATTGAGACAAAAGCCCTTACCTCAGGTCCAACTTGTCATGTACGTTATTTATCTTTCTAAATAATAGTCATATGTTAATTATTTAAATTATTTATAAAAATTTTCCGGTTTATTATTAATTTAATTCAATTTTTATAATTTTATATTTATTTACTAAATCAATTAAGTTCACATTAGATGTTTTGATGATATTCGATTCATATATCAAAAATGAATTCAATAGGATTACTATTGTAAAACAGGGAATTTTTAAATTATCTCCAGAATAATAATAATGACATAATTATAATTTTTATATATCAACTATAATTTTAAAACTAACCATGAAATGTGGTTGTAAAAACCTATCTACGTTATAAACATGGAGACGGTAAACCGTACATATACATGAGTAACATTTCCATTTTTCAACATTCATGATGGTGAAAACTTATGTATTAGTTTATATTTACATAATGATAATTATATAATATATATAATATTACATAATTAAATAAAATTATATATATAATCCATGGGATATGGTGATGGAAAGAAAGCACATAACTTTGTGGAGGGGGTAGTCCACACGTACACATCAACGACGTTATCACTTCTCAGTGGATGGAAAGAAAAGGAAATAGATAAAATATTATATTTTAATAAATATAAAAATTACATTAAAATAATATATAAAAATTTCTTCTATTATTATGAAAATCTATTAGATGAAGGAATGGAATACGAATTACATTAGTTCAAGAGGTGGTAGTTCGCTATGCATAGAAATGATGATTTCGATTCCCATTTGATGGAAGAGGAGATGAATATAGGGTATGGAAGTAACATAATAAAATATAAGTATATTTAAGATACTTTTGTTTTTATTTCATCTTGTTTGTAGAATATTTTAAATTGTTATAACAAGAAATAAAACTAAAATATTCAGTTAAAAGCTATACCACTTCTTCTGAAAACCTCCTTCACTTTAAATCTCAATCCCTCTATGGTTAGTATTCTACCAAAAATAATTCCTTTAGAATGTGGTAATATAATTTAAAAATGTATTTTGGATGTTATTAGACCAAAAATGGATCTTTAAGTTTGAATATAAGAGTAGAGGGTGTTCCGTTTTATAATAGAGGGAAGGAAATTCTTGGAATTTCATAAAGTATTAAATTAATATAAATTAATTTTTAAGGGAAAAATGATCCAAAAAATATAATATTATTATAGGGTTATTATGGGATAAAAAATAACCATATAATAATATTTAGACAAGTTTATAATAGGTTTATACCCTTATCTATTTGTTTTAACTCGTGTTAACCCTTTTTTATAATTACAACGATAACAATTTTTTTCTCTTTAGGGGTCAATATAGTTACAATATAAGTAATGATGGAATATATATGGAACATGGATGATATTCTAAATAAAATTCAAATATAGACTTTTATAACAACAGTAATATAGCATACATACTTATAAAATTCATGGAACAAAATAAATCTATCAAATTTTATTTTATTTAATATTTTTAAAATTATTTATTTTATTTTTATTTATATTGAATAAATACAATATCAGCGTTGTATAATATTTTATGGTAATTATATAATCACATTAACTTAGAATGATATTAAAAAAATAAAAATAATTTTATTATACTAAAAATAATTATTAAGGTTCATTAAAACTTAATTTTATCCCTATGTGATCACATGAGAGATATTTAAAAATAAGACATTGACACATTGTATTTTTCTTTACTTTAAATAGTATATAGGTAATTTTCATGGACAAGTGTCCCTTAAATTTTTTTTTCATAAGTTTAAAATTCTAGAAACCATTTCTTTTAATAATAATTAATATGAAAAATTATGGTCTTATCACTTAGTTTTATTTTAGGTTAAATTGATTTAACCTTTTATCACAATAGAATATTTTGTACAATTTTTACCGTACATTATAAAAAAATTAAGATGAACTTACTAAATAATATTAATTATGAAAATTTATAATACAGAATCCATTTTACCAAAATAAATCACTATATGTTTCAAAAATTCATTTTAAAATAATCCTGCAAAGCGTGACGAAAAATGATTAAAAATCAATTTTAAGTCTAAAAGTATTTTTATACCAAGATCAAGGAAAATGTTGATTAATTTATTATTAAATATATTATTTATAAATAAATGTTAGTTATGTTAATTTAGGTTAACATTAAAAATATTACAGGGATTTTAAATGAAATAATATTATGGTTTAAAAAAATTGGTATTTTTCACTATTCATAGAAATATCAAATTTTTCTAAAAAATTACAAAATTTTAACCTAATATAATTATGATATAATAATTTAAAAAATGAACTTTATTTTTTCAAATAAAATTTTTACCAGTATCATAAATTATTTATATCATTTAATCATAAAAATAAATAAAAAATATTTTAAAAAAATGTATTTTTGATGCATAAAATTATTTCACCTAAAATTGAGTACTTAGTTGTTAATTCATTTAAATTATATAAAAACTTTATAAATATTTTCATAATATATTTATTCTTATTCATAACTCTAATTTTAATAGTTAAGTTATAATGTTCTTGTTTAAATAATATTTTAATAGTATATCAGAATTCACTAAAAACTCAGTGTTGTGTGTTATACTTTTTATCCAACATAGTGTTCTTTTAAAACCTCATTGTGTTCCATTCTACCCCATTTAATAAGTTTTCTCCTCAAAATTTGAACATGATCATGATAATAAAGTTATTTACATTTGAAAATAATTGTGTTGAAAGCCCAAATCATAAAAAGGGTTAATAAAATGTCATCATAAAATAGGGAAAGAGAAATATGAAGTTCATCTAGAATAATATATAACTAGATTTCCAAATAGGAGAAAATTAGTGGGAAGTGAAAATATGGACATGGAGAATAAAATATGTGTCCAAATAATGATGTATTCTGACAGATAACATTGATCATAATAAATAAAATGAACATGAAGAAGTTAACGATCACAAAATCATAAACCCAAGAGATACAAAAAGACTATAAATTAATTATAAATAAAGGTACTAGGATAATTATTTTATTTCAAGATCATTTTCCTAGATTTTAGGTATTTATTTACCATATATACTAATAAAATAAGGAAATGTACATACTTAATAACTATAATTTCATCCTTTAATCAATTTCCCTCATGATATCATATTTTAATCCAAACAATGAGTATTAATGCTTAATTTTTTATATATAAAGAACATATATAAACTTATAATGGATAAAATGATACATAAAAGAATAAAAATATATTTCTCATGTCTTTATTAAAATCAAAATGGTTAACACAATATAAGATAATAAACAAATTTGATAAACCTTCATACATTAATCTCTCAAATTTAACAATAAAACCAAAGGTTTAACATAGAGAAATCCTTAAATAAATAACCCTATATCTGATGTAAACCCAATAAACACAACATTAAATAATGTTTTAACCTAAAAGGATATCTCATACCCTCCAACTTACAACTCTAAAAACACAATAACATTCATCCCAAATAATCTTTTATACTAATCTTTATTGTTATATATACATCAACCCAATAAACCATCTCCAAAAATATCATTAATCACCTCAAAATCATAAAAATTTAAAAATATTTTATCCTATAATATTTTTCCCAAAATAAAATTAATATTTATACATAAATACATTTAAGTAAAAACAATTTCAAACTAAATGAGACATCACATAGGCCAGTGGATGGCACTGAACCCTTATTTGCCTTTGATTGTGGGTTAATCCCCATGACCTTACTAGATGTAATAGTTTGTCACCCAGTATACAGGATACCCTTACTCAAAAACTATATTAATATAATTCCTATAATGTTCCAAAAAATATGATGAAATTCTTGAAAGATGACATTAACCATGAAATCATTTTTCAAACCCATAGTTATCTATACAATAAAAAATATTTTTTTAAATTTTAATAACACATAGTTACATCATAATAAAAGATCATATAAACACTTAAGGTTTTTGTACCATTAAACTTATGCCCATAACATAAAAATCATTATTCATTAAATGAACTTTTTCAATAAATCATATACTAAACCACAATTTTTTATTACCATTAATGTCCCCCAAAATATCCTTAATCTTTTGAAATTCCCAACATATAAAATTTCAAAAGGGGTATTTATGAATGTAAACATATGAAAAAAATTTCAATTTTCATACTAAGACACTTTAGGTTTATCCCATATCAATATTTCATATCATAGGTTTCCATTGTTTATATTACTCAATTCATCATAACGTTTCATAGATAAAATGTAAATGAAAATAGCATAACCCCTAAGAGTGTAAAAATAGGTTCATAATAGGGGATCCCTCACCATGCATCATAATTATAGAATAAATATAAATCATTTTAGGATTATTACCTTTATATGGGTCTATGATGAAACCATATACGCTTGTAGTATATAGTCATGTATGTATTCCAAGGAGAACCATAAAATCATTACCTTACGAAACAAATTAGGATATTATCCAATAAATAGATATATTTTCAAGGTTATTCATAGGGTTATTGAAGATCATTTGTCATTTTTTTGTTTTCTCAACATTTTTTTGTTGATAACTATCTTTTTTTGAAAATAATGTTTTCTTAAATCACATGAAATCTATGTTTATGAATGTTTATAAATGTTTTGTTGATAAGTTGTTGGGATTTTGAATAATGTTTTTTTTCAAAGATGGAAATTGGACACACCAGATTAGACTCATCTCATCTCATTTGAGAATGTCTAAGTTTGTATAAAGATGAAATGCATTGGAAAATAATATATTGAGTCAAAACATGTTAAAATGATTAATTTTAGAAGTTATTTAAGAAACATTGTATGCTGGTATTATTAAAAAGATTTTTTCTTAGATTAAAAACCTTTTTTTCAAAAGAAATGTTATTTTATGATATGATGAAAAGTTTTTTTTGCAGATATGAAGAAAATGTTGTTTGGTGAGTTGAATAAAATTCATTTTGTAAAGAATTTTTTTTGGAGAAAATAGAGAAACGTTTTTATGTTAATTTTTTTAAAGTTGAAAAAATAAGAACCTTCTGAATCAAGTTTAGATGGTGATTTTATTTTCATTCATGTTTTTAAAAATCATGAAGAATTTATGAAATGATTTGGAGTTAGAAGGAGAAAACAGAAGTTCCATTTTTCCAGAGTTTTCAAAAATTAATGTTTTCCAAAAGCACCATCAGAAGGGTGTAAGATTGGGAGGCTCTATCGAATTGAGAAGTTTTATTACACTGAGAAATTCTATCGGGAAAATATTTTCTATCAGACTAAGAAGTTTTATCAGAATAAGATGTCTTATATAATTGATATGTTCTATAATACTAGGATGTTCTATCAGACAGAGAGGATCTATCAGACTGAGAAGTTATTTTAGTCTGAGATGTTCTATCAGATTTATAAGTTCTATTAGACTAAAAAGTTATATCAGATTGAGAAGTTCTATCAGACTGAGAAGTTATATCAGATTGATAATTCCTATTAGACTAATAAGTTCTATCGAAACAATAAGTTCTATCAAACTGAGAAGTTATATTACATTGGGATGTTCTATCGGACTGATAAATTCTATCAGACCAAGAACTAATGTCAAACTGAGAATTTATATCAGACATATAAATTTTGTAATAATGAGAAAGTAGAATAAATATTAAGTTGTAAAATATGTGGTGGAATTGATACTTCATATTGGTTAAAGTTTTATGAAGTCTTTATAAGTTAAATCCATGTTGTAAACCATTTTAAGTTGGAACAGTATATGGGAGAAAGAAATCATTTTTTATTTTTGGTAAAGAGATTTGGAATAATTAACAGATTTCCAGACTAAGATATTCTAGGTTAAAAATCTTCTACAATGTTCACATTCAAGTAATTTTTACAATGAATATGTTCTTGATAATTCCATAATATTCAAGAACACACCACAAGAGTTTATAAGGTTTGAAGTGGTAAAATAAAAAGTTAAAATCTGAGTAAAATTTGAAGATCTTTGAATTTGGGTGAGTGTAAAAAAAATTTCAGTTTCCCCCCTTTACTATTTCTGGACCACCTATAAATATAGGTGGAAAGTACAACGTTACATGAAACTATTCACCTCTGTGAAAAGGATGTCATACACTTTATAATTGGAGTTAGAAGTTATTTTTTCCAACTGAAGTTGTTTCATGTTGAAAAGTGTTTTCGAACAGTGGGTTATAATAAGAAGATTAGACTAAGTCAAGTTCACATTACCAAAATGAGTTTATAGGATAGAGGGAATCAGTTTGAGTCTTGAGAAGAAGTTTGAAAAGACCAACTTTGTTAATTTTATATAACAAAAGTTGGTATCAAGAATATATTGAGAAAATTTAAATCAGACCGAGTCTATTAAACTGAGTTCATCGGGCAGTGGAAATCAAACCTAGGCACATTATACTAATGTTCAAATTAGATATTTAGTGGAGAAAATTTTTTTTGTGTTATTATTATTTTTTGTATCAAATTGATGTAAGATATTTTTTAAACATAATCAATTCAGTATAATCATTAATATTTGGAAATGGAAGTTATGTAACATGAGATGACAGAAGTTGTATTGAACTCTTTATAATAGTGAATTTCCATTGACCCACATGAGTGGATATGGTAAGGATATAGGTTCTCACACTAAATAAGAACCTTATAAATTTTTTGTTCCATGTTTACTTTAATTTTTTTCCATACAATATAGTTTGGTAAATATTGATAAGAATGTAACTTTAACATATTATATGGGTTAAATATTCTAAAGTTGAAACTTGTAAAAGTACAACAACTGATTCATCCCCCTTCTTAGTTTTTTATCAATCCTTTAGAAATTAAATTGATATCATAGGGAGGTCCCCCTACTGAATCATTCTCGTAGATAATCTCAATTCTATCAATAATAGAGTAATTACTAAATTTTATGGAAAAAATTATTATAGTTTCAAAAATAGGATTATTATGTATCTCTTATCTCTTAGCTTAGAAGTTGTTGATACTACTAAAATGGGGTTTCTACCCATTGAGAACGATTCTCCTATGATTTTTTTAGACAAGAAAAACAATGAAGTTAATGGAAAATCTAGATATTTTATTCTTATACCTATATTATAAAATGTTTATATGAAAGTGATGAGTCTCAAAACATCAAAGAGTAAGTGGGAAAAACTCTAAAGGATTTTTGAAGGGGATGCTAAAGTTAAGGAAAGAAAGATATAAATCTGGCATAGCAATTTTGAAGACATATGAATGAGAGATGAAGAAATTATTGATTAATACATCATGAGAGTAAATAAAGTTGTTTGAAACATCCTAGGTTTTTGAGATTCCCTAGAATATAATATAATTGTAATTATACTCATGAGAAGCTTTCCGGATAGTTTTTAGTAAAAGATTTATTTTTCTAGAAGATAAATATGGTTTATCTCTTGACGATCTTAATAAATTTGTTATTACATTGAAATGAGAAAAGATATAGTTTTCAAAAAAAATATAAAAGATGAAATGTATTTTTAATCTATTAGAAATATAAAAATTCAAGATGTTGAAAATGATGATCCTTATGATTAGGATGATATGATGGATGATGATTTGAATAATAAAATCATGTATCTTTTTTATAAGAAATATAAAATATGAAAGAAGAATGTATGGAGAAAACTTCCTCTCAAATGTTTCAAATGTGGTGTAATCATGAAATTTTCTATGATTTTCCCTAAGAATAAAGTCAGATACTATTGAGATGATTATGATGAAAAAACTTTATGGAATAAGAGTAAAAAATTTTCTAATGAATAAAATAATCAAAAAAATATAAGAATAAGTTTACTAGAAACAATAGATTTTTTAAAGTAATAATGTTGAATGTGAATCAACTAAAAAAATATTCTAAAGATAGATTTTTAAAAAAGTTTAGAACATTCATTGAAAAATCTGAGAAAACAAAATATTCTTCATATAGTAAAGAATAATAGAGAGGTGAAGAATATTAAAGAGAGTATCAACTCAGATCAGAACTTTTTGAGTGTCTTGAGAAAATCAGAACTCTCAAGAAAGAAATTAGAATAATGAATTATGATAGTGGAATGATTCTTAAAGGTAGAATATATCATTTCAATCAAGAAGTAGAATACATCAAGAAGATCATATGTTACAAACATATAATTACTGATCAGAGAAATATGGTTTAAGATCTTAGAAATAAGTTAGCAGCTAAGGAAGAGGAAGTTAATGATTCTCAATTTAAACTTCTTAATGCTAAATTTTTTTTAAGAAAGTTGATTGAAAATTTCAAAAAGGATTCAAAATTAAAATATGAATGATCTAAAGATACAATGAAACCTCACACTATGAATCAGTACAAATCCATTAAAATAGAATGTTCATATGATTTTTTAGCAATTCAGATGTGATGAAACGTGTTAGGAAATATTGGGTAGAGAAGGGATGTGAAGAAAACCTATAACTTCAAGAAAAGTTGAAAATTACTCCTAATGTAAAGTTGTACCATTCCATGAAGTCACTAAAGATGAAAATTGTTTTGAACGTCAACAATATTATTAAAGGGAAAGATCATTATTATACAAAATACCAAGATTTGATGGGTTCTATTGGATTTGTGTAATTTATGGGAATAGAGATTAAAATTGTTGTAATACCATGTCTTATCCATGAAATATGTTTGAACATAGTGGAATAAATGGGGGAAGAAGAATGAGAAACTACAGTAAGTCACATGATGTAAGAAAAGTAAAATGTCATGATGTGAGAAAAATTCCAAAAAAGATCAATTTGATTGTATGGAATAAGTTTATGGAATATGTGATCATCCTGGTCACATTGATGAAAAATGTATGAAACTCCTTCCAAAACAAATATCTTATAGTATACAAGAAAATGAAGCTGGAAATAAGGAAGTTGATGAAAGAGATTTTGTTGTTGGGAGGGATTTTAAAGCATGTAAAAATAATAATCAATGGATAATTAGTAGTGATTGTTCATTGAACATGATATGTGATTTGAAAATATTAAAAGATATTGAAAATAATTATGGAGGAGTTTCCACCTTCCAGAAGGATTATTCCATTAAAATTAGATGAATCAGAATGGATAATATTGAAACAGAAAAGTTGAAATATAAGAAAGATCCATTTTTATAGGATAAATAATAACTTATGTAGTGTAATTCAACTTTGTGATGATGGGAAAAAGTTTTTTTTGGGAAATATTCTTGTATTTTCTGGAGTGAGGATCATGGAAAATTTGTTATAAGAAGAGAAAGAACTAGTGGAAGTATTTTATCAAATTCGATAACTCGATAAGTCATTTTATCTTAGTTTTGATGTTGAGAATAAGTTATGGCATCATAGGCTAGGACACCTTGGGTAAAGAATAATGAAAATAAAATTTATAAAGTTGATGCTATTTTAAATTTTTTAGAATTGAAGATATGAGAATAAGATGTTTGTTTAACTTTTCAAGAAGTGAAGATGAATAAAAAAGTCATAAGAAAGTTTAGATCTAGTCTACTAGACCTCTTGAAATTATTTATATCAATTTATGTGGTTCTATGAGACATAAATAAATTAGGGGATTTTTATTTTGTTAGTTTCATTGGGGATTTAAATTTTATGACCAACTTATTGTTTATGAAACACGAGTCAAAGGTTATTTAAATGTTCAAATTTTCTAGAAAAGTTGTTGAATGATAAATGAGGGTATATATAATGATGTTGATAACAAATAATAGTACAAAACTAACATAAAATTACTTTGAATCTTAGATAAGGAAGAATTGAATCAAACATTGGTACATTGATCCATACACCCCATAATAAAATAGATTAGAATAAAGGAATAATATATGTTTGGTGGAAGTGGGAAGAATCATGGTACCCGAATACATACCTTTAAAGTTATACTAGAGAGAAGCTAATATTACTGCTGTACATATTCAAAAGAGATATTTTCTAAGGCTGGAATCCAAATAACTTATTATGAAATATGGTATAACAAAAAACCTTCATTGAAATACTTTAATGTTTATATAAGTTCATGTTTGAAAAAAATATAAATTATGGATTGTGTTAAATTTGATAAGAAATTTGATGAATAAATTTTCATTGGACACTCACCCAACATAAGAAGTTATAAATGTTGGAATAATAATTTTAGAGAGTTAGTGGATTAATATGATGTGAAAGTTAAAAAAAATTATAATTCCCAAATAAATAATTTTGAAAATGTTGATGAAGACAAACTGAATATTTCCAATGAAAGTGGAAGTGATTCAAAATAGAATTATCAAGATTTATAAAAATCATGTAATGAGGAAAATGAAGTTGGAACAGAAAATTTGAAATTTCATACTTTACAAAAACATATTGAAACCCGAAATATTTTAGTAATTAAAAATCTCTAGTTCAGACAACAAGAACATTGAGATTAGAAAATCACACACTACTCATTTCACAAGTTGAACTAGAATGAGTTTAAGAATCATTTGAACACAAGTAATGGGTTGATGCAATGAATGAAGAGTTTAATTAGATTGAGAAAAAAATAACTGGGAATGTATCTATGTTTAGAAAAAAAGATGTTACTAGAATGAAATGGGTGTTTAGAAACAAGTTAAATGAATATAGAAAAGTTTCTAGAAATTAAGAAAGACTTATTTAGAGAGGCTATGTACTAGGGGAAGATTCTGATTTTGAAGAAGCCTTTACCATGGTTTTAATATTATAAACTATTAGAAAATTTAGAAGTGGAGGAAAATCAAAATTACAAAGTTTATTAAATAGATAAAAATTTTGTTTTTTTCTAAATGGTGGGATTTAATAAGAAGTTTACATTGAACAACCTTGTGGTTTTGTACTTGATAGTTATGGAAGAAAGAATTTAAAATAGAATAAATCCTTTTATGTATTAAAAAAAATCCCCTTGGTATTCAAAACCTAACAATTGTTGGAGATTTTTCACTTTTTCTAATGGAAAAGTTTATAATAACATATATGTGAAATATGTTAACTCAGGAACCCTAATTTTAATTTCTTATGTGGATGATATAAATTTTTACGGGAATAAATAAAAAGTTTCTAAGTAACTTACATAACAAATGAAGATGAATTTCAAGATATCAATGTTGGGGTAATTAACATTCTTCTTGGGTTCACGAGATTAATAAAAAGAAAAATAAATCTTTCTATCTCAATAAAAGTATTACATGTAATTTCTAATGATGTTTGGTATGGTATAATACAAAGAATTTTCAACTCCTATTTTAATGATCACAAAGATGAGTAAATATTTAACTAGAAAAAGTGTGAATCAGAAAGATTTTTGGATTCTAATAGGAGGTTTTCTTTATATCACTGCATAAAGACCTATCATTTTTTATGCTGTGACTTTGTGTGGAATATATTCAAGTGATCTAAAAGAATCTAATATGCTGGTAGAAAAGATAATTCTAAGATATGTTAAAGGAACAAATTCACATGGGCTATTATATAAAATAGATTGTGAAATGATTTTCATGGTTATACTGATGTTGATGATGATGGATATAAGAATGATTGAAATTTGAATTTAGGAGGAACATTTAACATGGGGGAATTTTGTGTGAGTTTTCATAGTATGAAAAAAAATTTAGTAACTTTTAGCACAATGTAAGGAGAATATATTGCGGTTATAATGGATTGTACTCAAATTTTGTGGATGAAGGTTCTGTTGGAAGATGTGAATGTTGAAGTGTAAAAACCATTGAAGATATTTTGTGATAATAAAAGTGAAATTGACCATTCTAAAAATAATTTCCAACATTCAAGATAAATACATATTGATATCACGTTTAACTTTATAAAATAAATGGTTATTAGTGGAGATTTTGTGCTGGAACATGTTTCAATGAAATATCAAATTGATGATATTTTTATGAAAGTAATTTCAAAATAATTTTTTATTGTAACTGAGGATACAAATTCATGATCTATAATGACTTATATTTTCTCATATTTTATTCTTATGAATTAGTTGGGAAAATTTTGAGACTATCCACTGAGACGACGTGTGATTCTGAGGCCTGGTATGCCCAGAACAATTCATTAATTAATATTCAGTTTTTTAAAAAGTGTGTGGGTGATTTTTCATTAAAACTGGAATAAATTATAAATGGGTGTCTGTATTAGAAATAAAAGGGCACAATTTCTTTTAAAACAACAAGTTTACCTTACTAAAGGCTTAACATTGACCTATGTGGTTCAACTACAAAAAATAGTTTTTGGTAGTATCAGTAATAAAATATTTAATAAAAATATTTTATTTCGACATAATGAGTATTTTCCTTATATTTGAGTTTTTTAGGAATTAATTGTTATTATCAAAACTTTACAATTCCCCTAATATTAGGAGAAGGAATTTATATTAATGATGATGATGAATCAGAGATTGGGACTTGGATTGAAGATCAACAGATCAACGAACGATGACAACACGACTTCTCCCTTCATTATCAACCAATCCAAATACCTAGTAGGGCATTGTTTTTATTCATAATAATTTCCCCATTTTTTTTAAAATTCAATGATGAACATGGACCAGATTTTGAGCTTGCAAGTGTTTGACGAAACACTACAGTACCCGATGTTTCTATTCTGTACATTTTTTTTTACAGAAAAGCCAGTGATCTGCGGAATAATTCTCTGTAACTTGGTATTCATCGCCTGTTTTCGTGCAGCCTGGCAGAAATCTCGACAGTTTGAGCTCCGACGAAGTGAATCCGCGCTTGGTTTTCCATTATGGAATCCCCGCGGGATCCATCTTGTTGGCTTATGATCCAATTCAGAAGATACTTGCAATTTCTACAGAAGATGGCCGAATCAAATTCCTCGGAAAACTTAATGCACAAGCTTTGCTGGAATCTAATGATGCAGTGGCAAGCAAGTATTTACAGTTCGTTGAAAACCAGGGCATTCTTCTAAATATAAATGTCAAGAACCACATCCAGGTATGGGACATTGAAAAGAAATTGTTGTCTTTTGTATATGTCTTTAAAGGGGAAATTACCTCCTTTACGGTTATGCAGCACAGCCCCTTCATGTACCTTGGAGATACTCTTGGAAATATTTCTGTTTTGAGGCTTGACCAAGATCTTTGTCAAATAGTAACCATGAAATACAATATACCTCTTTCGGCATCTCGTGGCAAAGTTTCAGGAGATACTGTTGTAACAAATATACTGGTTCAGCCTATGGCCGAAAGTAAAAGGATTCTTATAATATTTAGAGATGGTTTGATGACATTGTGGGCAATTCAAACAAGCAAACCCATTATTATGGCTGGGGGAAGTGTCCTACCATCATCAGGTCATGAAGCAAAGAAAGTCACGTCTGCATGTTGGGCCTGCCCCTTTGGAACTAAGGTTGTTGTTGGATACAGCAATGGAGAGATTTTCATTTGGAGTGTTTCTCCTAACTCACATTCAAACTCTGAATCTGCAATTGATAAAGATTTTTGTGCTGCTCAAAATACTCCAATTTTTAAACTCAACCTTGGATATAAGTTGGATAAAATTCCAATAGCACTTTTAAAGTGGATTTATGCAGATGGGAAAGCAAGCCGACTGTATATAATGGGTGCAGCTGATTCTTCACGTTCAAACTTGGTGCAGATAATTTTAATGAATGAGCAAAGTGAATCTCGCACAATTAAGTTGACTCTTCAACCGCCAGAGGTCTGCGTTGACATGGGGATCATTTCAAGCTCTGGCGAGCAAGGCAAACATAAGCAAGATTCATTTCTTATACTGGGAAAGTCTGGGAGGATATATGCATGTGATGAGAATTCAATTGAGAAGTATCTACTGCAATGCCACTCTAGATTATCCCCTGCATCAATCCCAAATGTGGTGATGCTGAGCTGCCATTTGTTGATTCTAACATCACCATAGCCAAATTTATGACGGACAATTCATCTTCATTTTGTTCTGCAGGCAAGGACTATGATCTGTTGATAAAGAATATTAGACCACTTCTTCCTGTTGACCTGAAAGAAAAAGGAGGCGTTCACTTTAATCCAGGCAATTTTGGTGGCTTTGCCACAGTAAAGAATTTGTACATCACAGGCCACTGTAATGGAGCCATATATTTTTGGGATGTGTCATATCCAACTTTACTTCCAGTGCTATCATTGAAACAGCAGAGTGAAGATGACATTTCACTAAGCGGTGTAGCATTGACTGCATTATATTTTGATAGTGATCAACGGGTTCTTGTTTCTGGTGATCGAAATGGAATGGTTCGCACCTATAAATTCAAGCCTGAATCCTTTGGTGTAGAAACCAGTTTTATGTCCATTCAAGGCAGCACTAAGAAGGGTAGCAATCACATTATCAAGACACTCAAGCTTATAAAATTTGATGGCACTGTTACATCTCTGAACATGAATCACAGCTCAGGTCGTCTTGCTGTTGGCACTGATTTAGGATATGTTTCACTGATTGACATAGAAGGGAACAGTAAAATATACGAAACACATATTCCTAGTGATCTTTGTGCAGGGATCATTTCTCTTCAGTTTGAAACTTGCAGTTTCTGTGGATTTGAGAAAAATGTTCTGCTAGTAGCAGCCAGAGATTCATCAATTTTGGCACTGGATGCTGATACAGGAAACTCGCTGAGCACTAACACAATCCATCCCAAGAAATCCTCTAAATCGCTACTGATGCAGGTTTTGGATGGACAACAGATGAAGAGATCAGATGGCTTAAATGCGGACAAGATGGATTCTTCAGAAGAGATCATGCCAAAGCAATCACTTCTGTTGCTATGCTCTGAGCAAGCTGCATATGTTTACTCCTTGACGCAGGCTGTCCAAGGAGTGAAGAAGGTCCATTACAAGAAAAAATTCAATTCCTCTTTTTGTTCCTG
The DNA here is from genome assembly GCA_963277665.1 of Viscum album. NCBI lineage: Eukaryota > Viridiplantae > Streptophyta > Magnoliopsida > Santalales > Viscaceae > Viscum > Viscum album. The sequence continues at coordinate 695,588,855 of OY728145.1, forward strand.
GGCATCGACATTTTATACCAAGTCTTGTGCTGGGCTTCTACTTTTATTCACTGGTGGGAAATTTGAAATAAGATCTCTGCCAGATCTATCCCTTGTAAAAGAAAGCTCAATAAGAGGTTTTATGGGCCCTAAGCTTAAGCAAAACCCATTCTCTCACATCTCCATATGCTGTTCGTGGAATGGGGAACTCATTGTGGTCAATGGGGACCAAGAAGTATTTTTTGTGTCAGTTTTGTCTCCAACTGATACATATAGGTTTTCAAATTTCATGTGTGAAGTTTATGACAAGGACCTAAAACTCTCTCAAGAAGAGCCTATTCTCACTGCTACCATTCCCAAGGGAAAAAAGAAGGGTTTCTTGAGCTCTGTTATCAAAGACATGAGAAGTGCTAAAACAAACCATGGGCCTGAAATTGGAAGTGAAGATACCCGTGGAAGTCTTGAAGAACTATCTACAATCTTTTCTGATGCCAACTTTCCGGTTGATGACAATACTGGCGATGACGATGAGTTAGATATTGATGATATTGACCTTGAAGATTCGGTAGAGAATTATTCCAGGCGACACAATTTTGGGAGCAAGCAGAAATTGACTCGTAAATTCCAGGCGCTTAAAGGCAAATTGAAACAAAAGGTAGAAAATGAGAAAGGTTCAGGCAAGGGAGGGAGAGAGGAGCAGAAGTGTGTGGGTGCGGTGGATGAAATCAAGAAAAAATATGGATTCCCTTTGTCTGGGGAATCAAGTGCTGCCAAAATGGCAGGGAGCAAGTTGAGTGATAATTTGATGAAGTTGCAGGGTATAAACTTGAAGACAGAGAAGATGCAGGACACGGCACAATCATTTTCGTCAATGGCGACTGAAGTTCTAAGATCGGCTGAAGAACAGGGGAGGCAAAGCTCATGAAAATCATGACCAGACACGACAACAGGCTTCCTTTCAAGGCACCCGGTTTATACAGTCGTTTTTTGGTCGCATGGTTGTGAGTTGTGTGCTGCGTGCTGGGTTGCCATCAAAATGAACAGATTTAAGAGGTTATTTTTTTTCATCTTCTGCATGTTATTTAATGTTTTCTGGATGGCTTTCCAGTAACCTCGCATGATATATATTCTTGTTTGCATCCTCTTTGAAAAAAAAAATGATGAACATGGACCAACCCACAAACAGGTTGATACATGATTTGATCATTCTTATAGGATGGATAGTTTATGTAGGTTGATTATTGATGATGATTCAATATAAGTATTTGTTTTATTTCCTGTACATTCTTTATTCTGACATGAATGGATAGAGGCAAATAAGAATAGGAAAAAGAACCATTATTTGGGAATTCCTATGCATTTATCTCTTTACCCCTATCTTTCAACATTCCTTATTCTTCACGAAATATAAACAAAGGAACGTTGTGCCTTCGATCCATGGCGCAACGATCCAAGATTGGGAATCTGACACTACAACAACTTCATGGAGGTGCAACAATGAAGGAACGATGAAAATCACCTAAGGAATTGGTTTATGGATGTTCAAGGTAGTGACCATGGTAGTGGCTCCTACCAGGTTTAGGTGTATCATGAGGCGGACATCGGGCCACTGACGGTGGAGGCACCACATGGCCCGGTGGTGGGTAGTTCCAGGTGGAGCATGATGAAAACAGGCCACTAGCAAAAAAGATAGCAGTAGAGCATGAGGCCATAGTTTAGGTGGGACTACATGGGAGCCCATGGAAGTGGAGTCCATAGGTGCCAACTGGGGTCGCGGCGGCATGGGGTCGCGTACACGATATAGTCTGCGTGGAGGCGGCATCAGCAGAGGCCATGGGGAAGGCAAGGGATGCAGTGGCTATCTGCGTTGATGCGATGGTGCTTCATTGACCAAGTACATGTGACTGAGTCAGACGTATGTGAAAGAAGGGGTTCCGGCCCGCATGTTGCGGGCTGGGCCAGTTCGGGTAGGTTGACCGGACCGGGTCAGGTCGGCGGGTCAGGTGAGGTCGGACCCATACCAGATCCTGGTTTGACTTTTTCAATAAAATGTTGTAACTTTCAGACCATCTGTTCATTTTAAGAGATATTTATATTGTCCAAACCCTCGCTACGAGATTGTCCTTTTGAGATACTCCAAGTGAGTCTTTGTTGATATTGGAATATGATCTATTGGCTTAAAGATTGGGTTTCCCGGAATAAGCATGCTACGAATATAATCTTATGGCTGGCTGTGATCTTGATACTATAAAAGTTAAAGACTAAATGGATTTGGGGTTGTGTGACTTATTGAGATTCTGTGTCTTACCTAGAATCCATATCTTTCTAAGACTCTATGTCTTATCAGTACTAGGTGTTCTGCAGACTATGTCTGATAATCATACTTTCCATTCTATAGACCAATTCCTGTGTGAGATAACCATGTATTTATTTGTGGTGTAATATGTGTGTTTCTTTGTGGTATACTTCTGGTTTTTCATTTTGGTATACATTGGGTATTTCTTCATGGTTTACTTCATCTATTTCTCAGTGGTATTCCTTCGTGGTTTCGGGGTGTCCTACAAAGTATTGTTTTACTCACCCTTGCATGAGATTTCCCTACACATGTTGTGTATTGTGTAAATGATCATAAATTTAACGGAGTTATAGGTGGACTAGGACTAGTTGGTACTTATAGTGATCAGATAGATGATTTGTGATCCTACGGATTCAGAAATCTATCTTACACCTACCCATCAAGTATTGTTTTCTATGGACAAGTTTTAGGAACATTTTTATGAACTTTGACAGACTCTTTCTTTTGGAGGGATTGTATTTCGGCCCTGTATGCTTTCTAGTTTATTACAGTTGTACTCTGTGGTTGGTATCTTAGTGTATGCATGAATTATTTACATAGTGTTTTTACTTTCCCACTTTTTTGGTATTTGAGATGTGTGAATGTGTACTTGTACTTATGAATATGCCTCCCATTGTGAAATATACCTACTCGGTGCTAGTATCTAGCCCCTGGCCTATTGGAGGAGAGTTTTGGGTAGTCACAGAACATGACCCTCTAGGACGGGTCACGGAATGTTCACCCTCCACCATAGACTGATTAAATATATTAAGTCTGCCACCATGATATTTATTATATTTTAAGAGGGGTAGAATTTCTATAACTTTATCTTACAAGTAGAATAGAACTAAGTTTCTTACTTAAATTAATCTAAAGCTATGGTTATCAAAAAATGGGGGAGATAAAGAAAAGTGAGAGAAAAAGATAAAATTAAGGGGGAGTTTATCTTAACATGGCTACAAATTTTCTTATCAGTAAGGGATTAAATTCCTTTAAAAATATTTCTTTATCCAGTAGTGTGGTGTTAGGAACATCACTTTAGAGAAAGTATATATTTTGGTAAAAGTAAAAAACATGATTTGTTTACAAAATTGAGGTATGAAAATGTCCAATCATTTAAAAATATTGAGTTGAAAAGTTTTTAACAGTAGTTTTCAACAAATCATAAAGGGGGGATTAAAGATCCTTGTGATATTTTTGTTTTAATAATGTTTGGTTTTTGTTGAAAAATAATTTTTTTTAAAATAATGTTTTTGTATATCATGTGAAATATATGTTTTTGGTTTTTTATAACTGTTTTTTTCAAGAAGATTCTATAAATCTGGATAAATTATGTTTTTTTTCAAATATAGAGATCAGACGCATCATATCTGACTCATCTCCTTCGATGCAAGAAAGTATGTGTCTGTATGTAGATGAAATGCATCAGAAAAAGAAGAAGTTGTGTTAGAACTTATTAAAATAATCAAAATTATAATTTTTTGAAGAATATTTTATGACATGATGAAAATGTTTCTTGCTAAGATGGAATTTTTTTTTGAGCTGAAGAAAAGTTGTTTGGTGATATAATGAAAAAGTTTTTTTGTTGAGATGAATAAAATTTATTTACTGAAGAAAGGTTTTTTATTGAATATGAAGAATTTTTTTTGTCAAAAAATTTTTAAAGTTGAAAAGATAATAACTATCCAAAACCAAGTTAGACAGTTCATTTTTGTTCTTAAAGTTACTAAAATTCATGAACAATTCAGGATAATGGCTGGAGTTTGAATACAAAAATAAAAGTGAAATTTTTCTAGAGTTTAAAAAAATTAAATATTATAGAAGAAACATCAAAATGTCCATCATAATAAGAAGTTCTATCAGACTGAGAAGATCTATCAGACTGAGAAGATCTATCAGACTGAGAAGTTCTTTTACACTGGGATATTCTATTGGACTGAGAAGTTCTATCAAACTAATATGTTCTATTGTACTTATAAGTTCTATTAGATTAAGAAGTTCTATTTGACTAAGATGTTATATCAATCTAATAAGTTCTATCAGATTGAGAAGTTCTTTAAGTCTGAGATGTTCTATTAGAAAGATAAGTTATATCAAATTGAGAAGTTCTGCCTGAATGGCCCAAAGGCATTCATTTTTATTGATTTTTGATAACCCCCCTTCAAGGGATGAGAGGGAACCCTTACAAGGCCCTTAGGCTCAAAGATTACATGGCCCGTAGGCTTAGGAGATTATATGACCTGAAGGTCTTAGGGAATTCAACCGGACTATCTAGAAGGAACTGCCCCTCCCCAGCATCTGCATCTTGATAGTAGCTCTCCACCTTTGCATCACCATCTGGCTAGGCTTCCCGTGCAAGCACAGGCTGGTACCGATGGAATGAAATGTTCTATAAGACTAAGAGGTTTTATCAAACTGATAATTTCTATTGATATATGAATTTATATCATACTAAGATGATTTATTAGACTGGAAAAGTGGACAAAATATGAAGCTTCACAAGATGTGGTGGAATTGCTACTTGAATGAGGTAGAAGGAATCTAATGTATTTTGAAGTGGAAACCATGTTGCAAACTGTTTTAGTTGGATTGAAATATTAGAGGAAGTAATCATATTTGTTTTTTTTCTTTTGGGTTAAGATAACTGGAATGATGAACAATGTTCGAGGCTGAGATGTTTCCGTTAATCAATTTCCAAATATAGATTTTGAAAATTTATCATTCAAGTAATGTGGAGAATTGACATATTCTGTATAATTCAAGAAGTTTTGATAAGGAATAAGAATAGATGAGAAGATTTTAAGTATTCAAAGTTGATGTTAAAATGTGAGTAAAATTCAGAGATCTTTGAATTTGGGTTAGTAGGAAATTAATTTCTGTTTCCCACCATTAATATTTCTAGACCACCTATAAATAGAGGTGGAAAGTACAATGGTACTTGACACTCTTCACCCATGAAAAAAATATCTCTTACTCTATATAATTGGTGTTTTAAGTGATTTTACCAACCAAAGTTGTTTTTTGTTGAATATTTGTTTCTAGAAAGAGGGTTTTGATCAGAAGATTAGACTATGTAAAGTTCAGATTACCGGACAATGTTTACTGGACTAAGGGAATCAGTTTGAGTATTGATAAGAAGTTTTAAAAGCAATGGTTTGTTAATTAGATTAAATAGAAGTTGGTATCAATCAAAAATTGAGAAAATTTAAACTAGACTAAGTCTATTAGACTGATTTCATTGGACTGAGGAAATCAGACCCAAGTTCATTAGACCTAGGTTCCAGACAAATATTTTTTGGAGTAAAATTTTTTTATATTAATTTTATTTTTTGGCTCAAATTATTGAATGTAAAATTTTTTATACTGATGGGATCAATATAATCATTCATATCAAGAGATGGAAGGTGTCTAATGAGAGTTTACATAAGTTGTATTCACTTCTTCATAAAATTGAATTTCCATAGACCCATTAGAGTGGCTATAGAAAGGATGTAGGTTCTCATAGTGAGGTTGAACCTTGTAGATCATGTGTTCCATGTTTAATTTTATTTTTTCACATGTACTTCTGTTAACTAAAATCTAATATGTAAATAACTCTATCACGTTTTAGGGGTTAAAGTATCCAAAGTTTAAATTTTTACAAAGGAAATAAATTATTAACCCCCCCTTATCAGTTTTTCATTGATCCTTTGGAACATCAGTTACGTTCCCTAATACATGTTTAAATAAATATCTAGTTCAATGTTTTTTACTAAACTTTTTTTGATAACGAATGTAAATCCATCGAATCTAGTAGCCAAAAACTATAGGTTACATTATTACATTTATACAATATATAAGAGATCATATCCCAAAAGACCAAATAGTTTTTTTGTTTTGGTAAACTATATACAAACATTATTCACATTTTACATTGGAAATAAGATATATGACCAAGTGAAAGTAAATATTCCACATATTTGATGTGATGAACCCAACCCGAATACCCTCTCAAAATGGTATCCAACCTGAACCGCCACATACCTGAGGGGAATTCCAGATCCCGATGGGATGGTGTCTAGCACCTAAGAAAAAAAGACTGAATGTTTCCCCCAACCTAAAGTAGACAGCATGAAATATATACACATGTACAGAAATAAGAAAAAGAACATATATCTATATATATATATATATATGTATTTCATAATAAAAAGAGAACAACAGAAGTGATACAACTGAAAAGGGAGTATAAAAAAATTAAAGAGACTAGTCCAATAATAAAAGGAAAAAAAACCAAAACTATCTTCTGTAACGGTCTCTATGTGATCACATGGGAAAACCCACACCATCTCACAGTCTAGCTACTCAAAACCTTGATGAAAAAAACCTCACTAACTCACTATGGTGCCTTACCTTTCCCTACATCTAAAAGAAAAACCAAATCTATGAACTAAGAAATGTGTATGTAGGGTGTGAGCTAACAAGATCAGTAGGGTCTCACTTAGGTTTCCCATATCAAGTCTCCGAACAATCATCGATGTAAGATCAAATTTAATTAAAATAAGAAATGTAATACATTTTAATAGTTTTTATAACAAAATCATGCAAAAAACAATTTAATTTCCCCTTCTTACAAATTAAAAATGTAAATTAATTTCAAAGAATTTCATATACATATATATAAAAATATATATAATGTCAAACCAAATATAGCATCACGTATCATATCTAATCCATGTTAGTAAAATCAAAATATTAAAAATCATAAGTATACCAAATCGGCCAAGAAACATAGGTAACAACATTCCAGGGATCAAACAAGGTCAGGATAACTAGGAAACTCATAAATAAAAATAGAAAATCTTGTACTTATAAATAATATAGACATATGAATCGAGCCTAGAGAGTAAAGGAACACCCCAGAAAGTGAACCCTTAAAAGGTCTAACAATTCCTGAGAACAACAAGCCTAGGGAGAAGAGGAAATACCCACGAGGGGGAAAATATATTTTATAAAAACCCAGTTCCACACACACAAAACAAACCATTCATATCATTCCTTTTCATTTAATTGCAAAATTTATCAAAAATAAGAGCAATGAAATTCACCAACACATGCTAGAGATGAAACCACCTACCTCAAAACTCATGTCACACACACTCGCAAAGGAATCAAACACAAGTAAAAAACTAACAACGAAAGATGAGTCCCTGTAATCAATCTACACCCTTTATAATTGATTCAATTTCACTAAAGGGTTAGTGAATAAGAGGAAAAACACATAACTCAAGAATACACACCACCCACACCACAACCGACAAAATAATTGGCCCCTAGAACATGATTACAAAAAAATATAGAAGATAATCAATGGAAACAACACTATGGATCCGAAAACCAATAGCGCAACACCATGACACTACTGAAATCAAGGGAAAAAATAAACCATAAAGGATATCTTACCAAGAGTGATGCAACACAACTTCCCTTGTGATCCAGTGTAGAGAGAATCAATCTATAATGAATGAAGGATCCAAAAATCATTAGAGGAGTGTTCTAAGTCTTGAGGGATACGGTTTTACAATGAATGAATGGACATATCACTTACATGGCTCCCTAAAACCCATGTCTATGAAATTTAAAAAGAATGTAATCCATTTACATGTTGTGTAATCCATGGGGATAACATATACTAAAAACCTATCATTTTTAATTAAAATATGCTCTTATAACATTACTTGATGTATAACACTTACACAATGTATAATCATTCACGTTGCGTACTCATCCCATGAAATGTTTCTTGAAACCATTATATGATATGTAAAGTTCCTACATATAGTGAAAACAATATATTATTACCTAAAAATCCAAACCACCTTGGGAATTCACTGATCTCAAGGGGAACTTTGCAAATACATTAACACAATTGTACCTAGACTCCATTAATTCAAACAAACATACACCCCCAAAATGTAGTTTAGTTTTCTCTTAAAATGATATCCATTATTAGGAGTGCCAATACACACCCAATTAAATAGAAAAACATTTAAATAGATGGAAAATACCTAAATGTGGGTAATAGGATGCTACAAACTCCCCTCCATAAGACTATATGTCCCCATGAAGTCATGTGGAAGAATGATGTTTGGTAAAGAGGTGAGGCCAATGCTCCCTCACCAACAACTCAAGATACCAAGTCTCATGGGAATCTAATCTATGATACCATAACAATATAACAACCATAATCGAAATTCCATGCAATACATTCACTTGATATTCAATGATCTCTACTATCTTCTCCAAAATACAAACATCTAGCCCTAACTCAATTTTCCCCTACTCAGAACGCGAGAGGGATCAGAATGGTATTTCTTAAGCTGTGATATGTGGAAAACATAAGTAATTACTATCAACTAAACTAGAAATTACAACCAATAAGCAACCAGCCTAAGCTACTCTCTGACCTCGAATAGTCTAACATATCTTGGAACCAACTTTCCCTATTTTAAAAGACAACAGTGACCCAACTAAGGAGATAATTTGAAGAGAACCCACTAACCTATGGAAAATGACAAAGGATGATTCCATTGATCCACATAATTTTTCTTTAAAATATATTATGTAACAATATTCCAATGTATATCTTGAATCCTTGAAAATATCTCCTTAACTAAACTGAGATCCACCAAAGAATCTTTTCCCACCTCTATGAAACAAAGTGGTGATCTGCATGGGTGACCATAAAAAGCCTCAAATGGATCCATTATGATCGATGAATTATTTTTTATAGTAAAAATCACCCATCCTAGATGGATATCCAATGATACACTGAAATATAAGACACAAACATGATGCATATCCTCCAAAATCTGAATAACATTCTTTATATGCCCATCTCCCTGCAGATGATATCCTCTAATCAATGTAACCTGAGTCCCTATTACCTCATGAAGAGTCCTATAGAACCTTTTGGTAAACCTAGGATGCCTATGTGAAATATTAGAAAAATTAACCCCATGTAACCTCAATTTTTTTTAAACATATAGCTTACCCAGATCTTCAACTTTAGTTGTGCCCCTGATCAGAATAAAATGAAATAAATTTAACAACTAATAAATCACCACCCATATAGAACTCCTCCCTTAGGGAGTACATGTTAATCCGACTAAAAAGTCCATGGATAGCTCATCCCATTTCCAAACTCACACCATAAGAGGCTATAGCAATTTGATAGGTTTCAGATGCTCTACCTTAATCTGTTGGAAGGTGTAACATCAGTACACATAATTAGAAATGTCACACTCCATGCCCACCCACAAAAATCAATGTTTTAGGTTATAATACATTTTCCTTGTTCTAGGATAAATGATCCATGAAGAACACTGATAATAAAAAATAGATCTCCTCACAGATGATGGGATGAAAAACTGATCCCCAAAACTCAGAATACCATCTAATGTGAGAGAGTAGCCTGAAACAGTCTCCCCTATATATATAAGATTTCTTTAATTCCTATTAAATATTCATCATGATACTTACCCCTTATATAAGACTTTAGTTGAGATGATGATAACTATAAATTATTGAAAAACTATCCTTAAAATATACTCTTGAGCAACCAAATGAAACTGCTTGAAAATCCCCATAAATTTCAACTCTTCATTCAATTCCTAGATAGATTATAATGAAAAGTTTCTACTAAGAGTTTCTAAAATGAATTTTTCCATCCCTATGTTATAGTTAATATCCAAGTGAAACGTCTAAAGGTATTCATTTCACCATCTTTGTCTATGATTCAAGTATTTATGAGAAAAGATATAGCTAAAATTCTATAGTAAGAAAAGGTTGTGAACCACTCCTTAAAAAGATAGTGTCACCAACACTTAAGTGTATGCATAACTGTGGAAATATATAAATCATGAGTGGGGTAATTCTTCTAAAGTAGTCATAGATGAAGATAGCCACAACATACCACATGATTATCCAGCTTAAGTACACAACCCAATCTAGTCCTAGAAGAATCATAGAAAACCAAAAACCACATACCACGCTTAGGCATGATCAGAAGAGGTGCTGATGTCAGAATTAATTTAATCTTAGTTAAAGAAGACTGAACCTTTTCATACTATATTAATTTCACACCCTTCTTGGTAATAATAGTCAAAGGCGATTCCAACTTTGAGAAATATTTAACAAACTGCTGGTAGTATCCAGAAATACCATGGAAAATATGAATCTTGAAGATATTTCGTGGCTCTTCCCATAACAAGACAACCATTACCTTCTCTGGATCAACTGATAATCCATGTTTAGAAATCAAATTACCTAAGAACTTTAAATCTTGAAATGAGAAATTTCGTTTTTAAATATTTCCATACCAAGAGTGACTACTCAAGATTTCCAAAACCAAACCCAAATTGTTCTCATTATCACACTCAGATCTTGTGTTAACCAAATATCATCCATGAACACTACAAAAAAAAATGTTGAGATACTTATGGAACATCCAATTAATCAAATCCATAAAAACTGAAAGTGAGTTAGTTAGACCAAACAATATCACAAGATATTCAAAATGGTCATACATGGCCTAAAATCTATCTTCATTATATCAAACTCCCAAACACTGAGCTGATAATAACCTAACTATAGGTAAATCCTCAAAAACCAATATTCTACCTTTAACTAGTCAAAAAAATAATCCACATGAGGAAAAAGATACTTGTTCTTAATTTTCACCAAGTTTAACTTCTGATAGTCCACTCACAATTGGAGTGAACCATCTACCTTCTTGGAAAAGAGAACTTGGGCTACCCACGGTGAAACATTAGGGCGAAAAAAACCCTCCAACACCAGATCATATAACAAAAAATTGATCTCTTTCATCTCCACTTGTTCAATATGATAAGAAGGTATTGAAACAATTTTCATACTTGGAACTAGGTGAATCATAAACTCCACATTCCTCTCTTGAGAAATCCTAGAGAAATTGTGTGGAAAAACATCAGGAATATCCTGAAAAATAGTGGGAAGATCAATAATAGAAAAAAAGTCATAGGGATTTATTACTACAATAGGAAAAAAACTCTCGAGCTCTGCATGAGAAGGTTCTATAGGACAAGACCTTGGATCTCACTCTCCCTGAAACACTAGTGACCTCCCACCGAACTCAATAAAAAAGAAACAATATTGATAACAATCAAACTCTTCATGATAAGAAATAATCTAATTCATCCCAATGATGAAAACAAATAGATTCATATCATGAATGAGAAAATCCAAGACTAACTCAGCATCAGCTTTCAATAGTGCACAATAAGGATGTCGAAAACCCGTGATCTTTCATCTATTTTAAGAGTTATATCTATGTCCATAACAAAGGAAATAAGATTAGTTATAAGCTTAATCATATCAACAAAATGTAAAGATACAAATGAGTGGGAAGCACTTGTATCAAATAAAGAAATCACTATAGAAGATGTAATAATGATGGTATCTACCATTGTCACTAGATGAGAATCTACATCCACCAAAAAATAATCTAATGAATGATGGTGATACACTATTGAGGATAGTGGATGGACCCATATAGTCTTAGAAGCATCTGATTACATCATAGTTTCCTTTGGAGATAATGATCCCTGACCATATAAGGGTGAAGAAATTTCTTGAAATAAATACTGCATATGATCATAACATACAAAACAATAAGACATCTTTGTAGGTGAATAATAATAATTTCATGTGTTTCTTAACTTTCCATAATAATATAAAGTTAGAGGTACACTACTAGATGAAACTGGAGGTGCCGAGAACCACCTCCACCACTCCTGCGATGATCCTACCACTTCCTCTGTTTCCCACGAATGAAAATTAAGATGTTAATAGGTGGAAGAGAAGGTGAAAAATTTCTAACCTTTCCTACCATATTCATCTCTTTCATAATATTTGTACCCACTATCTCTATGTAGGTTTAAATATATAGCATAAATACTTGTGCTATCATATTTAGTCACAAAAATCCCAGGTATTTATGATCATTTAGCTGGTCATTCATTACAACCTATGGTGAAAATCGAAACAACTAAGAAAATTGATTAGTGTACGCTAACCCTAAACACTCTTCCTACTAAAAATAGAGAATCTTTAGAGACTTATCCATTATCAGAGACTCTATAAAAAACTTCTAGAATAATAGATTCTTAAAAACCTTTCAGCCTAAGCCCACATGTCTATCCACCCATACCATAGAGTATCACCAATTCTTTCTTGGACCATCATGCCTAAATGTTATTCACTTCACCTGGATACTCTCACGTGTATCAAGGAATTCAATGATCTGATCAATCTTTTTAATACAAATTTTTCTTTTATAGGTTCATTCATTCATTTAAAAGAAGATGTATTCTCTTGAAATAACTCCCGTGATTGATCCCTATCTCATACAGCTCCCATATGTACCTCAAAAACTATTTTTTAATCTTGTGGTACATGTTAGTATACAAAATGAACTTCCCACATGATTTCCTTGATAATGTTCAGATCCATATGAGGATTCCATTGAGGAGAATCAATTGTATCCTCTTGAGGAACTCATGGAACATGTCTTGAGGGTGTACAGTCACAGACCAAAATAGAGGAAACAAACATACAATAGAATAGTCTCAGTTCAAACTAGAAAACCCAGAAGAAAAAATTGAGAATAACATTAATAACTCAAAACATAAGACAAACATCCCAATATCCCATAGTATCTTGAGTCTCATCATGGTAATATCTAGTCAGGAACTCACTAAAATATACCTCTCATGCCCCGAGAATACTATCTCTAGTCTATCAAACTTCCCAAGACAAGGAATCTTTAGGAAAAACCTCTTTTGATACCTTGCGATGATGAACCCAACCCAAATACGCTCTCAAACTCGTACCTGACCCAAATTTTCACATAATTGAAGGGTGTTTCTGATCCCCACAAGATGGAATTTACCAATTAGGAAAACAACAACAAAAATAGGGAATGATTTCACCCAACCTGAAGTAGACAACATGAAATATATACACAAATTTTTGGAAAGAAACATTAGAATAAAACATGAATATATATTTATATATGTTTTAAAATAAAGGTAACAACTAAATAAGTTAGAATAAAAATATCCAAGAGACTAATATAATAACAAAGGTTAAAAAAACAAAACTAAATACCCCAAAAATCTTCATTTGATAGAATGGGGAAATCCACACCATATCACAATCCATCTACTGAAAACCCAATTGATAGAAAAACTTACAGCCTCATTGTGGCACTCTACCTTCCCCACATCAAAATTCATAACCATGTATATGCACCATCAAAGGAGTATATAGGGTGTGATTTAATAGGATTAGTAGGTTCTCACCCCGGTGTTCCAAATCAAGTATCCAAATAGTAATCCAAGAAATATCAACTTTAAATAAAATAAGGAATGATATATAGTTGTTTCCGACGGTTTCACCGGAGAGCGTGCATCTATCTGTGGAGGACGCACAACTATTACCCATATTCCTACTTTCTAAAGGCGGGTGGCATCTGCTCCTTATTCAAGGACGTCTGCTCCTTGATCGAAATGGGATGATGGGATGTCGGTTCTTCCTTTTGTGGATTCCTCCTCAGAACTCATCACCTAGTCCGGATCTCCCTTATAGATTTAAGTCTTGGTTTGTGAATCTCGTTCCTGGTGCCATATCTTCTTGGACACCAGTTAATTACACTACTTCCGTCAGGACTTTCCATGGGGTCTTGACATGGTAGCAACCTTCGATCAGAGTAGATGATAGCATCAGGCATGTCTAGGAATCTCTGGGGGCGTGGACATAGAAGAACCTGTATTATTCCTCATACGAGGGCATCTCAAAGGTGTAGAACCCAAGGCATCCCACGCCGGTCGTGGGGTATCTTATTCCGGAGGCATGTCTCTAAGATTTTCCTTAGCTTCCCATGTTTAACATGGGATACGCCACTAGTTTAACGTCTTGCGGAGATGGTTATTCCAAATTCGTATCTTCTGAGGTTTTCCTCAGGCATCTCAAGATTATATTGAGGTAGGCCATGAGTTTAACATCTTGAAGAGATGGTTATGTGAAAGGCGTGTCGTTCGATGTTTTCCTTAGGCATCTCATGAATATAAAGAGGTAGGCTGTGAGTTTAACGTCTTGCGAAGACAAAATGAGAGTTATCAAAACGTCCCATAGAGACGGACCAGATAAGTACATCCTTAGGAGGGAACACCTATAAGTTTTACCGAGTGGATAGATCATAACACCCAATGAGGATGGATCCAAGGTGGTGCACCCCAAGGAGGGGAGAAGTCACATCGTAATGGATGATCTGAAGACCACTAAGGGCTGCTCAGGGAGAGTGCACCCCAGAATGGGGGACACCAAGGTTTACCATTGGTAGGGATTGAACCTCATGGAGGTTTCCTACATACCCTATGTAGAGGACATGGATCAAGACCCACATAGTTCGAAGGGGTGATGAATTGGGGTGTACACAGAGGACAATGACCTAGAGACATAATAGGGTTTACGCGTGGATAGCGGCCCAAGTACTGCTAGGAGCTGCGAGGAAGGTGGATGACATGATCCCACCGGGATGTGGAAGACCGGGTGAGAATCAGGATGGATGATGGATGGATGAATGAAGTGGAGGGGGAATGAAATTGGACCATCACAAGGGCGACGGTGAATTTGGGCTTGAGCCTCGAAGAAACCTCCTATATATCCCCATGGTAGGGAATCAAAGTCCGCGTAGTTCGGTTGGTGAGAACTGACGTGAAGGGGGTCAGAGTGACTAATGGGTGGTGGGATTGAACTTCATGGAGGATTCCTATATACCATTCCTTGACATGGATCAAAGTCCATGTAGTTTAGAATGGATGTGTAGGGCTTACAATCTAGGCTACCCAAGGTAGTGGGTGAACTGATGTGAATGAGGTCGGAATGACCGGGTGGTGAGCTTCAACCTCATGGAGGCTTTCTACATACCATGCGTTGACACAGATCAATGTCCTCATAGTTCAGAATGGATGCTGGTGAACCGACGTGAAGAAGGACCTTGGTCCAATGGGTGTTGGGCTTGAACCTCAGGGAGGCTTCCTACGTACCATTCCTTGTCATGGATCAAAGTCCTCATAGTTCGGGATGGTCACAACGGCTTCCCGTTGAATTGGAATGCAGTTTAACGTCATGCGGGACATGGGCGTCTCGGAGAACCGACGTGAATAAAGACCTTGGTCCAGGTGGATAGTGGGCTTGAACCTTAGGGAGGCCTCCTACGTACCATGCCTTGACATGGATCAAAGTCCCCGTAGTTCGGGTGGGCGCCGGTGAATCGACGCGAATAAGGACCTTGGTCCAGGTGGATGATGGGCTGGATCCTTGTGAGGCTTCCTACGTACCATGCCTTAGCACGAATGAAAGTCCTCATTGTTCATGAGTACAGTTTAGTGTCATGCGGGATGAGGGCATTGTCATGGTTGATGCTTACTCTAAGCCCACCTGAGTTGTGCTCGGCGTGAGAAAAAAGAGGCAGCGAGGACCTGACGATCCTGGCACAAGGGTGCCTCCATGAAGGGTGGTAAATGGGATGGAACTGTCATGAGGATGACGATTGTTTCAGGCTTGATACTTGGAGAGTCTTCCTACGTATCCCTGTGGCAGGGAATCAGAGTTCACATAGTTCTTCTGATGACGGATTACTGCCGATTGGGGGTTTCAACAGCTTACTGCTAGATTGGGTCAGAACGGCTTACCGTTGGATTGGGTCACAACGAATTACCACTGAATAAGGATGTCAACGGCTTAACACTGAATAGGATCACAGCGGCTTACCACTGGATAAGGATTTCAACAGCTTACTGCTGAATGGGATCACAATGGCTTACCGCTGGATAAGGATGTCAATGGCTTACAACTGAAAGAGATGGAAACAACGGATGGGGCTTACGCAAAGATGCTACCTGTGTGCTGTTATGGAGCGACACTAGTGAATGAGGCTTACGCAATAATTATGCTCAGGTGCTGCTATGGAGCGACACTGGTGAATGGGGCTTACACAAGGATGCTGCCCGGGTGATGCTATTGAGAGGAACTGGTGAATGGTGCTTATGCAAGGATGATGCCCGGGTGCCGCTATGGAGCGGCACTGGTAAATGGGGCTTAGGAAAGGATGCTTCCCGAGTGCCAGTATGGATAGGCACTGGTGAATGGGGCTTACAAAAGGATTATACCCAGGTGCTGCTATGGAGCAACACTAGTGAATGGGGCTTATGGAAGGATGCTGTTCGGGTGCCGCTATGGAGCGACACTGGTGAATGGGGTTATGCAAGAAAGTTGCATGGGTGCTGTTATGGAGCGACACTGGTGAATGGGGCTTATGTGAGAAAGCTTCCTGTAATGTCTTCCTCATGTCTGGACATGAGGGCATCCCAACTCACTGGTGGGTTGAGGCCTTCACCTATGCTCTAGCGCACAAGAGGGATAATGCCAAGGGGCATTGTAATTGGTCTGAACAAAGGGAGATGAAAATTGTGAATTACATGCCCGACATTCAGAACACAATGAGGGTGGCATGTCGATGGAGGATAGCTATTGACCATTGTGGAAACGTAGCCTCTACATTGTGTTAGCCTGAAATGGGGACAAACAAATGAGGGTCGACTAATAACCTTGTTCGAAACAAAGGACCTGTCACAAATGTCATCCGAAGTCTTCCGAGGCGTTGGCCCAGAACGGTAGGTGAGTCGATGTAGCATGGGACCAGGCCGTTTGGGGATCCCTCCAGACATGGAAGTGGATGATGATCTGAATGAAGGACATGCAAAGCATGAGGTGGAGTGATGGAATGTTTTAATGGATTCCACCACTCTTGAAATTATGCCACTGTAATCATGGCATCAGGCATCTCATGCTTGGAGCATAAGGCATCTCTTTTTTAGAGCAAGAGGGGTCCTATGATTGGCGCATAGGGTGCGCTACAGTTTAGAGTCATGTAGAATGGAATATTGGTTTCTCATGCTTGGAGAATAAGGCATCTCTTGTTTAGATCAAGAGGCATCATATCTTAGGAACATATGGATTACTACAGTTTATAGTCATGTGAATATGATTGCTGGCATCTTATGCTAGGAGCATAAGGCATCTCTTGTTTAGGGAAAGAGGCATCATATGATTGGAACATAGGGAGAACTACAATTTATAGTCATGTAGAAAGACTTGTTCACAGAAGGCGCCTAGAAATGGATGGTATTGGGTCTTACGTGAGGGCATCCCTTTCTGGTTCAACCTGGCATAGGAGCCAAGTGATAGGGTTTGGATGAGTTGCTTGAGGAATGGTTCAACTCAAGGTACTCAGGGAATTAATGAAGAGAATATCTACTCACGACATTGGAAACGAACCAAGAGGAATATGTCGACTCAAGGTGTTTTCATGGTGTGCGGAGGAGTATCTCAAATCATGGCATTCCATAGGTGGATGGTTGGTGCACATAAGGGCGCAATGGAAAATCCTGACATCCCTGCCCGAAAAGTTCGCGGTGCGACTCTCCATTTTTCATGGGGGTCTGTGACGGTAGCGAAGGTACCAGCCCGGAGGGCCGAGGCTGCATACCGACACTGACCCTGAGCAGGGGTGCGGGGGATCGACCCTAGTTGTATGAATAGGTGGGTGCGAAGTTAGAAGCCTCACAAAGGACAGGTCTTCGTGAAGTAGCTTCGCGAATCAAAGGGACTCGTGGAGCATGGGGTCTCGTGAAGCATGGACTCGTGGAGCATGGACTCGCCGAGCATGGACTTGCAGAGCATGGACTCCCAGAGCATGGTCTCGTGAAGCATCATCTCACGGAGCAGCAATGCAAAGGAAGCTGCTCGCAGAGCAGGGACTCGCGGAGCAGCAACGCGAAAGAAGCTGCTCGTGGAGCATGGCCTTGCGGAGCCGCTTCACAAAGGAAAGCGGAGCTCCATAAACCAAGAGATTGGCCGCCCAAGGGGCGAAGTGCCCATCCAAGGGGTGGAGTGGACGTTCGGAGAAGGGGGGTGAGCTGGGTATTTATAGGAAAGGGGCACCGCGATGCAAAACTCGCTCAACGTGAAGACAGAGCTTGCTCCGCGGTGGATTGCGAATGTCAAATGCGGTTGCAGAGTGTCCCGCCTCATGTGCTTCATTGTGGGTTCACAAAAATCAAATCCATTCTTGGAGCTTCCCACCTCCTGTGCTTCACGGCGGGTCTTCGCGGCACGTCGCGAACATCAGACGGGTTCACGGAGGGGGATTCACGAATGGGCTTTGCGAACAAGTTTTCAAGCCGAACTTCAAAGGTCAATAACTCCTAATCTATAACTCCGTTCGGGCCATATGACCTACAAAATAAAAGATTAAGAAATGGAATAAGATATTGGATCATGTATGGAAGAATTTAGAAAAATTTTGGGATGCGTTTTCTGGTGCCAACAATAGTTTAACTGTTATTATTTTTAAACCATGTGAAAAAAATTTAATTTCGTATTTTCACTTTGGTAATTAAAGAAAGTAAATAAATTTTAAGGAATTATATATAAATATATCCCAACATATATATCATTTCAAACCAAATCATGGATCACATATCATTCAAATAAATGGAAGTACATTAAAAAATATACAATCCAAAAGTAGCTCAAATCGGCAAAGAAGAATAGTTAACAACATGGCAAGGATCACACCAGGCCATGATATCTAGTACACTCATACCTAAGCATAGAAAATGAAATGTATATTAATACTCTAGAAATATGCATCAAGAATCAATTGAAGAGGAACACCCAAGAAAATTAACCCCCCAATAGGTCAAATAAGTCCCTAGAACATTAGGAATAGAGAGTAGAGGAAAAAACAATGAGCAAACCCCCATGACAGTGGATGAGATCTATTAATGTACCTTCTAACTAAGTAAACAAGGCTTCCCATGTGATATATTTTCCAAAATATTTTATCACACCATTTTATCATATCATTCTTTGAAAAACATTTCATAAAACAATTTAACAATTATTTGAAAAAACATATCCATTTTCTAAAACCAGTGGAAAACCATATTTTATAAAAACCCAGTCCCACACATAGAAAACAAACTATTAATATCAATACATTTAATTTAATAAAATAATTTATCAAAAATAGGAGCAATGTCGTTTACCAACATAGGCCATAGATAGAACTACTTACCTCAAAACTTGGGTTATACACACCCCCAATGGAATCCAACACAAGGAAGAAACCAAAAACGAAAACAGAGTCTCTATAATAATTCTAAACCTCTTATAATTGATTCAATTTAACAAAATTGTTGGTAGAAAAGAGTAAATAATAGATATATCTAGAACACATACCTATCGCATCATAACCAATAATGGAATTGGCCCCCCAAAATAAGATCGCTAAACGAATCTAGAAAAAAAATCAAAGTAAAAATCACAGAAGATTAAAAAAAACAATAGTGCACTGCAAAAGTGATACCACAATCATGGGAAATGAAGAAGGATAAAGGATATCTTACCTATAGAGAATTAACACAACTTCTATGATGATCCAATGTCAAACGAATCAATCTAGAATGAACGGTGGCTCCCAAAATCATCAAAAGAGAGATCTAGGACAGAGGGAAGTGACTTCACGTTGAATGAATGAACATATAATTCACATGATTACCTAAAATCCATATCTATGATATTTACATGGTTTTTAATCCATTTACATGTTTTTTAATCCACAAGGATCATATATAGTAAAAAACCCTTTGATTTTTAATTAAAAATTGATCTTTTAACATTACATGACATATAACCCTTACATGGAATGTAATCATTAACACTATGTACTCAACTCATGATATGATCTTGAAAACCATTACATAATGTGTAATCCTTACACAACATGTAAAGTTTATAATGATAATGAAAATAACATATTCTAACACAAAAATCCAAACTACCTCGGACGTTCTCTAAACATGGAGAGAACACTGAAAATCCATTAACAATTTGATACATAGAATCCATTAATTAAAACAAATATACATCCCATGATATTTATGTCAATTTTATCAAAACAATTTATCTATCCTTAAGAGTCCAAGGACACACCTAATTGAAGAGGAAAACATGCAATGAGAGGGAAAATACATGAAATTAGGTACCAGGATGTTACATGTGAAATCATTAAAAGATACATTCTCATATTTTGGTGAAACAAATGAAAATAAGGGTGATCTAAAATTGTCCATTAGAGTATGAATACAATAGAATCAATCATGAGTAAATAATATATAATCAACATGGGAATGTAAATAACTAAAAACACATGTAATTTAATCAATAACTTGATCACAAATAATATTATCGAATGAATAAATACTAATAAACTAATTCCATATAACTAATAACATTAGCTTTAAACTTACCCATAGATATCAGAACTATTCAAATAATCACATGAATATCAATAACTAATCTCAGAAGGATGTAATTCATAATTTTTAACATCATAAACATACCATAAAGGATTCATTCCAAGATATATTATATAAATTGGTAAGGTCTTGGCCAAATACCCACACTAGTTAGTCTCATGATACTTATCAATGAATTTAGGGGCTATAATAGGCCCTTCCCATCACTTACTAAGTCTAATTCATTCATCATATGAGTGGGATGAATTAAAATTCAATACATAATCAACATATACAATCATATTAAAAAAGTACTATATGAAATGTTAACATTTCTTCCAATAAAACTGATTATAAGCTGTTCAGTGAAAGAATAAGGATAATATCATTACAACATTTCCCCAATGGAGTAAAAATAAAAGAAAGGGTTTTTTTGTTTATGAATATAAATACCATAAAAATATCATTAAAATATTCTCAAGGAAAAGACCATTTTCATATTAAAATTATTTTTTGAAAACTAAATATTTCTAGAATATTAGGAAAAATAGTTTCCTTTAAAAAAATAATGGAAACTTGTAATATAAATTTAAAATCATTGAGTTGTCATGACCATACAAAATTCTATTCATGCAGAGTAAATTAAAACAATGACTCCTTTCATATTTTTGAAAAAAATTAAAAAATTAACTCGTTCAAAAAGAACATAAAGATTAATTATAAAGTTTATTTTTTAATATGAAAACATGGTTACAATTTCGATAATAAATTACATTCTAATATTAAAAATATTTTTTTAAAAAAAATAATGAATATATGGATATGGAAGACAAAATATTCTTGATTGAGTAGAAAAAAAGTCAGTTTTCCGTAAAACAATTATTTCAATCTCTTGAGAAACTAAAAGAAAAAAACTAAAGGAAAATTTATAATTTTTAAGAAGAACTAGAGGAGAAAAAAATATTTTTTTTAAGATATAAATATTATATAATTCATGTAGCAGATAGTTAAACCAAAATACTCTTGAATAATGATTATATTGTGAAATAAAAACATACCTATTTGGTAACATTCAAATCAAAGTCCTCATGAATGAAATACAATTAAATGAATCATTGAATATCATGAATATAAAATGAATCATGATACATCATATCAAAGGTGAAATATATACACCACATAAAAGAAGTAAGTGGTGAATACAACATTTGTCTCATGAAATCAAAAGTGATATGAGAAAAACCCTACAATGATTGTATCATTGAAGTATGAATTAATCAATGAAGTGATTTGGTGTAATAAAAGTAAATACGAAAAAAATTAAGTGAAAAAAATAAGATAATAAAACCAGATATTATTTCAAATATAAACATGTCATAAAATGATCAATTAAATAGAATTATGACCCAATGAATTGAAATTGAGTTAATAAGCTCCTAACACTTGGTAACATTCAATTCAAACCCCTTAGAGGAAATTATTTGAATTGAACAATAAAATAACAAGATATATGAATAATTAATCACATAAAATTTAAAATGGAAATATATAAACTATATAAATGAAATTGGTGCATAAAATTAAAATATTTCATAGTGAAAAGAAATTGAGAGGTAATTCCCAACCTTAGGTCCGACTAGTCACGTACACTATTTATCTTCCTAAAAAATAAAATTATATTAATTATTCAGTTTCTTAATAAAAATTTTCATGTTTATTATTCCTTTTATTTTATTTATTACCATGTTATATTTATTTACCCAATAAATTAATTTCATGTCAAATGTTTTGATGATATTCAATTCATATGTCCAAAATGACTTTTGTAGGTTATCCATGGTAAAAGAGGTAAATATTCCATTATCATTAGAATAATTATCATGAAGTAAATATAATTATTATACATTAATTATTATTTTAAAACTAACCATGAAATATTGTTTTGAAAAATGAACTTTTTTATAATCATAGAGAGAGAAAGTCATCTGTATAGATGAGTAACATTTCCATTTTTCCATGATCACGATTGAATGAACATAAGTATTATTTTAACATTATATAAAACTAATTATCTATTAAACACAATATTATTTAAATCAAATAAACTTATATATATCATCAATGTCATGTAGTGATGGAAAATGAATCTTATCACTTTATGGAGGTGGAAATCCACGTGTACGCACAAATGACATTATCATTTTTCAATGGTTGGAATGGTAAGAAACTAGATGATAAAATATATTTTTAGAATTATAAATATTTCATGAATATAATATATAATAATTAAATCCACCATTAAAATAATACATGAGAGGCAATGATGGAAAAAAATTACATCTGTTCATGAGGTGGTAGTTCACCATACACATGAATGAAAGTTTCATTTCCTATTTGATGGAAGAGGATATGAATATAGTGTATGAAATTAACATAAAAAATATTAGTATATGTAAGATTTTTTTTATTTAATAATTTTTTAAGATTATTCTAAGGATGTATTAGATGATATAAAACTAAAACATTCAGGTAAAAGATATACCACTTATCTAGACAACCTCCATTGCATTACACCTTAAGACCTATAAGGATTATATTATTCTAAAACTAATACATCTAGAATACGGGAAGTGATGTTAGAAATGGATTTGAGTAGGGAGTTTACAAACCAAATGGATCTTGAAGTGTGGATAGAATAGTAGAGTGGGTTCCCTTTTATAAGTGAGAGAAGGGTATTCTTTGAATTTCTTAAAGTATTAAATTTAGAGAAATTGATTTTCACGATAAAAAGATCTAAAATCTTATAATTTTAATATTGGATGGGTATGGGTATAAATAATATCATTAAATAAAAATTTATAATTTTATATTAGGGTTTTATCCAAATCACTTTATTTTAACCCGCGTTAACCCATTTTAATAATTACCACAATAATAAAGTCTCTTACCCTTTAGGGGTTAATATACTTACTATATAAGATAAATTGGACCATATATAGACCATTTTTTATATTTTAATCCATATTATTATTACTTGGATGATGATATTATTTTTATGTGTTTTAAATCATTTAATAAAATATTATTGGTTATAAAATATCGTTATTGTGATTTTTGACACTATTAATTTAATTTGACTTTAAAGGCATCATGAAAAATATTGAATTTTAATATAGACTTTTATCACATATCTAATATTTAATATATGTATATAAATACATGAGACATAATAATTCACTCAAATGTTATTTCTTTTAATGTTTTTAAAATTATTTATTTTATTTTTCTATTAATTTAATAAATATTATATCAACATTGCATAAGATTTTATAGTAATTATAAAATCACTAAAAATTAGAGATAAATTACCATAATAATAATAATTTTATTATACTCATCATTAACATTATTATTTATTCACAACTTTCTTTACCCTTATGTGAAGAAATGATAGATATATAATGGTACGAGAGTGACATTTTGTAGTTTTCTTTGTTAAAAATATTTTATAGGTCATTTTCATGGGTAAGTATACCTTATGTAATTTAATTTTATCCTTAAGGTAAAAATTCTCAAAATAATTTAATATAATAATAATTAATATGAAAAATGGTTTTTTGTCACTTAGTTTTATCCTAGTTTAACTCGATTTACCTTTTTAAAACAGTGATAGATATTTTACTATATATACTATTCATTTTGAAAAAAATTACATTGACCTTATTAAAGAATATTAATTATTATAATTGAAAATATGGAATCCATTTTTAAAAAGTAAATCTCAATAATTGTTAGAAATTAATTTTATAATAATCCCACAAAGCACGATGAAAAATAGTTTTATGAAAACTGTCTTTTTATGCTAAAATTATTTTTATACTAAGATCAAGAATAATGTTTATTACTTTATAACTAACTATATAATTTATTACTAACATATAATTATATGAATTTAATATCAAATTATAAATAATATAGGTATCTTTTAACGAAAGAATGTGACTGTTTGAAAAAATTGGAATTTTAACTATTAATTATAAAATCAACCTATTTAGAAAAATCCAAAAAATTTCATCCTAATATAATTTTAATATGAGAGTTTATAAAATCAATTTAATTTTTTCAATTTTTTTTTAAAATTTGAAGAAATTATTTGTATTGTTTTCTCATGAAAAGCAATGAAAACAAATTTTGATGAAAATCTATTTTTGAAGCATAAAACGATTTTAATGAAAATTGAGTACTTTTTGTTAATTAATATATATTATATAAAACCTATATACAAAATTTTATAATTTAGTTATTCCTTTTCATATCGCTAATTTTAAATACTAGGTTATAATGAATATGTTTGAATAATATTTAATAGTATATTGTGGTTCACTTAAAACTCAGTGTTGCGTGTTGTAAACACTATTGAACATAGTTATTTTAAAAAATCTCTCGATGTTTCATTGAATAACCATATAATGGGATTCTCATTAAATCTCCATAACTGAATGTCTAGTAGTGAATACAGTTGATTCTACCATGGAATGGAATGCTTGGGATATTTGTTGTTTCTCCCATTTCTAGATAATAATATTCTTAGTAGCCTTTGTTTTTTGATACTGGAAGCACCCACTTCCCAAAAAAAATAACTTATAATAAATCTCATGAATATTTATTCATTGATAATTCATAGTAGTATTAAAGATTATTTTACATATGCACTTACAAGAATATTTTTGTGTAATATGGTGGAATACTAAAGAATATAGATCAATTTAAATGTTTCTCTAAGAAAGGGAAATGTATTCTAGGTCTCAGTCTCTCTCAGAAATGATTAGGTCTGTAGTTTTGAGGCTGGTTGGAATTGGGATAGAGCTAAAATAAATGTGATTCAAGTACTCAAACATTGTTATGGTAGATTCAATAGTCATAGTTCCCACTTATTTTCATGGGGTTATAGGTGATACAAATTCATGGTGATATGAGATACCTAAATATTAGTTGGTGAATTATAAGGTAACTAGAGGAAAATATGGATATTGACTATATGGATCTATCCTTAATCATTATATATTCTAGTGACTTTAACCTTGAATTCACTTTCTTAAATTCTTAGAGATATTTTAGGTTTAGTTTTTTATAGAATTAGGTTATAAATCATAACCCATAAATTACAAGTTAGAAACTTAAACTCAATATCCATTTTTAAAAAAATATAAAACTTTAAAAATAAAATTTGATTCTCTTTTATTAATAAATTTCATGACTTTAAACTTGGATTCTTCTTTTCCCTTACCCATACATATACCCTATGATTTTTTTAAAATATGGGATGAGTATAAAATGTTCAATAAGGGACATAAAAAGAAGAAAAATATCAGTCTAGTGAAAAACATGAAAACCCATGAGAATCCATTTCTTTAAAATAATCCATTTTATATAGAAAAGGGCGTCATATTATTCAAAAAGATCAGTATCTTACCTTTTAAAAATCAATCTATTTCTACAAAAACTCATTATCAAGTTCATAAATGTTATGTAGGTAACATGAGACATCATTTTACATATCATTCATACAAATGGAATAACCAATATGATCAAATTACTTTTCCAGAGTACCTAATTCATTAGAGGGATATCATAGACCCACCAATAATTGGTTTATAATAGAACCACATTTCATTGGTCAATAACATAACCAATAATCCTGAGTTTATAATAGAACCAACCATATTTGGTTTATAATGAAACCACCCATCATTAGAAATAATTCCCATGAAACCCAATATATTAAAAAATAGATAAAATATTTTTGTTTCCAATATAAAATATTCTTTTCACCTAAAAGAAAACATTTCAAAATTTTAAAATACCCCTTTACTTTAAAAATGTAATTTTCAATTCCAAATACCAAGAAAAAGGGAAAGAGAGTTTCTCTTTGAAAAAAATATGGAATCTTGTAGATTAATCACACATAAAATAAAATTAAATAAAATGATTTCATCTTATATAGAAAATGATTTTTAAAGATCACTTGGAATATTTCTTGTGGAAAATACATTTTCCATTTTTAAATCACTTATTAAAAAAATATTTCAAATATAAAGGAATAAATTTTCTTTTAAAATAACCATTCAAAATTTTAAAGGAATATTTAATGAAAATATTAGTCATGGTGGATAGAAAATACTCTCTTTATGTATAATTAAGAAAAAATTCCTTCTATACTTTTGTCAAAAAAGTTACAAAGTACCTAATTTGGAAAATGAGATGAAGATTCCTTTCAAATCATTTTGTAAAAAGTCAAACATAGGTTGAAATGGATTTAAAGAATCATATTATAATAATAAAAACCCACTTTATAATTTTTTTTTATAAAATACAGATAAAGAAGAACAATGGAGTTTTAAGAGAAATTCTAAAAGATGTTTTTTAAAGGAAATACCTTTTCCTTGAGCTTGAATCTTTATGTATGTTCTTTTTCTTCCTCTTCTTTGGAAAGTATCCTTTGATTAATACCTTATGCCCCCTAATATTGTTATTATTAAAAAAAATAAGGTCTATAGAATGTGGGTAGGGATGTTGGGGAAGTATTTTTGTATATCTTGGTCAAAAAAATGAATTTTCAAGTGTAATTTAAAGAGAATAAGTGATTCCCATTTATAAGATAGGGGAGGGGAACTCAGAAAATTAAAAAAAATAAAATTAATATAAATTAACTTATAAATCCTAATGGATAAAAACTAATTTATTTTGAATATAGGATGAGAATGAATCATAATTTATTCTTAAAATAAATATTATAAATGTTTTGGCTATGTTTTTGTTTTTAACTTTTACTTTTAACCCATTATTAACCCTTTTTAATCCTACATGAAAACATGGGGTTTCACTTTTTAATGGTCATGATTATTACTATAAATGGGAAAAATCCCATAAATGGACCATGGTTGATATTATCAACCATATCTTAATGACTCGGCTAAATATAACATTTTTATGACTTTTATATCATTTAATAAAATATTATTCACTATAAAATATCAATAATGTCAATTTTTAGAACTATTCACTACATTAACTTTAATAATATCAAGACAACACTAATAATTTGAAAAATTATTTTCAAAAATCTAAAACATATCATGGCCATATATAAAATTCTTGATTTCATTAATCATCTCTAATAATAATTTTTTTTGATATTTTTAATATCATTTATTTGATTTTTCCATTAATTAAATAATGATTGCATCATCATTATGCAATCATTTAAGGTAATTATTTCTTCCCTAAAGATTAATAATAAATTACCATGATGAAGAGAAACCTATTATATTTGAAAATAATTTTAAAATCAAACATAGCCTCTAGTAAAACCCATGTTTAAAACATTATAGTTATCAAAATAGAGTGTGACATTTATGGATTATCATTAAATAAAATATTATAAAGGTCATAATCACCAAAAAATGGAAACAAGATGTCATATATTAGATTTTTGAATGATTATGTATGATTTATAATTATCCAATAAAATTTATAACATTCTTGGGGTCATTATATAGTCTTTATCAAATCATTTCTAACCCTTAATTATCAAATTTTCCCTTTACCATTGTAACAAAATTTATGAAGGTTACTAGTCACATTGAAAAAAAATAAAAGTGAAGGTTTTTACTAAATTTGAGCCGAATTATTAAAAATATGTAATCCATTTTTCAAAAATTTTAAATAAAGGAGTTGAAGAATTTCATTTAAAGTCAATCTCAGAAAATGCAACGGAAAATAGTTTTTTAGAATAAAGTCATTTTTAAGTATAAAATGTTTTTATATTAAATTCATGTATAAAATTCATTTAAAAAGGATATATTTTTTAATAACACTAAAAAAATAAAAATTTAAAACTTATTCAAAATATAATATTACTTTTTAATTTTTTTAATGGGAAACTCAATTTTCAATAAAATTTAGTATTTTTCATTATTCATCAAAAAATCAATATTTTCAAAAACTTTTCAAAAAATATTCATAAGATAATTTTGAAATGGTGAATTGAAATATGAAATTCATTTTTTCAATTAATGTTTCAAATACATCTAAAAATTAATTATAATATTCCCTCATAAAAAGAAAGACCACCGATTTCTAAAGAAAACATATTTTGGTTTAATGAAATCGCTTTACTAAAAATCTAGTTCTTATTTAAAAATAAATAATTAATAAATTAGAAATTATTAAAACCATTTTAAATTTCATAATTTGTTTAATATTATTCATTCTCTCCAATTTAATGTTAATGTTATAACAATCACATTTAAACAATATTAATTCATTTTCGTTTAATATTACTATTGTGTATCTTATACCCTATTGAACATAGTATTTATTTTAAAAAAAATCATAGGATAATACATTCACCCAACACTATTTGAATTTTGGTCCTTATAAGTGGTGTTTCCCCCATTAATGGATCCATATGAGCATCTTCTCTAACAGGTGATTTTTTCCTAATAACAAAAGTAGCTTCAACTATCATTCTGCCCCTATTTGTAGGTACAACATAATCATTCTAATATCCCATTATATTCTAAACACCCATCAGTTATTGATCACATCCCATGAAATTTTTCAAGTTAGTAGGTTTGGAAGGGTTATCTAAGTGGGCTGGATTTCACTAAAGGTACTCATGGTCTTCTTCAATAATGTCCACTTGGTTTTCTACTACCGATGTTTAGGTATTAATGATTCTATGTGGATGAGGAGGTTAAAAAAATATTTTATGTATGGGAATATGTAATGTAATTCATGGGAATCCATATCCATTCATATTGTTTTCATCCACTATGTGATTAGAAAGAGAGGCAAAGCAATCTGTGGCCACCCGGAGATCCTCATCGAGTGTGTCTCCCCAGAAAGAATAATTATAATGCCTTACGTTTAAGATCCATGTTATTGTTGTTATTATAATCATTAATGTATATAATTTTAATTAAAATTTATCTATTATTTCAAAAATATTGAAACATATTAAAAAATTTGTCAAACAAGATATGAATAGAACTAAATTTATATAATTTATTAATAAGTAAGACATTAAAAAAAACAAACACATAAAACATTTTACTGCACAACATGGATTATTTCTCACCAAGGATAACTTACATAAATTAAAAGTGAACTAATCAATAGGTAATAATAGATGGAAATGAATAAACTATTCACGGATAAGAAATATATCGGATCACCTTAAAATTTTAGTGTCACCAATATCCAAACAAAACCTATAATGAGGAAGATCACCATGGAAGGAGACAACATTATGGAAAAAAATGAAATAAGAATTGTGCCTTGTGAAGTAGGAGTAGAGTGAACAAATGAATTTT
This sequence comes from Viscum album, assembly GCA_963277665.1. Classification (NCBI taxonomy): domain Eukaryota; kingdom Viridiplantae; phylum Streptophyta; class Magnoliopsida; order Santalales; family Viscaceae; genus Viscum; species Viscum album. Next base: position 695,618,992 of record OY728145.1, read on the forward strand.
TAATTCTATATATAAGAATGAAATATGACCATTATAGATATGGTTGTTGCAAATATGGCCATTTAAAATATTGTCGTTGGTAATATATCCATTAGGTATACCAAATTCTTATAGTTTTAAGTAGTACATTTTAATCAATATAACACACTATGAAATAAAAATATGATATTAAAATATTAAAAATATATATATTTATGTGTAATGTATAAATATTATTATTATTTTAAAAAAATGATGTATATATAAAATTAAAATTATGATTCTATTATCAATAGTGTAGTAAGATATAATTTTATAATATAAAAAATTATTTTTAATGATTTTTCTTAAATAGTATCTTGTACAAATGTGATTTTTAATTTTTTCAAACACTATTTTGTTAAGTGTTGTATATTTTATGCTAACATATTAATATGAAAACCATTAAAATATTATAAATGAACTAACATATTAGAATCTTTTAAATTGGAAATTGATATGAAATAATATTAACAAGACACATGGTTTAAAAACATTATTTTTAATAAAATTAGTTTTTCATTATATATATAATTTTCCTGGAAAGATATTTTTTTAAATATTAGAGTTTTTATTTTATAAAAAAACTAAATTCTTATTAATTCATAACATCAAAAATAGTTTATTTTCGTTTTTTATAAAATTATATATTTTTAAGGGAATATTGAAAAAATACTGAAATTACTAAAACTATAACTTTTGTGACATTATTAAACAATAATTCCATGATTTATTTTGAAAACCTATTTCAAATAAAAAAATATAATTTATAAATATGAATGAATTATTTTAAAATAATATATCACTCTATAAAACCTATGATTTACATTTTAAATAATTTAGATAAATTTTTAATGAAAAAATGTTGTTTATCTATTTCTTTTAAGATAATATTCACATGGTAGAATTTGGGATTTTCTATATTTTATTATTAATTAAATATTATTTGAATAATAACAGAAAAATTTATGTCATAAAAATTAATAAAAATGGAAATTATATCCGAAACATAAAACTTTTTCTTAAAAATACACTTTTTCTAAAAATGGGTTTCTATACAATTAATGTACTAATATTAAAATTATTTTTTATTACACATTGAAATATTTTTTCAATATTTTTATTTGATATTTATAATTAGTAAGTAACAATTATTTAATAATTATCATTTTTGAAGCATTAAAAATAAATTATCCAGGAAAAAATTAATTACATTTATAAAAACCATAAATGGTAAAAGTGAACATATAAGTGTAAATGCATTAGAATCTTGTTTAAAACATGTGTGGAAAAGTGTGGTTGAGTATTTATTGAAATTAACCCCTCCCATAATCTATTATTTTCTACTTTGGCTTGAAATGTAGTGTGAAGCCTATTCATTCTTTTATTAAAGGGTTATAAGTGCCAAACTTTTCCTACTCTTCAATTATAAAAGGAACCCCAAACTATCCACACTTAAACAACCACATATAATTTACCCAAAATATACCATATAATCTCATTATCCTTATTACTACTTCCTATAATATTTTATATTTCCAAAATACCTTGCTAAGGTTTTTTATAGGGGAGACTAAAGGAGAACATCCAAAGCAGGAGGTATTATTTTTCCACCCCAGTACCATATTTTTTTACTTTTATAAACTCAAACATATTCTATCCATGGTATTATTATAACAAAAGTATTATTAACAAGTTTTTTATTTTTTTATACATATGAAGACATCTATTTTACACCTTACTCTAAAATCATTAATAATAATAAAAACAATGTTATATGTGTGTGTGAACTACCACCTCTACGAAGAATGTGTAAAATTTTCCATCATTGATGTTCATAGATGGTTAAAAAGACTATTTTATAATATAATTTTACATTTATAACATTTTAATGATTATTAAATGATTTTATATTTTATTTCCCACATTCTTTCTATTAAAAAAAATCGAGAGAGACGACCATGTGTATATGTAGACTACCACCTCAATATGATGATGTTCCTATTTAATCTTCCACACTAACTAACATGAGTGTAATTAAAAATTTATTTAATGTATAAAAATTTTATTTACTAAACCATTAATATTATCTAATGATAATATTATAAATTCTATATATGATATTAAAAATAAATGGTTATAGTAAATGTTTTAGCTAAAAAGTACTAATCAATGTACATTTTCTAATTTGATTCTATTCATGGAAATCCTATTTACTTATATAAATTATGTGCTAATGGAATTATTTAGAAGATAATAATTTTTAATTTTATTGATTTTTAAACTATTTTTCAATTTTCAATGAACCATGGATGTTTCCATGAAATTAATTGAAGAACATCAGGTAACCAATATAAGAAAAATTGATGTAAACAAATGGTGGAACATAATGATAAATAGAAATTATAAAAATTAATTTATAAGGAAAATGGTTTTAGGGAATTTATTAATAGAAATAATTTTATTAATCAATAAGTTAAGTGAAAGTGAAGAGTGAATTCAAACACAAGGTAATGGTTTATATCTTACTCATTCTTCATTGAGGAATGCTTTGATATTATGCATAAATATTCATTTTTTTTAATCTACCACCAAAAATATTTTTAATATCATAAATTATTATTGATTTAGGAATATTCACTTGAAATAATTTATTTCCTTGTTGTGGTCTATAATTTATATCTTACCTATAATATAAGTGTCTTTAATAATTCAATTGTATTTCTTGAGTTTTAGTGTTTATCTATGAGTTTCATATTTAATTTCATATGGTATACCCAATTTATATAATGGTATACCAATTTTGAATAAAATTATTATTTATTTATGAGTTATAATGATTCTTAAGACATATTCATTTTAAGATTAATTAATAACCCGTTCAATGATGATTTATACTCCTTGTACTTAATTTCACTTCTTTCCAATGTTCTCATATTACATGGAAAACTTGTTAAGTGTAATCTCATTTTAAATTCATATTTAATTTATCGAATTTTAAAAATAAGGTTTTTTAATTTTTTTGATGTGGTTTTTTCAAAAAATGTGTTTTAAAACATTGTAAGGGATCTTATGTAATTCTATCATGACTCATCGATTACCCATTCTCTTTATTTTTTCTCACATTTATATTATATTCTTCTCATAAACCTCTATTATTTTTTATATATACCTCTTATACATGTACCTAATTAAATATACTTTTCATTTATAGGGATATACACAATTTTAGTTTCCCTATGAAATTATAACTTTTATATAAATTCATTTTAAGGGAACTTTCTTATTTCTTGTCTCATCTCAAGAATAACAGTATAAAATATTTTTAAACTTTGAATAGATTTTAAAAACCCAAATTTTTTTAAAGAAACCTATTGGTTCAATAACAGTTTTGTAGAAAATATTATTCTCTTTCCTTCTTTAAAATATCATTTAGTTTTTTCATAAATTATCACCCAGTTGTTCATTTTTATTCTTTCTTCTCCAAGATCATTATCATGAATTTTATATATTGGTACACCATGTTCATAGACAATGTTACTTTTTCAATTATGAGTTTCCAAATTTATTTAATTCATTATCCTCTAGGTAATTCTTATGATTTATCCTTAAAATATTCTAGAAATCATAAATATAAAACCCACTTCATTCTCATTGGTTAATAATTTTTTGGTTACTTTAAAAATTTTACTAACCTCCCCGATTCATGATCTCTAATGAACAACCAAGAACTCATGACTATTTGGGAGATATTGAAAATGATCTATAAGTTATAATTCATGAAAATATGATGTAATAGATATAAATATTGACGGTAAAAACCATCTCAACTGACCAATAATTGATAAGGAAAATGACAAATAAATTAAAAGAACCAATAAAAGAGGGAAAAAAGAAATCCATTGAAAATATTATATTGTAGATGAAAGAGAAGATTGGAAAGTTTAATCAACTCCTTGTGATAGTGAGATACATTTTAGAAGCTATTCATATGAAGAACAATATAATAGATGAAGAATTTGAAGTAAATCAAACAACTTAGTATGAGTATCAATAAAATTATATGATCAAAAATACACTAAGGATTTTTGTAGATACATTGATGCTGATTGATATTAGGATCCTCAGGGATTTATTGGGGTTGGTGAATCAGAGAATTAATTTCATTAAATTTTTATAAAGGACAAATTTTGTTACTCATTAAGATGAAGGGATTAATTAACATTATGTTATATCTCTTATTATACACAAAATATTTATGGTTTTAATCATTTAATTCAGAAAACACACAATCCAAACAAAGAAAATAAATATGGAATAATTATTTACAAAATCACCATTCAATATGAGTGGCTACATCCATAGTATGATCCATAAAAATATGATTATAAGATCTATTATAATCATATTAGATACAAACGAGCTGGGTATATCCTTGAACTCATGTTACAATCATATTTATCCCAAATGATTTAATATACTGACATGCAATTTAAATTAAAGTATTCAAGAGATACAATAATAGTAGTTTCCAATATCTATAAACAAAACTTTCCTTTACTGTAGACAAAACTAAGAATTATATCATGCCTTCAAATTAATTTTTTTTGACAAATAGTATAAAAAATATATCCTTAACAGACCAATATATTCTTCACATATTCATTGTAAAATATTAATGAAAGAATAGAACATTAAACTTAAATGAACATGAATGATCTCATAACTTCACTATATAAACTACATCATTTCACATCCTCTTCAAGAGTGTCTTTAATCATAAAATTCAAGTGTTTAAACTTTAATAAATGATTTGATGAATATTTTTTCAATAATTCACTGTATTCACTATATTATTCCTCTTAATTATCTATCACACTAATAAATTCATAAAACAAACTTATTTGTATTATCTAATACAAAATTCCACCATGTATTTCAAATCTCATATTTAAAAACCATCAACCATCTACAAAAATCAAAGGCTCCTCTTCAATTTTAATCCCTTGGATAACATAAGACCATTATATAAAATTTTATTTGATTTATGGAAACTAGATATTGATACAAAGTTATATTATAATGAACTAATAAATCCATGAAATAAAAACACTTGAATATATTATTTTTAAATAGACCATGACATAGAGATGTAAATCCATAATGTGTCGATGTCCTCACCCTTATACTTCATTAAAACCCATGATAACTACAAATAAACTAAAATATGGTTATTTCCTATTTTATTTATCAACACAAATCCATGATCACAGATTTTTTTCTTTACCATAGAGTTAAACCATGAGAATTATCATCTTTAGACCAAAAAATACTTCATAATACTTAGTAATGATTTAGTTTTCCTTTATAAAACAAGTAATTTTGAAAAACCAATGTGTTAGGAATCAAGACACCATGAGAGTGGTGGGGTAAATTAGGGTGTGGGAAATTTTAATCCCTTTTACATTTAATAAACTTATGTTTTATCTTTTAGAATCTGGTTCCCATGCTTTTAGGAACTGTGTTCAACTGATTGTATAATTTCGATTTCATAGTACCTCACTGAATGATATGTGAATATAAGTATAATTAGTGTTTGAATAAAATAAGTATTTATTACTTTAATTACTAAAAGGGTAATGTATAAGGATAATTAGAAGGTATTCCATAAATGATCTAAATCAACTAGGCCACACTAGTTTAGTGGATACAATTTAGGGCTCAGTCACTCCTCACTCAAGACCCACTATATATGTATAATATAGGAAAGACTCTCAGAGGATCCAAGGAGTAATTATATTTTCTTATCTTATACTCACTAATTTTGAGAATTAATTCCATTATTTATTGAAGTTTTTTTTATATCTATGATATACACTAAATTTATATCTTTGTGTGTCTTTAATTCTAGGTAGATGTACTATTGAACTCCTCATTGGTTGCAACCCCACCTCTTAAAAAATTGGGTAATATAAAATCCTAAATATGAAGGTCAACACTTTATCTTATTTACAATAGAAACAAATCTTCTATGGATGAGAAAAATTCTAATATGGAATCATTATATTGTTATTCATTACCTACTAGAAGTTGTATTGATACTCCATCCTTCATAGAGCCTTCTTCTCTTCAAAAAAAATCACCAAATCTATCAATATATTTCCACTATGGATTAAATCCTTCATTTAATCATCAAACTAGATCTTCAATATAAACATGCTCTCCCACTTCATTTTTTTCTTTAATGTATATATATTATGATATTTGAAGAACTTTTTATCACCCATATTTGTTATTATTATTCTCCTCTTATAGATAACAGAATACCCATGTGGGATATTTTTCATATCTTGAATATAGAAATAATCTTCCAGAATCTATCTCAAGATATCTTATTTTATGTTCCCACAAATCATGATTCAGCCTCCATCAATAATTTTCATGAAATATAATATATTTTTTTAATATGTAAATACCCATTAAATCATAAATATTATCCTTAAACTATATTTTAAGAATTATTTCCATAATTCATGGTATATTTATTTCAAAAAAACTCCCCATGTTTTCTCCTAAAATATCACAGTATTTAATATTCCACAAAAACCACAATATCTTTTATTTAAACTTGACAGTCATAAACCAACCATGATCATCCCTCTGGTGTATGCCTAAGTCATCCTGTGACAATAACCGATGAACATTCCCGATAACCCCAGGCTGGGAACTTGTGACTGGAATAAGGATTTACTCTACTGAGAATGACTTAGCCTATAAAATAAAACTATTAGAAGAAAAATTGGAATTACCTCTCTATAGGTCATATGTATATGCCAAGTTAGATAAACGGGTAAAAATGTAATGGGTAAAATAAACAAGGGAAACCTATAATATAAAAAGAATAAAAAATAACTCTAAATAAAAACAATAACCCAAAGTAAGAATTATCCTAGATAGATAAAGCATCAAAAGGGGAAATAGTAAAAAAAAAACTATGCATACCTCCCCAAGACCTCATGAGTCACCAACATACTTAGAACCAACTTGCTCCATGAGTGACCCAAATAAAAAAACAAGATTGAAACTAAAATGATAAAATTAGGAATTATAATCAATATTCTCAGTATGGATTTCAAAAGAAACTAATCCCCATGATTTAAATTTAAATAAAATACAATTTCTTTTTAGTTTTAGGAAACTTATACAAAATTGGGTATTTATTTCCTATAAAAAAAGTAACATAATACTAAATTATAATAACCATTTCCTTTTATATTTTCAAAACCATCATGAGTGAATGAAGGATTAATTTTAAACCATTTTCTAGAAAATAGGCATACATTGGTGAAAATATCACATAAGGAAAACATTAAACTAGAAAATATTTTAAAATAGTGTCAAAAATTAGTTGGAAAATAGAATACATATAATAAAATGATAATGAGAACCTAAGAGCTATTCGAAACATTATAGAACAAATTTTACTTTACCACTATAAGAAAATTTCAGTAAAATATAATAACAAAAATTGTCCCAATAACTTACTATTTCTCCATATGGAATAATCATGGGGAAAATACCATGAGGTGAAATTATTCAACTATAGGACACTATCGCAAGTATATTATTAATCTAGTGAAACATGTGTACCTAGACATCCCTCATAGCAACCCAAGGCTTCCCATGATATATAAATTAAGGTAGGCGTATCAAAATACCATATGCATATATATATAAAACACTTCATACTCAAATAATAATCTCACATCCTCACCTTTGAATCCCCTTGTATAGTAACACCATTTAATAATATATTTGAGTAAGAAACACATCATTTATTAATGGAAACAAGTTACATATTATATCCTAAAATGTATATTTTACACAATTCCAAATGGAAATAACTAAAAAGGGGTTTTAAAATTTGAAGAATAACTTTTTAAAGGCCTAAACAAGCCTTATAATTTAGAATACACTATTTATAACTTTAAAATCAATTGTAGGATACAAAAAAACAATGTTACCAAAATCACTCTCCACCCTAACACACACATGCACCTTGGTAAATAGATACTTATTCATTCATTAAACATACACACACATACTTGTGTGTTAAGGTGTATAATGTTTTCTATACAAATTTATTTATATGTTTATAAGTTATAAAAATGGGATAAATTATTTACAAAACCCTCAAAAATATTTGAAGAACTTAAAAAACCACTAAGGATTGATAAAAAACTAGTCAAGAGGATAAATCATTATTAGAAATTTTAAACACTCATGAAATAATCTACTTGAGAAATTATTCAATCACTTGGTGTGCATAAAATTTAAAAATAGTTTTGGAAGTATAATTTGTTTGAAAAGGCTTATGAAAAAATATTGAAAATTATGAAAAACAAGATAGAGACCAATTTCATTCTCTATAACCATTATCTATAATAATTATATTTCATAATATGATAAATACACACATTATAACCAACAATAAAATAGGATTTTCAATTTAAATACTCAAACATTGGGTAACCAACCTCAAACCAGATGAAAACTCCTCACCCTAAAAAATGGTTTCTTAAATCCCCCTTAATAAGATCCAAAGATGTGAGAAAGATAATAGAAAATCCTAGAATCTTGAAATCCCCCAATATAAAAATAGAAACCCAAACCCTAGGTTCTTGAGTATATAAAAGGGAAATAAACAAAGTGAAAAATAATTATGGAAGGATATGAAGATGTTATAAGGAAATTACCTAAGAGATTAATACATAAATATTAAAAAAAATAAGATTCCCCAGGGTGGTGATGGAACAGCGAGATGAGCTCCTTGGATTCTCTGAGACAAATGGGGAAGGAGGGGTATATTTTGGGGTAAGAATAAAACAATGACATAATAATAATTTGAAATTTTTTAAAAAATATATGGGTCACATTGTAGGCTAAATTGTATATAAACTATACAATGGAACCCCCTTGAATAGTACTAGGACAAACTGTTTCATAGAGAAGTCAACATGGTTTGAAACAATGATCAGAGACCATGAAATTTAGAACTATAAAAAATCATAGAAATGTCAGAAATTTGTTTTATGGTTAAACTCTTTATGTTCATAAACTATGATCCTTTCTTTATATAATAAAAAATCACAAAATTTTCATGAGAACACCTCGGAAGAGTGAAAAATAGATTTAAATTAATTAGAAACAAAAATAATACAGTATTTTCAGGATGAGTTGTGATAATTCTCCTAAAAATGACATTTTCTATCCATTGAAATTCCAAACAGATGGGTGGACCAAGAAACCAAACCAAATGAACTCCATAACTATGAGAAGAATTAAAATACAAAAAAGAAAAGACACTAACTAAGGAAAGAATTGGAATATTGATTATTGTATTATTATCCAAATACTTAGACATAAAAGCATCCATAGAAACTTATAATCCTAATATCCAAAATTTAGCACTAATCCCAATAATAACTTTCATGGAAAGAAATAAAATAATAAAAACTCTAAGAATGAGGATCCAAAAAATAATAAACACCCTAACCCAATGATCCTACAACCATGGTAAAAACCCATAAACTAGTATGAATCCCCAAAAAAATAATTCCAAAATTGAAAAGTCCACAATTCATCTCATGAGTGGGGATGGTTCAGGTATCAAAAATTAATTGATAATACAATTTTTAAAGACAAAGAAACTCACCAAAAGTTGCCTCAAATTTATACAAGACTCACCAAACCACACCCAATAGAATAAAAATGTTAACCTAAGGTGGTCTCCTCACTATTTTAAAAGTTCCCATATACTTAAACTCTCAAAACACCGTGGATATAAGTATCACCTAGGATTTTAAATCCTAAAATAAGTAAAGTGAAAAAGAAACACATAAGTCAAAAAATTTATATCACCAAGATGGAAACTATAAATGAAAAAGATCCATAATATCATCCTGAAAACCCAAACAAAAGATAACAACACCAAGTAAATCATCCAAAATAGAAATTATTTGGAATAAATGAAAATTTAAAGGGAATTCAAATCAACACCATGTTCAATAAATTGGACTGGAAGACCCTTTGAAGGAGTGTATCTTGCTCCAAATCAACTTCTTTATAAAATATTTACATGATCCCTAGATGACTGAATGTTCAAGAATTTTTTCTTACTTTTTGGCATTAATAATTATTATGCCCTATCATTCTGCACTAATAGAAATCCATGGATTTTTTACTATATGAATCTGGATATAAGAATCACATTTACCTTTTCATACCACTTCCCATCAGGCCAAACCTAGTTCACTTACCTTTACCTTCACTAAATCTACCACTGTTACTCCAAGGGATGGGTGAGACATCAACTACATATGAATCTCCAAATAAGTTAGATTTGGATATAATTAATTACCATATCTTCATAAGTTTCAAGGATGGGAGAAGAAATTTCTAGAAGAATATCCAATTAGAGGCCTCTTTTAATGTATTTATACATCAAGGATTCATCTTAGGCTAGATCTGGAAGATACAATACCAACTTAGTGGAAAACTAATCTTACTACTAAATTGTTAAATCATAGTATAGAGATCATAAAATTTCATAGCCTTTGGTATCCACATATATATAGGTACGTATCACTAGAAAAATAACACCTTGATGTCTTCCCATGAGTAGTCCTTTTTGGTTTGCTCTGAATAGTGGATTCCACCACATCCAACTCAGTCCATATAACAAAAAGGTATAAAAATTGGGAATAAGTGGCTCGGTAAGCTCAAGATGAATGAATATCTCCTCAAAACATTACAACCATTCCATTAATTTTCTAGGTTCTTATTATTTAATGAAATAAATAGGGTTCTATTCCCAAAATTTCAAGATAAAATACGAATGTTGAACAATAGGATAAGAGTTGGGATTTATATAAGGAGTGGATAAATCAGTTGAATGGGATGATACACGATAATACAAAGTGTATTCTTAGGGAGAGTCACCTATATATCCCGTTCATGATTTCATAGAACTTATTGGAGTATCAATTTTACTGTAGTGCATGCCCTAGTGATCCAGGGTTATTGGCTGTAGGGTGTCACAATGTGACATATGGGCATCATGCCATGATGCCTTTGATGCAATTCCCACATCAAACATAGAGGGGTGGTGGAAATTAAATGTAATACCTAGATATTCTCCTCTCCATAAAAAGTTAGTTTTCAGAATTTGTGGTGGTAGTGAACTCCCTTTTGTGGGTAGTGATCCCTAGTAAAGAAAAAAACTACGAGGTAGTGATCCAAAGTGAACAATATTATGTTGTAGGATCTTTATTCCCAATTGATCAAAAAATTAGTATTCGAGCCTGATGGGTAGCCTCTAATTATAACAACTCTACTCTTTATTAAACAAATAAACCTGATTTATTACATAAACATGCATTTAATACAACTCTGAGGATCAAGAGGTCTAGTGTCTTGGGAAATTAGGAACATTACACAACAACTTAGAACATAAAACACAACATCTTTATTGAATGTTTCTTTTACATGACCACACCATTCCTTCATACATATAATTGCATGTGATAACTTGGGGACATGGATAAGAAAATAGTGAGCTATAAATCCCAGTAAGGGAGTAAACAAGGCAGAACATAAATAATATAGTACATGTTAGGAAATAGTAATATCAATGGATCACAAGAGAAACATGAACATAAAGGCATGACATAGCATGATTATCATAACATGGAAATGTGGCTACAAAATTTAACATGATATTAGCATGATCCAAGGCTCATACACATGGATCATGAGTAAACCATCATTTCACATGTCATATCATGATACTATTCTTTACCCAATGCATTGGAGCACTATTAGGGAACACCCTTTATAATCATTTCATTTCATGAATAAGTGTGCCACATAGATCATACAACATGGATTAATTAAACATCACAGATTATTACACAGACAAGATATTTGGAATACATAAATTTAATTCCTCAATCAAAAAGAAAATTTTCATAAAGGTGAATACCCTTGATAGAGAAATAGGTATGGTATTCACTTACATGATGATTTTTGCATTGAAATTTTGGTGTAACTTTGTCAGCATAACAACATCAAATAGAAATTGTAAAATGGGTTTATGAAAGAGAAAAGCGTATCTCATCTTTTATACATGAAAAAAATATTAAGGGGGTCATGGAACATAATATTGCAACATATGTGATGGAATTTAGATACATAATATTAATGAATTGCTTGAATGTAAATGAGAAAAGATAAATTCTTTACGGAATTTTGGAATGGTAACAGGTGGACATGGGAGGCATTAATGAGAGAGAAAGAGTCCTATCATCATTAAAATGTATGTAGGGAAGTATGGTGGATGTGTGAAATCATACCCCAACATTTTTAATTCAAAATATAAGGGTATAACAACATAAATAAATCTGGACAAAACCGAGAAATGAAGAAATCCAATACTTGGAAGTGTGATACCAAAGGATTGGGAGAGGCTTGAGACAGGCTTATAGGGAGCTTGGGGCACCTTTGGAGGATTATATAGAGAGTAGGGAAGAGTTTGGTTATGATCCAAATGTTTTTATTGAAGAGGAATGGGTGATTGAGGGGGTTTATATAGGAAATGAGATGGAATTCTTTATTATTTAGGTTTTGGACACTACATATTAAACTAATCAAAACCACAAACCATCCCATGGGTTTCATCCAAGGTTTTTCCAAAGTAGAGTGCAAAAAATTATTTTATAAGTCCAATGGACAAAATTATTAAAATATTAGACTTTTTTATGTGTAGGTGAGTCACACTCTCAAGGAAAACATTTTAAAAGTTTAAAATGTTTTATAATCCTTTGAGGGTCTACTAAGGTATCATAAAATTAATCAAAAAAATTTAAAATAACATTATTTTAAGGGTAAAATATATATTGTCTGAAAAAACCCTTTTATTTTATTTTATTACATTAATTTTGGGTCATTATGATGTCATCAAACACATTATATAATTAAACTGTATTTTATTTTTACCCAATAATTCGGCTATCTCGAAAAATTATGAAAAATTCACCGTTAGATAATTTTTACATCCTAACTCAAAAAATAATATTAATTTTATTTAAATAATTTTTTAATTCTTTGAATTTTAAATTTTAAAATAAAAAACCTACATTTATTGAAAAATCATGGGTTTTTGACAAAAAAAACTTTCAAACCATATTAAAAATTACCATTGTATTCATAAAAAATTATAAGTTCATTTATATTTAAAAAAACATAATTTAGTAAAGATATATTATTAAAATATTTTTTAATTAAAAAATCCATTAATTCATCAAAATAGATTTCTTAATTGAATATTAACTAAAAATACTATTTGTTATTTGAAAACAATTTAAAAAGTAACAATGAATGTATATTATTTATACAAAAAATAAATCACATAATCATAGTGCTAGGGTTTTTTACATAACCCCTTATAACACTTGCATAAGACCTAAGGGTAAGTTTTGCGATGGTGATAAACTATTGGGGTGGCTCCACTAACATCGCTAGGGTGGTAATCTCTATTAAGTTCCACTTCTACCCTAAGCGATTATGTTCATGTTTAACATGTTGATACTCAGATTGGGATTGGTCAAGAGAAAGGCCTAGTGATGATACTACCTTTCCAAGCTCTGAAAAGTGGGCTTCAAATAGAGAAATTCTACTGGATGAGGCCATCACTTCCTTTGTCTGAGTAAATTGGATTTGTTAAAGCCCTATATTTATATTAATCATGTGATCACTGTTAAATAACTATATTTGCAATGATAACAATTCATAAAGGTATTTTAAAATCCAAACACATAAAACCAAGGAAGTGTATATATCTTATATAACTATTTTACATAATAATACATTTAATCATATCAAGAGAAATTTTAATTAATAAAAGTTTGGGCCATTATAATTTCCCCCCTTATGAAATTTTGTGCTCAAAATTTCATTTTACCATACTAAAACAGATGAGGGTAACTCAACTTCATCACTTCATCTGATTCCCATGTTTCCTATTCAATATTTTGGTTTCACCACAACACATTGATGAGGGGAATTGCCTTATTATGTAGAACCTTTTCCGTACGATCTAATATATTCACCAGCTTCTCTTCATAAGAGAGGTCATTATCCAATGGTTCCACCTATGGATAGAGTACATGTGACGGGTTAGGTATGTACTTCCTCAAAAGAGATACATCGATTACATCATGTACATGAGATAGGTTTGGTGGGAGTTCAAGTCAATAGTCCACTAATCCAATGCAATTAAGGATCTCAAAAGGGTCGATGTACCTTGGTCTAATATTTCCCTTCTCACCAAATCTCATAACTCTCTTCTATGGTGATATGCGGAGGAATACCATCACTATAAAAATAAAATGATTTATACCAACAAAAAAGTATCGACAGTTAATATAACTGTTGAAAAAAATGAACAATTCCTACAGATATTATGTTTTATTGGTATTAATTTTAAGTACCAACACTTGTTTTTATCAAAAAACATATATGTTGATATTGACTGTTCAATACAAACAGACATTTCACCAACAATAAAATCATTTACTTTATCATACCAATACCAACATTTTTTTGACTAACACTTGAATTAGTTATTAATAATAAATATTAAAAATAAATATTTTCTCCATCAATAATTAGATTATTTTAGATACATTTTTTTGGGAAGAAATATGTTATTAGAGCTTAAAATCAATTTCTAAAAAATAAGAGAAGATACAAAAAATGAAAAAAATGAATATAATTAATATCCCTCCCCAACCCTCACTTCCCATGTGCTTCCCCTATTCCCGCATCTTCATCCCTGCCACCCCACACCAGCAATTTTTTCCTGTACTCATACACCTGATCCGTCTCCATTACCCACACCCAAAACCACACCAACTCCCACACCCTCATTGATTCTTTGACATCGCATACACTTCTTGTAACGACCCAATCTTTTTGAATAGTATATTAACTTACTCTTATTGATTTAATAAGATGTTAATGGTTAATGAAGAAAGAGGAGTCGATGGCTTCATCCAGTAGACTCAACCCTTATGAAGCCCACATATCATAGCTTGGGAAGGAGGTAGCATCTGTGGGCTTCGCTTTGGACCAAGCCCAAGCCGAGCACCAACGTGTCAAGCTTGAACGAAAACGCCTACAGGAGAAGTTCAAGTTAGTAGAGATTACTACTAGGGCAAGGTTATCTGAGCCTCCCTCAGATTGTCTCACCATAGAACACCTTACACTTAGGTCTTATGCCGGTGTTATAAGGGGCTATGTGATGAGACCCTAGCTTCCTTGTGTAATCCCTTCGGGTGAATAATTTGAGATTTCTTCCTTTAGAGATGTTTGTGAAATTTCAAATGTCCAGATAATTTTAGAATGTATTTTATTGATGAATTTTGAAAAAGGGATATTTTGAAATATTTATGAAAACCCTAAATAACTAATGATGTGTAATGATTTTCAAAAAATGGTCTTCTACAAAAGTGTTCATTAAGGAATTTGGAGTCTAATAAGATCAACTTAATTTTTGATGAATAGTAAATAGTGAATAGTGATTTTACGCTTAGGATTAGTAATGTGACCAAATGGATTAGTAATCTCACTTAAAGAAAGTTTTAAAATAATCTAGGCACCTTGATTAAGTAATGTGATTCAATAAAATGGGTAAATAATAGTTTCATAAATTATTATTCAAGTATTAGTTTTTTCGGATGAATAGTGTTTTTTAATTAAAAATTTAATTAAAAATAATTAGAAAATTATTTTTATAAAAATGACTTTATTTTTGAACTCAGAGCATCGATATTATGTTATGGTAATTTTTGGGGATTTTTCTGAAAAAATAAATTTTTGGTGAATAGTGTATTTATTTAAAAATAAAATTAAAAATATTTAGAAAATTATTTTTATAAAATGGATTTCATTTTTGAAATCATAGCATTGATATTTGGTTAAGGTGAAATTTTGGGATTATTCTGAGAAAGTTGAATTTTCGGTGAATAGTGAAAGTATAGTTTTTAAGTTACGGGTGTTTAATGACATCATTAAATGATGTATTAAGTATATATTCAATATGGTCGAATTATGAATAGTAAGATAAGGTGTGAGGTGTCCCAAGTGGCCAATACCATGGGCAAATACCATGGGCAAGCCCATGGTTTTGCCAAAACCACTAGTGAGGTGTCCCTTGGCCATTAATGCTTTGTCCCCTCACTTTCCCTATAAATAACCACCCTTTCCTCCTTTAGTTTTCACTCCCAACTCTCCCCCAACGAAGTTCTGGTCTTCTTACCTTCCAAGGAGTCCTCCCAAGGTTCCCCCAAGCCCTCAAGGTCCAATCCTTTGAGTTTCAAGAGTCACGTTTTAAGGTAAGGGATCCGACCCCTCTCTTTCTTTTCATGTAATCTCTTTTATGTCATTCCTTTTCTGCTCCATGTTTTTATGTGAGAGGATGTTCTTTTATATTCCTCTTACTGCCCTTTCATGTTTATATGATGAGAGATCCCCTCTTACTCTCATCATTTCGTTTTATGAAAGTTTAAGTGACGCCGTTAGGCTGCCGAATTTTTAAGGGATTCTTTCACCCTTCTCATTTTTCAAGTTCGATTTTCATGTCAAGTCTTTCAAGTTCCTTTTTATTATGTTGGGGTATGATATCTATATCTATCATACTGATCTCTTATGATCATATGATGAGGGACCCTATTTGATCTTGTCAAATCATTTTCTTTTGAAGTTAAGTGACGCCGTAAGGCTGCCGAATTTTCATAAGAGAAATCTAATCTTTTTTCCTTCCATGTTTTTTCATTTCAAATGGTATGTCCCTAAAATTTCATTACCATGTCCATATTTCCTTCTTATTCTTTCACCCTACTGTTTTATGGATCATTTATGAGTGGGTGACCCATGTCCCCTCTCATTTCAATGTTTTCTAAAACCCCGAAACTTAGCCGTTATGCTGCAGAATTTTCCCCTCAAAACGCCTCTCTCTTTTCTCAAAAATTATTTTATGTTATAAAGTGAATACTCAAAGCTCTTATTTATACAAGGGTATTCACATATATATCAAAATGTTCCATTTTAAATTCTGGGATTTACATACATGAGACCCGCTTTCCCTTTCCGTGGGTTTAAAGTGACGTAAAGATCATGTCTTTAAAGCAGTTTTTAAAACATTATGATTATGAAATGAAAACCATTTATTTTATTTTATGTGGGTTATTTATGAAATGTTTGATGATGATATATGTGGATCACATGATAATAAAGGCAAATTTAAGGGTGCGCCCTGATAGCTCTCCAATGCATTGGGTAATGATGTAACCACTAGAGATTACAATTTTCATGATACCTTGGTGAATAACCTTGGTAATTTTCAAATGACACCTTGGGGATGGACCTTGGTGATATGTTCATGATTTTCTATGTTAAATGATGTAGCCACATCTTCAAGTTATGGAAAATGTTGTTTTTATTATGAAATGCCTCATGATTTTTCTTTCTCATTCCTTAAAGTTCTTTTCATGTCCTTATTGAAGTATATCAAGTTCACATGTAAAATGTTCCTCTTGTTTCCCTTACTGGGCCTTCTGCTCACCCTTTCTTTTGATGTATGTCCCCAGGTTATGAGATGCAGTAATGAACCTAGGATGAACTTAAGGAGAATCCTTTCAAGTGTTTAAGAAGAATGCTTTATGTTGTTTTCATGTATTATGTTCCTGGTTTCCAAGACACTAAACCTTAAAGATCCTCAGTTATGTGTAATGTAATGAAAGTTTATGTTATAAAATGGCGGGATGCTATAGTTGGTATCAAAGGATGGTTTAGTTATTTGTGGAAATTAGGATATAAAAACTTTAGGAAGAACCCTATAGAAAAGATTAAATATAGGAAAACTTCCTGGTATTTTGGTAAGTATTGAGTAAGTGGTCTATCAAACAAATACATCCCTGTCTGGATACGAGCAGGTAGAGGCGACTCTGGTACAGATGTACATAGGGGTAAAACCCGAAAACACCGATTTGAGCTAGACTCGAACGGGAACTGGTGCACGATAATGGGCCTTGCTGCACTCTTGGTTACGACACTCCCGGGGGATATGTTTGGTTAATCACATGCTTTTTATGAATCATTATGAAGGAATTATAGAGAACTATTATTGTCTAAGCACGAAGTCTTAGTTAAAAGATTCATAAATGAAATAAGTTTCTCACTAAGGTTTTATTCTTTTAGAAAATGGCGGGCAATAGGAGAAACCGTGCCGATGGTGACCGCAATGCACCATGTGCTGACGGCCCTCCGATGGAAGCCGGAATGGAAACATTCATGCGAATGATGAACCAACTGACTCAAGTTATGAGTAATAACTTGAATCAAGCTGAGAGGCTGACCTCACCACGAAGGGAACAACACTCTGTTGAGTCCTTCATGCGTCAACGACCGCCAACATTCAGTGGATCTACTGACCCGTTGGTTGCGGAACAATGGATAAGCTCCATTGAAAAGATCTTTTCTGTACTTCATTGTTCGGAACAAGAAAAGGTCACCCTTGCTGTTTACCGCCTGGAGGGAGAAGCTGATCAGTGGTGGTCACTGATCAAAAACACGAAGCCACGAGGAGAGATAGAAGCTTTGGAGTGGGAAGAATTTCGGGGAATTTTCTTTAACAAGTATTTCCCTCGTTCCATGAGAACGAGAATGGAGAAAGAGTTTCTCGAGCTGAAGCAGAAGGAGAACGAATCTGTCGGGAGCTACGAGATGAACTTCACAAGGCTTTCCCGTTATACCTCAATCTTTGTCATGGACCCTAATGGGAAGGTTGATAGATTCTTTGGTGGACTAAGACCTCATCTGCGGAAGAATCTAGCCAACAGGGACTATGATAGCTATGAAGAAATAGTTCGAAGTGCTATGAAAGTCGAGCTGGAGTTTGGTGAGACACAATGGTCTCATAAACCAAATGAAAAGAAGAGGTCGTTGGAGCCCAGTTTAGGGAAGTCTTTTGATCAGGGAAGAGGTGGAAAGCAAATGCAACTTACCACATGCAATAAATGTGGGAAGAATCATCTGGGGAACTGCTTGAGTGGAAGTGGAAAGTGCTACAAGTGTGGAAGAGGAGGCCATATTGCTCGGAATTGTCATAGTGAGGTGAAGCCTCATCTTCCCAACACTAACGACAGAGGAAAGATGGTTCTGGCCCTACCCGAAGTCACATGCTTCAAGTGTGGACAGCTTGGGCACTTTGCTAATCAATGTCCAAATCCGAGGGCGGTGGAGGGGAATCACCATCAACCTCAGCAGAGGCCAAGGGAGTAAGGTCGTGCTTTCGCTATCACCACAACTGAAGTTGAAGTTCCGAATGATGTGGTAGCAGGTACTGTTGTTGTCCTCTCAAAACTAGAAAGTACTTTATTTGATTCTGGTTCTACGCATTCCTTTATTTCCTCCAAGTTTGCAAGGAATATAGAATCAATCCCCGAACTGCTAGAGGTAGAGTTGTCTGTCAAGACTCCAAGTGGGATTATCCTTGCATCAATAGTATTTAGAGACTCTAGTGTTTACTTTGGTGAGCACAATCTTATCGCAAATCTAGTAGTCATTCCCATGATGGAATTCGACATTATACTAGGGATGGACTGGCTCTCAAAGTATAATGCTAAGATCAAATGTAGAAGTAAGGAAATCTCAGTAGTCTTGAATGAACGACCTACAGTTATCTTCCAAGGAGAGATATCCCGAACTGATCCCTATCTAGAAGCACCTCCTATAGCTTTCTTTATGGAGTTAATTGGTGATGAGGAAGAAGGGAAAGGGAGCATACAAATTGAAGATGTTCCGATTGTTCAGGAATACATGGATGTATTTCCTGAGGAGTTACCTGGACCTCCCCCAGAGAGAGAGGTAGAGTTCTCCATTGAACTCGTACCTGGGTCCCAACCGATATCAAAGACTCCGTATAGAATGGCAAATGTGGAGCTAGAGGATCTAAAGAAACAACTCCAAGACTTGTTGGAGAAGGGGTTTATCCGACCGAGTGTGTCTCCTTGGGGAGCACCAGTTCTCTTTGTGAAGAAGAAGGATGGATCAATGCGGCTATGCATTGATTATAGAGAACTGAACGGGATCACAGTGAAGAACAGATACCCTCTTCCAAGAATTGATGATTTATTTGACCAACTTAGTGGGGCTCAATTCTTCTCTAAGATTGACCTTCGATCTGGTTATCATCAACTGAGGGTGAAGAAGGAAGATATTCCAAAGACTGCCTTCCGATCAAGATATGGGCATTATGAGTTTACTGTTATGCCCTTCGGCTTGACTAATGCTCCTGCTATTTTCATGGATTTGATGAATAGAGTCTTTAAGGACTACCTTGATAACTTTGTGGTAGTTTTTATTGATGATATTTTGATATATTCAAAAAGTCGTGAGGAGCATGAAGATCATCTAAGGGTTATATTGAAAACTCTGCGGAAGGAGAGGCTCTTTGGGAAGTTCAGCAAGTGTGAGTTTTGGTTACAACAGGTGGCTTTCTTGGGGCACATCGTAACCAATGAAGGAATCTCGGTTGACCCTGCAAAGACAATGGTTGTGGAGGAGTGGCCTCAACCCACAACAGTAACTGAGATTCGTAGTTTCCTTGGTTTAGCGGGATATTATAGGAGGTTTGTGAAAAACTTTTCACGGCTTTCTAATCCACTAACCAAGTTGACTCGAAAAGGGGTTAAGTTCATCTGGACAAAGGAATGTGAGGAAAGTTTCCAAGAGTTGGAGAAGAGATTGGTTACTGCACCTGTGTTAACACTACCCTCTATCGGAGAAGGATTCGTTATTTTTAGCGATGCATCTCTGAAAGGGCTTGGGTGCGTCCTCATGCAGAATGACAAGGTAATTGCTTATGCATCTCGACAGTTGAAGATTCATGAGTAGAATTATCCTACGCATGATCTAGAGCTGGCGGCAGTTGTTTTTGCTCTAAAGATATGGAGGCACTATCTTTATGGGGAGAAATGTGATATATACACTGACCACCAAAGTCTAAAGTATATTTTCACACAGAAAGAATTGAACATGAGACAAAGGAGATGGTTGGAGCTTATTAAAGACTATGATTGTTCAATTCATTATCACCCGGGAAGAGCAAACAAAGTTGCGGATGCATTAAGCAGGAAAGATCCTGTTGTTCTGGCAACAATGAGGATCTTAGGAGATCCCTTGATTAAAGATCTAGTAAAACTGGACATGGGAATTATAATGAAAGGGACATCATCAACCCTATCCCAAATGATTTCTCAACCTTCATTACTAGAGAAGATCAAGAAGGCTCAAAAAGAAGATCCTTTGCTGCAGGAGAAGTTCGAGGCTGTAAAGGATGGGAAGTTCCCTGATTTCAATATTGATCAAGAAGGTGTATTGAAATTTCGTACAAGACTATGTGTTCCATATATTCCGGAGATAAAGAAAGAACTGATGGATGAAGCTCATAGCTCTACTTTCTCTATACATCCGGGAAGCACTAAGATGTATAGAGACCTTCGTGATCATTATTGGTGGGATAACATGAAGAGGGAGATTGCCGATTACACTACAAGGTGCCTGGTGTGTCAGCAAGTAAAGGCAGAAAGACAACTTCCTAAGGGGGTATTACAACCGCTACCCATACCAGTATGGAAGTGGGATAATATCACCATGGACTTTGTAACTGGTCTCCCAAAAACATCCAAAGGAAACAATGCGATATGGGTTATTGTGGACCGTCTCACCAAGACAGCCCATTTTATCTCTATTCGGGAAGATTTCTCTCTGGATCAGCTTGCCAAGATATACGTGAAGGAAGTGGTAAGGATGCATGGGGTACCACTATCCATCGTATCTGATCGTGACCCAAGATTCACATCAAAATTCTGGAGAAGTCTTCAGCATGCTCTGAATACTGAATTGAATTTTAGTACGGCCTATCATCCTCAAACTGATGGCCAATCTGAAAGGACTATTCAGACACTCGAAGACATGTTGAGATTATGCTCAATGGAATTTAAAGGTGTATGGGATCAACACCTCCCATTAGTTGAGTTATCCTATAATAACAGCTTCCATTCAAGTATTCAGATGGCACCCTATGAAGCTCTATATGGAAAGCGGTGTAGAACTCCTACTTGTTGGGATGAATCTGGTGAGAGGAAGCTTCTTGGGCCTGATCTCATGCAAGAGATGACGGAATAGGTTCATGCCATCCAACAACACATAAAGGCTGCTCAAAGTTGGCAGAAGAGCTATGCTGACAATCGTCGAAGAGACTTAGAGTTTGGTGTTGGTGACAAAGTCTTCCTTCGAATTTCTCCATGGAAGAGAGTCATGCGGTTTGGGAAGAAAGGGAAGCTCATCCCTAGGTACATTGGCCCCTATGAAATCCTTGATCGCATAGGAGCAGTGGCCTATCGTCTGGAACTTCCACCGAACCTAGATCAAGTTCATGATGTCTTCCATGTATCTCTCTTGAGGAAGTACATACCCGACCCTTCGCATGTACTGAACCCAGAGGTGGTACAACTTGAACATGACCTCTCTTATGAGGAGCAGCCAGTGGAGATCTTGGACCGTAGAGACAAGGTTCTACGAAACAAGACTACCCACCTTGTGAAAGTGTTGTAGAGGAATCATAAGTATGAAGAAGCAACTTGGGAGCCTGAGGAAACGATGAAGCAAAAGTACCCTCACCTTTTCGACTAGGCCTCAAGTATAAATTTCGGGGACGAAATTTCTTAAGGGGGGAAGAATGTAACGACCCAATCTTTTTGAATAGTATATTAACTTACTCTTATTGATTTAATAAGATGTTAATGGTTAATGCAGAAAGAGGAGTCGATGGCTTCATCCAGTAGACTCAACCCTTATGAAGCCCACTTATCATAGCTTGGGAAGGAGGTAGCATCTGTGGGCTTCGCTTTGGACCAAGCCCAAGCCGAGCACCAGCGTGTCAAGCTTGAACGAAAACGCCTACAGGAGAAGTTCAAGTTA
Organism: Viscum album; assembly: GCA_963277665.1. Taxonomy (NCBI): domain Eukaryota; kingdom Viridiplantae; phylum Streptophyta; class Magnoliopsida; order Santalales; family Viscaceae; genus Viscum; species Viscum album. The sequence goes on from OY728145.1 coordinate 695,642,113, forward strand.
GTAGAGATTACTACTAGGGCAAGGTTATCTGAGCCTCCCTCAGATTCTCTCACCATAGAACACCTTACACTTAGGTCTTATGCCGGTGTTATAAGGGGCTATGTGATGAGACCCTAGCTTCCTTGTGTAATCCCTTCGGGTGAATAATTTGAGATTTCTTCCTTTAGAGATGTTTGTGAAATTTCAAATGTCCAGATAATTTTAGAATGTATTTTATTGATGAATTTTGAAAAAGGGATATTTTGAAATATTTATGTAAACCCTAAAAAACTAATGATGTGTAATGATTTTCAAAAAAATGGTCTTCTACAAAAGTGTTCATTAAGGAATTTGGAGTATAATAAGATCAACTTAATTTTTGATGAATAGTAAATAGTGAATAGTGATTTTACGCTTAGGATTAGTAATGTGACCAAATGGATTAGTAATCTCACTTAAAGAAAGTTTTAAAATAATCTAGGCACCTTGATTAAGTAATGTGATTCAATAAAATGGGTAAATAACAGTTTCATAAATTATTATTCAAGTATTAGTTTTTTCGTATGAATAGTGTTTTTTAATTAAAAATTTAATTAAAAATAATTAGAAAATTATTTTTATAAAAATGACTTTATTTTTGAACTCAGAGCATCGATATTATGTTATGGTAATTTTTGGGGATTTTTCTGAAAAAATAAATTTTCGGTGAATAGTGTATTTATTTAAAAATAAAATTAAAAATATTTAGAAAATTATTTTTATAAAATGGATTTCATTTTTGAAATCATAGCATTGATATTTGGTTAAGGTGAAATTTTGGGATTATTCTGAGAAAGTTGAATTTTCGGTGAATAGTGAAAGTATAGTTTTTAAGTTACGGGTGTTTAATGACATCATTAAATGATGTATTAAGTATATATTCAATATGGTCGAATTATGAATAGTAAGATAAGGTGTGAGGTGTCCCAAGTGGCCAATACCATGGGCAAATACCATGGGCAAGCCCATGGTTTTGCCAAAACCACTAGTGAGGTGTCCCTTGGCCATTAATGCTTTGTCCCCTCACTTTCCCTATAAATACCCACCCTTTCCTCCTTTAGTTTTCACTCCCAACTCTCCCCCAACGAAGTTCTGGTCTTCTTACCTTCCAAGGAGTCCTCCCAAGGTGCCCCCAAGCCCTCAAGGTCCAATCCTTTGAGTTTCAAGAGTCACGTTTTAAGGTAAGGGATCCGACCCCTCTCTTTCTTTTCATGTAATCTCTTTTATGTCATTCCTTTTCTGCTCCATGTTTTTATGTGAGAGGATGTTATTTTATATTCCTCTTACTTCCCTTTCATGTTTATATGATGAGAGATCCCCTCTTACTCTCATCATTTAGTTTTATGAAAGTTTAAGTGACGCCGTTAGGCTGCCGAATTTTTAAGGGATTCTTTCACCCTTCTCATTTTTCAAGTTCGATTTTCATGTCAAGTCTTTCATGTTCCTTTTTATTATGTCGGGGTATGATCTCTATATCTATCATACTGATCTCTTATGATCATATGATGAGGGACCCTATTTGATCTTGTCAAATCATTTTCTTTTGAAGTTAAGGTACGCCGTAAGGCTGCCGAATTTTCATAAGAGAAATCTAATCTTTTTTCCTTCCATGTTTTTTCATTTCAAATGGTATGTCCCTAAAATTTCATTACCATGTCCATATTTCCTTCTTATTCTTTCACCCTACTGTTTTATGGATCATTTATTAGTGGGTGACCCATGTCCCCTCTCATTTCAATGTTTTCTAAAACCCCGAAACTTAGCCGTTATGCTGCAGAATTTTCCCCTCAAAACGCCTCTCTCTTTTCTCAAAAATTATTTTATGTTATAAAGTGAATACTCAAAGCTCTTATTTCTAAAAGGGTATTCACATATATATCAAAATGTTCCATTTTAAATTCTGGGATTTACATACATGAGACTCGCTTTCCCTTTCCGTGGGTTTAAAGTGACGTAAAGATCATGTCTTTAAAGCAGTTTTTAAAACATTATGATTATGAAATGAAACCCATTTATTTTATACTATGTGGGTTATTTATGAAATGTTTGATGATGATATATGTGGCTCACATGATAATAAAAGCAAATTTAAGGGTGCGCCCTGATAGCGCTCCAATGCATTGGGTAATGATGTAACCACTAGAGATTACAATTTTCATGATACCTTGGTGAATAACCTTGGTAATTTTCAAATGACACCTTGGGGATGGACCTTGGTGATATGTTCATGATTGTCTATGTTAAATGATGTAGCCACATCTTCAAGTTATGGAAAATGTTGTTTTTATTATGAAATGCCTCATGATTTTTCTTTCTCATTCCTTAAAGTTCTTTTCATGTCCTTATTGAAGTATATCAAGTTCACATGTAAAATGTTCCTCTTGTTTCCCTTACTGGGCCTTCTGCTCACCCTTTCTTTTGATGTATGTCCCCAGGTTATGAGATGCAGTAATGAACCTAGGATGAACTTAAGGAGAATCCTTTCAAGTGTTTAAGAAGAATTCTTTATGTTGTTTTCATGTATTATGTTCCTGGTTTCCAAGACACTAAACCTTAAAGATCCTCAGTTATGTGTAATGTAATGAAAGTTTATGTTATAAAATGGCGGGATGCTATACTTCTCACCTATAGACAGTTGATTTCTTTTTTTTCTCTTTCAAATATAATGTTGAGGTGTCGGGAGGCACATAGACATAAGCCTATTTCTTACCCAATCGGCCGACGATTTAGCCTCTTATTGGGTATGTGTTTCTTCTATTCATGTTTTATGAAAATGAAATACTAGGTATCTATTGTTTTAATTGATTAGTAGTTAGGGTTTCATGAAAATTATAATAAAATGGGTTATCTCTCTCTCTCTTGATTTCAAAATGCTAAATCTATTCTTATCTATATCCTCTCCAATTAATCGAGTGAGGGTACTTGGTACACATGAATTTCCATTTAATAATTTTCCATTTTATTCAAATATCGTAGAAATATAGTACAAGACCATAGCACCTAAGTAGTGAAATCACTGAATTCATCTCACATAATGCTTTTTATAATTTTACATCAGGTTGTCCTGTATTTGTTTTTCTCATGATGCACTGTTTCATTTATATTATCCAAATAGTGCTAAAAATGTAGCTAAATGGATATATAATTTGATATTTGGCCTGCTGTCATGATTTATTACACCATTTTCCTTACTAATTCTATATCCACAATTAATAATGGTTAGTATTATTAATATACAATATTTTTAGGTCATCTAGTTATGTTTTATAATGTTTCATCCATACAGAGTATTCATTTAATAATATAAGGAAATATGCAATCGTCTCTTGGAATAAACCATTAAAAGGTATATTTTGTCATTGCTTTTGTTTTATATCCATTAAATTTATTTTCCTTTATAATTTTTAAATGTTCATGTTCATGATATCAATGGTCAATAATTTTATTATTGTTAATGTGTAAAGTGACATGTTATTTGTTTGATATGGATGTATCATTTTCCCCAATTTATTTTCATATTAGTGGCAAGAGAAATTAATAGAAAAAAAAATTAGGGCAACTATAGATGAATTTATATATATATTTTTCTTATAGATGAATCATATCACTAAATAGAAATTTAGTTTTAGTATTGTGAATGTTTCTATTTGTAACACCTATAATCTACAATAAGAAGTTTGAAAATAAAAGTAATGTTTGTTCTATTAAAGGTGTACTATCACATGAAATTTTTTGCACAAAACCACAAAAGTGACAAAAAAATTCAACAAGAAATCTAGAAACACAAATCCAGAATGAATAAAATGAATTTCTTGGAAGTAGCATTAAAATTTAAGCAAGAAATATACCCGTGATTCAAGTGCTAACCAACCAAACTATCCAACCTAATAATTTATGGACAAGAATTCTTATATAGCATTAAAAAAACTAACTGGTGCCTCATCATTTGTTCTTTCTAGAACCTCCACCTATGACTGATTTAGTGGCCTCTCACATATTCTCATGAAAACATGTTCCTCAACAATTACATTAAAATGACTTATAGGATGATCATTATGATAAAATTAATACCAATAATCCCATCTTAGATCTTTCAAAACAACAAATTTTCTAGTGCTGAAGAATGCATCATGTTAATAGTGATGATCAAGAGTCTGAATTTCAACCATAAGATCGTTTAGGTTTCCATTAATAGAATTGTGGTTAAAAAATCTCTTAATATTATCATATTATGTTACATCCAAACAATGCACCTCAACATAATTCTTTTGAATCCTAGTATTCATCGAATGAGACAAGGAATAATGAATTTCTTATCTTCACAACTAATTTTTCTTACTAAATCCATTGATGGTAAAAATTTCTTCAATATACTCATAATAAAATATTCCTGTGGGTAATTACTCAAGTGTACATGCATGAAAACATTTTAATTTCATCAAATTGAATATAACATCTCTATGTGGAACTCTATTTTCAGATTTCATGATATATCCACTCTTTCTCCAGCACTAATTGATAAATTCTCTCATCAGATTTACCTTGTAAGGTCTGAGATAATTTTCATCACATTATCTTGCTCTAAATGGTTTTTATAAAAAACATTCTTTAATAGAGTTGATTTGTATCATTTGAACAATGTACCCAACCCTATTTTATTAGGTCTAATGTTTGTTGGCCGCTCTAGATGGCTATTCTTACAATATATGTAGTGATAAAAATGTTTTCTTTGACTCATAGAAATGAAACCATTTAGAAATTCTTCTCTTAATAATGAATTTTAAGTGTAATACAATTCTCATATTTCATGTGCATATGCACAAGAAATTGTTTGTGAAAAAAATCACCATTACGCTTGGACAACAATATTCCACACCATCCTAGGACAATGAGAAAAGAAAATATGCATTTTTTAGATTTTATTTTGAGGTATGTTAATGAATTTAGGCAAGAACATAGAACCAATATTCATCCACTAATGATAATTCATTTTTTGATATCCTTTTACATGTCACTAATTTATTGAAAAGATCTTTTTCATGATTATTTATGAGAATAATCCAAACTATGTGAACTTGACAGTGCAGTAGTCTTCACTTCCATCAACTTTGGATGGATCTTAGAATCACTAAAGTCTTGATTGTTTGTATTTTTTTAATGTGATGATCCATCTCCTATGAATCAATTTTCACATTATATAAACAATTAACATATCTTGAGTTATTCAGCATATATTAAATCTCAGGATCTGACTCTTTAGAGCACAATCTATTAGAGATGGGCTTGGCACCACACATCCTCCTAAAATATATCTTGCTTGTTTCAACTCTCTTATATTCCTTGTGATACAAATTGAATCTGTAAGCATCTAATAATAATCCACTTTAATATGTTCCTAGTTATATTTATAAAATTTAAAAAGGTCCTTTAAGACCATCTTTGAAGAAATATACCGAATATATAAGGTTATCATTTCACTAAATGGTTTGTTAGATATTGAGTTATATTTCATTATCAATTAAAATTAGCATTACTAGTATACAAAATTTGATACTAGATATATGTCTATTTCTATTACTTATATTCCCAAGAAACAATATTTCATTTAAACTTATGAAACCACCAGAAATCCTATCAAGGACTCTGATTTTATGCATAGATCAAAATTAATGCTTTTTTTAACTAGATGATGATATATGTCTCTTTTATAACTTATTTCTTTACATAGGTCATGTGTATTAATGTTTTTTGGGAATTTCATAAAAAGATCCAAGCATTATAAACTTACATTGACATACTTGTCACTTGAAATGTATGTGAGAATGAAATAGGCTAGGATCATGGATCCCTTTTATTAAAAAGTAGAAAATACAAAGTGAAAGGAAGAAAATGGGTTTAGACATTACAAACCTCCCCACTTTCAAATAAAAAACTACAAGACATCATGAATAGAAACATAAAATGTCATAATATAGTTCATTACTAATTTAATAATATTTATACCATATGGAATCATATCTCAAGGAGCTGAACATATTAGACTATTCCATCCTCCCCTGTCCCTATGGTGGATGAGACGATCTGATACTCATAGTGGGTTTCAACTTTTGAGTAGTCCTTCCTTGGTCTGAACTTTTTCTTTGGCACAGATGAGAAACCCCCATCATCCTTCATCCTTCATTTAGCATATACATCCCTATATCCAGTACTATCTCTCTTGACATTTCCATATTCTCTACCTTCATCTAGATCTGATAAATCTCTCAAATTACCAATGACACCAAAGGTATTCATTGCATCCTGGATATATTTATAATAGTTAATACCTTGTTGCATCTATGCATGGTCATGTTGAAAAGCCTCTTGATTCTTATCATTAACCTGCCCAGAAATGTCTTGTGGAAACCCATTCTGAGGGGAAACAGCCTTCCCAACATGGAAGTATGCGTCAAACTGCCCTATGAGACCTACATTCAAGCCCTCATCCGGATTACAAGACTTGCCTTGTGTGCCAGCGTAATCATGACTTGTGGAATCAGAAGCTGCCAGAAGAGGATTCTCATGTAAGTGCAGGACAGACCTCCTAGGTGAAGTACTGGTCCCACCCTGTCTAGAAGGACTACCCATACTATGATTCAGATTAACAGAGGCAGCACAATTGTTTTGAAAATGCAGACCAACAACCTCTACCATCCTTTTTCGTGACTGATAAACATAAACTGGTCACTTCCATGCTCAGTCTCCTCATTTACTTGGAGGGTTGCAATGGTAATGAACCCTAAACCTCCAACATCTACTCCTTTGAGCCTACTTGACGTTTAACAGGAAAAATCTGTCCAGACTCCCTAGCAGACTAACAAGTCTAAACAAATTCAACCATCTTCTCTCCTACTACAGCTTCTGAAACTTGGCCCTTTCATCGCTCCTTCCTAATCATAGGCCCCTGGGTAGATTGATCCAGTCCCTAAACACTATCCACCACACATAAAGTACCATTACCTTGAGCTATCAAAGCAACATCATTTGCAGCTCCATGGCCCAATGAACCATTCACATTACTCTTCTCCTGTCGTATTCCACCCATAACCAAACACTAATTTCCATGCTAGTTTCGCTTCCCCAAATTCCTTTTACAAAGCCTTTAATTACATCCCTTTAAAGAACAAAATGAGTAGAACATATTCTAAAAATAGTCTTCTTTAACATGACCAATCGAGCTATAATTTACTGAGTAATTAGGAAAATTTTCATAAGTAATTTGAAATTTCAATGAGAAATTTAAACAAAATAATATGGGTGTTGTTGTGGTCACTGGTTATATAATCTTCCTTTTATTTTTAGAGGATGAATTATAATTTTCAAAGGTTCAACGGTTTGACATTTTAATCTTTTTTATAATCATATTCTCTTTTTTTATTCAATTCCTCAAAGGGATTGAGTTTCTCAGAAATTATGGATGAGTTGGACTTCAACAATGATGTTATGGTCCGATTATGACATTCCCTATCATTTTCCAAGTATATATAGCTAGGACACAAACACTTAAATAATTTCTCCTCATGGTCACATTTCATTCAATTCTATGTGACCAATACAGTGAGAGGATAAATGAATAGATGTAGAAAAAAAGTTTTTTTTATTAATCCTCTTTAAAATGTGTTGGAAGATGATAATAATAACATGGGAATGATGACTACTTGTGTTTTAACTTGAAAATTCATATGTATATTGTGGATTAGAAGAAGAATTTTATTGAATATATGACATGAAAGAGTAATATTCCATTAAATCTTTAATAATATGTATCATAAAGATCTAGAAGTTTTAGGTTCATTAAATATTGTCCTTGGAGTGTGTGGAGTAGTCGAGCCCTGTATGTTTAAGGTAATATATTGATTCTTAATTAATGTTTGAGTGATCACACTATCCTCTTTATTCCCCTCATTTTAAAAATAAATTTTTATTATCGAACAATTTTAATGGGAAAATGTGAGAAACCATTAGTCATGCATAAGTGGAGATAACCAAATAATTGAAAAAGAGTTTCACCCTACCCATTATAGACTACCTAAATAATTTCCATGAGATAGTTTTTACCTGGGTGTCTGGTTCATCCATCATAAAATCATCAATTATAAATTCCAATTTGACCCTAGATTGGATATACTCCTCTATGGTGATCTTATCCTTGTGGAATCCCCTTATTAAAATGAGGTCATATTTATCAATCTAGTTAGAATTATTCTCATTGGGAGTCACCCTTAGTTCCCTTTCTATCATTCTTTTATCATCCTTATCAGAAGCATTAATTACCAAAATAGATTCAGTAAGTAACTCTTCCAAATCCATAAGCAATTTCGATGGTTGATCAAGATAACCACTAGCCTCCCACTACAGAAAATCTGACTTATTGTTGGTCATTTTATTTTCCTTCAACTTCTTCGTAGATCTGGTCTGCATTGGAAGTGGTAAATAAGACAAGTCTTTCCTCTCCTTATAGTTACCCCTACTTCCATTACTTATCCTCGGGCTTGGGTACCAACTTTCATAAAATCTAATCCTTTGAATCACCTACATATTGGTTGGAATCTACATCAGTGGACTCATTTTTAGGGACCTACTTCTTATCCATGGAAGAGATAACCATGTCTTTTTCAGACTCCAGGACTAGATTATCATTGGCCAAGAGATCAAACTAGTTTCCCAGCATAAGACTTAACACCTCTCTAGGATCTTTCCTGAGCAAGTCCCCACCCTTTGCACCTTGTTCAACATCATTAGAACCTGTAAGAATACTCACTGTAGGTTCCTTATTAGCCTCTTACTATCCCCTAACATTGTTACACAGCCTTAAGAGCACCACCTCAGTAAAGGAACCACCCGATGAAGTCTTAGGACCACCCTCCTCCATCATTTTCGGTTCCACATTAACACCAATAAATAACTCCACCTCCGAACGCATCTGTATCAATGGAGTTTGCACAATGGGATGGGGAGTACCCATCTCATTTATTAGGAGAATGAATATTTCTACCACTAGGGGGTTACAATTTCCTAAACCATCTAGCACAACCTTTGTTAAATTCATGTTAGACTCCACTCCACACCCGCTAGCCATTGAAGAGATGGAAACTACAATGTATTTTTCTCACTATTTTCATGATCATTAGTGATCATACCATTTTGGAAATTTAAATTCATTTCCCCAAACCTATAGTTCTCTATTGAGTGACCTAGATGCTTGAACTATTACTTGAATTATGAATGAACAGTTTGATTTAGTTGGTGATGGACTATGTGAATTAGTTGAGGCCTGTATGTTTAAGGTAACATATTGAGGATTAATTACTGTTTCAGTTAGCACACTGACCAATTTATTCCCATCATCTCATTCGCACACTATAGCATAATGTGGGAATAAATTGGTTTTGATTACTTTGATCTTAGAGTTGTTATTTTTTATTCTAATTTTTATTAATTTGTGTTTAGTTGATAATTGTTGTATTGATGTAGATACAATGCATCTCTTCCAAATATGTTGTACCACATGACTCCCCATCATCTTACATCAAATCATTTTTCCTTCATATGGAATTAGATATCTATGTGAGGTTGTTATCTTGTAAGTCCATTAATTATGAATTAAATTAGAGGTCGGCTCTGAGGTAGTCCTTTCATACTAGACTCTTATCTTAAAATATGGTGGGTTTTGGCCTTATGTTATTGATTTGTGGGTTTTTATTTCAGTTTCTATTCTGCATGTCTCATATCATGCTTTAGTGATCTGCAGGGCATGTTTTGAATGTGGGTTCATGGACTACATTCTAGTTTTATGCTCTTTCATGTGGTGGTTCTATTATAGGGGTTGCTGTCTGTTTCTGGGGTTAACATGACCTATGACTATCTTAGTCTTGGACCATTACTCTGATGATGTTGTTTTGTGTTACTTCTTCTTGTTTTTGTATTGGTTTCCTACTATGTTTTCCAAATTTTATGCTGGAGGATGCATGCATGGGTGATTTTCTAGTTTCATATTCTTGGAGGCAGACTATATCTCTATGATGGGTGAGGGATCTTCTAGAGTAGTATCCTTCAGATAGGTGGCCTTATGCTACAGCAGGCCACCCCAGTTTTGGTCTAATGCATCTTCTGGGTTTCCACTACTTGTGATGCTATTAGGCACTTGGATTTGGCCATTTAGGCTTGTGTGGTGTTGGGTTTCTTGTGATTATGGGGTTGTTTATTTGGTCTATTTTTGCGGAATATATTGTGTCGATGGAGATGTTATGGTAGTCTATTGATGGTTCCTTTGTGTGGGACGGGTTGTGTGTGGCTGGTTCATGTGATTTTGTAAACATAGCAGACATGCTTTTCTTTTTGTCTTGGTTTGAGCTTCCCAAGGTGACTTAGGCACCTTGTTCTTTTGATTTCATGTTTTTAAATGGTATGAACATGTCTATACAAATAAAACATTAGTTTTTTTGAGTTTCACATAAGCTAATTTTGTAATTATTATCTAATTAAGTATGTATTGATTTTATTAAATTTAATTATTAATATGATTAATCTTCTTTTAATATTGAATATTTTGAAAATCATCTTTAGTATGATAATTAAAACATGTGTATTATATATAATAAATTATTAAATATAATATAAAATTTTAGCAATAAATACTGAAATACCTAAACATAATATCCTTATTAAAATATTAATTATAAACATATATTAATTATTGGTATTTGTTATGAAAGATGATAATAATATTACCAACAAATAAATTTTTCATAGAAATATGTTACTAATCATTTTGACCAACATATATATTATTTATTGGTATTATTATAATTACAACAAAACTATTCTATCTGTTGCAATAACATTTAGCAATCGAGTTTTTACCAATAGTTTAGTGACATGAAAATTTATTTTTGGTAAAACATTTTACCAACAGATAATGCACTTTAACAAACAGATATACCCCTGTTGAAAAAAGATAATTATTTTGTAGTGCATATCTCTAACATCAAACTCTAGGTATTGTCGATGACTATCAGCATAGATCTTTTGTCAAATTTTAGAAACTTTAATGTGATTTTGGATGCTCTTAACATTATCTTCCATTTCTTCAACCATTTCCAAACCTAAGAGTGTTCCCTCCCCAAATTCATCACAACATACTAGTGTTCTGCACCTCTTCCCATAAAGGGATTCATAAGGATCCATTTGGATGCTTGAATGGAAAATGTTGTTGTAAGATAACTCAACCAAAGGAATATGTTGATCCCATACTCCTTTGAAGTCCATTGAGTATGCTCTTGACATGTCCTCAAGTGTTTGGATAGTCCAATAATATTGACCAGTTTGAGGTTGATAATCCATACTAAAGTTTATATTAGTATTTAGATCGTGTTGGAAAATCTTCCAGAACTTAGAGGTGAATCTTAGATATCGATCAGATATAATAGATAATGTTACTCCTTGTAGCCTTACCTCTTCTCTGATGTGTATCCATACTAGTTAATCCAGTGAGAAATCCTATCGAATTACAATTAAGTATGCAATTTGTGTAAGATGATCCACAATAACCCATATAGAATTATTTCCTTTATATGTATTCATAAGTCTGGTGACAAAGTCAATGGCGATGTTCTACCATTTCCATGTTTGTATGGGTAATGCTTGCATCATCCCCATAGGATTCTGCCTCTCATCCTTCACTTACTAACATCCTAGGCACATTGATTTATACTCATAGATCTCCTTCTTCATGTTATCCCACCAATAATGCTCTTGGGGATCTCGATACATCTTTGTGTTTCCTAGGTGAATGGAGAAATTTGAATTATGCGCATCATCCAAAATTTCTATCTTTAACTCTAGATTTGATGAAGCACATAGTCTTAACCCAAATATCACAATTACTTTTTCATTAACATTGAACTCCTAGGATTTCCCTTTTCTGATAGTTCCCACTTTCTTCTTAATTCTCACGTCATCCTTTTGACCATCCTTTAACCTTTCCAAAAGAGACGGTTGAGCAATAATTTGTGAAAGGATTTATGATGTTCCTTTATTTATGATTCCCATGCCCATCTTCACAAAATCTAAGAAGATTGGATCCTTTTCAATTCTCATCAAGGATATAATCAGTAGGTCCTTTATAATTAGAGCATCGACCACCTTATTTTCTTTCACTAGGTGGTAATGGATTGAGTAGTCATTTTCTTTGAGCTTCATTAACCATCTTTAGTGGAACATGTTAAAATATTTTTGTGTAATTATATACTTGAGTCTTTTGTGATCCATTTATATTTCAAACTTCTCCCCAAATAGGTAATACTGCTAAATTTTTAAAGCCATTATTATTGAATCCAACTCCAGATCATGTTTTTGATAGTTTTTCTCATGAACTTTCAATTTCCTTGAAGCATAGGAAATTACTTTTTCTTTTTTCATCAACACACAACCCAAACCCTTCTTCAAATCATTAATGAATACCATAAAATGTTCCCCACTTGTGGGTAGTGTGAGTTTGCGCACAGTGATAAGACTCATTTTCAACTCCTTGAAGCTATCATTGCATTCATCACTCCAAGAAAACATGAATCCTTTCTGAGTTATCTTGTTAAGATGGTTTGAAAATCTTGAGAAATTTCTCACAAATCAGCAATAATATCAAGCTAACCTAAGGAAGCTATGGATATCCTTCACATGTTTTGGCCTCATGCATCCCTCAATTGCAGTTGTATTGGAGATATCCATAGATATCCCATTACTTATGATGATATGACTCAAGAATTATACTTCCTTAAACCAGAAATCACACTTGTTATACCTTTCATAGAGTTTATCCATTCACAAGATCTATAGTATAGTGATTAGATACTCCTCATGCCCCACCTTGGTTTTGGAGTATATTAGAATATAGTCAATAAAGACTACCAACAATTTGTCGAGGTAATCTCTAAAGACTCTATTCATCAAGTCCATGAAAGTTTTGGGAGCATTAGTGAGTCCAAAATGCATTACTATGAATTCATAGTGCCGGTACCTTGTATGAAAAGTAGTCTTGCAGATATCCTCATTCTTCACCCTTACATGGTAATATCCCAACCATAGATCCACCTTGGAGAAGTATTGTGCTCCACATAGATGATCGAACGAGTCATCAATTCGGGGAAGATAGTACTTGTTCTTTATCATGATTTTTTTGAGCTCATGATAGTTAATAAAAAGGCGCATTGACCCATCATTCTTCTTGAAGAAGAGGACTGATGCACCCTATAGTGAAGCACCTGGGCATATAAACCCTTTATCCAGATTCTCCTATAGTTGTTTCTTTAGCTCCTTATGCTCTACAACAACCATTCTATACAGAGTCTTGGATATTGGAAATGACCTAGGTATAAGATCAATCTAGAATTCAACATCTCTTTTAGAATAAAGGCTAGGAAACTCCTCGAAAAACACTTCAGTGTATTCCCTCACAATAAGAAAGTCTTCAAGGATGGTTTCTAACATAGAATCTATCATCTGTAAAAGATACGTGTGCTCATAGGGTAGTAATATCCACTCTTGTGATGATGGTACTAAAGAAGATTCATTCTACACCTTGAACTTGTACATAATCGGGGGTCGATTCCCTATATAGAGAGTGATTTGCCTCTCATAACAAATTATGTTGGATCTATATCGGGAAAGACAATCCATTCCAAGAATTTCATTGAATTCTACAAGAGAGAGTATGATGAGGTTTACTGGGAATTTCATTGCACAAATTGTGATAGGGGATGATTTATATTCATGGGATGTAGTGATTGACCCAATTTCCATTCTCACAGACAAATATACTTCCATGATTTGTGGTGGTGTTGGGATTATACTACTAAAAATTCGGTATATAAAAGAATGTGTAGAACCAGAATCAAAAAGTATGTTCATTGTTGTTGAATAAATAAATAGAATACCTTTCACCACTTCATTTTCAGGGTTTTCTTCAGTGGTAGTTATGGAACAATCCCACCCTTTCTGCCTTGGAGGTTGTCGGTTGCCTCCAAAAAGGCCTGTCTTAGGGCCTTGATTTCCAATGTGCCCTGGTTCTTTGCAGTTGAATTAATGAACAATCAGTTGAGGGTTTTCTCCACCTCTAAGGTGGAGTTTTTATGGGTGGTGCAGAGTTAGCATGACGAGGATAATCACATATCCCTTTTTCCATAGAGATGGGCTCCTGTCAAGTTTACCACTCCTTAATTTGGACCCATTCAGCGTCATTATTCTTTAAAGAATAATGATTTAACCCAGTGGGGAACTATTGGTCATAGTGGGTGATTGTTGGGGGGGGGGGGTAAAGCACTCATGAAATCAGTCCTTCTCATATATAACTTCCTAGGATGGTCTCCAATGGGTTTATTCGTGGATCCAAGAATTCCCAACGGCCTTGGTATCCATGATTCATGGACCTGCTATCCAAAGGCTGGTGCTCATCGGCTGACGATTTGGCCAACAACACTGGAGGACTCCATTGGCCGAGAGGAAGGAAGGTCAGGCTCACCGCACCCTTCTTGGGGAGAATTGTTTCCTGTTTAAGGACTCTCTTAGAGATTTATGTCATGTTCATATGTTCATCAATCCTTGGTTCATTCCTAAAGAGTGTGTCCACAGGCTACTATTGGTTTGTAAGATCATCATGAGCATGCATATGTTTGATGCCATGGAGGTGATGATTAATTATCCATATTGTAATGCACTTTGGAGTTTTTCATCACCCAGGGGGATGGAAGGTGACTTGATGTTGGGATCGGGCCCATAAAGAGGGCTTCCTACATATCCTTGGGAGAGAAATTAGAACCTATGTAGTTCAGATTGTGAGGGGATTATGCATGGAAGCTTCCCATTTGACCTAAATGATTGGCTGGACCCTTTTGGATGGGAACCCTTTTTGATCTCAGGCCTTCGGGCTGGCATCCAAAATATCCTGATTTGACCAGGAAGCATAATTTTCGTAGTTCAGATCATGTGGGGCTTAGGCTTGGAAGCTTCCCATTCGAGGAGGCATGGTTGGGTGGGCCCTATTGGGATGGGAACCCTTTTGAGCTTGGACCTTCTGGAAAGCGTCCTACATATCCTGATTTGGTCAGGAATTAGAGTTATCATAGTTCAGATCATGTGCTAATTTTGTAATCCTCATAAACCTCTAATCCCATTTGAGTCATGATCAGTGTGAGAAACAAGAGTATTTTAAAGATTTAACATTGCACATGCCTCCTCCCCTGTTGGTGGAGGAGGGAGAGTCCACATCAGAAGAGGATTAGGAAACCAAGGGTGAGGGTGTAGAGAGATAAACCTTTCAATGTGAAATGACATTGAAGGTCATCCATCCCTTCCTTAGAAAAATTGGGACTTACCATAGTGGGAGAGCCCCAGAGCACCTTCTGGGAAGGGGAGGAGTTTCATTCTCATCAAATGGGGGAGTGAACATAACCCCTTAAATTGATCAATGTTCCTCATTAAATGGAAAAGAAACTAGTCGCCCCAAATCCTGAATATGGGGAGGTTCACGTCGTTATCCCAATGTTGGACTCTAGGTTACTGTGAGAATATATCCTTACAGGCATTCCCGAAGTCCACACCTTTGTTGTAATGGCCTTCATGACTCCACTTACTATGGGTATGTAGACTCAGTGGGGTGGACTGATGTGCCCGATGGCCTGATCATATGGGTCTGACATCTTTAGAGGAGGCTTTTTTGAAGCACCGGAGAATTGGTTAGTGGACGGATTAGGGAGGACTAGATGGTAATGGAGGGGTGAGGTTTGAACCGGTTGGAACAATACCCAAAAACACCCAATTCCACATTCCAATTTCTCATGCGGGATGAGGATGGCTCCACATACCGTAGTGTTACGCGGGAAGGAGGGCCATCTACGTACCGGTGTGGTACACATGCATGGGTATTTCCAACCGCATACCAAAGTGTTAAGTGGCTCAATATTCCTAATTGGGTTACATCTGTATACTAATTAGGTACATCACACCGGGTTCAATCCACGTAGTGGTACGGTACGTAGAGCACCATTTTGAAGGAGGGTCAATGGAATTACCATTTGTGTCAAATTAATCCTTGATAAGTCTTTGGTTCACGGTTAAATTATTATTATTATTCAATTTCCCCATTTTTATGGTTTGTGGCTGGTTGTACCTGGAGAAGAAGAGTTTAGTGGTTCGTGCTTCGCCAATGAAACAAGATGGAAGCCAAAGTGAAACCTTTGAGTTTACCTCAAGCTATCATCGCCCATCCATCCCTCTATATATATCCTCTATGAATCTTCTTCTATACTAATTTTATAGAGCATCATAGGGATCTTATCTACTGGTAACACAACACCATTTGTGAAGGACCATTGAAGTAATTTTCTAACCCACATAAGACTTGGTCAACTGGGGTTTGCAGTGACTTTGGTTTCTGATAGTAGTTCACAAAACCCTACTCGTCTTCTTAATCTACAACCTGAGGTGTTTGTGGCATAGTACGCGGACATTCACTTGCACATTTCATAGTTGGCCTTGCTTGCTTGCCATCGCTTCGCAGGCCAACTGTTTGCGGTCTGTCCCAAATACCTGGTAGTTCACGGTCCTTCTTCTTCGCGTACCTTTCTCGGTGATGGTACATGGGCCAATTGAAAAGTTGAATTCCTTTAAGTTCCTTCAATAAAATACAACTTAGTTTGTGTCTATCGTTTTTTGATAAACATATATAAGTGCTTAATTCCTTCTAAAAAGTGAGTTCAGGGTTATTTATTCTCATTATTAGAATTTTCAAGACCTTACAAATGCCGCCCATTGTATTGGTGTATGTTCGGAAAAAAAAGGAGTATTCTGATGTAGAAGTGGTCCTGAATTGAAATGGTTCATAGTAGAATACGTAGATCCAGTAGGAGGGGACCACACCTATATATAGGGGCCCATGCCAATTTTATTTTACTGTATCACACAGCAAAAAGTGCTCCCGATTTCCTGGTCACCTTTACTTTCACGTACTGTGCTCCATGCGAATACCGTTTTTGTGAACTGTTCTGTATGTTCCACAAACTGATTTCCTCACCATTTCCCTCATCTATGTACCACATTTTGGTTTCCACAAATGAGGTTGTGGAAATTTAAAACATAAAATTTAGATTCCACATAGAAAACTGCTACCCAACTGACTTGTTCATATACCGATATTGGATCAGTAAACCGAACCTCAAAAAATATTAATACAATCTTAAATTTTAATCCACAACTTCTGTGTGTGAACTTAACTGAGGACGAGGTTCACAGTTCTTACATTCCATGAACCGTTCTGTCCACCAATGGTCTGTAGGCCTACACCATTAGATCATTCAGTATACCATGTATGTATGTAGTAAATAGTATCTGCATAACATACTTATAGGTGGAGTAGATTCCACATCTTATGCTGTGCATGGAATTCTATTTTCACATACTGGTTTTTATAATTAGTTTAGGAGTCTTTTAATGACATGATTTAATCCCTTTATCCATTTTTTCACATCCTTTGGCCAAAAATTCTTATCTTACTGACTTTTCATCAGCTTCTGGATCTTCATATGAAGCTTACAATGGCTGATTCTCAGGATACTGATAACGTTAATTCTTCTTTTGAGGTTTCCATCACTGCACCTCTTTCTACTAATAAATAAAGAACAGGGGATATGGTAGCATCGGTTGAGAACATGACTATGGTCACTCTATTTCACAAACCCCTTGTGAATCTTATCATAAGGGGTCAATGGGAGTACCTGGTATCAGACAGACTTCCTTTTTATAGGTTTTTTCATTTGTTCAACACAGCGTTCCTGACACCATACCTGGCTGATTAGCCCTCTGCCTAAATAATTAATACTTCTATTCCGAAGGCCTTGATCTCTTCCAAGGGATGGTACCTTTAGAAAGAGACTGCTTATGGTTCGTAGCTACATTATGTGCCTCAAACCATAGAAGGGGTGAAGTAGAAACCCAATTAGATGACCCTATGTTATCAGATCACTACGGGGAAGGTAACAGTGAATGAGTAGCATGGTTGGTAATCTCGACAGGACCATCACCTTAGAGTCTCATTCGGCTTGGACTGGGAGTGTCCCTTTTGGGTTCATTCAAGTTGTGAAGAATTCCAATCTGATCTATAGCTTGTGGGAATGTATGAGGCCGTCTGGGTTTCTCAAACATACATCGATCGTCCTACTTCCCCTATTTCACAGCTTTTAAATAGGTGGTGCCCAGATACCAACACTTTCCATTTGACCCACAGGAAGGTTGGCATTAACCTTTTGGACATCTGACTGATTTTGGGAGTCCCTATCATTGGGGACAGGTATGATGAATTTCTACTCCCCATCCACTATTTGGGATGATGAGGAAAGAACCCCCCCTTTGCCCTAAAAACTCATCATCCAAGTGAAGATGCTATTGAAGGAAAGTGATCTATGTCAGAAACAAGACTTTCCATTTGATGATTGGTTTGGTGAATTTTTCAAGAATAATGGTCTCGATCCCAATCTGCGGAGACCTAGGGCTTGTCTTACCAAAGCCACTCAGAGGAGATCAAGTAGCTACTGGCCTACCATAGAAGAGGGAGACTTCTAGAAATGGGGATGAGGGATCATCCCCACTGTCGATAAGTTATTTTTACTGGTGGATTTCTTAGCAATGTTCCTGAGAAGGTGGATTCTACCA
This sequence comes from Viscum album, assembly GCA_963277665.1. Taxonomy (NCBI): domain Eukaryota; kingdom Viridiplantae; phylum Streptophyta; class Magnoliopsida; order Santalales; family Viscaceae; genus Viscum; species Viscum album. Next base: position 695,660,869 of record OY728145.1, read on the forward strand.
GTACAAGAATATGGTGGCGTAAGATCCCCAACCTTATCATGGCCACTCAGTTGGCCACCAGTAAATGCATCAATTTGGCTATTCTTAGGTTGGCCAAGATATTCCGCCTTCTAGGCCTAATCAGCGAAGGGGGCCACCCTACAGGATGGTTGGCCCTTTTCAAATTCTTTTGGGATGGATGGGAGCCCACATAGGGGTTATTCCATTATCAATTCCTTACTAGTCCCACATTTGACCCTTTGACCGTACCATTAAAGCACCCATGAGGTCATGCCAGTGTCTTGGGCCTCACAAGATAAACCGGAAGAGCAGATTAAAAGGAATGAGAAAGAATTAATTTCTTTCCTCAATTCTTATGAACATTTTTCTTACCACCCTTATGATTCCCACACTGGTAGCATTATGAACAATTCATCCGAAGACTTAGTCAATCGAGGATACTTATTTTCTTTGAGACAAGGTGTTTTAGTTACTTGTATTAGAGGAAAACTCATCTACGAGGGCTATGCACCCTACAAGTTTAGCCATAAATTCAATTGTGTTCATCAGTTAGGCCCCCATGCTCTTAATAGATCCCTCTAGGAGAAACATTTTATGATATCTCACTAATTGTGGCTAATGTTCACCGAGGAGGACACCTAGAGCCAGGACAAACTTCTAGATTCTATGGATTCACTATCCTTCCTTACCAAGAATTATGTTGAGGCCTAGGTTAGGTCATATCCTGGTGATCAATTCACTGACTTGGTGCCCACTGTGGAGAATCCCATGGTATCCAAGGTGAAGGGAAAGGGGAATCCAAAGGAAGTGGGTGAGCTCCCTCAACATGGGAAAGTTCTTTGAAGGTTCCTTCGCTCCCTCCCTAGGAAAGTTGTGAAAGATAGAGTTATGACTTCACAGGAAGATGAACAAGCTGCTGGGGAAGCTACCAGGATTCCATCATCCATTAATTCAGAGGCCAATTTTCTTGTGCCCTGTAGGTAATGTGACCTTTTGAGAGGTCATCAATATTCCTGTGGCTAGTCCTCTTGCGATTTATGGAAACTTCTCTAGACTAGGGAAGTTTCCCTTACTGATATTGGTTTAGTGTCAACACCGACTGACATTTCATTCTATGAGGATCTAGATGAGGTGGGATTCTACCTTAAGGACCTGGAGACCCTCATCCCACTCTTAAGTGGTCACTGTAGGTACCTACACCAGGTGCATGACATGATACGACTAGTAACTACCGATGATGATGATGGCGTTGTTAGATTACCTACTACAGCCACCATAAAAATGGTTTCTTCTTCACCCCATCATTTCATAAATTATCTTATTATATAGGTCCTAAGATTTAAGGGGCACCTTAGAAATTCTTACAAATGTTGAATCCTACCTCGCTTCAACATCTTAACCCCCCAATGTTGGCCATCCAAATTACAACTGCGTTTCCAGAGGCTTGGAGAGTCTGGGATGAATTTAGGTATTGCGCCTCAGACAAAGATATATGGAAACTTATTCAGAGGGAATGCTTTGATCTTCCATGTTTTGGGGGATCCATTGCTCATACAGGCATTTCAGTTGACAAAGAGCCTGATGAAGTGGCTGCTCACCTAACTGAAATGGATAAGTGCCTTCATGCTCCAGTGGATAGACATTACTTGTTAGACCATGTGGCATTGATGGTAGTATTCCCACGGCCAATGGGAGTGGTCTTGTCTGTAGAATTTGGCCTTAAATTCATTTACTGCAATGATAATAAAATCTTAATACCTTTTTTATTTTTCACGGGCCTTTTGGGTCTCGATAGACGGCTTTTCCCCCAACTTATTCTCTCATAGGTACTATAGCTAGGGAGTACACCCCTTCACTGATAGGGGGTACTACTGAAGGATCTCTAGGAGGTAAAGATCATATGAAAGTAGTTATTGTAGACCCTTCCAATTAATTTCCTCTTCTTGCTTCTCTTGGTGATCTTGTTTAGGAGATATCTCCTCATAAGTAAAAAAAAATGTAAGAAAGCCTCCCTGCTAATGAAGCACATTCAAAGGGGGATCACAAGTAAGTGTTTGATCACCTAGTGATTCAACCAAAAATCCTAGATGTGTTAGCTCACTGGTATGTATATGTAATTTGATGTAGGGATCATTGATGATCAAACGAGGACTGCCTAGACATTTATTTCCCCTATCTCTTTTAGGGTAGAGGAAGAATCACTATCTATTACAACTGATCAGAACTGGGAAATAGGGCCCTTTGAGGAGACATGGGGTGTTGCTGACCCCTCAGATGTGCCTGCCCCTGCTCAAACAATTTATACCCCATCAATGGAATGTCATCTAGAAGTATAGGGTTCATTTTATCATGCCAAACTGATTCCCATGGAGAGGGACATCGTGGTATTTGTGTTGGGGTCCATGTCCAGTGATGAGCATTTGGTTTTTTGGATTTTGGAAGGGCTTCGAATACTATTGGGTTAGTAAATCTCGACCAAGCGGCTTTTGTCCCTATAGAGGGAATTTCTTAAAAATCCAATACCCTGCCTGCTTACGGTGGATCTAATAAAATTATGGTCAGGGAGGATGATGTTTCGTTTCCTAAAATTATAGAGTGGTATATTGTTCCATTTTTTTATTTCTGAGAGGCATTATGTTTTCTACCCCCAGTATTCCAAGACCACTATCCTTATCTGGAATGACAATCCCCCCAAGTCTTATGCTGACCATCGACCTTTTAAGGGCTGTCTTGAGGACTACTGTTCCGACCGGTCATGGTTCGAAATCCTCAACACTCTCTCATATCCAAGGTGTGAAGCTAATGATTGAAGATCTAGTGCCACCTGTTTTGGATAGTGATACTTTTTTGGGGGTGGGAGGTCTTGTTGTCTCCTCTTCATCCTTGGAATCACAACAACTAGCTTTGTCAAAGGAAGATTTCCCTACCTTGCCATCTATTATGGTTACCAGATATAAGACTGTTGCAGGTTTCAAGTCGTGTTGTAGCTACCAAACCAAGTCCCTCTCTAGTGAAATTCATTCCCAACTACATTTCATCGTTAGGGAGTGATTTCCAGATTGACCGGGAATGTTTGGCCGAATTTCATCCTACTCGAAAAATATCATGGTGGAACATCTAGGGATTAATCTCTTAGGCCCCATTGGAAGAGATACCTACAAAATTGCCAAGTTTACACCACCAATTTTTAGTTCTTGGTTTTGGTGGATTCAAAGATCATGGAATTTATGATATAATAAGGCAAGTGGTTTTTGCTCGAGAAGCAATTGGTGTACTTGAGTCTCAACTCGCTATGGCAGAGTCGACGACTTATCTAGAAGATTCACCACTAATCCTCATGGATGAAGCCACCACTCATGCCGATATGGTAGTGAAGATGTAAAGCGATCTCAGAAAGAAAGAGTATCTGATGGAGCAGCTAGACTAGTAAGTGGAGCAATAAAGCCAAAGACTGGAATGGGTTAAATAGGAGTAGGATCGGGCTATAATTGCCATTGAGAAAGGGTGATGGAAAATTCAGGAGGAAGAGAGAACTGGTATCCATTCCATGAGATAAGAGGAGGAACTTTGAGTGAGTGTAGACGCTGAGACTACGAACTTATTGAATCTTCGCCAAGACATTGAGTAATCTCACAAATCGTTGATGCAGCTTTGCGAATCCATCGAATGCCTCATGTAAAGGTCTTATCTTGTTCTCAAGGAGTGGCTCCAGGTTGTGGATGCCCACCATATATTTGATGGAATATGATGGGACTAATTTACCTCTAAATTTTTCCTCTTCATTTATTCCTATCAAGATTATTTCAGTCTAATGTTAATTTTAATCAATGACTTGAAATCAATAAATTGAGATAACTGAATCAATCTCTAATTCTTTCCAGAGCTAAGGGAATTAGTGAGAATAGTTTGACTATTGCTGAGGTTTAATGGAATAACTCAAGAATCTTTATGTATTTTTCATTATTACCCTAATGTTTACCTAATCATACTTGGAATGGGCTTAGCGGGCATAACTTGTCTTTTTTCTAGGCCTCCCTTTGTGGGTTTCTGACCAAACAAGATTTACACCATTTCTTCTAGTGCAATGTGTTTTTTTATTGAACCAATACTCTTCTTTTACCTAGGGATGCCTTCAGTGGATTTTCCCTCTGGAGAGTATAATGCCTTTTTGCTGGCAGTTCACAGTCCTACCATTCAAACTTATTATTGATGTTTTAGGTCGAATAACTTGGACCACATTTAATGTGGTAAGGCCTGGACTCAGGACCGTTAGTATGAAATTTCTAGTATCCTTCCGACATGGGTTAGGGATTTCTCTTGTCCCTGTATTTGTGGATTCTAGACATTGATGAGGTTCAAGAGCCGCTTCAGTAATACAGAGGTAGGAAAGGACTCTCCTAGAGGCAAACTATCCTTTGATTGATAACCATTTTGTGGGAGACATATGGAGATCCACCAGGTAATGATGTGCTTAGTTAATCCAAGGTGTCCCTAGGACACTGAACTTCTATTTCTAATGGCTAGGTGGGATTTTCTACATTTTTGATTTATCTTGATGTTGGGAGCCACAATAGGTGGGTGGCTTGAGTTGTGTTGTCAGAGAATATTAAGAACATTTATATCGGCCTTGAGTGGGAAATTGCACCCACACATTTCTTACTAGAGTTGGGGATATCTAGATAGTGGTCAGTTCAGTTAATTTTCTTTTCTATGTTAGGGGAACTTGGGAAGAAGTAGGTATATAATCCATTATCCATGAGTTTTCTGTATCTTGGGTGTGACAATATGTGAATTTTATTAGAGCGTACAGAGGCTGGAAAGGACTATCCTGGGGAATAATTTGACTTTGATTGACGTCCATTTTTGTGAGCAACGTATGCAGAGCCACCGAGGCATGATATTCATAATCAAGAAAATGTGTACCCAAAACATTGGTATTCCACCTTCGATGGCCTTTTAGGATTATGCATATTGGGAACTTTCCAGATATGGTGTGTGACCATTTACCATGGGTTCCCCTAATCACAAAATGAGACTTTTTAGTTGAACTTCTTTAGGGAAACTCAGAAATGAGCAAGGGCACTCTTCTTTGCAAGTGGATCAACTTCACACATGTAGATAGGATATAGTTTTAGAAACATCAAAAGTGACCAGAGATGAACATGGAACATATGTTCTAATAAATCAAGGATGTGTGAAAGGAGTAGAATGTAAACCACGACATTGAGGGCCCTTGAATCAGGAGGGATGGAATGAGTCTTGGAAGCCATTGGGTGTACTGGGATAGGAGGGGACTCTCCTAGGGATGAATTTTACATTGATTGATGGTCATCTTATAGGCTTAATATGAAAAACCACCCGGGAATGATGTTTATAGTAAAACAAAGTTGTCCGTAGGACACTGGCCTTCAATCCCAGATAGCCTTGGAGGGTTATGGGGATTCAAGATCAAATAAATCATGGAGTTTGGAATATGGAAGGGGTATAAAAGGACATATTGGGGACATCTGGGTTGTGATTTACACATGGAATAGTTCCCCTTACATAGACCCAACCCATACATAGGGTATGGTATTCGTTCTATCTTTGGTAAACCCAGTCGTTTAACTTCACATGGCCAGGACACAGGTTTCCTCTCAAAGGAGGGAACCGTGACAATCCTTTTAGGGTCATGCTTCTAGGACCAAATTCATGGGTTGTTTTTCTATAATGTCATGATGTATCTCTTTCTAAGATCCCCAAGCTAATGTGATCTGTGCATAGTGTGAGAAAAAAGGGTTCAAAAGGGTTCTATGCCGCCGTGTTAGACTAGTGAATTCAACATTAGAGGGATGTTTTAAGCTATAGACATTTCCTGGAAGCTTAACGTCATGCGGGGAGGGTGATTTTGGCCTTGCAGTTTAGCATAGTGCGATGAGGACGATTTTGGCCTTATAGTTTCACGTCGTTTGGTGAGGAATATTTTGGCCTTGCAGAGGTCTTAAAAAGTTTCTAGTTAATCGTAGTCAGGGTGTTCCGACATTCCTTAGATGTGAGTGATGATAGAAGGCATAAAACCATAGTCCTGGGGGTGACTTGAATGAGGAGGGATGACATGGGGCTTGAAATCCACCAAGCATACTATGGTAGGAGAGGACTATCCTGGGGACAAATTTTCCTTTGAATGATGACCATTTTTTAGTGGATGACGTATGGAGAGAAATCATAAAATGATATTCATAGTCAATCAAAGGTGACCACAGGACACTGGCCTTCCACCCTAGATGGCCCTGGACGATTGTGGGGATCCATGTTTTCCCAAGGTATGGAGTGCGACAAATGATAAAGGTGTGCCTATGGAAGAAAGAATACCCAGACCATGATTAACTGTGATCTTCTTGGAGCTTCCACATAGGCCCGACCCACACTTGGGGGAAATGGGAATTCTTTTTCTGGTGGCTGGTCTAGGATATCGAATTTGAGGATCACTACATATACTGTGAGAGCAGGAATCAAGCCACACTTAGTTTTGGTTTTTCCCTACAAATGTTTGTTTGGTGTGTTAGGGAAACGTGATGGCATTTTGGTTTTACTTGATACGGGTTCCAAGCCTACCATACTACTTTATGGTTTACTTTCATAAGATAATCCATACAAACTGCTCCTAATATCATGTGAGTTATACTCGACGTGATAAACAAGGTGTGTTTACAGATTCTCCTTTGAAATTGTGAAGCGATAGAGAATATGATGGGGTCCTTTTCAATTTCTTCCATAGTGGGTATGGGCCAAGATCTATGATCAAGGAATTTCTACATATCATGTGAGTGTAGAAATCAATCCATACGTAGTTGTGTGTATGCCCAATACTAGTTTGGCTCGGTCTAATAGGTAGGGACGTTTTCATTCTACCCATAACGGTTGTTAGAATCTCCATATTTCCCCATAGTTGACCTTTGTTGAAGAATCATTATCACCATTCCTAAGCTCGTGGGGGTTGTACTTGGTGTGAGAAACAAAGAGTGATACAAGTCTCCTTTACGAATATGGAAATATAGGAGGTGTGATGGAGGCATTTTTTTATCTATGGGAGATGGGCCATTATCTAAGACCAAGGTGTCACTATGTATCCTGAAAGAGAAGGAATCAAGACACATGTAGTTCTGTGAAAGATCATGCAGTTTATCATCATGAAATTAGGACATTTTATGCTATGTAGTTTAACGGCTTAGGGTGAGGACATGTTCTCTATAGTTTAACATCATGTGGAAAGGACAATGACTCATAGTTTAAGGTCTTAGAGTTTGGACAATGATTTGGGGGGAATTTTTTGTTTTTGTTTTTTTGTTTTTTTCTCATATTTTAAGGTCATAGAGTTTGGACCATGATATGAGAGGAAATTTTTATGACTCATAGTTTAGGGTCATATAATTTGGACCATCGGGTCAATTTTATGACTCATATTTTGAAGTCATAGATTTTGGACCATGGAGACATTTTTATGACTCATAGTTTAGGTTCGTAGAGTTTGGACCATGGGGGGGGGGGTTAACTCATTGTTTAAGGTCATAGAGTTTGAAACATGGGGGATTTTTTAACTCATAGTATAAGGTCTTAGAGTTTTTAAAACACATAAGGGAATTATTTCTTTTTATGACTCAATTTTTAACGTCGTAGTGCTTGGAATTTGCTATGAGAGCATTTTCAGGTGAATTATTTCTTCAAGAACTTCGCATTTGTGGGAGACATGATGAGCTTTCCATCCAATGATATCATGGCATACACTCCATTAGAATATACTCGATGAATGACATAGGGTCCTTCCCAATTTGGTACAAGCTTCAGGGGCTTATTCCCTAGTTTCATCAGGGTTATGAGGACTAACACCATTTCTCCTTCATGGAAAGGTCGAAGGAAAAACATTTGGTTGAAGGCTCGTGCAATCCGGTTTTGGTAGATTTCCGAATGGTGCTAAGTGTGAAGCCTATTTTTGTCCAACTACTCCAATTCATCAAAATGTCTCTGTGATTTCTCTTCTGTGGACAGTTGATCGCAAATTGCCACACGAAGTGATGACACTTAGATCTCGATAGGTAACACTGCCACAGCCATGCATACTAGTGAGTATGGGGTTGGCTGAATAGCGGTGCGGTCGTGGTCTTCTAAGCCCACAAAATATAAAGGATCTTTTCCAGAAATGATTTCTTATTCGTATTTACCATCTTTGGAAGTATGTTGGACATGGTCTTGTTGAAAGGATCTATCTTCTCATTGGCTACCGTGTGGTAGAAGGATAACCAGTTGGACTTGATTCCATATTCCTGGTATAGCTTATCCATCTCAGCAGAGTAGAAGTTGGTGTCATTGTCCATCATTATTGTATGAGGGACCCCAAATCTGGTGATGATATAGGCCTTCCCAAAGCTGAAAATGTTTTTTCCCTAACTTCCTTACAGGGTATGGCTTCAGCCCATTTAGAAAAGAAGTTGGTTGTTGTGAGTATGAACATGAATTTTCATTGCTGTAGTGGGAGGATATCATCCCACAACATCTATCCCCCAGGTGATGAATGACCAAGAGTATTTAGCCGTATGAAGCAACTCAAGGGGGGTGTTGTCTTAAATTAGCATGTAATTGGATGAAATGGAAATTCTTAGTGAATATGGAGTAATCCTGCATCATGGTGGGCCAGTAATACCCAAGCCTCCGAATTTGGTGAGAGAGTTTGGTTGCTCATTGATGTGCCCCACAAGCTCCGACGTTCACTTCTTTCATGAGGGTAGCAGTCTCTTCTTCATCAATGAACCTTAGAAGGACTCCGTTAAGGCCTAGTTTGTAGGGAACCTTTTCTTGGTTCACCCCATTGTACATGGTAAAATTGACTTCCCATCTTTATACCTTCTCCCTTTCATCCCTAACTAGTGGGAGTTCCCCGTTCTGAACGTAATTGGTGACGGGTGTCATCTAACTGGTGAAACGACCGTAAGGCTCAGGAATGGGGCTAATTTCATCAATATCCTCTATAATGATCTGGATGAATGACAAGGCCATTAGATGGTGATCAATTATAATGATAGTTTCATCCCGGTCAGGATCGACCAAGGATGTGGATGCATTTTCCAAATCGTCATCTTGACCATTCTGTGTCTGGGGGACATAAGTCTATATTGTTTCTTACAGGAATTGTGACATCAGGTCTCGAACATCGTTCATTAGGGGAACCAATACTTCTTTCTTGATAGCATAGTCACCATTGACCTATTTGATGAATAGCTCTAAATTACCCATTATTTTTAGGTATTTGGATTGCACATGGAGTGCTAATTCCAAACCTCCAATAAGGGCCTAATACTCCACATCATTGTTCATACATCCTTCTGAAAGCAGGAAAGAGTAAGGAAAGTTGGTCTTTTTTGGAGATACAAGTACAACTCCCAGCCCAACTTTTCTGAGCTTGGGATCCTCCATCATTTTCCCTATAGATCTTCAGGAAGCACCATCGAAGTACATATCCTACGCCTAGGGGTTCCCCTGGATAGAAAAAAATTCTTCATTCGAAAGGTCGATATTCAACGGTGTTGTTTCTTCCAAGGGGTGCTTGACTAGGAAGTCTACTAACACCTAGTCTTTGATGGCCTTCTAGGGCAGAAACTGAATGTCAAACTATTGCGTGATGACCACCCATCATGATATGCACCCATTTAGCATGGGATGATTGAGGATATACTTGAGCAGGTTGCACCAGGAGACCAGGTGGACCTCATGGTGCTATAGGTAATGCCTGAGCTTCTGAACTGTGATGCTTAGGGATATTCAATTCCTTTTGATCATCGAATATCAAGTTTTGACATAAATCATTGTCTGAATGAAGTAGTAGAGGCTATTCTCACTTCCAACATCATTCTTATGGATGAGGAAGACTCTTAATGAACTTTCCTTGGTAGTTATGTATAAAATGAGTGATCTCCCCTCAATTGGATACATAAGCACCTGTAGGATTATGATATATCTTTTGAGGTTGTCAAATGATTCTTGAAAATCATTATACCATTCATACATAACTCCTTTATTCACGATCTTTGTAAAATGTAAACATTTACCTACGAGGTTGGCTATGAAGCACTGAATGTGGGTGAGGTTCCCCTAGATACCTCTCATTTCGAGGAGGTTATGAGGCGGGGACATGCCAATAATGGATTTCGTCTTCTCGGGGTCAAATTCAATGCCACGATGGCATACAAAAAAGCTGAGAAATTTTACCGAGGTAACGCCAATGGCGCGTTTCAAGGGGTCCATTTTAAAATGCAATATTACAGTCTGTTTAAGGCATTTCCAAGGTTGTCTAGGTGGTTCGAACACTGCCATGCCTTAACTACCATGCCATGGACATAACACTTGATGAATTTTCCAAAAAAGTATTTGAAGATGTGATGCATGGTGCGTTGATATGTGGTGCTGACATTCATTAGACCGAAGGGCATAAATTTATAACAGAACACTCTTTGAGCAGCCTGAAAAGAGGTAGCTTCTTCATATCCATAGGCAATACGAATTTTATTATAACCAGAATAGCCATCCATGAAGGATAGGGCTTTGTTTCCAGCTGTTGCATCGATAAAAAATTATGTGATCGGGACCGGGAAGTCGTATTTTGGGAAATGCCGATTAAGTTCCTTGAATTCGATGCAGATTATAATATATCCATTCTTCTTTTTGAAAGGGACTATATTGGCCAGCTAGATCGGATATTGGACCTCTCGTATGAAGTTGGAATTCATAATTTTGTAGACTTCAACCTCTATTTTGGTAGCATGCATCAGGTGGGTCCTTCTGACTATCTGTTTATAGCCCCATTGATCTTATTGTAAGCCGAGATGATGGGTGGAAACTTTAGTTTCAAGTCCTAGAATCTCTATGTAATTCCAGGAAAACACATATTGATTATTCTTTAGGAATAATGTATACACCTCCTATTCCACAATGGGCATGGCCACATAGATTAAAGTTGGACGTGGGTCATTTTTAGTTCCCAGATTTATCACCTTATGTTCATCGATGGGGGTGGAAACACCTTCTTCAAATGCAGGAGGGAATCTTTGAGATATTCTTCCTCCTCTTCCTCTTTATCTTGGTCACCTTCTCCTTCTAATGGATAAATGATTTTTGAGATAACTTCTCTATTATTGGGAAATAAAACATATTTTTCTTTAGTGCATGCGGCAAGGGTAGTTTGATGCCCAAAGGATGGGTCTTGAACATCTTCGACATGGATTTTCCTGACAACATGGGAGTCAGCCCGTTCTTCTATGTCATTGGAATTGGTGGTCGTAGAAGATACCATGCAGAGAACTGAGTCTATATCAGGTCTCGTACTTATGCATTCAACTTGGTTGATGGGTAGTACATACTCCTCCACAAGATGTTTGAAGGGGTCAGTGGAAGCCATCTCCAATCTGTTCGGGGCATTGATCAAATCAACATTGTCAGCTGAATGGTGTTTTTCTTCTGACTCATAGAACCCCACATCGATGTAATGTGACTCACATAACTCAAACACGTATTTATTAGCATGCAATGTCTTGTTTTTTCCATTAGTGCACTATTTTATTCACTGATTCCATGAGGACAGAATTGCAGCATGTTAATTTAGCCAAGGCCTCACTAAGAAAACATTGAATACCATACTTTTTCACACCACCAGGAACTCAGAATCTGATATGAGATCTCTGATCCATGTTTTAATCTTGATTATTCCCAATGGTTTCTGCTCACTTTTTGTCATATACCAATATAGTTGTAGTTCATGGAGTCAAGATGTCTTCATCATATCCCAGTTGACAAAGCGTTCTCCATGGGAGGAGGTTAACACCAAAGCCATTGTCGATGAAGATCTTGTGAACATCAATTCCATTTATGGTTCCAGAAAAATATAAAGGTTTTATGTGCCCTATCATGATGCCATATTCATTCATATCTAAAAAGGAGATGACAACGTGACATTCTTTGGGACTGGTCTCCATTCGGTAGACATCAGCCGCTGCTAATTTAGCCTATAACTCTTGGGGACCTAGAAAGGCTTTAATGAGTTCCTCCCTAAGATCTGTTGACAAACTCAATTGGTCCAAGATTGAAATCATTGCTGGTACTGAAGATAGATGCTTTAAAATGTTATAATTCTTCTCTAAAGGTCTATGATTCCTGGATTAGGGTTTCTCTTTTACAAAAACTTTTGGGATTTGAGTTTCAGAAGAAGATGGTTTGGCCTCCGTAGCAGGGGTCAGCGGTGCTGCAGTCCTTTCCATGTTTGGCCGGACTGGCTAGCTTGTATACCTTGGATGGTTCCAATATTATTCTTCCCATGATGGATAATCCAAGATGACTGGTCTTGGGTTTCCTCTAGCGGGGGACAAAGAGCATTTTAGTTCTCTTTGTTTCTTCCAGAGGGTCCTTCTGTGAGTTTCTGTAATGTTAACAGTTTGACTTATGGCATGGCTGGAAATTTGACTCCTTCCACAATTGTGCCTCCTAAGAAACCTCCTGCATCTACGGCCTGTTCTTATGGACCTCCAGTTGGGAATGGGGAATTCAGGTTTGTGGACATAGTCTTCATCAAATAAGGGGCCCATCAAGTGAATGAAATTAATAGAGCTGAAGATCAGTTCTTGATCTGATACTCTTCTTATCTGACTGCCTCCTTCGGATTGTACCATTTGGTGGGGCAGGGACTGTTGTACCAAGACTGTTTGTCTGACATTTGATAGTGTCAATACTGACTTTGGATTTGGTAGCAGCTCATCTTCTTGATCTTTATTTCTATCCTTATGGCCTTTAGAGGACTTTGGGGCCGAGGAGGATGGATGTGCTGTATTAGGAGCTTCTGGGGGCACAATACATTGTTTCAACAATGCTTGGAGGATGTAGTGGTCTTGTTTGAAGGTATTTCAGGTCATCCTATTGTCAAAAATTTTCTCATTCTTTATAGTGACTCTTCTCCACTCTTTTTCCTCTCTTGAGTCGGAGGTGGAAACTGAAGGACCCCAGAATACCCTGAGAGGGGAAGGGTGAATCAGGGTGTTAACTTTTTATTTTTAAAGTTGTAGATTTTGTTCCCACATTGGTAGGAACTTGTTAAAGCTATCAAAAAATTAAAGTAGGAAGTTGAAACAACACTTTTACTTAGTTCACCACAAAGGGACACGTCCAAGGAGCATATGCCGATAGGTTGTCGGTCATACCTAATTCCACTAAACATCACTAGCTGTGGATTACAATGTCTAGGTACAGTCACTCTGTCCCAGGTACACTTCCTTTACAATAGTTCAGAGGTAGCTCACTGCATCCCTCGAGTCACTCCCATTGACTCCCCCTGGCTCACTACCTTTGGTGAAGTCCCAGTCAATTTATAGACGTGAGGGTCTCTTCAATAGATTTTCATTGAAGTTTTTTCCTTTTCTTAGCATGAGACTCTTCTTGCATGAAAGACCAGAAATGATGCACTTGAATAAACTCAATCACTGAACTAGATAATTAGAAACACACAAACATGTTTCACTGACAATTTCAAGCAACATCAAATTTTATGTGCAACCTCATGTTTTTCGCACAACTTCACATTTTTCACGCAAGCTGGAATTTTTCACGCAACTTGTAATTTTTTGTGCAAGCCGAAATATTTCATGCAAATTGGAATTTTTTGCGCAAGCCAGAATATTTTGTGAAACAATCAATTTTTCCATGGGAGCTAGAATATTTCAATCAAGCCTCAATTTTTTTGTGCAACTCCCTTTACGCGAATATTTTACGTGCATCAGACCTCAGATCTTCTCTGAGTCTCCAACTGTACCAAATGTGGGGGGTAACCTTTGATTTATAGGCATCTCAGACCCCCGCGTGCAAAACCCATCTTGGCACAAAAACCTCTCACTCGGCGCACACTACCTTTTGCGCAGGAATCATTTTTCGTGCACAAATCAATATTTTTCACGCAGCGCATGCATTTTCCATTTTTCGACGTTCTGATTCCAAAACACTATTTGCATGAAAAACCTCTCTCCATTATTTCGTGCACCATGATTTTTTTCGTTCACAACCCAAATATATCATGCAAAACCCACCTTTTTCATGAACCACTTCCTCTTTGCACGCACCTCCTTTAACCAATAATCAATGTCTTCATTTTCCGATTTTGAGGCCCAAAAATTTGGCAAACACTGGGAAGCAACACCACCTTAAATAATGTTGTCTGCATGAACTGTATGATCCCTTTACTGGAACACAATATGAACTTCCACTAAGGATTGACAACAACCACAAACCATACTCCAATTCATGCATAGAACAACCATGGTTTCAATAGAAACATATTCCACTTGTGATGGCAGCAGGGCCGACTTGAAATGCCTAGAATCCACAATATTTTGAAGGAGATCCATGAAATCAAAGCATTCATGGATGGTGTGTCCAAGTGTCTGGTGGTATGGAGAATAATTAGGATGGTCTTTGAGACCCACCCCATTGGATCTCTTTGGATTGGGCAGCTAAAGTAGATTGAAATTCATGGTGGCTATGAAATAACTGTGGACCTAGTCATCTCAGAATGAATAAACTCTATTTCTTCATTCTTTGAACTGATTTATTTTAGCACCCTGTTGCTCATCCTTCCAAGGTGGGGGTGGCTGTTGGTGTCCAGGGGGTCCTGCACGGTTTGTTGGGGGCCTCTCGACTAGGGGTAATGCCGGGGGTGGATTAACCATGACATAAGCCGCTTTAGCTTTTCTGGTTCTTTTCCCAGGGGCCGATGGGGCCACCTAGGACTTAAGATTTGTCTTTTACAAGGAGTCTTATACCCTTTGGAAGATGATAGAGAAGTCTATAAATACACTGGTGAACTTCAATAGGATGAGTGGTGTTTGCAATTCATCACGAAGGTTTTCGATGCACAAGGGGATCATCTCATCCTGGGGGTGTGGCTAGTTTTGGAAATATGCCAGGCCTTTCTATATGGAAATGAAGTATGAGACTCTCTAGTTCTCTCATTGATTGCAGTTCATGAGATCACTAACCTTCATCTTGGGCAGCATCGAACATAAATGGAAGAGAAACTATCATCGGAGGTCCTCCAAACCTGTAATTGAATAAGATGGAAGACTAGTATACCCTTTGAAAGTAGAGCCCTGCAGGGTTCATACAAAGCACCTGAGTTTTACAGCTTCTTTCTACAATGGAGTTCACATAATGTGGTCACAGTAAGAGGCATATTGCATCAAATTTTGTTCTTGGTCCTCAGATCCATTGAATAATGGGAATATGGGGTTCCCGAAGTTTGGTGGTGGCAGAACATTACTCACCCTCTCGGGGTAGGGTTTTCACTTTTGTTGTATTGGAGTCTGTCGCCCCTCCATGGATTCTAGTCAGGCTGTTAGCAGCTCAATGGTGTTTAAGAGGCATTGATGCATATCTTTTCAGGCTTGATCTTGAGTGGGTATAGTAGGGGCCAAAATTGGGTGTGTCGGTGCGATTGGAATTTGGGGTTGATATTCAGCTGGGGGCATCATTTGTGGGATTACCTGGGTATATTCTGTTTACCTTCCCAATAGGGGGAAGTCTTGTTGTTCTTATAGGGACAAGTTTAAAAGTCCTCCAGGCTTGGCTTCATTCACCAGGATGAGTGCCTTGGGTATGGGAACCTTTTATGGGAGCACTTACTGACATTCCGTAGAGGGAACACATCCAATGAGATAACTCCCTCGACATAGCTTGACATTACTTCATCTGAGATATTTCATTTCTTCCTCCTTCTTGGCTAACCTTTCCTCAAGGGTTAGTAACACACTCTCATGGGGAAGAGGAAGTAGGTCATAGATGACCTTGGGTTTATTTTTCTCTTTGTTGGAGTTTCACGGGGGAGGTAATGTCGGATTGACTGAGGGGACAACAAGATTTAGAACCACCCACAAGTTCCGGGTATACACACCATTAGGTTCAGTGTGGGATTCCTCTAGGAGGGAACCATATTCTTTTGCATCTTATCCCCCTGCATCACTTCCTATGATATCCATGGGGTGGACACTCACCATGTTCACTGAGGCATATCGCATTGGGGGTGGTGTACCCAGTGATGCATGGTAGGAAGGTTTATTACACCCATTATTGGACTTTATCCTTCCATTATACGATATTATTTGGGCTTCTTGATAAATATTAATCTGAAGGGAGCCTTGTTCTAACCTTGTAACATTCCTTTCTCTTGGAGGGTGTGAACGATGAGAAGGGGTAGAATGGGTAACTCCTTTGTACATTGTTCTTCCTAGACAGTGGAAGACAGACAACTACTGTGCAGGGATTTCAGGTAAAAATGCCCCAAGCCCAATGGGATGGGGTTGTTCCCATTCTCCTATCGATGCCCTATGACTAGGATTTGTTGGTCTTATAGGGGTATTTTGATTTAAAATCCCCCCAGCCTTGTGGGTTGGGGTTATTTTCGTATCATGGTAATAGTCACCGCTATGGACACTCATTCAATTTCATGTGCTCCCAAACGTTTTAACCCAAGTGTGGAATTGGTCCTGCATGGAGTCTATGGTCTATTGAAGACATGATCACTACTTTCTGGTTGGCTTCCCTTAGGTGGGAATCCTGCTGGATTTTCCTTGTTGCCTGAATCAGAAGTTTTTCGATGGATTGATCTCTTCGGCGCTGATGATTTTGATACTTACTCTGGTCTTGTCTTTATTGAGTATCACATATTTCCTGAGAAGGGGTTTAATTTGATTTTTACATCTGGGTGATGACATTTTAAGATGTCATTTCCATTGGGGCTTGCTAGATGGGACGTGGGGTGATGTGTAAAGCTCCATGTTCTCGCCATCCCCAAATGTGAACTCCAGAAGGGGCATTGATAATGAGGAGATTCAATTTCTGAAGTGCATGGAGACAATCCAGTTCAAGGTTTTTCTTTCGCCTTTTTTTATTATGGATGCCTTACGGATGGGAGGGATTCCAAGTCTATCTGATAGAGAAGCTCCCCTATTGTGCTAACATGGTCTATGTACCCTTCTTAGGTTAGTAATGTTTCTTTCATCTTTTGAAGAGTTTTCCATAGATTTTGGTGAATGTCATGCGTTCATTCCCTAGACAATTCTCCTAGTATGTCGAAGTGAGAAGTAGTTTTATGCCAATACATCACTGGTATATTATCACTAGATATTTATCTTCTCAAAAGCAACAAATCATTCTATTGTTCTTTTGAAGGATCCTCTAATAGATATGCATAGCTCGAGTACTTCTTGTTGATTTTGTTCCAAGCGATCAGGCTGGTGGGGGTTTTATCGATTTGTGGACACCACAGGGGTGGATCAGAAGATGAGCATGGCCCCATGCCATCTTCTATATGAGAAAGAATATAACTCATTATAGATGGAGTGCCTAATGTGTCTGACTCCTTTTTGAGTGACTCAACATAGGATATCTTTCTCATATTTGTTTTGGAAAAGGGAGGACCTTCTTGCCAACGAATATTTTGGTTGTGAGGAGGACCTTTGCAAGTGGTGCTGTGATGGCGAGGACTACCATGGAAACTTGATTCCCAACTGCAAGAATTTTCTTGACATCATGTACCCTGGGGAGGACCTTCAATGCGGGCTGTAGCAAGGAGAGGACCCTCATATTTCATGACATCACTATTAGGAGGGCCTTCAAAACAACAATTATTGCAGGGAGGGCCTTCACAATGACCATCTTTATGGGGAGGACTACCATCATGACTTGATGTCTAGTTGCATGGAGAATTTATGTGGTGTACATCCTGGGGAGGCCCTTTAGAATATACTAAAATGAGAGGAGGACCTTCTCGTTGATTGACGTTACTGTGGGGAGGACATTCGCAACAACCATCATTACAGAGAGGGCCTTAGTAATTACCATCATCATGGAGAGGACTACCATCATGACTTAAGGTTAAACTATAGGGAGAAGCATATCTGTAGTGTATACCCTGGGGAGACCATCACGATAGATGATAATAAGGGGAGGAACTTCTTGTTGTCTGATCTTCAGGTCGAGGGGAGGGATACCCCAATACGCATCAAGAGATAGGCTCTCGTGATCGATCATTCTTGACCCATAGAGTAATCCCCTAAGGGTGCTCTATGGAGGACCTTTAGAGCTGCAGGTACCAACATTGTGTGGAGGACCTTCGCAATGGCTACTTCCACTTCCATAATTTGGAAATGTAATGACAAGGTCCTGATCCTTGGTTTATATATGTTTGAGGGTGTCAAGAACCCCAACTTTTAACAGATCAGGGTCATGTATGTGATCTTCATTTTTCCAGTTTCCCTTGTAACTTTTCATTTTTGGGCGCTCTTTTGTGGGTAACTGGGGCCATATACTATTGTTAATAGAATGCATATATAGGCTCCCATCTCATTGGGTCTCATGTTGTCATCAGGATACATGGACTATCGTCTTGAGTTTTGGCAGGGATATATGCCTGCCCTGGAGAGGCCACCATGTTGGACCAATGAACCCTAGTTGGAATGGGTATTTATTCCCATTATGGTTGTCTTTATGTTGTAGGACATTTCCATCAACCCTCCTAGAATGGGGCAGGGATTCATAACTTCTTTGACCTGACAAACTCATTTCACGAGTGAGTCATTTCATTTGAGGGAATCGGGTCATGGGCTCAATTTCTCACCTTTGCCACCAATGCAATGATATCTTGGAATTTATAGAGGATATGGTTTGGAATCGATGTCTGGTATTCCATCATGTATAGGATATTCTAGGATACATCTTTAGATGGAATAGGTATGAAGGCCCATTCTAATGTTGGAGTGGGAGTTTGTGCCTCCTCTAGTCCTCCATGAGTTTCTAGTAAATAATGGTAGTTCTCCTTTGTTGGGACAGAGGAACGATTATGTTGCCGGTTGTCTTCTCTGGTTGCCACTGTATTTGGATGATGGTCTTTATATTCAAAGGTAGGGATTTTCATCCACTCTCTTGCTGTACTATTTGGATGGTTGTCTTCTTGTGTATCAGTAGGTATTTGAGCCTGCTTATAGCATGTTGCTAGCCTATTTAGATAGAAGTCTTTGAATGCATCAGCAGGTGTTTGTGCATGCTTATAGATGAGTGCTGCCTTATTTGGATGGAAGTCTTGAAGTGCATCATTAGGTGTTTGTGCCTACATATATCTGAGTGCCACCCTATTTGGATTGAAATATTCTTGTGTGTTGGATGACATTTTCATCTACCTATAGTTTTCCACTTGGTCTTCACGGTAGAACCGTCGAGCACTAGCAGAAACATGTGTGTGCTCATATTGTTCCACCCTATTTCTGTGGTGGGCTTGAGTGGAGAGGGAAGAGTTGTGTGTATGCCCATTTAAATCCATTATGTTAGTACAACATAGCTACTACTTAGGATCTAGGGTGATAGCGTGTCCCTAGTTATATATTAGTCACTCTTGGAGGGCAACCTGAGGGGCCTCGGTCTCCTGGACTTTGGTAGGTGTCGTCGACATAAGGTACTCCTCAGTGGGAGGAGGTCTTGTCGTCCAGGGATGGTGGCGATGCTCTCTGGTGGGGGCCCGTGGGTAGGGTCCCTATATAGTAGGGATGAAGTCTTCAGTATTGACTTCATCTGCCTCCAAAAGGTAAGGGAGGTACTCATTGTCACGTTTCGGGGACAGGTTTCCAAAACTATTCAAGATGACCATCAGGGCCGCTATGCGCTAAGGTATCAGCAGCGGCTGAAGAGGTAGTTGTCGGACCTTTGCAGACTGGAGGTCTTGTACTGTAGCCTCCAGCGTAGGGAGATTACCATTTCAATGATACTCTTTGATCAATGCGTTAGACTCCCAAAATTGAATATGTTAGTTAGGAGAAGGGGTCCTTCTCTTCATTGAGGCCCCGACCACCCATGGGATCACTAATGCATTTGTATTCATGGATCATGGGGATTTCATTCTGATCGATGGTCACTCTATGGGAACCTACAATGAATTTATGACATAAAGACTACTAAACATCATCAAATTAGCATTCTTTTAAACACATGTGTATTTGGAGATTCATCTTGGCCCCCTTCCCCTTTTCTTTTACTATGGGGAGAAGGGGACTAAGTGGGGTGAGACCGCCATCTTGGTTAAGTATTTACGTCGGGTTCAACATTTTTATTCTGCCTTTGAGGCGGTGCATTATGTTCATACTGGGGATGAAAAAATTGTACGACGTGCATTATGATTTTGTCTTTCATCATCATGGGTAGAACCTTTACCTCGGTTAAGGATTCACATCGGGTTCAACAATTTGGTTCTACCTCCGAGGTGGTGTGTTTTGCGTGTACTTGGGTGGAAAAAATGGTATGTCATGCAATATCATTTTGTCTTTCATCATTTTTTGTAGAACCACAACCTCGGTTAAGGATTCATGCTAGGTTCACCATTTTGGTTCCGCCTCCAAGGTGGTGCGTTTACGAGCATACCAGGGTAAACAAAATGGTCTGATGTTCAGTGTCCTTTTTTATTTTATAATTGGGTTAGAACCTCCACCTTGGTTAAGGATTCATGTTGGGTTCACCATTTTGTTCTGCCTCCGAGGTGGCGCATTTCCATGTACCGGGGTGAAAAAAATGGTCTGACATGTAGTATCCTTTTTTCTTTCATCATCATGGGTAGAACCGCCACTTTGGTTAAGGATTCACGTCAGGTTAACCATTTTTTATTCCTCTAAGGTGGAACATCTTGTGCATAAAGGGGCATAAAAAATGGGTTGAAGTGCAGTATCCTTTTGACTTTTATCATTGGGGTAGAACCTCCACCTTGTTTAAGGATTCACATCAGGTTCACCATTTTTGTTCTACCTCTGAGGTGGTGTGTTTATGGGTGGTGTGGAGATGACACACCTATGATCATCACTTGTCCCTTTTTCCATAGATACGGGCTCTTGTCGAGTTTACCCCTCCTTCGTTTTGACCAATTCAACGTCATTATCCTTTAGAGAAGGATGGATTAACCTTGTGGGGAACTATTGGTCCCAGCAGATGATTGCATCGGGGTCAAGTTCTCATGAAATCAGTATTTCTCAAATATAAATTCCACATATGATCTCTATTGGGTTTAATCATGGAGCCAAGAATGCCCAAAGACCCTGGTATCCATGATTCATGGACCTTCTTTCCAAAGGCAGACACTCGTCGGCTAACGATTTGGCCAACGACACTTGAAGACTCTATTGGTTGAGATGATGGGAGGTCAGGCTCACCGCACCCTTCTAGGGGAGGATTGTTTCCTATTCTAGGGCTCTCTTATAGATTTAAGTCATGTTTATATGTTTTTAAATCCTTGGTTCATTCCCAAAGAGTGTGTCCACGGGTTATACTTGGTTTGCAAGACTGTTGTGTGTAACACCCCGAGATTTTATGAAAAGTGTTATTTTTAATTAATGTCTTGTGTTGTACGCTACACCAAAAAAAGTTTTCACAACACACATCCCTGACTTGCTTTGCATTACATGCGATCACGACCTTCCTCGATAGCGTGTGTAGTACGCAATACCGAGTTTCACTAAACGAGATATTATTATAATATTATTATGAACTACTTGTTATGAATAGTAATACCCACTTTTTGAAATTTTATAAATTTTATCTTTCAAAATGGACTTCATTTTTGGATTCAGAATATCGAAATTAGCTTAGGGTGAAATTTTGGTACTTTTCGGATAACTTTCATATTCTGATGAATAGTGAAAATTACTAAATTTTAATTAAAAACAACTTTTTTAATCGAAATAATTAATAGTGATAAATTATTAATTTGAGTGGTTTTAAAGTATATTTAGAATATATTTTTACAATTTAATACAATGTTGGTCATTGGATGTAATTTCACATTTAAACCAGACATAAACAAGTGTCAATCTTTTGATATTTATTATCTCTTAAAAACACACTATTTGTTTTGACGACGGGAATTAATTGTTAAATTAGTTAATGTAACTGATATGTTTTGAATTTGGTAAAATTGACATCATTTTTTAATTCATAATATCAAATATATCTTAGGCCTAATTTTTGGTATTTTTTTGGAAACTTTCATTTTTTGATGAATAGTGAAACCACTAAGTGGTAGTTAAAAAACTGAATTTTTCATAAAACATAATTTTAACGCTTTTGTGAGTGGAATTTTGAAAATCCGAGAGACATGATTAATATCAAGGACTAAAATATGGTTCAATGAGATGAAAATTATTTTTGGTGAATAGTAACTTTTTACTTTTTTTTACCACGGTTAAAAGTAAATAGGGTAATTAAGGGTAAAAATGATTTTATTATTACACTAACACATGTCCTAATTCTATTGGATAAGTTTAATTCGACCAAAAACAACCTTAAGAATAAAATATGACCATTTAGGCCCACTTGGATTAGATTACGACATTTATTATTAATTTATTTAAAGAAGGGTTAAAATAGTTAAAATCAAAGTTTAATAACTAAATCATTTTTAATATAGGGTTATACATAAGATAAATTCGACTATAAATATTCATTAGAATGATAAAAATATTTCCTACATAATTATATTTTATTTGTAATTTTTAGACTTAAAATAAGTTAATTTATTTATGACACAATGATGATGCAGTAATTATCTTATTAATGAAATATTGACATAATTGATGTTATAAATACCCAAATAAATGTAATTTGAGACTTTTTATGAATTAAACTAATTTTATAGGTTACTATGGCATGTTAGTATTGATTTAGTTAACTTTTTTTGAACTAATCATTCTGTTATGAGTTTCAAAAAAATCAATTACCAAATAGTTCCAAAACTGACATCAAATAGTTTTTAAAACAAATATTATATTATTAATTGTTATTTTATTCCTAAAAATCTAAGGTTCGGCCAAATGACTTAGATAGAGTTATATATATTAATAATAAACAACTTGGGGTTCGTTTGGCTTGTTATAGTAAGTTTATTAACCTTATAGTGTAAGAAAACAAGAATACATGGTAAAAGAAAAATTATTTAACTTAAAGTTAAATCTAAATGATAATGTTAAAATAGAAACCTAAACTTGTCTAAATTCCATTTGATGATATTATTTCGACCCATACCCACCTTAGCTTTGAAATAAATCAATTTGGAGCTATTAAAAACCGAATATGACTTTATAATAAAATAATATTTTTGGTTATTCCAAAGGTGCCCCTCTCATCCCTTATAAAAGGGCACCTCCTCCTCCTCTTCCTCACACCACTTTGAGCCTTCAAGCTCGGCCAACACCTGAAGAATTATCTTCTCCACTTCCCTAGAAAAATTATAGAGGTTCTGGTCTTCTTCAAAGACCAATTTTAGTTCCCTAATAAGAGGACTCAAAGAAGCTCTTCGAAGAAGAGGTAATGTCCGTTACCGATTCTTTAAACTTTATTTCTAATTCCACTTCTTCTTCTTAGGTTGTTTCATTATGAAGTAATAACATCAGTATCAATCATATACTGATATGTTATTATAAGTATGAAACAACCCTATTTCACTATCTATCCATCCTACGGAAAATGAAATCACCGCGCGTGCGTACGTACGGAATACCGTCTCCACGCCATGGTGTAATCTATTTTCCACAACCACCTTACTTGGATGGGTATAATGGTGTACATAATAACTATATATTATTATTTTAAAGTGATATTGATTCTGAAATAGTATACATACACTCTAATACAATTCCATGATCATGAGAACGATATCATCGCTCGTGCGTACGTACGGACTACCGTCTCCACGACGTGATGAGATTCATTCTCCACGTTAACCATTCCTGAATGATTATAAAGTATATATAATAAATAATCATGAAATATATGACACAATAATGATACTGGATCTATGTGTGTATATATGTATGTCATCTAATTAATTCCATTCAACTCAATAAGGAAACGAAAATAGCGTTCATGCGTACGTATGACCTACCGTCTCGATGAACGGTGTATTTCTTTCCATTTACTGATCTATTATATATATGTATATTCTGAATATATATTATATATAAATCATGTTTTATATTCTGTAATTAAGTAATCATGATCTAAGTAATCATATGAATAATTACAAGTCAAAACACGAACGAAAAATGAAACGATTTTACCCAAAATGCTACTTTAACATGAATTTACAAAAGAATGGGTAATATAAAGTCATAAGTGAACCATATATGATATAATAACAATGAATATGATTCTTTAATAAGTCAATGACATTATTTAAATCATTATACAGGAGGTTTGGATACGTACGAAGCATATCAGACCTATGGTAAGAGATAATTTTGCAAATCTCATTTTTATCCGTGATTGCTTATATGTAACTATTTACTGGGGTAATTGTTATCATCCATGTCCATGTTTTCTAAAAGTGTATTTATGTATGCTTAATGTCCTTTTTACACATTTTGACTTTTACTATATGGTATTTAAGGAATCTTTCATTTGTTTACGTTACAAGGTACTTTTTGACTTATTCGGCAAAAATACGAGAAGAATGTGTTTTTGAACTTATACGGCATGAACAAATTTTTACGGTTTTATAAAGCCTTATTTTCATGAAGCTTCCTACAAAATATTTCATGACTATTTTCAACAAAATAATTTCTTTTAAAATTTCATGACATTTTGTGAAAAGAAAATGATTTTGATGAAGAAAGAATTTTTTCCTCAAGAATTCATTTCAAGTGTTTTATGAAAACAATTTTTTCATCTAAGATGACATTATTTCATATGTGCATGATTCAAGTATCATGTCTATATGATTTACATGGTTTCACTTTTATTATTATGAAATGATATCCATTTCTTTTATATGGATTATGTGATGATGGGATGATGTTTATGAAACCCATTTTATTTATTGGGTTATTATGAATGATGTATGTTTATTTTGTGGCACAGGTAAGAATGATTTCATTATGAGATGGGTGGGACTTATATCTCCATCTAATGCATTGGGTAAAGATTTTATATCTCATGAGATATACATGTCTGGAATGGTACATAAATCCGGTTCAGTGTTACAGGACTGAAACGAGGAGTGAACTCGATTCAGAATGGGACTTTGTCCACTAAGATGGTTTTGGCAGCAATGCCTTGGCTACTATGGAAATCATTACATGTGATTAATGGATTCCACAATTAAATGTTTTATTCCCATGCTATTTTATCATTCTTAATGTTTCTTTATGATCTATGCCTTACATACTTCCATGTTTTATGTCATTTCTCAATCATTTGATGTTTAAACATTATGTTCATATTTTTATGTTCAAATGTATATGGTATGTTTTATTTTATCTATGTTTAACCTTACTGAGCATTTGAGCTCACCCTTTTTTATGTTTTATTTCCCCCCAGGATTAAAAGAAAGTTTTTAGGTAAGGAAACAAAAGGTGGAAGATCTTTATGGGAGATGTTGAAGATATTTCACCATGATTAGAAGATTACATTCCAAGTTTCCAAAGACACTAAAATATTACGGTCCTTGTGTGTATGTTTTTGTTATGTATAATGTATTCCGCAACATTAATGTAATATCTATGTACGTCAAGATTCAGGTCTCTACAGTTGGTATCAGAGGAGAGGTTTAGTCAACCTTTCGAAACTATGATGCGAAAACTTTAGTGAAATCCCTAGAGATATTTCTAAGGTATGTCTAGGGATGTCCCGAAGGATTAGTATACCTATAGGTTATAGTCCTAGAATTACGGTAACGATCTTAGAATTAAACCTGAGATGTTAGATATTTAAGGTACTCCCCCTTTATTATGTTGTTTTCCCTAGCATGATTTTTTCCTCTCACACTATTCTTTTTGGGTTTTAGACGATGGTTGGAACCCGAAGGAACCGTGTTGATCAATGCAATGGACAATGCAATGATTGTCCTCCTAAAAAAACAAATGTTATGGGATATGGAGTGAAAAATCTTATTGCTATACTTACACAAGCTATGAATCATTCTGGACTTCCAAATGAGCAGAGAAGGGAACAATATTCTATTTAGTCCTTCATGAGGCAATGTCCACCTTCTTTCAGTGGGTCTTCTTATCCACTTGTTGCTGAACAATGGATCAGTACCACTGAAAAGATATTTTCAGTTCTTCAATGTTCTGAACATGATAAAGTCATCTTAGCAGTATATCGTTTGGAAGGTGAAGCTGATCAATGGTGGAATCTTATCAGGAATATGAGCCCAAGAGATGAAATTGAGTCCATGTAATGGGACGAGTTCAAGATTTTTTTTTTCAATAAGTACTTCCCTCGTATTCTTCGAAAAAGGATGGAGAAGGAGTTTCTTGAACTAAAGAAAAATAATGATGAATCTGTTGGTATATATGAAGAGAATTTTACAAGGCTTGCAAGGTATGCATCTGGCTTTATCATCCAACCTGAAAGTAAAGTTGATCGATTCTTCAGTGGCTTAAAACCAAATCTTCGAAGGGAATTAGCTATAAGAGACTTCAGTAGCTATGAAGAAATTGTGTGTTGTGCTATTAAGGTAGAAATGGAATTTGGTGTCACATATCCATCTCATAGTTTTGACAAGAAATGAATGATGGAGTTCAAGGAGAAATCTCAGAATAATGGTGAAAAGAATATGAAAGTTTCCTTATGCTCAAAGTGTGGAAAGAAGCATGGTGGAGATTGTCTTAAAGGGACTTGAAAATGTTTTAAGTGTGGAAAAGAAGGTCATCGAGTAGCTGAGTGTCGAAGTAATGGAAAAAGGGTTTCTAATGATGTGAATAAAGAAAAGACTGCAGAGAACGCACCACCAACACTTCAATGCTTAAAGTGCAAGAAAATAGGGCATTATATTAATAAATGCCGTAATCCAAGGGTTAGTGATGATCGACATGAGCAACCACTTAAGTCAAAGGACAAAGGGAAGTCACATGCAATCACTATTGGCGATGTTGAATATGACAACAATGTGGTGGAATGATTAAGTGTTTATGTAATGGGATTCCAAAATAATGTTGTATATAGTATCGTGGAATATTGGAATATTTATGTATTGGTCTATTGTGGTTTTCAATAATTTTATGGTACTGGTAACCATGGAAAGTGATTGAGATATTTTTGGAAAAAAGATGATATGCGCATAATGAAGGGAAAATGAGAAAATGAAATGTTTGACAGTATTCATGAGCTCATGACTGATATAAGGATATAGTTATATCATGGTTTGAGGTTTTTGTATGTGAAAAGAGTTAACTTTTGACAGCACTCATGTTTTCACTAAGATTCAATGTGTATTCATTTTTTTTCAAGAGAATACATGATTAAGGCCTTATAATTTTTGGAATGTGACCAACAAGACATATCTCATGATATATGGGGATCAACGATGGTATTAACATGCTAGTTGTATGAACTCTTTGGTAATCATTTTCACTATAATATGAGATTGGACATCAGTATTTTGGATAAGCCTAAAGATTGGAATGGATTATGTTGGACATAAGTTAGTATTGTTTAAGGATAGAAGTTTTTTCGATATTATTTATGGGATGTTATAGTAATGTAGTTTTAGAAAAAGGACAACATTTAGGATGGGCGACAACCCATCGCGTCGGACAAGGCTATGGGAATCAAACCCACAACCGAAGTGCGACTGTCCTTTATCGCCTACCACTGGCCTATAAAAAATCCCTGTTTAGTAGAAACTAGTTTTATTATATTAAGAAGTATGATATATGAAGTATAAGTCCATTTTAGGAACCATATATGATTAATCTCACTATAGATGGACTTATGTATTTTTTGATAACTTTTCTAACCTTTTTTTGAGACAGATGGAATGACCCATCATTCTATCACATAATCTGCTAACACATCACGAATGACAAATTCAACTTCATTTATTTAAGAGATGAAGTGGAAATTTTCCAAAGAACGACCAACGATGAGACTGTACCAAATCACGAAATTATTTCTTCTAATTCCAATTTCATCAACTTTAGGGAAATGATCTTGAAAACAAAAAATTTTGTCCTAGTGCTCTTATATCCGATGAATCAGATGGTACCTTAGATCATCAAAAATTTATGGATTTGTGATTGATGGATTTTTCATAGCCATGTTCTCTACCACTCTCCATCAGAACTTGATGGTTAGATTTTTCTTCCATATCCATATTTTCACCTATGTTCTCCTACATGGAAACCCAGTGATGAGTTAATTTGGGTAACCGTTACATTTCAGACTTTAGTTTTTAAAGCCAAGTATTGGTATTCTTTTTTATGATTTGGGTTTCTATTAATGAAACTTTCGAGTAGTAAACCATTTATAACCCCGACGAATTTCGAGGGCGAAATTCATTTTAAGGGGGGTAGAATGTAACACCCCGAGATTTTATGAAAAGTGTTATTTTTAATTAATGTCTTGTGTTGTACGCTACACCAAAAGAAGTTTTCACAACACACATCCCTAACTTTCCTTTCATTACACGCAATCGCGACCTTCCTCGATAGCGTGTGTAGTACGCAATACTGAGTTTCACTAAACGAGATATTATTATAATATTATTATGAACTAGCCGTTATGAATAGTAATACCCTCTTTTTGAAATTTTATAAATTTTATCTTTCAAAGTAGACTTCATTTTTGGATTCGGAATATCGAAATTAGCTTAGGGTGAAATTTTGGTACTTTTCGGATAACTTTCATATTCTGATGAATAGTGAAAATTACTAAATTTTAATTAAAAACAACTTTTTTAATCAAAATAATTAAGAGTGATAAATTATTATTTTGAGTGGTTTTAAAGTATATTTAGAATATATTTTTAGAATATAATACAGTGTTGGTCATTGGATGTAATTTCACATTTAAACCAGACATAAACAAGTGTCAATCTTTTGATAGTTATTATCTCTTAAAAACACGCTATTTGTTTTGACGACGAGAATTAATTTTTAAATTAGTTAATGTAACTGATATGTTTTTAATTTGGTAAAATAGACATCATTTTTGAATTCATAATATCAAATATAGCTTAGGCCTAATTTTTGGTATTTTTCTGGAAACTTTCATTTTTTGATGAATAGTGAAACCACTAAGTGGTAGTTAAAAAATTGAATTTTAAATAAAACTTAACTTTACCGCTTATGTGAGTGGAATTTAAAAAATCTGAGAGACATGGTTAATATCAGGTACTAAAATGTGGTTCAATGAGATGAAAATAATTTTTGGTGAACAATAACTTTTTACCTTTTTTTACCACGGTTAAAAGTAAATAGGGTAATTAAGGGTAAAAATGATTTTATTATTACCCTAACACATGTCCTAATTCTATTGGATAAGTGTAATTCGACCGAAAACAACCTTAATAATAAAATATGACCATTTAGGCCCACTTGGATTAGATTACGACATTTATTATTAATTTATTTAAAGAAGGGTTAAAATAGTTAAAATCAAAGTTTAATAACTAAATCATTTTTAAAATAGGGTTATACATAAGATAAATTAGACTATTAATATTCATTAGAAATCTAAAAATCTTTTCTACATAATTATATATTATTTGTAATTTTTAGACTTAACATAATTTAATTTATTTATGACACAATGATGATGCAGTAATTATCTTATTAATGAAATACTGACATAATTGATGTTATAAATACCCAAATAAATGTAATTTGAGACATTTTATGAATTAAACTAATTTTATAGGTTAATATGACATGTTATTATTTATTTAGTTAACTTTTTTCGAACTAATAATTCTGTTATGATTTAAAAAAAAATAAATTACCAAATAGTTCCAAAATTGACATCAAATAGTTTTTAAAATAAATATTATATTATTAATTGTTATTTTATTCATAAAAATATAAGGTTCGGCCAAAGGACTTAAATAAGGTTATATATATTAATAATAAACAAATTTGGGTTCTTCTGGCTTGTTATAGTATGTTTATTAACCTTATAGTGTAAGAAAACAAGAAGACATGGTAAAAGAAAAATTATTTAACTTAACATTAAATCTAAATGATAAGGTTACAATAGAAACCTAAACTTGTATAAATTATATTGGATGATAGTATTTTGACCCATACCCACCTTATCTTCGAAATAAATCAATTTTGAGCTATTAAAAACCAAATATGACTTTATAATAAAATAATATTTTTTGTTATTCCAAAGGTGCCCCTCTCCTCCCTTATAAAAGGGAACCTCCTCCCTCTCTTCCTCACACCACTTTGAGCCTTAAAGCTCGGCCAAACCCTGCCAAATTCTCTTCTCCACTTCCCTAGAAACATCCTAGAGGTCCTGGTATTCTGCAAAGACCAATTTTAGTTCCCTAATAGGAGGACTCAAAGAAGCGCTTCAAAGAAGAGGTAATGTCCGTTACCGATTCTTTCAACTTTATTTCTTCTTCCACTTATTCTTCTTAGGTTGTTTCATTATGAAGTAATAAAATCAGTATCAATCATATACTGATATGTTATTATAAGTATGAAACAACCATATTTCACCATCTATCCATCCTACGGAAAATGAAATCACCGCGCGTGCGTACGTACGGAATACCGTCTCCATGTCGTGGTGTAATCTATTTTCCACCACCACCTTACTTGGATGGGTATAATGGTGTACATAATAACTATATATTATTATTGTAAAGTGATATTTATTCTGAAATAGTATAAATACACTCCAATACAATTCCATGATCATGAGAACGATATCATCGCTCATGCGTACGTACAGACTACCGTCTCCACGATGCGATGAGATTCATTCTCCACGTTAACCATTAATTAATGATTATAAAGTATATATAATAAGTAATCATGAAATATATTACATAATAATGATACTGGATTTATGTGTGTATATATTTATGTCATCTACTTAATTCCATTCAACTCAATAAGGAAACGAAAACAACGTTCATGCATACGTACGGCCTACCATCTCCATGAATGGTGTATTTCATTCCATTTACTGATCTATTATATATATGTATATTCTAAATATATATTATATATAAATCATGTTTTATATTTTATAATTAAGTAATCAAGATCTATGTAATCATATGAATAATTACAAGTCAAAACACGGACGACAAATGAAATGATTTTACCCAAAACGCTTCTTTAACATGAATTTACAAAAGAACGGGTAATATAAAGTCATAAGTGAACCATATATGATATAATAACAATGAATATGATTCTTTAATAAGTCAATGACATTATTTAAATCATTATACAGGAGGTTTGGATACGTACGAAGCATATCGTACCTAAGGTAAGAGATAATTTTGCAAATCTCATTTTTATCCGAGATTGCTTATATGTAACTATTTACGAGGGTAATTGTTATCATACATGTCTATGTTTTATAAAAGTGTTTTTATGTATTATTAATGTACTTTTTACACATTTTTACTTTTACTACATGGTATTTAAGGAATCTTTCTTTTGTTTACATTTCAAGGTACTTTTTGACTTTTCCGGCAAAAATACGAGAAGAATGTGTTTTTTAACTTATACAGTACGAACAGATTTTTACGGTTTTATAAAGCCTTATTTTAATGAAGCTTCCTCCAAAATTGTTCATTAATATTTTCAACAAAATCCTTTTCTTTTAAAATTGCATGAGATTTTGTGAAAAGAAAATGATTTTGAAGAAGAAAGGATATTTTCCTCAAGAATTCATTTCATGTGTTTTATCAAAAATATTTTTTCATCTAAGATGACATTATTTCATATGTGCATGATTCAAGTATCATGTATCTATGATTTACATGGTTTCACTTTTTTTATTATGAAATGATATCCATTTCTTTTATATGGATTATGTGATGATGGGATGATGTTTATGAAACCCATTTTATTTATTGGGTTATTATGAATGATGTATGTTTATTTTGTGGTACAAGTAAGAATGATTTCATTATAAGATGGGTGGGACCTATATCTCCCTCCAATGAATTGGGTAAAGATTTTATATCTAATGAGATATACATGTCTGGAATGGTAAGTTAATCTGGTTCAGTGTTACAGGACTGAAACGAGGAGTGAACTCGATTCAGAATGGGACTTTGTCCACTAAGATAGTCTTGGAAGCAATGCCTTGGATACTATGGAAATCATTACATGTGCTTAATGGCTTCTACAATTACATGTTTTATTCCCATGATATTTTATCATTCTTAATGTTTCTTTATGATCTATGCCTTACTTACTTCCATGTTTTATGTCATTTCTCAAACTTTTGATGTTTAAACATTATGTTCATCTTTT
Organism: Viscum album; assembly: GCA_963277665.1. Lineage (NCBI taxonomy): Eukaryota > Viridiplantae > Streptophyta > Magnoliopsida > Santalales > Viscaceae > Viscum > Viscum album. The sequence goes on from OY728145.1 coordinate 695,693,181, forward strand.
TATGTTCAAATGTATATGGTATGTTTTATTTTATCTATTCTTACCCTTACTGAGCATTTGAGCTCACCATTTTTTATGTTTTATTTTCCCCATGGATTAAAAGAAAGGTTTTAGGTAAGGAAACAAAAGGTGGAAGATCTTGATGGGAGATGTTGAAGATCTTTCACCACGATTAGAAGATTACGTTCAAAGTTTCCAAAGACACTAAACTATTACGGTCCTTATGTGTCTATTTTTGTTATGTATTATGTATTCCAAAAAAGTAATGTAATATCTATGTACGTCAAGCTTCGGGTCTCTACATTGTGAGTGTGTATATGTTTGATGCGATGGAGGTGACACTAACGTAACCATATTGTAAGGTACTCTGGAGTTTATCATCATCTTGGTGGGACAGAAGGTGACTTGCTATTGGTATCGAGCCCACAAGAAGTGCTTCTTATATATCCTTGCAAGACGAATCAAAACCCAGGTAGTTCGGAAAGTGAGGGGCTTACATATGGAAGCTTCCCATTTAATCCACATGATTGGGTGGAACCTTTTGTATGGGCACCCATTTTGAGATTGGGCCTTTGGGAATGTGTCCTACGTATCCTGATTTGATTAGGAATCAGAGTTCTCAATGTTCAGATCGAGTGGATATTATTCATGGAAGTTTTCCCTTTGAGGAGGTATGGTTGGGTGGACCCTTTTGGGATGGGCACCCTTTTTGATCTCCTAACTTTTGGAAGGCATCCTACGTATCCTGATTTGGTCAGGAATCAGATTTCTCGTAGTATAGATCATGTGCAGATTTTTTAATCCTCGCAAACCTCTAATCCCATTTGAGTCATGCTCGGTGTGAGAAAAAAATGGGTTTAAAATATTAAACAATTCACATTCCTCCTCCCTTGTTGGTGGGGGAGGGAGAGTCCACAACGGAAGAGGTTAGGGAAACCGTGGGTGAGGGCATGGAGAAATGAACCTTTCAATGTGAAATTACATTGAAGGTCATGTAGCCCTACCTCAAGATATTGAAGACTTAAATCTGTGGGAGATCCCCATAGTACATTCTGGGAAGGGGAGGAGTTTCGTTCTCATCAAAGGGGGAGCAAATATAACCCCATCGACTGATCATTGTTCCTCATTAAACGGAAAACCAAGTGATCACCCATAATCCAGAGAATGGGGAGGTTCATGTCGTAATACCAAGGTTGGAATCTAGGTTACCAAGGGAATGTATCCTTACAGACATTCCCAAAGTTTGTTCCTTTGATGGGAGGGCCTTCGTGACTCCGCTTACTGTGGGTATGTAGACTAAATGGGGCATGCTGATGTGCCCGATAACCTGATCATATGGGTTTAACAGCTTTAGAGGAGGCTTTGTACAAACACCAGATAACTGGTTAGTGGAGGGATTATGGAGGACTGGATGGTAATGGGGGGGGGGTGAGGTATGATCTAGAGTGAACAATACCCGAAAACACCCCATTCCACGTACTGGTATCTCGTGAGGGATGGGGAAGGCTCCACGTACCGTAGTGGTACACTGGAAGGAGGTCATTCCACGTACCGGTGTGGTACATGAGCTTGGGTATCTGCAAATTTGTACCAAAGTTGCACGCGGCTCACCATGGCGCTTTGGGTTACATCTGCATACCGATTGGGTATGTGGCATCGAGTTCTGTCCACATAGCAGTACGCTACACAGAGCACCTTTTTGAAGGAGAGTCGGGGTAATTTCCATTCGTGGGAAATTCATCCATGAGAAGTATTGGGTTCATGGTTTACTAGTTGGGTTCACAGTTCCATTATTATTATTCAATTTCCCTATTTTTTATGGTTTGAGTACGGCTATACCTGCAGAAGAAGTGGTTCACGGTTTGTGCTTTATTGATGAAACAATATGGAAGCCGGAGTGCGACCTCTGTGTTTCCCTCAAACTATCATCGCCTGCCATTCTCTTTTTTCCATCTCATGTCTGACTCTTCTCTTGTTCCCCTTTTATAGAGAATCATAGGGATCATATCTAATGGAAATACGCCACCATTTGTGGAGGCCCATTGAATCAATTTTTTAATCCGCTAAAGACTCAGTAAAACGAGGTTTGTAGAGACTTTGGTTTATGATAATTGTTCGTGGAACCCTGCTCGTCCTCTTAATCCATGAACTGTGGGGTTCGTGGAAGGGTACGCCAACATTCTTCCACACGATTTGTAGTTGGACTTGCTTAATAGCCATCGCTTCATGGTCCAGTGGTTCATAGACCATCCTATATACTTGGCGGTCTGCAGTACTTCTTCTTCACGTACCTTTCTTAATGATGGTACATGGTTCAATTTAAAACTTGAATTCCTTCATGTTCCTTCAAAGAAATACAATTCAATTTTAGTCTCTTCACCTTGATAAACTTATAGAAGTGATTAATTCCTTATACAAATTGATTTTGGGTGTATTTCTTCTGCTTAGCGAAATTTTTAGGACCCTATAGGGTGGAACAGAGAGTTACTATCCTATATAAACACAGAGGGTTTTTTCTTTTCAGAAGTTAATAGTTTTGTTCTCTTAAATTCCTCACCTAAATAATTTCTTCTCCCCCTTCAAGAAATTTCCAGGGTGCTTCTTTCCACACCTTTGGAAAGTGGGGTACTGGTATTTATTAGCTCTATTGGATTTATCCATCAGACTGCCAGAATTAATGTCCACTTTCCTCTTCTTATCATCACTATACCCATGCGATTTTCCTATCTCCATTTCTACTTGAGGGGAAATCACAAAATTTACTCATACCTATCGAAATCATTGATCTCCAGGGATTTATGTAGGCTAGGTTTTAGACCACCAAAGAAGCCGTCAACATTGCATTCGGGGGTAATGACAAAGATAGAGGCATATAATGCAATCCCTATGTTGTTTTCCTCGTACACTCCAATGGATTTTACATATTTTTTCTGGAGGGAAAAGAAGTACCTTTCTATATTATGTCAGAGGGTGCATGGAAAATACTTATGAAAAAACATATTCTAAAAATCCTTCCATTCCAACGCATCGATCTCTTACTCAATATTTGTTTTTTTGATCAATGTACACTATTGATCAGCTTCACCATCCATACACTAAAAATCCATAAGAACCTTCTATTGTTTATAACATTAAAATATAGAGAAGATATTCTTAATGTATTTTATCCATTGTTCGTCGATTGAGGGATTATATGATCCAATAAAAGTATGAGGCCTTTATCTCATGAATCCCTCTGTTGCGTATTTTTCTTTATATGGGGGTTATACATTCCTCTTGACCCATGTTTCTATTTAAAACATGAGTTAAATGAGAGAGTATTGTGACAATATTTACGATTCCTGCTCCCATCAGATTGGGCATCTCATTAGAACATTCATCACATTGATCTTCGCATCACTTGTTATCTTGATTCATTCTATTACCGGCCATTGGATGGAATAAAAAGAAATTTTGGGGTAACACATAAAGGGTAATCCGAATACAACTAGGGATAACTTATAAATTACATTTATTTCCATAACTTATGAATTTATAGTCTGCAATATATGATAGCCATGATCTACTTCCAAACATACATTATTAGGGGATTTTTTTTATTCCATTAATAATGGTTCATACTAATCTTATGAATTTACCAAATCATATCTCTTGGGAGTGTCGTAACCAAGAGTGCAACAAGGCCCATTGTCATGCACAAGTTCCTGTTAGAGTCTAGCTCAAAGCAGTGATTTTGGGTTTTACCTCTACATACATCTATCCCAAAGTTGCCTCTACTTATTCTTATCTATACATGGATGTATTTACATGATAAAACACTTACTCTATACTCATCAAATTTTAAATACGTTTTTATTATACATAGTTCTATCCTTAAGGATTTTACTAGGGTTTTATAATCCTAATCCCAAATATATCTAAACCGATCCTCTCATACCAACTATAAGAACCCTGCACTTTATTACACACATAAACATGATTTATTAAATAAAATTTCACTTAATAAAAATATGAGGATCAATAGGTCTAGTGTCAAGGAAAATTTAGAACATTACATAAAAACGTAGAATATAAAACACAACATATTTATTAAAGACTTCTTTTACATAACCCTAACATTTATTCTTACTTAGAATTTCTTGGGATAACTTGAGGACATGCATAAGAAAAGGGTGAGGTATAAAGCCCAATAAGGGAGTAAACAAGGAATACTAGAAATAATATAGTACATGTTTGGAAATAGGAATACCAATGGATCAGAATAAAAACATGAACGTAAAAGAATGATATAACATGATTTCCATAACATGAAAATGTGGCAACAACATTTAACATGATATTAGAATGAGCTAGGCTCATTGTACATGGATAATGAATAAAACCTCATTACACATGGTGTATCATGATACTATTCTTTACCCAATGAATTAAAGCGCTATTAGGGTTCACCCTTTATAAATATTTCATTTCATGCATAAGTGTGCCACATAGATCATACCATATAGATTCATTAAACATAATAAATCATTCCATGAACAAGAGATGTGGAATACATAAATATAATTAATCAATCAACAAGTACATGTGCATAAAGGTGAATACCCTTGATAGGGAAATTGGAATGGTATTTACATACATGAATATTTTGGCATGGAAATTTTAGTGTAACTTCGACAGCATAACAACATAAAATAGAAATCATAAAATGGGTTCATTAGAGAGAAAGGTGTATCTCATAATTTTTAAATGAAATGGAATGTATGGGGGTCATGGAACATAATATCCCAACATATGTGGTGGAATTTATAAGAATAATATTAAATAAATTCATGAATGTAAATGAGAAGAGAGAAATTACTTACGGAATTTCTACATGGCAACGGGTGTACATGAGAGGAATAAATGAGGGAGAAAGAGGTCTATAATCATTCAAACATAATGAGGGTAGTATGGGGGAGTTTCAAAATCATACCCCAATATTGTAATTGAAAATAAAAGGGTATATCAATATAACAACATTTGGACAAAAATGAGAAATGAAGAAATCCATTACTTAGAACTGTGATCCCAATGGCTTGGGAGTGGCTTGAGAGAGGATTCTAGGGCGATTGAGGAACATTTGGAGGATTATAGAGAGATGATGGAAGAGGTTGGTCCATATCCAAAGTTTTTGAGTGAAGAGGAATGGTAGATTGAGTAGGTTTATATTGGAAATGAGGGAGAATTATTTATTATTTAGGTTTTGGACACTACATATTTAACTAATCCAAACCACAAACCATCCCATGGGTTTTCCCATGGTTTATTCCAAAGGGGAGTGGAATAAATTATTTTATAAGGAAAATGGCCAAACTTATTAAAATATTAGTCTTGATTACGTGTAGGAGAGTCACACTCTCAAGGAAAACATTTGAAAAGTTTAATGTATTTTATAAGCATTGGAGGGTCCTCTAAGGCATCATAAAATTAATCAAACAAATATAAAATCACCTTTCTAAGGGTAAAACATATATTGGACGAAAATCGTTTTATAGTATTTTATTACATCACTTTTGGGTCATTATGATGTCATAAAACACATTATATATTTAAATAGTATTTAATTTTCATCCAAAAATTTGACTGTCTCTGAAAATTATGAAAAATTCAACCTTAGATAATTTCAAAATTCTAAATCAAAAAATAATATTAATTTTATCTAAATAATTTTCTAAATATGTTAATTTTCAATTTTAAAATAAAACATACATTTATTGAAAATTCATGGGTTTTGAAAAAAAAGAGCCTTCCAACCGTAATAAAAATTACCATTATATTAATAATAAATTATACAATCATTTATATTTTATAAAAAGTAATTTAGTAATAATATTTTATTAAAATATTATTTAATTCAAAAATCCATTAATTCATCAAAATAGATTTCTTAATTTAATATTAACTAAAAATACTACTTGTTATTTAAAAACCATTTACAAAGTATCAATGAATGTATATTATTTATACAAAAAAATAAATCACATAATCATAGTGTTAGGGTATTGTTACATAACCCCTTATAACACTTGCATAAGTACTAAGAGTAAGGTTTGAGATAGTGACAAACTCTTGGGGTGGCTTAGCTATCATCACTCAGGTGGTAATCTCTATTTACTTCCACTTCTCCCATAGGTGATTCAATTCAAGCTTAACGTGTTGAATCTCGGCTTGGCCTTGGTCAAGAGAGAAGCCCAGTGACACTACCTCCTTTCCATGATCTGAAAAACTGAGCTTCATATAGAGAAATTATACTGGATGAAGCCATCACTTCCTTTTTCTGAGTAAATTGGACTTGTTAAAGCCCTATATTTATACTAATCATGTGATCACTCTTCAACGGATATATTAGAAAAACAATATTTATTAACGATATTTTAAAATCCAAAACCGAAAACCAAGGAAGTGCATATATCTTACATAACCATTTTACATAATAATACATTTAATCAGATCAAGAGAAATTTTCTTTAAATTTTTTTTGGGTCATTACACTTATTTTTATGAAAAGCATTGAGGGAAATATTTTTGGATTCACAATTTTAATGCAGTGGATGGCCTAGGGATCATGTTCAGCTCGATGCAGGTTATCATGAAATGATGTATGGGAGTCACAACATGATGTCTTCGACTCGAGTCCACCATCAGGCTTGTAGGGGTGTTGCGCATGGAATATAACCCCCAACTATTCCCCTCCTCATCACAGGTACCTTTTAAAAATGATAGGAAGCTGTGAGTTCCCCCTAAGGGTAATGATCCATATTATATAAGAAAACTATGAGCCAATGAGCCAAAGAATAATTTTTTTGGTGGATGGGTTGCAATCCTAATTGGTCTAATATAACTCAATAGGTGTATACTCTAAAATCTAGAATCATGGAACAAAATTAAAAGAATCTTTAAATAAAGATTATCAAAATTTAAATATAAATGAATAAATAAATCTAAAATGACTATTAATATATTACCCAAAATACAACCCCAAATGATTAAAAGAAGGAAACTATTCAATTTAAAATATCTTATAAAATTTATAATTTAATAAATTTTTTTATCTAGTTCATTATTCAAACACACTTGTACATTTTTAATAAAAAATTCACTAAATTTAAATATTTACAAATTCCACATTTTATGGTTTCCAACCCAACCCTCTCAAAAATCCAAATTTTCAAATCCTAAAATTTAACACCAAATCATGGATTCCCTTCAAAAAAAATAATGTTTTCCTAAAAAATATTTTTTATTTTAAAAATCCAAAATTACATATAAATACCACTATATTTTAAATAACCCTTACCAATTTCAAAACAATTTATAAATAGTTAATTTTAAATTCCCGAACCAACATAACCAAAAAAAATCCAAAAGATTGTATAGAATAATCCAAAACACCCAAAATCAATCATAAAACATATAAGATAAATCCAATCTTCAGGCTAACTTTAAAATTTAACTTTTTTAAATTTATTACTATGCACATTTTGACCACATTACTTGGAGGGTTGTGTACTAAACATTCATGTCCCGCTAGAGGACCCCAAATATGGATACCTGGTCTCTGAATAGTTTTCTTGATCATGCACAATAACTATGCGCCCTCTATTTTCATTACAATTCCACTCCAACAATGGTATTTCTAAAAGTGACATAAAAATCTCAAATGGAGACTCAAATACTCAAATAAATACTTAATCCCAAAAAAATCAAGGATTAATTCTTACATTAGAGACATAATCATCCTAATAATTGAAGGAAAACCAAGTCTCATCATGTAGGGGTGGTGATCAGGAAGCTACTTGTGATTCAACCTAAAGTAAAAAAATTCATATATTTAAAATACAAAACATCCCCAAATAATAAGGGCTTACCGTTGATAATTTTTTTCATGAACTATCTTATACCGCAATACTAGGGAACACCCAAGCAATCTTGTGACAACACTAGGGTTTCATTCTTGATTTCCCTAGGATGGAATCTAGTGCTGAACATCAAGATTTACTCGATTAGGAACTATTTAATCCCTAAAATAAAACTATTATAATAAAAATAAAAATAAACCATCTGAAATTCTGACGCCATTTCCAAATCAGATAAACATGGTAAAACAAAAAGTATAAAATAAATGCATTAAATATATAATCTCAATAAAAGAATAAAATTCTTTAAACAAAAACAATAAAAAAGAAGAAATTTTCCTAGATGGATGAAGCAAAAAAATAGTAAATAGAAAACAATAAACTAAACATACCTCCTCATGACCTCGCGGGTCACAACTATCTTTGGAACATACTTGATCCATGAGTGGCACAAAACGAAAACCATTTATGAAATTAAAATGATAAATGTAGGTGTGAGAATCAAGATACTCAGTAGGGATTCCGAAATAAACAATTCATCATGCTTTACCTTTAAATAAAATACATTTGTTTCTAGTTTGAAAATATGTATAAAAATAGGGTTTTTGTTACTTATAAAAAATAAATAATGAGTTGAAGAATTATAAAAAAAGTTATGTCTCTATTTTCAAAACCAACAATAATGTATTAAATATCCTCAATAAACCATTTTAAACAAAAGGACATATGAAAGTGAAAATATCTTAGTAGAAATACATACCACTATAAACCATTTCAAAATAGTGTCAGAGAATATTAAAAAAATTGAATACATATAAAATATCCATCATGGTAACATATAATGTATTTGAGACACTATAGGACAAAGATAATAATACCACTATAAGAGAATACTGGTAAAATATACTAATAATAATCCACCCTATGAATTTATATTTCCTGACCTATCCTAATGAACGAGAAAATCCCAAAATCTCAACCTAGTCTACTTAGGGCTACTAGCTATATCATAACACTAAGATAATGAAACATGTGTACCTAGACTTACCTCTTAGATACCCAAGTCCTCCCATGATATATAAATGGATGTGGCTGTAAAGACCCGTAAAATTCAAGTGAAATTTTTTCTTACTTTTCTTTGGAATTTTACAAGAGCGCGGTTTCTGACGACACCTGATTCCGAGGCCCGGAGTGCCCGGAATCATTTTCCGAAGTTTGGCTCGGGTACGTTCAGTGAACGAACGAGCGGGAATTTCTAACTTTTGATCCGGTGCTCGGAATTGAAATCCGAGGGCACCGATGAACTCGCAGCGCCGATATTCGCTTAAGGAGACCTTTTCCGAGGTTGCGTTTTATGCAGGACGAAAGTTAGTTTTGGGAGAAATTATAAGAAGTTAAAATAAAAATGTGGAAACCTTTTTTTTTATCTTGTTGGTTAACTCCTCTCAAAGGAAGTTAGGGGTGGGACCCACACCCACTTAACCTCCCTTGAGAGGATTAAGTGTGGTGGGGCCCACACGAACCCTAACTTTTCATCTTCTCTTTTAAAAACTCCCTTAACCCCTCCTTAAATGACATGACAACTTTGTTATTTAATTTGGAGTTATTTTATTTGAATTTAAAACCTTTGAAATTCAATTTGTTAAGTGTGTGAATAAAATAAGACTCTAGCTTATTTTATTTGGTTAGATTTCTCTAGCCTTCTTGAGAGGATTTGGGAGCTCCTTCTTCTTCTTCAACTTTGACAAAGAACGCGAAGAACCTTCGAGCTCCGACGAAGAACGCCGCTCCTCTATTCTTCGTAGCCGGTTGTTTTCGAAGATCGACGACGCCTTCCGTGTCAACAAAAGGGAACGCCGCTTCCTCCTCGGACTTCCTTCGTCAGCTTACAAAGATTCTCCAACGACGTACCTCTTCGGACGTACCTCTTCGTCAACGGATTTGACGAACGATTACCGCGACGCCCGACCTCCGCGACGTTGTCTTCCGCGGGTCATTGATGATCTTCGATCTTGAAACCAAGTTAGGGGTTTGTTGTGGATTATTTATTTACGCTTGTTCTTGGTTCTAGCATGATAATCTTGTGGTTAATTATTTAAGAGTTATCATCTAACGAGAGGGGGGTCGGACCGCACAAACACGGCCGAATTCCCCCTCCTATGTTTTGATTATTATTATTTTCTTGTGGATGAACGAGATGGCGTGGTGCCGTCACACCACGCGGGAATTCGCACGGTTGTATTGCGCGGCGCCGTCGCGCTGCGCCGTGGAAGGATTATCATGAACGCGACGCCGTCGCGCCGCGTCGAAGGGAACCGAAGGCGCCGCGGCCGGAGCGGGGCCGCGGTGGAGGGGCGCGGTGCTGTCGCACCGTGCCGAAGGACGAAGGCCGCGGCCGGTTCCGGGCCGCGGCGGGACGAGAGGACCGGCGGCTAACTGGGCCGCCGGTGTCGGAAGCCGGAAGGGGACCGGCTTTTCCGGTCCCGTTGAAGAAAAACCGGCCGGCCAGGTGGGCCGGCCGGAAGGGGAAAAACTGGGGGAATTTATTTCCCCCACCAGCTTGAATGCCCCCCTTTAAGAGGGGGGCCGGTTCCATTTAGGGGGGCAGGCGGCCCCCCCATTTTTCCAAACGGAAGGCCCCCACAAAGGGGGGCCGTTGTTTGACAAAGGCGCGGCTTAAGCCGCGCCGCCAGCTGAAGAAGCGGGGGGCCTTGCCCCCCGCGCGGGGCACCGAGCGGCGCCAGGCAGCGCCGCTGCCGGCCGGGCCGGGTCGGACCCGGGTCGGGTGGACCCGAACCGGGTCACGCCCGAACCGGGTAGACCCGGTTCGGGCCGACCCAGGGGGGGTCGAGCCGGGTCAGCCCGGACCCGGACCCCCCGTTTTCGAGACGGTTTCGGTCTTTTGGCCATAACATGAGGTACGGACCTCCGAACGACGAACCGTCAGCGGCGATGCGATCCTTGGATCTAGACGGTCGATTCAGTATATCGCACTCAAAGTTTCGGAATACTTTGAGTTCGGCCGGGTTGGTTCGTACACGAAACCAACCGGGCCCTCGGAGCGGAAACGCTCATATCTTGAGCTACGGACGTCCGATTGATGTGCCGTCAGCTTTGTTGTGTTCCTCTTAGTGAGACAGATCTTTTGGAATACTCCGCCCAAGGTTTGGACACAGGTGGAGTACGGTCGGGTTGGTTTAGCCTTAAAAACCAACCGAGCACCTGGGACGAAAAAGCCAATAAATCTCAGACCGGGCGTCCGATCGACGCGCCGTCAGTTGCGTTGAGTTCCTGTTGACGTTACAGAACTTTTGGATACATAAACTCTGAACTTTGTGACAGTTGATGTATCAGCCTCTCAGCTCGTGGAGCGGACCCTCCTGAACGAGCTTGCTGTGTGCGGGAACCCTAGTGCTGGTTGCGACTGTGACTACTACTGCTACTGTGACTGCGACGACGATAGTACAGAGATCCTGTGTGGATTCGACGATGACTACAACACTCAACGATCCTACGTGGATCAGTGCTACAGGTCCTGTGTGGGCCCGATCCTGTGTGGGTCTTTGCGCTCAGCGGTCCTGTGTGAACCAGCGCCTACAGGTCCTGTGTGGGCCCGATCCTGTGTGGGTCTTTGCGGGGGTTAGTTACCTATCGATCCTTCGTGGGTCCGACGACTTAGATGGATCAGAGATCATCTTTATCGTCTTTCGAAAAAGTATACCTGTGTGAGCCGAATCCTGTTGCTTTCCTGTGTGGATTGAGTTGTGCTATCCTGTGTGGATTTCGTTTTGCTTTCCTGTGTGGAATACGTTTACTTTCCCATGTGGACTAACTTGTACTTGGGCTCGGAGGTTGGAGCGTATTGGAATTGATGACTTAGGTATATGTATGGGCATATACCTAAGCAGTGTCGGTTGTTACTTCGTGATTGTACCTTTCTTTGTGGTTTATCCTTTATGGATTTTGAGAGACCTTCAGGGGTCTCGGGGTCCCTACTGAGTAGCTTATACTCACCCCTGCACGGGCTATGCCCGCACTACGTTGTGTTGGTTGCAGACGACGGACAGCGTTGATCGTGGCTGAGGCTTGCAGAGAAGAACGGTACCTGGAGGTGGACCACTGGGCGGGACATACCCGGAGCGGACGGCGGGACCTGAGGAGCAGTGGAGCTATCTGTACCCACCCTTCAGGTGGGATTTCCAGTGGACAGCTTGGAGTAGCGGCTTTTACTTTATAGTTGTTGTTTTCCTTTTCGAGTTGTACTTTACTTTCAGTTTGGGTTTGTATTCTGGACCATTTACTTTTCCGCACTTTCAGTTGTACTCTGTTTTTACTTAGTGTTTACTATTCCGCTTGCTTACTCTGTGGTGGTTGTTTACTTTTCAAAGGCAATGCCTTCCCTTTTTGTTGGGATTTATGCCTTGGTGCAAGTCGCCAGCCCCTGGCCTATGGAAGGCGGGCTTGGGGTAGTCACGACACGGGTCCCGAGGGCGGGTCGTGACAAATTGGTATCATAGGAGTTCGGTTCTACCGCGAACTCTGATCTTTCCTATGTGAAGCACTAATGTTTAGCGTATTGAGTGTGGTTATCAGTCCAGGGAGTCCAGTGTTGGTGCGGCGGCCGACGTATCCGTACACCAGGACCCTGACTTCTGATTTCCGACTTAATGCACGAAAACATTGATTGCGTGTGTGTTTCAAAGTTTTCTTTGTGATTACTTTATATCAGCTCACCAGGTATACTGTTCTGACCATGGCGCACCTGTTTCCTTTTCAGGATGGCCTCACGACGGCAGCCAGCTAGGGTTCCGAGAGTCAAGTGTGACGACAGCCCACCGAGCGACGATGCCTCGGTGCAGGGCCCTTTGTCAGTAGTGGCACCGGCGGTAGCTCTACCCGTCGAGCCACCGATGCTTCCAGCACCAGCCGCTGACGATGCACGTCGCCTCAGCGCACTGCATGAGTTTCAGCGCCAGCGACCACCCAGGTTCCGTGGGGATTCGGATCCCCAGGCAGCCGAGGACTGGCTGGAGGCAGTGGTACGTGTGTTTAGGCTAGTGAGGACACCAGCAGACCTCATGGTGATTCTCGCTGCGAGCCTACTACACGCAGCAGCAGGACGATGGTGGAGCTTGATGATCCAGGTGCATGATGAGGCATCTCTACTTTGGACAGACTTTGAGAGCCTCTTCCGCTCAGAGTTCGTCCCAGCCACCCTTCGTGCGGTACGTATCCAGGAGCTTCTCCAGCTGCGGCATGGCAGCATGACGGTCGCTCAGTACTCGGCGAGATTTACCGATCTCTCGCGCTACTCGACTGACATGGTACGAGACCCATTCTTTCGGGCCCGGACCTTCGAGCAGGGTTTGAGACACGAGATCAGGGCATCACTGATCTCCCTCAGCATACCGACTCAGACAGGAGTACTGGAGCGGGCCCTTTTGATCGAGAGCTTCCTTGCTGAGTCTACACCAGCACCGATACCCACCGCAGGGCGGCACATGGTAGAGTCATCTGCAGCAGGCAGTCGACGGATGACTCAGGGGTCCAGGCAGACCAGACCTTTGGGCAGACGACCTCAGGACACTGGCTCAGCAGTGTGGGGCACATAGCGAGGAGCCAGTCTTTCGAGAGACAGGCACAGCTCCAGGCAGCAGAGGCCTACAACCACGGCGCACCCGAGATAATTCTAGGTACTATCTGTGTCTATTCCATCCTTTCTGTAGTACTTATAGACACAGGAGCGAGTCACTCTTTCATAGCCGCTGCCCTTGTTCGGAGCTCGGAGATTCCGACAGAGCCGTTGGCTCGATCCTTACGGCTAGAGACTCCTACGAGAGCAGACTCGATGATTACGCACTGGTGCCGACAGTGTGAGCTCACTCTAGGAGGCGAGAGATTCGACTGGAATCTTCTTGTAGTAGTCTCGAGGCCTTACGACGTCATCTTGGTCATGGATTGGCTATCTACGGTCCATGCGCAGATTGACTGTTTTAGGCGCAAGGTGCGATGTGTACGCACCGACGAGAGCAGGTTCACCTTCACCGGCGAGAAGGGAGCCTTAGCAGCACAGGATGGACTTCCGCGGAGGAGAGGACATCCCATCACTCATTAGTTGGCTGGCCTCATCCTTGGAGCAGTTGACGTGTGGAGTCCTGGTTTTCCGGCAGTGGTGGATCAGTTTGCGGACGTTTTTCCCGACGACGTCCCAGGGCTACCTCCTCGCAGAGAGGTAGACTTTTATATTGACTTGTACCCCGGGACAACCCCGATATCCACTCCAGCATATCGGATGGCCCCCGCAGAGCTTCGAGAGCTACGGGTACAGTTGGAGGACTTGCAGGGTAAGGGGTTCATCCGACCCAGTGTTTCACCCTGGGCTTCCCCGATATTGTTCGCCAAGAAGGCGGACGGGAGCTTGCGACTTTGTGTTGACTATCGTCGCCTGAACCAGGTGACACTGAGGAACAAGTATCCACTACCGAGGATTGATGACCTCTTTGATCAGCTCAAGGGAGCACGGTGGTTCTCGAAGATAGACCTCAGGTCAGGCTATCATTAGCTCAGAGTCAGAGACGAGGATGTGCAGAAGACGGCCTTCAGATGTCGGTATGGCCACTATGAGTTCTTGGTTATGCTTTTCGGCGTAACCAATGCTCCAGCAGTGTTCATGGCCCTCATGAATAGGATCTTTCAGCCATACCTTGATCAGTTTGTCGTGGTCTTCATCGACGACTTTCTAATTTACTCTACGACCGAGGAGGAGCACGCCTATCACTTGCGAGTTATACTAGACACACTCCGAGGGCACCATCTTTATGGTAATCTCTCGAAGTGCCAGTTCTGGATACGTGAGGTCCACTTCTTGGGACACGTTATCTCTGAGGCGAGAGTTGCAGTGGATCCCGCGAAGATCGAGGTAGTGCTAGCTTGGGAGCCACCCAGGAGCGTGATTGAGGTTGGGACTAGCTGGTTACTATCGGAGATTCATGCCAGACTTCTCTAGAGTTACGGCACCACTCACAGCTTTGACGAAGAAGGGGAAACCCTTCGTGTGGTCAGACAGATGTCAGCAGAGCTTCCAGGAGCTGAGACAGAGATTGACCAGCGCACCTATCTTGAGGTTGCCTGAGGAGGGAGTAGGGTACGTAGTCTACTGCGATGCATCAGGGACCGGACTCGGATGTGTTCTGATGCAGGAGCGGGCCGTGATCGCCTATGGATCACGTCAGTTGAGGTCGCATGAGTAGAACTACGCTACCCATGACCTGGAGTTAGCAGCAGTGGTCATCACTCTGAAGACATGGCGACATTACCTGGTGGGCGAGCGCTTTACAATCTTTTCTGATCATCAGAGTCTCAGGTATATCTTCTTGCAGAAGGACCTGAACCTGAGACAGCGGCGATGACTCGAGTTCCTCCAAGACTATGACTTTGAGATAGTCTATACTCCTGGGAAGGGGAACGTAGTAGCCGATGCCCTCAGCAGGAGGACGGGCATTCAACTACTTGAGGAGGCGACGGAGCAGCTAGCCTCTTTGCAGATATCCTTCGTGGATAGAGATGGATCAGCCTTCCTCCAGTCTCTCACAGTCACCCCTCCTCTACTACAGCAGGTCAGAGAGGCACAGCGTGAGGACGCTGACTGTGAGACACGGCGTGCACAGATATCCTCGGGACAGACACCTGATGGTTTCTCCCATGGAGTAGAGCACGACATCCTTTTCAGAGGACGTACCATGGTACCAGTCGCTTTGCGAGAGGATGTGCTGAGAGAGTTTCACACTTCTCCTTTGGCGGTACATCCTGGAGTGGCGAAGATGTACCAAGATCTCAGACAACAACACTGGTGGCCGAGCATGAAGAAGACTGTGGCAGAGTTCGTTTCTCAATGCCTCACCTGCCAGCAGGTGAAGGCAGAGCATCAGGTACCAGCAGGCTTGGTACAGCCCTTGGAGGTCCCAGAGTGGAAGTGGGACGACATATCTATGGACTTCGTGACTGGACTTCCACGCACTTCCAGAGGTCACGACTCCATCTGGGTGATTGTTGACCGACTCACCAAGTCGGCACATTTCTTACCCATCAGATAGCAGGGCTCAGTGGAGAGCTTGGGACGTCTCTACGTTCAGGATATTGTGTGACTCCACGGCTTGCCATCATCTATCATCTCCGATCGAGATTCTCACTTTACTTCCCGGCTTTGGAAGGGGTTACAGGAGGCGTTCGGGATGCAGCTACGTCTGAGCACAGCTTTTCACCCTCAGACGGATGGTCAGATGGAGAGGACCATCCAGACTCTTGAGGACATGCTCTGCACATGTGTCCTCAACTTTGGTCATAGCTGGGAGGACCAGTTACCCTTGGTGGAGTTTGGGTACAACAACAGCTACCACTCCACCATCGGGATGGCACCGTACGAGGCGTTGTACGACCGACCTTGTAGATCTCCTTTGTGCTGGACAGACCCTGGGGAGTCAGCACTTGTGGGACCGAAGATGGTCCAGGCCATGACAGAGAAGGTCCAGGTCATCCAGGAGCGGATGAGGACAGCTCAGAGCCGACAGAAGTCATACGCTGACAGGAGGCGGAGGCCACTGGAGTTCGAGGATGGCGACCACGTCTTCTTGTGGGTCTCACATCGACGTGGTATTTAGAGATTTGGCCGAGGCGGCAAGTTATCTCCGCACTTCTTTGGACCCTTACAAATCCTCAGCAGGATTAGTGAGGTGGCTTATCGCCTGGCTCTACCACCTCAGTTACACCGGGTGCACGACGTCTTCCACATATCTCAGCTGAGGAGATACATGCACGACCCGACGCACATCATTGACCATGGGGAGCTTGACGTTGACGATGGGGCGACTTTTACGGAGGTCCCGGTGGAGATAGAGGATCGACAGGAGCGGGTCCTACATGGGCGATCGATTCCTCTTGTGCGCATCAGATGGCAGCACGGGAACCTCCAGGAGAGCACATGGGAGCGGGAGGCTCAGATGCATGCTCAATACCCTCATTTGTTCTCCTAGTTTTTGTTGTATCTTTACGCAGACGTAAAGCCCTGAGGTGGGAGTAATGTAAAGACCCGTAAAATTCAAGGGAAATTTTTTCTTAATTTTCTTTGGAATTTTACAAGAGCGCGGTTTCTGACGGCACCTGATTCTGAGGCCCGGAGTGCCCGGAATCATTTTCCGAAGTTTGGCTCGGGTACCTTCAGTGAACGAATGAGCGGGAATATCTAACTTTTGATCCAGTGCTTGGAATTGAAATCTGAGGGCACCGATGAACTCGCAGCGCCGATATTCGCTTAAGGAGACCTTTTCCGAGGTTGCGTTTTATGCGGGACGAAAGTTAGTTTTGGGAGAAATTATAAGAAGTTAAAATAAAAATGTGGAAACCTTTTTTTTATCTTGTTGGTTAACTCCTCTCAAAGGAAGTTAGGGGTGGGACCCACACCCACTTAACCTCCCTTGAGAGGATTAAGTGTGGTGGGGCCCACACGAACCCTAACTTTTCATCTTCTCTTTTAAAAACTCCCTTAACCCCTCCTTAAATGTCATGACAACTTTGTTATTTAATTTGGAGTTATTTTATTTGAATTTCAAACCGTTGAAATTCAATTTGTTAAGTGTGTGAATAAAATAAGACTCTAGCTTATTTTATTTGGTTAGATTTCTCTAGCCTTCTTGAGAGGATTTGGGAGCTCCTTCTTCTTCTTCAACTTTGACGAAGAACGTGAAGAACCTTCGAGCTCCGACGAAGAACGCCGCTCCTCTCTTCTTCGTAGCCGGTTGTTTCCAAAGATCGACGACGCCTTCCGTGTCAACGAAAGGGAATACCGCTTCCTCCTCGGACTTCCTTCGTCGGCTTACGAAGATTCGCCAACGACGTACCTCTTCGGACATACCTCTTCGTCAACGGATTTGACGAACGATTACCACGACGCCCGACCTCCGCGACGTTGTCTTCCGCGGGTCGTTGACGATCTTCGATCTTGAAACCAAGGTAGGGGTTTGTTGTGGATTATTTATTTACTCTCGTTCTTGGTTCTAACATGATAATCTTGTGGTTAATTATTTAAGAGTTATCATCTAACGAGAGGGGGGTCGGACCGCACAAACACGACCGAATTCCCCCTCCTATGTTTTGATTATTATTATTTTCTTGTGGATGAACGAGATGGTGTGGGGCCGTCACACCACGTGGGAATTCGCACGGTTGTATTGCGCGGCGCTGTCGCGCTGCGCCGTGGAAGGATTATCATGAATGTGACGCCGTCGCGCCGCGTCGAAGGGAACCGAAGGCGCCGCGGCTGGAGCGGGGCCACGGCGGAGGGGCGCGGTGTCGTCGCACTGCGCCGAACGACGAAGGCCGCGGCCGGTTCCAGGCCGCAGCGGGACGAGAGGACCGGTGGCTAACCGGGCCGCCGGTGTCGGAAGCCAGAAGGGGACCGACTTTGCCGGTCCCGTTGAAGAAAAACCGGCCGGCCAGGTGGGCCGGCCGAAAGGGGAAAAACCGGGGGAATTTATTTTCCCCGGCCAGCTTGAATGCCCCCCTTTAAGAGGGGGTCCGGTTCCATTAAGGGGGGCAGGCGGCCCCCCCGTTTTTCCAAACGGCAGGCCCCCACGAAGGGGGGCCGTTGTTTGACAAAGGCGCGGCTTAAGCCGCGCCGCCAGCTGAAGAAGCGGGGGGCCTTGCCCCCCGCGCGTGGCACCGAGCGGTGCCAGGCCGCGCCGGCCGGGCCGGGTCGGACCCGGGTCGACCCGGTTCGGGCCGACCCAGGGGGGGGTGGGGGTCGGGCCAGGTCGGCCCGGACCCGGACCCCCCGTTTCGAGAATATTTCGGTCTTTTGGCCATAACTTGAGCTACGGACCTCCGAACGACGAACCGTCAGTGGCGATGCGATCCTTGGATCGAGATGGTCGATTCGGTATATCGCACTTAAAGTTTTGGAATACTTTGAGTTCGGCCGGGTTGGTTCGTACACGAAACCAACCGGGCCCTCGGAGCGGAAACGCTCATATATTGAGCTACGGACGTCCGATTGACGTGCCATCAGCTTTGTTGTGTTCCTCTTAGTGAGACGGATCTTTTGGCATACTCCGACCGAGGTTTGGACGCAGGTGGAGTACGGTCGGGTTGGTTTAGCCTTAAAAACCAACCGGGCCCCTGGGACGAAAAAGCCAATAACTCTCAGACCGGGCGTCCGATCGACGCGCCGTCAGTTGCGTTGAGTTCCTGTTGACGTTACAGAACTTTTGGATTCATCAACTCTGGACTTTGTGAAAGTTGATGTATCAGCCTCTCGGCTCGTGGAGCGGACCCTCCTGAACGAGCGTGCTGTGTGCGGGAACCCTAGTGTTGGCTGCGACTGTGACTACTACTGCTACTGCTACTACTACTGTGACTGCGACGACGACAGTACAGAGATCCTGTGTGGATTCGACGACGACTACAACACTCAGTGATCCTACGTGGATCAGTGATACAGGTCCTGTGTGGGCCCGATCCTGTGTGGGTCTTTGCGCTAAGCGGTTCTGTGTGAACCAGCGCCTATAGGTCCTGTGTGGGCCTGATCCTGTGTGGGTCTTTGCGGGGGTTAGTTACCTATCTATCCTTCGTGGGTCCGACGACTTAGATGGATCAGAGATCATCTTTATCGTCTTTCGAAGAAGTATACCTGTGTGAGCTGAATCCTGTTGCTTTCCTGTGTGGATTGAGTTGTGCTATCCTGTGTGAATTTCGTTTTTCTTTCCTGTGTGGAATACGTTTACTTTCCTGTGTGGACTGAGTTGTACTTGGGCTCGAAGGTTGGAGCATATTGGAATTGATGACTTAGGTATATGTATGGGCATATACCTAAGAAGTGTCGGTTGTTACTTTGTGATTGTACCTTTCTTTGTGGTTTATCCTTTGTGGATTTTGAGATACCTTCAGGGGTCTCGGGGTCCCTACTGAGTAGCTTATACTCACCCCTGCACGGGCTATGCCCGCACAACATTGTGTTGGTTGCAGACGACGGACATCCTTGATCGTGGCTGAGGCTTGCAGAGCAGAACGGTACCCGGAGGTGGACCACTGGGCGGGACGTACCCTGAGCGGACGGCGGGACCCGAGGAGCAGTGGAGCTATCTGTACCCACCCTTCAGGTGGGATTTCCAGTGGACAACTTGGAGTAGCGGCTTTTACTTTACAGTTGCTATTTTCCTTTTCGAGTTGTACTTTACTTTCAGTTTGGGTTTGTATTCTGGCCCATTTACTTTTCCGCACTTTCAGTTGTACTCTGTTTTTACTTAGTGTTTACTATTCCGCTTGCTTACTCTGTGGTGGTTGTTTACTTTTCAAAGGCAATGCCTTCCCTTTTTGTTGGGATTTACGCCTTGGTGCTAGTCGCCAGCCCCTGGCCTATGGAAGGCGGGCTTGGGGTAGTCACGGCACGGGTCCCGAGGGCGGGTCGTGACAGTGGTACCAGCAAAATACCATATAAATACATATATGAAACACTTCATACTCAACAAATTAGATCACTTCCTCACCTCTGACTCCCCTTGTAGAGTAGTAACTTTTCATAATTCATTTGAGGAATAAAAAAATCCAATGCCAATGAGAAAAAGTCACATATCATATAAAAAATATATATTTTACATATTTTCAAATGGGTATACCTAAAAGGGGGTTTTAAACTTTACTAATAGTACTAGAATGTTCCCACTGGGCATTAGAATTTAAAAATAAAAACGTTTAATACTATAATTTTTTAAGCTACATAATCAATTTCCCAAAACCATTATTGACCCTTAAAGACATATGAGCCTTAATATATAAGTACTTCTTTTTTTAATGCACCTATCCACACATACATGTGTTGATAGATGCATCAATATATCTATATACATTTATATAAATGTGTAGAAGTTTTAAGCATGTGTTAAAAGATTTTTAAAATCATTAAATATTTTTAAAGAACTAAACACAGTAACAAAGCTTGATAAAAAATATTCTAGAGAAAAAATCATTCTCATAAATTTAAAATATACTTGATAAAATCCACCTTATAAATTAGTCAAGCAATTTGTGTTCTTAAAATTTAAAAATAATTTTGGAAATATAATTTTTTTTAGAAAACTAATGGGAAAACATGGGAAATAATGGAAAATATGGAATAAACCAATTTAATTCTCTATAAACATTATCTATAATAATTTTACTTCATTATATGATGAAAACAAACATTAAAACCAATAATAAATCATAGTTTTAAATTTAAAGGCTCAGACATAAGGTAACCTACCTCGAACCGGATGGAGAGATTTATCCCTCTAGAAAGGTTGTTTCAATCCAACTCAATGAGGTCCAAAAAAGTGATAAAGACCAAGGGAAATTTTAAAATAATGAAATCCATAAATAAAAATCTATGAGACCCAAATCCTAGGTCTCTAATACAATGTTTGGGTAAGAACCAAAGAGAAAAATAAATATATAAGGATATGAAGAGGCTAAAATGACATTACCTAAGACATTTAAACTTAAATATTTAATAAATAAATAATATTCACCATGGGATGAAGATGTAATTAAGGGAGGAGATCCTTGGATTCATTCGTTCCAAATATTGTAGGAGGGTTTTATTTTGGGGTAAAAATAATATAAGGTAATAATGATAATTTCATATATTTAAAAAAATTGTCCCGATCACATGGTTTGGTTGTACGATTTCCAAACCATGCATCAACTGTACGAAATCACATCCTTGTACAACACTAGGCCACACGGTCTATTGGAGAAGTTTATATGTTTTGAAAAACTTTGTATAAATCGTGCTATTATTTACTATGAAAAATTATAGACTCATTTCATGGTTAAAATAACCATGCGACTAAATTGTGAAACTTTCTATATACACCATAAATATAAATATTTTTGGGAAAACACCCATGAAAAAGTTAAAACTTATAATAAAAAAATAAAAAAATAATATAGTAGTGTTGGTTTGAGGTGTGATAATTATCCCCACCATATAATATTCTCCCTAGAAATTACAACGAGACAGGTCAACTAAGGATCCAAACCAAATAAACAAAACCACTACAATGATAATTAAAGCTGAAGAATAAAAAACATTAACTAATAATAAAATTGAAATTATGATTATGCTAAGATCTTTAAAATCCTCAATCATAGAGGCAACCATAGTGTATTTAATCCAAACATCTAAACATCGACGCTAGTCCTGATAATAACATTAATGGGATGAAAATAAATGAGACAAGATCTATGCACATGGATCTCAAAACCAAGAAACAACCTAACTTAATGATTCCACCACCATGGAATGGAATCAAGAAATAGTATGAATCTACCATAAAAACATTGAAAAATAAAATTCCATGATTAATCTCATGATAGGGGTTGGGTCAGGCATCAATCAATAATTGATACCACCATTTTTAAGACAAGTAAACTCAGAAAATGCGGCCTTAACACTACACAAAACTCATTGAACAACACCTAAGAGATAAAAAACCTATGGTGGTATCCCAAGCATTTTAAAATAAAAATTATACTTAAACTACCTAAACACCATGGATCTAAGTCTCACTCAAGGGAAGAGCACCCAATAGATAGATAATGAAATGAAATAAAAAATATATGAGACTGATATCACAATGATAGAAATAATAAATTAAAAATATACACAATATAATACTCAAATAAAAAAAAAGACAACAACACTAAGAACATCACCGAAAATAGAAAACATTTAAAAGAATTGAAATTGTAAAAAGAATTCACATAATAATTATGGTCACCAAATTGGACTAGAAGACTCTTCAAGGGAGTGGATATGTATCCATGTATCTTTCTAGAAACACCCCAACAAAATCTTTATAAGTTCCCCAGATGACTATTTTCATAATAGGTACTTGATGATTCTTGGATTGAATACTTATTATACCATATCTTTATACACTAATGATACTCCAAGGATTTTCTGCTAGATTAATTTGGCTATAATATTAACAAAAACCTTTCCATACAGCTTAACAATAGGCTTGAACCAACTCTCTTCCCTTTACCTTTATGTGATCTACCACAATCACTCCTCAGGATAGATGAGGCATCAACTACCTCTATATTTCCATCCATTACATATTGAGGTAGAATATACCACCTCAACACATCTTCATAAGTGTCAAAGTTGAGTAAATACATTTCTTGAAGACGATATGGTCAAAGGTCTCTTCTCAAATTATTATGCCTTTGAGGATTCAACTTTGGATATATTTGGATACAATAACACTAACTCATAAAAAACTCATCATACACTAACACTATTAAATTTACCTACTAGATACTATAAAATTCTAGAGCCTTTATTATCTTTATTGATTCAAGAAGTGCTACTTGATAAACAACAACTTGAACCCTTCCCACGAGTGGTCCTTTTGTGGTTTGTTCTAAATAGTTTACTTACACCACATCCATCTCCATCCCTTTAACACAAACATGAAAATCATAAGCTTAATAGGTTTGGCGATCTTAATAAAATTTAATATCCCATAAACACTTCATAATCATTCCTTGGATTTTTTGGGTTTCCACTATTTGAAGAAATGAGGAGGATTAAATTCCAAGACATTATGGATGAAATACTGATGTTGAACTAGAGGATGAGAGTTAGGATCTATATACAGAGTAAATAAGTCAATAAACAATTATGAGACATGATCAAAAAAATATATACATATGGAGAGTTACTCACATATCCCTTTCAATATTCCATGTAACTTAATTAGGGTGTACTCTAAAATCAAGAAACATTACACATAATTAAAACATGCTTCAAATATATAATCCAAAAACTAAATTATAAAACATTAATGAAATATCAAAATACTATTAGAATAATACTAAAAAAATAAAAAACCAAATGATTAAAAAAAGGATTTGATTCAACTAAAATTATCTTAAAAAACTTCTTTTTAAATAAAACATTTATTTTTTATTTCACTCTTCAAACAAACTTAACCATTTTGAATAAACAAATTCAATATATTGAAACATTTCCAAAATCCCAATTTTTTGATGGCTTCTAACTTGACCTTGTAAAAAAAAATTTAAAAATACCATAATTCCACACTAAAACATTACTTACTTTCTAAAGCAAAATAAATTAATCATAAAAATTATTTTTCATTTACAAAATCCAAAATTACTTATAAAAACCACAATATTTTAAAGACCTCTTACCACTTTTAAAACATTTTCTAAAGACATGATTTTAAAAGTGCAAACCAATATAGCCACAAAAACATTAAAAATATCATATAAAATATTCAAAAACACCATAAATCAATCAAAAAAGAGTAATATAAATAAAAACTCTTAGAATCCTTTAAAATTCGAAAATTTGAAAAGTTTTCAACTGCACACGTTTTGGATGCATGGATTTTTTTGTAATGCGCTAATCGTGTGAGTCTTACTAGAAGTCACCATACATGGATAAAAGGTCTATACATAGTTTTCTAGACCATTCAAAATAATTGTTTTCCCTTTAATGTTCTTCTAATTCCACTCTAACAATGGAGTTTGAAAAAAAGTAACAAAAAAATATGAAATGGAGCCTCATATACTAAAATAAAGACTCAATGCCTCGAAAAACTGAGAATTAATTCTCACATTAGGGATATACTTATCTTAGGAAACCATAGTATCTGAAGTCTCATCACACAGGGGTGGTGGTCAGTCGCCACTTATGATTCAACCACATGTTCTGAAAAACCAAGCTCCAGACTTTTGTACTTCCCTAAATAAAGAGGGATAACCTTTGAACCCATTTTATCATAAACCAAGCAAGAAATTCACTCTAGTGTATTCCTGATATGGACCATGAAAACACCCATGGAGTGTTTCTAATCATGTCGGGATGATATGTAGTGTTAGATATCATGATTTAATCCATTTGGAATAATTTAGTTCATAAAATAAAACTACTTTAATAAAAATCATAATGAAATATCTGGACGTCAAATGTCCATGAAATGTTAGACAAGTAGGAAAATTAAAAATTGTTTAAAAACACAAGAATCATATAATATCAATAGAAGAAGAAATTAATAAAAATAAAAATAACAACCTAAATAAATAATGGTGCTGGATAGATGAAGTTTCAAATGGGGAAATAGTAAAAAAACTAAACATACTTCCCTATAACCTCAAGGGTCAACACCATCCTCAAAACAGACTCACTCATTGAGTGAACCAAATAAAAAACCAAGTATGGAGCTGAAATGATAAAAGTAGATGTGATTATCAAGAATATCATTAGGGATTCCAAAATAAACCATTGTCCACAATTTGTCATTAAATAGAATTCCATTTCTTAATTATTTGAAGATACATATACAAAATAGAGTATCTTATTTTCTATAAAAAATATATAACAAGATAATAAATTATTAAAACCATTTCCCTTTCTATTTTCAAAACCAAAACTAATGAATGAAATATTACCTATAATTTTTTTAAAGAAAAATAGAATATTATGGATAAAATATCTCATTTGGAGAACACACAACTAGAAACCATTTAAAATAGTGTCACAAAGTAATAGTAAAATAAAATACAAATAAAACAAGCATAATAGGAACCTAGTATCTATTTGGGATATTGTTGGACTGAGATAATAGTACCATTATAAGAAAATACAGTCTCCATATATTAATAACAATCAAACTTATCAATTGGGGTTTCCCTATCTATCTGAAATGTGGGAAAAATCCTATAAGTCAAACATATTCAACTATGGACAACGAACCAAAGCCTAATAATAAACTTGTGAAAAATATGAACCTATACTTCCCTCATAGATACCCAAGGACTCTAATGACATATATATAGAGGTGGGATAATCAAACTAACATGTATATACATATATAAAACACTTTATACTCAAACAAGTATCTCACTTCCTTACATTCGACACCCCTAATAGAGAAACCTATTTTCACAATACACTCGAGTAATAAAAAAATAGTTCTCAAGGGGTGCAAGTCAAATATCAGATAAGAAATTATCCATTTTGATAATTCTAAATTGGAATGCCTAAAAATTATATTTTTATGTTTATGAAGAAATTTTGAAAGTGCTAACTGACCTTAGAATTTAGAAAAGAATTTTTATTACATTAAAAGTAGTTTTTTGAAACCAAATGAAAGTTACCAAAATCCCTCTATACCATTACATGCATATGAAACTCATTATATAGATACGTATTCATTATATTGAAATTTCCACACATCATTGTATAGATAGGTGCATAAATTTGTCTATGTAAAATTATGTATATGTGTATAATTTATATAAATGGGATAATGTTTTTTAAAAAATCTTTAAAACTCTTTACAGAACTAAACACACTACTAAGGATCGATAAAAAACTGACCAAGTTTCTAATAATTATTATAAATGTCAATTTACATGAAAAACTCCTCTTGAGAAACTAGTCAAACACTTGTATGCTTAAAATTATAAATTTAATATTTTGAGAAATATCATGAAAAAACATGGGAAAGTATGGAAAACATGAAAATGAAAAATTTTATTATCTAAATCCATTATATATAATAATTTTACATCATAATAGAATAGAAAAACACATTAAAAAAAATAAGAAATCATGGTATTCAATTTAAAGACTTAGACATAAGGTAACCTACCTTAAACAAGATGGAAACTCATCACCCTCACAAAACGTAACTTCAATCCACCTCAATGAGGCCTAAAAAATAGAGAAATAGTATTGGAAGCCAAAAAATCAGGAAATACCTAAATAAAAATTAGAGGAACCAAAACCATAGGTTTCTAAGACCACGATAGGGTAATAAAAAAAGAGAAAAAAATAAAGGATAGGATCTCCCTCATATCATGCAAGATAAATGGTATATGTGGGGTGTATTTTGGGGTTAAAATCCAGTGAAGTCATAATGGAAATTTGATTTTATTAATAATATGAAATGGCCATACTATTTGGCCACATAGTTTAACAAAACATTAATTGGACATGAAAAGTCACCCCTTATACAACTGAACCCTGTAAGGTCTGTTGGAGAATTCAACCGTGTTTTTCAAACCATGTAGAAACAATGCAATTTGGAACTATCAAAAAATACAGACCTATTGTATGGACATATCATGGTTAAACTAAACATTTTCCTAAACTATGATATTTCCTATACACACCTGAAAACATAATTTTTTTGATAAATTCCAAGGAAAAGGATAAATATAGATATAACTCAAAAATAAATAATAATAATAGTGTAGTGTCGGTTAGGGGTGTGACATTGATTTAATTATAAATCATATTTTATGATTAATAATATGAATTATATTTCACATGGCTAACTATAATCCATTTTTATACTGGGATATATTCCTAACATGACCATAACTATGGAAAAAACATCTTATATTAAAAATATATATTCAAATTATTTATTTAAATATCATGAAATATCACAACACATTTATACCTTAATTTCCAAAAATGTATGCTTTTAAAACTATAGGTTTCCATAACTAGCCTTTGAAAAAATATAAATCACATATTCTAATATATATTTTCCTATACAATACACATGTATTTTAGTAACTGATGCACACACATGCTAATGTGGAAATGTATCATATTAGATAAAGGCATCGATGATCCTCATGAATTTTGATATGACTGTTAGAAACTTATGGAACGACTCACATAAAAATACAAATGACTATTACACAATCTTAAAATGAATATTAAATAGTTTTTTAATCTTATATAGTCTAAAATATCTCATATGTATATCTAGATGAATCATATGTGGTTCCCCTTTTATAAAATTTTATCTCTAAACTTCATGCTTCTTACATGATGGGTGATGACATTTAGGTCACTTCATGATGATCTTTACACTGATTTCCCTAACATTGACCCATTATTATATTGAGCTCCCTTATATTAGTGAATCATACCTTATTCTACCATTTTCTATAAGATAATTCTCACATGGATAATTACTTATCCAGATTTCTCAAGAGATGCTCAAAAAATGATTATCCATAAAACACCCAAGACACTGGAAAACTATTTCTATCCAATAAGATATGTCATAATAAGAATGAACAAGTCCTTTAAATGAACTTATCCATGAGTAACTATTCATATGTCAATATCCATACTTCAAACCTTTATTAACACCATCAAAAACATTGAAAAAAAATCCAAACCTGTAAACACAATATCTATATCTTCCATCGAGGAGTCCTTCAACTTACACAAAAACCACTATTATGTATTCCAACATTTCAATTTTTATTGATTGAAATTCTAACACACAAACACATCGTGTAAAAATTATCCCCCATTTTATTTTATTATAATACTCAATAAAATATATCTTCCCCTTAATACTCCTAATAACTCCATATCCAAGTACATATTTTAAGAGCATCACTTATTTTACCTTTTCTAAAATTTATAAATAAATTAAAAAGGGTATTGTTACTATATATTTATATTTAAATTATTTCCCCACATTGTTTTCAATTCCATGGGATTAATTCATCGATTTTTATCCCCCTATATCATGTATTCATATAATCCCTTTACACTATAAGTTATAATATAAAAACCAATTTGCTCTATAAACTATTTGAGTGCTTACTTAAAAAAATACAAGGATGTATTTATGAATTCTAGATTAGAAAAATCTCTCTAATTATTATCTAAAATCATACATCCTTAATAATATATCTTCATAAACAACTTTGATGCTTGAAAGTTTGAATGTGTTTACAATTTATTAGTAAATATGGTTAGATAAAACAACTCTGGAACTTTCTCCCTTCAATTAATAAAACAATTTGATATATAGAACACCATTTTCTGATTATATACGATTATGATTTTTTTCATTTATATTTACTAGTCTCTTATTTAATAGATTTATTTTAGTTTTATCTATATTAAAACATAAAAAAAATTCTACTACAACTATATTTTCTTTATAGATAATAATGAGTAAATATTTCCTCTTGACATTTGAGTTATTGATAGATCATAAACCCAAATAAGCTATGACTTGGTGTAGAAAACACAATTTTAAGAACAAATCTCAAATCAATCCATGATACTCATTTATTCCCAAAATCACAATATACTTGATCCTTTTACATTTTCAACTCCTATAGTGATCTCAATCACACATACTCTAGAACATTAATGAACAGACAAAAACGTACTTAGTATTTGAGTCATACCACTTGTAGAATAAACTATTACCACATATTAATAATAAATTAGTGATATCAATTGAACTCAATGATCTTAAATTCTTCATAGGGATATCCTCTTTCAAATGAGGATTTGGAGCCTTTTAATTCTTTTTACTAACTCCCATGAAATTTCAGAATCACATATTTGATGGATAATCATTAAGGGGAAATCAGTTGTTGGTAAATATTCCTCCTATTTAAAAAATGTTTAGTATTCTATAATAAAAAATATCTTATTCAAATTCTTAATATATATAAATATATATATATAAATAAACATAAAATTTATTCATGAATTTTTTTATTACAATAAATATATCATTCTTTTTAGTGGTTTGATTCTACTAAATACATGGAATGTTATCACTTGTTGTAAACTAGTTTCAATATGATACCACTGGTTGTTTAGTGATGGCTTTAACACAATATTTATTTCATACTATGATCTAATTTATGATATTTTATATTCAATAAGAAGATAAATTTTGGCATGAAACATTCAAATTATATTTTTAGAAAAAAGTGGTTACTTGTCACCACTTATTGAGTCTGGATTGGCCTTGATACCTTTTTTCAAGATTTTTTAGCCCTGATAAAAAGTAATCATTGTAATTCATACGACTCAAAATTTTACATGAATTATTTTAAGTCTAAATTTGAAATTCCTTGAAATAAAAAATTTATTTTTTATCACACCCACACTCTTATAATTCAGCCATATACTTTGAATGAAAAAACCCCGTCTATTATATCTCCCCCTTAATCCTTCACCACTTCCAATAGAAATTATAAACATTTATTTCATGATGGGATGGGTACCTTGAATAACCTTTGTTTTAGGATTTTGGTTGGTCACGATGGAGAATCCCTTTTATTCCAAATTCATTCTAATCCTTTGTAGTGGTTATTACTGCAATACTAATTATAAATATTTCACTCTAAATGTTAGAGTCTTCTTCATTTTTAGTCATAATAAAAACCTTCCTTGTGAGATTAATCTCACCCATTCTAGTTACCTTTAATTATGTTTCATTTGTTGTGTCTATCTTCATTCATACTCATTTATATGAGATATGTTCTATTAAACAAGATTTCTTACCTTATGGTATGTGTTGTGAGACCACTATGTCATGATTTATTTTCCCACTTCAATATCCATGAGAATAATCTCATGATTAATTTTCCTTGGTGAGCCTTCTTTTATGTTCACTTCCATATTTTTCATAGCTTAAACATCTTCATACATTTATTTATCTTTTATATTATTCTCATTTATTTCCAACATGTTTGTTAAGAGTGATTCATTATAGGCTTTTATGTAACTTTCTTTGTAGTTAATTTTTTTACTCTAAAACATTGAATGAGTTGTCTAGTATTAGATATTTTATTATAGATTAAACCCTTTCTTGGTATATCATGGGAATGGAGTTATTAATTTTGGATTTTAATACTTTTATCCCACTTTAATTCCTTACAAACATATCCTATATAATACACAACTCATGTGGTATCCTTTTGGTTAATATGTTATCCTAATAGATGTTATTATTCTTTTGATCTCTTAGAATTATGGACATACACCCTTGGTGTTTCCTAATATTCCATTGAAGTATCAGTTTGTAACTACAATATTTTGTGAGTTTTCTTTTCTTGATTTTCATAAATTCTATTTCCCTATAGAATCTTGATTTTATCAATATTTACTTCTAGTTTTTAAGGATTATATGAATGAAATATTTACCTTTCTATCCCCATTGAGGAATTAATATTTGTATCAAGTTCCTTGATATTATCATCTCTCTTATTTTGTTGGGTAACCATTTCTTTTATACTTAAAGTTACTTCAATTACGGATTGTCTCCTTCTTTTATGTTGTGTTTTGGGAGGGATAATGATTGTTTGAAATTACATATATGTGACCATTTTCTTACCTATCTATTATGTAAGTTATTCAAAAAATTAACTTTGTTGTTTCATTTTATCTCCCACATTCTATGTATCAAATACTAATACCACTTTAACTTTATGTGGCAATTTTTTCCTATGAGCAAAATTTTAATGTTTACAATATCTACTTCATGAATGAATTCACATTGATCAAATTTTAATTTTATGGATTATATATCTTATTGTTTTCTACATGGGTATCACATAGATTTTTAGTTTTATGCGGATGTTAATACTTTATTATAATCATTTCATTATAACTTTATAAGAGAGTCTAAAATTTAAGATCTACAAGTTTCCTACAAAATACAGATAGAATAATATTAAAAAATATATTTATAATTAGTTACCTCACTTTGAGAGTTCAAATTTCCATGAGTCTTATTTTGGTTTATCATATTTTTCGTTCTTTTAGATATGATGCATTATTCATCATGTTTGTTTAATGGTTTCTTATCTTTACTAGTTCTAGAATACTCTTTCAAAAAGTATTCTTTAATATATTAATCATCTAAATTCTTCCACATATATTTTAAAAACTTATAGTGAGATATATTCTTAAAATTATATTCTCTCATAATATCCATTGATGATCTTGGAGGACAAGCATCAATATTCATATTGGATTGATATATCTTATAAACTATTCTATGTCTTCTCAGTATAACAATTCAATCCAACACAACACTATAAGGGTCTCTAACTTGCGCTTCCATTAATATATTGAAATTCCATTTACAACTATAAAAGAAGTATTAATTAAAGATTTATGGATTCAATTCAAGTCCCATATGTGTAACAAATCCAAAATTAAATACTTAGTTTTAACACCAATTGAGTACCTTAAAGTTCTAAATCTACTTTTTGGGACCTGAGAATCCTTGATATGGGTGGGGTGAATCTAGTTTTTGGAAATTTTAACCTTTTTGATTTTAATTGGGGTTTCTTATCTATTTTAGGATCTTGTTACCACATTAGTAGGATCTGTGTTCAACATATTGCATGATTTATATTTCATACCACCTCACTAAATGATAAGTGAATATGTAAGGAACTAATGCATGAAAGACTCGTGTATTTTTACTTTCTTCACCTAAAAGTGATATGTCCAAGGAGAAATCAGTGATGATGTGTTGATGATAATTTTTTTTAATATTAACTAGTTAAATGGATATAATTTAGGGCTTAGTCACTCCTCACTCAAGGATTATTACCTTTGAAAAATATCAAAAATAGTTACTAACAATCCAAGTGTAAATTCCATCATATTATTTTCAACACATTGCATCTATGAAGGAATGAAAGAGTTTATAGACATGCAGGTTTCTCCATTACAGTAACTGAGTGTACGTCTTTGTTCATATTCAAGACCTGGTAGATGTAAATTCATAGTCCATGTTGGATACTTCTACTATCATTAAAATCCAGATGATATGAACTTCTCAATGTGAGGGTTGACACTTTGTTTTCTTCATAGTAGGAAAAAAATCTAATCCAACTGAGAATAATTATATCATTGAATTATTCTATTATTATTATGTACTTACTATAAATGTTAGTTATACTTCATTTTACTTTTATAGTTAGTCCCTTTAAAAAAATATCATTGAATCTATTTATGGTATTCCTCTATGGCCTGAATATTTCCTCTCATCCACAAACCAGATCTTCAATATGAACATGCTCTCCCTCTTACATTCTTTCTTCAATGTAATGATATTATGATAATGTAAAAACCATATAATAATCCTATTTATTATTATTATTATTATTATTTCCATTTTATAGAGAACTAGAAAATTCATATGGGATATTTCTCATATTTTGAACAAGGAAATCCATTGATAGAATTAGTCTTTAGATCTCTTTCTTTAAGATCTGAAAAATCTCAATCCAGCCTCTGAATTTTTTTAATGGAATAATTTCCATATAATTGAATATAAAAACACTCATGAAATATTCTATATTATTATTCAATTGAATTTCATTTATTATTTCCATAATACATGGATCATTTATTTCAAAAAACTCTGATGTTTTCTCTTTAAACATCATAGTCTCCAATATTCTATAAAAATCACTGCTTCCATTATTTTAACACGATCAAATTATCAATGAATTTTTATGAATAATAATACTCATTTTATTTCACATGGATGACTAAAATCAACTTTTATGCATGGATATATTTCAAAATTATCCAAATATTATGTATCGTGATTTCAAATTCCGAAAATTTATACATATCCTTTATTTAAATTTTATGAAATATTATAGTGTATTTCTCCCTTAATATCTAGAGAAATATCCTTTAAAAAATATCTTTGTTCCATAAATAGTATTTTAATGAATCTTCATCACAAATAGTTATTCATGATGTACAATATAATCCAAATGTATTTTATAACAAGCGTGCATGTGTGCTAATGTGATAATGAAACATTTCATATAGCAACCCTAATGATCCAAAAAATGTCTCAAATGATTTCTATACACTTTTGGAATAAATCTCACACAAATCCAAATAAATGTTAAACACTCCTGGAATGACCATTATGCACACATTTTTTACTCTTACCCATTCTAAAATCACTCATATGAAGACACATATGACTCATACATTGTTTCAATTTGTCAAATTTATTGCTCCAAACTACGTGAATATTATGTGGAAGGGGATGTATATTACGTTACAACCTAATGATACATATAAAAATTTCCCTAATGTTGATCCATTCATATATGAAGAACCTGTATGTCAATGGATAATACATGATTCTCTCCATTAGTACAGGTTGATTCTTTCATGAATAATGACTGAACCAAAATTCTGAAGAGTAGCTCAAAAAATAATTATCCAAAAAACACATAGACACACCCATACTATTTCAAGATAATAAGATATGTCAGAATTTTTATAATAGAACAATTATCATGAAATTATACTTTAATAACCATTCCCATGCTTGGATACATTCATTAAAACTTTTTTAAACACCTTCAACAACCATTATCAACAAATATAAACTGTTATATACACTTACTCCAAATCTTTTATTGAATATTCCTTCCACTTTCCAAATAACTACTATTATATATTCCATAATTTCAATATATATTTTCATAAAATAAAACACACAACCAATTTGTGTCAACACTGTGTTTAGTAATTCGGTCATTTTCTTGGAACTTAAATACTCATTTTTTCCAAGACACAAAGCATGACATAGTTTCATCAAAAACATGATTTTTTTAAATCATCCACACCAAAAAATAAATTTAAACATTGATCTTCAACTCCAATATTAGTCCAAACATTTTAAAACATCCAAATTACCATAAAATCATTTAAAAACATATTCATTAACAAATTTATTTATTTAAATCAAGTGTTGACATGTAATGAAAACAAAAAGAACATATACATAAATGAGAAACCATAATATTCCAAGCCAAATCTAAAAAAATTAAATCGTGGAGTAAAAAATATCCCACTTAAAATTTTATTTTCAACTATTAAACATACATATCTTTAATTACAATATCACTCATTCTTAGAAAATTTACATTACTAAATCAATTTTAAGCCTACATTAGTGTACTTGATGTAGAAAATAATAGTGATTACAAATAATCTCAAAGATATAGATAAAAAACTATAATACTCACATTCACTTTATTTTCTAATATGATCTCTCATTTTTATAAAAATTTCCACTATATATATGCCACATTGTATTTCAAGAACACCTAGTCACCAAACCATTTGAATGATTTATAAACCAAACACACACACATAGAAATTATAACATAAATATTTTAAAAGGTCTCCAAAATTTATTATCCCCATGGATAAGAAATTACTTTTATTTATGAAAAAATACATTATTTTAATTTATGTTTTCATCTCCACCATTGATAATAATAATCCAAATAAATGTGAGATAGGGGGTTGATCACCATACCATAGACACCTGAAATATGAGGATGAACTCTCATCATCAACCTCAACCATTGAAATGATACATTTGAGATCATTTTGGTAAAGTTATACACTATTTTAACCTTATAATAAACAATATCCAGCTTCAAAACACCTTTCTCAACCATTTCATATATATAATGGAACTTGATATCTATGTGACTTGATTAAAAATGTTGAACTATATTTCTTGAAATATTAATTTCATGTTGATTATCATATCCCACAACCAATGGTGAATACAACTCCACCTTGAGAAATTCAATTTTAGTTCTCATCCCTATAAAGTGTATTGCTGACTAGGCTATAACAACATACTATATGTTCACTATACTTAATATAGAAAACAATTATTCCTTTATGGGATGAAATATACACTTCTCTCCCAAGAAAAAAAAACCTATTGGAGGTAGTATTCCAATAAAAAACACTTATCACTCAATCCACATCAACAAATTCATAGTGATATAACTTTTTTTATATATTATCCTAAAATGAAAAGTACATTTAACGAGACTTATAATCATATTAAATACAATGAAGTGAGATTACTTCAATTTAATTTTATAATGAGCACACAACATGAAAACATAAATGATATCAAATCTTGAAGTAGTAGTGTAGAGTAAACTCCTAATGAGTTTTATAAAAACTATTTTATTTGGGTTTTCAAATTTTTAACATTCTAAAATTTTAGTTCCCACTACAATTAAAGTATAAATATTATTTTATTTAAATATTCAAAAATTATTAAATATTTCTCAAACATGGTTCTCTAGAGAAAGAAAAATATGGTGCAATAATTGAGAAATTCAAGACCCAAAAATTAATTCTTATCTCATAAAATTAAGAGTTATAATATATCTTTCATTTAAGTATAAAAACCATTGTAAGAAACTTATTTATTTATAAAAAATATAATATCTTTAACATAGATGATAACAATGAGATATACCTCCTTATATTTTTCTTAATATAGGGGTTATTGTCCACTGTTCCTTTTATAAAATTCAACACCATGAAACCAAATTACATATTATAGTACTATTCCAATGCATATTGTATGAACCCATATAGATACCTATTATACATGAAAACACATCCACCACCATACCAAAGAAATAAACATTTGGTTTTATTAATATACACTTATTCGTCATGTTTTCTATTGAGGAAGGTTGAATTGAAACAAACTTCATAAATCTTCAATTTCCTTTGAGCAGTGATAGAAATTAATATTATTATAATTTTAAAACTTTAAAATGGGGGAAATCTATCACAAAATTTAATCCTTTCAACCTAATAATAACCCTTTCAAACATGCCTTACTTTTTTCCCATTACTTTTTTATTCTCAGTCAAGGTGTTACAGAACCCCAACTTATGTCAAATATCATTCTTTTTCTTAGCATAGAAACAAAATTACGATTTTTTTCTTAACCCAATCCAATTATCCATCCATATAATCTTCCCAATCTTGATGGTTAAAATATTTAGTCAAATTTCTTGGTTCAACATCAGAAATTAATGAGGTATGTGATACAATCCTCAATGTTCTCCTTTTTGGAACCATTTTACATGATTTATAATTACATTATAGACCCCTAATTTCTCTATAAACCATGTATTAAATGAATTTTATTGTTATACATCATATTATAAGGTTGTATTATCATCTTTCTTATGCTAATCACTTATATATTCACCATTTATAGAATTTCCAGTATGCTATCTAATAAATGTTACATGTTCTCAATCAATTATAAACCTTGTTATTTTCTATCTACACTAATTAAATGAGTTTTATATCAAATTTAAATCAATGAAATAAATAAAATCACATGTATTAATATTGTATCAATAATAACCCCTTTAATTTAGAGGTCAACCAAGTAAAATTCTATTGACTCTACTTTGTTCAAAATTCCCTATGATTTCTCATTTCACTCTGATAATGAAAGGGTTGATACAAACCCAAAATAATTTAATGATATTAAAATTATTATAGTTCATTTAACAATTATATATATATATATGTGAATTTGGAAGATATAAGAAACAATTTTGAAGATAAACCTCTTTATAAGTCACTTATCTCTAAAATAAATGTGAAGTACCCATTATAATTGTTCAAGAAACCTCTAACAAAATTTTATTTTTCTATGTAATGGTAACATTATTTTTAGTGTATATGGTGTAGTATAATCATGTTATATTCCATTATTCTCTAAACTGGATTCTAAATTTTCACTTATATACTCAAACCAATTATCTATTTTGATTCTATTCAAAGAATGACCATATTATTTTTCAACACTTCTCATGAAAATCTTAAACACCCTCAAGGCCTTTGATTTATGTTTTATAATAACAATACAAGTAATTAAATTAAATTTATCAATAATTGAGATAAGTTTCTTGTATCTATTAATCAAATTCTTTTTTATAGGCTCATTCACATATTAATTAATATGCTACAATGGATAAGAAGTTTGAATCTCCAAATGTTTGTGTAAAGAGATGATAATTTTCCCATTTTAGCATTTTAAAAACTTTATAACACTTTTTTATCTATAATCATGAACATTACCTCCTTGAGTAATCTTATTATTTTTATTTTGGCTAAGATTTCCAAGACTTTGATGCCATACCTAAATTTCTTATCTCAAGATAAAATAAAAATAATTTTCATCATCTATCATTTGGAACAAGTTATTCCTTATTCAATACCCTATAGATATGACAAGAACATAATTAACCTTGTTTATCAAGAATTTTTCATTTCAAAAAATATCTTTATTCCCTTAATTTGATAGTTGATAAACATTTAGTAAAATATACTTCAACATATTGATAAAAAATGTATTATTCAATTTCAGTATGTTACCTCAATTATATATTGAGTAAAATACCGCTATTTTGATTGATTAATAATTTAAAATTTCAAATAATCATTATTTTCACTTTTGAAATCCCATATGAATCTTTAAATCTCATATTGTATGAGATGGACACCCAATATCTAAAATACATAAATATTTTTCTTATGAATCTATTAATGATACATCTACAATAATATATTTCTCCTTTCAATTATTCTTATTTTTATAAAATATATTATTATTATGATTCATACTCAAATGATATATCAATCTGGTAATATAATTCCCAATATCATAACCATTTTTCCCATATCTCTCACACATTTCTTTTAATATTTAAAATTTATTCTTTATCTACACATCAAAAATTAAAATTTGTTCTAAAATTTTATCCTTTTAGAGGGATATTATCTAATATATCATTCATTAAAAATCTTATAGACTCACATAAAAACCTTTTATTTTACTATAACATCCTTTCCACATGTTTAAATCCACTGCAATACCAACAATATCTATAAAAACTAAATTTTATCACACAAACCTTATGATGTCTAGACAATGAAACCTACCATTTATCATCATTTTGACCACTATTTTTTACTCATACCTATGAATCATAAATAATAGAATACTAATAACATATTACCCAACATATTATATACATTACTTTAATTGTTTTCTTTCCATTTATATCAGAATTTTATTTAAAGTTGACACTTCCAGTATTTGTATTTTTTTGTAATTTTTTTAATTCACAAAAAAATGATTCCTTTGTTTTTAAATTAATATAATACCTCAATTAAATAAATAAAATACCATTTTCACCCACTGAGTGAGGTATTAAAATCATCAAATATATAATCATATCCTCAGAGGGTTCAATTATCCTGAAATTTCTCAACGATATTTCTCTAATTTCTAACACCAACTTACTAGAATTATACTTAAATTTTTTCATATGATTTTTTTATTAAAGCTAAATTTTATAAAAAATATAAATTTATTTTTACTTATCTATACTCTTATATTCCATAGAATCCTTCAATTTATTTTCTTCAGTGATAAACACCTTACAAAATTCATTCTCATATAACAATATTAAATATTATCCAACATTGAAATAATAAACGTTTTTTGAAGTTTGAGAGTATAATATAAATTTATTATTATCTATCTCCAACATTTTGATCATTTAATGATAATAATTTAACCATCACTTTAACAAAAACTATATTTTAGTTTCATTATCATTTCCACCAGCGTTATATTAATCTACAGTGAATTCCCCACCATTATCCTTTATGATCAATAAATTATCCTCTTCGTCACTTGAAGTTTCATATTTCATATAATCTCCACTGCTTTATTCATCATAAAATTTAGTTAATAAATTTAATTTTTTTTAATTTCGATAAATTTTTACAAGTTTCATTCAATGGAAACTTCTTATTTTCAAACTGTATTGATTTCTTCTAAAAAGAAAACCTTGGAAACTCATCTTCACCATAACTTTTTTCTTCCTTTATCTTTGGACAATTTGAAATGAAAATTTCAATAAATCAAAATTTAAATAAATTGAATGAAATCTTTCCAAAAAAGCATTCCTTTTGTTTTTTGAATGGACTTTGAGATAAATTACATAAACATGTCAAATTTAATTTCAGTATCTTCTCTATTAAAGGAACTTTATTCTTCTTACTTTCCTTCTTGAATATTTTCATATTTTATTGATTTAATATATATTTCTATTTCATTCTTAATATTTTTCATAAGGTTAATTTATTTACTTATTTTATAAGTAATAAAAATTCCTTACAAATCATAATATGAAAATGTGTTAATATCCAGATCTTCAGGTGATAATAACTTGCATCAAATCTATGAGATAATATATAAAGTATCTTTTTAAACATTATGGAATATTAAAGAGTCTCAATAAAACCTATAATAGTTCTCATAAATTTATTAAATCATATAAATGAGTCATAAACATGTTCATATTCATATTTACATATGTTCTCATATTTTTAATTAAAAATCTATATTTTTTCCGCGTTAACTTTGAAATTTCCTTCATAAATGTTTTTTTACTTTACCAAATACATTTTTTCATATTTATACCAATGAATTTTGAAAATTAATTTCTCTAGAAAAGATGAAATAATTTAATTCTTTATATTAACAAAATTTTTAATATTCTTATGATAATCAACCGTCTTCGCATGACCATTTACATGGGAGACATACCCATTCTTTAAAACATAAAGCACATTGAATATAATTGATAATACGTTTGAAAATATCCTACCCATATATAGTTCATAGATATTTTTTAAAAATAAAATAAAAAATTCCATTTCAATCTACTATATTGATATGATCCATTGTAGGCATAAAAATTTAGAACAATCTTCTACATCAAAACCGAGAACAATTATTACTTATAATTTCAAAAATACTTGATGTCTTCATGATAAACCTCAAACATTATTCTAATAAAAATTATTGATAACTTTATACTGAGAAGTATTATGTTCTTCAAGGATTCAATAATATAAGTGGGTGGGTGGTGGTGGTGGTGAATCAATTAGTCAATTTCTTTTACATTTCATACAGAAACAACGTTCATTATTGGTTATAATGAATGAATTTCTTGATATTATCTATTGTCACGTTTTTTATACTATATTTTTATTATTTTAATCACTTAATTTAATAACCACCCAATAAAAAATAAATAAAACACATTGGTAACAATTATTTACATGATTCCCTATTCAATATGAATGGCTACGTCCTTAGAATAATTTGAAAAATATTTGATCATACAATCTACTATAATCATAAAGGATAAAAATGGGTAAGGTTTAACCTTAAACTAATTTCACAATAATATGTCACTCAATAGATGTAATGTTCTCCCAAAAATTCAAATTAATTCCTTAAATAGATACATTAACAAGAATCTTTAATCTCTATAAAGAAACACCCCTTTTCCTTAGAAATATCTCAACTTCACTTCACTTATTCACATTCATTTTTTTGAAAAATATATAGAAACAAAATCCTTAAGAAATATATTAATCACTTACTAAAGTATAAATATTAATAAAATTATAATCAATTTTACTTTAATAAATAAGAATAATCATGTAACATCACTAAACAAACCATAATAGTTCTCATACTCTTGTAATATATTTAATATTCAAATCTATGTGTTTTAATTTCATGAAATGGTTTGATGAATATTCTATGTAACCATTAAATATTTTGGTTATATTATTCCACTTATTTATTCATTACAATAAAAAATTCAGGTAAATCAATTTAGTTTTCATCTAATACAAACTTCTTCCAATTGGTTTGAATTCAAAATTAAAAAACCACCAATCAACTTCAACTACCAAAAACACCTATTCAATTTTGAGACCTTAGATCTATTATGGAATTTTCATCACCTTTTTAGGTTCATGGACATTGAGTATTGATATAGAGTAGTCTTACATGGAACTAATCAAGCATAATAATCAAAACACCGGAATAAACACTTTGCAATAGACTATAATACAATGAGTTAAAACCAAGATTTATTAATGTACACAATTTTAAACTGACTTAAAACCACTTAAATACCTTGTAATGTTTCGTGAAGGGATATTATTTATTAGAAATTCTAGGACTATATCTTGTAAAATTTTTGTTATCTTATTTTAGTTCTATCATATCAAATATCAAGAAGAAATTTTTAGTGTAAATAAACATACAACATTGAGAGAATTGTTCGATAAGGGTTTGATGCTAGTTTTCATAGACCACCTAATTAGCACTTTTTTTTTATTTTGTTTCATTATATATTTAATTTTATCTTTTCCTTCCACTAATTTATCATTTTCTTTTATCCCTGAAATATTGTTATATACACATTTATTAACTCTTTTCATCCTAGATATATTTTTTTAAGAATTCAAAGAAAGATTATTGAATATATGTCTCAAATGCTCTTCAATTCTATTATTATAATTTTCTATAGCTGACTGATCTATTATGTTCTATCATGGAGAGGAAAATCTTTCATAAAAGGTATCTATTAAGACATTATATGGAAACTGGTGATGAGAGAATTTCCAAAGAAGGTTCATAAATCATTCCCAAGACTCATTAAATGATTTTACATCCTCTGGATAAAAACATGTGATTTAGGTCTTTAATTATCCTTTAAGTATTTGAGGGTAAAATTTCACAACAAATGAATTGTAAACATGATACCAATTATCAAATATGTTTTAAAATAGACAAAAAAATCAATTTCTATCATACCTAGTAAGGACAAAAGGAAAACTAACTCATCCTTAGTACATTTTCTATGATCCCTTACAATTGGAACTATGAAGCTGAGTTATAAAAGAATATAATAAAGGAAAATTAATTTTTATTAGATAAACCATTAAATTATTGGAAATAGTTATATATGTGATTGGTTTTACTCATAGTTGAGGAATCTAGGTGAAATCTTGATGGAAAATGGAATATTATACAGTTAAGGGAGTTGACAGTCCCTCATACTATGAATTTTATTGTGTCTATAATGAGGTGTGGTCAACAATATTTCCCATTATTAATAGTAACTCTCCCTCCCATGTTTTCCATTTCATTGTTTTTAATTTTTAAAGAATAAAAATGTTTATTTATCTTAGTGATTAATATCTCTATCTTATTTGATGATGTTATTGAGTACATTGAACAAGAAACGAAATATATATATTCAAATAAAAACTCAAAGAAACAAAATATTTTATACTAAATGAACTTCTTTTCTAAAGAAACTAGTTTTCAAGATTTTTTTGAATTTTATTTTTAATGATTTTTCAGACGTTTTCAAATTTGGCCACATGAAGTCCTTACCCAAAACAAATACAAAACCATGACATGTAAAATGATGAGTACATGATAGTTTAATGATTTATATATCTTATTTACTACTATATATCATTATATAGGGAATCAAACCCACAAGGAAGGGAAAATGTTATCAAAAAAACAAAAATGTTAAAAACAAAAACCCCAAAAGTAGTGGATTTTTAATATTATTTATAAAGAAAAAAATCATTGAATAAAATAGTAAATTTTAAAGATATTATGGTGGTAAGAATGATACAAAATTTAGAAAAAGAATCAATAATTATAGTGGTGATATATCAGGGGGAATTATAAATGCTTGGTTTAAATTGATTTCTTTTTTCATAGAAATTTTATTGAAATCACATCCTAAAAAATTGATTAGATTAAACCTCTTCTCTAATAGATTAATATTATGGAAAGATAATTCATAAATCTCTACACTTACAATAATCATTTTATAATGATTAAAATTTACTAAATATTATTATAATCAATCTCACTAATTAATTATAATGTTTTGAAATTAAGATGTGATAGACACAATACATTTTTTATGAAAATAATCACTATGAAGTGATAATTTGTAACCAATAGTTTTAATCCCCAAAAAAAATATTAGCTATAAATCGTTTTTAATTAAATAATATCATATAAATATTCAATTATTATTATTGTTGAAATAAACAAAATAATAGGAGAGATGATATATCCCCTCTAAATTTGACCGTGATGAGCGATGCCATCACTATTATACCACAAGATCTCTTATAAGATATTTTGGGAAAGAAATATCTACCAAATATCTCCTTGATTATAAAGACCTAAAATTTACCTCTTCTCCCTCGAATCTTGGAATTTAGTTTCATTTTTTTAGGTTATTCAATAACAATATGTACCGACTTAGCTCGGTCTTCCCCAGATCACTGAACATGTGTTGCAATT
Source organism: Viscum album (assembly GCA_963277665.1). Classification (NCBI taxonomy): domain Eukaryota; kingdom Viridiplantae; phylum Streptophyta; class Magnoliopsida; order Santalales; family Viscaceae; genus Viscum; species Viscum album. The sequence continues at coordinate 695,737,051 of OY728145.1, forward strand.
GATTGTATTTTTTTCACTTTCACTTGAATTTACCAACTACCTTAAAAAAATTTCAATAGAACCATTTATGGACTATTTTAAAATGAAAATGGATGTACTTATGTCTAAACAAATACTTATTTGGTCTTCATGAAACATTTTAGAAAATAAAACAAGATCTTGGGCACAGACTCAGTCACAAAGGACTCTCATTTTATCTCTTTATCATTAGAAAATTATCGAAGGTTAGAAAAAGACCAAAGAATTAGTGAATGTGGGTTCAAACCTATCTAAAACTTTGTTGATCAATTAATATATCAACAAAATAAATATTTAAAAGTCTCTGTCCTAGTTTTCCATGCTAAAATTCCAAATATATGATCTTTACTAGTTCAGAAAGTCAGAAACTCAACCGAGCATGCTGTGATAAATGAAACCTGATCTAGAAAAGATTCATCTTCAACCATTAAATTGAAAATCATTCAAATAAAATAGATTTCACTAACAACACTATCGCATTAAATAACAATTTTTAAGGATAGATATCATTTTATCAGCTCGAATCATGCTGAACTTATCAATATTTATATATCTTATCCATAGGTTTTTATGGGAATCAACCTCACATATCAGTTTGTATTTCATGGTAAACATTGAGTCATCCTCCCAAATAATACTATGATGAAACATTCTCTACAAGGTATCATCTTGACTAAAACTTTGAATGGATTAAATAGTAGTTGTATATTGTTCCTTTTAGGCTATCATATTTGGAAGTGTGAATATTGATATCAATAGAAAAATAGTGAAACTCTGGATCTCAATAGGCAAACAAAGTGAGATAAAATAGTGGTTTTAGATGTTAGGAAACTCCTCAAGAGGCATTAAACGCACCTAAAAAACCTACTAAATCACCCATAAACACAAATCACTCTTAATTTCAATAAGTGTATCTTGATCATTTTGAAGGAACCAGGGATCAAGCTTCCATAATGGTATAAAATCCCTCAATTAGAAAAGAAGTGACAAAACTCAAAACCAGCATATCCTCACAGAGATTTTCCTCTTCAAGATCTAGAAGCACAAGAGATTCACACGATTCAGAATAACAATTATTTTGAATTGGAATCGATCTCAGGTGATCTCTCTAATAATGGTGTTTAGTTCATGGGTAAATACATGGAGTTTAACAAGGTTCTTCCCACATGAGTTCTTTGTGGTAGTGGAATCATCGGTAACCTAGTTTATCTTGGATAATGGCTTTGGTATTCAATATTCTCATCAGAAGGGGGTAAATTAATGACTTTTGCAATTAACAAGCTTCCTTGAGAATCTTTCATCATAAGGTCGATAAAATTCATGCATGGAAAATTGGAAGTATGGAACATAGTCAATTCATTTCCCATTGTGGTATTTTAAAGTGTCTAGTAGAAGGTATAAAATTATCCTCATGATCAATCATTATATTGTACGGTCGATTTAATTTTCCTTTTCCATTATTACAACATTGGGAAGATGTATGGTCGATCATTTAAGTCATGAAATCATCATTTAAAACATGTGTTTTATCCCTTTCTTTTCAAAATATCAGCACCTAAAAATTGAAAATATCATTAAAACACATATTAAATTTTAAAAAATAAATTATTAAAAATATAAAATTATGTAATTAAAAAGTTATTCGACAAATTAAAAAAAACAAATTATTAATAAGGAATTATAGAATTGATAACAATAATATTAAATGATCAAATTTGAAATATTAAAATTAACAACTAATTAACTAGTTAATAAAAACAAGAAATTAATAAACAAAGAAAAAAAATAAATAGTAAGACAAAAATTTAAAATAATTTAAATCATTTAAAACATTAGATTAAAAATTAAAAATCCATAAATCAATTAATAGATTAATAAAAACGTAAATAATTAGTTAATATGATGTACACAAATATTAACAAAAAAGGAAAAAAATTATAAAATAAAAAAATCAATTAAGTGAACAATTTGAATAATACTATTCAGATAATTTAAACCAAAAAATAGGCAAAATAATCAAATTTATAGTTAGTTAATAATTTAAATATAAAATAATCACTTACAATAAACCAATTATTGGTAAAATCGATTTTAAAAACACCTGAAATACACCCAAAAAGATGTTTCAAAATGCATGAATTAATGGCCACGTCAAATACCATGATGTTACCAAGATTATTGTTAACCTTTTTGGTATATTAATCTAACACCATTATTTTAATGTAATTTTCTAGAGAATGAGGCATTTTATTGTGGTTATATGGAATAAAAATGAAATATTTATTTAGAAGATTGATTAAATAGCAGTTTATGTATTGTATTAAAATATTATGTCTTAGTTATCATATACAATAAAATAAAATATTTTTATAATGATTTATGTATATTAAATTTTATATAAAAAAATGAATATTTTAATTTTTTTATAAAATTTAATAGGATGGGTTGAATTAATTTTTGAGGATTTTAGAGAAATGTTTTGTTAATATTTAGAATTAGGTGGAAAATATTAAGAGGAAAAACATAGTTCCCAAAAACAAGTACAATTTTATAACAATTAAATTTAATACTCAAATTTATAATTTATTACAATATTTGGATGTTGTCTCTAAATTTTAAAAAATGACAGTTTCCTTAATGAGATGTTGATAGAATCCTAGGAAAGGAACTATTCAATCACCTAAGTCCATCAAAATTCATTTCCACCATATGCACCCAAGGTCATTCACCCAACTTTTATTTTAAAATAAGCATGTACGCCTAGCTCTGCAAGCATGCCTATCTTATCATGCCAAGATCTTGGTGCATTCCCATCCCATAATTCTTATCCCTATTGCACTCACATCCCAACTTTTTCATATAAATAAAACCTTGGGTGGTCCTCATTGATATATTTTGGAATAACATGGGAACACTCGGAGATCCATTCACCTAGGCCTCTAAAAACCCATTTATGTTAGTCTATGATCTTAAAACTTAAGGGAATTAACAAAAGGGTTGGGTAAATAAATTATACAAAGGTAACAAAATTCATAGAATATCACTTTCCCATAGTTCATCAATACTATGTTGAGGGAACCATATCGAGATATATACTAGAGTGTAATTCACCAAAAGGCATCTGTTGAGACCACTAACCAATAGGAAGAAGCTGCATCTTTGTTCTATCATGAGGGAAACCCCTTCACTTAGTCCTATTTTAGGGTAAATCAGGAAACTTCTCTTAGACCTCAATTTGGGAAAATAAGACCACCTTATCTTAACCCTCTTCTAGGGAGAATAAAATCACTTATCTTATCATTCTACTAGGGATAAGTATAACCCTCTCTTAGACTATAACTATGGACAAGCCGACCCACCATAAATTCCATTAGTAGGGTGGAGTAGAACCACCACTTATAAGTTCACTAGGGATAAGAAAACCCTTCACTTATCCCTTAATTAGGGTGATGGAAACCATTCACACAATCCACCATTTAGAAGAAGTATAACCTCCACCAATACCACACCCAATGTGAATTTCATTATTTTTCTCCCATTTTAGGGAATGTTATAATACCAGATTTCAATATTTCAGTATCTAAAAATTTTGTTCTCCTACCATAATAACCACCTATCTAGGACTCCTCCAAATCCACAAGGAATATATGCTCTAATCATTAGGCATGTCCCTATTTTAATCATGTATTCTCTTTATAAAATGAGGATCTACAATTTTCCTTCTAGATAGATAGAAACTTCAAGGTTATTAGAACCATGTATCTCCTTGATAAGGATTATATTTATCATGAGGATTCTAGATGGGTCTCTCTTAGATCATGATTCTAATCTTATCTTCTAAAATATCACCTTGGATGGCCTAATTCAAATAAATCCATGAGACCATGGTATTCCTTACAAGGTGTGTGCCACAACCATGTTCACATTTTTATCCCCAAGAAACATCAATATGAATTGTAAACCCATATTATGGTAGAATATATTCACATGTAAACCCTATTCATACTCATAAAATTCATAAACTGTGATGTGAGACTCCATATAGGTATAGTCCTTTATCACCTCATCATGATGCCACATCCCCCCTAAGTCCATGTTTCCTTCACCTCACACAATATGATGATATGTGGATGTTCAAATGAGAATCCCCATTACATAATACCCTTAAATATATCATTGTTTCTTCTATGAAATAGGAAAGTATCCTCCCTAGATATAGGCCATAATGAAATAATTTTACCCTCATTAAAAATATCATCTTAATAATTTTCTAATGACCCATATAAGGAAAATCCCAATTAAAATCCTTAATTCATATTTAAGAGGCTCAATCCTTTGTGAGTCCTACTCAAAATGAAATATTCCCTATGATCCAATCATACTTAGAGGGCCATTAAATGTGTGAGACTAATTTTACCAGATCCCATTTTTAACCAAAAATTAGGATAAAATAGAAAGGGTCTTTCATGAAAAAGTCCCAATAAATCTATTTGTGTATACCATTTTGTAATGTGATTAATTTCTAGTAACATGATATATAAAAGTTTAACAATATCCTAATGGAATGATTTAAAACTAAATAATAAATTTCTAGTCAAACAATGTAAAACTTCATGATAATATCCTTATAACATGAAATTATACTTCATGGTATGGTCCTACCACATGATTATAAACTTTGGAACATGAACTATGTGGGATTCGATTCCAATTTTAGGAATATATGTAATATTTCTCCCTATTGTTCAAAGACAACATCACCATTACTTCATATCCATTCACCAGTTAAATATTCCTTATAATCCATTCTATCTGGGGGCTATATTCTCAATGAGGAAATATCCGACTAATTTTATCATATCCCCACAATAAATATCAACCACAAACCCCAAGAGATCATATTTCCTATGAAACAATCCAATACTCATTGGACTATATTCCCATTGAGATTAACAAAAAGGGTTGCGTAGTGTATACATCCCACACTAATAATTTCATGGAATTTTTTTCATATAAATATAATATGTATGATATTAATGTACTATGATGTGATCATTCTTGAATTACTATAAAAGGAACCACATGGTCCTTTTCATATTGACTTAAAATATATATCGTGCTCTATTATGTATCACCAAACTACATGGGTTATAATTCCCACACATAGATATATTGAAATACCTTATGAAGAGCCCAATACCAACTCTACAACACCTAAAACATCTATAGATTGAAATAAATTCCAGAGTTCCCATCAACATGGATTTAAATCCTAGTTCTATTAATTAATCAAATAAAGAAGGAGAACCTATGATGCATACAAAAGTTTACATAAAATGCTTGGTTGAGATCAAATCCTTATCATTGTAGGTGTTAGTCCCACACTAGGACTTGGTATGTATTCATAAATACATCATAAACTAATAAAAGAGTATTAGAGTAGGAAATAACTCCCACCAATGGGTTCATAGTAGCCCAACATCCCATCTATTTGATGAATATGAATTATAAAGCTTTGTGTAAAAAACCATTGAGACCACCTATCTTTGGAAGGAAGTTTTGAGATTAATACCTTGTTGGGACCTCATATATGAGGTAGACATTGGGGTTTCCATAAAAAATAAATATGTTGAAACCAACATGAATTATTTAACAATAAATGTGATCGAACAAACTAGATTATACTTTTGATACTACTCTAATGGGTTTTTTGTATTATTTCTCTTAATGAATAATTTTTTAATCCCCCTTTGATCTAAAGTAATGGAATCCTCATTATGATTTTTCCCATATTTACATCATTAGAAAGAATGTGGGCTCGATTATTGGACACACATTATCACTAATTTAGTGCCTTCAACCACAAGTGAAAAATATGTTAGTGAGGGAGTATTATCTCCATGGCACAATCCATACTATAAGAGAATCCGTGAAGATCCTAAATGTAACATCCCCGACTCGGAAGCCACTAAACAAGTGCCCTGAGTTTGTTCATAACATGAACTCTAGCACACCACCTAGTACAGTAGAGATTGCTGACTAGTAGTGAGGGTCTAATAGATCAGGTAGGGAGACTATATCCTCTTTATCAGAGTAAGTCACATTAAAAAATATATGAAATAAAGAAAAAAATATGCAATATAGAGAAACAATCATAACTAAATCATTCCCCAAACAAGGTAGAAAACAAAACCAAATAATAAATATGCCATTTCAGGCTATCTATTCCAAAAGTGCGGGAAACCCAAAATAAGGAAAATTAGTGAATCCCCAAAATAGATCCTGACTCCATGTTTGGATACTCATCCATGCACATCCCAATCCCAACTCAACTCTATAGAATAATGCCTTTTACCTTATCCTAACCTATAACCATGAAATATTCTTGGGTACCCAAGGACGGCTCGAGCAGGGTGTGAGTACAACTCAGTAGGCCACACCAATGGTGTCTACAAAATATACAGTCTTAACAAATAGTACATGAAATTAATAAAATTAAAGACAAGGCAAACAAAAGAAAAATCAAGTGTCTTTAGCTAAAATTTTTTCACTTAATCCAATTCCATATTTATTTTAGTTGTAATAATTTATATGGTATTCATCCCTAAATTCATTTTTCAACACATGTTCCTTAGGTTGGGCATTTTCATTATTTACAAAATAACCTAAGACAGTCAATTTTTAGGCATAACAGAATACGTCAAGTCCCCTATCTCACAAGAGATAAACATGGAATAAAAATATAAATTACACTATCCTTGTACCCTTGTCTACGTAGTATCATAAAATGAAACCATTAGGGGAATATATCCTCAACCCCCTTTCCTAACCCATGCATTATGGGGTGGGCTTTAGAGCCTCAGTATTACCCGAACCGTGGGCATATATCCTCATGACTAATACCCAAAACAACCAATCCATGTACAAATTATTATTTATCCATATACCACATCTACCAAATAAAAACCATGTGTAAACAATACACATAACATACAAATTTTATAATCCATTCAGTATATAAATCATGTTCATGATATAACCCATTAACATAATTACAATTTACATTGCATAGATCATTTAACCCATTTCTCTTATCATAACATAACTCGTCTTGCATGTTCAAAAATTCCCATACCTTATCCTAATTATTATATTCACCAATTACCATATGTTAACCCATTTAACAAATTAATTAATTCAAAGGAATTTACCCATTTAATATATTAAACAATTTCCTTACATTAACCCCCTTTTCACATAATTCACTAATTAACTTGCATTATCCCATTTATGAAATTCAATTACAAACTCATACATTATGTGACACATTCAATTTACTCCAACTAACCCCTTTTCACATTTTTCAAAATAGTCCCTTATGTTATATCCAATGACTAGACACAACCATCAATAGTGCTGCTTTAATAATTCAATCTAACATGTCAACATGTTTATCAGGGGATCTAATTTAACACAAATAAGATTTAAGGCATAACATTAAAATTTACATATTTGAGAATAATGGAACACCCCATGGGTGGACCTAATTTAGTTTAATAAAAATCAATGAATGCCACAAAGATCACTAGGGGTTTAATTCATCATTTATCCACCCATTTTACCAAATATTGGGAAAGGAATTAAATAACAAATAAGAGGGAAGAAAGAACACAACCATGAAAGAAAAAATCAATATTAATACTGTGGTACATAACTTATAGAACACATACCTTGAATCGGTAGATGAACCCACACTTAACCTTAGCCTTAGATATATACTCAATAACCCCTTAATTCCCTAGCATCATATCCGATAGAAAAAAGATGGTTTTAGGGATTCATAAGAAGAAGAACGAAACCTCTATCCCAAATCTGAAAGAGATAAGAAAGAAGAGAGTTATACTCACCCAAATCATTGATCCACAATTAATGGCACTCAAAACATCCTAGAATTTAAGGATATCGACCCTTGAGAAGATTTGGGAGCATGAGTTCGTCACTAGGGATGGAGGAGGAAGAAATGGGCTGAAAATTGTGTGATAAACTTAAAATCTTGAGGGGGAAAAAGTAATTTTTTAATTTAAAATGGAGTGCATAGTTTGGCAGCACAGTTTTAGAAACCATGCACAAACCAGGTTCGACCCTCTTTCCAGGAGGGGTTATGTCATACAGTTACCTAGGGAGGCCCACTCAGTTTGAAAAATCATAATAAAACCTTGAGGAATTCCTCATTCCTAAAAAAATGGGTTGGCCTTCCCCCATGAATGATTTTACTTAACTGTGAACCCCTCATCTTGGCTAGAATGGTTTGGGATAATAGTTATCTCTAAACATGCGTGAATCGTGAAACATGAACTAGATGGAAAATTTAATTTTTCATTCATGTCTTGAACCCCCAAAACATCCCTGAACATCCTCATACACCCAGTAAACATTCCATTAACCAAAATTAATAGATTTAAAAATAAATTTTAACAAGAAAATTTGTCCATGAAGTCCGAGATCTTACGAATTCCCCACTTTATAACGGTTCTTCCTTGAGCCTCACTTACAAGCATCAATGGGCTTCCAAAGAAAAGAGACCAGGCCATTGGGACCACATATCCAACTCCCTTTCACATGTTTTTTCATGAACATTACAATGATTCCATAAAACTCTAACCAAAGGGACATTATTTCCCCACAAGAACATCTCACTACAATCCACAATACAAACTAGATGTTTCTCAAAGGAAGAATCAACTTTAAGATCAACATCATCAACATCAATCACATGAGATGGGTTAGGGTGGTACTTCCAAAGCTGTCAAACCTGAAAAACATCCAGAATGACACTATACAACTATGGAATATCCAATCGGTATGCCACTATTCAAATCATCTATAAATCACAAACAACCCCACATAACTGGGTTTTAACTTTCCCTAATTCTGAATCCAATGGTGGACCAACATTGGAAACTCCCAAGGGAACACATAATCACCCACCCTGAACACAATATTTCAATGATGACTATCCAGATATGAATGTTTTCTAACTGTGATCCATTTCCATAAATTTATAAATCAACGGAGTCTGTTGTGATGTCTTCTTCACAAGACTCATTCCCAAAAACTATGATTCTATGACCTCTATGCAACACAATGGTGGTTGAAATGATCTACCATAGAGTGCCTCAAATGGTACCATATTACTTATATCCTGATAAATATTATTGTAAGAAAACTCAACAAGTTCTAATTTTTTTTACCATGATACACCAATGCCTATGAAATATGTCCTCAATGCATCCTTAAGTACCTGAATAGTACATTTTACCAACCCATTCGTCTGATGGTGAATGGCCATACATTGAAGAACTTGGGTACCTTATTCCTTCTGTAATCCCTTTTATAAGTTCAATATAAAATGAGATATGTGATTTTAAACTATATTTCCTGGTACTCTATGTAGACATATGATATCTCTAACATAAAACTCTCCTAAATGATCAGTTATAAAGGTATCCTAACTGATCAACTATGAAGGTGTCTCGAATTGGTAATAAATGAGCCACCTTAGTCAATCAATCCACAAATACCCAGATAATATCATTCGTATAAGGCATCCTTAGGAGACATACTATGAGATACATCATCACATCATCCCATTTTTATTCCATATTGGGCAATGTTTGTGACAAACCACTTATCTGTTGAATCCCAACGTTCACTTGCTGATAGGTAAGGTATCACACCACAAAACCTGCAACCTTCTTCTTCATCCATGGACACCAATAATTCCTATGAATATCATGATACATTTTGATCAAACTAGGATTCACCGACCATTTAAATTCACGAGACTCATGCATCAACTCTTCTTGCATACACATTAGAACAACAACATAGCCACAAAAAAAGATGATCCCATCCTCCCCAATGGTCCAACCAAAGGATAATTTCCACCTTTAATACACTTCCTTAAAGCCAAACATTCTAAATCCTCCTAGTGTTCCTCCATTATTAATCTTAGAAGTGTGGAATCAACTACCAAGAATGCAAGGGACATCTTTTCATGGCCATCCTACACTTTGAGATTCATCTTTGTGAATAATTCCATCATCTTTCACTTCGAACGTTATTCCTAAACCACCTGATTTATAGACATTAATCTCAAGGCAACTACAAAGCAGTTTACCTTATTTAGAGTGAAAACTAGATCAAATTCAATGGATTTTATGTATTAAACCGACCTTCACTAATGAAGATTCAAATCATGATGTGAAAAATTTACTTCAAACATTTATGATAAGCATACACCATAAATTGTTCTCGCAATAGGTAATTACACCAACATTTAATGGTGTAAACCACTGTGTATAAATCAAGATCAATAGTGGGATTGTAACACCCTGATCCCAGAAGCTTGAAGCCAGTGCATTATGTTAGTACATTGGCATGATTAAAAGGAATCAAGTCTCGAAGGAACAATCAGTTTAGCAGTATTGGAAAATATATTAAAAACATGAATGTTACATTACACATTAGAAAAATAAAACAAAACATAAATAATCCTTTGAGAACGCCATTAATACCCTAGTTTAACCCTTCTTATCAATCATAATACACTTCTTGGAATCCTGGGAAAATAAAACATAAGAAAGGGGTGAGCTCAAATGCTCAGTAAGGGTAAGAAATAAAGTGGAAGCTAACATAAACATTAAGCATGATGAATAATTTAAAACACATGCCTTTACAAATAATAAACATGAACACTTTATGGAAGGAATATGAGATGAGTAAATAATGTCATAATAAAAAATAGTCATGGGTATTCTACTAGTCGAATAACCACATGAACCATCAATAATATTTTCATAATGATGGAATGTATAATGTCGAACATTCTGAAACGTTTTGTCAAGGCCTCGACCAAGACGTGTAAAAATGATTAAGGGCTCGGACAAAACCATATATAAAATTGGGAAAGGCCTTGGTAAATTACACATCTAATTGTCTCATGAGACCTACCAATGCACCACAGAGTTATAGCGGGCTCCACCCATCACTTACTAAGTCCAATACATTCCTCATATGAAAAGGTTGAAACATAACATAAACATTCATATTAAAACTATCATAAAAAATGGTAATACTTTAACCATAAACCATGAATGGTATAAAAATAAAACATCCACAGTCAAATATATCACAAAACTTTCAATACAATATGGAAGTTTCTATCCTAAAAAATCTACTTTAAACAAGTTTAAAATCCATCAAAGGATGTTGACATAGATAAAAATGATTTGTAAAACTCTTTGATAGAAATATCCATTTTTCTTGAAAACATTTTAAAGTCACACATTTATGAAGGAAGTAATTTAAAAGAGATTTTTGAATCAAAGTGTCCCATAACACTTTGAACCTTTTTAAAAGGATTACCTTTTCAAAACATTCATGTCCATATAAATAAATCCTTAAATCATTTAGAAAACATGGACATTAATTAAAAGGATTTTGAAAGATAAATATTTAAAACATTTAAAATGATGATTTAGTTAAATAGAACCTCCCATAAAACCATAAAATATTCCTTTTGATAAAAGTTTTATGAAATATGGGTATTGATGATAAATATGTCCCAGTAAATACTTACACATAAACAATCTCAGATAATAATGGGATTGAGGAAATAACCCTTTCCTTGCACTTTCCTTTGTTTGAGGGTATGTTTGACCTTTTATATAATGACCATATTATGTTATTAAATTTTACCAGAACCAGAAACAAATTCATATTTATTATATCATACATAATTCATCGATTACATTATACTACCCATTTTATAATGATTTCTTTGTTAAACTAACATTTTAGGTAATAATCTCTTTCTTTATCATATGTGTTTTAACTTGTTATTCTTGATCGTATCATTTAGATCATGATTTACATACTTCCAGAATATAACACATGATTTATATTTCATATATATTTAGAATATGTATATTAGATAGATATATGGAATCTAAAACACCATTCATGAAGATGGTAGGTCGTACGTATGCATAAATGCTATTTCTGTTTTCATATCGTATTGAATGGAAGTAAGGGAATAAAATATATGTAAGTAGATATATATATATATATATAGTAGATTTATTATGTCATATATTAAATACTTATTAATAATATATATTTTTATAATCATCGTAGAATGATGAATGTGGAAATGAATCTCATCACGTCATGGAGACGGTAAACTGTACGTACACACGAGCGATGATGTCTTTTCCTTAATGATTAAAAGGTGTTGAATTGGATGGTATATTAATTTTTCAGATACATTAGAACATTATTTTTATTATTTATATACATATTACTCATCATTATATCCATCCAAATAACATAGTGTTGAATAACAAATTACACCACGATGTGGAGACGGTAAGTCGTACGTACACACACATGGTGACATTATCATTAATAGGATGTAGAGAATAATGAATATGGTTGTACCATATTTATAATAACATCACATTATATAGAAGGTACTGTAGTTATTATTATGGTATGGAAAAACAAATAAAGAGGAAGTGGAAGATGAAAAGAAGTTGAAAGAGGGTGGTGAAATTATTACCTCTTCTTCAGGTGTTTCCTTTTGAGTTGATCAAAAGGGATCCTTAGGTTGGATTACTACTCAAGGGAAGGACTTTAGGATGAAGTGAGGGAAGTTGGGAGGAGATTTTAGAAAGGGTTGGCAAATCCAAATGGATTTGGTGTGGTGATTTTGAGGGAAGGGGAAGTACATTTTTATAAGAGGGATGAGGGTCACTTTTGGAAAAGCTTGAAATATTATTTTATAATAAAATATTTTTTTTGTTTCAAATTTCTCCAAAATGATTTATTTCTAGGATAAGGTGGGGATGAGTCTAAAACCACTCAAATAATAGTATTTTACTGGTTTAGGGGACAATATTAACCTTATCTTTTAGACTTAACTCTTAGTTAAATAGTTAAACTTTTACCATGTATTCTCATATTCTTACACTATATGGTTAATAAACATACTCTAAACATCAAAGAGAACCTCAAGTGTTAATTAATGACATATATAATATTATATAAGACCTTTGGATAGACCTAATATTTTTAGGAATAATATATAATTTAATAATATAATATTTGTTTTAAAAATCCATTTATGTCAATTTTGACACTATTTAGTATTTGGTTTTTGTGAAAGTCATCACAACTTGATAAAATTGAACAGGATACATTGAATCTACCCAAATATTTCATATTAACCTAGGAAATTCATGTATGTAATAAAAACTATGAAATTATATTTATTTTAATATTTATAATAAAATTTATTTGATTCGTTCATTAATAAGGTATTTACTACATCATTATTTTTTCATAAATAAATTTCAATTATTTAAGGTCTAAAAATTATAAATAAATTACCATTAGATAGGAAATATTTCTAGAAATCTAATGAATATTTATAATCAAATGTATCTTATGTGTAACCCTATATTAAAAATGATTTAGTTATTAAACTTTGAATTTAACACTTTTAACTCTTCTTTGAATAAAATAATAATAAAGGTACTAATCTAATCCAAGTGGACCTAAAGGATCATATTTTATTCCTAGGGTTGTTTTTGGTCGAAACAAACTAATCCAATATAATTAGGACATGTTTTAGGGTAATTATAATATCATTTTTACCTTTAATTACCCTTTTTAATTTTAACCGTGGTAAATAAAAGTCAAAAGTTACTATTCAAAAAATTATTTTAATCTTATTAAACCTCATTTTACTTACTGATATCAACCGTGTCTCTTAGATTTTTGAAATTCAACTCACAGAAGTGGTAAAATTATGTTTTATGCAAATTTTCAAATTCTCCTAGAAGGTGGGTAAAAGACGGTAAACGGTTCAATAAAAATTTATAAATATAATTTTATTATAAAATTACTCTAATGAATTACATTGAACTTATATAGGTATTATATATCTATTTTTACTTATAATAAATTTAAATGAAATAAATAATTATTTAAATAAAAATTCGGTTTAAAACAATAAAACTGTGTTTTTCACTATTTATAAAAAACTGAATGTTTTTAGAAAAATACCAAAACTTCAACCTAAGTTAATTGTGATATTATGAATTCAAAAATGAATTCTATTTTACCAAATTAATAACTTATAAGTTTCATTAATTAATTTAAAATTAATTCACATTGTCAAAACTAAAAAGCGAGTTTTCAAAAAGTAAAAACTATCAAAAGATTGACATGTGTTTATGTCAAATTTAAATTTGAAATTACTTATAATGAACTAAATTGTATTAAATGAAAAAAATATAATCTAATTATACTTAAAAACCATTAAAATTCATAATTTAACTCTATAAATTATTTCGATTTAAAAAGTTGTTGTCAATTAAAACATAGTATTTTTCACTATTCATCAAAATATGAAAGTTATCAGAAAAGTAATAAAAATTTATCCAAACTAAATTTTTATAACCTTATTCTAAATAATAATTTAATTTCATTAAATTGAATATATAAAAGTGTAAAATATTGTTTTTAAAAAGGGTTCACTATTAAAAGGCTGTAAAATTGCATTTTTTGAAAAATACTTCTTTTATCTGAAAAAATGAATTTGTTCTTATATTATGTCTAAGAAATACATAATATGGATGTTAAAATTATATAGAATATATAAGATTCAAAATGAAGTTAATACTATTCATAAACACCTTTTGAACAACTAGTTTGGTAAATTGGGGTGCGCTCGAACTCGGTGTTTTGTGTAGCGCAAGCTACTGAATTACATTAATGAGATAACATACTATAAAATATTGGGGTGTTACATTCTCCTATACTTCAATAAATTGTGTCCTTGAAATTTGAAATTGTTCACTAAAAATAAAATGTTAAAAATAGAAAAATACCTTTGTGGAAAACCCACATCAGAAATTGGGTTAATAAAATTTATTCTTAATAAGAGGGAAAGGGAAATGAGAAAGTCCCCACCAAATTATGATCTCGATTAGGAGAACATTGGTAGAAATTAGAGACACATAATTGGAGGAAAAACATAAATGTGTATAGGAAGTGATTGAGGTTATTAATCACAAAAGGGTATAATTTAGGGCCTCAAAGCCATCGATCTATGATGATTTAAAACATCATCAGTTCAACAAAACATAAGGTATTAGGATAACACATTAATGGTTATAAGATATCTTCACTAAATTTTAAGAATTAATTTTTTCATAGAATAAGAGAAAAAATACATATACATGACAAGTAGAGATTTATTCAAAAACAATCTATTTATCCTAATCCGACGGTGTTCCAAAAATAATGTGTAACACCCCAATCTTACACGATATGCTTCTCTTTGAATAATACAATAGCAAGTGTTGTGCGTAACTTCGAGTTCTAACACACCACAACCAATCAAACTAGCCGTTATCAATAGTAATACCCACTTTTTTAAATTTTATAAATTTTATCTTTCAAAATGGACTTCATTTTTGGATTTGGAATACCGAAATTAGCTTATGGTGAATTTTGGGTATTTTTCTGAAAACATTTAATGTTTTATGAATAGTGAAAAGCACAGAGTTATTGTTTTAATCCGACATTTTATTTAAATATTTATTTATTTTATTTAAATTTATTTTAGGTCAAAATAGATACATAATACCTATATAACTTCAATGTAATTCATTGGATCCAGTTTATAATAATTTTAGATATATAAAAATTGTATTGAATTTTTATCATCTTTTACCCATCTCCCAGGAGCATTTGAAAATTTACATAAAACATCATTTTACCTCTTTTGTGAGTTGAATTTAAAAAATCCGAGAGATTCGGTTTATATCAGTAAGTAAAATGTGGTTCAATAAGATGAAAATAATTTTTGGTGAATAGTAACTTTTTACTTTTATTTACTATGGTTAAAAGTAAATAGGATAATTAAGGTTAAAAATGATATTATTATTACACTAACACATGTAATAATTCAATTGGATAAGTTTAATTCTACCAAAAAAAACATTAGGAATAAAATATAATCATTTAGGTCCACTTGGATTAGATTAGGACATTTATTATTATTTAATTCAAAGAAGAGTTAAAAGTGTTAAATTCAATGTTTAATAACTAAACCATTTTTAATACATGGTTACACATAAGATAAATTCGACTATAAATATTTATTAGAAAACTAAATATATTTCCTACATAATTGTTTTTTATTTATATTTTTTATACATTAAATAATTTAATTTATTTATGATATAATGGTGATCCAGTAATTAAAGTATTAATAAATGATTAAAATAATTGATATTATAAATATCTAAATAAATGTAAATTGAGACTTTTTATGAATTAAACTAATTTTATAGGTTAATATGACATATTAGGGTTGGTTAGATCAATTTTTTTCGAAGTAATAATGCTATTATGAATTTAGAAAAAAACAAGATACCAAATAGTGTCAAAATTGACATAAAAGAGTTTTTAAAACAAATATTATCTTATTAATTGATATTTTATTCCTAAAAATCTAAGGTTCAGCCCAAATACTTATTTAATGATATTTTTATCATTAATAAACCACTTTAGGTTCGTTTTGAAGTTTATAGTAAGTTTATTAACCATATAATATTAAAATACAAAGAGAAACGGTAAATGTCAAACTATTTAACTAAGAGTTAAATCTAAAAGAAAAGGTTAATATAGTGAACAAAACCTGTCTGAAACCTATTGGTTGAGTGTTTTATACATATACCCACTTTATCCTTTAAATAATACATTTTGGAGCCATACGAATTTGAAAATGAGTTTATTATAAAATAATATTTCTAGCTTTTCCTAAGGTTCCCCTCACCCCTCTTATAAAAGGGCACTCCCCCTTCTCTCTAATTCACATCATCAAAGACATTTGGCTTGGAAAACTTCTTCCCAAATACCCTATCAACTGTCCTACCTTCATCCTAGAGGCTTTTTTAGTCATAAATCCAACCTAAGGAGCCCTTTTGATCAAATCAAAAAGAAGAACCTGAAGAAGAGGAAAATATTTAATCACCTCTTTCAAGTTTCATTCTTCTTCCACTTTCTCTTTCTATTTTGTCTCCATTATAAAATAATAAATACAGTATCTTCTATATACTATGATGTTATTATAAATATGGTACGACCAAATTCATTATTATATCCATCCTTTGAATGAAATTTCACCACACGTGCATATGTACGACTTACCGTCTCCACGTCATGGTTTAATTGTTGTTCAATACATTATTATTTGGATGGGTATAATAATGATGTGTAATTCATGTAAATAATAAATATAACATGATAATTATTCTTTATATATGATATTCCATCCAATTTAATATTAATTTAATATCAAAAGAATGATATTGTCGCTCATGCATATGTACGAATTACCGTCTCCATGACACGATGGGATTCATTACCCATCGTATCCATTCAAGACTAATTTTCATTAGATTATTAAAAATAATTTTTATAGACTTAATATCATTCTGAATATGAATAAGATACATCCTATACATAAAAATAATTACGTACATAACAAATCATATAAAGGAAATGAAATTAGTTAACACCCAAAACGACAATAATAGTAAAATATTATTAACAAAGAAATATTAAAAGATCATATATGATATAATATTAAAGTATATGATTATTGTATAATTTAATAACAATTATTTCACCATTATACATGAGGTTAACCAACCCCCGACCAAGGAAAATTACCAGGTAAGGGTTTATTTCACAATCTCTTTATTATCCGAGGTTGTTTTTATGTAAATATCTAATGTGACCTCTTTGTCATTCACATCCATGTTTCGTAAAAATGTATTTCAATTTTTTTTAATATTTACTAGAAAATGGGGTAAAGTTATTTATACCCTTATTTTACCTTATATGTTTTGAAAGGAATCTTTCCATCGTTTTCCAAATAAGGTACTTTATGACCTTTTAGACAAAATTATGTTAAGAATGATATTTTAACTTATACAGTGGCTGCAACTATTTTCCGCCATTATAACATTTTCAAAGCTTCCCTTACCTGCTTATAAGAATATTTTCAAAACAAATGTTTTCTTTTATAATTATATGACTTTTAAATGATTTCAAAATAGTAAGAGATATTTCTCTAAAAAAAAGTTTTGATTTCATCTATGTCAACATCCTTTGGGGGATTTTAAGCTCATATGAAGTTGATTTATTATGGTACTAAAAGTCCATATTGTATTGAAGGTTTTGTGATAGGTTCGACTGTGGATGTGTTATTTTTACACCATTAATTGTTTATGGATAATGTATTGACATTTCATATGCTAGTTTTAATATGAATGTTTATGTTATGTTTAAACCTTTTCATATAAGAAATGAATTGGACTTAGTAAGTGACGGGTGGAGCCCTCTATAGCTCCTCAATGCATCGGTAGGTATAATGAGACAAACTAGTGTCTTGGCACAAGGCCTTGACTATGTGGTTATGAAAGTCTGGAATTATGCATTCCATCATTATGAAAGTGGCTCTTGATATTGCATTTGATTATTTGACTAGTATAATATCCATGTGAATAAGTAAATGGAATTATTTGATTTTATATTTACCATAATATGATGAAGTACAAGTTTAAAAGGCTTTTGTTTTAGTCTAATACATTGCTTTAAATGTTTCTGCTTATTTATGAAAGTTTCCGCTATATTGTTATCCTTACTGATCATCTGATCTCACACCTTTCTATGTTTAATTTTTCCCAGGATGCGAAGAAGTATATTATGACTGACTTGTAGGGATAGTCAATTGGATCTCAGTGTTGTTTACAGAAACAATGTTGTTGTAGTTTTCCATTGCATGATGTAATGTAAACCTTATGAATGTATCTAGTACTTCCAAGGCTTCTAAGCTAATCGATCTTTCGAACTTGATCTTTTGTGATCATGCCAATGATAGGTAACAATGCGCTGACTCTAGGCTTCTGGGGTCGGGACTTTAAAGTTGGTATTAGAGGAAGTTTAGTACAAACCTTGGAAACTAGATTTAGATCAACTCTGATTAGAGCACATAGGCCAAAGATTGAATTTGAGTATTATTATAGAAGAACTTCCTATATTTTTGTTCTGGTAGAGATTTTGTGAGTTTTTCAAGCAATACATCCCTTTCAAGATACGAGCAGGTAGAGGCGGCTCTGACAGAGATGTACCTAAGGGTAAAACCCAAAAACACTACTTTGCGCTAGACTCGAACAGGAACTGGTGCACGACAACAGGCCTTGCTGCACTTTTGGTTATGACACTCCCAGGGGATATGCTTAAGATAATTCACATTTTCTTTCCAAACCATTATGATGGGTTTATTAGTATATACCTTCTCAAAGAAAACATTTTTATGATTATGGATTATATCCATAAACTGTTTAGTTTGTGTTAAGTGTTTTATAAGTTTGAAATTATGAATTTCGATTCAAAAACTAATCCAGTTTATTCCATTGTTTAGAAATGGCGCCTAGTGGAAGGAATAGAAATTGAATCAATGCACACACTCCATGTAGGAATTTCCCTCCTGCTCAAGATAATTATAGTAGAGCTGGTGATAAAACTGGTTCTGATCAGCTTATCACTATATTGGGACAACTCACTCAGGTTATGAATAATAACCTAAACCATATGGATCACCCTGATCATCAGTGTGGAGGATCAATGTTATATTGATTCATGAGGTAACAACCACCAACATTAAATGGGGGTAAAAATCCACTAGTAGCTGAGCAATGGATAAATTTATTAGAGAAAATATTCCACGTCTTGGGGGGTAGTGAAAGGGAAAATGTTGTCATGGCAGTTTACCGCCTCACTGGAGATGCTGATCAATGGTGGTCATTTATTGAAAACAAAAGGGAAGATGATGAAGTATCAAATATGGAATGGAGGGTGTTTAAAGAGATTTTCTTAGAAAAATACTTTCCTCGTGACCGTCGAGATGATATGGAAAGGCAATTTCTAATTCTAAGGGAAAAGGAGGATGAGAATGTCACAAAGTTTGAGGCTAACTTTACAATGTTAGTGAGGAACACTGTAGATTATATAAGTAACCCATGAAGTAATATTGATCATTTCATTGATGGGTTAAAACCATTTTCTTGTTCAGCATTAGTCTCACAATCGTTCTCATCATGTGGAGATATTGTCTCATGTGCTATCAAGACAGAAAAATAATTCTCTAAGTCTTATGACTTTAAATTAAATCAAGAGAAGAAGAGATCGTCCGAAAACTCTGGAAATGGAAATAAGGGGAAGAAGAGAAAAGTTGAATATCCATCATGCAGTAAATGTGGGAAGAAACACCCCGGTACTTGGCTGAAAGTAATGGGAGTCTGCTACTAGTGTGGTGAAAAAGGCCACCAAGCTTGTGATTGCAAGGGGAAGAAAGACGATGCCGATATTGAATGCTACAATTTTAGAGAAAGGGTGAATTATGAAAATGAGTGTAATAAGAATCAGGGGAAATTACCTCAGAAAAGGCTAAGGGATCAAGGCCAAGTTTACGCTATAACTACTGCTGAGGTTGAAGCTCTGAAAGACGTAGTGGCAGGTAATTTAATGGTGTCCTAAATTTTATCAAATGATTTATTTGATTCTAGATCATCTTATTATTTAATATTTTCCTAGTTTTCTATGAAAATCAGATATTTCCAATTTGATTTAACAAGGGAGTTGTTAGTCAAAACTCTTAAGGGAAGTATCAGCACAAAAAAGTTAGGTGAATCAGTTCCCATTAGGACTTATAAATTCTCTTTATCTGCTGATATCATCATCATAACCATGATTTAATTTTATATAATCCTTGGTATGGATTGGCTTTTGGACAATGATGTGAAAATTTATTATAAGAAGAAGGAGGTTACGATTTTTGATGATGATGATAAAGAACACTTTATCTTTAAAGCAGAATTGTCACCACTTGATTCTTATCTAGATCCACCCTAGTAGCTCATCTAAATTCAATTATTAGGGAGGATGAGAATTCAATAACTGTGGGTGAGGTAAGGAATGTTCAAATAAAGGATGTACCTATTGTGAATGAATATGTTGATGTGTTTCCAAAAGATTTACCTGGATATCCACTAGAACGAGAAATTGAGTTTTCCATTGATTTAATTTCTGGTTCAAGGCCCTTATCAAAGACCCCTTATAGAATTTCTACTGTGGAATTAGTGGATCTAAAGAAAAAACTAGAGGAATTGAGTAATAAGTGGTTTATTCACCCTAGTGTTTCTCTATGGGGAGACCCTGTCCTTTTTGTTAAGTTGAAAGATGGATCTATGAGGTTGTGCATTGACTACAAGGACATCAATGCTATAACAATAAAGATCAATTATCCCCTTCCTCGCATTGATGATTTATTCTACCAACTTCATGGAGCTTAATACTTGTCAAAGATTGAACTTATATCTATATATCATCAATTGTGTGTGATGAAGGAATACATTCCGAAGACAGCATTTAGAACTAGGTACATGCATTACGAGTTTACAATAATGCCTTTTGGGATGACTAATGCACCCTATGTATTCATGGATCTAATGAATAGAGTTTTCAAGGAATGGCTTGATGACTTTGTAGTGGTATTTATTGATGATATCTTGTTATAATCGAAAATATATGAAGATCATGAAAATCACTTGCACATTATCCTGAAGACTCTTAAAAGACATGAATTATATGGGAAGTTTAGAAAGTGTGAATTCTGGCTTCAGGAGATTTTTTCTTGGCCATATCATCTCTAAGTATGGAATCTATGTTGATCCTTCTAAGACCAAGGCAATCCAAGAATGGCCACCACCGACGAGTATAACTGAGGTACATAGTTTTATTGGTTTAGAAGGTTATTATCGACGTTTCATCCAGAATTTTTCCCGGTTGGCTAACCCACTAACAAAGCTTGCACGAAAAGGGGTTAAATTTGATTAGACAAAAGGGTGTGAAGAATATTTTGAAGAATTTATGAGAATATTAGTCAGTCCTCCTATATTAACTCTACCATCAGGGAATGATGGGTTTGTTATTTATAGTGATGCTTCAAAGAAATGACTTGGTTGTGTCCTTATGCATAATGATAGGGTTATTTCCTATGCATCACGACAGCTAAAAATTCATGAGAAAAACTATCCTATTCATGATATTGATTTAGAAACTATAATATTTTCTTTGAATATTTGGAGACACTATCTCTATGGTGAAAAATGTGAGATATATACCGATCACAAGAGTTTGAAGTATATTTTCTAATATAAAGAAATCAACATGAGGCCAAGGAGATGGCTTGAACTACTCAAGGATTTTGATTTCACTATACACTACCACCCAGGGAAGACAAATAAGGTGGAAGATTCTTTGAGTAGAAAGAATCATGGTGTTTTGAATAGGATGAGATTTGAAAAGGATCCTATATACATGGATCTAGTAAACATAGATATGGGAATCACCATGGAAGGTGAAACATCAATACTTTTTCAAATGATTTCCAAACCATCTTTACTAAAAAGGATAAAGAGTTCTTAGAACAGGGATGAAGAGTTTAAAAAAATGATTTAAGCTTTGAATTATGGGTGATTATGTGACTTTGTTTATGAACATAGAATTTTGAAATTTGTGAAGAGACTTTGTGTTCCCGATATACCTGATCTAAAAAGGGAATTGTTGGATGATGCTCATAGCTCCAATTTCTCTATACACCCTGGGAGCACCAAAATGTATAGAGATTTGAAAGAACATTTTTGGTGGGACAACATGAAGAGGGAGATTGTTGCTTTTGTGTCAAGATGTATGGTTTGTCAACAAGTGAAAGCTGGAAGGAAACAGCATGGAGGAGTCATGCAACCTCTTCCCATACCTGAGTGGAAATGGGATAATATTATGATAGAATTTGTCATGGGAATACCAAAGACTCCTAGAAGGAATGATGAAATATGAGTAATTATTGATCGTCTAACCAAGTAAGAACATTTTCTTACTATAAAAGATGATGTACCACTTGAACATTTAGAAAGACTATATATTAATGAAGTTGCGAGACTTCATAGAGTACTCCTATCAATTTTTTCTGATCATGATCCACGTTTTACATCAAGATTCTGAAAAAGTATTTAGAAAGCCTTGGTTATAGAAAATTGATTGGGCACTGCCTACCACCCTCAAACTGATGGACAATCAGAACAGACTATTTAATCCTTAGAAGACATGTTGAGATCATGATCACTTAACTTTCAAGGTATGTGGGATCAATATTTACCTATGGTAGAATTTTCCTTTAACAATAGCTTCCATTGAAGTATTCATATGGCACCATATGAAGCTTTATACAGAAAGAGATGTCACACACCAACATGTTGGGATGATGTTGGGGAAAGAAAACTCATAGCCCATAATTGGTGGAGGAAATGATGGAAAAGGTGGAGGTAATACAAAACCACATCAAAGCAGATCAAAGTAGGAAGAAGAGCTAAGCCGATAACCAAAATAAGGATTTGGAATTTCAGGTAGAAGATCATGTTTTCTTGAAGGTATCTCCATGGAAGGGAGTTATACGTTTTGGTAATAAGGGTAAATTGAGCCCTAGGTATATCAGACCTTTCGAAATTCTAGAACGAATTTGGGTTGTAGCTTACTGTTTGTCAATGCTACCAAGTCTCTCCAAAGTTCATGATGTGTTCCACGTATCACTGTTGAGAAAATACATGCTTGACCCAACGCATGTACTCCCCTATGAGGAATTAGAACTGGAACCCGATCTATCTTATTGTGAAGAGTCTATCAAGGTTATTGATTCAAGAGAACAATTGATGAGAAACCGGATGACTCGTCATGTAAAATTTCTATGGAGAAACCATAAGATGGAAGAGGAAACGTGGGAACCTGAGGAACTTATGATGAAGAACCACCTAAGTCTTTTTATATAGTAATATTCTAGAAATTTCAAGGTTGAAATTATTTGAATGATGGGAGAATGTAACACCCCAAGCTTCCATGATATTCTTCTCTTTGAATAATACAATAGTGTGTGTTGTGCTCAACTTTGAGTTCTGACACACCAAAACCAATCAAACTAGATGTTATAAATATTAATGCCCACTTTTTGAGATTTTATGAATTTTATATTTCAAAATGGGCTTCGTTTTTGGATTCAAAATATCTAAATTAGCTTAGGTTAAATTCTTGGTATTTTTCTGAAAACATTCAATATTGATGAATAGTGAAAAACACTGAGTTATTGTTTAAAACCAAATATTTATTTAAATAATTATTTATTATATTTAAATTTATTTTTGGTGAAAATAGATACATAATACCTATATAAGTTCAATGTAATTCATTGGAGTTAGTTTATAAAAAATTTAGATATATAAAAATTTTATTGAACTTTTTACCATCTTTTACCCACCTCCTAGGAGCATTTGCAAATTTACCTAAAACACAATTTTACCACTTTTGTGAGTTGAATCTCAAAAACCCGAGAGACATGGTTGGTATTAGTAATAAAATGTGGTTCAATAATATGGAAATATTTTTTGGTGAATTGTAACTTTTTACTTTTATTGACCATGGTTAAAATTAAATAGGGTAATTAAGGGTAAAAATGATATTATTATTACCCTAATACATGTCCTAATTCTTCTGGATAACTGTAATTCAACCAAAAAAAACCTTAGGAATAAAATATGATCTTCTAGGTCCACATGGATTATATTAGAACATTTATTATTATTTAATTCAAAGAAGAGTTAAAATTGTTAAATTCAATGTATAATAACTAAACCATTTTTAATATAGGGTTAAGAATAAGATAAATTAGATTATAAATATTCATTAGAAAGATAAAAATATTTCCTAAATAATTTTATTTTATTTATATTTTTTAGAAATTAAATAATTTAATTTATTTTTGACACAATGATGATACACTAATTACCATATTAATGAAATATTAAAATAATTGATATTATAAATATCTAAATAAATGTAATTTGAGACTTTTTATGAATTAAACTAATTTTATAGGTTAATATGAAATATTAGGGTTGGTTAGATTAATTAGTTTCTAAGTAATAATTCTGTTATAAATTTAGAAAAAACAAAAGATCAAATAGTGTCAAAATTGACAAAAAAGAGTTTTTAAAACAAATATTATATTATTAATTGATATCATATTCCTAAAAATATATTGATCAGACAAAAGACTTATTTAATTATAGTTTTATCATTAATTAACCACTTTGGGTTCACTTGGAAGTATATATTATGTTTATTAACCATATCATATAAAAATACAAAGAGACACGGTAAATGTCAAACTATTTAACTAAGAGTTAAATCTAAATGATATGGTTAATATAGTGACCCAAACCTATCTAAAACATATTGGTTTAGTGGTTTTAGACCCATACCCACCATAGAATTTAAATAATTTATTTTTTAGCAATTATACACTGATAATTATTTTATTATAAAATAATATTTCTAGCTTTTTCTATGGTTCCCCTCACCCCTCTTATAAAAGGGCACTCCCCCTTCTCTCTAATTCACACATTCAAAGCCATTTGACTCAGCCAAAATTGGCCCAAATACCCTCTCAACTATATTCTATTCATCCTAGAGGCCTTCCTTTATTCAAAAACCAACCTAAGGAGCCATTTTTATCAAATCAAAAGGAAGAACCCGAAGAAGAGGTAAATATTTCATCACCACTTTCATGTTCCTTTCTTCTTCCACTTCCTCTTTCTTTGTTGTTTATATTATAAAATAATAACTCCAGTATCTTCTATGATATAATATTAATATATATGATTGTTTTATAATATAATAACAATTATTTCACCATTATACAAGAGGTTAACCCACCCTTGACAAAGGAAAAGTATAAGGTAAGGGTTAATTTTACAATCTCTTTATCATCCGAGGTTGTTTTTACATAAGTATCTACTAGGAACTCTTTATCATCCACATGCATGTTTCATAAAAATTTATTTCAAAACATTTTTACTATTTACTAGAAAATTGGGTAATGTCATTTATACCCTTATTTGACCATATATGTTTTTAAAGGAATCCTTCCGTTGTTTTCCAAATAAGGTACTTTATGACCTTTTCGTCAAAATTAAGGTAAGAATGTTTTTTTAACTTATATGGCAGGGGCGGCTATTTTCCACCATTATAACATTGTTTAAGCTTCCCTTACAAGCTTATAAGAATATTTCAGAAATAAATGTTCTCTCTTATAATTATATGACTTTTAAATTATTTCAAAATATTAAGAGATATTTATCCAAAAAAAGGTTTTGTTTTCATCTATATCAACATCCTTTGATGGATTTTAAGCTTATTTGAAGTTGATTTATTATGGTACAAAACATCCATATTATATTGATGGTTTTGTGATATGTTGGACTGTGGATGTGTTATTCTTACACCATTCATGGTTTATGGATAATGTTTTGACATTTCATATTCAAGTTTTAATATGAATGTTTATGTTATGTTTAAACCTTTTCATATGAGGAATGCATTGGACTTAGTAAGGGACGGGTGGAGCCAAATATAGCTCCTCGATGAGTCGATAGGTCTAAGGAGACAAAATAATGTCTTGGCAGATGGCCTTGACAAAATCTTATTTGTAGTCTTGGCACAAGGCCTTGACTATGGGGTTATGAAAGTCTTGAATTATGCATTCTATCATTATGAATGTGGATCTTGACATTTCATGTGATTATTAGACTAGTAGAATATACCTGTGAATAAGTAAATGGAATTATTTGATTTTATCTTTTCCATATTATGTTGAAGTTCAAGTTTAAAGGGATTTTGTTTTAGTCTTATACATTTCCTTAAATTGTTATGCTTGTTTATGAAATTTGCTCCTATATTTTTATCCTTATGAGTATCTGAGCTCACCCCTTTCTATGTCTTATTCCTCATAGGATGCGAAGAAGTATATTATGACTGACCTAAAGGGATAGTCTATAGGATATCAGTGTTTTTTATGGAAACAATGTTGTTTTAGTTTTCCATTTTATTATGTAATGTAAACCTTATGAATGTATCTAGTACTTCCAAGGATACTAAGCTAATCGATATTTCGAGAATTAATCTTTTGTGATCATTCCAATGATACGTAATAATGCACTGACACTAGGCTTCTAGGTTCGGGGTGTTACATAATGAATTTATAATTCATTTTTCAGACTATTTTAAAATAAGAACTACATTATACAAAAATGACATCACGTAAGCCAGTGGTAGGTGATGCACCATTGTCACCATTCGTTTGTGGGTTCAAGTCTCACAGCCTTGCCAGACGCGAATGTATGTCACCCGACCTCCGAGTTATCATTTTTATAACAATCTAGGAATAATATTAAGAAATTATTAAACCTTAATAATAGTATCCAATGTCAAACAGAATACATTCTAACCTTTAGACTTATACAAAATACTTCTATCCAAATTCACAGTCCAAAATTTATATGGAAGGTAAAGAAAATGAAGATCCTTTTTTCCACATAATTACATTTGAATACCTTCATCATGTATTCTTTTAAAAAACTGTAACACCCAGAATAATCATAAAACCATATTCATTACATTCATGCTCTTTTATTTCTAATAGAAAACAGGATATACTCTTTCTATCAAAAATTGTTGTAAACTCTAACGATGATGGAATATACGAATCATTATTCTGTTTCAATGTTTTAAAGAATATCTAATATAATTTATCCAAATAAATCATATATTATTCCAAAATAACTACCTCAGTATCAGAACTATATTATGGTTTATCTTTCTCTCAACCATATATTTTCCAAAACAATTTAACCTGTTATTGAGTAACTTTTCTTGGTTCCACACAATCTCAAGTCTTTATTGAAATAGTACTACAGTACAATCCTTATATACTATATAATACTTATAACATGTAAATCATTAATAGAATACTCAAATGACACAATAATTTAATAACAACATAATAACTCTAATCATTCCGCTTCAACTTCGGTAGTATCTTAACATGATTATTATCCAATAGCATCATTTAGGGCATACTATAATATGGACATTGACCCGCATGGTGTCCCAACTCCTTGCAGACGAAGCATTGTACATTTGAAACATTTTTCTTACCCTTGCAATCACGTACTTGGTGTCCTTTTTCTCCACACTTATAAAAAACTCTCATTCCCTTCAAGAATTTACCAAGGTGATTCTTTCTACAGTTATCACATATGGGAAAATCCTTTTCCCCCTCTTTACATTATCCATATTTCTCTCTTCCATCCTTTTCTTATCTTGTTTCCTGTCAAATCCATAGGACTCAGAGAAATATTTACCTATATTTTTAACACATGGTACAATTTATTTATATGATGAGAATACGTGGGAGACTATTTTCATTTTAAATGATGGCTTAATATCATGAAAGATATGATCATTCTTAATCATTAGATCAAGATTATTACTGGAATTCTCATTCGTTATACTAGGCTCCATTTATAAAAAATGGAATACACTAGGTTCATTTATGAATCACAATGCATAATTCCAAACATGTAAAATACCTAACGTAAATTGAATGGGTTATGCATATAATGTATAATCAAATTTTTTTATCTTTTAGGAAGTATTTACTACTAAATCCTTCATAATGACTTCTAATGAAAATTTGAATTATCTTAAACATATCCCATGAGAGTTTCATAACCAAGAGTTCAGAAAGGCTCGTTGTTGTGTACTAGGATAACACGGGTCAAACTCGAAACTCCTTTTAAGATTTTTCACTCCTAGGTACATCTGTGCCAGAGATGCCTCTACTAGATCATATCCAGACATAGATGTATTTCATGGAAAATTCCCAAAATCTCAACATTACCAAAAATTATAGGAATTTTTTCAATACTAATCCTCAAAGTCTATCATAGGGTAATGTTCTCTACTTAGAGATTATCTAAATATATTTCCAAGGTTGTTGCTAAAATTTCTCCGATACCAACTATAATGCCCTGACCCCAAAAGCCCGGAGCCGGTGCATTACTTTAATACATTGGCATGATTACAAGGAATCAAGTCCCAATGGACTGATCCATTTAGCAGTATGGGAAAATTGATTACATACATGAATGTTACATTACACATTACAAAAATTAAACACAACATAAATGGTCCTTTGAGAATGCCATTAAACTCCTAGCATAACCCTACTTATCAATTATAATACACTTCTTGGAATATTGGGAAAATAAAACATAAGAAAAGGGTGAGCTCAAACACTCAGTAAGGGTAAGCAATACAGTGGAAGATAACATATACATTAGACATGGTGAATAATTTAAAACACATGCCTTTACAAATAATAAGCATGAACACATTATGGCAGGAATATGAAATGAGTAAATAATGCCACAATAAAACACAGTCATGGGTATTATACTAGTCAAATAACCACATGAACCTTCAATAATATTTTCATAATGAGTTAATGTATAACGTCAGACATTCTGAATTTTTTTTTCAAGGCCTCGGACAAGACGTCTAAAAATTATTAATGCCTCGGCCAAAACCATATATCAAATTGGGAAGGGCCTCAGCCAATTACACATCTAATTGTCTCAGGAGACCTACCAATGCACCGAGGAGCTATAGTGTGCTCCACCCATCACTTACTAAGTCCAATACATTCCTCATATGAAAAGGTTGAAACATAACATAAACATTCATATTAAAACTAGCATACTAAATGCCAATACTTAAACAATAAACCAGGATGGTATAAAAATAACACATACATAGTCAAATATATCACAAAACATTCAATACAATATGGATGATTTGTATCATAATAAATAAACTTAAAATAAGTTTAAAATCAATCAAATGATGTTGACATAGATGAAAATTATTTTTAAAACTCTTTGAGAGAAATATCCCTTTTTCATGAAAACATTTAAAAGTCACACATTTATGAAAGAAGTAATTTAATATTTATTTTTGAATCCAAGTTTCCCATACCACATTGAAACTTTTAAAAATAATTTTCATTTCGAAACATTCATGTCCATATAAATAAATCCTTAAAATCATTTTGAAAACATAGACATTAATTAAAAGGATTTAGAAAGCTAAATAGTTAAAACATTTAAAATGATGATTTAGTTTAATAGACCCTCCCATAAAACATTAAAAGACTCATTTTAAAAACATTTTTATGAAATATGGGTACTGATGATAAATATGTCCCAGTAAATACATACACATAAACAATCTCCAATAATAATGAGATTGAGAAAATATCCCTTACCTTGCACTTTCCTTTGGTCGAGGGTATATTTAACCTCCTGTATAATGACCAAAGTATGTTATTAAATTATAAAATAATCCAATTCATATTTATTATATCATACATGATTCATTTATGACTTTATACTACTCATTTAACAATTATTTCTATGTTAAATTAATATTTCGTGTAATAATCGCTTTCTTTATCGTATGTGTTTTAACTTGTTATTCTTGATCGTATAATTTAGATCCTGATTTACACACTTATAGAATATAACAAGTGATTTATATTTCATATATATTTATAATATTTATAGTAGATAAATATATGAAATGTAAAACACTGTTTATGGAGATGGTAGGTCGTACGTACGCATAAACATTGTATCCGTTTTCATATTGTATTGAATGGAAGTAAGTGAATAAGATATATGTAAGTACACAGAAACACATATATATATCTATTCAGTAGAATTATAATGTCATATATTACATACTTATTAAAAATATTTATTTTCATAATCATCGTTGAATGATGACTGTAGAAATGAACCTCATCACATCGTGGAGACGGTAAGTCGTATGTATAGACGAGCGATGATGTCATTTCCATAATAATTAAAAGGTGTAGAATTGGATGGTATATTAATTTTAAAGATACATTAGCATGTTATTTTAATTATTTATATACATATTACTCATTATTATATCCATCCAAATAATATAGTGTTGAATAACAAATTACACCATGGTATGGAGACGGTAAGCCGTACGTACGCACACGTGGTCACATTATAATTCATAGGATGGATAGAATAATGAATATGGTTGTACCATATTTATAGTAACATCAGAGGATATATTAGGTACTTTATTTATTATTTTGGTATGAAAAAAACAAAGAAAGAGGAAGTTGAAGAAGAAAAGAAGTTGAAAGAGGGTGGTGAAATCATTACCTCTTCTTCGGGTGTTTCCTTTTGAGTTGATCAAAAGGGATTATTATGATTGATTTATGATAAAGGGAAGGCCAATATGATTAATTTAGGGATGTTGGGAGGATATTTGGATAGGGTTTGGCAGATCCAAATGGCTTTGGATGTAACACCCCAAGATTTCATAGTGTGTTATTTCTTCAAAATAATTCAATAACTTTCACTACACGCAACACTGAGTTCAATCACACCATGACTTACAAAAAAAAGACATTAAAAGAGGTCATGAATAGTATTAACTACATTTTAAACTTTATATAATCCTTATAATTTTAGAATCCATATTATGGGTTTCTTAGTCATAATGCAAGAACAGATTCATTTTCAGTATTGCACTTTTATCAACTTTTAATAGTGAAACCTTTTTAAATACAATATTTTAAACTTTTTGAATAAATGAGGACATCAAAAAATTTAAAATGAAACATCCCAAGCTTCCACGGTACGCTTTCCTTTGAATAATACAGTAGCGTGTGTTGTATGTAACTTCGAGTTCTAACACACCACAACCAATCAAACTAGCCATTATGAATAGTAATACCTACTTTTTGAAATTATATATATTTTATATTTCAAAATGGACTTCATTTTTGGATTCGGAGTATCGAATTTATCCTAAGGTGAAATTTTGGTACTTTTCGGATAACATTCATATTTTGATGAATAGTGAAAATTACTAAATTTTAATTAAAAACAATTTTTTTAATCAAAATAATTAATAGTGATAAATTATGAATTTTAGTGGTTTTAAAGTATATTTAGAGTATATTTTTACCATTTATTATAGTTTTGGTCATTGGACATAATTTTACAATTAAACCGAACATAAACAAGTGTCAATCTTTTGATAGTTATTATCTCTTAAAAACACGCTTTTTGTTTTGACAACGGGAATTAATTTTAAATTAATTTCTGCCACTTAGGTGTTTTGAATTTAAGAAAATGGATTCCATATTTGGAATCATGATGTCCAAATTGTGTAAATAGGTAACTTTTATTTTTAGACATTTTGAATAATTACTGTGGTAAATATTTTATTTACCATGGTTAAGGGTAAATCTGGTAAATAAGGGTTAAAAACTAATATTATAATAATACTAAATTACCCTAAAACGTGTCCTAGCCTTATTGTTTGATACATATTCGACCATAGTAATCTTTGGGTCGATTTGGGGACCCCATGGTGCCACTTGTAGGTGATAGGGACACTTTATTTTAATTAAGTTAAAGTGAATACAAAAACGACACAAGAATATATCTTTTAGAAAAACAATTTTTAAATAGGGTTATATATGTTGGATTTTCGACTATAAATATTCATTAGAAAGATAAAACGATTTCCGACATAATGATAGTTTATTTATAATTTTTATACATTAAATAATTTAATTTATTTATGACACAATGATGATGCAGTAATTACTATAATAGTGAAAAATCAAAATAATTGATATTATAAATACCCAAATAAATATAATATGAAACTTTTAATGAATTAAAATAATTTTCTAGGATAATATAATATATTAGGATTGATATAATTGACTTTTATCGAAGTAATAAATCTGTTATGAGTTTCACAAAAATCAACTATTGAATAGTGTAAAAATTGACATAAAAGAGTTGTTAAAACAAATATTATATTATTAATTGATATAAAATTCCTAAAAATCTAAGGTTCGGCCAAGAGACTTATATCATGATAGGTTAATCATTAATGGACCACTTGAGAGTCTCTTGGATGTATATAGTAAGTTTATTAACCATATTATATAAAAATACAAAGAGACATTGTAAAAGTGAAACTAATTAACTTAGAGTTAATACTTAAAGATAATGTTAATATAATGACCCAAACCTGTCTAAATTCTATTGGATGAATGGTTTTAGACCTATCCCTACCTTAGCCTTGGAATAATCAACTTTGGATCCATTATAAACCGAATATAAATTTATTATAAATTAATATTTCTAGCTTTTCCAAAGGTGCCCCTCACCCCTCTTATAAAAGGGCACTCCTCCTTCTCATTTCTTAACACCTACCAAGCCTTTTGGTTCGGCCAAACTCTACCCAAATACTCTCCCAAATTACCTCACTACAACCTAGAGGCCTTAGTTTGATCAGAAAGCCAACCTAAGGAGCCCTTTTGATCACATCAAAAGGAAGAACCCGAAGAAGAGGTAATGTTTTCACCACCCCTTTTCAAGTTCCTTTCTTCTTCCACTTCTTCTTCCTTTGTTGTTACCATTATAAAAAAATAACTCCAGTATCATATATATACTGTGATGTTATTATAAATATGGTACAACCATATTCAGTATTCTATCCACCCTTTTAATAACATGTCACCATACGTGCGTACGTACGGCTTACCGTCTCCACGTCATGGTGTAATTGTTATTCAATATATTATTATTTTGGATGGGTATAATAATGATATGTAACTCATGTAAATAATAAATATAACATGTTGATTATTATGTATATATGATATACAATCCATTTATATATTATTTTAATATCAAAAGAATGATATTGTCGCTCGTGCGTACGTACGGACTACCGTCTCCACGAACGCGATGAGATTCATTCTCCATGGTATCCATTCAAGTATAATTATCATTTTATGATTTAAAAAATGATGTTTAAGGACTTGATATCATTCTGGATATGAATAATATACAACCTATCCTTTACAAACATGTCTTACGTAACAAAATATATAAAAGAAAACAAGTAAGTTTTCACCCGAAACAACGATAATACTAAGATATTATTATCAAATCAATATTAAAAGATCATATATGATATCATATTAATGTATATGATTCTTGTATAATTTAATAATAATTATTTAACCATTATATAGGATCTTAGCCTACCCCAACCAAGGAAAATTACAAGGTAAGGGTTATTTCACAATCTCTTCATTATCCGAGGTTGTTTATATATAATAATCTACTGGGATCTCTTTATCATCCACATCCATGTTTCTTAAAAATGTATTACAAAACATTTTTATTATTTACAAGAATATGGGTTAAAGTCATTTATACCCTTGTTTGACTTTTTATAAGTGGAATCTTTCCGTCGTTTTCAAAACAAGGTCCTTTTTAACCTTTTCGACATAATTAAGGTAAGAATGTTTTTTTTAACTTATACGGCGAGTGCGGTTATTTTCTACCGTTATAAAATCTTCAAAGTTTTCCTTACAAGATTATAAGAATATTTTCAAGAAAATGTTTTATTTTATATGGCTCTTAAATGATTTCAAAAATAGAAAGAGATATTTCTCCAAAAAGTGTTTTGATTTCATCTATCTCAACATCCTTTGATGGATTTTACGCTTATTTGAAGTTGATTTATTATGATACAAAACTTCTATATTGTATTGAAGGTTTTGTGATATGTTTGACTGTGGATTTGCTATTTTTATACCATTCATAGTTTATGGTGAAATTATTGACATTTCGTTTGCTATTTTTAATACGAATGTTTATGTTATGTTTAAACCTTTTCATATGGGAATGCATTCGACTTAATATGTGACGGGTGGAGCCCGCTATAGCTCCTCAATGCATCGGTAGGTCTCATGAGACAAACTAGTGTCTTGGCATAAGGCCTTGGAAAAATCTTATTTGTAGTCTTGGCATGAGGCCATGGCTATGTGGTTATGATAGTCTGGCATTATGCATTCCAACATTATGAAAGTGGTTATTGATATTGCATGTGATTATTCGATTAGTAGAATATACATGTGAAAAAGTAAATGGCATTATTTCATTTTACTTTTGCCATACTATGTTGAAGTTCAAGTTTAAAAGGCTTTTGTTTTAGTTATACATAGCCTTAAATGTTTATTCTTATTTATGAAAGTTTCTGGTATATTGTTATCCTTACTGGGCATTTGAGCTCACCCCTTTTCTATGTTTTATTTTTCCCAGGATGTGAAGAAGTAAGTTATGAATGACCTGCAGGGATATTATGAGGGGATAATAGTGTGGACTGTGGAGACATTATGTTGTTGTAGTAGTTTTTCAATTTATGATGTAATGTAAAACTTATGAATATATCTAGTGTTTCCAATGCTACTAAACCAATCGGTCTTTCGAGATTTGATCTTTCTTGTGATCATGCCAATGTTATGTAATAATGCACCGACTCTGGGTAACTAGGGTCGGGGCATTACAGTTGGTATCAGAGGAAGTTTAGTGCAAACCTTGGAAGCTAGATTTAGATAAACTCTGATTAGAGCACATAGACCTAAGATGAACTTTGAGGATTAGTATAGAAGAAATTCCTAGAATTTTGGTATTGTAGAGATTTTGTGAGTTTTCCGAGAAATACATCCCTGTCTGGATACGAGCAGGTAGAGGCGGCTCTGGCACAGATGTACCTAGGGGTAAAACCCGAAAACACCGCTTTGAGCTAGACTCGAACGGGAACTGGTGCACGACAACGGGCCTCGCTGCACTCTTGGTTACGACACTCCCGGGGGATATGCTTAGGATAACTCTCATTTTATTTACAAATCATTATGAAGGGTTTATGATTATATACTTCCTCAAAGAAAACATTTTTATGATTATGGATTATATCCATAAATAGTTCAATTTATGTTAAGTGTTTTATAAGTATGGGATTATGTATTTTGATTCATAAACTGATCTAGTTTATGCCATTGTTTAGAAATGGCGCCTAGTAGAAGGAATGAGAACTCCAGAAATGCACATGATACAAAGAGAAAGAAGGATCATATATTTCATGGTCTTAAGCTAGAATTTATAAGAGAAATAGTCTCCCATGTATTATCATCATATGAAGAAATAATATCATGTGTTGATAAGATAAGTAAAGAGTTTACTGAGTCCTATGGATTTGAAGGGAAGCAAGAGAAGAAAAGTATGGAAGAGAGAAAGATGGATAAAGGGAAGAGGGAAAAGAAGAATTTTCCCATATGTGGTAACTATGGAAAGAAACACCCTGGAACTTGCCTGAAAGGAATGGGAGTTTGTTATAAGTGTGGAGGAAAAGGGCACAAAGTACGTGACTGCAAGGGTAAGAAAATGGTTTCAAATGTACAATGCTTCATTTGCAAGGAGTTTGGACACTACGCAAACCTATGACCCAGTCATCAGAATATACCGCAAATGATGTTATTGGATAATAATCAAGTTATGATACTACCACAGATGAAGAGGAATGATTAGTGTTCTTATGTTGATTATGTCAATTGAGTGTTGTATCAACAATGTACTTGTAATAATAATTATGGAGTATATAAAGATTGTACTGCAGTACTATTTCATTAAGGACTTGAGATTGTGTGGAACAAATAAAAGTGACTCAATAGCAGGATAAATTTTTGGAAAATATATGGTTGAGAGAATGATAAACCATAATATAATTCTGATACTGAGGTAGTGATTTTGGAATAATACATGATTGTTTTGGATAAATTATATTGGATATTCTTGACTACCTTAGAACTGATTAATGATTTGTATATTCCATCATTTTTGGGGTTTAAAACATTTTTGGATTGATGAAGTATATCCAGCATTCTATATGGAATAAGGGAGCATGAATGTAATCAATAAGGAATATGGTAATTCAGGATGTTTCAGTGTATTAAAAGAATACAAGATGAAGGTATTCATATGCTATTACGGGGTAAAAATGATCTACATTATGTTTACCTTCCTTATAAATGTTGGACTGTGAGTTTGGACAGAAGTATTTTGGATAGTTCTAGTTTGGATTATTTTGGATTGCCATAAAAGGACAACCCGGAGGTTGGGCGGCAACCCGTCGCGACCGGCAAGGCCGTGAGACTTGAACCTACAACCGAAGGGAGACAAGGGTGTATCACCTACCACTGGCCCATGAGATGTCCTGGATTAAATAATGTAGTTTTTTTAAAAAGAATCTGGTAGATGAATTATAAATTCATTTATTTTGGAACCCTGTACGAATAGTATAAATAGAAATTTTTTTTCTATTATCTTTTAGAGTGAAAGATGAGTTTGTGGTAGAAATTTATTAATGGATAAAACTCTAATTATAAAGTAAATATATCTCCTTATGATCTTAGCCAATGTCATAAATAAATTCCTCAACATTAATAAAAGGAACTTAGAACAAAAATGTTTTCCTAGATGGTACCTTAAATCATCACTAATTTATGGCTTTGGGATTGTTGGCCTTTTCATAGGCATGTTCTCTACCACTCTCCATCAGACAATTGATGGTTAGATTTCTCTTCCATATCAATATTTTCCTACATGGAACCCTAGTATGTGTTATTTTCGGTAATCTTCATACTTTCCACTCATTATTTTAAATAGAGGCCTCATTAATTCATTTTTCGATGTGGGATTTCAACTAAGATATTTTGAAACGTCAAAAATGTGTTATCCCAATACCCTATGTTTTGTTGAACCGATGATATTTCAAATCATCATAGATTGATGAGTTTAAGGACCACAATTTTATACTTGTTTGTGATTGATGACCTCAATCACTACCTATAAATATTTACGTTTTCCCTCCAATTATATGTCTCTAATTGCCACCAATGTTCTCCTAATCGAGACCATAATTTGGTGGTGACCCTTTTATTTCTCTTTTCCTCATATTAAGACTAAATTTTAGTAACCCAATTTCCAATGTGGGTTTTCCCAAAAATATATTTTCTATTTTCAACCTTTTATTTTCGAAGAACAATTTCAAATTGCGAGGACACAATTTATTGAAGGAGGGGAGAATGTAACACCCCAAGATTTCATAGTGTGTTATTTCTTCAAGATAATTCAATAACTTGCACTACACGCAACACCGAGTTCAATCACACCATGACATACAAAAAAAAAGCCATTAAAATAGGTCATGAATAGTATTAACTACATTTTAAACTTTATATAATCCTTATAATTTTAGAATCCATATTATGAGTTTCTTAGTCATAATGCAAGAACAGATTCATTTTCAGTATTGCACTTTTATCAACTTTTAATAGTGAAACCTTTTTAAATACAATATTTTAATCTTTTTGAATAAATGAGGACATCAAAAAATTTAAAATGAAACATCCCAAGCTTCCACGGTACGCTTTCCTTTGAATAATACAGTAGCGTGTGTTGTATGCAACTTCGAGTTCTAACACACCACAACCAATCAAACTAGACGTTATGAATAGTAATACCTACTTTTTGAAATTATATATATCTTATATTTCAAAATGGACTTCATTTTTGGATTCGGAGTATCTAATTTATCCTAAGGTGAAATTTTGGTACTTTTCAGATAACTTTCATATTTTGATGAATAGTGAAAATTACTAAATTTTAATTAAAAACAATTTTTTTTAATCAAAATAATTAATAGTGATAAATTATGAATTTTAGTGGTTTTAAAGTATATTTAGAATATATTTTTACCATTTATTATAATTTTGGTCATTGGACATAATTTTACAATTAAACCGAACATAAACAAGTGTCAATCTTTTGATAGTTATTATCTCTTAAAAACACGATTTTTGTTTTGACAGGGGGAATTAATTTTAAATTAATTTCTGTCACTTCTGTGTTTTGAATTTAGGAAAATGGATTCCATATTTGGAATCAGGATGTCCAAATTGTGTAAATAGGTAACTTTTATTTTTAGACATTTTGAATAATTACTGTGGTAAATATTTTATTTACCATGGTTAAGGGTAAATCTGGTAAATAAGGGTTAAAAAATAATATTATAATAACACTAAATTACCCTAAAACGTGTCCTAGCCTTATTGGTTGATACATGTTCGACCATAGGCATCTTTTGGTCGATTTGGGGACCCCATGGTGCCACTTGTAGGTGATAGGGACACTTTATTTTAATTAAGTTAAAATGAATACAAAAATGACACAAGCATATATCTTTTAGAAAAACAATTTTTAAATAGGGTTATATATGTTGGCTTTTCGACTATAAATATTCATTAGAAAGATAAAAATATTTCCTACATAATTATATTTTATTTATAATTTTTAGACATTAAATAATTTAATTTATTTATGACACAATGATGATGCAGTAATTACGATAATATTGAAAAATCAAAATAAATGATATTATAAATAAACAAATAAATATAATATGAAACTTTTAATGAATTAAACTAATTTTCTAGGATAATATGATATATTATGATTGATTTAATTGACTTTAATCGAAGTAATAAATCTTTTATGAGTTTCACAAAAATCAACTATTGAATAGTGTCAAAATTGACATAAAAGAGTTGTTAAAACAAATATTATATTATTAATTGATATTAAATTCCTAAAAATCTAAGGTTCGGCCAAGAGACTTATAGTATGATATTTTAATCATTAATGGACCACTTTAGAGTCTCTTGGATGTATATAGTATGTTTATTAACCATATTATATAAAAATACAAAGAGACATTGTAAAAGTGAAACTAATTAACTTCGAGTTAATACTTAAAGATAAGGTTAATATAATGACCCAAACCTGTCTAAATTCTATTGGATGAATGGTTTTCGACCTATACCCACCTTAGCCTTTGAATAATCAACTTTTGATCCATTATA
The DNA here is from genome assembly GCA_963277665.1 of Viscum album. Taxonomy (NCBI): domain Eukaryota; kingdom Viridiplantae; phylum Streptophyta; class Magnoliopsida; order Santalales; family Viscaceae; genus Viscum; species Viscum album. Next base: position 695,777,063 of record OY728145.1, read on the forward strand.
AAGAGAATATGAATTTATTATAAATTAATATTTCTAACTTTTCCAAAGGTGCCCCTCACCCCTCTTATAAAAGGGAACTCCTCCTTCTCATTTCTTCACACCTTCCAAGCCTTTTGGTTCGGCCAAACTCCGACCAAATACTCTCCCAACTTCCCTCAATACAACCTAGAGGCCTTAGTTTGATCAGAAAGCCAACCTAAGGAGCCCTTTTGATAACATCAAAAGGAAGAACCCGAAGAAGAGGTAATGTTTTCACCACCCCTTTTCAAGTTCCTTTCTTCTTCCACTTCTTCTTCCTTTGTTGTTACCATTCTAAAATAATAACTCCAGTATCATATATATACTGTGATGTTATTATAAATATGGTACAACCATATTCATTATTCTATCCACCCTTTGAATAACATTTCACCATACGTGCGTACGTACGGCTTACTATCTCCACGTCGTAGTGTAATTGTTATTCAATATATTATTATTTTGGATGGGTATAATAATGATATGTAACTCATGTAAATAATAAATATAACATGTTAATGATTATGTATATATGATATACCATCCATTTATATATTATTTTAATATCAAAAGAATGATATTGTCGCTCGTGCGTACGTACGGACTACCGTCTCCACGAACGCGATGAGATTCATTCTCCATCGTATCCATTCAAGTATAATTATCATTTGATGATTTAAAAAATGATGTTTAAGGACATGATATCATTCTGGATATGAATAATATACAACCTATCCTTTACAAACATGTCTTACGTAACAAAACATATAAAAGAAAACAAGTAAGTTAACACCCGAAACAACGATAATACTAAGATATTATTATCAAATCAATATTAAAAGATCATATATGATATCATATTAATGTATATGATTCTTGTATAATTTAATACCAATTATTTAACCATTATACAGGAGCTTAGCCTACCCCAACCAAGGAAAAGTACAAGGTAAGGGTTATTTCACAATCTCTTCATTATCTGTGGTTGTTTATATGTAATAATCTACTGGGATCTCTTTATCATCAACATCCATGTTTCTTCAAAATGTATTTCAAATTTTTTTTATTATTTACAAGAATATGGGTTAAAGTCATTTATACCCTTGTTTGACTTTTTATAAGAGGAATCGTTCCGTCATTTTCAAAACAAGGTCCTTTTTAACCTTTTCGACAGAATTAAGGTAAGAATGTTTTTTTAACTTATACGGCGAGTGCGGTTATTTTCTGCCATTATAAAATCTTCAAAGTTTTCCTTACAAGATTATAAGAATATTTTCAAGAAAATGATTTATTTTATATGGCTCTTAAATTATTTCAAAAATAGAAAGAGATATTTCTCCAAAAAGTGTTTTGATTTCATCTATGTCAACATCCTTTGATGGATTTTACGCTTATTTGAAGTTGATTTATTATGATACAAAACTTCTATATTGTATTGAAGGTTTTGTGATATGTTTGACTGTGGATGTGCTATTTTTATACCATTCACAGTTTATGGTGAAATTATTGACATTTCGTATGCTATTTTTAATACGAATGTTTATGTTATGTTTAAACCTTTTCATATGGGAATGCATTGGACTTAATATGTGACGGGTGGAGCCCGCTATAGCTCCTCGATGCATCGGTAGGTCTCATGAGACAAACTAGTGTCTTGGCACAAGGCCTTGGCAAAATCTTATTTGTAGTCTTGGCACGAGGCCTTAGCTATGTGGTTATGATAGTCTGGCATTATGCATTCCAACATTATGAAAGTGGTTATTGATATTGCATGTGATTATTCGATTAGTAGAATATCCATGTGAAAAAGTAAATGGCATTATTTCATTTTACTTTTTCCATACTATGTTGAAGTTCAAGTTTAAAAGGCTTTTGTTTTAGTTATACATAGCCTTAAATGTTTATTCTTATTTATGAAAGTTTCCGGTATATTGTTATCCTTACTGGGCATTTGAGCTCACCCCTTTTCTATGTTTTATTTTTCCTAGGATGTGAAGAAGTAAGTTATGAATGACCTGCAGGGATATTATGAGGGGATAATAGTGTGGACTGTGGAGACATTATGTTGTTGTAGTAGTTTTTCAATTTATGATGTAATGTAAAACTTATGAATATATCTAGTGTTTCCAAGGCTACTAAACCAATCGGTCTTTCGAGATTTGATCTTTCTTGAGATCATGCCAATGTTATGTAATAATGCACCGACTCTGGGTAACTAGGGTCGGGGCGTTACATTGGAGTGGTGATTTTGAGAGAAGGAGAAGTACCCTTTTATAAGTGGGGCGAGGGTCACTTTAGGAAAATCTTGAAATATTATTTTATAATAGAATAATCTTTGGTTTCTAGTGGCTATAGAATGATTTATTTCGAGGATAAGGTGTGTATTTGTCGAAAACCACTGAAAAAATAGGGTTAGATAGGTTTAGGTCATCATATTAACCTTTTCCTTTAGATTTAACTCTTAGTTAAATAGTTTAACTTTTACCGTGTCTTCTTGTATTCTTACACTATATGGCTAATAAACTTACTCTAAACATCCAAGATAACCTCATATGGTTCATTAATTACATATATAAACTTATATAATCCCTTTGTCTGAACCTTATATTTTTAGGAATATTATATAATTTAATAATATAATTTTAAAAAAAAAACCCATTTATGTCAATTTTTACACTATTTAGTATTTGGTTTTTGTGAAAGCCATCACAACTTGATTGCTTCGAAAAAAATAATTGGAATCATCGATAACATTTAATATTCACCGATAAAATTCATTGATGTAAAAAAAACGTTGAAATTTTATTTATTTTAATATTTATAATACCATTTATTGGATTGTTTCATTAATAAGGCAATTACTCCATCATCATTTTGTCATAAATAAATTTAATTATTTAATGTCTAAAAATTATAAATAAAATACCATTACATGGGAAATCTTTTTAGATTTATAATGAATACTTATAGTCGAATGTATCTTATGTGTAACCCTATATTGAAAATGGTTTAGTTATTAATCTTTGAATTTAACACTTTTAACTCTTCTTTAAATAAAATAATAATAAAGGTCCTAATCTAATCTGAATTGACCTAAAGGATCATATTTTATTCCTAATCATGGTTTTGGTCAAAATACACAAATCCAATAGAATTAGGACATGTGTTAGGGTAATTATAATATCATTTTTACCTTTAATTACCCTATTTACTTTTAACCGTGGTAAATAAAAGTCAAAAGTTACTATTCACCAAAAATTATTTTAATATTATTGAACCAAATTTTACTTACTAAAATCAACCATGTCTCTTTATTTTTGAAATTTAACTCATAGAAGTGGAAAAATCATGTTTTATGCAAATTTGCAAATGCTTCTAGAAGGTGGGTAAAAGACGGTAAAAAGTTCAATAAATATTTATACATCTAATTTTATTATAAAATGAATCAAATGAATTACATTGAACTTATATAGTTATTATATATATATATATATTTTGACTTAAAATAAATTTAAATAAAATATATAATTATTTAAATAAAAATTTACTTTTAAACAATAACGCAGTGTTTTCACTATTCATCCAAAATTGAATGTTTTTTAAAAAATACCAAAAATTCACCCTAAGCTAATTTTGATATTCCAAAATAAAAAATTAATTCTATTTTACAAAATTCAAAACATATAAGTTTTATCAATTAATTTTAAATTAATTCACGTTGTCAAAACCAAAAAGTGGGGGTTTAAAGAGTAAAAACTATCAAAAGATTGACATGTTTTGATGCCAAATTTAAATGTAAAATTACTTATGATGACCTAAATTATATTAAATGATAAAAATATAATCTAATTATACTTAAAAACCATTCAAATTCAAAAATTTAACAATATAAATTGTTTTGATTAAAAAAGTTGTTGTCAATTAAAATATAGTATTTTTCTCTATTCATCAAAATATGAAAGTTATCATAAAAGTACCAAAAATTTATCGAATCTAAATTTTAATGTCCCGCTTCTAAAGATGAATTTAATTTAATTTAATTTAATATATAAAAGTGTCAAATTTTACTATTAAAAAGGGTTCTCCATTAAAAAGAGGTATAATTGCATTTTTGTGAAAAATACTTCTTTTATATGAAAAAATGAATTTGTTATTATATAATGTCTAAGAAACCCATAATATGGATGTTAAAATTATATAGAGTATATAAGATTCAAAATTTGGTTAATATTATTTATAACCACTTTTTGAATGGCTAGTTTGGTAAGTTGTGGTGCGCTCGAACTCAATGTTGCGTGTTGCACAAGCTACTGATTTATTTTAATGAGACAACATACTATGAAATTGTGGGGTGTTAAATTCTCCCCTCCTTCAATAAATTGCGTCATCGCAATTTGAAATTTTTCTTTGTAAATAAAAGGTTAAAAATAGAAAAATACCTTTGTGGAAAACCCACCTAGAAAATTGGGTTAATAAAATTTAGTCATAATAAGAGGGAAAGGGAAATGAAAAAGTCCCCACAAAATAATGATATCGATTATGAGTTGGTGGAAATTAGAGACACATAATTGGTGGGAAAACATAAATATTTATAGGGGTGATTGAGGTCATTAATCACAAACAAGTGTTCAATTAAGGGCCTTAAAGCCATCGATGTATGATGATTTAAAATATCACCAGTTCAACAAATCATAAGGTATTAAGATAACACATTTTTGGTTCTCAGATATCTTCTCTAAATTTTAAGAATTAATTTCTTCATTGAATAAGAGAATAAAATATATACCTGAAAAATATAGTTTCATCCTTCAACTAATTCTACCATAAATTCATCTTTCACTCCAAAAGATAATAGAATTAAAAAATATTCTATTTATACTAATCATAGGGGGTTTCAAAAATAATTAATTTATAATTCATTTGTCTGACAATTTTTAAAAAATAAATACATTATACAAACCAAGACATCACGTAGGCCAGTGGAAGGTGATGCACTCTTGTCACCCTTCGGTTGCGGGTTCAAGTCTCACGACCTTTCCAGACGCGACGATTTGTCACCCGACCTTCGATTTGTCCTTTTTAAAACAATCCCAAAATGATATTAAGAAATAATTTTAACCTTAAAAATAGTATTCAATGTCAAACATAATCCATTCAAACCTTTATACTTATCCAAAATACTTCTTTACAAATTCATAGTCCAAAATTTATATGGAAGGTTAACACAATGAAGATCCTTCTTCCTCATAATTACATGTGAATAACTTCGTAATGTATTCTATTAAAACACCATAAACCCTTAATTATCATAAAACCTTGCTGATTACATTCATACTCCCTTATTTCTTATAGAATACTGGATATACTCCTTCTATTCAAAAATGTTGTAAACTCCAACAATGATGGAATATACAAATCATTAATCAGTTTCAATGTAGTGAATAATATCCAATATAATTTATCCAAACCAATCATATATTATTCCGAAATCACTACCTCATTATTAGAACCATATTATGTTTTATCTTTCTCTCAACCATATATTTTCCTAAAAATTTTAACCTGCTATTGAGTCCCTTTTCTTGGTTCCAAACTATATCAAGTCCTTAATGAAATAAAAATATAGTACAATCCTTATATACTATATAATTATTAGAACATGTACATAATTTATACAATACTCAAATGACACAATAATTTAATAATAACATAATAACTCTAATCATTCCTCTTCATCTTCGATTGTATCGTAACATGATTATTATCCAATTGCATCATTTGGGGCATAATCTTATGATTTAGACATTGATTCGCATAGTGTCCCAAATCCTTCCAGATGAAGAATTGTACATTTGAAACCTTTTTATTACACTTGCAATAACGTACCAGGTGCCATTTTATTGCACACTTATAACAAACTCTAATTCCCTTCAAGCATTACCAAGGTGATTCATTCCACAGTTATTTCATATGAGAAAATCCTTCTTTTCCCTCTTTCCTTTATCCATATTTCTCTCCTCTATCCTTTTCTTCTCTCATTTCCCTTCAAAACCATATGATTCAGAAAATTCTTTAATTATATTTTTAACACATGATACTATTTCTTCATATAATGAGAATACATGGGAGACCATTTCTCTTTTAAATGATGGCTTAATCCATGAACGATATGATCCTTCTTAATATTTTGATCATGCATATTTCTGGAATTCTCATTCCTTATACTAGGCACCATTTATAAACAATATTATACACTATGTTAGTTAATGAATCACAATGCATAATTAGAAACTTGTAAAATATATAAAGTGAATTGAAAAGGTTATGCATATAATCTATAATCATAAAATGTTTTCTTTGTGGAAGTATTTACTTTCAAATCCTTTATAATGTCTTATAATGAAAAAATTAATTAGACTAAGCATATCCCCCAAGAGTGTCGTAACCAAGAGTACAGCAAGGCCCATTGTTGTGTAACAGGATACCCTAGGTCATGCCCAATACTCCTTGTTGGAGTTTTCACTCTTAGGTAAATCTATGTCAGAGCTGCCTCAATCCACTCTTATCCAGACATGGATGTATTTCATGGAAAATTCACAAAATCTCTACATTAATAAAATTCTAAGAAGTTCTTCTATATTAATCCTCAATGTCTATATTAGGGTAATGTTCTATAATTAGAGTTTATCTAAATCTATTTCCAAGGTTGTTGATAAACTTCCTCTAATAACAACTGTAACGCCCCGACCCTAAAAGCCTAGAGCCGGTGCATTATTTTAATACATTAGAACGATTACACGGAATTAAGTCCTGATGGAATGATCAGTTCAACAGTCTTGGAAAATAGATTACATACATGAATGTTACATTACACATTAGAAAAATAAAACACAACATAAAAGATCCTTTGAGAACTCCATTAAACCCCTATCTTAACCCTAATTATCAATCATTATACACTTCTTGGAATCATGGGAAAATAAAACATAAGAAAGGGGTTAGCTCAAACGCTCTGTAAGGGTAACCAATACAGTGGAAGATAACATAATAATTAGGCATAATTAATAATTTAAAACACATTTCTGTATAAATAATAAACATGAACACTTTATAGTAGGAATATGAGATGAGTAAATATTGCCATAATAAAACATAGTCATTGGTATTCTAATAGTCTAATAACCACATGAACCATCAATAATATTTTCATAATGATGGAATGTATAATGTCAGACATTCTGAATCATTTTGTTAAGGCCTCAGAGAAGACGTCTAAAAATGATTAAGGCCTTGGACAAAACCATATATCAAAATTGGGAAAGGCCTCGAACAATTAAAAATTTAATTGTCTCGTGAGACCTACCGATGCACCGAGGAGCTATAGAGAGCTTCATCTGTCACTTACTAACTCCAATACATACATCATATGAAAAGGTTGAAACATAAAATAAACATTTGTATTAAAACTAGATTACAAAATTTCAATACATTAACCATAAACCATGAATGTTATAAAAATATCACAACCACAATCAAAAATATCACAAAACATTCAATACAATATGGAAGATTTGTATCATAATAAATCAACTTAAAATAAGTTTAAAATCCATCAAAGGATGTTGATATAGATGAAAATGTTTTGTAAAATTGTTTGAGAGAAATATCCCTTTTTCAAGAAACTATTAAAAAGTCACACATTTATAAAGGAATTAATTTAAAAGTGATTTTTTAAATCAAAGTATCCCATACCACATTGAAACTTTTTAAAATAATTATCATTTCAAAACATTCATGTCCACATAAATAAATCCTTAAAATCATTTTGAAAACATGGACATTAATTAAAAGGATTTAGAAAGATAAATATTTAAAACATTTAAAATGAAAATTTAGTTAAGTAGACCCTCCCATAAAACCATAAAAGATTCCTTTTGAATTTTTTTTAAAATAAGGGTATTGATGATAAATATTTCCCAGTAAATACTCACATATAAATAATCTCAGATAATAATGAGATTGAGGAAATAACCCTTACCTTGCACCTTCATTCGGTCGAGGGTACATTTATCTTCCTGTATAACAACCATGATATGTTATTAAATTATACCAGAACAATATTCATATTTATTATATCATTCATGATACATTTATAACTTTATACTACCCATTTAATAATGATTTCTATGTCAAATTAACATTTCAGGTAATAATTGCTTTCTTTATCGTATGTGTTTAAACATTTTATTCTTGATCGTATCATTTTGATCATGATTTAAATAATTATAGAATATAACACATGATTAATATGTTATATATATTTATAAAATGTATAAAATATAGATATATGAAATGTAAAACACCGTTTATGGAGACGGTAGGCCGTATATACGCATAAACACTGTTTCCATTTTCATATCGTATTGAATAGAAGTAAGTGAATAAGATATCTGTACGAAAATACATACATACATACATACATACATATCTTCAGTATCTTATTTATGTCATATATTACATACTTATCAATAATATATTTTTTTATAATCATCGATGAATGGTGAATGTGGAAGTGAATCTCATCGCATCGTGGAGACGGTAAGTCGTACATACACATGAGAAACGATGTCATTTCTTTAATGATTAAAAGGTGTTGAATTGGATGGTATATTAATTTTACAGAGACATTGTAATGCTATTTTTATTATTTATATACATATTAATCATCATTATATCCATCCAAATAACGATGTGTTGAATAACAAATTACACCACGGCGTGGAGACGGTAAGCCGTACATACACACACATGGTGACATTATCATTCATAGGATGGATAGAATAATGAATATGGTTGTACCATAGTTATAATGACATCAAAGTATGGATAATGTACTGGAGTTATTATTTTGGTATGGAAACAACAAAGAAATAGGAAGTGGAAGATGAAAAAAACATGAAAGAGGGTGGTGAAATTATTACCTCTTCTTCGGGTATTTCCTTTTGAGTTGAACAAAAGGGATATTAGGTTGGCTTTATAATCAAGGGAAGTTCTATACAATTAAGTGAGTGACGTTTAGGGGAGATTTGGATAGGTTTTGGTCGAGCCAAATGGATTTGGAGTTGTGATTATGAGAGAGGGGAAAGTACCCTTTTATAAGAGGGATGAGGGTCACTTTAGGAAAAGCATGAAACATTAATTTATAATAAAATTATTTTCAGTTTTTAATGAATCCAAAATGATTTATTTTTAGTATAAGGTGGGGATGGGTCAAAAAACACTCAACCAATAGGTTTAGACATGTTTAGGTCACCATATTAAACTTATCTATTAGATTTAACTCTTAGTTAAATAGTTTAACTTTTACTGTGTCTTCTTGTTTTCTTACATTATATGGTTAATAAACATACTCTAAACATACAATAGATACTAAATTGGTTAATTAATGACATATATAATATTATATAATCCCTTTGGTGAACCTTAAATTTTTAGGAATATTATATAATCTTATAATATAGTATTAGTTTTAAAAACTCATTTATATCAATTTGGAGACTATTTAGTATTTTGTTTTTGTGAAAGTCCTAAAAACTTGATTACTTAGAACATGATACATTGAATCAACTATAACATGTCATATTCACCTAGAAAATTCGTGTATGTCATAAAAATGTTTAAATTATATTTATTTTAATAATTATAATACCATTTATTTGATTCTTTCATTAATAAGGTAATTACTGTATCATCATTGTGTCATAAATAAATTTAATTATTTAATGTATAAAATTTATAAATAAAATACAGTTTTTTTGTAAATATTTTTATCCTTCCAATTAATAATTATAGTCAAATTTATCTTATGTTTAACCCTATATTAAAAATTGTTTAGTTATTAAACTTTGAATTTAACACTTCTAACTATTCTTTAAATAAAATAATAATAAATTTCCTAATCTAATCCAAGTGGAACTAAAGGATCATATGTTGATCATAAGGTTTTTTTTGTCTAAATACACTTATCCAATAAAATTAGGATATGTGTTAGGGTAATTATAATATCATTTTTACCTTTAATTACCCTATTTACTTTTCATAGTGGTAAATAAAAGTAAAAAATTACTAATCACCAAAAATTATTTTCATCTTATTGAATCACATTTTACTTATTGATATCAACCGTGTTTCTAAAATTTCTGAAATTCAAGTCACAGAAGTGGTAAAATTATGTGTTATGAAAATTTTCAAATGCTCTTAGAATGTCGGTAAAAGATGGTTAAAAGTTCAATAAAAATTTATACAACTAATTTTATTAAAAAATAACTCCAATGAATGACATGGAACATATATAGGTATTATATATCTATATTGACTTAAAATAAATTTAAATAAGATAAATATTTATTTAAATAAAAAGTCGGTTTTAAACAATAACGTATTGTTTTTCACTATTCATCAAAAATTGAATATTTTCATAAAAATACCCAAAAATCACCCTAAGAAAATTTTGATATTCCGAATTAAAAAATTAATTATATTTTACCAAATTAAAAATATAGAAGCATCATTAATTAATTTGAAATTAATTCCAGTTGTCAAAACCAAAAGGTGTGGTTTTAAAAAGTAAAAACTATCAAAACATTAACATGTGTTTATGTCAAATTTAAATGTGAAATTACCTATAATGACCTAAATTGTATTAAATTATAAAAATATAATATAATGATATTTCAAAACCATTCAAATTCATAATTTAAGATTATAAATTATATCGATTAAAAAAGTTGTTATCAATTAAAACATACTATTTTCACTATTCATAAAAATATGAAAGCTATCAGAAAAGAAACAAAAATTTATCCAAACTAAATTTTTATGTCCCAAATCTAAATAAGAATTTAATTTAATATAATTTAATATATAAACGTTTCAAATATCAGTTTTAAAAAGGGTTCTCCATTAAAAAGAGGTAAAATTGCATTTTTTGAAAAACACTTCTTTTATCTGAAAAAATGAATTTGTTCTTATATTATGTCTAAGAAACTACTAATATGGATGTTAAAATTATATAGAATATATAATATTAAGAATTTTGTTAATATTATTCATAACCTCTTTTTGAATGGCTGGTTTGGTAAGTTGCGGTGCGCTCGAACTCGATGTTGTGTGTAGCGCAAACTATTGAATTACATTAATGATATAACGTACTATGAAATTTTGGGGTGTTACATGGATAATTTATTTCATGATAACTTAACTACCATGAACCGTATGTCATAACCCGACCATCCTACATCAACACCTCCCCAATACCAACACTAGACACCTAACAAAATAAAGTATATTTTTTCCTAGATAATGTAAGATCAGAATTGATGTGGTTGTCAACCAATAATTTAGCTTGTGTAATGTAATCTCACATACCCTTGGCCCCTCAAACTTCATTCTTTTCTTAGTAAAACCTAATAGTGGTGTTTCCAAATTATAAAATTCGTTATTTAACATTGGTAAAAGTCGGACAAACTCCAAAAACTTTAGATATCCAAAACATTTGTTAGGTCCTCTAGGTTAGATACCCTGAGGGAGGGGGGGGGGGGTGAATCAAGGTATGACAGATTAAAACAACTACCCCTTTTGATATTGTTTTTATGTTAGAAAAAACCCTCTTCTCTCTCCACCCTGTTTTCAGTGTATGAATAAACCTCAATGCATACACATGACACATCAATTTTTATTTGGTTCACCCTCACTGGGCTACGTCCAAGGAGCATACATCGACAATGTGTTGATGTACCAAACCCACCATAAGCACACTTATGTTTACATGTTCGAATCGGAATCACTATCCCTCCAGGTGTACAACCACTAAAAATTTGAGAACTCAATGCTCTCTCAACTGATGTGAGCTCACTTCTTCTTCACAAGATCCAATCATAGTTTATAGACCAGTAGATCTCTTCATTACCACTAATGAATGAATCTATAAATGTATGTAGATTTTATATTGAAGTCCAAATTTCATCCACTGATGAATGACCCTTTTCCCCTAACCACTGGGAAATAACCTTTTGGAAGAACCTTAGAAAACCACCCTACATCGTGAAGCTCACAATTTCACGATGCTCAAACAAGACTTATCGAAGCTCCTTCCTTTTCGCAAAGATCACACCTTCGTAGAGATCATGCCATTGTGGAACTCATGTTTTCGTAGAGACACTTCCTTCGTGAAGCACACTTTGCCAACATGGAGCACACAACATTCATGGAGCTATATTAGCTGCCGCGAAGGTCCTCTATTTTACGAATCTCACTGCCTTCGCAAACCACCTTCGCGAACCACCTTTGAAATTCGAGACCTATGAAATTTTCTTTGTAAAATTATCTACTTCTCTCAAGGTGGTCGGGACCTATTTATAGGTGATTCCACCGACCCTCGAACCTTCCACGGGAAGTCAATTCCATGTCATCTCAAATCACAAAGCTCCAAAACTTCGGTCAAAATTCTCTCAATATCTTGAAGAACCATTGCAATTTTTGGGTCACAAAGCTCATTGTAATCGTAGAGCATTCAATCAATTACTTCGTACTGCTGATGCGAATCTCCCTCACATTTCCATTCAACTCTACCATTTGCGAAGCTCATCATAATCTCAAAGAACACCGTCAAAATATTTCTTGTCTTCGCAAAATCCAATCCATGAAGCTTTTCTTCGCGAAACTCATGCCTTTTCCACATTTTGTGCAGATCGTCAAGGAAAGCCATATTTCATGATACTCACTAAACTCCAAATTTTGGACCCCAAAAATTTGGAAAACACTAGAAAACAGTGCCACCTTTTATCTGCCCTTTTTGTACCACCTCTAGATATTCAATTCCTTTTTCATGGTTCTTTGTCTACATGGATTGTCAACAACATCTCTAGAACTCCACAAATCACCATGGAAACCTGCATTGTCAACAAAAAAACCCAAAAATGCTGTAATGTTACCTTTAGAAATTTTTTCCCATCAATATCCCCCTTTGGGTTTGTTGAAAACTCTTCTCAGAATGATTTTCAGAACATTTTACCTCACTGAGTCTCCTTCAATCATCTACCATCATTCACCTCTTGTGATTCAGATAGCTACCAAAGATTCACTCACCACATAATCTAAGCCCACTTGAGAAATTCTCAACGTGAGAAACAAGAGTAGTATGAAAAGTTCATTAATGAATCACTTCATTTCAAGAACCAACTATTTACACAAAACTGATATCAATTACTAAACTGATACCAATTTTTGATTGCTGGAAACCTTAAAACACCATTCCAACATCACTCTTCTGCTTTTATCACGATCCACAGCTATTGTGAAATAAATTATTTGATTGATCACTTATAGCATCATCAGATATGAAAATCTCCCCTATCTTATTGCTCTCCCCTATCTCACTGATCCACCTATCAGCTTCTCCCCATGTCTTTGACTAAGAAATTTTCTCCCTTTTTTATCCATAGTTTCTCCATATCTTGGAGTCACTATTTATCCCCCTTTGTCAACGAACCCAAAGGTCAATCCGTTGTGGTCGGAAACATTAGAAAGAACACAGATTATAGTATTATAGAAAAATATACCATACCTCAGGGTGGGGGGGGGGGGTCCACATCCACACTTGTTCAATATGGGGAGCCGACTAGAGTCCCAGAGCCAATTGATGCCTCTCAAAAGCTTCTTTAGGTAAGGCCTTTGTCAGAATGTCTGCAACTTGTATTTCTGTAGGCACATACTCCAACTTCATGGTTCCCTGCCCAACATTCTCCTTGATAAAATGATACTTTATCTCAATGTCCTTTGTTATTTAGTGATGGATGAGATTTTTTCTGATATTTTTAGCACTTGAGTTATTGCACTGGATTCTGATCGAAGACCTCACTTCGATGCCCATATCATTAAGCTACTGCTTGATCCACAATAACTGTGAGCAAGATTGAGTGTTGGAATTATACTTACATTTTGTGATGCTCAATGAAATGAAATCCTTCTTCTTGATTATCCAAGAAACACATAGTCTGCCAACATAGAGAGCACCTACTGACGTTGATTTCCTATCATCCGCTAAACCGACCCAATCAGCATCAGTATATCCCAGTAATTCTAACTGAGATTTGTCACTATATATCAAGCTGAAATCCACTTTTCCCTTGATATACCATAGTATTAATTTCACTTCAAACATGTGTCTTTCCTTAGGATTACTCTAATATCATGATGCTTGGCATGGGGCGAAAACAATGTCAGGCCTTACCGTAGTCAAGTATAATAAACTTCCAATAATATTCCTATATTCTATGATATTAATTGCCTTTCCATCCACATCTTTGGACAGTTTAATCCATGTAGAAACCAGAGTCTTCATCTCCTTGTAATTTTCCATTCCAAATATTCTCAAAACCTCCTTGGCATATTTGTATTGAGAAATGAATGTTCAATTCATTCATTGTGTCACCTGTAGACCAAAGAAAAATGTCAGCTCTCTAATCATTGACATTTCAAACTCACATTTCATGAATTAAAAGAACTGTCTGCACTGAGCTTCATCTGATCCGCCAAATATTATGTTGTCAACATAAACTAGGACCATCATCCTTTTAATACTATTGTTATTGAAATAGAGATTGTAATCAACTCCCCCATGCTAGAAACCAAGCTTCTTCAAGTACTGATCAAGCCTTGAGTACCATGCTCATGGTTCTTGTTTCACCCCATACACCTCATTCTTTAGTCTGCAAACCTTGTTATCATACTCATGAATAAGAAAACCATCTGGCTGCTTGATATACACCTCTTCCTCAAAAACCCCACTCATAAAGGCAGATTTTACATCCATCTGGAAAACATTGAACTTTAGTCTCACTGTAATGTATTAGAATAATCTAATTTTCTCTAGTCTCTCAAATAGTTCAAATATCTCATCAACATGTATTCCCTTTATCTGGGAGTATCATTTTCATAGTAGTCATGATTTGTTCCAAATAAAAATGCCATCTTCATTCATCTTTTTGTGATAGACCCATTTAGTCCCAATGAAATTCTTATTTGCTGGCATTGAAACAATCTCCCATGTTTGATTTTTCTCAATTTGATAAGCTCTTCGTTTATTGCTTGAAGCTAGTTTCATCTTCAGTTGCATCCGCGAAGCACTTCAGCTCAACCTAATATAGGAAAGATTCCTATTGTAGTGATTTCATTCTCCTTGTATGAATAGGAGCTGACTGATCACCAATGATATTCTGCCTGTCAATTTCAGCTTGACTCTTTTGCTTTTGTGAAGATACAAATTTTACTTCCTCATGCTAATCATCAATATCTTCTTCTGAATCAACATCATCCACTTATTCTCCCCCTACATTGATTTCCACATCATCACTTTCATCTGGAAATTGTTCACTGCGCTGTGTAATGATCTCCTCATTCTCTACTACAGTGACATCATTTCTCTCAACTACTTTTCCCAACCTTTTTTTAAAGAATTTTTATGTTCTGATTTTTTCTAAGTGGCCATGTAATATCCCCTCATCTCATCGTGACTCATATTTTCTATGTTTTTACTTATTGAGGATAAGAAACTTAATACCAAATATTTGAAAGTATTTCACTATTGGATTATTTCCATACCACATCTCGTATGATGTCTTTCCTTCTTTTAGACACAATAGAGCCCTGTTAGAAATGTAGACTGATGTCAAAACTTCTTCCTTCCAAAATTTCTCTAGTAGGTCTTTTTCTTTGAGTGTAGTTATGGCCATGTTATTGATGATCATATTTCTCCTTTCAACCATTCCATTTTGTCAGGGAGTTCTCACCGTGGAAACTTGATACCTTATCTCGTGTTTCTCAAGATAGTCTTCCACATGACTGATTGTGAATTCTGTACCATTATCAGTATGAAACTTCATAATTTTCTATCCAAGCATAATTTCTCACTTCCTATGGTACTGTTTTATGTTTCTAAACACATAATACTTATGGGAAATAACAAATACCCATGCCATTCAGTTATAGTCATCAATGAAAAGAACATAGTAAATCTTTCTGTCAATTTATTTTGGTGTGATAGGCCCACAAACATCAGCATGAAACAATTTGAGAACTCTTGTTAAATTCTTTTCTTTTTTCCTTATAAATCTTTCTAATGATATTCCCTTGTTGGAATTCATATCACGTGTGTGTATAATCAAATGATAGATTAGGGAGGTCTCTTGCTGCATCAAACTTTATCGGATCTTCTAGGGATGGTTGGCATAGATGACCAAGTCATTTACGCCACAACTTATTTTCTTTCTCTCTGGATAGAAATCATATATCTTCCTCTCTCCACACCTGGTAGAGATTCCACTTTTTCCTTTTTCCCTATAGGACTACTACCCCATATCTTCTTTGACAACACCAATCTTCTTAGTAAAACTTATAGAATGTCCCGAGTAACATAGTTGACGGATTTTGAGCAAATTGTGACTGAGGACTTCTACTACTAAGACAACAGCACGTCTCATCACTTTGTCCCCAAACTTGGCCTATCCTGATCTAATAATCTTCATCCCTTCATCATTTCCAAACTCGAAAACTCCTTCTTCGTCATTTTTATGCCTGTAACACGATCCTTATTACCTGTCATGTGATATGTGCATCCGGTGTCAAGGATCCACACACCGGTTCGATCTGATGATTTAAGGGAAATTTATGACACCACTAATTTCTCATCCTTTTTCTTCTTGTTCCATACTTTTTCCTTCACACTTGGCAAGGATTGAGACTTATGATCTTTCTTAGAAAATAATGGACCAAATTCATCTTGCAAAGCTGCAAATCTATTTTTCATTTTTCAACTCACCTGTTGGTTCATTGATCTGCTGCATGTGAACATTTTGACTATTATTTGGTACATTCCTCCATATGGTTCAAGTACAGTACCTATCTATGTTCCCAAATCCTCCGCACCAAAAACAGTGTCCTTTAAAGTATGTTCTAGATAACTATTCTCTATTTGGATACCAGCTCTTTTCTTACGCCCTTCGATATCTCTTGTCTATGGAACACACGTACTCTGAATGTCCCATCTTTCCACAAAAATAACACCTGATATAAGGTGCATTTTTTCGTGTCACTTATTCACTACTACTATCCCCTGGGGATCTCTGAATATTCTGATTCTGAATTGTGCCCAAATCTACCTTCAATCTCGGAATGGGTGCTTTTGGTTTGACTTCATTTATCACATCTTTCTATTTTTGATCAAGGCCACTGTTGGCCATAACATTTGAACATAGTTGATTCTTTCTTTCTTCTGAACCAATATTATCTACTTTTAGATTCTCAGTGTTTTGATTGATTTTCTTTCCTGATGTCCCAGTAGGAGTCAATAGTTTTTTATGATCCTCAACATTTTTCTATAAACCAACAACATCTACTTCAAGTCATTCAACATGATTGATTTGATCAATTCTTATGTTATTGAAGCCATCGATCTCCCTTTTTTGTTCTTCAATATTGATTTCATACTCACTAATTGATTTTGAGTACTCTGGTGTTGATTTCTTGAGTTTCACAATTTCTTCCATCAACTCAGACTTATCCTATTACTACTACTGCATATAGATTTTGGCTTCATAAACAACTTTGTTGACTTTCTTTGTTTTGGCTCACCAAACATCTATCTCCTCAAGTGTGGCCTCTAACTCAGCTTGCATATCAACTATTCCCTTAACTTCTTCTTCTTCTTCTTCTTCATCCTCTTCAGTTTCATTCTTATTATAAGAACTACTGACAACTGCCACTATATCCTTTTCTCCACAATCTCTGTAGTTCTTGATCTCTTCAAATTCCTCAACATCAGACTCATCTGAACTGTCACACTATTTTAAAAGAAGGTTCTTCTTCTTAAAGATATTTCTCTTGAACTGTTTCTTGCCTTTCCCATAGGCTGGGGAATTTTTCTTGGGAATGTCAATTTCATTGACTACATCATAATCTTGGAACCTTTTGGGGAACATTGCTGCAAGATGTCAAACCTTTCCACATCAAAAACAAGTAAGTGGATGTTTTCCTTTGAACATTCCTTTTCACCTTTGAAGGTTTGAGGAGAGGAATGACGTCACCACATCTGTCTCTTCTTCTTCTTGAGAATATTCAATTGTGAACTTCTTCATG
The DNA here is from genome assembly GCA_963277665.1 of Viscum album. Lineage (NCBI taxonomy): Eukaryota > Viridiplantae > Streptophyta > Magnoliopsida > Santalales > Viscaceae > Viscum > Viscum album. The sequence goes on from OY728145.1 coordinate 695,795,273, forward strand.
GCCTTGAATTCCACCTCTTCGGAATTCCCCTTTTCCATAAAATCTTTATTATCATTTCTCATTACATATGAAATAACGGTGTTGTGAAGGTTATCCAATGTTAACTCTTTTGGGTCTTCATCTTCCAAAACTGAAACTTTCAGATTGAACTGAGGAGGAAGTTTCCTCAAGATGTGCGTCGCAATATTTATTTCTTCAATAACTTCGCCAAGACCTTGCATGTCTTCCACTAAAACATTTACCCTTTCTAAGAAGGGATCAACATATACATTCAGGTTCATTCTCGGAAATTTATACTTGTTCCACAACACTTGCAGATTTCTCTCTCAGTCCTTTGTCTCTCCTTCATATATATTCAATAGCTTTTCCCACATGACATGTGATGTTTTTCATGAAATTACATTTTTATTGATATCATTGGATAGGGCTCCCCCTACATCCAATTATCTATGCTCAGCTTCTGATAGTGCACCACTATTAATATCGGCTATTATGCCATGCATCGCTGCTGTGAACACATCCATTCCCAAAGATTGGAAGTAGGTTTGCATCTAATTATTCCATAGCTGAAAATTGTTCTAGTTGACGATCAGAATACCTTTGTGATTGGTGACCTCAATTTGATAGAGAGATACTGATATCAAACTACCTCTGATACCAATTGTTGGGTACACTAGGATAAATACCATGATGGGGGGGGGGGGGGTGAATCAGGGTATGAAAGATTAAAACAACTCCCCCTTAGGATCTTTTTTTGTTGTTAGAAAAAACCCTATTCTTTATCCTTCCCATCTGCAGAGTATGAATAGACCTTAAAGCATACACATGACACAAAAATATTTACTTGGTTCACCCTCACTAGGCTACGTCCAAGGAGCATGCACCAATAGTGTGCTAATGTACCAGATCCACTATAAGTGCACTGCTGTTTACAAGTTTGATGTAAACTCACTATCCCTCCTGGTTTACAACCACTCACAATTTTAGAACTCACTATTCTCTCAAATAATGTGAGCTCACTACTTCTTTAGAAGATCAACTAACAGTTTATAGAACTGAAGATCTCATTATTACAACTAATGACTGCATCCTCAACTGTATGTAGATTCTCTATTGAAGTCTAAATTTCATCCACTGATAAATAACAGTTTTCCCCTAACCACTAGGAAATAACTTTTGGGAAGAAACTTCACAAAGCTCCCTACTTCATGAAGCTCCCAAATTTGTGAAGCTTAAACAAGACTTAGCAAAGCTCCAACCTTTTCACAAAGCTCACACATTCGCAGAGCTTAGGATGTCGCGGAGCTGAAGTCTTCACAGAGTGACTTCCGTCTTGAATCTCACTAAGCCAACGTGGAACACGAAACTTTTCCAGAGCTAGATTAGCCACTACGAAGCTCCTCTCTTTGGGGAATCTCACTTCCTTCACAAACCACCTTTGTGAACCACCTTTTCAATTCAATAGGTATGAATTTTTCTTTGTAAACCTCTATACTTTTCTTGAGGGGGTCGAGGCCTATTTATAGGTGACTTCACCGATCCTCGAACCTTCGGCGTGAAGTTAGGGCCAAGTCATCTGAAATTAAAAAGCTCTAAAATTTCTGCAGAAATTATATCAATATCACAATGCACCATGGAAATTTTTAGATCACAGAGCTCATCGTAATCTTAGAGCGTTTCGTCAATTACTTCACGCCTCCGCCATGAAGCTCGCTCACATTTCCCTTCAACTCTGCCATTCACGATGTTTGTTGTAACCATGAATAACACTGTTAATATTCTTCTTGTCTTTGTGAAATAAAATCCATGAAGCCTATCTTCTCGAAACTCATTCTTTTGCCATATTTTGATGTTATCTTCAAGGAAATCCATATTTCATGATACTCATTAAACTCCAAATTTTGGACCCAAAAAATTTGGCAGACAAAAGAAAACGACACTAACATATATCTGCTCTTTTTGTACCGCCTCCAGATATTCTATTCCTTTTCCATGGTTCTTTGTCAACATGGATTTTCAATAACATCTCTAGAACTTGACAAATCACCATAGAAACCTGCATTATCAATAAACACAAGAAACCCAAAAATGCAGCAAAGTTACCTTCAAGGACTTTTTTCCCAACAACATTATTGGGATTTTCCCAAGACACAACTACATACACTTTACCTGGGTCTATATAATCACCTTCCTTCAAGATTATGTGACCCAAGGAATGCACCATATCGATCTACAAATTACATTTGGATAGATTGGAGTATAGCCGATTCTCTCTTAGAGTACTCAGGATGATTCCAAGATGTTTGGAAGGATCATAATGATTCTTATAGTACACCAATGTGTCATCAAAAAAGAAAACTAAAAAATGATCTTGGTAATGATAGAAGATTCAGATAATTAGGTTCATAAACACCACTAGCACATCATTCAACCCGAACAACATCACAAAAAACTCATACAACACATACATGTTCTTAACGGAAGTTCACAATATATCTGAAGGTCTCACCCTCAACTGATGATACCCTGATCTCAGATCAATCTTGGAGGACACCGATACACCTCTTAGAGGGTCAAAAAGATCATCAATCCTAGTTAGGGGTTTTGGTTCTTAATTGTCATATGTTTTAGCTTTCTATAATAAACTCACAGTCGAAAGGATCCATCATCTTTCTTGGAAAATAATATAGAAGATCCACAAGGTGATGTAATCGCTCAAATAAAACCCGTATTCTCCAGCTCCTCCAACTACGTTCTATGTTCTTGGAGATCTGATGGTTCCATTTTATATAGAGGAATGGAAATTGGTTCTGCTCTCAGTAGCAACTCTATAACGAACTCGACATCCCTATTGGGTGGAAGCCATGAGAAATATTGAGGAAATACATCCTAAAACCAATCCAACATTAGAAGAATGAAAAACTTCTATACCCCATACCACCAAGCATAATACAAGATACTAGGGTTGTGATTTCATCGAACTTTTAACAAAATACCATTGTATGGCCTCGTCGGACATCCAATTAACCATGATGGACATACATGTCTCTCTCAAGAGACGTGAACATTACCCTATGATTGTAATAGTCTATATGGTCTTTGTAACACCCCAAGATTCCACGGTACACTTCTATTTGAATAATACAGTAGTGTGTGTAGTACACAACTTTGAGTTCTAACACACACCACAAACAATCATACTAGCCGTTATGAATAGTAATACCCACTTTTTGAACTTTTAAAATTTTTTTATTTCAAAATGGACTTCATTTATGGATTTTTAATATCGAAATTATCTTAGGGTGAATTTTTGGTATTTTTCTGAAAACATTCAATTTTTGATGAATAGTGAAAAAACACTGAGTTATAGTTTAAAACCAATTTTCTTTTTCAATAATTATTTATTTTATTTAAATTTAATTAAGGTAAAAATAGATAAAAAATACCTATATAAGTTCAACGTAATTCATTGGAGTTATTTTAGAATGATTTTAGATATATTAAAATTTTATGGAACTTTTCACCGTCTTTTACCCACCTCCTAGGAGAATTTGAAAATTCACAAAAAACTTAATTTTAATGCTTCTGTGAGTGGAATTTATAAAATCTGAGAGACACAGTTAATATCAAGGAGTAAAATTTGGTTTAATAAGATAAAAATAATTTTTGGTGAATAGGAACTTTTTACTTTTATTACCACGGTGAAAAGTAAATAGGGTAATTAAGGGTAAAAATGATATTAATATTACCCTAAAACATGTCCTAATTCTATTGGACAAGTGTATCTCGACCAAAAAAACCTTAGGAATAAAATATTATCATTTAAGTCCACTTGGATTAGATTAAAACATTTCTTATTATTTAATTCAACGAAGAGTTAAAAGAGTTAAAATCAATGTTTAATTACTAAAACTTTTTTAATATAGGGTTGTACATAAGATAAATTCTATTGTAAATATTAATTAGAAAGATAAAAATATTTCCTACATAATGGTATTTTATTTATAATTTTTATATATTTAATAATTTAATTTATTTATGACACAATGGTGATGTAGTAGTTACATAATTAATGAAATATTAAAATAATTTATATTATAAATATCCAAATAAATGTAATTTGAGACTTTTTATAAATTCCAATAATTTTATAGGTTAATATGACTTGTTAGTATTCATTTAATTATGTTTTTTAGAATTAATAATGCTATCATAATTTTCAAAAAAATCAAATACGAAATAGTGTCAAAATTGACATAAAAGAGTTTTTAAAACAAATATTATATTATTAATTTATATTATATTCCTAAATATCTAAGGTTTAGCAAAGAGACAAATATTATGATAGGTGTATCATTAATGGACCACTTGTGGGGTATAATGGAAGTTTATAGTATGTTTATTGACTATATAATATAAAAATACAAAGAGACATGGTAAGTGTCAAACTAATTAACTAGGAGTTAAAACTAAAAGGTAATGTTAATAAGGTGACCCAAACCTGTATAAAACCTATTGTTTGAGTGGTTTTTGACCTATCCCACCTTAAACTTTAAATAATCCACTTTGGATCCACTAGAAACCGAATATGAATTTATTATAAAATAATATTTCTAGCTTTTCCTAAGGTGCCCCTCCTTCCCCTTATAAAAGGACACCACTTCTAACCAATTCTTCACACCGTGAAAGCCTTTTTAATTGGCCAAACTCTTCCCAAATAACCTCTAAAATATCCTCCCTTCATCCTAGAGGACTTCATTTAGTCAGAAAGACTACATAAGGAGCCCTTTTGATCAAATCAAAAGGAAGAACCCAAAGAAGAGGTAATGTTTTCACCACCCTCTTTCAAGTTCCTTTCTTCATAAACTTATTATTTCTTTGTTATTGCCATTATAAAATAATAACTCCAATATCTTCTATATACTATGATGTTATTATAAATATGGTACAACCATATTCAGTATTCTATCTATCCTTTGAATGACATGTCACCATACGTCCGTATGTATGGCTTACCGTCTCCACGTCGTGATGTAATTGTTATTCAAAACATTATTATTTGGATGGGTATAATAATGATGTTTTATTCATGTAAATAATAAATATATCATGATATTGATTCTGTATATATGATATACTATCCAATTATATATTATTTTTATATCAAAAGAGTAATATTGTCGCTTGTGCATACGTACGGACTACCATCTCCACGAACGCGATGAGATTTATTCCCCATTATATCCATTAAAGTATAATTATAATTTTATTATTAAAAAATAATGTTTAAGGTATTTATATAATTCTGGATATGAATAAGATACAATCTATCCATAACAAACATGGTTTATGTGACAAAACATAAAAAAGAAAACGAGTAAGTTAACACCTGAAACGACAATAATACTAAGATATTATTAACAAAGAAATGTTAAAAGATCATATATGATATCATATTAATGTATATTATTCTTGTATAATTTAGTAAAAATTATTTTACCATTATACAGGAGGTTAACCTACCCTCGACCAATGAAAAGTACAAGTTAAGGGTTTATTTCACAATCTCTTCATTATCCGAGGTTGTTTATACGTAATTATCTATTGGGACCTCTTTATCATCCACATCCATGTTTCTTAAAAATGTATTTCAAAATTTTTTTTCTATTTTATAGAATATTGGTTAAAGTCATTTATACCCTTTTTTTAATTTTTATAAGAATTTTATAAAGGAATCTTTCGATCATTTTCCAAATAAGGTCCTTTTTAACCTTTTCGACAAAATTAAGGTACGGATGTATTTTTAACTTATACGGTGGGTGTGACTATTTTCCGCCATTATAAAATCATCGAAGCTTCCCTTACAAGACTATAAGGATATTTTCAAATTAAATGTTTTATTTTATAATTATTTGACTTTTAAATGATTTAAAAAAAGAGAAATTTCTCTCAAATAGTTTTGATTTCATCTATGTCAACATCCTTTGATGGATTTTAAGCTTATTTGAAGTTGATTTATTATGATACAAAACATCCATATTGCATTGAAAGTTTTGTGATATGTTTGACTGTGTATGTGTTATTTTTATACCATTCATGGTTTATGGAGTAAGTATAGAAATTTTGTATGCTAGTTTTAATGCGAATGTTTATGATATGTTTAAACCTATTCATATGAGGAATGCAATGGACTTAATAAGTGACGGGTGGAGCCTGCTATAGCTCCTCGATGCATCGGTAGGTCTCATGAGACAAAAAAGTGACTTATCACAAGGCCTTGAGAAAATCTTATTTGTAGTCTTGGCAGGAGGCCTTGACTATGTTGTTATGATAGTCTGACATTATGAATTCCATCATTATGAAAGTGGTTATTGATCTTGCATGTGATTATTCGACTAGTAGAATATCCATGTGAATAAGTAAATGGCATTATTTCATTTTATCTGTGCCATATTATGCTCAAGTTCCAGTTTAAAAGGCTTTTGTTTTAGTTATACATTGCCTTAAATGTTTATGATTATTTATGAATGCTTCCACTATATTGTTATCCTTACTGGGCATTTGAGCTCACCCCTTTCAATACATTATTTTTCCCAGGATTTAAAGAAGTATTTTATGAATTACCTGCAGGGATAGTATAAGGGGATATGAGTGTGGAGACAAGATGTTGTTGTAGTTTTCACTTTATGATATAATGTATTCTTTATAAGTGTATATAGTTATTCCAAGGCTACTAAACTAATCGGTGTTTCGATATTTGATCATTATTGTGATCATTCCAATGTTTTGTAATAATGCACCGACTCTGGGTAACTGGGGTCGGGGCGTTATAGTTGGTATCAGAGAAATTTTTGTACAAACCTTGGAATCTAGATTTAGATAAACATTGATTAGAGCACATAGCCCCATGATATACTTTGAGGATGAGTGTAGAAGAATTTCCTAGAATTTTGGTATTGTATAGATTTTGAGAGTTTTCCGAGAAATACATCCTTGTCTAGATACGAGCAGGTAGAGGCGGCTCTAGCACAGATGTATCTAGGGGTAAAACCCGAAAACACCACTTTGAGATAGACTCGAATGGGAACTGGTGCATGAAAACGGGCCTTGCTGCACTCTTGGTTATGAAACTCCCGAGGGATATGCTTAGGATAACTATAATTTTCTTTAAAAACCATTATTAAGGGTTTATGTATATATACTTCCTCAACGAAAACATTTTTATGATTATAGATTATATCCATAAATAGTTCAATTTATGTTAAGTGTTTTACATGTATGGAATTATGTATTTTGATTCATAAACTGATCTAGTTTATGCCATTGTTTAGAAATGGAGCCTAGTGGAAGAAATTGAAACCGTATCAATGCATGCACTCCATGTAGGGATTTCCCTCATGCTCAAGATAATTATAGGGAGCAGCTGATACAATTGGTGCTGATCAGCATATCACCATACTAGGACAACTCACTCAGGTTATGAATAATAACCTTACCCGTATGGAGAACCCTAATCCACAATATAGAGGATCAATTTTAGATTGCTTCATGAGGGAAAAACCATAAAAATTCAATGGGAGTACAAATACATTGGTAGCTGAGCAATGGATAAGTTCCATAGAGAAAATATTTCAGGATTTGGGGATTAATGAAAGGGAAAAAGTTATCATGGAAGTTTACCACCTCGTTGGAGATGATGATCAATGGTGGCCATTGATTCAAAACATGAATGAAGATTATGAAGTTTCAAATATAGAATGGATGGAGTTCAAAGATCAATTTTTAGAAAAATACTTTCCTCATAACCATCAATCAGATATGGAAAGGCAATTTCTGAGTCTGAGACAAAAGGAGGATGAGAATGTCACAAAGTATGAGGTTAACTTTAAAAGGATAGAAAGGTATGTTGGAGATTATATACATAACCCAAGAAGTAAGATTGGGCATTTCTTTGATGGGTTAAAACCGTTTCTCTATCAAGCATTAGTCTCACAATCATTCTCATCATACGAAGACATTGTCTCATGTGCTATCAAGACAGAAAAGGAATTCTCTAAGTCTTATGACTTTGAAGCAAAGAAATAGAATAAGAGATCTGATGATCAATATGGGAATGAAAATAAGGGGAATAAGGGAAATGTTGAATATCCATCCTGTAGTAAATGTGGGATGAAACACCCTGGTACTTGCCTGAAAGGAATGGGAGTCTGTTACAGGTGTGGTGAAAAATGCCACCAAGATCGTGATTGCAATGGGAAGAAGGAAGCTACCGATGTTCAGTGATACAATTGTAGGGATATGGGAAATTATGCAAATGAATATCCTAAGAGTCATGGGAACTTACCGCAGAAAAGGCCAAGGGATCAAGGCCAAGCTTATGCTATCACCACTTCAGAGGTAGAATCTCTAAAAGACATGGTGGCAGGTGATTTAATGGTTTCCTCAAGTTTAGCAAATGCATTATTTGATTCTGGATCATCACATTGATTCATATCTTCCCATTTTGCTAAGAAAATTAGATATTTTCAATTTGATTTAACAAGGTAGTTTTTAGTTAAAACTCCTGAGGGAAGTATCATTGCAACAAATATTTGTGAATAATTCCCCATTAGAGCACATAAATGTTCTTTATCCACTGATCTCATCATCATACCTATGATTGAGTTTTATATAATCCTCGGTATGGATTGTCTTTCAGACCATGATGTGAATATTTATTAAAAGAATAAGGAGGTTACGATTTTTGATGATGATGATAAGGAACACCTTATCTTTAGAGCAGAATCATCACAACCTAATTCTTATGTAGATCCACCCCCAGTAGCCTAACTAAATTCAATTATTGGGGAAGAAGAGAATGAAATGACTGTGGGTGAGGAAAGGAATGTTCAAATAGAGGATGTGCCTATTATGAAAGAATATATAGATGTGTTTTTGGAAGATTTACCTAGACATCCTCCAGAACAAGAAGTTAAGTTTTCCATTGATTTAATTCCTGGATAAAGGCCTATATCGAAGCGCCCTTATATAATTTCCACTGTAGAATTAATGGATCTAAAGAAAAAACTAGAGTAATTGAGTAATAAGGGATTTATTCTCCCTAGTGTTTCTCCATGGGGATCCCCTGTTCTTTTTTTTAAAAAACAATGATGGATCCATGACGTTATGTATCGACTACAGGGAAATCAATGCTATAACAATAATGAACAAGTATCCCCTACCTCGCATTGATGATTTATTTGACCAACCTCATGGAGCTCAATACTTTTCAAAAACTGACCTTCGATCTGGATACCATCAATTGTGTGTGAAGAAGGAAGACATTCCGAAGACAGAATTTCGAACAAGGTACGAGCATTACGAGTTTACAGTAATGCCTTTTGGATTGACTAATGAACCCTCTGTATTCATGGATCTAATGAATAGAGTTTTCAAGGAATATCTCGATGAATTTGTGGTGGTATTTATTGATGATATCATGGTATATTCCAAAAGCTACGAAGATCATGAAAATAACTTTCACATTATCTTAAAGACTCTTAGAAGACATGAATTATATGGGAAGTTTAGCAAGTGCGAATTATGGATTCAAGAGATTTCTTTCCCTGGACATATTGTCTCCAAAGATGGAATCTGTGTTGATCCTTCTAAGACCATGGAAATCCATGAATGGCCAGACCCGATGAGTATAACTGAGGTATGTAATTTTCTTAGTTTATCGGGTTATTATCGACATTTCATCCATAATTTTTCCCGGTTGGCTAACCCATTAACAAAGCTCACATGTAAAGGGGTTAAACTTGTTTGGACAAAAAAGTGTGAAGAATGTTTCGAAGAACTAAAGAGAAGATTAGTCAATGCTTCTATATTGACTCTAGCATTGGGGAATGATGGGTTCGTTATTTATAGTGATGCATCAATGAAAGGACATGGTTTTGCCCTTATGTAGAATGATAGGGTTATTTCCTATGAATCACGACAGTTGAAAATTCATGAGAAAAACAATCCCACTGATGATATCAAGTTAGCACCTGTGATCTTTGCTTTGAAGATATGGAGATACTACATGTATGGTGAAAAATGTGAGATTTATACTGATCACAAGAGTTTGAAGTATATTTTCTCACAAAAAGAACTCAACATGAGGCAAAGGTGATGGCTTGAAATACTCAAGGATTATGATTGCACAATACACTACCACCCAGGGAAGGTAAATAAGGGGGAAGATGCTTTGAGTAGAAAATATCATAGAGATTTGAACATGATGATAATTGAAAGGGATCGTATTTTCCTGGATCTAGTAAAGTTGGATATGGTAATCACCATGGAAGGTGCAACATCAATGCTTTTTCAAATGGTTTCCAAACCATCCTTACTAGAAAGGATAAAGAGTTCTCGGACTGATGATGAAGAGTTTCAAAAGAAGATTAATGCTATGAATGATGGGAGATTAAGAGACTTTGTGTATGAAGAAGGAATTTTAAAATTTGGGAAGAGACTTTATGTTTCCAATAAAACTGATCTAAAAAGGGAATTTTTGGACGATTCTCATAGTTCCAATTTCTCTATACACCCTGGGAGAACCAAAATGTATAGAGATTTGAAGGAACATGTTTGGTGGGACAACATGAAGAGGGAGATTTCTGATTTTGTGTTAAGATGTATGTTTTGTCAACAAGTGAAAGCTAGAAGGCAACAGCCTAGATAAGTCATGCAACCTCTTCCCATACGTGAGTGGAAATGGGATAATATCATGATGGACTTTGTCATGGGACTACCAAAGACTCCTAGAAGGAATGATGCAATATGTGTCATTGTTGATCATCTTACCAATTCAGCACATTTTCTTGCTATAAGAGATGATCTACCACTTGAACGTCTGTCAAGGCTATATATTAATGAATATGTGAGACTTCATGGAGTACCCCTATTTATTGTTTCTGATCGTGATCCCTGTTTTACATCAAGATTCTGGAAGAGTCTTCAGAAGGCCATGGATACTGAACATTGTTTGATCATAGCCTACCACCCTCAAACAAATGGACAATCAGAACTGACTATTCAAACCTTAGAAGACATGTTGAGATCTTGCTTACTTGACTTTCAGGGTATGTGGGGTCAATATTTACCTCTGGTAGAATTTTCCTATAATAATAGCTTCCATTCGAGTATTCAGATGGCACCATATAAAGCATTATACGGAAAGAGATGTCACACACCAACCTGTTGGGATGACGTTGGTGAAAGAAAACTTGTAGACCCAGAACTGGTGGAGGAAACAATGGAAAAGGTGAAGGTAATCCAAAACCACATCAAAGCAGATCAAAGCAGGCATAAGAGCTATGTCGATAACCGAAGGAAGGATTTGGAATTTCAGGTAGGAGATCATGTTTTCTTAATGGTATCTCCATGGAAGGGAGTTATAAGTTTTTGTAAGAAGGGTAAATTGAGTCCCAGGTACCTCAGACCTTTCGAAATTCTAGAACGAATTGGGGCTGCATCTTACCATTTGGCAATGCCGCCAAGTCTCTACAATGTTCAAGATGTGTTCCATGTATCACTATTGAGGAAATACATGCCTGAAAAAATGCGTGTACTCACCTATGTAGAATTAGAACTGGAACCTAATATGTCTTATTGAGAAGAGCCCATCAGGATTCTTGATATGAGAGAACAAGTACTGATAAACCAGATGACTCGTCTGGTAAAATTTCTATGGAGAAACCATTATATGGAAGAGGCAATGTGGGAACCTGAGGAACTCATGATGAAGAACCACCCAAGTCTTTTCATGCGGTAGTATTCTCGAAATTTCGAGGATGAAATTATTTGAAGGAGGGGAGAATGTAACACCCCAAGCTTCCACGGTATGCTTCTCATTGAATAATACAATAGCGTGTGTAGTACGCAACTTCGAGTTCTAACACACACCACAACCAATCAAACTAGCTGTTATGAATAGTAATACCCACATTTTGATCTTTTATAAATTTTATCTTTCAAAATGGACTTCATTTTTGGATTTGGAATATCGAAATTAGCTTAGGGTGAATTTTTGGTATTTTTCTGAAAACATTCAATTTTTGATGAATAGTGAAACAACACTGAGTTATAGTTTAAAACCGAATTTTTTATTTAAATAAATATTTATTTTATTTAAATTTAATTATGGTCAAAATAGATATATAATACCTAAATAATTTAAATGTAATTCATTGGAGTTTGTTTAGAATAATTTTAGATATATAAAAATTTTATGGAACTTTTCACTGTCTTTTACCCACATCCTAGGAGAATTTAGAAATTCACATAAAACTTAATTTTACCTCTTCTGTGAGTGGAATTTCGAAAATCCGAGAGACACGGTTAATATAAAGCAGTAAAATATGGTTCAATAAGATAAAAATAATTTTTGGTGAATAATATCTCTTTACTTTTATTTACCACGATTAAAAGTAAATAGGGTAATTAAGGGTTAAAATGATATTAATATTACCCTAACACATGTACTAATTATATTGGACAAGTTTATATCAACCAAAAACATCCTTAGGAATAAAATATTATCATTTATGTCCACTTGGATTATATTAGAACATTTATTATTATTTAATTCAAAGAAGTGTTAAAAGAGTTAAAATCAAGGTTTAATTACTAAAACATTTTGAATATAGGGTAATATATAAGATAAATTCGATTGTAAATATTAAATAGAAACCTAACAATATTTATTACATAATGTTATTTTATTAATAATTTTTAGACATTAAATAATTTAATTTATTTATGAAACAATGGTGATGCAGTAATTACTTAATTAATGAAATATTAAACTAATTGATATTATAAATATCCAAATAAATGTAATTTGAGACTTTTTATGAATTAAAATAATTTTATAGGTTAATAATACATTTTAGTATTAATTTAATTATTTTTTTTGAAGTAATAATTCCGTTATGATTTTCAAAAAAATCAAATACGAAATACTGTCAAAATTGACATAAAAGTGTTTTTAAAACAAATATTATATTATTAATTTATATTATATTCATAAAAATCTATGGTTCGGCCACGAGACTTATATTATGATATTTGTATCATTAATGGACTACATGGGGGTCTATGGGAAGTTTATAGTAAGTTTATTGACTATATCATATAAAAATACAAAGAGACATGGTAAGTGTCAAATTAATTAACTAAGAGTTAAAAATAAATGATAAGGATAATAAAGTGACACAGACCTATCTAAAACCAATTGGTGGATCATTTTTCGACCTATCCCAACCTTAAACTTTAAATAATTCACTTTTTAGCCATTAGAAACCGAAAATGAATTTATTATGAAATAATATTTCTAGCTTTTCCTAAGGTGCCCCTCCTCCCCCTTATAAAAAGACACCACTTATAACCAACTCTTTACACCTTAAAAGCCTTTTGGTTCGGCCAAACTCTACCAAAATACCCTCTAAAATATCCTAACATTATCGTACAGGCCTTATTTTAGTTAAAAAGCCAACCTATGGATCCCTTTGGATCAAATCAAAAGAAAAAACCTGAAGAAAATGTAATGTTTTCACCACCCTCTTTCAAATTCCTTTCTTCTTCAACTTCTTCTTTCTTTGTTATTCCCATTCTAAAATAATAACTCCAGTATCTTATATATAATGTGATGTTAATATAAATATGTTACAACCATATTCAGAATTCTATCCATCCTTTTAGTGACATGTCACCATACGTGCGTACATACAACTTACCATCTCCACGTCATGGTGTAATTTTGATTCAAAACATTATTATTTGTATGGGTATAATAATGATGTGTTATTCTTGTAAATAATAAATATATCAGGATATTGATTATGTATATATGATATAATATCCAATCATATATTATTTTAATATCAAAAAAGTGATATTGTCACTCGTGCGTACGTATGGACTACCGTCTCCACGAACGTGATGAGATCCATTCCCCATCGTATCCATTCAAGTATAATTCTCATTTGATGATTCGAAAATAATTTTTAAGGACTTTATATCATTCTGGATATGAATAAGATACAACCTATCCATAACAAACATGGATTATCTAAAAAAACATATAAAATAAAACGAGTATGTTAACACCCGAAATGACGATAATACTAAGATATTATTAACAAAGTAATGTTAAAAGATCATATATGTTATCATATTAATTTATATGATTCTTTTATAATTGAATAACAATTATTTCACAATTAAAAACGAGGTTAACCTAACCTTGACCAAGGAAAAGTAAAAGGTAAGGGTTTATTTCACAATCTCTTCATTATCTGAGGTTGTTTATACGTAATTATCTACTGGAACCTCTTTATCATCCACAACCATGTTTCTTAAAAATGTATTTGAAAAAATTCTTAACATTTTATAGAATATGGGTTAAAGTCATTTATACCCTTGTTTTACTTTTTATAATAATTTTATAAAGGAATCATTCCATCATTTTCCAAACAATGTCCTTTTAACCTTTTTGATAGAATTAAGGTAAGAATGTCTTCTTTAACTTATACGGCGGGTGCAGCTATTTTCCACTGTTATAAAATCGTCGAAGATTACCTTATAAGATTATAAGGATATTTTCAAAGAAAATGTTTTATTTTATAAATATGTTACTTTTAAATGATTAAAAAAAGAGATATTTCTCTCAAATAGTTTTGATTTCATCTATGTCAACATCATTTGATGGATTTTAAGCTTATTTGAAGTAGATTTATTATGATTCAAAACTTCCATATTTTAGTGAAGGTTTTGTGATATGTTTGACTATGGATGTGTTATTTTTATACCATTCATGATTTATGGAGTAAGTATTGAAATTTACTATGCTAGTTTTAATACGAATGTTAATGTTATGTTTAAACCTATTCATATGAGGAATGCATTGGACTTAATAAGTGACGGTTGGAGCCCGCTATAGCTCCTAGATGCATCAGTAGGTATCAAGAGACAAACAAGTGTCTTGGCACAAGGCCTTGACAAAATATTTTTTTTAGTCTTGGTATGAGGACTTGACTATGTGGTTATGATAGTCTGGCATTATGCATTCCATCATTATGAAAGTGGTTATTGATATTGAATGTGATTGTTCGACTATTAGAATATCCATGTGAATAAGTAAATTGAATTATTTCATTTTTTCTGTGCTATATTATGCTGAAGTTCAAGTTTAAAAGGGTTTTGTTTTAGTTATACATTGCATTAAATGTTTATGCTTATTTATGAAGGTTTCCGCTATATTGTTATCCTTACTGGGCATTTGAGCTCACCCCTTTCAATGTTTTATTTTTCCCAGGATGTGAAGAAGTATTTTATGAATGACCTACAGGGATAGTATAAGGGGATATGCATGTGGAGTCAAGATGTTGTTGTAGTTTTCACTTTATGATGTAGTGTAAACTTTATGAATGTATCTAGTAATTCCAAGGCTACTAAACTAATTGGTCTTTCGAGATTTGATCATTCTTGTGATCATTCCAATGTTATTTAATAATGCACCGACTCTGGGTAACTGGGGTCGGGGAATTACAATCTTAGTATAACACTATCCTGTCCATACCTAAAATCAAATCAAAAAATGATAGCTCAATCACAAACAAGTCCAAAAGGAAATGATACTCACCAATATCAAGAGAACACCCATTACACTGCCTAATAGTTTGTAGTTTCACCCCTAATGGTGTATCAATTGACATAACTCCACAAAAACTATCCACATCTAGGACCAACACAACCCCAAAATGAGTAGAAATGAAATAATTCAAGGAACTTATAACAAATAAAGAATGATAAATAATAGAATATTTGGGAATTGTACCTCAAACCATTGATGGTTTAGCCTCACCACATCTATGTTCTAGATGAACTACATGATGATGACATTCCCATCTACCCTAGTCTCTAGTCTGAGTTCCATATGATACATTGACTTGCTCGTATCTATTCTCTTAACCCTAAGTACCACATCGACTACCATGGACTGTGCGACCAGTATAGATCCAACTGCGTTCCTGATATAGGGCAACTAACCCCTCCCTTCACTCAACATTGACCTTGATCATGCATCTATGCCCAACTATCATGGGTTCCTATAGAACCTTTTCACTTGACCCTATTATCCCACACTATCATCACTCAAC
The DNA here is from genome assembly GCA_963277665.1 of Viscum album. Classification (NCBI taxonomy): domain Eukaryota; kingdom Viridiplantae; phylum Streptophyta; class Magnoliopsida; order Santalales; family Viscaceae; genus Viscum; species Viscum album. The sequence goes on from OY728145.1 coordinate 695,811,460, forward strand.
TAGAAGTAAGGGGTACTGAACCCACATGTGTCCCGACTTACCACACTGATAAAAAACACAATATATCAACCCTGAGAGACTGAACCTCTCTTCTGATTACTCTGAACACTACCACTCTGGTGTATATTCCCAAAACGATGCATCATGTCCTTGGAATTCGCACTACTAGTCTATCCAACGGAAACCACATGTCTACCACATGAAGCCTCCTTCATGTTCTCTTCTGAAATGAGGGACTGATCCACTTCTTTTTAAAACCTCTTTAAATGGAATATGTTCAAATGATATATAATATCATGTCTAATCCCATCCCAGAAATGCCTTCCCATAGCATCCTCATCCCATGCCAATGATGGAAAATAGTTCTTCATGTCTATGAAGTGGTCCACATAATCCATCACTAACATAGTACCCAACATAAACCTCATAAACTCTACAACTAGGTCCTGTCTCAAAATCTTAGTATAGATGTATTCCAATAACATTTCCTACTTGTCCTTCCAAAACATACCATCAACCTACTATGTCTGAACCATGATATCACACCAGCACTTTGATGGTCCCCACAATATATATGTTTTCAACTTGAATATCGTTTCTACAAGAATCTCTAAATGATTCAAAAATGTTTGGATGGAATTTATCTAGAATTTATCAGCCAAGGGTCCACTATTTCTGGAACATTTTTAGGGTGTTTCAAATGAAACTCCCTTATCAGATCAAACATACTCGAAATTAACCACCCTATGTCCCATTCCATTATATGCATAAAATAAGCAATGTTATCTTGAAAAATCTCCTATACTTGATTACATTGGACCAATGAATTTTCTTTTTCTTCTACTCGTGGGGAATTATTTGTGATATCCTCTTATCACCCAAACAGTACACGTCACCATGGTGGCATTTATCTACAATGCCAAACATAATTCATAAAACCCATAACATAACACTTCCATCATTTTCATAAAATAATGTTCTCCACTAGTGATAAACAACACATTCCACACACACTACCTTAACTGACATCTTCACATCTAAAAAACTACCCTCAACCATTACTACCATATTCCTTGAGAAAAAAGAGTAAACTAACTTACATTGTCATAAATATTTTTAGTAGAAATTTTTTTTAACCATTTCCCCACTCACATGTAAATATTTTTTTAGTAAAATTTTCAATTTTAAAAACAATTACGACTAATATTTAACTCATTAAAAACCTTAATTAGGTATAAGTATTTAACCATTATTAAAAATTATTTCCATTTAAAAATTTTATCCTCTTGATTAGATACCATTTTCTTCATATTTTCAAGAAAGTGAAATTTATTCTACTCTTTATGCCCCACACACCCATCCCGTGTGTGCCTATCACGAATCATGTGACCTACATATCTAGGTGCCTTTGATGATGCATGAATTCACAAACATGTTCCATTAAATCCATGAGAAAAATATCATAAAACGATTGTATCACACAACAACTACATCACCCAATGCTGGAATATCATTCAACCACAAAAATACACACCAAGAACAACACTCCCACCCTGGGTTACTTGGGTTTTCCCTCGTACATGAGTTAGATACTCTTAATATTGAGCTCATTTCCAAGACCTGACACATCGGAATATCCCATCTACCATCCCAAATAATAAGACCACATAGAAGAACCATTTTAATAACAATTTGTAATGTCCCTGACTTGGAAGACACTAACCCGATGCCCCGAGCTGTGTCGTCACGTGACCTCTAGGGAACCTCCCCATATTCCATTGAATTCAAATTTGTAGCGAGGGTATAGTAAATAAATTGGGGAGACTATACCCACTTTATCAGATTAATCGATAGTAGAAAATATATGAAATAATGTTAAAAATAAACAATCACCAGAAACATGCATTTCTAAATCATTCCCCAAACATGGTACAAAACATAACAAAATAATTAATATTCCATGTCGGGCTAACTATGCCAAAAGTGAAAGAAATCCAAACTATGAAAAACAACTAAATCATCAAAATAGGTCCTAAATCCAAGTTTTGATCCTTGTCCATACACATCCCAAGACCAACTCAACTCCCTGGCATAGATCCTTTTCCCTTTGTCCTAAAGTTCAACAATGAAATCTGATTGAGTAGCCATTGACGACCCAAACATGGTGTGAGTAAAACTCAGTAGGACACTACAATTTGTGTCTACAGAATATATAGTCTAAATAGATAGTTCATGCAAGTACTAAAATGATAGATAAAGTAAACAAAATGCATCTTGAGTACTATTAGTTAACAAATTTCACTTAAACCATTTCTATCTATATTTACATTTTCATCATTTATATCTTCTTAATTACTAAATTAATTTTTCAACACATGTTCCATGGTTTAGGAATTTAAATAATTTAAACAATGGAATAATCTAGTCAATTATAATGAATAATGGAAAAATTCAAGTTCCCTATCTCACTAGGGATACATATGTCATAAAAAATGCATCACACTTTGCATGGATCCTCAATCCAGGTAGTCTCATCAAATAAAATCGTTAGGGGAATAGAACCTAAATCCCTTTACCTAACCCATGCATTATGGGGTGGACTTTAAAGACTTAGTCTAACTCGAACTACATGTGTAGATCCTCAATTCCAATACCCCCTGATAATCAAGCCATGTTCACATGCTTATTTATCCATTTTCACATATACCACATAAAAAACCATGTATACACAATAAAAATCACATTTATATTTCATAATCCATTCAATATATAATTTTTTTCATACCTTAACCCATTATCACAATTAACATTTACATTTTATAGCCCATTTAACCTATTTATCATATCATACCTTAACCCATAGAGCATGTTCTACAATTCCCATAACATGGCCCATTTAATATATTCATCAATTCCCATATTCTCACCCATTTAACACATTAATTAATTTAGAAGTAGTTACCCATTAAATATATTCAACAATTTACAAAAATTAAACCTTTTTCACCTAATTCACCAATTCACATGCGTTATCCCATTTACACAATTCAGTGCAAACTCATAAGTAATTTAACACATTCACTTTACTCCAATTAATCCTTTTTTATATTTTTCCATACAATACATTATGATATTTAAAATGAATAGACACAACCACCATTAGTATTTCTTTAATACTTCAATATAATATATCAACATATTTATCATGGGATCTACTTTAACAAAAATAAACTTTAAGGATTAATATTACAATTTTCTATGTTCAAGAATATTGTCACTCACTATGGGAAACCCTAATTTGGTCTAACCAACCTCAATGCATACCTTGGGGATCTTGTGTGGTTCAATTCATCATTTAGCCGCCCATTTTACCAAATATTAATAAAGAAATAAAATTCCCAATAAGTGGGAATCAAGTTCAAAACCATTAAAGAACAAATAAATATAAGACTATGTGACATAACATGTAGAGAACCTAATGAGAATCTAGAGATGAACACATTCTTAAACTTATCCTTAGATACAGATTCAAGTACCCCTTGAATCCCCAACCCAATATCCAAGGGAAAAAATTTGGGTTTTGGGATTTATAAGAAAAATAATGAAATCAAAATACCAAATCTAGAAAAGATAAGCAAGAGAAGCATTGGAATTAACCATATTTTTGATCTGCAACCAATGATGCTCCAAAGGGCCTGGAATTAAAGAAGATCAACCATTGGGAAGATTTTGGAGCATTAGATCATCACCAGGGAGAGAGGATGAATAAATGGGGAGAAAATTAAGTGAGAAATTTAAAATACTAAGGGGTAAAATGTAATTGTTCACTTTTTATTGGGGGCACACAGTTTGACAACACATTTTTCCAAACAATAAGAAAAACATGAACTAGCATCTATCCAAGGGGGATAAAGTTGCATGGTTACCTGGGAACACCCTCATGGCTTGACAAACCATGTTCCATCCATGAGGAATGCCTTTTTTTGGGGCTGCGTGTTTTGTTCTTCCCCATGTATAGTTTTACTTAACCATGAATCCCTCCTCTTGGATAACATAGTTTGGGTGGACATTTATATCAAATCATACACCAACCACGAAACGTGAACTGTTTATCCAAATTCCTTTTTATGTCATGTCCCCAACCCCCAGAACACCCCAAACCTTCTCATACACCTAGTAAACCTCCCATTAACCAAAATTAAGAGATTTAAACAAAATTTCAAACTAGAACAAATCTTTATGATGTATGGGATCTTATATTATACCTTTTGAGGAATCAAAACCCACCCATATGTTTCAAGTTGAATAGATGATAGTGGCACCCACATCTACCTCAAATAATTTTGATAACATTCCCCTAGAACATAACAATGCTAGAAAACCTTATCCTAAAGAGTTGGAGGAGTTCATTAACACCTCCACTAGTGATGAAGAACTGTATAGAAGGGATCCTATCAACCATATTCATATCTAGTATAGAATTATATAATATCTTCAAGTTATCACCACAGAGATCCCATATGATATTATGTCCCAAGTAACTCAGATGAAGCTATCCACGAGTTTACGCTTAGAGATTCATGCCACATAAACTATATAATATGATAATATTCCCACCCCAGAGAAGGAATTAGTTGGTATACCCCAAAAAGTAATTGGGGAAACAATAATATCCATATTCTCTTTAAAATAAATTTATACTATACTGAGGTAGACCCTCAAGATCAATTCAAAACTTCTATTTCCAAAAAAGAAGTCTAGTTTCAGATATCTATGGTGGATGAAATACCTGAATGGGGTCATATACCCATCCCAATAGAGGAATCACATCTTCATATTCTAGTGTCAATGGAAAAACAATTATATTTTACTAATCATTTAGTGAGAATTTGATATCACATCTTATTGATTATAATTGAGGATATCTTTTAGTGTATCATGATTCCTGTAAAGGATATGTATACATTCCTTCTCTTGTTAGTAGAATGGCTCATCATTATATCCTAAAGTCCACTCAATTGTATCCCCACACCAAATATTTTACTTAGAAGGACCATTGACATATTATGTTAGTAGTATGAGACAATCTTTATACCTATGAATATATCAAATAGATTCACAAATATAATTAATTATAAATATAGGATAAGGCCCATTCCCCCACCTCTCTCAAAACAGAAGAAAAATTTCAGCATAATCTAGAAGCAACTAAAAGTGAGGCATAAATTCCTACCCAATTTAAAGAAGATAATTTTATATCCTGATAGAAAAATAGGGATCTCCCTAGCGGGATCTCATCTTTGAGGTCTAATTCAAGTAGTGTATGGCCTAAAAAACATTTAATTTCTGATATAGAACACATGATTGGAGTATATTGTAGACGATCACTTCAGAGAAATAAAAAATTTAGGAACAAGACCATACTACATTGGTAATTAATTCTAGTGTCTTTATGTCCCTATAACATCTAGTAGTATAATCCCAAGGATCTTCTGAATCATTATAAGAAGAATAAGGTAGCCTTACATGTTGTTGTCTACCCCATGATACCAACTTCAATAGTTCTATAATATATCCCATGATTTTTTCTTCATATAAATTATCTGGGATATAATATAAAAATTGATCATTAGTCCTCCACTCGTAACACTCAATGTGAATGCCCTACATGCTATGACATCTCATCCAATGGAGAAGGTTCTTCTCTTATAAAAAACACTCAAATAATTCCCTTGCATCAAAAAACTCTAGATAGGATATGTTTAACTACACAAATAAATTTATCACTAATATACAATATCTTTTAAATATTTGGAGATATATTTAGATTATTACAATTATTTATGCCTCCATTTAGTTCACCCCTTGTTACACTATATTTTTTTTTGTGAATTCCACTAGTTTGACAAACCAAATTAAAATTGACCATCATGGTTGGATCATGTTGAGATATCTCGCCCCGATGGTGAGGAAAACACTATAAAGATTCTTTAGGAATTATCCATGGAAAATATACTGGTAATGTTCTAGACCTTGAAATCCACCCACTATTACATTCCAAACTCAATGAATAAGGAATATGCACCCTCAAAATATCAGAATCTCTAGTTGAACAACCATCATCTCCACAAAACCTTCTAACCCATGGTGAGTATCCTAGCCACATTGAAGTTCCATGATTTTTTTAATCATATTAACTTTAAATAATTCTATACGTCCCAAATACCCATGGTGATAAAGCATCATAATTTGTCTTATAAATTTCACATAGTATTATAAAATCATTTACTTAAATAATAATTGATGCTCTAACCAATGTGTACATCATGGTTTAGGGTGAATATAGATAATTAAATTTCAATGCTTTTACTAAACAATGTAGATCATTAAAGAGAAATACATGAAGCATCATCACCTTAGTTTAAGAGTTAAAAATGAGATCAAAATATTCATGATTGGATATCTATTAAAATTTAACCATTTACATGGTATAGAAATGAAGAACTCAGTGGGAGTAAGCCATTAGAATGATTCTTCATTTGGAAGAAATGAACGTTAAGAGTGACTCCCCATTAATAAAGATAAAACATGAAAATACATTGAATACATGTTAAACTAAATAAAAATAACTCATTCATATGAGTTTCTCTCAATCCATTGTATGTTGGTACTATAGTGTAGAAAATATGGAAGGCCGTGTTTGTAGCTGTTGTTGCGGAAATGTAGAAGAAATCATAGCAAGTACTGTTTGGGTAATTTTTACCACTTCTTCCACCCCTAGGGTGGTCGATTCCATAAATATATGAAATTGTGATAGTGGAAGATCCAATTAAACCTCATACCATAGTATATGGGTCATTATTTCCCCCTCCCCACTTTAAATATGTTTATTTACCCAAAATTGTGTGAGTATGTCCTATAAAAAATATTTTCTCCATTTATACTAATACGTAATCCACCATTTTCATCAGGAACAGACTCAGTATTTTTTTGAGGAATCTCTAAATAATTATATATAGAGTGCATTACAAAGAGAAAAAATAAGGGTAGATGGAACCACATAGGCATAAGCTGAACCAGTTAGTGAAGTGGTCTCAAATTGAGAAGAATCATGACCTATCACTTGATAAGTACCCTAAGTATAGTTAATATTCACACTACTACGGAAATAAGAGTGTGGGATTCATTCTATATGATATTAGACATTAAAATTCATCGGTTTCAACAACTCAAAAAATACAAGTCCTGATACTAATAAAGGGCAACCCAACAAGGATACATTTTAATAAGAGGTTGTCCCTAATGGGACACATAAGGACATACTATGTACGTTGAATCAAATTAATTCCTATAACATGGTAGATATAAATGATAAAATACCACTCACCCTGTGATATTTAACCAATGATAAAGGGAATGGGATGGCTATATCTCACTCACCACCCAAGGAGGTTGAAACACCCTCCACTGATGTGATTCTAGCCTAATATGAAGAAAAAATTGAAGAATTGAAATGGATTGACACTATGATTTTAAAAGGACTATTTCAGTTAGGTAATTTCTCAGGTAATGGACCATAAATAACATTCAACATACCTTTTTTCAACAAGATAAAATAATCAGTTAGTAATGGTTGAACTCGACCATCTGTATGCTCTATGTCCAAAAAACCTATATAACTAGACATAGTGTTCATGGAATATCACGAGTTTTCTTTAATAGGACAGAATCATCTATCATTTCATGAAGGATGCCAAATTATATATCATAAAAGATTCTAACATCCAATATATATAATCTGATCATATTAGGATCTGCATATTATCCCCACTTAAGAATTAAATTTGGATATTTTCCTAGAAGAATTCCAAAATTCAATGTAGTCTCTTCATGATCTAATGGAAACAATAATGGTAACATGTAAACAAGTACAACTAAAAAGGGAGACATCATAAATTAGTGTATTTCACCCCCACCAAACAATGCAGACAACAATTTCTTAATAATTAATGGTTTAGGGGGCCCATAAAAACAGTTGACACACTTCACACCCAATTTCATCTCCATAATGTGGACTATTGAGAATAATGAAGCATATAAACTAATATTCTTTGTGAAAAACCTAATAAAATATATGATTCAATTGTATACATACTTTCCATCTAGGTTTGTTACAAACTATGAAAACCTATATCATTAATTTCTTATTGAATTTATTATGAATCTGAGAAAGAAAAAACTATTAAACTCAACATTTTAATCGTATGAAATAAAATGACTCTTTGACATCAATGCTTCGTTTTAGGGGTTCACATATTACCTCAATATGAAGCTTCCCCAAGAGTAATTGGTATAGATCTCTATAGAGAAACTATGAGTAGAGTTATAGACATAATTTATTCATCTGACTTACCCAAGTGGATTTGGAGAGTTCTCAATCATAACAAAACTCATGGTGGATGCCATAGAGTGAATTAAGGAAAAATCATAGCCTACTCCTACTGCCAAAGTGAAATGGTATTTTAATGAAAAGGTTGTGGCTATCACACTCAAGACAATACAAACATACCCCCTTTAATAGAAAACAACACAATACCACAATTTGACTTCCCCTAAATGAATATAATACCAGTAGTATACCTAATTGGTAAGAAAACATGATGAAAACCATATACCCTTTACTGGTAATAAGAATAGAAATTATTCTTTCAATGAAGAGAAGGTTTAGGGATACTTAATTATTATAATGAAAACTAACATACTAAATCAACTATAATCATTGATTCCTAGTGAAATCATTGTCAATTGCCAACCACATTCCTTACCTTATCACATAAAGTTAGGAATATAATTAAAGATGATTTTTTAATTAAATATATCGTTTAAAAAAGGTTAATTTATGGTGGGTAAATTGGGTATGTAACAAGTACATGTAACATAAATCTTAATCACATATCAAGAAAAATATGGAATGATAGAATGTATTAGTGAGAAATATATAGATTATCAATACTTGGATCACCATGAAAGTGATCAATGAGGTATAATTCATTCTTAGGGTATAATTGAAATATTTAGTATTAACCCTGGATCCCTCTGAAATTCTTGTGGAACAATTTCCATCACAACCCTCTAAAAGTTTATTAAATAAAAAAGAATAAGGTGTGAGAAAAAGAACAGTACCAACTTCCTAAGATAGTTTAGACAAATTATAACTTCTTTCCCCCAATTTTTTTTGGATGGGAACATCCCCACCAAATAGAAATCTCATCAGATTAATAGTCAAAATATTTATCATTGAAATTCATCCACTTGGTAGGACCATTCTTTGATGAGGAATTTTACATCAACCCTACCTCCTTGACTATGAGTATGGATTGAGAGAAAAAGGGAAAAAATTATTAGAAGATAGGGGAGATATATTCATTGATGATCTCAATGTTTGAGTTGTGTGAAAACTTAATCCATATAAAAAGCTAAAACTCATAGGTATGCAGTTTCGAAGGCCCAATAGGAAAATTAATATACTACCAAATATTCAAATACAAATTTAGATCCTATAAACATAGATAAGATGTAAGTATGTGATATCTAGACAATTTTATAATGTTATTAAACCACCCCAACATAGCCAGTATAAATGAAATATTCCTATGATCTTTAATATGGAGGGGTAATTGTCTACATAGAAAACCTAGATCCAAAATCCTTAAGCTAATGAAGTACCTCATGTTAATAAAAGTAGGTACTTGAAAAAAATGTATAACATCCTCAAGAAATTATCTATGGACTTTAACAAATTATCAATTCTAGACATGGTTCACCTCTCCAATGACCTCAAAAGAGTCATCATTTAGGCCCTCTCATGTCCTTTTGAATTTAACGTCGATGTAACTCTAGCAGAAGTGTACCTTGCAGACACCCATCCTGATGAAGTCCACATAGCTGTCTCATTCATTGAAAAAGACCAACATGCTATATTAATAGGATACATTATCCCCCTTTATTTTTCCATCAAGATTGAAAATATTTATGTGCATCAATACTTGATAATAAAGGTCTTTTTTATCATTCTCACACAAGTTTGGATGCTCTGATTATTGGGCTACAATGAGGCCAACAAGTCCCCATTTAAATAAACTATTCAAGGGTGTGAACAGAGTGATAAAAACCTTGATGTAAAATTAAGCTGAGATATTAGTTAGGATACCTCAAATTTGAAATTGAATTCATGTTGGTGTATAGAGAAATTATTTCTATTCTTTTATCAGGAAGTCGTGACTCTATATACATCTGGGGGTCCCTAATTTATCTCATAAATGTTTTAAATACTCAATTAGTTGATAGGTTAGGGTATTATGTGTTGAAAATATATCTATTGTCATCTATGATTTCTTATACATAGATGCATGATTCTATAAAAGGGATGGAAAAAATTAATGAAGATATTTCCATCTGAATCACCACCCCCAATAGAGTGGAAACTACTCAAACCAATATAATAAATGAGATCTAAGAGGACTATTTGTTACCCATAATCTAGATTGAGGTGAAAAGTTTAGATCACAGAAGTCAGGAGGCCCCAAGGGTCCCACTTGATGATAATACAAAACAACCAAATATTAAAGAACATATTAAAACCACAAACACACACATCTCCCTGATCATGGCTGGGTTAGCAGAATCTGACTGACTAGAAGGCGGCCCTGATTCTCAAAGAGATATAGGAAACACTAATGACAAACCCCCCAAGGATTCTATAATTAACTATTCCTTTAATTATCATGTTTTAAATATATCCTTTATCCCTAATAGTATTAATAAGAATTAAGAAGGATGATCTTAGGGATTCTCAGACTGCATTTGTGAGTTGTGTTTCAAATAATGATGATGAACTAAATAAAGTGATACTATGTATATAGAATAATCTATATCCCATGCTGATCAGTTCCATCATGACCCTCAATGAAAATTATGGATATATATCCTCCATAATAAATAATTCAGATGTGTTTTACTAGAACTATATAGAGATGTATGAGCTATACCCTCTCACAGATACCAATAACTTGGCCCTACTATACAGTCACTATTACTATAAATATAATTGCGAGAAGAATTAATATTTCACAAAATACCATGGTAGAGGTCGATGTTGATAAAATATTCAATTCCAAATTTGTTAAAGAGGTATAATACCTAAATTTTATTGTCAATATTTTTACAGTAACGAAGAATATTGAAAAGATAATAATTTTACATAATTTCTGGAATCACAATTGACACTTAATAAATGATGAATTCCTCATTCCAATCACTAAACTGCTGATTGATGAGAGTGAATGCTTCCAAGACCATTCCATTATTAATGGATACATTAGCTAGAACTATATTTGGATGGACCCTGATATATATCATTATTTTTATAAAGTTTTATGAATATTCAATGTATAATATTATTTTATTTTCCTTTAAATATTTAGACATACATTTTTGAATACATGTTATTTTAATTATTTATATCTCGTAAAAATTATTTTATAGTAGTGTGTATGAAGTCGTTCCCATTGGAAAGGGAAAATGTGATCGAGTATACTAAAAGATAGAAAACAAAAACACATAAAATCCTTGGATATATATTTTTTATAATGGAAGACAAGAGATGAAGGAAATGGTAATTTTGGAAGATATAACATAGAAGTAATGATCAATAAGAGATAATAAGAATCGAGAACTATAGTCAAGATAGAGAAATGGGAATTATAACAGCTTGGTTTAAATTGATTTCTTATTTTATAAATATTTTATTGAAATTAAATCCCAAAATTGATTAGATTAAACAAATTTTCCAAGATATTTGTCATGACCCCTTCCCCACAAATTTTACCCCTCTTGGGATGGCAATGTGATAAGGGAGATAATGACCCCCTGAGTCCCGGCTCCAGTAGGCCCCGGGTTGGCGACTAGCACTGGGGGTATACTAAAAACACAAATGAGAGGCATTAATCTCTAAGAGAACACATGCAAAAAAGAGAGATAAGATAGACAACAACAAAATCCAAATCAACCAGTAATATAAAAGAAATCCCAAGTAAATAGATGAAATGTGATGCAAAACTACTAAAACTAAAAGGGGAAAACTGCATGTACCCAAAAGAAAGCAAAACAACAGCAACCACAAGCCCAAACAGCTCCTACAACAACAAGGTAGTAGTAACCAGCCTGATCTCTAACCTGCTCCAAGTGCACTGAAAAAAAGTTTATATATACATAGGGTGTGTATAACAATATACTTAGTAGGATCCTCCCTAAAGCCTCTCATGCAAAAGTAAAGAAAGAATTCTAAAGAACAGTGATCAACAAGTGAAAATAACTCATCACCTAAGTAGGTATACTCTGTTCCCAGCCTCACCATAGATACTCTCACCAAGTAACTCATAAAAGAGTATATAATATAATAAAGAATATCAGGGGTACCCCGCTACTACTTCCCCACTAGTTTTCCAATTTTCCACAAAGTCGCACGTCCTCAGAATATCTCTCCAAAAAGGCTTTCCCACATACACCTGGGCGAAGCACTGCCATATGCACCTCATGCAACAAAACCACCGCATCTATGTAGGAAAAGTAACCAGGTAGTTTCTGGGAGCCACCACAGCTCACATAACCTGTACCATACATCATGTATTATTACTCAAGCCCTTACAACCCATACACCGAGTAAGGATCCTCAAGCTATCACAACCTATACACATTACACCTATAGTAGTCCATAAAAAACTATATCTAGAATATATCTGTGTGAATAACCACAAGACCTTACATCCCTCTACACACATATATTGGGAAAACTAACCAATGTGCCTACCATCACAAGTAACTAGCAAGAGAAGAGATCAGGGCCAAAGAGGGTAGTCAGCCATCCATCCTCCCACCGTAATGTTGGGGAAAACACCCCCAAGGCTCAGAATCCCCGGGGTGTCAGTTACCCTTACCGACAGGGTGGAGTAGCGTATAGGAAAAGAAAAAGTACATAATATAAAATTTTAAGTAAAAGAAGAGAAAATAAATGAATCCACTACCTCAAATAGTTTTTGATGTTCTTTATTTGAGAACAGTCCACACAATGGTTCACGATCACCTCCTCTCGTGAAAACTGCTTCCAACCAAGGATGCCAGGGTACGACCACACCAACCGAAACCCAAGAAAACTCCATTACATGCATGGAGATTGTATGCTATAATATGGAAAGAAGAAATAGGAGAATATGAACCCCAAAAGAATGATGATAAAACATACCTTATATCTACGATTAATGGGTACTTCTTGGGTGCACCAAAATAGGGGGTGTACTTACAGTAAGAAGGGAGTCGAGGAAACCAATCCACAGGGAAATGTTTGATCTCATGATTCCTATGGGAAGGAAAGAAAATTTCGAGCATCTCACACTAGGGAACAAGGAGGAAGAATAAGGGAGAAAGATATATTTTACCTTTGTAGATTTAACAGAGCAAGGGTTTAAGATACACTTGATCTCCCATTAAAAGAGGATCGCATTAAACCACACGGTTTGACCAATAAAAAACATCCCTAACCTTAATAATAATTAATATAGGAGTTATGGAATTTTAATGGGACATAGAGTCCTTAAATCAAGGATTTAAATGAATTTTACGTCAATAGAAACTTTAAAGGGGTGAAACAGTAGGAAGATAGGAACAATGTTCACCATTGGAACCTCATAGTTCTGGAAACACTATTCATGAACCTCACCATTGGAACCTCACCATTATGGAAACATTATTCACTAACCTCACCATTGAAGCCTCACAGTTGAAACCTCACCATTCTGGAAACACTGTTCATGAACCTCACCATTGGAACCTCACCATTCTGGAAACACTGTTCATTAACCTCACCATTAGAACCACACCATTCTCGAAACACTATTCATGAACCTCACCATTTAAAGGTCACCATTGCACTGTTCACAACGGTCTACCATTGGGACTATTTACCTAAGGTTACTGATGCACTGTTCACAATAGTCTATCGTTGGAACTATTCACAGAAGGTCACAGTTGCCGTTGGGACTATGCACCTAAGGTAACTGGTGCACAGTTCACAATGGTCTACCATTGTAACTATTCACAAAAGGTCACCGTTGCACTGTTTACAAAAGTATAACATTGGGACTGCTCACCTAAGGTTACTAATGCACTGTTCACGAAGGTCTACCAATGGAACTGTTCATAGAAATGGAAATTTGGAAAAGTGTTGGGGATAAGTCACCTTGACCTCCCAGAACACCTCAAACACCTTATTTTCACCAAGGAATGGACTAGAGAGGTCTAAACCATTGCATTATATACATATCAAAATGTTCTCATACTCGAGAATTCAAAACCCACCTAAAGGGAAAACAAAACGGGGTCCGAACAACCACCCATCGAGATACCTTTTAAAATAGAGCAAGCCACAAGAAGCAACAAAAGAATTTCATATTATAATCATGAAACGTTTAACCACAATGGGACATCATTAAATGAAAAGAGTTAAACATCACACAACTCTGGGTACTGAGCACGTATCTATGACTCACGTCCCCAAATTCTCTCCTCCATGCCATCATGTCGCCACAAGACACGAACCAAGGGGATAAAACACCCGCACAACACCTTCTCTTTGCAGTCTTGGATCTCCACAGGGCACTCTTTAAAGGTCGTATCATTATCAACATCGATCTCTCCCCAATCGATGATGTGAGAGTCTTCATGAAGATAATGATGAAGCTGTGATACATGGAAAACATTATGTATCTGACTCATCTGTGGGGGAAGTGCTACTCAATACTCGACAGCACAAACATGAGCTAACACCTCGAAAGGCTCAACAATTCTGGTAGAAAACAAACTCCCATGACCAAACCTTTTCTACCCACGACGGGGAGTTACCTTCAGAAACACGTGATCCCCAACATTTAACTATAAGGGTATCCTCCTTTGATCAACATACGATTTTTGACGATCTTGCACTGTCTTCATCCTCTCACGAATCACCTAAACCATTTATGTTGTATTCTACACTTGTTCTGGTCTGAGAAGTGCTAACTCTCTAACCCTAGTCCAGCACAATGAAGAACAGAATGGTCAGCCATACAAGGATTCTAATAGCACCATACCGTTGGTGGAGTGAAAAATATTATTGTAAGAAAACTCCACCAAGGGTAAGTGCCTCATCCATGAACCTCAAAAATCATGAACATAAGAGCGTAACATGTCTTCAAGAGTCTGGATTTTTCGCTTGGTCTTACCTTCCATTTGAGGATGAAAAGCAGATGTAAGGCATAATTGAGAACCAAAAGAATGTTGGAGATCTGTCCACACCCTGGAGGTAAAATGAGGTTCTCGATCAGAAATGATCTTCCTTGGGACTCCATGAAGTCTCAATGCCTCCTCCAGATACTGCCTAGACAAAACATCAGCTGAGCTTGACTCCTTGATCACTATGAAGTGGGCCAATTTTGTTAAACGATCCACTACCACCCAAATAACATCATGTCCTCCTTGAGATCGAGGTAAACCAGTAACAAAGTCCATTGATATGTCCTCCCACTTCCATTGAGGAACATCTAATGGCTAAAGAAGACCACCAGGAACATGGTGTTCAACCTTCACCTTATGGGAGACCAAACATTGAGACACAAACTCCGCAACTACACACTTCAGCCTAGGCCACCAAAAATGGCTCCTCAAGGATCAGTACATCTTTTTCATGATAGGATGCACTGCTAAAGGTGAACTATAGAACTCTCTGCAAACCATCTCATGCATCATCAAAGGAACAAAAAAATCCTTTCGTGATACAACACTCAGTGTTGTTCATCCTCTGACCAACCATCAGGGGCCTCGCCACAAACAACTCGGTCTCTCCAGACCTCCACCTCTAGATCCCCCAATTGGGACTCTTCCACCTTCTGCACCAGGGATGACTGTGCCGTCATATGAAAATGACAACCTCTTCCCCCAACTTCTCCCATATCATGATTTAATGCTGATAGTTCTTCCATTACTCTCCAGGAATCACCGGATTCACGCATAGCATCACTACGTGAATTTCGACTCAGCGCATCAGCTACAAAATTACCCTTTTTGGGTGTATATGATATCTCAAAGTCATATTCCTATAAGAACTCCATCCACCGATGTTGTCATAAGTTCAAGTCACGTTGGGAGAAAACATACCTCAAACTCTTATGATCAGTGAAAATCACAATGAACTCACCAATGAGGTAAGGTCTTCACAAATTTAGAGAAAACACTATGGATGCCAACTCAAGATCATGGGAGGAATAGTTACGTTCATGGGGACGCAACTACCAAGACCCATAAGAAACAACTGATCTCTGCTGCATCAGAACATAACCTACCCCTGATGTGAAGTGTCACAGAAAACATCAAACCAGACTCCCTCTAGTGGAAGACAAAGAACTGGAGAACTTACTAACTTTTCATTTAGATACTCAAAAGAATAATGACACAGATCAGTCCATATGAACACCTGATCCTTCTTGGTCAAAGCTAATAGAGGAGTCACAACTCGGGGGAAATCGACTACAAACCTCTTGTAGTAGCCTAAGAGATCAAGGAGACTTCACACCTCTGACACTATCTTGGGGGCTTCCCAAGACAAAACATATTCTATCTTCTATGGATCCACAACTACTCCCTATTGGGACACAATATTCCCTACGAAAAGGACTTCTTAAGCCCAAAACTCACACTTCAACAACTTCCCAAACAACTGATGTTGACGAAGAACTCTCAAAATAGTGTGTAGATACTCTGCATGATCCTCCTCAGATGTGGAGTACACAAGGATGTCATCAATGAAAACCACCATGAACTTATCCTGGAACTCACAGAACATAGCATTCATCAATCCCATGAAAACTGCTGGATCATTCATCACATCGAACTACATTTCAACGAACTCATAATGCCCATGATGACAATGAAAAGATGTCTTCGGGATATCCTCATCCTTCACATGCATCTGATGATATCCTGACCACAAGTAGATCTTTGATAACCAACATTCACCCTTCAAATGAACGAATAAATCATTAATACGCAAAAGATGATAGAGATTCTTCACTATCACTTTGTTTAAGCATCGATAATAGACACACAACCGCAACCTTCCATCAACCTTCTTCATGAACAAAACTGGTTCACCCCACTATGACACACTTGGCCGAATAAAAATGCACTGTAACATACCATCAAGCTGTATACATATCTCTCGTAACATAGAAGGGTCTGCCCTATATGAGGACATAGAGATAGGAGATTCTCCTAGTTGTAGTTCAATCCCAAACTCAATCTCTCGTCGATGGGGGTAATGCTACAACCTCTTCTGTAAATATATTAGGGTACTATTCTACGAACCTAGGAAATTCCAATTGGTGAACCTATGAAGAACTCAACATAATCTCAGCCATCATGAATGATAAGGACCGAATGCACCTATGACCCATTAGAGGATCTCACTCGCAAACAAATACCACTGGATATCCATCTGCACCAACGAAAGTGACCTTCTTCCTGAAGCAATCCATGAGAACCTACACCAAATACAAGAAATCCATGCCGATGATGACATCATATGGTTGTATTTGTAAACATAGAAAATATCCACAAGAGTGGTGCTTCCCCAATACTATCTCACAGTCTCTACATACTTCAAACAAGTTACTCGACCTCCAACTAGCGTAGTCAACGAAAAGGTCACTAAAAGCCTCTCTACTTCAAGTCCCAAAGCATGTACAACAGTCGGTGATATGAAGTAGTGTGTCGCTTATGAAACAAACAAGGCATAAACCAGGGTAGAAAACAAGAAAAGTGTACCTTAAATGATGTCTGGCTTGATTGGAGTTGGAAACTCTAGAGCATGAAGGTGACCACGACCTCCTCCATGACCTCTCTGACCCTGATGATGACCACCACCATAGCCATGCTCTTCTCTATGAAGACGGGGAGCATCATGGGCTTGTCCTCTACCTTCCCCATCTACCCTCCGCTGAGCTAAAGCTGGTGCAACCTACTGCTGCTGCCTCGGCTGTAACTGCCTCAACAGAGGAACCTGGAGCATAGCACCTGGTGCATGATGAATTCTCTGAAAGGACGGGCACTCCGACTACAGATGACCATGACCACCACAAGAAAGACAAGCACCTGATCCCTTGACACATGACTGAGAGTTTCTACCTCTGGAGAAACGAGAAGTGAATGGCTGGGACCTACCCCCAGCTGAACGAAAACTCTTCTTCCCTGAAAACCGGGAACCCTAGACCCCAGATCTGCTTCATGAGGAATCATGAAGATTCCCCTCCCATGATGATCCAGTCCTGGACAAAGTCCTCTCGACAACCTCTGACCTCGCCAGCACCTCAAGATATGTTTTCAGCATAAATGGGGTGACCTGGTGTTGGATCTCTAGATGCAAAGCCTCATCGAAATGCCTCGCCCTGGCCTCCTCATCTGGAAACATGTCTGAAGCATATCGTAAAAGTTTCCTGAAATAGATTCCAAACTCTCGAACATTGGAGCTCCCCTGTCGAAGGGTAAGAAACTCCTCGTTACTGGATGCCTTCACAGTAAAAGAAAGAAAATAAACTCAAAACTAGTGTCGGAACTCCTCCCAAGAGATTTCTGACTCATCACGATTCCTGAAGAACAAGAACCACCATTTCCTCGCTGCTCCATGCAGCATCGTTATAACCAAGGACTCCCATTGCACCTTTCAAGAACGAATCAAACTGAAGCCTATTTAAACCTACTCCATACAGTTTTCTGTGAGTGAAACTAAAACAGAGCCCTTGTACTTCTGCACACTCTGGAACTGAAACTCTTTGAGTGTCTTCCTCCAAGTGTCTTCATTGTCAACCTTTACCTTGCGATGATCTGCTGGAACAGCCTGCTAGACATTTTCTGTGAAAACCTAACGAGGACGTTGACCTGGAGCCATACCTATAAAATAACAAACTATTAAAGCTATTAAACCTGGAATATGGAAGGCTCAACATTAATTAATTAATTGCTTTATTTCATTGATTTTAGGTTAACCTATCCCGAGGTCTACCCATTTAGACACATACACAGAGAAGAATAATGCATGATCCTTTCCATGGTATCTACCCTGCAACAAGTATCACCTTGTTTAGTAGTCATTGTAAACTTAAAGGCTCATACATCTGATCATAGGGGTCCCTAAACTCTTATGTCTCAGTCGGTCTCCAGCATTTACATCACATGCTAAACAAGAATGACACAATTTCCCTACCAACCCATGAAACATCACCTGTTCCTAACTTTAAACTCTATCATATCCCTCAACCAAAACTCTGATACCAATCTATCAAGACCCCCTCCCCACAAAGTGTACCCCTCCTGGGCAAGAAATGTGAGAAGGGGTATAATGACCCCTAATTCTCGCCTCCTGTAGGCCCCAGGTTGGTGACTAACACTGAGGGTATAGTACACACACAAATGGGAGGCATTACCCTATAAGAGAACACATGAAGAAGAGAGAGATAAGATAGACACCAACTAACTCCAACTCTACCAGTAAGATGAATGAAATCCCATGTACACAAATGAAATGTCATGCAAAATTACTACAACTGAAAGAGGAAAAACTGTAAGTACCCAAAACAAAGTAAAATAGCAGCAACCACAAAACCGAACAGCTCCTGCAACCACAAGCTAGTAGTAACCAGCATGATCTTCAACCTAATCCAAGTGACCTGAAATACAGATTATATATACATAGGGTGAGAATAACAGAATACTCAGTAGGATCCTCCCCAAAGCCTCTCATAAAAAATTAAATAAATCATTCTAAAGCTCAGTGAACAACAAGTGAAACTAAAACGTCACCTAAGCAGGTACACTATGTTACTAGCCTCACCATATCTAATCTCACCAAGTCACACATACAGGAGTATATAATATAATAAATAATATCAAGGGTACCCCGCTACTACATCCTCACTAGTTTTATTCTTTTCCCCAACATCACATGTCCTAAGCATCTCTCTCCAAAAAGGCTTTCCTGCAGGCAGCTGGGCGAAGCACCGCCACATGCACCTCATGCAAGAAAAACCACCATGCCCACATATGCAAAGTAACAAGGGAGTATCTAGGAGCCACCACAGATCACATAACGTGTATCATACATCGGGTATTATACCTCAAACCATTACAACCCATACACCGAGTAAGGATCCTCAAGCCATCACAACCTATACACATTACACCACTAGTAGTCCATAGAAAACTATATCCAGAATATATGTGTGTGAATAACCACAAGCAATTACAACCCACTACACACATATATGGTGAAAACTAACCAATGTGCCTGCCATCACATGTAACTACCAAGAGAAGAGAGTGGGCCCAAAGGGGGTAGTCAGCCATCCATCCCCCCACTTGAATGTTGGGGAAAATACCCCATGGCTCAGAATCTCTGAGGTGTCAGTTTCCCTTACCGACAGGGTAGAGTACTGTATAGAAACACAACAAGTACAAAGTATACTATACCTCACAACCACACTATGGTCATAACCTAGTCTTAGACTCAACTACATCTAACGTCTCTCGGACTTTGGGATTCTACTTCTAAGACTAGGCATCCTATAAGCACACAAAAATTTAAAGATGTTTAATACATTATTTCATTCCCTTTTTATTAGTTTCACTTTATGTTAATTAATTATTTAAAAATTAATTAAATGATAACAATTCCTCCTTAAATTTCATTAGTATCACACCCAAAGTCCACTGTCCCTTTAAAATTATAACCTGAGCATTTTGTTCCAGCAAGCTCCAACCCCATGGGTTAACATCATTTATTCCATTATTCATTTCAGAATTACGTTCCAATATTCCCAGGAATTCTAGGAAAAACAATATATGTTACCAAACACAAGGGGGGTCAACACGGTTAGTAGATGTACTACCCGTTGAGTCTTTACCACCTATAGTTGGAGCATAGACCTATCATCCCAGGAGAGGCTAAACAAGGAAAGGACGTGGTGTACTTGTCTTCGCCTCTTTCGGATGAAGGGTAAGTAAGACCAGCTGCCCTGAGAAGTGGGGAAAATTAAAGTATAAAATCAACCAATAAGAATCAGCATGTATCCAACAATCACATATATCCCATTCTATTATTCTTGGTGTCCTCCTTGACACCCACATGCATAAACATATTCATCTCGCCACTCTATGAATCATCTGCTACCACAACCAAATAGGTATCCATACTCCCACATATCACAATATCCATCCATGTTCACATCACAACACAAGTAGTATGAAAACAAAAATCATAACAATTGGGCTCTTGGCCCTTTAATTGTAAAGAGGGTAACTCAGAAACCTTCAAGGAATTATCAAACAATCAGTTCTTTAATCTATCTTGAATTAACTGATTTATTATTCATATTTTCCAAATTCAGGAAACCTAATCAGTAAGCTATCAAAAATAATTAAACATTCTTACTGTGCCAATTTGATTAACATCAAATTACAACAAGGAGAACTATATTCATTTTCAAGAATCTTTATCTTTTAACCAAACAATTATCAATTAATTCCGGTTTACGTTCATTACCAATTTATATCAATAATGAACAACTAAACAAAGCAAGCGTAGATATCACAGTATCTAGAAAAACAAGAGGCAATAACATATGATCGATATCAATTTATTTATCTGATTCAAATATTTATTATATCAATTCCATTGTAATACAGTGTGATAAAACATGCTAAAGATATAGTTGCACGTAAAAGAAGAGAGAAGCAATGAATCCCCTACCTCAAATAGTTATTGACGTTATTTATATGAGAACTGTCTACACAACGGTTCATGATCGCCTCCTCTCGCGACAACTCCATCCACCCGAGGATGTCACAGTACGACCACACCAACCAAAACCCAATAAAAATCCATTGGAAGCATGGAGATCACATGATATAATATGGAAAGGAGAAACATGAGATGATGAACCCCAAAATAATAACGATAAAACATACCTTATATCAAAGATTAATGGATACTTCTTGGGTGTACTGAAACAGGGGGTGCACTTGCAGTAAGAAGGGTGTCAAGGAAACCAATCCAGGGGGAAAAGTTTGATCTCACGATTCTTATGGGAAGGAAGGAAAATTTCGAGCATCTCACAATAGAGAACAAGGAGGAAGAATAAGGGAGGAATATATCTTGTCTATTTTGAAGATTTAACAGAGCGACGGTTTATGATACACTTGATTTCCCATTAAAAGCGGATCGCATTAAACTACGTGTTTATACCATGTAAAAACATCACGAGCCATAGTAATAATTAATATAGGAGTTATGGAATTTGAATGGGCCATAGAGTCAATACAACAAGGCTTTAAATTCATTTTAAATCAAAGGAAACGTTAAAGGGGTGAAACAGTAGGAAGGTGCAAACACTGTTCACCATTGGAACCTCACCGTTCTGGAAACACTATTCATGAATCTCACCATTTTGGAAACAATGTTCATTAACCTCAACATTGTAAGGTCACCATAGCACTGTTCACAACAGTCTAACATTGGGACTATTCACCTAAGGTTACTAATGCACTGTTCATAACGGTCTACCGTTGGAACAGTTCACATAAGGTCACCATTGCACTATTCACAATGGTTTACCCTTGGGACTATTCACCTAAGGTTAGCGATGCATTTTCCACAACGGCATACCATTGGAACTATTCATAGAAGGTTACCGTTTCACTGTTCACAATGATCTACTATTGGGACTGTTCACCTATGGTTACCGATGAACTGTTCACAACTATCTACCATTGGAACTGTTCACAGAAATAGAAATTTGGCAAAGTGTTGGCAATAAGTCACCTTGACCTCCTAGAACACCACATACACTATATTTTCACAAAGGAATGGATGAGAGAGGTCTGGGCCATTTTAAGATTAATCTTGTATAATGATAATTATTAAATCTCTCAACCTTTATGAATCATCTCACAATAATGAAAAATGACAAAATGTCAACATAATCAATATTCCTGATTAATTATAATGTTTTAGAATTAATATGTGAGTAGAATAATATATTTTTTAAGAAAATATTTATTATGAAGCAAAAATAGGAAACCATATGTTTAAATTCCTCAAGAACAAATGTTAGTCACAAGGCATTTTAAATTCAAGAATTACGCACAAATATTCATCTTGGATTATTTTTGAAATTAATTATATAATAGGAGAGGAGATATATCACCTCTAAAATTGATCATGATGTGCACTTCTATCATTTTTCTTACTCCCTCTCTCTCTCTCAACATACATCTTCACTGTGAAAATTATGCATCAATTTTCTCCTTTATTCGATAGAATAGAAGTGTCTGACTTCATGCTCATGTATTGTAATTTGTTTTCAATTGTTTTAGTTCATCAACCAAAATAATTAATCGGATTATCTTGCAATACACCAGATCACCAAACAAATTTTGTTGGTTACAATAGTTTTTACCTTGATGTGACTTTAGAACCTCCATTCTAACAACCACGATAGACCCATGTGTGGTTAGTGTTAAAATTCACTCAGAAGTACTTGCATCATTATTCAATCTTCTAGATTCTTCACAAAATATTTCAAATAATAAAAATAGTTCTTGGGCTAGGAATCTGACTCAGCCTTCCATGACTATCATTTTATCTTTTTAGCTATATAAAATTATCAATGATTGGTAGCATACTATCGCACAAGTGCTCAATACTATTTTCAATAAAGTTCATCATTTTAGAAAACTTCCAAATAAGAATTTCAAAGTCTCAGTACTAGTCTTCTTTGATCAAAATCCCAATTGATTATCTCCCCTAGTTTGGAAAGTCAAGAACATAACTACATAGGATGTGTTAAATGACCCTCTATGATGAAAATAATAATCCCCAACATGAAAACTCAAAAAATAATTTGAAAATTGATTAGTATCCTTCAATGAATGAAAATTTAAATTTCTATTTTAGGAAATATCTTTTAAGGAAAAGTGGGAAATAAAGAAAAATTTACAAAACCATAATAAAACATCAAACCACATAGGATATAATCTAGTCAGTCAAGAGAAAATTAACAGAGTTAGAGTGATTTATCCAATATAAAATCCATTATATATAAGTTAACTTCATATATGTATTGTACTTGGTGAGATCATCAATGCGGTAATCTATCTTATCCCTAGTCTATACACATTCCTCTAAGCTGGTATTCCCCCCATTAAAACCACATGTCAAAATCCTATTATGTTTGTCAATCAATGTGGATAGTTATTCGTTCAAATAAAATTATTAGTTGATGTGAATCCTATATTTTTACATTAATCATGAAGGATTTCTCCAATATTGATTTTGTAGAATATAGGAGCAGATCCTGGATATTTTCTCTACTAGTTACCTCTTTGTCACCATTCTTCAGAACTCTAACTACTAATTCCATCTTTAGATCTGGAGTGATTTCCCTGTCATCCGATGTTTCCATAAAAACTTTTGATTCCTTGATTATGCCACCATGATCCTCCTCGAACCATTCACTAGAATATATAACTTTCCTATTTAAATTACTAAGATTCTGAATAACTTCTTTTATATATTCTTATTCAACCGAGCTGGTCTCTACCCTAGTTTTTTTCTTTTCCTAGGGATCTGGTAACCATAGTTTTTATTAAGTTCGAGTAGTCATTTTTGAGGAAATTATTTTTTCCACTTGTTGACTGGATGATTTCCATAAGACAGGTTTCCTTTCGTTTCATTTATTGTTCTTGATCCTACACTCATAATATTGTGGAGGTCCTGTTCATAATCCGTCCTAGGTTGCGAGTCCATTTTTTTAATTCTCTAATAAATATCATTGAGGGACATAAATCCTTCTTGATTTATTTTCCATATAGAAATATATGTTCTCCATCCTTCAAGATCCAAATTCTCCTTCTTTACCCCCTTCAATGATGTAAACTGATTTTGAAACTGTATTGATATTGGAGGGTCTCACTGTCCAGAAGGCCTCCTCCTCAGAGAAGCTGTTTCATTCAGACTTGGGAAAACCAGTAACAAAGATGAAGGGATTGAATCAGGTTGGGTACTATTGTAATCTACCCTGATACTAGATAATCTAAGGAGTTCCTTCCCACTAGACACTCCTCTATCTTTCATATAATCAACAACGGAGGGAGTGTTGCAGGGATCAGATCAACTTCTCCCAATGCCTTCATTGTCAAACTCGAATCACCGTAATATTATTTCAAGCTAAAAAAATATATGATACCTTCATATTAGTGTAATTAATACCCAATTTTCATGAGAGGATCAATAATGGAGGCCTCTCTAATATCCATATGAACAAATGAGAGGGCTGCGTGCGGGAGAGGCCCAATCGACCTAGGGATCGAAACACCAATGTTTTTCCCTACTACTGAAATGGCATGATGAGAACATATGATCCAAGTACTTAAAATATAAATTGAAGTCATTTGAAGACTCAAATACCATCTATTTATAATATTATCACTCTTCCCAAACTAATATCCACGAACACTCTATAGGTGGTTTAGAAACATCAACTTCAACATATATACGCAGGGAGATCAGGTGACTAAAGATATTATTTCTATTTCCCAAACAAAAAAAACTCCAATCAAAATTCTCTAGAATGCATATAATTGAAGGATTCTAGAATTAATGTTTGATTTTAGGAAATCTTACCCACTATGACATTGTAACAGTTACTCATTCCATATGAAATTCATATTACCAAATAAAGATGTAAAAACAAGATCCATTTCAAATGCATGGAGATCTGTAGAAAACAATTATCAAATCATCCACTGATGAGAAATGAACCATGATGTGTCATTTTTCAAGAAGGATCATAGTTTCCTGGTGTTCTAACCCCCAAGAACTGAAAATCGATATGTCAAAAGTGTCAATTGATAGATGAGGAGAACCAAATCAAACCGCCAATGCTAAGATCAGGTGATCCGATACATCAATGAACTCCGAGGTTGAAATCTTGAGGTCAAGAAATCAATAAAAAATATCAGATTTTTTCTCAATGAGCATGATATCATGTAATGGAGAGAGAAAATTGGGGCTGGATAATGGAATAAAAGAGGGATGATTGGACTAGGGGGAAATCCACCCTTCGATAGGGGAGGGACCAGCATAGTGGACATTACCACCAAGGGTCAGCAGAGAACCCTCCTTCAAGGAGATTTTTTATTTGTTACACTACTTAGAAACCTTAAATAAGGTATGATCAAGAGAATATTACATTTTTCTATCTCTAATATATCTTGTATTATCAATAAATATATCCTAAACATATATTTTGAAGGGAAACATCCTCACAAAATAGCCTCTGTTTCATGGTGAACTTTGAGTCATCTTCAAAAAATCATACTTGACTTAAAATTTTCTATAAAGAATCATATAGAATATCAATTCAAATAGATTCAACAATATAAAATCGTCATATTCTTGAGGCCATCATCTTTGAAAAAAAAACTCTAGATCTAGATAGTATAATGATGCACGATCAAATAGCATATTCAGTTCTCTGGTGGTTGCTTGGGTGACTTTGAGCAAACGGGAACTAGTCTACTAAATTACCATCAAATTTTACTTACATCTGATTTCAATATTATCCACTCAGTCATCTTCCATGTACATTCTTTCATGATTCCGTAATTGTATGAAATCTTTTAATTTGGAAATCAGTGATGGAACTTAGAATCCAACTCATCCTCATACTATTGGCTTGATTTTTGGGTAGTGAGAATCCCTCAACACACAAGGATACATAATCAATAAAAACATAGATTTAGTCATTCACATGTGAATATGGAAATGTTCCCATAAAATACAAGCCCCAAAACTAAAAAATCTCGACTTAAAAAATTTCATTTTGAGGCATCTCTTGCTTGCTTCACACATTTGCCAATCCTTTGAAACTAAAACAACCAATAATTAAAAATCATAGAATCTTTAGATAATATTGGATAATATAATCTAGCTTGAAGTAATTTTTGTGTATCCTTTCTCTACCATGATTACCTTTCCATGACATTTAATGAGAACCCTCTAGAATGGGAAGCATGTATTCGTTTGGAAAAAACCTCCTTAATATGTCATCAGTTCACCTATTAAAGAGTATTTGACCATACCATGGATATTAATTATCATTAAAAATTAAATTTTTACTTTTATTATTGGGAGAAACCTTATGAATAGAACTTGATACTAGGAAATTAGAAAAATATGCATACGAAGAAGTCTTTTTAAGTGAAACAGTGAGTAACTTTGCATCATGAAAGCGAGAATTAATCTCTCTAGGATATTCACAACAATCATTGGAAAACCTAGATAGACGATCTTCCACAACATTCTCATCCCCATGTTTATCTCTAATCTCCTCATAAAACTCTTGTAAAAAGAGTATCATCCTAATTATCCTAGGATTGAACTCTTTATTTGAAAATAGATTCTTCAAAGATAAATGGTTTGTAAAAACTATGAATTCTTAACTTAAAAGGTACTTCCTAAAATTCAATATAGAAAAAAATAGCTAAAAGAACTTTTTAGAAGTGGTTTAATTACTTCAAGCATCATCAAGAAACCAACTAGAATAATACACCACATGTAACCTCTTATCTCTCCTCTTGCCTAAAATACCTCCAATACCATACCACTATAACATGACACATACTTTCAAAAAAATATCCAATTGGAGGAAATGATGATGGGTGATGAAGTAAGTTTTTCTATAAGAAAAGTAAAATATTTCCAAAAAACTCATCAAGGAAAAAGGGAGTATCTTTTTCCAGTAGTAAACACATGGGGTAATAATATTTGAAATGTCATTAATAAACCTCCATTAAAACCCAGAATACCCTATAAAACTTATAACACCCATAACATTTTCAAGAGGGGGAAATTTATAAATTTCTTAAATCTTAGAATTTTCAACTTAAATTCCCCTCATAGAGACTTTATTCCCAACAACCCCATTAGTGTCTATAAAATTGTATTTATCCCAATTTAAAACTAAGGTGGTCTCTAATAATCTCAATAAACCTAATCCAATATTCTACAAACAACTATGAAATGTGATATCAATAATAGAAAAATAATCCATTAATACACCAATAATCCCCTCTATATGTTTTGAAAAGAAAGTAATTATGGACCTTTTAAAGGTGGTAGGGGAACTTCACATGCCATATGTAATTTCCAAGTAAGAAATTTTCCCAAAGGGGTATGAAAATTTTATTTTATCTTGTTTTTTTGGATACATGGAACTAGTTTTAAGCAGAATCACCATCCATAAATCAAATTAGTTCAGTTCCAACTAGCCTCTCATGATATTAATCTTAGATTGACATATGAAAATAATCTTTCTGAGTAGCTAAATTGAGCTTCCAATAATCAATAGAAATTATCTATTTGGTTTCCTTCTTAACGTAGATTTGTTCATTATTTTCATTGCTTACTAATATGAATAATCCTTTCATTGGGATTACTTAGACCAGATGAACCAATGTATTATCTAAAATTGTGTATATAATTCTAGTATCTAGCAGTTTGAATACTTCTTTTGTCACAACTTCTTTCATGTTTGGTTTCAATCTCCTTTGACACTCTACTCATGGTTTGTGGTCTGCTTCCATAGGAATCCTGACAACAAGAACATAATTGCTATCCAAATATTAAAAGTTTTTCAGTTTCTCACTTTTTGTAGGTTCAATAGTGTGAAAAAATTCCTTTTCAAATTGAAAAGAAATTTCTTCAACGAAAGGATATTTTTCAAATTCTTCTAAATATTCTAACGAGTTCTCATATTCTATAAAACTCAAACCTATAGATTTTTTCAACAAATGATGGTTTTTTTGAAAATTTTAAAATCCACTTATTTCTCCTCACACATAAATATTAACTATCACTTATATATTTCTATAAAAAATTATCCAATCAACAATAAAGGACTACCTAGAGTGATAGATACTTAATGGTCACACTCCATGCCTAACACACCAATGTTATCTAGTATAAATAACATGTTAACACTAACCTATAAACCATCAAATCTTCCTGTGTTATATGTGAATGAATGGTCAAAAAACAATAGAATATGTTTCTGAGTTGAAATTAATCTAAAATCAACTATTGGAATATTGATAATTGGAGAAGTTATATACTATTACCTAGATTACACTGATAGTTAAGTTGACCACTATTACCTAAATTGGAGGGAATAAAAAACCTACTATGGACCTTTTGTTTTGGTGGGATTTTATTTTTAAGTACAATTATACACTCTTCGGTGTGGTTGTATGTGGAAAATTATTCAAGAGACTTTTTATTTGAAATATTTTTTTAAGATATTTCATATATAAAGGAATCTGAATCAAGTCGTGAATTAAAGGAATATTCACTTAGATTTTGGTTAAAATCCCAAGGAATGGGAGTAGTTCGTTCTTGTTATTATTTATGAGTTTTAATTTTTATGGGAATGGGATGGGTGGGAAATAGTTCTATAGATTAGAAAGAATATCCAAAAATTCTTCTAAAAGTTTCTCATTTCTTTTATTATTATTATTTTCAAAAGAAAAATTAAACTAGATTTTCAAGTTGAAAAATGAGATTTTATTCATTTTCATTATTTTTTATATCCTTTATAGATTGTGTTCTATATTGATTTTGACTTGTAAATTCACCAATTATTTATATTTGAGTTTCTTTAGGTTCTTTTCTAGCATTTATTTGAGTTCTTAAAAAACTTCTTATAACAAAATCCATCATGTTTTCTCTAGGGTTGATTTTAATTATTACAAACATTTTTCCTTTATCTCTAATGTCATGAATCTTTCTAATTGGACCATTTTTATATCTATATTGTGTATTCTAGCTTCAAATTCTGCTTTATCATAATCATGTTATGCCTTTAGAGAGTCAAATTTATCTTCTTATGAATCAAATATTCTAAAAATTTAATCGATCCTTGTAAGAATATTTCCATCAAAATTCCCTTATAAATTTCATGGATCATCCCTTTTTTGATTTTGAAATTGTTGCCTAGGATGATTTTTATAAGATGAGGTAGGAGGTTATCTAATCATTACTTTTTCTTTCCAAGAGCGGTTCGTATGGTTTCTATATCCTTGATTATAATTTTTCCTGAAGGGATCATATTTATTTGGAATCCTAGGACTATATCTTGGAAAATTAACATTATCTTTTATTTGGGAGAACATATCAATGTTTGGGTAGAAATGTTCAGTGTAAACAGGCAAAAAACATTGATAATATTGTTCAATAAGGGTTTGTTTTTGGTTTTGATAGCTCTAAAAATTAACACTTTTTTAATTTTGGTTCATTATATATTTAATTTGATATTTTATTTCAACCAATTGACTATTTTATTCTATCCCTAAATTAGGGTTACTTACACCTTTATTAACTCTTTCACACATAGAGTTTTTGTGATGATAATTCCAAGAAATATTATTGAAAATTTGTCCCATCTCTTCCTATGTTTTCTTATGATAATTTACATCACATGATTGATCTTCTAAATTTCGTCATGAGGAGGAAAATCCTTCATAGAAGGTATCCATGAGGTAATGAGATGGAAATTGATGATGATGAAATTTCCAAATAAATTCCCTAAATCTATCCCAATACCCAAGAAAGGATTCTACATCATTTTGATAAAAACTTGTGATTTAGGTTCTCAGTTATGCCTTAATTATATGAGGGTAAAATTTAATCAAAAATGAATTATAAACTAGATCCCAGTTTTCAAACATTTTTTCATTTAGAATCAAAAATCAATCTTATGTATTCTGTGTAAGGAAAAAGGGAAACACAATCATCCTTAGATGTTTCTTTGATCCATTGTAGCTGAAACTGAAAAACTGAGTTATAAAAGTCTCTAATGAAGGCCAAAGAATCTTTTTTGGATAAACCATTAAATGTTGGAAATAGTTATAGATGCAATTGGTTTAGATCATAGTTTAAGGATATATATGAAATCCTGATAGAAAATGGATTGTCAGACACTTGACGAAGTTCAATTTCCCTTATCACATGCCTTTTATTTCTTCTATAATTATTTACGGTTAAAACAACTTATCATTATTACTAGGTAATCTCCCTCTAAGGCCTTATATGTCATTTTTTTCATTTTTAATGGGTTTAAATTTTTATTTATCTTTGGGATAAATTGATCTATCCTATCATATGATGGTATCATTTAAATAAAAAAAGGAATGACGAAAACAAAATCATCAAACTATAACTTAGGAAAAGAAAAAATAAAGTATATTTAATAAATATTTTTTTATAGAAAGTGATTTTTAGGATTTCTTTTGAATTTTATTTTTAATTATTTTTTAATGTTTTCAAATTTGGTCCCACGAAGTCCTTACCCAAAAATAGATCCAAAAAATTTCCATGTATATTGTTAAATATATACTAGTTTAATTATTTATATATCATACAAACTAGTATATAATAGTAAATAGGGAATCAAACCCACATGGAAAGGAAAATGTGATTGAAAAGACTAAATGATTGAAAACAAAAACACCAAAAATAGTGGGAATTTATTTATAATGGAAATTTATTTATAATGGAAAAAATCATTGAATGAAATAGTAATTTTTGTAGAGATGAGTAGGGATGAAATATGTATAAGTGATAGTAAAAATTGAGAATTATAGTGGAGATAGAGCAAGAACAATTTTAACCGCTTGTTTTAAATTGATTTATTATTTATGGATTTTTTTTAAATCACATTGTCAAAATTGATCCAATTAAACCAATTTTAGAAGAGATTAATCTTGTATAAGGATAATTATTAAAGCACTCTACTTCCAAGAATTATTAATCAATGAATAAAATAAAATAAATATCATCAGAATCAAGATCACTGATCAATTTGAATGTTTTGAAATTAAGATGTGATAGACACAATACATTTTTATCAGAAAATAATTTTGAAGATGTCCAAATATAAAGCCAACTATTTAAATCCTACAAGGAAAACATATTATCCAAAAATATTTTTTAATTAATAAATTACATAGAAATATCCAATTTGGATTATAGTTGAAATAAATGAAATAAAGAGAGAGAAGAGATCTCCCGAATAAAAGTGTTCATTCCGAGCAGTGCCATCACTGTTCTTCTGCTCTCTCTCATCCATGATATTTGGAGAAAAAATTACCCATCAATGATCTCACTTATTCTAAGGAAAACAAGTGTCACTCTTCTCGCTCACATCTTGGTATTTATTTTTAGTTCTTTTGTGGACCTTCACTAACAACTTTCACCATCTTAGCTGAGTCTGCACCAGATAACTGAACATGTGTTGTTGGTCATGGAATTTTTTTTGTGCAGTTGACTTTATCAGAACCGTTAAAATTTCTACAATAGACCCACATTCGGTCTATTTTAAAATTCACATATAAGTAAATCTGAATTAATACATCCTTATTTGGTATTCCTAATTGATTTCAAAAAGTAAAATGAGTGCTTAGGATCAGGATCATCCATTAAAGACACACATTTTATCTCTATAGCTTCATAAAATTCTCAAATCATAGAAGAAAACCTCCAAAATCAGTGTTCATGAGCTTAAAAAATTCCACAACTGAGTTCATTGGGTTATAAAACCCTAATATAAACATTTAAAAGTTACTCTCTTAGCCATCCATGCCCAAAATCCCAATTCATGATCTTTATCTATTCATAAATTAAAAAACTCATCTGAGCATGCCAGGTTAAATGACTCTAAATCCTAAAAATATTCACCATAAACCGGTCAATAAAAGAACAATAATGTAATATAGTCTTTGAAATAGTTTTGACTCCTCAAATATGGTCTGATCAAGTCTAGATATCCTTTCACCATCTCGAATTGATCTCGACTAATAAAAAACTCTATCTTAACCACATCTTTGGATGGGAATAATCCTTACATCATAATACCTATTTCACGATAGACTTTGAGTCATTGGTAACCTAGTTCATTTTAGATAGGGGATTTGGTCCTCAATTGTTTGTCTAAAGGGGGAGAAATCGATGAATTCAACTATTAAAAACCTTCCTTGAGAATATTTGGCTACATGGTCGATGGAAATTAGGCATGGTCACTTGTAGGGATGTATCAAGATCGATGCATTTTCCTATCTGTTGTTTCCAAGTGGGCAGTGGAAGGTAGAAAATTGGATACATGGTCAATCGTCACAATGTACAGTTGTTGTAATTTTTTTCCATTTCATTAATAGTGGGAAGATGCACGGTCAATCCTTCAAGGAATGAGTGCATTAATTATAATGTTTAGTTGGCCCCCTCATTTTCAAAATTTCAACACCTACAATTTGACCGTGTGGGTAAAAAACAAATTAAATCTTGAAAAGAAAACGAATAAAATTATAAAATTAAACAATTGAAATGATATCTGAATCCTTATATTAAAAATAAAAATTCTAATTAGGAATTATAAAACTGATAAAAATAAGATAAAAAATTTCATTTCAAAATAACAAAATAAATGGCTAATTAATTAATTAAGAATAATAAAAAAAATTAATAAATAGAAAAAAATATAATAAAGTGAGATTAAAATTTAAAATTATTTAAATCATTTAAAACATGAGATTAAAAATTAAAAATTAATTAATTAATTAACATATTAATAACTTAATAAATACTTATTTAATTTTAAGACCATATAAATTTTTAAAAAATAGACCAATATTTAATTATAAAATACATAAATCATTTAAAAGAATAATTCAATGAATAATATTTAGATAATTTAAATCTAAAAATAGAAAAAATTATCAAAATTATCATTAATTACAAATTTCAATATAAAATTACCACTTACTATTAATTTACAAATTAAATTCAAAATTAATCTTAGAAATACATGAAATACACCCAAAAATATGTGAAAAACCCATATTTAAAGTCCCTATCAAATACCTTGACATGTTACCATGATTATTTCTCTATTTAATTGTTTATAATGTAACCCCAGTATTTTAATGTAATTCTCTTGAGAAAGAAGCATTTTATAATGGTTACAAAGACTATGAAACGATATACTTACCTAAAAGATTGATTAAATAATAGGTGTTGTAATATTTTCATATATTATGCTTTGGTTCTTATATACAATAAAAAACATTATTCTAATAATGGTTTATATATTATAATTTTTTTTGTAATGTAATGAATATTGAAATATTTTTTCATAAAATATTGTAGGATGGGTCTAAAGATTTTTGGTGGATTTCAAAGCAATATTTTTTTATTTTTTAGAATTAGGTGGAAAAACCTAGGTGGAAAAACTCAGTTCCCAAAAACATGTAAAACTGTATCGTATTTATATTTAATACTCAACTTTATAATTACATATAACATTTGGGTGTTGAATCTAACTTTTATAAAAGAATGGATACCTTAATGTGATGATGATATAAGCCTAGGAAAGGAACTATACATTCACCCAAGCCCATTAGAA
The DNA here is from genome assembly GCA_963277665.1 of Viscum album. Classification (NCBI taxonomy): domain Eukaryota; kingdom Viridiplantae; phylum Streptophyta; class Magnoliopsida; order Santalales; family Viscaceae; genus Viscum; species Viscum album. The sequence continues at coordinate 695,846,109 of OY728145.1, forward strand.
TCCATCTTCACCATTTTAACTAAGCCTATGTGATTCTCCTAAGGCCATTCACCCAAATTTTCTCATGCACATAGCCTTTAAGACAAGATCTTCAGTAATATATATCTTTTCATTCCAAGCTCTAGGTACATTCCGTACATACAATGCTTATCACTCTTGTGCCTGCATCCCATATTTTTCATTCAAATATGACCCCAAGTGGACCTCATTGATATATTTTTGGAAGTCATGGGGAAACTCAGAGATCCATTCACCCATATCTCCAAAACCCCTTTACGTTAGTCTATGAACATAAAACCTAAGGGATTTAAACAAAGGGATGGGTAATTGAGTCATCCAATGGTAAAAACATCATAGAATAAAACTTTCCCCCTAGATTGTCAACACTAGGTTAAGGGAACCATATAGAGAACCATAATTTAGTTTCATTCATTTAAAGGCATATGTGGAGACCTATGACCAATATGGAGGAACCTCATCCATGTTCCATCATAGGGATGACTTACTTGATTATTTCTCTACTAGGGTGAAGCGTAACACTTCTATTAGACCTCAAATTGGGAAATGATAACCACCTTATATTAACCCTCATCCAGGGTGTATAAAATCACTTCTCTTATACCTCAACTTGGGAAAACAATAAATATCTATGATCCATTCACTAAGTAGAATATGACCCTCCACAGAGCCCTTAAGTAGGGTGATTTAGAATAATCACTTATTCATTCACAAGGGAGGAAAAAAGCCTTCGGTTATCCCTTAACTAGGGTGGTGAAAAACATTTTCACAATCCTTCTCTAATGAGGAGAAAAAACACTACTTATCCCACCACTATTGTGATGTTTATTGTTTTTATCCCATATTAGGGAAAGATATACACCCTCATTTCAATAGTTTTGAATCCAATCATCCTATTCTCCTACCTTAACAACTACCTATCTAGGCCTTCTCTAAATCCACAGGGCATTTATGATCTAATAATTCGGAATTATAGTGGTCCATCTTTCAATCATGTATCCCCTTTACAAAAGGAAGCTATGAAATTTTCGTTCTAGATAGATAGAATCATAAATGTGATCCCAAACATGTATCACCATGATAAGGTTCATCTTTATAATGAGGACACTAAAGGGGTCTGTCTTATCTAAATATGACTATATTAGATGCCAAAAATATTGTTTTAGCTAGCATGATTCCAATAAATCCATGAGACCATGGGATTCCTCAGAATTGGTAAGTCCCAACCATGTTCCCATTTTCATCCTTCGGAAACATCAATAGGCTTTGGACATCCATATTATGGTAGTACATAATCATGCATATGTCCTAATAATTCTCTCCCAATCCCAAAATAGTGACAAGATCCTCCATATAGGTGTAATATCTGATCACCACCTCATGATAACACATACCCCAAAGTCTATTTTTTCCATTACCTCCCAAAAATGGATGGGATGTTGATATACAAATGGGTATCCCAATTGAATAATCCCTATATATATCCCTATTTTTCCTATGTAAGATGAAAGTATCCTCTATAGCCGTAAGCCCTAATAAAATAATTATGCCCTCATTAACAATCACATCTTAATAACTCCCTAATGAGCCACATAAGGTAAACCCCAAGGCATAACCCCAAATTCATCTTCATGAGGCCCAATCCTCTATGAGTCTTACTCAAAATGATGTATTCCATATGATTTAGTCATACTTAGAGGGACTTATCCCCTATGATACTAGAAATACCTACTCATATTTCGTTACCAACAAGAAAGATAAAATAGAAAGGGCCACCAATGCCTAGGTCCCACTCAATCCATGGTTGTCTCCCCTTTTGTGATGTGATAAATTTCTAGTCACAGGGTATATAGCTATATAACAACATCCTAATCATATGATTTAGAATTTCACAATGAATTCATAGAAAAACAGCATAAAACAGCATGATAATATTCTTATCAAATGATATTAAAAATCATGCTATGGTCCGACCAAATGACTATAAACTTTTCAACATAAACTATGTGAGATCTGATTCTAGTTTTAGGATGATATATTGGATGGATCCCTCTATTTCAAACACAACATCACCATTCCTTCAAATTTATTAATTAGAGAAATATTCCTTATAAACCATTTTATCAGTTTTCTATATCCCTAATGGGGCAAGATAATACTTATTGGGGCATATCCTGACAATCCAAATCAACCAAAAAATACATGAGATAATATTTCCTATAAAATAACATATACTCATTAGACCATATTCCCATTTAGGTTAACCAAAAAGGATCTGCATAGTGTATAAATTAAACAATAATCATTTATCAAAACATTTTTCCTAGAATTCTAATAGTAACGACATTAATTTCCTTTGAAGTCATCATGATTGAATTACCATAAAGCAACCACATGGTTCTTTTCACACTGAATAAAAATGTATGAAGTGTTCCTTTAAGTAATACAAAACTATGTGGGTTCTGATTCTCCAAAAAAATATATGTTAAATGGCTTTATTATGGTCTCGAACCCAACTCCACAACACTTATGATCTCTATATATAGAAATAAATTATAGAGTGACCAACTATATGGATTGAAACTAAAGTTCCACTAATTAATCAAATAAAAAAGTAGAATCTATGATACATACAAAATTTCACATAAAATAATTGGTTTGGATGGAATCATTATCATTTTGGCAATTAGTCCCACACTGGGACTTGGGGTGGAATCATAACAACATAATTATCTCATAAAAGATTCTCAAAGTATGAAATAACTCCCACATGAGGGTTCAGATGATCCCAAATTCCCATACACTAAACCAAAGTGAATTATAATGATTTGGATAAAAAAACCCTAGAGACCACCTACCCTTGGAAGGAAATTATGAGATCAAGACCATGTTGGGACCTCATAGATTAAGTAGCTGTTGGGGTTTCAATTTTAAATAAATATGTTTAACCCAACATGAATTCTTCACCTATAAGTGTGATCGAATGAAGATGATTCTACTTATGATAATGCACTAATGGATTTTTTTCTGTTATTATTTCTCTTAAATAATAATTTTTGTAATCCCCCTTTAATCTAAAGTAATGGAATCCCCACTAGAAAAACGTTTCTATATTTCCATCATCAGAAAGTCATTGGTCTCGAAAATTGGATGAACATTGTAACTAATAAGTGCCTTCAACTACAAGTGAAAATGTGTTAGTGAGGGATTACACTCTCTATAGTACCGTCACTAACTTAAATGAATCCTAGAAGATCCTATAGGTGTTGAGTCCTCACCAACCACCTAATTTGTTTGAATATGAAAAGATTACAATGGTGCTCATATTATAAGGACCTGAGCTTAAACCTTATATAATATAGTTAATGCAACTACAATACACTTATTACATCCCTAAATATCTTTTTTGTTTTGATTTTTAAAGAATTAGGACATAATTAACACATAGAAACCCAAAAGAACACAAAGTGGATACTATATATTTTTTCAATTTCTTCTATAATAAAAAAGTCCTTAATAAAACATGAATTATTTTCATGAAAATTCTTCACAACATTTTGCATGGATTCTACTTCTCTCTTACCAATCCTTAAATGGAGTGAAAAAACATTATAAAAATTAAGATGAACACAAAATGCTAACTAAGGTACATAAAAATATGAAAAGAAACTGTTAGTAAATGAACACTTATAAACATATGATATCATTTTCACAAATATATATTTCTCACCCTTAAAGTGTCATATACTTTGTGAAAACATGAGATTTCCATAAAACATAGAAAACATAAATAAATCCACATAGGTAAAATGGGGCATTAATTACTTAATATTTTATCACTCACATCTACTATATGATTTTTAATGCCTGTGACTACCTTAAATTGTAACCCTCACGACTACCTTATGATGTAACACTCACAACTAGAATAAGATATAACCATAGAAGTTACACATTGAAGAAACATTATAGTAAAATTAAAATATAAAAATTCCCAATGTATTGGATGGATATATATGTCCTACCCTTCATCCAAAAAGTTCTCATGAACCAAAACATAATCATAAAACCATAACAATTGTATCATAAAAACATTTCATGGTGAAAATCACTTATTTCAAAAGAATACTGCGCAAATAAAAAGGAAAATTTTCTCTTTGAAAGTATTAATGGTTATCATGTAAATAGGAAATAAAAACAATAATGTTTCATGAAATAGGAAAAAACATCTCATACTATATTTTTTTGAAAACAACACTTTTTGTTTTTTTTAAAATGAAATTAAAAGATGATTTTTAAAGAAATGTCCCTTAACTCAAGTTAGGCTTCCTTAAAATGTGTTCAAACCTCCTGTATAATGGTTTCAAGAATGATTTTAATTTATTAAAGAAATATATTTATATTTATAATACCTTATATGATTTTTAATAATATCATTCCACCCATTTATTAATAAATTTCTTTTATTTTCATTATTTTGGGTGCATTTATTTCATGGTTTCCATGGTTGGTTTATTATGGATTTCCTTGTGAAATGGAAGTAAAAATATAAAAGTGAAAATAAATGGTACTCATATATTTTTAGAATTTTATATGATACCATATATCATTTGTTTTCTGATATGATGATGATTAATAAGATAAAACATTAATTAAATTGATTTAATTTATTTTGGAGTTTTTTATAACCATCACAAACCTATATACTTTTATTTAATATCATGTTTATATATTTTTTCCATAACACTATATAACTTATAATATGTATATTAAAATACGATTTATCCATAATAATGGTTTTATGACCAGCCTTGAATGCATTAATGGAAAACTAAAACACATCATCCATGATGATGGTAAATCGACACATGAGGGATAATGTTTTCATTTTTTTGAATAAGAGGAGAAGAGGATAGGTTTGATGATAGATGTTCCATTTGAAGAAATAAAATTAAAGTTTATTTAAGATACTAGATTTATCATGAAAATTGGATGAGGTGATGTGATGAGATAACACGAAAATAAAATAAAATAGAAAGAATATTAAAGATGATTTTACCACATGGATTATTCTCCTTTAGAACCTCTTTAAGGAACTTAATTTTGGACTTTTGGTGAGACCAGAATGTATTGGATGTAGGATAGAGGCTTTGAAAGGGAATTTGAAAAAACTAAATGAAGATCCAAGGAATTGATGTCTAAGGAGAAGAGGTGATGAGATGTGGTATTTATAGTGGAGGAGGTGGTGTTTTTATTATTATTTTATTCAATAAATTATTATTTTTACTCAAGACTATAAATAATATTTCATACATGGATTAATAATCCATGTATTTGTCAAATACCAGAAATTATTATATTTCACTATTCACAAAAATTGAACTATTTTAGAAAAATCACAAAAATTAACTAAAACCATTTATTTATGTGTAAAATTAAAAAATGAACTCAATTTTATGAAAATAAATTTATAAATATTAGAAACATCATTTTTAATCAAAATTATCATTTATTCTAAATATACCTCTTTTATAATTATAACTAATTTTATGACTCATTGAAAAATTAATTAAGGTCTCATAAAATTATCTTATAATTATATTTCAATAAAATAATAATTTATAAATATATTTTATGAAGATAAATTTCATTTTTAAATGAATATATTAATTATAAAATATATGTGTCACAAAAATAACAAGACTTAAATTTTTATTTTCGAAACATTTATTTACCTATTACACAATATAAATATATCATATTTTTACTTATAGGGTACATAAATTTTATTTAATATTTTATAGGTTAGGTTATTATCCTATTTGTATAGATTCTAGAATTTCTGTAAATACCACTTATTTCATTATACATTTCTAATGAATTTGAATACTTAATTCCAAAATGAAAATAAAATTATATTATAAATACTTGGGATATTATATTATCCCAAATTTTGGAAATTATGTACCCACAATTTTCATTCACTTATTAAACATGTGAGGATACCTTTCCCCAGAGAATTTTTAGATACCCATGTTCCTTATTCAACTATGTGGTTTCTCCACAAAACATTATCCTGGAAAATTACCTTATTATAGAATAGTTTCTATTCAACATGAAGAATTTTATTAGGTTTCTCTTAATAAGAAAGTTTCTATTCTAACTAAACTACTTTTGGGCTCAAAACATGAGATAAATCTGGAACATTATTTCTTAACATCAAAACATAAAAAACATTGTGTACCTGAGATAAAACTGAAGGAAACGTTACTCATTCGGAAATTGGTATAACTTTATCTAGGATTTAATATGGTCTAATGAACCATGGATTTATCTTTCATTTCATACTAAAATTCATACCTCTTTTTGAAGAAGATATTTAAAGGAAAACATAATCACCTATTTCGAAAGAAAAGTCTCTCCTCTTATTATCTACATAGATTTCTACCTACTATGAGATATCCTCATGTGTTGTTGGATCATATTCACTTTTCAGCCACTTTCTCTTCTAATTCTGGTCCCATAAACTTCATTTCCCATATATCGTCCTAAAATACTAGTGTTTTACACAAATTGTTATATAATTCCTCAAAAGGTTCCACCTGTCTACTGGAATGAAGACAGTTTTTTTAAGAATACTAAACTAAAGAAAGATGATGATCCCAACCTCCCAGGTAATCCAATGATCACGTGACATGTATTCCATTATCTAAATTTATTGCTTAGTCTATCCATCATATTTATGTTCAATGGTTATGAAGAAATTTAATTTAGTTACCAATGACATTTGATGGCCTTTCTAAAAGTTATAAGTGAGCTTACAATCACTATAAGATACAATAGAGAGAGAAACTCCATTTAACCCAACAATATATCGGAGGTAATGTAATGAAATATGATCTATATAAATAGTGTATTTAATAGGAAGAAAATGTACAGATTTAGTCATTTAATCAATAATAACTCAAATTGAATTTCTAACTCGAGAATTCCTTTTTAGTCCCACCACAAAGTCCATGGATATATTTTGTAATTCCTATTCAGTTACTAAAAATGGCTGAAGCATCACCTTTGGTAGTTGTCTCTCTGATTTAACCTATTGATAAGTCAAACATATGATTGTAAAATCATAAATAGCACTTTTCATTCCATGCCACCATTAATACTCTCGAAGGTCTTTGCATATCATTGTTCTTCTAGGATGAGCTACAAATGGATAACTATGAGCTTCACATAATAATTATTTCATCATATGAGAATCACAAGGCACAAATTATCTCTTTTGAAATCTAATGATAAAAAATATTCATCAACATTAAATTTAGGAAACTCACCTTCCTTATCCAATTATACCTTTTTCTATAACTTACAGTCTTCCTTCTGTGCTTTTTCAATTATGTTGAATAGGGACAACTACACTTACACCTAAAACAAGACCTAGTAATTTCTTGTACCTGAAACTTTCAATCCAAACTTCATAAAATCGTTAATAAATGGGTCATGTTCCAAATGTAACATGTTTAAAGTAGCATTATATTTTCGACTCAATTAATCCAATATTTTTTTTTCATTTCTAGGATGGTAATTTATCATTCAATCATAATCCTTTATCAGTTCAAGCAATATTCTATTCCTAATGTCCTATTTCTTCTGAGTGAATATATACTTCACTCTTTTATGGTTGCTATATATTTCACATATGGATCCATAAAAATCATTTCTCCATATTTTTAAAGAAAAATCCATATCTTCTAATTCCAAACCATTCAAGTGATAATTTAACTCATTGGATTTCATTTATCTTAAAGTATATGCAATTACCTGATCATTCTCCACCAGAACTCAACCAAATCCCTTCAAGAAAGAATAACTATAGATGAAAAACTCCCCATTTTTGGAAGGTAGATTCAAAACTAGAGAATTCACTAATATTCTTTTCAGTTCCTAAAAAAATCATCACAATCTTCTTCCCAAATAAATTTAATCCCTATTCATGTTAACTAAGTTAGCGGGATATATAAATGTCAATGGTTTTTAAAAAATATTCAGTAATAGCCTATTGATTCAAGAAAACAACGAATCTCTTTAAAATTTTTAATTCTTGGCCATTCATTAATGATTTTTTTGGAAGGATAAATAGTTATTCAATCCTTATTGACAATGTTCCCATGGAAAGAAATCTGTTGTTACCAAAAATCACATTTCGTAAATTTTCAATGTAATTACTTTTCTTTGAGATTTTGTAAGACAATCCATAGATGTTTTTTTATGAAATTCATTACATTTGGAAAAAACCAGAATATCATTAATAAAGACAACACAAAACTTATCCAAATATTCTTGTAATATTGTATTCATAATATCCATAAATATAATACGTGAATTTGTCAAACCAAAGGGCATAAAAACAAATTAATAATGCTCATATCTAGTTCAGAATTTTGTTTTCAGAACGTCATCATCCATCACATTTAATTGATCATACCATGATCTGATGTCAATGTTTGAAAAATATTGAGCTCCCTAAATATGTTAAAAAAATTTATCAATACTAGGTAATGGATAATTATTCTTAACTGCAATGTTATTCATATATATAATAAATGAAAATTCTAATGGAACCAAATTTACTTTTAATGAAAAAAGTAGGACCACCCAACAGTAACATACTAGAATGTTGGAACCTTCATCAAGAAATTACTATAACTATTTTTTTAATTCTAAAAATTACACTTGAGCTATTCTATAAGGGGGATTTGAGATTGGATTAACATCAAGAAAAAAGTCAATAGTAAATATGACTTTCGGATTAGATATAACATTGGGAAACTCATAAGAAAAAACATACAGGAATTCATTTACCACTAGAACATCATTAATCTAAATAGTTCCCTTGTTTTAAATAATATATTCAAGATAACTTTCATTTACATATTTTAATCATTTCCCTGCTTCCTAATATGTTATAAATGGTATGGGTTTATTCTTGTATAGAAACTGAAACTCATTCTAAAAAAACTTTTTTGGCTCTACCATCAATCTTAGGAAGATAAATAGAATGCAAATCCATACCTTGAATAATTTCAATATCTACTAAGGTGAAACCAACAAAGTTTGATGGTAATGTCTTTCCACATAAAAAAATAAGAATATTATTTTAATGCTTTTTTCCTTAATATTATCCCACATTGTTTTAACCATAATTTCGGATTTCATTTCCTTTGGGGGAATTTCAAATTTATCAGAAGATTTCACAAAAATAAAGGAACGTGTAGTCCTCTTATCAAACAAGACTTTAAAAAAATCAGAGTAAAAAAATAACAAACTTGATACCACTTCATTGGATAGAACAACATCTGCTGATGTATTTTCAAAGGATTTCACTGAAAATTTTCAATTATAATCTTGCTGCTTTATATCACTTAGATCTTCCTTTGGGAGGGTATTTTAATAATTTCCCATCTCACTACATTTGAAGCACTTTCCAGTTTTCATATGAGAATAAACATACTAACACTAAGATCTTTTCCATTGTAATATTGGGCCATATTTCCCAACATAACACACATTTAATAAACGTCATAGATTTGTTAAGGAATTCCCTAGTGTTCTTTTTACCACATTTTTGACAAACTGAAAAATGGATTTTATTACATTCAAGTTTATTTGATTGATTCCTTCCCACTACATTACATCTAGTCCATTTCTTCTACTTCTTTTCAAAGTACACGTGATCATTATGGAAGTCCATTTTTACCCTCTCACCATGTCTGAAATGTTTTATATAACTTTTCAATTCACAGGAGCCCAATTCCCTGCAATATCTTAGGCTCAATCCTCTGTAAATTTTTTTGATATTACTATGATGGTCCAGAATAAGATTTGGACCATACCTTTCCAAACAAGTGATGTTTGATTTATAAATAGGCATTGAAACTTCTTCCTTTTAATTAAATTCAAGGAATTTATTTTCTATCGTATGTCAAAAAACCTTAGGAAAACATTTTTTAAGGAACAGATACTTAAATTCATTCCATTCCAAGACATCAATCTACTCTATATCGCAGATATTCTTGTCCATTGACCAAAAATATTTGGATTAAATTTAAAAATTATAAATATAAATAGTAATCATTGGATTATCTGAACACCCCATGACATCAAATATCTTTTCATGGTCTTTAATCCACACATTAACCACCACTAGGATAGAATATCTACTAAAAGCAGGAGGGTGTTGCCTCATATATTCTTCTAGTATTATCATGTTATTTTATTGAAGCTATTGATTATCTCTTTTATGAATGCCACAACCATATATAGCCTTTTTAAAATGAGAAATTACTATCATAAAATTATAAGTTCCAATTCCCACCATTCTAGGTTATATATTCAGAAAGATATCATCCTCTTGGTGCCTTCCCACTACGGCTTCACTATTTCTTCTACAGAAAACCATTTTAAACATACATATATATGATGAATAAATATGGAAATATTTAAATTCTATATCATTCATAATTCACCATAATGTAAAAACAATTTAAGGTACTCTGTTAACCTCATACTAACCCCTAGATTTATCTAAACCGCGCTCTAGTACCAACTACAAGGACCCAATCTTAAACATTACATAATCTAGTTAATTCAAATAAAATAAACTTTTTATATTACAAAATATATTTTAATTTTAGAGTCTTATATAATTAGGTCATAATTTATATATAATAACCGATAAGAATAAAAAGTGGATACTACTAAAATAGTTTCCATTTATTCATTAATCCATTTTTTTAATAAAATATAAATCCTTTTCATGAATTTTTTTCACAAAGTTCCGATTGGATTATTCATTTCTCTTAACAATCCTAAAACCCTATGGAAAATAATTTAAAAATTTGGATGATAAAAATCAGTAAGGTATATAGAAATAAAGTAATAAATCATTATTCCATGAATGCTTATAAACATATGAAATCATTTTCACAAAGATACACTTCTCACCCTAAATGTATCAAATACATACTTTATGAAAACATGAAATTTAAATAATACTTAGAAAATATAAATAAAACAATATAGGTATCTTGGGGAATTACTTACATAATATTGTAACCATTTAGGATACCATTATATTCAAAACCCTTATTGCTACCTTACTATGTAACCCTCACACTACCTTATGATGTAACCCTCAGGGCTACCTTAAGGTGTAAACATCAAAGTTACACGTAGAATAAACATTATGATTAATATAAAATATAAATATAAAAAATTAATTGGATATATATATAGTTCCCAAACATCATCCTAAATAATTCCCAAGAACCATAACATAATCATAAAACACTAACACTTGTATCATAAAAATAGTTCTTGAGGAAATTCAATTATTTAAAAAATAATACTAAGCAAATAAAAAGGGAAACATTTTATTTGAAAATAATCATGTTATTATGTAAATAAGTCTTCAAAAGGAATCATGAAATACGGAAAATCATCACATGATGTATATGTTAGAAAACAATCATTTTTAATTTTCTTAAAATAGAAATTAAAAGATGATTCTTAAAGAATGGTCCCTTACATTAGGGTTGAATTCCATAAAATGTGTTCAAAACTCATTTATAAGAGTTTAAAGAGTGTACTTATTTTATTAAATAACTATATTCATATTTATAATACTTTTTATGTTCTTTTTATAACATCATTCCAACCATTTATTAATAATTTGTTGTTATTATCATTATTTTAGGTATATTTATTTTATTGATTCAATGGTTGGATTATTATGGACTTCCATGTAAAATGAAAGTAAAAAACCAAAACTTGAAAGAAATAATATTAATATGTTTACATAATTTTAAATGATACCATATATCATTTTTTATGATATTTCATCGATTCGTTAGATAACCCATTAATGAAAATGATTATATTTATTTTTGTAGTTTTTAAGACCATCTCGATCTTATATCATTTTTATATCAAGTTTATATATTGACTAAAGAACATTATATAACATATAATATGTATAATAAAATCCTATTTAACCATAATAATGGTTTTATTAATATCCATGAATGTAGTAAATGAAAATTAAAACACATCTTCCATGATAATGGTAAATCGACACATCATATATGCTGTTTTTATTTTTAAGAATAAGAGGTGAAGAAGAGAGGTTTTATGATGGAAATTACATTAAAAAATAAAATTACATTATATTTAATATACTGGAGTTATCATGTAACTTGGATGAAGGGAGGTTATGAGATAATAAGAAAAAAATGAAAATGAAAATAAAATAAGAGAAAATAAAAGGGGATTCCACCTCTTGAATCATTCTCCTTGAGAACCTCCTTAAGGCACTATGTTTTTTCATTTTGTTGAGAAAAGTAGGTTCTGGACAAGGGGAAGAGGATTTGGAATGTAATTGTATTGAAATAAAATAGTCTAAAAGGCTTTTATGTGTGAGGATAAGTGGTGGTCAGGAGTTGTATTTAAAGTGGAGGAGAGGGGTGTTTTTGATTATTTTATTCATTAATTTATTATTTTAGATCAAGTATATGAATATTATTTCTTCCATGAATAAATAATGTAAAAATAGAAGTTTATTTCATTATTATATGCTTTCAACAGACATACATCATCCATGACTAAAAGATTCAGGTATTTGTTAAATACCATAAATTACTATATTTCACTATTCACCAAAAATTCAACTATTTTAGAAAAATAAAATAAATTTACCCTAACCATTTATCAACATGTAGAATTAAAAAATGAAATCCATTTTATGAAAATAGTTTTCTAAATGTGAGAAATATATAAATTATTTAAAATCATCATTTATTAAAAAAATACTGATTTTAAAACTATAACTTATTTTATGACACTTTGAAAAATTAATTAAGGTCTCATAAAATTATCTTATAATAATATTAAAAAAATATTAATTTATGAATATATTTTATGAAGAAAGTTTTTCTTTGAAGTCATTATATTAATTATAAAATTGTAAATAATAATTTATGTGTCACAAAAATACCAACACTTAATTTATCATGAAAAAAATATATTTACTTATTGCATGATATCAATATATCATATTTACACTTATATGATACATATATTTTATTTATTCTTTCATAGGTGAGTTTAATATTATATTTGTATAGATTCCATAATTTTTGTAAATACCAATTAATTCATCGTACATTTATAATTAATTTAAATATTTAATTATAGATTGAAAATAAAATTATTTAATAAGTACCTGGGTGGTTACAAACATCCGCCTCAAATGATTTGGGGAACATTTCCCTATAACACAATAGTGCTAGAATAAGTTATGTTAGGGAGTTGGAAGAGTTTATTGACAATTCCACTAGTGACAAAGAATTGTATAGAAGGGATCCCATCAACTATCTTTATAACCAGTTTTGAATTCTCTGGACACTTCTAGCCATCACCGAGGAGTTCACATATGAGATTCTGACATTGGTTACTTAGATGAACCCATCCGACAGATTTTTCCCTGGGAGGCAGGCCACATCAACTATGGAATGGGATAATATTACAACCTCCATAGAAGGTCATAATTAACATTTTGTGAATATTAATAAAGTTAACACTAACATCCCTCTCCCCCCTAATAGAGCTTTCTACAAGATCAAGGTGGCCCCAAAAGAAAATGTCCAAACTACTATTTCCGTAAAAGAATTTTAGTGGTATATTCTTATTTTGAAAGAAGGACTGGAATAAGCTGATAATCCTATCCCATTAGGGGAATATCGTATGTATATTTTGGTTTCAATGGAAAAAAATTCATATATTCCTACCCAAATAGTGAAAAGTTGATAGAATATCACATTGATGTTAAAAGAGGATATCTATCAGTGAATTGTGATTTACATAAATAACTTGCATATATTCCTTCCCATTCCCTTAGAGCTGCTCACCATTATATCTTGAAGGTTACTCAAGTACATGCCCACACTACATAGAAGGACCATCGGCATAGTCTCTTATAAGTATGGGAGAAATTTCGTATCTCTGAATCCATCAAAAATACTCACTACCATAATTATTTAGAAATATAGGAGGTGACCCATTCCACACCCCTATTAACTAGAAGGAAACTGTTAGAATAATCTAGTAGTATAAAATAATGATGAATAAATTCCTACCCAATTTAAATGAGATAAATTTTATATCATGAAATAAGAATATGGATAATCCTAGTGGGATCAAAACTATGATTTCAAATTCTAGTAGTGTATGGACTATGCATTATTGACCTTCCAACCTAGATCACATGATATGGAAAACATTGTAGATAATCTCTCCATAGAAATATGAAATTTAGAAACATTCCCATGCTCTATCTCTAATTAATTATAGTATCCTTATGTCACTCTAACATCTCTCAATAGTATCCCAAGGATCTAATGGCTCCTCATAATAGGATAAAGGAATCCTTACATTTGGTTTTCCACTCGGTGATACCAATTTAAATAAATTTGTAAAATTTTCCAAGTGTTTTATTCATTGAATTATTCCATGCACTAATATGGAAATTGATCATTGAGCCTCCTCTCTTAACACTCACTATGAATGTCCTACCTTTTGTAACATCTCATCCTATGGATTGGTTTCTCTACTCATAAAAACCACTCCAATAATTCCCTTCTAATCAAAAACTCTAGAGAGGTAATTATTATCTATAATAAGTATTTTATTGCTAATATCAAATATATTTTCATTATTGGGGGATAGTTCAATATGATTACCATCATCCATGCCTCCATTGATTTCACAATTTTGTACAATTGAAATATTTTTTGTGACTTCCCTCCATTTGATGAATCAACTAGAAAGTGACCACTATGGATAGATCAGGTGGATATATCTCTCCAGATGGTGATGAAAACAGAATAGAGATGTGTGAGGAACTAGATAAGGAAAATATATGTGGTTATGTCATGGACCTTGGCACCTCCCACTATTACATTCCCATATTATTGAATAAGGAATATGTTCCCTGATAACACTTGAATATATGGTTGAACAACCATCATCTCTAGAGAAAACATCCATTAAATGGGGTGTATCCTCATAACATTGAAGTGTTGAGGATTTTTTTCATCAGATTGAATTCAAATACATCTCAGTATACGAAATTCCTAATCAAATAAAGCATTAAAATTTGTCTAATAAATTTAACTTGGTAGTATAAAATCATTTACCAAAATAATCATTGATGATTCAAAAAATGTGTGCATAATGGTTTGGGGTGAATATAGATAATTAAATTTGAATAATCTCACTTTGTAATCCACTACATTAAATAGAAAGACATACAAAGTCATCTCCTTATTTTAGGAGTTATTCTTGATATCAACATATTTAAGATTATCAATATAGTAAAATTCTACCATTTTCAAGGAATGTAAATTAAGAACTATGTGGAAACAAGCCATTGATATCATCCTTCATTAGGCAATGATGAATGTTGAGAGAGCCTCCCCTTTGATAAATATAAAACCTAAGAATCCGTTAACTAAAAAATTACCCTCAATAATAAACAACTCATTCTTAGGAGGTTCTCAAAATCCAATGTATGTTATAACTGATGTTCAAAAAATTAAAAAGTCTATGTTTGTAGCTATAATTGTGGAATTATACGAAAAATCCTAGCTGCATGGTTGGGGTAATTGTTACCACCACTATCACCATCAGGGTCACCAATTCCATAAAAATATGAAATGGTGATGGTGGAAGAACCAAGTAAACCTCATACCAAAGGATTATGTCATTACCACCCCTCCCTTTTAGGAAGTTTATTTTCTCAAAATTGGTTGAGGATGTCCTATAAAAAACATCTTCACCATTTTTACTATTATGTGATTCACTCTAATCATCAAAGACATGTTTGGTAAAAAAAATTGGCGACAATCTCAGAATCATACTATGCATAGTAAATTTTGGAGAGAACCAAGAAGGGTAGATGGAACCTTATAGGGGCTGTAATATGAAATAGTCATTGATGAGGTCTCGCATTGAGAATAATCATGATGTATCTCTCAATAAGTACCTTGAGTATAGTTTATCCCCACAATACTATGAAAATGATAAGGATATGATTCATGCTATATAATATGCATCAGTAAAACATTATCAATTTCAACCCCCCAAATAATACATTTCCTGACACTGATAAAGGGGAATAAAACAATGATACATTTTTATAATAGGTGGTCCACAATGAGAGATATGTGAAAATACTATGCACCCTTCATCAATGGATGTCCAATGACATGGTACCTATGAAATATGAACCACCACTCACCTTGTGATATTCATATAAAGATAAAGGGAATGTGGTATCTTTATCTCACTCACCACCCAAGGAGGTTGAAACTCCCTCTACTGATGAGATTATAGCCTGATATGATGTTGAGATAGAGAAATCAAAATGGATTGACACTGTGTTATATAAAATAACTATTTCAATAGTTTATTTTTCTTCGGTAGATGCCCGTACATCACATTCAAAATAACTTTTTCAATAGGAGAAAATAATCAATCAGTAAGTGTTAAAATTGACCAAATGATAGGTTCCATGTCCAAGTAACCAGTATTCCTTACCTTAGTGTTCATGGACTATCATGAGTTTTAACACATAGGGTAAATTCAGCAATAATTTCATAAAGGATTTAAAATTATGGTTTAGAATATATTTTGGCATCCAATATATGTAATCTAATGATATAAGGTTTCACCTCTTATCCCCACTTATAAATCATCTATGGGGATTTTCCTAGAATAATTTAAAAATCCAATCAAGTCTCTTCCAGTTTGAATGGAAACTATAAAAATATTTTTTCCAAAAGTAAAAATTTAATGGGAGACATATCCTAAAATTTTGGATTCCACTCCCAACACCAAACATTTTAGACATCACTTTCCAAATAATTAAGGGCCTAAGGGACCCATAAAAACACATGGAAAACATTATGCCCTATAGTGTCTCCATAATGGGGATTCTTGAGTAGAATAAATCATCTAAAATTATTTTTTTTTGCAAAACATTGAATGAACCAATCTTTCCCTTGTATAATTACTTTCTAGCTAGGTTTTTTACAAACTAGGAATACATTTATTCTTAATTCTTTATTTAAATTATCATGAATATGAGTAAGATGAAAAATATTGACATATAAAATTTTCAATTGGATGAAAGAAAAAGGCTCTTTGGCCTCAATACTAGGTTGAAGGGTTTCACATATTACCTCAATATGCAGTTTCCCAAGAATATTTTTTAGAGATATGTATAGATAACATCTAATATTAGTTATGGAAATTGTTTATTTCTATGAATCACCCTATTCAAATTGGAGATTTGTCATTCATAACACAATTCTTCAGGGATACCATCAAGTAAATGAAGCCAAATCTCAGCCTACTCCTACCACAAAAGTGAAAAGGTATAGTAATTCTAATGCTACAGATATCACAGTCAAGACAATACAAACACCTTATATGGAAATGAAAACAACACAATACCATAAGGTGCCCCACGAAATCGCTATAACAGCAGCAATATCCCTAATAAAAATGAAAACAAAAGGATAACCATTTAACATTTGAAGATAATAAGAATAAAAATTATTCTTTCAAGGAAGAGTAGTTTTAGGGATACATAACAGTTGTAATGTAAAATAACATACTCAAGATACTAGAATAATGGATTCCAACTACAATAAGTCTCAATGAGATTCCACATTACATACCTCATAACTAAATTTTGGGAAATAGAAGAAAAGACTGTTTCTAATATAAAGATATCCTTTTGAAAAAGTTTGATTTAGGGTAGGTAAATTGGGAATGTAATAAGAACATTTAACTTGAATCTTAATAACATCCCAATAAAAAGGGGGAATTATTGAATTTCCATGCTAGATATGTATAGATGATCAATTCCTACATGACCATTAAATCTACCAATTGAGTTTACTATATTTTTAGGCAATAATTGAATCCTGAAGTCACAAAACTAGATTCCATTGTAATTCAAGAGAAAATATTTCCATGAAAACTCTCTAAAAGTTTATGCAATAAATTAAAGAAGAATATTTTTCAACATAATGAATGCTGACCACTTCCCGAACTAGTTTAGACACATCATATCTTCATGGCCTCATTTTTTTTAGATGGGAACCAACCTAAAAAATAGAACCCTCACCAGATTAATAATCACAATATTTATGTGTAAAAATAATCCACTTGGTATAACAATTATATGATGAGAAACTTGAACATAAAACCAAACTCTCTGACCATGATTAGGGATTATGAGAAATAGACAAAAAATTATAAAGAGGCATAAAAATACACAGTTATGGCCGATATCAACATTCATATTTTATCTATTCGAAATCCATATGCATTGTTGAAAATTAGAGGTAGGTAGTTTAATAGGACCAATAAGAACATTAATCTACTCTTGAATCTTCTAATACACATTTAAATCCTATCAACTTAGAGGGTTGTCAAATAGATATGGGGTTCTGTAGAAAAGTTTACTATTTTGGTAAACCTTCCCAAACAGTCTATCATAAACGGAATATTCACATAAGCTCTATAAGGAGGTGAAATGTTTTACACATATAACCTATACCCCAAATCCTTATGCTAATGACATACCTATTTTAAATAAAAGTAGGAACATGAAATTAATTTATAACATAATTAAGAATTATCTATGTTATTTTACAAACTCTCAATTCTAGATGTCGTTTATCTCCCCAATTATCCCAAAGGAGTGATCATTGAGGCCCTCTCATGTCCCAAGGAATTTGAAATTGAGGTCACTATAGTGAAAGTATACCATGAAAAAAATCCATCTCAATTAATTACACATAGTCATCTAATTCATAGAATAAGACCAAAAACCAATAATAATAGGACACATTGTGATCCTTATTTTTATAAGGTTTGACAATATCTATGTGCATCAAACCTTGATAGTCATTATCCTTGGTATCAATCTCATTCCAATTTGGATGCTCTGATAATGAGGCTAAAGTAAGGCCAGAATGTCCCCATTGAACCTAACTATTAACGAGTGTGATTAGTGTGATAAAATTATTGAAGTAAAATTATGTTGAGAGATCAATTATAAGACCTCATATATGAAACTAAATTCATGATAGTTTTTAGAGATTATATTTTAAGGCTTTTTTCAGGAAGCTATGGATCCAAATATATATGGTGGAACCCAATTTATGTAATCAATGGTTGAAATACTCCATTAATGGACATGTTTGGGTATTATAAGATGAAAATAAATATATTTAATACTATGAGTTCCAATATATAGATTTGTGATTCTATAAGAGGGAATTAAAAAAAATAAATGGAAGATAGTTCTATCTAAATCACTTCCCCCAATATCCCAGAAACTACTCAAACCAATCTAAGGAGTGAGCACAATGAAAACTATCTGTTACCCATAAACTATATTGATGTGAAAACTTTATATATAGGAATTCATGAGGCACTAAAGGTCCCACTAGATAATAATCCAAAACAACCCAAGAGTCAAAAAAAATATAGACAGAGATGTCTACATCTTCTTGAACTTTGTTGGGTTAGCTGAATCTGACCAACTAGAAGGTGGAACTAATTCTTAATGAGATAGAGGTACCCCCATGATAATTCCCCCTATGATTTTACCCTAATTGCATCCTCTAATTTGCATGTTTCCAATCTATCCTCTACAATTGATAGTATATTTGTTGAATAGAAGGAGGAGTATCTTAGGGCTATCCATTAAACATTTAAGGAGGGAGTTTCAAACACCAATGATGAATTATAGCAGGTGATACTATATATAGAGGATGATATTTGTCCCATGTTGATTAGTTCCACTATGACCTTCAAATAAATTTATGGATACACCTCCTTCATAAAAAATCACTGACAACTATTTTCCAAGAACCATACAATGGTGTATCGGCTAGATCCTCCAGTGGATACCCATAACATGGTCCCACTATAGGGAAAAAATTATTTTAAATATATATATGGGGATAATTAATCCTTCCCAAATATATATTGTTGAGGTTGACGTTGATAATTGGATGAATTTTAAATTTATTGAAGAGGTTTAATAACAAAATTGTTTGGCTGATATTTTTCCAGTAATGAAGGATAATGAGAAGATAATTAATTTAAATAATTTTAGGAATCTCAATTGACACTACTTAAAGGATGAATTCCCTAGCCCGATCACTAAAATGATGATTGATGAGAGTGGACTATTATTATCCCTTTCCTTTAAAAATGGATAATCTATCCAAAACAAGATCTATACGGACCCTTCTTATAAATAAACCACATAATTCAGGGTACCCTAATGGGTTAATTATTATCAAAAAATTACCTTTATCATGATTATCACTAGTGAAACACACTACCAGGTCATGAACCACATCATTAATTCTTTCTTATGGAAAATAATCTAGTGTTTTGCAGTAGATATTGTGAAAAAATCATAACCATGTTGATATAATCTTTTTAATAAGAACATTGTTTTCAAAAAAAAAAAGAAACAAAACATAAAAATAAACCCCTGATTTCCACCTATGGAGATACATCAGGAACATCTCTTGGCTTCATGTTAAGAAATCATAGCATCAAGATAGAGTGTAAAGAGACCAAAGTGATAATTTATATGCAGCATCCTTTGAATCTTTTATTGTTAAGGGTAATTTAAGGAAACATTGCAGAAATATATTGTTTTCTATCCAATCTAGTTTTATAGTGTATATGCTTTACAATGTTCATGAAAGAAGGTTCCACTTACATATGAGATCAAAATTTTCCTTAAAATTTCATTAATCACAGGAAATATCTCTTACACTAACCACTCTAGATATATCTATTAGAGGGGAAGATACTCATATTATATATAGAAACCCTAAAGAGATCACTTGGTACCCACTTTACATGAAAAAATGGTACAATTAAAACCTTTAAATATAATTCATGATACCGATACTCGAAATTCCAATATAATAAAGAACAAAGTCACTATAAAATTCATGATTCAAATTTTAAATAAGTACCTAAAAAATTATGAGGAATATTTGATATATTTAATGGATCCACTGAATGCATCTTCAATCATCCATTGTTGGATATACATTTGGTATAAAGGGTGGCTATCCATCAAAAGTTTGACATTCTATTTATATCACAAAATTTTGTTAAAGGAAAAGAATTGGCATATTTATTTGAGGTTCACCCTACTATGGAATGTGTTCCAATTAACATAGAGTACTTAATGTGTATGTATTATTTATGCCAAAAACTACTTATATATAAAAAATTTACTTTGATGGTTCTTCAAAAATCCAAATAAGAAGAAGAATGGATAGCCTAATGCTAATCTATGATATTTTGAAAATCGTATTTGTATCTAATAATAAAAACTTTTCTACCAAAATACATCAAATTATTGTACGGTTACAAAACAAATGAGACAGAATACCAGGCCCTCATATTAAGCAAAGAGTTGGTACTACAAACACCTATGAATTACATAGACATTAAGGGGACTCTAATCTAGTAATAAATGAAATAAATATATAATATACACTCATGAAAGAGGAAATGACCCTCTTACTTTATTGTGTGAAAGTATTGATGATAGAGTTTCTATTCAAAACAATAGAAACTCATGTTATGTATTCCCAGAATGCCCAGCCCAATGTATTTTCTATTGTAGTGTAAAATCTATCCAACCAAGATCAATATGAAATAGTCATCCACATCACACATCATAATTTTATCTCACTATTTATTATTAGTAATCTAAATGAGATCAATGAAATTATTGCTTCCATAGAGTTAGGAGAGCATATATTGTTATAAACTGGTGCTATAGTTGGATAAACATATTCTATAATAAATTACTATAAAACATGGTTCTTCCAATATATTTAAAAATTTATGAATAGGTATTTCCCCAAGTAGTGAAATTCATTCTTTTTTAGGGACTCAAATCTCAAAAATTCCAATATAAATAAGACATCATTAGAGTTATCCTTAGATGCATCAAAGGATGAAATAAGTCAATTATGGAACTTATAAAGGTCATTTGTTGAGAATAAACCTTTCCCATCTTATCTAATGACTTCGATATTTCATACCATCAATAATCCAATATTATGAAAAGTTACTTAAAGGGTATTCTTATTTCAAGATACATGCCAATTAAATCCTTCAACCCCTATAATTATTGAATATTTCGAAGTACTCTTATCCATTTTCTATTTGGGGAATTGATATTATGGGACTATATACCCTAGAAATAGACACATAGTTTAACAATATCCATTATCCCACTAATAGCTTCTCAAATTGTGCCAAGGCTATCCTCCTCAAGGAAGTTAGAGCAATGGATATCATCAATTCTGTGAATTCCAATACCATTAATATCTTTTGTATACCTCATGAAATATTGAAAGACAACTACACCATTTTTCATATTTTTTTTATTAGGATTTCAACATAATGTACTATCATTAAGATATATAATGTCCCTAGTCCTAGTTATATAAAATTTAGACTTCATGAGATGTGTTCTATCCATGATGACCTCGTACTAATTGGAAAAATATATTCTGTATGACCCAGATAAAAATTAACCTATCTAATTACTATGAGTGGCTTGATTATAATTAACTGGGATATGTAGTGATGCCTAGATCCGCGATACATGGCTTGTTTATAATCCAAATTATCAAAACTCAAATCCATTTTGGTGCTCAAGCCTCTTTATTAATGTTTAGTTTCCTCGATGTACATATATTATGATAAACTCACAATCATAATTACCCTACACATGAGTTTTATCTTTATAGATATCACTAGGTATAAACTATATATTTCAAGGATCTTATGTAGGATGGATAAGTAGTGATTCCAAGATTTTCTATTCGAACCTCAATGGATAATTTCCATTTTGGTATAAGAACTGTGAACTGAAAATACATGTTCTATTACATGGGGTTTTTTTATTCTAGTACATGTGTCTACATTCACTTCAGTTTTTCCTTGAAATTATTAATATGCATAATTTATCAGATTTTGGTTAAAAGTTTCTGACCATAAACATCTTACTCCTATAGTCTAGTATTTATGATCGTAAACTATGAAAAATTGTAATTGAGGTGTGCTATAGTGGAATTGGGATCTCATTAATGTCAGGTTTCCACCCCCATTATTTTATGTACATTACTACAAATTATTTTGAGATCTATCTTACTATAAACACAATTTATAATGGTCTAAAATTCATAACCATAAATTTATTGAGTAATTAAATATAGATCTCTCAAGGTTGAAAATATAGAAGGGGAATCCTAGTAATGTTTGGTATCTTCTAGTAGTGAAATAATCTTGTATAACTTTAAAAAAAATTGATTATTTTAATGAAAAAATATTCATGATACAATCTAAAATACTCAAAGGGTAGTAAAAAAAGGTAAGTTCCCTCCTACTATGTGTTAACTATCTAAGACATGGGGAAAATATAAGGTGAATAAAATATATTACAAATAAAAAACATATGGTGTCCATCATATAAGACCAATAAATGTAAAATAATGACATTTAGGTATACTGAAATAGGAAAATGTTGTACAACTCTTCATCTCTTGGAATATCTGTTTGGAAATTCATGATGAAATCAAAAAATTTGAACTTGGGGTGTTAGAGACATTTTAAACATTGAAATACTCATTTCACCATTGTGATACTCATCATGTTGAGATATCAATCATCCATATAATAATCGACCAAATCATCGGTAATGGTTATGATATATATATTCACATACCCACCCACAAGCCATTATTAGGAGGAAACCATGTTCCATATTTAAATAAAATAAATCTATTGTTATGGTGATGGTATCCAGGTCGATAGACATCCATGTTTACATGTACAATATGAAATCTCTCTAACTCACGTATTTTGGATACATGATTGTCTAATTTTACTAATGTACAATATTTAATATGTATTCATGTTTTCTCATTATTAATTTTAAAGGGTTTGACATGTCACCATGAAGTAATAGTTAGAGTGAAACAAAAGTTAGATGATTGACATAAATTGAGAATGAAATTTATTTTCATTCATTAAAAATTAGGGTATCCATATGAATTAGTTTCTCTATATGGAAATGTAATATTAAAAATTACTTCCCCAAGGACATTGATTTTGTTAATTAATTTTCTTGTTTTGTTAATACAAGTATGAAAAATGGATATATCTACAACATCAGTTTCCTTGACTTAACTGTGACATTATACCATAGTAAACACCTTTTCTATCTAGTTTGATAATCATTATGGTTTTTTTGATATACCACTGATCATTAAATAGTATAATACAACTCTATCTAGAGGTGGATTACATGATAATCCCTCCTATCAATCAAGAGTCATTTCATTGGTTCAATGTAATTACCCTAAATCCTGAAGCCAAAATATGGTTATTAATTTATTTAATTGGTTCTAGATAAAAATTATCACATCCTGAAGCACCAAAAAGTTCAGCAGTCCTAATAAATTAGATACATTAATTCATTCATTTTTACATTGGAAAGAAAATATAAAACATAGTGAAAGTAAATATTTTACATCTTTTAACTCCTTCAAACATTCCTCCATTATATATAAGGGAAAGAAAAGAAAATAAGAGCGAGATTAAATGATTAGTAAGGGAATGCATAAAATGTAAGCTATCATGACTAAATAAGGAATAATCAATCTAGAAAGATAAATAATTAAAAAAAATCCATTTAATCAATAACATAAGCATGATAAATAATATGGAATGAATAAATAATGATCAAATAATTCTATATAACTAATCACATATGCTTGAGACTTAACCATGGAAATCATAACTATTAAAATAATCACATGGAAATAAATAACTAAAATCATAATGATGGAATTCATAATTACAGATATCATAAACTTACCATCAAGGACTCATGCCAATAAATAGTACATAAATAGGAAAGCCCTCATTCTAACACCCTAACAATATTGTATCATGGGACATACTAATGCATAAAGGTTCTATAAAAGGCCCCTTATATTACTTACTAAGTCTAATTTATTCATAATATGAATAGGGTGAATAAAAATTCAATAAATAATCAATATAAACATTTATATTAAAAAGATGGAATATGAAATGATAAAATATCCCCAATTCAAAAAGAACATAAAACATCTAGAGAAAGAATAATAATGATATAATTATAACATATCTTTCGGGAAGCATAAGTAAAATTAAGTTTTGTTATAATTGATGAATATAATTACCATAAAAATATCACTAAAACATTCCTGAGGAAAACAACCTTTTCACTTTGAAATTCACTTTTAAAAATGGTAAATATTATAAAAAACATTTTTATTATAAAGAATTATGGAAAATTTGAAATTGATCTTAAAATCATTGAAAAGTCATGAGTATTGAAAATTGTATTCATGATTAGTATGTTAAATCAATGATTCCTTAAATATTTTACCATAAAAATGCAATAAGTACCCTATTTAGAAATTTAAAAGTAGATTCTTTTTAAACCATTTTTTAAAAATATAACATGAGTTCAAATGTCTTTAAAAATTCATTGGAGAATAGTAAAAATACTCTTTAATTTTTTTTGGAAACTATGGATATGGTAGTGGGACTTCGGGCCATGGGGCCTTTGGGCCGCCAAAGGCCTATAGGACACCGAGATTATGGGCCACCATAGAGAAACAAGTGATACAAAATGTGACTAGAAGATTGGTATAGTGCATAAGGTTGGCAGTGATGGTTATATTTGGGAAACATTATTGGGTAGAATGCCCAAAAATGTGATAGGTGTGTTGAAACATGTCATCTATCCCTCTAACCGCATGGAACATAGGGGTTCTCTTTTAGGAAATTGAAAAGTGTTGCACAATGTGATGGTTCTTATTAGAGGAGGAAAGGGGTTGTGTGAATGGTGACAAGGAAATTGGAAAATATATGCATATTTGAGGTAGTGTGACATGGATACATGAATATGTTGTTGGTTGGGAAGCTTGGAAGAGTGAATGACGAATTAGCACCCTTTATTTCTCTCTCTAACAAGAAATGGGTTTAAAAAGGGGTTCTCTGCGAAGTTACACAATGTGGGTCTGTGTAATAAAACAACTAATCATGGTGGTGGTTGTGGGGGGGGGGGGGGGTTATAGCATGAATAAAGGGATCATGATGAGAATCTTGTCTACTCAGATTGAGACTTTGGGTCACTGGGCCATAGAGCCCTCAAAAAGTTTAATAGTCCTTAAATCCATGGGTCCTTTAGGTCATGTATGGGTTAACTCGAAACCCTATTGAATAAAGTGTTATCTTTCCATTAAAGAAGGGGTATTTTACCATATATATTAAAAATATAGATATGAAAAAAAAATAATATTGATCACGTATAAAAACAAATTTAGTTTTAATTAAAAACATTATTTTAATCTCCTGAGTACAGAAAAGAAGTAAATGAAAGAAAAATATATAATATTAAAAAACAAATAGAGGAGAATAAAATATATTTGGTATAATATATAATGATCATATAATTATCCTAGTGGAAATTTAAATATAAAAATCATTAATAATGTAGAGATTGAGAAATAAACCATTAATACTTTGGTGACTTCTGAACCATGATCCCTATAAAAGAAATAAATTCAAATGAATTTTTAAATAAAATTAATATAAATTGAATCAATATATATAATATAAAATGGACAGTATATACATCACATTAAATAATAAATTGTAAAATATAATATATGTCTTAGGGGAAGAAATGTGAGATGATAAAAACATTATGAAGATTATATAATTGAAGTGAGAATTTATTGATGAATTGATTGTGTTAAAAAATTTAAATACAAAAAAGTGTAAATATTATCTAATACAATTAGATATTATTTCACACATAATATTAGAATAAAATTATAAATGAATTTTAATTATAATATAATTAATGGAAATTGGGTTAAGAAACCCCTTACTACTTGGTAACTTTCATGCCAAATACCATGGATAAAATTAATTGAATTGAAACATTAAATACAAATAATTATGAGTTATTGATTATATAAAAAATCAAATTTATTTATTTAAACCACATAAAATAAATTTGTGTGTAACATTACAATATTACTCAATGGAAAGAAATTTGGACCGAATCCCATTCCTCGGGTCTAAATCATGACATACGTTATTTGTCTTTCTAAATAATAGACTTATGTAAATTATTTAATTGATTAATAGATTTTTTTAATTTTTTTATTCATTTTATTCTATTTTTTTCCATTGTATATTTATTTACTTAATTAATTAAGTTCACATCATATGTTTTGATGATATTCGATTCATTTGTCAAAAATGACTTCGATTGGATGACTATTGTAAAATAGGGAATTATTACATTATCTCTAGAATAATAATAATAACATATTTATCTCTTTATACATAAATAAAATTTTAAAATCAACCGTGAAATGTCATTATAAAAAATGAATTATGTAAAAAAATGGAGATGGTAAACTATACACACACTTGAGTAACATTTCCATCTTTCAACGTTCAAGATGATAAGAACTTATGTGTTATTTTCTCTTTACATAATGATAGTTATATAATATATATCATATTATTTTTTTAAAAAAACTTATATATATCATTTATGTGATGCAGTGATAGAAATAAATCACATCTTTTTGTGGAGGGGGTAGTCCACATGTACACATCAATGATGTTATCACATTTCAATGGATGGAAATAAAAGGAAGTAGATAACATATTATATTTTAATAATGATAAATATGTCATGAATAAAATATATAAAAATTAATTTCGTTATTCTAATAGGCCATGATAGGCCTTTATGGAAATCAAATTACATTGGTTCGAGAGGTGGTAGTTCGATGTACACACGAACGACGGTTTCATATCCCATTTGATGAGAGAGGAGATGAATTTAGTGTATGGAACTAACATAAAAATATAATTATATTTAAGAGAATGGTGTTTTTATTTCAACATGTTTGATGAATATGAGTAATAGGTATGATAATAAATAAAACAAAAATATTTAGTTAAAAGATATACCTCTTATTATGAAAACCTCCTTCACTTTAATCCATAATCCCACAATATCTAATATTATACACATACTAGTTCCTTTAGAATTTGGTAAGAGATGTTAGAAATGGATTTGGGATGTTATTGGCCAAAACAATGGCTCATTATTGGTGAATAGAAGAGTCTAGGGTGCATAATTTTATAATAGAGGGAAGTGAATTCTTGGAATTTAATATAGTATTATATAAATATAAATTAATTTTGAAGGAAAAAATGATCTAAACATATAAAATATTAATATAGGGTCAGTATGGTTTATAAAGTACCATAAAATATAATTTTGACAATTTTAGATTAGGTTTATACACTTATATCTTTGTTTTAACCCGTGTTAACCCTTTTTTACAATTACCGTGATAATAAAATTGTTTTCTCTTCAGTGGTTAATGTAGTTACTATAAAAGTAAAATTAGAGAATATATGGACCATGAATGATATTTTAAATAAAATTCTAATCACTTGGACTAATATATAATTTTTAGGATTTTAAATCATTTAATAAAATATTATTTTTAAAAAAATATCATTAATGTCATTTTTGATAATATTCAATTAATTTGGATTTAATGATATCAATAAATAAATAAAATTATAATATAGATTTTTATAACAAGAATAATATGTCATATATATTTATAAATTTCATGGAATAAAATAATTCACTCAAATTCTATTTCATTTAATATTTTTAAAATTATTTATTTTATTTTTCTACTATTTGAATAAATACGAATATAATTGTTGCATAATATTTTATGGTAAATATATAATCACATAAAATTATAATGATATTACCATCATAAAGATAATTTCATTATGATAAAAATAAAATTAAAAATTCTCTTAAACTTTTTTTTATCACTATCAGATCACATGAGAGATATTTAAAGGTAAAAGAGTCACACATTGTATTTTTCTTTGCTTTAAATATTATATAGGTAATTTTCATGGAAAACTATCCCTTAAAAAATTAATTTTTTCCATAGGTTGATAATTAATGAAAAACCTTTTATTTAATAATAATTAAGATGAAAAAGTATTTTTTTAACACTTTGTTTTGTCTTAGGTTAACCTGACTGACCCTTTTATCGAAGTGGCATTTTTTACTATTTTTACTATATATTATAAAAAAATTAAGTTGAAATTATTAAATAATTTTAGTTATGATAATTTTAAATAAAAAATCCAATTTAAAATATTAAATCACTATATGTACCAAAAAACCATTTTAAAACTATCTCCCAAGCCGCGGCAAAAAACATTTAAAAAAGAATTTTTAAGTCAAAAATATGTTTATACAAGGATCATTTATAAAGTCGCTTACTCGATTATTAATGATATTATTTAAAAATAAATTAAACTTATAATTTTTTAGGATAAAATAAAAAATATTACAGGGATTTTAAATGAAACAATTTAATATTTTAAAAAAATTGGTATTTTTCACTATTAACTAAAAATCAGTCTTTTCTATAAAGTTACAAAATTTCACCCTAATATAATTTTTATAAAACAATTTAAAAAATTATTTTTATTTATAAAAATAAAATTTCTACATGTATCATAAATTATTCATTTCATTTTAAAATAAATAGCATTAAAAACCATTTTTAATGAAAATATATTTGTATGCACAAATTTATTTCACTAAAAATTGAGTACTTATTTTTTTTAATTATTTTGCTTTATATAAAAACGTTATATGTTTTTTCATAATTTATTTGTTCCTATACATACCTCCAATTTTAACAGTATGGTTATAATGGTCATGTTTAAGTAATATTTTAATAGTATATCACAATTTTCTAAAAACGCAGTGTTATGTGTTATACTTTCTATCCATCACAGAGTTCTTTTAAAATATCATTGTGTATCATTCTCCCACATTTAATAAATTGTATCCTAAAAATTTGATCATGATCACAATGAAAAATTGTTTTACATTTGAAAATAATATTTTTGAATGTACACATCTGAAAAAGGTTTAATAAGATGTCGTCATAAAATAGGGGAAGAGAAATATGAAGGTCATCCTGAATAATGAATAACTAGATTTAAAAATTAGAGAAAATTAGTTGGATGTGAAAATATAGAAATGGAGGATAAAATATGTGTCCAAATAATGATGTATTTTGATAGATAACATTGATCATAAGAAAGAAAATGATCATGATAAAGTTTACAATCACAATGTCATAAGCACAAGAGATGTGAAAAATACAATAAAATCATCAGAAATGAACAAATCAAGTAATTTTTTTTTAATTTCAAGAAATTTTCACTAGATTTTAGGAATTTATTTACCATATATACTAGGATCACATGGAAATGTACTTACATGGCAAGTATATTTTCATCATTCAATCAATTTCCCTTATAAATTCATCTTTTTATCCAAACAATGAGTATTTCATATGAATCATTCATCTTTAAAGAACATATATAAAATTTTAATGGATCACATAATCCCTAAAATAATAACAATATATTTCTCATTCCTATATTAAAACTAAAATGGTTAACACAATTTATGATAATTCACAAATTTAATAAACCTTCATATATTAATCTCTAAAACATAACAATAAATCCAAAGGTTTAAAATAGAGAAATACTTAAATAAAAACCCTACATACCACGTAAACCAAATAACCTAAACATTATATTATTTTTCAATGTAAAATGATATCTCATACCATCCTACATACACCTCCAAAAACATAATATAACTCATCCCAAATAATCTGTCACGCTAAACCTAATTGGTTTATATACCTCAACTCAATAATTCATCTCATGAAATATCATTAATCACCTAAAAATAAAAATAGTTTATAAATATTTGATCCTATATTATATTAACAAAAATAAACCTAATATTTATCAATCAATAAATTTACATAAAACAATTTCATACTTACCAGGACATCACATAGGCCAGTGGTAGGCACTAAACCTTTTTGTCTTTAATTCTCGGTTCAAGACTCGTGAGATTACTGGATACAGTTCTTTGTCACACAACATGAAGAATATCATTATGATAAAACTATATTAATATAATTCTTATAATGATCCAAAAAATAAGATGGAAATCCTGAAATATGACATTAACTATCAAATATTTTTTCAATCCCATGGTTATCTATACTATAAAACATATGTTTCAAAATATTAATATCCCAAAGTTACATTATAATCAGAGATTAAACACTAAAGGGTATTGTACAATTAAACTTATGTACATAAAATAAAAATCAATATTTCAAAAATTATTTTTTTCACAAAATCATATACTAAACCACGGTTTTTATTACAATTAATGTATCCCAAAATATCCGTAATATTTTTAAATTCCCAACACATAAAAAATCAAAAGGGTTATCTATCAATTTAAACATATGACCAACCATTTCTTATCATCCTAAAACACTTTTGGTTTATCTCATATCAATATGTTCTATCATAAGTTTCCATAGGTTCTATTATTTAATTCATTAGCAGGTTTCATAGAGAAAATGTAAATTAACCCAAGTATAGCACCTGAGAGTGTCAACATAGGATTACAATAAGGGAACACTCACCATGCATCATAATGATGGAAGATATATAACT
This sequence comes from Viscum album, assembly GCA_963277665.1. Classification (NCBI taxonomy): domain Eukaryota; kingdom Viridiplantae; phylum Streptophyta; class Magnoliopsida; order Santalales; family Viscaceae; genus Viscum; species Viscum album. The sequence goes on from OY728145.1 coordinate 695,878,014, forward strand.
ATTTTTAGGGTTATTACCTCTAGATTCATTTATGAAAAAATAACGAATGCTTGTAAGATATTTGAATGGATGTATTGTAAGGAGAACCAAAAAAATCATTACCTTAATAAAATATTTATTATATTATCTAATAATTATACATATTAACAAGGTTATTTATAGGGTTGTTGATGTTCCTTTGGGGTTTTTTGTTTCAAAATGTTTTTTTCACAAATATCTTTTTTTAAAAGAATATTTTTTTAAATCACATAAAAGTTATTTTAATGAATGTTTATAAATTGTTTTTTTGATAAGTTGTTATGATTTTGAATAATGAATGTGTTTTTCAATGCTGGAAATTGGACACACTGGATCTAACTCATCTCATTGGACATGTGAATGTATTACTTTGTATATAGATGAAATTCATCATCCAAATAAGCTATTGAGTCATAATTGGTTAAAATAAATAAAGTTAGAAGTTTTCTAAGAAACGTTGTATGCTAAGATGATGAAAAAGTTGTTTATTAAGTATTTTTTTGAAGAAATGTTTTTCGACGAGATAAAGAATATTTTTTCTATGATGATGAAATATTTAGTTGTTGAGATGAAGAAAATTTGTTTTCTAATGATTTTTTTTAGTGAAAAAGGGGAACAATTTTTATGTAAAAAAAATTGAAAGTTGAAAAAATAAGAAATTATAATATCAAAGTTAGAAGATTATTTAATTTTCTTTAATGTTTTTAAAAAACATGAAGAATCCATTATTCAATTTGGAGTAAAAAAGAGAAAAGTGAAATATTATTTTTCTAGAGTTTCCAAAAATTAATATTTTATAGATGCACTATCAAAAGGATGTTGGATAGAGAAGATCTATCGAATTGAGAAGTTTTATCAGTCTAAGAAGTTATATTAGGCTAATATGTTCTATTAGAATGAGACATTTTATCAGACTAATATGTTTTATCTGATTGATATGTTCAATCAGATTGGGAAGTTATATCAGGCTGAGAAGTTATATAGGAATGAGAAGTTATATCACACTAAGATGTTATATCAGATTTATAAGTTTTATCAGACTAAGAAATTCTATCATATTGAGAAGTTCTATCAGAATGATAATTTCTATAATATTTACATGTTCTATCAAATTGATAAGTTCTATCAGAGCAAGAAGTTATATCATAATGAGAATTTATATCATATTGAGAAGTTATATCGAGATGATAAATTCAATCACATAGATAAGTTCTCTCAAATTGATAATTACTATCATATTGAGAAGTTTTATTTGTATGAGAATGTGGAATAAAAATAAAGTTATACAATATGTGGTGGAATTTTTACTTAATAGGAGTTGATATTTTTTGAAGTCTTTATAAGTTACAACCATACTGTACACCATTTTCAGTTGGCCTAACGTATCAAAGAAAAAATTAATATTTTTTCGATTGGGTAAAGAGATTTGGAATGATGAACATACTTTCAGACAAAGTTGTCCGGTTTTATCAATTTCTAGATATATATTCTACAAAGTTCTGATTAAATTTCTTTTGAGAATTGAGATGTTATAGAGAATTCAAGAAGTTTCGAGAAGACTCTATAAGATACGAGAAGGTTTGAATTGATTAGAAATAATGTTCAAATGTGAATAAAATTTAATGATTTGTGATTTTTGGTGAGCAACAAAATAATTTCATTTTCCCACATTTACAATTATCGGACAAAATATAAATATAGGAGTAAAGTACAATGGCACTTAAAACGATTCACCCATGCGAATAAGATATCTTAATCTACATAATTGGACATATAATTTATTTTTCAAACAGAATTTGTTTCATGTTGAAGAAGTTTTTCCGAATAGAGGGTTCTGATAAGAAGATCAGACCAAGTCAAGTTTATATTACCAGATTGATTTTATTGGAATACAGGAATTAGTTTGAGTATTAAAAATATGTTGGAAATGATCAGGTTTGTTAATTAGATAAAACCGAAGTTGGTATCAAGAATAGATTGAGAAAATGTGAATCAGATCAAGCCTATTATATTGAGTTTATTGGGATAAGGTAATTTGACATAGGAAAATTATATTAATTTTCTGAATGGATATTTTGTGGAGAAAAAAATTATTTATGTTAATTTATATTTGGGGCTCAAATTTTTGAAATATTTTATTAAACACAATGGATTTAGTATAATCATTTATTTCGAGAGATGGAAGGAGTGTAATAGGAGTTAACACAAGTTGTATTCCCCTATTCAAATTAGGGAATTTTAATTAATTCATAAGAGTGGCTATAGTAAGAAGGTATGTCCTCACACTAAGGACGAACCATGTAATTTTTTTATTCCATGATTACTTTTTTTCATGCTCTTGATTTTAATAAATGTTGATAAGGAAATAACTCTAACATGTTGGAGGTTTTCATGATTTTAAATTTCAAATTTGTAAAAATGAAATAATTGATTTATCCAACCTTCTCAAATTTTCACAAATCCTTTGAAACTTTAATTGTTATCATAGGTAAGTTCCCCTATTGAATCCTTATTAAGGATAATATCAATTTTATCAATAGAAGATGAATTCCAACATTTTATGGAAAACATTATTATGGTTTCAAAAATAGGATGACTCTGTATCTCCTATCTCTTGGCATGGAAGTTGTTGATACTGTTAAAATTGGTTTAACACCAATTGAGAATTATACTCTTATGACATTTTTTAACAATAGAAATATTAATGTTACTGAAAAAGAGATAGATTTTGTTCTTATGACTATGTTATAAAATGTTTATATGAATGTGATGGGTCTCAAAACATTAAAGAGTATATGGGAAAAGTTGAAAAGATTTTTTAAGGGGATGTTAAAGTGAAGGATGAAATGATTCAAATTTGGTTTTTCAATTTTGAAGACATATTAATAATAGATGAAGAAAATATTGATGAATACTTCACTAGAGAAAATGAAGTTGTTTAAAACATCAAAGGTTTTTGAGATTCCCTAGTATATTCTATAATTTTGAAGAAACTCATGGGAAACATTCTAGAGAGTTATGATTAAAAAATTTATTTTTTAGAAGATAAATATGGTTTATCTCTTGATTATATTCATAAATTTCATATTACAATGAAATGATAAAAGTTCATGTTTTAAAAAACATGGTGAAAGATGAAATAGATTTTGAACCTATCAGAAAAAAGAAAATTCACAACATTGAAAATGATGATCCTTATGATTATAAATACATTAATGATGATGAATTTACTGATAAAATCATGTATCTTATATCTAAAAACTATAAAATATTAAATATGATTGTATGGAGAAATATTACCCTCAACTGTTTCAAATTTGGTGGAATTGGGATATTTTTTATTAATTTCCCTAGGAATAATGTTGGAGAATATTGAGATGATTCTGATGAAAAAATATGATGGAAGTAATGGAAAAAATATTATGAAAAGTAAGATTCATCCAAAAATAATAAGAATTCATTTAGTCAAAATAAAAGATGTTTTTTGAGTAAGAAAGTTGAATCTGACTCAAATGACAAAAAAATTTCGGAAGATGAATGTTTAAAAAAATTTCTGAACATTCATTGAAATTATTTAGAAAACAAAAGATTCCACATATATCAATTAAGAAGAAATAAGTGAAAACTTCTAAAGAGAGTGTTAACTAAGATCATAACTTGTTTCATGTCTTTAGAAAAAAACATTCACCAATGAAATTAGAAAGGTGAAGAAAGATAGTGGAATGATTTTTGATGATGGAATATATCCTTCAATGATACAAGTAGAATACATCAAGGATATCATAAGTTACAAAATTATAATTAATGAATAGAGAAATATGGTTGAAGATATTAGTAAGAAGTTGGAAGATAAGTAAGAAGAAATTAAAAAGTATCAATCAACACTTCTAGAGGCTAAAATTAATTTAAGAAAGATGAATAAAAATTTCAAAATAGATTCCAAAGTCAAAAATGAATCATATAAAGATATAGATAAACCTCACTCCAAAAATAAAAATAAATCCACTGAACTAAAATGTTCATATGAATTTTTTAATAATTCTGGTTTGAATAAATGTATTGGGATATATTGGGTAGATAAGGGTTAAGAAAGACCTATCACATTTACGAAAGTGGAAAATTAATCCCAAAGTAATGTTTGACCATTATAATGAGTAATTATAGATGAATGATGTTTTAAACCTAGAAAATATTATTACCAGGAAATACCATTCTTCTACAAAGAACCATGATTTTATGGGTTCTGTTGTTGTTGTGTAATTTATGTGCATGAAGCATAAAACTATTATCAAACAATGTCTTTTCAAAGAAATAGCTTTTAGTATAGTGGATGATATGGGGGAAGAATGATGAGAATTTTTTGTATGTCACATGATTTAAGAAAAGTAAAATCTAACAATCCTAGAAAATTTTCAACTAAAAATAAATTTGATTGTTTGGATACATTTTATGGAAGATGTGATCAATTTGGTCACATTGATGAAAATGTATTACACTCCTAAAGAAATTTCATATATTCTACAAGAAAAGGAAGTTAGAAATAATAAATTCTAGGAAATAAATTTTGATGATGGGAATGATTTTAATGCAACTAAAAATAATAAAAAATAGATACATGATATTAGTTGTTCATTACATATGATATCTTATTTAAAAATTTAAAATATTTTAGAAATAATGAAAGAGGAGCTATCACCTTAAATAATTATTATTCCTTAAAAATTATAGGAATGAAAATGGATAATATTGAAGTAGAAAAGATAAAAAATATGGAAGTTCTATTTATTTATGGGCTAAAACATAACTTATGTAGTGTAAGTAAAATTTGTGATGAGGGGAAAAAATTAAATTTTAGGAAATATTCTTATATTATAAAGAGTGAGGAATAGGGAATGTTTTTATAATAAGAGAAAGAACTAGTGGACATCATTATTAGATTGTATAACTTGATAACTATGGTTATCTTAGTTCCGAAGAAGAGAATATGTTATGGCATCATAAAATTGGTCACTTTTGGTTGAAAAGTATAATTTTTTTATAAATTTGATTCTATTTAGAATTTTTCAAAATTGAAGAGAAGGAAAGAATTGTATGTATATCTTTTCAAAAATGAAAAATGAATAACAAAAGTCATAATAAAGTTGAGATTCAGTCTACCGAACCTATAGAAATTATTCATTGAATTTTATGTGGGTCGATGAGACATAAATAAAAAAAATTGTATTTTTATTTTATCACTTTCATTAGTGACTTTACTCGGATGACCAACATCTTGTTTTTGAAATATATGTCATAGGCTATATAAATGTTCACATTTTCAGAATAGATGTTGAAACGGAAATGAGGGTTTATATAAAGAATTTAATAACAAATAATAGTACAAAACACACATGCAATTAATTTTATTCTTATATTAGGAATAATGAATTCATAAATCAATAGAGTGATCCATATACACAACAATAAATGTATTAGAAAAAAAAATAATATTATTAGTTTTGTGGAAATGGTATGAAGAACGGTAGTGGAATACAAACTTTTATAGTTCTACTAAAGAGAAGCTATTGGTTTTGTTGTAGATATTCAAAATAGATGATTCCTAATGCCATAATCCAACAAGACATCTTATGAAATATGGTATAAGAAAAAACATTAATTTAAATACTTAAACATTTTTATAAGCCCGTGTTTAATAAAAAATGTTTATCGTGGAAAATTCGATGAGAATGTTGAAGAAGAAATTTTCATGGGATATTCACCCAATGAAAAAGTTATAAATATTGGAATTAGTATTTTAAAAATTTGTGGATTCATATGATTTGAAAGCTATAAAAAATTTGAATTCCCTAATAAATAATGTAAAAATTGTCGATGAAGACAAATTTAATATTTCCAACAAAAGAAGAAGTAAGTAAAAATAAATATGTCATGATTCAAAAGAATCATGTAATGAGGAAAGTGAAGTTGTAAGAGAAACATTGAAATTTCCTACTTTAAAGAAACATTTGGTATTTAAAAATATTCTTGGGAATTAGAAATCTATAATTCAGACAATAAGAACATTGTGATTAGAAAATCATGCATGACTAATTTAACAAGTTGAACTAGAATTTGTTTCAAAAGTAGTTGAACACAAATAATGGATTGATGTAATGAATTAAGAGTTGGATCTGATTGATAAAAAATACTTGGGAATGTGTTCCATGTATAGAAAAATAAAATTTTATTGGAATTAAATGGGTTTTTAGGAACAAGTTAAATGGACATGGAGAAATTTGAAGAAATAAAACAAGAATTGTTTACAAAGGATATGAACAAGTGGAAGGTGTTGATATTGAAGAAGACTTTACCACAATTTTAATATTATGAACTGTTAGAATATTTATAGAAATTTCTGCACATCTAAATTAATATTTTTTAGATGGATGCAAAACCTGTTTTTTACTTTAGTGGTTAGATTGAAGAAGAATTTTACATTGAACAACCTTGTAGCTTTCTACTTGATAATTATGAAAGCAAGGTTTGATTATTGAATAAATCATTGAATGTGTTAAAATAGTCCCCATAAGATTGGTATTCAAAACTTGACAATTTTTTGAGAATGATTATTTTTTCTAAATTAAATGTTGATACAAACCTATATAAGAGAGATGATAAATCTATCACCATAATTTTAATTGTTTATGTTGATGGTATAATTTTTTACAGGGGCGAAGAAAATGTTTTTTAATAATTTAATGAATAAATTAATATTAATTTCAATATTTCATTGTTGGCATAATTATTATTCTTCTTGGGCTTACAAGTTTACCAAAAATAAAAATAAATATTTTTATCTCAGGAAAAGTATTCCATATATTTGTAAAATATGTTTGGCTAGTATAATAAAAATAATTTTCAACTCATTTTTAAATAAGCATAAAGATGAGTAAAGATGAAACTATAAAACATTTGAATGAAACAAGATTTTCGGAAGCAAATAGGAAATTTGATTTATCTCATGCCCGAAGACATGACATTGTCCATGTCGTGATTTTGTGTGGAATATATGAAAGTGATCTAAAAGAATATCAATTGTTGAAAGAAATGAAAATTCTGAGATATATTATAGCATCAACTTCACAAGTATTATTATATAAAATATGTTTTGAAATGATTATTCAGGGTTATAATGATGCCAATGGGGATGGATATTACTATGATAAAAAATTAACTTTAGGAAGAAAATATTACTTGGGAGAATGTTTTGAGAGTGGGAATAGTATGTGACAAAGTCTAATATCATTGATCATAAAGGAGTTAGAATATATTTCCACTATAGTTTAGTATACTCAAAGTTTGTGGATGAAGGTTCAATTGGAATATGTGAATGTTGAAGTGTGAAAACCATTGAAAACATTTTTTGATAATCAGAGTGAAATTGATCTTTTTAAAAATACTTCCCAACATTCAAGATCAAAACATATTGATATCACATTTTACTTTATAAAATAAAAATTTTCTTGTGGAGATACAATGCTTGGAATATGTTCCAATGAATTATCAAAATGAAGATATTTTCATGAAAGAAATGCTCAAAGCCATATTTTTTGAATTGAGGGAACTACTTAATGTTCACCTTCCACTATAAAATTCTTATAATAACGAAGTCTCCTAAAAAGCATTTTATTATGTTAGAAAAGAGGGAGAATTGGTAAAACCTTATCCTACAAGGGAAATAAAAGGACTTTTCTTACATAAATGAATCTGAAGTAGTGGTTATCATAAAATGGGTGAGAGAAAGAAAAGTGAGAGGAAAAGATAAAATCAAACGGGTAGTTTATCTTATCAAGGATGCAAATTTTCTTATCACCAAGGGATGGAATTCTATGAAAACATTACTTTATCCAGTATTGTGGTGCCAGAACACTCTATTTTGAGAAAGAACATATTTTCATAAAAGTAAAAACATGAGTTGTTTTAAAAAATGAGTTGTGAAAAATTCAAAGCATTTAAAAATAATGAATTGAAAAAGTTGTTAACGAGAGTTTTCAACAAATAAATTGGGGAGATTAAAAATCCTTTGTGATATTTTTATTTTAACAATGTTTTTTTGTTGAAAACTATATTTTTTCTGTAAAGTATATTTTTTTTAAATCTTATGGAAGATAGGTTTCTAATTTGTTTAAAATTTTTTTCTGAGATGTTTCTCTGAATCTTGATAAATTTATTATTTTTAAAATATAGAGATCTGATGCATCAGATATGACTTAGCTCCTCTAATGTGAAAATGTATGATTTTGTATGTAGATGAAATACATCAGAAAAAGAAGTAGTTGAGAAATAAATTATTAAAATAAAGAAAATATGATGTTTTTGAAGAAATATTTTTTATGAGATGATGAAAACGATTCGTTATTAGACGGGTAATATTTGCTTTCTGAGTTGAAGAAATGTTTTTTGATTATATGATGAAATAGGTTTTTATTGAGATGAAGGGATTTTTTTAAGGAAAGGTTTTTAGGTGAAGAAGAAGAAAAAGTTTTATATCAGAAATCTTTTAAATTTGAAAAGATAATAGATTTACAAATGTAATTCATATGATTATTATTTTGTTCTTCAAAGTTCCTAAAATCATGAAGAAGTCATGATATGAGATTTAGTTTGAATAGGACAAAAAAGATAAATTTTCCTACAGTTTCCAAAAAAAAGTATTTCAGAAGCACCATCATATGGGACATTCGAATATGAAGTTCTATCAGACTATGAAAATATATGAGATTGAGAAGTTCTGTCATAAGGAGATGTTCTATCAGTTTGAGAAGTTCTATCAGGCTGAGAAGTTCAATTTGACTGATAAGCTCTATAATATTCCAACGTTCTATCAGACTGATAGGTTCTATCAATATGAGAATTTATATCAAACTGAGATGTTCTATCAGTCTGAGATGTTCTATTACATTGATAAGTTTTACCAGACTGAGAAGTTCTATCAGATTGAGAAGTTCTATCAAACTAAGAATATCTATCTTAGTGAGAATTTATATCAGTCTAAGAAGCTCCATGGGACTGAGAAGTTCTATTAGACTAAGTGGTTCTATTATATTGATAATTTCATTTAGAATGTTATGTTTTATTAGTATGAGAATTTATATAATACTAAGAAGTTATATTGGGTTGGAAAAGTGGATTTAAGATGAAGTACACAAGATGTGGTGGAATTGATACTTGAAAGTGGTTTAAGGTTTCTAATGACATTCTATGTTTCAACCATGTTGTAAACAATTTTCAGTTTTCCTGGTACATTAGTGGAAGAAATAATATTTATTTTCTTCTATTTTGGTTCAAGAGGACCATAATGGTGAATAGATTTATAGAATGAGATGTTTCAGTTAATCAATTTACACTTAGAGAATTTGAAAATATCCCATTCATGTAATGTTGATAATTGTGATATTCAAGAAAAATCAAGAAGTTTTGAGAAGATGCAATAATAAATGAGAAGATTTCATGGAGTTAATGTTTATGTTAAAATTTGAGTAAAATTCATATATATGTTACTTTGGGTTAGATGGAAATTAATTTTAGTTTCCAATATTTACTATTTCTAGACCACCTATAAATAGAGTTGGAAAGTAAAATGGTACATGACACTCTTCACTCATGAAAAACATATCCCTTACTCTATTAATTTAGTGTTTGAAGTTATTTTACTAACCAAAGTTGTTTTTATTGAAGATTTGTCTCTAGAAATAAGGTTTTGATCAGAAGATTAGACTAAGTCATGTTCTGATTACCGAAATATGTTTACTGGATAGAGGGAATCAGTTTGAGTCTAGATAGGACATTTGAAAAGAAAAGGTTTGATAATTAGATAGAACAGAAGTTTCCATCAATCAAAAATAGATAAAATTTAAACTAGACTATGTTTATCAGACGAAGGCAATCAGAACTAGGTTCATTAGGACAAGGTTCCAAATAGATATTTTTTGGATTAATTTGTTTTAGGTTAATTTTATTTTGAGGCTCAAATTGTTGAATGTAATTTTTTTTATATAAATGGGGGTCAGTATAATATTTCATATCACTAGATAGTAGGTGTATAATAAAGGTTTCTATGAGTTGTATTCACTTATTCATAATAGTGAATTTATATAGACCCATGTGAGTAGATATGGAAAGGATGTAGGTTCTCATACTGAGGTTGAATAGTGTACATCACGTGTGCGATGTTTAATTTTCTTTTTTGACATGTACTAGATTTTACTAAAATCTAATTAAAAAAAACTATAACATTTTATAGGTGTTAAATCATCCAATGTCTAAATTTGTACAAAGGAAATAACTAATTCACCCCCCTTCTCAATTGTTTGATGAAAATTTGTAATTTTTGTTATGTTACCTAATATATGACAAACATAATCATATGTTCAATGTTTTATACTAAACATTAATTGATATTGAATGTAAATTATATGAATCGAGTAGCCTAAAACTGGTGGTTACTTTATTACATTCATATAATATACAAGCGATCATGTCCCAATGGACCAAATAGTTTAGTTATCTTCGTAAATTATATACATACATTATTTCCATTTTACCTTAGAAATAATATATAAGAAACAGTGAAGGTAAATATTCTGCATCCTTGATGTGATGAACCACACGTAAATACCCTCTAAAAATTGTATTCGACCTGAATCATCATGTACTCGAAGGGTATTCCAGATCCCCATGGACTGGCTTCTAACACCTGAGAAAAGAACAATAAATAGAGGGAACGATTTATCCCCACCTAAAAAAGACACCATGACATATATATCCACATAAAAAATAATCAAATAATGATATATATATATATATGTTGCAATATAAGGAAAACAATGAAATTGATATAACAAAAAAGGTAGGATAAAATTATTATAGAAAACAATCCAATAATAAAGGACACCAAAACCAAAACCGGATACTCCCACAATCTCTATCTGATTTAATGGGAAAAGACACACCATCTCACTATCCAACTACTGAAATCCTTAATGAAATAAAACCTCACCCACTAATTGTGACACCTTACATGTCCCAACATCGAAAGGTATAACTTGGTTTATGCATTGAAAAAAGGTGTATGTTGGGTGTGAGCTAATAGGATTAGTAGGCTCTCACCTAGGTTTCCCATATCAAGTCTCTAAACAACAATCCATGTAAGCTATACTTTAAATAAAACAAGGAATGATATACAGTTTAACAGTTTTTATATTAAAAGCATGAAAAAACATTTTAATTTTACCTTTTTGTATATTTACAAATTAATATGGTAAATTAATTTCAAATCATTTCATAAACATATATCTAAAAAGATATATCATTTCAAACAAATTCATGCATCACATATTGTATCTAATCTATGGTAGTATAATGAAAATAGTATAAACCAAAAGCTACCCAAATTGGCCAAGAATCACAGGTAACAACATTCCAAGGAACACACAAGGTAAGATATCTAGGAAAATCATACCTAAACATAGAAAATCAGAAACATATCAATAATCTAGACATTTTTATCAAGCCAAGAGAGTAAATTAACACCCCATAAAGTGAATCCCTAATAGGTATTATAGGTCCCCAGAACAAAAAGACTAACGAGCAATGGAAACCCTCATGAGGGGAAAAATATCTTTTATAAAAACCCTATTCCACACACACACACACAATAAATCAGTCATATCATTCCATTTCATTTAATAAAACCATTTATCAAAAAATAATAGCAATGAAATTCACCAACACAGGCTAGAGACGAAGCCACCTACCTCAAAACTAGGGTCGCACACACCCACAACAAAGTCCAGCACAAGGAGAAAATAAACAACAATAAACGAGTCCCCATAATAAATATAAACCTCTTAAAATTGATTCAATTTATCCCAGGGGTCAAAAATGAAGAGGAAACAATACGTACCTCAAGAATGCACACCCATCGCACTAGAACCAACAAAGGAATTGGAACCTAGAACAAGATCACACAAAACATATAGAGAATAATCAAAGGAAACAACACCATGGATCCAAAAAACCAGTAGCTTGACACAACAAAACTACCACTATAAAGGGAAATAATGAAGTAGAAAGGATCTCTTACCAAGAGGGATGTGACAAAACTTCCCTGAAGATCCACTATAGAGTGAATCAATCCAAAATTAATTGAGGCTCCCAAAATAATAATAGGATATATCTAGGTTAATAGGGATGTAGTTTCACATCAAATGAAGGAATATATCTCTCGCATGTCTCTAAAAAACACATTCCAGTGACACATACATAGAATGTAATCCCTTTATACATTGTGTAATCCATGGGGATCACATATGCTGAATGACCTATACATTTTTAATTAAAATTTGTTCTTTTAACATTACACCACGTGTAATCATTCACGTTGCATACTAAGCCTATGATATGATCTTGGAAACCATTAAATGATGTGTAATGTTCCTGCAGACAAGGAAAACAACATATTATTACACAAAGATCTAAACCACCATAGATATTTGATAATATTGGGGAGAAATATGCAAATACATTAACACATTGATACCCATAATCCATTAATACAAACAAACATACATCCCCCAAAATGTAGGTCATTTTTCTCAAAAAATATTCTCTATTCTTGGGAGTCCCAAGACACACACAATTAAAGAGGAAAACATGTAAAGAGATGTAAAATACCTAATAGTAGGTAACAAGATTCTACTAACTCCCCACCATAAGACTATACGTCCCTAGGGAGTCCTGTGGATGAATGATGCTTGTTAAAGTGGTGATTCCACTACTCCCTCATCAAAAACTCATGATCCTAAGTCACATGGGAATATAATCTATTCCGCCATACAAATTTTACCAAAAATAGTTTAATTTCTATAAAATACATTCACTTGAGACTCAAAAATCTCTACTGTATTCTCCACAATAGAAAAATATGGATTTACCTCAATTTTATCCCAACATAGAATGTGAGAGGGATTAGGATGGTATTTCATGAGCTGCGATATGTGTAAAACATCATGAATCTATATCAACTGAACCATAAACTCCAACTAATAAGAAGTCTTCCCAATATGCTCTTTGACTTCAAATAGTCTAACATATCTTGGAAGAAACATTCGTAATTTTGAAAGATGACAGTGACCCAAATGAGGATAAAATTTCAGGAAAACAAATTCAACTATGGAAAAGGAAAAAATGACGATTCCATGGACCCACATAAATTTTGTTTAAAATATTTGTTGTAACCAGACACCAATATATAACCTCTATTGTTTCAACCATCTCCTAAACCAAACATAGACCCGCCAAAGAAGATTCACCCACCTCTATCCCACTAAGTGGTGATATGAATGGGTGACAATAAAAATCCTTAAATGGAACCATTATTATAAATGAATGATAAATTTGGTTATAAGAAAAATAACTAGTCCCCGATGGTTATCCCATGATCCACCAAAAACTAACACACAAGAATGATGAAAATCCTCCAAAATCTGAATAGCATGCTCTATATATTCGTCTATGTGAGTATGATAACCTCTTCCAAACCTAAATTGAGTGCATGTTTCCTATTTGAAACTCCTTAGGAACCTAAAATTAATCCTAGTAACCTTTTATAAAACAATGGAAAAAATGAACCCCATTAAACATCAAAATCTATTACACATATGGCTTACCTAGCTATTCAACTTTAGAGGTTTCCCTAATCGGAATGAAATGATATGTGTTTCAAAACTGATCAATCACCACACATATATCATTTCTCTCAGATAGTACATGGTAATTAAACAAAAACGTACATAGATACCACATCCTAATTCCAAAAATTGAACCATAAGAGGCTAGTTCAATACAAAATGTTTCAGATACTATGATTTTATATATTATAAGTTGTAACAGTATGGCACATAATCATTAATTTCACACATTATACCCACCCACCAGAATCACAGTTTCATGTCATAATACATGTTTTTAGTTATATGATTAATGTTATATGAAAAACTATGAAAATTAAACATAACAGATCTCCTCAAAGAACCTAAGATGATAAACCAGTCCCCAAAACTGATAATATAATATGATGTGAGAGACTAGCATGAAACAGTCTCCCCAAAGTATAGGGTTTCTCGAATTCCTATGAACTCTTCATCCAAATACTGACCCTATTTATCAAAATCCAGTAGAGGTGATAATAATTGAACATTAGTCAAAACTATTTCTAAAATATCCTCTTGAGCATCCATAGCGAACTGTGTGAAAATTAGAAAAAGTTTTGACTCTTCCTTCGATTTCAGAATATCTTGTGATTAATATTTTCTACTAAGAGAGTCTATAATGAAATTTTCCTTCACCAAGTTGTAGGTGAAATTATTGTCAAATGTCTGAAGGTATTCCTACCAACATCTTTTTCTAAGATTCATGTCTTTATGAGAAAATATACTGTTAAAAATCTTATGTTTGGAAAATGCTGTGAACCACTCCAAAAAGATAGTTCCATTTATACTTAAGCTCACGCATAGATGTGGAAATATCTAATTCATGAGTGGTGTAGTTATTCTCATGAATTATTCTCATGAGTTTGAAGATGGAGAGAGTCGTAAGATACAACATGATCATCCTGTATAATAACACAACCCAAACTAGTTTTAGAATAATCATACAAAACCACAAACCCCTTATCATGATTAGGTAAGAACAAAATAGGCATCAATTTTGGAATTCATTTCATCTCACTGGAAGAAGAATGAACCTTTTCATACCATATGAATTTCACCCCTTCCTAGTAATATTAGTAAAATGTTATGGAAACTTTGATTAATCCTTAACAAACCATTGGTAGTATCTAGAATGACTAAGGAAGCTTTGAATCTCAAAGACATTATATGGCGCTTCCCATAACCAGAAAACCTTTACCTTCTCAGGATAAATTAATAAGCCATTCCCAAAAATTACATTCCCTAATAACATCACTTATTAAATCCAGAAATTTCATTTCTAAATATTTCAATACAAACAGTGACTCCTCCTGACTTCCAAAACAAAACCAAAATTGTTCTCATGCTCATGCTTGGTTCTTGGTTTAACCAAATAACATCTACAAACAGTACCAAAAATGTGTTGAGATACTTATGGAATATCCAATTAATCAAATCCATAAAACTAAAAGTGAGTTACTTATAAAAAAACATCACATGATATTCAAAATGTCCATACATATACTAAAAGCTATCATCAACATATTATACTCTTGAAAACTGAGCTGGTCTTAACCTGACCTAAGGTTAAGCTTCAAAAACCACTATTCTACCCTTTAATTGAACAAAAAAATCATCCAAATAAGGAAAATATTCTTGTTATTAACTATCACTTAGTTTAACTTCTATTTGTCTACTAATAATCAGAGTAGTCTATATACTTTATTAGAAAAGAGAATAGGAGACACCCAAGGTGAAATAGTAGGGTGAAAAAAACCCTTCAATATTAGATCATCAAACTAAATATTGATATCTTTTAGATCCACTAGATTAATATGATAAGAATTTATCAAAATAGGTTTTATACCTACAACTTGTTCAATAATAATCTCCACATCCCTCTATAGAGGAATCCTAGAGATTTATTCTCGGAAAACATTAGAACAATCCTAAACTATGGGAGATCAACAATAGAAGTAAAGTCATCTAGCTTAATTGCTACAATAAGAAAAAAACTCCGAAGCTCTACATGGGAATGTACTATAGGACCATACCTTTGATCCCACTCTTCCTAAACACCCATGAACTACCAATGACATCAATAACAAAGACACACTATTGATAACAATCAAACTCATCATGATAAGAGAAATACAATCCATTCTGATGAAGACGAAAAGTTGATCCAGATCATGAATGAGAAAATCCAAAACTAACTCTGCATCATATTTCAATAGTGCAGAAGAAGGACTCCAAAAACCCATAATCATTCATCTTTTAAAGAGGTCTATCTAATTCTATAACAAAGGACATAAGACCAATTAGAAGGTTAATTATTTAAATTAAATATCCAGATACAAATGAGTGGGTAACAATGGTATCAAATAAATAAATCACTACATAAGATATAATAAAGAATGTATCTATCATTGTCACAAGACCAACATATACCGCCTCCAAAAACTCATCTAATTTATGAAGGTGGTTCACTCCAAAGGAAAGTGGATGGACCCATATAGTCTTAAAAGCATCTGATTGTGCTATAGCTACCTTTGGAGTTGATGCTCCCGGAACATATAGAGGTGTAGAAATTTTACATAAATAAACAACGTAGATTACCATAACATCCAAAACTATTAAACATATTTGTAGATGAATATTAATAATTTATTATGTGTTTAAAATTTCCACATTTATAGTATGTCAATGGCACACCACTAGCTACAACTAGAGGTACCGAAGAGACTTGATGCTGACAATAGCCTCCAACACTCTGGTGATGATCCTACCACTACCTATTTTTCCCTAGAATGAAAATGATGTTTCTAATATGTGGAAGACACAGTCAAATGTCCAACCTTGCCTCATATATTCATCTCTTCCATCATATCACTTTCCACTTTCTCCACATAGTTCTAATGATTTAACATAAATATATGCGATCTCATATCCAGTCGAAAACCCTATAGGTTGTTCTAATCATTTTGTTGGTCATTCTTTACAAATTATGGTGAAAAACAAACCAAATCAGAAAACTGATTAGTGTATGCTAATTATAAACACTCTCCCTACTACAAAGTGAGAAATTTCAAATACTTCTCCTTCATCAAAGACTCTAGAAAAAACTTCTATAAGAATATATTCATAAAACCCTTTCAATCCATGCCCACATGTCTATCCAATTGTACCATGGAATCTCTTTAATGCTTTCTCAGACCCTCAGGCTTGAATGCTACACACTTCACCTTGATAATATCAAGTGTATTAAGGAATTCAAAGATCTAATCAATCTTTTTATGCAATTTTTTTTCCACTTGAGGTTAATTTGTACCTTTAAAGGATAATGGATTCTCTTGCATGACATCCCATGATTGATCCCTGTCTCCTAAAACTTCCATATGTACCTCAAAAACATTGTAATGAGATTGTGGTAAATGCTAGTATAAAATATGAAATTATCTAATTATTTACTTAATTATGTTCTGATCTATAGGGGGATTCCCCTGAAGATCATCAGGTGCATCCTCTTGAGGGACTCGTGGAACATGTCTTAGTGGCTTACCGCTATAGACCAAAATAGAGGAAATGATCAGACAATAAAATAATCCCAGTTTAAACTAGTAAACCCATATGAAAAAATAGAGAATAACCATAATAGCTCAAAACATGAGACACAAATCCTAACATCATATGGTAACTTGAATATCATCATGATAAGAGTTATACATTAACTCACAAAAATATACCTCTATGGCCCCAAATATCCATTATTTAGTCTAAAAAACGTCCTAAGAAAATTGATATTTGAGGATATACCTCTTTTGATACCAAACTGTGATAAACCCGACCTATATACCCTCTCAATCTCATACCTGACCCAAACCATCAAATACTCAAAGGGACTTCCCAATCCCCACATTCTAGAATTTAGTACCTGGGAAAAAAAGAGGGAAAAATTTCACTCCACCTAAAGTAGGAAACCTGTCATATATATTAATTTATTGAAATAAAAATCAGTAGAAAAGATGAATACATATATGTTGTAAAATAAAGATAACAACTGAAAATATAGAATAAAAATATCCAAGAGAAAATTATATCGACACAAGATAACAAAACCAATACCCACTACCCCAATAGTCTCCATGTGATAGCATGGGAAAACATGAAACATATCATAATCAAGCTACCCAAAACCTAGTTGATAGAAAAACTCACTGCCTTATTGCAGCATCTATCATTTCCTAGCCTCAAAATACATAACCAAGTCTATGAACCATCGAAGGGTTATATCGGGTGTGATCTAATAGACTTAGTAGGTTCTCACCTAGGTGTTCCAAATCATGACTCAAAACAATAATCCAAGAAATATCAATATTAAGGAAATTAAGGTTTGATATATAGTTTAAGAGTTATTATTTGAAAATAATGGGAAATAAATTTAATTTCTGATTATCACTTTTGTAAATAAAGAAAGTAAATAAATTTCAATGAATTTCATATACATATATCAAAACAAATATATCATGACAAAACAAAGCATGCATCACATATCATATCAAATCGATGGTAGAATAATAAAACATTAGAATCCAAAAGCTGCTCAAATAATTCAGGAAACATATTAAACAAGATTAAAATGATCACACTAGGACATGATAGATAGTACACTCATTCCTAAACATAGACAATCACATGTTCATAAAACCTCTAGACATATGCGCTGAGCATCAAGAGAAGAGGAACACTGTAAAGACCCGTAAAATTCAAGGGGATTTTTTTCTTAATTTTCTTTAGAATTTTACAAGAGTGCGGTTTCAGACGGCACCTGATTCCGAGGCCCGGAGTGCCCGGAATCAATTTCCGAAGTTTGGCTCGGGTACGTTCAGTGAACGAATGAGCGGGAATTTCTAACTTTTTATCCGGTGCTCGGAATTGAAATCCGAGGGCACCGATGGAACCGTAGCGCCGGTATACGCTTAGGAACTCCTGTTCTGGAGTTGCGTTCATGCGAGTGTTGATAATAAAAATTGTGGATGTTTACTTTGTAATTACACTACAATTTTTATTATTTTAATCTAAGTGTTATCTCTTGTTGGAAGTTGGGTAACCACCCAACCTCCCATGGGAGGTTATGAGGGTGGTGGGGCCCACACGAACCCCACCCCTTCATATCCTCTAAAACCCCCTCAACTCCCTCTTAAATTATGTTAACTTAAGTTATAAACCTATGACTTAATGTAATGAGTTAATGAGGTGAGTTGTGTGTGGTTATTGAATTTCAAACCTTTGAAATTCAAAGAGGTTGGGTTGTGTGAATAAAATATGATAGAGACTTATTTTATTTTGTTAGAATTTTATCTCCTTGAGAGAGTAGGGAAGTCTTCTTCATCTTCTTCAAATTCAACGAAGAACGCGAAGAACGTCGTTCTTCAACGAAAAACTTCTCCGCCGAAGAACACGGTCCATCCGCGACGCGACGTACTTCTTCCGCGTCATCTCTTCCGCGACGGTTTTCCGCGACGAACGCCGACGACAACGACTCTTCCTCCGACGTCAAAGGAAATGACACCGATATTCCACGACTACGTCAACGTGCGACTATCGAGGTAGGGATTCTTGAGTTCGTTGTTTTCTTTTTATTTGACTTTCCTCAAGACTTGACGTGAACGCTCAAGTTCCGACGAAGAACGCCGCTCCGCTCTTCTTCGTCTTTCGTGTCAACGAGAGAGGACACCGCTTCTTTCTCGGACAACCTTCGTCGGCGTACAAGTATTCGCCAACGACGTGTCTCTTCGGACGCACCCCTTCGTCATCGGATTTGACGAACGGCTACCACGACGCCCGACCTCCGCGACGTCGTCTTCCGCGGAACGTTGACAAATCTTCGAACGTTATACCCAAGGTAGGGGTTGTGGAATATTGTTAATTTATTCCATTTCTTGCTCGTGGATCGCATGTCTACGTGAGGCTTTTGAATATTTTATATAAGTGTTGTTGTTAACGCGAGGGGGGCCGGACCGTACGAACACGGCCGAACCCCCCTCCATCGTTCTTGTTTATTCTTGCGGATGGAAGCAAGTGGCGTGGTGCCGTCGCACCACGCGGATGATCGTACTTTTATTTTACGCGGCGCCGTCGCGCCAAGCCGAGGTAGAATCTTCAAGAATGCGACGCCGTCGCGCCGCGTTGATAGGAATCAAGGTACGATGAAAGGGGCGCAGTGTCGTCGCACCGCGCCGGACGACGAACACAGCGGCCGGTTCCGGGCCGCGGCGGAACGAGGAGACCGCGGCCGGTTCCGGGCCGCGGCGGAAGAGAAGACCGGCGGCCGGGCTGCCAGCGTCGGAAGCCGAAGGGGGGGACCGGAAATTTCCGGTCCGTTTGAGAAAACCGGCCGGCCAGCTGGCCGGCCGGATGTCTTAAAAACCGGGGGAATTAATACCCCGGCCAACCCATTAAAACCACCCTCTTTAAGAGGGGGGCGGTTCTTTGAAGGAGGGGGGCAGCCGGCCCCCTCGGTTCCGCACCAGCAGGCCCCCCACGTGGGGGGGGCGCTTCTTAAAAAAAACTGCGCGGCTATGCCGCGCCGCCACTTGGAAAAGCGGGGGAATGATCCCCCCGCGCGGCCTCCTTGCGGCGCCAGCCGCCGAGGCTCCCCGCACCGCCGCGCCGCCGCGCTGCCGCGTCGCCGCGCCGCCCCAGGGGGGGGGGGGGGTCGGGCCGGGTCGGCCCGGACCCGGACCCCCCCGTTTCGAACCAAAATTGGTTTTTGGGCCATAACTTGAGCCTCGGACCTCCGATCGACGAACCGTCAGCGGAAACGCGATCCTTGGATCGAGACGGTCGTTTCGGTATATCGCACTCAAGGTTTCGGATTACTTTGAGTTCGGCCGGGATGGTTCGTTCACGAAATCAGCCGGGCCTTCGGAGCGGAAACGCTCATATCTTGAGCTACGAACGTCCGATTGACGCGCCGTCAGTCGCGTTGTGTTCCTCTTAGTGAGACGGAGCTTTTGGCATACTCCGCCCGAGGTTTGGACGCAGGTGGAGTACGGCCGGGTTGGTTCGTTCAGGAAACCAACCGGGCCCTCGGAGCGGAAACGCTCATATCTTGAGTTCCGGACGTCCGATTGACGTGCCGTCGACTTTGATGGAATCCTCTAAGTGAGACGGATCTTTTGGCATACTCCGCCCGAGGTTTGGACGCAGGTGGAGTACGGTCGGGTTGGTTTTGCCTTAAAAACCAACCGGGCCCCGGGAACGAAAATGCCAATAACTCTCAGACCGGACGTCCGATCGATGCGCCGTCTGTTGCGTTGAGTTCCTGTTGACGATACGGAACTTTTGGATACATCAACTCTGGACCTTGTGACAGTTGATGTATCAGCCTCTCGGCTCGTGGAGCGGACCCTCTGAACGAGCTTGCTGTGTGCGGGAACCCTAGTGCTGGCTGCGACTGACTGCTACTACTACTGCTACGACAGCTAATGTGACTGCGACGACGACAGTACAGAGATCCTGTGTGGATTCGACGACGACGACTACAGCACTCAGCGATCCTACGTGGAACAGTGCTACCAAACCTGTGTGAGCTGAATCTTCTGTTTACCTTGGGCGGTGGAGCGCTTGGGTGTAGCGGCGGACCCGTGGTACTTGACAGTGGTGGTGCGCTTGGATGCAGTAGCAGACCCTTGGCGGTGGAGCGCTTGGTTGTAGCGGCGGACCCGCGATACTCTACGGAGTGTGTGCGCTTGGTTGTAGCGACAGAACAGCGACGGTGGAGGCGTGCGTGCAGAGTACGGAGACCGTGTAGATGACTGAGACCTGATGACTGCTTGACCGACTCGACTTGAAGTGAGTCGACTAGCCCAGTGGACGGAGCGCCTGGTAGTTGGCAGCAGACCCACGGCGGACGGAGCGCCTGGTAGTTGGCAGCAAACCCGCGGTACTCGTCAGAGGAGTACCTCAGTAGGCTATTTGGGTGAGCGCCCAGTAGTTGGCAGCAGACCCTCAGCGGACGGAGCGCCCAGTAGTTGGCAGCAGACCCGCAGTACTCGACAGGAGGAGTACCTCAGCAGTCATAGGTTAGTGAGCAGTACCTCGGAGTCGTGACAGGACTACTGCACACTTCAGAGACGGGGCTCTTTAGCAGCTACGGTTTCGATAATAAAAATCCTGGTTTGAGCTGAGTCAATGATCTTTGTGTTTCCTCATGATTGAGATGGGTCGCTTGATAACTTAGGTATATGTATGGGCATATACCTGGGTAATGGTTATCCGTTGATTTCATAAACTTTTTATAAACCATGTGAACTTGTACTGTTTTCCTGTGTGGATTTACTGTTCACTCTTCTTTGTGGAATGGGTTGTTCTTGGGCTCGGTGTTGGAGCCGAACGGAAATTGGTGACATAGGTATATGTATGGGCATATACCTAATCAATACTGGATGTTACTTCGTGATTGTATCCTTCTTGTGGTTTATCCTTTGTGGATTTCGGGAGACCTTTGAGGGTCTCGGGGTCCCTACTGAGTATCTTATACTCACCCCTGCACGGGCTATGCCCGCACTTCGTTGTGTTGGTTGCAGACGACGGACAGCGCTGACTGTGGTTGAGGCTTTCGGAGTAGGTCGGTACCCGGAGGAGGACCACTGAGCGGGACGTGCTCGGAGCGGACAGTTGGACCCGAGGAGTTGTGAGCTATCTGTACCTACCCTTCAGGTAGGATCCGTGGTGGACGATCCAGGAGCTGAGCCATCTGTACCTACCCTTCAGGTAGGAATCGAGGAGGACGTCCCAGGAGCCGCTTGTACTTTCAGTTGCTGTTTTCCCTTTCGAGTTGTACTTTACTTTCAGTTGGGCTTGTATTCCGGCCCCCTTTACTTTTCTGCACTTGTAGTTACTTTCCGCTTGCTGACTCTGTGGTGGTTGTTACTTATAAAGGCAATGCCTTCCCTTTTTACTGGGATTTTACGCCTTGGTGCTAGTCGCCAGCCCCTGGCCTATGGAAGGCGGGCTTGGGGTAGTCAGGGCATGGGCCCCGAGGGCGGGTCGTGACAAATTGGTATCAGAGGAGTTCGGTTCTACCACAGACTCTGGTCTTTTTTCTATGTGAAGCAATAGTGTTTAGTATATTGAGTGTGGTTATCAGTCCAGGGAGTCCAGTGTTGGTGCGGCGGCCGACGTATCCGTACACCAGGACCCTGACTTCTGATTTCCGACTTAATGCACGAAAACACTGATTGCGTGTGTGTTTCCCAAAAGGTTTACAGTCATCTCAAACCAGGTCAGCTCACCAGGTATAAATCGTTGACCGTGACACAACTGTTCAGAATGTCACCATGCAGATAGTTAGCTGGAGTTCCGAGAGAGTTCTTGATGATGGCCCACCGAGCAGCGAGACTCCGGTGCAGGGCCCCTTTTTCAGTGTTGGCACCTTCGGGTGGTGTACCAGCAGCACCACCACCCGTTAGGCAGCAGATGCCACTAGCTGACGGTGCACGCTAGCAGAGCGCGATGCACGAGTTCCAGCAGTAGAGGCCTCTGAGGATACGAGGCGAGACAGATTTTCCCAGGCAGCAGTGGACTGGATGGAGGCGGTTGCTAGAGTTCTACGCCTAGCTTGGATACTAGTAGAGAGGATGATGATCTTAGCTCCTGTTGTTTCTAGTGAGTGACCATGAGGTTGGTCCTTATAGTAATGAGGCTTCGGTACGCGAACCGATACCTGGGATAGTACCTATGGGTAGAGCGCCAGCTATGTCACTACCTGTTGGTCAGCAGACACTACCGGCGGTACCGGTAGCAGAAACTCACAGGCTTAGTGCCTTACATATGTTTTAGCACCAGATATCCCTCAAGTTTCGAGGTGAGCCTGACTCGTAGGCGGCTGAGGACTGGCTTGAGGAGGTGGTTGTGAGTTTTCTGGAGCTAATACAGCTTTGACAGTACGACATGTCGGAAGCAGAGCACTCATCGTGGCTTACCAATCAATCTTGGTACTCGTTGGTTACGTTGTGATCAGTTCCTTAGATTCGAACTTCTGAGCGAAGTGTGTCTAAAGGAAATCCGAACCATTACTTTTCCTCTATGCATTTCTACCTATGCTAGGATGCTAGAGAGAACCTTTGTGGTTGTGAACGTTAGCAGTGAAAGGCAGGAAACTAGCGCCAATCTCAGAGACTCGGGCGTGTAAAATGTTTCAGGAGGAGGAAGTGATAAGGACAGATGAATCTGCAGGGTAGCAGACGTGGAAGCGGAGCTTAGAGAGCAGCATGTGGTGGTGTACATTTCGACATGTTACGACCACCCGACTTAGTAGTCCCCGCCAGGCTCAGGGAGCAGGAGGGCTGGGGAGGAGAGTAGCTGCATTGCGGTCAAGGAGTGTGACCCAGGAGCTCTAAGAATGATTCGGGGTACGAATTATGTCTACTACGAGCTGCCATAACTATAGACATAAGAACCAATCATTCTACCCTTCCGCGAATCATGTCCCAGACCTAGAGGTTCCGGGTAAGCCGTAGACTTGACCCTCACGTCTGGAGATACCTTTGGGAGGAGACTCGATAATCACACTTACGCCGACGGTGTGATTTGACCTTGAGGCGAGAGTTTCGGTTGGAATCTCTTGGTGGCAGCGTAGAGGCCTTACGACGTTGATCTGGGTATGGTTTTGATTCACAAATCATACCCCGGTTGACTGTTTTAGGCAAACGTCGGAATGGGTTTTCCTTGGTCGGCGAAAAGGAAACCCTGGGCAGCACATGTTAAACTCAGGCATAAGAGGGTGTGACCGATCACTCTTGAGTTGGTCAACCCTACCCTTGTGGCAGCAGGAGTTTTGAGTTTCAGTTCTAACCCAAAAAGGGAAACCTCTTGAATTCGAGGGTGACGAACACGTTCTTATACGGTCTCAACCTGATGAGGTTTCGGAGATGTGGCCGAAGCGGCATGTTATCTCCGAAGTTCAATGGACCCTTTTTATCTTCAGCAGGGTAGGCGAAGAGGTTTACCGCTTGACCCTACCACCTCAGTCGCACCGGGTGCATAATTTCCACCACGTTTCTCAGCTGTGGAGATACGTGTATGTTTCTTCACACGTCATCGACCTCGGGGAGTTGGACGTCGATGACAGGGCGACAAGCACAGAGGTTCTAGTAAAGAACGAGGATCGACAGGAGCAGGTTCTACATGAACGGTTGCTTCCTCTGGGGTGCTTCTCGGGTAGCACGAGATCTTCAGGTGAGCATATGGGAGCGTAAAGCTCAGTTGTGTGCTCAGTACTACTTTGTTTCCCTTAATTGTGAGTTGAAGCTTTACGGGGACGTAAAGCCCTGAGGTGGGAGTAATGTAAAGACCCGTAAAATTCAAGGGAATTTTTTTCTTAATTTTCTTTAGAATTTTACAAGAGTGCGGTTTCAGACGGCACCTGATTCTGAGGCCCGGAGTGCCCGGAATCAATTTCCGAAGTTTGGCTCGGGTACGTTCAGTGAACGAATGAGCGGGAATTTCTAACTTTTGATCCGGTGCTTGGAATTGAAATCCGAGGGCACCGATGGAACCGTAGCGCCGGTATACGCTTAGGAACTTCTGTTCTGGAGTTGCGTTCATGCGAGTGTTGATAATAAAAATTGTGGATGTTTACTTTGTAATTACACTACAATTTTTATTATTTTAATCTATGTGTTATCTCTTGTTGGAAGTTGGGTAACCACCCAACCTCCCATGGGAGGTTATGAGGGTGGTGGGGCCCACACGAACCCCACCCCTTCATATCCTCTAAAACCCCCTCAACTCCCTCTTAAATTATGTTAACTTAAGTTATAAACCTATGACTTAATGTAATGAGTTAATGAGGTGAGTTGTGTGTGGTTATTGAATTTCAAACCTTTGAAATTCAAAGAGGTTGGGTTGTGTGAATAAAATATGATAGAGACTTATTTTATTATGTTAGAATTTTATCTCCTTGAGAGAGTAGGGAAGTCTTCTTCATCTTCTTCAAATTCAACGAAGAACGCGAAGAACGTCGTTCTTCAACGAAAAACTTCTCCGCCGAAGAACACGGTCCATCCGCGACGCGACGTACTTCTTCCGCGTCATCTCTTCCGCGACGGTTTTCCGCGACGAACGCCAACGACAACGACTCTTCCTCCGACGTCAAAGGAAATGACACCGATATTCCACGACTACGTCAACGTGCGACTATCGAGGTAGGGATTCTTGAGTTCGTTGTTTTCTTTTTATTTGACTTTCCTCAAGACTTGACGTGAACGCTCAAGTTCCGACGAAGAACGCCGCTCCGCTCTTCTTCGTCTTTCGTGTCAACGAGAGAGGACACCGCTTCTTCCTCGGACAACCTTCGTCGGCGTACAAGTATTCGCCAACGACGTGTCTCTTCGGACGCACCCCTTCGTCATCGGATTTGACGAACGGCTACCACGACGCCCGACCTCCGCGACGTCATCTTCCGCGGAACGTTGACAAATCTTCGAACGTTATACCCAAGGTAGGGGTTGTTGAATATTGTTAATTTATTCCATTTCTTGCTCGTGGATCGCATGTCTACGTGAGGCTTTTGAATATTTTATATAAGTGTTGTTGTTAACGCGAGGGGGGCCGGACCGTACGAACACGGCCGAACCCCCCTCCATCGTTCTTGTTTATTCTTGCGGATGGAAGCAAGTGGCGTGGTGCCGTCGCACCACGCAGATGATCGTACTTTTATTTTACGCGGCGCCGTCGCGCCAAGCCGAGGTAGAATCTTCAAGAACGCGACGCCGTCGCGCCGCGTTGATAGGAATCAAGGTACGGCGAAAGGGGCGCGGTGTCGTCGCACCGCGCCGGACGACGAACACCGCGGCCGGTTCCGGGCCGCGGCGGAACGAGGAGACCGCGGCCGGTTCCGGGCCGCGGCGGAAGAGAAGACCGGCGGCCGGGCCGCCGGCGTCGGAAGCAGAAGGGGGGGACCAGAAATTTCCGGTCCGTTTGAGAAAACAGGCCGGCCAGCTGGCCGGCCGGATGTCTTAAAAACCGGGGGAATTAATCCCCCGGCCAACCCATAAAAACCCCCCTCTTTAAGAGGGGGGCGGTTCTTTGAAGGAGGGGGGCAGCCGGCCCCCTCGGTTCCGCACCAGCAGGCCCCCCACGTGGGGGGGGGGCTTCTTAAAAAAAAACTGCGCGGCTATGCCGCGCCGTCACTTGGAAAAGCGGGGGAATGATCCCCCCGCGCGGCCTCCTTGCGGCGCCAGCCGCCCCAGGGGGGGGGGGGGTCGGGCCGGGTCGGCCTGGACCCGAACCCCCCCCGTTTCGAACCAAAATTGGTTTTTGGGCCATAACTTGAGCCTCGGACCTCCGATCGACGAACCGTCAGCGGCAACGCGATCCTTGGATCGAGACGGTCGTTTCGGTATATCGCACTCAAGGTTTCGGATTACTTTGAGTTCGGCCGGGTTGGTTCGTTCACGAAATCAACCGGGCCTTCGGAGCGGAAACGCTCATATCTTGAGCTACGAACGCCCGATTGACGCGCCGTCAGTCGCGTTGTGTTCCTCTTAGTGAGACAGATCTTTTGGCATACTCCGCCCGAGGTTTGGACGCAGGTGGAGTACGGCCGGGTTGGTTCGTTCACGAAACCAACCGGGCCCTCGGAGCGGAAACGCTCATATCTTGAGTTCCGGACGTCCGATTGACGTGCCGTCGACTTTGATGGAATCCTCTAAGTGAGACGGATCTTTTGGCATACTCCGCCCGAGGTTTGGACGCAGGTGGAGTACGGTCGGGCTGGTTTTTCCTTAAAAACCAACCGGGCCCCGGGAACGAAAATGCCAATAACTCTCAGACCGGACGTCCGATCGATGCGCCGTCTGTTGCGTTGAGTTCCTGTTGACGATACAGAACTTTTGGATACATCAACTCTGGACCTTGTGACAGTTGATGTATCAGCCTCTCGGCTCGTGGAGCGGACCCTCTGAATGAGCTTGCTGTGTGCGGGAACCCTAGTGCTGGCTGCGACTGACTGCTACTACTACTGCTACGACAGCTACTGTGACTGCGACGACGACAGTACAGAGATCCTGTGTGGATTCGACGACGACGACTACAGCACTCAGCGATCCTACGTGGAACAGTGCTACCAAACCTGTGTGAGCTGAATCTTCTGTTTACCTTGGGCGGTGGAGCGCTTGGGTGTAGCGGCGGACTCGTGGTACTTGACAGTGGTGGTGCGCTTGGATGCAGCAGCAGACCCTTGGCGGAGGAGCGCTTGGTTGTAGCGGCGGACCCGCGATACTCTACGGAGTGTGTGCGCTTGGTTGTAGCGACAGAACAGCGACGGTGGAGGCGTGTGTGCAGAGTACGGAGACCGTGTAGATGACTGAGACCTGATGACTGCTTGACCGACTCGACTTGAAGTGAGTCGACTAGCCCAGTGGACGGAGCGCCTGGTAGTTGGCAGCAGACCCACGGCGGACGGAGTGCCTGGTAGTTGGCAGCAAACCCGCGGTACTCGTCTGAGGAGTACCTCAGTAGGCTATTTGGGTGAGCGCCCAGTAGTTGGCAGCAGACCCTCAGCGGACGGAGCGCCCAGTAGTTGGCAGCAGACCCGCAGTACTCGACAGGAGGAGTACCTCAGCAGTCATAGGTTAGTGAGCAGTACCTCGGAGTCGTGACAGGACTACTGCACACTTCAGAGACGGGGCTCTTCAGCAGCTACGGTTTCGATAATAAAAATCCTGGTTTGAGCTGAGTCAATGATCTTTGTGTTTCCTCATGATTGAGATGGGTCGCTTGATAACTTAGGTATATGTATGGGCATATACCTGGGTAATGGTTATCCGTTGATTTCATAAACTTTTTATAAACCATGTGAACTTGTACTGTTTTCCTGTGTGGATTTACTGTTTACTCTTCTTTGTGGAATGGGTTGTTCTTGGGCTCGGTGTTGGAGCCGAACGGAAATTGGTGACATAGGTATATGTATGGGCATATACCTAATCAATACTGGATGTTACTTCGTGATTGTATCCTTCTTGTGGTTTATCCTTTGTGGATTTCGGGAGACCTTCGAGGGTCTCGGGGTCCCTACTGAGTATCTTATACTCACCCCTGCACGGGCTATGCCCGCACTTCGTTGTGTTGGTTGCAGACGACGGACAGCGCTGACTGTGGTTGAGGCTTTCGGAGTAGGTCGGTACTCGGAGGAGGACCACTGAACGGGACGTGCTCGGAGCGGACAGGTGGACCCGAGGAGTTGTGAGCTATCTGTACCTACCCTTCAGGTAGGATCCGTGGTGGACGATCCAGGAGCTGAGCCATCTGTACCTACCCTTCAGGTAGGAATCGAGGATGACGTCCCAGGAGCCGCTTGTACTTTCAGTTGCTGTTTTCCCTTTCGAGTTGTACTTTACTTTCAGTTGGGCTTGTATTCCGGCCCCCTTTACTTTTCTTCACTTGTAGTTACTTTCCGCTTGCTGACTCTGTGGTGGTTGTTACTTATAAAGGCAATGCCTTCCCTTTTTACTGGGATTTTACGCCTTGGTGCTAGTCGCCAGCCCCTGGCCTATGGAAGGCGGGCTTGGGGTAGTCATGGCATGGGCCTCGAGGGCGGGTCGTGACAAACACCTCCAATAGTGAACCCCCAATAGGTCGAAAAAGTCTCTAGAACAATTGGATTAGAGACTAGTGAAATGTACCATGAGAAAACCCTCTTAATATTGGATAAGACCTATTACTATACCTTCTAACTAAGTACACTAGGTTTCCCATGCGTATTATTTTCCAAACCATTTGATCAAACCATTTTATCAAATGATGCTTTGAAAACCATTTCATGAAACCATTTAGCAATGATATGAAAAAACATTTCCATTTTCCAAAACTTGGAGAAAAATATCTTTTATAAAAACACAGTTCCACACACACAAAACAAACTAGTCATTTAATTATATTTAATTTAATAAAACAATCTTTCCAAAATAGAAGAAATGAAGTTCACCAATACCGGCTAGTGACAGAACCACCTATGTCAAAACCTGGGTCCCACAAACCCACAATGGAATCCAACACATGGAAGAAAAAAATCAAAACGGAGGCTCAAGAATCCATCTAAACCTCTTATAATTGATTCAATTTAACAAAAGGGTTGGACTATAAGAGGAAAAAAGACATACCTCAAGAACACACACCTGCCACACCATAACCAATGAAGTAATTGGCACTCAAAACAAGATCACAAAACAGATCTAGAAAAGAATAAAATGAATGATCACAAATTATTAAAAACACCAATATCACAATGCAAAAAAGATACCATGACTAAGGGAAATGAAGAAGAAGAAATGATCTTTTACCCATAGAGATTCAAAGCAACTACACTGATGATCCAATGTCAAATGAGTCAATCTAGAAAGAACAGAGGCTCAAACAATCACCGTAAGAGAGATCTAGATATAGAGGGAAGAGATTGAACATCAAATGAATGTAAATTTCATTAAAATGATGGCCTAAAATACATGTTCATGAATTTTAAATGGAGTGTAATCCCTTTACATGTTGTGTAATCCATGGGGATCACATATACCAAAAAACATGAATCTTTTTAATTAAAAATTGATCTTTAACTATTACATGAAATATAACCCTTACATGGAATTTAATCATTAAAAATATCTACATAACTCAGGAAATGATCCTAAAAACCATTACATGATTTGTACTCCATACATGAAATGTAATGTTCTTATAGACAATGAAAATAATAGATTCTTACATGAAAATCCAAACCACCTCAGGCATTCTCCGAACATGCGGAGAACAATAGAAATCCATTAAAAAATTTATACATGGAATCCATTAATTCAAACTAACATACAACCTATGAATTGTTTTTCATTTTAATCATAAAATCTTCTTCATCCTCCGGAGTCCCAAGACACACCAAATTAACGATGAAAATTAGCAAAGAGAAGGAAAATACATGAAAGTGGGTAACATGATGTTACACATGGTGTAACTCCTCGAACCCAGTTACCCAGAGTCGGTGCAATATTATATATCATTGGCATGATCATAGGGGATCAAATCCCAAAAGACTGATTAGTTTAGTAGCTTTGGAAGTACTAGAAACATACATAAGTTTTTCATTACATTATAAAATGAAAATAAAATAAAAACATTGTCTCTTTGAACACATTAATATCCCTTATAAGATCTCTACTGGTTTGTCATAATATAATTCTTCGCATCCTGGGAAAAATAAAACATTGAAATGGGTGAGATCAGGTGCTCAGTAAGGATAACAATATAGTGGAAACATTCATAAATAACCATAAACAGTTCAGGAAATGTATAAGACTAAAACACAATCCTTTTAAACTTAAACTTAATAATAATATGGAAAATATAAATTAAATAACTCCCTTTACTCATTCACATGAATAGTCTACTAGTTGAATAATCACTTGTAATTTCAATAGCCAATTTCATAATGATGGAATACATAAGTCCTAAATTCATAACCACATAGTCGAGGCCTTGTGCCAAGACTACAAATAAGATTTTTTCAAGGCTGTGTGACCAGACAATATTTTGTCCCATGAGACCAAATGATGCATCGAGGAGCTTTATCAGGCTCCACCTGTCACTAACTATGTCCATTGAATTCCTCATATGAAAAGGTCGAAAAATAACATAAACATCCATATTAAAACTAGCATATGAAATGTAAATAAATTATCTAATAACCATGAATGGTAAAAAAATAAAACACCAACAATCAGACATATAATAGAACCTTTAATACAATATGCAAGATTTAATCATAATAAATCCACTTCAAACAAGAGTAAAATATATCAAAGGATGTTGACATAGATGAGATCAAAAATATTTGATAGAAATATCTCTTTTTATTTTATAATCATTTAAAAGTAATGTAATTTTAAAGAAAACTTTTATATTTATTATATTCTTATAATATTGTAAGGGAAGCTTCGAAGGTTTTATAACGGTGGAAAATAGTCGCACCCGTTGTATAAGTAAAAAAAATTACATCAATTTGTCTCAAATTTCATAAAGAACCTTGTTTGGAAAGTGATGGAAAGATTCCTTTTAATTTTTTTATAAAAATCCAAACAAGGGAATAAATTAATTTAATCCATAATATATGAAATAGTAAAAAAATTGAAATACATTTTTAAGAATGATGGATGTGGATAATAAAGAGGTCCCAGTAGATACTCACATATAAACAACCTCAGATAATGAATAGATTGTAGAATTACCCCTTAACTTGTACTTTTCCTTGGTTGAGGGTATATTAACCTCTTGTATAATAGTTAAATCACTGTTATTAAATTATAAAAGAACCACATACAAAAATATTATATCATATATGATATTCTAATATAGTTTTGTTAAAAATATTTTAGCAGTATCATTGTTTACGGTGTTAACTGATTCATATTCCTTTAGAGGATTTGTTAAGTAAGCCATGATTTTTATGGATAGGATGTATTTGATTCATATACAGAATTATATTAAGTTCTCAAACATTATTAATCATCATAAAATGAAAATTATTCTTTAATGGTTACGATGGGGAAAGAATTTCATCGCGTTCGTGGAGACTTTAATCAGTACATACACATGAGTGACAATATCATTCTATTGATTGAGAAATAATATGTAATTAGATGGTATATCATATATAAATAATAAATAACATGTTATATTTATTATTTACATCAGTTATACTCATTATTATACCAATCCTAATAATTAAGTGTTTGAATAACAAACTACACCATGATGTGGAGACAGTATGCTGAATGTACACATGTATGGTGACTTGTCATTTAGAGGATGGATAGAATAATGAATATAGTTGAACCATATTTATAATAATATCAAAGTATGTATAAGGTACTGGAGTTATTATTTGGGTATGAAAACAACAAAGAAATAGGAAGTGGAAGAAGAAAAGAACTTTGAAAGAGGTGATGAAATATTTACCTCTTCTTCAGGTTATTCCTTTTGATTTGATCAAAAGGGATCCATAGGTTGGATTTATAAACAAATTAAATCCTGTATGTTTAAGCGAGGGTAGTTTATAGGATATTTGGGCAGGTTTTAGCCAATCCAAATGGCTCAGGAGGTTTGATTTTGACAGAATGGGAAGTACCCTTTTATAAGAGAGGTGAGGGTCACTTTAGGAATACCATGAGATATTATTTTATTATACAATCATATTCAGTTTATAATGGCTCAAAAATGATTTATTTCAAGGATAAGGTGGGGATGGGTCAGAAACCTCTTAACCAAAAGGTTTTAGATAGGTTTAGGTCACCATATTAACCTTATATTTTAGATTTAACTCTTAGTTAAATAGTTTAACATTTACAATGTCTCCTGGTATTTTAATATATTTTGGTTAATAATCTAACAATAAAATTCCAAGAGAACCCCAAGTGGTTAATTAATGACACATATATTATTATATAAATCCTTTTACTGAACCTTATATTTTTAGGAAAATTATATCATTTAATAATATAGTATTTGTTTTAAAAACTCATTTATGTCAATTTTGATACAATTTAGTATTTGATTTTTGTTAAAGTCCTACCAACTTGATTTCTTAAAAAATAATTTAATCAACAATAAAATGTCATATTAACCAATATCATTCCTGTAATTCATCAAAAGTATCAATGTACATTAATTTGGATATTATAATATCAATTATTTTAATATTTCATTAATAAGGTAATTAGTGCATCCTCATTGTGTCATAAATAAATTAAATTAACTAATGTCTAAAAATTATAAATAAAATACCATTATGTAGGAAACAAATTTAGATTTATAATGAACATTTATAGTCAAATTTATCTTATGTATAACCCTATATTAAAAATGTTTTATTTATTAAACTTTGGATTTAATACTTTTAACTGTTCTTTAAATAAAATAATAATAAATGCACTAATCTAATCCAAGTGGAAGAAAATGATCATATTTTATTCCTAAGGTCGATTTTGATCAAAATATACTTATCTAATAGAAATAGGACATGTGTTAGGGTAATTATAATATCATATTTACTTTTAATTACCCTATTTACTTTTAACCGTGGTAAATAAAATCTAAAAGTTACTATTCACCAAAAAAATTATTTTCATACAATTGAACCAAATTTTACTTACTGATGTCAACAATGTCTCTCATATTTTTGAAATTCAATTTACAGAATCGTTAAAATTATGTTTCAGGCAGATTTGTAAATTCTCCTAGAAGGTGGGTAAAATACGGTAAAAGTTCAATAAAATTTTATATATCTAATATTATTATAAAATGACTCCAATGAATTAAATTTAATATATATATATGTATTATGTATATATTTTTACCTAATATTAATTTAAATAAAATAACTAATTATTTAAATAAAAGTTTGTTTTAAACAATGATGTAGTGTTTTTTCACTATTCATCAAAAATTGAATGTTTTCAGAGAAATACCAAAAATTCACCCTAAGATAATTTTGATATTATGAAACCAAAAATGAAGTCTATTTTGAAAAATAAAATTAATAAATTTTTAAAAAGTGTGAATTAATATTCATAACGTTGAGTTTGATTAGTCGCGGTGTGTTAAAACTCCAAGTTGCGTACAACGCAAGCTACTGAATTACTGAAAGGGAAATGTACCATTGAAGCTTGGGGTGTTATATTCTCCCTTCCTTTAAATAACTTCATCCTCAAAATTTATAGAATATTACTACATAAAACATTCGTGTGGTTCTTCATCATAAGTTCCTCGTGTTCCCATCTTGCCTCTTCCATCTTATGATTTCTCCATAGATCTTTTACAAGAAAAGTCATCTGGTTTCTCAATAATTGTTCTCTGGTATCAAGAATCTTGACAGGATCATCACACTAAGAAAGACCAGGTTCTAGTTTAATTTTCTCATAGGTGAGTACATGCATTGGGTTCGACATGTATTTTCTTCAACAGTGTTACATGGAACACATCATGAACTTTGGAGAGACTTGGGGGCATTTCCAAACGATAAGATACAAATCCAGTTCTTTCAAGAAATTAAAAAGGTCTGATGTACATGGTAATCAATTTACCCTTCTTACCAAAACATATAACACACTTTCATAGTGATACCTACAAGAAAACATGATCTCATACTTTAAATTACAAATCCTTTGGTTATCAACATAACTCTTTTTACTACCTTGAGCTGCTTTGATGTTGGTTTAGATAGTATTCACCTTTTCCATTGTTTCCTCAACATGTTCTAGGCCAAAAAGTTTTCTTTCACCAACATCATCCCAAAAAGTTGATGTGCGACATCTCTTTCCATATAATTCTTTATATGGTGCCATCTGAATACTTGAATGGAAGCTATTGTTATAGAAAAATTCAACCAGAGGAAAATATTGATACCAAATACCTTGAAAGTCTTGTGAGAAAGATCTCAACATGTTTTCTAATGTTTGAATAGTCAGTCTTAAATTTCCATCAGTTTGAGGGTGGTAGACAATGCTAAAAAAAAGTTCAGTATCCAAGGCCCTATGAAGACTTTTTCAGAATCTTAATGTAAAAAGGGGATCACGATCAGAAAAAATTGATAGAGGTACTAATTGAAGTCTCACAAATTCATTAATATATTTTCTTGATAAACGTTCAAGTGGTAAATATTCTCTTATATCAGGAAAATGTGCAGACTTGGTAAGACGATCAACAATGAACCATATTTCATCATTCCTTATAAGAGTCTTTATTTTCACCATGACAATGTCCATCATAATATAATTAAGTTTCCCCTCAGGTATAGGATGAGGTTTCATGACTCCTCTCGGATGTTGACATCCAGTTTTCACTTGTTGACTAATCATACATCTTGACACATAATCAGAAATCTCTCTCTTCATTTTTTCCCACAAAAAATGTTCCTCCAAATATCTATACATCTTAGTGCTACTAGGGTCTATTGAGAAATTGAAGTTATGATCATCATCCAACAATTCCATTATTAGACCAGTTATTCCAGGAACACAAAGAATCTTCCCAAATTTAAAGATTGCATCTTCACATACGAAGTCACTCAATATCCCATCATTCACACCATTAATTTTATTTTGAAACTCATCATCATAAGTCTGAGAACTTTTTATCCTTTCTAGTAAATATGGTTTAGCTACCATTTGAAAAGGTATTGATGTTTCACTATACATGATTATTCCCATATCCATCATTACTACAACCATGAACATTGGATCTCTTTCAACTCTAATCTTGTTAAAAACTCCATGATCCTTTCAAATAAAAGAATCTTGCACCTTATTTTCCTTCCCTAGGTGGCAGTTCAGAGTGCAATCATAATCCTTGAGTAGTTCAAGAAATTTTATTTTCCCCTTGTTGAGTTCTTTGTGTGAGAAAATATACATCAATCTCTTGTGATCATTATATATATGACTGTTTTCTCCATAGAGATAGCATATCAATATTTTCAAAGCAAATATTATAGCTGCAAACTCAATATCATGAGTTGGATAGTTTTTTTCATGATTTTTTAGCTGCCGTGATTCATAGGCATTAACTCTATCATTCTGCATAAGGACACAACCAATGAATTTCTTTGACGCATCACTATAAATAAAAAAACCATCATTCCCCAATAGTAGAGTCAATATAAGATCATAGAATAATATTCTATTCAGTTCTTAAAATCATTCTTAATACTCTATTTTCCAAAAAAAATTTAACACCTTTACTTGTGAGCTTTGTTAATGGGTTATCCAATTGGGAAAAATTCCGGGTGAAACACTGATAATAACCTACAAAACCAATAAAACTGCATACCTCGATTATACTCGTCGGTTCTGCCCATTCATGGATTGCCTTGGTCTTTGAAGGATCAACAGAGATTCCATCATTAGAGACAATATGGAAAAGAAATGAAATCTCCTAAATCCATAATTCACACTATCTATACTTTTCATATAATTCATTTATTCTATGAGTCTTTAAAATAGTGATAAAGTGATTTTCATAATCTTCGTAGCTTTTTGAGTATACAAAGATATTATCAGTAAATAACACTTCAAATTCTTCAAGATATTTCTTAAAAACCATATTCATTAGATCCAGGAAAACAAAGGGTTCATTAGTAAATCCAAAATGAATTACTATAAACTCGTAATGCCCATACCTGGTTTTAAATGCTATTTTTGGAATGTATTCCTTCTTCACACACAACTGATGATATCCAGATCGAAGGTAAATCTTTGAATACTATTGATCTCCATGAAGTTGGTCGAATAAATCATCAATTCGAGGTAGGGGATACTTTTTCTTTATTGTTATTTCATCGATATCCTTGTAGTCAATGCAAAACCTCATAGATCCATGTTTCTTATTAATAAAAACAACAGGGGCTCACCATGGAGAAATACAATGGCGAATAAATCCTTTATTACTCAATTCCTCTAGTTGTTTCTTTAGTTCCACTAATTCCATAGTGGCCAATCTATAAGGGGTATTCGATATGGGCCTTGAACTAATTATTAAATCAATGCAAAACTCAATTTCTCATTCTAGAGGATGTCTAGGTAAATCCTCTGGAAACACATCAACTTATTATTGTACAGTAGCTATGTACTCTATTAGAACATTATTTCCCTCACCCATAGTTATTTCATTCTCTTCCTCCCCAAAAATGGAATTTAGTAGAGCAACTAGGGGTTGATCTAGATACAAATCAGATGGTTATGTTTCTTCTCAAAAGATAAAGTACTCATTATCATTATAAAAAATTGTAACCTCTTTCTTCTTAAAATAAATTTTTGTATAATGGTCCAAAATCCAATCCATACTGAGGATTATATCAAATTAAATCATGGGTGTGATGATGAGATCAGAAGATAAAGAAAATTTATATGCTCTAATAGGGACTGATTTATAAAACATTGTTGCAATGATACTTTCCTTAGGAGTTTTTACTGATAAATTCCTAGTTAAATCATTTTGTAAATATCTAATTTTCATAGAAAACTAGGAAGATATGAAGTAATGAGATGATACATAATCAAATATAGCATTGGATAAACATGAGGAAACCATTAAATTACATACCACCACATATTTTGGAGCCTCAACCTCAGTAGTAGAGATCAGATAAGCTTGGCCTTGATCCCTTGTCCTTTTCTGAGGTATGCTTCCTTTGCAGTTAAGATATTCATTTGCATAATTCCCCTTTTCTCTACAATTGTAGCATTCAACATTGACAACCTCTTTCTTTCCATTTAAATCACGAGTTTGGTGGCCTTTTTCACCACACTTGTAATAGGCTCCCATTACCTTCAGGAAAGTACCAGGGTGTTTCTTCCCACATTTACTATAGGATGGATATTCAACTTTTCCCTTCTTCCCCTTATTTCCATTTCTAGAGTTTTCAACAGATCTATTCTTATCTTTCTTTTACTAAAGTCGTAAGACTTAGATAATTTTTTTTGTCTTGATAGCACATGAGAATATATCTTCGTATGATGATAAGGATTGTGGGACTAATTCTTTATGGAGAAATGTTTTTAACCCAAAGAAGAATCGATCAATATTACTCTTTGGGTTATGTATATAATATGTTGCATGCCTTTCTAACCTTGTAATGTTAGTCTCATACTTTGTGACATTCTCATCATCCTTTTGCCTCAGAATCAGAATTTGTCTTTCCATATCCTCTCGATGGTAATGAGGAATGTATTTTTCTAAGAAAAACTCTTTGAAATCCCTCCATTCCATATTTGATACTTCTTCATCTTCATTTATGTTTTGAATTAATGACCACCATTGATCAGCATCTCCCATGAGGTGATAAACTACCATGAATTTTTTTCCCTTTCACTACTCCCCAAAATCATGAAATATTTTCTCTAAGGAACTTATCCATGGCTTAGCTTCAAATGGATTTGTATTCCCATTGAATGTTGGTGTTTGTTGCTTCATGAATTAGTTTAACATTGATCCCTTGAATTGTGGATCAAGATGCTGCATACGGGCAAGGTTATTATTCATAACCTAAGTGAGTTGTTCGAGTATGGTGATAAGATGATCAAAAGCTGTTTCATCACCATCTCCACTATAATTATCTTGAGTAAGATGGAAATCCAAACATGTATTATGTGCCTTGATATGGTTTCCATTCTTTCCACGAGGTACCATTTCTAAACAATGACATACACTAGGTTAGTTTATGAATCACAATATATAATTTTAAATTTCTAAAAAACTAACATAAAATAGATAGTTTATAGATATAATCCATAATCATAAAAATGTTTTTTTGAGGAAATATATACTCATAAATTTTTTATAGTGGTTTGTAAAGAAAACATGAATTATTCTATGAATATCCGCTGGGAGTGACATAACCAAGAGTGTAACAAGGCCCGTTTTTGTGTAGCAGTATACCCCAGGATGAGCCTGAAACTCTTTGTTTGAGTTTTCACTCCTAGGTACATTTGTTCCAGAGCCACCTCTACCTGCTCGTATCAAGATAGGGACGTATTTTGTGGGAAATATACCATATTTCTACAATATCAAAATTCTAGTAATTTCGTCTATACTAATCCTCAAAGTCAATCTCAGGGAAACGTTCTCTTATTAGAGTTTCTCTAAATATAGCTACCAAGGATTGTATTAAACTTCTTCT
This sequence comes from Viscum album, assembly GCA_963277665.1. Classification (NCBI taxonomy): domain Eukaryota; kingdom Viridiplantae; phylum Streptophyta; class Magnoliopsida; order Santalales; family Viscaceae; genus Viscum; species Viscum album. The sequence goes on from OY728145.1 coordinate 695,917,485, forward strand.
GATTCAAACTGTAATGCGCCGACCCCAGTTAGCCAGAGTCGGTGCATTATTACAAACCATTGGCATGATCACAAGTGATCAAATCCAGAAAGACCGACCAGTTTAGTATCATTAGAAGTATTAGATACATACATAAGTATTAAATTACATTATTAAATGAAAAGAAACAAAAACATTGTCTCTTAGAAGACATAAATATCCCTTAGACTATCTCTACACGTCTTTCATAATATACTTACTTCGCAACCTAGGAAAAATAAAACATAGAAAGGGATGAAATCAGGTGATCGATAAGGATAACAATATAGTAGAAATGTTTATAAATAAGAAAATGTTTTTAAGGAAATGTATATGAATAAAACAAAAGACTTTTAAACATAAACTTCGGGATAATATGTAAAAGTTAAATCAAATAATTCCATTTACTTATTCACATAGATATTCTACTAGTTGAATAATAACTTCTAATATCAACAACCAATTTCATAATGATGGAATGCATAATGCGAGACTTCATAACCACATAGTCAAGGCCTCGCGGCAAGACTAAAAATAAGATTTTGTCAAGGCCTTGTGACAAGACACTATTTTGTTTCATGAGACCAACCAATGAATCGGGAATATATAAAGGGCTCCACCTATTACTTAATAATTCCAATGCATTTCTCATATGAAAAGGTTAAAACATAACATAAACAGTCGTATTAAAACTAACATACAAAATGTCAATACTTTATCCAAAAACCACAAATGGTGTAAAAATAACACATCCAAAGTAAAACATATCACAAAACCTTCAATACAATATATAATATTGTATCAAAATAAATCAACTTCAATCAAGTGTAAAATCCATTAAAGGATGTTGACATTGATGAGATCAAAACTATTTGAGAGAAACATCTCTTACTATTTTGCAATCATTTTAAAGTCATGTAATTTTCAAATAAAAAATTTATTTTGAAAATATTCTTATAATATTGTATGGGTAGATTCAAAGGTTTTATAACAGTGTAAAATAGCTACACCCGTCGTATAAGTTAAAAAACATTCTTACCTCAATTTGTCGAAAAGGTCATAAAGTACATTATTTGGAAAGCGATGGAATGATTCAATTCAAAAAGTTTTAGAAAAATTAAAACAAGGGTACAAATAACATTAACCAATAATCTAGAAAATAGTAAAAATGTTTTGAAATACATTTTTAAGAAACATGGATGTGGATGATAAGAAGGTCCCAATAGATACTCATGTATAAACAACCTCAGATAATGAAGAGATTGTTGAATTAACCCTTTCCAAGTACATTTCCTTGGTCAAGGGTATGTTAACTAATTGTATAATAAATAAATAATTGTTATTTAATTATACAATAACCAAATACATAAATATGATATCATATATGATCTTCTAATATTGCTTCGTTAATAATATTTTAGTAGTATCATTGTTTCTAGTGTTAACTGATTCGTATTCCTTTATATGTTTGGTTACGTAAGCCATGTTTATTATAGATAGGATGTATTCTATCAATATAAAGAATGATATTATATTCTTTAATATTATTTTTAATAATAAAATGAAAATTATTCTTGAATTTTTACGATGGGGAATGAATTTCATCACGTTCATGGAGACGGTAATCCATATGTACGCATGAGTGACAATATCATTATATTGATAGTAATATTATTTGTCACTGGATGGTATATAATATATAAATAATACTTAACATGTTATATTTCTTATTTAAATCAGATATACTCATTATTATACCAATACAAAAAATAAAGTGTTTGAATAACAAACTACACCACGACGTGGACACGGTAAGCCGTACGTACACACGTATGGTGACTTTTCATTCATAGAATGGATAGAATAATGAATATGGTTGTACCATATTTATAATAATATCAATTTATTTATAAGGTACTGAATTTGGTATTTTGGTATGAAAAAAACAGAGAAAGAGGAAGTGGCAGAAAAAAATAACTTTGAAAGAGGTGATGAAATATTTACCTCTTCTTCAGGTTCTTCCTTTTTATTTGATCAAAAGGGATCCTTTGGATGGTTCTTTATCAATGTATGGAATCTAAGTTGAAATTAGGGCAGTTGGGAGGATATTTGGGCATGGTTTTTCCGTGCCAAATGGATTTGGAGGTGTGATTTTGAGAGAAGGGGAAATACCCTTTTATAAGAGTGGTGAGGGTCACATTATGAAAACCGTGAAATATTATTTTATTATACAATCACATTCGGTTTATAATGGATCCAAAATTTTTTATTTCAATAATATATTGGGTATGGGTGGAAAAAATCTCAAAAAATAGGTTTTATACAACTTTAGGAAACCACATTGACCTTATATTTTAGATTTATCTCTTTGTTAAATAGTTTAACATTTACTATGTCTCCCTGTATTTTTATATTATATGGTTTATAAACATACTATAAAATGAAAAGAGAACCCCAAGTTGTTAATTAATGACATATATATTATTATATAATTACTTTGGCTGAACCATAGATTTTTAGGACAATTATATCATTTAAAAATATAATATTTGTTTTAAAAACTCATTTACACCAATTTTGACACTATTTAGTATTTGTTTTTTGTTAAAGTCATAAAAACATTATTACTTAAAAAAAATTCATTTAATCAACCCTAACATGTCATATTAACCTATAAAATTTGTGTAATTAATCAAAAGTTTCGATTTATATTTATTTGGATATTTATAATATTAATTATTTTAATCTTTCATTAATAAAGTAATCACTACATCATCATTGTGTCATAAATAAATTTAATTATTTAATATCTGAAAATAATAAATAAAATACCATTACATAGGAAATAACTTTATCTTTGTAATGAATATTTATAGTTGAATTTATCTTCTGTATAACCAAATAATATAAATGTTTTAGTTATTAAACTTTGAATTTAAAACTTTTAACTCCTGTTTATATAAAATAATAATAAATGTCTTAATCTAATAAAAGTGGACAAAAAGGATCATATATTATTTCTAAGGTTTATTTTTGTCAAAATACACTTATCCAATAGAATTATTACTTGTTTTAGGGTAATTATAATATCATTTTTATCTTTAATTACCATATTGACTTTTAACTGCGGTAAATAAAAGTTAAATTTTACTATTCACCAAAAATTATTTTCATTCCATTGAACCACATTTTACATACTTATGTCAATCGTTTTTCTCATATTTTTGAAATTCAATTCACAAAAGTGGTAAAATTATTTTTCATGCAAATTTGTAAACGCTCCAAGGAGTGTAAAAGACGGTAAAAGTTCAATAAAATTTTATATATATAATATTTTTATAAAATGACTCCAATGAATTAAATTGAACATATATATGTATTATATATATATTTTTACCTAATATAAATTTAAATAAAATAACTATTTATTTAAATAAAAAGTTGGTTTTAAACAATAATGCATTGTTTTTTTCACTAATCATTAAAAATTGAAAGTTTTCAGAAAAATACCAAAACTTCACCATAAGCTAATTTTGATATTCCATATTAAAAAATGAAATACTTTTTGAAAAATAAAATTAATAAAATTTCAAAACTAGGGTATTAATATTCATAAATACTAGTTTGATTAGTCATGGTGTGTTAAAACTACATGTTGCGTACAACGCAAGCTATTGCATTTTTCAATGGGAAACATACTGTGGAAGCTAGGGGTGTAATAATTTAAATCATTAAAAGACTAATTCTCATATCCTAGTGAAAGGAAATAAAATAAGGGTGATCTCAAATGGTCAGTCATTGTATGTATTAAATATAATATATCATGAGTAAATAATACATAATCAATATGGAAATGTAAATAACTAAAAACTCACACCATTTAATCATTAACTTGATCACAATGAATTATATAGAATGAATAAATAATGATAAAATAATTTCATATAACTAATAACATGGGATTTAAAATTATCCATAGATATTATACTTATTCAAATAATCACATGCATATCAATAAATAATCTCATAAGGATGTAATTAATAATTTTACTAATCATAAACTTACCATCAAGGATTCATGCCAATACATGTTATATAAATGGGTAAGGCATTGGAAAAATACCCAAATAAGATAGTCTCTTGATACTTGTTTATGCATATAGGGGATATAATAGCCCTTCCCATCACTTACTATATATAACTCATTCTTAATATGAGTTGGGTGAATAAAAATTCAGTACAGAATCAATGTAAACATTTGTATTGAAAAAATAGTATTTGAAATATTAATATTTCATCCAATGAAACTAATTATAAATAGTACAAAGAAATAATAATGATACTACCATTATACTATATCCCCATTAAAGTATAATTAAAATAAATGGGTTTTTTGTTTATGAAGAGAAATACCATAAAAATATCGTTAAAATATTCTTGTGGAAAAAGAAAATTTCCCATTGAAATTAAATTTTAAACATTGAAAATTTCTAGAATATTAGGAAAAAAGGTTTATTTTAAAAAAATAATTGAAACTTTTAAAGGAACCGTCAAATCAGCAAGTGGTCATGGAAACCAAAAATTCTAGTCAAGCAGAGTACATTTAAAAAAAGACTCGTTTCATATTTTTGGAAGAAATTCCAAAAGTACCACATTCAAAACACAACAAGAAGATTAATTTTATTTATTTTTATCAAATTAAAACATTTTTAACATTTTAGTAATAAATTATTTTATAATATTAAAAATTATTTAAAAAAAATTAAAGAAAATATGGATATAGAATAGAAAATATTCTCAATTGAGTAGAAAATGAAAGTTGATTTTCCTTAAAATAACTATTTTGATCTCTTGAATACATGAATTAAAAAAATAAAAGAAAAATTATAATTTACAAAAATGAATATTTGGGAATAAAATATATTATGTGTAATATAGAAATATCGTATAATTATTGTAGCATATTGTTAAGAATAAATAATCTTTTATAATGATTATATTGTGAAATAAAACCTTACCACTTTTGTAACATTTGAATCATAATCCCCATGAAAGAAATAAAATTAAATGAATCATTCAATACCATGAGTATAAATGGAATAATGATAGAACATATCAATTGGGAAATATATACACCAGATAAAATAATTATGTGGTGAATACGAAATATATCGCTTGTAATCAAAAGTGCGATGAGAAAAACCCAATAAAGATTATATCATTAAAGTAATAATTAATCAATGAAGTGATTTTGTGTAATAAATTTAAATCCAAACAAAAAGTGGAAACACAAGATAATACAATTATATATTAGTTCACATATAATCATGGCATAAAATGATCAATTAAGTAGATGTATAACCCCACAAATTGAAATTGAGTTAATAATCCCCTTACCCCTTGGTAACATTAAATTCAAACCCCCTTAGAGGAAAAAATTTTCACTGAATAATAAAATACCCTAATGTATGAATAATTACTCATATAAAATGTAAAATTGTAGTATACAAACTATATTAATGAAATTGGTGGATAACATTACAATACTCCCCAATGAATGGAAATTGAGACGAAATCCATAACCATAGGTCTGATAAGTCGCATACATTATTTATCTTCTTGAATAATAAAATTATATTAATTATTCAGTTTTTTATGAAAAATTTTCATGGTAATGAATCATTTTATTTTATTTATCACCGTGTTATATTTATTTACTTAATCAATTAATTTCACATTAGATATTTTGATGATATTTAGTACATATGTCAAAAATGAATTTTGTATGTTGATCATGGTAAAAGAGGTCATTATTCCATTATATTTATATTAATTATCAAGAAATAAATTTCATTTTACACAAAAATATATTTTTAAAACTCACCATGAAATATTGTTATGGAAAACGAACTTTGTTATAATCATAGAGAGAGGAAGTCATACGTATGCATGAGTAACATTTCCATTTTTACATGTTCATGTTGGGAATGACATAAGTATTTTATTAACTTTATATAAAAATAATTATCTAATAAAAACCATATAATTTCATAAAATAAACTTATATATATCATCCATGTTATGTGGTGATGGAAAACGAATCAAATCACTTCGTGGAGGTGGCAGTCCACATGTACAGAGGAATGACATTATCATTTTTAATGGTTGGAAAGGTAAAAAACTAGATGATATATTATCATTTATGAATTATAAATATGTTATTAAAATCATATATAATAATTTAATCCACCATTATAAAAATAAATGTGAGGCGATGATGGAAAACAATTACATAGTTTTGTGAGGTCATAGTCCCCCTTACACGTAAATGAAAGTTCCGTTTCCTATTTAATGGAATAAAATATGGATATAGTGTATGAAATTTACATAAAAACAACTTAGTTTATGTATTATTTCTGTTTCTTTGTTCAATAGAGTTTTAATATTAATTAAATGATGAATAAGATGAAATAAAAGTAAAACATTCACTTAAAAGATATACAACTTCTTTAAAAAACCTCAATTTCTTTACACCTTAAGCCCTATAAAGATTATATTATTCTAAAACTAATACTTATAGAATGTGGGAAGTAATTTTATAAATGTATTTCAGTAGGTATTTTCCAAATGAAATGGATTCTGATGTGTGGATAGAAGAGTAGAGTGGGTTCCATTTTATAATTTAGGTAAGGGTATTCTTCAAATTTCTCAAAGTATAAAATATAAAGAAATTAATTTTCAATGTAAAAAGCCCTAAAATATTATTATTAGAATATTCAATGGGTATGGGTATAAATCCTATCATGAAATTAGTTTTTTAAAAGTTTATATTAGGTTTTTACATGCATCTCTTTATTTTCACCTGTATTAACCCTTTTAAAAAACCATGATAGAAAAGTTTATTACACTTTAGAAGAAAATATATTTACTATAAATGATTAATTGGACAATATATGGAAATATTTTGATATTTTGATCCATATTATAATAAATTAGATGATAATGGTATTTTTTGGAGTTTTAAATCATTTAATAAAATATTATTTATTATAAAATAGCATTATTGTGATTTTTGACACTATTCAATTAATTTGAATTTAAAGTCATCATGAAAAATATAGTATTAGAGTCTTTAATTTTTCCACATATATAATATTTTATATATATCTATAATTTTTTTGGACATAATAACTCACTGAAATTTAATTTCTTTTAATATTTTTAATATTATATATTTTATTTTTTATTAATTGAATAAATAATATATCAACATTCTACAAGATTTTATAGTAATTATATAATCAAGGAAAATTACCATCATAAAAATAATATCATTATACAAATCATATAAATTATGATTCATTCACAACTTTATTTTACCATTATGTGATGAAATGATAGATATATATGTATATATATATGTAAAAGAGTGACATTTTGTAGTTTTATTTTCTTTAAATATTATATATGTCATTTTTAGGGGTAAGTGTCCCTTAAGAGAATAAATTTTAATAATTATGTAATAACTATAAAAATAATTTAATCTAATAATAATTATGATGAAAAGGTTTCCTTATCGCTTAGTTTTATCGTATGTTAACCCACATTACATATTTAATGTAGTGTCAAATATTTTAGTGTATTTACTATTCATTATGAAAATAAATTAGATTAACCATATTAAATAATATCAATTATTATAATTTAAAATATGTAATCTATTTTAAAAAATTAAATGGCAATAATTTTTAGAAAGTAATTTTATAATAATCCCACAAATCAGGATGCAAAACAGTTTCTTAATAAAACATTTTATGTATGAAAGTATTTTTATACCAAGATCAAGAATAATGTTGATTAATTTATAATTTAATAAATTATTTATAAATAATTTATAATTATATTAATTTAATATTAAATTATAAATATTATATGTATTTTTTAATGAAAGAATATAATAGTTTGAAAAAATTGATATTATTAACTATTAAATGAAAAATCAATCCTTTTAGAAAAATCCAAAAAATTTCATCACAATCTAATTTTCATATACTGGTTTAAAAACGAATTTCATTTTTTCAATTTTTTTAAATTGATGAAATTAATTCAATTATTTTCAAATGAAAATTAATAAAAACCATTTTTGAAGAAAATGTCTTTTTGTAGCATAAAATGATTTTATTGAAAATTGAGTACTTTTTGTTAATAAATTTACATTATATAAAACCAATATAAATATTTTTTTAAATTTATTTATTTTTATTCATACCACTAATTTTAATGAATTGGTTATAATGAACATGTTTAGATAATATTTAGTAGTATATTATGGTTCACTTAAAACTCAGTGTTGCGTGTTGTAGACACTATCAAACATAGTTATTTTTTAGAATCTCAGTGTGTTTCATTCCATATCCATATAATTGGATTCTAATTAAATAACCATATATCAATGTCTAATAAGGAATACATCTGATTCCACCAGGGAATGGAATTCTTGAGCTAATTGTTTTTTCTCCCATTACTAGATAATAGTATTCTTAGTTGCATGGATTTCCTGATACTGGAAACTACCACTTCCCCAACACATTAACTAATAACGAATTCCATGAATCTTTTTTCTTTGATCATTCATAGAGTTATTAGAGATTATTTTACATATGAACTTCCAAGATTGTTTTTGTGGAATACAGTTCAATCCCAAATAATAAAGATCTAGTTCATTATTTCTCTTAGAAAATGAATTATATTCTAGGTCTCAGTCTATCTTAAAATGATTAGGTCTCCCATCTTGAGGCCTATTTTAATTGGGATAGAACTAACCTCCCATTGATTTTGGTACTTGAACATGGGTATGGGATATTCAATGGTCATAGTTCCCACTTATTTTTGTGGGTTTTTAGGTGATATAAGATGTATGGTGTTATGGGACATAAATATATTAATTGGTGAATTCGAAGGATAATAGAAGACGATTTGGATATTCACTATAAGGAACCATCTTTAAAAATTATATATTCAAGTGAATTTAAACTATAATTCGCATTCTTAAATTCCTAGATATCTTTTAGGTTTAGAGTTTTTTTAATTATGTCATAACTCATAAACCATAAATTTAATGTTAGAATCTTTAAATCTCTATCATTTTTTTACAAAATATATATCTTTTAAAATAAAACATGTTTTCTTTGTGTGAAAAAAAATTCATGACATTAAAAATTGATTTTTCTTTACCCTTACCCATCCTTAAAGCCTTCTATTTTTTTTTAAAACACAGGATGATTAGAAATATATATATAAGGGATATAAAAAGAATAAAATTGTTATTCTCGTGAAAAACATGAAAACCCATGAGAAACCTTTTTGTAAAAATATAACTTTTTACCTATATAAGAGCATCATATTTTTCAATAATATCATTATCTTACCTTTCCAAAATCCAAGCATTTCTAAGAAAAGTCATTAGAAAGTACCAAAAAGTTTTGTAGGTATCTTGAGACATCATTTTCCATATCACTCGTACAAATAGAATAACCAATTAGGACAAATTCCGTCTCTAGAGTACCCAATTCATTAGTGGGATATCATATACCCACCCATCATTGGTTTATCACAAAACCACCTTTCATTGGTCAATAACATAACCAATCATCCCTAGTTTATAATAGAACCACCCATCATTTATTTATAACAAAACCACCTATCATCAGATAAAATTCCGAAGAAACACAACATAGTAAAAGAAGATAAAATCACACAGTTTCCAAAATAAAATATTCTTTTCACCCATAATAAAACATTTCAAAATATTAAAATACACATTTCCTTTAAAAACATAATTTTTAATACTAAATACCTAGAAAAATAGAAAGAGAGTTTTTATTTGAAAACAAATAGGGAATATTTTAAATGAATAAAACATAAAATAAAATAAAATAATTTCATCTTAGATGGAAAATCATTTTTCAATATCACTTGTATCACATCTTATGGAAAATACCATTTCCTTTTTTAAATATCTTATTTTGTTTAAAAAACTGTGCAAATATGAAAGAAGATATTAACATTGAAAATAAACTTTAAAAAATGTAATGGAAAATTCAAAGAAAATATTAGTCATAATGGATAGAAAATTCACTCATTATTTATAAGTAAGAAAACATTCATTTTATACTTTTTTAGAAATGTCACAAAGTACTTAATTTGGAAAATGATAAGAATATTCATTTAGAACCATTTTGTAAAAAGTCAAACATGGGTAAAAAGGAATTTATATAATCAAAGGAGAATAGTAGAACACCACTTTATAATTTTATTATAAAATTAGGACAAAGGAATAAAAATAAAATTTTATGGGGAATTTTAAAATAATATTATTAAAGGAAAGTCCCTTACCTTGAGCTCGACTCGTCATGTACATTCTTTTTCTTCCTCTTCTTTGGAAATTCTCCTTTGATTAAAACCTTAATCAATATAATATTAGTGTTACTCATAAAATAAGGTCTCTGTAATGTGGGTTGGTATATTAGGAACTTATTCATGTAGATATTTGAAAAAAAGGGTTTTAATGTGTGATTTAAAGAGAATAAGTGGTTCCCATTTATAAGAGAGGGGAGGGGCACTCTAAGAATTTCTTAAAATTTTAAATTAATATAAATTAATTTATAATTCCAAATGGATTTGAAGAGAATTATTTTGAATATAAGATGAGGATGAATTAAAATTCCAATACAAATTGAAATTTATAAATGTTTTGGCAATGTTTTTATCATTATATATTATTTTTAACCTATCGTTAACCAATTTTAATCCTACCATGCAAAAATGGTTTTTTACTCTTTAACTGTCAAGACAGTTACTAAAAATAGAAAAAAATTCCATAAATTTCATGGAAATCTATAAAATTCTTGTACTGAATTAATCATCTCTAATAATAACAATTTTTTGATATTTTAATATCATTAATTTGATATTTCCATTAATTAGATAATTCCTGCATCAACATTGTAAAAACATTTAAGGTAACTATTTCTTTACTAAAAATAAATAATAATTTACCATGTTGAATATAAACGTATTATATTTGAAAATAAATTTTATAATAAAACATATCATATGGTTAAACCCATGTCTAAAATAGTATAGTTATTAAAAATAAGAGTGTGGCATTTTTGGATTTACTTTAAATAAAATATTATAAAGGTCATAATCACCCAAAAATAGAAAAAAGAGGTCTTATATTCAACCATTGGATGATTATGTAAGATTACAATTAATCCAAAAAAATTATAAATGTGTTGGGGCTATTTTATTGTCCTTATCAAATTATTTCTAACCCTTAATTACCTAGATTACCCTTTACTAAGGTAACAATATATATTAAGGTAAATATTCATTTTGATAAAAATAAAAATAAACTTTTTACTAAATTTGGATCCAATGATTAAAAATATGGAATCCATTTTTCTATATTTATAACATAGAAGTGGTATAATATAAATTAATCTTAAACTGTAAAAGCACAATGAAAAATAGTTTTTTTAGAAAAAGGTCGTTTTTAAGTATAAAATGTTTTTATATTTATTAAAGTATAAGATTCATTTAAACAAGGATGATTTTTCATAAAAAGGAAAAAAATGAAAATTTAAAACTAATTCTAAATAGAATTTTACTATTTAAATTTTTTAATATAAAACAGAATTTTTAATAAAATTATTTATTTTTTATAATTCATTGAAAAATCAATATTTTCATAAAATTATTAAAAAATCCTCTTATAGTAAATTTTAAATTATTAGTTCAAAAATGAAATTTATTTTTTAGAATGATGTTTCAATAACATTTAAAAATTAATTATAATATTCAGCAATAAAATGAAAGAAACCCCATTTTGAACAAAACATATTGTTGTGTAATGAAACAAATTTTCTAAAAATATAGTTCTTATTTGCAATGATTTAATTAATAAAATAGAAATGAGTAAGACTATATTTATTTCAAAATGTGGTTAATATTATTCATTCCAACCAATTTAATGGCTAGGTTATATCAATCGCATTTAAATATTATTAATTCATTGTTCTTTTAAGCTTGGTGTTGCGTATCTTATACACTATTGAACATAATATTTATTTTGAAAGAATACCTTGATATTATATTCACACACCAATCATAGAATTTTGGTCCTTGTGTGTGTTGTTTCCCCCAATAGCGGATCCATATGAGAATCTTCTTTAATATGTGCTTTGTCACCAATAGCCATAAAAGCGTGAACAGTCTTCATGGCCCCATTAATAGCTACAACATAATAGTTCCCATATACCATTAAAGCCTAGAAACCCATCAGTTCTTGAGAACCTCCCATGAAATTATCAATGTCAGTATGTTTTTAAGGGATATCAATGTGGGATGAATTGCTCTAAATGTACTCATGGTCTTCATTAAGAATATCTATTTCGTTTTCTGCAATGAATGTTTGTCTTCAATGATTTTATGTGGAGGATATGGTTAAAATGAAATAAGTAATGTATGGTCATTTATCATGTAATTTAGGGGAACCTGCATCTATATTTTTTTTCATGCACTACGATCTTATAAAGAGAGTCAGAGGAATCAATGGCGACTCGGAGATCCTCATTGAGTGGGTGGCCTTAGAAAGCATAATTTTAATGCCATAGGTTTAATATCCATGTTATTATTTAATTATTATTTTATATTAATTTAAATAAAATTTATCTATTCTGAAAAAATATTTAAACAACTTTAAAAAATATTCCAATAAGATATGAAAAGACCTAAATTCACATTATTCATTTAGATGTTTGAAATTTTAAAAAAATAAAGACATGAAACATCTTACTCACACCATGGATTATTTCTCACAAAGGATGGATTACATCTATTAAAAGTGAATAAATCAATAAGGATAAATAGATTGAAATGAATAAAATATTCACAACTAGGAAATCACTTAGATATCCTTGAAACATGAGTATCACTAATCCATGAAAGGATAAAGCATTTTGAAAAAACTGAAATAAGAATTATGCCCTGTGAATTAGGAGTAATGTGAATAAAGAATTTAGTAATTCTATATATAAGAATGAAATATGTCAATTATAAAAATGGATTTTGAAAATATGGCCTTTAACATGTGGTCCTTGGTCATATATCCATCAGGTATACATAATTAATAAATTTTTATGTAGTAAATTTTAAACAATATAACACACAATGAAATAAAAATATGATATTAAAATATTATAAATATATATATTTATGTGTAATGTATAAATATTATTATTATTTTCATTAAAATATGATTTATATATAAAATTAAAATTATGATTTTATTATCAATGGAGTAGTAAAATATAAATTTATAATATATAAAATTATATGTAATGATTTTTGTTAAATAGTATTTATTACAAATTTGATATTACATTTTTTGAAAAACTATTTCGTTAAGTATTGTATATATTATCTTAAAATATTATAATGAAAAACTTTAAAATATTAGATATGAACTAAAATATTATAATATTTTAAATTTTAAATAGATATTAAACAATATTAACAATACTTAATTTCTAAAAACATTATTTTTTAATAAAACCAGTTTTTCATTAAATATAGAATGTTCATAAAAAATTTATTTTTTAAATCATAGAGTTTGGATTTTTTAATATAACAACATTTATATGAATTCATACAATCAAAGATTGTTTACTTTTGTTTTTTATAAAATTTTTTATTTTTAAGTAAATATTGAAAAACTACTACTATTAATGAAACTATAACTTTTGTGACATTATTCAACAAGAATTCCCTTATCATTTTTAAAATGATTTTGAAAATAAGAAAATATAATTTTTTTAAGATTAATTAATTATTTTAAAATACTATATCACTATATAAAACCTACGATTAGTGTTTTAAAAAATTTAGAAATATTTTTTATGGAAAATATTTTACATCTATTCCTTTTCAGAAACTATTCACAAGGTAGAATTTTTTATTTTCCAAATTTTAGTATTAATTAAATATTATTTTAATAATAAATAAAATTATTATCATCAATAAAATCAATACAAATAGTAATTTTATCTGAAACATAAAAAAATTTCTTTAAAATACAATTTTTTCTAAAAACAAGTTCCTGCGCATTACATGAGCTAATATTAAAATTAATTATTATTACACATAAAAACTGGATTTTGAACATTTAATGTCATATTTATAATTATTAGGTATAAATAATCTAATAAGTATCATTTTAATAATCTTTAAAAATAAATTACCTTAGAAAAAATTAGTTACCTCAGTAAAAATCAGAAATGGTAAAAGTGAAAATATAAGTGTAAATTAGTTAGAAACAAGTTTAAGACATGTGTGGAAAATTTTGGTTGAGTATTTCTATAACTTAACACCCGCCACACTCTATTATTGTCTACTTTGGCTTCACATGCAATGTTCATCCTATTCTTTCTTTTATTAAAGGTTTCTAAGTGCCAAAAATGTCATACTCTTCTATTATAAATGGAACCCCAACCTATCCACACATAAAAATCAATTATAATTTTCCCAAAATTTACCATATAATATAATTAACCATCTTCCAATATCATATAAGTTTTTATATTTCCAAAATATCTTGTTAAGGTTCCTTATAGTGGTGACTAAAGGAGAACATTCAAAGAGGGAGGTAATATTTTCAACCACACCGCCTTATTTCATTTTAACTTTTATGAACTAAAATATATTATAAGCATGGTATTATAATAATAATAGTAATAGTAATATTTTTTATGTTTTTATACATATTAATCCATCTGTTTTATTCCTTCTTCCAAAATAATTATGAACAATGAAAACACCTTTATACGTGCATGTGTGAAAACTACAACCTCTCTGAATAGCGTGTTAAATTTTCAATTAATGATGTTCATAAATGGTTGAAAGAGTTTATCTAATAAGATAATTGGATATTAAAAACATTTTAATGATTCTTAAATGATTTTATATTTTATTTCCACCCTCTTCCTACTTAAAAAAATCAAGAGAGTCGACCTTGTGTATGTGCAGACTACCACCTCAATGCGATGATGTTCCTATTTCATATTCCATACAGAATAACATGAGTGAAATTAAAAATGCATTCAATGTATAAAAATTTATTTATTAAACCATTAAAATAATCTAATGATAATATTATAAATTGAATAAGTGATATTAAAAAATAAACGGTTATAGTAAATTTGTCTTTCAAAAATTACAAATCAATGTATATTTACTAATTTGATTCTACTAATGGAAAAAATATTTAATTATAAAAATTATGTGATAATGGAATAATATAAAACATAATAATATTTTATTTTAGATATTATTCAACTATTTTATAAATTTAAATCAACGGTGAATGATTCCATGAAATTGAATGAAGAACATCTGGTAACCATTATAAGCAGAAATGCTGTAAAAAAATAGTGAAACATGATGATAAATAAGATTTATAAAAATTAAATTATATATAAAATAGTTTCAGGAATTTTATTAATAAACTTAATTTTATTATTCAAGAAGTCATGTAAAAGTGATGAGTGCTTTCAAACATAAGGTAAGGGTTTCTATCTCATTAACCCTTCATTGAGGAATTATTTTAAATTGTTAAAAAATATTCATTGGTGCACTATATCTACCATAAAAATTATTTTTACTATCATATATTATTATTTAATTGGGAAAATTCACTTCAATTCACTCTATTTCTTGTTGTGATCTATAATTAATGTCTTCCCTATAATATAAGGGTATTTAGTAATTCAATTTTATTTATTGAGTTTTAGTGTATATCTATGAGTTTCATATTTAATTTCATATTGTATACCAAAATTTTATAATGTGATACCAATTTTTAATCAAATATTATTTATTTATGAGTGCTAATTCTTCTTAAATTTTTTTATATTAAGATTAATTAAAATCCTATTAAATGAGGATTTCTACTCCTTGTATATAATTTTCCTCCCTGTTAATGTTCTCCTATTACATAGAAACCTTATTAAGTGTAATATCATATTAAACTCATATTAAAATTATCCAATTTCAAACATATGTTTTTTATGATATGGGATTTTCAAAAAAAGGAGTTTTAAAACTTAGTATGGGATGTTATGTAATTGCATCCTTACTTTTGGGTTACACGTTCTCATTATTTTTTCTCCCTTTTATATTATATTCTTCTCATAAACCACTAATATTTTTTATATACTCCACATATATATATACATAATTAAATATATTTTTCATTTCTAAGGTTGTACATATTTATAGATTCCCTTTGAAAATCCCACTTTTATGTAAAAACATTTTTATACAAAATCCTTATTTCTTGTCTCATGTCAAGAATCACGCCATCAAATATTTTTAAACAATTAATGGATTATAAAATCCCCATTTTATTATAGGGATTCCTCTTGGTTCAATTATAGTATTACCAAAAAATAGTATTCTCCTTCATTATTTAAAATATCATTTAGTTTTTTCATAAAGCCTCACTAAAGTTGTTCATTTTTATTCTTTCTTCTGTAAAATACATATCATGAATTTTCAATATTGGTGAAACATATTCAAGGACAATATTAATTTCTTATTTATGAGTTTTAAAATTTATTTAATTCCTTCTACTCTTGTTAATTCTAATGAATTGGCCTCTAATCATTCCTTAAATAAAAAATTTGATTGCCACTTTATCCTCATGGTTTTTATAATGCTTATGATTTATGTATGGTTTATTTAATTTATGTGGAACACATATGTATGATTTTCATTTATTTAATGCGTGGATCGAAAATTTTATATCTCTCCAATACATTGGAAAAATTTATATCTCATGAGATATTATGTAAAGGATTAGGGAGTGAACATAATCCACCATGAGACTTTTTCCACTTTATGAAGATGGTGTTGGGAGTGAACCCATACTTGTTTTTATGATATTATGTTTTATATTGTTGAAACATATTTATGATCTTATGGTATCATTTATTTATTCCATTTATCCATGTATATAATCATTATAATTATGATATCACGTAATACCTCTTTACTCTCAATTAATGCATTATTGTCATGTTCAATCCCTTACATGGATTTCTAGCTCACACCATTCCTTATATATTTTCCCATGGATATCCTATATAGTTTTAGAGGATCTATTGGAGTTAGTATCACTATGAGATTTATAAATGAAGATTATATTTTCATTTTTAATATTATGTTTTTATATGTCTAATATTCTAAGAAGCCTAGATGTTAATATATTCGTCTAGTATTTTCTAGAAAATTTTGTTTAAAATTATGATATAAAATTTGTTCATTGAAAGGGTCTTTGTGTCTAGTACTAAAGGAAGGACTATTTATTTTATGAGATTAAGATGATATATCATTATTTAAATCCATTGCGAGAAGTCTAAGGTATTAGATTAAGTATATGGGATTATCCTAAAATTTTGGTAAATTAGAGGTTGTGTGGTTTTACATGAAATTACATACATATCTTGATACTTGAAATTGGTAGATGAATCTGGTATAGTTTTACCTGTGAGTAATTACCCTTAAGGGGGTGTGTTGGTTATTATGTCAATGACGACCTATTTCATGATGAAGATTCCTAACCACACACCAAGATATACACTGCCAGTGGATATAATTTGGTCAATCTTATTCTTTATATGAACCACTATAAAATATTGTCTTCTTAGTTATTTTGAGGGAATGAGTTTATAAGAATTAGATAGCCAAACATCAAATAACCTAGGTTAAACTATGATTGATATAGGATAAATTGAAGTAATTATAGGATAACCTGATGATGTAAATGGGTGAAAGGATTTAATGTTGAATCCATTCGATGTTATTGATTATATTAATCCACCTTTTATTTTAAATTTTTTTCACTCTTGGTAACACATTTGGTATTAATGATGGATGAATCTATATGGAATCAAGATAACCTTGGGCAAAAGAGATAATGTGATGATTAACTCAGTGATCAACCTATTAGAATGAGATATGGAAAGATAAATATTTTGATTATCCCAAGCCAACTATTGAAAAAAATGATTAAAAATGTAACAATAGTTAAAATTTTGAGTTCACCAAGTAAGATAAGGATGGTGGCATGTAAAAATTATTATAATTAAGATAGTTAAAGAAGGTGTATTCATCCAACTATATGTCAAAAATGTTGGAAGATACACCTAGTCAATTTTCTAATGGGGATATTAATATGATTTACTTATGGAAGAGGGGGTTATTGAGCATCAAACATCCATTGGAATATAAGGAGTCTGATTATCATGATGGAAGTGGAAAAAAAGCATTAAAAATCACTACTAATGGTCCAATAATATATGTTTATAAATCATGAACATTACCAAATTTAATGTCTTAAATCCAATGATAATAAGAATAGTATGTGTGAACAATCTCTATTGCCATGGGAAAAAGTTGGAGACTCTTTAGTGAATACTGATGTGGTGGATTGTGGTAACCAAATCCTCCAATTTTGAATTATAAATATGGGATCTTTTTTCTAGACACTCTAGGTTTCCATGATTATTTTCAATGCATTCCACCTTGATATATCACTTTTCAAATAAAATATTTATTTGAATGATTATTTAATTTTCTTATTGGAATACATATCTTAGTATGTGTATTTTAGATGGATTTAATATGATTCGTAGATTCAATTGACTATTTCAACATAAAAAATTAGATCACTAATCTTGGTTAGATTACAAAAAAGATCATATTATTGATGAAATGGATGGAGGTGGAAATAAAAACTAGAATCTTCCATAGATAGATATTAATTCCACTGCAATAGCGCACGACATCAACAAATCAACATCATCATCATCCATCAAATTCCCATCTTCATGTGTAGTCCCCTATACTTCTTAAGAAGTTGAATGAACCATTTTAATGGTTGATGTATAAAATAACACTATATTACCAAAACTCATGAAGAAGGAAATTATGATTTTTCAGAAAAATGGAGGCCTCCAAGTGACCTTATTTTTGGGATCATTTTGAGATTAATATTTAATCCCCCATACTACATGATATCATGATAAAAGTATGCGAAACCGTTTTATTCTAAGAATACACTGATTTGGATCATGAAGATACACATATATAAGATGTGGATGGGTTTCCATCCCCACCACAGTTTATATGGGAGGGATTCAAAGTGTAAAAAACCTAGTGTATATTGAAAAAAGCGGGTGAAGAAAAGGGTGGTTATTTGTTGAGGATGGTGACACATGAGAAGGATAACCTAGCGAGGGAGTAGGATAGTACGATGGAGCTGACCACATAAAATGTTTAGGTAAGGGTCTAAATAAGTTTCTTAATAAGACTTATAAATATCATTATCATTCATTGTTGACACCTTTGTTCAACCTCAACATTCCACTAATTATTCCAGGCTGAAGACCCATAAGGGATGAGAAATAGGTGTGTGTGGTTTATCAATTATAGAAATTGGGAATCACATTTCATGCGAGAGATTAATTTTGGATAATTTATCATTTTATGTCTAATTATGAACTCAGAGAAAACTAAAAGAATTATTAACAACAACGCTGTATAGTTATTTAACTAAAATTGTTATGAATAAATTCCAGATAATATTATCTTTATTATAAATGAATAGAATTGATTCATACTTCCGTAATAAAATTAAATTTCAAGTCATACTATAGAATCTTTAATCTAACTTTGTTATTAAGTAATAATTTTAACTTCAAGGGTGCAATTTATTATGGGGAGAATGTAACCTCCCATGTTTTATGAGTTAATAATAATAATAATATTATTATTATTGTAATTATTAATTTTAATAATATTATTATTTATGTCTATATTTTTATGAACATTTCTCTCTTCATTCCACTGTATTGGAGAATTATTAGAAAATGTTTCCTATAAGATACGATCTAATCAAAATATACTATATTTATTCATAATTGGTACACTACAACAAAACCACAAAAAACAAGGTACTAAATACAATGGATTGCTTCTCACAATGGATGAATTATATTCAATAAAAGCTCCAAAATTAATATGGGAAATATTTGGAAAATAAGAAAATATTCATATGTAAAAAACAATATATGGTCATATTCAACCTTGAGGGCCAATAAAATACAATCAAGACTTATAATGAGTAATAACACCATGACAAGATAAAGAATTATAATAAATATGAGACTATAACTGTGCCTTGTGAAGTGAGAGTGGGATGAAATAAAGATTTAGTAATTCAATATATAAGAATAAAATTTTTCCTTTAAAATATAATCATTGAAAATATGTTCATTGGGAATATATTCATTGGTCATATATCAAATAATTTGACGTATTTTTTTTATATTTTTAAGGAATAAATGTAAAATAATATAACTCACAATGAAATAAAAATATTATATTAAAATATTATAAATATATATATATATTCATTATGTATAAATATTAATAATAATATTGTTAAAATATGAGGTAAATTTAAAATTCAAATAATGATTTAAGTATCAATGGGGTGGTAAAATTAAATTTCAAAATATAAATAATTTCGTTAAATGGTATTTGTTAAAGACTAATATGTATAAAAGATTTTTTTTTGAAATAACCTTTTTGTTTACTATTGTATAGTTTTTTCAAAATATTTTAAATTTAATACTGTTATAATATTATATATTCGCAAACATGTTAAAATATTTTAAAAGAGGAATTGATATGAAATAATATTAAGAAAACCTAATGGTTAAATACATCGTCTTATCAAAGAAATCATGTTTTTATAGATTTAATTTTCTTTTAGAAAAATTTAAAACATCAAGTTATGATTTTGAAAAACTAAAATATGTTTTTTTGAAATCAAAATATTAGAATTAGGTTAGGAAAAAATTGTTATAATATTCTTAAAAAATAACAGTTTTGGATAATATTAAAGAAATTTTGTAACATTTATTGTATTATTATACATGAATGGAATAAATGTTTTTTAAAACCATTTTTAACAAATCTGATTATTTCATTTATTATTTCGAAATATTATATAGATTAATTTTAGAGCTAGGTGGAGAGATGATGTGATATTCCAAGGTCCGGGGAGATTGGAATTAATTTATGAAATATGATAAATATATTAAATGTACACACACAAATTTTTTATAAAAAAAGTATAATAAATTATAAATGGAGGCTTGGATTGTAAATATGTAGTTTTCATTGAGTTCATAGAATCAATTTTATACTATGCGTGACATAACATTGGATCATGTCAGATATTTAAGTTGGGCAGGGTCATGGGCGAACACTTACCTAAATTAATTTAATAAATTTATTTATGTAATTAATTATACCTACATAATAAAGTTTCTATAATAACTCCATTATAGTGGATTTATAATTTTATCCACATATCCATATAAATCAAGAAAATCCATAGGAGAGTGTTGGAGGACCATCCATTGGAAAGCGATGACTGGATTGAGATTGAGGATCGGTTTACCAACATGATGTGTGGATCTCTCTAATGATAGTGACATACGATAATTATTTACCATAAATTGATCCAAATTGAGATAGGATGTTGAAATATATTTTATGATTTTCCTTTTGATTTTTTATAATGAATGCAAATCAATACACCAACAGATTGATTTACTGATCACTCATATTGCAGGTATGAGATATATGTAAGATCCTAGACTTATTTTCGGTGCACACTTATTTATCTTTCTTGTTTAAATACCTTCATTATCATTAATGAAATTTTTTCCTAGGATATGTGGAGTCTCAAGGGTGTTTTTGTGGTTTAGGACATGAAAGAAGGGAGAATGGGGCCATCCACTTCATGTTTCAGAGTTGGCGCATGGTTAGTAGTGACCGGTCACCCTAACCATGATTGCCTTGAGGCGAGGAGAACAGTTTAAGGAAACCATGAAATGGGTATTGAATAACCGTGCGATCTTTTGTAGGTACATCCCACTTAGTTTTCGGATGGTTTGTCAAATTGTGTGGGATCCCTAAGAAAATGTGCGGTCTGGCCCCCTCTTCGACTGAGGGTGGCGCATGGTTGATGAATGGTTTGGCCAACCATATGAAAAAACCATGAATCCTTTTAAATGTGGGGTTTTACCATTTTTATTATTGGGCCTTAGGTGTTCTAACTTGGGATTTTTCTCCATCAATCCCCCAGGTTCCCTAGTGATGAACCAAATAACCTCATGCTTCCAAATTATTGATCCCCTTCATTTTTAAGATGTTTAGAGTACCATTGGTTGAGAATATAAGATTTAGGAGAGTATAACAGTCCTATTCTATCTATTCTCTATACTAGGACTTCTGTAGTTACTCTTATTCTACCAAACCCCTAAAACTCCCTTTTTATTTTGGATCTTAAGTTGGTAATTTGAAAGGTGTTCGAATCAAAATCAAAGGATAAGGTTAAGAGAGTGATATTTTTGGGAATCAAGGTAGGTAGTCTACAATTTATATCTCATAGTTTTTTTGTTGTTTTTGATGTGTATGTGGTTATTCATTGGTTTAATTATGCTATCTGTTGGCTTTTCCATGGTAGAATTGAGGTTTTAATTGGTTAATTTAGGGATTTAACCCCTCATGATACCTATGGGTGGAATTGTGGTTGAATAGACCATGATAGTGGCTACCCATGGTGTGTTCTACATTTTTGAACATGGTATTGGGTTATTAGATATGAAAATTAAGTGTTTAAGATATTGAACCTATGATTGTTATGTTTTACATGTTAACTTGGGTTGATAATGGAAACCAAAGAGTTATTTTATATTTTGTTAACATGGATTGTGAAATGAAATTGATTTTAATTATGCTTAACTGATAACATGATATATGGGGGTGTTTGGTAAAATGTTACTGTTTTAACGACATATGAAGAGTAAATCATAAATGTGCTATTGGGTTAAGGCATGAAGATGATTTATTTGTTGAACACATAATGAATTGTGAATGGGTTGTGTATTCAATGTGTATGGTGTGTGAAATGGTATATGTGGAAAAATGTAAAAGAAGCATGTGAACATGGAATAATGGTTTGTGGGGTATTGACATGGGGTTCCATGCCCATTGTTTGGGTTGTAATGAGGTTATAAACCCCACCCATAGAATGCATTGGTTAGGGAGTCAGACTAAGGCTCTATGCAGCTAATGGTTGTATTATATGAGACTTCATAGACTGAGGATCCTAATACGTGTGATATAATTATTTTTGAAATGTTTACACTAATGATACAATGATCTTGACTTATTCCTTGATTCATAGTAGTGAACCAGCATAGGTTATATTGTAATTGATGAAAATTCCTAACCCATGGAAAAAAGATACGAATGGTTTAACTTATTAGTTTTGAATAATGGAACACATTTTATCTCTTGTTTACCTAGTTGATCGTTTAGTAAAATAATACACTATACTTTTAGACTGGATATTTTTTAGACCCCATTGGTGGTGGCCTACTGAGTTGTTCTCACACCCTGCTCAGTTCGCCATTGGGTACCCAAGAATATTTCTTGGTTACATGTTAGGATAAGGGAAAATTCCCTATTTTTGAGGGATGATTTGGGTATGATATGTGAATGGATGAGGGATTATGACATGGAGTTAGGAACCATTTTTTGGATTCTTATATTTATCTTTATTATTTGTTTTCCTTGCACTGGGAACTATATGAAATGACATATAATATTTACTATTTTTTTATAGTATTGTACCCATTTTTGGGAATTGGTTGGTAATAGTTGTTCAATGTTTATTATTTCCATAATTATGTACATTATATGATGTGGTTTGCTCTGATAATAAGGGTATAGTCTCCACATGTGATTTACTAGACCCTCGCTGCTAGTTGAAATCATTTTGTACATGGGAAGGTGCACCTAAGGTCTTATGGAAACCTGGATTCGGGCACCGATTTAGTGTCATCTAGGCTAGGGGCGTTACAATTTAATTTCAAGGACTATTTAGATAATTGTTTATTTTTATTTGGATCTTCATTCATCGTTCTAATAAAAAATGGTCTAGGACAACCAAATATTGTTGAGGATTATTTTTATTTAGGTATATCTATATTTCTCCCACCTACTTGTGCATTCATCATTGATATTAATTTTGACCATAAGTTTGAAAAATAATGGTAAATCGATTATTTCACACCTATTTCTTGGAGACGAGATTGATATTGTAGATCTGGGCATTGGTCACTGATGATATCTATCTATGACGATAGATGATCGATCAAGGACATGTTTAGGGATACTGTTATTCATATATTTCTCATGCAATGATGGAAGACACATGAGCATTTTTCACCAAATATATTCTAAGGCTGAAACTTGGTGATCAGTTATTAAAAGGGTTGGATGAAATTGGATTTGTGTTTTCTAGTGAGGTGCGTTGATGAATCCCTGAAAGGTGGAGTAGAAAAAGATGCGTAAGAAAGATATTAGATTATAGAAAATCATGTAGAACATAGTTTGTAATATGGGATTAAATGATGTGTGAGACCCTTGGTTATGGTGCTTGGGTTTCCTAGAGAGCAGAGAATCACATGATGTGTGACCATTTCATAGTATCTTAGCATGTACCTGGGAAGATACACATGTATGATCATAGGCATTGATCATCTCACACAGACAAAGATATTTGTGTACATACATGGATAGGAGTACACAGGCTCAAACACACCATTTACTCAGGCAAGAACATGGAAAAAATCACGGGTTGTGATACATTGGAAAGACCTGATGATGACGGGACACGCCGTATACATCCATAACATACTACGTACAACTTTAGAGAAGTATTATAACCCTTGTACTCTATATCACGGAAACGTTTCATTAGGTAGTCATCTGTTGATAAATTCCCTAGGGGTTAGTATGAAATCACATCCTACTCATAGGATTGAGATCCATTTAGTGGGACTTCTTAGATAGAGTTATAGGAATCCTTTAGTTAGTCCGAGAGTGAGATCTTCTATCATCATATTTACCTTGGTTGAGTTCTTGGTATCTTCATGACCAACATTACTCGGGAACCGATCAAATACTTAGTGGATTATTTATGATTTATTTTTTGGTATACCCATTGAACATGGGTGTAATCCTCATATTTGAATTGTTCTATATTGAGTTCCAAGGTATAAAAATTAAGGAAATACCTTATGTGAAGTACATATTGGATGGATTCCATCTGTGATATCAGAATCATAGTGCATGTTCTCATAGATGACTGCTATACAGAACCGTCAAGCAAGATTCCTAGAATGGCATTATAATTGCAAATTTACTTCAAGAACATGTGTCTTTATTGAGTATATCTAAATATTCGTATTACATTTACTGTTGAAATATACCTGTGTTGAGATAACTATGATTATAGTGGTAATATTCTTAGTGATTTCTAGGTGTCCTTTATGTTATTTCTATACTAACATATGCATGATATTTTCCCACATGTGTCACGTCTTATGAAGATGATCAAACATTTGATGGAGTCATAGAGGGACTAGGACGATGTATATCTTAGTGAGCCAGACTAAACGAGGGGGTATTCTGGAAGTTACATTAACAACTATCCCCTTCTATAATTCTGGGTTGGACTAGTTTTTAAGAACTTTGTGGTGGTAATATATTAAGAAATTTTTTTCTTTTTTACTTGTTTTTATACTCTAATAGTGAGATTTAGATTTAATAAGGTCTGATTTATCATTTGTTTATATTTCAATATTGTATCTTATTGGAGAAGTGTACGTGTGTACATGTACCTTTGGCCAATGCCTCCTATCTCTATGATATGCCTACTGGACACTAGTCACCTTTCTTTAGACTAATGGAGGAGGGCATGATGTAGACATGAAATAGGATCGATTGGGATGGGTCATATCAATGTGTTATCAAAGGAGTCAGTTTTACCTTAAGAATGGAGTATGTGAGATTGGATTGGTGAAACCATGTAATGTGTTTCAATTTCATCTTTCAGTCTAGGGACTATAGTGTTGGTGAAAGAACTGACATATACATACACTAGGACTTTGATCACATTCCATTCAAATAGGTACATGTGGACACTGGTGGAAGGGAAAAAATTATTATATGCATCATATAGAAACTAGTTATGGTTTCCACACCCTTCTGGTGTCATCTCTCTAGATATACTCTTTGACCATGTTACATGTTGTCTATTTTAAGATTCCTTAATGATGTATTCTAGTTAGGATAAAACATTTGGATTAAGAGGGTGAAACCTTTAGTGATGACACATGATATAGGGACCAGTTCTAGAGGTGTTACCTCTAGGTGGTGCACTAATTATACAACCACTTGTCGAGTATCATATTGTACTCACATTACTAGCAGATGAGGTGTGCATGATAATATTGCTTCATGAGTTTTAATGATAAGGAACCCTCAGGTTATTAGGTGAGACTGATCCACTGGTAGTTGAGGACTAGATTGAATTGGTGATGTGAGTTTTCCATCATCTCAGGACACCATAAGATCTGATGGTGTTCTTGGAAGTGAGCCTCCTCCTTGTCTCTTCAAAATAATGGTGGGGTTTAGTGACCCAATCATATGATGAAGCTACTCTAGCATTGTCAATGTTTGAACAACATTTAAAATAAGAGTTCTTTTTACCTAAATTATGGGATGTGTTCATCTAAGAGCTTCTATAACTTCATTAGAGTATTATAATAGTAGTTGAGTAACCATTAGGGTTCACCACCCTTTCTAGGAACTTGATGGATATAGTTCATGATCAGTTCCTTCGGGATTAGAACATTTAGCGAGGAATGTATAGAGACATATGATATAGTTTTATTCCTCTATGAATTCCTACCTATGGTGGGGTTCTATAGTGTTTTTTAGTGTTCAATAGTTTTTTGTCTGAACAAAAATAGATAGTTTTTACTGGTAGTGGGCACACAAGTGTAGAGAATTCAGTTGTAGTGCGCTGATGTCAAACCCAAGGATGTAGATGTGAAAGATGGTTCAGTAGGCAATCCCGGGATAGTGGGTATGTTGTTCAGGGATCACAATATGGGTCTAGTTATCCCGTGTATTGATAGTGCTGCTTTTGTAATGATAGGGGACATCTTTAACTAAATTTTCTGACCCCTAAAATGGCTAAAAAATAAACAGTTGATTTTCCACCTAGGAAGAGTAAACCACAAGAGAAGAAAATTCTGAATGGTAGTGGAAATTGTTGATGATATAGTTTAGATGATGTGGTTGGTATATGTTTCGTCATGTTACTAACCCCACCCTTAGGTGGACCATTATAGGCATAGGGAGCAGGAGGGCTCGGATGGGGAAAACAACTATTGGTCGAGGCTTATGACCCAAAGGCTCCATGGATGATACATGGTATGATCAGTGAATTGTATACCTTAACTATAATACTGATAGACCAATGTGGGATTCCTTCCATTATTTCATCTTATCAGGTTCAAGACTCAGAGACTCTGATTGAGCCGTTGTCTTGACCCTTGGTCTTAGAGACTTTTACGGGAGGTGAGTTAATGATAACACACTTATCTCTATGGTGTGACATCAATAATTGAGGTGGTAGTTTTTGTGGGTTTCATTTTTTATAAGTGATGTGGGCTTATGGAGTCATCTTAAATATGGAATGGTTATATATTTCTCATGACGAGATAAAATATTTTAGGAGTAGGATGTAGTGTGTCTGAAGCAATGGGACATAGTTTTCATTTTTTTGGGTGAAAAGGAAACCCAAGTATAATTGGATGGACTCATGCATAGGAGGGTACAAACAATAATTCATCAGTCATATAGAATTAACCTTGTTGCAGTTGATTCTATGAGTTTTTAGTTCTCTGTAGTGGTGGAGGAATATAAGTGTGTCTTTCCTAAGGATGTTCTTATCTTACCTCCCCACCGAGAGATATAATTCCATATTGATCTACACCCGAGGAAGAACTTTATATCTACACCATCTTGTTGTATGGATCCCAAATAGCTTCAAGTGCTAAGGGTGTAGTGGGAGGAATTACAAATGAAGGGATTTTTTAAACCAAGTGTTTGACCATGGGAAGCCCCAGTGTTGTTCACCAAGGAGGATGAGAGAATTAGATTTTTTGTGCAATAATTTCACATAAACCTAGAGAATGTATGAAAATTATCCACTATTGATGCTCAATGACCTATTTGATCAGTTGATATGGGAATGATGGTTCTCAAAGATTATCCTCATCTCAGACTATCACCAATTGTGAGTACAGGATGAAGATATACTAAAGAAAGAATTCAGATGTTTCTACATTCACTTTGAGTACATAGTTATTCCCGATTTCATGAATAACTCCCAATTAGTGTTAATGGGACTCATGAATTGGATCTTTAAAAATTTCATAGACTGGTTCTTGGTTGTCTTCATAGATGATATCCAAGTGTCCTCAAAATCTGAGGAAGATCACATGAGACATTTAAAGAGGATCCTTGACACACATTGAGAGCACCCGCTTTATAGGAATTTCTTGATGTTCCAGTTATGTATTCAAGAGGTCCAATTTATTGGACATTTTATCTCAGCATATAGTTTATTGGTAAAATTGATTAAGGCCATGGAAATGTTAGCTATTGATCCACCCAATACCATGCCGAACGTGAAGAGATTCCTTGGATTTATAGACTAATATTAGAGATTCATACCCAAATTCTCCTAAATAGAAGATCTATTGACAACTTTGACCAAAATGATAAGCCTTTCATGTGGATGGTGAGGTTCCAGCATGCTTTCTAGGAGTTGAGTATGTGATGATAAAGAGATCCCATCTTTATATTTCCAGAGGAGTTTTTCAAGTACATAGTGTTCTAGGATGAATCATGAAATGGGTTTGGTTGAGTTTTGATGAATATGTAAGAGGTGGTTTCCTATGGTTCACTTCAGTTGAGGCCACGTGAGGAGAACTATGTGAACCATGCTTTTGAGTTAGTATCAGTAGTCTTCTTACTAAATATGTGGATACAATACCTTATGGGAGATAATTTCGTCATCTATTTTGACCATAAGAGTCTCATGTATATTATCTTCCTAAATGTTATTAACTTGAGATAGAGGTGATGGTTAGAGTTCATCTATGATTATGACTTCAATATTGTCTATACTCCTAGGAAGGGGAACATGGTAGAATATTCTCTCAGTTGAGGATCTCGATTGTAGTTTCTGAGAAAGGAGTCTGAGTAGTTGGAATCTTAGAAAATATCCTTTATGGATGATGATAGAGAAACATACCTCTTTTATATGGTTTTTATGACTATTCTTTTATAGTGATTTAGGGAGAAAAAACTTGGGGATATCAACTATGAGACCCTACATACTCAGATATACATGTTACATGCTCCTCTTGTATTTTTTTAAGGTGGGGAGAATGTCGTTCTTTTTAGAGGACACATGATGGTACCAGTGACATTAAAGTTGGCGGTTATGAGATTTTATCATGCATCTCCTTTGGTAAACATCCAGGTGTGAAAAATATGTACCAAGTCTTGCAATATAGGTTTTGATGGCCATGGATGAAGAAGAGAGTTGAAGAGTTTGTCTCTTGATTCCTTACTTATTTGTAATTGAAGTATAATCTCCACATTCTAGAAGGTTTTGTTCAACACCTTGAGGTGAAAGAGTGTATCTGGGATAGGATATCAATGGAATTTTTTAAAGGGTTACCACATATGACCTTGGGAAATGATTCCATCTAGGTGACTGTAGAATGACTCACCAAGTTATCCAACTTCATACCTATCTAAGAGAATAGTTCAGTAGTGAGATTAGGAATCCTCTATGTGTGATATATAGTTTGATTGTATCGAGTTTCCTTGACAATCATTCCTGATAATGATGATCACTTAACATATTAGTTATGGAGGGATTCCTATAGGCTTTTGGGACTCAGTTATGTCTGAACATGACTTTTCACCCCCATACTGACACCCAGACTAATGCTACCATTCCGGTCTCATAGGATATGCTATAGGCTTTTATGTTTGGCTTTGGCTGTAGTTGGGAGGATCACCTTCCATTGGTTGTGTTTCATTACAACAACTACTACTTTTCACCAATAGTATGGAACCATTTGAATCCTTTTATGGGAAACCCTGTAGGTCCCCACTATGACAGAACAACCCATGAGAGTCAATACTTATGGGTATAGAGTAGGGGATGAATAATAATGAGAGGATGAAGATCATTAAGAAGTGGATGGGGACTGAAAAAATTCATATTAAGTCATATGATGACCAACTAAGAAGGGTGTTGGAGTTTGAGGATGGATACCATGTGTTCTTACAGGTTTCACCTCGAACATAATTTTTGATATTTTCCTTGGGTGGAAATATATATTTATATTAATGCACCTTTAAAGGTACTTCACAGAGTTGGAGAGGTGGTGTACCGCTTAGCTCGTCCTCTACTATTAGACCAAGAACGTGAGGTCTCCCATGTGTCACAACTTAATAGGTACATGCATGATTCATCATAAGTTATCGAATGGGGTGAGATGGACATCAAGGATGATGTTTCCATTGTTGAGTAACTGGTAGAGATCGAGGATCACCAAGAGAGGATCCTTTATGGGTGATCTATTCAACTACTGTGTGTCTGATTAATGCACATGAATCCTTGGGAGAGCACTTGAGAGTGGGAGACTCATATGTATGCTTAGTGCCTACATATCATTGTGTAGATTTTTGTTTTCTATTTACAGGACAGAAACAACCAATGGTGGATAAAATGTAATGAATTTTATTTTTTTCATGTATTGTTTTTAATATTATATGGATTATATTTTTTGGTAGGCATGGAGATTCTGTGAGATTCCGAGGCCTGATGAATCCGGAATTAATTTATGGAATATATTTTATATATAGAATACATGCACTTGTATTTTTCCTTAAAATGTGTAATAAGTTCCAAATAAAGGCTTAGAATAGAAATCTGAAGCTACCGTTTAGTTCCAAGTATGATTTTTACCCTAGGTGCAACATAACCTTCGAGTGAGTCAGATGTTCGGGTTGGGAACGGTCATGGGAAGGCATTTAAATTAATTAACTAAATAAATTTACTATTTAATTAATTATCCCAACCTAATGAATTATATATAAAAAATATTTTATGAAGTATTTTCAAGGTTATCCACATAACCTTTTAATTTAATAGAAACCATTATAGAGTAATGGAGGAGCATCCATTGGTGAGTGATGACCAGATCATGATTAAAGACTGGTGTGCCAACAGGTTGTGTGGAAATCACCCACAACAACTCATGAGACCATTATTGTTTATCAATTGATCCGAATTAAGGTAGGATTTTGATTTATTTGGTTTCTTTCCCCACTATTTATTTCTATGATGAATGTGAATCAATCAACCAATAAATTCATTCACGGATCTATCATATTGTGGGTATGAGATTTATCTATAAGGACAATGAGGAGACATATTTATTTTTATTCAGATTTTCATTCGTCGGTCTAATGAAAAAGGATTAATTCTAACAAAAAACGAGTTTCAGTCCTCTTTGATCATTTCATTGATTTCTCCAACCATTATTTTGTATTAATCATCAGTATTTTTTGGACTAGAGGTTTGAAAAATGCTGGTTAATTAGTTGTTTTGAAAAAGTATCTTGTCACAATGGATTGATACCATAAGTCTGGGAATGGGTAAATAACTAGATCAAGAAATGATAATGGATTATAGATGAGAGATGGGGTCAGGTATACCATTCATTGTACATTTGGAATGAAACAATATATGAAAAATGTAGATGTTTCAAGAAATGAATTCCAAGGACGGAACTTGGAGATCTGTGATTAAAAGGGTCTACAGACTTTAGATTCACATTCTCTAGTGAGGTGAATGGATGAATTATTGGATGATATAGTGAATGAGGATGCATAAGTCATATATGAGATTTTAAAAAATCCTGTAGAACATAATGTGTAATCTGGGATTACAAGATGTGTGGGACCCCTGGCTATGACATTAGGGTTTCACATAGAGTTGAATATCACATGGCGTGTGGCCTCTTTCAGACAGTATGTGACCCCTATGACATGGTGTATGACCCTTTCTTGATAACTCCACGTATACCTGATAAGGTACATGGGCATGGTAATGAGAATTTCTAGCCGTACATGGGCATGGCCTAGTAGAAGAAGACATGTCTTGGAGTACACGAGCTCAGATCCACTGTGTACTCAGACATAAACATGGGAATGAGCATGATCCATGATACATAGGATTTACTCAGTGCCAAAGAGACATGTAGTGTACTACCAATACACAAAATATACCCCTTAATAGAAGGCTTATATCCCTTTCCATGTTTATCCTGGAAAAGTTTCATTAGGGAGAATTACCTTGATCTATTCCATGATAGATATTATGAAATCAAGTCCCACTCATTGGATGGTGATCCCTTTAGTGGGAATTCATGGATAGAGTTGTTGGAATCCTCCTATGAGGCCCTAAGTGAGATCCTATATCATCATATTACAATATATGGATTTCTTTTCATTTTCATGACCAACACTATGTTGGCACTGATACTCTTTTTACTGGGTTATTTTAGATTGGGTTGTTGGTATGCCCCATGGCCTTGGGTACGATTCCCATATGTGTATTATTAAATTCATACTTCCAGTTTATAAATCAAATGGAATGACTTGAAGAGTATTTTGTCTTGTATGGATTCCATCAGTGCTATCTGACACATGAAGCATGTTCTCATAGATGATTTCAATGTGGAACCTTTGAAAAGGATTCATGGACAGGAAATATAGTTGAGACTTCACTTTGAGGGAGTCTATATATTTTGATTACATCTATATATTCTTGTTATATGTGTTGTAGAAATTTAGTAGTGTTGAGATGACTATTCTTCTTCTTATTATATACTTAGTGCTTTCAGGGTGTCCTACTGGGTATTGTTATACTCAGCCATGAATGGTATTTTTCCACACATGTCACATATTATCCAGATTATTGACCTTTTAACGGAGTCCTAGAGGCACCAAGACTAGGTGAGGGTTAGTGATCTAGACTGAATGATGGGTATTCCACCAGTTACCTTGATATTGTCCCCTTTTATACTATTATGTTTTACTTGTTTTCAGATTCTTTATGCTGGGATTGTATTTTTTTCTTTTAGTACTTATTTTCATACAGTGATAGTGGGATATAGATTATTACATTAATGTTTTATCCATTTTTTATATTTCATTATTTTATGGGATTGGAGATATGTGTGTTTGGGTGTGGGTACCATAGGATAAGACCTCCAATATGAGTGGTATCCCTACTCGGTGCAAGTCACCAGCCCTGTGCCTATTAGAGGTAGGATGAGGTACTTACAACATTGGCCCTGTTGGGATGTGTTATGTCAGTTTTTTACAGGAAAAAATAAATTTTAAAATGTTTAATTATTTATTATCAAATATTATTTTGATATATAAAACTTACACTTTCCATTTTGTAAAATTTATATAATGTTTTGATGAAAATTGTTTTCCATATGTTACTTTTAATAAATTTTTCCACTTAAAGGATTAGGGTATTTTAATGTTTTAATGTTAATAAAATCATATTATAAATATAATAAACATCTTTATTTCTATATAATTCATAAAATTTATAATTTTATCCCAAACAAGAAAAATTTTACTTTAAAATACACTTTTTCTAAAAATAGGTTTTTATGTGTTTCATGTACTAAGGTAAAAATTGATTTATATTATTTGAAATATATATTTTATTTGATAAATTAAATTTAATATTTTTAATTATTAGTATAAAATTAAATAATAATGCCCAATTTTATGGAATTAATAATAAATTACTTAGAAATAATCAGGTACATTGGTAAAATAAATGGTAAAAGTAAAAATCTAAGAGAAGATGAATTAAAAACAAGATTAAATATTGTGTAGAAAAAACATGGTTGGGGATTTCCCAACAACACCTTTTCTCATAATATATTATTATCCACTTTGGATTCACATTCCTAGTGAAACATGTTCCCTTTTTTACTAAAGTGTTTTATTTTCAAAAAAATTCATTCTCTTGAATTATAAAATGAATCACCACCTCTCCACCTTGCCACACTTTCATATACACATATGGATGTTACATAATATACCCTATTATCTAATAAGACCTATCCACACATATTATAATGTTGTATCATTCAAAAAAACCAATCTATGATTTTCAATGTGGTTAACAAAGGAGAACATCCAAAGTAAGAGGTAATATTTTTGACAACATTTTCATTTCTATTACTACCACCGTAAAACTATTCTTTCCTTGGGAGATTGATAAAAATATTATAATTAATATTGTTCAATATTTTTATACAAATGGAACATACATTTTATACCCTTCTCCGAAATCATTAAAAAAATGAAAAATACCCTGCATGAGTGCAAACTACTACCTCCAAGAAGGGCATGTTTAATTTTCCCTAACCATCATTCATTGATAGTCATAAAATTAAAGTTAATAAATAATAAGATATTTATAAAATTTTAATGATTATTTAATGACAAGATAAACTAAAAATCATGAAACATGGATTTGGAAAACAAAATCTATGATCCGAATAAAATTTTAAAAAAACAAACCCATGAAAATACAAGGTTATGGGTTACAAGACCAACAACCATATACATTAATTGAAAAAATCCAAATGAAAATATTCACCCACCATAATTACCTATGTATGTTGAAAATTGATGTTATACCTTCCCATCATGAAATAAAACATGCATGATGTTTATGACCTAACCATACTACCACAATTGTGACCATAACCATGATTAACATCATTGCATCCAAAAAGAATCATATATTTCATTAACTAAAACATAAAAATAACACCATGATATAGGTGGTCATCATCTTCAAATAATCTTCATATTCCCATCCAACAGAGTATGAAATAAAACTGTGTATCTTCCAATATATGCCATTACTTCTATAAAAAACAACATCAACCACAAGTGAAAAAAATACTAAAAAAATGGGTCAAACACCCTTGATCACAACAAACCCACACTAAAAAATAAGAATCATCACTATTTTTACAATCTAAATCATTAGAGAAATCAAGAGACATCTTCCAATTAGAAGAAAATTAACTTCTAAATATAGATTACATCTTACCTCTTTGTAAATAAAGAAGACTATACGATCCCATGATTGATGATTGGTGTTAATACTGATTATACCATCATATTTTGTGAAAAAATGAAGTGTCATATTATTTAGAGCATTAATTTAAATCTTTGGGGAGATTAACCTTCAACATAAAAAAACTCTTCATTTAATTTAACACCTCCTCTTAGATAAATTTGGGAACAATAATTTTCCAACACTATTCGAATTTGTGTCTACCATATTTTTCAAATGTGAATAATCCTCAGAAGAGTTAGAATTATTTGGTTTGAAGGGATAAGAACCTCCCACTTATAATATTTGATTCTTACATGTGGATGAACTAGAGTGATAATGTTGATCCTCCTCATGTTTTTTTTCACAGTTT
This sequence comes from Viscum album, assembly GCA_963277665.1. Taxonomy (NCBI): domain Eukaryota; kingdom Viridiplantae; phylum Streptophyta; class Magnoliopsida; order Santalales; family Viscaceae; genus Viscum; species Viscum album. The sequence goes on from OY728145.1 coordinate 695,953,190, forward strand.
TGTTTATCCTCTACATTATAGAGTCCTTCTAGATAATCCTTCAAAACACCCCCCCTCATTAGGGGTCATATTATTCTTCAAGAGATTTATGATGGAAAAATATTCATTATTAATCATCAGTGAGTATTCTAGACCAGTGGAGGAGGCAATATTCCTATGTTCATCCTATGTTTGATAGTCCTTACAAACCCTCAAATTAGAGCCATTGTAAAGTTCAACATTACACCCTCCATCAATCTAAATATCATCCAAAATCAGACGGATATCCATTTTATAATCATTTTCAAGAACATTCCAGTCTTTATTTCTATAGATCATCAATTTATTCCTACAAAAAACATATTTATGGAAATATTATTAAAACATTCAGACACAACAGATCCATTTCATCATGAATTCTTAACATCATGACCAATAGTTTTTCTGGTGTTATAAAAAGCAGATAAATTTTCATATATAATTATTAAATTTATCTTATAATCATCAAGAGATAAAACCACTTGATTCACATGTTTTGAAGATAAATCAACCAGAAATAAGATCCATGAATAATACCCAAATCTAGAATTACATGTTTCCCTATAGATTTTTATTGGGATTCCAACTGAAGAGGAAATATCCTATAGAATAATAGGATTCCAATAAAACCAAATAAGTCTATAAATTGTCAGCCAAACCTGAGCCAACATATTTCAAGATTCAAAATGGTCACAAGAGGAGTCCCATTATATAAATTTATGTCTTCCGGGTTTCATCATTATCGATATAAATCACCATTTCATTCTCATTTGTTCATATTATGTGAATATGATATGGAAGAGGCCATGTACTATCACAGTCATCCTCTAATTAGAGAAACCCCAGGATGAGGTGATTCTTATCGACATCTCATCAAAATCACAAAACTTCCAACCCTTTAAAAAAATGAACCTATGAAATAATCAAGTGTGTGAGACACATAATTATGTATGATATGGAAAACAAATTTATAACAACATGTGTTGTACACCCTTTCATGATGATCTTTTGAATGGATATATCCTTCACTTATGAAAAATATCTATCGATATAAATACCATAATACCATGGATTTTCTTCAATAATTTGTGACATCTTGAGAATATATCATAGTGTTTGATGATCTCGCATCCCACATTTGTGGGATTATAAGACAAAAAACATTGATCATGCGTACAATCACTGCTAAGGAAAACCCTCGCATGTGGGACCATCCTTCATCCCTCACGATATATTTTATTTTCTACCATCCTTATATTATATAAAATAAGAGCGACTTTCATGTGTACATTCAGATTACCACCCCCATGTGATGGTGTTCATATTATATTTTCAATAAAAACTTACATGAGTTGAATAAAACATTTATGTAATGTATAAAAAGTTTTTTCTATAATGATAATATTATAAATTCCATAAGTAATATTAAAAATAAATGTTATGGTAAATTTATCTTCAAAATAGAAATGATCAAAGTATAATTTCTAATTTGAGTCTATTCATGGAAAACCTATGTACCTATATAAATTATGTGCTAATGGAATAATAAATGACCTATAAATCTATAATTATATTCATCTTAGTGATGTACGGTACCAAAAGTAACCGAGATAACTTTTTTCATTTAAGAAAATGAGATGATTACCTCAATGATCAACCCTTTTTAACAAGATATAGACTAATGAATATAGTGATAATGACAAAAAAACAATAAAAAAGCATAATTAATAATGTTAAAAAAATTTAAATCATGATTGAACCAAATAAGTGAATGATAGAGGCTCATAAAAAAAATCAAGAAATGAATAATGTGAAAGAATAGACATTCAACCACCTATATGAAACAAATATGGGAGAAGCACAACGTCAATTATCTTAAAGAAACTTATTTTCATATAGAAGAGGGGGATATATATCAAAATAATACTATAGGAATATGAAGTGTCTAAATTGCATGATGGTTGGGGAAATTAGGCATCCAAAAAACACAAGTAATCGATTAATTCCCTATGTGTGGAAGCATGTATAATATATATTCCAGTGTGAGTAATAGGATGGTCGCTCTCAAGGGTTCTCTCGAGGGCGAAAGATATGAAAACCCTAAGCGGGGCGACGATGTTGAGAATTACAGGGAGAAGGAGGTGGTTGATCTGTGTGATGAAGACCGAATTGGTCATGCTGATCTCTTCACCCTCTGTGCGAAGTGAAGATCTAAGAAATCGGTGCTCAACAGTTCCTATGATCATGGGAGGAGCTTTGTGGAGGTGGCTAAACAGGCTAGAGGCTTCTCATTCATGTATTATGATGCGGGTAACTCAGGAAGAATTATACTAATGGTCCAGATTGCACATGTATCGGTGATTCTTGCTGCTGTGAGGAAAGGGTAAAATTGTGTAAATTTTCAATTATTGCTCGGGTTGTTATTACAAAAAGGATAGGGAATTGGAAATATCATGACCTCAACAGCTGATTGGAGGAGATTTAAGGCTTTAATTATTTGAAGATGACGGCTATGGGGCGGGGGTTCTATCATGTGGTGTTCCTCCTTGATGAAAGAAAAAGGCATGCATGGAGTTTGGGATCCACTCCTCTGCATCCTGACTTCCTTCATATTCATGAATGGGATGTGAATTTTGATCCCATCTTGGTCGAGAAAACCTTTTCCTAGGTATGGATACATATTCATAAATTAATTTGGATTTATTGGCACCCACAAGTCTTGTGGGATATTGCATCCTTTGTTGGGAATCTGATAAGGCTTGATAAGAAAACAGACAACTCTAGATTTGGTCATTATGACAAAATTCTAGTGGAAGTAGACATGTCAACTAATTTTGTGGAATAAGTGGTTTTCACCACTAGGGATGATAGCATTAACCTTGAAATCAGATATGAATGGAAGCCAAAATTCGATTTCAATTGCCAAATCATTGGGAATGTACTTTCTGAATGTAATAGGAATAAGATTTTCTCATCCTCTAATATTAGAGGGCATGATGCTGGTAGTTGTCGAATGAATACAACTAATCAAGGCCCATCAAAACCTGATATAAATGTCAACAATGGATAGACAATGACTGAAAAAAATGGATGTCTAGAATACATCCTTGAAAACTAAGGTGATACTGTCCTTCCTACTGAGGATGGAAATTTTAGCTTATAGAACCCATCACAAGTTCCACCTAACACACAGGACAAGGCGAATGGTGTTGAAAATTTTAGTGAAGGGAATAAGAAAAATGACATTCAATTGCACACTGTGGATGAGGTGCCTGTTGACAAGGAGTCAACAATTCATGATGTTTTTGCTATCAACACCAGTGAGGGGAGCTAAGCAAGGCATGAGAATTTTAATCTATCCATGACTGAGGGATTTGGTGCTAGGATCATAAATGAATCAGTTAGACAAGAATCCCCCTAGGAAATAAGTAAGCTGGTACAACCCATTGAGGACCCAGCAAGAGAATTCTCACAAATACCTTCATCTAAGGTTTCAAGAAGAAATTTACCTATGACGTTAACAATGCCTATCAATTCCAGAAACAGGTTTATGTCTCTTTCTGATTATGATGATGAACCTCTCAAGGATAGAGGTTCACCCAATGAAGTCCTGGATGAGAATAAGTCATATCCTAAAGAATTCTTAGCTCCAAGCTATGCTGGAAACTGCACTAGATAGAGGTCCTCTTATAAATGAAGATAATCTTCTTGAACTGCCAACGTCTTGGGAATTCTCCCACAATCAGAACCCTGAAGCATATTATCATGACCAATAAACCCATGATATTGGGTATTGATGATCCAAGAAAGAAATTTGAAATATGGATGACCTTTAATTGGAATGCCCTAGGATACTCCCTTATTTCAACCAATTAGTAGGAGAATGAGAATGAATCTCTATGGGTGCTAAAACACAATAGTGTTATCATTGATTCTTTTCAAAATGATTAGCAGTCAGAAACTCTTTTTTGCTGTTTTCATTCCAATTATCTCTATGTGAATTTTGTGTATGCCTTTAATCAGCACATCCGAAAAAGGTCATTATGGAACACCCTTCTCACCATTTCTAACAACATGTCTACTAGATGCCTGAATGGCCCTAAGGCCTTAATTTTTTATTTATTTTTGATTACCCCCTTCCAAGGGATGAGGGGGGACCCTTACAAGTCCTGTAGGCTCAGATATTACATGGCCCATAGGATTAGTAGATTACCTGTCCCGAAGGTCTTAGGGAATTCAACCAGACTATCTAAAAGGAACTGCCTCACAACCAAAGACTTTTATTCTTGCATTGATCATTGTAGGTTGACTTACAAAATGAAATTTGTGAAAGATAGAATCAAAGAGTGGAGAAAAAAAATAATTCTCCAACATTAATAATGACATTAAAGAGTCTAAATCTCATTTGTTAAGTTGTCAGTAGGGGAATATGCAGCAGGACACCCCATCTCCAGAAGAGATACAAGTTGCCTCAAATCTTGATAATCTCTTGAATCTTAAAGAGAATCTGGATAGGAATTAGTTAAATGTTAAGTGGCTTGAGGATGGGGATATGAATTAAAAACCTTTTCACTACATGCATAGAGAGAAAAAGGTTAAGAGAAATCTCAGGGCTATAAAGATTGATGACACCATGCTCACATCATAAAATGACATTTCTAATTGCGTGAAATGTTATTTTGAAATGTTATATTCGGATTCTATGGTGAATAGCTTAAACAAGATCATCAGATATGTTGAATCTAGTGTGGATGATAATCCGAACAAAAATCTCACTGAGACTCCTACTCAAAAGAAAATACATTATGCACTGTTCTCCATAAATATGGGTAGTGTTGCTGTTCCTGATGGATTTACAAAAAAATTATTTATGTTCTACTGAGATATCATCCAAAATGAAGTGATTTCTGCTGTAAAAGAATTCTTTCGTCATTCATTTATGCCATTTGGGATGAATTCTAATTTTATCGCTCTGATTCATAAGAAGGATAATTCCTTGGAAATCAAGGATTTCAGGCCTGTTTCCATTTGTAATTCCATCCCTAAGGTAATTAGTAAAATCATGGAAACCCTATTAGGAGAAGTTGCAAAAAATCTTATGTCTGATAATCACTTTGTTTTTTTACCTGGGAGAAATATTCAGAATTGTTTGTTTACTGCTTCAGAATTTATTAATATTATGAGAAGCAAAGTTCAGCATGGTAACATGGCCCTAAAGGTAGAAATATCAAATTCCTTCAACACAATAAAGTGGGACTTTATCTTAATAATTATTAAGATGTAACGCCCCGACCCTAGTTACCTAGAGTCGGTGCATTATTACATAACATTGGCATGATCACAAGGAAGATCAAATCTCGAAAGACCGATTGGTTTAGAAGCCTTGGAAACACTAGATATATTCATAAGTATTACATTACATCATAAAATGAAAAACTACTACAAAAACATATTGTCTCCATAAACCACACTCATATCCCCACATAATATCCCTACAGGTCATTCATAATTTACTTCTTCACTTCCTGGGAAAAATAAAACATATAAAAGGGGTGAGCTCAAATGCCCAGTAAGGATAACAATATACCGGAAACTTTCATAAATAAGAATAAACATTTAAGGCTATGTATAACTAAAACAAAAGCCTTTTAAACTTGAACTTCAACATAGTATGGCAAAAGTAAAATGAAATAATGCCATTTACTTGTTCACATGGATATTCTACTAATCGAATAATCACATGCAATATCAATAACCACTTTCATAATGTTGGAATGCATAATGCCAGACTATCATAACCACATAGCCAAGGCCTCGTGCCAAGACTACAAATAAGATTTTGCCAAGGCCTTGTGCCAAGACACTAGTTTGTCTCATGAGACCTACCGATGCATCGAGGAGCTATAGCGGGCTCCACCCGTCACATATTAAGTCCAATGCATTCCCATATGGAAAGGTTTAAACATAACATAAACATTCGTATTAAAACTAGCATATGAAATGTTAATAATTTCACCATAAACTATGAATGGTATAAAAATAGCACATCCACAGTCAAACATATCAAAAAACCTTCAATACAATATAGAAGTTTTGTATCATAATAAAACAACTTCAAATAAGCGTAAAATCCATCAAAGGATGTTGACATAGATGAAATCAAAACACTTTTTGGAGAAATATCTCTTTCAATTTTTGAAAGCATTTAAGAGCCATATAAAATAAGACATTTTCTTGAAAATATTCTTATAATCTTGTAAGTAAAGATTTGAAGATTTTATAACGGCATAAAATAACCACACTCTCCGTATAAGTTAAAAAAACATTCTTACCTTAATTCTATCGAAAAGGTTAAAAAGCACCTTGTTTGGAAAACGACAGAAAGATTCCTTTATAAACCTATTATAAAAAGTCAAACAAGGGTATAAATGAATTTAACCCATATTCTTTTAAATAGTAAAAATGATTTGAAATACATTTTTAAGAAACATGGATGTGGATGATAAAGAGATCCCAATATATTATTACGTATAAAAAACCTCAGATAATGAAGAGATTGCGAAATAACCCTTACCAATTTGGTATCTTACGAAACATGCAACCCATGAAAGAGGTATCATACAATGAATATGTAAATACACATAAATTAAAGTGCATTACACAAAGAATAAAATTATGGGTAGTACATACACCACACAGAAGGTGATGGTGGCAATATGGCATGAATCTCACGGGAATAAGGAGTGAGATGAAAACCCCTTACCTTGTACTTTTCCTTGGTTGGGGTAGTTTAACCTCCTGTATAATGGTGAAATACATGTTATTAAATTATTCAAGAATCATATATATTAATATGATATCATATATGATCTTTTAATATTGATTTGATAATAATATCTTAGTATTATCATTGTTTCGGGTGTTAACTTACATGTTTTCTTTTATATGTTTTGTTACGTAAGACATGTTTGTAAATGATAGGTTGTATATTATTCATATCCAGAATGATATCAAGTCCTTAAACATCATTTTTTTAAATCATCAAATGATAATTATACTTGAATGGATACGATGGAGAATGAATCTCATCGCGTTCGTGGAGACGGTAGTCCGTACGTACGCACGAGCGACAATATCATTTTTTGATATTAAAATAATATATAAATGGATGGTATATCATATATACTGAATAATTAACATGTTATATTTATTATTTACATGAGTTACACATCATTATTATACCCATCCAAATAATATTATATTGAATAACAATTACACCACGGCGTGGAGACGGTAAGTCGTACGTACGCATGTATGGTGACATGTTATTCAAAGAGTGGATAGAATACTGAATATGGTTATACCATATTTATAATAACATCACAGTATATATATGATACTGGAGTTATTATTTTAGAATGGTAACAACAAAGGAAGAATAAGTGGAAGAAGAAATGAACTTGGAAAAAGGGTGGTGAAATCATTACCTCTTCTTTGGGTTCTTCCTATTGATTTGATCAAAAGGGATCCATAGGTTGGCTTTATGATCAAACTAATGCCTCTAGGTTGTAGTGAGGGAAGTTGGAAGAGTATTGGGGCAGAGTTTGGCCGATCCAAAAGGCTTTGAAGGTGTGAAGAAATGAGAAGGAGGAGTGCCCTTTTATAAGAGGGGTGAGGGGCACCTTTGGAAAAGCTAGAGATATTAGTTTATAATAAATTCATAATCGGTTTCCAATGGATCCAAAGTTTACTATTCAAAGGTTAAGGTGGGGATGGGTCGAAAACAACTCAACCAATAGAATTTAGACAGGTTTGGGTACTTATATTAACCTTATCTTCAAGTATTAACTCTAAGTTAATTAGTTTCACTTTTACAATGTCTCTTTGTATTTTTATATAATATGGTTAATAAACTTACTATATACATCCAAGAGACCCCCAAGTGGTCCATTAATGATTAACCTATCATGATATAAGTCTCTTGGCCGAACCTTAGATTTTTAGGAATTTAATATCAATTAATAATATAATATTTGTTTTAAGAACTCTTTTATGTAAATTTTGACACTATTCAATAGTTGATTTTTTGAAACTCATAAAAGATTGATTACTTCGAAAAAAGTAAATTAAATCAATCCTAATATATCATATTATCCTATAACATTAGTTTAATTCATTAAAAGTTTTATATTATATTTATTTGGGTATTTATAATATCAATTAATTTAATTTTTCACTATTTTAGTAATTACTGCATAATCATTGTGTCATAAATAAAATAAATTATTTAATGTCTAAAAATTATAAATAAAATATCATTATATAGGAAATCGTTTTATCTTTATAATGAATATTTATAATCTAAAATCCAACATATATAACCCTATGTAATAATTGTTTTTCTAAAAGATATATGCTTGTGTCATTTTTGTATTCATTTTAACTTAATTAAAATAAAGTGTCCCTATCACCTACAAGTGGCACCATGGGGTCCCCAAATCGACCCAAAGATGCCTATGGTCGAACATGTATCAACCATTAAGTCTAGGACACGTTTTAGGGTAATTTAGGATTATTATAATATTATTTGTTAACCCTTATTTACCAGATTTACCCTTAACCATGGTAAATAAAATATTTACCACAGTAATTATTCAAAATGTCTAAAAATAAAGTTACCTATTTACACAATTTGGACATCCTGATTCCAAATATGGAATCCATTTTTCTAAATTTAAAACATAGAAGGGGAAGAAATTAATTTAAAATTAATTCCCGCTGTCAAAACAAAAAGCGTGTTTTTAAGAGATAATAACTATCAAAAGATTGACACTTGTTTATGTTCGGTTTAATTGTAAAATTATTTCCAATGACCAAAATTATATTAAATGGTAAAAATATATTCTAAATATACTTTAAAACCACTCAAATTCATAATTTATCACTATTAATTATTTTGATTAAAAAAGTTGTTTTTAATTAAAATTTAGTAATTTTCACTATTCATCAAAATATGAAAGTTATCCGAAAAGTACCAAAATTTCACCTTAAGCTAAATTAGAGATTCCGAATCCAAAAATGAAGTCCATTTTGAAATATAAAATATATATAATTTCAAAAATTAGGTATTACTATTCATAACGGCTAGTTTGATTGGTTGTGGTGTGTGTTAAAACTCAAGGTTGCGTACAACACACGCTACTGTATTATTCAAAGAAAGCGTACCGTGGAAGCTTGGGATGTTTCATTTTAAATTTTTGATGTCCCCATTTAGTCAAAAAGTTTAAAATATTGTATTTAAAAAGGGTTCACTATTAAAAGTTGATAAAAGTGCAATACTGAAAATGAATTTGTTCTTGCATTATGTCTAAGATACTCATAATATGGAAAAATTATAAGGATTATATAAAGTTTAAAATTTAGTTAATACTATTCATAACCTCTTTTGAATGGCTTTTTAGTAAGTCATGGTGCAATTGAACTCGATGTTGCGTGTAGTGCAAGTTATTGAATTATTTTGAAGAAATAACACATTATGAATTCTTGGGGTGTTACATTCTCCCCTCCTTCAATAAATTGCGTCCACACAATTTGAAACTGTTCTTCGAAAATAAAAGGTTGAAAGTAGAAAATATATTTGTGGGAAAACCCACATCGGAAATTGGGTTACTAACATTTAGTCTTAATATGAGGAAAAGAGAAATCAAAGGGTCACCACCAAATTATGATCTCAATTAGGAGAACATTGGTGGCAATTAGAGACATATAATTAGAGGAAAAACGTAAATATTTATAGGTAGTGATTGAGGTCATCAATCAAAAACAAGTGTAAAATTTAGGTCCTTAAATTCATCAATCTATGATGATTTGAAATACCATCGGTTCAACAAAACATAGGGTATTAGGATAACCCATTTTTGACGTTTCAAAATATCTTAGTTGAAATCCCACATCGAAAAATGAATTAATGAGGCCTCTATTTAAAATAAAGAGTCGAAAGTATGAAGATTACTGAAAATAACACATACTGGGCTTCCATGTAGGAAAATATTGATATGGAAGAAAAATCTAACCATCAATTATCTGATGGAGAGTGGTAGAGAACATGGCTATGAAAAGGCCAACAATCCCCAAGCCATTAATTAGTGATGATTTAAGGTACCATCTAGGAAAAAATTTTTGTTCTAAGTTTCTTTTCTTAATGTTGAGGAATTTATTTATGAGATTGGCTAAGATCATAAGGAGATATACTTACTTTATAATTAGAGTTTTATCCATTAATAAATTTCTACCACAAACTCATCTTTCACTCTAAAAGATAATAGAATGTAAAAAATTCTATTTACACTATTCGTATAGGGTTCCAAAATAAACGAATTTATAATTCATCTACAAGATCTTTTATTAAAAACTACATTATTTAATCCAGGACATCTTGTGGGCCAGTGGTAGGTGATACACCCTTGTCGCCCTTCGGTTGCGGGTTCAAGTCTCGCAGCCTTGCCGGACGCGACGGGTTGCCGCCCAACCTCCGGGTTGTCCTTTTATGGCAATCCAAAATAATCCAAACTAGAACTTTCCAAAATACTTCTGTCCAAACTCACAGTCCAACATTTATAAGGAAGGTAAACATAATATAGATCCTTTTTACCCCGTAATAGCATATGAATACCTTCATCATGTATTACCATATTCCTTATTGATTATATTCATGCTCCCTTATTCCATATAGAATGCTGGATATACTTCATTAATCCAAAAATGTTTTAAACCCCAACAATGATGGAATATACAAATCATTAATCAGTTCCAAGGTAGTCAATAATATCCAATATAATTTATCCAAAACAATCACATATTATTCCAAAATCACTACCTCAGTATCAGAACTATATTATGATTTATCATTCTCTCAACCATATATTTTCCAAAAAATTATCCTGCTATTGAGTCACTTTTCTTTGTTCCACACAATCTCAAGTCCTTAATGAAATAGTACTACAGTACAATCCTTTTATACTCCATAATTATTATAACAAGTGTATTGTTGATACAACACTCAATTGACATAATCAACATAAGAACTCTAATCATTCCTCTTCATCTGTGGTAGTATCATAACTTGATTATTATCCAATAACATCATTTGCGGCATAGTCTGATGACTGGGAAATTGGTTCGCATAGTGTCCAAACTCCTTGAAAATGAAGCATTGTACATTTGAAACCATTTTCTTACCCTTGCAGTCATGTACTTTGTGCCCTTTTCCTCCACACTTATAACAAACTCCCATTCCTTTCAGGCAAGTTCCAGGGTGTTTCTTTCCACAGTTACCACATATGGGAAAATTCTTCTTTTCCCTCTTCCCTTTATCCATCTTTCTCTCTTCCATCCTTTTCTTCTCTTGCTTCCCTTCAAAGCCATAGGACTCAGTAAACTCTTTACTTATCTTATCAACACATGATATTATTTCTTCATATGATGATAATACATGGGAGAATATTTCTCTTATAAATTCTAGCTTAAGACCATGAAATATATGATCCTTCTTTCTCTTTGGATCATGTGCATTTATTGAGTTCTCATTCATTCTACTGGGCGCCATTTCTAAACAATGGTATACACTAGATCAGTTTATGAATCAAAATACATAATCCCATACTTATAAAACACTTAACATAAATTGAACTATTTATGGATATAATCCATAATCATAAAAATGTCTCCTTTGAGGATGTATATACTCATAAACCCTTCATAATGGTTTGTAAAGAAAATGAGAATTATCCTAAGCATATCCCCCGGGAGTGTCGTAACCAAGAGTGCAGCAAGACCCATTATCGTGCACCAGTTCCCGTTCGAGTCTAGATCAAAGCAGTTTTTTCGGGTTTTACCCCTAGGTACATCTGTGCCAGAGCCGTCTCTACCTGCTCGTATCCAGACAGGGATGTATTGCTCGGAAAACTCACAAAATCTCTAAAATACCAAAATTCTAGGAAGTTCTTCTATACTAATCCTCAAAGTTCATCTTAGGTCTATGTGCTCTAATCAGAGATTATCTATATCTAGCTTCCAAGGTTTGTACTAAACTTCTTCTGATACCAACTGTAACGCCCCGACCCTAGTTACCCAGAGTCGGTGCATTATTACATAACATTGGCATGATCAAAAGAAAGATCAAATCTCGAAAGACCGATTGGTTTAGTAGCCTTGGAAATACTAGATATATTCATAAGTATTACATTACATCATAAAATAAAAAACTACTGCAAAAACATATTGTCTCCATAAACCACACTCATATCCCCACATAATATCCCTGCAGGTCATTCATAATTTACTTCTTCACTTCCTGGGAAAAATAAAACATAGAAAAGGGGTGAGCTCAAATGCCCAGTAAGGATAAAAATATACCGGAAACTTTCATAAATAAGAATAAACATTTAAGGCTATGTATAACTAAAACAAAAGCCTTTTAAACTTGAACTTCAACATAGTATGGCAAAAGTAAAATGAAATAATGCCATTTACTTGTTCACATGGATATTCTACTAATCGAATAATCACATGCAATATCAATAACCACTTTCATAATGTTGGAATGCATAATGCCAGGCTATCATAACCACATAGCCAAGGCCTCGTGCCAAGAATACAAATAAGATTTTGCCAAGGCCTTGTGCCAAGACACTAGTTTGTCTCATGAGACCTACCGATGCATCAAGGAGCTATAGCGGGCTCCACCCGTCACATATTAAGTCCAATGCATTCCCATATGAAAAGGTTTAAACATAACATAAACATTCCTATTAAAATTAGCATACGAAATGTCAATAATTTCACCATAAACTATGAATGGTATAAAAATAGCACATCCACAGTCAAACATATCACAAAACCTTCAGTACAATATAGAAGTTTTTTATCATAATAAATCAACTTCAAATAAGCGTAAAATCCATCAAAGGATGTTGACATAGATGAAATCAAAACACTTTTTGGAGAAATATCTCTTTCTATTTTTGAAAGCATTTAAGAGCCATATAAAATAAAACATTTTCTTGAAAATATTCTTATAAGCTTGTAAAGAAAGCTTTGAAGATTTTATAACGGCAGAAAATAACCGCACTCGTCGTATAAGTTAAAAAAACATTCTTACCTTAATTCTGTCGAAAAGGTTAAAAAGCACCTTGTTTGGAAAACGACGGAAAGATTCCTTTATAAACCTCTTATAAAAAGTCAAAAAAGGGTATAAATGAATTTAACCCATATTCTTTTAAATAGTAAAAATGTTTTGAAATACATTTTTAAGAAACATGGATGTGGATGATAAAGAGATCCCAGTAGATTATTACGTATAAACAACCTCAGATAATGAAGAGATTGCGAAATAACCCTTACCAATTTGGTATCTTACGAAACATGCAACCCATGAAAGAGGTATCATAAAATGAATATGTAAATACACATAAATTAAAGTGTATTACACAAAGAATATAATTATGGGTAGTACATACACCACACAGAAGGTAATGGTGGCAATATGACATGAATCTCACGGGAATAAGGAGTGAGATGAAAACCCCTTACCTTGTACTTTTCCTTGGTTGGGGTAGTTTAACCTCCTGTATAAAGGTGAAATACATGTTATTAAATTATTCAATAATAATATATATTAATATGATATCATATATGATCTTTTAATATTGATTTGATAATAATATCTTAGTATTATCATTGTTTCGGGTGTTAACTTACTTGTTTTCTTTTATATGTTTTGTTACGTAAGACATGTTTGTAAAGGATAGGTTGTATATTATTCATATCCAGAATGATATCAAGTCCTTAAACATCATTTTTTTAAATCATCAAATGATAATTATACTTGAATGGATACGATGGAGAATGAATCTCATCGCGTTCGTGGAGACGGTAGTCCGTACGTACGCACGAGCGACAATATCATTCTTTTGATATTAAAATAATATATAAATGGATGGTATATCATATATACTGAATCATTAACATGTTATATTTATTATTTACATGAGTTACACATCATTATTATACCCATCCAAATAATATTATATTGAATAACAATTACACCACGACGTGGAGACGGTAAGTCGTACGTACGCACGTATGGTGACATGTTATTCAAAGAGTGGATAGAATACTGAATATGGTTGTACCATATTTATAATAACATCACAGTATATATATGATACTGGAGTTATTATTTTAGAATGGTAACAACAAAGGAAGAAGAAGTGGAAGAAGAAATGAACTTGAAAAAAGGGTGGTGAAATCATTACCTCTTCTTTTGGTTCTTCCTTTTGATTTGATCAAAAGGGCTCCATAGGTTGGCTTTCTGATCAAACTAAGGCCTCTAGGTTGTATTGAGGGAAGTTGGGAGAGTATTTGGGAAGAGTTTGGCCGAACCAAAAGGCTTTGAAGGTGTGAAGAAATGAGAAGGAGGAGTGCCCTTTTATAAGAGGGGTGAGGGGCACCTTTGGAAAAGCTAGAGATATTAGTTTATAATAAATTCATAATCGGTTTCCAATGGCTCCAAAGTTGACTATTCAAAGGTTAAGGTGGGGATGGGTCGAAAACAACTCAACCAATATAATTTAGACAGGTTTGGGTACTTATACTAACCTTATCTTTAAGTATTAACTCTAAGTTAATTAGTTTCACTTTTACAATGTCTCTTTGTATTTTTATATAATATGGTTAATAAACATACTATATACATCCAAGAGACCCCCAAGTGGTCCATTAATGATGAAACTATCATGATATATGTCTCTTGGCCGATACTTAGATTTTTAGGAATTTAATATCAATTAATAATATAATATGTTTTTTAAGAACTCTTTTATGTCAATTTTGACACTATTCAATAGTTGATTTTTTGAAACTCATAACAGATTGATTACTTCGAAAAAAGTAAATTAAATCAATACTAATATATCATATTATCCTATAAAATTATTTTAATTCATTAAAAGTTTCATATTATATTTATTTGGGTATTTATAATATCAATTAATTTAATTTTTCACTATTTTAGTAATTACTGCATCATCATTGTGTAATAAATAAAATAAATTATTTAATGTCTAAAAAATATAAATAAACTATTATTATGTATTAAATATTTTTATATTTCTAATGAATATTTATAATCTAAAATCAAACATATATAACCCTATTTAATAATTGTTTTTCTAAAAGATATATGCTTGTGTCATTTTTGTATTCATTTTAACTTAATTAAAATAAAGTGTCCCTATCACCTACAAGTGGCACCATGGGGTCCCCAAATCGACCCTAAGATGCCTATGGTCGAACATGTATCAACCAATAGGGCTAGGACACGTTTTAGGGTAATTTAGTATTATTATAATATTATTTTTTAACCCTTATTTACCAGATTTACCTTTAACCATGGTAAATAAAATATTTACCACAATAATTATTCAAAATGTCTAAAAATAAAAGTTACCTATTTACACAATTTGGACATCCTGATTCCAAATATGGAATCCATTTTTCTAAATTCAAAACACAGAAGTGGCAGAAATTAATTTAAAATTAATTCCCGCTGTCAAAACAAAAAGCGTGTTTTTAAGAGATAATAACTATCAAAAGATTGGCACTTGTTTATGTTCGGTTTAATTGTAAAATTATGTCCAATGACCAACATTATATTAAATGGTAAAAATATATTCTAAATATACTTTAAAACCACTCAAATTCATAATTTATCACTATTAATTATTTTGATTAAAAAAGTTGTTTTTAATTAAAATTTAGTAATTTTCACTATTCATCAAAATATGAAAGTTATCCGAAAAGTACCAAAATTTCACCTTAGGCTAAATTAGATATTACGAATCCAAAAATGAAGTCCATTTTGAAATATAAAATATATATAATTTCAAAAATTAGGTATTACTATTCATAACGGCTAGTTTGATTGGTTGTGGTGTGTGTTAAAACTCAAGGTTGCGTACAACACACGCTACTGTATTATTCAAAGGAAGCGTACCGTGGAAGCTTGGGATGTTTCATTTTAAATTTTTGATGTCCCCATTTAGTCAAAAAGATTAAAATATTGTATTTAAAAAGGGTTCACTATTAAAAGTTGATAAAAGTGCAATACTGAAAATGAATTTGTTCTTGCATTATGTCTAAGATACTCATAATATGAAAAAATTATAAGGATTATATAAAGTTTAAAATTTAGTTAATACTATTCATAACCTCTTTTGAATGGATTTTTGGTAGGTCATGGTGCAATTGAACTCGGTGTTGCGTGTAGTGCAAGTTATTGAATTATTTTGAAAAAATAACACATTATGAATTCTTGGGGTGTTACATAAGATGCATGTCTTCTCAGAGAAATTCATTGGTTTGGTCTTTTCCATATTAAAAAGTGCTAGTTTATCCATTCTTGTCAATGGATCCCCTAGGGATTTCTTTCAATGCACTAGAGGGGTTAGGCTAGGTGATCCTCTATCTGGACTTCTATTCTCTATGGCTGAGGATTATGTGAGTGTGTGCCTTTATGACCTTTTCAACATTGGTATATATAAAAGAATGAGGGTAGGTAGAAATTCCTTTGCTCTTTCACATTTATTCTATGCTGATGAAATACTTATGTTTTTTAAGGCTAACAGAAAAAAATTTCTTGCATTAATAATATCTTCTCACATTATGAAGAGGTAGTAGGCCAAGTAATCATATGGAAGAAATCTATTTTTGTCTTTGGAGAAGGAATTAGAATCTCTAAGCAAAACAAAGTTGCTCGTCAACTTGTTGTCAAAAGTGGTACACTTCCCTTTAATTATCTTGAGATTCCCTTGTTTTGGGGAAGAGTGAAATGTGCTCACCTAGATGGTATTTCTCTAAATATTACCAATCAGTTGGCAAGCTGGAAAGGGAATACCATGTCCCATGCTGGTACAGTTTTCCTTATCAACTCTATCATCACTTCTATGTTTGTTTACTCATTTTCTGTTTATAGATGGCCAATAAATCTTTTTAAGGTATTGAGTGGAATGATACATAATTTCATTGGGACCGGATCAACATAGTAGAGGAATATTGTTACAATTTCTTAGAAATAATGTATAAATCTTGTTAATATGAGAGGATTGGGAATTAACGATGTCAGAATTTTTAATGATGCTCTCCTTCAGAAGTTCACTTGGAAGATTGTCTCCAAGCCTGATTTTTCTCTTGATTTTCTAGGTGGCAGATTTATTGAGAGTCTTCATTACAGTAACTGTAGATACATGAAATCCTCTGTCTGGACTTCAATAAGGAATGCTTATTCAAACATCATGTGTCATTCTATATAGTTGGTTTGTCCTGGTTCTCATATAAATTGCCGGAACACCCCATGGTTGTCTTCCCCAATAAAGGATTCCATTAATATTCCATCTTCACTGGGTAATCTATCTATCTCTGATTTTAAGGATAAATTTGATTCTCATGACATCATTCCTAGTAATCTTCGTATGAAGTTTGTCAACTATGCTTATGTTGATACTGGTGTTTTAATCTGGAAACTTTCTTTTAATGGCTCCTTCTCCAGCCGAGATTGTTATATTCTACAGTGTGGAGTTCCTTCTTGAATCCCTCCCTAGATGGGAGGTTTGTGGCGACCCTACATCCCCCAAATGATGATATTTTGATCTGGAGAATTTGGAAAAATAGATTACCCATTTAGAGTATATTGTAGTGCACCAACCTCAGTCTAGCTTCGGTATGTCACTTTTTCTTTAGCAGTGATGATTCTCTATCACAACTGTTTATACAGTGTGCTTTCTCAGTTCATTTATGGAATTATGTGAAATCAACTTTCAACTACTGCCTTGATTTCTACTCTGTTGAATCACTGCTGAGTTTATCCTTTAAGATTGATTTAAGTGAACAAGTCAAATCCTTTTTTATTGCTAATATTGTCTCGGTTTTCTCCTATATCTGGAAATCTTGGAACAATACTGTTTTTAACAACATCAAGCCTTTTTTCTAGGATGGGGTTCTGGTGATACATCGATCCATTAAAATTGGTTCAATGGACCAAATTGGGTCCATGAAAGATGATGTATCTGACCTTGTACTTTTGAGAACTCTTGGTGTTAGTGGCAGGTAAAGGAATCTTAGACTGGTCAAGTACATTTGGTGGATTCCACCAATATCAGAACAGTTGAATGTGAATGTGGATTGGGAGACCTCTGGTGCAACGAGTCTTGCTGGGTGTGGTGGAGTCTTTAGAACTCATCAGGGCTTAGTTAAAGGGTGTTTCTTCCATTATGTTGGGTATGCTCATGCGATTCAAGAAGATTTGTGGGCTATGCTAAAGGCTATTAGGTATGCATCACATTATGGTTGGCGAAGAGTATGGTTAGAGTCAGACTCATCTGTTACTATGCAGATTTTGAAAAATTGATCTCAGAATGTTCCCTGGAGGATGATGGATGCTTGGATCTTATGTCTTAGTCTTGTTGAATTCTTTTTCCTTGATGTTTCCCATACTTATCGAGAAGCCAACCGGCTTGCTGATGATATATCCAAAAGGTCCATTACAAAGGTTGGTTCTAGTTGTTCGTTTGTTCTGCCCTCCTATTGTGACAGTTTAGTTAGCAATGATAGGGATGGTGTTTTGTAAACACGGCTTTGTAAGGCTCCCTGTTTCTGAGTTGTACTGAACTGTTTACCCTTTTTTATAATAGTTCGTTGGGAGCAGGTTTCTTCCTATCTCACGAACCTTTTGGTTATATATACCTGTGTCATTAATCCATGGATAATACAAATGATGAGCATAAACAACTACAACAAACAATGGAACTGGTTGGAGCCTAATTAATGACTACTTTTGAGGTGGATTATGGGTACTAAATCTTACACATATTAATTATGAGTATGGAATATTTATTCTTTCAACTCTATGCATTCTAGATATATTTAAAAATTTACCACATGACGTTTTTTTATCAAATAAAACATTTTTTATGATGGTTGAATATCAAAATTTATGTTTATAGAAATATAAAAAATTTTATAGGTATTTTGAAATTATTTTATATGATTCTAGTAATGGATGTACTATTTTAATATCGAGTCACTTTTCTCCGATCATGGTTATATTACCCAAAGTATATTCATTATTGAAAAAATGGATAGGGTATAGACAATAAGAAGAAACAGTTTCTATGAAATCTTAAGGTCACTGTAATATTAGAGGATATAAATGGATTGAATTCCTCATCATACAAAAATTCACCACCTATGTGTATACGCCTGATGATTCTAGAGGACCAAAAAAATCATGCCAATGGTGGGTGTAGAATATAACCCTCTATCTCCACCTCTTGTGAAACTAGACATAATAATTATGTGATTAAGGGGGAGGTTACATAGTGATCTTAATCCTAGGATCTGTTCTAGAATCATGTTCAATTAAACACATTTTGCAATACCATACAGAGTATGTGGTAAGTAGTTAGGGACATGGATGACGATGATTGGGTAAATCAAGAGCCACTCATAGTGGATATGGAAAGGCATCCACCCCCTCCATCCTTTTGCCGAGATGGATTCATGGAGTGGGTAACATGGAGATTGGTCAAACAAATTGATGAGGATAAGGGTAATTATCTATTGAGTCTGGTGATATAAGGGAGGAATATTATGGATATGCATAGACTTGTGAGATTGAGGTGGTGACTTAAGAAAGAGATCAGAGGGGTGTGAACATGGATCTCAATTATCTTTATAATAAGTAGGGAAAATATTTTTTTAATTCTCCACTCAAATTAAAATTTCATTAGGAATAACCATGTTGATGAACCATGAGTAATGGGAGATAAGTGTGTATGTTGTATCAATTATATATATGATGAATACAATTTCATGCCTAAAACCAATTTATGATATTTTTCACCACAATTTTAACTATGAACACAAGGGAAAATAAAATAGGCCATAACGCCAATCCTTGAGAGGTATTGAACTCAAATTGAAAATAATAAACACAAATATATGATTATACATATTATAAGTGAATATATGGGATTAATACCACTATTAAATAACTAAATATTGAGTCAACTTATAGATAAACCTATCAAATTGCATATATAAGTAATAATATGATTTGTGATGATCCAAGGGTGGGATACAATGCCCTATATTTTAAGATCCTTCATCATCATAATCAATATCACCATAATAATTATCTATTTAAATAATTTAAATAAATGATTATCCATTATTTCAAAATGAAAACATGACTAAAAAATTATCCCTAAAAGATATGAACCAAACTAAATACACATTATTAATTATTAAGTGGGAAATTACATAAAATAACATAAAACTATGTACTGCACAACATGGATTATTACCCACCCTTGATGATGTGCATTCATTAAATGTTCATAAATCAATATGGTAAATAAATAAAAATGAATAAAATCTTCATGACTAGGAAATTTTCATTATCACATTCCACTACGAGGATCACCAGTAGGGAAAAAATCCTACAATGAGGAAGAGTACTATAAAAGGAGAAAGAATAATGAAAGATTTCATATAAGAACTATGGTCATTGAAAATATCTCCATTGGTGATATATCCAATAGGTCTACCAAAGTCTTTTATTGGTAAGTAGTAAATTTAAAATCAAATAACTCACAATGAAATAAAAATAAGATATTAACATATTATATATATATTTATATTAATGAATTAATTATAAATAATAATATTATTATTATTAAAATATGATGTATAAATACAATTTAAAAAATATTTAAAAATTAATAGACTATAAAATATAGTCTTTTAAATATAAATTTTTTTTAATGAAATTTGTTAAATCATATTTAGAAAGAAGTTTTTTTTTCAAAGAAATATTTGGTTATGTATTGTATATTTTATTCTAATAGATTATATAAATAATATTTATAGTACTATATATGAACTAACATATTAAATTATTTTAAATTATTAGTTGAAATGATTTAATATTATGAATATTTAATGTTTAAAAATTTCATATTTAAATGAAATATAATTTTCTTTTATATTACCTTTTTAAAAAATTAAATTTATAAATATTAGTGTTTGAATTTTTTAAAATGATAATCACATTTTTTTCAAATCATCACAAAAAAATTTGCTAAAATAAAATTTATATATATTTCTAAATAATTTAATTTTAGGTGAATGTTGAAAAAATACTAATCGTTTAAATTTTTTCAGTTCTATAAAATATTATAAAAGTATGACATGAATATTTTAGAAACCATTTTGACAATAAGTAGCATAATTTATTGAAGGACCCTGAAACACCTTGAGAGGGGAGGGGTGAATCGGGGTGTCAAATTTTTATTTTAAAATTTATATATCATGTTCCAATGTTGGTAGGAACTTGTTAAATATGTCAAAAAAATAAAAGTATGGTGATTACACAACTCTTTTAATTGGTTCACCGCAAAGGGTTACGTCCAAGGAGAATACACCGATAGTGTGTCAGTCATACCTAAATCCACTAATCTTTACAATTTTGAGGATTATAAGATTTGGTCCCATACACATTGGGCCAAGAACACTGCCTTTACAAGTTTGAGAGATATCTCATTACATACCTTGGAACACTTCCATTAACTACCCCTAGGTCAGTGACTTGAGTGAATTCAAACATAGTTTATCGACATGAAAATATCTTCAATAGATTTTCATTAAAGTATTTGTCTCTATTTAGCATGAGACACGGTTGGAATTGAAGTCCTATATTGATGCACTTGAACGCATCGATCACACACACCAAATATTAAAAATCTTGTTAGATGCATAACACTACACTTGCGTGAAATACCCCAACTTGCACACAATATTTTGGAATTGTCGTGAAAGAGGACTTTCGTGTAACACATACTTTCCACATAACACATATCTTTTTCACAAATACATCGAAGGGTTCATATGGTCTTTTCAGACTAATGGAACACATTGTGCACAAGAATGACCTTCCACCAATATTTCGTGTGAAAATATTTCGCAGGGCTAATTAACTAAATTTTTGTTAGAAAATTATGAAGACTTCATTTGGGGTAGCTTCATATTTATAGGCCATTGATGACCCTATGCACAAGATCCCTACACATTTTCATCGGTGCGCACAAGACTCTTCATGAGCTCCCAAAACCCCTTTTTATATAACCTTGGGCACGAAAAAAACCCTTTCGTGCAACATCATCATCTGCACACTCCATGAATTTTCCATTTTTTGACGTTCTAATTCAAAAACATTTCTTGAGTTCAAGTTCCAAAAACACCTTCATTCATACTCATAAAAACCAAACTTTTTTGTACACTTCAAATATTTCATGCACCTTCCTTTTCCAAAAACAATTTTATCCATTTTTTGATTTTTAGCCCAAAAAATTTGTAAAACATTAGATAATAGTGTCACCTTCAATACTAATTTTGAATCAAATTGTATGACCCCTTTCCATGTAATCTCAATGATCTTCAATGAAAGGGTTGACGATAACAAACCCAAAACATGATCAACCGAAAGTATATTGACAACAAACACAAACTGAACTCCTTTTCCAGTAAATAACAACCCTTGTTCCACCATTTATATCCTTAAAAATTATGTACTTTAAAATAATATGTTGATATATAAAATCCACATTTAACATTTTATAAAATTTTAAATAATTTTTTGAGGTAAACTATTTTTCATCTATTTATTTAAATTAAATTTGATATGGTGGAATTATTTTTTGGGTTATTTTAATTTAAATTAAATATTATTTTAGTAATAATATGTATTTTAATGTTAATATATTCATTTACATTGATAATTTTATTCCAAAAAGAAAACTTATTCCTAGAAATATACATATTCTAAAAATGGTTTTTTCCATGTCACATGCGCTCATGTTAAAATTAATTTTTCATACACATAGATTTTTTTTTGAAAAATTTAATATTGTATTTTTTATAATTATGTTCAAATTATATAATATGCATTTATTAATTTTTATGCATTAAAAATAAATTACTTACATATAAAATTAGTTACCTCGGTAAAAAAATGGCAAAAGTAAATAATCTTAGAGTAAGTGATGTAATTATTTTTAAAAAAATATATAGAAAGTGTGGCATAAGATTTATGGAATTTATCCCTTAAGTGAATCTATTATTTTCTACTTTTTCTTCACATACCATGTCAATCATGTTATCTCATTTATTAAAGATTTAAATGTTCCAAAAATGTCATTATCTACAATTATAGAACGAACCAGCAACTCTTCACCCCTAAAAACATAAGAATTACACTAATATTGGATTAAAATATACCTTAGTTTCTCTTAAAACCTATAAACATGTCTCAAAAGAACTTATCTTCATAAAATAATAAGCTAATGGGTGATAAGTTTGTGACTAAATGAGAACATCTAGAGTTAGAGGTAATTTTTCCACCACACCATCATAGTTATTTTTTAATTTTAACACCCTAAACTTTTTATATCCATTTATTTATGATAAAATTAGTATTATTAAAATTATATTATTTTTTTATAATAATGGAACATCCATTTTATACCTTCCTCCAAAATATTTTAGAAAAATGAAAATGCCCTCTTTTGTGTGTGTAGACTACCACCTATATGAACGTCATGTTCAATTCTCCACTACTACCTATAATGGTTACCTAAAAATAGTTTTTACTAATATAATATGATATTTATAAAATTTTTATTATTCTTAATGGATAATATAATTTATTTTCTACGTTCCTTATATTCTTCAATAATGAGGGTGGCATATGTGTGTAAGTGAGGACTACTGCCTCCATGTGATGATGATCCTCTTTTGTTTTCTATATCCACTGACATGGGTGGAATAAAAGATTTATTTTGGTTATAATTTTTTTTCATAACCATTAATTTTTTGAAATGATAATGTTATACATTCCATAAGTGATATTTTTTTGAGTTTGTTCCCTAGAACCAACTTGTTTTGTAATTTATGACATTATTTTCTTAATTAAAAAGGTTTAATTATCACATCATGATTATTATTAATACTGTTATTTTTATATCATAATTTCCTTAAAATATATTCCTTTGTGAAAGGTTATATAAGTTCCACATTATTATGAGAACCTATATGTATCATGACATTATTCTTGAATCTTGTTCTATGGATGGATTGTATTGCCTGATGGGACATATAAGATGCATGATATTAGGGATAGGTATCTGAAACTATATTTATATACCTTTTCATGGTGTTCTACCATGGTAATATACATTATAGGTTGTTATAAGAACATGAAAGTCAATAATAAAGATAAATTTCCAAGTGTCATTGGATATTCCAATCAACGACTGTGTGTATTGATCCATAGACATCATGATTACCATTAATGGATATCATGACTCATATAATTTTATATATTGAATAAAATCATGATGAAAAATGATTTAAGTGAAGTAGGATATGTTGGAAGAATCATGAATGAAATATCATTAATAAATAACATGATTAAGTATTTATTCCTTCCGTCATATAATGGAAGTTGATATCATAAGACTTTTGATGGAAGAAAACTTCTTGCATAAATCCATTACCATGATGTTTGGTGGGAAGTTTATTTCTAAAAACTCAAATAAAGAGAAACAGAGTACATAGGTTTATGGTAAAAGTATGAAACCTACTTTATTATGAATATTATGATACAATGACTACAATAGATGGTAAACATTCATAATAGGCTGGACGCCATTGAGACATTAACTTCTTTCTCTATGGATGCCTGGGTGTGTTTCAAAATGCCAACCATGGAATTTAGTTAATTATACATGATTACACATAGAAAGTGGGATAGTGGTTCACCCACAATTTGTATAAGAAATATCAGTTAAATTCATTTAATGAATTTAATAGGAAATAATAACTATTATTTTTTAATCTTTGGTTAATAACCATAATTTAACCCCAATTTCCAAAAAAGAATAATGTGAGTTAAAGAGAAAATAAAAAATAATTGTTTTCAATTTTTGAGAATATAATATTAATTATATTTATCATATAAATAATGTAGTGAAATTTATTTAATTAAATTGTCATTATTCAAGGATAGATAAATATTGACAAGGGATAGAAGTACGAGTTATGTGATCCAATTAGAAATAATTAATATTTATTTATATTCCTAATGTGTTGCACATGTTATGTTATTAATAATAATAATAATATTATTAATGTATATGGGTTAAATTAAGGTTATTATAAATGGTTAAGGGACTGTTTGTAATTTTGTTTCCCCAATCCTTCCATAATTATTATATGATTATGTCTAATTATATCTAAATAAATATTACATTCATAAAGTGACTTTTTGGGTCTAAATATTTAATAAAAGAGATATCTTGAGATATGTATAGAGATATATATCAAGAAAGATATTTAGAGATATATCTTCAAATATATCTTCATATATTTTTGTAGAGATATATCTTGAGTTCTATAAAAAAGATATCTCTTCTCTTATGTCATGTCACTGATAGAGCACCATGATTTCTCTATCTTCGACAAAACCATTGACATGGTTACCCATGAATAATGAAAGTGACAAAGATCATCTATGATAAAATCTAGTGATTCAATAGTTTTGATCATAGATTGTGGTGTTTTTGTAGATCACCGCTAGAGGGATTCTGTAAAATAATCCTCTAGAGAAACGATAGTGTGATGCAACATATTCCATCAGATCAAAAGAAAAGCAGAATTACAAGTGGAGTTAATTATTTATCTTCTTATAAATTAATTATAAAATTCTTGTGAATATTGTATCCCACTGGTTATAGTGTATTAATACAGTCTATTAATATTCTATTTTCGTTGGACTTGATCTTATGACCATGAAAAGAAATAATTACATGTGATTTAAGACTAAAAGTAGATTTGGTCATACCATCAAAGGATGCATCCTCTATACCCAGAACATATAAGTGGTATCAGAGTGCTCAAATGTATAATTTATAATTATTAAATATTAATTGATTTATTGCATGATTTTTAATTTTATTTTACATAAAATGGTTTTCTTAATAATCTGACATATTTATATCTTCTTTTCTTCATTATTAATAATATAATATTTAATCAGTTAATGATTTAAAAACTATTTAATATAGAGAGTACATGAGGAATACCAAGCATTTTGGGTATTAGATACACAACATGGGGATCGGCGTACTCTGGAAATAGGTATAAGACTAGTAAAACCTTTGTAAAATACAACACTCCATGTATTGTGCTGCTAGAAGTGTTATTTAATTTTCAAAAAATGAATAATAAAATGTATAATTAAACCTATTGATTACATGTTCTATATTTCCGTCACTAAAAATCAAATTCCATGTAATAATATTAACAATTATATATTAAATTAATTTCCATGTTTAAATTTTGATGAATACATGAGGTTTCCTCTACATACACTTGTGTACTTAATTAAATTTATATGAGAGTAATTTTATTTAAATTATAGATGATGGTAAGTTAAGTATATTGGGGATGAATTAATATAAATTTCATTAATTAGATTTATATTAGATGTATTTTCTTAAATAAAGAATAAATAAAATTATTGACAACTAGATTGAAAGTTTATTCTTGTTTTTGGATATGTTGATGATCATGATATTAGACTATCCCATGTGTGTGATTGGATTTTTTATTTTTTTACAATTAAATTATTATTGATGGCCTATGTTTCATTCCATCCTTATTACATAAGGGTCTTCATGCCTATTGTCTTTTTATGTAAACCTCAATTTATCTAATATCTTGGATCCCCTTACATGTGTGTGAGATAAACTCTTATGTAAGTATGGAGCTCATAAGCGAGTGTAGTTGGTGTATATAACATACTGGTCCTAGTTTATTAAAATTCATCATGAATTCATCTATGTACGCCATAGACTATTGAATAGTAGAGATGGTCTATGGTGGTACTTTGGGGAGACAATACCATCATAATTCGAGTAGTACAATAGTTTAATAAATTGATAAATAGAGGAAGCATAATAAATAAAAACCAGAATAGTCGAAGAGAAAAATTCAGATGAGACTAATACAGAATTCATCAATATAAATGTCTACTTCCATATACAAAATTATGTAATGTCATCTCTCGATGAAAAAAATACTTAGGTAAACATATAAAATGGCACATATACATACATGTATATCGAAAGAACTAAAATACCCAAAAGACTATCTTCAGATAGCATCATAAGTTATAGCTCAGTCTTATGTTCCTTTTCCCCCTTACTAAAATCAATCAAGAATTGGAAACAAGTTTCTTTCTCATATCCCAACCTACATCCATTATGTCTGTTCAAGTACATATAGAAGGCTCGAATAGGGTGTGAGCTGTACTCATAAGGCCACAACTAAGGGTGTCTATAATGAATCAAACATGTTCATATAAAATATAAACATGTGTAAGTATAATAAGAAAATATGTAAGTGAATAAAATACATGAAAGTCTATTAGAAAAATATGTAATAAGATCAGGCTATAAAATATGAGAATTAATATATATAAATCCTCATCATCAGGTAAAAACCAGCACGATATACGCTATAGGTGAAAAGAGTAATATAAGTACATTAAAAAAATATGAGTTTTTATGAATTTCTTTCTAATAATTTAAATTTTTTGATTTATTTCATTTCATATTAAACCAAGTTAATCTTTCGTTATATAAAACACCATGTTAAACTTGCATTACACGAAACACTATGTTTCTTCTAAACAAAATTTTATTATTATAATTATTTGAAAAATACCATTATAAAGAATCCATTAAACTTAGTAATATTAAAAATAATAAATATTTTTAAAAATGATTAATATTTTTATATAATTATAAACTATATAATAATGAAATATATAATTTTTGGGAAAGTCATTATATGTTTCAAAAATTATATTTTCTTAAAAGATCTTCTTTTTTATGTCCTTATGTAAATAATATTGAAATTTATTTTAACAATTTTTAAAATTTAATTTGATAGTATAAAAATAATTTTTTAATTAATAATTCCAAAATTATCTTAGAGTGAATTTATAGGATTTTTTTTGAAATATTTTATTTTCATTGAATAACGAAAAATAATGATTTTTAATTAAAAACATCCGTGTTGTCTAATTTATTTATATTGCTAAATAAATTTTTAAATTAGTTTTAAAATATAATCAGTTCAATTATATATAAATAAATACAATTTAGTTTATTTAATCAAATTAATATTGAGATTGGTTAAAAAAACATTTCAATCTTTTGAACATTTTTACATTAGAAACCCATTGTCTCGTCCTGTCTGTGGGATAAATTTTAAATTAATTTATAGAAATTATGTGAATTGAATTCAAAAAAAATATTTCAAAATTTAAATCCTCAAAACTTATAATGTATAATAATTCCAACATAATTTTATACAAAATTTATTTTTGAAAATAGTTAAATATAATCCCGTTGATTAAGAGAGAAAAAAGTTTACTAAGGGACAAACCATTACGGTTAATGGAACAATGACCCCGAAACTTGTTAAACACCCATTTATAACCATATTTATATATTAAAAATTCTTTTATATCATTTGTTTCACTATTTAATACTTTTTAGGTAAAAACATGGGTACACCTAACTTTCTTTTCAAAAATTCCACGTTTGTCCTCTCCCTCATGTATAAAAGGCCACCATATCGTCCCCTCACTTTAAACCTTCAAAATGATTTGGTTATGAAAAGTAATGTCCAAATAACTTCTCAAATTACCTCAACTCATCCGATAATAATTAATTTTACAATTAATCTTACAATGGAAGGACATTAATGATAACTAAAAAGAGATAACATAAGAATATATAACATTCATTAAGGATTATTTTTGATTTAAATATTCCGTAAACTATTTTAATAAATTTTTTATTGTGAATATATAATAAAAAGATTATATTAAATATAATAAGATGTTTTTATGTTAATTTTACTACCATTAACCACACAAACCACCATAAAATGGGTTACAAAATGTTCATTTGTGTATATGGAGGACTACCCCCTCACGAACCGATGTCGTTCAGGTTTCTGTTGCCACCTATCAAGGATGTGAATAATTATGGACATACTATTTATATAGGATATTTATTATATTTATTATTATATTATTATTATTTAAATTTTTATCACACATAACATCATGATTTCCATTTTGTGGGGATATGATAATGTTGTTTGTCTGTATGACAGACTACCACCTCATGAAGTGATGCGATTCATTCATGATTTTCATTGAATTTTTTAAAGATGGGTTTAATAACCACATTTTATAAATATGAAATAAAAATAAATATATTATGATATTATTTTATATACTTTTATTTCATTCAATTTGACAAAAAATTTGAAACAACATTCATGTGTACGTACGGCCTATCATCTCCAATTAGCGATGTATTTCATTTCATATTACTATATTTTATAGATTATTATAAATAAATATATTATAAATATCTAGGATATTTATATCATTTTTATCATTATGGTTACTTTGAAATCATGATTAAATTAATAGGACCAAAATCATAACAAATCAAAACATATATGAATAAAAAAATCATTTATTAACAAAAACATAACTTTAACATGGAATTGTAAATTAACAAGTAATAAAATGAAATAAAAATAATAATACTTGGTATGATATAAATTTATGTTTTTATATAATATATTTATAATAAATTTATATTTATTATATTAGAGTATTTAATGAGTACAACAGAAGTCAAGACTAAAGGTAAGGGATTTTTTATTCACTTTTATTTTCTGTAAGACACAAGCCATGTTCACCATCTATATCTTGTATTTGGTTTTTATACATCCCATGGATTTATTTTTGGATTATTATAATTTTAATTATTTTTATATAAATATTAATTTGATAATATCTATTTCTTGGGTTTTAGGGTTTAAATGTTACCAAACAAGTAAGGGGATTTTGTATTCGCAATTTTCCTTCTTTGAGATGTATGTTTTGTTAAGAACTTATATTATTTAATGAGGCATATATACAAACAATTTGAAATGAAATATCATGAATTTTTACTTCATTATTATATTTTATGTTTTGTTTTATCTTATTCCTTTATGATACATATGATTCAATGTTTCCAAATTGGTAAAACTTTTACGTTATAATCTCATCAATTATCAAGATTGTTTATGGTCAAGTCTATCTTGTTAAAATACCATGACCAAGAATTATCATGAATTTTCTTAACAACTAGTAATTCTTGATAAATTCACATAATATTACCTTTTTTCCACTCTTTTCTACGAAATATAATTAAGAATATTATTTAAGAAAAATTAAATTTATTTCTCTTTGATGTCAGAAATCATTATTCTTTGAAAAAAATAATTTCTAAAAATGTTTTAAAAATATTTTTATAATATATTTTAAGATAATTTTTTTGGAAAATTATAGTAATTGTTTTTGTTTTAAAAAGTGTTTTAATTGATTTTAAAAGCTTCCATTATATGTTTTAAAGGTTATTTTCAAAGAAAAAGGTTTTCAAAATGTTCTATGTTTTAAAAATATTTTTTCAAAGTAGAAAGGATTTATTACATAAGAAATGTTTTTCAAATATCCATTGAAAATTATTTTATATTTAATATTTCATCCATTGGTGTTACTCATGAATTATTAATGATATAATCCAATGGTTCCATTTATATTCATTCATTAAATGGTTTATGTTTTGATGACATGATATTTATGATACCCGTTTCTTTTTCACATGTAAAATATTTATGAAATAAATCTCTCTTCTATGGGATATATAATTAAAAAACACACTTTCTCTTGGGTTATACTTTTATGAAATGATTATGAAACATTTATGCTTTCTACGGGTTAAGATATGATGAAATAATTATGATTCTCATTTTATTTCATGGGTTGTGATATGAATTTTTTTATCATCTTGCGACAAACATCTGTATGATTTCTTCATGAGAACGGTGGGACCTATATCTCCCTCTAATTAAATGGGTAATTGTTTCTATATCTCATGAGATCGAAAAAAATGGAACAAAGAATGAACCTGATATAGTAATATTGGAGCGGAAATAGGACTGAACTCGGTGCAGTATTACAAGGCTAGAATGAGGAGTGAACTCAATATAGTAAAAAACATTGTAAACTATGATGGTATTAGTAGTGAGCCTTCAACAATATGGAAGTTATTTTCTTTTCTAATGTGTATGACACAAAATCATGTCTTATGACAATTTTATGCTATCATAGATAATTTTATTTGATTTACTTTGGATTTATGTCTTATGAAATTGAAATATTTATTCCATGACTTATAATTATAATATTTGATATGGATGGTATTGTTTTAAAATGTTACGATCATGATTTCATGCCCTTATGTTCTTATTATGCTAAAATATCTCCCTTATTTACCCTTACTAAGTATTTCAGATCACACTTTCTTATTATTTCCTTCCCCAGTTTATGAAGATATATATTATGTATAACGTGTCTAGGATGTTTTCTAGTTATGAAAAATGTAGTAGGATATGATATTGTTCACTTCTGGACTAGTGTTTGTGTTTCCATGTTACCAAAGTAACTAAACTAATATAGTATTTGGGCATGTGTTTGTGTAATGTGATAAATATTCCATAAAATTTTATTTAATGAATATGTATGTTAATAATGGGTCTTTATAGTTTGTATCAGAGCGTAGGTTTAGTTAACATTTTGCAAATTGGTTTATAAAAACAAAGTGGGATCCCTAAGGAGATTCTTAAAGATAAGTCTAAGGATGAGTTAAAGTATAATAAAATTTCATGGAATGTTGGTAAAAGATAGAGTGAGTGGTTTCCTAGAAATACATCCCTATCTTTACACTAAAAGGGTATGTGGCTCTTGCACAGACGTACCTATTGGAAACAACCTTGAAAAAAATGTATTTAACTAAACTCTATTGGTAACTGGTGCATGAAAATAGGCCTTTCTACACACCTAGTTTGACATTCCTGGGGAATAGAATTTTACAATTCATAAACTCCTTATAAACCATCATGAAGTACTTAAATATATGATGAAAATAAATGACCTTGGGTAAAACTAAAGTTTCATATATTAAAGAATAATATAGACATTCTATAATTTATGTCCATGATTATATGTTTCGCCACTATGATTATAGTTTCTTACTCTATGATTTTCAGTTTTAGTCAATGGATGGAACCTAATAGAACTTCATTAATGATAACTGTGATGAAAAATGAAATGATTTTCATCCAAAAAATAAAAACATTATGGGAGATGGAATGAAAAATATAGTTTTAATGCTCAACTATATTTCTTAATCTATGAATCATGTTCTACATACAAATGATCAAAAGAGTGAACAAAATTATGTTGAGTCCTTCATAAGGAATCCCAAACCTTCTTTCAGTTGGTATTCTTATCCACTAGTATTTAAACAATGGATGATTACCACTAAAAATATATTTTCTATTCATTAGTGTCCAGAATATGCTAAAGTCATTTTGGATGTCTACTATTTTGAAGGTGAAACGATCAATGGTGGACTCTTATAAACAATATGAGGCAATAATATGAAATTGAATTCATGGATTGGGATGAGTTCCAGAACATTTCTTACAATAAGTAGTTTCCTCTATTTCTTTTTATGAATATGTATAAGGTGTTCGTTGAGCTGAATCAAAGGGATAATGAATCTATTGGTACTTAAGATTATAATTTTAGAAGAAATGCAAGGTATTTTTATGGTACTATCTTCCAAACTGAATTTAAATTTGATCAATTCTTAATTGGATTAAAAACATGTCTCTGAAGGGTGTTATCTATAAGATACTTCAGTAGATATGAATAGATCGTGTGTTGTTATATCATGGTGGAAATTGAGGTTGTAGTTATGTATCAATATCAAGGTTTTGAAAATAAAATCAAGGTGGTGTTCAAAGGAAAATATAAAAACCATGGAGAAATGTATATGATCATTCCTTTATCCTCAATGTGTGGTAGGAATACTGGATTAAATTATCACAAGTAGACTACTAATTGTTAAGTGTAGAAAGTACGTTCACCAGGCACTGGGTTTCTAATGTGATAGGAATAAGTTATCTAAACATGAAAAAATAGAGAAAAATGCACAAAATACAACTCCCCCACCTCAGTGATTCATGTGTGAAGAGAATGAGAATTATTATATCCAATTCACAAACCAGAAGGTCAATGATGATTAAAAAAATCAATAACCTCTTAAGATGATGGAAAAGGGGAAATCTCATATTATCAATATTTCTAATGAGAGGTGTGATAACAACTTAGTGAAAGGTACACATACCATTTACACTAGAACTACTAATGTATTATTTAATTATATATCTACCCATTATTTCATATCAAAATAATTTTTTAGGGTATCAATATTTTACCCAAATTATTACATGTATAATTAGAAGTGAAAACCCCTAATGGTACGATGATCACATCTCAATTATATAATTCCTCTTCAGTTAGCATTGGTGGAAATGTGCTTCCTAAAAAACATTTTATTCTTCCTTTGGTTTAATTTTATGTCATATTAGGCATGCATTGGATTTTTCAGCATAAATTTGACATCAATTATCAAGGAATGGAATCCAAGATGAAAATTACAAAAACAACCTATGTTTCTATATTAATGTGAAGATAATCAAGAGCTTCTGATGAAGATCACATCTAATGTTTGGATCATAATTCCAATTCATAAGGGGTGTTTATCTCAGATGGTTGGGGAGAAAATTGACATCAATGATATAAACATAATTTAAGAATTTCTTGATGTATTTCTAGATTACTTGTACATTATTTAACAAAAACATAAAGATGAGGTATCAATGTAACTCATACATAGTTCTAAACCAAATTCAATTAATCCCTCTAGAATGGTCTTGATTGATTTCTTGAATTAAAGATGAAGCTCGAAAAAAACATATTCAGGGGATTCATTTAGCCAATTGTTTCATGATGGAGCACACCTATTATTTTAATAAAAGAAAGATGGATCAATGTGACTTTTAATTGATTATTTTTATTTAAAAAAGATCATGATCAAGAAAAAGTATCATATTCCACAATTTGATGACTTGTTTGATCTACTCCAGGGAGCTTAATGCTTTTACGGGATAGACCTTCATTATAGATATAATCAATTGATGTTTAATAAGGATGATGATCCCAAGACATAATTCCATACAATTTATAGACAATATGAATATATAGTTATTCCATTTGGTCTAACAAATTACCCTACTCTGTTTATAGATTTAATGAATAGGGTATTTAGAGACTACCTCGATCAGTTTGTGGTAGTATTTATTGACGTTGTTCATATATATTCAAATTGAAAGTAATATCATGAATATCACTTGAGAATTATAAGAAAACCCATATGTAAGGAGAAACTATTTGAAAAATTTACAAGTTGTGAATTTTGGTTAAAAAATGTTTCATTTTTTTGTTATATAATATTAAGATGGGTTATATGAGTTGATCTATTAAAGATAAAGTCTATTTAATGTTGGACCAT
Source organism: Viscum album (assembly GCA_963277665.1). NCBI lineage: Eukaryota > Viridiplantae > Streptophyta > Magnoliopsida > Santalales > Viscaceae > Viscum > Viscum album. Next base: position 695,987,941 of record OY728145.1, read on the forward strand.
ACCAACCATAGTGATGGAGATCCATAGTTTTCATGGTTTATTTGAATATTACTAATGGATTGGGGAAAATTTCTCATGACTATCTAATCCCCTGACCATGTTAACTTGAAAGTGAGAAATGTTCATCTGGACATATGAATGAGAGGAAAATTTCAAGGAACTAAAGAGAAGATTAATAGGCACACCTATTATTACATTACCCTATAGTGGATAAGGGTTTGTAATATATAGTGATGCATCCATGAAGGTATTTGAATGTGTTATTATACATAATCACATGGTTATAGAATATGCCTCATGAAAACTGATGATTTATGTGAAAAATTACTGAACTAGTTATTTGTATCCATTATAGTTAATTTTTTTCATTAAAGATATGAAGGAATTATTTTTACAGAGAAAAGTGTGATATATATACCAATAAAAATAATTTAAATTACATATTCACATAAAATAAGGTGAACATGGTCCAACTAAAATGATTAGATATGATTAAAGGTTATGACCGCTGAATACATTAGCACCCTGGGATAAAGAACAAGGTGGCCAATAATTTTATTCAAAATGATCATGCTAGATTATCAATGATGAGGATCACAAAATATCCTCTATTTATGGATTTGAAAATTATGGATCTAAAATCCTCAAAGAAGTTGAAAATATTATCTTTTTCAATAAAATGTTCAACTATCTGTCTATGTGATGATTAAATTGGCATAAAAAAATATGTACAGATTCAAAATAAAGTTAGAAATTATCTTGAGTTTAACCTTGATCATGATGGGATGACAAGGTTCAAGAAAAACGAATGAATTCCATCTATACATGATTTTAAGGATCTATCAGAAGAATCAGATTATTATTTATTCTATATTTATTATAGAAGTATGACGATGTATATATATTTAAGTAATACTAATGATGGGATGGAATGAAGAGAGATGTTGAAATGTTTTTATCTTAGTTCTTGGTATTCTAGCATGTTAAGGATGAAAGAAACATTCTAAGGGGATGTTGCATCCATTACCCATACCATAATGGAAATGGGATAACATCTCTATGCATATTGTCACTAGACACCCAAATATATATAGTGGGAATAATTATATATGGTCTATAGTTGATCACGTTTCTAATTCAAAACATCTCACCGCTATCATAAAAGAATTATCTATGGATCATATTTCTAGGATACAAATTAAAGAATTGGTAATATTTTTTGGAGTACCACATTTCATTGTATCTAATTTGGATATGAGGCTTAACTCAATGTTATTTTGAAGTCATCATTAAGCTCTTTCTATATATATGAGATACAACACTTCATATCATCCTCAAATAGTTCCTCAGTGTGAAAGAAAATTGAAACCCTAGAAAACATGATGAGATATTGTTCTTTTGATTTAAAAGGTTGTTGGGACCAAAACATTGAATTAGTTGAGTTTCCTTACAATAATAACTTTTACTCAAGCATTATCATGGCTCTTTATGAATATCTATATACAAATTAATCTAGAGCACCAAAGATCATGAATGAAGTTGGAGAAAGAAAGCTATTGAGAACTAAGAAAATTGATTAAATGGTCAATAACGTTAGATCCATTTTTCATCCTGTCAAGGTAGCTGAGATTTGACAGAAAATGTATTCTGATAACTGTCAGTGTGATCTAGAATTTTATATTTTTGATATGGTGTTTTTATGAATTTCTCAATGGGATAAGGTTATGAGATTGGAGAAGAAAGGGAAAATAATCCCAAGGTATTTCGATCCCTTTGAATTTATTGATCATATAGAGATGGTAAACTGTATCTTGGTGCTTCCATATAACATCTCCTATGTCCATGATATGTGATATTTATGTCTCATGAGGAAGCACATTCTTGACTATTCACATGTACTGAACTAAGTGATCATACCACTGGAGAAGGATCATTCTTATAATGAAACAACTAGTGGAGATTCTAGATCATAAAGAGAATGTTATATGAAACAATACCACTTACATAGTCAACAATTTGTGGTAAAACCACCAGTTTGAATGTGCTATATGAGAATATGAGGATATGATGAGGCAGAATTATACTTATTTGTATTTTATTACATTGAAAAATTCTGGGGGATAAATTAATTTTAAGGGTGTATAATGTAACAACATTAGTTTTCGTGAACTTATTTTTCAAATAAATTAAATTTATTTGATGGATTGTGTTTCACACTACACAAATTTAATCTTGTGTTATACACAACACCATGTTATACTTTCATTACACGCAACATTGAGTTTCTATGAAACCACATTCTATTATTGTAATTATTTAAACAAGGCCATTATAACATAGTCATGAAACATAGTAATATTAATAGTAATAAATAATATTTAAATATTATTTAAAAGTTTTTTTATATAAATAAATCATATTTATAATAGATTATATAATTTATGGTAGAGTCTTTATATGGTTTGAAAATAATTTTTTCTAAAAAGAACATCCCTATATTTAATTATGTAAACAATAATAAAATGAAATTTGGACACATTTATATATATATATTTTTATAATATAAAAGTTAATTTTTAATTTTTAATTTCAAAATTATTGTAGGGTTATTTTTTGTTTTTTTTAAATATTTAATTTTTTGATAAATACTGGAAAATACTAAAGTTTAATTGAAAACTGCATTTTTGTATCATTTATTTATATAGTTAAATTATATTTTAAATTGTTTTAGAAATTATAAATAATTAAATTATACATCAATAAAATTAATTTTGTTCATTTGAATAAAATTTAATATGTAATTGGATATAAAAGCATTTCAATCTTTTGAACATTTTTAATTTAAAAACCCCTATCTCTTTCCGTAGGTGAGATTAATTTTAAATTAATTTGTGTCATATTGGTGAATTTATTTTGGAAAAATGAACTAAATTTTTTTAATAAGATTATTTTATAATTTATAATATGTCCAAATTAATTTTATACAATAATGTTTAGTGAAAACAATTAAAATTAATTATGAAGATTAAGAGAAAAATGAGTTTACCAAGGGACTAAACATTAAACATAACGGGACAATAACCTTGAAACGAGTCCAAACACCATTTATGGGACATATTTAGAACATAAAACCTCATTTATATAATTTTTTAAAATATTTATTTAATTATTTGGTAAAAATGTTGGAATAATGAACTTTGTTTTCAAAAATGCCAAGGGTGTCCCCTCTTGTACTTATAAAAGTCCAAAAACTCATCCCCTATATTCAAACCCTAAAAACCTACATATTTGGAAAATACATGGAAAAATAAATTCTAAAATTACTTCCCCTCATACATAATTCCCTTAACATATAATAAATACAACAATGGAGGGCCTCTGGTGCAAGCCAAAAAGAGATACCCGAATAAGAGTTAACATTCATCAATAAATAGTTTTGTATTATTTATTCCTAAAAACAGTTTAATTAATTTTATATAATTATTATATGATAATAAATGTAAATAAAATATAATTATATTATATTTTGTTAATGGTATGATCTCAAACCACACACACTTCTATCAAATGGGTTACGAAATCATCGTTCGTGTATACGACAGACTACTGCCTCGCGAACCGATGTCTTTCATTTATCCATTACCACCAATCAAGGTTGTTAATAATTATAGAAATAATATTTATATATATTATATTTATGATGTTATTATGATTATGAAATTTTTATATCACACATAACTTCGTGCATTCCCTCTCATGGGAATACCGTAATGTAGTTCGTGTGTACGACGAACTACCCCCCCCCCCCACGAAGTGATGTGATTTGTTCACAATTTACATGGATTGAATTAATGATAGAATTAATAAAATTATATGATATAAATGTCATAAAATGTATTCTTGAATTATAATATATAATATAATTTTCATTATTTCAATTCGGAAAAAAAACGGAGACAACATTCATGTGTACATATGACCGATCGTCTCCTCGAATAGTGTATTTCATTACATATTTCCAAATTAATATATTATTATAAATAAATATATAATTAACATATATTATATTTATATAATTTTTGACATTAGGGATATGATTAAATCATGATAAAATTAATTGTAAAAAATATTAAAAATCACAACATATATAAAAAACAATGCAGCTATTACCCAAAATGTAACTTAAATAAGGAATTGTTAATAAAATGGTAATAAATGGTCATAATGAAATAATATATGGTATTAGATAAATTAATATGGTTTTTAATATATTTTTAATAAATATATATTTATTATATAGGAGTATTGAATGAGTACAATGAAAACCAAAACATAAGGCCAGAGATTTTAGTCTCACTTTTATTTTATATTCGACACAAGTCATGTTCACCACTTACTTATTATATGTGGTGTATTAATTCCCCTAGATGTATTTTATGATTATTATACTAGTAATTATTAGCAATTAAATATCTATTTTAGCATATATATTTCATGTGGTTTATGCTTACAACATTACTAAAGCAGTAAAGGGATATTTGTCTCAATTTGCCTTCTTTGAGATGTATATTATGTTATGCACCTATATTTTTTCACGAGGCATATATACAACCCCATTGACATGTAATATCACAAAATTTTCATCCTCATTAAAGTAATGGTTTATTTTATATTATTACACCATGGGGATTATAATTAAACATTACAAAAGTTGTAAACCATTTATGTTACAATCTCATCAATTATCAGTATTATTTACGATTAAGAATTAGATGTTAAAATACCATGACTTAACTCTCAATAATTCTCAAAAATTTAATTATTCTATGATTAGTATGGATATATTAATGTGATGGTACACTATTTCTTATATTTTTTAATTAAGATAATTAAGAATTTTTTTTATGAAAATCTGACTTTCGTTCTCCATTTGTCCAAAAATCTATGATTGTTCAAAACGAGTTTTTATAAATAGGTTCTAAATTTTTTTAAAATTTCATTTAAAGAAAATTTTCAAAGAAAATTATTTTAGAAACATTTTATGTTTGAGAAATTATTTTAAATTATTTCAAATATTTCTTTATCTATTTGCAATTTTATTTTCAAATAAAAAGTTATTCAAAATGTTTAATGTTCATAAAAGTGTTTTCAAAGAAGAAATGATATATTTCTCAAGAAATGATTTTAAATTTTCCTTTAAAATTATTTTCCATCTAAGATTTCATCCTTTGGTGTTAATCATGAATTATTATGGATATAATCTGAGGTCCCTATTCTAATTTTTTCTTGGAGTGGTTTAATTTTTGGTAGAATGATATTATGAAACATGTTTTTATTCCACAGGTTACATGATTATGAAACCCATTTATCATATATGGGTTATAAGATTATGAAATATACTTATTTTCATGGATTATCCTATGAAGTTATTATTATGAAACTCATCTCTTTTCCATAGGTTAATATATGATGAAATGTTTATGATAAAAATTTCATTTCATTGTTTATGATACAATAAATTTCTATGTTATTATGATACAAATATGTATGATTTCATTATGATATTAGTGGGAAATATAACAACTAATAATAAATTGAGTAAATATTTATACTTCTAAGGAGAATGAAATTTCTAGAATAGGGAGTTAACTCAGTATAGTAATATAGGGCTGGAATAAAGAGTGAACTCGGTACAATATTACAAGGATGGAACGGGTAGTGAACTTTGTACAGTAAATAAATTCTTCCCCTATAATGGCCTTGGTAATGATACTTTACCAATATGGAAATAATTATTTATGCTTATGTGTAAACCAAAAATTTGTATCTTATGTTATAAAAACATGGACAATTTTATTTTATTCCCTAAATATTTATGTCTTATGAAATTCCAATATTTATTCCACACCTCATGATTATGATCTTTGATATGTAGGGTATGGTTTTGAAACTTTATTATCATGTTCTCATACCCTTACGTTCATGTTATATTTATTTATCTCTATTTTATACCCTTAATAACTGTCAAAGATCACTATTTATTATGTTTTCTTTATACGAGATATGAATATATGTATTAGGTATGATTTTAAAAATGAGGGTTCTAGTTAGGATTAACTTAGTGGTAGATGATATAGTTCACTTAGGGACTAGAGTTTATGTTTCTAGGTTTCTAAAGGCACTAAACAAATATGGTATTTGGGAGTGTGTTTGTGTAATGTAATAAAGATTCCACAAAAAATGATTCAATGTCAATGTAGGTTAATCATGGGTTTCTATATACATGGGCCAGGTCCCATGTTGTATATCCAATAAGACTTATATCTAGAGATGTAAATGTATACAGAATTTTCAGGTGCAATACCTTGATCTTATTAATCAATTCCATGCCACAAATGATTATAACTATATGTATTAGGTTACATACCTTGATCCCCTAAATTGTGTCATATGATAAGTAATCGTACCTAGGGGTCACATGTGACATACCCCGTTCCCCTTGTTGGTTCCATATCATAATGAAACTGGTTCAATATCAACATTGTAAGTTGGTTCCATACTGAGATTTACAGCATCATGCTCGTATATAAAAATCCTCAGATATGTTAGTGACTATAAGAAATTACAATTATCAATATACAAATTCACAGTCCAAGATAATATCCATGTAATTTCTGATTTACATTAGAAACCAACCATTTAAATTTTTTAACATACTTTAATAACATGGAAAAGGAGGAATGATATTATTTGACTAACTCCTTATATTTAAAAAGGATCTCACTAAAAAGAGTGGTGTTCTCATGCACCCATAGTGGTGGTTTAACAATGGAAATTTTAAAGAAAACACCTAACAAGTGGATCAGGTTGAGGTTGAAAACCTCTGATCATATAAAGGTGCGAAAAGGAAATCCTATTAAAGTTCCAAAAATTTAGTTGAGACATTTAATTAATTATGGAGGAAGATATGGATGGTTTTACATGTGTTAGAATGATGATGGTTAAATAGAAAAACAATACTAGGGAAAAGGTATAAACCACCTAACATATACATATTGTAGAACTCTCATCCAACATTATCCTTTAGTTTAGTCTAGATTTGAATAAAATTGAAGAACAAAAAAGCCCTGGAAATAAATCATATGATCTCACTCCAAAAATAACTTCATCGATAGGATAAAGAATGATGTAAGGAGATAAAGGAATATAGACCTTACCAGTAGAGATCTAATGTGATAGATAACACTCAAATCAATGTCTATACTAAGAAGATACATTAGAGACTAAGTTATGGGTGGGAGAGAGATCAATTGGGATGAGGAGATGGATGAACATCCATAAGAATAGAATAAAGGATGCAGGTTATTTAAAAAGTAGAAGGGAAAAGTTGTATTTCCACCAAAATTTCAATAAGCTGTATGGTTTGGAAGCATGAATTTTAAAAGTATTAACCAAATGTGCACATGATATTGTCCCATGATGAACCCTACATGGCTTGTAGAACACAGTTAGAAAAACTATGGACACCCACCATCTCATCCTTGAAAATCCATGTGGCATATTTGGCACAATTTTATCAAACTGTAGGACTCTTGAAATTGTACTTGATAACCCCACATATTTGTTTTTGAATAATTAATACTAGTATGCACAATTTATACTAACCATTCTTCCCAGTTGTTTCCTTCAAAATTTGGGGGATTTAGGCTTCAAACAAGAAGTGGAAACCCTCTTCTCCTTAATAAAATCCATAAAAATTTCCATTAAGATAAAAATAAGGAAAAATAATAAAATTAAAAGGTTTCGTACTATATATGAAACACAAGATATTACAGTACCCCTATGAAACAACTTGTCTCTTAGTTGACCTTCCAAGGGTGGTAAAACGTCACCTAAGAATAACTTTGGCCACTGAGTAATTATTTTGGATTCTCTCTCTTAGTTATATTCATGTATGTGTCCATGATACAATAACACATGTACTAGAAGAATTAACCTACCTCAGAGATCCTTCATTCTCTATTACACAATAAAAATGGGATGCTCCATAAAGGAAACCTCTATCACAATCCCAATCTTATCATGCTAAATGATATGATACAAACCTGAATAGTACTGGTTAAGATGTGAAACATAGGAAGATTTCATTAATATACCACTACCTTTGAGAAATAGAAACTAATAAGATACTAGCCCGAATCTCTCAAAAACCTCATAAGGTCTTATTAACCGTGGTAAAAGCTTTCCTTGAAATCCATATTTTGTATAACCCAATAAATTGGAAACACATAAGAAAACACGACTCCACACCTCAAACTCTAGTGGTTAATGACAATGATCAATGTATGAATTATTCCTATACTAAGTTGTATCCATTTATGTCCTGATCAACAAAACCTATTGTAAAGTCTCATGAATGAGTCAAAGTCCAAGTAAGGATGCCTCACTTGTCTCTAACTAGTACAAAGGTGAACAAAATGTCCTACCATATATGCACTCATGGGGATCCATCTGTATCGTCACATGGAATATTTTATTATATGATAAATCTACAAGAGGAATGTGTCTCTCCTAAGAACATGCTAAATTAATGAGTAATTCTCAGATCATGTCCTATAGTGTCTGTGTTATCAATTTTGAATGACCATTGGTATCAGAGAGATAGTATGTGATCAAAAGAACCTGAGTACCAAAATATTTATAGAAAGCCTGCAAGAACCTCGACATTAAATGAAAATCCCTATAAGAAATGATACTACGAGGTACCACATGTTGGAAAATAATCTCTTGAATATACAGTCTTTTAAGTGAATCCATTTTGAAGGTATATCTAATAGGTAAAATGTGACCAAATTTCATGAGCCTATCGACGATCACCCATACTATATCACTACCTCAAGGGGATATCAGTAATCCAGTAAAAAACCCATAAAAACATGTTCCCATTTCCACTCAAGAATGGGAATCCACTGTAGAAGCCCTGATTGTCTCTTGTGTTCTACCTTCACCTACTGAAATGTGGAACACTGAGTAGAAAAACTAGAGATTTATCTTTTTAAACCAACACAACAGTTCCAGAGAAAAAATCATATTATATCTTGGTATGATGAGGTTGTATTACCCAAGTAGAAGCATGATAATATCACATTAATTACTCCCATATGTCTATAGGAACCCAGATGTCTCCATGGATGCATAATATCTAATCCCCATCAATGATCCATCCTTGAATAAGATCCTAACATAAAACACTCTCCCATAGGACTAGGCCATCTGTATATAATAAAAACCTCATGATCACTATCTCTAAAATTGAATGGGTCATTAATAATTATGGAAGTAAATAATATAAAATATAGCCATGAACCACCAATTTTATCTTAGAAAATAGATCCATAGGCTTTTAGTCATCACTAGAATCTCGAACTTCCAATTTTTGAGTCCTTGGACTCAAAGCATCCACTACAACATTTCCTTTTCTAGGCATATATGAATGATCAAAATCGAGGGAATATAGGTATTCAACCCACCATATCAACCTGAGGTTTAATTAATATTGTTTAAAGATGTTCCTAAAATTTTTTTGGTCTTAATACACCACATAACTCTCTCTCAATAGGCAATGCCTCTAAAAACACAAGGTGTGAACCATAGATGCATGAAAATGCATCAGATAATTCCACTCATGTGGTTTCAACTAACGAGACCCTAATGCCACAACGTGATCTTCCAACACCAGAACTGATTCTTTCATGATTCATGATGTGTCATAATAGATTGAATATATTTTTTATATCTATGGAAGAATCAGGATCTGTGCTGAATTCATTCTAAGTTCTAGCTTTAGAGAGGCTACTATGCAGGCTTCTAACCTTAAAAATTTTATACCCTTATTATTAAAACATGTAATAGGTGATTCTACCCATGAAACATCTTATAAAAAGTGACTATAATAACCAACTATTCCAAATAAACTATGCTTGTTAATAAAATTCTTGGGTTTCTCCTAGGAAACTATAGTTTTCACCTTTTTCAGGTCAATTTAGACTCATTCCTCTAAGATTATATCACACAAAATTAGAATTTAACAATAAAAAAGTGTTATTTAGTGATATTATCTTATAGAGGGTTATCTCTTAGTGTATTCATAATGATTTTAAGATTTTTGGAATATTTGTGTTGAGTATAAGAATACAAAAAAAATGTTATATATAAATACCACCAAAAATGAATCCAAGAATAGGTGAAAACCCCATTCCTCAAATCCATCAAAATGGTTGGCGTGTTCATGATACTGAATGATGTATCAAAATAATCATAAATATCATAACTTAAAAAGACATCGATACAATGTATGTTTGAAGGAAGAACATGTATTGGGTGATAGCCTGACCTCATATCAATATTTTATAAAATGCAAGATCCTCAGAGCTAGTTAAAGAGGATATCTATATGAGGAAAATGATAGTAGTTCTTCATAGTAAGCTAAATTAACTTCCTATAATCTGTAAAAATCTTTAGGGGTACATCTAAATTCATGGTTAAAAGGAATAGTGAATTTCTAGGAGAGGTATTGGGCCTTATAAAACCCATATATACCAAGTCTTTTAGAGACCTATTGATCTTATGAAACTTAGTAGTGGGTATCCTATAAGGAGGAATAGACATCGGTGCATCTCCTAGAACTAGCTCAACAGAGAACCCATATTATCACTCAAGAGGTAAACAAGAAAATTCATTAGCGGAAGAAATACCAGAAATGATATACTACATGAGGTAATTTAGCTTTATGTATTCCCTGGTCATCCACTAAAAGGCTAGAAAAATGGGAAACCATTCTACTCAACCCATGATGAACTAGTCCAAATCTACCTTCTTGGCCATCCGATTCCCCATTATGAATATAAGGACCACCTACATGTGTTGTGAATGGAACCCTCTAGTTATATCAATCGAAACAGGTATGATAATTACTGAGCCATTCCATCCTAAAGATGAAATCAAATATCATCATCTCGAGGAAAAAAAAGTTCCAGAAAAATTATTAACCCCATATCTCAAGGGGAACTCCATAAATTGACATATTCTCTATGAAAATATACCCAAAAGAGTGTCAAGGTTCATCACCCCATAAAAATATTTAATTTTATGTACGTGGATTTGCATGATATCTATAGTGATAAACGAGTTTGAAGCCCCCATTTCAAAAAATAGATTCCAAGAGAGATTATATTAAAATCATACCTTGATTTATAGAAGGGTTGAGACTATTATCCCTAAACACATGACACAGTACATAAACCTAGACCAATATGTGTCTCTGAGATAAACATGACTCACTTGAGTAGGTATTATATGCGGACGTTGTGTAATCAATGTTTGGATTCCCTTTCCATGATAACCTCCTCCGCATGATTGGATAGTATCACTCCATCTCCTTGGGTGATAAATATCTTTTGATACCACTCCTAGAACTAGAGTCAATGTTAATCCTCTCTCATTGGGCACTAGAGGAAAAATTATACAAATCTGTTGTAAATATGACATCTTTCTGTGAGATCTATAGTAATAATCGGTACTATCACAGTGAGGTTTCACATGCCTCTTCTTCCCACATTGATAACAAACCACCAAACCACCAATATGTGCACTTAGATAGGTACTTCCCTCTTAAGTGGACTTAAATTCATTCTTTTTACCATTTTATATTACACTATTGTTTTGAGAAAAGGGTACACACTTACCCAAACCTATATATTCTCTTAGGTTACACTTGGAAATAATATATTGGCTTAATATATCAGATATGATAGTCATCCTAAAAATTATAACCTAAGAATGAATAGTATTTCTAATCCCAACCTCAAAACATTTCAATTTTGATGTCTCATAAGTAGTAAATATAGTGGCGGATTTCTGAAGCTCTATTAAATGAAATGAGTAGTCCATAATCGACATCTAAATCTACAATAGGTTTATGAACTCCCTAGCATGATCCTCACTCATGGTCTTAGGAAAAAGTGGTCATAAAATACCTTTTGAAAAAAATCTCAGGCCGAACCCTATTTATGATCCTCCTAAGTTCACTTTTCAGAATCCTGACGAATATATGTAGAAAGCTTCACTCTACTCTCATGATTTACCTCTAGGTTCTTGAATATAGTTAGCATGACCTCCATCCATGACTCTATAGACTGGATGCTACCATACCCGAAAAATTTTATTGAATTTTTGTACAAAAAGTATCAGCCAACTCTCCCATAGTAGTGGAAGGTCATAGAGCTCTCTGTATATTGTGTATAATGCACATAAATTCCCATCAAAACAGGTCATCGTCACCCATGTCAGGAATAGTTGGAGGTGCCTTCGGTTGAACTATTGGAGGTAACACAAGTGGCTCAGTTCCCACCACCACTGAAGCATGGTCATCACCACTCTCCTAGATCACAACTCGAGGATGTCATGGTGGCATAGCTCTACAAATTCAAAGCACACTCCATAGATATTATTTATCATTGATAACATCAAATATACAAGAATAGGATAGGTACACAACTTCCTATATAAGATTCACACCCATATTCCTTCTCTTAATTCCAGGTCTAGTTAATAGGAATGATCATAATGAACACCAGAGACATTACCTACTACCCACGACTAGGGTCGGGTCTGGTTCAAGATATATGTTTCACTATAAGGGGCATGGTATATGGACTATCAATTGAAATTTATAGCTGAAAACACCTTTATGTTGCAATTGGATACCCCTTTTAATGGTGAACATATTATATTTTAAGATTTATCAATTATTTCATTTACATAATAGGGTATTTATCTAATGTTCCATTATAATTTAGAAAGGTACATGATTTATAAATTTTAATTGGTAGTTCATTTAACTATATCCATATCATTACGTTGGATAGAAGAATGTAACATGTAGTGTAAGGTGATGGGACTAAATGAATTTTCTTTACTAACCTATAAAGTTACATTCACTATTTTGATCTCAAATTACATCAATTTTTTCAAAATAAAATAATGCTTAGTCAATGTAACTTCAATTACATAACTCGAAAATTTTATAATAGGTTAGTTAGGGATTCATTATCAAAATCTATGGAAAAAAACATTTAGGTTGATACATACACCTTAATAAACTATTTTTTAGTCTCATTTCTCTGAAAAAAATGTTAGCTGTATAACATATATATCACTCAAGAGCATACAACAAGTATCATGTAGTCAAGCAATGAAACTTATATGGCCTGACATAATGGATGGAATATTAACCCTTTAAGGTGCCTAAAAATAGGCTTGAGAAATTTTTCCTTTCCATACTAAGCCAAGGATAAAATTTAATCCAAAATCTTAATAATTATAACACCACATATCATGTGCATCACCCAATGGATGAATTAAAAAACAATAATATGTATAAACCAGAACATTAAATACCATCCCAATAATTTGGATTTTCCCCATAAGTGTGTTAGTAAATTCTTGGAATATTCCCATTAAAATATTATGTCGCATATCATTCTCCTTTATACCATCCTAAAAGAATAATGAAAAGAAAAGAAATCATTTGACACCGCTTTGTAAAATCTTATTCATGGTTCACTCATAAGTATCCAAACCTTGTTGGCTATAAGGACACAAGAGAAGCTCCCCATACGCCTGAGGTTGATGACTAGTAGAGAGGGTCCATGGTGGTATTATGAGGAGACTATACGATCAGGAGAAGTGTAGAAATATTGTGTAATAAATGAAAAATAGTGGAAAAAATAAAACATGGAAACTAGAAAAGTGGATGTAAAATATTCAAATGATAATAAAAAAAAGCCATCAATAGCGATATCAGGTTATATTTGTGAAATGACATAATTTCATGTATTTAAGAAAAAATAAACATTAAAACATAGCACTAGGAACATATAAATATAGGTGTATCAAAATAACTAAAAGGCCAAAAAATACTATCTCAATATATCATCACTAGTTTTATCCCAATCTCTTGATCCATTATTCCCATACAATAATCAATTAGGCATTAACAACTATATGATTTCCCTTCTCCATACCAACATCCATGAAGTCTGTGCGGGTAACAATCAATGACCCGAAAATGATGTGAGATATATTTAGTAGGCCATTACAAATGTTTTCTATAAAGAATCATACCTATGAATATAAACTACAATATTATACTTGTATAACAAGAAAATATATAAGTGAATAGTATATATGAAAAGTATTTAATTACAAGTTGTAATAGGAGTATATTATTATGGTTGAGAATCAATATATATAGTGAGTTTCAAGAGAAGGTAATAACGAGCTCAACATATTCCATAGGGTAAAAGAGTAACATACCATCAGGGTCCAGTTCCAAATGATTATAACTAGGGTGACCTATATCCAGATATATAAATGTATACAGACGTCACATGTTCCATACCTTGGTCTTCCTCATTGGTGTCATACCATAAATGATTATACCTAGGGGTCATAGGTGTGAAACCATGATCCTCTAATTAGTGAGATACCGTAAGTAATCATACATAGTTGTCACAGGTTCAATACCTCTGTTACCTAGTTGGTTCTATACATTAAAGAAACAAGTTCTATACCATTATAGTAATTTGGTACCATACCGAGATGTAAAAAACCATGAAAGTATATAAAATGTCTCTGGATATGTTATTGTCTATACCCAATTAATATTAACAATAGAATGAGGGATAGTCTAAGAGAATATCCATATCATTCATTATTTTCATTTGAAATGAACCCTTAAACAAATTAAATTTCATTTAATAACATGGAAAAAGAGGGATGATCCTCTCCAACTAAATCATTTAATTTTAACAGTCTCCCACTAAATGGTGGAAAGATCACACACCTAAATGAGTGGTTTAACATGGGGAAAATTAAAGAACATACCTCATTGGAGGATCGGGTTAAGGTTAAAAATCGTTAATCATGTCATGGTTCTAAAAGGGAAACCCATTATGGTTCTGAAAATTTAATTGAGGCATCTAATTATTTAAGGTGTAAAGTGCAGAAGGCCTCTTGTGAGACAAAAATTGTGACAGTTAGATAGACAAAAAAACCATATTGAAAATGTATAGACCAAATAAAATATGATATTGGTAGAAAACTAATCCAGTATAATCTATTAATTCAGTACATATCAGAAGAAAATCGAAGAATAGAAAACCCTCTAAAAATAAGACATATTATCTTGAACCAATATAACTGTTTCTACATGAATAAGAATGAAAGAAAGAAGAAAACGGAATGATGTGATTACTGAAAATGATCTAATGTGATATAAAATAATATAATTATATTATAGATAAATAATATCCTTCAAATCCTAGATTAAGTATGGGAGTTATCTCAAATGGAAGGAGAAGGGGGTTGTACATCTGTTGGAAAATATTAAATGAGGACGATTCATTAAAAATAAGAAGGGAAAATGGTGTTTTATCCCAAATTGATAGAGTCTCACGGTTTGACCGCATGGTTAGACAAACTGTATGAAAACCATGCCCACCCCACTATATATGGATACACCCAACACAACTTGCACTTCCTTATTATAAAATTCATGCATATCCCATGCACACCCACCATCTTATCCCTATATGGACATACAACTTGGGTGCATGGTTTTATCAGAACGTGTGATGACGGATATTCCACTGGATTACCCCACATGGGTTTTTTCTAACAAAATGTACAGGTTGGAAAGGTTTATACTAACCATGTGTTTGGGTTGTTTCCTCCAAAATTCAAGTCTCTTGGCTCTAAACAAGCCCAAGACACCATCATTTATTCTATAACCTCACTAGGAATATATATTAAGATAGAACTATGGAAAAAACAAAACTTTAATGGTTCCTTACCACATATAGAAACACAACATGTTAAAATTTTGGATAAGGATCTAAATAAAAACCAAGCAAGGTGATACCAAGGAAGTAAAGGAGGAATGATGAAACACGGACCAAGATCAGTTCAAAATGTTTTTCCTTTGCGTCGAGGGATTGATTATTATCCGATAGATAAACTAACCACTAGAAAAAAAATTCACGCCACATATATTTTATTTTTTTAGTTTCATGGTTAATTATATATATTTTTTAATTCTATATTATCACCTAATAAATATATTATCAACCATACAAGATGGAATAGAATATAATTAGAGTATGCAAAAATATTTTACAATACATGGCTAAGAACAAAAGTAAAATCCAATAAATATTAATAAGACATGTAGAAGGATAGAAATGGGATTTACCCACAAATATAAGAATCCATAAATTAATATATTTAGTCTTCTTATCCTTTCAATTCTTAAGTTAAACTGACCTCATAGTTCAAAAGTGCTTGACCAACACAATTTGGGGATGTTTCAATTATCATGTAAAATTTAGTTGTATGTTTTGGGCTAAATAAATCCAGTTTGGATCAAGGGTTGACTTCCCATGAGTTACTAGGTGAAAATAAGAGTCAATATTTGAGTAAATCCTAAAAATGGATTTATGGATTGGGGATTCCACTCAATAGATAAAGGAACTACGAGTTAATGTAGCTGTAAAGTTACATGTAAGGCCCTAACTCAAAACATTACACAATCTGGAATTATGTTAATAATTCACATTTTTTAACTTATTATGTATATATATTTAGTGAATTAGGTCATAACATATTCCAAAAACATGAATATTACATGTAGACACTTCTACTCACTATCTATTATTTTCATAAAACAAAAACTCTTAAAAAATAGGTCTTGTTCCATGTTTTAGACATCATGAATTTTCCTTGATACCATCCTTGATCCTATTAATCTTTAAGTGATATGAAAAACATTTTGAAACATGGGATCAATATAAAAATATTAATATGTTATACATAAAATAAATAATGAAAACATTAGTCAATAAATACATGCAAATCATAAACTCTTTAACAAACCTCATGAAATCATAACATTTATGAATAGCACATACAAATCATAAATCATAAAGGTAACTTGTAGCATCCATAAAATACATACATTATAGATTTCATAGGTATGTAGGGAGTTATGTTTGGAATACCCATCATAGTATTTTACCTAAATCTATTAAGAGAATCATTAATGTTTAACTCTATCATATTACCTAATGCATTGGAGAGCTATCTCGAGCCCACCCCTAGGTTTATCACAGAACCACCGATATACGTACACAATACCCATGAACCATAACATAATCATAACACATAAAACAAGCATATAATAAAGATAACATCTCCACATTACAATCACAAGTTCAACATATTGATATAATTAATCCAATTTAAAAGACACATTTAAAATTTTTAAAAATAATATTTTCGAATCAAAATGTCCTCTAAAAAATTGAAACCTTTAAAGTAATTAAAATTTTAAAACTTTATTGATCATATAACTAAATCCTTAAATATATTTTGAAAACATGAAATTTAAAGAGAAATATTTGGAAGAATAAATCTTTAAAACACTTGAAACATTTTTTTAGTTAAAGAGCCCCTTAAAACTTTAGTAAATACATGAATAAAAAGAATTGAAGAATAATATCAAAAAACAATTTAAATGTCATGAGAATATAGTAACTCATGATATAACCTGTCAAAAGTGGTCATATATAAACTTTAAAGGATAAATAAGGTGCATAATATCAAGATATGCCTCAATTAAAAGTGATTTAGATGAAGTCCCTTATAAAATTTGTGTAAATGACGTAAGAGTTTATCAATAGGATGATTATGTGTAGAAATAATATATCCACACATAGTGAAGTGAAAAATAAAACATAAATTAAATAATAGTTATTACACATATAATTTTGGAATAATATAATCAATAAAGTATGCATAAAACCCAATGAGAGGAAATTAAGTTTAGAAATTCCCTTACAAAAATTCGGCATCCTAACAACGTCACTTAAAAATTAAGAAAATGAGTGGATGAGAGAAAAAAGGGTCTCTCATCACTTGGAAATAAAATTTAAAAAATTAATGATATATTAGAACCTATCCCAACACCAGAAAAGGATAATTAATATATATAACATAAAATAAGTCTTTTACTAAAAGGAGATGGTAAAAGGTTCCCTCGCATCGAGTCCGACTTGTCTAGTATGCTCCTTGTTCTTCCTAAAAAATAAACATAACTTATTATCTAATTTATTAAGATCCTTTTTAAATTTTATTATTACTTTTATATAATTTATTACCTTTCTATACCAATTAGTTAATTATTTGATTTCATATTAGACATTTTGTCGATGTTCGGAACTTGAGTTAAAAATAAACTTGTTATAATTACAAATTGTCCATGTGTTCAAAATTCCATTATCTACAGATTTTTATTCATGATTTAAATATCCTATACATCCATTATATATTTATTTAGATATATTATATATGTATTTATAATTTCCCATAACATTTGTATTTAATAAACTGAAATGCACCGTCCATGGAGACGATAAGACGCACAAACACATTAACGCCACTTTCATTTTAGTTTTTCATTTTTAATGGAATAAAAACTCAATTATACATAAGTATATTATTATTAAATTATAATATATATTTTATATATGTTACATATGTTCATCAATTACATCCTTTATACATTCCAATTATATCATGAATGAGTCATATCACTTTGAGGAAGCGGTAGTCCATATTTCCTCAAATAAAATTATCATATTTATAAAACATGAAAAGAATCAAGGTATTTTCTAAATAATAATTACATAATCATAGAGATAAATTAAATATCATAAATATCATATATAATTATAGTTCCATCATAATGGTCACCATGAGAGGTGGTAGGAAAATATTGAACAATCTTTGTTTCGTGAGGCAGTAGTTCACAGTCCACATAAACAGTTTGTTCAATACGCATTAGATGGATGTGTGTGTAAGTGTATTTAGAATCATTATCATAAAAAAATATAGTATATTTATGATACTATTTTTTTATGTAATCCATGAAAAATAATATAATATGTTGTGAATAAGTACAATAATGGAAAGCAATTTTAGAGAAGATGCTACCTTTTAAAACGTGTAACTCTCATTGATTTGAGACAAAAGGATTTATTAAATTTTCTTATTCCGAGGGGATGTATTATAGGAGGAATATGGGGCTTTTCTGAGATTCTTGGAGTATATTTTTGATATGAAAAGGGGTTTGAGAGGTGTGTGTAATGGGTTATAGGTGGTGTCCTTTTATAAGAAGGATGTGCTCTTTAAGAATGTTTGAAAGTATTATTTTATTAATAAATTATATTTAGTTTAAAAAGGTCCAAAACAAATTAAATTGGATTATAAGATGAATATAAGTCCAAATAATTTCATCCAATAATAATTTTACTAGTTTTGGATATTTTTTTAATCCTTATATTTTTTATTTAACCCTTTTTTACTCTTAACATTTTATCAAACATTTAGCACTTTGAGAAAAAATTTGTTACCAAAACATGAAAATTATCCAAATAAAAAGTCATTAATAAAATTTGATACATATGATAACTTGTTGGATGAATATTATATTTTTATGAATTTTATAATATTTAATAAAATATTTTATATTTTAAAATATGAATTATGTCATTTTTTACACTATTCATATCATGTTTTTTTTAAAATCCATAAAAACCCAAATGATTAGAAAAATATTCATCAATAAAAATATAACATGTAAATATCATCCAAAAACTTGGTTTATGATATCAAAATAAAAAAATAACGTTTATTTTAACATTTGTAATGTCATTTATTTGAATCCTTTTATTAATGAAGAAACCACTACATTATCATTGTGTCGTTATTAAATTAATTTATTTAACGTATGAAAATTATAAATAAAATACCATGATCTAGAAAATATTTTTTTCTTTCAAATGAATATTTATAGTCGAACCTATCCCTTATATAACCCAATATAAAAATTGTTTTACTAAACAATATTTGTTTAGGTTATATTTTCCTTAACTTTAAATTAATTTTTATAAAATGTCATTTTCACTTACATGTTGCTCCACAGGGTCCCTAAATCAACCCAATGATTCCCATGGTCGGACATGTATCAGCCAATAGGGTTAGGACATGTGTTAGGGTAATTTAATATTATTATAATATTATTTTGTATTTGTATTTACCTGATTTACCCTTTTACCGTGGTAAACAAATTATTTACAGAATTTACTATTTGTAATGTCTAAAAATAAAAGATACTTATTTAGACTATTTGGATGTCCTGATTACAGATATGTGATCCATTTTTCTATATTCAAAACATATATGTTGCAAAAATTAATTTAAAATTAATTCTTGTTGTTAAAACCAAAAGGCGTGTTTTTAAGAAGTAAAAACTATCAAAATATTGACATGCGTTTATATCCAATTTCAAAGGGAAATTAAAAATAATGAACAAAATTATATTAAATGGTAATGATATTATAAAATTATACTTTAAAACTAAATAAAATTACTATCTCATTATATAAATAAATTATATTAAAAAGAAATTTAGAATTAAATTGCTGTATTTTTAACTTTTCATTAAAAATTAACTTTATCAGAAAAATACCAAAAAATTTATCCCAAAAAATTTTGATGTCCTACTTATAAAGAATAAGTTTATTTTGTAAAATGGAACATTTAAAAGTAACAAAAATGAATTTCAAAAGGGTACTCCATCAAAATGTGGTAAATCGATCTTTTAAATAATATTAGAGTATTTCATACTAAAAATCAGATACATTATTATTTTAATCCTCCAAAATTTATTCAAAAAATGTATATACATTTGAAAAACATGTGTAATAATAATTTAGTTTGTTATGTTCATTCCTATCAATATGATGACTATGCGTTAACTACCATTTTAAATAATAATAATAATATATTATTTTTTGATATTACTTAATGTTGTGTGCAACATAATATTTCAAACAATCATGTTGTTGTGTTATGAGTACGCTATCAGACATAACATCCCCATTAATGTAAAATTAATATTTAATTCACAAATATTAATAAATATGAAAATTTCATATTCATTATTTACCTAGGATGTTACATTAAGCCAACCTAACACCCTTCAAATAGCTTGTGAGGACCAAGTATGGGTTATGAGAAGGGAATATATATCCTTTACACTAGAATATCTAAGAGACAAGATAATATTAAAATGATGGTGATGTCAATTAGGTTTCAAAAAATAGTGGAAGATTACTAAAAAATTTAATCAAATTTAAATTCATTAATATATTATTACAATCAAGATAGGTAAAATTTTCCTTTCATATTTTTTAGAAATGGGAAATCAAACAATATCGACAGTATCACTGAAATAAAAACTATAGAAGAATAAAATTATCACTAGTGAAAATTTTCAATAATTTCATTGGTCTTTTTTTATTATTATACTCTTTATAAATATGGAAATCCCTGCATTTTGAGTATACTTTTAAAGAGGCTAGTGAGGATGTGGAATCTCCATATCTGATGCATATGGATAATGAAATGTATTTTTAATGTTTTATATCAATTTTTCTTGACCAATTATCTTTTAATTAAATACAAGGATATATATTTGTATAACATAGTTTCTCACCTTTAGGATCTCTATCAAGGTATGGCGATATCAGAGTGATATTCACTATTTATGTGAAGGGTTGGAGATTCGACAGCAGCTAGGGAACATGTAGTCATGATAATTATCAATAGGGAGTGCCTGAACAACTGGGGTTTTATGATAGATTATGAGAAATTAATAGATGTCATTCTCTCCTCATTACCCCAAAAATTCTCTAGTTTTATTTTTAATTATAACATGATCAATTAAAAAGCATCATAATTAGAAAACCTTACAATTATCCACAAAGTTGACAAAGACATGAGGCATAAAAAACCTGCTATCCTTATCAAGAATAAGATGAAGTGGATCACTGAAAAGGGGTCAAAGACTCATCTTAAGTCAATGGTGTTGGTGCACCATCTCTATAAGAATAAAATTATCCATAGGAAAGGAAAGGAACAAGATGCGGTATGTCTTTCACATGAAAAGAATGGAAACTAAAATAGTAATTATACTGAACCAAAGAAGCATGGGTAATCATTAATTGTGTTCGTTATCAATTGTAATCTTTCTATATCTATATGATTGGTATTGGAAACTATATGTGGTGATCCCTTTTGTACCCATATATTGGATCAATGTAAATTTTAGATGGTTTCAAAATGTGAGTTAGATCTATAGGATGCCAATGCAGTGGGGATGGATGTTATTTCCATTGGATACCACTATCTCAAATTTACAATAAAATTTAATTTGGTTTTCATGAACTTTCATTATGTGACTTGTGATACAAAAAACATTATTTATATTTCCTATTCAGGTATAGTTAAATTCATGTTCATATTTCAAAATAAAGTTTTCTAATTTTATAAATATATAATATGTTATGGAATGGAAAAATTGAATAATATTCATTATGTATTTAATTAATAGAATCAAATAATATTTATTAATAATAAAACTAATATTAATGAATGATATGACACATAATTATGGCATCATCGTCTTGGTCTTATAAACATGAATATTTTGATAGGGCTCTGTCAATAGGGTAATTTAGACAATTCTGAAATAAAAAATCTTGAAATATGTTATGATTTTTTACAAGGAAATGTGACTATACCACCATTTGTTGTCCAAGGTTAAATTACCATATATATTCTTAAATTGGTACACATAAATGTGTATAAATATTTTCATGTATTGGCTAGAGGTTGATTCTTATACTTTATTTCTTTTAATGAGGACTTGAGAAGTTATGGTTATATCTATATAATGAGGTATAAGTATGAATCCTTTTGCAATTTCAATGAGTTCAAGAATGGGTTTGGGAATCATATTGGTAAGAAGATAAATAATTTTTATTCACTTCTTGGTGGTGGATATCTTAACAAAGACTTTATCAGTTTTATATGGGATTATAACATTTTATCTCCACTCACTCCACCTTATACACTATTGTGTAATGGTTTTAGTGAAAGGATGAACCATACCTTTTTAGAAATTGTAAGGTTGATGATGAATCATGAAATTATTCTATTATCCTCTTAGGGATATAAATTAGATATGGAATTATACATACTAAACTGACTTCTAAATAATGTGTAAAATGACTTTCCCTTCAAGTTATAGAGTTAAAAGAAACCTATTTTGTCACGTGTTTGTGCATGGGGTTATAAGGTGTTTTCTAATGCTATCTCAAGAGATAACCAACACCCTATGTAATAAAGTGCATAATTATGTGGAATCCAAATGAAATAATGGGGTATTATTTATGCAACCCTTCAAAATAGAATGTTATTATTGAAATACATGTTGTTTTCCTTGAGAAGGATAATATACTAAAAGAAAACAGAGGGAAAAATATTGTCTTCAATGATGTTGATGCTTGAGATACATAGTAGTTTACATAGGAATTGATCCCCCAATACCCCATGTGAGAAGATGTTCTGTAAATATAAGTCACTCATAGGATTCCTAGAGAGGTAACATAACTAGAGAGATATGGTATTCTTATCATAGATAATGGTGACTCATTATTAGTTGAAAATAATGATTATCTATCCTATAAGGAGGTAGTAAAGATATCATAAGCTGCACTATGGAAAGAATCCATGAATTATGAGATATATTCCTTTTATTAGAACTATGTTTGGGTTTTGATCGATCTTCTAGTTGATGTAAAACCCATTGAGTGTAATAGGGTATTTGATAGAAATATATACATGTATGGTAAAGTAGAGAACAAAAATGAAAAAATAACGGATAAAGGGTTTAGAAAAAATAAAGGAATTGAATATAATATAATATTTTATCTAGTTTTTGTGTTTAAATCCATTATAATTTTGTTTTCTATATAACTTACTAGGACTACATGATTTGGTAAATATATGTTAAGACAAAATTTATAAATCAGATCTTGTAATTCGATGTGTATACGACCCAAATAGAAGGGTTCATGACACTACGAAAAAAAGGTATGTATGTTTTAGAGATACATTTATGGACTAAAGAAAGCATTTAGTTCATGGATGAATATTTTGATTAATCCATAAAAGAATTTGGTTTTACTAAGAATGAATGTGATCCACATGTTTAAAAATGTTTTAGTGAGAGTATGACTATTTAATAGAATTATATATGGATGAAATATTACTAATTGGAAATTATATAATAGCCTTAAAAGTGGATAATGAATGGTTGAGAAAGTGATTCCCCATGAAGGACATAGGTGAAGTAGAATACATTCTAGATAGCAGGATCATTCATGATAAATCCAAGAAGTTTCTTAGTGAATGTCATATTATAGACATTTAAGATATACTTTAGAGATACAGTATGGAAAAATATATGAGGGGATTGATTATAATGTCACATTGTGTTAATATTTCCAAGAAAATGTATCCTTAGACACAAGAGGAAAGATATAGAAAGAATAATATCCGATATGATTCAGTGATAGGTTATATCATATTTTCTATGTCATATATGAGTCTACTTATTAATTATGATTTGAGAAATGTAGAAACATATCAAGTAGATATAGGTGAAAAAAATTGGACTGCTATCAAGACTACCCCTAAGTATATGAGGTGAATTAAAGATATTCTCTTTCTGTATAGAGGTGATGAAGATATAGTAATTAGTGGTTTTATATATTCTTGATTTTATACTGATCATAATGATTAGAAGCTATAGTAAGGATAAATCATTCATCTCAATAATGGATCTGTGAGTTAGAAGTGTTCAAATAGGAAAACTGATTCTAATTTTATAGAAGATTATAAGTATATTACAGAATTTAATGTATCCAATGATGCATTATAGATTCCAAAATTTTCCAAGATCCTGATGTGGTGTCTATTATTAAATACCCTATCACATTTTGCTATGATAACACTATAGTTGTGGCTCTATCCAATGATCCAAGGTCACACCAATTAGAAAATAACATACATCAGAAGTTTCATCTTTAGAGGTATTTTTCATGATGAGGTGTCTTTTTAGTGAGTAGAGTATCCTTGGAGGAAAATGTATAGGACAATTTAATGAAGGATTTATCTCATAAAAATCATGAGTCTCATGTAAGAGATATTGGACTGAAATCTATTTTCAATTGGATATAGTGACAGTGTAAGTTTTTTGGAGTTGGATCCCTATCAATAGATTTTTTAATACATGGCTACATGTATTTATTAATTAAAGAATTTTTCTTACCACATATTGATTAATATTTTTCATTATATTTTCAGGTAATAATAGAGATATATCTAGAGATATATATCAATATATATATATATATATAGAAATATATCTAGAGATATATCTTAATAGTTATATTTAGAGATATGTAAAATGTTCTATAAATAGTTCCTTCTTCCTCATCTCTCATTTAATCAATTGAGCAGATGCTTAGCACTCTTCATAATGATTTTTTTTGCGATTAACCTTATACAACAGAAGTGACCTGGATTGACCATGATAACACTGGTTGATTCAATGTAATTGATCAGAGACAGTGGTTCATGTGTAGATCACTTCTATGGGGTTATATACATGAATCCCATGTCACAATAATGGAAGAAAAATTATTTTACATTAGATCATCCAAAAAATCATAATTAGAAGTGGAGGTAATTCTTTATTTTCTTATACATTAATTATAAATTACAAGTGAAGATTGTATCCCTACAGTTCAATAATATTAATGTAGTGTATTCATTTACTATTTTCAATGAACATGATCATAAATTCATATAATTTAATGATTAAACATGATTTTAGATTAAAATTATTGATTTTGATAACTTCAAAGGACTCTTCTACTGTGCTCTGAAACGAAAATATTATCAATAAATAGTTATAGTAAATTTTACCAAAAACAGAAATATCAATGTAACATTTATAATTTATGTTCATTCATGAAAATCATATTTTCTTTGGTAAATTATATTCTAATGTGATATTAAAGGAAATAATAGCCTATAATTATGGATATTATGAAATTAATTTACAACACATTGACCTAGGTCAACAAACCATGAGTGCTAAGAAATTGACTAAATAACTTCAATTAATGGTCGTAAGCATAAAAAATGTAATAAATTGGTGACACTCAATGATATATTTACCATATAAAAAATTTTAGATTGATAAGGTTCTTAGTAAGTTTTTAATAAATTCAATTTTACTTTATAGGATGTTATGTGGAAGTGCATAGGGATTATGGAAATGAGGTAAGTGTTTCAATCCTGATAACTATTTACTGAGGCAGGAATTGATATTATATAGTAATATTCATTTGTGTGGTGAAAAAACTACCCATTTAATATAAAATATATTAAATCATTTCTAAACTAGGAAAATTAACATCAATTCAAGTTCACATTGTGTTTGGTCTTTAATTTCATATTATATACCCTATTTTTATAGGAGAAGATCACATTTAATTCAAATCATTTTCAATTATGAATTCCAATACTTCTTTAAATTGAAACTATGTTAAGAATAATTCTGACCCCCTTAAATAATTGTTTCCCCTCCTTATCCATAATTTCATTTCCTTCCAATTTTCACCTTTTAATTTGAACCAAATTAAGTGTTATCTCATGTGAACTATATATTTAGATTATTTTATTTTTTTTAAATGTTTGTTATCATTTTTTCTCTTTGGGAATTTAAAAAAATGTGTTTTAAAACATAGTATGATATTTTTTCATACATCATTGATGAATTTTTTAATACACATTATCTTTATTTTACTCCCTTACATGAATTATTCTTATAATGATTTTATTATATTTATTATGTATGAACCTAAAATATATACATCGTTATGTATCCTATTATTTTATGGGGTTATACAAGTTTTTGGTATCACTCTGATATTACCTCTTTTAAGTAATCCCAATTTAAGACAGTTTTATTGTCGCATGTCAACGTCACCGAATAAAATATATTTATAACATTAACATCTTTCAAAAGATAACATTTTATTATTGATAACCCTACTAGTTCAATTGTATTTTTACAGGACAAAATATTCTATTTCATTCTCTAAATATATCCTATAGTTATTTCATAAGGCATCACCAAGTGGTTCTTTTTTATTCTTTCTTCTCAAAGATCCTTGTTATTAATTTTATATATTATAAATATATGTTCTATAACCATGATAATTATTTCAACTATGAATGTAAAACATGATTTAATTCCTTCTTCTATAGGTAATCCATATGATTTATACTTAAGTTATGACATAAATACAAATAATGAACCCAACTTCTATATTATGGGTTCAATCATAAAAATGATATATTTATTGTTTCCACATGTTTTATGTTTTTTCCACATGTTTTTAATAATTGGATATCATTTAATTATTCCATGTACCCATTCTTATTACCATTTTATTTTTTATATCATGTTATGGCTTATAACACTAATGTTATGATTTATATCCATGTTAATTCCCATAATGGGATTTCTTGATTACCAATTTCCTCATTTACTTTTCCCAGGATATCCTATATAGTTTTAGAATATATTTGGGCATTAGGAGCTCTATGTAGAGTTTCAAAAAATATTATATTTTTATGTTTAAGATGGTGTAATTTTTTAATAATGTTTCAAAGTCACTAGAACTATGGATCCTCATCTTGTAATTATTGTAAAATTAATCCAATCATTATTAAATAATATATGTTTAAGGCTTGGGTCACTAAAAAAATCCATTTTAAGGGGGAGGTGAGTTTTCATGTTCTCATTATACTAAAACCACACTCAATTACTATAAATGAAACATATCTTCCACCACTAGACAATCTATATGGAATAATCACTTTTTTTGTTCCACCTATCATGGTTATGGTAGTCTTAGTGGAAAAATTATGTGAATATCCGAGGATAATCCTTTCAGTGTCACAAATACAATGTATATAACTTTTATATAAGAGAGATCCTACATTTGTTAATCCATAATGATATTACATGGGTTCACACACACACATACACACACACACACACGTATATGCAAAGAAAATCAGGGATGAACATGGAGAATAACCACTAAATTCATAAATAGTTTTCTTAGATAGGGATTTGGCCTCTCGATGGTGCTATTTTAGTAAAAAGGGTTATTCATTATTACTGCATAGATTGAAATCAGTGGAGGGTATGCCACACATTTTTCCTCATGCATCTCTTACTGATTAGGTGATAGTTCCATATTATGGGGGACCATCACCTTTGGTTTTTCATCTAGGGTCCCCCAATAACATACGTGGGAATCCAACCATTTCATAAGCATCCCCACCTAATGAAAATATAATCAATACGTTACGATAAAAAATGTTTCATGTTGAGAGATTAACTTGATAATGAGTTTGAAATAAAATCTACATGTTCAATAAAAGTATCTCATACCTCATAATATGACTGGTTGATTACTCATTCAAAAACTCCATGATCCTTTAGGCATTTAACATGCTTTGTCCCAGGGACCCTATCATTGGTATAATATTTCATCTTTTGTTTTTATAGGATGTACTGGACCACCTATCATGGGTTAGTGTCGAAATTGATATCTTATGGTTCCTTTATACCCCCATATTGAGAAATCTTGAAAATATAATGATTTAATTCCCATAATTTTAAACTTTTTATAATATATGGATAATTTTTTAAAAATAAAACAGTTATAGGGAACATTTATTCTTAGGAAACATTTTTTGGATTAACTTTTTACCTATAAAATGATATTGGATCATTTGACATTAATTACTTCACAAGCATATCATGTTCTTCAGAAGTAATAATCCATAGTTGGAGACATGATCACCTTTATCCAAAATTTTATCATTGTGATTCCTAGATGTGGGGTCATTTGGAGGGTTTTTTGTGATCCATCATATGGTATAAGAATTGCATTAGCAATTCCCCTCCTTGGGAGTATTAACTTGACCCCCATCCATTACCATGGGCTTCATCCACTCTAACGATGTTTATACCGATGTCTTATTTCCCATTTGGATAAGATGATAATAAATATCATGAATATATAGGTTTTGGCCCAAAAAATATTCCTATAAAAGGTATTCTAATTATAAATCTCATATCTCCTTATGCAATCATTACTTAGATCTATCTCACCACCATTATTGGCTTCATTACTCTATCTTTTTTCAGTGGTGTCACAATATGATACTACACACACCGAAACATCCTGTAAAAATATATGGTATGTTAGCCTCATAGATGATATCATAGTTTACATGAGATGCTAATATACAATCTCACATAACAATTTTTAAGAGTTAATTTTGTATCCTCCACTTCTATCACACTTTATTATATTGGTGGAGGATTAAGGATGAAATTTGAATGTCAAATTCAAACTCAATAGCCATACCCCCAATCCGTAGAGATTGTAGTGTGATGCATGAAACAACATGAGTAATGTTTATGAATTTATCAGTTGCGATTTGTATATCTCAATGAAGTTCTTACTCATTGAAGTGTGTGGCTATTTGTTTCTAAATCACCTAAAATGACCCCATGATACCAAAAAGAGACTTCCAGTTATATATGTCATGGAAACATTAGTGTATCCTCTCTAGCACTATCACAAGTAGCTCTATTGAGTTACCTTCTTCCAGATAGTCCACTATAATGAATTTACTAGGGTGGACCCCTGGAATTTGAGTCAATTAATAAGAGAAGGTAGAGGCTAAAACACTTGGTTTGGAACCCAACCAGTTGGGTTAAGGGAGAGACTATGGGAATGATGTTCTTCTCCAACATCTCATATTGACCCCTATTTAGTTTGGGCTATTAGGTGTCAAGATCTATACTCTCCATCACCTAGTTATAACTAGTTGGCCTCTTCCATGGGGTTCAAACACCATGATAGAAATTATATTCCATGATTGAAAGATGATACCATACAATGGATGGGGTTATTCCCTATGGCTTCTAATACCTACATTAGTAGTGCATGATCTACTATGGTAATTCACCAAAGATCCTCCTATGAAGACATAGAGGTGGGAATATTAATTCATTTATCCCATGAACAAATCCCATGAATTATATTAAAATTATAATAAAATGATACCTAATTCTTTATGGACCAGGTGAAACAAATAAGTTTATGAAATTATATAACTAAGAAACGTGGGTTGGTGGTTAGTATTCTTGAAAATGTAAGTCGTCAAGATCTAGAACACCTCATAAGTCCATGATATTTATAGTGATTCATTGAATTCATTGAATTTTTTGTAAATTGAATATGACTATATGCACTCAGGTTTCACACCATTGGAAGGTTATAAAACAAAAATTTCATCAATACCTTCAGCTGATATCTCACTGACTGATGAAAAATTGGGGAATATAAATGTTTCACCCTCTTGGAAGGGTTGGATGAATTAATGAGGGGAGACACAGAATAATAAATTAAAAATATAGGGGTGAAATCCCCCTCATTTACATAGAACCCTTTTGATGATATGTTGGGATCTTCAATGTGGTTTCATAAAGTAAACCATGATCCTAGTAGGCCAGTGTCAGGCATCAAAACATCCAAATATATTAGTATCCCATAACCATAAAGTAATTGAAAATTTTACACCAATTAATTCTAGTGATGATCCTGTATGAAATTCATTAGAGAATACATGGAGGGTTTTCAATCATCGATATAATCGTACACTATATCTTAGTTCAAATTTTTGATTCACTCTACAATAATAGAATCTGAGATGGAGGAATGAGTCATTATGTTATAAAAAAAGACAAGAGTGGATAAAAAAGGAATTAAAAAAGATAGATAAAGTGTCTTGAATTATGTATTGTAGCATGTAGATGAAAATTTAACCAATTAAGTAATTCAATCAGGCATCACTTTTTATCTAGCTTCACCCAGGTCTGGGGGTCCAAATAAATTCATTAAATCAATCTTCACAGTACCCTTTCACCCTGGTCATGTCTATCTAGGTGTTAGTATGTGACAACCTTAGTAAGTATGATATAAATATGAGGAAAAGTGGGGTGTCACCTCATTTTTTAGATCTAGTTCATGGACTACCATCAAATTTTCGCATAATCTACCTCATAGTAAACCATTAGAGTGTATAAGAGGAGTGGGCTACCATTATGTTCTACCAAAACTCTTGGGATAAAAGTATCCTTTATAATTATATATTAGAAATACTGTCTCATTTATTCATAGGATTATTCCCTCCCAATTATTGTAGGATCTAATATTTTCAGGGGAAGATTGTATGGTTCTCATTTTTGGAAATTGACATACACCTTGAAGTAATGGTGATAGAATATGAGGAAGTCACTATAAGTTCACCAAGGTCCATTATAATTCATGTAGACTGTTACTCTCAAGCCCTTGTGATAAACACATGGTCCTTTTCCCATATCTATATGTGCACCTAGTTTACATGACTAGCTTATCATGCCAAACTCTACCAAAACACTCAGTATATCACACTCACCCCTCTTGCTCGATGGACTTGAATATTTCCTATAAATAGGTCCATAGGGGTTCCTCATTCATATCCATTTGTAATATGAGGAGAAACTCATAGATCTCATTATCTATAATTTCAAAACTTTATTCATGTAGTCTATTATATTTAAAACCTTTGGATTTAAACAAAGAAAATGGAAATTGATTCTTATGAACATAAGGCAATTATTTTTAACAACATTTCCTGTATTTCAAAAAAACTATGGTGATGGGACTGTATTTAGTGAAATTTTTGTTTTATATCGATTGAACTGAATTCATGGAGATGGTTAACTTCTAGGTATAATCCTCAACTATGTTCGTTCACTAGGGAGTACACTCCACTTAGACCTCTACCATAGTGCAGAAGACCAATTTTTTAGTCAACCTATAAGGGGAAGTATACGAATTTCACATATCTCTCCCTAGGGTAAATCTGAAAACTTCTCTTAACTCACAACTAGGGTGACGAAGAACCTTATCTTATCCATTTACTAAAGTGAATAGACTGTGGAATTATCAATTCACAATGGGAAGTAGAAACTTAACTTAGCTCATCAAAGGGGTTTAGTAGAAACTTCTCATAGCCCATAACTCAATGGAAGTATAACCTTCAATTAACCATTTTCTAAGGTGAATAAGAACCTTCTCCTAGATCTAAACTATAGAGAATATCCATATTCTTCACTTATGTTACATTTTTATATACCCATTGATTTCATTAGTAGAGAATCCGTTTATCAATTTCACGTACATGGACACCTGAGTATCAAATCCTCTAAATCCACTAGACATATATTATAATATCATTAGGTATGTTAGAGTTCCCCCTTTTCATCCTATATTAAAATGACCCAACCCCAGAAGCCCAGAGTCGGTGCATTATTATGTATCATTGGCATGATCACAAAATATCAATTCTAGAAAGACCGATTAGTTTAGTAGCCTTGGAAGTACTAGATACATTCATAAGGTTTACATTACATCGTAAAATGGAAAACTACAACAACATTGTTTCAATAGAGAACACTGATATCCTATATACTTTCCTAGCATGTTAGTCATAATATACTTCTTCGCATCCTGGGAAAAATAAAACATTGAAAGGGTTGAGATCAGATGCTCAGTAATGATAAAAATATAGCGGAAAATTTCACAAATAAGCATAAACATTTAAGGAAATGTATAAGACTAAAATAAAAGCCTTTTAAACATGAAATTAAGTATAATATGTCAATGATGAAATCAAATAATTACATTTAATTATTCACATAGATATTCTACTTGTTGAATAATCACATGCAATATCTTTAACCACTTTCAAAACGATGGAATGTATAATGCCAGACTTTCATAACCACATAGTCAAGGCCTTGTACCAACACTACAAATAATATTTTGTTAATGCCATGTGCCAAGAAACTAGTTTGTATCATGAGACCTACCGATTAATCAAGGAGCTATAGCGGGTTCCACCCGTTACTTACTAAGTCCATTGTATTCCTCATATGAAAAGGATTAAACATAACAAAAACATTCATGTTAAAACTAGAATACAAAATGTCAATACATTATCCATAACCCTAAATAGTGTAAAAATAACACATCCATAGTCAAACATATCACAAAACCTTCAATATAATACTGATGTCTGGTATCATAATTAATCAACGTCAAATAAATGTAAAATCCATCAAAGAATGTTGATATAGATGAAATCAAAACTTTTTTTAGAGAAATGTCTACTTCTATTTTTAAATCATTTAAGAGTCACATAATTATAATTAATACATTTATTTGGAATATATTTTTATATTCTTGTAAGGGAATCTTCGACGATTATATAATGGTGGGAAATACTCTCACCCTCCTTATAAGTTAAAAATCTTCTTACCTTAATTTTGTCGAAAAGGTTATAAAGTGCCCAGTTTAGAAAATGACGGAAAGATTCCTTACAAAAAATATAAGGTAAAATAAGGGTATCAATAATTGTACCACATTGTCTAGTAAATAGTAAAAAAATTTTGAAATACATTTATATGAAACATAGATGTTGATTATAAAGAGGTCACAGTAGGTACTTACGTAGAAACAACCTCGTATAATAAAGAGATTGTGAAATTAACCATTACCATGTACCTTTACGTGGTAAAGGGAAGGTTAAACTCATGTATAATGGTGAAATAATTGTTATTATATTATATTAGAATCATATACATTAATATGATATCATATATGATCTTTTAACATTGCTTTGTTAATAATTTCATAGTATTGTCGTCATTTCGGGTGTTAACTAGTTCGCTTTCCTTTATATGATTTGTTACATAAGTACTGTTTTTATGGATAGGATGTATCTTATTCATATTCAGAATGATATTAATTCTTTAAAAATTATTTTTAATCAACTAATGAAAATTAGTCTTGAATGGATTTCTATGGGGAATGAATCTCATTACATTCATGGAGACAGTAATCTGTACGTACGCATTAGCAATAATATCCTTCTTTTGATATTAAAATAATATATAATTGGATGGTATATCATATATACAGAATAATTATCATGTTATATTTATTATTTAAATCAACTACACATCGTTATTATACCCATCCAAATAATAATGTATTGAATAACAATTACACCAAGATGTGGAGAAGGTAAGCCGTACGTACGCACATATGGTGACATGTCATTCAAAGGATGGGTAAAATAATGAATATCCTTACACCATATTTATAATAGTATCAAAATATATAGAATATACTTGAGTTATTATTTTATAATGTAAACAACAAAGAATGAGGATGTGGATGAAGAAAGGAACTTGAAAGGGGCGATGAAATATTTATCTCATCTTCAGGTTCTTCCTTTTGATTTGATAAAAAGGGCTCCGTAGGTTGCATTTTTTACTAAAATAATACCACTAGGATGAAGGTAAGATAGTTGGCAGGGTATTGGGGTAGAGGTTGGCTGATCCAAAAGGATTTGAAGGAGTGAATTTGAGGGAAGGGGGAGTGCCCTTTTATAAGAGGGGTGAGGGGAACCTTAGGAAAATCAAGAAATATTATTTTATAATAAAATAATTTATGGTTTCTAATGGATCAAAAATAAATTATTTAAAGGATATGGTGGGGATGGGTCTAAAACCACTCATCCAATAGGTTTTAGACATGTTTTGGTCACTATATTAACATTATCTTTAACATTTAACTCTTAGTTAAATAGTTTGACATTTACCATGTGTCTTTGTATTTTTATATTATATGGTTAATAAACTTACTATATACTTCCAAGAGAATCCCAAGTGGTTAATTAATAATATAACTATCATTATATAAGTATTTTGGACGATCCTTATATTTTTAGGAATACAATATCAATTAATAATATAATATTTGTTTTAAAAACACTTTTATGTCAATTTTGACACTATTTGGTATTTTGTTTTTTCTATATTCATAACAGAATTATCACTTAAAGAAAAATTAATCTAACCCAACCTAACATGTAATATTAACTTATAAAAGTAGTTTAATTTATAAAAAGTCTCAAATTACATTTATTTGGATATTTATAATATCAGTTATGTTAATCTTTCATTAATTAGGAAATCAATACATCATCATTGTGTCATAAATAAATTAAATTATTTAATGTCTAAAAAATATAAATAAAATACCATTATGTAGGAAATATTTTCAGATTTATAATTAATATTTATAGTATAATTTATTTTATTTTTATCCCTATTTTAAAAAAATTTAGTTATTAAACATTGAATTTAACACTTTTAACTCTTCTTTGAATTAAATAATAATAAATATCCTAATCTAATCCAAGTAGACATAAAGGTTGTTTTTGGTCGAATTACACTTATAAAATATATTTAATACATGTGTTAGGGTATTAATAATATCAATTTGACCTTTAATTACTCTATTTAATTTGAACCGTGATAAATAAAAGTCAAAAGTTACTATTCAACAAAAAATACTTTCAACCAAAAATATTTCCAAATGTTGTTTTTGGTGGAATTACACTAATCAAATAGAATTAATACATGTGTTAGGGTAATAATAATATCTGTTTTACCTTTAATTACTCTATTTACTTTTAACTGTGGTAAATAAAAGTCAAAAGCTATCGTTCAACAAAAAAATATTTTCATCTCATTGAACCACATTTTACTTACTGATATCAACAGTGTCTCTCAGATTTTCTAAATTCAACTCACAGAAGTTTTAAAATTATGTTTTATGTAAATTTTCAAATGCTCCTCAGAGGTGGGTAAAAGATGGTAAAAAGTTCATTAAAATGTTTATATATCTAAAATTTTTGTAAATCAACTCGAATGAATTATATTGAAATTATATAGACATTATGTATATATTTGAAAAAAAAATAAAATAAAATAAATAATTATATAAATAAAAAGTTAGTTTTAAATAATAACTCAGTGTTTTTCACTATTCATAAAAAATTGAATGTTTTCAAAAATATACAAAAGAAATCACCCTAAGATAATTTCGATATTCCAAATCCAAAAATGAAGTCCATTTTTAAAGATAATATTTATAAAACTTCAAAAAGTGGGTATTACTATATATAGTGGCTTGTTTGATAGGTTACGATGTGTTAGAATCTCAATGTTGCGTACAACGCAAGCTATTGCATTATTCAATGGGAAAGATACCATGGAATTATCCCCTCCTTAAAAAAATTTCATCCTCAAAATTTCTGGAATATTACTGCATAAAAATATTCGGGTGGTTCTTCATTATAATATCCTTGGGTTCCCACATTGCCTCTTCTATATTATGGTTTCCCCATAGAACTTTTACCAGAAAATTTGTTCAATTTATCAACACATTATCTCTTGTATAATGAACCTTGACAGACTCTTTGCAATAAGACAGACCTGGTTCAAGTTCTAATTCCTCATAAGTAAGTACATGCATTGGATAAGGCATGTATTCTCTCAACAGTGATAAGTGGAATACATCGTGAACTTTAGAGAGACTTGGAGGCATTTCCTAATGGTATGATACAACCCCAATTCATTCTAGAATTTTGAAAGGTCTGATATACTTGGTACTTAATTCACCCTACTTACTGAAATGTATTACACCCTTCCATGGTGATACCTTCAAGAAAACATGCTATAATACCTGAAATTGCAAATCCTTCCTTCGGTTATCAGCATATATCTTCTGCCTACATTGAGTAGCTTTGATGTGGGTTTAGATTACCTTCACCTTTTCCATCGTTTCCTCAACATGTTCTGGGTCTACATGTTTTCTTTCACCATCATCTTCCCAACAGGTTAGTGTACGACATCTGTTTCCATATAACACTTCATATGGTGCCATCTGAATTATTGAATGGAAGTTATTGTTATAGGAAAATCATACCCGAGGTAAATATTGATCCCACATACATGGAACGTAAAGTGATAATGATCTCAACATGTCTTCCAAAGTTTTAATAGTCCATTCTGATTTTCCATCAGTTTCATGGTTGTAGGCAGTGCTCAAAAGAAGTTCAATATCTAGGGATATCTGAAGACTATTAAAAAATCTTGATGTAAAACGTGGATCACTATCAGAAACAATCTATAGGGGTACTCCATGAAGTCTCAAAAATTCATTAATATATAGTCTTGCTAGACATTCAAGTGGTAAATCTTCTCTTATAGCAGGAAAATGTGCTGATGTGGTAAGACGATCAACAATGACCCATATTGCATCGTTCCTTATAAGAGTCTTTGGTAGCCCCTCAACAAAGTCCATCGTGATATCATCCAATTTCCACTCAGGTATGGGAAGAGGTTTCATGACTTCTACAGGCTATTGGCTTCTAGCTTTAACTTGTTGACAAACCATACATCATGAAAAAAAATCTTCAATCTCCCTCTTCATGTTGTCCCACCAATAATGTTCCTTCAAATATCTATAAATTTTAGTGATCTCAGGGTGTACAGAGAAATTGGGGTTATGAGAATCATCCAACAATTCTTTTTTTAGATCAGGTATATTGGGAACACAAAGTCTCTTCCCAAATTTTAAAATTCTATCTTCATATACGAAGTCAATCAATCTCTCATCATTCACAGCTTTAATCTTCTTCTGAAACTCCACATCATCAAGTTGAGAACTTTTTATCCTTTATTTTAAAGATGGTTTGGAAACCATTTGGAAAAGAATTAATGTATCACCTTCCAGGGTTATTCCCATATCCATCTTTCCTAGATCCATTTAAATAGGATCCCTTTCAAATCCCATCTTGTTAAAAACTCCATGATCTTTTCTGCTCAAAGTATCTTCCACCTTATTTTCCTTCCACAGGTGGTAGTGTATCGTTCCATCATAATCCTAGAGTAGTTCAAGACATCTCATTTGCCTCATGTTGCGTTGTTTCTATGAGAAAATATACTTCAAACTCTTATAATTAGTATAAATCTCAAACTTTTCACTGTAGAGACAGTGTCTCCATATCTTAAAAGCAAAAATTAAAACTGATAACTCAAGATCATGAGTAGGATAGTTTTTCTCATGAATTTTTAGATTTTGTGATGCATAGGATTTAAATCATTCATTCTGGATAAGGACACAACCAAATCCATTCTTCGATGCATCACTATAAATAACAAACCCATAATTCCCCGATTGTAGAGTCAATATAGGAGCAATGACTAATATTCTCTTCAATTCCTCAAAACATTCTTCACACTCTTTTGTACGAATAAAATTATCCCCTTTTCGTGTGATATTTGTTGATGGGTTATCCAATCATGAAAAATTATGGACGAAATGATGATAATAACCAGCTAAACCAATAAAACTATATACCTGAGTTATACTCATCGGTAATGGCCATTCTTGGATTGCTCTTGTTTTAGAAGTATCAAAAGTGATTCCATCCTTTGAGACTATATGGCTATGAAAGGAAATCTCTTAAAGCCAGAATCCACACATGCTAAAATTCAAATATAATTCATTTCTTCTAAGAGTTTTTAGGATAATGGGCATGTGATTTTCATGATCTTAATATCTTTTGGAGTATTCCAAGATATCATCAATAAATACCAATACAAAGTCATCAATATATTCCTTGAAAAATCTATTCATTATATCCATGAAGATAGAGATCACATTAGTCAATCCAAAAGGAATTTATGTAAACTCTAAATTCCCATAACTAGTTCAAATTTTATTTTTAGAATGTCTTCCTTCTTCACACACAACTGATGATATCCAGATCGAAGTTCAATCTTTGAAATGTATTGAGATTTATGAAGTTGGTCGAATAAATCATCAATGTGAGGTATATGATACTTGTTCTTTATTGTTATAGCATTGATCTCCCTATAGTCAATGCACAACCTCATAGATCTATCTTTCTTCTTAAAAAAACAGGGGCTCCCCATGGAGAAAAATAGGGCTAATAAATCCTTTAATACAAAATTACTCTAGTTTATTCTTTTGTTCCACTAAATCCACAGTGGCCATTCTATAAGAGGTATTCGATATGGGCTTTGATCCAGGAATTAAATCAATGGAAAACTCAATTTCTCGTTCTGGAGGATGTCTATGTAAATCTTCTGGAACCACATAAACATATTCTTTCCCAATAGTTATATCTTCTATTTGAACATTCTTTTCCTCACCCACAATTATTTAATTACATTCCTCCCCAATAATTGAATTTAGTTGAGTTACTGGAGTGGATCTAGATAAGAATTAATTGGTGATGATTATGCTCTAAAGATAAGCTATTCTTTATCATCGTCATCAAAAATAGTAACATCTTTCTTATTACAATAAATTTTTGCATCATGGTATGAAATCCAATCCATACCAAAGATTATATCAAATTCAATCAAGGGTTTGACTATGATATCAGTAGGTAAAGTATATTTATATGTCAAAATGGGGACTAATTCACAAAACTTTGTTGCAATGATACTTCCCTTAAGAGTTATGACTAAAAACTCCCTTGTTAAATCAAATTGGAAATATATAATTTTCATAGAAAATTGGGAATATATAAAACAATGCGATGATCTAGAATCAAATAAAGCATTTACTAAGCTTGAGGAAACCATTAAATTAAATTCCACTATGTCTTTTAGAGCTTTAATCTCAATAGTTGTTATAGAATAAGCTTAGCCTTGATCCCTTGGAGTTTTATGAGGTAATTTCCCTTGACTCTTAGAAAATTAATTTTCATAATTCCCCCTTTCTCTATAATTTTAGAATTCAACATCGATAGCCTCTTTCTTCCCCTTACAATCACGAGCTTGGTGGCCTTTTTCACCACACTTGTAACAGACTCTCATTCCCTTCTAGAAAGTACCATGGTGTTTCTTCCCACATTTACTATAGGATGGATATTCAACTTTTCCCTTCTTCCCCATATTTCCATTTCTAGAGTGATCATCAAGTGTCTTCTTCTCTGGCATTGAATTAATGTCGTAAGACATGGAGAATTTTATTTTCTGTCTTGATAGCACATGAGACAATATATTCGTATGATGAGAAGGATTGTGAGACTAATGCTCAACAGAGAAATGGTTTTAGCCCATTAAATAAATGATCATTCTTACTTCTTGGGTTATGTGTATAATCTACATCATGCCTCACTAACCTTGTAATGTTAGCTTCATACTCTGCGACATTCTCATCCTCCTTTTGTCTCAAACTCAAAAATTGTATTTCCATATCCGCTCGATGGTCCTGAGGAAAGAATTTATCTAAGAAAATTTATTTAAACTCCATACATTCCATATTTTATAATTCATCATATTACTTTGTGTTTTGAATCAATGACCATTATTTATCAGCATCTCCAGTGAGGCAGTAAACTGCCATGAAAACTTTTTCACCTTCGCTACTCTCCAAGGCATGGAATATTTTCTCTAAGGAATTTATCCATTGCTCAACTGCTAGAGGATTTATTCCCCTATTTAATGTTAGTGGTTGCTACCTCATGATTCTATCTATCATTGATCCTCCACACTGTGGATTATGGTGCTCCATACCATAAGGTTATTATTTGTAACCCAAGTGAGTTATCCCAATATAGTGATAAGCTGATCATCACCAATTGTATCAGTAGATATACTATAATTATCTTGAGTAGGAGAGAAATCCCTACATGGAGTGTGTGCATTGATAGAGTTTCCAGTCCTTCCTCTAGGAACGATTTCTAAACAATGTTATATACTAGAGTAGTTTATGAATCAAAATACATAATTCCAAACATTTAAAATACTTATCAT
Organism: Viscum album; assembly: GCA_963277665.1. Taxonomy (NCBI): domain Eukaryota; kingdom Viridiplantae; phylum Streptophyta; class Magnoliopsida; order Santalales; family Viscaceae; genus Viscum; species Viscum album. The sequence continues at coordinate 696,028,886 of OY728145.1, forward strand.
AAATTGAACAGTTTATAGATATAATCCATAATCATAAAAAAATGTTTTCCTTGAGGAAGTATATACTCCTAAACCCTACAAAATGGATTTTCAAGAAAATGAGAATTATCCTAAGCATATCCCCCAGGATTGTTGTAACCAAGAGTGCTACAAGGCCCGTTGTCGGGCACCAGTTCCCGTTCGAGTCTAGCTCAAATTAGTGTTTTTGGGTTTTATGCCTAGGTACATATGTGCCAGAGTCACCTCAACCTGCTCATATCTATACAGAGATATATTGCTTGGAAAAATCACAAAATCTATATTATACAAAAATTTTAGGAAGTTATTTTATAATAATCCTCAAAGTCTATCTTACGGCTTTGTGCTCTAATTAGAGTTTACCTAAATCTAGTTTCCATGGTTTGTACTAAACTTTCTCTGATACCAACTTTAATTCCCCAACCCTAGAATCCCAGAGTCAGTACATTATTATGTATCATTGGAATGATCACAAAACATCATGTCTTGAAAGACCAATTAGTTTAGTATCCTTGGAAGTAATAGATACATTCCTAAGGTTTACATTACATCTAAAATGGAAAACTACAACAACATTATTTCCATAGACAACACTGAGATCCCAAAGACTATCCTTGCAGGTCAGTCATAATATTTTTCTTCGTATCTTTTAAAAAATAAAACATAGAAAGGGGTGATATCCGATGCTCAGTAAAGATAACAATATAGATGAAACTTTTATAAATAAGCATAAACATTTAAGGAAATGTATAAGACTAAAACAAAAGCCTTTTAAACTTGAACGTCAGCATAATATGGAAAAGATAAAACCAATTAATTCCATTTACTTGTTTACATGGATATTCTACTAGTCAAATAATCACATGCAATATCAATATCCACTTCCATAATGATGGAATGTATAATACCAAATTTTCATAACCACATCGTCAAGGCCTTGTGCCAATACTACAAATTAGATTTTGTCAAGGCCTTATTCCAGGACACTAGTTTGTCTCCTGATACCTACCAATGCATCGAGGTGCTATAGTGGGATCAACCCATCACTTACTATGTCCAATTCATTCCTCATATGAAAATGTTTAAAAATAATATAAACATTTATATTAAAACTAGCATATGAAATGTAAATAATTTATCCATAACCATGAATAGTGTAAAAATAAAACATACATAGTCAAACATATCAAAAAAAATTCAATACAATATGGAAGATTTGTATAAGAATAAATGAACATCAAATAAGCCTAAAATCCATCAAAGGATATTGAAAAAGATGAAATCAAAACTTTTTTAGAGAAATATCTCTTTCTTTTTTGAAATCATTTAAGAGTCACAGAATTATAGAGAAGACATTTATTTTGAAAATATTCTTATAAGCTTGTAAGGGATTCTTCGATAATGTTATAATGGCGGAAAATACCCGCACTTTCCGTATAATTTAAAAAAACATTCTTACCTTAATTTTGTCAAAAATCTCATAAAGTACCTTGTTAGGAGAACGAAGAAAGGATTCCTTTAAAAACATATAAGGTCAAATAAGGGAATAAGTAACTTTACCCCACTGTATAGTAAATTGTAAAAATGTTTTGAAAAACATTTTTAAGAAACATGGATGTTGATGATAAAGAGGTCCAAGTAGATACTTACATAAAAACAACCTCGGATAATAAAGAGATTTTGAAATTAACCCTTACATTGTACTTTTCCATCGTCGAGGGTAGGTTAACCACTTCTATAATGATGAAATAATTGTTATTATATTATACTATAATAATATACATTAATATGATTTCATATATGATTTTTTAACATTGATTTGTTAATAATAGTTTAGTATTATCGTCGTTTCGGGTCTTAACTGATTCGTTTTCCTTTATAGGATTTGTTATGTAAGTTATGTTTGTTATGGAAAGAATGTATATTATGAATATTCAGAATGATATTAAGTCATTAAATGTTATTTTTATTCATCTAATGAATATTATTATTTAATGTATTACGATGGGGATGGAATCTCATCGCGTCCGTGGAGGTGGTAACCCGTACGTACGCACGAGCGACAATATCATTTTTTATATTAAAATAATATATAATTGGATGGTATGTCATATATACAGAATAATTATCATGTTATATTTATTATTTTAATCAATTACACATCATTATTATAACCATCCAAATAATAATGTATAGAATAACAATTACACCACGACGTGGAGACGGTAAGCCGTACGTACGCACGTATGGTGACATGTCATTCAAAGGATGGATAAAATAATTAATATGGTTGTACCATATTTACAATAAAATAATTGTATATAGATTATAGTGGATTTATTATTTCATAATGTAAACAACAAATAAAGAGGACATGGAAGAATAATGGATCTTGAAAGAGGTGATGAAATATTTACATCTACTTCGGGTTCTTCCTTTAGATTTGATCAAAAGGGATCCTAAGGTTGAATTTATAACTAAAGTAATTCCTATAGGATGAATTAAGGACAGTTGAGAGGGTATTTAGGTAGGTTTTTCTGAGGTAAAAGGCTTTTAAGGTGTGAATTTTAGGTAAGGGGAGTTCCCTTTTATAAGAGGGGCGAGGGGCACCTTAGGAATAGCTAGAAATATTATTTTATATAAAATCATTTTTGGTTTCTAATGGCTCCAAAATAAATGATTTAAAGTCTAAGTTGGGTATGGGTCGAGAACCACTCAGCTAATAGGTTTTAGATAGGTTTGGGTCACTATATTAACCTTATCTTTTAGATTTAACTCTTAGTTAAATTGTTTGACATTTACCATGTCTCTTTGTATTTTTATATCATATGGTTAATAAACTTACTATATACTTATAAGAGAACCCCAAGTGGTTAATTAATGATAAAAATATAATTATATATGTCTTTTGGCCGAACCATAGATTTTTAGCAATAGAATATGAATTAATAATATAATATTTGTTTTAAAAACTCTTTTATGTTAATTTTGACGCTATTTGGCATTTTATTTTTTTCTAAGCCCATAACATCATTATTACATAGAAAATGTTCATATATCCTACCATTACATGTCATATTAAACTATAAAATTAGTCCAATTCATAAAAGTCTAAAATTACATTTATTTGGATATTTATAATATCAAACAGTTTAATATTTCATTAATTAGGTAATTACTGCATCATCATTGTGTCATAAATAAAATAAATTATTTAAAGTATAAAAAATATAAATAAAATACCATTATGTAGGATATATTTTCATATTTATAATTAATATTTATAGTACAATTTCTCTTATGTGTAATTCAATATAAAAAATGGTTTAGTTTTTAAACATTGAATTTAACACTTTTAACTCTTCTTTGAATTAAATAGTAATAAATGCCCAAATCTAATCTATGTGGACCTAAAGGATCATATTTTATAAATATGGTTGTTTTTGGTCAAATTATACTTATCCAATAGAATTAGGACATGTTTAAGTGTAATAATAAAATCATTTTTACCTTTAATTACCCTATTTACTTTTTACTGTGGTAAATAAAAGTCAAAAGTTAATATTCACCCAAAATTATTTTCATCTCATTGAACCACATTTTACTTACTGATATCAACTGTGCCTATCTTATTTTTGATATTAAACTCACAGAAGTGGTATAATTATGTTTTATGAAAATTTTCAAAAGCTCCTAGGAGGTGGGTAAAAGACGATAAAAAGTTAAATAAAATTTTTCTATATATAAAATTATTATAAACTGAATCCAATGAATTACATTGAAGTTATATAGTTTTTATGTATCTATTTTGACCAAAAATAAATTTAAATAAAATAAATAATTATTCAAATAAAAAGTCGGTTTTAACCAATAACTCGTTGTTTTTCACTAATCATCAAAAATTGAATATTTTTATAAAAATATGAAAAATTCACCCTAAGATAATTTAGATATTACAAATAAAAAAATGATGTCTATTTTGAAAGATAAAATTTATAAAATTTCCAAATGTGGGCATTACTATTCATAACGACTAGTTTAATTGGTCCCAATGTGTTAGAATCTTGAATTTGTGTATAAGACAAGTTATTACATTATTTAAAGGGAAACGTAATGTGGAAGCTTGGGGTATTACCTATATTCCCTTGAAAAAAGAAATCTCAATAATTTCCCCTTGATAGATAGATACCACATGATGATCACAACCATAAATATTATTTATAATTTTTTTTATAATGATAGAATCAAAGTTTTTTATCTTGGAGAAAAATCTCCACTTCTGAAATATTTCCTTGGATAACCTAATTCCAATAAATTATCTATGATATTATAGAATTACCCACCAAGTGTAAGCCCAAATCATTTCAAATTTATTATTTCAACTTAAGGAAACATCAATTATCTAAGGAAACCGTATTAGGGTAACATATATTCATGTTTAATCCCCCACTCCTCCTCTTCAAGTTCTAGAGCTACACTATGGGCCTCCTTTGAGGTGTAAGCCCAAATTCATCCTCATGAAAACACATCCTCCATTAGTCTAGTCTTCGTTCACCACCTAATAATGGATGGGATATGCTTGTATATATGATATCTACAACGAATAATTCCCGAACACATATCCTTGATTATTCTATGCAAGTGGTGGGAATATTCTCTATATATTAGCCCCAACCAATAAATAAATCCCACATTAATGATAAATTCCTGATAATTATCTAATGAGTTGTATAAAGTTAATGTAAATGTGTAAGATAAAATTCATCGTCAAGAGGCCCTATCCTCTCATAGTCATTAAAAAATTGACATATTCTATAGGATCTAATTCAAAACTAATGTTCTTATTCCCTATAAGTCTAGACATACCTTCTCCAATTTCATTACTACTAATCTGGATAAATAATAAATGGATGCCAGTGTGTAAGTTGAGGTGATCCGAGCATTAAATAAATAAATATTTTATTATTTTAGATTGATATACAATTTGACATTAAATTATACACATCCCATAACTATAAATGATTACAATATTTTGATAATAGACACATAATCAATGTACATGATGAATGAAATTTAATATCTCCCACAAAGATCCTCTTATATAGTACCCTTCCTTGACATATTATACTTAAAAATATCCATCACAATTTTTCTAAATGGAAACATAAGAAATAGTGGGATCAAATTATCAAAAATTGAAAACATGGGAGGTATCAAATGATGATCATACGTGAAAATAAAATAAGCATAATGATATCATAACATTATTAAAACTTACCCAAAAATAACCAATAATTCATAGATAATTAATCACGAGTCATGGAATAAGGCTTTGTAATAACAAAATATAAGATCCATAATAATGAAAAATCATAAATAATAAATAATTTGATAAGTGAGTATATCATAAAAATAATATAAAATTTATATCATATAAATATGAAGTTAAAATAATTTCCTTAGTCAAGGCACAATTAAAACTACCATAATGGATATAGTCTAATAGTGTGTTGGGTTCACTCTATATACCATTTCTATTTATCTCATATGTTATGAAATTTTACCACTTATATATTAGACCTATTTTATTTTGGTCTCACCCATCACATAATGAAAACAATATATATTAGTTATAAAAGATCATAAAAACATTCACCGTACCTTAATTAACCAAATGGATAAAACAATTTTCATGAAAAAAATATTTAAAACGTCACCATCTTATGAAATATATAGAAATATAGTGAATCATATTAAATATAATAACAACATTAAATAATATTAATCCTTATAGATAAAATTTTAATTTATAAAATAAATATATGTATTCATTAAAAAAAATTTAAATATCATTTTATTTTTTAAAATCTATAAAAAATAAAATTCCGAAAAATGAGAATAATATTTTTTTGAAAATACATTGAAACATTTAATACAATTTAACTAGTGAATAAAATATATGATGGAATGAAAATATATCCATTACAAATATGTTACAAAAAACTACCCCTTTACACTTTCGTAGATAAAATCAAAAGATAGTTGGATAATTTTTTTTGAAATTATTCATTTTAGTATTGTTTAATGAATGTAAAAGTTATTAGAAAATTCCTTTATAATTTTTTGATAATAATATTTGAAAATAAATTTTAAGAACCTATATTCGAAGGATAAAGATTCTTATCTAAAAATGATAAATACGGTCATATTTTCATTAAAAACTATTCTTTTGATATTTTGAGTACAAAATATTATAAAAGAAATAATAATACATGAAAATAAAAGAAATAACCAGAGGATTGTAAATAAATGGGGTTTAGGAGATAAAGGAGAACATAATTTACCCAAAGGAGTGTCAAGAATAAATAATCACAATTAAAATTGATTTGAAAACATAAACTTTTACCTCACATCTTTGTTTTATTCATATATATTATAAAATCCTTTTTAATAAATTATAAACTTTTATAAATAAATACCAAAACCATATTTTATAGTTATCATTAAAAATATTATTCCCTTTAAATTTTTAATTACTTATTTATTAATAATTTTTAATAAAATAAATATTATTGATTGGATTGTTTCTTTTTATTTTCATGTTTCAGATTCAAGGTTCTACACCTTTCCAATTTATAATAGTTCTGTAGTCATAATAATTTAATAATTGTCATAAATATTTTTTCTATTCAGTTTTATAACAATCTATGTAATTTAGTGATGAAAAATTAATGACATCATCTCATGGAGGAGGTAGACGTATGAACATGTGATGCTTTCATTTCATAAAAAATGGAAAAAGGAAGGTTAATAATAATTGATCTTTCCATAATCATAAATATATAATATATATTCACTAAATACAACTTTATAACCAATATTGATGGGCAATGATGAAAAATAATCACAAAGTTTTATTTGGGTCTTAGTTTGTACATAATCACAAGTAACAGATTTATTTTCCATAAGATGGAAAATAGATATAAAATGTATGTAAAAGTTACCTAAATACATTCAAGAATGTTAAATACACTATTTTCAATATGTTAATATGGTGTTTTATGATTTATAGGAGTATTAAGAATAACTAAACTCGAAAAAGGTCGGTAAGAACATATAAATATTCCTTATATAGTCTTACTTGAAAATATTTTTAAGTACAATTGGACTAGAATACTCAAAAGAAAAAATCTTCTTTGTTTTGAAAAATTATATTGGGATGTTATTTGGGAAACTCTTGGTCGAGTCAAAGGAATCCTTTTTTTTATATATGAGGAAATGAGGATTGCTTTTAAAGGTGAGGGGAGTGGTATCCGGGTAGATTCCCTTATAATAAAAAATTTAATTTAATTTTCATAGTAAAGTATAACAAAATAGGAAAATAGTCTAATATTATACAATTAATGTTCAATAAACACTCAAAAATATCATATTTAGGAATTTTTAATTAAATTTTAAGCCTTATATCATATCCCCCCATTAACCCTTTTAACTCTTACCACGGTGAAAAGATTTTTATCATGGTTACTATTCAGAATTGCTAAATATTATGTCAAAAACCTCACCTAATATTGATTATTATAATTCAAAATATGGAATCTATTTTAAAATGTTCATTTTTATAGGTGTTAGATATTATTGATAATACCCGCACACAAAATGAATCCAAACCATTTATTGAAAATATATTTTTAAGAATAAAAAATGATTTTATTCCCTACATGACTAGTAAAAATGATTAGATAAATGTTAAATTAATTAATTTAGAATATTTTATGGAAATTTCATTAAATTAACTCATAAATAGTGATTTATATAATGTACCAATTTTAAATAAATTAAGAACATAAAAAATAGTTTTATTAAATATTACTCCATTTTTAATTTTAAATGATTTTATATTTTTAATAACCATATAATAATCAATGTGTGAATGATTATTAATTTTCATATTTTTATAGAGAATACCTTTAATAATATTAATACTCTATCAAATAGAAATAAAATTAAAGAAACATATATAAATTAAACAATGTTTACAAACAAAACATTTTGAGTTAGTAAAAAATAATTACATAATTGATTTTACGAAATATGTTTAATTTAATTTTTTTTATTTAAACAAAGATATATTGACTTATGTTTGATGTTTTGGGCCACAAAATTTATCAAATTCAATGAATTTTTTAAATATGAACACATTAAAAAGTTTCAGAGTGTTACATTCGACCCCCTTATAAGAATTTGACCCTCATAACTTCATTATTATAATGAAAAAATGAGGATACTTATACCAAATTACATCATCAAGTACCCATGTATCATCCTAAAACTTATGGTTTCACTATAAACAACATACCAAGTGAGTGGTTATAATTTTTATTATGCTTTATAAATTATCCAAAATCTATACTAGTTGTTCCATATTATAATGATCAATCTTATTTTGTACATCCTTTGAGTTTAGTAATTTTGAAGGATTAGGTTTGTAAAACATCAACTATTATACACGTAACACATTTTTATTATTAGAGTGGAAGTAATAAGAGGTAATATATCATCATGATATGGTCAATAATCTCTTAGGTACTGATGTATATTGGGCTCAAATTCCCTTTCTTATCCTATATAATATCTTTATTCAATGGATATATTCACATAAATACCTTATTAGAAAATTAAAACTCTACATCCTGATAGTTATTGTTAGAAAATTGTTTTTTTAACTCTAAGATAACTTGATGATTTACTAAATGTATCTTACCTTATCTTCTATTTCTCCATCCAAAATATGTCCCAATAGCTTTCATTCTCTAACATTTTATCTTCATATTAGAGTTATAAACTTATTTTCCTTAGCGTCTGTCATAGAGAGAAATTTGATTACTCAAGTGAAAGATATTGTTGTAATATAATTTTTCTTGAGGAATTTATTAATACCAATCACTTTTTAAACACAAATCACAATTTATCATAATATCATCTATGGTTTTAATTGGACCCTTACACTAACCATTTATCTGAGGATGATATACAAAACCAAATCCTAGTTCAATATTTAACACATTCTGAATACTTCTCTAGAACATTAAGTTAAACCTCATATCTTGATTATATAAAATAAATAATGGTACACTATAAAACCTTTCTTCTTGTTGATCGTGTATTAGTGAAATTATATCTAGTGATAAATCATTATTAGTAACAATGAAATGAATTAACTTTGTAAGGTGTTTGAGTACAATCCATATGATTTTATTTCGTTTATATTTATTGGGGTGTATTGTGAAAACATACATGGTGATTTTTTCCAATTTCCATATAGGTATTGTTAATAGATGAATCAATCTCATATACTTATGATGTTCAGCCTTTACATGATGACATACCATGAAGTGAGATACAAATTTAGTAATGTCTCCCTTTATATTATCCCACCATTAATTCTATTTGATATACATATATATGATTTTACCTCAAGGATGGATATATATTGATGATAAATTTTCTTTATCTAATATCTCTATAATAAATTCTTTTTATAAAAGGAAACATATCTGGTTACTGAATTTTATCATCCCTTAATTATCATTAATGAAATAAAAAACATTATCAAACATCTTTGGTAGTTCAAAATCATCTATATACACCACTTTAATCTTAAAATGTATGTATATATGAATATTAATTTGGATAAGATATGGTTTCTCCCCTTACCTCCTAATTTTAAGATCAATACAATGAATTTCCATAAGTATTGGATCTATTTCAATCATCATCATAGACAAACATGAATGGTTCTTCCAAATAAGAGAATCAACAACCAGTTTTCCTTCCCATGGGGATAGTGTATTGAGATTTCACAATATATAATAAAAACTCAACATTTCATTTGTCACATATTAAATAAATTTTATGTGAATATATACTAAAGTGTTTATGATTTGTATAGATACCACACATTTCCCTGTAGAGATAAGAAATTCATATTTTTCAACTAAATTTTTATTTTTTAAAACCTTAAATCCTAGTTAGGGTAATTTTACTCAAAAATATTCAATTATCATGAAGAATACTCTACATCCATGTCATTACACATGAGAACAAATTTATGTAACTTCTTTGGTGTATCACTATATATCACGAAACCATATCCACTGTAAGGTTATGTGAGAAAAAGGGTAATGACCACCCACTAATTTATCACCATGAAATTTTCTTCCCATTCATTTATCCAAAGGAACATGGATCCCTTCCACCTCACCATGGTTATGGATTTTATATCCATGAGAAATTTATCATATATAATTTGTAGTATTCATCTAATATAATAAAAATATAGATTATGGTTGTAGTGGTTTGTCTGGGATATTTCTAAAAAATATTTATCATTGAATGATCAACTGGGATAACCTCACATATATTTATATGTCCTAATAATAAATCAATTTTTATCCAGAATTTACATTTGAAAAACATGGAATACTTTTTCTTCTTCCTTATCCTGTTGAACAAAATCCTCAAATGATCTTCAATATTTTCCTTACTCTAATAATAATTGAGAATATCATCTATAATGACTGCCAAAAACACATTACTGTAATCTATAAAGATTTTATTCATTATATCTCTGAATTTAGTAGGGGAATTTTTATATTCAAATAAAATCACTATAAAGTATTATGTTTCATACCTCATATAAATTTTTTTATTGTGTACATCCTCTACTTTTAATATCAACTCTTGATTTCAATATAGATTATAAATCATGGGATATTATTGAGCACCACACAGGTGATCAAAAGCTGATCAATATAGGGTAGAGGATATATATTCTTGGTAGTGATCTTGTTATGTTTAAGATAATTAAATAAATAATGCACTTTAACATCTTTATTCTGAACAAAAAAACATGTGAACCCTATGATGAAACACTAGGTCATATGAATCCCTTCTTAAGATTATCCTGGAGTTACTTCTTCAAATTTTGTAGCTCAGTTAATGATATTTAATATATGTGTAGAACTGTAATGAGTTATATTGAAAATTCAACTTCACGATTAGGGATAAAAACTAGAGAACTCTTTTTGAAATACATCGACATATTCGAGAACTATATGAGTATCTTAAATGTTAAGTTTCTTTCAAACCTTTTGAGATACATATTTATTATGAGTATATAGTAAAACCCATATTATCGATGTAATTTTCTTTGAATAATCATGTTCATTCTGACACCAGTGAATGATAATAGGTTTATTCCAAAAATCAAATGTGGCTTCTATTCCAATTCAATTGATATTAGTTTTATATAAATAGATTTATTCTATTCCCAATATCACATCATGTTACACTATATGTATAATAATAACATTTTCATGAAGAACATTCCCATGAACATATATTAGAGAGGTGTTATATACATAATATAATGTCACCATACCATCAATAGTAATTTCTAATAAATCAATATATAATTATTTAAGTGGTGATGTTATTCTATTTTAAAATTCATTAGATATTTAGGAGTGGGTTGAACATGAATCAAATAATGAATTTTTAGTTCTTGAGTGGATGATAATTGTACCTTTCACCACTTCATTATGGGGACCCACTTCAATAGTCATGATTTCATAAGTCATTTATTTATCCATTTATATTAGATGTTATTAACATAGATCGTTGTCATTAATCCATGAATTCATGAATTTATTGACATAATGTCTATACTCCTAGAAATTGTAGTATTGTTGTTTGGGTGGTGTATTTGATATATATTTCTTCTCACCATTTTTCAACCTGTTTATGTCCCTTTGAAATTCATATACTATTTGTCCTCCTTTCCTATACATAAATAAGTTACATGTCCTATTACGGTAATTTACCCTATGTTTCATTCAATATTTTTTTCATGAAGAGTGATTAGAATACTTTATTCGAGGGATTTTCTTATTATAATTTCATAAAATAACATATTTATATTCTTATCAATAAAATAATGAATATAACAAGAGTCTCTATACTCTATTTCTATTTTTTTGGAAACATCAAAAAATATTCCAATAAGGATTTTAGTACCTTATACCTAATTTATTTTATATACTTGGACTAATACAACCAATGAATTGAAGAATTATACATTTAGGGTTTTTGATAAATCCAAAATCATACCTTTTATGTATGGTGAAAATTTCATCCTATGTATTATTGGATTCATCATCATTCTACATTAGTTCAAAAAATTTAATTTATTTTTAGTGTGAATATCATGAGGAAAGTAATTATAAAAAAATACAATATTAAACTATTCCCATTTGGTGGATTCAATTTCATCCTCAAATATCATATTCTTGAAAAGTGTACACCATTTAAAGACTTAAAAATAAAAATGATACATAGATCAAACAAGATTCTTATGGTTTTAGAATTAGGAAATAGAAAATATACTTTATATATAATTGATCTATTACAATATAAATAGTGGATTAAAGTATATACTGAATTATGGTATGCGTTTCCACATAAAAAATAAATAACATGTTTCTCTATCCATTAGTCATTATAATGTTTGACATGATCCATGTTACCATTCATATATTGAGATATTTGAGAGAGTATAACCCTATTATATTTTATCCCAACTCCCATTCCATTTGGTTTCTCATAAGGAAAATCATTTCATTGGTTGTAACATTCACTGTTTACATGGTTCATCATGGTTTCAACTAATAACTAGAATAAAAAAAAGAATATTGTGAGTATCAAGCATTAATAAAAAGAGTGATTAATCAAATGATAATTAAAATAATTCCTATTATTTGATAAACTATGAATATTCTTATAAGAAATGATATTTTAGGTTATAATCGAAAATAATTGAAAATCCATCATAATGACTCATAAATATAATGTGAATTAACCAAAGATTAGATGTTAGGAGTATCAAGCCAGGTTTGTAGTTAGAAATCATTATCATGCACTCAGTGAAGATCAAGTTAATACCGAACTAATATTTTATGGGTTTTTATGTATATGTTTAATTATATAAGATCATAAATCCACTTTTTATATCCCAATAATTATTTTAGTTCTAGGACACCATATACTCTATATATTACCTAATATTTAGTATATTTGTTATATATAAACTTATCCTAAGGGTTTCCACTAAAGGTTTCTAATATTAATCCTAAAAAATTTCTAACCCATGATATAATACCAAATGGGGAGACCCAACCATTATTTATATAAATATTTCATTATTTTAGATGAATATCCAATATATCTCACAACAATACATGGACTAGGACTATAAACGTTTTGTGTATTTGGAGTGTAGATAAACAATAAACTTATTTCATGAAATAAATTAAAAAAATACAACACTTGTATTACCATATATATCACTTATTAAACATATTCTATATAAAAAATTATTCATAACTTAGGTAAATGGAAACAGAAGAAAGGGTGAGATCATTTGACTAGTAAGGATAAACATGGGATATTTTATTTGACGATCATACTTGAAAATATGATAATATTAACGGTATGGGAACTATATCATAAATTAAAAAAATATACCCAAATATTTAGAGAAACACGAATTAATAGTGATGGCATATATCTTTGTTATAAAAAAATACCCGAGTCATAGGACTGTGGAATTATAACTAATCAACAATGATCCATAGTGGAATATCATAAGAATATGACTGATGTTTTTTGAATTCATATAAGAATAGAAAACAATTTCATTAGTCATGTATCATATCCTAGACTATTATTTTTTATAGATTACCATAGTTTATTTGGTTTACTCCCTATTTTCATAAACATTGTGGACAATGTCTCAACATATATTGGGTTTAGTTTCACTTCCCATTCATATTATTTCATGAGATATGATTCATTACCAAATGTATTGGAATCATAAATTTTTATTCCCACCCTTAAGATAATTAAAACCTAAATATACATTATATAATATCAAAAAAATCATCATATCATAATTAAATACTGTGAAATAAATAGGTTTAATGAAAATATCAAAAAAACGAAATCATCATATTACATCCTGATAAAAAATGAGAGTAGAACCATGAGAGAATATCTATAGGGATGAATATAAATCCCTAAAGGATATTTCAATAGATGAAAAATACATTTTTAAAAGAACATAAATTAATATTTGAAAAAATAAGAATATATATCCATTTATTTGATAAATTTTTAAAATATAATAATCATATAATAGTGGGAATAAAAATTTACAAGAAAATACAAATAAAATTTAAATTTAATTTAAATAACAAATAATGGAAATGATATTAAGACAATTCATTTAGGTCATATATAGTAAAAAACATTCCTTTCACTCTTTAGTCTAAAATGTTGAAAGTGTGATCTATGGAAAACTGTCGAAAAATATAATATTTTTATTTTTTATAAAACTAAAAGGTATTTTCAAATAAGTTTATCAAAAAATTTGGTATATAAAAAAATTCACTAAACTAATTTAATTATAATGGAGATGGAGGAGAAATATTATTGACTAAAAAAGAAAAATATGGATGGATTTTATTTTTAAAGAAGATTCAATTAATATTTTTGATTACCAAAGAGTATAAAAGTGTTAATATTAATTTAACACATAAAAATTAATTATATGATCTAGAAATATATTTGGTTTAAAATATAAATTGAATAAAACTTTCCTAGATGATATGTGAGTACAAACAATCTCGATTAAAAATAATATTGAATTATAATCCCTTAACTCAAGTCAGGATATGAGTTTTACACACTCTAATATTATTTACAATAAATTTATAATTATTAAAAATGTATAAAAAACATATTTATACTCATATTTTTTATACCATTCCTATATGAATTCAAATTACCCATTAATATATAATTCATCAATAAAATAATCATTTTGGTGTTAAATATTCTATTTTCCATTCAGTTTTCAGATTGATGGTTCCATTCCATTCCTATTTTTCATGGTAAAAAATAATAAGAATGTCAAAAATTTAATATTTATTTATTATAAAAATATTTATAAAAATTTAGGTAAGGAGGTGATGAAAAAATAATTAGATAACTTCAGGGAGGTTCTTGTTTTCATGTACGCACGAGTGAAAGATTAATATTTTAATGAGTGGAAATAAATCAAGGCAAATAATAATTTAACATTATTAATCCATTAATATATCCTAAATATGATATATATTCATTAAATACATATACATTATTATCCAATATAGGTTGTGATAAAAAATGAATAACCTCAGTTCGTTGATAGGATAGTCCACATATATGCATGAAAAATGCTTTAATTTACCAGTGGATTGAATATAGATAAAAAATGGATGTCCAATTAACAGAAAAATAATTTATTTTAATTAATAAATTTAATTAAACATTTTAATTTTGTTATTGGACATTTGGGGCTCGTTTAAGAAGAATAAAAGTTGAAAATTGTCTGTAAGAACATATACCTCTTACAAGGACAATCACCACTGAAAATCATCACAAGGTTTCATGGATTATAACAACCCAGAACAAAATAGCATGGTGTCTATAGTTAATATATTATATTGGAATAATATATAAGTAATTTCATCACTAAGAACCAAATAGTTTGGTAGTCTTGATGAAATAGATACATAAGGGGAAATTAATATATCATTTTTAATCATGGAATACAAAATGAAATTTCATTTTGAATTATATTATTCCCCTTAGAGTATCCTTACATGTTAATCAAAAAACTCTTCCACCAATCCTAGGGAAAATAAAACATAACAAATGGGGGATCTCAACTTCACAGTAAGGTTTTGGGTTCAATGGATGATATCATAAATAAATAATAATAATCAATATATAGAAGAAAAATAACTAAAAAAATCCATTTAATCAATAAACTAAACATAATATGGAAGAAATAAATGATAATAAAATAAATCCATATAAATAAGAACGTAGGATTGAAACTTATCCTTAGATATTTTAACTAATCGAATAATCATATGGACATCAATATTTGATCTCATAACAATGGAATGAAAAATACCGAACATTTAAACTATCAAGATCTATCCTTAGCATAGTTAATCTTAAGATCTATCTTCAAGGATGTTTAAATCCATAGGTAGAGACCCATCTGATTTGGTTATCTGATTTGCCTCATGAGACCCATTGATGCATAAATGGGTTATAGTGGGCCCACCCATCACATACTATGTCTGTTCCATTATTCATATGAAGGAGAGAATCCTAAAAAATAAAAAATCTTATTGATTTTTTTTGGAAATTTGAATACTTTCCCTAATTAATAAACATTACCCTAAACCATCTAAAGTAATATATATAATGGTATAATAATAGCACATCCATAGTCTAATTGATCAAAAACCATCAAAAAATATATGGATGATATCAATACAATATATTCTCACTAGATCCTATGTAGAATAAATAGTTTCTGTCATCGATGAATATAAATAACATAAAAATTTCATTAAAAAAACTTTTGAGGAAAATTATAATTTTCATTTTGGAAATAAAATTTCAAACCAAAAATATTTTGTAAATCCATTTCATTGAAAATAACTTTTAAAAAATAATAATATATAGAATATTTAGAAAAACATTTTAATTAAATATAACCTTTTAAAACATAAAAGTAAGCTTCAAATAAATCAGGTCTTGTTGATATGTAATTTTTTACATGCAATACATGTTAAAAAGAACATTCATTTTGTACTATAAGAAAGCTATAAAATTTCCTTGTTCGGAAAATGATAAGAATATTCCTTTCAATTTTTTTGAACAAAATTGGTAAAAATTTCGTTAACAAATCATTTTCAAGAGGTTAAAATAATTGTTTTAATTTTTTTTTCATAAATATGGTTTTAGAAGAAAAGAGGCTTCCAACTAAATGTAGAAATGAAGTAAAACTTTATTAAAAAAATTCTAAAATATTTTATGTAAAAATGGGTGGAAAATTTTATTATTAATTTAAAATATCATTAATAACCATAGGATTGGAAAATATAATGGTTTCATTAGAAAATAGGGAAAAAATTTCATTCAATTAAAATTAATGAATAAACAATGTCAACTATAAAAAATTTCAAAAAGTTTGATATACAATATAATATCATAACAATTCATTATAAAAATTATCATAGAATAGTATAGTCAATGAAAAAATAATATAACCCAATTAAAAAACATTGAGATATAAAATTCTTTACCCCAAGGTGATATTTATAAAAAAGTGATCTTAGGTGAAATACATAAAATTTAAATATAATATACCATGACATGTGAATTATTCATGATATTTTATGAGAAATTGGAGGTTTAAACACCATATAAAATAAATGGGGTGTATAAAATTACAAAATGTCTCAATGAAATGAAATTGAGACAAAATCCCTAACCTTACACTTCTTTTTTGTTTAAAATCCATTATACTCTTGAAATTTTTTTTAATGATGTTATTAACTTATTAAATAACCATATAAATATTTATAACATCTTATATAATACGTTTAAATCATATTAGCTCCCTTTTTGTTAGAATCATTTTTTATTATCACTATTTTGGGTGTTAATTGCCTTGTTTTCTCATGCATGTTTCATCATGAATGATCAGTTTCTTTGGAATATTATATATTAATATCATATAAACAATAATAATAAAGAAATAATTATAATATTTATACCTATTCTTTTAAAACCTATAATCAATAATGCTTATGAAAAATGAAGTACATTTTGATCTTGGAGACTGTAGGTTGTACGCACGCATGAGTAACATTTCTATTTTTTACCGATAATTATGGAAAGGATGTATATATTATTGTATATTTCTATAATTATAATAATATTAAATATTAAATATTATTTCATTAAATTATCTTTGTGTTGTGGTGATGAAAATAGAGTGAAATCATTTCATGGAGGTGGTAGTCCACACATACACGAACAACATTATCATCTTTCATTGACTGAAAAAATAAGAATGAAAATGTTATATATTAAATTTTAAGAAAAATTAACCTTTAGTTAATCTAATAATTATATTTTTTATATCACATATATTCATTAGAATTACCCTTATTATCTTCTATGTAAATCTTTAGTGAAAAACAAATCACATCTCTTCGCGAAATAGTAGTCCATTGTACACATGATTGACGTTATCAAATCCTCTATGGAATGAATATTAAAATGGTATATATTTTATAATGACTATATTATTATAAAATTGTTATAAATATCATATATATATAACTTATATCCATTATCATACATTACAAAGAGATGTGTTAATGAAAAAATGAATGACATCAGTTCGTAAGGAAGTAGTCATCGACCGACAAGAACAATGTTTTCGTAACCCATTTGATTGAAGTGGAGGTGGTTTTAGGTAATTAACTTATCATAAAAAATATAATTATATGTGTGATACTTAGGTTATTATATCATACTTTTTTAACAATAATTTAATAAGTTGTATGAAGAAATAATATAAATGTGTTTATTGAATAAAATTATATCTTATTCGATTATTCGTGTTATGTTTGTATCAAATCCTTACTATGATAGATTTTTCATAAAATAAGGACTCTATGATGATAGGAGGGAATTTGGGAAGTGGTTTGGGATGTTATTATATTACCAAATGAGGTTTTAAGGTGTAAACAAAAGAGTATAGGTTGTGGTCTTTTATAAATGAGTTGAGTGACACACTTGTAATTGTTTTTTTGAAAAGATTCAATAATACCGATGGTGTTATCATTAAACAATTTCCAATCTAGTCCATTGTTGGTCCTCTAATAGATAATTTAAAAAACAAAATCTAGATAATGTGTGAATAACAAGTTTTTCGGTCATTTGTAACCCTTATTTTCTTAGTTTAACACTCAATAAGTCAATGTTTACCATAATTGTGGTAATAAATTTTACACCTTCCACTATTCATTTGGTGAAATATTATGATGAAGATATTTTAAATTATAAAATATCACGATAAAAAATGGAATCCATTTTTACCATTCAATTCACATAAGTGAAAAAATGTAATTTAAAATTAATCTTATAGACGTGATGAAAAAACATGTTTTTAAATATAAAATGCTCAAACATTTACAATGTTTTATATAAATATTAAATATGAAATGATTACAATGAACTAAAATGAATTAATTTATATATAATTTTACTAATTTTAATTTTAATCCAACAAAAAATATATTTTATCATTATAAATATTAAAAAATGGAAATTTTTTTAAAAAATTAATTATTTTTTAGTATTCATAAAAATATGAATCGTTCTAGAAAATTCATAGTAATTCACCATAAGATAAATTTGGAATTACAATTTGATTTTTTATTTTCTCAAATAAACTTCATGAAATTTTTAAATATTAATTTTAAATTATGTGAACAACGAGACAATAAATCATCTTTTATAATAAATACAATTTTAAGAAAAAATTTCTTATTTATTTGACATGGTCCTTATAATATCTCTAATAACAATATTTCCATATTATTTAATTTATAAATGTGTATACCAAATAATTTTCATAATTTATTTGGAAATATTCAAACCTGCTGATTTAATGGAATGTTTATAATGGTATGTTTTAATTAATAATATTTTTGTAATGTATCACATTTCGTTCAAACCCACCGTTGTGAGCATAGGAAGCTATAGAAGAGATTGATTTTTAAAAAAAATATATCACAAATTCTAAAGATGTTATATTATATTCTCTACTTTCTGTTTCATGTCATACACTCTATCAAATATGTTTTTATTCTTTTATAATCTTGTGGTTTTACATTATCCCCACATTAAATAAATTCATTCCTCACAATTTGAACCTAATCTCAGTAATAAAGTGTTTGACATTGGCAAATACGATTTTTAAATACCCACGTTGTAATAAGGTCTGATAAGATATTATTTTAATAAGAGAGAAAGGTAATTTCAAAGGTTATATTGAATTACATATTACTAGGTTCATATGTATGAGGACATTAGTTAAAAAGGAAGATATGAACATAGAATAAAAGTGTAAATAATTATAGAGACAGATAGAGGTCATATATCAATATAAAGTGAATTATAAATGAAAAGTTAGGGACTAAAAAACTATAAATATATGATCATTGAAAAGACCATATGATTAATAAGATATTATGGTAATAGGATAACATGTTTTTAAGATCATTTTCTGAAAGGTGAAGAATTATATTTCTGTCAATGTATGTATATAAATATAATCACTTGATAAGTTTATATTTCATATGAATAATAGAATCCTTTGTGTTTTCTTTAATCAATATAAAATTATTCACTTAATCCAATATATGAATATCCAACAATTAAGTTTTATTGGATAAAGCACTAAAATTCACTTTTAATAGGTTATAAGGTCCATAAAAGAGTAAAAAATCATTCCTTTCACCTATATCTATTTTCCAAAACCAATATGTTTAGAAAAGACATAAAATATGCATAAATATCAATATGGAGTATTGATACATTAATTTGAAAACTTAAATTAAGATCAACATAAACCATTTTATAAATCTTTAAACTTAAGAACCTTATAAATTATTAATAACCAAAACTTTATAAAAAAGGTGACTAAATATTAAAAATGATCTTTCCAATAACAATAAGTATCTATTAATCATTACACACCAAACATGTGAATACCTTTATCATGTGTAATGCCCTGACCCCAGTTACCTAGAGTTAGTGCATTATTACATAACATTGCCATGATCACCAAATATCAAGTCTCGAAAGACCGATTAGTTTAGTAGCCTTGGAATCACTAGATACATTCATAAGGTTTACATTACATCATAAAGTGAAAAACTACAATAATATAGTCTCCATAGTCCACACTCATATTCCCTTCATACTATCCCTACAGGTTAGTCATAATATATTTCTTCACATCCCGAGAAAAATAAATTATAGAAAGAGGTGAGCTCAGATGCTTAGTAAGGATAAAAATATACCGGAAGCTCTCATAAATAAGGAAAAACATTTGAGGCAATGTATAACTAAAATAAAATCCTTTAAAACATTAACTTCATAATAATATGGCAAAGATAAAATGAAAAATTTTCATTTACTTATTCACATGGATATTCTACTAGTCGAATATTCACATGAAATATCAATAACCACTTTCATAATGATGGAATGCATAATGCAGAACTTTAATTTATGTGTCAAGGCCTCGTTCCAAGGCCTAAGGGATAACTATAACCAAAACCCAACCCGGAGAGCCTCTGTAACCGGACTCCAATCCAGAGTGCCTCTAATAATCGGACACCAACCCCAAGTGCCTCTAATAACTGAACACCAACCCGGAGTGCATCTAATAACCAGACACCAACCCAGAGAGCCTCTAATAACCGGACACCAACCCGTAGGGTCTTCTGTAACTGGACCCCAACCCGGAGTGCTTACTTTTATGAGTCCCCAACCCAGAACATACTAGTCCAACACATTCATCTTAAAAAGAGGATGAAATATAACATAAACATTCGTATTAAAACTAGAATACGAAATTCCAAAACATTAACCATAAAACATTAATGACATAAAAATAACTCATCTATATTCAAACATATCACAAAACCTTACATATAATATGGATGATTGGTATCTTAATAAATCAACATCAAATAAGTGTGAAATTTCTCAAATGATTATGACATAGATGAAATAAAAACTATTTGAGAGAAATATCTCTTATTTGAAATCATTTAAATGTAACATAATTACAAAATAAAACATTTAATTTGAAAATATCCTTATTATCTTGTAAGGGAAGCATTGAAGATTTTATAACGGTGGAAAATAACCGCACCCGCCATATAAGTTAAAAAAGTCATTCTTACCTTAACTCTGTCAAAAAAGTTAAAAAGGACCTTGTTTGGAAAACAACGGAAAAATTTCATTATAAACATCTTATAAAAAAAGTCAACAACGGTAAAAATGACATTAAACCATAGTATATAATATATTAAGAATGATTTGAAATATTTTTTTTAAGAAACATGGATGTGGATGATAAAGAGAACCTAGTAGATAATTACGTATAAACAACCTCGGATAATGAAGAGATTGTGAAATAAAACCTTAACTTGTAATTTTCCATGGTTGAGGGTAGGTTAAGATCCTGTATAATGGTGAAATAATTGTTATTAAATTATACAATATTCATATTCATTAATATGATATCATATATGATCATTTAACACTTCTTTGTTAATAATATCTTAGTATTATCATCGTTTCAGGTGTTAACTTACTTGTTTTATTTTATATGTTTTATTACATAATCCGTGTTTGTTATGAATATGTTGCAACTTATTCATATCCATAATTATATCAAATTCTTAACATTTTTTTAATCATCAAATCAAAATTAGTCTTGAATGTATATGATGGGGAATGAATCTCATCGCGTTCGTGGAGACGGTAGTCCGTATGTATGCACGAGTGACAATATCATCATTTTGATATTAAAATAATATATAATTGGATGTTATGTCATATATACAGAATAATTATCATGTTATTTTATTATTTACATGATTTACACATCATTGTTATACCCATCCAAATAATAATTTATTGAATAACAATTACACCACGACGTGGAGACGGTAAGCCATACGTACGCGCGTATGGTGACATTTCATTCAAGGGATGGATAGAATAATGAATTTTGTTGTTTCATATTTATAATATGATCTCATTATATATAATATACTGAAGTTATAATTTTAGAATGGAAGTAACAAATAAAGAAGAATTTGAAGAAGAAAGGAACTTGAAAGAGGGTGGTGAAAACATTACCTCTTCTTCGGGTTCTTCCTTTTGATTTGATCAAAAGGGATCCTTAGGGTGGCTTTATGATCAAAATAAGGTCTCTCGGTTGAAGTGAGGGAAGTTTAGAGAGTATTTGGGCT
Source organism: Viscum album (assembly GCA_963277665.1). Taxonomy (NCBI): domain Eukaryota; kingdom Viridiplantae; phylum Streptophyta; class Magnoliopsida; order Santalales; family Viscaceae; genus Viscum; species Viscum album. The sequence goes on from OY728145.1 coordinate 696,051,937, forward strand.
GGGCTGGGCCGAGCCAAAAGGCTTTTAATGTGTGAATTAGTGAGAAGGGGGAGTTCCCTTTTATAAGAGGGGTGAGGGGCACCTTTGGAAAAGATAGAAATATTATTTTATAATAAATTCATATTCAGTTTATAATGGATAAAAAGTGGATTATTAAAAGTATAAGGTTGGGATGGGTTGAAATACTTTCAAAAAACTGAATTTAGATAGGTTTGGGTCATTATATTAACCTTATCTTTTAGTTTTTTCTCTTAGTTAATTAGTTTGACATTTACCATGTCACTTTGTATTTTTGTATTATATAGTTAATAAACATAATATATAAATCCAAGAGACCCCCAAGTGGTCCATTAATGATAAACATATCATGATATAAGTTTTTTGGCCAAACGTTATATTTTTAGGAATTAAATATCAATTAATAATATAATATATTTTTTAAAAACTATTTTATGTCAATTTTGACATTATTGGGTATTTTGTTTTTGATAAATTCACTACTGCATTATTACTTCGAAACAAATTCATATAACCAGTACTAATATGTCATATTAACCTATAAAATTAGTATAATTCATAAAAAGATTCATATTACATTTATTTTGATATTTATAATATCAATTATTTGATTCATTCATTAATAAGTAAAATATTTCATCATTATTGTGTCATAAATAAATTTAATTGTTAAATGTATAAAAATTATAAATATACTAAAATTATTTATTAAAACTTTATATCTTTCTAATGAATATTTAGAGTCGAAAATCCAACATATATAACCCTATGTAAAAATTGTTTTTCTAAAAGATATATGCTTTTGTCATTTTTGTATTTACTTTTACATAATTAATATAATGTGTCATTATAACTTACAAGTGGCTCCATAGGATCCCAAAATCTACCCAAAGATTTCCATGGTTGTAAATGTATCAACCAATAGGTTTAAGATATGTTTTAGGGTAATTTATTATTATTATAATATTATTTTTTACCCTTATTTACCGGATTTACCCTTTAACCATGGTAAATAAAATATTTAACGATGTAATTATTCAAAATGTCTAAAAATCAAAGTTAACTATTTTAAAAATATGGACCTCATGATTATAAATATTTAATCCATTTATCTAAATTCAAAACACAGAAGTGGCAGAAAATAATTTCAAATTAATTCCTGTTGTCGAAACAAAAAGCGTGTTTTTAACAAATAAAAACTATCAATAGATTGAAACTTTCTTATGTCCAGTTTAAATATGAAATTATGTCCAATGAAAAAATTGGATTAAATAGTAAAATTATAATCTAATTATACTTTGAAATCACTCAAATTCATAATTTATCACTATTAATTATTTCAAATAAAAAAGTTGTTTTTAATTAAAATTTAGTAATTTTGACTATTCATCAAAATATGAAAGTTATCAAAAAAGTGCCAAAAATTCACCCTAAGCTAATTTTGATATTACAAATCCAAAAATGAAGTCTATTTTACAAAATCTGAAATATGAAAGTTTCATTTATTAAATTAATTTCTGATCTCAAAACCAAAAGGCGTATGTTTAAGAAATAATAACTATCAAAAGTTTGATACTTGTTTATGTAAATTTCAAAGTGAAATTACTTACAATAACCAAAATTGGATTAAATGGTAAACATTTAATCTATTTATACTTCCAAACCATTTAAATTTATAATTTATCAATATAAAGTTTTTTGATTAAAAAAGTTTTTTTCAGTTAAAATATAGTATTTTTCACTATTCACCCAAATTTGAAAGTTGTCAGAAAAACACCAAAACTTTATTGAAACTAAATTCTTATGTCCAGATTCTATAGAAGATGTTAATTTTGTCAAATTGACTATATAAAAGTTTCAAATATTGGATTTAAAAAGGCTTCGCCATTAAAAGGCGGTAAAATTGCATTTTTTGTAAAATAATTCTTTTATCTGAAAAAAATGATTTTGTTCTTAAATTATGTCTTAAAAAATCATAATATGGTTTCTAAAATTTTAAGGACAATATAAAATTTTAAAATCAGTTAATACTATTCATTAATGCTTTTTAACGGCTAGTTTGGCGAGTCGTGGTGCATTTGAACTCAGTGTTGCGTACAACACACATTATTGTATTATTCAAAGAGAAGTGTATCATGGAAGCTTGGGGTGTTACATTATCCCCTAATTCAACAAATTGTGTCCTCACAGTTTGAAATTATTTTTCAAAAATAAAATGTTGAAAATCGAAAATATCTTTGTGGGAAAACCCACATCGGAAATTGGGTTAATAAAATGTAGTCTTAATGAGAGGAAAGGGAAATTAAAGGGTCACCACCAAATCATGATCTCGATTAAGAGAACATTGGTTGCAATTAGAGACATATAATTGGAGGGAAAATGTAAATATTTCTAGGTAGTGATTGAGGTCATCAATCACAAACATGTGTAAAATTGAGGGCCATAAATTCATCAATCTATGATGATTTAAAATAAGATTGGTTCAACAAAACATATGGTATTAGGATGACACATTTGTTTATTTTAAGATTCCTTCAATAAAGTATAAGAATTAATTTCATCATTGAATAAGAGAAGAAGAATAATATATACTTTACAAGTAGAGTCCCAACCTTTATCTATGTTCTTCCACAAACTCATCTTTCAGTCTAAAAGATAATAGAAATTAAAATAATATTCTATTTATCCTATTCATATAGGGTTAAAAAATGAATTTATAATTCATCTAGAGGAACCATTAAAAAAACTACATTATTCAATCTTGGACATCATGTGGGTCAGTGTCAGGTGATACACCCTTGTCATCCTTTGGTTGTGGGTTCACGGATCGCGGTCTTTCCGGACATGACAGGTTTCCACCCGACCTCTGGGTTGTTCTTTTATAGAAATCCAAAAATAATCTCAAACTAGAATAATCCAAAATACTTCTGTCCAAAATCACAGTCCAAAATTTATAAAGAAGGTAAACACAATGAAGATCAGTTTTTTCCACGTAATAACATGTGAACACCTTCATCATGTATTATTTTAAAACACTACAACATACTGAATTTCCATAAAACCTTATTGATTACATTCATGATCCCTTGTTACTTATAAAATACTGGATATACTCCTCTACCCAAAAATGTTGTAAACCCCAACAATGATGGAATATACAAATCATTAACAAGTTTCAAGGTAGTCAAGAATATCCAATATAATTTATCCAAATCAATCATTTATTATTCCAAAATCACTACCTCAGTATCAGAACCATATTATGTTTTATCTTTCTCTCAACCATATATTTTCCAAAAATTGAACCTGCTATTGAGTCACTTTTTTTTATCCATGCAATCTCAAGCCCTTATTGAAATAGTACTACAGTACAATCCTTATATAATCCATAATTATTATAACGAGTACACTATTGATACAACACTCAAATGACATAATTAACATATGAACTCTAGTAATTCCTCTTAATCTGTTGTAGTATCATAACTTGATTATTATACAATAGCATGATTTGAAGCATAGTTTGATGATTTGGATATTGGTCCGCGTAGTGTCCAACCACCTTGAAAATGAAGAATTGTACATTTGAAACCATTTTCATACCCTTGCAGTCACATACTTGGTGTCCTTTTCCTCCACACTTATAACATACTCCCATTCTCTTCAATCATTTTCCATAGTGATTCTTTCCACAGTTATCACATATGGTAAAATCCTTCTTTACCTTATTCCCTTTATCTTTCCTTCTCTCTACCATCCTTTCATTCTATGGCTTCCCTTCAAAGCCATATGACTCTGATAATTCTTTACTTATCTTATCAACACATGATACTATTTCTTCATACGATGATAATATATGGGAGATATTTTACCTTCTAAATTCTGGCTTAATACCATGAATGATATGATCATTCTTACTCTTTGGATCATATATATTGTTGGAGTTCACATTCCATCTACTGGGTGCCATTTCTATACAATAGCATAAACTAGGTCAGTTTTTGGATTACAATGAATAATTCCAAACGTGTAAAATACCTAATGTAAATTGAATGATTTATAGATATAATCCATAATCATAAATATGTTTTCATTGAGGAAGTATATACTCATAAAACCTTCATAATGGTTTGTAAATAAAATGAAAATTATCAAAATTATATCCCCTGGGAGTGTCGTAACCAACAGTGCAGAAAGGCCTGTTGTCGTGCACCGGTTCCCGTTCGAGTCTAGATCAAAGCGGCGTTTTCGGGTTTTACCCATAAGTACATATGTGCTAGAGCCACCACTACCTGCTCGAATCCAGACTGGGATGTATTTTTAGGAAAACTAAAAAAATCTCTACAATACCAAAATTGTAGGAAGTTATTCTATACTAATCCTCAAAGTCCATCTTAGGTCTATGTGCTATAATCAGAGTTTATCTAAATTTATCTTCCATTTTTTGTAATAAACTTCCTTTGATACCAACTGTAATTCCCCGACCCCAGATACACAGAGTCGGTGAATTATTACATAACATTGGCATGATCACAAAAGATCAAGTCTCAAAAGACCGATTATTTTAGTTTCCTTGGAATCACTAGATACATTCATAAGGTTTAAATTACATCATAAAGTGAAAGAATACAATAATATAGTCTCCATAGTCCACACTCATATTCTCTTCAGACTATCCCTGCAAGTTAGTCATAATATATTTTTCACATCCTGGGAGAAATAATTCATAGAAAGGGGTGATCTCAGATGCTCAGTAAGGATAACAATATAGTGGAAGCATTATTAAATAAGAATAAACATTGGAGGCAATGTATAACTAAAACAAAATCCTTTAAAACATGAACATGAGAATAATATTGCAATGAAAAATTAAATAATGCCATTTACTTATTCACATGGATATTCTACTAGTCGAATAATCACATGCAATATCAATAACCACTTTCATAATGATGGAATGCATAATACCAAACTCTAATTTCTGTGTCAAGGCCTCGTGCCATGACCTAAGGGATAACTATAACTTGAACCCAACCCGGAGAGCCTCTGTAACCGGACTCCAACCCGGAGTGCCTCTAATAACCGGACACCAACCCAGAGTGCCTCTAATAAACGCACACCAACCCAGAGTGCTTCTAATAACCGGAATCCAACCCAGAGTGCCTCTAATAACCGGACACCAACCCAGAGGGTCTGTTGTAACCGGACCCCAACCCATAGGGCTTACTTTTACTGGGCCCCAACCCTGAACATACTAGTCCAACACATTCATCTTAAAAATAGGATGAAATATAACATAAACATTCGTATTAAAACTAGCATACGAAATTCCAAAACATTAATCCTAAACCATTAATTTCATAAAAATAACTTATCCATAGTCAAACATATCACAAAACCTTACATAAAATATGGATGATTTGTATCATTATAAATCAACTTCAAATACGTGTAAAATTTATCAAAGGATGTTGACATAGATGAAATCAAAACTATTTGAGAGAAATATATCTTTTTTGAAATCATTTAAATGTAACATAATTATAAAATAAAACATTTAATTTGAAAATATACTTGTTAGCTTGTAAGGTAAGCTTTGAAGATTTTATAACGGTGGAAAATAGCTGCACCCGCCGTATAAGTTAAAAAAGACATTCTTACCTTTACTCTGTCGAAAGGGATAAAAAGGACCTTGTTTGGAAAACGATAGAAATATTCCTCTATAAACTTCATATAAAAAGTCAACAAGGGTAAAAATGACATTAACCTATTGTCTATAACATATTAAGAATTATTTTAAATATTTGTTTAAGAAACATGGATGTGGTTGATAAAGAGATCCCAGTAGATAATTACGTAAAAACAACCTCAGATAATGAAGAGATTGTGAAATAAACCCTTACCTTGTAATTTCCTTGGGTGAGGGTAGGTTAACCTCCCTTATACTGGTTAAATAATTGTTATTAAATTATACATGATTCATATACATTAATATGATATCATATATGATCTTTTTACATTTCTTGGTAAATAATATCTTAGAATTATCATCGTTTCGGGTGTTAACATACTTGTTTTCTTTTATATGTTTTATTACATAAGCCATGATTGTTATGGATAGGTTGTATATTATTAAAATCAATAATTATATAAAATCCTTAAACATTATTTTTAATCATCAAATGAAAATTAGTCTTGAATGGATACGATGGGGAATGAATCTCATTGCGTTCGTGGAGGCGGTAGTCCGTATGTATGCACAAGCGACAATATAATAATTTTGATATTAGAATAATATATAAATGGATAATATATCATATATAAAGAATAATTATCATGTTATATTTGTTATTTACATGATTTACACATCATTATTATACCCATCCAAATAATAATTTATTGAATAACAATTACACCACGACGTGGAGACAGTAAGTCGTACGTACGCGAGTATGGTGACATGTCATTCAAGGGATGGATAGAATAATGAATTTGGTTGTTTCATATTTATAATAAAATATCATTATATAGAAGATACTAAAATTATAATTTTATAATCAAAATAACAAATAATGAAGAAGTGGAAGAAGAAATGAACTTGAATGAGGGTGGTGAAAACATTACCTCTTCTTCGGGTTCTTCCTTTTAATTTGATAAAAAGGGCTCCATAGGTTGGATTTATGATCAAAATAAGGTCTCTAGGTTGAAGTGAGGGAATATTAGAGTGTATTTGGTCAGGTTTTGGCTGATCCAAAATGCTTTGAATGTGTGAATTAGTGAGAAGGACGAGTTCCCTTTTATAAGAGGGGTGAGAGGAACCTTTGAAAATGCTATAAATATTATTTTATAATAAATTCATATTTGGTTTATAATAGCTCAAAAGTGTATTATTAAAGGTATAACGTGGGTATGGGTCGAAATACTTTCAACCAATTGAATTTAGACAGGTTTGGGTCATTATATTAACCTTATCTTTTAGTTTTAACTCTTAGAGTTAATTAGTTTGACATTTACCATGTCACTTTGTATTTTTATATTATATAGTTAATAAACGTACTATATACACATCAAACATACCCCCAAGTAGTCCATTAATGATACACCTATCATGATATAAGTCTCTTGGCTGAACCATAGATTTTTAAGAATTTCATATCAATTAATAATATAATATTTGTTTAAAAAACTCTTTTATGTCAATTTTGACACTATTGGGTATTTAGTTTTTGATAAATTCACAAAAACATTATCACTTCGAAAACAATTCATGTAACCAGTAATAATATGTAATATTAACCTATAGAATTAGTGTAATTCATAAAAAGATTCAAATTAAATTTATTTTGATATTTATAATATCAATTGTTTGATTCTTTCATTAATAAGGAAAATACTGCATCATTATTTTGTCCCAAATAAATTTCATTATTAAATGTCTAAAAATTATAAATAAACTACAATTATGTATGAAATCGTTTTATATTTCTAATGAATATTTATAGTCGAAACTCCAACATATATATCTTTATGTAAAAATTGTTTTTCTAAAAGATATATGCTTTTGTTATTTTTGTATTTACTTTAACTTAATTAATATAATGTGTTATTACCAATTACAAGTTGCTCCATGGCGTCCCAAAATCGACCCAAATATTCCCATGGTCTGAAATGTATCAACCAATAGGTTTAGGACACATTTTAGGGTAATTTAGTATTATTATAATATTAATTTTTACCCTTATTTATCGGATTTACCCTTTAACCATGGTAAATAAAATATTTACCGAAGTAATTATTCAAAATGTTTAAAAATAAAAGTTACCTATTTAAAAAATTTGTACCTCCTAATTTTAAATATGGAATCTATTTTTCTAAATTCAAAACACCAAAGTGGTAGAAATTAATTTAAATATAATTCTCGTTGTCGAAACAAAAAGTGTGTTATTAACAAATAATAACTATCAAAAGATTGACACTTTCTTATGTTCACTTTAAATATGAAATTATATCCAATGACCAACATTGGATTAAATGGTAAAATTAAAATATAATTATACTTTAAAATCACTCAAATTCATAATTTATTACTATTAATTATTTCTATTAAAAAAGTTGTTTTTAATTAAAATTTAGTAATTTTCATTATTCATCAAAAATATGAAAGTTATCAGAAAAGTACCAAAATTTCACCCTAAGATAATTTCATTATTACAAATCAAAAAATGAAATCGATTTTCCCAAATTCAAATCATAAAAGTTTCATTTATTAAATTAATTTCGGCTGTCAAAACCAAAAGGCGTATTTTTAAGAAATAAGAACTATCAAAAGTTTGATAGTTGTTTATGTAAATTTCAAAGAGAAATTACATAAAATAACCATCATTAGATTAAATGGTTAAAATTTTATCTATTTATACTTCCAAACCATTAAAATGTATAATTTAAAAATATAAATTATTTTGATTAAAATAGTTGTTTTCAGTTAAAATATAGTACTTTTCACTATTCACCCAAATTTGAATGTTATCCGAAAACACCAAAACATTATTGAAAATAAATTATTTTGTCCTGATTCTAAAGAAGAATTTCATTTTTTCCAATTTAATATATAAAAGTTTCAAACATTGGATTTAAAAAGGCGTCGCCATTAAAAGGCTGTAAAATTGCATTTTTTTGAAAAATACCTCTTTTATCTGAAAAAAGTGAATTTGTTCTTAAATTATGCCTTAGAAACTAATAACTTGGATTCTAAAATTATAAGGATAATATAAAATTTAAAATTAAGTTAATAATATTCATAACCATTTTTGAACGTCTAGTTTGGTGAGTCGTGGTGCATTTAAACTCAGTGTTGCGTATAACACACGCTATTGTATTATTCAAAGAGAAGCGTACTGTGGAAGCTTGGGGTGTTACATCATGTATTCTTTTGAGACATATTAACAACATGAATTATAATAAAAAAATATTTATAAAATGTATAATCCGTTATTTATTAAGTGAAACATAAATTATTGGATATATTCAATAAATAAATAAAGTCTTTAAACTCTGTCAATGATAACAGACACCACTCTCTCAAAAAATCATTAATTTGTTCCAAGGTAGTCAGTACTATCCAATTCCCTTTATCAATATCAATCATCTATTTATCCCAACATCTTTATGTAAATATAAATAACATATTAACAATTATTTTTTTATCAATATTGTGTTTTATTAGAAGTTAGACATTCTAATGAATCATTTTTCTAGGTCAACAGTACCATTCGACATACAATTTAAAATCCATAATGAAAACCACTACTATAAAATCATTACAAATTTTATTATTCTTATTACCAAGACATTAATGAAAAAAATACAAAAATGGAATATATTTTGAATCCAAACACAACAACATTAAACATTATATTTCTTATATGGTAATAACAAAAAATTAGACCACGATTCATTTGCATCTTTTGAGGTATATTCCTTTAGCTCCTGGGGAATTTGTTTCCATAGTGCCCCATATATTTATATTTAATGCATTGTACATTAAAAATAATTTTCTTTCTCTATAAATTATGAGCATGGTGACCTTTTACTCCATCCTGTGAGAAAAATATCAATCCCTTCAAGCATGTTCCAGGGAATTTCTTTCCAAAATTATCACATGTTGTAAAAACATTCATTCATTTAAATGTATTTTTTCTCCATCATCCTCTTATCACCTTGCTTCCCTTAAAATAAATAATACTTACAGATTTTTTTGACTTTTCAGTAAATGATACTATGTCCTTGTATTATAAGAATGTTTGAGAGACCAATTCCCTTTGAAATATTGGATTTACACCATCAAAGAAACGACCATTCTTACTATTTTGATTATTTGTGTTGACGTGGTTCCCATTTAGCCTACTATAAACCATTTATAAAATTTTTAATACATAATATTAGATCATAACATTATGAAACATAATCAATATTACAAAAAATTGTGAAATAATTAATATAAATTAAACACTTTATGCATAAATAATCTCATAATCATAAAATGGTTTCTCTGGGGATATCTTTATTTTAAAATCCTTCATAAGTGTTGATAATGAAAATGGAAATTGTCCTAAGAATTATTATTAGAGTGTCAAAATAGTTGTACAGTAAGGCCTATTTTAATACATGAGTTGACAATCAGGCCAAGCCTAATACTCCCTTTTCGGAGTTATAACCCCTAGCTACCTTTGCGCGAGAACCACATCCACATGTAGTATCTATAAGAGGATGTATTTCTAATAAAAACTCATATTATATTTCTTAAAAAAACATTACGATTTTATTATATACTCTATTAAATGTTTACAATAGGGTTATGTTCTCTAATTTATATTTTCCTATGTCTAGTTCCCATGGTTTCTACTAAAATTCATCTAAAACCACCTAAAATGACCGAGACCCCCATAAACTAGAGCTTTTAGTTACATTATTAAATTCACATATGAGAAAAGTAATCACATCCCGAAGGAAAAAAAGTTTAGTAGTATTGGTTAAATGGAAATATACATGAAATTTAAATGACATTTTAAAACATAAAATACATAATGAAATTTCTTTATGAATACCATTATTCCCCTTAGCATATCCCTACATGTAAATCAAAATAGACATCCTTGAATCGTAGGTATAATAAAAAATAAGAAATTGGTGAGATCAAATAATCTGTAAAGTTAAGGGTATAATGGAATCTATCTTAAATAAATAAGATCAATCAATATGGATAGGTAACTAACCAAAACACATTACATTTAATCAGTAAACTGAGAGTAATATGCTATAAATAAATTATGATCAAATAAATCCATATAACTAATCACATAGGCTTTAAAATTATCTATGAATATTTTAAATGATCAAATAATCACTTAAAAATCAATATTTGAGCCCATATTGAGGGAATGAATAATACTATACTTCTGAATTGTCCAAATCTATCCTCAAGATAGTGACTGTCAAGATCTATCATCAAGACAATTCAAATCTATGTTTAGAAACGTATTTGATTTGTTCAACAAATTTGTCACATGAGTCCCATTGATGTAAAAAGGGGGTGTAGTGGGCCCCACCATTATATAATAAGTTTGTTTCATTCATTATATAATGGAGATAAACGTAATGATAATAAAAATTCATATTAAAAACATAGCATAAAAATGTGAATATTTTCCCAGATCAATAAACATATCTATATTCCATCAAGAGTAATATTTATAATGGAATAAATATTGAGTATCTATTATATAACTAATCATAAACAATCCAGATAAATAATAATAATGATATAAATACAATATATCCCCATTGGATCATAATTACAAAAAATGTTTTATGAAATTTTTGAAGAGAAATACGATAAAAAGTTCATTAAAATTATTTTAGAGGAATATATCCATTTTATTATGAACATCACTATTTAAAAAATAAAATATTTTAAAAATACATGTATTTTAAAATTAATTTTGAAAATAAATAATATACTGAATATTAGGCAAAAAATATTCAAAATTAAAATTGATTATTTTCAAAGGAACCTTCAATGAAATTACATTCATTATGATAAGTAATTTCATACATATTGTAGGAGTTAAAAAGAATAGTCATTTTGCATTGTAAAAATGTTATAAAATTTAATTTTTTTGAAAAATATAAAAATTTTCATTTCCAAACATTTTATATAAATTCACAATGGGTCAACATTTCTTTAATAAATCATTTGTAATAGGTTAAAAACATTTTAAGAAAACATATATTTGACAAAAGAGAGAAATGATGTCGAATTTTCGTAAATACATTTTAAGTACTGTAGGATAAAAAAATAGTACCATTACATTAAAATATCATAAATAACAAGAGGATAACAAAATAAAATGGGTTTATTAAGAAATTATCATATAATTTCCAATAACTGAAATTCAAGAATAATCATTCTCTATATGAATGAGATTGTGAATTAAACCCTTATAATGATCAAAACATTGAAGTGAGAATTAATAAATGAATTTATTATTTATATAAATTTTAAATTCAAATAAAAAATTATAAATAATGAGTTATATAATTCAAATTAATTATTCATATAATGATAGAATATTAATAAAAATTAAGAAGTAATATAAATCAAAGTAAAGAAATTGATTTAGGAAATTCTTTACCACCTGGTAATTTTGAAGTCATGTTTTATAAGATGAAATAATTTAAATCAAAACATAATATACCATTAATTATAAAACATTTATGAAATTATATGTGAAATTGATAGTTTACACAGAATATAAGATATATTATGTGTATAACATGATAATATTCCTCAACAAAATAAAAATTTTACAAAATCTATTACCTCACACTTTATTTTGGATGAATTTTATTTAACCTCATGTAAAGTGGTTTATAAAACTTTTTAACATATTATATATCAATATAAATATATATAATATCATATATTATTGTTTTATAATATCTTATCAAATGTTCATTAATAATCATTCATTATTTTCATTGTTTTGGGTATTATTTATCTCTTTTTCTCATGCATTTTTCATCATGAAAGATCTATTTCTTGCACATATTATATAGTTATATAATATATATAATTATAATAGTAATATAATTAACATAATTACCCATATATTATACATTTAAAACTAATGATGAAATATTTTTAGGAAAAATAAAGCATGTCACTCTCATGGAGATGGTATGTTCTACATACACATGAGTAACGTTTCTATTTTTCACAGATCATTATGGAAAAGACACTAGTAATATTTTATATTTACATTTTAAAAATAAAATCATATATAAAATATTATTTTATTTATTACACTTACATACATCATCCATATGGTGTGATAATGAAATAAGTGTCACATCGTTGCATGAAATATGTACTCTACGCGTACATGAATGACGTTATCATCTTTCATTGAGTGAAAAGAAAGAATAAAAAAGATATATATTATATATATTATATTTATATAATAATAAATATTTAATTTATATAAAACATATTTCAATTATAGCATACATAATCATTAAATTTACCTTTTTGACATTCGATGTAAAGTGTTATTGAAAGATGAATCACATCGCTTCAAGTGTTAGAAGTTCTATTATCACACAAGAAATGTTATCATATACCTTAAAAAATAGAATGTAAAAATGTATTTATGATATAATTACTATATAGGTATAATTAATAATTATATAAAATATATATACTATATATCAATCATCATATACAACCAAGAAATGTGGTAATGGAAAAATGAATTACATCATTTTGCATGGTGATATTCTTCCGTACACATGAACGATGATTTCAAAACCCATTTTATATGAAGTAGAGTTTATTTGGATCATTAAATTATCATAAAATATTTAAATATATTTAATATACTTAATTTATTATATTATTATGGATTAACAATAATTTAAGTATGTGGAGGAAGAAATAAAATAAAATCACTCATTGATGAACATTACATCTTTTTTGGGTATCCTTATTTGGTTTACACCAAAGACCTTATCGGTTGGATTTATGATCAAAATAATTATTCTAAAAATATATGAGGTAAATTGGAAAGAAATTTGGATAGGCATTGGCTTAACCAATGTTGGTTGAAGGGGTGAATAAGAAAGAAGAGGGGGAGAACTTTTATAATTGAGGTGAGTGGAAAACATGTAATTATTTGAAAAGCTTCAATCAATCCCATTGTTTCTATCAGGTAAAATACTTCAAAAAAGTTCCATTATAGAACTTGGAAGGAATTAGGTTCACATTTATATATAAAATGTTCGTTGATAAATATTTTTGTATGGTTTTAACCCATATCTTCTTTATTTAACCCCCAACAAATCGATTATTACCATAACCATAGTAATATATTTTTACAATTTTTAGTATTAATTTTGGTAAAAAAATTAAGTTAAACTCATTATAAATTAAAATTTATCTAATTAAAAATATAATATATAAATTTAAAAATTCAATTCATAGAAGTGTAATAATTTAAATAAAAATTAACCCCGTAGACTAATGAGAAACTAGGTTTTAATGAAAAAATTTACAAAGGATTACAATTTTATATATGAAATTAAATATAAAAATGATTCCAAGGACCTAAATTGGATTAAAAAATATATAATTTTACTAATTCTACCTTAAAAAAAATTCATAATATATTCAATCATTATAAATTTTTTTAAATAAAATGTTGTTTTAAATTAAAATTCAGTATTTTCACTATTCATCAAAAAGTGAAACTTTTTCGAAAAATACATGAAATTTACCCTATGACATATTTTTTATTCAAATTTTAAAAAATAATTTTACATTATAAAATAAATTTTATGAATTTAGTAAAAATTAAGTTTAAATTATGTTAAAAAAGGGTGACTAAACTGCCTTTTAGAACTAAATATAACTTTTCAAAAAACAATTTTTTTCATTAAAATTGTTCCAATTTTATCTCTAATAAATAGTTATAAATATAATTTATTTTATACATATTTAAATAATTTAATTTCTATAATTTAGTTAGTAATATTCAAACCCACAAATTAAATGACAAAGTTAAATGGTTAGGTTTAAATAATAATATTATAATAATTATTGCGTCTCATTAAAACCTGGTGTTGTGTCCATTGAAAGATAACAAATAGATTTAATTTATTTTTTAAAATAAATATTTCATAATTATTATTGATATTATGTTATATTCTTTTCTCGGTGTTGTGTGTTATACCGGATATCGAAGATAATTTTATTCTTTTAAAATCACATGGTGTTACATGGATGGTTCTTTTCGAAAGGAAAAACCTACTATATAATTTATAAGGTTGTTGGAGATGTATATTGGTAGATATTGTGTGATATAGGGAGATCATGTGGTTTGGAGGTTTATGTTTATAAGTTAGGATACTGGCAGCCTGGAATATATATTTATCGTTAAAAAAATATAAATTCAATTTCATTGGATATTTGAAAAAAATACAAAGGTATCAATGATAGATTAATTTAAGATATATATAAACTAATCCAAACATATCTATGTAGGTTATAAATATATTTTAAGCCTTATATATTAGTTTAATACCCACATTAAGACTTTCAATCTTCACTATGCTAGGAAAACATTACCATGGGAAAAATTTTGTATAGCTAAATTTTATGTTTAACACATCACTTTATATTGATTATGGTGACTATAAATGTGGAATCCACTTGAAATGATTAATTACATGAGTTTAAATAAATTAATTATAATATCTCTGGTCAAAATGAAAAAAAATTTAATTTTATAAAATATTTTTTTTAGTCATAAAAATATTTTTATTTTCAAATTTTTACTTGTAATTGTGATTATATAAATGTTAATTTGTATTAGTGAATATGTATTCTACAAATTTGATTAAAAAAATTCATCAATAGTTATTAACTAAATTTAATAATATGAATAAATTACACATTTAATAATAAATTTCTAAAAATAACTCTTTTTCCATAAACTTATAATGTATTTATTTAGAATTATGTTATAATAAGTGTATAATAGATTATTCTTTTTTTATACATGTATTAAGAAATACTTTTATATAATGTTATAATTCTAAATAAGATAAATTTATTTTTAAATAAATCATATATAAATAAAATAATGCTTGTAAATAAAAAAATTCTGTTTAACAAAGAATAATTAATGTTTTAATTATTATAAATATATTATTGATTTGATTATTTCTATTTCATTTGATTATTTTGTTTTATAATAAATCATTATTACTTATTTTTGGTTTTTTGTGCATCATAATCTATCAAATATATTGAAAATTATTTAATAGAAATATATTCTAAAATATGTGGGTGTTACATAATCCCCACCGAATCCATAGTTATCACATAATTCATGATTTTACAAAGTCATATTCACATGACATAAAAATCCCAATGATGTCGAAGTCTCACATAAAAAAATAGAACAAGTATATTCTTACCCCACAACATCAAACTGGATTGTACAGTCCATCCACACAACATTAAATTGTGCAAATCAAATTATGTAATATTTTATTCCTAATTTAGTAAGATAGTAAGATGCGTCCCTCATGGTCAATCCCAACAAAACAATTCTTATATATCTCTTCACTAGATCTATATTGTCTATCATATATTCTCTTATTGTCCTATATTCTTGACGAGGCTTGATCCTAATAGGTGGGCCATACTTCCATACAAAATCAACCACATATCTAATGGGGATATAATCCCTATGAATCAAACCAACAATTGTTGAACCATATTCCAATTAATCTTGACCAGAAAAGGATCATCAGTGAATACTCACAAAGTACTCAATTCAAGGCCTCTTTTATCTATAATTCAACTCTACATTACATTAAAATTCCAGAAAGTGTCATTATTGAAAAAACTGAAAATTCACTACATGATATGCATCACATGACTGTAAAAGGTATGCTTTATTCCTATTAAGTGTTTGGTTGGGATGGTGATGATGAAGAAAACTACTCAATAGGGGGGAATTTGTTCTCTATAAACATTGATAGATTCGAACCACCTATCTTGTTTTGAAGAAAAACATTCTCATCTCTTAAAGATGAGTGAGTAGTGAAAATAAATTATGTAAAAGAACATTGTAATTTATAGTGGTTTAAGGCCCAAATATCCCTTAGTCCACTCCACCAACTCTCTCTCAGTGAGTTCTATGATTTCACCAATTGGGTCATCCTATCATAATATTTTAAAAACAGATTATATATTGTTGACACTATTAAAATTATTTTATAGGGAATTCTAGTTCTTTTATAAGGAACCATAAAATCCACATCTTAGTATAAGATGATGAAGATTCACCACGATTGAGTTTAAGTAGTCAAAACTCCACCACAAATGATTACGAGTTGATGAGACTCCAAAAAATTAATAGGGATTGATTTGATTGGGGAACCAAGTTAAAATTCATAGTTTTTGTAGCAATTAATATTTGTAATTGATTTTTAGTAACACACAAAAAAATTTATCATCAACGTTTCACAAGATTCTTCAAATTGAAACAAATCGATATTCAATGTTTCACAGTCTTTATTCAAAGGACAACAAATTTATCTTCAACTTTGTAAAATATTTATTTAAAAATTGGGAAATATATTTTCAATGTAGCATAATATTTCATCAAACACCAACAAATAGAACGATATTAATATGTTTATACTTGTATGTCTCCAATGTATATCTCTAAAAAATTATTTTCCACTCTTTTAGAATTAGATGAAACAATAAGATGCAATAGTAGTGAAAATAAAAAATGCTATTTGATAAGATAGATTAAAAGAAGTATGTCTTCAATGTGTAGCTCTAAATAAAATAACAGAATTATTGTGCTTCAAACCCATATTTTCTTTATGTATATGTATAATTTTTTTCTAATAAAGAACATCTTGATATTTATACTCTAGGTGGAATAGATCTAGCTTAAACGAGCTCCAGATATATCACTCAATAAATTGCGAATATCTTAATTGAAAATCATTTAAGAGAGTCATAATATCCTGTAAGAAAATATATGGCATAATCCATTGAATGTGAGACATTAAATCAATCATAATAAGCCTTTGAATTAGACATAAAATACCTTTAAAAAGATCTTTCATTCCATAAAGATTGTTTAATAAATCTCAGAAAATATCATAGACTTAAAACTCTATCAATGAATAATAAAATATAGGGTTCTTTCATGTGATGATAAGAATCCAAAAAATGGGTTGAAAATGTATGATTTGTTAACCAAGTAGGGTTTATGTACCATACGTTTGTATCCTCAAATGTAGTGTACCATCCAGACATAAGGTTTTATGTCCATACTACTCCAATAGTGTAGGGTACGTAATCTTTATGTTTTGTTTCAAATGTACAGTTGTTCAACCATATGTTACAGTTACCAACGTATGGTATGAATTGTGTTTCAAAAATATGTTTAAAACATGTAAAAAATACATCAAAAAATATTATCATGGATCAATGAATAGAATATATTTAATTAATAAATATACTGAATAATATTATCTTCAAGAACTTCACTTAATAGAAACTTCATAAGTAAAATTAATGTAGGCATTTCTGAGCCCCAAAACCAAAAAAATGAACAATATTTTGAATCAAAAACATTTCAACATTAATTGGAACTAAAATACATTGTAAATGATTCCCCATATAACGATAGGTCAGAAACCTTTCATAATCTCTTGATCTAATAACCACAATACCTACCTCTTCCGTAGATAATAATTAATTCCCAAGTTTCCCAATATTTTGATTTAAATTATAGGGACACAAATTAATATGAGAAAAATGGATTACCTATGATGAATAATGTTTTTAAAATCAAAATCATTTTTTTGGTAGAAACACTAACCTAGGGGAAACTAATGTTTCATTGGGATTTGGTAAGGATTTTAAAATAAGATATAAAACTATAAGATTGTCATGGAGTCAAAAATATTCTCCTTAAAATGGTGTATATGTCAATGAACTCCAATCCCCTTAAAAACATTTATTTTAAATAATCACTATGTTAAAAGACCTGATAGAAACCTACCTTTATAAATAATGTTTGGTATGATGACCACATTGGGACATCATGAATCAGGGACTCATTAGTGTATACATAAAAAAGTGCAGGATAATAAAATTATCTTATTAATTTTTTTAGTTTCTATAATTGTTAGAGGAAGGATATTCACTCATAAGAATTCCTAGTATTCTATGGAGAGTTTTCAAAATCAATGAATCACTTCATTATTTATTTCAAAAATAACAATAAACTTAATTTGAAAATGATCTGATATATGTATCTATTTATGTTCTCATGTTTATTTAGAATTAAATTAATGTAAATAAATTTGCATAGAGGTATTCTAATATACTAAAATTTAGTGATCTAAAGTTCCAAAATCACATTACTATCATAGGATTTTGAATCAAAATAATGGTGTTGAACTAAATCATTAATAAACGAATAAAATTATGAGCAATATAAATATGTTTCTATAGATTGCATTAAAAATAATACAAAATTTTATAAAATATGATTGTTGGTGTTTTCCACGACATTGAAAATAAATGACAAAAAAACTCAAAAATAATAAATATGTATGATATATATAAGAAATTTAAATATGATCATTTAAATTCATTTTTAAGCCTCACAATTTCAACCACTAAATGTGCTTTTGATCAGTACAATTTTTATTTTTGAGTGTTTCTACTAATACCTAATATTGGGAATTTCTTTAAGTTAAATTATATTTGTATATCAATCGAATTTATCTACCATCCAATCCAATATGATTGAGGGATTATGGTTATAATAATATAGAGTAAAACATTATCCCATGATCAAGGGCTTCTATAGCAAAGAAGAAAGATCTCAATTATATCCAGTACATGTTAGTGAGTTTCTAAAAATAATATTTGATGATTGCTTCTAGGGATAGGTTGATAGAAATTCATATAGGTATACAATATATGATTCCTTATTAGATTTTAAAAGACATGGATACCTCATATCAGGCCTATATATCTAGAATTTACATTATATTTATAGTGAGGTTTTAATAAGTATCAATTTAAAAGAGTATATTTTTGTCTAACCAAAATATTATTTTTTGTTTTAAATATCACTTATATTATTTAAAAATTTTCATTTATTGTAATTTGGTAAGTTTAATGTTTCACAAAATCAACTTTATTATCTGTAATACAAAATATAGAATATCTATTTCCATTTCTTTACCTATATTTGAAAACAGATTCAAATACTGTAATCCAGATTTTTATTTTATGAGAATTTTGAAAGTCAAATCAATCTTTGATCTCATCAGTATTTCAAAAATCCAACCTACATAATATATGATGGGGATGAAAATTTTATGTTCACTTTTAGACAACAATTCACACCCTTTCTTCTATTTTTTATATCTTACCTGAAAGAAAATGTTGTATCATAGACTGAAATTTAAGAAAAAATATGAAAAATTAAGAAAAATTAAGTTATATTGAATATTTTTTTTGAAAACCACAAAGGTAGATAAATTTAATAAAATATGTTTTTCATTTTTTTATTTTCATAGATTAAATTATTTTAGGTTTCACTAAATATTTTAAAGTGTGGGGGGGATAATTTATGATTATTTTTCTAAATATTTTTCAAAAAGGGAGATTATTGGGGAGTTTAATTTTATTTTTATATAAATAATTTGATTCAATATTTTTTTCAAAATAATGGGGTATAAATTAAATATCATAAAGACCATATGTGGTTTTATTTTTAATTTTAGTTCCAAATTTTAAAATTTAATTACTGTATTTTATTTCTAAAAAGTGAGATAATATTGGGAATAATTTTTAAATCAATGAATTAATTATTTTCTTATTTTATAAATCATAATAAAATTCATTTTAAAATGACGTCACTTAAGTTTCTCTTTATGTTCTTATGTTTATGTAGAATGAATTTTTTTGTAACTATAATCCTAGAGTGGTAATCTGATTGATGAAAATATAGTGATCTAAAATTATTACATCAATGTACCTCTATTGTTTTTAGATGTACTAAAACATTTTCAAACTAACTCCTTATAGGTTGAAGAAAATGATGAGACTATCGGAAGTTGTTAGTACCCAGACCATTGAAACTGATCCCGATTTTTGTGGAATCTGACTGTTGGATTTTATTAAAATGTTTCATATAAATCTAGAATCACCTCAAGTGTCATAAATATGTATCATATGTAATGGAAATATAATTATAATTTTTTTTCATAAATAAATGTAATTTATTATTGTTGATGGAATTTTTGAATATTGTATTTGTTTCTTTACTGTTTTGGTAAAGAGATTCCATCGTATGAGGTTTTTATAATAAAGCTACTTTTATTTCTAGTGCATTCATCATAATTCTAATACAATATTATAAACGGATTATATCTATTGCAATATATAAGAAATTATAATTTCTGTATAGGAAGATATAACTTGGTTACTTTTGGTATACGCATGTGAACTCATATCAATATGTATTATCGAGGGGTTTTGAGGATATGAAGAATGAAATTTTTTATAAGTATAATATCATAGATTCCTTATAATAGTTTGAAATTATGGATAACTTATATAAGTTCTATATATATATATTTAATTTTTTTTTAATGTAAGGTTATAATAAATTTTATTTGAAAAGAGTATTTTATTTTTTTACCAATAATATGCGTTCAGTTTAAAACTATGGTGGTATGGTTTCTTGAATTTTAGTTAGTATATTTCAGTTAGATTAATGTTTTTATACATTTTCATTTTTTATTAATAAAAAATATGTATCATCTATTTATGCTCTGATAAATTTTTTCAATAAAATATCTACTATGTTCACTCAAATTTTTGTTTAATTAGTATTTAAAAATTCTAATAAATCAATGATGTCATTGGTTTGAAAAAATATGATCAACTTAATACGTGATATGGATGAAAATTATAAATTTATTTTTTTATATCTAAGTTCACCCCACTCTTATATTCTATTTTACATCAAACTTGAAATAATAGTATATTGATAATAATCAATGATTTGAATGTCCAAAATGTTTAACCACATTCCATGGGTGATAATTTCCCATATATCAGATAATATGAGCTCAAATGACTTATTTAAAGATAATGACCTTGCTCAAAGAGATATCATCACTTCTGTATAAAATTTCCCATTAATTATTATGTAATTCATGAGGTATCCATTATAGTGATTTAATATATCCATAGATCACACATTAAATGAATAGTGGATATCCATTTTGAGAAGATAATAATTTTGGTAGAAATATAAAAATAATAAAAGTTTTTACTCATTAGTTATCACATTAAAAGTTTAATTTAAAGACATTAGTATATAATAAGGATTATAATGATACAATATTAATGTAAGTAAATGTTGGGGAAGATTTAGAAGAAGTTTCTCCTAATGAAATATTTTCCTCATAATGTAATAATAATGTTGAAGAATTACATCCATGAGCGAAATGAAATGGATGGTTAATGAAATGGGAATTAATATGTTAACTTTACTATGAGTGGTCATGTAACCCACTATATAGATGTTTTTATTCTCTTTAGTTTCATTTAATCTCATGTGATGGAGATTTTTATTTTTTAGATAAACCTAAAGGATTATACAATGTGACCTCTTTCCATCTGGCCTCTTTTTTATTTCCCATGATTCATTAAGTATAAATTTTAAATATGATGTCACCTCCTCAATGGAGGAACCTTTTTTATACGATGTATGGGGGTTGCCATATATGTCACATATTTTTTATAGATAAAATGATACTCTTCTTTAATGGAGGGAAATGATCTTAAAAGGATTGTAAGATCATTTGAGGGTGTTTGAGCTCCTATGTGGGAAGAAGGATAACTTGGTAAAAATCAATATTTAATTCTTCTATAGATTCATGGAATAATGTATAGAATGATTAATATATATATTGGATTTCATAGGTAGATTATTCAAGTACTCTATTTGGGTTCTCCTCTCTCTAATGGTAGGACCATATTCACCATTTCAAAGTCGTGATTCATAGGATATTTTTTTGCATTTTCATATAAAAATAAACACCTTTTATTTGAATATAATTTGACTGTCATCAATAACATTTTGACAATCGATTCATATGCACATTTTTATATTATTATTTTAATTTAAAAATAACTTATACAACGTAGTTAATTTTTTTAGTAGATTCATTTGGTATAATAATGGCGAGACACATAACTGCTTAATAAATTTGAATCATGATTCCAATATGTTTGAAAGATATAACATTAGGATGATAAATATTGACGGGTCCTTGCATGGAATGTAAGAAAAACTCATTTAGGAGGTTATTTCTTGTGGATGAATCTTGGTATAATTTTATATGATATGAAATAGAATGGTTTCTAATTACATCACCATGAATATATATCCTATTATCACCTCTAGTGATACATATATATATCCCTTCTCACACTTATGGGTCATACTTATTGGATCACTAGGAGAGGATAAAAATAATTTTAAAATGTCAACTTGGTAATAGATTCCATGCTATTCTTTATCATTTCAATTATTGACATTTATATTATGAGGGAAAATGATCTCCATGTTCTCATAAATTATATCCTTACCGAGTAGAAAATTATTTTCTACAAAAACATTTCCCTCTCTATGGAAAACGATTGATGCATATTTATAGAATAATGGTACGGTTGGTACAGTGTAACATGATTTTATTATCTCAAATGTACTAGTCATGTTCTTGATTAGTGGTCTATAACCCTTTATCTAATTTTATTATTTCTATATAATCTCTCTGGTCCGACATGTGTGGGGTGGTGGTTTACCAGCAGGAAAGGAGAGTTGATATATAATTTTGTTGATATCCAAATGAAAATACTTCCCAAACCCACATATAGAAACTAATATTTATCTACTCAATGATTGTGACTTGTCTCATTTCATATTGTAGCTTCATGGAGGTTATCGGTGTACTTTCTCTAAACATATATTCTTTGAATATTTTCTCTTAGTATGGATTCATGATATTGATCAATATTAGATCATATTATGGATTCATAGTTCCAAATGTTGGGATAGTTGTTTGATATTTTGTGATATACACAACTAGAAAATAAACCACAATAGACCTATCCATTTAACACAGATGAAAATAAATTCAATTTCTATAATTAATGACATCATCCCTTTGATTAAAAGATATAAAAACTTAGTTTCAAGTATAAAAATCCCACAACATCATCTGTTTTACCTTGATTAGTGAAGATCTTAGTGTATAAAGGAAATGGATATGATTTATTCCTCCTCTACATTATTGAAAACTTTACATAGATAGTTTTTGGAACCACACAACTATGCATTTTAGGGACTATTTTGCCACTCTTAGTTATTTGTTATCTTAATTTTTTGTGTGTTATATGGTTTTTGCAATATTCTCATATTGAATACTATGTCAATCCCCAATGGATTTTTTCTATGATAGAACTAAAAAATCTTTCATCTTTATTAAAATTTAATTTTATATTATATAAAAACTTATCACAAGAAAATCAATAACCTGTTGGATTATTATGTATATTATCAGAGACCATAGGAGGCTAAGGTAACATGATGTTCATATCCAACAGATCGAATGATAAGACAATATGGTTGTGAAATAAATAGATATTGAGGGGTATCTAAAATACACCAGTAATGTGTAATCAATTACAGTTACCCTCCCCAATATTTAAAAAAATTATTGGAAATGCCCTTTGCCTAAACCATTATAGGACCATTAATTTAATTCTAGAAAGCTTCAACTTCATTGGAATGAAAATGTATAATTGGGAAGTATGGGAAATTATCATTGGTATATTTAAAAATAAATTATATCCTTATCCTCATAAATATTTGGTGATAATGTTATTGATAGTTATCAAGAAATCATTCCAAAAATTGGACTCATGGAAATGTAATTATTGATTAGTCAACTGCCTCATTAAGTCGTGGATAAGAAAAAAATAGAATAATGCTGGAATAGAATCATATAATTTAAAAAGGATTTATTTACAATAACCCAATTATCAAATATATTAAAGGACGAACCTAGGAAATTATTTACATATAATGTTTAAATGATTCTTGATTTGAATGAGGGTAAATGAAGCCTGATAATTTTATCACAGTCACTATTCTATCGATGATAGGACTGAAGAAGTTGGAAATATTATTATTTAAAATTATCCACAGATGACTTCATGCTTCAATTATAATGTGGTTGGTTATATTGGGAATAGTTTCCAAGAAAATGGATTCATCAAGGGAATCAACATCCTTAAATACCAAATCCTTGGTGGAATTCTATTGCATAGGTTACCAAAACTTTTGAATTGGACCAACAAATTATTTTTTTCATAGATATTATAATTATATGGAATAATATATTTTTATGAATATTCTATGGCACCTTGATAGGGTAGAATCATGGTATTTCTTGATTCAAATTTTTTTCCATCCAACATAAAAAAATATTGTACCCCCATCGGAATCGACGTGTTCTATCTATTGTTTTTCATCAAATTATCCCACATAATTTCCATAAATATATGAAAAAATACATAATATACATAAGAACAATGATTTTAATAGGCTCACATGAACTGAGGTATATCCATGGAGTTAAAACATGATGATTTACCATAGCACAAAATTCCTCAATCATAAACTATTCACAGTATAAATTTTTTTTAGAGTCACTCAAACCTGTGGAATAATTCCATTATAATTTGTATAGGGATGGTTCCTTACCTACCTGTACCACTCTATATTATTTATACTATACACACTACTTTGATGAATTATTTCTCAGTTAATATAAAATAATTCCTCCAAGATCAATAAGTATATGGGAATCATTGTACATATTTCTTTCAATAGTAAATACTATGATGAAATACAATTTGTTTTACATCACATACATGTATAGATGAGACAATATTCTAAAGGATAGAGGTAAATTTATTAATTCCAAAAAATCAAAATAAAAACAATAGACAAATTCTGATGAGAATAATTCTATACTTGACTTAATTTTTCATTTATGTGTCTCTTCATTTAAAAGATAGATATATTAGTGAATCTATATAAACTATGAGCCATCCTTTAGAACCAAATGTAGTAGTGAATTTTTTATCACATGGAGTCCCCATATTTATAAAACTATATATATCCATTTCATTTGACTTCTTCTACTATTATTACATTAGTTACTATATCGTCTCTTCAACCCCAACTCTTTAATCAATGGTTGGGGTTAATTATCTTCAACAATATATTCTATGATCTTTATATGTGTCTCATATATTACTATGTCTGTAAAAATTGATTTCCAATATTGATAAATTCACTCAAAACCTGATATATAAATATATATATATATATATATATCATATTTTTGAATTGTTATAGAATCTATGAAATTTTAAATCAATTAATAGATCATAGTGTGAATCTATCCATTACAAAATGATATTTCTCTTAACTCAACATTTTAAATTGAGACATCCTATATCGTGTAATAACATCCATCAATTATACGCTACTCCTAAACCCATGACTCAATTTCCTTCTTATTCCTCAAAACTCACTGGGTCGATCCTTCTCGATATTTATAGATAAAAATATGTTGTGGTTTGAAATTATTCATCATGGGGTAATTTTTTCATCCATCATGAAACAAATTAATAAAAATATTTATAGCATAACCATACATGACATAATAAACATCCTAATGTGACAATATTATTTTTATTATATCAAGATTATTCATTTGAAAATAACTCATCCCGATAATATAGTGTGATATAAATATTATTAAATAATTAATCTTAAGTATATTTAATTTATTATTTTGTAAGATAGTTGTTTTTTGGTCTCATCCATTTTGATATGTCCATATATCCAACATTAAAAAATATCAACCAATCTCCATGAAATATTTATTTACACCTACACTACATGGGAAAATATATTTTCAATTATAAAAAGAGATTTAAAATTCTTGGCTACTCACTGAAACACATTTAGAATTCCAATTTTTTCTCACACAACTAAATTAAAAGATATTCAATTATGAATATCCTATTGAATCATCATGTTAATCTGATACAGACCTTGATAAATACTCTTCAATATTCTATATATCCAATATAGAAATAATTACCAATTCATCTACAAATGTCTATAGGCATGCTCACTCATCTTTTAGATATAAGGTAATATATAATAAACACTAATTACTTCAATACTGGATTCATTAATTCCAAATCATTCGAACTATGTATAAAAATGATCCTTCTATATGAAGATTTCCTTTATTTTACAATCTATACATACATCACTTTATCTTATCCATAGCTATAGGTTATCACTTTTGAGATGAATTATTTGGGATATACAATATATTGGGGGGGGGGGGGGTTAATCACTATTAGAATCATTATAAAAAGTAATAACTTTTCTATTTTTATCTCTCTATGTTTTTATGATCTTTATTCTCTTATTATAATTTTCGTATCATATAAAAGTTAAAAAAAATTATGTAAATATGAAACAACATATTTTTATATGGTTAACTACTCAATAAGAATAGATATCCCATTCTGCGTATTGTGATGACCACTAGATAAATTATCCACTATATTATTAGACACAAAAATACAACGATTTAGAGTGAAAAAAAATCTGTATTCAAGGTAAGTCCTTACACTTTAGAAGAGGGTATGTAAACAATACCATTCTCTAGGCTGGTGAAGACCCATTTCAATATTTTCATATTAATACAGGTTCTTCCACATATCAAGACATCTAATGTATGACACAATAATAATTCGTACTTCCATCACACTTACTCTTCTTTCATGAAACTATTTTTAACTTTCCTACACAACTATAGATAAGAACTCTTATTTTTATTTATTAACTGATAAACTATCCATCTGATGATTGTATCCAATATTTTCCATCCGAAATACATCATCCAATGTAAATTCATTATAATAAATTTCATTTTTTTCAATACAAAATTGGAAGATAATCTTTCCATTTTCATTATACACACTTGTTAATCATGGAAACACTGTACGGTGATGTAAATTTTGTGATGGCATGTATTATGAAATTTTTTCTGATCATTCTTTCTTTTCCACATTATTATATATGTTTCCACATGACAAGGAAACTTATTCTAATATAATTCTAATATTTCTTATAATTTTATTAATATAATGTTTTAGTTTCATTCTATGATTTATCTCTATTTGATACACCAACTCCATCTGATTATCATTATATAAAAATTTTTCCTTATGAGAATGAATCTCATGATTTTTGGTCAGATATTTCTTATGGTGATGATTCTTAATCAAGACACCTACTTTTCATGTAAATAGTGTTTTATCACAAATTTCTCTGTACTATCTGAACTATTCAAATAGGAACACTTATAGGGAAAAATTTGGGTACCCAAATGTATTTTCCCACCAAACATTAACATAATTTTAAATCTTACAAATCATTTTTATTTTTCCTAAGCTATTATCAACGTTTTTGGAATATACTTGGTGTTTCTTCACATTTCTAAAAAACACCACATTCCCTAATCTTAAAAAATATAAATTTTGATGTTAAATTTTCAAATATCACTAACCCCAATATAATCAAAACCATGTTTCTTGATTATTAAAACATTGAATGACTAGCTCATCATCAACAAAAGTAACTGCCCTTCCATATTTTTACTATTCTGTAAACTTTATTTCTAGTTCACTTCAAATCATATCCTTCATCCGTTGAATATTTTTATGTCACTCATTTTAATGTTTTTAGGAACCACTCATAAAATCCAAAAACAACATTCCTCTAACCATGGGAATTATTTAAATAAATTATTTGTTTCCTTGTCTTTGAAACATTTTAATAAATTTTTGGATCATACTATAGAAATTTTATACTACATACTTTCATAGGGGCTTCCTCTAACTAGTGGATTCAAAACATTATGTAATGGTTCCTCTATAAGATGAACCCTAATAAATATCCATTAATTATTCTATTCAATTTTATCATATAACTCTATTAGATGAATTTATAAAATTTATCCCCATTACATTGTGAAATTATTATGAAGGAAATTTATTAGAAACTTATATCCAATGAAATTTCTCATATTTCTATAAATTCTTTATCTAATAATATTTTCTATAAAATTATTTTCTATTATTTTCACTCAATTCATTGATGTGTTTTAAAATTGTTGGAAATTATAAATACTCATGTCCAAAAATTAATATTTATCCATTTAAAAATTCATTGGAACTTATTTTCATCATATCTCAATATTTGTACAAGTTCCCTATATATGCTGTGAATATCTCTTTATTCACCCTTAAATGAGTTCTTCATGAAGTTTAATAACCTATTTATTTTTAAAAAACATATTTATAATAAGAATAATTCTCATTCCATCCCAAATATCCAAATTGGTATTAGCTAATTATCGCTTCTTTTAAAAATATTTTTTACTTATTCCATATCTTCACCTTGAATCGCAATCACAAGGCTCTATGATATTTGACTAATGATGAACAGATCACCTAGAATCAGCTAAAATGTTTTTATTATTATTATTTATATGATGAAACCAATAAATTAAATCACTAAAAAATTATCTTCATGTACATTACAAATATGTTCATCTAATTTGATATTATTCTTAAATAAAAACTACAAAATATTTTGTCTCATGGATAGTCCATATGATGGAATTATTTAGAGAAATAAATTATAAGAGATACTTTGTAACCTCTATATGATGGGCATCATATTTGAAACATACATTACTCAAGCTTCATTTCTAAAACAATATAATTTCCATTAAGGAAATGTTTGTATGATGATATCCCATTCTCAATTATATTTTCACTATCATATCCATATGGTAACACCTTTATTTGAATATTTTTAAGGGAATTTTTATCCATTATGTTTTGTATACATCCGTAATAAAACTATTTAATAAATCCTTATATGTTGATCATTACTCACAGAAACGTTGTCTATTCATACTTACAAACTTTTTAATGAAAATATGTTAGAACACATTATCAAAATTTTAAATTTTATAGCAAATTTTATTTTCAAAAAATCATTGCACCTTTTTTGGTCTTGAATATTAACTCATCAATAAACACATGTAAAAAATTAATGTATTTTAAATAACTAAAATAATATAATAAGACATTAGAAAATTTATTAATTCAATATCTAAGAAATATAAACTTTTTTTATAAACCTTAGGAACTCCAGTTGTACATTCAATAAATCATCCTTCTAAATAATCCATCACAATTATGTCAATGAAAAACTTCTTTATCATTGACAACCATTTTCAATAAAAAAATCCATTAACAACAAATTAAACTCAAATATTGATTAGTCCAAATAATATCCCCATTAATTGTTTTTTTAAATAACATTAAATTGCATTCAAATATGTATATGTCAATATACATCTATTACACTCCCCTTTACATTTTATAAAACATTCTATCCCTTATTTTATTATAACCTTACATTTGAATTTTTCTGTCCCATAATAGTAAGAAATACAAAGTTCATGGGAATGGGGTATCAGATACTTCTTACAAAATGTGACTACAATCATTTCACTCAATGTAAATGCAAGTCATTCTTAGTGTATAAAACAAGAATTTTTTATCTCTAAAAAATTCACTTATTATATAATCCTAATAACTCATGGAATGAGAACTCTTTATAATGTTTTTAAGGGTATTCTATTTTTATTTTAGGTATAAGGTGATAGGGAAATTTTATAATAAAATTTCACCTATAACTCTTATACTCAATTAAAAAAACAGATAAAAGAATTATAGTGAATAATCATGATAACTATCCTAGGGGAACTTTTAATACATATATTTTTATTATATAATAGTATAAATTCAATTTTTACCCCTTTTGTTATATTTATTATTTTTAGTGTTTAGAGATGCGTGATTTAAGATATATATACGTTTCTAATGACATGATCCTAGAAAACATCAATAACAATCATATTTGTATGAGGTAAAAATTCTTGAAACATCATCAATATTCTCTAAATGCCTCACCCTCAATGAGGCCTTCCTTAAAAACATAAAAATGATAAAAATATTCTATATATGTTATTTTGAAACATAATGTTGATAAAGAATCATGTTTTATTTATTATAATGTGAATTCTAAGACTTAGAGATTTTTCTATCATCACTATATATAATATTTCTTCATCATCTTTTGAATTTTGAAGGTAATATCAAATCTATATGGGAACATTATCAATTTAATATATTTTATTTATATCAACCACTTCAAATTAAACATTAATAATCCATTATATCCAATAAAACAATTTATTAAATCATTCTTGGATGAAAATAATTCATATAATATATTATCTTTGTTTGAAAACCATTTTCACTCTCCTATGATCTACCCCTGAGATTTTTCTCCAACGTTAATTTCTTGTATTGATAGTGAAAATACATAACAAAAATGTTAAGGGAAAAGGGGGATTTTCCATGCTTATAAAGTCTATAATGTAAGGATAATATATTTTTCTAACACATGTTTCTCTATTTCCTCCTTCATTCATGATTCCACATTTATTTTCAAATCAGTTTTATTTTGGTAGTGTAGATATTTTCAAATTCTCTTCTGCTTTTTGTGAAAAACATTTCTTCTTAATAGCCTTCAAATTTTATCCATTATTTACCTTTTTAATGAATTCTTATATTATGGTTATAATTGTTAAAAAACCTTTGGTAATTATCTTTAGTACATATCTCACATAGAACATATTTACTGTTATATGTAATATTTTTTTTTTCTGTACTCACCCAAACTTTTATATCTTCAACATTCCTCATTTTTACAAAATATTATTTCCATATTTCAAAAGTATAATTTGAAACCTTGATATTATATTTTTATTTTCCACAGGAATGTTTCAATTTTCCATCCTTATTATTTGTTCTTTTGGATGAAACACTACCATTCAACATCTTTTATATGTAATACATGTTCTTCTAACACTTCTTCATTAAACAATTATTGGGAATTTTTTTACAAAAGTATTTTTCATATTTTCCAATGTTTATTATTCTTTCATAATTAACTTTAGTGGTATTGTTCTGATATATTTTAATACATGTCGAGATGAGTATGCACTAATTTTGTGACTACCATGTAATCTAACGTCACTAGAATTTTTAATCATTCCAAAAAAATTATAAATTTTACTATTTATCTTTCAATGTGAATGGCTATTTTTCTTCTCTATCTTTATATCCCTTGTTATCTTATTCCTTTGTTCATTATATGTTTTACTACTACTCCAATAATCTATAAAAAAGACAAGAATATTTTACAACACCAACATTGACCCAAAAATATATTGTTTATAATTTCTTATGTATACATTTTTGGGTCTTCTTTGTACATTTTTTGGGATATTTGTGGGGAATCCTTTTCCACAATTATCTTCCTATTCAAATTAGTCATAATGATATGCTTCTTATCATATTTAATTTTTTATTCATGTTCAGATTTTTTTACAAGATGCACACTGTATAAGACTATATTTTGAGACATTATTACAAGAAGGTATAGAGGGTATATCACTATTTATTGATTCTTGAGAAAGATGATAAAAATATGTCATGATTATACTACCATATATTGGAAGTATGTAATCCTTTAATGGAATAATGATAATTGTGTGGAAGAAAAAAAATTATCCTTCTTTTTTAAAGAATCCATACAAGTTTTCTCTAAATTATCTAACTGAGCATCAAATTATAGATATCTCCTATTGAGTTTATTTTTATAATACCTAATACAATTAAAATTTTTGTTACAAGAGACATTTATTCTTTCTACTTCCACTTTATACAATAATTATTTATTTCTTATCAGATTCATGTTCCTTAATTTTCTTGGATTTCAATTCTAATTGAAAATCCTTGACGTCAATTCTATTTTTTAAGTTTTATTTATGAGAATAGATGTTTTCTTTTAAATACATATTGAATTTTTATTTATCTTCATGTTTTTTGATCCATTTATATTCAAAAATAGAGGAATTATTTTCGAGATCCAGTTTTATTTATTCAAAGTCTTCGTATTGTTTGGAGATATTTATAAAATCTAGAACATTTTATTGTATATTGTTTTCTATATTATCACCTTATGATTCAAGTTGGGTAATATATTCCTTCATATTATTAAGTACTTCATATAGAAGAGAGACTATTTCTATCATAAATCACTAAAGAATATCATTTAATATTTCAACTGATATATCTCAAGAAGTTTTAGATTGATCATCATCTCAACTTGTGCTATAATATTCATCTTGAGGAAATTTTGTATAATAATTTTCACAATATTCAGAAACACTCACCAATATTGAATCATTTGTGTTAAAAATGTTATCCTTCCCCTTCATGAAAATATTAATCACAAACTCTTTATTTTTTATTCTTGATATGTCTTCCTTATTAGAAATTCATGGAGATAATGATACTTCCTATTATTTAGATAAGATATATAAATTCATAGACATTATTTTTTCTACATTTCTAATATTGATCATATTATTTGTAGAAATAAAATTATTCTCAGTAAAAACTGAATCATTATCCAAACTACACTTCATTGCAGACACATTAAAGAACCTAAGGTCTTTACAAGAAAATATATTAAATTTATAGAATCCAAAAAAGGTGAATATTCCTGTCAAACATAATAATAAAATCACTTTGGAATATGATTAACAATAATAGGGGGAGTGAATCAATGTTAGGATATTTTAAAGATTTTATCACTTTTTATCCATTTACCTCTTCGATCGGTTTGGATCTTGATTCTCTAGTTCTTTCTCCCTTACCAATTTAATGTTTATAAAATAATATAAATATGGTCCATGATATTTTTACATGGTTTACTAATAAAAAATAGTAGCTATAACTTACCTTGTATTATGATGAATAGTATATAGATTTTCCACTATAATATTAAACACTATGATATAATGGTTTGGATAGAAAAAAAATCTTTATTCAAGATTGAGTCCCAACTTTTTCGGAGGGGGGATCGAAATGATATTATTCCCCAGAATAGAGAGAAAATTGTCCAATATTTTATCATTCTAATGGTTTGTTATAGTTCCTCTATAAATTGTTTTCATATTCTCTATTATTTGTGTAACACAATGAAGTTATTCCACCTATTGAGACTTCATATGGACATCAAAATGATTATTTTTTACTACGTTCTATTTTTCTATTATTTCAAGAGCTTATTCTTCACTTTATTACTAGTAAAAAATAATGAATTCCCTTCTTATTTAATCATTTGGAAAATGTCCATCTGATTCTTCCATCTGATCATTTCCATCAGATATAGTTTATCTAGTTATTTTTTTATAGATCCATATTCTTTTTATCTACAGAAAATTGAAATATTATCCTTAATTCTTATTATATCACACCTATTTATCTGTTATTTACCATTTGGTGGTGTTTTTAAGGTAAACTATCATCTGGTAATAGTTTTTCCAATGTTTCATTTTCTTCTCCCTTTACCTATCAGTACCAAATTTATAAATATACTACATCTGGTATTTAGAATATTCTTCTTATAATTTTCTTTATTTGGTTATTTAGTTATATTTGGTTATTTTCCTCTATTAAATACACATAGATACGTTCGATTATCTTTTAGCCAAACATAATCCCCGATGAAAATGTATCTCATTATTTTTGGTCAGCTATTTTTGATAGAAAAAATTTATCAGCAATTTATCTCTATCGCACTTGAATAGGGTTACATCCTAAATTTCATCATTTTTTGAGGCCCATTATTTAGGGTCACTTATAGAGAGAGATGCAATAACTCAAAAATATTTTTCCACCCATCTAAAAAATTAATATTAAACATCCTTATCATATTTCATCAATTATAAATCTTAAAGACTCTTCTGGAATATTTTTGAGGAATCCTAAAGACTGAAGAAAGATCACCCATTCCTCAATAGAACTTAAACACAGTGTTTTGGAACATATTATAACATAACTAACCTTTTTAGAAACACAAAATTCATTCATGATTATTGAAACATTTAAAGGACAGTTTCAAATCACCATAATTAAAAACCTTACAAATATTGTAATGTTCTTAGAAATTTTTTTCATGTGTAACTTCCTAACATGTATTTCATTTGGTGAAACATTATTCGAGGATACTTCGTAGAATTATAAGATAGTGTTGGAAATTATTCATAGAAATATTCCTATGACTCTTGAAATACTTCTCAATGTATTGTATGTTTCCTTTTCTTGGGAACCTTTTTAAAATCTACTCATTATACCCTTTGAATGTTTATACTGTATACATTGATAGGGATATTCCTCTATATGATAGAATAAAAAATTTATTCCATTTTTCCTCTATCTAATTTACCCTAAAAATTTTCTCTACTTCTTCTATCCATTTTCATCATAGAACACTCTCATAAGATTTTATAAAACTCAACCAAATTTTATTATAATAATTTTTTTAATAAATTTTCATAAAAACAGATGTTCGATGAATCAAGTTGGAAACCTGTGAAATTTTTATTTGATTATCTTTTATAGAATATTATTCCATTTACTTTTTAATTGATTTGTTTACTTGTTTTAATATTATTGTAACTTCTGAATAATTTTTTCAGAGAACAATTATTCATCTAATTAGAAATTATTTGGAACTTCTTTGAATCATTTATCAATCTTTTCATAATACAATCTAAAGGAATTTGTATAAATCTTTTTTTCAACCTTCAATCATATCATCATAATGTTTTGGAACCCAATTTTTACCGTAAAAGAATATATTTATAATAGGTCCAAGACTCATTCACTTCTAAATCATCACTTGGACACAACTAATTAACTCTTATTTTCAAATGAAATTTTACTTCCTCCATAACTTTTAATGGAATCTCAATCGCAATGTCATATCATATTTTATCAGTGAAAAAGGCATCCCATAGAACAAAATAAAATGTTTATTGATTATTATTTATTCTATAAAACAATAAATGTATTCTATCAAACATTTTCAACATTAAAAATATGTCTATATGATTAGAATTTAATATATAAAGGAGACTTAATAATAGTTTATTAGATATACACTTCATCTGATAAAAATAAATGGAAAATTTCATCACACAATTATATTTATAAAATTCCCTTTTATGGACTTCAACTTTATAACCATCATTACTCAAATTACCTTTCTAAAACCATCTGGTTTCTCTGAAGGAAATTTTTTCTTGATTATCTCCCATTATCTACACAATTTTCACCCCTTTCTTCATTTATATATAGTCTATAAGAAATATTACTAAGTCAATTCTCTCTTGTTTTTTTTATAGACTTCCTTTAGAATAATCCTTAAAGAAACTTGATCTGAAAACATTTTATTACGGAAAAACGTTTTTTTTGGACTTCAAAACTTCATAAGGAAAATTATTAAAGAGTCTTCATCAAATTTTTTATATTGAAAAAAATTGTGATTTTCCAACAATAATATCACATATTTCAGACATGAAGATCATATGACCAATCATCATAAGTAAAACTCAAATTATCCATATTAAATTCCATTAAATAATAATATGTGAGAAAATTTATTACTTCATTATCCAAGAAACGTCTAAATTTTAATCATTCATGGGACCATTAGTAAAAATTTTAATTGCTTCTTTCTTTAAAACCTCTCCAACATATCTAAATCTTTGATATCATTCATTTAGTTTAAAAACATTTGACTTTAAAAAAAATAATTTACATTAAACATAACTCATATATAAAGTGTTCCCAATATCTATGGCGACTTCAATACTTCAGGTCCTAATATTCCATTCTCATCCTTAGTTTATAATGTAATGTAGTTCAATTTCATCAAATAAAGTCTCATTTAATTATATTTTTCTAAATATTCATCATTAATATAAAATCATAATACCTAAGAAATATACTATAAATTTTAACAAATACAATATAAAAGGCCTTGTTTAAATACTTCCCCCATTTGGATTTAGTTATTTATTATATCATAAATACATTACCTCAGTCAAGATCCAAATATCTCAATATAAACATTTTTTATTTAAAGTTATATTTCCACCACCTTGTTAATAAACATCAAAAGGACACCTTATCTATATTTTCATCTTTCTTGTACATATTTATCAATGAAATTCATAAGAGTATGATAGTGAATATTACCCTAATATCTAAATTGAATCAATTAAAACTCTATAATACCTTAAGGAATCCACCTAATGACTAGTTTCTAGATTAAACAAAAATGTTTGACTAACATAAAAATGGTATGTAGGTTTCCCATATTACGAATTACCTAATAAGTAAATGGAAAATATAGTGTAGAGTATAAATTTTGACACGAGCCTTGGGATTTAAAAATATATGTAATAATAACATTTAAAAACACAATGGAAGTACATATTCAATTGGTTATCTGAAAAAATTATTACAAGCACTATAAAAATATTAATTACTATTAAAATATTGTCCAAAATTTCAAAAAAGTATATTAATGGTGATGAAATTAGAAAAAAAATATCTTAACATAATATTCAGAAAAAAACAACACTAATGAATAATTTAAGAGGTCCTATAAGGAGTTACTCTAATGAAAATACCTAAGATAACCCAAGAATATTCATTCCATTGATCCATAAAAAAGGTCTAATGGATTAAAAAAAACCTCTTGAATCAATGTGTGGATAGATCCCATGAATGGTGGCCTTTCCCTTACCTAGGTCACCTACAATAAAATTTTCACATAAACCATAATGACATGTAAAGGGTATGAGTATACCGATAACTAATATTAGGTCACCAATCCACTCCCAAACCACATATCATAAACAAGGGTTTTCCTTGGAGGAAAGTAATGATTTTGAAATTGAAACCAAAAAAAGCAATAAAATCTATCAGATATGTAGACTAAGATTACTATAATTATCATATAACCCCTAACATTGGGATGGTCCATACCAGAATTACATACTTGAAGTTTGAAATTACATATGAGGAAAATAATTTTTGTCATACCTTATGTGTGATACTATAAAACTACTTAATAATTAACACAAGTCTGAATATAACTAGAAATAATAATTGTTTTTTGAAACTAATGTTAGGGCCCTAGAAACCCATCCCATTGATGGGGAGAGAAACATGTAAATAAACGTTATTGAAATATTGTATCATATCCATTCAATAATGGCAGAATTTGTATTACAAATGTTAGTCTATTTGAATCTCAGCCCATGAAATCCCACCTATTCATCAACATATGGGCGGCACATCAATCTCAAATATAGAAAATATATGTATTATAACATGATAAATCTATGAAGAAGAAAAAATTAAAAGATATATAATATTCCTTTAAAGAAATAAATAATGTACTTTCTATTAGAACACATAAAAATACAGAGAACAGAAATATAAAAGAAATTATAGCCACTATATATATCATTAAAAATAAAAGACACATTAAGCATATTATGATTGCATATAAGTAGAGAACTTGTAATTGTAATTATTAATAAAGAATATAAGACTAAAAAATAATCATAACAAATCAAATAAATCCTTCAATATCATAAATTAATTTCTAAAAATATTTATTAATAAAATACATGATTTAAATTATGTTTACTTGGCACCAATCAATCTACAGGTTACCCTATGAGTAAAAGAAGATAAATGAGTCTATCTTCCAAAATAAAATGTACTATATTCTTTAAAGCATAATGGAATATGAATATTCCTAAAAAATATTTATAAAATGTGAAATAATCTCTTTTGTAGAGTCCACTATGTGTTCCTAGATCAAATAAGTCACCACTTGACATTATGAATTCCTCCCAGTACACTTAAGACACTAACTAGAATCAATTTTCTTTGTTGTTACTATGGGGAGACTACACTTCAATAAATGAGTGTGTAACAATAAGAAAAAAACCTAATATAATCTATAATAGTATACCCATCAGATTACATAGAAATGAATTAATAAATAGTGATATATAAAAATAAAATACTTAAGAATATATGTAACACTCCATGTTTATAAAAATTAATTTTTTAATAAATTAAATTTCTTTTATAACTCACACTGAATGATACACCAAGATATGAATGTGTTATGAAAAAAACCAAGTTAATCATTCACTATATGAAAAAAATCTGATTATCTTGAGGTACACACAAATCTATATTTGTCATGTGTTACACAAAATGTTTAGTTTTTTTATAGATTGTATTGCATGCAAGACTGAGTTTTACCAAACTACAATATAAAATTAATATTATAAAAATATTATTATTGTTATCTCTTAACAATTAAAATGGAAGATAATAATAATATTAACTAAATTATAAAACTATGGTGTACACATTTTTGTAAAATTATTATTTTTGTTTATAAATTAAATAAAAATGAAAATAAAAAACAATTTAATATAAATTAATAGTATTTTTGAAAAAACCATTGTTATGCCTATAATGGATTTCTATTAATACATTAAATTAAAAATGATTAAGAAGATATATTAAAGGAATTTAAATATTATAAATTTATTCTTTTGAGATCTATCTAATTGATATAATAGGAATAAGAATATAATAAATACAATTTTCGGAATAAAAAGATATATGTTTCTAAAAGGAATTTTTATCGACATTTAATGGAGGACCTATTTTAAAAGTATTTTTTTCCTGTTTTATTATTTTTTTTGAAACAATAAACTTCATTTTAGATATCATAATATCAAAATTTTGTTTTGGTGAATTTTATGTATTTTTCTGAGAAGTTTCAATTTTTGAAGAATATCGAAAAACATGGAATTTTAATAGAAAACTCCATTTTCATCTAATTTATTTTAAAAAGATTAGTTTTATTTTATATTTATTTTAATGTCTAATAAGATAAATTATACATATATTAATACAATTTTGGTCATTATAATCAATTTTACATTTAAATTAGCGATAAAACCCAATCAATTTTTTGAACATTTTAACTTTAAAACAACGTTGTTTTGTCCAAAATGTGGGGTTAATATTAAAATAAATAAATACACTTATGTGATTAGAATTTGGAAAAATGAATTCCTTAATTAGATTTTGAATAATTTCTATTTTTTATTTAGTTCATCATAGGATTTCTGTAAAATTATTAGGGAAAATATTTAAAATTAATTAAAGTTATTAAAGTAAAAAATGAGTTTACTTAGTGGTTAAACATTACCTTAAAGGGAAAAATAACCTATAAACCTCTAAAAATCAATTTTATGCACATATGTTTACCATATCATCCATTTTATCAAAAAAATGACAATTATTGGAGGAATATTATGTAAGGAAGATCTCTCAATAGTGTTTAGCTTTTTATATTTATAAGAATGTTAGTCATCCATTATAAAATTCACTCACCCCCTCAATTATTCAAACACCAAAATCAAATTTTCTTATAAAAAAGCTTCACAAATATGTTTCCAATATCTCTACCCTAATTATAGAATCCCCCTTTGGATACAATTCCAACCAATGAATCCATTTTCTGCGAACCAAAAGTAAATACCCAATGAAGAGGTGACATTTTTCAACAATAACTTTTGTTTTAATTCATTATCCACAACATCAATTATTATAATTGCAAGATTATATAATAAATTTAGTATCTAAAATATACTAATATATTGTTATGTTATGGTTTACACCTACACTAACACACACTTTCATCAAATGGTATACATAGTCATTTCTCTGGTGTATGGAAGACTACCACCTCGTATATCGATATCATTCGTTCTTCCCCTACCACCTCTCATGGTAGGGAATAATCAGGAATATAATGTTATTATATGTTATATATGATATTTATGATTTATTTATACTTATATTATTTTTATATAACACATACCTTCATGCCTTCGTTTTTGTTGGATTACAATGACAGCGTTTGTGGACGTGTAGACTAAAGCCTTCTCAAAGAGATGTGATTTATTCATGATTTTCATGGAATCCGTAAATCAAGATTTAAGTATGAGTATAATGAATAAAAAGTCAAATAATACATAAAAATAAAATCAGTTATTACCCGAAACTTATCATTAACATGAAATTATTAATAAACAGGTAGTATAAAGTCAAAATCAAATCATATATGGTATTTTATATAAGAATATGGTTCAATGGTAGATTTATGATAAAATTATGTTTATTATATAGGAGGTTTGAATGTAAATGAATAATGTGATGACTTACGTTAAGGGGTTTCTCATTACACTTTTATTTTTATGAGATATATGTTATATTCACCGCTTAACATAATTGTGTGGGGCATATACTACCCTATGAAATGTTATACCATGAATTTCATTTTTTAAAGATTTTAAACGTTCTATTTGATGTTATTTTTTCATGGATATCCGGATTAAAAGTTAAATCATGTCGTAAGTGGATTTCTAGTCTCTTTAGTATTTATATAAGTCATACGCCTTATTAACCACTCCATATTTCCAATTTTGTGTCAAGGTTCATTACACCATAATGATTGTGTATCTCTATTATGATACTTTCCACGATTGATACATAAATAAAATTGTTTGAAGAACATGTATCAAATAAAGAAGAGACAATATTGGAGGCTACTAAAATAGTACCTCGTACTATATATGGTCCCACAACCTGATCCTCATGTATCGACTGTAAATCATTCAACTGACCTTATCCACAACCTTGTTCATGGATAGACTATGATGATCAAGTCAGCTCTACTAGTGCGATCGATGATCATAAGTCAGATTATCATATCCATAACCTCCTCCTCAGTCAGACCTACTGGTGCTACTTCAACTCCCGAGCTGACATGGTGCAAAAGAACTCACTCCTGTAGGTGGAGAAGATGATTATTCTTTTCTACTTGGAGCTAGTGGAATGGTCTTGTAAAAACATTGAAGGCGACCCATACGACCACAAGCCAAACACTCCATAGGATCTCTATCACATTAGGGATTCTTATGATATAGTCTTCCACACTGATGATAGACTACAAAGTTATGAAATTGGATACTCTAGCTGCCACTACATTAACGAAAAACCTCAAGGGA
Organism: Viscum album; assembly: GCA_963277665.1. Classification (NCBI taxonomy): domain Eukaryota; kingdom Viridiplantae; phylum Streptophyta; class Magnoliopsida; order Santalales; family Viscaceae; genus Viscum; species Viscum album. The sequence goes on from OY728145.1 coordinate 696,093,922, forward strand.
ACATTTTCTGCAACCAGAAGAACAAATGGCCTGAGGTGACATTGATCCTATATACCTGATACTTATTCCATACCTCAAGGTGTGTTTTGTTATAAGTGTCTGTTAATTGATTTCATAAATGGTAGGAAGACTAAATAAATTCACCTGAGTTTGGATGGCGTACCGAAGCCCATCCTCAAAACATCTAGCACGTGAAAGCTCCTCACTGGCTAGAAGAGGTGCAAATCACTGTAAATTAGTTAAACATGATGAATATCCCATAAATGGAATAGAAACCTACTTGAGATGCATGAACTATATGGATTTATCAGATCTGAGTGCCTGATGAAAGAACTGATAATAGATGGTAGTCTGGAAGTCAACCCATTACATGCCCTGATGACCACCGGCCTGGGTAACGACATCCCCCCAACCCTTAGATGAATCCCAAAGCATGTATATAGAAATATTGAATCTCTACTCAAGTGGAATTACCAGATGTGGAAAGATAGATAAAATGGCCTCCAGGAAACAATCAGTAGCCTGAGATCCACCATCCCCGAAAAAAGTAAGAGCATACTGCTGCTAGAACTCGCGCATCAGATCAGCCAACATAGGTGCAACACATGATGAACATTTCATGGTCCATATCAGATGTAAAAAACTATCACAGAATTGGGAATCAATGAATAGATTAAGTTAAGTAGGTGGTGCCTCAATTGACACTCTTGGAAGTAAGACTGGCAGCTCAGGGCCCACCATGACTGGAGCACGGTCGTCACCACCCTCATGGAGAATGATACAAGTACGTCATGGCGACATTAGTCTACAAATGGGAATCAAACAGCTCAAAATTATCTTAATATCATATCATAGAATCATAAAAGGAAGATGAATGTATGAAACTCACAATCCAAGGCATACTACCCAAACTACCAACTTAGACAACCATGTATTGATAAGTGCTCATGTATATGTTTCATCTCATTTTGATGTTAATTTCTAGGTTCACACCATTACCTCTCTTAGACATGGCAAGATGGATAAGGATTTGAAAACAATTCATTTTAGAATTTAGGATTCACTTTATAATGGACAATCATTTTTGATGAATCAGTGCCCATACACGTATCACCAGAAATGAAACCCATTTCTTTATAGTATAATGAATTGACTTAGTAAATTACTCATCCTAAATAATGAGGTCTCATAACTCTTAGAAAATGAGACATAAAATCAAAAAATCATAGAAAAGTAACACATGTATAAGAAAACTATCATAACATCACTCAAAAATCACAATAATATCAAGGAATGAAAAGTAGTGAAATGCACCTATATGGGATGAAAATTTTCCTGACATGTCAAGTCTAGGTGCCTATAATGATGCAAGAAGAAATTCTCCATACCCTTAGGTCATTAGACTAAGGATTAAATAAATTCTCAGATAGAGTAATAATCAATAACACCACACAACATCTACATCACCCAATGGTGAAATAATATAAATTTTAATAGGAAAAATAGAACAACAATTGTAATTTATGAAACTTGGGTTTTTACCCTAACCAAGGGATTATGACACCCAAGAAAGACTTATGACCATGTACCAAGCATTCCTATTCTCGAATCTATTATCTAAAAATAGTTAAGCATGAAATGAATCTATCTCTCATACCACTTTGTGACATCCCAGACCCAGATTCCACTTAACTAGTGTTGCAAGCCTGGTGGGACACATGGCCTCAAGCGCATCTTCCTAAACTCCATAGGATGTCGACTAGCAGTGAGTTCCTAGGGTGTGTCTGTGGGAAGAATATGCCATCATTAGAAGAGTGTAGAATAGCGTAAGGAATAGTAAATAGCATGAGAAATATAAATAATATAAATAAAAAGAAGAAGAAAATTGATGAAATAAATCATTGAGAATAACAACAACCCTATCAACTAACATAATGATGATGTAATGACATGTCACTAGAAAATTGGAAAACAAGGATACTAAATAGAAGACATAATATGTTCCATAATGTAAAAGAAAACAATGGAAACTCTAAGCTTCTTGAGATCATACTTGGAAATATTCTATCAAGCTCCATACTATCATCACACAATCAAGTGTTGGAAGATGTATGATTCCCTCTCTCAACACCATCATGCAAGTTAACTACTCCGGGTACCAAACAACACCCGATGAGGGTTTGAGATAAATCATAGTGGGTTTCCACTAATAGTTTATATATCATCCGACCGATGTAATGAATATTGCAGTGTGTAGGCATGCATATATATGTAAATCAAGTAGTATAATATAACTAAATAACTATGTACCTTGTCACGACCCGTCCTTGGGGCCCGTGCCGTGACTACCCCAAGACCGCCTTCCATAGGCCAGGGGCTGGCGACTAGCACCAAGGCGTAAATCCCGGTAAAAAGGGAAGGCATTGCCTTTGTAAAGTAAACAAGCACCACAGAGTAAGAAAGCGGAAAAGTAAGCACTAAGTAAAAACAGAGTACAACTGAAGTGCTGAAAAGTAAATGGGCCAGTATAAAAACCCAACTGAAAGTAAAGTACAACTCGAAAGGGAAAACAACAACTGTAAAGTAAAAGCCGCTACACCGATCTATCAACTAGAAATCCCACCTGAAGGGTGGGTACAGATAGCTCCAATGCTCCTTGGGTCCCGCCGTCCGCTCCGAGCACGTCCCGCCCAGTGGTCCACCTCCAGGTACCGTCCTGCTCTGCAAGCCTCAGTCACGATCAACGCTGTCCGTCGTCTGCAACCAACACAACGTAGTGCGGGCATAGCCTGTGCAGGGGTGAGTATAACGATACTCAGTAGGGACCCCGAGACCCTCAAGGTCTCACTAAAACCAACAAGGATAACCACAAGAAGATCTCAACAGATAACCTCTACTTAGATATATGCCCATACATATACCTAAGTTATCAAGTAACCCATCTCAATCATGAGGAAAACACAAGGTCAAAAGTCTCAGCTCAAACCAGGATTTTCATCATCGAAACCGTAACCGCTGAAGAGCTCCGACTCTGGAGTGTACAGTGGTCCTGTCACAACTCCGAGGTATTGCCCACTAACTTTAGACTGCTATAGTACTCCACCTATCAAGTATTGCGGGCCATCCGCTACCACCGAGCGCTCCCATGTGCCGCTACAACCAAGCGCACCACTGTCATGGGTCTGCCGCTACAACCAAGCGCTCCCATGTGCCGCTACAACCAAGCGCACCTCTGTCGTGGGTCTGCCGCTACAACCAAGCGCTCTCATGTGCCGCTACAACCAAGCGCACCTCTGTCGTGGGTCTTCCGCTGCAACTAAGCGCTCCCATGTGCCGCTACAACCAAGCGCACCTCTGTCGTGGGTCTGCCGCTCCAACCATGCGCTCCCATGTGCCGTTATAACCAAGCGCACCTCTGTCGTGGGTCTGCCGCTACAACCAAGCGCTCCCATGTGCCGCTATAACCAAGCGTACCTCTGTCGTGGGTCTGCCGCTACAACCAAGCGCTCCCATGTGCCGCTACAACCAAGCGCACCTCTATTACACACCGAGTTGTTCAATCAGCAGTCGTCGGGTCTCAGTCAGCTACACGGTCTCCGTTCTCCACTCGCTCGTCTCCGGGAGGGTCCGCTCCACGAGCTACTAGTCGATACTCCAAGTATCAAAAATTCCCACAAGGAAGTATCCCAAAGGACCACCTCGTCATAGGGGTCTCAACGCAACAGACGGCGCGTCAATCGGACGCCCGGTCTGTGAGTTATTAGCCTTTTCGTCCCAGGGGCCCGGTTGGTTTTGTGTGCGAACCAATCCGGCCGTAACTCAACTATACCCTGAACACTCACAGGGTATACTCATAGGGACCATTTTTCAACTTGATCACCAACGTCGCTGACGGTTCGTCAAACGGACGTCTGGTCTGAAAGATATCAGCTTTTCCGTTCCAGGGGCCCGGTTGGATTTCAGTGCGATCCAACCCGGCCACTATCCATCTACATCCAAAACTCGGGTGGAGGATGCCAAAAGTTCTGTCTCATCAAGAGGAAATTCAAAAAATCTGACGGCACGCCAATCGGACATCCGTAGCTCAAGATATGAGTGTTTCCGCTCCGAGGGCCCGGTTGGTTTCGTGTACGAACCAACCCGGCCGAACCCAAAGTATTCCGAAACCTTGAGTGCGATATACCGAAGCGACCGTCTCGATCCAAGGGTCGCGTTTCCGCAGATGGCTCGTCAAACGGAGGCTCGTAGCTCAAGTTACGGTCATTTGACCGAAAGCGGTCTGAAAAACGGGGGGGGGGGGGTCCGTGTCCGGGCCGACCCGGCCCGACCCCCCCTGGTCGGCCCGAACTGGGTCGACCCGACCCGGGTCCGACCTGGTTGGCCCGGCCCGGCTCGGCTCGGCCGAGCGGCCGACACGGGGGGAACCGCCGCCCCGCGTGACACCCCTGCGGCACCCGCGGGGTGTCGGCCAGACAGCCGGATGCGCCGCGTGACAACCTCGCGGCACCCGCGGGGTGCCGCCCTGGACACCCGCGGGGCGCCGCGTGACAACCCCGCGGCACCCGAGGGGTGTCGCCCTGGACACCCGCGGGGCGCCGCGTGACAACCCCGCGACACCCGTGGGGTGTCGCCCTGGACAACTGCGGGGCGCCGCGTGACAACCCCGCGGCACCCGCGGGGTCTCCCTAGACACCCGCGGGGCGACGCGTGACAACCCCGCGGGGCGCCACGTGACAACCCCGCGGCACCCGCAAGGTGTCGCCCTAGACACCCGCGGGGTGGCGCGTGACAACCCCGCGACACCCGCAGAGTGTCGCCCTGGACACCCGCGGGGCGCCGCGTGGCAACCCCGCGGCACCCGCGGGGTGTCACCCTGGACACCCGCGGGGCGCCGCGTGACAACCCCGTGGCACCCGAGGGGTGTCGCACTGGACACCCAGGCGCGCCGGACCCGCGCGGCTGCGGGTCCACGGGCGCCGCCGCCTCCGGCCGCCGAAGCCGCCGCCGACTTCCGCGGGCCTCCGGAGTCACTCCGGTGGCCCGTTTTCCTTCTCGTCTGCGCCGTTGCTACTCCCAGGACTCGTCCTTCACTGCGGAAACATCAAACATCCGTTGCGGCACGTTCCGTCGTCGCCCGTCAAATCCGCACAAAATGAAGTACGGCAGAGGGTCGTCGGGCCGTGTTCGTTTGGCCCGCACCCTCCGCGTTAGAGATAATAAACGGGAGAAAATAAATTGTTCAACACATGAACCAACAATTTTAATAAAATAAAATTGTTTCTTTGATTCCGGTTGTTTAATTTATAAAGAATGTTTACGGGAATATAAGGAGGGGTATTTCCAAAATATAAAATCCCTACCTCGCTGGACGTCGCACGTGAGCGTTCTTCGCGGAAATTGCTCGTCGCGGAAGGTGGAGATCGTCGCGTCGTCGGGGAAGGGCATCGCGTCGTCGCGGAACACGGCGTTGAGTCGGCGAACTCAACATACCATGAAACAGCAGATTTAATTTAATTAATTAAATCCGTGTTTTGGTTAAGAACCACGAAGGAGATAAAAAGGAAGGTCCGAGACTCTTACCTCAAGCAGCCGATCGAAGATCCGTCGCGGAGGAAGAGACGTCGCAGAAGAACGTTGTCGGCATCGCGGATCATGGCGTCACATCGTCGATTTCCGGGTTCGGCGTTCTTCGCGTTCTTCGCATTCTTTGCGTTCTTCGCGAAGGAGGCTGAAGGTTCTTGGATCCTCTCTCAACGAGTAATCCTCCAAAAGAAAATGGTTGGTCTTATTTTATTAATATGCCAACACACGAAAAGGGGTAAGTAACGACCCATCAATTCATTGAATTAATTCAACGAATGAAACAACTCATTTAATTTACGAAATAAACCGCCCAATTAAATGGTCTATTAAGAATTTAGAAAACGCGTCAGTTGACTTTCATAATGACGGGTTTTCGCGGGTGCGTTACTTAGCGGAAAGAAACGGCGGGGCTCGTGCGGGCCCCACCTCACAAATATCCTACCGAGGGGGTAGGATAGTTTCTGGATAGCATCATATCCGGATCAACTTAGTTTAAGCCGCTTTTAAGTGGCTTCAAGTGGCTTCCAAGTGGCTTAAGTGAAATAAAATAAAGCTGTCAAAAAAAATTATTTTATTTCTTAACTTTAAGCCCGAAAATTAAAAACCACACCCGAGCAAACGCAACTCCAGAAGAGTCGTTTCTAAGCGAATACAGGCATTGCTATTTCATCGGTGCCCTCAAAATTTGATTCCGGGCACCGATTTAAAAGTTATAAAAACCCGCTCGTCCGTTCACTGAACGTACCCGAGCGAAACTTCGGAAAATGATTCCGGGCACACCGGGCCTCGGAATCAGGTGCCGTCAGAAACTGCGTTCTTGTAAAATTCCAAAGAATATTAAGAAAAAAAAATTCCCTTGAAATTTACAGGTCTTTACATTACTCCCACCACATGGATTTATGTCCCCGTAAAGCTTCACCACAAACTTAGGGATACAAAGGTGGTACTGAGCACGCATCTGAGCCTCCCGCTCCCGTGTGCTCCCTGGAGGTTCCCGTGCTGCCATCTGATGCGCACAAGAGGAATCGATCGTCCACGTAGGACCTGCTTCTGTCGATCCTCTATCCCCACCGGGACCTCCGTAAAAGTCGCCCTATCATCCACGTCTATCTCCCCATGGTCAAAAATGTGCGTCGCGTCGTGCACGTATCTTCTCAGCTGAGATACGTGGAAGACGTCGTGCACCCAGTGCAACTGAGGTGGTAGAGCCAGGCGATAAGCCACCTCGCCAATCCTGCTGATGACCTGGAAAGGCCCGATGAAGCATGGAGACAACTTTCCTCCTCGGCCAAATCTCTGCAAACCACGTCGAGGTGAGACCCGCAAGAAGACGTGGTCGTCATCCTCGAACTCTAGTGGTCTCCGCCTCCTATCAGCATAAGGCTTCTGCCGGCTCTGAGCTGTACTCATCCGCCCCTGGATGACATGGACCATCTCAGGTCCCACAAGAGCTGCAATATTTCTTCTTTGAGGATAAGAGAAATCTGGTCCCATCCCATGGATGAACCACATTCTTTTCCTAATACTGTCAAACCCGACATGGATGATACTAACCCATACCAAGGATGACGTCGTAAGGCCTCGACGCTACTACAAAGAGATCCAACCGTTACTCTCGCCTCCAAGGGTTGAGTCATAATGTCGGCATCAGTTTGTGGTTACTAGGTCTCCTCCAGTAGATACTTCTCAAGTGAGGGTCAAGTCAACGGTCTAAACCAGCACCTCTTAGTAACAACACAAGAGCGGACAGGGAAGTAAATTCCACAAGAAAAGGTGTCTTTTATTACTGCAGCTCAAGTACAAAGACACAAAGCATCTAAAAACATACATCAACAAAACTAGAAGCAACATGAACAAAAATCTCCAGGTCTGGAGCTAGTCCTGCTCCTGTCCATCTACTCCCGGAGCCCCATGATCGAAGGCCTCAGCAGCCTGAAGCTGAGCTCTCCCATGTCCTCCTGTCCCCTGCGGTCGGGGTGGACCTCCTGGTGGTGGTGGTGGTAACACCCCGAAGCGCCATCCACCTCCAGCTGCACGGCCAACTCCCCTGTCATGGCCGCCTGCTCCTTGCGGCCCGCCCTGATCGAACCTCTGCCTCTGCCTGGGGGGGTCCTTCGTTCGTCTGCTGGTCATCCGTATGGTGGGTCGGACAGTCACGAGCCATGTGACCAACCCCGCCGCAGGAGTAACACTTCCCTCTCATGGAAAGTCGTTGCCCACCCCGAGTGCCTCGTGAAAACGATCTAGAGTCATGCTGTCGACCACCTCTAGGTCCAGTACTCTTGGACCCCTGCGTCATCCGTCTACTGCCCGCTGCAGAAGACTCTGCCGCATGCCGGTAAGTGGTGGGTCCTGCTGCTGGAGACTGCTCAGCAAGGAAACTCTCCACTAAGAGGGCTCTCTCCAACACTCCTACCTGAGTCAAAATGTTGAGGGAGATCATCGAAGCCCTGATCTCATGCCTCAGTCCCTGCTCGAAGGTCCGGGCCCGGAAGAACGGGTCCCGTACCATATCTGTGGAGTAGCACGAGAGATCAGTAAATCTCGCCGAGTACTGGGCCACTGACATGCTGCCCTGCCGCAGCTGTAGTAGCTCCTGGATGTGCACTGCTCCGAGGGTGGCTGGGACGAACTCGGAGCGGAAGATGCTCTCAAAGTCCGTCCAGAGGAGAGATGCCTCGTCGTGCACCTGGAGCATCAAGCTCCACCATCTGCCTGCTGCCGCGTGCAGGACACTCGCTGCGAGGATCACCATGAGGTCTACTGGTGTCCTCACTAATCTGAAAACCCGAACAACTGCATCCAGCCAGTCCTCGGCGGCCTGAGGGTCCATATCCCCCCGGAACCTGGGCAGTCGCTGGCGCTGGAACTCATGCAGTGCACTAAGGCGACGTGCATCGTCAGCGGCTGGGGCTGGTAGCATCGGTGCCTCGGCGGGTATAGGTACCGCCGGTGCCTCAGCTGTCAAAGGGCCCTGTACCGAGTCCTCGACGCTCGGTGGGCTCTCGCCACGCACATCGCTCGGAATCCTAGCTGGCTGTCGGCATGGGGCCATCCTGAAAAGGAAACAAGTGCGCCACGGTCAGGACATTATACCTGGTGAGATGACACAAGTAATCACAAAGAAAACATGAAACACACATGCAATCAATGTTTTCGTGAATTAAGTCAGAAATCAGAAGTCAGGGTCCTGGTGTATGGATACGTCGGCCGCTGCACCAACATTGGACTCACTGGACTGATAACCACACCCAATACGCAAAACACTATTGCTTCACATAGAAGAAAGATCAGAGTCTGTGGTAGAACCGACCCCTCTGATACCAATTTGTCACGACCCGTCCTCGGGGCCCGTGCCGTGACTACCCCAAGCCCGCCTTCCATAGGCCAGAGGCTGGGGACTAGCACCAAGGCGTAAATCCCGGTAAAAAGGGAAGGCATTGCCTTTGTAAACTAAACAAGCACCACAGAGTAAGCAAGTGGAAAAGTAAACACTAAGTAAAAATAGAGTACAACTGAAGTGAGGAAAAGTAAATGGGCCAGTATACAAACCCAACTGAAAGTAAAGTACAACTCGAAAGGGAAAACCACAACTGTAAAGTAAAAGCCACTACACCGAGCTGTCCACTGGAAATCCCACCAGAAGGGTGGGTACAGATAGCTCCAATGCTCCTCGGGTCCCGCCGTCCGCTCCGAGCACGTCCCGCCCAGTGGTCCACCTCCAGGTACCGTCCTGCTCTGCAAGCCTCAGTCACGATCAACGCTGTCCGTCGTCTGCAACCAACACAATGTAGTGCGGGCATAGCCCGTGCAGGGGTGAGTATAACGATACTCAGTAGGGACCCCGAGACCCTCAAGGTCTCACTAAAACCAACAAGGATAACCACAAGAAGATCTCAACAGATAACCTCTACTTAGATATATGCCCATACATATACCTAAGTTATCAAGTAACTCATCTCAATCATGAGGCAAACACAAGGTCAAAAGTCTCAGCTCAAACCAGGATTTTCATCATCGAAACCGTAACTGCTGAAGAGCTCCGTCTATGGAGTGTACAGTGGTACTGTCACAACTCCGAGGTACTGCCCACTAACATAAGACTGCTGTAGTACTCCACCTATCGAGTATTGCGGGCCAGCCGCTACCACCAAGCGCTCCCATGTGCCGCTACAACCAAGCGCACAACTGTCGTGGGTCTGCCGCTACAACCAAGCGCTCCCATGTGCCGCTACAACCAAGCGCACATCTGTTGTGGGTCTGCCGCTACAACCAAGCGCTCCCATGTGCCGTTACAACCAAGCGCACCTCTGTTGTGGGTCAGCCACTACAACCAAGATCTCCCATGTGTCGCTACAACCAAGCGCACCTCTGTCGTGGGTCTGCCGCTACAACCAAGCGCTCCCATGTGCCACTACAACCAAGCGCACCTCTATAACACACCGAGTCGTTCGATCAGTAGTCGTCGGGTCTCAGTCAGCTACACGGTCTCCGTGCTCTGCCCGCTCGTCTCCGGGAGGGTCCGCTCCACAAGCTACTGGTCGATACTCCAAGTATCACAAAGTCCCGCAAGGAAGTATCTCAAAGGACCACCTCGTCATAGGGGTCTAAACGCAACAGACGGCGCGTCAATCGGACGCCCGGTCTGTGAGTTATTAGCCTTTTCGTCCCAGGGGCCCGGTTGGTTTCGTGTGCGAACCAATCCGTCCGTAACTCAACTATACCTCGAACACTCATAGGGTATACTCATAGGGACCGTTTTCAACGTGATCACCAACGCCGCTGACGGTTTGTCAAACGGACGTCTGGTCTGAAAGATATCAGCTTTTCCGTTCCAGGGGCCCGGTTGGATTTCAGTGCGATCCAACCAGGCCACTATCCATCTGCATCCAAAACTTGGGCGGAGGATGCAAAAAGTTCCGTCTCATCAAGAGGAAATTCAACAAAGCTGATGGCACGCCAATCGGACGTCCGTAGCTCAAGATATGAGCGTTTCCGCTCCGAGGGCCCAGTTGGTTTCGTGTACGAACCAACCCGGCCGAACCCAAAGTATTTCGAAACCTTGAGTGCGATATACCGAAACGACCGTCTCGATCCAAGGGTCGCGTTGCCGTAGATGGCTCATCAAACGGAGGCTTGTAGCTCATGTTACGGTCATTTGACCGAAAGCGGTCCGAAAAATGGGGGGGGGTCCGGGTCCGGGCCGACCCGGCCCGACCGCCCCTGGTCGGCCCGAACCGGGTCGACCCGACCCGGTTCCGACCCGGTTGGCCCGGCCCGGCTCGGCTCGGCCGAGCGGCCGAGCGGCCGACACGGGGGGAACCTGTTGTACCTCTCGTTCCCCTCGTTGTTTGATTTTCATGATCACAATCACCTTATTATTTGTCTAACCTTGTTTTTAAGTGTTGTGGATGATAGGCAAAATATTGCCAAAGGATTGGCCCAAGAAAGCTGGCAAATGGACTGAATTCCAGACCACCGGCCAACCGGTGGCACACCAGCGGCCAACCGGTGGCACCTGCACAGAAGAGGAAGCTACTGCCTCACCACCGGCCAACCGGTGGCCTCAGCATCGGCCAGCCGGTGGCACCCAGCAGAACAGTGGGAGCTACTGTCTCCACACCGGCCAACCGGTGGCCTCAGCACCGGCCAGCCGGTGGAGGCTGAGCCCGAATCCTATGCCTTTTTGCACACACCGGCCAGCCGGTGGGACTGTACCGGCCAGCCGGTGGAGCCAGTCAAACTAGCCGTTGCAGTTTGACCAGGCTGGCCCACTTGGCTCCCAACGGCTCTTTTAGCCTCTCCAACGGCTCCGAAGCCTCCCCAAGGGTTCCATGCCTATAAATAAAGGCCAAGGAAGCCCCGGACACCTACTGGAACCATACGGAAGCCCACAGACACCTTGTTGATCATTTGGCGTACCTCCGGCGCATTCCTCCGAGGGAACCCCAATAGCTCCAACTCAATTCCACATCCAAGGAGCTCCATCATAGAAGCTTGGGAGTGCACGTCTTCAACTCCAATCATCCTCCGGCGCCCAAGGCTTCTCCAAATACGGTTTTTCATTGTTTTATTTATTTTGAGCTTAAATTTGGGTTTGTGCCTACAAACCCCAAACTCTTTCTTCATCCCTCTTTCTTTTGGGTTTCACATCACCACTAAGGTGTGAAGAGGTTGTCAAGCTTTCCTTTAAATAGCTTGAGCAATAGGTGAGATATCCTTCACCTGTAAGAAGGATAGTGGGTTCTTTCTAAACCATTAAAAGCAAGTGGGTTCTTGCTTAACCAATAAAAGCAAGCTGTAATAGGTCTTAGTGCTACCTCAAAGCCTAGTGGGTTTCTTGCTAAAACCATTGAAAAGCAAGCGGTAGGAATCTCTCAACGGTTGAGTTGGGAGCGGAGACGTAGGCCGGGTTTTGGCCGAACTCCGTTAACAATTTCTTGTGTGATTGCCTCTTTTATTTTCCGCTGCACATACTTTGATTTCACTTTGATTTTAATTTGTTAATCATCTTTTTTTTAAAAGGCAATTCACCCCCCCTCTTGCCATCTTTCCCGTATTTCTCTGACCCAACAATTGGTATCAAAGGGATAATTTGAGTAATACCTTAAAAGGTTTCAAATTCAAAGATCCATTGTGATGGCATCCACCTCTTTCGCCCCCGAGGGCTACTCATTGGGTCGGGCTCCATTTTTTGATGGGACCGACTATAATTATTGGAAAACCCGCATGACCACTTTTCTTAGAAGTATAGGATATCCCATTTACAAAATAGTCATGCAAGGTTACACTTTGTCTACCCCCGACGAATCCAAATGGACCCAAGCCGACATTAGAAATTTGAGCTTGATGGCAAAGCCATGAATGCTATTCATTGCGGCCTTGACCGAAATGAGTTCAATCGAGTTTCCACATGAACCTCCGCACATGAAATCTGGAAACTTTTGGAGGTTACCCATGAGGGGACCAACAAAGTCAAGGACACTCGATTGGACATGTATCGTCAAGATTTTGAGTCATTTTCTATGCACCCAAATGAATCAATTTCTGAAATGTTTACTCGCTTTACTGACGTGTGCAATGGTAGAAAATCTCTTGGAGATAATATTTCTGCAGAAACAATGGTCAAAAAGATTCGATGGGTCCTTCCGAGCTCATGGGCACCTAAGGTGACGGCTATCCAAGAAGCTAATGATGTAAAGAACATGCCGGTCGAAGAACTCATCGGATCCCTAATGACGTACGAGATCACAATGAGGAGGCAAGCTCAAAAGGAGGGCACACCAATCAAGACACCAAAGAACATTGCCTTCAAGGTACAAAAAGAAGTAAGCTCCTCCTCATCATCCTCTTCATCTTCATCTTCTTCATCATCAAGCAGCGATTCAGAAATGGAGAATCTCGCCCGCCAAATGCACAAATTTATGAAGAAGCACAAGAAGAAAAAATATCGCAAGGCGCGAAAGCAAGAACCCACCGCAAGATCCGAGCCCAAGGTGAAATGCTACGGGTGCGGCGAAAAGGGCCATTACAAGCCCGATTGCCCACTCAACAAGAAACGGGCCACGCAAAATAAAAAAGGAAAGAAAAAGGTCCTCAAGGACACATGGAGTGACACCTCATCCTCCTCCTCCTCCTCGAGCGACAACGGTACGAAATGCCTAATGGCATGTCAGGAGCTAACATCTTCCGACTCCTCATCCTCTTGTTCTTCAAATTCAAATTCTTTCAATCATATGTCTTATGAAGAACTCCAACATGCTAGAGACCAACTTGAAAATGGTTTTCATGAGCTTTCTTCAAAATTTGTCGCTTTGAAAAAGAATTTCAAAATGCTTTCCTCCGAAAAAGACCAACTTCTCAAAGAGAAGGAGGAACTCACCCTTAAAATCCAAAATTTCCCAAATGTTGATTCTATGGAATCAACCATCAAAGACCTAAGGGAGACCCTAGCTAAGTTCACCCAAGGGGAACAAAATTTGAACAATTTTCTTGGTTCTCAAAGGGTTTCTAGGACCACTCAAGGACTTGGCTATACCAACCAAGCCTCCTCCTCCCATGCACCTACTGTTTTTGTAAGGGGGAGCTCTTGTTATAAATTTTGTAACTATTGTAAAAAACCAGGGCACATGATATATGAATGTAATTGCAAAAATGCCCGGTATGGTAGGCCCAAATCGATTTTTTATTCGGATGAATTCTATAGGAGAAGACCCGCTACAAGGCAAGTGTGGATTGAAAAATCCCTCTTAGCGAGTCTCTCCAGGCCTAAAATTGTCTCTTTTCAAAATCCCTCTCCCCGGTGATTCATTGTTTTTATTTAGGGGGAGTTAGGTTTGTTTAAGCTTTTTGTTTCAATTCAAACTTTCAATTTCAAATTAAGCCCTTTTGATTTCAATTTCAAAATTTTCGATTCCAACTTTCAATCTCAACACTTGGTATCAAAATTTTCATTTCAAAATATTCAATTCGAATTTTTCATTCAAAACATTCAGTTCAAACTTTGTTTCAAAACTCTCAATTTCAAAAATTTCTTTTGGTTTCAAATTTCAAATTTCAATTGGTTTTTGATTCAAAACTTTCAATTCAAACTGTTATTCAAATTTTCATTTCAATTTCAAAAATCTCAATTGATTTTTCAATTCTCATATCTAGTTTTTCAAACCATTTCCCTCAATCAAGCTTTATGCCCCGTGCTATTTTGATAATCACAAAGGGGGATAAATTTCTTGATTGATTGGGGGAGAAACCTTTTTGATTATGCTTTGCATTACATTTAATTTTATTCATTAAAGCATGCCTTTAATTCATTTTTTTACTTTAATTGTTTTGGTGATTGTGATCATCAAAATAGGGGGAGATTGTTGTACCTCTCGTTCCCCTCGTTGTTTGATTTTCATGATCACAATCACCTTATTATTTGTCTAACCTTGTTTTTAAGTGTTGTGGATGATAGGCAAAATATTGCCAAAGGATTGGCCCAAGAAAGCTGGAAAATGGACTGAATTCCAGACCACCGGCCAACCGGTGGCACACCAGCGGCCAACCGGTGGCACCTGCACAGAAGAGGAAGCTACTGCCTCACCACCGGCCAACCGGTGGCCTCAGCACCGGCCAGCCGGTGGCACCCAGCAGAACAGTGGGAGCTACTGTCTCCACACCGGCCAACCGGTGGCCTCAGCACCGGCCAGCCGGTGGAGGCTGAGCCCGAATCCTATGCCTTTTTGCACACACCGGCCAGCCGGTGGGACTGTATCGGCCAGCCGGTGGAGCCAGTCAAACTAGCCGTTGCAGTTTGACCAGGCTGGCCCACTTGGCTCCCAACGGCTCTTTTAGCCTCTCCAACGGCTCCGAAGCCTCCCCAAGGGTTCCATGCCTATAAATAAAGGCCAAGGAAGCCCCGGACACCTACCGGAACCATACGGAAGCCCACGGACACCTTGTTGATCATTTGGCGTACCTCCGGCGCATTCCTCCGAGGGAACCCCAATAGCTCCAACTCAATTCCACATCCAAGGAGCTCCATCATAGAAGCTTGGGAGTGCACGTCTTCAACTCCAATCATCCTCCGGCGCCCAAGGCTTCTCCAAATACGGTTTTTCATTGTTTTATTTATTTTGAGCTTAAATTTGGGTTTGTGCCTACAAACCCCAAACTCTTTCTTCATCCCTCTTTCTTTTGGGTTTCACATCACCACTAAGGTGTGAAGAGGTTGTAAAGCTTTCCTTTAAATAGCTTGAGCAATAGGTGAGCTATCCTTCACCTGTAAGAAGGATAGTGGGTTCTTGCTAAACCATTAAAAGCAAGTGGGTTCTTGCTTAACCAATAAAAGCAAGCTGTAATAGGTCCTAGTGCTACCTCAAAGCCTAGTGGGTTTCTTGCTAAAACCATTGAAAAGCAAGCGGTAGGAATCTCTCAACGGTTGAGTTGGGAGCGGAGACGTAGGCCGGGTTTTGGCCGAACTCCGTTAACAATTTCTTGTGTGATTGCCTCTTTTATTTTCCGCTGCACATACTTTGATTTCACTTTGATTTTAATTTGTTAATCATCTTTTTTTTTAAAAGGCAATTCACCCTCCCTCTTGCCATCTTTCCCGTATTTCTCCGACCCAACAGAACCGCCGCCCCGCGTGACACCCCTGTGGCACCTGCGGGGTGTCGGCCAGACAGCCGGACGCGCCGCGTGACAACCCCGCGGCACCCGCGGGGTGCCGCCCTGGACACCCGCGGGGCGCCGCGTGACAACCCCGCGGCACCCGCGGGGTGTCGTCCTGGACACCCGTGGGGCGCCGCGTGACAACCCCGCGGCACCCGCGGGGTGTCTCCCTGGACACCCGCGGGGTGTCTCCCTGGACACCCGCGGGGCGCCGCGTGACAACCCCGCAGCACCCGCGGGGTGTCGCCCTGGACACCCGCGGGGCGCCGCCTGACAACCCCGCGGCACCCGTGGGGTGTCGCCCTGGACACCCGCGGGGCGCCGCGTGACAACCCCGCGGCACCCGCGGGGTGTCGCCCTGGACACCCGCGGGGCGCCGCGGGACAACCCTGCGGCACCCGCGGGGTGTCGCCCTGGACACCCGCGGGGCGCTGCGTGACAACCCCGCGGCACCCGCGGGGTGTCGCCCTGGACACCCAGGCGCGCCGGACCCGCGCGGCCGTGGGTCCACGGGCGCCGCCGCCTCCGGCCACCGACGCCGCCGCGCCGGCGACCCGCGCCACCGCCGGCTTCCACAGGCCGCCAGAGTCGCTTCGGTGGCCCGTTTTCCTTCCCGTCTGCGCCGTTGCTCCTCCCGGGACTCGCCCTTCACTGCGGAAACATCAAACATCCGTTGCGGCACGTTCCGTCATCGCCCGTGAAATCCGCACAAAACGAAGAACGACGGAGGGTCGTCCGGCCGTGTTCGTTTGGCCCGCACCCTCCACGTTAGAGATAATCAACGGGAGAAAATAAATTTTTCAACACATGAACCAACAATTTTAATAAAATAAAATTGTTTCTTTGATTCCGATTCTTTAATTTTTAAGGAATGTTTACGGGAATATAAGGAGGGGTATTTCCAAAATATAAAATCCCTACATCGCTGGATGTCGCGCGTGAGCGTTCTTCGCGGAAATTGCTCGTCGCGGAAGGTGGAGATCATCGTGTCGTCGCGGAAGGGCGTCGCATCGTCGCGAAACACGACGTTGAGTCGGCGAACTCAACGCACCATGAAATAGCAGATTTAATTTAATTAATTAAATCCGTGTTTTGGTTAAGAACCACGAAGGAGATAAAAAGGAAGGTCCGAGACTCTTACCTCAAGCAGCTGATTGAAGATCCGTCGCGGAGGAAGAGACGTCGCAGAAGAACGTTGTCGGCGTCGCGGATCACGGCGTCGCGTCGTCGATTTCCGGGTTCGGAGTTCTTCACGTTCTTCGCGTTCTTCGCGTTCTTCGCGAAGGAGGCTGAAGGTTCAAGGATCCTCTCTCAACGAGTAATCCTCCAAAAGAAAATGGTTGGTCGTATTTTATTAATATGCCAACACACGAAAAGGGGTAAGTAACGACCCATCAATTCATTGAATTAATTCAACGAATGAAATAGCTCATTTATTTTACGAAATAAACCGCCCAATTAAATGGTCTATTAAAAATTTAGAAAACGTGTCAGTTGACTTTCATAATGACAGGTTTTTGTGGGTGCGTTACTTAGCGGAAAGAAACGGCGGGGCTCATGCGGGCCCCACCTCACAAATATCCTACCGACGGGGTAGGATATTTTCTGGATAGCATCCTATCCAGATCAACTCAGTTTAAGCCGCTTTTAAGTGGCTTCAAGTGGCTTCCAAGTGGCTTAAGTGAAATAAAATAAAGTTGTCGAAAAAAATTATTTTATTTCTTAGCTTTAAGCCCGAAAATTAAAAACCACACCCGAGCAAACGCAACTCCGGAAGAGGCGTTTCTAAGCGAATACCAGCACTGCAATTTCATCGGTGCCCTCAGAATTCGATTCCGGGAACCTGTTTAAAAGTTAGAAAAACCCGCTCGTCCGTTCACTGAACGTACCCGAGCCAAACTTCGGAAAATGATTCCGGGCACACCGGGCCTCGGAATCAAGTGCCGTCAGAAACTGCTTTCTTGTAAAATTCCAAAGAAAATTAAGAAAAAAAATTCCCTTGAAATTTATGGGTCTTTACATACCTACTTAATCCCTTTTATGGTGTCTAAAAATTTAACTAGTTCATTAATTAAGCAATCACCATTTTATGTGAATATGTCACATGAGGCCTATCCAGCACTGACATCGCCTCATGATAGTATAATTAATGAAGGTCCCAAGACATAACAAGGAAACATAAAAATGATATCCAGAAAGGGGGTTCTTGTCTAATAACCAAGGTAACATAAATCTCATGGAACACTAACTCAATAGTATCTAAGTCTAGCCATGGGGTAAGATTGTAATCCAAGGAGTGTAATCCACGACATTCCAAAATAAGGCACCTACGGATTCCAATGTGATCGACCGAAGAAAAATGGGGCTATAAAAATGATAGGACACTATGTGTTTTCACCATGGAACCTACTAGCCAATACTGGATCCAAGGAGTGTATCTAAGGTATCCTATAATAATGATAAGGACCCTATAGTAGTATACTAGGCATCTGATGAATAGACAAGAATTAGAGTCTAGGTGGGTATTAACCTAAGAAAACCACATCCTTGAATTAAAATTGGTTTCTTGAGTCCCAAGGTACTGTCCTCTCAGAATCCAAGGTGATATCGAGTTAGTCAATTCCTATTTGATATTTTCATCAAGTAGTTATTCATCTTGTTCATGTATTTCCTTCCATTAGTGTAGATCCATCACATTGAGTTGCAACAATTTATTTGTTGGTCCGAGCCTTGTTTTCTATTAGTGTGGATAAGCCATGTAGTGTTGCAACCCTTTAATCAGGTCCTAATTAACCATTAATCAATATTCAATTAGAGAGGTTCACTCCGCTACCTTCCATTATCATGGCACATGGTGCTATGGACAAGTGACCTTAATTCAATCTCATTTATTAAGGCCAAGTTATTTAATTAGTATACTTGACATTTCACATCCCAAATTTAATAATCATTTGAAATCACATTCCTTAGTTGGATCAAGTGGTGAGAATACATGGTACATTCTATTATGCAACTGTCATTAACATACCATTTATTATAGACTAGATCACTATTAGGAAAGTCAAGTTAAGGTACACCTGAACGGTGGCTTAAAAATTCCAAAACACTAAGACACAAGTATGACATAACTATTCACATGAGGTAGATTGATTTGTGGATGTAACCGCTAACAACAACTCACCTAATTGGAAAAAGAATATCCATATGATTCTAACAATTATAATCATGACATATAAATTTAATAAATCAATTCCGATGAAATCATTGGGTCCCACAAAAATATTTAAAAATCAATGAAATTTTTGGATGAGTTATAGACCACCCACCTTAGAGTTACACTATCCTTATCCTCTAGTATCGGCCCTTGATTTGCCTCAGATTGTAGTAGATCTTTGCACAAACACCATGAAGATCAGATGCTTGATTGAATGTCGGATAATGGGGATCGCTTGATTCCATTTTTAGATCATCAAAAATCCCCATATTGAGAGTGAAATTGGTCAATCCCACATAAACGTAGATTAGGTAAGAAGTAGGGGGATTAATAGATCATTAAGGGAAAAATTGGAAAATTATCTAGAAAATTATCCTACAAAAGATTTATCCAAACGGTTTTTCAAAATTGGTTCATAGCATGTGGGATGGCTATAGACGAATGATTTGGTCCACACGTTTTGTGAAACCGTGCACAACCCATGCACGAGAACATATAAAAAAGGGACAATTTCATGGTTTGGATGAATGGAAGTGCGCCAAACGTGCGAGGTAGATATTTCCAAAAAATACCATCCTCATGGTTTATCAAATCCTGCTGAATTCAACAATGTAGACTCTAAACCATTCACATGGTTTGATTCCTAAAAAAAGATGGGTTTTGGGCACCAAATAATCCCCTAAAACCCTTATAAATTTTACTAAATCAATAATCATACATATTATTCCCAAATTTATGATTTATATAGAAAATTTAAGGATCCATACATGAATGAAAAACTGGGTTCTTAAAAAGTTATCCCAATTCTAAAGAAGAGGGTACACAGGTTAATCGCAACATGAGGGTGCATGTGAGGTTATCCGAAGACAAATTTCTATAAAGTGGTGGTTATCTTAATCCTAAAATTTATTAAATTTCATTGTTTGTATCATTGACTTGTGCTTTTCTATTCTAATGTATATTCCAAAAATCTTTGTCTTTTGATAATGTTATGGCCTTCTGGATTATGTACCTTGATTCATTTATTATTCATGTCCTATAAACTACCATGACTTATAACATGAATCATGTTTATAATAAATAATTTTAATGGTATGGGTTTCAAATGTTATTTTCAACTTATCATATAATTATGATCATGTTATATTGATATCTCACTTGTATACCCTTTCTGAGAATCTGAGCTCTTGCTTTCTTATATTCACATCCCTAGGTAATAAAGAAAGGTATTATTTATGATTAGTATAAGAAGGGTTTTGTTTAGTAATAAATTACAAGGTGATAATGTAATTCACATATGAACCATTTTTTCTAAGTTCTCAAAAGAATTATACATATATTATTATGGCTTGGATCATTATATTGTATAATTAATATTCGTATATTAAAATATGATATCTCTATATGAAAAGTATAGGTCGAAATAGTTGGTATAAAAGAAAGGATTAGATAAACTTTGGAAACTAGGATGTGAAAACGCAATGAGAACCCCAAGGATAAGTCTATGTACAAGAAACTATCTTGTCATTTATGTGAAGGATAGAGTGATTCGTTTATAGGATATTATATCTATGTTAGGATATTATATATGGATGAAGCTCTATCATAGTTCTACCTCGGGGTAAAAATAACAAAAAGGTTGCATTGAATTTGACTCAATATTCAACTGGTATACAATGCCTAGAAATGATACACACATGGTTTGAAAATCCAAATGGATATGTTTTAGAAATTTATAAACTATTTATGAACCAACCTGAAAGATTTTAATTGATGATGAACATGAATGGCCTTGGTTAAACCTAATGAATCATTGAATTAAAAGAATGTATCATTATTTAGAAATCCTGTTAATTATTTTTCATAATTATGGGGTTTCCCTAAGACTAATATATTTCTCAAAATATTTTTTTGGTTTTTATTAATGGCTTGAATCAAGAGGAATCATGTTGAAACTGATTGTCATGGAAATTTTGGTGATGATGAGAATCCAAATTGGATGATGAATGGAGAGAAATATATTGTGATTTTTCTTAAAAATCTATTACGATGTACGATTACTAACATGAAATTATATGATATTTATAATTAATTATGTAAGAGTAATATATAATTTTATGAAAGTTTATGTGGAAATGAACAGAAAGGGATGAAGATTCATTATCATACACATCATGAATATGAGAATAAGAACCTATAAAAATATATCAATTATAGGTGAATAGGTTTTCTATGTGGGAATAAAGGTAATATAGAAAATAATTTATATGAAACTTTAGGCCTTATATATGGGGAACCTACACATTATTCGAGACAATGTGCTAAACAAAGGGTTATAACCTAGAAAATAGAAATAAATATGTTAAAAAATTTCATTGAAGTAAATGGGTCTAAGTATTTATATGTTTAGATTATAGAATTATGTTGTAGAAGTATTTTTACCAATAATAATTTGGTTCTATGAATCAAGAAACATCTAAATATTGTGTTAATTTTTCATTCATGTCTTTATATAAGAATGACATAACAGTTATAGAAAAAATCTTGGGTTTATGAGTTTAAAGTTGATTAGAAGTTCAAATTCCTTGAACAAAATTTTTGTAGGTTCTATGTTATTTGATTTTAATGTGATTAATGATTTTTTTGGAGATGTATTATTGGAATCAGGTATATTTAACTCCTAAATTCAACATGATTTATTATTTAAAGGGGAATAATATTTTCATAATTTTAATGTAATTGATAAACTTCATAATTTATATAATCATTTATTATTAAGAATTTTAAATACATTTTTGCGGATTTTATAAGAGTTCTAATTATATATTTTCAGTAAAAAGGAAAAAATTTCACATATAGTATGACAATGAGGCTTGAATTGAAAACTAAAGGGTGATTTGTGTAAAACACCTACCTCTGAATCATGTGATTAATTGGTTAGTATTATTTTTTCTAAAATGATGTGAAAAATAAATATAATGTTGATTTTTGGAAAATATTTTTTCTCTTATAGATAACTGTGGAATTTAAAAATGATGTGGTGATAGCTTATTCTTGTCAAAGTTGGATGGTTAGTGAGAAACATTACCCTAACCATGATATAGAGTTAGGTAGGATAATTTTTTGTTTTAAAGATGTTGATTAATTATCATTATAGAGAAAGTTGTGAAATATATACTGATAATATGATTTTCAAAAAATATATTCACGTATAAATATTTGATCATGTTCTATAGAAGATGGTTAGACATGATTAATGATTATGATTTCTCAATACATTACCACATTGGGAAAGTGAACAAGGTAGATGATTACTTGAGTTGAAAGAATCACTATAGTTTATCAATGATTAGGATCACAAAATATACAATATTTTTATATTTTCAAAGGATGAATATTAAAATCATGATATAAGGGATAAAATCCTATCTTTATCAAATCAATGTTCAATTATGTATTCATGTAAATATTAAAAATGCCTAAAAGAAATGTGTAGACTGAAAAAAATTCGAAATTTTTTTACTATGTTTAACCTAAATTGTGATGGAAGGATATTGTTTGGGATCTATGTATGTGTTCAGTACATATCATATTTCTAGAAAGATATATTAGATAAGGATCATAGTTTTTTATTCTATATTTATCCGGGATGTATGAATATATATAGATATTGGAATGAATATTTATGGAGGGATGACACGAAGGGATGCATTTCAGAGTTTTTATCGTAGTTCTTGGTATGTTAGTAAGTTAAGTATGAGAGTCAAAAGTATAGTGTGATGTTACAATTATTACTTCTACCAAAATGGAAATGGGAAATCATCTCCATGGATTTTTTCATTAGAACACCAAAAAAATATAAAGTTAACAATGCTATATGGTTTGTAGTTGATCAACGTATGATGTCTTCACACTTAATGACTGTAAAATAAGATTTCAATCCATAATAAATCACAAAGATATACATTAAATAATTAATAAGGTTATATGGAGTACCACATTTTGTTATATCTAATCAGGATATGAGGTTTACCTCTATGTTATAGCGAAGTTTTCAATAGGATTTGGATATTCAATTTTTTTTATAATTATGTATCATACTCAAACAAATGGCCAGTATGAGAGACCAAGTGAAACCCTACAGGATATGATAATATAGTTTTATATGGGTTTAAAATGTTGATGGGATAACCACCTTCCTCTTGTTCAGTTTTTTGTACAATAATCACTTTTACTAATGCATTCAGATTCCTCCATATGATTCACTCTATGGAAATAAGTGTATATGTTTGATGTGGTGGGATGAAGTTGGAAAAAAGGTATTGGGAAATGAGCTAGTAGAAAAAATGAAATAGAAAGTCAGAGCCATTCAGTAACACATAAGGGAATTAAAATGTTAACATAAAATTTAAGTTGATAGAAATCATAGTGATCTAGAGTATGAAGATAGTGAAAAGGTATATTTATGAATTTATTGATGTATGATGGTTATGAGATTCAGGAAAAGAAATAACATGAGAACTAAGTATATATTCCCCTTAAATATTATTGATCGAGTAGGGATCATAGATTATCATTTTGAACTCACACCAAATCACAATTAAGTTCTTGAACTATTTCATGCATCTCTCCCCATGAAGTATATACCTAACCATTCACATGAATAGAAATCAGAAGTCATTCCACTAGAGTATGATATTTATTATGAGGAAAAACTAGTGGAGGTTCTTGTTCATTGGGAGAACTTTCTACAAAATAGGACCACTCACCTGGTCATATTTTTGATGTTAAATCACTAATTTGGGGAAGGTACATGGGATACTAATGATATGAATGTGAAAAATTATCCTTAGTTTTTTATAACATAGAGATGTGAGGTAACACCCCAAAAATTCTAAGTGTGACTATTATTTGATAGGGTATAAAATCTATAGACATTATGGTATATTTAATATTTTTAATAAATTTAATATGTAATTTTTTGTGAAATTTATGTGGTACTATGTAAGATTTCATTTCATGGAACAATGAGTTTCTTTGAGGACCTGCATTACATGCATGACTGAGTTTTACGAAAAATATATATTATTAAAATATTATTTTTTAGTATGAAAATACATAACCTAGACAATTAATTAGTGGTTAATAATATAATTATATATCTTATTTAAAAATATGGTATATGAAAATACAAAATGAATTCAGAGGTTACCGCTTATTTAGAAATGAATATAAAAAACTAATTGAATATAAATGAATTGTTTTTATACAGACAAAGTTGTCTTATCCTAATAAATTATTATGTAATAATAAACATTATTTTTGAAATATAAAAACCAAAATTATTTTTGTTTTATTTTTCTATTATTGTTTCTAAAATACTAAATTTTTGAGGAATAGTGAAAATACTGAATTTTAATTCAAAACATTTTTATCCCATAATATAAATATAAAGATAAATTACATTATTAATTTTTTTATGTTTAATTATATAAATTTCTATAAATTAATCCAATGTTGGTAATTACTATCATTTTTCTAGTGAAATTTTTAATAAAAATATAGAAAACTTTTGAACATTTTTTACTTTAAAAACCTGCATTTCTCATCCTATATACGGGATTAAATTTCAATTAATTTATAGAACCAATATGATTTTAATTTGGAAAAATTGATTCCATATTTTGAATCATAATAATTCATATTGTATTATAATATAAAAATAGTTTTTTAACAAAAATATTATTGAATGTAATTAAAATTAATTACAACGATTAAGAGAAAAATTAGCATAACAAGGGACAAAATCATTAAATTAAGGGAAAAAAGTCATAGAAACTTGTTCAAAAGATATGTTATAGCAATATATATGCCCTATAATCCTTTGGATAAAATTATGATCATTAGTTTAGGAATATGATTTATGAGAGACCTCCCAATATTGATTACCTTTTAAAATTTACAAAAATGCCACTCACCCCCTATAAAAATGTACCAATCCATCCTTTTAATTAACACATGTCAAGCCCATTAGATCCTACAAAACATGCTAATATAATCTTCCAAAATCCCTCCCATTATCTTAGATTCCCCAACATTGGGATAAATACAACCAATGAGGTTTATTGGTATAAACTAAAAAGGGTTACCTGAAAACGAGGTAATGTTCTTTAATGTGAAATTATATTCTATTTGTTTCTCCACCAATTAATTTATTATTATTCCATGATTATACAATAATATTAGTATAATAAGCATACTGTTTTTTTTATTTTATGTTTTCTATATATACCTACATACACTTCCATCAAATGGGTAAAGAACTTATCGTCCCTGTATAATGAACTACCTCCTTATGAAATGATGTCAGTCGTTTTATTCCTTTACCACCAATAATATTAGGTAATTATTATTTAAACATTTTTTATAATATATATACTATATATATTATTTAATTTCGTTTATGTAATTTTTGTACAACACATACCATTATGAATTCCATTTTCTGGGAATATGACAACATCCTTCATGGAAGTGTGGACTACCGCCTCCTCAAAACGATGTGATGCGTTCATACAATACATGGAATGTATTAAGGATGATATTAATAAAAATATGTGACATATAAGAATATATATATATGATAATTAAATTATCATTTATATATATATATATATATAATTTTCTTTTCATTATTTTAATATAGAAAAGAAATGAAAGTTGCATTTATGCATACATATAACCTACCATCTTTAAGAATGGAACATTCCATTTCCAATCTCCAATTTTTATGAATTTTTATTAAAAAATATATACCAAATAAAAAATTTATATTTAAATCATGGTTTAAATTTTAGATATTATGAAATCATTATCTATGTAAGATTAATTTATGTAAAAATTCAAAACATACTCGAAAAACTGAGCAATGAACACCCGAGTAGTGAAAATAAGAAATTATTGTTAGGAAATGGATAATAATATATTATAATAAGATAATATATGATAATATAAATATTAGTGTGTTTCTATTATAATTTTTAACATGTTTAAAACCATCATACATGTCGATAAAGGATGTTCACCCAAAAAGAAATGCAAGGTAATGGATTCTTGTCTCATTTTCTCTTTCCATGAGGAATACTCAATTTTTACAACTTATTTATTATTTGTGGTGTATATAGTATTACTAATGTATTTAGTATCATGAATTATGTTTTATTAGTGGTATTTAAGTTATCATTTTAGGTTATTTATTTCATGGGTTCTGTGATTTAAAAGTTACCATGTGGTAAGGGACTTCGTCTCAATTTCTATTATTTGAGGTATAATTTATTATCATGTATATAATTTCTTATATATGGTGTAAATAATTCATGTTTTATATGTGATATCATGAATAAATAAATATTCATGGTATTAATAGTTTCAATTTTAATTATTTCACTTATGTTCATTTGAACATTAAATTACTAAGTGGAAATAAAATATCATAACTGAATTCCTTTTTCATTGGGTAATAATACTTCCTCATTGTCATTAATATTTTTTGATTATTTTTATAATGAGTTTGATTATAAATTGGTATATTACATTTTATTTATGTGTATTATATTTGATACACATAATCTATACATTGATTAATTATGGCTTCAGCGTTAGGATCATTTTAAGGGATTATTCCACAATCTCATTCAATTCGAGATTTTTTATTCTTGAATTTACATTAAAAGAAACTATTTGATAAGTTTTCAATAAAAACTTTTAGTTTTATTATACTATGGAAATTCATGACATTTTTCAAGAAATAGTAACATTTTTACACTCTTCAGTACTAAATTTTTTTTCGAAAATGTTTTTAAGAAAACCTTACATTATTTTTCTATAAAGTCGAGGAACATGTTTTCTTTTAAAAAAAATATTTTCTAAATTTTTTTTCATTTTTTTCAACCAATAAAAAAATATTTATTAAATAAAATGTTACCCTTTTTAGATGTTAATTTTTTCTCAATTCTATCTTCTTTTCATTTCCTGAATATGAAACTTTTCTATCATTTTTATTGTGGAAGAGGAATGTTTTATTTAACATGAATGAAATGTAAACATTTACCCACCAATATTTATTTAAAGATTCATTTCCACATTTAAAAGGATAATTTTTATATAATTTTTTAAAAGTGATTTTTAATTAAAAATATTTTTCTAAAATATTTTCAAAATGAAAAGGATATTTTCCTCAAGAATGTTTTGAAATATATTTTTATTGTATTTCCAATATTAGATGACAACAAACCTTTATTTTTACTCCACATAGAATATTTTGTATTGATATAGTCTTTATAATTTCTCTATATTTGTAATGATTGATTTGGGTGAGATATAGTGTTGACATTTAGTTCCCTGATCACTTTGTTTTTTCCCTTGAAATATTCCATTACCAGTGAACATTGAACATTAAATTTACCATAAACATCCATATTATTTTTCATATATATATATTTATTAGCTAAACAATATATCATTTTTACACATAGTGTTTTATTTGATAGTTATTTTATTTTAGTGGAAAATATTGATAAACTAATATTCTTTTTTCAATATGTATATTTGAAAAGGCATATTATTTATTAATTCAATCAATTACGTGATATGGGGAATGATTTGGACATGTAGTGATGGGTGAGGACCAAATTTTATATAGAACCTCAATGCATCGACAAGTTCTCATGAGACAAATTACTTTCACAAATTAAAAGGGTTTCTACAAAAAAGTTTTAAAATGTCATGTGAAAGGTATTGATAATATAATATTTAATGTGCCTCAAACCTGACATCCAATTATTAAGCATTGCCTTAATTGTAATTCAATATTTATAATACATGATCTTTTCACTATGAAAATATTATATGGATTTATTTTATTCAAAGTTTATTGATTTAATGCCATGTGATTTTTAGTTTCTCACCTTTCCATATTTTTCATTCCTTATCTAATTATTTAAATGTCACGTGTTTTCATTTATTTACCTTTCCATATTTTTACACACTTATTTCTCAATTTATTGATTACATGGAATGTGTGTTTAGATATTTACCTTTACATAATGATTATCCTAACTAATTCATTACT
Source organism: Viscum album (assembly GCA_963277665.1). Lineage (NCBI taxonomy): Eukaryota > Viridiplantae > Streptophyta > Magnoliopsida > Santalales > Viscaceae > Viscum > Viscum album. The sequence continues at coordinate 696,122,004 of OY728145.1, forward strand.
ATTTCCACTATAATTTTACTATACTAGGCATCTGTGCTCACCCAAATTATGTTTTTCCCTAGGATTATATGAATTCTAATAAGAAAGAGATGAAAGGATATACCAGATAAAATAAAGTAATCCTAGAAAAAAAATATTTAAATTTTTGTATTAATTTTAATACAAGTCTCGTGTGTGTCACTAGTTTACCAAAACAAATAAACTTTTAGGTCCTTTAGGATGTAATGTATTTTTATCTTATTCCAATGTAATTGTAGGATGACACTGACTACAGGCTTTCTAGGGTTAGTCCATTATATATGGAATCAAACGATTTTTATTAGAAACCTTGTGATCTAGATTTTAAAAACCATAGATAAAAAACATAAACATAAGATATAATTTTAGGATAAGTATAGAATAACATCCTAGAATTTTAGTATGGTATATATTATTTGGTCCTTAAAAAAATTCCTTTTCTTGGATATTAAAAGTGGATGTGGTTATGGAATATATGTACACAGTGTAACAACTCGGAATAGGTATGTCTGATTGGAATAGAGCACAACTTGGTACAAAAAATGTGGTTTTCTACGGACATATTTTGATACTGCTCGAGGATATTATTTGGAAAAATAAAATTTTATTTAAAACCCATTATTATGTATTTTAATATATGATGAAAATGAATAAACTAGGTTAGACCTATGGAGTTTTAGATTAAAAATAATGTGTCGTGATTTAGATAACCTATAAATAATGTTTCATTTTTCTTACATGGACTATTGTTTCTCTCACTATGATTTCTTTTTTTAGTCAATGAATGAAACCTACAGGAGTCATGATAACATTGAACAGGAAGAAAAAGGTGATGAAAATGAGAAAAAAATAGAGGAGTTGATAAGAGTGAAGGATATCATGTTTATTTATAATTGGTTTTCATTAAATATTATTAATAACTTATACCTTAACCAACTCTCGAACTCACCAAAGAAGAGAAGGATGAAGGTTTCAGATAGATGAAGTGGTGGATACCATAGATAAAAGAAGTCTCAATTTCCATTATGTAATAAATGTGGATGGAGACACCCATAAAAGTGTCTTAATAGATTAAGAAAAATCCTTATGTGTGGGTAATGAGGACATAAAGAAAATAATTTCTGAGGAGTAATGAATGATATGATTAAAGAAAATAAGTCTCATATGAATGATCCTTTTATGGGTAATTGCCCTAAATTTGTGGAATATGGGAATTAATCAAGTCAATTACTTCTTCTAAAGGATATACTCTAGACCAGGGAAGGACATATGTTTAAATAAATGGATGAAGGTTTATGTAATGGGGTTGTATTAAAACCCATAGTTAAAATGATATTTAATTATTAAATTTCAAGGATTCCCAACATATTTATTTGGATAATTATATTAATATTTTTTTCAAATAAGAAAACATGCATGTTAGGTGACGACCCATCATGTATAGAAAGGACATGGGACATGAACCCTTGAGTGAAGGATGATAAGGGTTTAACACCAACCATAGACCTATGAAATGCCCTATTTAATAAATAATTGTTATTAGTTAAGCATTTTGTTGAATATATATTAATAATGAACCTGTATTATTTATTTTTATGTTTAGAGGTTAATTTTTTAGAAATATTGGGTTTAGGGAATAGTTAAATACAAATCGAAAGACTTATCACTCTTTTATTAGCCTTATGGTAAATTAAATGTGTATTTTAGTGGTTCAGGGAAAAAAGTTAATTTTTTGGACATCAATTTCATGAATCAATGGAAAAAAATTACATTGGAAAAAGTAAAAACAAAGTAGGAAAATAGTGTTTATAGAAACATTTCATGTAATAAGATTTCCATATATTCTTTGGTAGCAAAAGAGTCACTCAACGTTATGAAAATGATCAACCCAATATTTTCCTAATAACTTACCTATTGCTGAACTGATGGTCATCTAAATAATTATATATTTATGAATTTGAGACCCTAAATTTTCCAATAATAATTAACTTGTTTTTTATTCATTACCTCAATCATTCCCTATAAATATTTATGATTTTCCTTTCAGTTTATATTTTCCCTTTTCACTAATGAGCTCTTACATAGAAACATGGTGATATTCTTGTCCAAGTGACATTTATACATCCCATTATTTCCTTTAAATAAGATGTCTTAGGAATCCTTCTTAATATATGGAATTTATACATAGAACATATAAAACAGTTTATTATCGTTATTGAGTATAAATCGCTAGGACACAATTTATTTAAGACGGGGAGAATGTAAAACCTCGAAAATTATAAAAGAGTGTATTTTATTTAATATTATATAACCTCCCAAGAATTTATGGTATGTTAAACATTTTAAATAATTTTAATATATCCTTTATAATTAAACACAAAGAATACTGAGTTAGTTTTAATCACACAATACAACGAGTTTCTTTGATGAAATGTGTTATACCAATGACTGAGTTTTACAAAAAAACAATATATTTTAAAAATATTATTAATAATATAATAAGAAATAAAATATCCTTTAAATTAGTGGTTATGAACATTATTAACTAACTTATTAAAATTTATGATTTATAAAATTATGAAATGAACTCTTATGTTAACAATAAATTAAAAATAATTATAAAAACTAATTGAATATAAAGGAAATGTTTGTGTTCTTATAAAGGTGTATCATCCTAATAATTTAAATTAATTAATATTAGTGAATTATATTAATAATATATATATATATAATAAAAATTCTATAAAATATTTTTTATGTTCATACATTATATTTTATGGGCTTATGATAAGGACATAATAAATTATATAAATAAAAACCAATATTTTTTTAAGGCAATTTTGTGATATTTGAATGGAGAACCTATTTCAAATCCAATTTTTGGAAAATTTATAAATTTATATATCAAAATGAACATAATTTTGGAAATGGAAATATCAAAATTAGGTTAGGGTGAATTTTTTTTTATGAAATATTTATTTTTTTGATGAATTTTGAAAAGATACTGAATTTTAATTCAAAATTGCTTTTTTATCTAATTTATTTATTATTTTCAAATATATTTTTATTCGTTTTAAAGTTTAATTAGATAAATTTTATAAAAATTAATAAAATTTAGTTCATTATAATCAATTTCACTTTGAAATTAAATATAAAAATGTTGAAAACTATGGATCATTTATTACTTTAAAAACCTACATTGTCATCCCGTCTAAAGGATTATTTCTAGCACTTCTATGATTATAATTTGGAAAAATAGATAAAATATTTTATATAAAAATATTTTATAATTTATAATATGTTCAAATTAGTATTTTTTTACCAAAACCATTAGTAAAATAAAATAAAAGTTATTTCATCAATTAAGAAAACAAATTAGCCTAACAAAGGACTAAACCATAAACATAATGGAAAATTGACATAGAAACTTGTAGAAAATATATTAAATTCCCAGATTTTGTCCATATAAATTTTTTTCTAAAATATAGTTCATTATGTGAGTCACATTATGTAAGGGAGACTTCCCAATATTTTTACCTTTTTTTTAATTACATGAATGTCATTCCTCCACCACTGTACAAGGCAATCACCCCTTCCACTTATTCACACATCTCAATGAATTTTTCTCACACAAAATATGATCAAATAATCTCCAAAAATTCCTTTACTAATACTATAATCCTGAAATTGGGCAGAAATGCACCCAATGAGGACTTTTGGTATAAACCAAAATGAGTTACCCGAAAACAATGCAATATTCTTTAATGTGCATATATGTTTTGTTTGTTTTATCACCCATTAATTTATTATTATTGAATAATTTTATAATAAAATAAGTATACTAAATATAATTAATTTTTTATGTCAGGGTATCTACATACAACTACAAACTCTTCCATAAAATGGGTATAGACCTTGCTATTCATGTTACATGAACTACCTCCTCATGAAATGTTTTCATTCGCTTTTTCTTTACCACATATCATGATTATGAATTATGATGGGAAGTTTTTTATATCTTATATATATATATATATGTTTTTTATTATTTATTCATGATTCTATAATTTTAATACGACACATACCATTATGCATTCTATTTTTTGGGAATATGGTAACATCTTTTTTGTATGTGTGGACTACCGCATGCTCAATGAGATGTGATTAGTTCACACTATAAATAGAATTTATTAAGGTTAATTTTAATGATAATATGTCAAATATATTTATTAGATATGATAAATGATTTATAATATAGATATATATTTATTACTTTTAATTCTTTTAATATGAAAAAGAAAGAGAAGTAGCATTCATCCGTATATACGACATACCGTCTTCATGAATTGTTCATTACATTACCTATATTAAACTTTTGTGGTTTATTATAAATAAATATATAATTAATATATATATGTTATTTAAATAATGGTTTACATTATTTATATTTTTAAATAATGATAAATGAAATAAGAACAAAAATTAAAAGTCTAAACATACTCAAAAAACTCAGCAATTGACACCCTAAATAGTGAAAATAATGAATGATTATTAACAAATGGGAAATAAGATATTATAAGAAGATAGTATATGATATAATAAATATAATTATTGTTTTTTATAAGTTAGTAACATGATTAATACCCTTATACATGATGTTAAAATATGTTCATCAAAAAGGAAACACAATGTAATGGATTCTGGTCTCACTTTTTCTTTCCATGGGGAATACACCATTTTCACCACTTATTTCTCTATTATGGTGTAAAAAATAACCCTATTGTATTTTATATCAGAATATATTTATCACTTTTTTTTAATTATTAATTTTTTGTAATTTATTCCATGGGTATTATGATTTAAAAGTTACAAAGTGGTAAGGGACTTCATCTCAATTTCCATTCTTTAAGACATAGTTTATTGTCTTTCACCTAATTTCTTATATATGGCATACATAATAAAACATTAACATTTAATACTATGAATAGTTCATTGTTCATGGTTTTTTTGTTCCAATTTTAATTATTTTATCTTATATGATTTGAACATAAAATTACTAAGTGGAAAAGAAAAATCATTACTCAGGTCCTTTCTCATTAGGTTGTAATACATCCTCATTTTCGTTAATATTTTATGAATATGTGTATTGTGAATTTGAAAATAATTTTTGTATTATAACTTATGTTTTGTGTATTTTTTTTTCATAGAAATAATATCATTATTTATTAATTGTTTCTTTGATGTTATGATCATTTAAGGGGTTTTTTCACAATCATATTATATTCGAGATTGTTTACACTTAAATTTACTTTAAATGAAATTATTTGATCAATTTTCAATAAAATATTTTAATTTTATTCTCATATGGTTAATATTTAACTTTTCAAATAATAGTTTCTTTTTCCCACTATTTGGTACGCAAACTGTTTTAGAGAATGTCTTTAAGAAAACCAAACTTTTTTTCTCTTTAAATGGAGAACCTATTATCACCAAATAACCCTACTTTACAAAACATATTAAAAATTTGTTTTGAAAAATTTATAAAATATTTATTAATTAGATTTTTATTATTTTTTTCTTTTTAATTTTTTTCTCAAAGGATCATTATTATCATTTTCTTAGCAAAACAATTTGTAAACATTTTACCGTGAAAAGTTATTGTTCTCTTTATCTTGCATGGTATGTATGGTTTTAACCCACCTCAGTTCATAGACACTTCATTTTCATGTTTAAAAGGATTATTTTTAGTGAAAATATTTTTCAAATTCATATTAAATGATAATTATTTTCAAAATGATTTTCAAAATGAAAATTATATTTCCCTTAGGAATGTTTTTAGAATATATTTTTATATAATATCCATTATTCGATAAAAACAACCCTATAATTTTAATCCCCATGGGATGTGTTATATTGATACCATCCATATTATTCCTCTAGATGAGTTTTTTTTGATTTTTTAAGGTTAGTATTGACATTCACTTACTTGATATATTTTTTAATTCCTCTTGAAATATTCACTTTCAAGTGATCATTGAACATTAAATTTAACATTAATATCAGTATCCATATAATTTATCCTGAATATGTTTATAGAATTAACCGTATAAAATTTTTACACATATTATTTAATTGGATTTTAATTTTATCTTATATGGAAATATTGATAAATCTTTATTCTTCATTCAATACAGATACTTGAAAAGGAATATTATATATTAATTAAATAGATTAATCGATATGAGGAATTCATTGGACATATAATGTTGTGTGGGCCTCAAACTTTATATATCCCCTCGATGTAGAAACATGGTATCATGAGGAAAGTTAGTTTTGAACATTTAATGGGGGTTTAAATATAGTTTTAAACCATCTTGTGAAAGGTCTTAATAGTATATGTTTTCATGTGTCTTAGACATGACATCCAGAAATTATTCATTTTCTTTTTTATGATTCAGTATTTATAATCCATGATATTGTCACTACGAAAAAATTAATGGATTCATTCATTCATAGTTTATTGATTTAATGGCATGACTTTTCAGTTTCTCACCTCTCCATATTGATTATGTTTTTTTTCTAGTTATTTAAATGGAATTTGTTTTTAGTTATTTATATTTCGATATTTTTATGCACTTCATTCTAATATTATTGATTAAATGGAATGTGAATTAAAATATTTTCCATTCCTTAATGATTATTCTCATTGATTCATTATTTCTTCCTCTATAATTTATCCCTACTATGCATTTGTTCTAACCCTTATTATGTTTCCTTCCAAAGGGTTCCTTGAGGTGTGCTAATAAAGATATACAAGGATATACTAGATAGAAGAAATTTATCCAAGTTAAAAATAATACTTTAATTTGTGAAATCATTAGTAATAAAATAATATTGTATGTATCTTGTTTACTAATACTACTAAATTGTTTGGTCATTTGGGACATGATGTACTTGTATCTTATGCCAATGTATGGTATAACAACACAAACTCTCAGATTTTTGGGGTATGGTCGCTACATGAGATTTCATGTATTAAAATAATTTTCAGGGGGGTATAATGTAACAACAAAATATTTTGTGAAATACATTTTCAATTATATTTAACTTCTTTTATAACATGTGTTACACACAACACTGAGTTTTAATAAAATACGATATAATATTAATATTATTATTTAAACATGAACATTATAATGTATTAGTTAAATTTTCAGGTATTAATATAAGAATACCTTTTTATAAAATTAAGTATACTATTTTTATATAAATTAAACATATCGATAAAAAAATTACTCAATTTTTAGTAAAGTCATTATATTCATTGAAAATACCATTTTCTCAAAACATATTTTATTATGTTTTTTCAAAATATTAAATGTAATTTTTTTCAACTTCTAGAAATTTTATTTTACAAAAAAAACATCATATATTAAATCTAAATGTTAAAATTATATTTTAATTAATATTTTATAATAATCTAAAATGATTCAATTTTCAATTAATTGTAACAAATACTGATTTGGATTAAAAATATCTTGTTTTTTTAAACAATTTACAATAACCATATCTTTTTAATATGATTTTATTTTAATTTTTTTCAATTATATATTCATTAATCCAATTTAGGTTAATTAAATTAATTTTATAATGAATTTTTATATTAAAACTATCTATACTTATGACAACATTTTCTTTGGAAAACAACTTTTTCATCACATCTATGAGATTATTTTTTAAATAAAATAATTTCAGTTATATGAATTAAATTTGGTAAAATGGATTTTGTATTTTTAATAATAATGATTCAAATTTAATTTATGTCCATACAGAATAGAAAAAATAGTAAAAATTAATTATCCTGATTAAGGTAAAAATGGGTTTGTAGGGGGTTAAACCAAAATGATTATGGTTCTATTGACCTAAAAAATTTATCTAATTTTTATTTTATGGTAATATATAGATTTGATAACACATAAGGTTAAATAATGGTCCATTTTTAGGTTCTTCTGGAATGTGTAAAACATCAGTATAACTCTTTCCTTTCAGAATATTCCAAATGTGTCATCTCCCCTACTTATAAAAGGGAACCCCCTCTCATCTCTACTTCACAATACCAAATCCTTTTGGATGAAAAAATATATGATCAAATTAATTATATATTTTCATCACCGCATCTTATATTAAATTTTTATGGAACACTCATAAAATCTATTTTGGTACTAACTTATGGAGGTTGTCTGAAGAAGAGCCATCCTTCTTAACTATGTATTTTTATTTTTTTCCACATAAATCATATATCATTCTACTATGATGATATTTTAATATAATTATACCACATATATGGAACTTTTATAATGTTAACGAGATTATTTACATACGTCTCCTCATTTATCATGTAGAAAACGTATCCCTTGATTGGGTGTAAGGTAGAAGACCACTTAGCGAACCGATCTAATTTATTTTCAATAAAAAAATTTCATGGTTTGAGATAATGATAGATTTAATATTTATATATAATATTTATTAAATTATTATACTAATGGAATTATAATATCTCATATAACATCTTACCTTCCAATAATTTAAAAAATTATAATGTCGCTCATGCATATGTGCTGCCTACCGTATCCACAAAGCGATGTGACACTATTTTTATTTTTATTTGAAATGGATGGTAATGAGGTTATATTTCAATAATATATATGATTTATATAACATAAAAATTAATCAATAAATTATTCTTAATATTTACATTTATTTTGGTCCATCTATCAAAAAAATAGAAACAACATTCATGTATACGTACGACCTACTATCTCCATGAACATTGTAATTCATTTTTTCATATATAAATTTTATAGATGAATATAAATATATACATATATAATGAATATATGTTATATTTATTTAATTATTAATATTTTTTATATTATGGAATCATAATCAATGTATAATTACTGAAAATACTAATAAAAAACATACATGAACCATGAAGCAGTCATTACTCGAAATGTTATTTTAAATGGGAATGTTTACTAAATGTGTATCAAATAAATGTAAATAAATATTATATGGTGTGATGTATATGATTATGGTTCTAGAATAGAGATATAATAATATTATATTTATTATATCTACGGTTCAAATGAGTATAATGAAATTCAAGACCTGATGTAAGGGTTCCTTATCCCAAATTGTCCTCATTAGGAAATAAGTTATGTTATGAACCTATATTATTTTATGAGGTGTGTATAATCAAACTATGAAATTTTATATCATCAATTTTTAACATTCATTTAATTTAATGTTTCATTTAATGTTCTTATTTTATGTTGTTTATGATACAAAATTTACTAATGTGGTAAAGGATTTTCATCTCAAATTATCTTATTCTCGAAATAAGTTATGTTATGCACATATGTTATTTTATGAGATATTTATAAAAACCATTTTACATTTTATATCATTAAAATATTTAATTTTATGTTATTTAATTTTATTCTTTTTGGGTGATTAAGATTTTAAATTCACATAAGCTGTAAGGTATTTTAGAAATTCTTTTATTTCTATGGAATTCGTTCCATATTCACCACATTTTTCTTTTGAGTGGTGTAAATTATACCAATAAATTTATTAAATGAAAATTATCTTCAATATTATAGGATATACATATCCATTTAATGATTTTCATTTCAAGGGGCTTTAGATTCAAACAATGAGGTAATGGTTTAATGTTGCAATATCATTGTTTATCGAGATTGTTTATGAATATGATTACAATGATGAAATCATATGATCTATCTCTATGGAAAAAAATTTATCTTATTTTATAATATTTATTCCTAAGGTATACATATTTCCCATTCATTTTACTCTCTTTAGGTACTCAAGAGAATATTTTTTTAAATAAAAATCTTCATTATTTCACTCTTTGGTAAACATTCCTTCGTATTCCATCAACTTATTTCATGAATGTTTTTTAAATAATGTTTATTCAATTATCTAATGATTGATTAAAATAATTTATACCTAATTATTACATTTAATGAAATTATCTAAATGGATTTTACATTTTTTTTTCCAAATAATCCACTTTTCTATTTTGACTAAAAATGTGAATTAAATATTCATTTTAATGTGTATGCCATGAGTGATATTTTCCAACATCCTGACCAATCAAAGAATTAAATATTCCTTTACATGTATCCTATATTATCTTAAAATAATTTTTTTTATATTTGGGGATTCATTTTATTTTAAATTAGTTTGTTCAAATTGGAAAGGTCATTTTTTCACATGAAATATTCCATGTAATAATTCAAATTCAATTTACATATAATATTACATCAATTGATTTTATATAAGCTTTAACCAAGCTATTATAAAATGATATCATACTTATTAGTTCTTTAGAGGGTTTATAATTATGATGAAAATATTGTTATGAAACCCAATCCTTTTACATTAGATATGCTATGATAACAGGCTTATGAAATCCATTTATTTTTATTGGTTATTATATATTGAATGTCATATGATCTTGTGGAACACATATATGTGATTTTCATTTTGTGAATCCTAGCACCTAAACTTCTTTATAAATATTTGGGTAATGAATAATGTTCTATGATCTCAAATTGTACATGGGAGGATATCCCATGCCTAAAAAAGAGGGTATATGGGGGGATATACCAAGATATAAAAGAGGTTACATTAGAGTCCATCTGAAGACTAAAAATGTGGGTACATATTAGGTTATTTGATGCTTGGGTTAAGTACATAACTGGTTATCCCACACCTAACATGTTATTAATGTATTGTTTAGTAGCCTTACCTCAAACAATTTTTTTTGTATTTATTGAAAACAAAATTCTGGATTAGTTAGAACAAAAAATTCCAAAAAACAAATACAAAAACATAGTTCCAAATTCCCAATAAAAAATTCAAATAGGGTTCAACCAAAATTCAAGATTCAAAAACTGCCTCCTACAACAAGGTTTGATATAGTTCACCTATCACACCATTGATTCCATAAAAAATTATCCATCATCGTCATTACATAATTGTCATCAATATTAGACAACCAAAAGTCACACCGCCATTGGAAAACCTCCTCCTAAACCCCATATCACCACTAGAGTCAATATTTGGAAGAAAGAATACCCTAAACCTCACCATCAACAAACCGCCGCTGAAATCATCACAAACTGACAATGTTATCCCTGAAAACACCATGTATCCATGAAAAAGAATAACGAATAGCCAACATACCAGAAGAAAGTCATATCCCATGAACATCAAACACAAAAGAAATAAATTAGGACCACTATAGTTCAGATTGGAGCCAACCCTGAATGTCACACCTAAATCTTCGATGACTGATCAAATCACACTTCCCAAAACCTCTATGAGAACATCAATGTGGAATAAATGGGAGGGAAATAGAGGAAACAGAATTGAGATATACATTTAAATCAATCTAATAAATCACTATAGAAGCTCCCCCTTCAGTGATCTACCAATTACAACCATCAAAGCCACAACCTTGTGAAGAACAAAACTTAAAAAACACCAAAGAAACAAAGATTCTAGGACAAAAGAACCGAGAGAGAGTGAGACTAGATGCAAGAAGTAAACCTGATAAACCTTTGTAGCTCAAACCACACACTCAAAAACACCCTATGAAAATTAGTGCACTAGACCATAGTGGGGTAAAAATGTGGATAATGGGAGGAAAGTGTCAGGGAAGAGAAAATATGGCATCAATAGGGGAAAAGACTGCAAAATTGGATGAGAGGGAGTGATGGAGTTGAGAATATAGAAGAAAAGTAGAAGAAAAGAGAACCAGTGGAATAGATAATAGGAAAAGTATGAAATAAAGTGGTAGTAAAAGGGGATATAAAGCTAGCGAAGTTGTGATCTACCCTCCCCCGTCCGAGGCACCACTTGGTAAAACCTAGTGGAGAGCAACGAGAGAGGTAAGATGCTAAGTGTCTTGGTTAGTAGCCATGATATAATGATTATTATAATTACATTTATATAGAAAATCTATTTCCTTTTCCAATTTTATGTTTTCATGGTTTAGGTACATTAATTCCATTATGATTCACCTCTTATGAACAACCAAGACGTATTCCATGAAACCAGTTTATCATATCAGATATGCAGGATATGATTTACAAATATTATTCTAATATTTTCATACCCCTATGCTCATGTTATGTTGATATATTCCTTTTTTACCAATACTGATCATCATATCTCACCATTTATTATATTTCCTTTCCCTAGTCATTATGAAATATATTATTTATGATATGACTAAGAAATGAGAACGTTATGAAGAACATATTGGGAGACGATGTAGTTCACCTATGAACCAATTTTCAATGTATCCATGATTACAAAATCAGTAAACATATATGAATATAGTGTGGATATTTATGTTATGTGATTAATATTATTCTATTATGATGCGATATCTGTCTATGAAATTTATTAGATTCTATACAAACTCATGGGGATATCACCATAGAAAAATTTCTATTATCATCAGGAATCATGACCTACTCCTAGGGTGATGCACCTTGGAAGTAAAGATAATATTAGACTCTACAATAGGATCCTCAAATAATTTCATAGGTACCCATTAGTACCAGTATCATCATTGATATAGGTTCAAGGTTGATACACACAATCATCACAACTAATTTCCTAGACACACCCTCTTTAGGGTGAGAAATCCATTAGGCACCCAATGAGGACCCAAGGTCAAATAATTTCATATACACCCTACTTTGGTTTCTCTATCCCATTCATATATATTACTTCTAAGAAAAAATATTTTAGATCATATAATTTATCACCATTATCAAAACCATATCATGGCCTCACTGGCCTCATTGAAATAGTAATATATGGTACAATGTCACAAACTCATTTCCCTCCCCAGTTCCTCATAGGATGGTAAAAACACCCAACATAACAATCAATATCAACGTACTCTACCCACACAAGTAATCATATATTAGTTAGAGGGTACTAACCCTACAATCACCTCATTATACCAATGGAATTAAGGCATCCCACACATATATCGTGGTCTATATAGGCTATCAATCTCAATTAATCCCATATTTATACCCGATATTAACAACTGTAACTAATATCTAGGACCTCTATATCAAATATATCTCAATTTATTTAATTTATGACATATAGGGACTAAATGTATCATTTAATTTTATAATAATCAAGGATAAAGTCCATTGATGACTGAGGGAATTATACCCTTGAAAAGTGTCTAACACAACCATTAAAACAATACCTACTTTGAGTCATTTCATTTAAATAATTTTTTAATAGTGTTAAATCTCCTTCATATTTGAAACCAAATTCCAAATTCTATAAAAAATCTCTTGAACCAATGAAACATGTGTGAGGGACCATCATCCATCAATAAGGTTACTCGGTTTATAAATTACCACATGGAATTTATTTAATAGGAGGGTCGATGTCCATTCTTTTATCATCAAACCACAGAAGTCCCAATCTCATGAGAAAATATAATATTAAATTAATAATAATAATTTATAATTAATGAAATAACTGTTTTTCTTTATATTTTAACATGATTTTTAATTGAATAACTCACTATACCAAACCATTACACCGAAACTATAACAAAAAATATATAGAACATCCATTTTTTTCCCCAACACCATCATTTGAAAATTATCTAACTTCACATAATAATATATAGTTAATTTAATTCAATTTTTATAAAAACCTAGAAATAAATTGATATGGACATGTAACTCAACTAAAATAGATTACGATGAATTGAAAATGTCATCCTAGGACATCCAATAACTAAGATACATGAATGTTCTATCATTATTATATTATTATACTATGAATTGGTAGAAATAGACCCGAAAACACAAACTAGAGAAATGAAATCAATAAGAAGCCATTGAGGAAGAAAAATAAGGATACAAGAGGAGAAATACAACCTCGCATTCCATGAAACGAATGAGAAATCACTCCATGGTCAAGAGGAATCTAATGTTACAAAAGGGAGAGGAAACCTATGGTTGTATGTGTGTGGGGTAGGAGGAGGGATAATGGGATCCAAAGATCATATAGGTAAATATAACAACCTTGATCATTATTACACTTTCAAGCATTATTTATTAAATAAATTTTTACATAATACAAACCATAAGATTGAGAGGTTTATTATCTTTTGGGGGTTAAGAACATTACCTAACAACTTAAAACAAACATACAAAATCTTTAATGAAAACCTCTTTTACAAGACCATAATAATCCTTCGTACTTAACACTACATGGGATTACATAAAGATATTATTAAGAAAAGGTAAAGATATAAAGTCTAGTAAGGTAATACAAATGGAATAATTAGAGGAAGACAATACATGTTAGTCAATAATCAAATTTATGGAGCACAAAAGAAACAAGAACATAAAGGAATGATAAAGAATGATAATCATAACATATAAATGTGGAAACTACATAAAATAATACATCATTAACATAAATAAATCATGTAAACCCCCATACCAACACGATGGAAAATTGTCTTATAAAGGAATTATGTAAAACCCAATCCAAACATGATGTATCATGATATAAAAATTACCCAATGTGTTGAAGCACTATTAGGATGAATCCTTCATAATAAATTCAATATCATGATTAAGTGTGACACATAAATCATATAACATGGATTCATTAAACATAATAATTTATTCCATGATCAAGGAATTTAGAATACATACATGTAATTCCTCAATCAAAAAGTGATTTTTAATAAAGGAGAATGCCCTAGATTGATAGAAGCGTATGGTATTAACTACAAAATGATTTTGTCATAGAAAATGTGGTTAAATTTCAGCTACATAACGACATCAAATAGAAATTCATAAATTGTGTTGATCAGATAGAAATGGGTGTTTGATCATTTATCAATTAAATTTATAGTAATAGGGTCATAAATAAATAGGTCCCAACATAATAAATTTGTTAATAGTAAGTGTAACATAATAAAGAAAGTTGTTGAAAGTTGGGAAATGGAATAACTCTTGAGAAATTTTAGCATGCTAACAGGTGTACATGGGAGGGTTTAATGAGAGAGAAAGGGGTCTGTAATTATTAAAAAATAACAAGGTTCATATTTGGGAGGTGGTAAAACATACCTTATGACATTTTAATTAAAATAGAAGGGTGTAACAATATAAGGAAACGTATATAAAAATGATAATGGAAGGAATAATTACATGGAAGTGTAATCCCAAAGGCTAGGGGGAGGCTTCTTAAGAACTTGGGGGTGGCTTGGGAAAACTATATGTAAAATATATCAGATTTTGGATGAAATACAAAGAGTTTGAGTGAAGAGTAATGGGTTATTTATTGTGTTTATATAGGAATGGTGTGGGGGTTTCTTTATTATTTTTTATTTGGACACTACAGAATATAATATTCCCAAACACAAACCATCCCATGGTTTTTACCATAGTTTTGGGACATGGGAAGTGGTATAAAGATTTTTATAAGTCTATATTCTAAATGTATTAATATATTTCCTTGATTACTGGAGGTGACTCATACTTTCTTGGAAATGCTTTTAAAAACCTAAAATATATTATATGTTTTGGAGGATTCACTAAGGATTTATAAAAAAATTAAAATATACATAAAAGTATTTTACTTTAATGTAAAAACATGTATTTTTATGAATATCAATTTTATATAATTTATTACCACGTTATTAGTCCATTATGATGTCATAAAAAACACCATATATTTATACAATATTTAATTTTTATGCCAAAATTTGATTGTCTCAAAAAAATTATGAAAATTTCACTGTAGAGTAATTTCAACGTCTTGATTCTAAAAATAATATTACTTTTATACAAATAATTTTATAAATATGTGAATTTTTACTTCAAAAATAAAAACCTATATTTAATGAAAATTGATGGGTTTTGACAGAAAGAGTTTTTATGTCTTAATAAAAATTAAATTTGACACCATAAAAATTATATGATCATTTATATTTAAAAAAGTAATTTAATAATAATACATTATTATAATGTTATTTATTACCAAAAATCCATTAATTCATTAAATTTAATTTCTTTATTGAATTTGAATATTAACCAGAAATAATATTTTTTCTTTAAAAATCATTTACAATGTAACAACAATAGAATGAATGTATATTCATTATTATCTAAAAAATAATGTAATAATCATAATTATAGTGTCTTGTTACATATCCCTTTATTACACTAGCATGCACCCTAAGAGTAAGGTGAATTATGGTGGGGATTTCATGGGCCCATTCTGTTAAACATGGTTTGGGTCGTGATCTTGATGAGCTTGAACTTCTCACGTAAATAGTTTCACTCATGATTATGTTATTTGTTATAGGATTGGACATGGTATAGTGAAAATACCAGAAATTTTATATCCTTCTAAAACTCCGATAATTGGGATTCATAGGTTATGATCCTAATTGTTGAGACCATAACTTCCTTCGTTTATGCCAGATGTATTTGTTAAAACCCTATATTTATACCTGTCAAGTGATCACTACTCAACGATGATATTATCAATGGTAAGGATATATAATGGTCATTTAAATCAAATTGGATATAATAAAATAAGTTTACATTATTTATATAACCATTAGACATTTAAATAAAAGAAATTGAATTTTATTCGGAAATGATCGGGTCGTTATAGTAAAAGTTTAACATAAAAATATTTAAAAATATTTTGCAGCATGTATGATTTGGAAGTATATTTTGCCAAAATGTTTCTAACCATGTATTATGAACATTAAAATCTTGCACCCCTCACTTGGTTTAGTCACATGATTTCATTAATCTTCTGATAACTTTGTAGAACCCTATATAAAATGATATTTAGAATCCATATAATTTTTTTCAACCTTTCCCAAATCATGCCCTAAGTCTCATAAATAATATAATATGCGTGGTTTATTAAGAAATCAACTTGATTGAAATGTAATGATTAAATAATAATGTGGAAGAACGGTGTGCTATATAAATTTAATTGGAAACCTCATCACATCCATTTTCTTATATAGGTGCACAATAAAAAAATTCCTCCAAAACATTTGACACTATCCCAAATCCCTTGAGACTTGTTTGATAACCCAAAGTACCTATCAGGTCTAAAAAATAAATAAAAACAAAAATCTAAATCCTCTATATATTGATATCCCAATTTTAATCTTGGTTCTAAAAATAAACCGCTAAATAAACTCAAAAATTCAATATATCTCAAGAATTCAAAACAAGTACATAAATATGGTTTTAAAACTTATAGACCACATTAAATATCATAATCAAAAATCCTTGGTGATCATTGAAGAATTTAATTTTACCTATCTTAGTCCCCAATTCATGAAAAAATCAACATTACCTATTTTTAATTTCAAATTAAATTCAATTTTAAAACTCAAAATAAGACATGAAATACTAATAAAACTCAAGACACCACACATAATCATCACTGAAATACAATGATGGTTCTTCATAACACCCATCCATACAGATTATCTAAGGTTTCAGTTTTCAATTAATCGATGAAATACACTGGACTAATCATGACCACAATCCTACCATCATGAGTTCATATCTCTACAGACCATGCTCAACCCATTACAACATGTAATGAGTTTGTGTGTCCACTTGATTATACCCAATCACTAAAATAAACATCAAATTCTACCTGATCCCTATTCACATGGAACATAATCCTCTTAACCCACATAAATTCCATTTATAACGAGTGCCACACCTTCAGACTATCAATGGTTTTCTTGACACATAGTTGTACTTATACCACTAAACAAGAAAACCCCTAATAGGATCCAAAATCCAATAGGTGAAACTCCTCCAGATCCATGATCATCCCATAATAGGACATATTGGTCTTAGATAATGCTAGAATCAACCATACCCCTACAATCTGATCCAATTCAAATGGCATTTCTTACTATTGGTTGATTTTCAAATTTCAAAAAAGCTCATGGATATCCATACTGATAAAAATTATAGAAATCCATAAATCCTTATCCTAAAAACATTCAATCACACATTCGTGTGGAAATGGAATCATGCACAAGTAGTGAGAACTACCTGAATCTCATATACATCTAATGGGCATACACTCTTGTACAACACAATCATATAATTAAACTCATGATCACTTCAGTCACATGTTATCAAAATCTATATCATGTATCAAAACAACTATCTATTCTCTACAACGAGTTAATCACATAGAAATATAATACCCCTCAACAATCATCATCAAAATAAAAGAATTTACCAAAGGCATGGACTATGACATGATCCCCCACCAACGTGAATCATTCCAAAATGACTAGAGATGACCTTATTCTCACGTCTCTTCCAAAATATCATCCAAAATACATAGATTCCTATAATTGAATTTTAATTCCCTCTAAAACCATTTTTTGATTCTAAATTACTAACATTTAAAGTTATTTACTTAGGAAAACCATGTACATCTCCATAAATATACCAAAAAAATAGTAATACATTATATGCACCAATCTCATTGAACAAATCATATATCCCTACTTCCAGTATCTAAGGTAACTAAAAAATATGGGATAAACCCTCTATTAGGGTACCCTCTCATATTACACAACTCCTCTCAACAATAATACGTGGCTCACTGATATACATAGTTTCATTTCAATAGTACTACATCCATCGACACATATTATGTTATAACTCATGTAAATCATAACACATGGGGTAACATCTATTCCCCAATCCAATATATCACCCATAAACACATGTTTCTAAAAAACCCACTCTAGGGTGTCATGTATATATATATATATATTAGGTATCTCATGATATGTGATCCTCCAATTAGGGAACTAATTCTCTCTAGGCATACACATATGGGACAACACCCTCAAGGATTACAATTTTATCTAAGTACATAGATATAAAAAATGTATTATATCAACAATGTTCTATGTTGAGGGGACTATAGAAACATGGTTCAGTCATGTAAGGATCCACAAATAAGATATATGGGAATACATTATATATGTTTTTATTGACACATTATATAACTGGACCTATTTTCCTCAAGGAAATAATATTACTACCACCAATGATTAATCCATCTATAAGGAATCATGTGATTCTACAGACAAAATAGATTCACTATAAACCTATTACCTAGAGGGATTATATAATATTCATTAAGAAAAATATTTCCATAGATCCACATGAAATGTAAACATAATAAAAGATATGATTGACCAACTATGTATGATACCACCCAATGTTGTATAGAAAATTTTATATATGTTTTTGTGAAATATTAACAAACCGAACCACATCATCATTGGTATTAATAATATGAAACCATAGGAATATCATGTGAATCCTACATGATAACATAATCCATTAACATAGAACTCTTGATAGTAGGTTAATATCAAAAAACTAATACATCATAAATCACAAAACTCTACTTCATTACTCTTGGTTAAAATCATAAAACCTTAACTATGGAAACCAAGAAAAAATATTCTAGATCTCTTGTTACTTATAAATAATATTATTAAGGGTGTTCATTAAAAACTAATCTAGCTTCGAACACAATATCTGACACACTCTTATGTCACATTCCTTCTATCGTAAAAAATAGTATTTAAAAACTAAAAACTAAGAAACTATGTGATATCAATAATATAAAAGTTATGTTGACATAGAGTGATGAAATATCCTAGTCCATAGCTACTATGAAATTATTGGAATGGAGAAATCAAAATAGAACCTCAGATATCCCTCCCCACACACTAGAGGATTCTGACTACAACAAGGCGTATATGTTTTTATCTTAGTGATACTATACACCCATATCAAAGTACACAATAATAGGAATATAACAAAACATAATACACAATAGTACATCCATAATATTATGTAGAAGAATATATATAAGCAGTGCTATATCAAAATGAAATTCTTATGAATATAGTGATGCCGACTCATTGTTATGCTAACATAAAATAATAATAATCTCATACTAGGATGTTAAAATATTCAAGATAAACAATAGAGTAAATTTAAATGATTCTCTATTGACAAACTTGATCCTTTCCTCATCTCAATATGTGACATTTTTTCTCTATTCCACTTTATCATGAAACTCCTCACCTTTTGAAAACAAAATATTTTGATTAGTGATGCCTTTTATAGGACATAAATTCTATAGACGGTGAATGTGGGTTTGAAAATACCATCGTAATAAACCACCAATATAATAACGAACATAACTATAAAATTCAACACATATTCATGTTTTATAATCATTTTAATAAATAGATAATTAAACTGTGGAAGCATAAATAAATATCAATTGTTAATCTTGAGGTTTTAATGGGACACACAGGATCAAAATTACCTTCTCTAGGATGTGTGGGAGTGTATTTGAGAAAAAAACCATGAAGGTTATTAAAAACATAGATTGAAAACCCCATCAGAAATAAGGTGTATAATATCCGTTAAATATTTTTTAAGAGAATAACCAACCCTTTTTAGGTAACCCTATGTGATCTTATAAGGTCATGCTCAATGACTGACCCCCATGAAGTAATCTTGAGAGATCCAAAATATTAGTGATTAATTCATCCGATAAGGTAAACCTAAGTGATTTGTAAAATCTTTAATATAGTTATCCCTATTGAGGAAGTCATGAGATCTCAATTCCATCAAGATTAATAGATGACACCAAGGAGTTAATCCTAAGAATTATATGGTATTAGTTGATAAGATGACCCCACTGGGGTTATCATACTTTATCAATAATACCAAGAATAAATTAAACCCTTTCAGGGGAATATTAGGTGTTATATAGTATTATCATTAAGGATGAACCCTTGGTGGTAATCATAGGTAGTAAATATTATAAGGCTCAACGAATAACCCCAATGAAGTAATTCTGAGTGATTCATGGTTTGAAGGAAAAATACAACCCCAAAAAGTAAATTCTAAGTGGTCAATAATACCAAGAATAATTTCCAACCCCTATGGTAATGAACCTAGGTAGTCACAACAATGATTAGATATAATCTATGATTCTGAGGGGGATGACACTAGGTAATTAAAACAATCATCAGGCATCACCACTAACTCCTAAGGTGATGAACCTAGATAGTCCTAAAATATCTTGTATAATTTCCAAATCCTAAAGGCACGTACTTGGAATCGATTATATTAAAGATCATTATAAATTAAGGCTCTAAGGTCACACCCGAATTCTTTACTACCAATTTAATATGTGAATCCTCTTTAGGGTGAACAATCCACTAGAAACCCTTCTGGGTCCCCTAGTACACATTATATAAAAATACCCTACTCATGTGACTCTATTCAATTGTCATTACTGGGGTCTAATTCCAACACCTATAGCGATCAAATTCTATATAGATATCGTATCATAGCCTTATGAGTCACAAAATTATAGTCATACCAGGGATATGACTTCAAACACATTCACTTCCCAACCACCTCATTAGATAGTCTAAAAACCCAACGTATCCATTAATCTCCAAGGGGTCTTCAAACCTAGGTAATCATATCTCAATGGGCGAGGAACACTCACCCCATTGCAACCACATTAGCTTGATGGATTGAAGGAATATTATAGTTATATCATAATATCTTTATGTTCTTAATCTAAATTATTCAATCACCTCTTCCCAAAAGTTAGTAAGTGAACCTATCATTACGAACATTACATGAAGTCCATTATCATTTATTTAATTCACACCACTAAGGGTATAAATTTTACAAGTAATATCATAATAGTTAAGGATTTAGCCATCGATGGACAATAAAATTATGCTAATGGACATGGTTATGGGATAGCCCTCGGAAAATTACCGTATTCCCGTGATTTTTTTAAATAGAACAATATAGTAAACAATGGTCAATAAACTTCAGTGGTGAGAATGTATACCACATGCCATAAAAAATCCATTACATAAATGAGAATTTTTGTGGGGCTTCCTACCACAATCCATATTAATCTATTATAAAAACTCACCTATAAGCTATCACTTAGCCTCATCCATGTCCACAAATCTATTTATAAACAACATGATTCCTTAAATCTTAAAAAGATATATCTTTTCATTAATTATAATTATTTAAAATTTATTTGACAATAATTATTTTTTTTATAATATAATTTTATTTCTAATATTTTTTGAATAAATCACTTAGTTAACTTGTTGCATTGAAACAAAAAGATGACTACGAAAGATCCATTGCTCACCCATGACACCATGATGAGAAAAGTTCCAAATAGGTGACAACAATTTATTATGATATTTCTCCCTATTTCACAAAAAACCATAAAAATCATATGGAGAAGTACCTCAAACCAAAAAACATTAGGTAGTGTTCAGATGTAATATCAGGATATCCTCTAGATATTCCCAATAAAATACCCATATTTATTGACCAATTAAACCATGATAAAAAATTACTGTAGAAATACTAATCCATAATAATAATTTAATAGGTAAACCATGAATGAAAAAAAGTAGGAAGTAGGGGGATAAATCTCACATTAAACATGGTTAAATAAACCCAAAATCACAAAAAGATAAAAGGGAATTAACGGAATCAATATTGATATAGATACCGTAGACCAATGTTTGAGGGAGATATGAAAGAGTGATAATGAGTTTAAAATATTCTTTTGGTCACAATGTTTTCAAAACTATGTCCCTACAATGTAGAACCCTCAAAAAGAGTTAATTCAAAATCCACATAGTTTTTTTGAACCATGTGAAAACTATGAACCAAGAACCAATACACTTCCAAATATAATTTTTTCATTTTAAATATATATGTTTTACACTTAACTATTTTCTCACCATGAGGATGCACCTTGATCTTTAGAAAATGAATTATAAACCCCTTACATCTAGCGTGCCACATGGTTTCCCCTAAAACATTATCCCCAAACATATAATATGGAAGAAATCATCCAAAACATATGAAATTTAACATAAATATCCATAGTCCAATTTCAGTACCCAAATAACTATTAAGAGACATACCATTTTCAAAAATATCAAAATAATATTCTTACACTCTTGGAATCATGATCAAAATCATGGTTCTTAAAATGAACCACTCACCAAGAACAAAAAATAAAATTCCCTTAAGAATTGATAGCTCATATTGAAATTAGGTTTCATATAGAATATCCTTAGACATAGCAGAAAATACATTTTAGTTTACTACCATCGAATAATAGTTAATTTTTTAAGTGAAACATAGGATTTAACTTTGATTCACATAGTTAAATATTCTATATTTGCTAGACCTAATGGAAACTGAGAGATAAGAAAAAATCCACAAGCCTTTGATTTATAAAGGAGGGGATTTCAACCACTTACATAAGTATATTAGAGTAATATTACATTATATGGGATTATCACACTAAAAATCATAAACGAGATTCCATGGTCAATTTGAAGAAACCCAATCCAAGGAGGAAGTTGAATATCCCATGGAATATAGGGAGAAGTGAGAGAGATTTAGGGGAGTCTAGTAGAGGTAAAATTATAGAAAATTCAAAACTGAATAAATTTGTGTGGTTAAATAATATAGTGGAAATACAGAAATTCTGCTAAATACAAAAAAACATATCTTATAGTGCACAAGGTACTCAGTCCAGGTCCACTAGGTACCTAGTGGGGATTTAGGATATATGGTGTAACTAATATACCACTAGGAATTTGGTATAATTCAGTTGATCAAATAGTTCCATATAGTCACCTAGGCCCCCCATTTTTTCTTCTCTTCATTAAATTCTTCTAACACTGGTTAATATATATTTTACCAAAAAACACATATTGGGGTCTTTAAAAACTAATATATTGGGGTTTACCAAAATAGAAAATCAGGGTCCTTAAAATCTCTACCACATCAAGATTCATATATTTCAAAATCTTCAAGAAGCTTTTTGAAGAAAAAATCCCAACCACTAACTCTTCACCTCTGATTGATACCCTAACGTCAAGTCTTAGAGTTTTACATAATTCTAAATATCTATTAAAAATGAATAACTTAGTTTAACAATACCTCATGAATCTGGTAAATGATATAAATATAATGATTTATATTGGATGTATTAGCCTAAAAAATAGTGTCATCAATTTAAAAAACAAGAGTATGGTCATGTATGCTCAACCTCTGTTGATGTATTAATAAAAAATATAAGAATTGTAATGAACATTTCTGTTAGAGTGAAAAGATAAATTGTTTTGTTTAATTTTTTCAATGGCCAAAAAAGACCCGATGAATCATAGGATTAATTTACAATATTTTCTGACGTGTCATTTACCCAATCATGGGGAAACTCAAATAAAAACAAGATCAATATAAGTTAATTAAAAATTATTCCTTTTATTGAAAACATAATAACTTTTATGTAATTATGGTTTCATGATCTATACGTAAATCAATTTTACTTATTGTATTATATATTTGATGACAGTATCAATGACCATAGAGAATTATATTATTTTTTCTCAACAAATCGAATGAAAAAAATTCATTAATATAGAGATTCATAGAGATCCATTTGAATACAAATCTATTTTTTTATTAGAGAATTATCCTAAGGTGAAATGATCTTTCAATAACCCATAAAAATAAAAAATACAATCTCAATTAATATCCCTATGAATCTATATTATAATATCCCAAAAATATAATATATTAATAACTATCAATAATAAAATCTACTAGTTTTCTTGATCCGTACACAGTGCTGAACTTAAATAGAATCATGATATTTTTATATAAAATATAAATGTTTTATTATGATCATTAAAACATATCCATTAAATCAGAAGGAAAAAAAATTAGATTTATCACATTATGAAATATATTTACAATGAAAATAAAGGATACTTTATAGGAATGAAATTCAATTTATTAACCATAAATGACTAATATTATGTTTTATCATTTAGAAATGTGATTTTCAGATTTTTTGAGGGATATATAAATATATTTCTAGAAATAAATAATTAATGATCAATAATTGTTTATATTAATAATTAGATTACCCCAATTTAATTATTAAATGTTCTTAAATAAGAATAAAAATAGTTAATATTTTAAAATGTAATTTACCAATAAAAAAAGATTTCAATTATATTATATGAATTTATTTAAAAAATGATGTTATAAAAATAGCATATTGATTTTAATAAAATGAAATTATTTTTTTAATTAAAATATCAAAATATAATTAGTATAAATATTTTATATTTTTACAAAATTTTACTTTTTTGTTAAAAAATATGATTTTCAGAAAAAAAAATTTAATTTTTAGGACATCAAAGTTATATAAGAATGATATAAAAACCTAAAAAAAACATGTCAGTTAAAAATATGAATTTCAGCTATAATATTATTTATTTTAAAATATTCTTTGAAAATATAAAAACTATTGAAATAATTTTAACATATAATTACAATGTTAATTTAATATAGAAACTGTTTTCTTGTATTTTTGTTTAAAATCAAGTATTTTCAAGGAAATTTTATTTTTTTTCCCTTAAAAGAATCATACACTTTATTTATCATTAATCAATTTATTTCATTAAAATCAGTAATCAAATTTATATTATCACATATATAAATTTAAATATTAAATATTATATTTATATTAAAAAATTATTTTTACATGATTAATTGTATTTATTATAAAAAACTATTTTCACATATTTATAAAATTTATCGTATATAATTATTTATATATTTTAAATTATATGTAAATTTTTTTCTAAAATTTAAAATCCTAATATTTTGAATTAATATTAATTACTATGTTCTGAAATTAAATTTCTAGTTAAATGTAAAATGGGTAAATTTAGTTTCACCTTGTGTAAAAGTCCAAAAAAACAATATTTTTTCTTAAAATTTAATGGCTGAGATTGGGATTGACCAAGACATGTTTCCCATACAGGTTTTCCTACTTTTATCCATTAATTCTTGAATAGTGTCATTACCTTATTACTAATTGTAAATTTGTCCCAAAAAATAACCCTCCCTTCACTTATAAAAGATATACATCTTCACCACTTTAAGAAAAATATTTCATTTTAAATCATCCTAAAAAATATTATATATTTATATACCAATAACCCTCTCCAAAATAATTATTCATGAGCCACTCAAAAAAATCACGATCCCTTCAAATCAAAGGTGAATTCTGAGAACAATTCAAGTCCCGATGTGAGTATTATCAACTAATTAGTTTTATTATTAATTATATTATTTGAAATTTATTCTAGAAACTCTAATATAATGTTATTATTAAATTTTTTAAACATTATTCCTAAATTATTATGTTTATTATTATTTATTTATTTATACAACCCAACCATTAACAGAAAACAAAATTCTGGTTTGTGTGCTGTGCGGACTACTTTCTATAAGATGAAATGTGTAACACCCCAAGCTTCTACGGTACGTTTCTCGTCGAATAATGTGATAGCGTGTGTTGTACGCAACACTGAGTTCTACCAACCAATCAAACTAGCCGTTACGAATAGTAATACGTACCTTTTGAAATTATATATATTTTATATTTCAAAATGGACTTCATTTTTGGATTCTGAATATCGAATTTAGCCTAAGGTGAAATTTTAGTACTTTTCAGATAACTTTAATATTTTGATGAATAGTGAAAATTACTAAATTTTAATTAAAAACAACTTTTTTAATCAAAATAATTAATAGTGATAAATTATGAATTTGAGTGGTTTTAAATTATATTTAGAATATATTTTTACCATTTAATATAATTTTGGTCATTGGACATAATTTTACAATTAAACCAAACATAAACAAGTGTCAATCTTTTGATAGTTATTATCTCTTAAAAACACGCTTTTTGTTTTGACAGCGGGAATTAATTTTAAATTAATTTCTGCCACTTCTGTGTTTTGAATTTAGAAAAATGGATTCCATATTTGGAATCAGGATGTCCAAATTGTGTAAATAGGTAACTTTTATTTTTAGACATATTGAATAATTACTACGGTAAATATTTTATTTACCATGGTTAAGGGTAAATCCGGTAAATAAGGGTTAAAAAATAATATTATAATAATACTAAATTACCCTAAAACGTGTCCTAGCCTTATTGGTTGATACATGTTCGACAATAGGCATCTTTGGGTCGATTTTGGGACCCCATGGTGCCACTTGTAGGTGATAGGGACACTTTTTTTTAATTAAGTTAAAATGAATACAAAAATGACACAAGCATATATCTTTTAGAAAAACAATTATTACATTAGGTTATATATGATGGATTTTAGATTATAAATAATCATTAGAAATATAAAACGATTTCCTACATAATGATATTTTATTTATAATTTTTAGACATTAAATAATTTAATTTATTTATGATACAATGATGATGTAGTAATTACTATAATAGTGAAAAATTAAAATAATTGATATTATAAATACACAAATAAATATAATATGAAACTTTTAATGAATTAAACTAATTTTATAGGATAATATGATATATTAGGATTGATCTAATTGACTTTTTTCGAAGAAATCAATTTGTTATGAGTTTCAGAAAAATCAACTATTGAATAGTGTCAAAAATGACGTAAAAGAGTTCTTAAAACAAATATTATATTATTAATTGATATTAAATTCATAAAAATCTAAGGTTCGGCCAAGAGACTTATATCATGATAGGTTCATTATTAGTGGACCACTTGGGGGTCTCTTGGATGTATATAGTAAGTTTATTAACCATATTATATAAAAATACAAAGAGACATTGTAAAAGTGAAACTAATTAACTTAGAGTTAATACTTAAAGATAAGGTTAATATAAGTACCCAAACCTATCTAAATTCTATTGGTTGAGTTGTTTTCAACCCATCCCTACCTTAAAATTTAAGTAATAAACTTTGGAGCCATTATGAACCGAATATGAATTTATTATAAATTAATATTTCTATCTTTTCCAAAGGTGCCCCTCACCCCTCTTATAAAAGGGCACTCCTACTTCTCATTTCCTCACACCTTAAAAGCCTTTTGGATCACCCAAACTCTGCCCAAATACTATCCCAACTTCCCTCACTACAACCGAGAGGCCTTAGTTTGATCAGAAAGCCAACCTAAGGATCCCTTTTGATCAAATCAAAAGGAAGAACCCGAAGAAGAGGTAATGATTTCACCACCCTTTTCCAAGTTCATTTTTTCTTCCACTTCTTCTTCCTTTGTTGTTACCATTATAAAATAATAACTCCAGTATCATATATATATACTGTGATGTTATTATAAATATGGTACAACCATATTCAATATTCTATCCACCCTTTGAATAACATGTCACCATACGTGCGTACGTACGGCTTACCGTCTCCACGTCGTGGTGTAATTGTTATTCAATATATTATTATTTGGATGGGTATAATAATGATGTGTAACTCATGTAAATAATAAATATAACATGTTAATGATTCTGTATATATGATATACCATCCATTTATATATTATTTTAATATAAAAAGAATGATATTGTCGCTCGTGCGTACGTACGGACTACCGTCTCCACGAACGCGATGAGATTCATTCTCCATCATAACCATTAAAGTATAATTATCATTTGATGATTTAAAAATGATGTTTAAGGACTTGATATCATTATGGATATGAATAATATACATCATATCCTTTACAAAAATGTCTTATGTAACAAAACATATAAAAGACAAGTAAGTTAACACCCGAAACAACGATAATACTAAGATATTATTATCAAATCAATATTAAAAGATCATATATGATATCATATTAATGTATATGATTATTGTATAATTTAATAACAATTATTTCACCATTATACAAGAGTTTAACCTACCTCAACCAAGGAAAAGTACAAGGTAAGGGTTATTTCACAATCTCTTCATTATCCGAGGTTGTTTATATGTAATAATCTACTAGGATAGCTTTATCATCCACATCCATGTTTTCTTAAAAATGTATTTCAAAACATTTTTATTATTTACATGAATATTGGTTAAAGTCATTTATACCCTTGTTTGACTTTTTATAAGAGGAATCTTTCTGTCGTTTTCAAAACAAGGTCCTTTTTAACCTTCTCGACAGAATTAAGGTAAGAATGTTTTTTTAACATATACGGCGGGTGTGGTTATTTTCCGCCATTATAAAATCTTCAAAGCTTTCCTTACAAGCTTATAAGAATATTTTCAAGAAAATGTTTTATTTTATATGGATCTTAAATGATTTCAAAAATAGAAAGAGATATTTCTCTAAAAAGTGTTTTGATTTCGTCTATGTCAACATCCTTTGATTGATTTTACGCTTATTTAAAGTTGATTTATTATGATACAAAACTTCTATATTGTATTGAAGGTTTTGTGATATGTTTGACTGTGGATGTGCTATTTTTATTCCATTCATAGTTTATGGTGAAATTATTGAAATTTTGTATTCTAGTTTTAATACGAATGTTTATGTTATGTTTAAACCTTTTCATATGGGAATGCATTGGACTTAATATGTGACGGGTGGAGCCCGCTATAGCTCCTCAATGCATCGGTAGGTCTCATGAGACAAACTAGTGTCTTGGCACAAGGTCTTGACAAAATCTTATTTGTAGTCTTGGCACGAGGCCTTGGCTATGTGGTTATGATAGTCTGGCATTATGCATTCCAACATTATGAAAGTGGTTATTGATATTGCATGTGATTATTCGATTAGTAGAATATCCATGTGAACATGTAAATGGCATTATTTCATTTTACTTTTGCCATACTATGTTGAAGTTCAATTTTAAAAGGATTTTGTTTTAGTAATGCATTGCCTTAAATGTTTATGCTTATTTTGAATGTTCCGCTATATTGTTATCCTTACTGGGCATTTGAGCTCACCCCTTTTCTATGTTTTATTTTTCCCAGGATGTGAAGAAGTAAGTTATGAATGACCTGCAGGGATATTATGAGGGGATAATAGTGTGGACTGTGGAGACATTATGTTATTGTATTAGTTTTTCATTTTATGATGTAATGTAAAACTTATGAATATATCTAGTGTTTCCAAGGCTACTAAACCAATCAGTCTTTCAAGATTTGATCTTTCTTGTGATCATGAAAATGTTATGTAATAATGCACCGACTCTGGGTAACTAGGGTCAGGGCGTTATAGTTGGTATCAGAGGAAGTTTAGTACAAACCTTGGAAGCTAGATTTAGATAAAATCTGATTAGACCATGTAGACCTAAGATGAACTTTGAGGATTAGTATAGAATAACTTCCTAGAATTTTGGTATTGTGGAGATTTTGTGAGTTTTCTGATCAATACATCCCTGTCTGGATACGATCAGGTAGAGGCGGCCCTGGCACAGATGTACCTAGGGGTAAAACCCGAAAACACCGCTTTGAGCTAGACTCAAACGGGGACTGGTGCACGACAACGGGCCTTGCTGCACTCTTGGTTACGACACTCCCGGGGGATATGCTTAGGATAACTCTCATTTTCTTTACAAATCATTATGAAGGGTTTATGAGTATATAATTCCTCAAAGAAAACATTTTTATGATTATGGATTATATCCATAAATAGTTCAATTTATGTTAAGTGTTTTATAAGTATGTGATTATGTATTTTGATTCATAAACTGATCTAGTTTATGACATTGTTTAGAAGTGGAACCTAGTGGAAGAAATGGAAACCGTATCAATGTACGCACTCCACGTAGGGATTGCCCTCCTGCTCAAGATAATTATAGTGGAGAAGGTGATGCAACTTGTGCCGATCAGCTAATCACCATACTGGGACAACTTACTCAGGTTATGAATAATAACCTTACCCGTATGGAGCACCCTGATCCACAGCATGGAGGATCAATGTTAGATCGATTCATGAGGCAACAACCACCAACGTTCAATGGGAGTACAAATCCCTTAGTTGCTGAGAAATGGATAAATTCCCTAGAGAAAATATTTCAGGCTTTGGGGAGCAATGCAAGGGAAAAAGTTATCATGGCAGTTTACCGCCTCACTGGAGATTCTGATCAATGGTGGTCATTGATTCAAAACATGAAGGAAGATGATGAAGTATCAAATATGGAATGGAGGGAGTTCAATGATCTGTTTTTAGAAAAATACTTTCCTCGCGACCATCGAGCAGATATGGAAAGGCAATTTCTGAGTCTGAGACAAAAGGAGGATGAGAATGTCACAAAGTATGAGGCTAACTTTACAAGGTTAGTAAGGTATGCTGGAGATTATATACGTAACCCAATAAGTAAGATTGATCGTTTCTTTGATGGGTTAAAACCATTTCTTCGACGAGCATTAGACTCACAATCCTTTTCGTCGTACGAAGACATTGTCTCATGTGTTATCAAGACCGAAAAGGAATTCTCTAAGTCTTATGACTTTAAAGCAAAGAAAGAGAAGAAGAGACCTGCTGATCAATCTGGGAATGGAAATAAGTGGAAGAAGGGAAAGGTTGAATATCCATCCTGTGGTAAATGCGGGAATAAACACCCAGGTACTTTCATAAAGGGAATGGGAGTCTGTTACAAGTGTGGTGAAAAAGGCCACCAAGCTCGAGATTGCAAGGGGAAGAAGGAAGCTACCAACGTTCAGTGCTACAATTGCAGGGAGATGGGGCATTATGCAAATGAATGTCCTAAGCGTCAGGAGAACATACCTCAGAAAAGGCCAAGGGATCAAGGCCAGGCTTATGCTATCACTACTGCTGAGGTAGAAGCTCTGAAAGACGTGGTGGCAGGTAATTTAATGGTTTCCAAAAGTTTAGCAAATGCATTATTTGATTCTGGATCATCGCATTGTTTCATATCTTCCCAGTTTTCTAAGAAAATTAGATATTTCCAATTTGATTTAATAAGGGAGTTGTCGGTTGAAACTTCTAAGGGAAGTATCATTGCAACAAAGTTTTGTGAATCAGTCCCCATTAGAGCACATAAATGTTCTTTATCTGCTGATCTCATCGTCATACCTATGATTGAGTTTGATATAATCCTCGGTATGGACTGGCTTTCGGACTATGATGCGAAGATTTATTGTAAGAAGAAAGAGGTTACGATTCATGATGATAATGATAAGGAACACCTTATCTTTAGAGCAGAATCGTCACCACCTAATTCTTATTTAGATCCACCCTCAATAGATCAACTAAATTCAATTATTGGGGAGGAAGAGAATGAAATAACTGTGGGTGAGGAAAGGAATGTTCAAATAGAGGATGTACCTATTGTGAAAGAATTTGTAGATGTATTTCTGGAAGATTTACCTGGACATCCTCCAGAACGAGAAGTTGAATTTTCCATTGATTTGATTCCTGGATCAAGGCCTATATTGAAGACCCCTTATAGAATGGCCACTGTAGAATTAGTCGAACTAAAGAAACAACTAGAGGAATTGAGTAATAAGGGATTTATTCGCCCTAGTGTTTCTCCATGGGGAGCCCCTGTTCTTTTTGTTAAAAAGAAAGATGGATCTATGAGGTTATGTATCAACTACAGGGAGATCAATGCTATAACGATAAAGAACAAGTTTCTCCTACCACGCATTGATGATTTATTTGACCAACTGCATGGAGCTCAATACTTTTCAAAGATTGACCTTCGATCTGGATACCATCAGTTGTGTGTGAAGAAGGAAGACATTCCAAAGACAGCATTTTGAACCAGGTACGGGCATTACGAGTTTACTGTAATGCCGTTTAGATTGAATAATGCACCCTCTGTATTCATGGATCTGATGAATAGAGTTTTCAAGGTGTATCTCGATGAATTTGTGGTGGTATTTATTGATGATATCTTGGTATACTCCAAAACCTATGAAGATCAGGAAAATCACTTGCGCATTATCTTGAAGACTCTGAGGAGGCAGGAATTATATGGGATGTTTAGCAAGTGTGAATTCTGGCCTCAGGAGATTTCTTTTATTGGCCATATTGTCTCTAAAGATGGAATCTCTATTGATCCTTCTACGACCAAGGCAATCCAAGAATGGCCAGCACCTACGAGTATAACTGAGGTACGTAGTTTTATTGGTTTGGCAGGTTATTATCGATGTTTCGTCCAGAATTTTTCCTGATTGGCTAACCCATTAACGAAGCTCACACGTAAAGGGGTTAAATTTGTTTGGACAAAAGAGTGTGAAGAATGTTTCGAATAACTGAAGAGAAGATTAGTCAATGCTCCTATATTGACTCTACCATCGGGGAATGATGGGTTCGTTATTTATAGTGATGCATCAAAGAAAGGACTTGGTTGTGTCCTTATGCAGAATGATAGAGTTATTGCCTATGCATCACGACAGCTGAAAATTCATGAACAAAACTATCCTCATCATGATCTCGAGTTATCAGCTGTGATCGTTGCATTGAAGATATGGAGGCACTACCTCTATGGTGAAAAATGTGAGATTTATACTGATCACAAGAGTTTGAAGTATATTTTCTCACAAAAAGAACTCAACATGAGGCAAAGGAGATGGCTTGAATTACTCAAGGATGATGATTGAATGATACACTACCACCCGGGGAAAGCAAACAAGGTGGAAGATGCTTTGAGTAGAAAAGATCATGGAGTTTTGAACAATATGAGAATTGAAAGGGATCCAATTTTCATGGATCTCGTGAAGATGGACATGGGAATAACCATGGAAGGTGAAACATCAATGCTTTTTCAAATGGTTGCCAAACCATCTTTACTAGATAGGATCAAGAGTTCTCAGACCGATGATGATGAATTTCAAAAGAAGATTAAAGCTATGAATGATGGGAGATTGAGAGACTTTGTGTATGAAGATGGAATTTTGAGATTCAGGAAGAGACTTTGTGTTCCTAATATACCTGATCTAAAAAGGGAATTGTTGGATGATTCTCATAGTTCCAATTTTCCTATACACCCTAGGAGCACCAAAATGTATAGAGATTTGAAGGAACATTTTTGGTGGGACAACATGAAGAGGGAGATTGCTGATTTTGTGTCAAGATGTATGGTTTGTCAACAAGTGAAAGATGGAAGGCAACAGCTTGGAGGAGTCATGCAACCTCTTCCCATACCGAGGTGGAAATGGGACAATATTACGATGGACTTTGTCATGGGGCTACCAAAGACTCCTAGAAGGAACGATGCAATATGGGTTATTGTTGATCGTCTTACCAATTCAGCACATTTTCTTGCTATAAGAGATGATCTACCCCTGGAACGTCTAGAAAGACTATATAATAATGAAGTTGTGAGACTTCATGGAGTACCCCTATCGATTGTTTCTGATCGTGATCCCCATTTTACTTCATGATTTTGGAAAAGTCTTCAGAAATACCTGGATACTGAACTTCATTTGAGCACTGCTTACCACCCTCAGACAGACGAACAATCAGAACGGACCATTCAGACCTTAGAAGACATGTTGAGATCTTGCTCACTTGACTTTCAGGGTATGCGGGATCAATATTTACCACTGGTAGAATTTTCCTATAACAATAGCTTCCATTCGAGTATTCAGATGGCACCATATGAAGCGTTATACAGGAAGAGATGTCGTACACCAACCTGTTGGGATGACGTTGGTGAAATAAAACTTGTAGGCCCAGAATTGGTGGATGAAACGGTGGAAAAGGTGAAGGTAATCCAAAATCACATCAAAGCAGCTCAAAGTAGGCAGAAGAGCTATGCCTATAATCGAAGGAAGGATTTGGAATTTCAAGTTGGTGATCATGTTTTCCTAAAGGTATCACCATGGAAGGGATTTATACGTTTTGGTAAGAAAGGTAAATTGAGTCCCAGGTACATCGGACCTTTCGAAATTCTAGAACGAATTGGGGTTGTGGCTTACCGATTGGAAATGCTGCCAAGTCTCTCCAAAGTTCACGATGTGTTCCACATATCTCTGTTGAGGAAATACATGCCTGACCCAACGCATGTACTCACCTATGAGGAATTAGAACTGGAACCCGATCATTACTATTGTGAAGAGCCCGTCAAGATTCTTGATACGAGAGAACAAGTACTGAGAAACCGGACGACGCGTCTGGTAAAAGTTTTGTGGAGAAACCATAAGATGGAAGAGGCAACATGGGAACCCGAGGAACTTATGATGAAGAACCACCTGAATCTTTTCATGCGGTAGTATTCTAGAAATTTCGAGGACGCAATTATTTGAAGGAGGGAAGAATGTAACACCCCAAGCTTCTAGGGTACGCTTCTCTTTGAATAATGTGATAGCGTGTGTTGTACGCAACACAGAGTTCTAACAACCAATCAAACTAGCCGTTATGAATAGTAATACATACTTTTTGAAATTATATATATTTTATATTTGAAAATGGACTTCATTTTTGGATTGGGAATATCGAATTTAGCCTAAGGTGAAATTTTAGTACTTTTCGGATAATTTTAATATTTTGATGAATAGTGAAAATTACAAAATTTTAATTAAAAACAACTTTTTTAATAAAAATAATTAACAGTGATAAATTATGAATTTGAGTGGTTTGAAAGTATATTTAGAATATATTTTTACCATTTAATATAATTTTTGTCATTGGACATAATTTTACAATTAAACCGAACATAAACAAGTGTCAATCTTTTGATAGTTATTATCTCTTAAAAACACGCTTTTTGTTTTGACAGCAGGAATTAATTTTAAATTAATTTCTGCCACTTCTGTGTATTGAATTTAGAAAAATGGATTCCATATTTGAAATCAGGATGTCCAAATTGTGTAAATAGGTAACTTTTATTTTTAGACATTTTGAATAATTACTGCGGTAAATATTTTATTTACTATGGTTAAGGGTAAATCCGGTAAATAAGGTTTAAAAAATAATATTATAATAATACTAAATTACCCTAAAACGTGTCCTAGACTTATTGGTTGATACATGTTCGACCATAGGCATCTTTGGGTCGATTTTGGGACCCCATGGGGCCACCTGTAGGTGATAGGGACACTTTTTTTTAATTAAGTTAAAATGAATACAAGAATGACACAAGCATATAGCTTTTAGAAAAACAATTATTACATAAGGTTATATATGTTGGATTTTAGATTATAAATATTCATTAGAAAGATAAAAATATTTCCTACATAATGATATTTTATTTATAATTTTTAGACATTAAATAATTTAATTTATTTATGACACAATGATGATGTAGTAAACACTATAATAGTGAAAAATTAAAATAATTGATATTATAAATACACAAATAAATATAATATGAAACGTTTAATGAATTAAACTAATTTTATAGGATAATATGATATATTAGTTTTGATTTAATTGACTTTGTTCGAAGAAATCAATCTGTTATGAGTTTCAAAAAAATCAACTATTGAATAGTGTCAAAATTGACATAAAAGAGTTCTTAAAACAAATATTATATTATTAATTGATATTAAATTCCTAAAAATCTAAGGTTCATCCAAGAGACTTATATAATGATAGGTTCATAATTAATGGAACACTTTGGGGTCTCTTGGATGTATATAGTAAGTTTATTAACATATTATATAAAAATACAAAGAGACATTGTAAAAGTGAAACTAATTAACTTAGAGTTAATACTTAAAGATAAGGTTAATGTAAGTACCCAAACCTGTCTAAATTCTATTGGTTGAATTTTTTTCGACCCATACCTACCTTAACATTTAAATAATAAACTTTGGAGCCATTAGAAACCGAATATGAATTTATTATAAATTAATATTTCTAGATTTTCCAAAGGTGCCCCTCACCCCTCTTATAAAAGGGCACTCCTCCTTCTCATTTCTTCACACCTTCAAAGCCTTTTTGTTCGGCCAAACTCTTCCAAAATACTCTTCCAACTTCCCTCAATACAACATAGAGGCCTTATTTTGATCAGAAAGCCAACTTAAGGAGCCATTTTGATCAAATCAAAAGGAAGAACCCGAAGAAGAGGTAATGATTTCACCACCCTTTTCCAAGTTCATTTCTTCTTCCACTTCTTCTTCCTTTGTTGTTACCATTCTAAAATAATAACTACAGTATCATATATATATACTTTGATGTTATTATAAATATGGTACAACCATATTCAGTATTCTATCCACCCTTTGAATAACATGTCACCATACATGTGTACGTAAGGCTTACCGTCTCCACGTCGTGGTGTAATTGTTATTCAATATATTATTATTTGGATGGGTATAATAATGATGTCTAACTAATGTAAATAATAAATATAACATGTCAATGATTCTGTATATATTATATACCATCCATTTATATATTATTTTAATATCAAAAGAATGATATTGTCGCTCGTGCGTACATACGGACTACCGTCTCCACGAACGCGATGAGATTCATTCTCCATCGTAACCATTAATGTATAATTATCATTTGATGATTTAAAAATGATGTTTAAGGACTTGATATCATTCTATATATGAATAATATACAACCTATCCTTTATAAACATGTCTTACGTAACAAAACATATAAAATATAAGTAAGTTAACACCCGAAACAACGATAATACTAAGATATTATTATCAAATCAATATTAAAAGATCATATATGATATCATATTAATGTATTTGATTCTTGTATAATTTAATAACAATTATTTCACTATTATACAGGAGGTTAACCTACCCCAACCAAGGAAAAGTACAAGGTAAGGGTTATTTCACAATCTCTTCATTATCCGAGGTTGTTTATATGTAATAATCTACTGGGATCGCTTTATCATCCACATCCATGTTTTCTTAAAAATGTATTTCAAAACATTTTTATTATTTACAAGAATATGGGTTAAAGTCATTTATACCCTTGTTTGAATTTTTATAAGAGGAATCTTTCCATCATTTTCAAAACAAGGTCCTTTTTAACATTTTCGACAAAATTAAGGTAAGAATGTTTTTTTAACTTATACGGCGGGTGTGGTTATTTTCCACCATTATAAAATCTTCAAAGCTTTACTTACAAGCTTATAAGAATATTTTCAAAAAAATGTTTTATTTTATATGGCTCTTAAATGATTTCAAAAATATAAAGAGATATTTCTCTAAAAAGTGTTTTTATTTCATCTATGTCAACATCCTTTGATGGATTTTACGCTTATTTAAAGTTAATTTATTATGATATAAAACTTCTATATTGTATTGAAGGTTTTGTGATATGTTGGACTGTGGATGTTCAATTTTTATACCATTCATAGTTTATGGTGAAATTATTGAAATTTCGTATGCTAGTTTTAATACGAATGCTTATGTTATGTTTAAACTTTTTCATATGGGAATGCATTGTACTTAATATGTGATGGGTGGAGCCCGCTATAGCTCCTCAATGCATCAGTAGGTCTCATGAGACAAACTAGTGTCTTGGCACAAGGCCTTGACAAAATCTTATTTGTAGTCTTGGCACAAGGCCTTTGCTATGTGGTTATGATAGTCTGGCATTATGCATTCCAACATTATGAAAGTGGTTATTGATATTTCATGTGATTATTCGATTAGTAGAATATCCATGTGAACAAGTAAATGACATTATTTCATTTTACTTTTTCCATACTATGTTGAAGTTCAAGTTTAAAAGGCTTTTGTTTTAGTAATTCATTGCCTTAAATTTTTATGCTTATTTTGAATGTTCCGCTATATTGTTATCCTTACTGGGCATTTGAACTCACCCCTTTTCTAAGTTTTATTTTTCCCAGGATGTGAAGAAGTAAGTTATGAGTGACCTGCAGGGATATTATGAGGGGATAATCATGTGGACTGTGGAGACATTATGTTATTGTAGTAGTTTTTCATTTTATGATGTAATGTAAAACTTATTAATATATCTAGTGTTTCCAAGGCTACTAAACCAATCAGTCTTACGAGATTTGATCTTTCTTGTGATCATGCCAATGTTATGTAATAATGCACTGACTCTGGGTAACTAGGGTCGGGGTGTTACAAAATGTATTTCATTTTCCATAACTACATTAAAATGTAGGATATTGGGATGATATTGAAGGATAAATATCATTTTTCTGATATAATTGATGTTTAAATATGATATATTAAAAATCTTTTTTAATTGCTTGATCAATAAACGGTCATTGTTAATTTAGTCCTTAAAAACAAGCATACTAAGACGATACCCATTTATTCAAATTGTGTAATGTGTTAATAACCATTAATATATCAAAAAATTATATAAAATTATGATATAAAACCTAAATAAACACTAAATAATAATATTATTCTTTTGATATTATAGAAAACGATCTCATAAGGATTCCACAAATTGAGCTATGTTCACATTTAGATCAATTTAATAATATAATTGAACAATAATATGAATTTATATCATGAATGCCTATGGAAATTTATTTACTATTTTCATTTTATAAAAATAAAAAATAATAACAATTTTTATTTTATTTTATTATTTTATATTTTATGAAAATATTGAATTCATCAATTAAAAAACACAGTACATTCGTTGAGAATCAACAAAACATGCTACTTATTGATTTCATCTTCAGCGATAAAGACTATAAAATTCAGGAATGAAATTTTAAACATAATAAATAGTTATAAATCATACCTAATAGTATTTTTAATGATATAGTAATGATTATCATTGAAATAACAATGAACCTGAACATCAATATTATGAAACAAGTATAATGAATCCAAACTATAAAAAACTAATTTGGAAACATGGAAGAATTCATTAAGGTAATGAATAATTATGAATAGATTGAATGAAAATGTATATTACTATGTTTATAAATTAATTTATTAATATATTAATGTTTTTAATAGAGGTGGTTAAAGTACATTTATTTAATTCTGTATAAGATATAATGGATTTCATAATAAATTTATTTCTTTGAGACACATTTTATTTGATGAACCTAATTTTATTTATGGGGTGTATATGATTAATATGTGAGATATCATATCATAAATAATATTTTAATCATTGTGTTTACAGTTAAATTTGACACATATTCTTCCAAATGATTTTTATTTACATGTTAATCAATTCACAATATTTTTCTTGGTCCTAATTACAATTCTTTGAAACATGTTACATGTCAAGAACCATGATTCCATTGTATAATATATTCACTACCTATTGTTATGTTTTATAATAATATTTATATTTCATGATATTTACTATCCCAATAAATTTTCCTTATAAAATGAATAATTATATAGATGATTCCCTATTTGTAAGGATTACAGGTATCTTAAATCTTCTCCTTTGAGATATAATGATATTTTTTAAACATTTTTCTTCCAAACCTAGGTTCCCCCATCCTAAAATTTTATTATATGGTTTTTTGTAATTATATTTTTGTAAATAAATTTATCAAACATAATTTTTTTTATTACTCTTTCTACAATGGGAGATTATGAAAAAGGTAATTTCATGTATTAAAAATGATATTTCATAATCTAATGTTTTGGATCGACATTTCCTATAGAAAAAATTATTTCATTTTCAAGTATCCTTTAATATAAATATATTTAAAAGTAAATGTTTTTATGAGTTTTCACTTCAACTTATGAAAATGAATTTTAGAAGTGAACCATAACATTATTTCCTTTGTTAATATCAAAAGTTTTTTTATAAATGATATTTATGTTTTATCTTTCATATATATTTTCATTTTCAAATTGATTTTCCCTAACAGGGTTTTTGTTTCACTATTTTTACACTTATATATAATTTTGGGGAATGGATTCATGATTCCAAAAAATACAATTCAGGATCCCTTGTTGGGTGGTGTCTTTTGATTATTCATTTATAATGATGTGTTTTTGTTTATGACAATATCATTATAGGTATCATTTGTTACACTTTGAATATGTTTTTTTGAATCCATCCACCATCATACTCTGTATTTATTATGGCCATGTTATTTAGTTGTTTGATAACCTATTTATTCATTTTTTTATATGAAATTAACATCACATTTTATATGATTCAGATTAAATGATGTTTATATTGAAATATTTTCATTTTATTAACTCAGGGGATATTATTGGCGTTCAATATGTTCTTATTATGATGTAATTAATTATTAAAAATTTGATGATGTATCTTTTTATACATTAACATTAAATATATATATGGGTTTTGATCAGCTTACCAATTTTTCGGAAATTGGGAATAGAATTGGAATTCTTGATGACAATTTACTGCCAACATAGGTTGATGATGTATTTATATTTTTTATTTCTAATTATATGGATAAAATAGTATTATTCTGTAATTGGATTGTTAGGGAATTGTATGAAAATTATTTATGTATTTTATCATGAATTCATTGGAATTAATCATATGATGAGTGGAGCCTAAAATTATATATCCCTTCAATACATTGATAAGTATCATGAGAGACAAAAAGTTGGGTTTTGGTGTGTAACTCTTCCCATAATAGGATAATTTCATGAATGTGGTCTTAAAAACATGTAAATTCTCATGGAATAGGGCCTTAATAGAGATTTGTTTTATGTATATGATTATACATTCCATTAGTAAGAGATCAGTTTTATAGATATCCTTGTTTTCATTTATTGGCATGTATATATCATTATATGAGTTCCAATATAATTTTGGATTCATGTAATTTACCTATTCCAAACATAAAATTTATTACATGTGTATCCAATGATTTATTTAGTAATATGTTTCCCAAACATTGTGTTTGAGAACACCCCTTATTATGTTTTTATTTTCATAGGTAATTGCGAAATGTTGTGCATGTCACATTCATCTAAGGATAAAATGTGTGGAAGGATTTGAGGATGATATTGAATACATTAAATGAATTAAGTAGTTTCATACATAATTGGGAAATATTTCATTCAATATAAAGAACATGTTATTTTTCGGTTAATGTTGTGTCCATATTATCCAAATCTCTAAACCTGAAATGATCCTTTAGATGTCAATCATGAAATAATCATTATTGATTCCATAATAATGGATAGTTATGTCTAGGATTTTATATATGGAATAAAATAATATATCTAAAGTACGTGTGTATGGTAGAAAGTTTCGGATTGAGGGTTCATGGCTTTAGAGTTGGTGTCAAAGGAAAGGCTTTTGATTATATTAGATAATATGATGTTTTTTTATGGATAGTTTGAGGATGGATAAGTTAAGGATGTCCTAAAATACATAATTATAGATAAATCATTGTAATAACATATTATTTAATATTAATGTAATAAAAAACATCTTATTTAGGTATTGGGATAAGAAAATATTAGTGAAAACCCATGAAATACATTTTTGTATTTTATACCATATTGATGTTTTAATAAATTATAGATTATGTGGGTTTTAACAAAAATAAATCCCTTTCATTGTACTGATATGTGTATTAGGATATGAAAAGGATAAAATTAAGGTTAATCACCTCTAAAGGATTGGTTGAGTATTGAATCAATAATCACCCTATTCCATGATGACTGTGCCTGAGACTGCACACATAGAGAGACACACCCAGGGATATGCTTTGGTTATTCAGATTCACTT
Organism: Viscum album; assembly: GCA_963277665.1. Lineage (NCBI taxonomy): Eukaryota > Viridiplantae > Streptophyta > Magnoliopsida > Santalales > Viscaceae > Viscum > Viscum album. Next base: position 696,164,738 of record OY728145.1, read on the forward strand.
TATGAACAATTATGAAAGATTTATAAATTATTTTAACGAATTTGGCCTGATAACCTAACTAAAAAATTACAAAGGATAACCAATGACTAAACATGGATGTAATATATTGATTTGAAAGTATCATATGTTAAAAACCAAGGATTATTAAGTGAATACATATCTGGATTTATGTTTTCATTTTCATATTTTTTATATTATCATAACCATTATGCTTTCTGTATTTAGTTACTAATAGTTCATAGAAATGAAGTAGAGAAATTTATGTATCTTGAAAACACTATGTCTTATAATTGATTAATAGAGCATAATAAAATGGTTGAAAATTTTAGTATATTCTTATTATAATTGAAAAAAAGATTCATAGTTTTATTTAAGGATGTGAGATTGATATTTTCTTGAAACTATTATCTATTTTAACTAGTGATTTATATTTATCAATTATATTCCAATATAATTTAAAAATTATAATGATTATGTTAATTATTTATGAATTTTTATTTTGTATTTTAACATAAAGGTATGGAAACATATAATAAATGTAATTAATAACATTGAAAAGTGATTTTAAGACAAGGTTATATTTTTGAAAGACTATTGGAGAACACATGATTATAGTAGGGATATCCTATAATTTTATTGTAAAAATTATATTGAGATAATAATTGGTGGTATGATTTTAAATAAGTATATTATATAGTAATTGGTAACCTTGAGAATAATGATTGATTTATGGTATTGTTTTGTGAATTTTATCTCATTTTTTAGGACTATGTAATATAGTGACTAGTATATAAATTGGTGGATAATACCATTATAGAGGTAATTATAGAGTTAATTTTGTATGAATAAATAATTTGGTCATTATTCAATGTCTTAGAGATTAAAATTTATTTCAGGAATGGAATTATTTTATGATTATAAAAATTGGGTATAAACATACATGGGTTTATGATTTTAGGAATTATTAATGTTGTTTTCGGAAGGATAAGATTGATTTTTAGAGTATATATTTCAATGATTTTTGGATTTAGAATATTTTATGTAATATCATGGTAATATTTGATCAATATTTTAGGGTTTATGTTAACAAGTAGGAGATAACCCAACTCAAATAAAACTATGTTGTACCAAGAATGATTTATGTGGGTGATATATGCCTAATTGAGTCTGATACATAATTTTGTATATGAACTATATGCCAGAGTGATATTTTTATAATGTAATACATCTCTTGTTTAAATTTTTCTTCTGTTATTTATGAAAATTAAATTATAATGATCATCACTCTTGATAAATAATTTTGTTTTAGTGAGGGTAGAAACTAGTAGGAAGCTTTGGTGTAAGGGATAATGATGAAATTACATTAATAAGCAACCCAACAGATTGGGAGAGAGCGTCAGAATTATTACTATTATGAAAAAATAGAAACCATGAGATATTATTAATAATCTGAATGTTGTCAATGTCAAAAACACAAAAATGAAGAGAATGATGGAGTCTCCGCAAAGATCATTTGATAATGATGATGAAAGAATGATTATTAAGCATCCTTTATAAAAAATGTACAAATATGTATGGGGTAAATTTATTTAAGGTATGGGTAAACACTATTAGGTAGGATATGAAGGTCATCAAACTCATGAGTGTAAGAAAATTATAAGAGCTTAAAAAATTCATGACTACAATTACACGAGTGTTGGGGATTATGCAGCTCAATTTAATCATCCTAAGGGAAAAAGGTGATAATAACAAAAACCTTATAAATAAGGAATCGTATTATGAAACCTACAATAATGAATCATATTTTTAGTTTTCAATATAACTTTTAAAGTTTCTTTAATAATTTAATGTTTCAACAACCACTGGATATTGAGTTTTGATTAAAATCTCTGAGTGGATTGATTATCATTTAAATCATTTTTAGGGTTTTTGGTATGTTATTACTTGAATATATAGAAAAAATTCCATTAGTATTATTATTTATTAACTTATAATTGGATTAAATCTCATTATAAAATTCATATAATTATTTTTTTTCCAATAGATAAATCTCATTCCGCATTCTAAATAAACCCAAGAGCATCTTGTGATTTATGGTTAATTATGTAAACCCTATATAAATAACTATATTATTTTGAGTCAAATTGTGGTGAAACAATTTATTTAAGGTCTAGAATGTTGCAACCAGAAATTTTAATATATAATTATATATAAATAATCCAATTTGTTCATTATCTTTCTCAACATATAATAAAAAACTTAAATATAACCCCAATATATTTAGAAAAATTATAAATGTTTATGTATGATCATTAAAACCTAGGCATTGAATTAGAAGTAAATAATATGATGAACCTATTTATGAAATATATTAATATGAAAAATAAATGCTAATTTTAATTTTAATAAAATTCAATTTGATTTCTTAACATGGTTAATAATATTATTTATTTCTTAAAAAAGTGGTTTTCTAAAAAAATATTTTTTGTTATATATATTTTTATTTAACGAAAGATATGGTTAATGATAAATTATTTTTGATATTATCAGTGGGTCAAATCCAATTTAGTTAATAAATGATAAGAAATAAGAATAATAAAAGTTAATATATAAAAATTTAATTTTCCAATAAATATTATTTTTCAATTATATTTCATTATTTTATCCTAAAAAATAATGTTATAATTTTCGGAATTTGATATTTTTTAAATTAAGTTAATTTTTTGAATTCCTCATATAAAAATTGACCTAGTATGTATTTTTGATCATTTTTCACAACGGTTGGGTTTTAATCAAAAAATTTATTTTCCTGAAACATGTAATTTGTATGACTTTACCAATATATATGAGTCACATAAAAACTTATAAAAACTTTTAATTAATAAGATATGAATTTTAATAATATATTAATTCATTTTAAAATGATCGTAGATATTATAAATCCATTAGAAAACATTTTTTTATCTATTTAAAATGTTTCTTTAATATAATTACAATTTTCAGTATTTTTCTTTGAAATCAAGTATTTTAATGGGAAAATAGAATTTCGATTTCTATGAAAGCCTCTCAACAAATATTATATTTCTAATAAATAAATAAATATTATTAAAATCCTTATTGAAAAGAATATTATATTATTTATAAATTTAAATCTAAAAATATTATTTATCTAAAAACATTTTTACATGATTAAGTGTTTTTATTTTTAAATTATACTTTCAAAAATATAACAAATTTATTTAAAAATTGATTTAAAAATTTGAATTTGAATTATAAAATTAGGTGAAAAGTTTAATCTTAATAATTTTCATTAATAATAATTAATGAGGTTAGAAATTAATTATAAAGGTGAATGTAAAAGGTGTAAATTGATCTTAACATGGTGGATAAATTATAATTCATTAAAAAACATTATTATAATTTATTGGTTGAGTTTTGGATCATCTTTGACATGATTCCACTAACCTTGTTTCCATATTTTATATATAAAACATTAAATACTATACGTTAATTTTGGAATAATGTAAAGGAGTACCCAAAACTATTATTCCCTTCACATATAAAATAGAAACATCGTCACCTATCAAAACACATTTTTTAGTCAATTTTATTCTTAAAAATTTAAATTTTATCCCTCCCCAGAAAAATATCCTAGAAAATAAATCTACCTACCCCCTCATTATAAGATTTATCCCTTCAAGTTTAGGGATACATCAAAGGATAAATCAGGTCCCCGATGTGGGTTTTTTCAACTACGTAGTTTTGGTCAAAATTATCATTTTTATAATTTATTCTTGAAATAAAAGTATACTGATATAATTATTATTTATATACTTTAATGTTAATATATTAATTTATTAATAATTATTTATTCATATTCCTCATTAATTATGTAAAAAACTATTGTTCATTATTTATGTGGGCTATATCTCCACAAAAGAACATTTTTTTCCTTTAGCACATTACATGGTTGGATATAATATTTTTAATATTTAATTATAGTTATGGTGTGATAAATAAAAGAATTGGTTAATGATATAATCCAAAAAATTTCATCATTAACCTAATCATTTAAAATAATTGTACTAATAGGATAATATTTCCTTTTAATTATATAATGTTTCATAACCATTAATTCTTATAATTCCATAAAATTATTATATGTCACACCAAGAAAAATAAAAATATCATTATTCATTTGATATTATAATATAAACACCTCATAACCATTCATTAATTTTGGGTATGTTCGCATTTGGGTTAGTTTAACCACATAATTAAACATTACTATGAATTTTTTTTCAAGAACATCTATGAGAACTTATTTACTGTTTTAATTCCATATAAATAGGTATATAATTTCTCTTAATTGTTTGTGAAAATTTTACATCAACATTCAATTTATTAATTATGAAAAAACACATTGATTATCATGTATCATCGAAACATTCTAGTTATTGATTTTATCTTCAATGTTAGTGCCGAAAACACTCATGAAATAAAGTTGAAATATCGTAAATAATTATATACCATCTCTATTATAATTTCTAATGAAAGTTTAGAAATTTACATTTATATAAGAAATATAATGGACATCACATTTATGAAAATAGTAAAAATGATCAAAACTATAATCAACAAGCATTGAAAATAAAAAAATATAATGTTGAAAATAGTTAAATATAATGATTATAAATGAAAATGGATTTTGTAAAATTTCTAAATTATGTAATTAAGATGGAAGTGTTTGTGATAAAAGAGTTTAAATTAAATTTTTGGAAATTAGGACAATAGGTATGGGTTTTCATCTAAAATTATTCCCTTTAAGACATATTTTATATTATGCATATAATTTCATTTACGTGTCATATATAATTCTAATATGAGAAATAATATCAAAAATTATCTTTATGTAATGGTATTTTTGGTTCCATTACAAACCCAATATTTCAATGGGTTTATATTGATGTGTTACTCAAGCCACAATATTTTTTTGGAGTCAAATCTAATTCATTGAGACATGTTACAAGTTAAGAACCATGTTTCTTTTTTATGGTGTCTTAAATAACCATATATATATATTTATGATAATATTTATATTTTATTTTATTTAATATCCAAATAATGTTACCTTATTCATGTGGATTATGATAGATTCCCCCCCAGTATTACGGATCTTTTCTAACTATGATACCATTATTTGAGTTGTAATGTTTTATCATAAACAATTTTATTTAATTAGTAGTTTATACAACCCTAATAGTTTATTATATGGTATTTATAGTCCCATATTTTAAAATTAGTTTTTAGTTACTATACTATTTTATTAAACATTATATAATTTCATGTTTTAATAAAATTAATTTCAAGTATCAATAATTCTTTATTCATAATAGAATTATTTGGATCAACATTTCCTATAAAAAATTATTTCATTATAAAGTATTTATTGTTTAGATTAATTTAAAATTAATGTTTCCTAATTAGTTTTGAATTAACCTTTAGATAAATAAGTTTTTAATTGAACCATAACATCCTATTTTACATCAATGTTAAAATTATTTTCTAAAATATTTTAAGTTTTCTAATTCAATTTTCATTTTCAATTTTAAAATTATTTACCTTAATTTGGGATATGTTTCATTATTTATACTCTAATACATATATTTTGTTAGAATTAATCCAAGATTTCGAAAAATTAAATTAATTACACCTTCTTGGGTGGTATCATTCAAGAATTATTTTTCCAGGATATTTTTCATCTATGTCAAAATAATTCATTGTTTCATTATTTTCATTGGGTATATGTTCTTTTGAAACCAAAAAAATTATTCATATGGATTTATTATAATAATTTTATTCACATATTGAATTATATATATATTCTTTGATAAATATAGAATGAACATGCCATTTTACATAATTCATATTAGGTTATGTTCACCAAGAAGTAATGTTATTCTATTAACACTGGGAGAGAGTATTGATTCTCAATATGTTTTTATTCTAGTAAAATTATTATTGGGATGTTTTATATGTATTTTTTGTCTATTCACCTTCTTTATCTAGATGATTTATAATCATGTTACTCATTTTTTACATAGGTAAATGAATTATATTATTGATTATTATTTACTACCAACATAGGTTGATCATGTACTAATATAATTTATTTCTCATTATATGGATAAAAACTTTAATTAAATAATATTTTTCAATAATAAAGATATTAAAAGTCTCAATGAATCTTATGGTGAATTCATTGTAATTAATCAGGTAATAGGTGGGGCTCAGAATTATATAGCAATTGATGTATCGATGGGCCCCATATGAAATAATTGGTTGGGTTTTGATGTATGAATAATCACAAAATAGGATAATGTATTGACTATTGTATTAAATGCAATTAATGTGTTTTGGAACATGAACATTACATTTGGTGTTTGATATCCAACATGACACATTCTATCATTACGATATCATTATTAATCTAACAACCCTTCAGTTTATTACACATTAATTCTTAATTTATTACATAAATGATCACTTAATAAAAACCAGATGATCAATAATAATATTGTATTTGGGAATTAGTAACATTAAATGACATTTATAAACCTGAAAAATGACATCATTATTGAAAAATACTTTAATATGCTCGCACTTAAAACTTTAAGGGATAACCTAGGGCTATACATCAGAGAGGGGTGAGCTATAATGCTAACAAGGGAGTTAAAATAACATAACATGAAGAAAATAATTCATGTTATACGATGCATATAAATGGGTGCATAAAAGGATTTATAATAATAAAAATGAACAATGACACATTAAATAATATGAAAATCAAAAAGGCAGCATGGTAAATAAGTAAAAATATTAAAACACTACGTCATAAACATAGGTCCAGGAAAACATCGAAGACATTAGAATGGAAAACTTTCCACAAAGAAATCAGGTTCACTCCATACCTCAACATAAGGTATCAAGATATTAAACATTACCCTATTCATTGGAGTCCTATATAATTCTGGTCCACCCATCACTTTCATAACATTCTCTTTCTTTAGTGTGCAACATATATCACTAAACATGGATAAATTCACCACAATATTTTATTGTATGATCAAAAAGTTTAGAATAAATACATGTGTGTCCCATTTAAAATATTTGTTATTTTATACAGTTGAACAACCTTGATAAAAAATGGGTATGGTATTTACTACACAATTGTTTTTTCTGGGAAAATTGTAGTGAAATTTGGGAAACAAAACGATATCACTTAAAAATTCATAAAATCAGTTGATGAGTGAGGAAGGTGCATCCAATCATTTGGAAATAAACTATATAGTAAGTGAGACATGGTATAATATATTCCATCAGATGGAAATTATGATAAATGACATAAGGTAAAGAAGACAATTGAATAAATAGGATAAAGGAAAATAACCCTTTCTTGAGTGTGTTAAACCAAATGCCTTGAAGGAGCTTATTGATTGATTGGGATTTAATTTAGAAGAATTTAGAGATGGGATTTAAGAGTAATGACATTACGATGTATTCATAGTAAATAGAAATAGGATATTTTGTGGGTTTATATAGGAAATGGGTGTATATTTCTTTATTATTTCACAAAATTTTTTTTTGACTCTTTAATAAAATAAAAACAAAACAAAAAACAGTCCCATGGGTTTTTCCAACAGTTTCTTCTTAATGGTATTTTTTCATTATTTCATAAGTCCAATGTCCATAATTAATAAAATAATTCTATTTCTTAAGTGGAATTGAGTCATACTATAAAAGAACTGATTTAAAAACCTTAAGATATATTAATGGTTTTAGAGGATTCACAAAGGATTTATAAAATTAATAAAAAAATAAAATGAAATAATATTAAATTTAAATCATATATTAGGTCTTTTATTCAATTTATAGATTTTATTACACAACTTTGGGGTCATTATGATGTCATAATACACAATGTGTATTTATATAGTGTTTAATGTTTTACATGAAATTTTAACTCTCCATGAAAATTATAAAAAAAATCACCATTAAATAATTTTGAAGTTATGATTCCAAAAATAAATTTTATTTTACCTAAATAAGTTAAATAATTTTGAAATTTTTCAATTTCAAATAATAATCGACATTTATTGAAAAATGTTGGGTTTTTTTGACAATAACATTTTTAAAAATATTATAAAACATATATTTATCTTAATAAAATAATTAGGATCATTTATATTTTATAACAATTAAATAGTAATAAAATATTATTAATGTATTATTTGTTATAAAAATCCATTATTTCATAGAATTAAATTCTTTAATTGAATTTGAATATTACCAAAAAATACTATTTTGGTTTTATTGCATCAAAATAACAATAATATATAACGTAACTATAGTAGGATGAAAATGTATACATTATTATATATAAAATAATGTATATAATCATATTACTAGGGAATTCAAACATATCCATTTAATAAACCCCAAAATGAACTAATATTAAGTTTCACAATAATGAGACTTTCATGGGGTGGTTCGACATACATGGTTTGGTCCATGATTTTGATGAGCTTGAACTTCTCTTGTAAACATTTTCACTCCGGCTTAACTTGTTTGTTATTATCATGGGATTGTTCAAGATAAAATCCCAATGATGATATATATAATGGATGCTCTGATAAATGGGCTTTATAAGGTATAATCTTGCTGGTTGAGTCCATCAATTCATTTGCCTCTGTCAATTGGATTTGTAAAAACCCTACATTTATACTAATCATGTGAACAGTATTCAATAGAAATATTATAAATGGTAATTATTCTTAATGGTATTTATAGTTTTTTAAAATACATTAAAACCAAATAATTTCATATGTTCTTTATAAACATAAAACATAATAAGGGATTTAATTAAAATCTTATGGAATTTATTTCTATAAATGTTTGGGTCGTTACAATATTCCCCCTTGAGAAATTTGTTTCTTGAAATCATCTTTTCCCACTTTAAAACTGATGACGGTAACTATATTTCAACACCACCTTTAGTCCCCACTTATCTTATTCAATGTTGTGGTGTCTCCAAAACACTTTGAGAAGGTTCATTATCTTTTTACGTAGAACTTTATCCCTATGATATAAGATCTTCATCAGCTTATACTCAAAGGAAAGATCATTATCCAAGGATACCACCACTAGATTTAGTACATGTGATGGGTATGGTATGTACTTTCTCAAGATTGATACATTGAATACATCATGTACTTGAGATAGGTTCAGTGTGAGTGCTATTTGGTACACCACAAGATTAATTTGATCAAGGATCTCAAAGGGGGTGCTGTATCTCAACCTAATATTTCCATTATTCCCAAATTTCATGAAATTATTCAAAAGACATATTAAGGGGAATAAAATGTATCCAACATATTACACTAGGTCAGATTAATGTTTTTCATCATAATTGTTCTGTCTAATATTTGTAGCATTGTTGTGCTATTTAATGGCCTTAACGATTTCTATGATTTCCTCGACCATTTTAGGACCTCAAATTTTATGTTCCTGAACTTCATCCAAACATGTCGGTGTTCTGTACCTCTCCTCATAAAGGGTTTCATAGAGAGCCATTCAGATGATTTAGTGGAAACATTTTTGGTAAGAGAATGCAACTAGAGGAAAATGTTGATTCCATCCTCCTTTGATGTTAATTGATCATGCTCTGGACACATCCTCAAGTGTCGGGGAAGTCCACTCAGAGTGATAATATATTTTGGGGTGATAAGTCATGTTGATGTTCATATCAATGTTTGGAGCACGATAGAATCTTTTTTATAATATGGAGGTGAATCCTATATCTCAATTGGATACAATATATAGTGGTACTCCATTCAGATTCACCACTTATCTAATGTATATATGTGAATGTTGATCTAGCGAGAAGTCCTCTTGAATCACAATGAAGTGTGAAATAATTGTAAGATGATCCACCAAACCTGAGATAGCCTTATTCACACTAGATATATTAAGAAATCAATTAACATGTTCCATGGTGATGTTTTCCCAATTTACATGTCGATAAGGGTAATGGTTTCATGATTCCCTTGGATTTTTTTTCTACAATCAGTTTCTGACATACAAGAAATCATGATGTATATTTTGTGACCTCTTTCTTTATGTTTTTACCAAAAAAAAGTTTTCTCATAGATCTCGATACATCTTTGTGCTTCATGGGCATATGAAGAATGTTGAGAAATGTGAATAATCTAAAAATTCCTTATTTAACTCAGGATTTGATGGTACACATAATCTTGACACAAATCCCACAACTCCTTCTTTATTAACGTTAAACTATGAGTATTTATCATTTCTAATAGTTTCCAATTTCTTATAAATTTACAAATAATCTATTTGAGAATATTTTATCTTATCTAGAAGGGATGTTTATAATTCATTTGTGAATGGATTAATCATGTTCCTTCTTTTCTAATTCACATATATATCCTTTAAAAATCTATGAAGATCAGATCCTTATTAATTCTCATCAATGAAATAATCACTAGATCCTTTCTACTAAGAGCATATGCTTCTTTTTCACAATCATATAATGATAGTAAATTTAGAATTCAATGTCCTTGATCATCTCCAACCATATTGGTTGACTCATATTCAACTCTTTCTTTGTGAATATAAACATTTGGCTTCTGTGATGCATATATTTTTCCCACTTCTCCCCTAATAGAAAATGCTACAAAATTTTCAAAGGGAAGGATACTATAGTAAATTACTAATCATTTTTGGGTAGTTTTATACATGAAATATCAACTTCTGTGAAGAATAGGCTTTAAATTTGATATTCTACATTATAGGCAACCCAATATGTTCTTCAAAGGATTGCAGAATACCATAATAATTTATCCACTTTTGGTTAGTGTGGGAAAAACTACAGTGATAAGACTCCATTTCGAAACCAGGATGCTCTCTTAACATTAATTATTCTAAAACAATTGACTCCCTTCCATGTTAACTAAGTTAGAGGGTTTTAAAGTCATGATAAATTTCTCACAAATCGATGATAGTTCCCAGTAATTCCATGGAAACTATGAATATATTTCAGAGAATTTGGCCTCATCCATCCTTAAATTGATTATGTTTTTAAAGGATCTATAGATATCCCATTTCTTATGATGATATTCCCCATGAATGATACTTTCTTTAACCATAACTCGCACTTATTGTACTTTTTATAATGTCTATACTTTCACTTGATCTTTAGTATGGTTCTTAGATTCTTTTCAGGATTCTGCTTGGTTTTGTGGAATATTAGAATATCATCTACAAATACTAAAACAAATTTGTTGAGGTAATATCGAAATAATTTATTCATAATGTCAATAATGTTTTCGAGATTATTAGTGAGTCCTAATGAAATTACTATAAACTTATAGTGTCTGCTAATTGTACAATAATAATTTTTCGGGATATCCTCCTTCATCACCATAACATGGTAATATTCTAATAAAAGGTCCACCTTGCGAAAGTATTTCACTACACATAGAAAATCAAACTAGTTATCAATATGTGGAGGAAGATAATTGTTTTTTATCATGTTATGATTATGCTTATGATAATCAATGAAAAGGCACATCAACCCATCCTTTTTCTGGATGAAGAGGACTGGTTCAGCGCAAGGTGAACAACTTGGCTGTATGAACGCTTTATCCTGATTTTCATTTAGTTATTTCTTTATCCCATAATCTTCCACAACTACCATTCTATATGGTGTCTTGTAAAATGGAAATTTCCAAGGTATAATCTCAATTTAAAATTCAACCTCCTTACTAGAAGGAAGACCAACCAATTCCATGGGAAACACACCATCTTATTCCCTCACAATGGAATGGTACTTGAGGTTGGTAATTTCCTCAGTTCAAATCATTTGATATGGATATGATTTTTTCATAGGGATATAATATCAATTTTTGTGCTGTTAGTGCTAATAAGATTCATCCACCTCACTACAATTGTACTGAATCGTGGAATGATTAACAATACAGAGAGTCCTCATAGAAATTTATGTTGGATCTATACAGGGAATGAAAATCCAAACCTAAAATTTCATCAAATTCCACCAAAGGGAGAATTAAAAGTTTTTCTAGGTAGTTATTCATGAAAAATATGATAGGGGGAGTTATATACATAGGATTCAACAATTTCCCATTTTTTATTTTCACTTAAAGCTCTACTTCCACGATTTGTAAGGGTTATTTAATTATTCTACTAAGCTTTAATGATATGAACGAATTCATATAACTAGAATAAAAATGCATGTTCTCTATTACTGAATGAATAACTAGTGTTTTCAAAAAATTATTTCCAGGATCTACCTCATAAGGTTTGATTTAAAAAATCTCACCCTTTCTAACTTGTAGGATTTTGGTTGTCTCCCAAAAGCATTGTCTTAGGGAATTGGTTTTCAATGATTCATGAACCCTTGAATTTGAAGCAATTATCATTGGACTTAGGGCCTATTGAATCAATAATTTCCTCTATTGCATTAGTGGTTTCAATTATCGATAATAATTAGCTAGGCACCCTTCCTCCCCATAGCTAAATCATTTCATCACCCCCCTTAGAAAATATTCAGGGTGTTTTGTTCCACACCTCTGGGAAATAGGATATTGAAATTTTTTCGCACTATTATATTTCACCATTATATTATTGTAATTAAAATCAACTTTGTTCTTATTATCCCAGTGATACCCTTAATATTATTCGATATATATTTCGACTTTGAGGGAACATCAGACAATATTCTCATAGCTTTCAATGTCCTAGATCACCAGGGCTTTTCATAGACTATGTTTTAGCCCACCAAAGAAGTGGTCAACCTTTCATTTAGGGGTAATGAAAAACAAGGAGTCATATAATGCAATCTTGTGATGTTTTCCTCACACACATGTATATATTCATCATCATTTTTTTAATAAGGGAAATGAAATCCATTTCCATTTTACATCAGAGAGTGCAAGGGAATTTTTTATCAAACTTTTTATAGAATTCCTTCCACACCATCACTTTGATCTCTTCTTAAGGCATCATTTTTTATCAATGTACACCACTGAAAAAATTATCCCTCTATATATTAAATAGCTAGTATAACTTTATTCTGTTCTAAAAAAATGAAGAATTGAGAATATATTCTCAATGGAGTTGACCCATTATATTCTGATTAAGGAATTAGATGATCCATTGATAGTTAGTGGCCTTTATCACATAAAGGACTCAATCACATATTGTTCTCTCCAAGGGGAATTTGGACACTCCTTAGAATTTAGGATTCTATTTAGAACATGAGTTACTATAGAGAGTATCTTCATGATGTTTCCAATTCTTGCACCCATTGGGATGAGAATCTCATTGGGGGCAGTCATAACATTCCCCTTCACATTGAATTATTACCTGATTCATGTTATTTCTATTTGTTGGATATAATAAAAGGAAAAATTAGAGATGAATATTTTTAAATAATTAAACCCATAAACAGAATTCCATTGAAATTAAAGATATAACTTATAAATTACATGTATTTCTTTGGCTTATGAATTTTCATGATTCAATATATGTTATCCATGATATATTTAATAAAAAATATTCTTATGGCTACTTTGTGTTCCCTTAATAATGCTTCATAATGAGTTTCCTATTTTACTGAAGCATATCCTCTAGGAGTGTCAAACCGGGTATGAATTAAGGCCTTATTTTGTGTATTATGTTACATTGAGTCAAGCCCAACACACCTTTTCCAAGTTGTTACCCCTAGGAATATATGTGCCACAACCACATCTACTTATAGTATCTAGACATAGATATATTTGATTGATAAAACACTTACTCTATAATTAAAAAAATTTAGGGATGCTTTCTTATGATTAGTACTATCCATAATGCTTTCTTTAGAGTTTTCTAATAGTAATCCAAAAAAATTCCCTTTAATACAAACTATAAAAACCCTTCTCTTTATTACACGTTAATTATTTATTTATTACATGAACTTATAATTAATAAAATATATAATATCATTAATTATAGTGTATTTTGGAATAAATTAAATTACAAAATAATTTAAAACATGAAAATACAACATCTTTACTCAAGACATACTTAACAAGTTCCCACATAAAACTACTCAAGACAATCTATAGACATAAATAAAAAGAATTGAGGTATAAATTCTAATAATTGAATAACAATTTCATAACATTAAGAGAATAATACATGTTAGAAAAGTAATATAAACCGGGACATAAAAGGAGTAAGAATCATAACTATGAATACTGAGACATGATATAGATTTAAAATCATAAAGGCAACATGGGAAATTTGGTAAAAAGATAATACACTGCATTATAATCATATGTCAAATATAACATCCATGACATTATGATAGAAAGTTTCCCATGAAGGAATCACGTTCAGTATCTATCCAAACACTGAATATCATTGTACTAAAAATTACCCAATTCATTATATGGAAATATAATTCAGGGTGCACCACTAACTTTCATTTCATTCTCATATTTATGTGTGTCACATAATTCATAAAACATGGATTCATTTTTCATCATATTTTATTACAAGAACATGGTGTGTGGATTGTATACATATAATTACAAAGTCAATTAATTATTAGTTTATAATAGCGAACACCCTTGATAGGAAATGGGTATGGTATTCACTACATAGTTATTTTGGTATGGAAAATTACAGTGAAATGTGTGCTGAAAAAAATTTTATTTATGAATTTAAAAAATGGGTTTATGAGAGAGAAAGGGGTATCAAATAATTTTGAAATTAATTTTAGAGTAATGGGATATGTAATAACATATCCTATCATAAAGAAAATAACTTAAAAGACATAAGGTAAATATTAAACTTTTATAAATAGTAGAAAAGAAAATATCCCTTACTTGAGTGTGTGACTCAAAATGATTGGGTGGAGCTTCTTGAGAGATTGGGGGAACTTTGGGAGGACCCTATAGAGGGGAGGTACCCGTATGGATGGGATAAATAGATTTTGAGTGAATATAAATGTTTTATTATGTGGGTTTATATAGGAAATGAGTGGGGATTTATTTATTTTTTTCTCAAATATTTGTTTTGGACTCTATATAATAACAAAGAAACCTTACTATGTTTTCCCATGATTTATACCAAATTGGGGTGGTTTTAATTATTTTATAATTCCATTTTAAGAATATAATAATAATATACCCTTTCTTATGTGGAAGTGAGTCATACTCTTAATGAAATTATATTAAAACCTTACAATATCTTAATGGTTTTGGGGGATTTATAAAGTATTTATAAAATCAATAAAATTACATAAAATTACATTATTTTAAATGTAAAACATATATTTGTCCATGGATACACTATATATTAATTATTACAAAACATTAGTTTTTTATGTCATAATACACACCATATATGTATACAATATATAATTTTTACCCGAAAATTCAACTATCATTGAAAATTTAAAAAAATTAATTGATAGATAATATCAAAATTTAGGTTCTCAAAATTATATTAATTTTATCAAAATATTTTTACAAATATTTTTTTTCTTTATTAAATTAATAATTGATATTTATTGATAAATGCAGGGGTTTTCGACAATAACTCTTTTCAATCTTTTATAAAAATTATATTTATCTTAATAAAATATATTGTATTATTTATATCTTATAAAAATTATTTAATAATAATATTTTCTTAAAATATTTTTTATTTAAAAAATCAAATAATTCATGAAAACAAATTCTTTAATAGAATTAAAATATTACGGAATGTTAATGTTTCTCTTTTATTGAATCAAAATAAAAATCGTTTATAAAGTACTAATAATAAGATGCAAATATATTAATTATTATATAAAAAAATAATGTATATAATCCCATTTCTAGGATCTTGATATATATACATTTAATACACCCACATACTCCATAAGAGAACGGTAAACGATGGTGATACTTCCATGGGGTGGTTCAATATACATGTTTTGGGTTGTGATCACGATGAGTTTAAACTTCTCCCATAAATGATTTCACTCATACTTAAGTTATTGGGTCTTAACTTGGGATTTTTCAATTTAAAATCCATGTGATTCTATATCCTTAGGAAAAAATGATAAATGGTCTTCATAGGGTATGATTCTACTTATCGAGGCCTCCACTTTCATTTTCCTTTTCAATTGGATTTGTTAAATCCCTATATTTACACCAATCATATAATCAAAATTCAGTTACTATATTAACAATGGAAATGATGATTTATGGTCTTTTAAATCTTATAGAATATAATAAAATCGCATAAGTTTATTGTTTTCTATATCCATGATAATAATGCAATTAATTACAATCATAAGGGAAATTCTGTTTGCAAAATTTTGGGTAATAGAAAATATTGATATCCTTATTTTTAATTATTTTAATGAAAATAAAATGATCCATGTTTCATTTTAATCAAGGATTCATTTTTTACCTATTCCATCCATAATATTTATTATTTTTTTGGTCCCTGATTTCTTCAATTATATGTTTCCCTTACTCAGTGTTCAAGATTAATCATTATAATGATTCTATTTCCCTAGGTTATGGAAAAAATTAGTACATAAGAAATATATAAAAGGGTAACATGCCGAAAAGGATTTTTGGCCGATGTTAAATAATTTTCCTAAATTAAATTATTTCGTAAATGTTTCCCTCGGAATCTGGGGATGGCCGCCTTGATGGGAGGTTCAAACATTCTGATCGGTTTCTAACGGGGTTGTTTATAGAACTGGAAACATCCAATGATTCCACATCCATTCAGACCTACTTTCCAAAGGTAGGTGCTCATTAGTTTGTGGACTGATGAGGCTTAGGAATTTGCATTGGTCGAGAGGATGGGAGGTCGGACTCATCACACCTTTTTTAGGGGAATTATAGTCTACTCCGGGACTCTCTTTATAGATTTAAGTTATGTTCGTGAATCCTTATTACATTAAAAAGTATAAAATGAGCTTTCCTTCAGATCTTACAATCAATTATTAAATATGTAGGAAATTTAGAAAATCTTTTGTATGTATTCGAGGTTCTTCATCGATAGAGAATCATCTATATTTATTAGAGATTCTTGGTCAATGGGACCCTTCGACACATTTATATAGAAGTATCTTGGTCATTATGATGACCATGCTGGTTTTAAAGACACTCAGTGGGGAACTTGAAGTTTATTGTCATTCAGAAGGACATAGATTATTTTAGAGTTGGGATCGAACCTGTAGATGGGCTACCTATGTATCCTTTGTTTAGAAAAGGAATCAGAACCCACGTAGTTCAAGTAAGGGAGTATGATGTATATGATTGATGGCTCAAAGAAGGATGTCACAATTACTTTTACACTCTATGCTCATGTGAGTCATGCTCGGTGTGAGAAACAAGAGGTATTGGTAAAAATTAGACCATTCTGCCATGAAATATGCAATCACCAGAAATAATGTGGGGCTTATGTATGTATGACTGCCCAGATAAATGAAGGTTAGGATTTACTTTAGGGATGAAATACAGGAACATGGTCCATAAAGGTATATGTGCTTCATGGAGATTTTGAATACTCTAACTTGGGGATTACTACTGAAAAGGAGGCCCAAATTAGGAGAAGACTTATGATTGGGTTTTACTCCTGAAAAGGAATCCCAGATCAAAAGGTAAATTAGGACTGGTTAAGAGAAATTAAGACTGGGGCTTATTCCTGAAAAGGAGGCCCAGGTTAAGAGATTTGAAAAAATAAGGGACATGGGGTTTACTATTGAAGAAGATGCCCATATTTGAGACAGGGGCTTACTCCTGAAAAGGAGGCCCAGGTTAAGGGATTTAAGGTTTGGGGCTTACTCCTGAGGAGGATGCCCAAATTAGGGGACTGGGGCTTACTCCTAAGGAGGATGCCCAGATTTGGGAACTTTAAGAATTGGGGCTTACTCCTAAAGAGGATTCCCAAGTTAAGAATTATGACTGGGACTTACTCCAGAAAAGGAGGATTCCCAAATTAGAGGACTTAGGGCTCACTCCTAAAGATGATGCCCGATTTATAGGACTTATGACTGGGGATTATTCTGGAAATGGAGACCCAGGTTAAGGATTCTCTCATCTTAAATGATGAGGTTGAATGAATGAAATCTCAATCTTTAGTGACATAAAGATGTGTAAATCACTAGGTTTTGAGAGATATTCCACAGAATTCCTTTCAGATAAGGAAGTAAAATCAAGAAATCATGCCATATGTGGATTTGAAGAGTGTCTTGAAGACTGAATCATGAATAGGAAAGGTGGAATGGCTTAAGAGGGGTGAAATGGGCAAGAATGGCACCCAAAAAGGCAGGGGCATGCAAGTCCTGGAAGGCGTGTAGGTACTGCGTGGGCGTGCAAGTCCTGGTCGCGCAGGTATGTCTGCGCGACACATGTTGTACTTGTGCGACAGTTAACCAGCAGGGTAATACTTGAAGGACTCTTGATTAAATCCTTTATAATCCTCTTGAGGTTCTTCGAGAAAAGGGGAACGCAAGTTCTATTGAAGGAGTAAGGCGGCGCGCAAGTGTGGCCTTTTCCCTTAAGGGCTGGCCACTTAGGCGCGCAAGTGTTGATGAGTTTCATCACTTAGGCCATCCTCCCCCTCTTTAGATCTTTCGTTCTAGGTAAGAAATTACCTTAGAAGTGTTTCAGAAGCTTTGAGAAGAGACTAGGGCGTCGAGAGCTCAAATCTTAGTTTCTAGAAAAAATCCTCTTCCGAATGGGGGCCCACAGGGTCTATTTATAGGCTGGAGAAGACCCTAGGCGGTTTCCACTTAGGGCGCGCATGTCACTTGGGCGACCATGAGGCAACTTGCGCGACCTATAGGAAATGTTCTCCTTGTTCATCCCTTTGTCGATTTTTTATGTTTTTTCAAAGGACAAATCACTTTGGACTAAGGTATTTACCATTTTCAGACGTTAGACTCTTTGACAGAAAGGATCATCAACAAAAGTCCCCCGTCATAGTTGGATCCGGAGAGAAAAGAGGATATGACTCTGAGGTGAAAAAGAAAAACCAATAAATATGGAAGTTTTAAAGTCATGCATGTCAGACATAGAAAGGCTAATGTTTAAGGTCGAAATAGCTTTGACCGAAATGGATTAGAATTGACTCAATTCCTTGAAAATTCATCAAAAAAATATTACCATACTCAAGTTTGAGGGAAAATATGTAAGCTATGACTTAAGAATATTTGAATCTGAGGAATGATATGAAAATGAGCTAAATGGAATTAGAAGAAGTAGTTTCCAAGAATGAAGTTACCATTATTTGACAAACTTGTTAGGGGGTTGAATTATGCAGGTCCACCTAAGGGCATTGGCTGCATTGTTAAATAAAATAGTATCTTTTGGCTAACAACTCTGTTATGGAGACTATTTATGCAAGGCCGCCAATGGGCATGTGTTGTATAGTCAGGCAAAAGAACTCTCAGAAATTTACTTTCCTAGTGCTAAAAGCCAGTGAATGTTTATGGAGATTCAAATCTTCCAAAGTATAGAGTTTACTGTATGGAATGAGGTACTTGAATATGGAGAAGATATTTCCAAACAAGATTATCGAAGATCTGGATGAATATCACTCCTATGAAGGTCTGATCCAAACGTAGGGAAGAAGAATATAAACTATAGACTTGAATACTTTCAGATCATGAAAAACGATATGGGACAAATATGTTAAGGATGGGTATTTTTTTCGGATACCTACATACTGTCATTTAAGACAAATAAGGACAAAATATGCATTCTTCCCAAGAATGAAGTTACCACTATCGGACAAACCTGTTAGGGGGTTGAATTATGCAGGGCCACCTAAGGGCATTGGCTTCATAGTAAAATAATAGTATCTTTTGGCAAACAAGTCTGTTATGTAGACTGTTTATGCAAGGCCGCCTATGGGCATGTGCTGCATAGTCAGGAAAAAGAACTCTCAGAAGTTTGACATTTTAGTGACTAGAAGTCATGAAAATGGTTCTGATGATCTGAAAATACTTAAGGCTAGGATTATGACACATAAATATGGGTATTGTTCAATGTATACAGAGATACATAGATCAATGCTAACCACAATCATGTTGTGGCTGGGTCCTGAATTGAAATGTTGGACTTCACTACGTATCCCATAATGATGAGAATCAATCCATACGTAGTTTTTAAACTATTGTTTAACAGTATGTGGGAAAAAAGGATTAGAGATCTTAGTTTAGGGTCATAGATCTTGGACCATTATAAGAAATACACAGTGTGTGTTTTCATGGGGACTTTTCAGCCAAGGGACAGAAAATGGAATTTGGGGTTAGGCCCAAAGACTTGGGGCTGGATTCGAGGGACACTTGAGCATTCCTACATATCCCATAAGGATGGGAATCAATCCCACATAGTTCTAGAAATACCCTCTGTACAAATTTGGTTCTTACATGTGAAGGGTGAAAGGGAACTTTAGTGAAATGATGGTTTAACCCAAGATAAAAGGTTCGGGCATTTCCATGTATGCACGTAGTCTTTGAAGTGAAACATGACTGAAAAATCAATGAAAATAATGGTTCCCTCTTAGGTGAGGGTTTCAAAGAAATATTTAGTTTATTGTCATACTGGACAAAAGTGTTGTATAGTTTAACGTCGTATAACAAGGACGAAAGTGAACCAATGTAAAGATATTGATTCTAAGGGTGGTTTCACGAATTATCATTGTATGAGATGGAGATGAACCGACGTGAAGAGATTGGGTTTGGGCTTGAACCTTGGGAGGTTTCCTACGTACCCAGCCTAGAAGGCAAGGATCAAAGTCCATGTAGTTCAATTAAATAATGAATTAATGATCAAGTTGTTCGTGGGGATAATGACCTAAAAAATGATGTTAGGACTTACACATGGTTAGCGGCCCAGAGAGAGTGTTATGGTTGAGGTTTTCTCTAAGCTGACGTGAGTCATACTCGGTGTGAGAAACAAGAGGTAACAACAACCTTAACAATGCATAGTTTAATGTCATGTAGGACATATAAAGGGACTATGCATTTTAAAGTCTTGCAGTTAGGACTATTGGTGCTGCACAGTTTAGTGTCATGTAGTCGGGAAAAAATACAGTTTAATGTCATGTAGGACGTATCATGGAATTTATATATATTTTAGCATCATGTAGTTAGGACGATGGGGACAATAGATTTTAACGTCATGTTGGACGAAAGGGGGGGACTGTGCAGTTTAATGTCATGCATTTAAGACAAAAGGGTGCACCATTTTAACGTTATGTTGGACGCATTGGGGATTTTTCCCCACAATTTAACCTCATGTTGGACAAAATTGTGAATAGTTTAAGGTCATATGCATGGACCGTGTATGGTGTAGTTTAATTTCATGCCCGACAAAAGTGTAGTTTAAGGTCATATAAGACCTTTGATGATTATATAGTTTAACGTCTTTCCGGACGTAAGGAACTTCTATATAGTTTAGTGTGATGTAGTTAGGACATCACATTTTAACGTCTTGCTGGATGTAAGGAACTCACAAATAGTTTAGGGTCATATGCATGGACCATTGATGATGCATTTTAAGGTCATATTGGACCATTGATGTAGTTTAAGGTCGTACATGACCATTTAGGGAACTTTTTCACAGTTTAGCATCGTGTGGGATGAAAGTACGAATAGTTTAAGGTCATATGTATGGACAGTTGTAGTATATTTTAACGTCATATAGCAAGGACAAAAAAGATACTTTGCAGTGTATACAAAATACTTCTTAAAAAATCTGGCATTGGTTGGAGGTGTGATGAGTTCTTCATCCATTGAGATTAATGAATAAGATCCATTGGAGTAGACCCTATGTATTGAATAAGGTCCTTCCCATTTTAGCTCAAGCATGGGAGGTTTATTTCCTAGTATCATTGGAGTTCTGATAACTAATACCAATTCTCCCTGAGTGAATGAACGAAGATGAACTTTTTTGTTAAAAGCTCCTACTATTCGATTCTGATAGACTTCCAAGTGGTGCAAGGTGTACAATCTTTTCTCATCTAACTGTTCCAATTCATTCAATCACTTTTGAGATTGTTCATCTATAGATGATTGATTAAAAATGGAAACTCTGAGCAAGGGTGGTTGAACTTCAATGGGCAAGACGACTTCCGTTCCATATACCAGTGAATATGGAGTTGACCGAGTTGTAGTGTGGGTGGTAGTCCGATAAGACCATAAAGCATGAAAGAGTTTATCAGGCCATGACCTCTTATCTTTATCCACCATCTTATGCAGTATATTTGAAAGATTCATGTTAAAGTCTTCTATTTGGCCGTTGGCCATTGCATGATACCGAGATGAATGGTTGGATTTGATGTTGTATTCTTGATACAACTTCTTCATCTCGGATTAAAAGAAATTGGTGCCATTTTCCATCAATATGGTATGAGGGACACCAAATCTGGTAATGATGTTAGACTTTATGAAGATAACAACACATTTATAATTGACTTCCTTGAGAGGTATTTCCTCTACCCATTTGGAAAAGAAGTCAGTAGAAGTAAGAATGTACTTAAACATCTTGGTCGTAGCCGAAGGGTAAGGTCCCACCACATCCATTCCCCATGTAAAAAATGGCCATGAGTATTTAGCTGTATGAATCAACTCTGGAGGTTGATGAATGAAGTTGGCATGTACATAGCATGAATGACACTTCTTTATGAAATCAACAAAATCTCGTATCATTGAAGGCCAAAAGTATCCAAGCCTTCGAATCTGATCAGACAGTCTATGTCCAGACTGGTGGGCACCACAGACTCCTGCATGCACTTCTTTTATAGCAGCCATTTTCTCTTCACCATCAATGCATCTGAAGAGAACTCCATCAAAACCATGTTTGTAGAGAATTTTCTCTAGGTGATCTGGGCTATCATAAAGAGTAAAATTAACCACACGTCGCCGGATTTGTTCTTTCTTAGCTCTATCAGGTGGAAGTGTTCCATTTTGAAGGTATTCCATGATAGGCGACATCCATCCTATAGTATGACCATATGGTTCAAGAATGGGACAAATTTCATTAATTTCCTCTATTCTGATTCAAACATAAGGTGAAATTGCACGACGGTGGGAAATATTGATGGTTGTCTCATCCTGATTTGGATCTTCCAGAGATGTGGCTATAATAGCCAATGCATCATCTTGAGTATTTTGTGGTCTTGGGACATAAGAAAATGTCGGTTCCAAAGGGAATTCCGCCATTAACTCTTTGACGTAATCATACAAAGGGATTAGTTCTTCTTTTATGATGGCACAATCCCCATTGACTTGTTTGATTACCAGGTCTGAATCACCTTTCACCTTTAAGTGATTCACTTGTGCTTGAAGTGCTAATTCCAAACCTACGATGAGAGCTTGGTATTGTGCTACATTATTGGTACCACCTTCTCACAATAATAAGGAATAAGGTAACACTGTCTTTTCTGGAGAAATGAGCACAATTCCTAAGCCATCTTTGTTGAATTTAGGATTTTCCATTTTCCTCCCTCTTGGACTTCTAGAAGAACCATCAAAATAAATTTCCCATGCCTGAGGACTTTATTGAATAGGGAAGACTTCCTCATCAGGGAGTTCAATATCTAAAGATGTGTCTTCCACTGAAGGGTGTTCAGCTAGGAAATCAGCCAGAGCATGGCCCTTTATTGCCTTTTGAGACACATACTAAATGTCGAATTGCTGCAAAATAACTGCCCACCTTTCCAGACGTTCTGTAAGCATTGGACGACTTAGGATAAATTTGAGCGGGTTATTGCGAGATACCAATTGGACCTCGTGATGTTGAAGGTAGTGTCTCAACATCTGAAATACAAATATTAATGCCAGGTAGTACTTCTCAATACTTGAATATCGAGTTTCTGCTTCAAGCATGGTTCGACTGAGATAGTAGAGACTGTTTTCATTCCCAGCATCATTCTTTTGAGCAAGAAATGCACCCAATGATCACTCTAGAGCTGTCATATAGAGGATAAGTGGTCTTCCTTCAACAGGTGGCATGAGTACCGGTGGAATAAAGAGGTATTTCTTGAGAATATCAAATACTTTTTGAAATTATTCAGTCCACTGGTATGTGACTCCCTTCTTCATCAATTTGGTGAAGGGTAATCTTTTTCCAGCTAAATTGGCGATGAAACACCGAATATAGGCTAAGTGTCCTTGAAGTCCTCTTAATTCTTTCAAATTTTGAGGAGGTGACATACCAAGGATTGACTTGGTCTTCTCAGGATAAACTTCAATACCACGATGGCGTACAACAAAGCCGAGAAATTTTCCTAAGGTTACCCTAAAAGCACATTTTAAGGGGTTCATCTTAAAATTATGTTGTCGAAGCTTGCAGAATATGACTTCCAAATCAGCCAAGTGATTTGAACTTTGTTTGTATTTAACTACCAAATATTCTACATAGAATTCAACAAACTTCCCTAAGAAGGGTTTGAAGATATGATGCATGGAACGCTAATAAGTTGCACATGCATTCTGTAAGCCAAAGGGCATTACCCGGTAGGAAATCACACCTTGAGGGGATCTGAAGGCTGTATATTCCTCGTCTTCTGGGGATATTCAGATCTAATTATATCCAGAATATCCATCCATGAAGGAAATTGCTTCATATCCAACTGTTGCATCAATTAGAAGTTCTGTAATCAGAACTGGGAAATCATCCATAGGAAAATACCAATTGAGATCTCTGAAATCGATGAAAACTCTAATTTTTCCATTATTTTTATTTACAGGGACAATATTATCCAACCATTTCGGATATTGAACTTTTCTAACGAAGTTAAATTTGATATTCTTATCCACTTCAGCTTTAATTTTGGAAGCATAAGTTGGGTGTGTTCTTCTTGCGGCTCTCTTAAATCCTCAATGTTCTTCTGGTAAACCCAAATGATGAGTAGCAACATCAGGATCAAGCCCGGGCATTTCTGTATAGTTCCAAGAAAATATATCTTTATTTTTCTTTAGAAAAGAAATCTACATCTCTTTCTCTTCAAGAGTCATGGCTGCACTGATTAAAGTGAGGTGTGGATCTCCTTGCGTATCCAGATTTATTTATCTGAGTTCATCCACAGTGGTAGAGATACCCTCTTCAAATGCTAGAGGAGCATCTCTGAGATCTTCCTCTTCTTCTTCATCATGTGATATTTCTTCCATTTTTACTTGCATAGTAGATGATAAAGTAGAATTCTCATGATCCTAAGAGATGTCAAAATTTTCATATCTTGAAGAAGAAGCTTCCATTTCCGACCTGATTGATGATGAAGGGTCTTCTTTGGGTAATAAAGAGGATATGATGGATTGAGAATGGATGTCATTGTTCACCTCTGATGTTGCTATAACTTCTTCTGGGCTAATTGGTGAAGTATAAACTTGTTGGATTTCAGCAGATGAAATGAAGACGTCACCATTTGTTCTTTCATCACTGCTTGGTAGATTACCAATTTCTCCCATGTTTTCTAGCTCGATTTCCATAATTGATATTATGGATCTTTCCATAAGAGTATTTTAATTTGGGTCTATCTTGTCAATTTGACTGATAGTCAACACATAATCTGTACTCACATGTGTAAATGGATTTACTGGAATTTTTTCCAAACCATATAGAGCATTAACTTTGGTAATCTCCTTTGTTATGGATTTCTCCCTTTGCTTCATGTGATAGAATTCCTCCTAAATGTATTGAGACTCACATGTCTTGAACGGGGCCATATCACCATACAATGTCTCAAATTGACCATTGAAACAATATTTGAGACATTGATGGTATGATGAAGGGATAGTCGCATGTTGATGTAGCCAGGGTCTTCCAAGAAAGATGTTGAAGGCTGAGTCTTGATCAACAACCATGAAATCTGAATTGGATACAAGATCTCCAAACTGAGTTCTGAGTGTAACTTCACCTAGTGGTTCTTGTTCATTTTTATCATATCCATCTAGAATCATGGTGGAAGGAGATAAATCAGATTCCGTGAGGCCCAATTGACGAAGTGTACGAATGGGCATAAGGTTGACTCTTGAACCATTGTCAATGAAAGCTCTTCGAACATCCACATCATTGACCTTGCCAGACAAGTACAATGGTCTAATATGTCCATGCACAACATCATCTTCATCTTTATCAGTAAAGGATATTATTTCATGGAATTCTACAAGATTATTCTCTTCGTGATAGACTTCAGCTGCATCAATTTCAGTTTCAAACTCCCAAGGACTTGACAAAGCCTCGATGAGTGCTTCCTGAAGTTCTTTGGACAAATTCAGAGCATCCAGAATTGATAACATGGCTGGTAATTGAGCCAAGTGTTTCAATATATCATACTTTTGATCCAAAGGTCTTCGTTTCCCAATAGGAATATGTGTTTTAGCAAGTACCTTGGAAGCAGATGCCTTGGAAGCTGATACATCATGTATTGGGATAGGAGTAGTCAATATTCCTGGTTTTGGAAAATTAGACCGATTAGATCCATTTACTTGCTAAGAGGAAGAAGATGGAACCTTCCACTGGTCTTCCAAAATAACTGTGTCAGGACTAAATTTGATATTGGTAGAAGAACTTTCTTGTTCTTGTTGAGCTCGATGAAGGGCTCTACCACGATTTTCTGCTGCGTACACAGTTTTAGCCAGGGTAGAATTGGAATAGTGGCTTCTGAAAGATCGACGTCTTCCCCTGTATCCTGAGCCCCTGGAATTTCCTCTGATTCCTCTGTTTGATACAGGGAATTCAGGATCATTGAAATCGAAACTTCGACTGACATATGGATCTGTTAATTGAATCATATTAACAGAACCAAAGATTAACTATTCGTATGATGAAGACTCTGCCTGATTAGCCTGTTTAGGTTGTGCCGTTTGGTGGGGCGGTGCCAGTGTCTTCGAAGTAGATGGAATGAAGTCCGCCAAAGTCAAAGACAACTTAGGCTTTGACACATACTCATCTTCTTCTGATTCTTTTTCTTTCTTTGAATCATGTCATTTCTTTGAGGACTTTCCCTCTGACGAAGAGGGTTTTGCCGCAACATTCATGGAAGAAGACACAATTGGTTTCTTTAATTGTGGTTACAAAATATCATGAGTTCGATTGATTGTATTTCTGACCATCCAATCATCATAATTCTGTGTATTTTTGCTTTTGAATTTTTGCCATTCACCTTCCTCCTCTGGAACTGTAGCAGCGACACATGCTACCTGGGCTGAGGAGCCTTTCAATGTGACTTGTACCGATTCGACCATCTTTTGAAAGAGGTATTTGAAGACAAAACACTCCTGGATGAGATGCCCCAACATTTGATGAAAAGGGAAATAATTGGGACGGTCTTCATATCCTTTCTTTTTTGGCCTGTTGGGCATTGGAAATTGAACCAAATTGTTTTCCAGAGCCGAAATGAAATAACCATGAACTTGTTCATTTCGGAAAGAGTATGTTTTGCTCTTCATATCCTCAAATTGTTTTCGTATTTGATATTTTTGACCATCTAGACGAAAAGCCCTTTGTTTTTGGCGCTCAGAAGGTGGAGCCCTTATAGAAGATGAAGGTTTTGAGGTAGAAACAGGTATAGGTGCTTGTTTAAGCATAACTGTAGCAGTTTCTGCTTTACCCATTATCCTTCTTAGAGCGGATGGAATTACATGATATTTATCCTTAGCCTGCATAAGAGAATCTTCAATCTGCTGAGCGATTGAAGTAAGGTCTCGAAACCCTCCTGTGTATTTCACAGGGATTAACGGCATGCGTAATTCGTCACACAGATTTTCCACATAGATTTGGAAAAAATTCTTCTTGAGGGAGTGCTAAACTCAAGGAATATGTTAATCCCTTCCATCGAGTAATGAAATCAGACACCATTTCATTCTCCCTTTTCTTACAGTTTGTAAGATCGAAAAATGTTGTCTTTGGAAAAGTTGAGCTAAACTGAAGGAGGAATTTTTGGCAAAGATCCTCCCATCCGGTAATTGACTGGGATAGAAAGCTTGTATACCAAACAAAATTTTGTCCTTGCAAGGTTCTCACGAGGCATCTGTGTTTCACTACTTCTTGCTACTCTGGAGTTCCCATCATTGGATCGCAACAAGACACACAATGCATCAAATTTTGTTCAGGATTGCCTGATCCATTGAAAATAGGGAATACAGGGTTCCCAAAATTGGATGGAGGAGAAATTAAATCTACCCATTTAGGGTAAACTTTCTTTTCTGGTTGAACTTGTGCATGTTTCCCTTCCATAGTTTCTAACCGAGATTTAATGAATCAATAGTAGTTATTAACTTTTTAGAAACATCCGGTTGAACTTGGAGATGGGTATTTGAAATGACTATAGCTTATAAAGATGTGGAGATTGGTGCTGCAACTGATGGTAGCACTGCCAACTGTTGTTGCACTTGGCCCGTAGGATTAGACCTGTGAGGGTGTACTAATAGAAGAGTATATTCTTGATCCATCTCAGTAGCTGCAAAAAATTCCTTTGGCTGACTGACTCCAGCATGGTCAAGAAGAAGACTACTCTGAAGTAGTTCTGCATTCAACCTTCTTAATTCCTTCATTTCATCCTCCTGTTGTGCAAACCTCTACTCTAGTGAGAGCGATTGACCTTCTCCAGAGGAAGGTTATGTAACCCGGTTCTTTCCCTTCCATTTGTTGGATATTTTTCGAAGAGGGGGGAGTGGGTTATCAAAGGATTACCTATGTTCTGAGTAATCCTTTGATTTCATGTACGCACACCTTCTTCATTTGTGTCAGTGCGTACATCTTCTTGAGAAGAATCCTCTTCATCGAAGTCCCTTGAGTGAGCCTCATCTGGTGGATCAGCAACAAAGGCATTGATGGCATTAATTGATGCATAACTCATCACATCCCTTCTATCAGCATTTCTGTGATATTGTCTTCTTCCATGTCTTTTATGAGACAATGCCTTTTGTTGATTCAATCCATCAGGAACTTCTTGATGAACCGTAATTTGGAGGGAATCTCCTGATAATTTGGCTCTTCGTTCCTCTTGAGGTTTCTTCCCCAATCGAGAAAAGACTAACTTTCTCTAAGGAGGGGATTGATGATTTGAAAAAGTCCCCAATCCAGTGGAATGTGGTTGTTCCTGCTGTTCTCGCTCAACTCCCCAAATCCTATTTTTTGATTCCGAGGGTTGGGTTAAAAGATTCCCCAGTCTGGCGAGCTGGGGTGGTTCATGACATGCTATGTCTGAGACTTTCTTGAAACTCCTCCTGATCTTGCGAACCTTAGCCCGAAAATTATCTGGATGCATTAACCTGTATCCTCTTTTCTCAACCGGTTGAAAATATCGTTGGATGATTTCTGACACTTCTGTCACTTGGTGACGTGCTTGCTCCAAACGAGAGGCCTGTTCAGTATTCTCGTTTTCTTGATGCAAGAGTAATTCAACAAATTTTTCTCTGTATTCTTGATCTTGAGAGGAACTAGTTGAAGCCTGTTCTTGGGTAAGCTTTTGATTACAAACAAATCCCATTGACTATGGCCGGCCATGGGCAATAACATTTCATGAGACCATTTTCGGCGGGCTTTTCTGACTGGAGAGAACCATGAAATTCAGTGCTCCATGAACACCCCATCCTCTGACATGAATACCAGATAGGGCATTGGCAATTAACTGACGCAATCTTCTTAGTGCTCCAAAGCATGAATGTTGAAGGGCTCTCTGCTACTTTTCAGCCTTCAGATATCGAGATACTGATAGAGACGCCAAATCAATCTCACGTTGTAACCATTCTATTATCTTAAGATGATTTTCATATTCATCATAAGATATTACTTTCTTTTTCAACTGACAGAGAGTTTTCCATATGTTGAGACGAATATCATGAACGTCATCTTCCGTCAAAATTTTTGGAATACTATACTGAGAGTCAGCCAAAGGCCAAAACATGACTGGCACTTCACCTTTCGCCAGCTGTTTTCTCATGTTCATCATTTCCTCTTTATCATTTGATAAAGATTCATCTACCTGATTTGACCAGAGTTGGTGTTTCCTGGTTGCTTCATTGGATTCAACATGATTGGTAGAGAAATAATTGATCAAACTAGAAGATGCATGACTTAGGGGTGGTTCGGAGAATGACCTATACCCTGGCCTATCTTCTGATTGAGAAAGTATTTCACCTGCTAGCGATGAAGCTTCAGACATGACTGGTTTCACATTTGAAAGTGCCTCAATATAAGAGGGCTTTCTCGGCACTACATTGTCCACTGGAGCATTTTCCGAGCAATGTGCATCACTATTGCGAAGAGGACTTTCTCTACGAAATTCATCATCATGGGGAGGACCACCATAATAGGTTACAGCAAAAGATGAGATCTCTTGCTCCTTGGTCTTCTGACCACACAGAGGGTTCCTACGGCTCTCTTCTGAAGATAAAACTTCTAGATCGATCGAATTGTCATGATTCCTTCATGAGGAAGTGTCTGTTGAAGACCTTTAGAATTAATGATCCCACTATTGGGAAATGAGGGAGTAGAATCTTGAATTTCAACAGATAATTGTCTGAGGGATTCAAGAACTCCAGCATCGAGCAAGGCCTTGTTACATATTGGATTTTGATCTCTTTACGGTGATGGGCGGGTCCTTTTCCTAGACGTCTTCTTACTCGCATTGGAAACCACTTGTTGACGAAAGCAGCTGCTTTGAGTAAGTGTATATGTCTGATCAGGAAAGATGGCCTGGTTAGGCTGACGATCTCCACTCAAATAAGGTGTATGTGCCTGACTTGGTTGTCCGTATGCTATGGGGGAGTATGCCCCACAACCCTCTTGGACTGGAACAGATGTGTGTGTCTGTTCTGGAGTGAATTGTTGATGTATCACTCCACTGGTAGGGATAGATTTATGTGTCTTTCCCTGAGATGCCACTGAAGTTGTTATAATATCCTAGCCGGCATCCAGAATATGAACAGGGATTTGCTTCTTCTCTTTCACCATTGATAGAATATGCTTGGTGACTTCAGCTGCCGGAACGGGAATATACGTCCATTCCGGGCTTGGAGGAGGTGTATGTGCCTGCTCGTGTCCTCCTTTTCGTGTTAGTGAATCCTGACAGTACTCAAGTGTGGGGGAAGAGAGTTGAGTCTGCCTTTTATTTGTTGTCGGGGATTTCCAACTAACTTCTCTGAATTCTACCAAGCGAGACTGTTGGTAGAGTTGATTAATACTAGCAGTTGTATGTTCCTGCTGATTGCACTTTTCCAAACGTGGTTGAAGAGATCCATTATATATAGTCACACGAGCCTACTGAATAGCTGATGATGTATAAACAGGTGTATGTTCCTGCCTATAGTACTCCACCGGAATTGCCTGGCGGGATTGGTGTGATGTTGCCAGATGAGTCTGCTGGACAGCGGAATTAAAATGGGCAGGTGCCTGTTCCTGCTCATTGCTTGCCACCAAGTTAGGTTGGTGGACTTCTCCGGAGATGGAATAGATGAGAGCCTGCTCACTATTGACCAGATTCCGCCTCTGGTGGTTCGTCTTGCTTGCTCGGGTTCGAGGAACCTGAGCCGAACGCCAAGAGTCGGTACCCTCATCATGTTGAGGGCGCACTGCCGCACGAGTCTGGCAGCGATTGTTGGTGGGAGCCTTTAGGAAGGACTCCTGTCTGTTTGAATTAAGGTCCTGAGGGACCTAATCATTCACCTCCCCAGAATAAGGGTGCGAATGGTGATTGCGTTCTGGGGATAACGACCCAAAACGGTTGGAGACGGTAGTCAACACCACTTGCTTCTTGATCACTAGTCGTCCTTGTCCGGACGACCGATGTGAGTTGTTTACTTGGAGGGCTTGTCGGGCAGCCTCCAGAGTTGGGATGGTACCATGTTGATGGTACTCCTTAACCAGTGCATTTGATACCCAGCGTTGAAGACGTTGAGTAGGTGATATCGTCCTAAGACCATACGGCAATCCAGCAGGAGTAGCAACAGTGGCATTTGCAGCAGCAGTATTCATAGGTGTGAACTTGAGAGATGCCATTATAGAAATTCAGAAGATCTTGGGAAAAGAGTGCATGTTTGATATAACAGACGTAATCAAGATAAATTTATCCACTACATCTTTTGGATGAACACATATGTCAATGTTGTTTTTGTTGGCCCTCTCATTATGTTTTAAATAGGGGCCAAACAAATAGGTAAAACATCATTTTAACTTGGTTAAGGATTCACATTGGGTTCACCATTTTTGTCTCCCTCGGAATCCGGGGATGAATACCCTGATGGGAGGTTCAAACATTCCGATCGGTTTCTCATGAGTTTGTTTATAGAACTGGAAACATCCAATGATTCCACATCCATTCAGACCTACTTTCCAAAGGTAGGTGCTCATTAGTTTGTGGACTGATGAGGCTTAGTAATTTGCATTGGTCGAGAGTATGTGAGGTCAAACTCATCACACCTTTTTGAGGGGAATTATTGTCTACTCCGGGACTCTCTTTATAGATTTAAGTTATGTTTGTGAATCCTTATTACATTACCAAGTATAAAATGAGTTTTCCTTCAGATCTGACAATCAATGATTAAATATGTAGGAAATTTAGAGAATCTTTTGTATGTATTCGAGGTTCTTCATGGATATATAATCATCTGTATTTAATAGAGATTCTTGGTCAATGGTACCCTTCGACACATTTATACCGAAGTCTCTTGGTCATTATGATGACCATGCTGGTTTTAAAGCCACTCAGTGGGGTACTTGAAGTTTATTGTCATTAAGAAGGACATGGATTATTTTAGAGTTGGGATCGAACCCATAGACGGGCTACCTACGTATCCTTTGTTTAGAAAAGAAATCAGAAACCACGTAGTTCAAGTAAGGGAGTATGATGTTTATGAATGATGGCTCAAAGAAGGATGTCACAATTACTTTTACACTCTAAGCTCACGTGAGTCATGATCGGTGTGAGAAACAAGAGGTATTGGTAAAAATTAGACAATTGTTCCATGAAAGATGCAATCATAAGAAATAATGTGGGGCTTATGTATGATTGACTGCCCAGATAAATAAAGGTTAGGATTTAGTTTAGGGATGAAATCAAGGAACAGGGTCCATAAAGGTATATGTGCTTCATGGATATTTTGAATGCTATAACTTGGGGCTTACTCATCAAAATGAGGCCCAAATTAGGAGAAGACTTATGATTGGGTTTTACTCCTGAAAAGGAATCCCGTATCAGAATGTAAATTTGGATTGGATAAGAGAAATTAAGAATGGGGCTTATTCCTGAAAAGGAGGCCCAAGTTAAGAGATTTGAAAAAATAAGGGAATTGGGGTTTACTCTTCAAGAGGATGCCCATATTTGAGACTGGGGCTTACTCCTGAAAAGGAGGTCTAGGTTAAGGGAATTAAGGTTTGGGGCTTACTCTTGAAGAGGATGCACAAATTATGGGACTGCGGCTTACTCCTAAGGAGGATGCCCAGATTTGGGATCTTTAATAATTGGGGCTTACTCTTAAGGAGGATTCCCAAGTTAAGAATTATGACTAGGACTTACTCATGAAAAGGAGGATGCCCAAATTCAAGGACTTGGGGCTTAATCCTAAAGAGGATGCCAAATTTAGAGGACTTATGACTGGAGATTATTCCTGAAAAGGAGACCCTGGTTAAGGATTCTCTCATCTTAAAGGATGAGGTTGAATGAATGAAATCTCAATCTTTAGTGACATAATGATGTGTAAATCACTAGGTTTTGAGAGATATTCCACAGAATTCATTTCAGATAAGGAAGTAAAATCATGAAATCATGCCATAAATGGCTTTGAAGAGTGTCTTGAAGACTTAATCTTTAATAGGAAAGGTGGAATGGCTTAAGAGGGGTGAAATGGGCACGAAGGGCACCCAAAAAGGCAGGGGGCGCACAAGTCCTGAAAGGCGCGCATGTACTATGTGGGCGCGCAAGTCCTGGTCGCGCAGGTATGCCTACGCGACACATGGTGTACTTGCGGGACGGTTAACTAGCAGGGTAATACTTGAGAGACTCTTGATTAAAGTCTTTAGAATCCTCTTGAGGTTCTTCCAGAAAAGGGGCACGCAAGTTCTATTGAAGGAGTAAGGTGGCGCGCAAGTGTGGCCTTTTCCCTTAAGGGCTTGCCACTCAGGCGCACAAGTGTTGATGAGTTTCATCACTTAGGCCTTCCTCCCCCTCTTTAGATCATCCGTTCTACGTAAGAAATTACCTTATAAGTGTTTCAGAAGCTTTGAGAAGAGACTAGGGCACCGGGAGCTCAAATCTGAGTTTCTGGAAAAAAATACTCTTCCGAATGGGGGGCCCACAGGGTCTATTTATAAGTTGGATAAGACCTTGGGCGGTTTCCACTTAGGGCGCGCAAGTCACTTGGGTGACCATGAGGTGGCACGCAAGTATACTTTCTTGACCACTAGGCGGCGCGCAAGTGTACTTGCGCGACCATGAGGGAACATGCACGACCTATGGGAAATGTTCTCCTTGTTCAACCCTTTGTCGATTTTTTATGTTTCTTCAAAGGATGAATCACTTTGGACTAAGGTATTTCCCTTTTTCAGATGTTAGACTCTGTGACGGAAAGGAGCATCAACAATAAATAATGGGAAAATTATTCATTTCACACAAAGAACACATGATTTAATGGTTTATGTTGTATCCAAATTCTATAAGCCTATAAACATGAAAGATAATTTTAATGTAAGAAATAAAACAATTTTTATGGGATCTATGATTATGGGTGGTTATATATAAAATTTTATAGGAGTTATAAAATAAATTATATAAAGTATGAATTTAAAGAACATGATATGGGATTTCAGGTCTAGTGTGTTACATAAATAGTTCAATTGGACCAACCAATAATTTTAGGATTGAAGGTAAAAATAAATTTCATCTAAGAACGCAATGCTCATTTATTTTTATTAAAAAATTGAGATATGAACCATGGTTCCCTATCAGTAATGATACCCATTGGTACGCTATAAATATTCATAACTTATTTGGCATATATCTTCCAATAATGATCCACCGAATAAGCCAATTGGATAGGTTGAATGTTTGATTTTTTTTATTGAACAATGCATTATCATCATAGTCGTATCCCATTTCCAATATGGAAGTAAAAGTGTCTAATGATTACCAGAGGGAATATAATGTGTTCTCTTTACCAGTAGAAACAATGTGATGAATCATACAATTTATATTTTTTAGTCCACAAGATGTATATAATAATATCATTATACATCTTCATGATTCCATGATATATAGTTTAATGAGTGGTATAATATTCTCACATAACCTCCTATTTCATTCTCAATGGTAACAAACAATCCCCGAACATATATAATTGTTCTAGTTTCATTATATTAGTAATTGGGGATATCCCCAAAATAATTTTTATCTCAATTAATTATATAATCAAAATCATTTATCAAGGATTCCTTAACATGGTTTATTATAGATGATGTACAATCAATGTAATATAAATGCATATGACTATGATCCTACCTCATGAAGATATGGATATTGTATAAAATTAGCATTAATAATCCATCACCCACTGCATCAGATACTCATTTTGGGGTCTTGACAACCATGCTGCAAATTCCACTAGAATCGGAATCGACCCAAATATGACATGACTCATGGGAATATAAGATCCATATATGCTATAGAGAAGTTCCATAAAATTAAATATATTAAATAGGAAGGAATCACCCTTATATAAAATTTTAATCACAATGGGATTTTAATTAGGGAATATGCCATGAGAAACCAATATATCAAACATCCATTACAAAATCATATATAACTTTTTGAATAAAAATAAAACACAATATCAAATAAAAAACGAAAAAATATTCCCTCAACCCACCATCAAGTGACAACAAGAGAAATATAACCTTTTATTTTTCATACATAACTCCAAAGATATAATGTGGCACTAATAACTATAACTAACATAAGGAAACAGATATTTGGATAATTCAATAAGAAAAGATAAATAAACAATGAATTCTAACTTCTGTATGATCCCAAGGGATAAACCAATCGAAAAATAATAATCTCTGAATGAGTGATAATGGGTTGGATTTTATAATTATATTGGAAATTTAGTATTCATTATCATAAATATTCTTAGTAGGTCACATCCCACCTTTCCACAAGCATAACCTAACCCAACTTTCGAAATGAGTAACCTATAATTATAAATACATTTTCAATATAGTTTTAAATATAATAAAAATTTTGTTTTCCCCTCATAATGTATATAAAACCAAACATAACCTTCAAAAATCCAACTATAAACATATTTTATTTTATTTATAAATGAAAAAAATAACTTATGACAGATTTCCAGGGCTAATACCCGTTTCCCCAAAACCCATATTTGGAATAAATTTCCAAAATACATATGAAATAACCAACATAGTAAAAACATAAATAATGAAGATAGATGCACCTTATAATCCATGAAATATAGTAGAAAATTGAAGTAAATAACCCATGGTACCACATGCACTTATATCACTAGGGATATCAAAATAATCTAATAAAATATCATAAAAAAACCACCAACTAAAGAATGTTGTCATGTGCTCTACCATTTATCCTATAGTGAGATAGTCCTAGAATCATCAAAAATGGTCTAACCTAATAGTTCACATATTTTCCTAACATAAACCACCCAACTATACAATACCTATCCCACTAAAATGCAACACCATATCTAGTATAATAACTAACTAGATGTTAAACTATTTTTTTGAGACAATCTAGAAATGCATATGTCTAGAATGAAACCACCTGGGTTCCCATGATAAAACAATGTAAGGGTGAGAAAAAAAGATATAAACGTAATAAATAATAATCATAAATAATAATGTTATCTTCACATATAACACCTATGAATGTACATGACCTCCTACATATCTATTGCATCACACACCATATAAATCATTTCCCTCAGAACAAAATATATATAAATCAATATAAAATGAGGCTCAAGAAGGTATCACACATGCCGATAACATTTATAATGTAATATAATTTTTTGTTGTTCCATTAAACCATTTTATAAATCCAATTTTTATGATTAGTTTAAAATATAAAGTAATTTATCACATTCAAAATTCATGAATTACCTTTTACTTTTACACTTAAATAAATTTACATGTATATATATACATCACACTATGATCAAATTAAAATATTCCCATGTGAATGTGTCTATCCATGTTTATATACATATACCCATATATATATTTGTGTGACCACACAATATAAGAAACATAATATTTCCTTAAAATATAATTAATAATTATATAATTGATATCATTATACACATATAAATTTACATGAATATATATATATATACACATAACCCAATGAAAAAATTGACATATCCCTAAGTGAATTTATGCATCCATGTATATACACATATAACTATATATATATATGTGTGTGTGTGTGTTTATAACCACCCAATGTGGGAAAACATTATTGTTTAACTCACTCTATGGCCTTTATAGGTCAAAATGTTTTTTGAACAGCAAATTTCATTCCAAATAATATTTTATAAAAGTTAACAATACATGTAATTTCATGTTTTCCATAAAATTATTAGTAAATGTTTTGCCCCAAATGGGAGTACATTTTTGAAATTAAAACACCTATTATAATAACCAAATTTACTTATTATTTCCCTATAGTCATTTCTAGAAACACCTAAAATGAATGGTTTATTAGATGTCAATTTAAACCGCCATTTAAAATATATAAACTAATTAATTTACATGGAAACTAATATAGAATCCATTTTTCTTCATAAAAATCAATTTAACAGAAGTTATACTACATTAGAAAATTAAAATTAGAGTTTTAGAAGCCGAGGAAATCAATAGTTCTATAAATAAAATCCACGGCATGGGAAAACAGATATTGAATTGATGATAAAAGGTGAATAACTACAATATGGGATGAAAAGTCCATTAATAACACATTTATCTCCCTAAAAATAATGGAATCCCAAAAATTTGTTCAAACTGAAACCCCTAGTGTTTGGTCTAAAGGGAAATAGTGACCAAGAGATATGAAACCATGTGGAAAGGAAGGGAAAGTGTCATAAGAATATTTACATAATAAATATAGAAATTAATCATGAATAAACCATGTTAAATCATCCTGAAATAGGGGATGGATTGTAATAAGGAGTTGTTCGTGAACAAGGGGGATCTTTTGGGAGTGAAGCACATGAGGGAGGTGAGAGAAGGGGAAATCCAAATAATAAATGGATGAGAAAAGAATAAATTTACAAATGAAAAAATAAATCCATGGAAATATCTATTTGGTTGATGTATGATTTAGTAAAATATCTACCAACCATTTTGGGATATTAGATATCCCTTTAAATATATCACACTTTCCCCCAGGAACCCACACATTTTTAAAAATAACACTTAGATTATTCCAAATGTAACTATCATTCCACGTACTCAAATACATGGTTTCTTCATGGTTACTCTATACCGTTACTAACCCAAGAGAAACCAAAAAATCTACCAAATATTATAATTTACAAGAAAATAATATTGAAACATAAATTAAAAAAATAAAAAATTAAACAACACTAATAAAAATAAAAATTGTTATAATATCCCCTCAATAAGGTTGTCTTCCACTATATATGCATTGAAAAAAGAAATACGGAATGAAACCAATGAAACTTAAACACCCTAGTGAAGTGGTGGGAGGATGGAATAATCTATAATAGACACTAATTATGGAAAATACCAACAAAAACTATACTACAAATCCAAATTGAAACTACCTAAAACCATATCCAAAATATATATGTGGAAATCAATCCAATTATAAGGGAAAAATGCTACAAAAATAATCAAGAACTGTTATGTTCTTCTCAGCATATTAACTTATTCTAAAATAGTGAGTCAACTACACCAACAATCCCTTGAAGTTACAACACCAATGAAATAACTTCAATAAAAAACTAAAAAATTATCAGAATCCCTATATAAAATGCAACAATTATCCAAATAGGTTGATTAAAATATCTATAAAAAAGTAAAAAAAGGTAAACATACAATAAAATATAAAAAAATATCTCACAATTTCACATGAACCAAAAAAAATATGTGGAAATCAATCCTAATAAAAAGATTAAACAAAATGGAACATTATGAATCTAAACATAGGTCAAGGGATTTAAATCAGAGGTATTATATTACAAATATAAAGGAATAAAACCCAGGATGTATCTAGAAAAATACCTAAGAGGCACTAATGAGATCATAACCAAAAAATAAATATTTAGGAAACACATCAACTCGCAACCCATGTATTCCTTGTTCAATCCATCAAACCCAAAATCCCAATTCAGATGCTTAAGAATAAAACCCATAAGAAGTATAATCCTCATTTAAGAACAAAAACCAAAAAACAATCAACATACCATAATCACTCACAAATAGAAAAATCTATCCACTCGAGAAAAACAGATAGTAATTAACATAGAATATTTAACCAATCCCACAAACATATCACACTTGGTATTCATACACTAAGTGTAACACCATAATATTTTTTGAAATATATTTTTTCAAATTAGTTTATTCATTTTGATTTTTGAGTTTCATGAAACACTATGTTTGTCTTATTTATAGAAAGCATTGATTTTGGATTGTATTTCATGAAAAACTAAGATTCTCTTTCATTAAACACAACACTAAGCTTATCTTGTTTTACATGAAACACTGATTATAAATGAAACATGGAATGTTATTAAAATATTATTATTTAATAGGATATGCATCAAAAAGAAATTTGAATGGTGTTTGTGAATAATATTAAATAAATTATGAAAATATGGTTTAAACATATATATATATATATAATGAATTTTTTTTGTGACTAATTAATTATAAATGAAAATAAAAACAATTTGAAAACTAGGAAATCTTTTTCAAAAAAAATTATGAATGTTAATAAATTCTACATAATTAAAATAAAAAAAACTTTTAATGAAATAATTTAATTAAATTTATATAGTATATATTCATCCAACTATTCAACATGAACATTATGCATTTTCTAGACAAGAGAGAAGAATAAATCCTGTTTTAAGCTTAACAAGACAATTTTTCTAAAAATCAATTTTATAACCTTTTTTTGGAACACTTTTTTTAAAAATAGTTTTAACACATTTATAAAATTTATCATAGAAAAATAATATCAATTTTTATATCATAATATTAAAATTATCTTATGGTTAATTTCTTGGATTTTTCTAAAAATTTTATTTTTTGATGAATACTGAAAAATATTGAATTTTAGTTGAAAAATAAATTATATTTTAATTAATATATACATTTAAATTATATTTTACATTAGTTTTAATGTAATATTTGTAAAATTTTATATCCATTAATCCAATTTATGTAATAGGAATCAATTTCATATTGAATTTAGATACAACAACTTTGTGAAGTTAATATTTTCACTTCAAAAACTGCTTTTTCTTCAAGTCTGTGAGATTAATTTGAATTTAAAAATTTTCAATCATGTGATTATAATTTGGGAAAATGTATTCCATATTTTTTTAATTATAATAATTTATATTTTTTAATATGTTCAACTTATTTTTGACCAAAAATAATCATGAATGAAGTAAAAATTAATTGTCGTTGTTAAGGAAAATTTGGTATACTAGGGAATAATCTAAAAATAGAAGGGTAAAAATGATATATAAACATCTATAGAAACAATTTTACCACCACAATTTCACCATTAAATCTCTAAATTTTTAATTATGGACTTTTTTTTACCCTTTAGTCATATGAAAAACTTGGTATCACTTATTTATTTTAAAAACATGTGTGTCCTCTCCCCCACTTATAAAAGTCCACCCATATCCTCTATGATTCGCACCTTAAAATGAATTTGTTTTAACAAAAAGTTGAACAAATAACTTCCTAACATTAATACCCTTATCCCAAAAGGATTCTTTCGTAGACAAATCCATCCAAGGAAGGATTTTAGTGCAAACATAAGAATGATACCTGAAAAAGAGATAACATTCATCGATGATAATATTTATTTTATTTATTCATCAAACTCATTTAATTATTATTATACCATGATGAAAAAATAAACACTATATATTCTATATATTTATATGTTATTGTGATAAGGTAATGAACTAAAACCATCTATAGTTCCATCAATATTTTTACAAAGTCATCATTCGTGTTTATGGTAGAATACAACCACACAATCCGATGTAATTAATGTTATCCATTATTAAATATAACGATTGTATATTTTGATAAATATATTATTTATATATTATATTTATGATATTTTATTGTTATTTAATTTTTACATCAGACATAACATCCTGATTCCAATTTTTTGGAATCCAATAATGTCGCTCGCGTGTACTGCAGACTATCGCCTCACGAAGCAATGTGATTCGTTCAATATTTACATGGAATGTATTAAGGATGTTATTTATAAAGATTTGTGATATAAATGATATAATACTATTTAAATAAGTATCATAATTCAAAGATAATATATCATTTTTCTTTTGTACCATTTCACTCACTAACTGTTGATAACAATATTTGTGTACTTGTGGACTACCGCCTTCACGAAGCAACGTGAGTCTCTTTTTATCACCAAACCTGATGAATGATATGTATATGTATATCTAAGGAAATAATATGTAATTTATGATCTTATAATAATTATGGATAGATAATATATTACTTACCTATTTTCAATAATAATAATTGAAAAATGGAAAAGTTACTCATGTGTACGTAAAACCTACCAGCTCTTAGATCATAACATACATAGTTGATCAAAATCATATTTCCTGGTTTTTATTAAAAGTATAATTGAAGTATAAATATTATTATTATTTCATGATTATCATTATATATTTTATGGAACCATGATCATTTTAATTTGATAAAAAATAACAAATCTTGATATATACAAAAAAGCAAAGCACTTATTACTTGAAACGAGACCTTAACATGGAATTTTTATTTATTGGGTAATAAAAGGACATAAGTAAATCATATATTTTATGATATAAATACATTTGGTAATGAAATATAAGTATAATAACTTATATTTATTATATAGGAGGTTTGAATAAGTGGGAAGGATGTTGGGACATAAAGAAATTGGATATCTAGTCTTACATTTATTTCTGAGAGACTTATGCCATACTCACCACTCATTTATTTTGTGTGGTGTAAATACTGCCCAATGATAAAATATATAAAAAATATAACTCATTTAAGTATAATTAAAATTAATTTTTATGTTATTATTTCATGGTATTTATCATTCAATTGTATCTCATGTAGTAATGGGTTTTTTCTGAATTTTATTTCTTTGAGACACATGTTTTGTTATGCTCCAATATTCATTGACGAGGAGTATATACAACCTATTTACCTATAATATCATGGATTTATTATCATAATTGTATTTTATGTTTAATTTTTTCTTATTCCTTCACGGGGATTACGATTCAATAATATCAATTTTGTAATGATTTTCTGTTACAATCTCATCATTTATCATGATTTCTTGTGATTATGTTCCAGATTATAAAATATTATGATCCAACGCTCAAGAAACTCGGGAATTTTATTGTACTCTAGTTATTAATTATATTTTAATGTAATAATACCACTTTCCCACTTTTGGGTACTTAATATATTTGGGAAAATATTTCTAAGAAAACCCAAATTTATTTCTCTCTTTAATATGAAATCAAATTTATTCCAAAACCATGTTTTCTAAAAAAAATTGAAAATTTTTATATTATTCTCCAATTATTTTAAAAATAAATTTAAATTATTTGTTTAAAATTTTATTTAAGGTAATTTTCATTTCATTTTATAAAACAATTCACATTTCCCTTTTACATAGAACATGAAAAGAATATTTGTTTTTAACATTAATGACATGAATAATATTTACCACTATCATTACCAATTAATGATTTCATGAATTCATTAAACATTTTAAAAGTTATTGTTAAATAAAATTATTTTATTAATATTTGGTAAATTTTATGATTTTAAATAAATGATTTCAAAATGAAAATTATTTTGAATGTGTTTTATATTCTATAAAATATTTTCAAAGTAGAAATGTTATTTTCATGAATAAATTATTTAAATTATTTTCTATAAGATTAATTTTTCATTTTTAATTTTTAATTTTAAAGAAAAATATTTTGAAATATTTTTATGATTTATAAATTTATTTTAAAATAAAATCTATTTTCCTTAAGAAATAACCCAAGTAGAATTTCAACATGATTTTCCATATAAGATAAAATTATTTGAGGTTAGTTACGATATACTAGGTATATTAACCAAGGATACCATTAATATTATTTCCTTTAATGGTTTATGTTTATATTTACAATATTTTATTGGAACATATTTAACTTCCATGGGATAAAACATGATAAAATGATTATGAAACCCTTATCTTTTCCCATGGGTAATTATTTGATGATATGATTATATTATTATGAAACGTATTTATTTTCCAC
The DNA here is from genome assembly GCA_963277665.1 of Viscum album. Classification (NCBI taxonomy): domain Eukaryota; kingdom Viridiplantae; phylum Streptophyta; class Magnoliopsida; order Santalales; family Viscaceae; genus Viscum; species Viscum album. The sequence continues at coordinate 696,208,437 of OY728145.1, forward strand.
ATGTTATGTTATGATGAAAATTATATAAATCAATTTCATTTCATCGGTTATGATGTGATGAATTTTTTATTATCTTATTGAACACATATGTATTATTTTCATTATGTGATGGTGGTTATGATATGACCAATTATGGTGTTTACATTATAACCAATGATAGTGGTTACATTATAACCAAAGATGGGTGGGAACTATATCTCCCACCAATGTATTAGGTAATGATTAATATTTCATGAGATAAATGTTAGAAACATGTTAATGGGATTGATGCACTACGGTAAATATGTGTGCCTTGATCCACTTTGGGAAATAGGTGTGTCCTGTTCCAATTTGGTAAACTCGTATCTCATGATCCACTATGTTTATTGTATTGGTTTTTCACTATGATTTACGAAATTATTTTCTATATTAATGATGATTAAACACTTTTTATAACATGACCATATGGTTCTTGATTGATTTAGGTTGATTTATCATAATTATAGTCCATGTTTTTAGAACTGATAATGTTTTATGCCTTGACTCATGTTTATGATCTATGATAGGATAGGTATGAACATTTTATATTATATTTATTATGACATACCCTTATTGTTATATTATTTTTTAATATAATCATATATGGATATATCTTAGGATTACCCTTCCTAAGAATCATTAATCTCCCTTTCTTATGTTTCTATTCCCCACATTTTTCTTATAGGTTATGTCTATGAATAATACTAAATGGAAAGATCTTTTGTGGGAAATATTGAAAATATTATCCCGAATTAAAATATTGTGTTCCTCCTTTCTAAAGAAACTAAACTATTATGGTCCTCAGATGCGTGTTTATGTAATGTAATGTATATTAATATAAAATATTTTAATATCCTTGTATGATAAGTATAGGTCGCTATACCATGGAGAAAATACACCTCAAAAAAGAACTCTCTGATTCTAATATTATTAAGAAGGAATCATGAACAAAAAATAATTTTCCTTACCATTTGATCAAGAGTCTATGTATGGCCACCAAAAAGAGTAACTAAACCTAGTTATCAAACCAAATAACCCTTAAGTTCATACCATAAATTAGATTAACTATCCTTTTATAGGACTCTTTGAGATGAAAATTTTAAATATCATGAAATATAAAAACCACTAGTACTTGTATCAAACAAAAAAACAAATAGTATAATTATAAATTGAGTAACAAAACTAAATAATATAATAAAACTTTAAGTTAAATAAAATAAATTCCTAAGACATTACCACTTTTTTAATAATCCTATTTTTCAACCACTATATAAAAAACATCATGAATTTTTCCAACACATCTAAATAAGACCCCTTCAACACATTAATGAACTCCCAGGAATTCACTACGAATGATTGATGGACACTATCATGACACATTTCTGATCTATAAGTGATCTAAAATAAGAAAAAAGTAGAGATTTATACAATATTTTTCAAAAAATGGTATAGATTATCAACAAGTCATGTTTCATCCATTGTGAAAATATCATAACCATGTGCCTAGGGCCTCCACATGGGTTTTAAAATATTTTATGCTTCCCAAGAAACAATTTCCCCATTCATTTACACCCCAAATCATAGAATAATGTTAACACATCCCACAAAGTTATAAATGATCTACAATCTAATCCAAAATAAAATATGATTCAAAAATAAAAAATAAAAAACCATAAATAAACACAAGATTCACCACAATAATTGGTGGTCAAGAAATAATCCGTGATCTACATATCATGTCCCAACATGGTCCTAATCCATTTTCTACCTTAAATAAAAAAATAAAATAATGATTACATTGAAACCTGGGATCCCAAAAGAAAACCTAGGAATTGATACCATCTTTAACAAACTAGACTATGCATCCAAATGACCCAGATCTCCACTCAACCGAGTGGAATTACTGGTACCCATGGGATTTAAATAAGTTCTATGAAATCAGATACAATAACATAGAATATTCATCCCTTCAATTAGACTTAATAAAATACATGAATTTAGCTTCAACATATTTTAGGACTCATAAGAAAGATGGATGTTCATTCAATAATTAGTTATGTAAATTTAAATAAAACTGAAACATTACAATAGATATAAAAAATGCATTAATATTCTCTCATATCACCATTCAATACCATCCCTTGAAATAACCCCATCTATTTTACATCCACAAATCCAAAAATACAGTGTAAGATAAATATTCATAACAAATAGAAGGGAAGTCATATTTGATGAATAAAACATTACAAATCAAATAAATACAAAAATACTATCCTCCATATCATCTAAGGGAATATCCAAGCCCAAAACAATCAATACTCTATAATCCATCATGATATAGATCAAAACCTATACCTTCAATATAATAGGAGTAATAATAAACCAGGTTAGTTTCTCAACAACCAACCTAACACATGCCAAAACGTTAATATTAAATCAATTTTAAATATAGTTTGAAATACATTATAATAAAAAAATTATTTTATAATGTATGTAAAACCAAAAATAACATTTATAAACCAAATAAATTCAATCATTTAACCTAATTTTAAATGAAAAATTAAAATATAATATATTTCCCTAGACTATGCCAATTTTAAAAAAATTCTCATATTGACTCAACTTCTAAAATCCAACCCAAACATATCATAATTAAAATTAAAAGTTTAATGGAACATATCATCTATAAAATAGAGGTACGAAATAAATAAAAACAACCTAAGGAGATAGACATATGATGTTGAATGGGATATCAAAAAAGCCAATGAATTCCTTATAATAAATAAAATAAAAAAAGAAATGTTTTCTGTGATATAACCTAGGTTATATAGTTAGATATTCCTTGAAATTAAAAAACGGACCAACCTGTTGTCATACATTTTTTTCTATTATAAGACAACCGACTAAAATTACCCTACCTTATCAAATTGAAAAACGTATCCAATCTTATAATTAACTAGTGGGGAAACATATAACATGATACTATATATTAATGAAAAAGTATAGAATCCCACCTAGTTACTCAGGTTCCCCTTACAAAACAATGTGAGGGTGATAGAACGAGACATTAGCACAAATAGAAATTCATTTTTATAAATAAATATTCCTTTTAAAAAATATTTATTATAATTGTCATTTATGTAATTTATCAAACATATCGAATACATGGTTTAATAAAATTTTAATTAAATTGTTACTTAATATATGGAAACACATGCATTAATTGAAAATCACAATAAAAACCAATTTTCCAATTAAAATTTCAATATACACATGCAATAATTAAATTATAAAATTAAAATAATAATTTTAGTTCACAATGAAATTTATGGTTCTATATGTAAATGTTAGGAAATATGAAAATATACCTTTAACTGATAGGGAATGGTCTGAAACTCAAATATGGGATAGGGAGACCATTAATTAGAAAATATACACCTACGAAATAGATAAATTCTTAAAAAAGTGTCAAACCAATATTCATAGGGTTTGGTTGAAGGCTATATAGTGAAATGGATAGAGGAAACCAAGATTATTGGAAGGGAAAGAAAGATAAATAAAATAACCTAGGATATATAGTCACGAATCATTATGAAACATGGTTAAATATGTATTAAATACGGGAGGGGTCATATGTGGGAGTTGTGTAAGAATATGAGGGCTTGTTTAGTGGTGTGACACAGATAAATGAAGAGATAAGAGATAAAACCCCTAAACAGGGGGATCATAAATTGAAAAATATAAAAATATTATGATCCAGATGTTTTCTTCATCGATTAGTAAAATTTCTCCAACAATGTGGGACTACATGGAACCCCCTATTGATATCATTCGATATACCCTAATACCCTATACAGTTTAAAAAAATATGAACTAACCATGAAAAATGAAATTTTTATGTGACAACCTAAAACATAAGGTTTCCACAGGGTGACTCTTAATCATTTTCACCCCATGGAACACCTAAAAAAGAACCCAAAAATATCAAATTCCTATATGATAATTACTATAACATAGAATAGCCTTAAATGGTTTTTAAAATAATATTAATAGTAACAAATGGTGTTATAAGGATTATCATTCAACTATGGATGTCAGTAAACACAATATATATTTTGGGAGATTATTTAATATTAAAGATAAATGATTACAAATACACCACATAGTGGCACTACCTGATATTGAAATCTCACTACAAAAATAAATATTTATGGATCATTGAGTCAATATATATAATGGAATATTTTTTAAAAATATATTGTTAGAACATCTTTTTGAGGAGAGTGTTTTGAACATCCTTATTTTAGTAATAAAAAATCATGATTCCATTAGAACTAATTATTTACATGTTTTATGATATTATTTTATATGATAAGATAGGTTTAATGATAATTCAACTAAGTATTGAGGTGAGTCACTTCTAGGAAGGTTTCACCGCTGAGGTGAGTTTCCACCAGCAGGAGTCACTACTAAGGATGAAATACCTCAATCTTTTTCACCACAAGAAGAGTCACTTCTAGTCTTGTCACTACCAGCATAGTTACCTGTAGGATTTTTAATAATAGAGGATCTACCTAAAAACTCTGATTCATGACTATAAACTAGGTCACCTTCAACTTAAGGTACCGTTGGTCTATGATACTATCAGATGCTGAGTCACCACTAAGTTCTTTCTACTATTTTTTGCTGAGGTCTTTAGAATTAATTCTCCAAAAACTATTTCAATTCAAAGTTAAATCATTATACATTATTCATTTGACTTAGTCATTATGACATAATAAATGTTGATATGAGGATTGTGGACCTCCTTCAACCGTTGATGCTATATCTATGGGAATGACCATCTCTCTATCTATCTCTATACAATGATTACTAGCTGATAAGTATTTCAAAAATTGGTTTTATTGAATCTATTAACCAGTATAAGATTACTGATTCATCTACTGTGAAGATCAATCACACAAAAAATGGGAACAATTATAAATATTGATTGAGACAGTGACATAGATCAAATGGATCATTCTTGAAAAATCTAATAATCCTTAGTTTTGTTTTATGTTTGTTTATATGATGATTTTATACACTCTAAGCATACCATACTAAGTGTCACTATTCTATTTATTTCTCCTTGTTTTTATTTTTTATTTGTTGACCAATTTTTTATTACTCTATTTTAAAACACACACTATCTTCTTTATCTTAAACTGGATAATACTTGTTAATCCTTCTTTCTCATTAAATTTGTTTTCCCATGGTTTTTAGGGATGAAGCCATTGTGTATCCATTATAATTTTATTTCCCACATATAACTATCTAAGAGGATTTTTAGCCTGGACAACTTGTTGGTATTTTTTGTTTATATGATATTGGTTATGGATCTATTTGATTATTATTATAATCATTATGGTATTTGGATATTGCCAAGTGTAGGGGTTTGTGACTCATATTATTTATTCTCTAATTTTATTTTATTTTGTTTTATTAACAATAATTATATTTTTTATCTAAAATAAAAACTATTTATTTCTTAGTTATTATTTTTTAATTTTATATATGTTTTTGTTGAAGTAAATATATTTCAAAAGATAATATATCATCAATATTATTTTAACTAATACATAATCACTCATTGAGATATATTTTAAAAGGACAGATCTTATATCAATTTTCTATTTTCATTATCTAGTCAGTTTATTTTATTTATGGGATTTGATTTTAATGGAAATTTTATTAGGTACTCAGTTCTCTAACCTCTTTATTTTATCACTCTATCCAATAATTTGTATCCAATGAATTGAATTTTATTTTACATTATGGTTTTAGTTTTATTTTATAGATTATAAATTTCTATCAGTTTTAAATTTTTGGTCATTATGGATAATATTCAAGAAGGACCAACTACGAATACACCACATTTTTTATTGAACAAATTAGCCTCAATAGAAAATAAAAATTAAAATGCATATAGAAAATATTGGTTTTTTACATTTAGACTATAATATAATAACAATATGAAATACCAAAAACGTTTAGAATTAATTAGAGTGATTCTACAAAAAATACATATTATAATAATTATAAATATATGAATTCTTTGTTTTGTGCCTTGGGTGGTAGTGAAGTTAATATAATATCTTCATGAAAATATTCGTTTAAAATATGGGATACCTTATCTGTCTCTCATAAAAAACAGAAAATGATAAAAAAAAATTAGACTAAATATATATAATCATGTATGATACTTTGAAAGTGACATCTCAGGATCATATTTCTGATATGTCTCTCAGTATCAATTAAATAGTGAATACTATTCCTTAACATATGAAAAAAGTGACAAACAATGATCAAGTGATTATATTGCTTATATTTTTACCAGAGAGATGAATAGGAACCTTTATATCAATTAGAGAATCTTATGATGTATGTAAAATTCCTATAAAATAATTGATTATAAAAATAATGATGTATGAATATGTTCGTAAATTCATAAATTATAATTATGATTATGAAACAAATAGAAAATCATTAGCCTTTAAGACTACTACCTCTAAATAATGAGAAAAGTTAAAAACTAAAATTTGCAGTGAAGAAAATCTCCTAGTGATATTGATGAAGAGATAGATAACATGGCCAGATTATCTATATAATTCTATAGTAAAAAATGAATATATTGATGAAATACAATTTTAGTGGAAATTATTATAGCAAGGGAATGTGAAAAAAATATTGAAAAAAGGATGTTACTCAAAATGAAATCAACAAATATGAATGTAAGAGGAAAGGAGACATAAAAGCTGACTGTCCAAAATTGATGTATAAAATGAAATATGGGGATAAAGATATAAGATTCAATAAATCCTTAAATGAAAATAAGAGTGCCTCTAAATATAGTTGAATTGATTCAAAAATAATCAATATGATAAGTCTAATAGAGAAAATATTTTATTTTTTACAAGAACATCATAGGTAAAAAATAGTATTCTTGCTTCTCCTATTAATAATTAAAATTATCTTGAAAGGAAAATAATAATTATATGGAAGAAATCATGACCAATGAAGACCTATATGAATATTTTAACACTTTATAAGACATCGTTCATGAACTGAAAAATAAATTTAAAACTCTTAAGAAATATAATGCTTTTATAGTAAAAATTGAAACTAACCTTAGTGTTGAAAAAGTGAAAATTATTCAATTATTGAATGAAAAAAATGAATTAAAATTATCAAATTAATAGTTAAATAATATATATGAAATTTTTTCCAATGGTAATAAAAAACTAACTAAAATACTTGGAAATCAAATTTCCACCAAGTATAACGTGGGTATTATTTATCAATCGGGACATAGAAAAATTATGAAAACCAGATTTATTTCCACGAACAGTTATGAAAAATCATATACTTCCAGTACTTACTCAATTGGACTTAATAAAGTATTTATTTTTGGAATCTTATAATCTATTTATAAGAAACCCATTAGGTAATTATGGGTGACAAAATATCTTATTACCAATATAACTAGTCCCAATTAGATTTAGGTACCAAAATAAATATTATTATAAAAATTATGTTATTGAAAAACGTTATCAAAACCACTAATAAAATCCAACGGTATCTGAATGGTGGACGTTCTAGAAATATGTCTGTTATGTATTCAAAATTGAATAATTTGATCAATTTTGATGATGGTCATGTCACTATTGGTGACAATGTCAATTGAAAAATCATCATCCTTCGAAAAATTGGTAATTCTTATTTAGTTCAAGTTTCTATGGTTTTAAATATATATGGTCTATAATATAATATCATTAGCATTTCTCAGTTATGTGATCATGGGTTTTATATAAAATTTGAAGACAATACCTGTTATGTTTATAATGATAAAAATGTTTTAATTTTAACTAATTTAAGTAATGATAACATTTATTATATTGATTTAAATTATTTATATTTTAAAAATATTTATTGATTTAGTTACTTTAACCACTAATATTGGATGTGTAATAGGAAACTAGGCCATTACAATATTCATTAACAAAGAAAGATCACTAGAAAAGGGTCTGTTTAAGATCTACCAAAGCATTAATTCCAAAATGATAATGTCTGTGGTCCCTATCAAAAAGGGAAACATTAGAAGATTTATTTTAAATCAATGAAATAAGTTTTAACCTCGCAACCTCTATAGTTAGTTCATATGGACCACTTTAGACTATTTGAAGTTTTTAGTTTTAATGAAAAATATTATGTTTATGTTATTGTAAAATACTTTTATATGTACACATCGGTATTCATTTTAGCTCAAAAAAGTAATTATTTTTATCACTTAATTATGTATGAATAATTTGTAGAAAATTTATGTGGACTTTGGATTCATGCCTTTAGAAGTGATCATGGGGGGAAATTTGAAAATCAGGGTTGTGAATCATTTTGCTCTAAAAATTCATATAATAACTATTTTTCTACTCTTGGGGAACCAAAAAAGAATGGTGAGGTACAAATAACAAATATAACTCTTCTAGAGATTTCCCAAACTATGCTAAATGAGTATGAATTAACTATCTACTTTTTAATAGAGTCTGTTAACACATCCATTTATTTGACAAATTGATATTTAATTAGACCCCTATTGAAAAGAAAATCTTATGAGTTATGGAATAATATAAATCCAAAGGTTAATTCCTTAAGAATTTTTTTGATGTAAAGTATTTATTTTATATAAAAGGGTAATATTAAAAAAATTTCTTCTAAGAGTGATGTTGGAAATTTTCTTGGATATTCAAATTTGAAGTTAATTTTATATAGTATTTAATAAAGGAACTAGATCAATGGAATAGTATGTTTATATTAAATTTAATTCAACCAACCCTAATAAATCTTGGAAAATATTAGAAAACCATAAGGATGATATTTTAAATCAAAATATTAATTCTAAAATGTCAAAATTTTCTATTAAAAATACATAAAATCCAAATTATGAACTTCCATAACCAAAACTAGAAGAAAATATTAAGACAACCGGATCCAATTTTCAATGTGTTTTTAGTACACATTGAAAACAGCCATTATATGCAGTAATATGAATCAAATATGGAGGTAAAAAAATAGAGCTTCCCTCAGGAATAAAATAGAACACCAATCATTTTTTTCACATATTGAGCGTAATAACATTAAGGATTCTATCAATTATGAATTCTAGGTATCGAATATGTAATAAAATTTTAATCAATTAAAAATAAATATTTTTTGGGATCCTTTTGATAAACCTAAATCTATCATAACTATGGTAAATAATTGTGTATTGAGAAACAAGGTGGATGAGGTAGGTACCATAGATTGAAATAAGTCAATATTAATTGGACAGGGGTATAATTAAGAAGAAGATATTGATTTTGAAGAAACACTTTCACCTATAGCTAGACATGAAACCATTAGGGCACTACGTTCCTATACAGGAAAATGTGATTTCAAACTATATCAAATGGATGTTGAAATATAATTCTTAAATGAGTTTATAATTAAGGATGTTTTTTTGAACAACACCAATATTTAAAAATCCTCATTTTCCTAATTATGTATTCAAACTAATAAAATATTTTTACAATTTAAAAGAAGCTCTAAAAGCTTGGTATGATAGGCTAAAAACATTTCTTATTTCCAATATTTTATCAAATGATATAACTGATCCAACCCATTTTATAAAAATATTTTCAAAAGGTATTTTATTAGTATAAATACTTGTAGATGAATTTTTTTTGGATGTACTAAAGATTCCATTTGAACTAATTTTTCGAAACTAATGAAAATTTAATTAGAACTGAGTTTAATGTATGAAATCAAATTATTTCTCGGTTTTTAGATCTTTCAAAATAAAGAAGGAATTATTTTAAATCAATGAAAATATAATAAATATATTATAAAACAATTTGGATTTGAAAATAATAAATTTAGTAGAACTCTCATGAGTACCACATGTAAACTAGATCTCGATGAAGGTAGGAAATTGGTAGATCATACTAGTTAAAGAAGGATGATTGGAAGTCTATTATATACGACTACTAGTGAGAATGATATTATGTTTAGGGTGTCTATGTTTTCTAACATTTTATAAAATCATAAAGGGTCACAATTAGTAGTTGATAAAATAATTTTTAAATACCTCTAATATAAAACCAAATTAAATTGTTCTATCCGAAAATGATATATTTTGATTTAGTAAGTTATTCATATGCTGTTTTTGGAGGATGTAAGTTATATAGAAAAAGTAAATTTGGAACATGTGATATTTTAGGAACATTTTTCGTATTAGTTTGTAGTAAGAGACAAAATTTTGTTTAATTGTCTGCTGATGATGTTGAATACATAGTTTTAGGAATTTCTTGTACACAAATTTTTTGGATGACACATACCTTAACATACATTAGATTCCATTTTAGATATTAACTTACAAATTTTGATAACACTAGTGTGATATACATTTCTAAAAATAAATTATCTCACTCTAGTAGAAATCACATTGTTGTAAGACATCACATTTTAAGATAACACTATCAAAAATGTGTTATAACATTATATTTTATTGGAACTAAAAATAATCTTACTGATATATTCAAAAAGCCATCGAATTCTATAATATTAAACTAAATAACACATTAATTAGAACATTATAATTTTTGTATAATAAGTCACTACTAATGAGTCACCATGAATGAGTCACCCTTGATGTGTCACTATTGATGAGTCACTATTTATGAGTCATTATTGATGAGCCATTATTGTTGAGTCACTATTGATGAGTAACCATTGATGAGTCACCGTTGACGAGTCACCATTGATGAGTCACCATTGTTGGAGTCATCATTGTGAAGAATTTACTACTTCTTTATTATTATTTTCTTGTTTACTTTATATTTCATTTGTTAGTAAATTTATTTTATTTTTTATATTATTTCTGAATCCTTTTATGATATTCCTCATTGAATAATTATAATAGATTCACCAAACCATCAAGTTATTAAACTTCTGAATCCATATCTCCCTCTAAAACTAATTATTTATCCTCCTTCTCTAGTCCCACCTGAACCCTCACCTGATCAAAATATCCTATGTGGCTAGATTTGAAAAATCAAATCCAGAAGAGGAGATAAAATCTGTTAATAAAAAAGGATGTAAAAGTAGTTACTCTATTGTTTCATGATACCCACATCTGAAGAATCAGGTTGCTGAAAAAGAAAAGGAAATTGATTCTCAATGTATTCCATCAATAAGAATTATTTTTATAAATGTTATTTAATATGAGAAATAGATGATTTTTTTGAATGCATAATCATGTTTTTTACCATAGGGTGATTTATGAATTCTATCAAAAGATTTCTTTTGTTTTTGGAGATAAAGTGTATATAATATGATTTTATATTGATGGAGAATAATTATCCTTCTCTTAAATGAAGTGGGAAAGGTTCCTAAGGGTTCCCCATAATAGAGTATATGAGGATTTTCAAAGAAGCACTCCCAGTGATAGTGACATGTTCAATTGTGAAGAGTTTCTCCAATATTTGATAGGAGATGGTACTCTAAGGAGACTTATAGATGTAGAATATGATGGTTAGTGAAAAATTGTATTCATGTTTTTACATCATTATTGGTGTCCTAGAAAGGGATATTTCAATACTCTGTGATATCATGATGTTTACTTCCACTAAGTGATCAAACAAGGAAAAAAATTACATTTATAGATTTTGTATGATCCGTACATATGAGATGTGAATGAAAAGATCAAGGTAAAACTCTCTAACATACCCAAACATGATATCTACCATATTTGATGTTATGGGATTAGTTAGAAATGTAATGAAGTTGAAAATTTATTTGGTTATTTTTTATCAATTGTTTTCTTACAAAAGAGTAAATGTAAATTGGAATAATTAGAAGAAGTGTTGGGTGAGATACAATGACAAAATCTGTGATGAATTCTACCATAACGATCATAAAATCAAACTAAAGTACATGTTGGATCCTGTCATTGAGCCTACTAATTTATTTTCATATTCTGATGATGATGTTAGTGAAAAAATAATGTGGTTGTTGAAAAAGAAGAAGATGAATATTCAGTTGAAGTGGGAAGTGATCTAGATATACCTAATTCTACTTCTAATGTTTATTTTGGAAAAAATAGCCCACCTGGTTCACTACCATCTGGGGAAAAGATTTTAGATGAAAATTAATTTGAGAAAGAAAAGAAATTGGGGAAGAATAATTCAATACATATTTCTAAAAATCATCGAGAGAAAATAATGATAGTAGAAGTGGTGGTGATGTTGATTGTTATAGAGAAGCAGATAACAATGAATATCTTGATAATTCATAATGATTTAATGATGATCATTAAGGTGGAAATGATGATGGTCAGGTAGATAATCATATAAATTTTCATAATTAATAATATTATAATCATGATGATGGATATAATCATGATAGTTGGAATGGTAAAAAGAGATATGATCATGATGTTCATGATCAGGAGATGATTCTGTCACATCCTTTATCACCAATGGTATTATGTTCTATCAGGTCTGAAGATATATCTAGAGATGATGACATGGAACATATACCAAATGTTACTACATATTATAGGGAAGCTCCCTATGATCAGGAGAGTTATCTTAAACCACCTAATCAAATAGAGGCAGTAGATCTCACACATACTATTCATTTAGAGGCAACCCCTTCTGTACTTGATATTTGTGAATATTATCAAATTAATTGAGAAAAAAAATATTCTTCTATATATTATACATGAAGTAATCACATTTGATGAATGAGAAAACTAACTTGGTTTTTTAGTCTTGGTCTGGATTACGCAAATTTGGATTACGAAGCATGTGAATGACCTGTCAGAGAAGAAGGATCCATAGTGGATTAGATTAATCAAGCTAGTTAGAAATAACCATTTACTCTAATAGAGACCAATATACCAACTAAGGATTATTTTACACAAGAGACATGAATTCATCCTCCTACTCTAAACAATAATACACATGATTTTGTTACTAAATGATATTTAGAATATTTTCAATGAAGTGTGAGTTATGATTTGGAATCTCATTTAAGTACGTTGATATAATATTCTAAATATTTCTTGAGATCTCTTCCATCTATCATAATGAGACTCAGCGAAGATAACACTCAATATTTTATTGAGCTCATTATATATAATTTAATACCAATGGTTTGACTTTTTATTTAGGATTTATAAGTATAGCATAATTTTTTTCCATAGGATGTAGAATGTCTAAAATCCTTATAAGAGGATGTGAAATCCTATTTCTTAGATTGTTTAACCTCTATTTCATAGAAGTTGAACTGCTTGTTTGTTGATTCATTTTCATCCTCTATAACTCCTCCATCTCAGGAACCTATTGATAGAGAGGTGATCTGTAATGTCCTGGTTCTGGAATCCACCCAGAGGTGCCCCGTACCTAGTTGGTCACATGTCCTCAAGCGCATTTCCCCAAACGCCAGAGGCTTCCAACTAGCAGTGAGGGTCTTGAGTGTGATAGTGGGGAAACTATGACCTCATTGGTAGAGTACATAGTAGAAGTAAACAACACATACAATAGCGGATGCAGTAAATATCCAACAACAGTAAACAACGGAAGACTAGAATAATAAAACAACTAGAGAACATATATATAAATGATGCATGACACAAATGTCTAGGAAATCAGCCAACAAGTCTCAATGATGGAATACAAAAAGTAGTAAACCAAAGTACAAAATAAAAGATAAACAGCTCCTTAGCATCGTGACCACATGCTTGGTCCCATGCTCTTTAGCTCCATTGCAAGTGATGTACCTAAAGTGGATGGGCGCTTTCCCTTATCTATATCTGCAATAATATAATCTGTTTGGGCCCAAAAGCATGGCCCAAACAGGCTGTGATACTAAATATCAGTAAGAAACCACTTGAAGATTTGTGCCTAACAGTTAGTGAATATTTGGTAGGTAAAAGTACAAAAAGTCGTAAACAGGAACATGCTAAACATTAAACAATCCACAATTACAATATCAAGCAATAGATCACAAGAAGCTATGCAGAAACAGGTATCCCTATGGTAAGTACTCACAGCCATCCCCCATGGTCCTACCTAACAAGTAACAACAACCATCTGGGCAGTACACTCATCCTATTTTCTTCTTTACATACTCCACTTTGATGACCTTCCCATTAGAGTGATCATAAGATTCACTATCTATTTAATTTAGTTTGTGTCATCTTAATACTCTTTCATCTGGGAATACATTTCATTTATGTATGAAACCATGTTATATATACTCAAAAATACATCATTAAATGATCTTATAATCCCTACAATTTTGGTTTTTAATGGATTTATAATATTTATCAGCTTTTTATCCTAATATATTTTCCCTAATTCTCATGAACAAGATCATTAATTAAATAAAATGTCAAATATATTCTTTTAACCATTTTAGAAATACAATTCCTTTTTGAAAAAAACCAATTAAATTAATATTGTATTTCCATAATGAAATATTCTATGAAAATTAAATAATCTCTTTAAATAATTTCATGTTTACTCTTAATCTCAAATAGTTGTTGGATGTATCCATAAATACTGTAAGAACATTATTTGGATTTATTAAATATTTTCAATTCCACTTCTTATATAATATCATAATATTCTTCAATCAAGATCGGTAAATAATAATATTATATTTTATTGAATATAGAATAATATCATGGGTTCCAAATTCATTATAAAAATCATTCTCACTTACCCAAAAAAATGTGTCATTATTCATGGGTTTCATTTTCATAATACTTCCGCCTTATCTCTTATAATTATTTTATTTTTACTTTAATTTTGAAAAAAACAGCTTTCATAATTATACATATATTCCACAATATCATTAAAACAACCATATAGAAAAATAATTATCTATGTTATACAACCATTATATTTTTCACCTGAAAAAATAAGTGGATTTATATAGGAAAGTTTTAATAAATATATTAAATAATTATGTAGAATATTAAAATATATATAAGAACGCAAAGGTTCTATTACTATCTTTCATGACTAATAGTTTGTAATGATGTCCTCATGTACCCTAATTGTGGGTGGTGATTTATAGTGCTTCTTGGTTTATAATTTTTCCTACACCATTAATTAAATCTTATTCCATTATTATAAGGATCATATTTAATCATTAATTATATATATAGTTTCACTATTAAATTGTCAAACATATATATATATATGGTACACACAAAATAAATGAATTTTCATGGTTCCCTAGAACTCGGATACATCGAAGGATCATACACACATCGATGTGTTAATGTATCAAAATCCACTATCATGCAGTATTTTTTGGATAATTGTTTTTTTTCATGGACAATTCATGTCAAATAATACTACCCTAAAGATTGGTTTAGATAATTTTCACTATCTCCCAAGGGTAACTTTCTTTTCTTACTGCATCACTCACTACATCTAGGAAGTCTTTGAGTTTATAATCTTAAATGAACTGCCAAGATTTATTTTTACAAATGAATGACTATACATCTTAATTTATAGAAATGATAACCTAATGAACACCAATTCACTAATTATAACTTATAGAGTTATATGTGAATTTTTTTTAATATAGATAGATGAATATATGTATTCCAAATTATCACAGTCACAAAATATAATGTAAAAGATGAGGAAAATTCATCACGATAATTTTAATTTAATTTATCAATCATATCCTTCAATCCTGGATATATGAATCAATGTATATCCACATTAAAAATTAATTTAAAAAAATATATAATTTTGAATTGTCTTTCATTTTAATCTCCATCTATGTATATGAATAGATTTATCAAATTCATTCTACTTCTTCAAAATTTTATTGAAAAACATTTATTTATTATTTTTATCATTCATATCTTCAATCAATAGTTGGGATAAAATACCATATAACTCATGTAAATGGTCCTTTAAGGTTTCCAAAATGTTTCAAATTAGTCACAAACTATCTATCTGAGTTTAGTAAATCCCTCAATAATTGATTCATATCTCATATTTGTGAATTCCAATAAAATCAACATTTTGTTTTCCAAATTATTTTATCATAGCATGATGTTAAATATTTTATTAATTATATTATTCCTTACTTCCATTTAATTTTTTAGACTCTTATATTTTAGTTTAATACAATTTGACTACTAATTACATCAAAAACAATGATATGATCTCTTTTTTTCTTTTTCTAAAATCAAGTTGTTGAGCCTTATTCATATTTTAATCCAAATTTACATTATAGTGTTACCTATTTCATCAAGAATCAAGGATCCATAAAGAACAAAATAAAGTTACATTGAAATTTAATATTTAACCTTTCATTTCGCACTCTTTATGAAATTGGTAAAATATTTATTATATAACTTGGTCAATTTTTTAAAAATGGTCGGGGTCGAAGCCTCAATTTATTATTAAAGAAAATACCTCTTTTTGTTTGGTTCGAGGGAGACCCATTACATAGCCTGAAGGACCAAGGCCAAGTTTCCTGAATACAGTGCTTCAAATCCCATTTTTTGGCATGATAGACCCCTCGGTGAATAACACTGCTACAGTGCCTACAACAGTACCACCACCGCTATAGTACTTTCTGAAGTACCTCGACCACTACAATTACTGCTACAGTAAGTCCAATGTTGCTACAATTCTCTACTACAGTAATGATATAATACACTAAAAATATTCCCTTTCCTAGATATGATCGTGGGGATTTTGGTAAGTTTTTGAATGATTATTCATTCAATCAAAAAATCATCTACATATTAAAATGTGAAAAAAATGTTATCCCAAGATTCTAATGTACATAATCATACATAGATTAAATTTATTCCAATACAAGATATTTATATTTTGTGATCTTATTTTATGTCACAACCAACAATCCATCACCAATTTAAATAATCAATATTCTATAATACTTAGATATCTTCTATGATTCCTTTGAAACTCATGAGTAAATCATAAATAAATAATTAAAATCTAATTTTACTCTTAAAAACATTGTATGTTTTGAAATTTAAACTCTATAAACTCATTAGAAATATTATTAATTAAATTTATGAAATGAAATCATTAGGATAACATTTTTCCACTAGATAAATTTCCAGATTCATCTAATATGAAACTATACTTATACATAATTACCTCTAGACATCTAAAAAATCAATAGGAATGAACACTCACATTCCAATACCTTGTTATTTCATAGTTTTTTATAATTTCATCATTCTAATATGTATTAATGATATATTAATAAACCAATCCATAAAAAACATCGAACTCCTCAAATATTAAGAGGTCATTTGATAATTGGGTTATTTCACTCCATCATTTACATATATCTATGTATTCAGTACTCATACATCAATACTTCTAATATAAATATTTCATCTTTTTTAATAGGTTAAAATTCCATGAATATAAAATTTTAAAATCAATATCACTATCATATCTTATTATCGGCCTCTTCATTAGTGATAACTCTCCATCATCTCTAAAAATCCTCAATTAAATAAGAAAAATTTAGTATATAAACATTTTCTAAAATAATTCATAACATGTAAATCCAATAAATATAAAAATAGGTTACCAAAAAGGTTAGAGGTTTACATGTTAGTAGTAACAATGAATGTTGTACTGATATAAACCTAGATATTTAATTTTCTCCATATTATTATTTTTAACAAACGTTCTTGAAGCAAATCATGTACATCTCATAAATATGTAATTTGATACTATTATAGGTTTTACATGTATCTAAACATATGGGGTTAATATAACTTATAAATTTAATTTTTTACCTTTAATTATTCAAACCATAAAATATTATTATTCATGGATTTGGAGAACAATTAAATGTGTTCTTGTAAATCATCTAGATACATGGAATGATTACTAAAAAGGTTAGGTGTGGATGTTTTTCACATATAATAGTATATATTAATGGAATAAATATGTAATATATTGTCAATGTTTAGGAATTTTTAGATGTATACCAACATCTATTTTCCTAACCACAGATGATTTTGAAGTAGAGTATTGTATTGAAATGGTCCTTGGAAATCTATACATATCATATCTTGTTTTTTAATAGATCCATTCATGGTTGGGTATTAAAAATAAATGGTCAGATATAGATACATGAGGATTTTTCACATATTATTACATGATTTTTACCAAAAATATTTAGTAATTACACCAAAGGATCGGTGGGCCTTGTGTCCTTCGAAGACTAGATATATTAAAGTCAACATAAAACTAAAATAAAAATCTTTATTTTAATCTCTATAAAGAGATAATAATCCAATTGAGATACTAAAAATATATAGGATAACCTGTATAATACATAAATGAAAAGGTGAGCTATAAATCACATTAAGGGAATAAAAATATTAATGAAGCATGAAACATGAGTATGAAGGCATTACATGATACATAAAAGAAAGTCTCATGAATAATCATTTAGAGGCATAACATAAAGAACATGTAATCATAATATCATGGAATCATTGGAATGTGGAATCAACATATAAAATTACATTAGCCTACATCAAATATAACCACCAATAAAATATCACATTATGGGTACAATCCCATGATGGATATGGTTCACTATATAATCCCATTAATAATCACTCGGGAGAATAAAACATTACCCAATGAGTTGGGTTCCTATATGGGTGAACCCAAAATTAAATATAAATTCATATGTATTTTGTAATAGTAAATCAATCATAACTAATAAATGTAATAATTTCCAATGGAAATATATGGGTTGCGTAACCCTAACTCATATCGTAAGAATTACCCATGAAAATAAATGGGTTATATTTGACAAATGAATATAAGGCATGAATTACCCTTCAAAAGAAGGGATGAAAAACTATCAATATATGTGATAAAAATATAAATAGAATTTATATTCATTCTATAACATAAAAATAGTTATATAAAATTTTATTTGGAGACATAAATTTCATATCCCAAAGAAATAGGGTTGTTCGAATAGATCCCTTACCTTAGGTTCCAGAAACATTATCCACTCACACATAATGTTATGAAGAAAAATATTAGATTAATTAATTACTCTATTATGAACCTATTAATTAAATATTATATTTTATATAATTTTTTTATTTTCATCTTGACCCATTCAATAAAATTTAACATTTAATTTCTCTATACAAAGGGCGCTCGATTAATGATTATGTGGTGAGAACATTTATGGATAATTTTTAAGACATATGAAATCAAGAATACAAACCTAGAAGTAAAATAAAATGATATTAATATCTTTACATAAATTTAAATTTTCCCAAATTTCCTTTTTTACATCATAGGGACGATTCACATAGTAAAAAGGATAATGTCAAATGATTATCTCATTCAGGCAGTTTTACTGACCATCAAGAACTAGTCTCTTTTTTTTAAAACAATTATGACTATATTTTTAGTCTAAAAAATTAAAAAAATATTATATAATTATTATCATTTTATATAACCATAATAATATTTTTATGACCGTCTATTAATGTTTTAATGGAAAAAAATCTTATCATCTATATATATGGTGAACCGACCGAATATGGACAATTGTTTCTTTTTTTGAATAAAAGGAGAAAAAAATGATTGATGTTAGATATTATATTTCCAATACACAATTAATGTATATAAATGATAATAAGGATATTATTCCATTTTATATGAGGTATATTAGGATTGGGTAGTAGAAAAAATAACATAAAATATATAGTTGAGAATATTACCTCTTGAATTTTGTAACTTTGAAAAAATCATTAAAGAACATGGAAATGGTCTTTTTGTTCATACCAAAAGCATGATAATTAGGGGGAGAAGAATTTGATGATTTTTGGATAGAAAATGGTCAAGATACTAGGAAAAGAAGGTTTGAGGAGAATGGGTGGTGATGGGTGGTATTCATAAGGGGTGGAGAAGGGTGTTTTTGAATATTATTTTCATTTGTTTTTTTTGATCAAGAATAAAACTAATATTGATTATAGTAAATAAATATTTTCAAAATTTCACATGAGTTCAAACATGTGGATTCTTATGTCATTTAGGTCTTAAAAATTTATGTATTTATTTTAAAATGTTAAATATCATATTTATCATTATTTCATTATTCAAAAAAAATTCAAATATTTTAAAATAATTCCCAAAAATTCACCAAAACTATTATTTAGTGTAAATATTTCAAATATTAAATTTATTTTTTAAAATAATTTTATATATATGAGAAATAAATTTTTTAAATTAAATACACAATTATACGTAAAATTCAAATTTTAATATTATGATTAATTTACAGACGATTTAAAAACATTTATATTGTAACTTTTAATTATAATATAATTATAATAAAATGTATTATTAATATATAAATCCATTTTATGAAGGAATAATTTATTTTAAATCATTATATTTATTAAAAAAGTGCAATTTAGACATGTATGTTTTAAAAAAAAGACACTTAATTTTTCATTTTTAAAACATTCATTTATCTATACCGCAATATTAAAATATCACATTTTATTTTTATTTGATACCTGAATATTGTTTTACAGTTACATAGGTGAGGGTAGTTTTTAACTATCAGGTTACTATACATAACAGTAAAATTACTATTCAAATGGTCATGTTTCTATTACTACAGAATGATTTGTAATAGTCATACAAGTCCCATACATTCTATAAATACCACATATTCCACCCATTATTCATTCAATTTTATTTTCTCTAATGGTTATATGTATTTATTATTTTCATGATGAATATTTTATTTCAAATATTTTATCACATTTCTGTAGTGTTATTCGTGAGGGTAGTTTTTATGGTGGATAAGGAATATAAATTTTTTCATATTTTAGTTACCTAGTTTAATATTTTTTTATCCCATTGAATATTATTAATTTCTATGGCCATTTTTAATTTATAAATTTAATATTCAGATTTTTATAAGAAAATATTTGTGGTTCTATCATGTAGGAATTTTAAATTATACTACATTTCCAAATATCACACAATTATAAGAAGGAAAATTCTATTGGAAAAATTGTAGGTTGTTACATATGTCCCCACATAAGAAATTTTGTGCTCAAAATTTAAATTTATAAACTAAATTGAAAATAAGAGGCAGTACTTCTACTTTATTCTTTCCTCTAGTTCAAATGTTTCATCTTTATACTTCGGGTTTCTTCAAAGTACTTCGAGTAGGTGGGTTTTCTGGTTTCATATAAAACTATCTCTATAGTCCAAGATCTTCATCAGCTTATCTTTATAAGATATATCATTTTCCAACTATACCACCGCAAAATTTAGTATATGTTAGGGTTATAATATGAAGTAAATAAACGGAAAATAAAAAAAATACATCATTTTCTTTTGAAAAGTTTGGTTAGAGTACTAGTCGATAGGTTAGGACTCTAATGCGATCATGAATCTGCAAGGGGAATATGTTCTTGGGACATAACATTCTCTTATTCCCAAATCTCATGAATATAATAAATAAAGAAATGTGGGTGGAAACATTATCTTTTACCTCAAACGCCAAAACTCATTGAGGATTTTCAACATTTCTCTTCTATCAATTTTGATCTGCCCTCATGTTTTATTGAATGGTATTGAGATTTTCTACCATTACATTGACCATTTCAAGTACTAGAAACTTTTGTTCACAAACTTCATCCCAATATGCATATAGTATGCCCTATTTCAATTAATCTAATTGTAATGTATTTTAATTATTTAATGTGTATGAGTGATGTTTGGGAAGCATTGGAGGATTTATGGAATGTTTTGGGGGAATTTATGGAGGTTCATAGTTTGAGTATAGTTAGTATAAACTATTCAACTACTTCAAGATACTATGCAATGTGAAACAATGGGATCAGGTTAGGTGGATAGTTAAGAGTGTGATTTCTCTATTCAATGTGGGAACCCAGTAGTAATTTTTTGAAGAGGAACAGAAGAAAAAAACAATATTAGATCATGGGTTTCATAACTGGATGAGCCAACCTTGAAAAAGGATTTTGGAGGCAGTGGTTGGTATACAGTTTGCGCACGAGTTTCCTAACCATGTAATCCATCCATGAACAGTTAAAAACATGATGCAAAAAATTTGATCTCACTTGGTATTACTCCAAAACATTTTTTTCTCACTTATTTTTTATTGTATATCAGTTTTAGCTCCAACCAATGGTTGTGGAGACCTTTATCTTTGATCCAAGAGAAATCCATTGGAAGATATTGTTGTGTTGAAGGTGAAATGGCATTGTAAGTCACGTTGTTTGTGGTTTTTAGAGATACACATTTTACCTCTCTAGGATTCATAAATTTGCTCTGTTGGGGAGCTCTCTATTTCTTGATGACAAATAATTATAATAATATGTTTCTTTGATGTTAGGTAATAAGATATGAAGCAGTATTTTAAATATTCAACTTAATTTTGGTGAATAATTCATGAAAATCTTTATTTTCACTATAGTTTCCTAGGTAGGTGTCATCACTCTCGAATCCTCTTATTAAAACATTAATACTAATTTTCCAATAGTATATATTTATATAATTGGTTTATGAAATGTATTATAAACTAAATTTATAAATACTATTTAGTAATTGTTTGTGTTTTTCTGAAAATTGGTTGTTGTGAAGTACTTTGTTTATGGATTTTAAAATGATGATTTTAAAAAATGTGTATTTTTTTATTCACTAATAATTTTTACTGTGATGTTTTCAATAAAAGAATTTTTTTATTAAAATGGAATGAAATGGTTGGTTTGACAGGGTTTCAGTATATAAAGGTTGGGGTGAGTTCATGCTTTTGATATGACCCTTAATTTTGACGCTTTTCCATCCAGGAACACCTCCCCGCGCATAGTGGATGCTCAGTAATGGTCAAGTTGTACCATACATTCCCTATTCCCTAATGTTGGAGGCATCTATCTTCTATCGATGGAAATTTTATCCCTGATCGAAACATGATGATTGTATGTCAGTTCCTCCTTCTGTAGATTCCTCCTCAGAACTTGTTACCTAGTTTGGGTCTCTTTTAAAGATTAATATCTTGTCCTTGAAACGCTATCATGCGGCCATATTTTGTGGAAACTGGATCATTACACTGATTTTGTGTGGATATTTCAAAGGTTTAAGCTAGGAAAGAATCCTTTGTTTAAGAGAGTAGTCACACTAAGGCATCTATGGAATGTCTTGACATTGGATCGTTGTAACACCTATATTTTCCCCTTAGGATTGGGATTCTAAATGGTGTGGAAGACAAAGTCATCCCATGTCGAATAAATGGAATCTTATACCGAATTCATGTCTCATTGGTTTTCCTTGGCTACCCATGTTTAGCAGAGGGCATTCCGCAAGTTTAACATATAGTAAAGATGTATTAGACTGATCAGAACACTAATAAGTGTGTATCAGATGGGTACATCTTTAAGAGAGAGCACCATGATGGTGTACATGATAGGTGGATCAAAATGGCCAATGATAGCTGAACCAGGGTTGTTTGTCCCATAAGGGGAAGATATCACACCATGAAGGTTAATCTGGCATAAAAGATATATCAGAAAGTTTGATGGGTCCTCACAAAGGGGACACCAAGGTTTTCCGTTGTCTGGGATTGAACCTCTTGGAGGATTCCTATGTAGCCTATGTAGAATAGAATGATAAAAAAACCACATAGTTCAAAGTGTGAGACATGGAATATGGTTGTATTTAAGAGAAAATGACCTGGAGACATTTTTGGGATTACAAATGAATAACGCCCCATTAGAAGAGAGACACTCTAGGTTGGATGGTTATGGTTTGGGTGGGGATTATTCATGTTCATCTTCCTGAGGAAATAGAATAATCCCACTGACATGTGGAAGCCTAGGAAGAAACTATTATGGAAGTTGGAAGGTTGAACAATGTGGATGGTTATTATGATGGAACAAACATGAAGAAGATAGTTATTTTAGGATTGACCATCAGGGAGTCTCTATTTGTATCCCCATGGAAGGTAATAATGTCCATGTAGTTCAGTTGGGTGATGAAACACATTAGGAGGAGGCCTGAGAGAATGGAGCACATGGATGGGCCCTATAGGAAGTATAACCTTCAGGGTAGGGCATGATCATCCCAAAACACAAAGGCTATTGAGAAAGATAATGATGGGACTTGAGCGATGGGATTGAACCTTAGATATGCTTCCTACATATCCCCAATGTAGGGAATCAAAGTCCACATAGTTTAGGGTGGGGCATAGAATCGAGATGTACACTAGGGATAATGACCTGGAGACATGGTTGGGCTTACGTGTGAGTAGAATCCCATAATAAGATGAAATGTCATTATTAGATGAGTGTAGATTGATTGTGTTCATTACACCAAGAGATGGAATGAGAACTAGTCTGACACAACTAAGGGGTAGGCCAAAGATATGTGACCTAAAAAAGGGTACACCGAACGTTTCTAGTGTATGTGGTTGAAACACATGGAGGATTCATTCGTACCTTTTCAAGTAGAAAGGTATCAAAATCCACATTGTTCGAAATTGTATAGCTTACATCATGTGGGATTAAAGGGGATGATAGTTTAACATCATATGGGATGAGGGTGAACTGATGTGGAGTGGTCAGGACCGATGGGAGATGGGCCTGATCATCAGGAAGGCTTCCTATGTACCCTACTTGAAAAGGGAAAGGATCAATATCTATGTAGTTATGAAAAAGAGGCATGTGTCGTACACAATAAGGAGAACGAAATAGGATGTCATGGTTTATTCCCACTCTAATCCCATGAGAGTTATGCTCGGTGTGAGAAATAAGAGGTAGCAAGGTACTTGAAGTTCATGTCACGAGAGATACTGGCATTATAGGTGGTCTGGGGCATGCACATGGATGGAAGCCTAGGAAGATGAAGGTTGAGACATAATATAAGAGGGAAGCCTGAGTAGGATGTCCAGATGTACAAGGAGGATTTGGATCTATGTATAGTGGACACCCTATCCAGGTGGTTTGGGACTGACATGATGATTTCCCAGGACGCACATGGCGACAAAGTGCAGAGGGAGAGATAAGGCATAGTGGAAAGGGGAGAAGTTGAATTCCCCTAGTTGCATCGCCTCTTTGATCTTCTCAATATTTTCAAACACGAGGAAATCATAGTTTAATTTCTTATGTTGAGGATGTGGGTTGCTTGGTAGTTTAACATTATGTAGCTCGGACAATGAGGACTCACTCCTCATCCCTAGGACTCACATAACTTATACCATCCTACACAAAGGGAAGGGTAGGAATAATGAATTCCATATAGATTAGGGGAGGAGGAGTGGTCATCCGATGGTAGCATGTTAGTGTGGATATCTGAAGAAGCAATATCCATTTGTGTTCCTATGAGACGAAGCATGATGCAGGGAAACACAAAATGAGGCAACACTCGGGGAACCATGAAGTCACTTCATATAAGCCTAGCAGTTCGCACGAGAGAGGGTTTGTGAAGCCGAAGGTATGGATGTGTGGGGAATCATGAAGCTCGGGTGCATTAAGAAGAGAAGGGGATTCATGATGTAGGGAAAAAGACCCCTGTAATGGGAGGAGCATCACGAAGTATGGTTAATCTGCAGTGGCCTGTGAACACTATTTACTTGGAGGGTGCTTTGTAAAGGCTGAATGCCTCACAAAGACCTAAGAACCGAAATGGGAATCCTACAATCATGATGATCTTAGGGCTTCATGAAGTTAATCCACACTTAAATCATAAGTAACATAGAGCATTGGAAAAGTTGGTTTGTGATTCACAAGTACCTTGAGTGATTCAATTTTCTCAATGGATCACACCAAAAAGGGAGATTCACATATTGGGATCTCGGAACATGAATGTTTGTGGTGTTGATCCTTTTAAATAAGGGGATATATCTATTTATAAGATCCTAGTATCTCGAAGCACTGAAGGCACGCCATGAAGGAAATTGTGGTCAATAATTGGAGATGGCTCTGTTGTAATCACGAAGGATTGCGTTATGGTTATCTGCAGCAGTTTCAAATGTATCTGTCTGATCGTTAAGGATCTCATCATGGTTCTCTGTGATGGTGGGGGAAGAGTCCATTCAAAAGCCTTTTATCCATTTTTGGGGAAAGGGGCTTCACGATTGGTTTTCTCAAGTAAGGACCTTTGGTAATTTTCCCATTATTATGTAGACCGACTTCAAGGCATAGATTTTGGGGCCAAAAAATTCCCCCATCATAATGGAATCCTAGGAGAAGATGAGGGTCATATTATTAGGTTAAATCACTATAAACATCCATATTGTGAAGTAGACTCGTAATGGTAATAGGTGGAGCGAAGGATGAGATGGCCACAAAGGTAATCACTGCCAAGGGTGTTACAAAGCAGGGGACGTCGTTGCCTATAAATAGAGGGTGATGGAACCTTTTATATTAAATAACTCTACACACCTATAATTAATTTCTCAAATCACAATGCTTTTTTGACCCCAGGATTTTTATTTGCAAACTTGAATACACAGATTGGTTCTCTACAGGTTCTTCTTAGAGAACTAGTGCATCGTGATCCTTTGATGCACTACGAAGCACAGAGAGTTCATCAAGTCTCTGTGACCGTTTAGTCCGTGAGATGGGATTTTCGTAGGAGCTCTAAAAAGGAGCTCTTATAATGATATTCATTAATACATGAAGAAATTTTAAAATTCCAAAAACAAAATGGCCAAAAAAAAAATTTCTCAAGAGGTCCTACTGGATGCTGCTTAGAGGGAAGAGATGTAAAAAAATCCGAAATTTAGAGAGTGCGTTCTAATTCACTCTAAACATGTGTCCTTGGTGGTGATTTTATCAAAAGTGGAAAAGAACTATCCCATTTATAAGTGACTCCCACTATATGGTTTTAGTCTGAGGGACTATGTTTTTATCCCAAAATAAGGTATGGATCAACTTGCTTACTGGTTCAGGGGAACAATGTACCAATACTGGTGGTTCAAGGATACTGACGGACACACCTAGAAGGACTAAACACCTATTACCACCTACTATATATTCAACCATGTCAATAACATTGATGGGAATGTATTGGAGTTTGAGTTATATCCTCCTCAGCACCACACCATTACGAAGGTGGGATTAGGGAACCTGAAGAAGGGGTGGAACTATAATTGGGACTTGCGCCAGGGTGGAAACCTCACAGATGTCTCGGTATTAGATTATTAGGTCTTTAAATATTTGGACAAGCGTGGGTTATAGATTAAGTTGGTAGGCCTCTATGAATATGTGTGTGATTATCATTTCCATATCTACCATCCCATACACATGAATCTTGAGTTACTGAGCAGGAGGTTGTGGAGAAAAAAACTTTCCATCTTCACCATGGGGAGGTTGGTGTTTTCCTTAGGGACCATCACCATATCTTGGGGATTTTGATTCTATGGGAGATTTATGAAAAGTTAATTCCTACAAAGAACACATGGAAAGACTCGAATAAGATTCCACAGCTGGAAATAAGGCCGATGGACCTCGTTCTAGGAGAGTAAAAATAGCCGATGAGGGACGTCCATTTCAAGCAGTTGTTCAAATGCATCATAAACTTCCAACCAAATAATGACACTAAAGGGGAGTAGGTACCTAGGAAGCTATCAGTTAGACCACCCACTTTTCCAAAGGGATCTCATCATAGAAAATAAAATTCATACTAGAGAATCAAGGAATAAAACATATGGCTATTATGTGGGTACAATGTTAACATAGAGAAGAAATCGGTGGATAGGTTGGTTTGGTTCGTCTCTGCACTTATTTGTGGATGGATGTTTCTGGTCAAGGATACAAACATGGATATTTGGCTGAGAACCTTCATTATGGAATCCCTGATGGTAACAGAGTGACGTTTTAACCTCAGAATCCCGATATTGGTGAAGATATTCATGGTGGTGTGGCACATCAGTGTGTGAAAGAATCCACAGTGGGTATGTATGCCACTCCACTTCCAATAAAATGATAGAGTATCACATGTAAGATTTTATGAGTATCTAAAATGTATTTCCCCTCACAGATCATATTTTTTACCATCCATTCTGAATGCAGTGGGTAGTTTCCTCTCCAATATGACTTCACCAGTGGTACCGATTAGACTCTAGAGGGTGGAAATTTTCAATTTCCATCCATTACCGATTCATATAAGATTATTTACTGATGATGGCTCGAGAACTGAGGAGCATTGATCAAACCTCCTAGAATTCTAATGTGGAGTTCTAGTTGAATAGGTAGATCGTGAGCATTTCTGCGAGCCATACGCCCAGGACTATTTTGAAAGGCAATTCTAGTGTATGAAAAGGTTGAATCGACTTTTTACCTGGGAGTTATACATGAGTACCACTCTTGTGTGTTCATGAATATGTGGTTCATAGTAACACAAGAAGATGGTAGAATGTGGAAGGAGATGCCTCCACCTACCACCATATATGGGTAGGTTGAGGAGTATTCGAAGAGTGGAGAGACATCCTACATAGGGGAAATTATGAAGAAAATGATTGTACATGTTGATAACGGATTACCCCCTCAAACCCCAGGGTGGGGGTCATACAACAACAAAAACATGTCGCGGTGCAGTAGCAACAAAGCTAGTGATTCAATGTCCCACTCTAAGTGGAAGTGGAAGAGGATCAATGACTGACCTAGAGGCTCCAATTAGGTAGTTCCAAGAGGGAGAGGGGACACCCAAATTGTTCCGTAGGATACACACTTAGGCTATTGGGAAGCATATGTGCCTCATAGATATGCCTAAGGATACTATTTATACAATGTATTGGTATACTTGGGATGTTAACAGACAATTTATTAGTCCCTTAGATATGTGGTACAACCATAACCATCTTAGGATAGATCAATCAGATATTGTATATTCCAAGTCTTTCTTTATGGTGTCTCAGGAAAAATATGAATAATTAGTAACTATGTTGGTAGACTTCGTGCATTCTAGGGGAACCCTACATCCAATGAGAGGTCAGGTGAATGTACCGGTCAATGAAACATCCCCAAAAGAAATTTATACCACAGTGGTAAGAGAGTTTATACCTTTACCTAAATAAACATAGGATTCCTCTTGGGGAGAAGATGTTGACAATGGAAGCCCATTTAATGAAGGTGAAGTTGTGGCCTCGAAGATGGAAGAGTATGTCGAAACTCCTTTGGTAAACTCTAGACCATTATGATATGGTAATTACTAAAATCATCTATTCTTCTCAACTAACATATGTCATGTGTACAAGAGCCTCATATAAAAGTCCCCTTCCCACATAACAAAAAACATATCTTCGGGTCTGGCATCCATGATGATGGTAATTGAAGAATCCAACAATGCTGCTTCACCCAGGGTGACCATTCAGAAATCTTCAGAGTTTCTAACCACATATAAGGGCCACAACCTAGGATTACAATAACAAAAACATGAGGGTGGGATCATTTATTTAAATTATGCAAGTCATATATCTCACAATATCAGAACTTCTCTCTGTCGAAATTGTCAAACTCACATTGTGCATTTTTTCTGAATAGTTATTCGAAGAGTGTGTTCTATGATAATGATGATGTAATGGGTCCTTGGAGATCCTCTTCCAAGGAGAATGCTGATACTCATTGAATGAGAAAATGGAGCTAAGAAGTCTTTAGTGATCATGGATATTGGAATGATCGATGATGGGATAAAACCTAAGATTATTGAGGTGGAATCCAATAATGAAGACCAACCACACAATATGGAACCCAGCCTATCTAACGGGACACTAGAGGTAGACCCCAGTGATAAAGTTGTGGAGGTGTTCCTAGAATATGAACATACTAACCTAGAAGAGTTGAACAAGACAATGTCCAATGAGGAGGATTACATGGTCGTCGATCACTGATCATGGAACTGATCATGTGCTCCATTGACGACACTCCACAATCAGAGTGGATATGTCGAATGGTAAAACAATTATCATGGTTGTGAGACCTATTCAATGTATGGGTGGATGCATAAAAAATCCTCATTCTCATCTGAGATTACAAGGGGAGAAGATAAATGAGTATTATTGTGGCGATTGTGTCAGCAGACAGCGAAGGGAGTCTATCAACACAAAGAAACATCAGGATGCTGAACGAGAGATCCAATTCATGGGAAAATGGTTGAACACACATTCCTCTTTCACCACCACCCAATAAGAATTCATATCACTATTATTGAACTAACTGGAAGAATGAGAAGACTAGATGAGGCGAGCATCCTACGAAGTAATCAACATATGGTCTGAGGGTTATTGCACATATATTAGGGATGACGAACTGCTCCCCATAACCAACAAGTAAGTGATGGAGCTCAGGTGAGAGAGTGAATTCTCGATGCCATCAACCAAAGGGTGGAAGAGGTAAGACAGTCTAACAATGGTGCCAATACATTGGGGATGTACTCTATAAAACACATAATCACTTTTCTTGGTTTCTTATTTACTCTGCATGAATGGAAATCATACTTCTTTCTTTGACTATTTTACCCCAAAAATATATGTGAATTAACTAAAGATCAATCCCTAAGCCCATGTGGATCATAACTCGTGTGTGAAAAAATGGATAACTATATAATTTCACAATTGGATATGTGAGGGAAACTCAATAATCGAACACTTTGGGTCCAAATGAACACCCAAAATTTTCTAGATGAGAGATTTTTTACTACTGAATATGGTTCCTAGAGAAAATAAATTTCCATTTACAATTGTGTTTTAGTGCACGAGCACGATAAAGCCAGTGGAATTGGAATCAATCCAAAAAAAGGGACATGAGAAGTGTGAATAACAAAAATCAATATTCAGAATACAATGAGAGTGGAATGATGATAGAGGAAAACTTATTACAATATTCACAACATAGTATCTACATAACGTTAGCATGAAATAGTGAAAAAACAATGAGGTCCAACGACTAACCATATTCAAAAACATGGGGCCAAACATGAAGTGATGTCTAATATCCCCCTGAATATTGACCCAAGATGGTAGGTTAGAATTAAGTCCAATCATAGTAACCATTAGGGGGTTTACTAAGATATGAGAGGAAATGGGGATACAAAATAGAGGGCACACAAAGCATTGTGGTGGATTGATGTTCTGTTAGAACGATGTCCAACAATCCTAAAATTACACCACAATGAAAAACGTACCATGGGTGAGAATGCTGGTTTTAATTGATATCAAAACAATTTCTATACATGACCTATCTAGTGAGGAATTAGGATTCCATTTAGTTTTATGTCAAGAAAATGAGGATAATAAACATGTAGTTTTAACATCAGATAGTAAGGATGATGCATGGAATATTTTAGCATCATATGACCATGCAATTGCGTAATGTTTAAGGTCATTATGCCTAGACCCTAGACAATAGTTTAATGCCATGTTACAAATACCTAGGACACCTTGTTTATGTTCATAGAGATTGGAGTATAGTTTTTGGAAAATAGAGTGGGATGTCAATAAACATGTGGTTGGACCCGTTGACTAAATGTTCATTAGTCTCAAAGTATCCCATAAGGATGGGAATCATTCCACATATAGTTCTTGAAATGCCATGCATTTTACCATTGTGTGGTAAGGAACAAAATATTGCATCATAGCTTACTTTCATGGAGCTAAGACATGGCAATTCCATAGTAGAAATGTGTGGCGTAAAACATAACTCGATGTGGATGAGGACAGAGAAGTCCAACCCACACCACACACATTAAATAGGGGAACCAAAACAAAAAAGGGTGTATACTAGAGTTTACTATTACATGGTCAAACCTAGGGATGTGATGTCTATATTTAACTAAGTTTCCTATTAGGTTAGAAATCAATCCAAACATAGTTCTGAAGTAGTTATGTCATGTGGTTTTGACCCATGAACAGAGAGAGGAAGAATTTGATATATCTTGTTTGTAATTTGTTTGGTATCGTTTTTGGAGAGAGTAGCCCAGGATGTAAAACCTGGGGGCCACAACAAGATTCATGCTATATTATTCCTGATAAATGGCTTGGTGAATGACCAGTTCCCAAGGTGATTCTCTCCCTAATGATAATATCACAATGTTTTGATGTTTTTCCTCATGTGTCCCTAACGATGACATTGTAGTTTACAGTCATATGATGAGATGGTTCCATGTATTTTAATGTCATACATTAAGGATGGAAGATATCATAGCTTAAGGTCATAGAGCATGGACCATAGTCTAAAGTAATCTCATATGTGGATATTACCCAAAAGAAAACTATAAGCCTATGTGATCCATGCTCAGTGTAGGAAACAAGGGGTGAGGTTTGGGATTCCCCATATAAATGAGAGTTCATAATAGTGGGAAGAAAATTTGGGGTGGGGAAATCATAGACGCACCTAAATTCCATGTTTAGTCATGCAAATGCATAGAGTTATAACACTATGGTTACCAAAGATCCATAAAATAGAAAGGGTAATAGACCATGAAAATCATAGCATCTGAAATTTGGGACACAATAGGAGCATTGTGACGATGAAGGATATTTTCTTACCATGTTCAAAACATAGAATCCATGTTGTGGGACCGAGAACGAGAATAAAAAATTGAGGATCGAAAACTAACCATATTCAAAATGTGGGACTTATATCAAATTATCATTCTGAATCCTTTAGGTAATTCACCTAGGACAGTAGGTGAGCACTAAGGCTAAACATCAATAAAATTTAGGGGGTAAATTTGGATGTGAATGATAATGGATATTCCAATAGATGATTCTATGAAGAATGATGAATTATACTCTCATTGGAAGCACCTAGAATTGATATTTTTGACTGATGTGAAGGAGGAACAAAGAAAGGTGCACATCACACCACACACTTCCGCAACCAAAATTGGTCAGGAAGGTGAAGGAAGTTACGGATGGACCACAGTCATGAAGTCTTGGTGTTGCGACATATCACATATGGGTGGGAATCTATCTATACAGTGTTCTTAAATATGGAATGGAACATAGCCATTTCCAAAACGGGTGATATAATATTAGGTGAGAAACATGAAAGTTGTTACAGTGTTTAATGTCACACCAACATAGATATTAAGAATCATAGTTTAAGGTTATAGAGATTAGACCGTAATGTGACCAGTTTAATGTCAGGAATGTGGGACATGCCCATGCAGTTTATCATCATCCAGTAAGGATGCATGGGTTGAGAGTTTTCTTGGGAGGTAAATAGTGTAGTTAGGGTAATATAGACATTAATGGAGACTTATGAATCCCCCACCACACCTCTTCATTCCAGGAAATCTAAGGCAAAGATGAGGAGAGAGGGTTCATGATGATGTGGTTGGACTCAAGAAAAAAATCCATCCATGTGTCACTACGTATCCCATGAGGATGACAATCAATCCACACATAGTTCTTGAGGGTGGAATGACTGGTGGTCAGTGCCAAATGGGAAATTTTCTTCTCAAATGAAAACATCACATGGCTTGGTAGTTTATCATTGTACATCATAGATGAAAAATAAAAAGTTTTAGAGCCCTATGAAAAGGATTATAGAGACCATTGTGTTTAGTCATAGAGCTCAGACCATAAGGGTAAAATTCTAGAAATGATATATGTGACAGGATGACATAATGTATCCTTGTGTGAGTGAAAGTAGGAGAAGTCTAAACTAAATCTAATATTTCCAAGGGAAGACACACAATTTAAAGTCACGATGCTTGGAATTTGGGCATAATGCTCCTAGTTTATAGATGCGGCGTTCGGACATTGGAGATGAAAAAATCTTCTATACCATCATAAATCCTATAAAACCCCTATGACCATGTGATCCATGATCGGTGTGGTAAATAGGGGGAAGAGAATATGCTTAAACACATTGAATCATGTGATAGGGGAATGAAGGTATGGATCCAAGGATATCTCGTCAACGCTTTCTCAATGTGAAAAGGTGTATAGAGGGATAACACTGAGGGTGTTGAAGTTCTATCTGTTTATAAGTAGGTAGAAAATTATTTGAATCTTAAGACCAATAAATGGGATACAATGGGGTTGGAAATAATGATAGAGGATTGATTTTTACCATTCTTGTAACAATGTATCCTTATCATGATACCTAGAATGGGAACAAACTACTGAGGATATACCACTGACCATATTCACAACACATTTATTATATCAAATTTTTGTTCAAAATCATTGAGACGTTGACCTAGGATGGTAGGAATGAACTAAGGTCAAGCATCAATAACATTTGGGGCTCCCATAATACATAAATAATGAAGGGATCCCAAATTAAGGGACATATAAAGCATAAATATAGAGTGAAATCATGTCTATGCATAATTATACACTTTACGCCCAAAACCACAGCTCATTTAATGCACATTGATGAAGTTAGATAGAGGTCAAGTGGATCAAATTAGGGAGTGATGACTCAAGATAATTAGCTAAAGAAAGAGGTAAAATGGGGTGACGAACCCGAGGATGAACTTCAATATAGAATACCCTGGAATTCCTATGCATCCCATAAGGATGGGAATGAAGCTATATATAGTTAGTGACATTCTATGCAGTTTAACATCGTGCAATAAGGAATGAGGGTTCTAACATAGTTTATTTTCATGCGGCTAGGACAACAGGGACGGGTAATGTCGGAAATAGGGATGCACATGACACAATGAAACAACCCTGACGTGAATAAGGGCCTAAAGGTTCTCACACCACCCCATGCACATCAAAGAGGATATTTAGGCCAATGGTATCGAATAGGTCAGGGTACCTTGGGATAGACCCGAAGAAAAATTCCCAATATTTCCTACATATCCCGTGAATATTGGAATCAATCTGTACATAGTTATTGAATGATCCATGTAGTTTAACATTATGTTTTAGGATGAGTATGATGAAAGATAATCTTGAGGGGGAGAACATGGTTCAAACTTTATAAAACTGATTTAAATGGTGAACAAAGAGGTCCACACCATTCCATGTGATCCTAGACGAACCAAAACCAAAGGTTCGAGTGAAAGATAAGGATTGTGGAACCTAGGGAAGGACCCAAAAAAAAACGTTCAGGAATTCTTACATGTCCCATGAAGATGAAAATCATGTTTCATGTTTTTATTTAAAAGTCATATAGTTAAATGTCAAGTGTTAAGGACATAGAATCATAGAGGAGTTCCTAAGATAGAGCACATGGAATGTCTATTGTAAACCCAATGTAAATTGGGACCAAAATGTATCCCATACCACATCATGTGCTTCTGGTGAATCCTTATGTCTAAAAACCAAAGATGGATGGGCTTGGGACTAGACCTGAATAAAAAATGTCTGAGAATTTCTATGTATCGTGTATGAGGAGGAATCAAGATCCACAATGTTCCTTAAATGTCATGCAGTTTAATGTTACATGGAAAGGATGTAGAGGTATGAGATTCCCAAAAAATGGTAGATGGGTATGGTGTGGAGAAAATAGCCTGACATGTGAGGAATGAGAGGCACACACCAAAAAATTCACATTTCTAGTAGAATTCAGACAAATATGTCGAGATTAATAATGGAATACCCTAGGACTAGACCCAAATAAAAAATGTTCGGGTGTTTCTATGTATCCCAAAAGGATTGAAATGAATCAACATGTAGTTATAAAATGATTTGTAGTATAACATCACACGATAATGATGACAATATATGGGAGATCCTAGAAAGTAATATGTGATGTAGTAGTTGTAAAACTTAAGTGAATGATGATAGAAGATGTCCATGCCACACAATGCACCCCTAGGATGGGACATGGGACAAGGGGCCAGAAAAGGTTATGGTACCTAGGCATTGAGCCAAGGAAAAATTCTTAGGATTTCCTATATATACCATGAGGATGGGAATCAAGTCATACATAATTCTGGAGACATCATGTAGTTTAACATCATGCAGTAAGGAAGAAAAAGGTCTAGAAATGGGGTCTGTAGTTTATCGTCTTGTGGGAAACTGATGTAATAAATTTTTACATCCTACGTCCTAGACTGATCATGTAGTTTGACATCATGCGAAAGGACAAAAAAATATTACTTTATGGTCATAGTAGTCAGTACATATGTGTGTTCACATTTTTTAGTTTATCATCATGTAGGATGATGATACTTAATCAGGAAAGTAATTATTGAGGAATTTCACATTCATGGGAGGAGTGATATTCTCACTATCCTTGGTAACCAGAGAGTATACACCTTTCAGGTAAACCTTGTAGATAATAAAAATTCCCTTCCATTTGGGCTCCCGCATTAGTGGCTTCCTTCGAGGTATATCATTGGTTCTCTCATGGATAAAACCATGTCACCTTGATGGAAATAATAGAGATGAACATTATTATTGAAATCTCTAGCTATATTGTTCTAGTGTCTGTCCAGGCTATTAAAGGAACAAATCCTTTTTTAATCAAGAGCATCCAGTCCATCTGGAGAGAATTATGATACATTTTCTAATGTTTATTAGTCATATACGTCTATACGATGTGATAGTAATATAATTTCAATGAGCATGACTGTCTCATCCCCAAACACTAGGGAATACAGAGTCACTTGGGTAGGGTTATGATCTATCATCTCGTAATCCAAGAGAGCCATGGGGAGCTAGTCCAGCAAACTCTTCTTATTTTGACCAACCATTTTCTATAATATAATTGATAGGGTCTTGTTGAATTCCACGATCATCACATTTGCTTCATTGAAGTGAGATGTATGGATGGACCAGATGTAGAACTTTTTGTAAAATTTCATTAGCTCGGCTTCTTGGAAGATGGAATTGTTATCATTGTGGAAAACAAGAGGGACTATGAATTGGTGGATGATGATGGATATCATGACATAGATGATGGAATGAGCCATGAATTCTTTGAGCAGGATTGCCTCTTCCCATTTAGAAAATACGTTTTTGGTGGTCAGGATGAACCGGCACTGAAGAGTGGTTGTTGGTGGATATAGTCCCAGAAAATCAATTCCCCACACTGCAAAGGGACAAGTGTACTTGGTAGTATAAAGTGGATATGGAAGCTGTTTCAAAAAATTTCCATGGACATGGAATACGTGACATGTCATGGAAAACTCAATAAATTTATGGACCACGATGGGCCAAAATTAGCACAATCTTTAGATCCGGTGGGAGAAATTTGGCCCCACCTGATGATATCTATAGGAATTGACATGAAATTCATGCATTATAACATCTTGCCTTTTATCACATAAACTTTAATTTCATTATACAAAATCGAGGATCTTTAAGGATTAGTGGCTTGGAAACCAGGAACTTAATACATGACAACATAAAACATTCTTATTAAAAAATTGAAAGGCTTCTTCATTTGTTCATCCTAAGTTCATTACAATATCTCATAACCTGGGAGCATAAATAAAAGTAAAGGGTGAGTAGAAGGCCCAGTAAGGGAAACAAGGGAAATATTTTACATGTGAACTTGAGATACATCAAAATTAATGAAAAATAACATTAAGCCAGGCGAAAAATATCATGAGCCATATCATAATAAAAATAATGTGTTTCATAACATGAAAATGTGGATACAACATTTAACATAGATAATCATTTCCATTTCACCAATGTCCATCCCCAAGGTTTCATTAAAAATTACAAAGGTTATTCACCAAGGTATCGTTAAAAAAAGTCATCTCTAGAGATTAAGTCTTTACACAATGCATTGGAGCGCTATCAGGGCACACCCTTAAATTTGTGTTTATTATCATGTGATCCACATATATCATCATCAAAAATTTCATAAATAACCCATATTGAATAAAAGAAATGGGTTTCATTTCATAATCATAACGTTTTAAAAATTGCTTTAATGAAATGATGTTTATGTCACTTTAAACCCACAGAAAAAGGAAAGCGGGTTTCATATAGGTAAGTACCAGATTTAAAATATAACATTTTGATATATATGTAAATACCCATATAAAATAAAGATCTTTGATTATTCACTTAATAAAATAAAAGAATTTGAGAAAAAGAGAGAGACATTTTGAGACGAAAATTCTGCAGCATAATACCTATGTTATAGGGTTTTAGAAAATACTAAAAAGAGAGGGGACATAGGTCACCCACTAATAAATGATACATAAAACAGTAGAGGGACATAATATAAAGGATATAAGAACAGGGTAACGATATTTGAAAGACATACCATATGAAATGAAAAACATGGAAGGAAGACAAAAATAAGATTTCTCTTATGAAAATTTATCCAGCGTAACGGCGTCACTTAAAACATAAAAAAAATTGAAATGAAGAGATCAAATAGGGTCTCTCATCATATTAAAATAAAATATTAGTATGATAGATATAGAGATAATACCCCAACATAATAAAAAGGAACATGAAAGACTTGACATGAAAATTGATCTTGAAAATGAGAAGGGTGAAAGAATCCCTTAAAAATTTGGCAGCCTAACGGTGCCACTAAAAACATACAAAAATGGATTGATGAGATAAAGAGGGGGTATCTAATCATATGAACGTGATAAGGACAGTAGGATGAATATAAAATAACATCCTCCAACATATGAACATGGATCATAAATGAAATGACATAAATGATAGTACTTGGAAAGAAAGAGAGAGGTAGGATCCCTTACCTTAAAATGTAACTCTTAAAACTCAATGTTTGGGACCTGGAGGGCTTGGGGGAACCTTGGAAGGAGTCATTGGGAGGTAAGGAGACTAGAACTTCGTTGAGGATGATTTTGGAGTCGAAAGGATGAGAGAATGGCTTGCTATTTATAGGGAAAGTGAGGGGACAAGGCATTAATGGCAAAGGGACACCTCATTGGTGGTATTGGAAAAACCATGGGCTTGCCCATGGTATTTCCCAAGGTTTTAGGCCACATGGGACCCCTCATACAATAGTGCATCCCCTTTAGTCTACCATACCTTATAATATGTCATGACATCATCAGGATCTAGTTACGATGTCATTAAACATACCGAAACCCAAAAACTGTGTTTTTATTATTCACTAAAAAATTCAACTTTTTCAGAAAACTCCCAAAAATTTACCTTAACATAATATCAGTTCTATGAATTCAAAAATAAACTCCATTTTATAAACAGAAATTCTAAATATTTTTATTTTTATTTTTAAATAAAAACACTATTCACCGAAAATTCATTTTTTTTCAGAAAAATCCCCAAAAATTTCCTTAACATAATATCGATGCTCTGAATTCAAAAAAAAAGTCCATTTTATAAAAATAATTTTCAAAATATTTTTAATTTAATTTTTAACAAAAAAACAACTATTCACCCGAAATAACAAATACTTGACTAATAATTTCTGAAACAATTATTTACCTATTTTATTGAATCACATACTTAATCAAGGTGCCTATATTATATAATACATTCTTTAAGTGAGATTACTAATCCATTTGGTCACATTAGTAATACTATGCATAAAATCACTATTCATATATTACTATTCATGAAAACTTTAGTTGATCTTATTAGACTCTGAATTTCATACTGAACAAAACTGTAGAAGACCATTTTTTGAAAATCATTACACATTTTTTATTATTTAAGGTTTGTATAAACATTTTTAAATTATCCTTTTTCTAACATTCATCAATAATATACATCCTAAATTTATCCGGACATTTGAAAATTTACAAACTTCACCATAAGAAGAAAACACAATTTTATTTATCTCAAAGGATTACACAAAGAAGTTATGGTGTCCTTACACAGCTCCTTATAACCCCATCATAGGACAAAAGTGTAAGTTGTGAAAAGGTGAGAGAATCTGAGGGCGGCTCGACCAACATTGCACAAGTAGTAATTTCTATCAGTTTGAACTTCTCGTGAAGGAGATTCCATTCTAGCTTCACACGATGAAGTTCAGCATGGGTTTGGTCCAAAGCAAAGCCCAGTGGTGCTACCCTCTTCCCAAGTTCTGTTATATGGGATTCAATTGGCCTGAGACTACTGGATGGAGCCATCAAATCTTCTTTTTATATTAATTAACCAAGATCGTTTGTATTTAGAGACAATAATCGCAACATGTAGTTTCCAATGGTCCTATTGGCTAACAGTCACATAACAGTCGAAACCCAACATTCTCATTTTATTTATACTCATGTTATCAAATGAAACAATTTTGGTGTGTATTAAATAAAATAACACACAAAATTAGGAAACAAAATTTATTCAAAATTTCAGGTCGTTACATTCTTCCCCCCTTAAAAACTGCGTCCTCACAATTTTTAAAATTAGGCTGGGAAATTTTATTGAAAGTCCCACATCGTAAAAGGAGTCAGAAAAACTATTACTTTCAAAGAAATAAAGAGAATTACACAGGTCACCCAAGTTAACCCATACAAGGATTCCATGTAGGGAAACATGGATATGGAAGAGAAAACAAAGGGTCGTGTTCTGATGGAGATTGATAGAAAACATTATTAGGAGAAAGTTAACCACAAGAAAATCACAAACTTATGATGTGTGTAAACGGTCATTGATTACCCTGTAGGAAACATAATCCAACAATGTTTTTTTATATTCCTTTTAATAATTTTGAGGAATTCATTTACTACATAGAATAAGAACACAAGGAAGTATACATACCTTTAAGTAGAGTTTTATCCTTTAATAAGTTTCTACCAAGACTAATCTTTTCTCAAAATGATGAGCATTCAAAAAGGCTTGGTCTCATCAAAAGCACAAGAATCATCTTCTAGAGAATCACATAATCCACAAAATAATAACTATCTATCCTTAAAAATCTATCCCAAAAATAGAAAGGGTAAGATAAAACAACTCTTCAAAATAAATAACCCCATATGAAGGGAAACAACATTAAATCTTCAAAGTTCCATTGTACTACCCAAAGATCATTATAGACCATTCCATAAATAACTGTCCTTAAAGTTCCTCAAAATAAACCAAACTATGATTGAAACCCAAATATAATAAGGTTTTGATAACATAGTCTTCCAAAATAAACTTTATCATTTAACTCCATACAACATCTACTACTCCTAAAATCTTATAACAAAAGTAACTAACCTAAAAATATTTTCCCCAAGATAGGTTAATCATTTCCATGAGTAACGTAAATTTCTATATGTTCACCTAAAATTCATCGATTCTTAAAAATACAAGTCAACCTTTTACTCATCAAAGAAAATACCATAGTAATCTATTTACCTCAATCATATAGGTTTCCCAAAATAGTGAACATATTCCAAAATAATAATCATCTTTTAATCCCCAACCCATCTTTTTTTTTCAAGAAGAACTGCTTCACAACATCAAAATGTGGTACATAATAATATATGCATTCATTAATTATATAAAACCATCATAGGTAGTGACTCGATGTTCTTAGAAAACATTGAAGATATGCTCATAGGGCATGAACTAGAATACAACTTGACATCGAAAATTATTGCGAAGAAGTTACATGTACTTTAGTCATCATGATCCTTCCCAGCATAGGACATGAATTGTTCCCTTGTCCTTGAAGATTGTTGATGCTCATCAAGATTTTCATCCATTACAAGATATGATTTCCTTGGATAATGTCCATCTTCTACACATTTACAACATTGAAAAGTATAAGGTACATTAAATCGATCCTTAAAGAAATTGGCTACTTTATGCCCAATCACCCCACATTTAAAACAGCTCCCAGTTCCTTTATGACATTTTCCTTGGGGCCTCTTTCTACACTTTTTTCAAAAAGGAGATTGGGTCTTCCTTCCCTTATCAACATTATCAGATGAACATCCTTGAGACTTCATCTTCTTCTTTTTTGAGGAATTTGGGCATTCAACTAGGAAAGAATTATTAATTGTTTTTTATA
This sequence comes from Viscum album, assembly GCA_963277665.1. Lineage (NCBI taxonomy): Eukaryota > Viridiplantae > Streptophyta > Magnoliopsida > Santalales > Viscaceae > Viscum > Viscum album. The sequence goes on from OY728145.1 coordinate 696,250,444, forward strand.
GCTGGTTTGGCATAATCACTATATGTTCAACTTGATCTCCGGACATAACTATCTTATTAATAGGGAAATCATCACATTTTCTATCACATTGGTTGTTGGGATATTTTCTTCCATTTCCCTTCATTAACTAAGAAATGAAAGTATTATTAGGGGGCTTAAATACATAGCCAATAATCATAAAAAGGAAACTTAAAGCATAGATGGATAAACTTGTAGAAGAAAAATATATCCTAACCTGTGATCCCCTAGGATATAATCTTGGTAATCCATGATCATATATTCTTATGTGAATCTATATTTTATTTTATCTTTTTCCCTTTAATAATGGTTCATACAATGCTTATGAATTTACCAAATCATATCCCCCAGGAGTGTCAAACCAAGAGTACAGCAAGGCCCGTTGTTGTGCACCAGGTTACCCCGAGTCAAGCTCGAAACACCATGTCTGAGTTTTCACTCCTAGGAACATCTGTGCCAGAGCCACCTCTACTTGTTCGTATCGAGACATTGATTTATTTGTTTGGAACCCACTTACTAAATACTCACCAAAATATCAGGAAGATTTCCAATATTTAAACATTTCTATAGGGTTATTCTTAAAGTTTTCATATCTTAATTTCCAAAAATAAATAAACCATCCTTTGATACAAACTATAACATCCCACCTTTTTATCTCATAAACTTTCATTACATTATACAAAATGGAGGATCTTTAAGGTTTAGTGTCTTGGAAACCAGGAAATTAATACATGACAATATAAAACATTCTTCTTAAACACTTGAAAGGATTATTCATTTGTTCATCCTAAGTCCATTACAGCATCTCATAACTTGGGAGCATACATAAATGCAAGGGGTGAGTAGAAGGCCCAGTAAGGGAAACAATGGAAACATTTTACATGTGAATTTGAGATACATAAAAAGTCATGAAAAATAACTTTAAGGCATGAGAAAGAGTTCATGAGGCATATCATAATAAAAATAACGTGTTTCATAAATTGAAGATGTGGCTACAACTTTTAACATAGACAATCATTTCTGTTTCACCAAGGTCCATACCCAAGGTGTCATTAAAAATTACCAAGGTTATTCACCAAGGTATCGTTAAAAAATGTCATCTCTAAAGATTAAGTCTTTACCCGATGCATTAGAGCGCTATCAGGGAACACCCTTAAATTTTCCTTTATTATCATGTGAGACACATATATCATCATAAAAAATTTCATAAATAACCCATATAGAATAAAATAAATGGTATTCATTTCATAATCATAACGTTTTTAAAATTGCTTTAAAAACATGATATTTATGTCACTTTAAACCCACGAAAAATGGAAAGAGGATTTCATGTAGGTATGTACCATAATTAAAATAAATTTTTTTGATATATATATTTGAATACCATTATATAATAAAGAGATTTGAGTATTCACTTAATAAAATAAAATAATTTTATAAAAAGAGAGAGACATTTTGAGACGAAAATTCTGCAGCATAACGACTGTGTTACAGGGTTTTAGAAAATACTGAAAAGAGAGGGGGCATGGGTAAACCACTAGTAAATTATACATAAAACAGTATAGGTAAAAAATATAAAGGATATAATAATATGGTAATGAAATTTAAAATACATGCCATATGAAATGAAAAACATGGGAGGAAGAAAAAATAAGATTTCCCTTATGAAAATTTCTACAGCCTAACAGCGTCACTTAAAACATAAAAAAATGAATTGACAAGATCAAATAGGGTCTCTAATAATATGAACATAAAAGATATGTATGATATATATATAGATCATAACCCAACATAATAAAAAGGAACATTAAAGACATGACAATAAAATTGATCTTTAAAACGAGAAGGGTGAAAGAATCCCTTAAAAACTCGGCAACATAACGGCACAACATAAAACTTCCAAAAATTGATTGATGAGAGAAAGAGGGGGTCTCTCATCATATGGAAATGATTAGGACAGTAGGCTGAATATAAAAGAACATCCTCCAACATAAGAACTTGTAGCATAAAAGAAATGACATAAATGAGAGTACTTGGAAAGAAAGAGAGAGGTAGGATCCCTTTCTTTAAAATGAAAATCTAAAAAAATTAAATGTTGGGAACTTGAGGGCTAGGGGGAACCTAGGAAGGAATTATTGGGAGGTAAGGAGATCCTAACTTCGTTGAGGATGATTTTAAAGATGAAAGGATGAGATAATGTCTTGGTATTTATAAGTAATGTGAGGGGACAAGGCATTAATGGCCAAGGGACACCTCATTGGTGGTATTGGCAAAACCATGGGCTTGCCCATGGTATTTCGCAAGGACTTAGGCCACATGGGACCCATAATAAAATAATTATCCCCTTTAGTTGACAATAACTTAAAATATCTAATGACATCATTAGGATGCAGTTATGATGTGATTAAACATACTGAAACCCTAAAACTGTATTTTTTACTATTCACTAAAAAATTCAACCTTTCAAAAAACTCTCGAAAATTTACCTTAACATAATATCAATGGCCTAAATTCAAAAATAAACTCCATTTTATAAAAATAAATTTATAAATATTTTTAATTTAATTTTTAAATAAAAACACTATTCATCGAAAATTCATTTATTTCAGAAAAATCCCAAAACATTTACTTAACATAATATTGATGCTCTGAATTAAAAAATAAAGTCCATTTTATAAAAATAATTTCATAAATATTTTTGATTTGATTTTTTATTAAAAAAACACTATTCACCCAAAAAAACTAATACTTCACTAATAATTTCTGAAACAGTTATTTACATATTTTATTGAATCACATTACTTAATCAAGGTTCATATATTATATTAATACAATAATTAAGTGATATTACTAATCCATTTGGTCACATTACTAATCCTAAGTGTAAAATCACTTTTCATATAGTACTATTCATCAAAAATTGTGTTGATCTTATTAGACTCTAAATTTCATACTGAACAAAACTGTAGAAGACCATTTTTTGAAAATCATTACACATTTTTAATTATTTAAGGTTTACATAAACATTTTTAAAATATCCTTTTTTGAAAATTCATCAATAATATACATCCTACATTTATCCAGACATTTCAAAATTTGAAAACATCACCATAAGAAGAAAACACAATTTTATTTATCTCAAAAGATTACACAAAGCAATTACGGTCTCCTAACATAGCCCCTTATAACCCCAACATAGGACCTAAGTGTAAGGTGTGCTAAGGTGAGAGAATATGAGGGCGGCATGACCAACATTGCACGAGATGTAATTTCTATCAGTTTGAACTTCACGGGAAGCCGATTCCATTCTAGCTTCACATAATGAAGTTCGGCTTGGGTTTTGTCAAGAGGAAAGCCCACTGGTGCTACCTCCATCCCAAGTTCTGTTAGATGGGCTTCAATTGGCCTGAGATTACTAGACGAGGCCATTGAATCTTCTTTCTATTTTAATTACCCAATATCACTTGTATGTATAGACAATAATTGCAACATTTAGTTTCCAATGGTCATATTGACAAATGGCCATATAACAGTCAAAACCCAATGGTCTCATTTTAGTTAAACTCATGTTATCAAACGAAACAGTTTTGTAGAGTATTAAATAAAATAACACACAATATTAGGAAACAAAATTTATTCAAAATTATGGGTCGTTACATTAATAGCCTAGGGAATCTATACTAATTGAATGCAACATAGGGGAACTCCCTCTGACACACATCTGTAGAGGATCTTCTCAAGACAAGGGCTACTCTAGAGAGTGATTTGTATTGCGCACTGATAGATTTTCTCACACTCAGCGTTATCTATCATGATATTAGTGTATTTGAGGTACTAAACAAAGGGATCAATCCAATTAAGGGTTTGTACTACTACAGAAGGGGGCCTGAAGGTCTTGATGTGGATGCACTAGTGGTAAGATGGATTAAAAATTGGATATTGTCATCATCTAGTATAACATGTTAAATGAACCTTCGAACTGCCACATAGATAATTATATCATTCAGGTCAGGCTCTGTTAGAGAAGAAACAAAGATGTATAAGTCATCAGCTTGACTTTTCTATGATTGAGGAACATGTGTAACCTTCATCAGGGAAGATAATTGGGCCATTAGATAGTGAGTGTGTTCTAACAAGGGCAGGTTCTCGGGATTTCTAGCAATGTAGTCTCTGTTGATCTACCTATTGACCATCTTGGAGTCCCTCTTCACATGTAGGTGGGGATAATCAATCCCAAGGGACATTTAGAGGTGAGTGATGAGGGCCTGATACTCAGCCTCATTTTTGATGCTACCTTCTTTCAAAAAAGAATAAATAGAGCCTGACAGCCAGTGTAGGCATGATGAAAATTATACTTGATCCTACTATGTTGAGTCAAGGGTCGTTAAACCTTATACTAGTAGGACGTCGGGTTGTGACATCAAAATAAATATTCCAACATGGTAGGGCTTGATCCACCGAAAGGATGGCTTCATCTGGGAAATTCTGATCTAGAAACTACTCTTTTGGGGCCAGCTGGGGAGTAAGGAAGTTTTCCAGTGCCTAACCCTTCACATATTTCTGTAGAACAAACCTGATGTCGAACTAATGAATTATTTTTACCCACTGATCTAGGAGGAGGAATCTAACTAATGGGCTTGATCTTCGCTGGATTGATCTTGATGCCTCTATATATGTTGAAAATGCAGAGAAACATTCCAAATGTATCACCGAAGGTACACCTGAAGGGGTTCATCATCAGATAGCAGGACCTGAGGAATACAAACACATTCCCAATATCATTGAAATGGTCTTGATGATGGTGGTAACTGAACAATTAATCAGCTACATATAATTACTCTAATTTCTCGATAATTAGATTGAACTTGTAGTGCATGGAATGCTAAAAGGCGGCACCAACATGTTTTCATACCAAAAGGCATTACATGGAAATGGAAAGTACATTGTGATGATTTCAAGGATATGAATTCTTCATCCATATGGTCCATTCTGATTTCTTCATATCCATAATACCCAACCATGATAGAGAGAGCACATAATAAAGTGGTAGCATCACTCAACAACTCTCTCACAGGAAGGGAAAGATAATCCTTCAGACAATGAAAGTTAAGATCTTCTAATTTGAGGCAGACTATGATCTATCTATTCTACCTCTTGATGGGAATGATGTTGGATATCCATACGGGGTACTAGGCATACTTGAAGAAGTTGAATTTAATGCTCTTATAAAATTAAGCCTCGACCAGGGCATCATTAGAGGGATGTATCTTTCTGGTAAGTTGTCTGAACATGTGATGGTTTATTGGGAGACCAAGGTGGTGGACAGAAACCTAAGGATCTAGTCCCATAATCTCTCCATGGATCCATAAAAATTCATCTCTATGATTCGTTATGAAATCCACATACTAATTCTACTCTTTTATAGACATAGTTGCGCAGATCAATGTTTGTATTAGATCTGCCTCGGTTCCAAGTATCACATGTATCAAATCATCGACTTTGGTGGAGAGACCCTCTTAAATAGTGGGAGGAGATTATTATATGTCTTATACATCATCCTAGATGAGATGATAATTGGAAGGAGGAAACTCTTATGAATGTGATTTTCCTGACGGAACACCAGTGCCGGCCTAAGAAACAATGGAATACCAACTGGTAGACTCCTATGTTATTGAAACCATGAAAATGAATGTTTTAAATCTGATTTCATCATACATATCAACCAATGGTACACTATTCATAATATGATATAAAATGTGTCGAATTTGATTGATTTGGTTCAACCCTGCCAAAAAACACACACAATTATGGTGTACTATTATTTCCATGGGGTGAACACAATGAAACCTTATAGCAATAAGGGGCTCTAGAATAACTTAAGACTGGTTCATATAAGAGCCTGAAGTGATATTTTGACATTACTTATTTTTGGAAATGTGCTTTTCCCTTGTCCTAAAGATGAAAAAGTAGTGTCCCATGTCTTGGGTCATGGCTTGTAACTAATGGATTTGGAGGACAAAGGAATCATCTATGTTTATCCATGGATCTACCACAATGATTCTGTGATCAAACCTGTTGTCCTGAACATTCTTTTCGTTATCCTGGTAATAGTAGGCATCTATGTAGAAGAAATTACAAGAGGAAAATAGAGATATATCACACTGGAGTATGCCTACTAGACTATTAAGGGAGTACTTGATTTACTAGTGAACGAGGGAAGGAACTGCCACATGTATATGGATCCAGGATCTACCCTTCAACGCATTGTAGGTAGTGTCATACAACTCAGCCATAAACTCGGTGCCAGAAACCGAGCAACCAAATTGGGTCTTCAAATTGATTTTTCTAACCGACATATACTCAGTCATGTCATAACTCTGAATCTTCTTGTTAGATGGATCAAAATATTCTCTTGATAGTCCCAGTTTGGGGAGCATCGGGTTTTGATGAGATAGAACCCAGAACATATGTCGACATGGCAAAGATAGAATTTTACACCATTAAACTATTCAGTGATGTACAGTTGGCTGATGTGACCCTATAAATGAAAAGCATCATCATATCTAGAGAATCAATTGACGTCTAATATGCAGCATGCTCAAATTACTTAGCATGTAAGGCTTCTACGACCACTACCTTTGTCTCAAACTAAAGGGGGGCATCTCAAATCCGTTGTGAGGTATTTTTTCATGAGTATGGATAGGCTATGGGAATCAAGGATAGAGAGGCTTATAGTAATTCTGTTGATATTCTTTACTAAATCATATTTCTGTTCTAGGAACACTTTTTTAGTTAAAGGAGGCTTATATATAGATAGAGGTATGATAGGAATTTCTGGTTGAACAAATATATTCTGGATGGTGCTATGGATATTCCGCTGCTCGCTAGTCGGGCCACAAAAAGACTGTTGGATGATGGCTGGATGATTGAACTCTATCCACTATGGTACGTGACTGGTCCTAACATGGTCACAGTGGATCTTCCTAGTTAAGCGGTACAAACGATGTTGAGAGGAAATATGATGGGGCAGAATGACTGGATTGCGTGTGTTGAGCTTTATGTTGAGCTTGATGACTGGTCTCAGTGGAATGCATTAGTCAGTCAAATAAACTAGATGATTCATTATATATATTCACATAATCATGACTTTGTCTACGTTGGCATCTAATGTGGACATTAGGAGGGTCTACATGACGTTTCTCATTGTCAGGAACCATATAAGGGTCTACTAACTCGACGATGTTTAATGAGACAAACTCTTGATCATAACATAATGAATCCTCCATTACTGGGTAGACCCTGGGGGAAATTCCCATCACCCGGGGCATGAGGTCTCTAAGTGTATGTGGTGATTTTGGAACGGGTAGGGGAATTTTCTTTCATGTACTCTTCCAGCGCCTGCACTTTTAGGAAAATAAAGGCAGAGATGTGGATAAACAATAGAAAATACGGATATTGTGGAGACCTCTAATGGATTGGGGCTAGATAAAATGAGCATGGATGATACTGTGAGCATGAGAGACCACCCTATAAACTATCCAGTCATTGTACATCAGAGATATATGGCTAGAGACCTATTGGCATTCACCTTTTCTCTCACTAGTAGGCTTTGCAGAAACACACACTACCAATGCTGGGGTTGGACCCAACTTTATTGTGTTATTATTGACCTGGTCCTGGAGAATTTTTGTGAACACATAACACTTTATGAGAGTATTTCCAAGGAACCGGGGATTGGAAAATTTTTTGGGTTGTTCAATAAGATCTTCCACTTCGGTACACATTGTAAACTGTAGGATTCCTTGATCCATGACACTCTGGAAGTATCTGGGGACCCGAGCCTATTCAAACAAGTATGTTCAGTTCCTCTTGTCTTGAGAAGTGACTCTTGGATCCTATCCCTGACGAGGGGTGGTAGCATGGAGAGGACGTGGAAACTGGTTTTCTTCAGCAGGCGGTGGTCATGGACAGGGGTGGCACCTTCCAATTCTAAGGCGGGAGCTACAAACCTATAGGCAGAGGCTGAGGCGGCAGTCCCCAGCGGGGTTGTGGAGGTGTCTCTACTAGAAATAATTCCAGTGGCCTTGGGGCCACCACCTACACAATAGAAATTGTTACAGCTTCAGCCCCCCATCTTGCAGGATCATTAGGAGGCAATGAACACACCTCTTTGGCATGTTGCAAGGATTACTCTAGAAGTTGAACCCAGTTAGAGAAATATGAAAATACACATGGGTAATATTTAGTGACGACGGAAGGAACCAATTTAGTATTTACATTCCCCGTGCACATCGTTATCTAATGATCCTGAGGCAGCGCCATGTCGAGTGAATACATGAAGCCCATCCATCTAATTTTAATTTCTACGACGTGCTCATCTAGCCTACGTTATCACATGAAGAGGTCTTCAATACATGTCTAGTGGGTAGTGCATTTGAACTGATACAGAAATTTCCTTCCATGATATTCTCATCCATCTATAGACCCAATGGGAATTGGATACACCAGACGAACACATACCCTTCTTGTTTCTGTAGAAAACACTTGATTTGGGGGAATCCTTTCTTTGTAGGAGTCCCTATTATAGGTCCATATCATGAGATGATCTGGGACATGTGTTTTAGTGGGTTTCCCATCCCATTAAAGGGGGATAACATTGGGTTCCCATAATATAGTGGTGTCGACATGTCATATACCCATGCCAGATATGGTTTACCATCATGTTGGATTACCACCTTCTTGGTCTTAAGAGACGCATGATGGGAAATAAGGGAATCCTATAGAGTGATTGGATTAGGGATCCTATCATTATGAGGGTTCCTAACATCTAGTGCGTTGGAGAGATCTTCAACATAATAGGAGGTCCCAATGACATTCATAGTGGCTCATGGAATAACCCGTGGAGCTGCCGGTGGGTCGAACTATAAAGCAGTTGGAGGAATAACCGGTTGAGATACCTGAGGGGATGCTATTGGAATATTCTTATGTATCTTAGGTGGATTCTCCAGTGCATAATGTTGTTGATTTACATTTACTATGTCATCTACCCTGTCCAGATTGGTATGTGTTTCCGACGCTTTCGCCGGGGCGCGCGCATCCGTCTGTAGAGGACGCGCAGCTGTTGCCCCGCATTCCTGCTTTCCAAAGGCGGGCAACATTCATTCCTTGTTCAGGTACGTCTGCTCCTTGATCGAAATGAGATGATAGGATATCGGTTCTTCCTTCCGTGGATTCCTCCTCAGAGCTCATTACCTAGTCCGGGTCTCCCTCATAGATTTTAGACGTGTTCGTGAATCTCATTCCCAGTGCCATATCTTTATGGATGCCGGTTAATTACACTACTTCTGTCAAGACATTTCATGGGGTCTTGACATGGTAGTGTCCTTCGGTCGGAGTAGATGACAGCATCAGGCATGTTTGGGCATCTCTGGGTGCGTGGACATAGGGGAACCTGTATTCTTCCTCACAAGAGGGCATCTCAAGGGTGCAGAACCAGAGGCATGTATCTGAGGTTTTCCTCAGCTTCCCGTGTTTAAAACAGGGTATGATGCAAGATTAACGTCTAGCAGAGACGGTTACACAAAAGGCGTGTCTTCTGAGGTTTTCCTCAGGCATCTCATGTTTATCACGAGGTAGGTCGCGAGTTTAACATCTTGCGGAGACGGTATGAGGGTGATCAGAACGTCCCATAGAGACAGATCAGATTGGAATATCCCAAAGGGAGAACACCTAGAAGATGAATGGATCAGAATGACCAATGAGGATGGATCCATGGTGGTGCGCCCCATGTAGGGGAGAAGTCACACCGTGGCTGATCTGAACACCACTGAGGGCGGATCAGGGAGAGTGCACCCTAAAATGGGAGACCCCAAGGTTTACCATTGGATGGGATTGAGCCTCACAGAGGTTTCCTACATACCCTGTGTAGAGGACAGGGATCAAAACCCACGTAGTTCGAAGGGGGGATGGTCCGGGGTGTACACAAAGGACAACGACCCGGAGACATGCTGGGGATTACGCGTGGATAGCTGCCCGGGTGCTGCTAGGGAGTGGGGCTGGTGGATGAATGGCATGATCTCATTGGGATGTGGCGGCCCGGGTAAGAATCAGGATGGGTGGTGGATGGATGAATGATGTGGAGGGGTAATGAAATGGGACAATCGCATGGGCGACAGTGGAGTTGGGCTTGAGCCTTGAAGTGGCTTCCTACGTATCCCCATGACAGGGAATCAAAGTCCGCATAGTTCGAGAAGGATTGGGGCTTACGCAAGTGTGCTTCCCAGGTGCCGCTAGGGAGCGGAAAAGGTGGATGGGGCTTACGCTCTGAGGAATCCCATAGTGGATGGCATGATCCCACCAGGATGTGGCGGCCCGGGTGAGAATCAGGATGGGTGATGGATGGATGAATGAAGTGGAGGGGGAATGAAATGGGACCATCGCAGGGGCGACAGTGAAGTTGGGCTTGAGCCTTGAAGAGGCTTCCTACGTATCCCCGTGGTAGGGAATCAAAGTCCGCGTAGTTCGAGAAGGATTGGGGCTTACACAAGTGTGCTGCTCAGGTGCCACTAGGGAGCGGCAAAGGTGGATGGGGCTTACGCTCTGAGGCGGACCATGGTGGATGGGGCTTACGCTCTGAGGTGGCACACAGTGTATGGGGATTACGCTCTGAGGCGGCCCACAGTGTATGGGGCTTACGCTCTGAGGCGGCCCATGGTGGATGGTGAACTGACGTGGAGAGGTCGGAACAACTGGGTGGTGGGATTGAACCTCGTGGAGGCTTCCTACGTATCCCTGTGGTAGGGAATCAAAGTCCACATAGTTCGGGAAGGATTGGGGCTTACACAAGTGTGCTGCCCAGGTGCCGCTAGGGAGTGGAAAAGGTGGATGGGGCTTACGCACTGAGGCGGCCCACAGTGTCTTCCTCATGTCTGGCCATGAGGGCATCACAACTCACTAGCGGGTTGAGGTAATCACATATGCGCTGGTTCACAAGCGGGATAACGCCAAGGGATTGGATTCTATCCGAACAAAGGGAGATGAAAAGTGTGAATCACATGACCAATATTCAGAACGTCGTGGGAGTGGCGTGGTGATGGAGGATAACTATTGACCATGGCAGAAACTTAGCATCCATATCATGTTAGTCAGAAATGAGGACAAACAAATGAGGGTCGACTGCTGACCGTGTTCGAAACACAAGACCTGACTCAAAGTGTCGCCCAAAGTCTTTCGGGGCGTTGGCCCAGGATAGCAGGCGGACCAAAGGTCTATCATCCATACTGTTAGGGGGTCCCATTAGACTTGGAAGTGAGTGACGATCCGAATGAAGGACACGCAAAGCGTGAGGTGGAGTGATGGAATGTATTAATGGGTTCCAATGCTCTTGATATTACGCCACTGTGATCATGGAATAATGCATCTCATTCTAGGAGCATAAGGCATCTCTCATATAGGGAAAGAGGCATCCTATGTTTGGAACATAGGGATTACTACATTTCATAGTCATGTAGATAGGACTACTGGCATCTCATGCTAGGAGCATAAGTCACCTCTCATATATGGCAAGAGGCATCCTATGTTTGTCACATATGGATTACTACAGTTTATAGTCATGTAGATAGGACTAATGGAATCTCATGCTAGGAGCATAAGGCATCTCTAGTATGGGTCAAGAGGCAACCTTTGTTTGGAACATAGGGATTACAACAGTTTAATGTCATGTAGATAAGACTACTGGCATCTCATGCTAGGAGCATAAGGCATCTCTCGTATAGGGAAAAGGCATCCTATGTTTGGAACATAGGGATTACTACAGTTTATAGTCATGTAGATAGGACTACTGGCATAAGGCGCCTAGAACGACAGGTGTTGGGTCTTACGCAAGGGCGGCCCATCCTGGTTTAACCTGACATAAGAGCCAAGGGATAGGGTTTGACGGAGTTGCCTGAGGAATGGTTCAACTCAAGGTACTCGGGGAATTGATGATGAGAATCTCGACCCACGACACATGATAGGGGCCAAGAGGAATATGTCGACTCAAGGTATTTGATGTTGTGAAGAGGAGTATCTCAAATCATACTATTCCATAGGTGTAAAGAGGCTGCGCATAAGGGCGTAATGGAAAACCTCGACGTCCCGGCCCGAGAAGTTCGCAGTGCGACTCTCCATTTTTCATGGGGGACTGTGATGGTAGGGAAGGAACCGGGCCGGGATAGCAGCCCGGAACTGACCCCGAGCGGGGGTGCGGGGGCGCACACCCCGCGGTATGGACCAGCGGGTGCAAGCCTGAACACTGTTGCGCAGGGCAGGCATGCACGCAATTGGGGCTGTTGCGCGGGAAACACCGGGTCGGCGCGCAATAGGTGCGGTGGGAACGCAATAGCGGCGGGGCACACAATAACGGCAGGCGCACAATATGCGGCGCAGCGCGCATGCGAACCATATGTGGCGTGGCGCTCAATAGCGGTGGGGCGCGCAAAAGCGGCGGGGCGTGCAATAGCAGCGGGGTGCGCAATATGTGGCGAGGAACGCAATATAGAAGCCTTGCGTGCAAGAGGACTGTGCTGCACTGGCGCGCGAAAAATCGGGCTCAGCGGCACTACTGCGCGCAAAAATTATGAGTTGCGCGGAAAACTGGGTAGGTTTGCCCTTTTCCTCTCAAAACTAATGTTTTGCACACCGGAGGGGAGTTTTCCACGTGGGCGCAGAAACTGTGGGCTTACGCGCATCAGAGCGGCGGCCGACCTCCGGGGGTCTTTTTTAAAGGGGGGGGTGCCATCATATTTATAGGCAGAGCACGGGTGCCGGTGCGCGGAAACTTCCGCGCGCACAGAGTGTTTTCCACACGCGTGAAGTGTTTTCCGCACGACAGGCAGTTCGCGGAGAATTTCGCGCGAGCAAAGGCGGTGCGCGCAAAATTTGGCGCGGGCAAAGTGCTACGCCTAAAATTCTGCTCCTACAAAGATGGGCGCATAATATTTCGCGTGCGCATATGGTTTTCCGCGCTGAACTCCTTTTTTATGCGTAAATCCATACTTTGCCCCAAAACAGTCATGGATGGCCATCCCCAATAGTCCAACTTCAAACAGGCATAACTTCTGATCCATAGCTCCGTTTGGGCTCCACAACTAGTCAAATCGAAGCTCGTGAAATGAGCTACGCTCCGCAATCATCTATGTGGACGTTCGGAAAATTTTGGGGATGCGTTTTTAGGGGTCAATTGTATGGTTATCATGGTCATCAAGAGGAAGATCAACAAGGATTGGTACCTTCCCCTACTACCCTGGTCAAGGATCAAAATAATATGTACATATCTCCTTGGAATATTTGGAAAGAATATATTCGATGATCTTTCTCTTCTCCACAAGTTATTTATGAAATTATGCCTTTTTTGGGAACATCCTCAATTTTTAGCATTGAAGTAGACGGGTAAGAGAGATTAACATCTATGAAGGGGGATTTCCCTTGTTGGGGTCTTGATGGAAAGGAAATGACTCATAGGTGCTAGAAAGTATAATAAAATTCCTCTATTGAAGAGTGAAAATATCTGGGGTATCTAATAGATCTAGAACTACACCAGGGGATAGGTTCTCTTAAAGGAGTCTCTTTCTTCTGGAAATGGGGATGACCTTTTTTGTTTATGGTTCAAATTTTCGAATCATTTTCTAATTGTTTTATTCATAGAAATGTAAACATCCGATGATTATATATCCATTTGGACCTATATTCCAAAGGTAGGTTCTCATTTTTTGTGGACTTATGAGGCTTAAGAATTTGCATTGGTAGAGAGGATGGAAGGTAAGACTCATCACACCTTTTTGGGGGGAATTATTTTCTACTCTAGGAATCTCATATAAATTTAAGTTTTGTTCAAGAATCCTTATTAATTTACCAAGTATGAAAATGAGTTTGCTCATTTATATTTTTCAATCAATGATTGATATGTTTAGGATTTAGAAAATATTTTATATATATTTGAGGTTCTTCATCAATAGATAACCACCTTATGAATTAGAGATTCTTAGTCAATGGTATCCTTTAATACATTATATAGAAATATCTTGGTCATTATGATGAATATACTAGTTTTAAAGCCACTTAGTGGGGAACATGAAGTTTATTTTCATTCAGAAAGACAGGGATTATTTTAGAGTTGGGATTGTACCGGCAGATGGGATACCTACGTATCCTCATTAAAAAACAATCAGAACCCACGTAGTTCGATATGATGGATATATTTTAACATCATATGGGATGAAAAATAATTAATGAAAGATGGGATTGAACCTTATAAAGGCTTCATATGTACTCTACTTTTATGACAGAGATCAAAATCCACATAGTTTGGGTGAATAAGTATGAGGTTTATGCATGATTATTGACCCAAATAGAGATTTTGTAATTAATTTTACACTCTATGATTATGTGATTCATGCTCAGTGTGAGAAACAAGATGTTTCAGTAAATCTGATGACTATGCCCTAAAATATGCAGTCAAAATAAATGATGTGAGGCTTACGTATGTATGACATGTATGTATGACTTCCCAAGTAGATGGAGGCCAGGACTTTAATAAAGAATCCCAGGAGCAGGGTCCATAAAAGTATTTGTACTTTATGGAGATTTGGAATTTTAACCCAGGACTTACTCCTGAAAAGGAAGCCCAAATTAATAAGGACTTATGATTGGGTTTTAATCCTGAGAAGGAAGCCCAAATCAAAAGAAATTAATACTGGGGCTTACTCGTGAGGAGGATTCCCAATTAAGGGAAATTATGATTAGGGATAACTCCTGAGAAAGAGGTCCAATGAAGGGAAATTATTTTTGGGGCATACTCCTAAGATGGAGGCCCAATGAATTACTCTCAAATAAGTAATCCAATGAAGGAAGCAGGCCATTAATGGATTTGAAGAGGGTTTTCAAGGACATGTCTTGAAGAAGAGAGTTGGATTTGAGGAAAGGAGGTGACTAGGAAGGAGGCACACAAGTATTGTTCTGACGCCAAGTCCTTGTCTCTCAAGTAGACTTGCACGACTTGAGTCACCTTGGGTGACTAAAAATCTATACGGTAATACTTGGGTGACTTTGAACTCAAACCCTCAGTATAATCCCTAGAAGCTTCCAGAAGGTTGGCGTGCAAGTTTCCTTGAGAGGGAAAGGTGGTGCCCACGTGTTTCCATTTCTCTTCAGGGATGAACACTTAGGCGCACAAGTATTGATGAATTATAACACATAGGACTTATTATTCTTCTTTATAACTTCCATTCAATGTAAATAATTACCTTAGAAGTTTTCAATAGACGTCAGACAAAGACTTGGTCGACCAAAGCTTGAATCTGAGTTTTGGAAAATTCTTCCTTGAATTGGGGGCCCACACGGGCTATTTATAGACCACTGGGTACCTTGGGAGAAAAAAGGAAATAGGGAACGGAAGTGACTTGCATGACCCATATGTGGAGCACATGTGACTTGCGCGGTGCGGAGGATACTTGCGCGATGCCCTCCAAATGAGTTTCGGGATCATACCTTTGTCAGTTTTTTATGTTCTTCAAAGGGTTACCCTTATTGGGCTTAATGTGTTCCTCTTTTCCATTCGTTGGAATATATGATGGAAAGGAGAATCATCAAATGTCCCCCCTCAGTGTTGGACCCTAATAATGAAAGAGGATTTGACTCTGAGGAAAACAAGAAACAAGGGTTTGGAGGCGCGCAGATGTTCACACATAGGTTCTGGCATGCAGGTTCCGATATGCAGGGTTGTGGGATCACCTATATATATGGGTTTCCCTTCGCGCACACAATCCTTCCTTTAATGCATTTGAGATCTCTTCATGCAAGTGTCTTCATTTCCTCAGTCGATCGCTCTTCTTTGTGTCGCGCTTCCCCTGTAAGGATTTTGACTTGTGCGGTAATACTTGGGCGACAATACATGCACGGAATTACTTGCGTGACAATACTTGTGCAGAATTACTTGCACAATATTACATGCATGCCATAATTACTTGGCCATTTTTATGTTTTCATCACAAGTATTTCATAAAAAAAACTTACATAAAGGTTAATTTTTTATCTTTGTGCAGATTAAATGGCTCACAAAAGAATTGGATCGGCTAATGAGTTGGCCAACAAGAGAACAGATGATATGATGAAAATCCTAGGCCAGGACTATTATGATTACTGCGACCTCACTCACCCAGATTTGGCTAAGTACTTGAAGAAATATCATGTCAATTTTCAAAAAAGCATTTACTTTCATTTATATGTCCATGGTCATCTGCAAGTAGTCAACGTTCCAGGGGCAAAGAATTATATTCCTCATTCCTGGTTTTAGAGTTACAAAAATTTTTGTTCAGCAAATGTCTCAGTTACAGGATCATTTTTCAATGCTGGAACAATGGAGAAGGAATACATAATGCATCATAGCCTATGTTCTCTAGATCTGAAACCTCACAAGCCTGAGTTGCAATCGCATTGCTATCCCTCTATTTTCTGGAATTCTGAAATTGATCAATCCAAGGGATGGAAAAAGAGTTTGGATTTCTGTCCTAGAGGAGGTGTGAAGCCGACATGGATGTGGGTATATTGGGTGCAACAAACCTATGAAGGGTTTTTTGAGAATCTGAGGGAGATACAATATATGAATCCATTAGGGCTGGGCAAACATATGTCTATAGGAATGATAATTTTGTGCTGGAGCTAATCAGTCAATGTAGCCCGGAAACCAATTCATTCCATCCGACTGATGGGGAAGTAGGCATCAGCTTGTGGGATGTCTACAGGATCTCAGGGGCTCCAATTTTGGGAGATATGTATGATGAATTCATCCCCCCAAGGTTACCTTGAATGATTTGGAGAAGACTTTAGCTTTGGCTCGAGATTTATTGAATATTTTCCACAAGCTCAAGAATTCAAAGTCCACCAAAAGTCATTCTTGAAAGGATATTAATCCATTGGAGTGGATGGATATGTTTCTCTTTAAGAAGAAGGAGAAGGGGCACACCTATACTCGTCCTACTAGCTGCCCCAGAACTGAGAAGAGGGGTGCTCTTGGAACATTCTGGCCAACTATGGAAGCAGGAGAGTTTGAAAAGTGGGGGTATGATGTAGATCAATGAATCCTAGAGAAGACCCATCTGGCAGGCTTTTTTTCTTTGTAGATCAGTGTTTATCTTCTTCCAGTTGGGGATTCGAAGGGAGGCGTCAGGATAGAGACCTTCGTTGTTGCAGCCGAGTTGGCTGAGTGAAAAACGGTTGGGTGGGACACCCCGATTTGGGAGAAGATTCATAGGAGATTACTCCATGTCTATTTGGGTATGTATAATTTGAGAATAGTTAGGGCATTCCATGTTTTTTGGGGATGGATCGCTACTCACTTTAGGACATATGCTGTACAGAGTATAGTACAGGTTCCAAGAAGTTTTTTAGGCCATTGGTGTAGGAATTTTCTGGAATTTATCCATTGCCCCTAAATTCATATGATCTGAAGGTGAGGCTGAGCTTGGTCAAGAATTTCATTTCTTTCCTTATGGAAACCCACCAACCGGGAGGTTTGTTGATGATGGAACAACTACCCTAGAATTGAGGTCATATATCATGGCTTGCAGAGATGGTGTATATGCCACCAAAATTGACGGAGAGATTATATGCGAGGACTATGCTCCATATAGATTTTCATGCCAATTCAATTGTTTGCAGTAGTTTTTTGTATCCCCTCCCATGCATGTTACATCAGAGCAGCATCCAATGGTTGCCCAACAACTATGGTTGCTGACAGCTATAGAGAAAACCGAGGCAGTGTTTGATATTCAAGTTGCTGGAGTGGCAAGTCAATTGACTACATGGTATGCCGAGAACTAGGTATCATCATACCCTAAAGTGGTACTAAATCATCTGGTCCCTCAGGTGGGGACAAAAAAGAAAACATTCAGGAATGAAACCCTTCATATGGAAGGTGATTCTTCTTCACCTGGAGCTGATTCATTGGGTTCCTCACCCAAGGCTGATTCACTAGTCTCCCAGGATGGGGACGACGAGGCATGACAAGCGTCAAAGTGGACTCATGCCAGATATAATCCTCCTGCTAGAGTCAAGGGACCTACTCCATTGATTCTTGGTGAGTTATATTATTGAATCAATTTAGTTGTCATTATTTTATATAGCTACGAGTTTCATTTTCTTATCGTTTATCTATGATTGTAGAAGCTCAGAAGATGTTGATGTCCCAGTTTGTGGGACCCTCCTCTCGGCCTTCTGGTGCACATGCTGAATATTTATGACCAGAGGCTATCCAGACATGGAGAAGTTTATATTGGGTTGCTGAAATTGAGTGGATGGACTCATATGAAGGGATACATATGCCTGGAGTAGGTAATCTCCAAGGTTCTACTGATATCTACTTCGAGGATAACACCGATGAATTGCGGGATAGCATCAGAGAGCTAGAAATACTCATATTTTCTATTGATGATTCCATTCCTATTACCAAGAGGGTGTAGGAAATAATGAATCATGGAACCACTAAGGGGATTGGTAATTCAGTAGACGAGTAGTGGCAAGATTACATGGCTCCTGAAGATGTAAATTTACTCCCTCATTTTCATTGAAACTTAATTTTAGTCAAATGTCTGTTACTCAAGAAAATTACATTCCCCACCATGTAGCTTCTTAAGAAAGGAACTATTAAGGTCCCTTCACCACAGTACAGCCCTGGTGGCACCGCTCATGGAGCCGCTGAATTTCCTCGTGAGCTAGGAGAGGTATGTCTAGGGTGTAAATCCATGGACGAGGAGTTAGAAAGGGATTTTCAATCACAAATACATATATTTAGAGGTGACAATGACAACACACCCAAAAAGTCAAATAAGAAAAGGCATTGAAGTAAGAAGTCCATAACTAAATGCTTCAACAGTAGTGGTAAGTCCTTCAAATATTAATTAATCCAAACTCATGAAGATATTTCTCATACTTCCTAGGATTATAGGCACTTCTTCGATTTCCACTTTGAGAAGATGGAGGGTTCTAATGAAAAATCGCAAATTCATGCTAACCTAGCTACTCCGGAAGAAATGATGAGAGAAGAAGAGACAACTTCTGTTCCCAAATCTGCTCTAATTGCTACTGCAAGGAGAGAAGATCCTACTTATAGTAAATTATCAATACTTTATAGCACGTTGAATGAAGACATTAACTGAATTCCATTCTATGATGCTTTAGGTTCAAAACCTGCACCAGAACATTTGGCGACCACTGCAACTGACTCCACAATTTTTTATGAGGAAGCTGTTCAGGATCAGAAGTTGTTGGAGGAGGCTCGCCAAGAAGATATGTCAAATTCTCCTACATGTGAGACTAACAAGGAATCTGAGATATCACTGGATGAAATGATGAATCATGGCGCATTATTTGAATAAATTTTATATCATGTTCAATTACCATGCGATTGAGAAGATTTTGGACGTGAGTGTTAACCTTCATCCTGTTAATTTTTTTAGTACATCTTTGACCATGATTGGTTGAAATGTGTAGTTCCGTATGAGAAATCTACTAATATGCCAATTCTCGAAGGGGGTAGAGACCACCCTATCATTGCAGAGACACTATCTCAAGTAGAGCTTAACCCGACCGAGCTTCCTAAAATCCATCTGGAAAATACAGTTGAATCTAGGAAAGATGGGGAGGAGAATTCTCATGCTGATGATCTACCATTGGGTAAAAGATGATAATATTTGTGGCTGTATTTAATTTTAAAGTCCACTAATTAACATTTTTTATCCTTTGTAACTAACCAAATATTTCAATTGACTTTGCAGGGCTGTCAATTTACGTGGCCAGATTCAGAGGTGAAGCATCAGCCTTATCCTCAACGGGAGATGAAAGTGAAGTAAAAAAGGGTTAGGGGGAAGGAGCAGAAGAGGGAACTTTCTTAAGTGAATTTATCCCAGACAATATTCCCCCATGTGATAGTGATTCTGAGTCAGACCCCGAGGTGCAAAAGGCACTCTAATTCTCAAGTCGCAAGGCATGGCATAATATTTTGAAGATCATATCTCAAGTCGCAAGGCATGGCATAATATTTGACCAGAGCGAGACTGTTGACCAATATCGGCAAATTCGAGGCTATGGTGTCCCGAGCTGATGTTGATCATGCTCTAACGATGAAGGAGTTGAAGCATAAGATCAAGGAGAAATTTGTCCAGTAGATACATATTTATAAATAGTTAGATGCCTTTACTGGGGAACGTGACAAGATTAACTATTCATTGGAAGGAGTCAAAATGAATGGTATGAAAGCCATCGCAGATGCCAAGAAGGCACTCCATCAAGTTGAAAAGAATGAAGCTGGTCAAGTGGATTAACATCAAGTGGCTGCTGATGAAGCTCAGGATGCCGTAAATCAAATGAAACGTTATGTTGAAAGGCTCTTGTAATTCCTGAAAAAGATAGATAATCAAATCTATGTATATTCTTCTAATCTTGTCCATCAATGAAAAATACATTTCATCTTCAATCATTTATACCTGCATTCTCTTGCTAATTACATATATATATATACCTAATACAATGGGCCTAGTAATCAAAGTTTAATTGTTTCTAGGATTACACAAATAATGACACAAACTTTGCATATTTTTTGTTGCTCAATATTTCCTAAATCATACAAAATGTATGTTTAGCATGCTGGGACTCGTCTTTTATTTAGAGTTCCTTTTACAAATTCTGAATTTCATGAGTAACAAGTCTTTTGTTTCCAGTTTAATGTCATGTACATCGGACATAAAAATGAAAATGTTTAAGGTCAAATAACTTTGACCGAATGGATTAAAATTGACTCAATTCCTTGATAATTTGTTTGAAAACATATTACCACATTCACGTATGGGGGAAACATGTAAACTATGACTTAATAAATCTTTAATTTGAGGGATGATATGAAAAAAGGGCTAAAATTCATTACAGGAAGTATTTCCTAAATGTGAAGCTACCACTATTTGACAGGCCACTTAGGGGCACGTGTTGCATAGTTAGGAAAAAGAACTCTATGAAATTTTACATTTCTATTGCTAAAATCCAGTGGATGTTTATGAAGATTCAAATTTTCCAAAGCATAGAGTTTACTGTATGGAAAGAGGTACTTGAATATGGAGAGGATATTTCCAACAAATATTGTCAATGAATTGGATGAATATCACTCCTACGAAGGTCTGACCCAAACTTAGGGAAGGGAAATATATACCATAGACATGAATACTTTCACATCATGAAAAATAGTATGGGGTAAATATGTTAAGGATGGTTGTTTTTGCAGATCCCTACATATTTTCGTTTAGAACAATATGGAAAAAGAGGTTTTCCACCCAAGAATGAAGTTTCCACTATTTGAAAAACCTATTAGGGGGTTTGAATTATGCATGGCCACTTGAGGGAATTGGCTGCATAGTCAAATAATAGCATCTTTTGGCTCACAGGTCTGTTATTTAGACTACATATGCAAGGACACCTAGGGGAACGTGTTGCATAGTCATGAAAAAGAACTCTCGGGTATCAGACAGTTTTGACCAGAAGTCAAGAAAAAGGTTTATGGAGATCTGAAAGTATTTAAGTTTAGGAGTGTGACACATAAAATGGGTATTGTCCAATTCATGAAGGAGATACATAGAACAATTCTGAACATAATCATGTTGTGGATGGGTCCTTAATTGAGATATTGTACATCACTACATATCTCATTAGGATGAGAATCAATCCATACATAGTTCTTGAAATACGGTTTAACATCATGTGGGACGAGAGCATAGGAGATCATAGTTTAGGGTCATAGATTTCAGACCATAATGAGGGAGACACACTGTGTGTTTGTTATGAATCTGATGTGAATAAAAACCAGGGTTATCATACCACATTCATCTACTCACAGGGGGGAATTTTCAGCCATGAGACTGATAGTGAAGTTTGGGGTCAGGCCCAATGACTTGGGCCTGGGTTCGAGGGATGCTCGAACATTCCTACGTATCCCATAAGGATGGGAATCAATCCATACGTAGTTCATGAATTACCCTCTGAACAGATTTGTTTCGTACATGTGATGGGTGAAAGGGTACTTTAGTGCAATGATGGTTGGATCCAAGATTAAAGGTTCATGAATTTCCATGATGCACATAGTCTGTGGAATATAACATGATTGAAGATCAATGTCGATAATGATTCCCTCTCAGGTGAGGGTGTCAGAGACTGTTGTAGTTTATTGTTGTATATGAAAAAAGTGTGAATAGTTTAAGGTCATATTCATGGGCCAGTGCTGCATAGTTTAGCCTCATGTAGCTAAGACGTATTGCTATGTAGTTTAACGTCTTTCTGCGAGGACAATGGGGGACTGTATAGTTTTACGTTCATATAGAAAGGATTATGATGAAAAAAATGTGAATATATTGGTTTTGGGGGGGGGGGTTCCTAGATTAACATCGTATGAGATGGAGGTGAACCGATGTAAATATATTGGTTTTGTGCTTGAACCTCGTGAGGTTTCCTATGTACCCATCCAAAAAGGCAAGGATCAAAGTCCGCGTAGTATGATTGAGATTTAATTGGTGAACAAGTTGTACTTGTGGACAACCCGAACATGGTGTTGGGACTTACGCATTGCTAGTGGACCTGAGATGGTGTTATGGTTGAAGCTTACTCTATGCTCACGTGAATCCTTTTCGGTGTGAGAAACAAGAGGTTACAACAACCCCAACGATTCACATTTTTACATCATGTAGGAAAAAATTGTGATGTATAGTTTAGCATCATGTATCTATGATGTATTTTAGTTTAACATCTTGCAGGACATGTGCACAGTTTAATGTGATGTAGGAAAAGAGGGTGCTATACTGTTTAGCATCATGTAGCTAGGACATATTGTAGTTTAACATACTGCAGGACGTGTGCACAGTTTAACGCCATGTTGGACAATAGAGGGGTTGTGCAGTTTAATGTCCTGCAGTAAGGAAAAAAGTGATCATTAAGTTTAAAGTCTTGTAGTATGTACTAGAGGGTGTATTTGTGCTACAAAATATACTTCATCAATAATATTGCATTGGTTAGAGTTGTAATGAGTTCTCCATTGAATGAGATTAAAGAATAATATCTATTGGAGTAGACCTTATGTATTGAATAAGGTCCTTCCCACTTTGGCTCTAGATTTGGAGGTATCTTTCCTAGTATCATTGGATTTCTGAAGACCAATACCAATTCACCTTGAATGAATGTACAAAGATGAAATTTTTTATTGAAAGCTCGTGCTATTCCATTCTGATAGACTTCCAAGTGGTGCAGGGTGCACAATCTATTTTCATCTAAGCATTCCAATTCCTCAAATCACTTCTAAGATTGTTCATCTGTAGATAATTGATCACAAATGGCTACTCTGGGATAATGTAATTTTACCTCAATGGGAAAGACTACTAATGTTCCATATAGCAAGGAATATGGAGTTTATCGTGTAGCAGTGCAGGTGGTGGTCCTATAATCCCATAAAACATGAAAAGGCTTATCAGGCCATGATTTCTTATCTTTATCCACAATCATTTGTAGTATGTTTGAAAGAGTCATATTGAAGGCTTCTATTTGTCCAATGGACACTGCATGATACCGAGATGAATGCTTGGATTTGTTGTTGTATTATTGATACAACTCTCTCACCTCTGATGAACAAAACATGGTGCCATTGTCCATCAATATGGTATGAGGGTCACCAAATATGGTAATGAAGTTAGACTTGACGAAGCTAACAATTTCATTTAGAACTAATATCATTGAGAGGTATTGCCTCTGCCCATTTGGAAAAGAAGTCAGTAGTAGTAAGAATATACTTAAACTGCTTGGATGTAGCCGGAGGATAAGGTCCTACTACATCCATTCCCCACGTGGAAAATAGCCATGAGTATTTAGTTGTATGAAGAAACTCAGGGGGTTAATGGAGGAAGTTGGCACATACTTGGAAACAATGACACATATTATTGAAATCAACACAATCTTGCGTCATTGAAGGCCAGAAGTATCCATGCCTTCGAATTTGACCCTAAAGTCTACGTCTAGACTAGTGGGCACCACGAACTCCTACATGAACTTCACTCATGACAGTCATTGTCTCTTTCTCATCAATACATCTAAAGTGAATTCCATCAAAACCTCACTTGTAGAGAATTTTTTGGTGATCTGGGCTATCATAAAGAGTAAAATTGAGTACACATCACCAGACTTGTTCTTTCCCGGCTCTATCATGTGGGGGTGTTCCATTTTGAAGGTATTCCCTAATAGGTGTCATCCATCATGTAGTATGACCATATGGTTTGAAAATGGGACTGATTTCATATATTTCAACTGTTTTGATTCTAACAAAAGGTGAAACTACGCGATGGTGGGAAATACTGATGGTTTTTTGTCCCGGTTTGGATCTTGTAGGTATGTGGATACATTAGCGAGTGCATCATCTTGGGAATTTTGTGATCATCGGACATAAGAAAATGTCGGTTCCAAGGGAAATTCTGCCATTAACTCTCTGATGTAATCACACAAAGGGATTAACTCTTTTTTTCTGATGGCATAATCCCCATTGATTTGTTTTATTACCAAACTTCAATCACCTTTTACTCTCAAGTGATCCACATGTGCCTGAAGAGCTAATTCCAAGCCTATGATGAGAGCTTGATATTATAATTCATTACTTGTATCGCTTTCCAACAATAAGAAGGAATAGGGTAGCACTGCCATTTCTTGGGTTATAAGAAGGATTCCTAACCCATCTTTGTTGAATTTAGGATCATCCATTTTCTTCCATGCTACACTTCTGGAAGCACCATCAAAGTACATTTCCCATGTTTGAGGATTATCTTGAATTGAAGAGTCTTCCTCATCAGGAAGTTCAATATTTAATGATGCATCTTCTACATATGGGTTTCCAGCAAAGAAATTGGCAAGAGCTTTCCCCATTATTGACTTTTGAGACACATACTGGATATCAAACTGCTACAAAATAACTTCCCACCTTTCCAGACATCCTGTAATAATTGGACGACTAAAGATAAATTTGAGCAGGTTATTACGAGATACCAATTGGACCTCAGGATGTTGCAGGTAGTGTCTCAATATATGAAATCCAAATATTAATTCTAGGAAGCAGTTTTTAATACATGAATATCAACTTTCTGCCTCAATCATAGTCCGACTGAGATAATAAAGGTTGTTCTAATTCCCAATATCATTCTTTTGGGAAAGGAAGGCACCCAATGATCGCTCTAAAGCTATCACATAAAGAATAAGTGGTCTTCCATCAATGGGTGGAATTAATATCAGTGGACTCAGGTGATATCTCTTGAGAATATCGAATTATTCTTGACAATATTAAGTCCACTGGTAGGTGACTCCCTTCTTCATTAATTTGGTGAAGGGTAAAAACTTTCCTGTAAAATTGTCAATGAAACGTTGAATATAGGCCAAGTGTACTTGAATTCCTCTTAATTATTTCAAATTTTGTGGAGGTGACATACCATGGATTTATTTTGTCTTCTCAGGATCAACTTTGATACCATGATGGTGTATAACAAAGCTGAATTTTTTTCCAGAAGTTACCCCGAAAGCATATTTCTAGGTGATCATCTTCAAATTGTGTTGTCGAAGTTTGTCGAATATGATTTCCAGATCGGACAAGTGATCAGAACATTGTATGTAGTTAACCCCCAAAAAATCCACATATCATTCAACAAATTTCCATAAAAAGGGTTTGAAGTTATGGTGCATGGAACGTTGATACGTTGCACCTGCATTTTTCAGGCCAAAGGGCATTACACGATAGAAAAACACACTTTGAGGAGCTCTGAAAGCTATAGACTCCTCATCGTCTGGGGTCATTAAAATGTGATTGTACCTATAATAACCATCCAAGAAGGAAATATCTTCATAGATAGTTGTTGCATCAATTAAGTGTTCTATGATCGAAACTAGAGAATCATCCTTGGGACAATTCCAATTAAGATATATAAATTCAATAAAAACTCTAATTTGTCCATTCTTCTTTTTTCACAGAGACAATATTAGCTAGCTATTTGGGATACTGAACTTCTTTGATGAAGTTATCTTTTATAAGATTATCAACTTCAACTTCAACTTCAATTTTGGAGTCATAAGTTGGGTGTGTTCTTCTTGCGGCCTGCATGAATCCTCTATGTTCATCATGAAATCCAAAATGATGAGTGGAAACATTGGTAGTTAGACCTGGTATTTATGTATAATTCCAAGCAAATATATCTTGATTTTTATTTAAAAAATGAAGTACACATTTCGTTCTTCTCAAGAGTCATGGACGCACTAATTAAAGTGGGGTGTGGATATTCTTTTGTACCTAGATTTATTTCTATGAGTTCATCCACAGTTGTAGAGACACCCTCTTCAAAGGCTAGAGGAGCATCCCTGAGATCATCCTCTTCATCTTCAATATGTATAACTTCTTCTGCTTCTACTTGCATAGTATATGTAGAAGAAGAATTTCCAAGATCAGGGGAGAAGTTAAAATTTGAAAATTTTAAAGAAGAGGCTACCATTTCTGAACTTATTATTAATGAAGGGACTTCCTGGGTTGATAGAGAGGAGATAATGGATTGAAAGTCGACATCATTATTTTCCTCTGGTATTGATATCACATCTTCTGGTTTGGTTGATGAAGTATAGAATTTCTGGATTTCAACGAATGAAATGAAGACATATCCATTCACGCTTTCATCATTTCTCGACCAATCAAAAATTTCTCCCAAGATATCCAGCTCGATTTTCATAATTGATATTATGGAAGTTTTCATAAGTGTGTTTGGATTTGGGTCTATCCAATCAATTTGACTGTTAGGAAACACATAATCTGTACTCACATGTATTAATGGGTATACTGGAATCTTTTCCAAACTATATGGACCATTAATTTTGGTGACCTTCTTTACTGTGGATTTTTCCTTTCATTCCATGTGATAAAACTCTGTCTCAATGTACTGAGATTCACATGTTTTGAATAGGTATTTGTCACCATACAATGTCCGAATTTGACCATTGAATCAATATTTCAGACATTGATGAAATGACGAAGGTACGACTGCATGTTGATGTAATAAGGTCTTCCAAGAAAAATGTTAAATGTTGTGTCCTGATGAACATCCATGAAATTTGAATTAGAATCATGTTCTCTAAACTGAATTCTGAGTGTAATTTCTCTAAGAGGATCTTTTTCATTATTATCGTATCCTTGCAACATCAAAATAGATGGACATACATCATATTTCGTGAGGCCCAATTGACGGAGTGTACGAATAGGAATGATATTGACTCCTAAGCCATTATCAATGAATGCTCGTCGGATGTCTAAATCATTGACTTTTCCTGATAGATATAAAGGTCTGATATGTCAATGTACAACATCATCTTTATTTTCATCTGTAAAGGATATCACTGCATGAAATTCTGCAGGATCATTCTCTATATGGTAAACCTCTGCCACAACAAATTCAGATTCAAATTCTTTAGGACTTGAAAAATCCTCAATGAGCCCTTCTTGAAGATCTTTTGATAGATTCAAGGCATCCATAATTGATAACTTGGTTGGTAATTGGGCCAAATGTTTCAAGACATCATACTTTTGGTCCGAAGGTCTGCATTTCCCATCATGAAAATGTGATTTTGTAGTGCCTTAAATATTAATTCTTTGGAAGTAGATGCATATCGTATCGGGGTAGGAGATGGAAATACTCATTGCATCAGCAGATTAAATTTACTAGGTATATTTATCTGGTGAGAGGAAAATGTGTAACCTCTAACCTATTCTTCAAAATAACTAAACCAGGACCGAATCTTCCATGTGTGGAAGAACTTTATCATTACTATTGAGCCCGTTGAATGGCTTTTCCATGAGGTTCATCCGCATAAACAGTTCTAGCAGGGGTAGGATTGAAATAATGCCATCTTTAATATCCACGTATTCCCTCGTATCCTAGACCTTTGTCTCCTCCTCTAACTCCTCTGTTAGATATAGGGAATTCAAACTCATCATGATTGAAACTGTTATTGGAATAAGGATCTTTTAAATGAATCATGTTAACAAAACAAAAGATTAATTCTTCATCTGATGAAGATTCTGCCAGATTATCCAGTTCAGGCTGTGCTGTTTTGTGGGAACATTCCCCTGCTTTTGAAGCAAATGGCATAAAATCTGCCGGAGTCAAAGACAATTTAGGCATTGACATGAACTCGTCTTATTTTGACTCCTCTTCTTTCTTCAAATTACACTGCTTCATTGAGGATTTCCTTCTTATGAATGGGGTTTTTCTATGGAATTCATAGTAGAAGACACAATTAGTTGATTAAATTGTGTTCATAAAATGGAATGAGTTCGGTTGATCATTTTCTTGACCATCCAATCCTTATATTTCTGTGACTTTTACTTATGAATTCATGCCACTCACATTCTTCCTCTGGATCAGTAGTAGTAACACATGCTACCTGGGATGATGAACCTTTCAGTTTTACCAGTCCAGAGTCCACCATATTTTTCCCAAGCTCTTTGAAGATAAAACACTCTTGAATGATATACTCCACATCTGATGAAATGGGAAATAGTTGGGGAGGTCTTCATCTCCTTCCTTGTTCGGCCTTTTGGGCCTTGGAAACTAAAGCAGATTTTTTTCCAGATCCGTGATGAAGTAGCCAGGAACTTTTTCATTTTGTAAAGAATAAACTTTGTTCTTTAAATCTTCAAAATGTTTCCCCCTTTGATCTCTTTGATCATCTTGATGAGGTGGCCATTGTTGTTGATTCTTAGGAGCTGGAACCCTTTAATTAGATGAAGGTTTTGAAGTGGAAGCAAGAACATGTGCTTGTTTATGTGTAATTGTAGTAGTCTCTATTTTCACTATTATCCTTCTAGGAACTGATGGAATTACCCGAGTTTTATCCTTATTCTTTATAAGTGAGTCTTCAATGAACTGAGCGATTGATGTAAGGTCTCGAAACAGTCCTGTGTATTTCACAAGGATCAACGGTGTACGTAATTAATCACGCAGATTTTCCACAAAGATTGGCAATAATTATTTTTGAGGGAGTGCTAATATTAAAGAATATATTAATCCCTTCCATCTGTCAATGAAATCTGAAAGTCTATCATTTTACCTTTTCTTACAATTGTCATGATAAAAAACTTTCATCTTTGGAAACGTTGATCTAAATTGAAGAAGAAATATTTGACGTAGATCTTCCCACCTAGTAATTGACCGAGATTGCAAGCTTATATACCATAAATAAGTAGGCCCTTCTAATGACTACAGAAAACAACTGATCTTAACTGCTTATTTTTGTTGAGGAGTTCCCATCATAGGATCACAATGAGAAAAAAAATGGGTTATGTGTTGTTCTAGATCTCCCAAACCATTAAAAATTTGGAATGTGGTATTTGAAAAATTTGATGGGGGAGGAATTGCATCCACCCATTCAGGGTAAGAATTCTTTTCTGATGGAATTTGTGCATGTTTTCCTTCTATAGATTCCAATCGAGATGTTAATGACTCAATTGTAGTTACTAATTTTTGAGAAACATCTGATTGAGCATGGACCTAAGCAGGTGCAATAAATGGAGTTTGGATGGGTGTGGTTACTGGTACTCCAACTGACGGAAGTACTACCAGTCGTTTTCGCACATGACCCATAGGATTGGACCTGTGAGAGTGTACTTGTAAAGGAGGATATCCTTGATCCATCCCAATAGTTGCAACGTATTACCTTGACTAACTAACTCCAGTGTGCTTTGGAGGAATACTACCTTGAAGTATTTCTACATTTAACCTCCTTAACTCCTTCATTTGTTATTCTTACTATGAAAAACATTTTCTCTAATGAGAGTGATTGGCCTTCTCAAGCAGTAGGGTTGGATTTAACCTGACTTTTACCCTTTTCCTTTTCATGTGCCTTTCTAAAGTATGGAAGGGCATTAACTGAAGGAATATCTTGCCTCTAGAAAGCCCTCTAGCTTCTGGTACGCACACCTTCTTCATTTATTTCCATGTGTACAACCTCTTGAACATGAACTTCTTTATCTGATCCCCCTGAATGAGCCTTATATTCTTGGGGATTAGTGACAATGGCATTAATGACATTTATCGATGCATAACACATTGCATCCCTTCTTTCAGCATTTCTGCGATACTGTCTTCATCCATGTCCTCCATGAGACATTGCCTTTTGTTTGGTTGATCCCTCGGGGACTTCTTGATGAACTGTAATTTGATGGGAATTTCCTAATAACTTGGCTTTGTATTCCTCTTGTGGCTTCTTCCCTAATCGAGAGAAGACTGACTTCCACTGAGGAAGAGATTGATAATTTGAAAAAATCCCCAGTCCAGTGGACCGGGGCTGTTCCTGTTTTTCCTTATTAACTCCTCGAATCATATGTATTGATATCGAGGGATGGATTAAAAGAGTCCCCCATTTGGAAATCTAGGATGGCTCTTGAGCTGCTACATCTGAAACATTCTTAAAAGATCTCCTGATTTTGTGGACATTAGTTCGTAAATTAGACAGATGCATCATTCGACATCCACTCAAATCACCTGGCTCAGATGACCTTTGGATTATTTCTGACTCTTATATCACCTGATGATGTGGATGCTCTAAACGATGAGAGTGTTTGATATTCTCTGTTTCTTGATGCAAGAGTAATTCAAAAATTTGTTCTTTATATGCCTGACTTTGGGAAGAACTAGTTGAGGCACGTTCTTTGGCATGCCTTTGACTTTGAAAAAAACCAGCTAGATGTGGCCAGCCATGGTAAATTACATTGCATGAGACCACTTTTGGTGGAAATTATTGACTGGAGAGTACATTGAAATGTAGTGCTCCATGAACACCCCATCCCCTGATATGAATACCAGATGGGGCATTGGTAACTAAATCGTGCATACTTTTTAATGCGCCAAGGCATGAATGCTGAAGGGCTCTCTTCTACTATTCAACATTTGGATGTCAGGAAACTGAGAGAGATGCCAAATCAATTTGGCTTTACCACCCTTCTATTATATTTACTTGATTTTGATATTCATCATTAGATAATATTTTATCTTTTAAGTGACAAATAGTTTTCCATATATTGAGACTAATATCATGAATACAATCTTCTGTCAAAATTACTATAATATCATACAGAGAGTCAGACAAAGGCCAAAACATTACTGGTATTTCACCTTTCTCTAGTTGTTTTCTCATATTCAGCACTTCCTCTTTATCATTTAATAAATATTCTTCTTCTTGATTTGACCAAAGATGGTGCTTCTTTGTTGCTTCATTAGATTCCACATGATTGGTAGAGAACTCATTTGTCAAATTAGAAGATGAATGAAACCGGGGTGGTTCGGAGAATGACATACACCTCAGGATATATTTTGATTGAGAAAGTATTTCACCCGCTAGTGGTAAGGCAACAGACATGAATAGCTTCGCATTTTCAAGTGCCTCAAGATAAGAGGGATTGATTGTTACTGCATTTTCCATTGATGAATTTTCCAGGCAATGCGAATTACTACTGCAGATAGGAATTTCATAGCTAAATTCATCATCATGGGGAGGAACACCATGGTGGGTTACAACAAAAGATGAAACCTCTTGCTCCTTGGTTTTCTGGCCACGCAGAGGGTTATTGTGGCTCTCATATGAGGATAATACTTTGAGATTCACCGAATTTTAAAGAAGAAAGAATTCATGAGAAATTGTATGATGAATACATTCAGAATTATTGTTGTTACTTACAGAATATAGAAATGAGAGAGAAAAATCTAGAGTTGCAACAGATAATTGTTTGAGCGCTTCAAGAACTTCAGTATTGAGCAAGGCCATATTGCAGATTGGATCTTGATTTTTCAACTATGTTGGATTGGTCTTTTTCTTAGATTCCTTCTTACTCACGTTGAAACCACATGTTGAAAAAGGTGTTTAATACGGGAAGGTGTATGTGACTGCTCAGAAGAAATGGTCAGGTTATGCTGATTATCTCCATTTAAATCGGGTTTATGTGCCTATCTTGATGGTCCATATGGCATGGGGAGTATGCCCCACAACCCTCTTGGACTGATAAAGAGGTGTGTATCATCTCCAGAGTGATATGTTGATGAGTCACTCCACTGAGAGGGAAATATTTATGTTTCATTCCCAGTGATGTCACTGATGTTGTTATAATATTCTGAAAGGTATCTAGAATATAGGTAGGGATTTACTTCTACTCTTTCACCATTGTAAGAATATTATTGGTGAAATCAGCTGCCAGAATGGGAATATAAGTCCCTTCCATGTCTAGAGTAGGTTTATGTGACTTCTCTTGTACTCCTTTTCATGTCAATGACTTCTGACAGTAATCATATGTGGGGGCAGAAAATTATGTCTGCATACTGCTTGTCATTGGAGCTTTCCAATTGGAATCTCCGGGTGCTACCAAACGAGTCTGTTGGTTATCCTAATGAATTGCAGGTGTTTGTTCCTACTGATTGTTCTCCACCACATTTAATTGGAATGTTTCTTTGGTTAAAGTTAGATGGCCCTGCTGACTAGCTGCTGAATTATAAACAGGTGTATATACCTGTCTATAATACTCCGCCAGAATTTCCGGGTGGGATTGATGTCTTACTACCAGATGAGTCTGCCAGGAAGTGAAATTAGGACCGATGGGTGTATATTCTCACTCATTGTTTTCCATCAAGTTAGCTTGATGGACTTCTCCGGAGGGGTCAAAAATAAGAACCTACTTCCAGTTGGCTGAATTTCACCTCTGATGATTCCTCTTTCATGCTTGGGTCTAAGGGACATGAGCCGAACCCCTAGAGGTGATACCCTCATCATGTTGAGGGTGCACAACTGCACGATTATAGCGATGATTATTGGTGGGAGTCCTGAGGACGTTCTCTTGTCTTCTTGAACTGAGTCCTTGAGTGAACTCCTCATTCGCCTCCCTATAATATGGGAGGGACTGGTTGTTGTGTTCCGTGGATAATGACCCAAAATGGTTGGAAATTGTGGTTAGCACCACCTGCTTTTTGACCACTGGTCATCACTGTCCGGACAAGCAGGGTGAGTTATTAACATGGAGGGCTTGTTGAGTGGCCTCAAGAGTTGGGATGGTACCGTGTTGATGGTATTCCTTCACCAATGCATTTGAGACCCAACGTTGAAGATGCTAAGTAGGTGATATCGTCCTCCGAGCGGACGAGAATCCAACAGGAGTAGCAGCTGAGGTATTCACAGGTGTGAACTTTAAAGAATCCATTTCTGTATTTCAGAGAGATCTTGGAAAAGAGTTCATGTTTGATATAACAGACATAATCAAGATAAGCATGGCTAGACCACATATTTTGGATGAACACATATGTGTTTGATTTCTTTGTTTTCCCTCATATAGAATTTAATATGGGCCTAACAAATAAGTAAACCATATTTTTAACTTAGTTATAGATTCACGTCGGGTTCCCCATTTTTGTTTCTTCTGGAAATGGGGATGACCTTATTTGTTAAAGGTTCAAATTTTCTGATCGTTTTCTAACGGGTTTATTCATAGAACCAGAAACATCCAACGATTCTATATCCATTTGGACCTACATTCCAAAGGTAGGTGCTCATTAGTTGTAGACTAATGAGGATTAAAAATTTTCATTGGTCAATAGGATGGGAGGTAAGACTCATCACACATTTTTGGGGGGTTTACTGTAGGACTCTCTTATAGATTTATGTTATGTTCATGAATCCTTATTAATTTACCAAGTATGGAAATGAGTTTTATCCTTTAGATTTTTGCAATCAATTATTGGTATAAATGGGATTTAGAGAATCTTTTATATGTATTTTAGGTTCTTCATCAATAGAGTATCATCCATATGAATTAGATATTCTTAATCAATGGTATCCTTTAATACATTATATATAAATCTCTAGGTAATTATGATGACCATACTAGTTTTAAAGACACTCAGTGGGGCACTTGATGTTTATTGTCATTCAGAAAGACATGGATTATTTTAGAGTTGGGATCGTACCCGCAGATGGGCTACCTATGTATCCTCGTTAAAAAGGAATTAGAACCCACGTAGTTCGATAAGAAGGATATATTTTAACGTCATATGGAATGGAAAAAAATTAATGAAATATGGGATTCAACCTTATAAAGGATTCTTACGTACTCTAATTTTATGGAAGAGATAAACGTCCACATAGTTCAGGTGAAGAAGTATGATTTTTATGCCTGATTAATGACCCAAAGAGAGATGTCATAATTAATTTTACACTCTAAGATCATGCGAGTCATGCTCAGTGTGAGAAACAAGAAGTGTCAGTAAATCTGATGATTGTGCCTTGAAAGATGTAGTCATAAGAAATTATGTGGGGGTTATGTATGTATGACTTCCCAAGTAGATGAAGACCAGGACTTACATTAGGAAAGAATCCTAGGAGTAGGGTCCATAGAGGTATTTTAACATTATAGAGATTTGAAATTATAACTGGGGACATACTTTTGAAAAGGAATCCCAAATTAAGAGGAACTTATGATTGGGTTTTATTCCTGAGAAGGAATCCCAAATAAAAATAAATTATTACTAGGTCATACTCCTAACGAGGATGCCAAATTATGTGATATTATGATTGGTGATTAATCCTGAGAAGGAGGACCAATGAATGGAAATTATGACTGGGGATTCTCCTGAGAAGGAGGACCAATGGATTCTTCTCAGATAAGGAAGCCAATGAAGGAACCATGACATAAATGGATTTTAAGAGAGTTTTGAAGGCCATGAATTGAATAAGAGAGGTGGATTTGTGGAAACAAGGTGACTAAGAAGGAGGCACAGAAGTATTATTCTGACTCGCAAGTCCTTGTCGTGTATGTAGACTTGCACGACACGAGTCTCCTTGGGAAATGATGAATCTATAAGGTAATACTTGGGTGAAATTGAACTCAAACCCTTAGTATAGTCCCTAGAGGTTTCTAGAAGGTTGGCGCGCAAGTTTCCTTGAGAGGGTAAGGCAGTGCCCATGTGTTTCCATTTCACTAAAGGGATAAACACTTAGGTGCACAAGTATTGTTGAGTTCTAACACATAGGCCTCATTCTTCCTCTTTAGAGATTCCATTCTAGGTAAAGAAGTACCGTAGACGTTTTCGGAAGACGTCAGACAATGACATGGCTGACCAGATCCTGAATATGAGTTTTGGAAAAATTTTCCTCGAAAAGGGGCCCCACAGGGACTGTTTATAGTCCACTGGGTACCTCGGGCAAAAAAAGGAAATAGGGCGCACAAGTGACTTGTGCGACGCATACATGGCATGCAAGTGACTTGCGCAGCGTGTATGATACTTGTACGATGCACTTAAAATGAGTTCATGGTTCATCCCTTTGTCAATTTCTGATGTTCTTCAAAGGGTGACCCTTATTGGGATTAAGGTATTCCTCTTTTCCATTCTTTGGACTCTGTGATGGAAAGGACTATCAACAGACTCCTACATTGGATTCCTTCTCTACGAGTTTGGCCATATTCACGGTGAATGCACTAGGAGGAATGTCCTCGATATCACTAGGTAAATCAGGATGGTGCATGATCAAACTAAAATAAAGGGTTGCATACTACCCCCATCCACAAATCATCACATGAGGGGATTCTGAAATAAAAAATCTACGGGGCATCACAAAGCTCTATATGCATCATTGTTAGAGGATCTGATGACAAACATATGATGCAGGATGAAGAGCCATGTAGAGAATGGCCAACCCGACCAAGAGAAATTGTTGTTCAAGGATATCATAGTTCTTTTAGATATATGGATTAACTAACCAATTCTAGTGTAGGTGGAAAAAAAATTTCTATAGCATTAAGAGGAAACATGTGATCTCTCTCGGGTGAGGGACTTTCGAATGATAATCTCTAGAGTCACAGTCTTCCATAACATTTTGGGAAATTGATCTGCATTATGAATTTCCAACAAGATCCCACACTTAGTAGCAGGATCCAAAATCTGATTTCGCCACACATCAACTATAGTTTTCTGGGGAATTGGTAATGTCACTAACAGAAATTGTTGCAGTGGTGGACTAGTCGGTGTGGAGTACGGTGCACGAGCTAAAAACCCACTCTATACTAGGCTGTCTCCCAAGGACTGTACTGAATGTATCACCACATCCATATAGGATGGTGTGCTATCCACTACTTTTTGTACTAGGTTGGCCATTATTGATAGTGAGTAAGGTTGGATTTCATGATCTTCCAAACCCCATAATGGCTCTATGTGATCTCTTGATAAGGTAGGGAAAGAATCTAGTGATGGTAGATAACACTACACAATAAGACCTTGGAAACAAGACTGATATTCCTCCACATATATATATACATGTGGAGAGATTCCAATATATGGTGTATCTCAATTTCTAAGAGGATGATGGTGACACTTTTGGAACCAACCCCAGATCCTGAAATAGAGGATCACATTGAATGCTTCATCATCAAGTCACACTCCTATTTAGAATATGCAATGTGGACTTGGTTTTCTACGAATTGGGGCTTCCCAAGGCTCTTCCTTCGACATTGACAATTCAACCTCTTTCCCAAATAATGTTCATCGAGTCTAGGTGAATCTTAACCATGGGGAGGACATATACCTGAGTGAGATGGGATATGAGGTTAGCCTTCATATAGATAGTCATTGGAGTGAAAAAGGAATCATCATTGGTGGCCTGAGGTGCTAAGAGAACTAGGGAATATGTCAAATGTCACATAGGGTGGACCACTATGTATGTTGCCTAATATGCAGGGAGGACCTCCATTTTTCATAATGCTAGAGTAGGGAGGGATTCAGCTGGAACTGAAGGAAACATGGGGAGGAAATCCATGTTGGTGAAAGGAAGGGAGAGGAGGACCATTGTGTTGAAGACATGAAATATGGGAAAAAAATCCATAACTGCAATCATGAGCATGAGGAGGACCTCCACGATGGGAGCCAATGAGGTGGGGATGACATCCTCTAGGATTAGAAACGATTGAATGGGGAGGACCTCCATGTTCACCACAAGAGTGGGGATTACCTCCACATTGGACAGTGATGGTAGGAGGAGAACATCCGTACTGAATTCCATTATCGAGGGTCGGCCTGCGATAATTTAGGCTTGCGCCAGTGACCATATGAGTCAACCTAGACCACCCAATGGGTGTTGGCACCTCAATCATAACTCAGAATAGATGTTCCACTACCTTACAGTAATAGTGGATAGATAGTGTGCATCAGTGGTGGAATAGGACACTGAAGCTAAATAAGATGATGCTCCCAGACGGGCAAACTCCTAAGCATAGTCCCAAAATTGGTTCCGGGTCAGCTAACATAGAGCCGACTAGGTAGAGGTAATGTCTTTCTTGCTGGTCTATGGGACTGGGTGGTAGTGTTGGTGCGATCTGGTGGGATCCATCCTTGGTAGATCCCTAGTTGAAGTCGAAGCTGGGATGACTTGAACATTCCTCACTTCATCAAGGTAAGAGAGTGAATCACAGGGTTTTCTGGGGAGAGGCTCCTAAAACAGTTGTATGTCAGAGTGTGGAGTAGCAGCTCCCTGTACGACCCTTGGGGGTGGTGGCGGTGTTGAGGAAAAGAATCCTCCAGATCCTGGATGGCCTTTTCTTTAGTTGGGATGAACCCCTAATGCACATATTTCTAAAAAAGATTATTGATCAACCCTCTCAGAATAGGATCTGAAGGTGGGACGAGGAATGGGAACCCAATATTCATAGCCCTAGAATCTATCATGGTGGTGGTGGATACATGTAGGAATTCTACAACATTGTTTCTCTTACCCATGCATCTATGGGTGGGTGTCGATTGGTTCTGTGTAACTGTAACTTGGGTCCTGCAAATAATGTATATTTATCCATCAATACAATTATGTGGAAATCAATGCTCAGTTACCCAGTTCCATTGAGTCTTCCATGGTCAGAGAGAATGATCCAAACTTAAAATAACATTTATTGAAATGCCCAGTTGTCAATTGCCCCTAATTATGATTTCTTCCATATTAATACCATTATTTGATTGGTGATACCTAGCGCTAGATATTCCATTTTGGTGACATGCTCATCTTTTTTTTCCTCGAATTCAACTAATCCCCACATTTAGTATAATATAATTCACGTCGAGTTCACCATTTCTGTTTTTGATACTATTATACGAGGGTGCACCCACCCGCGTGTGATGGATTCTCAGTAACCACCACACCATACACTGAATTCCCACTTTCTAAAGGCAGGCCGCATCCATCACCTCTCGGGGGATGTTTTTTATGTGATCTAAATGGGATAATTGGATGTTATTTCTTCTTTTTGTGGATTCATCGTCAAAACTTGTCACATAGTATGGGTTTCTCATAACGATTAAGATGTTGTTCATGAAACTCATTCTTAATGAAATATGTTCATGGATCAAGGTTAATTACACTGCCTCTTTCCATACATTCCAATGGGTCTCGACAGAGAATCAAACATTGGATAGGATGGCAGTCACACTGAGGCATATGTGGTATGTCTTGATGCTAGAGCACTATAACACCTATATTTTCCCCTTATGATAAGGCATCTCAAGGATGCATAATCTCAAGCCTTTACCATGTAAAATTCATGGAATATAATTCTAGAGAAATGCAACTGATGTTTTCCTCAGATTCCCATGTTTAACAAAGGGCATTCCGTAGGATTAATATCTAGAAGTGACAGATCAGACTGATCAAAATACTGATAAATGTGGATTTGATGGGTATATCCCTAAGAGAGAGTGCCCATAATGTTTATCGGATCGATGGATTAGAACAACCAATAACAGATTACCCGGGGTTGTGTGTCCTATAAAGGAAAGATATCACACCATGATGGTTGATCTGGCACAAAGGGAAGATTTGAAATAATGATGGGTCCACATAAAAAGGAATCCATGTTTTTCCATTGGATTGGATAAAAAATCATGGAGGCATCCTACATACCCTACAAAGAATAAAAGGATCAAATCCCACATATTTCTAAGGGTGACACATAGAATTTGGTTGTACACAACGGAAAACAATCTAGATATATAACATGGCTTACAAATGAATACCAACCCATCGCAAGAGGGAAATTCTAGGATGGATGGTCATGGATTGTTTGAGGATTATACATGGTCATCTACCTAAGGAAATTGGATGATCCCATGAGGATGTGGTGGCCCAGATAAGAATCATGATGGATACTGGAGGGTTGAATGGAGGGGATGGTGAATGAGATGGAACCAACATGAAGACAGAGGTAGTATTGAGAATGAAACATAGAGAGGCTTACTATGTATCCCCATCCCAAGGAATCAAAGTCCACATATTTGGATGGGATGGTGGGATACCTGAGGCAGTCGCCCAGGAGAATGGATCTCCTAGATAGGGACCTAAAAGAAGTAGAACCTCTGGGCTAGGGAATGATCTTCCTGAAACACAAAGCCTCAAGGAAGAGACTAGGATGGGACATACATGATGGGATTGAACCTTATGGAGAGTTCCTACATTTCCTCATGTAAATACCCAAAGTCCCTATAGTTTAGGATTTGGCATAGAATCGGTGTGTATATAATGAATAGTGTCCCAGAGACATGTTGGTCCTTCCATGTGAATAGTGCCCCATCGCAAGAGGGACACTCTTGTTTGGATGACTATAGATTGAGTTTGGGAAAAGTGCAATGAGAGGGCCCAAGAACTAGTTTGACAGCACTAAGGTGTAGACCAAGGATTTGGGTCCTAATAAAGGGGACACTGAAGTTTACAAGTGTTTGGGGTTAAACATCGTGGAGGCTTCCAACGTTCCTTTTCTAGGAGATAGGGATAAAAACCAACGTAGTTTAAAAATCATACATTTTAACATTATGTGGTACAAAAGGGGAATACATTATAATGTCATTTGGTATGAGGGAGAACAAGTTTGATGTGGTTAGGATTGATGGATGATTGGATTCAACCTCGAGAGAGCTCCATCTGTACATTTCTTGAAAACGGAATGTATCGAAGTCCACATTGTTGAGAAAATGGGGCATGGGGATTAACCACCTAGGTAGATGAATGAGGATTTCATGGTTGATACCCACTCTAATCTCATGTGAGATATGCTTGGTGAAATTTTCAAGAGGCTGCAAGGGACCTGTCAATTGTGTCATGAGAAATACGTGAACAAGAGGTGGTGTGGGGATAACGCATGGCAAGTGGCCCTGGAAGATATAAGATGTGACTAACTCTACGAGGGAAGCCAGAGGATGATGTACTGATGTATGAATAGAATATGGATCCATGTAAAAGGGACACCCTATATAGGTGGGTCATAGATTACGTGAAGACAGTCCAAGATGCACATGGAGATAACGTGCAGAGGCAGAGAGAAAGTAGATTTGATAGGGGGAAGTGGAAGGCCCCCAGTCCCACACCCTCTATAATCTTATGAGTCTTTCAACACATGTGAAAGTCAATTCTTATTGTCCTGTGTTCTGGAATATATTTTCTTGGCAGTTTAACATCCTCTATCTCGAACGATGAAGACTCTCGCTTCATACCTTGGACAAAGAGAACATATACCAACCCGTACTTGGGAAAGAGAAGGAACATGAAATTCTATATAGAATTGGTTTGGAGGAGTGGTCACTTGAGAGGCCCACATTAGCATGTCTTTGTGATGAAGCAACAACCATTATCATTCCAATGAGAATAATACTGAGGAAGGGAAACAAAAAATGATGCCCCACTGTGGGACCCATGAAGTCATTACCTCAGAGGATATGGGTTCATGATGCCGAAGGCCTCATAGAGAGGGGATTCACGAGGCATGGGTTACTTGTGAAGAGAAGTAGATTCACAATGTAAATGGAATCGTGGAGTAGTGAACTTAGGACCCATGAAATTGGAGTAGCTTCATTCAACATGGTTCCTCATTTGATGAATG
Source organism: Viscum album (assembly GCA_963277665.1). NCBI lineage: Eukaryota > Viridiplantae > Streptophyta > Magnoliopsida > Santalales > Viscaceae > Viscum > Viscum album. The sequence goes on from OY728145.1 coordinate 696,291,476, forward strand.
AATGCACAATGTACGTGGAGGGTGCTTCGCAATGGCTGAATGGCTCATGAAGACCCAAATACCTAAAATGGGATCCTACATTTGTGATGAACATAGGGCTTCATGAAGATAATCCCCACATAAAGTGGAGTAAAAATTTAGAAAATGGAATGATAGTTTGTGATTCTCATATACCATGGGTGATGGATGCTTCTCTAGGTATCACTGAGAAATGGGTGCTTGGAAAATTGATTGCTCGGAAGATTAAAGGTTAGGGCATCGATCCTTTTTAAGAGGGGGGAACCATAAATTTATAGGAACATGGGATTAACATCTTCTAAAGGCACCCCACGATGGAAATGGTGGTTGAAATTGGAGGTGGATTAGTCGTAATCGTGAAGGATTCTATCATGGTACTCTAGAGTAGTTGCTATTGTATAAGTTAGATCAAGGAGGATCCCATAAATGTACTATGTACTGGTGGAAGAGGAGTTCATTTGATGGCCTTCACTCCATTTGTGGTGGCAACGGTCTTTGTGATGGTTTTTTTGAGAAGTAGGCCCACTGGTGATTTTTTACCATGCATTCATGGACACATTTCAAGGTACTGATTTTGGCACCAATACCCCAGAATAAGGGGAGTGTACCATTGGGAAATAGTGGACATGATCCTAGATAAGGGTCATGTTACATTAGGTCCCAGGGGGGACTGTATACTTAGTGATGACTTGGTGGGTGGATAAAAAATTGCTCGTGAGTATGAAACTGTCAATGAAGCATGCATGCATGTGTGGGTATGAGTGTGAATCATTGAATTGGTATTTTAAAAAGGAATGTGGAGTGGTTTTACTTTTAGGTTGTTTACCTACCATGGAAAACTAGTTTAGTTTGAATTACTTTTTCTTTGCTATAGAATGATAGAATGATTTTAAATTGTTTTACATAAATTTTATAACATGTTCTATCATAGTGGCATGAGTAGGGAAGTCATTTGGGGAAAACGTACTAATTTTCATTAATCACCCAATTCATGGGAACTTTGGGGTGTTTATAGATATATTTTATCAAGAAATAGTTAATGTTAAATTGTCTCATTTATTTAGTGATTATTTATGATGATGTGACATGGATTTTTGAGTTGGATCTTATGAATATGAGGAATTACAGTGTTGGGGTCTTTGGGGTCTTTGAGAATTGTTGGGTCTCTCTTCCTCTTTGTACTTTGATCTTGGTCTTGGTTTTTTCTTGGTACTCTGATATAGTATAGTTTGGTTTGTTATAATTTGTGTTGTACTAAATTATTATCATGCATCATATAGTAGTTTTGGTTAATGGCATGTTTGGTTGTGTCTATCTTATTTTATATGGGAAAATCATCCTCGAGCTGTTATGAATCTTGTAGAATTTATGACTTGCCTTTGGCATATTGGGGATGTCACCTAAAGAATAGTAGAAATTCCACATTGACTCAATCCAAAGAGGTGGGGAAAAATGTTACATGTGGTATCTATTTGTTCAAACCATGGTTATCAATTATGAGGGTCTTGGAGTTTACAATCATTATTATTTATTTATTGTCTTAGGTTGGTAGTAAATAATAGTATTTTTAGAATGTGAAACGTTGAGCATAAAAATACAAAGATAACCTATTTATTCGGAACTACAGGTTATCATGGAGTTGGGTACATAATTGTTCTTGAGACACTTTTACATGTTGTAATATCACTGTCATTGTTTAAGAAATGATATGATCATGACATGCATTGATAGAAATTACTTCCCACTAGGAGTACAAATTTCATTTTGGGTTATGATTTTTGATTTTAGTTAATAAAATTGATTTTTTAAAATTATAGAAAAAAATTTCAACAGTGAATGTTTTTAAAAGACATGATAATGGTAAATTAAAAATGGTTTGACTTTCTAATGGAATGTATGATTTTAAAAAATGGTTTGAAAATAAATAGTGCGGGATTTTGGGAACCCTTTGTTTGATAGTTTTCATATGGTAAATTTTATTTTTTATGCCTTCAGTTGATAGAGAGTGAGTATTATAGAATTTTGTTTAGTTATAGATCTAGATATTGGTAGGAATAAAAGAATCCAACCAGAGGAGGTTGGTAAGAATGTCGTATCACCTGATCTATATGTGAAGTAATAGATGGATCAATTTATTGTCTAGGATTTTTATGCCATATATAAAGGGAAAAACAGGGATCAACCAAGGAATGTGGATCATTCTATTCAACATCAGAAGAAGAGTCTACTAATTATTTGGTGTGATTCGAAACTAGAGAAGGCAACGGTGTGACTGAATAGGGTGAATCAAATCTTCAATTTTTTAAGCACACTATTCAAGATGAAATTCATGTTGGCGACATACATGCTAGAAGATCTTGCACCCTATTAGTTGGATTTAACATTTTATTGTAAATTAGATCAAGGAATTCCATGGGATTATTTTGAATAATTTTTCATGGAATAAATCTATCCTTATATATTTAGAATTATCATGACAAAATCATTTTTCCTCATGAAGTATGAGAATGTCTCATTTACGGAGTATGCATCTAAATTTATGGACTAAGTTTACTTTTCACCCAAAGTTGCTGAATGTGCATCCTTAAAGGATCATAATTTTGAATCGAGGATGAGGTAAGATATTTGATCAAATATGTCCATGGATTAGTTAATTAATTACATATATAAGGTTAATATGGTGATTGGAGAAGAAAGGGACATATCAAAATCTATAGGAAAATCTATCATGTAGATACAAATAGAAAATGGGTGGAACAAAAATGCTGGGAGCAAGCAGAATAGGGAAACCTATATCCAAGGTAGTGGAATTACTCATAATCAGATTGCTGGATAAGTGAATATTCCTAAAAAAGGAAATAGTAAAGTTGTACGTTTCCAATTTAGATCTTTTGATAACATGAAGTGAAATTGTGTAACAACACCGAGAGAATTCTAAAAATTAAAATAGATCAATACTATTTAAGGTTGTTTTCATAGTGCTTTGAGGTCATGTGTTCAAGACACATCAAATGTTTGGATGAATTCATATATATTGATGGAAAAGGGTAGAAGAATACATCTCGTTATTATAACTTAGCTATACATGGGGATTCTAGGAATACCATGACCCCTATATAAGGTGCTTTTCAATAGGGAAATAAAGAACAATGTGTAGTGAGTAAAAATTTAAATGGAGATGAGTAAATGATTTAGGATGATCAATTTGGAACATATAATTTGATAGGTACAATTTTTTTAATTACACCATTATGTATGATTTATTTGATATGGGGGAATCACATTTATTCATTTATTCGCATTCTATTTATCTTTTGGGGTTATATATTGAAAATATTTGATCTATTTTGAAACATAAAACTCCTAATTGTCAAAGAGAATGCAGAGCTTTTATGTGTAAATAATGTTTTATAAATCCACATGGAGATCAGTTGAGATGGAATTTATATATGGTTATGATCGATTTCTATGAATTAATTTTATGTATGGATTAGAAAAAAATGTTCAAGGATTACATCGATTTTCAGACGTGCAAGGTTTTTTTTACAACTAATGATGGTGTAAGACATCTATTTAGAAGAGAAAGGAATGTAAATGATGTTGCATTGGGATTTTTGTACCCATTCATCTGAAACATATCATACCAAATGTAAGTGTTGAACATGTAATAAATGGAAGAGATTGAGAATACCCATTTTATGTGGTTATTGATCAGTTTCTAGATGTTTTTCCTAAAAATTTCTCAGGGAATCTACCTGCAAGAGTTGTAGAGTTTATGAATGATCTCTGTATGATGACCAGTCCAATTTCCCTTAAATATTATTGGAAGAAACAACACTATTAATGGAATTGAAATTATCATTATAAGAGAGAAATAATAGGGTTCATTATACCTAGCACGTCTATGGGGGTAGCACCTATCTTGGTTGTCAAAATGAGTATTAAAAAATTTGGCTATGTTGGTATTATTATATTCATAATGAAGCTAATATATTGAATCGGTTTCCACTTCCACACATTGATGAATTTTTGGATTAATTATGGAGAGGCTAGTAGTTCTTTATAACTGACTTGTGATCAAGATATCACCAATTGCAGGTTCAAAAGGAGGATATTCAAAATATATATTTTAGAAGTAGATATTTACATTATGAATATGTGGTTATGAATTTCAGTCTTACAAATAAACCATTAATGTTTATGAAATTGATGATTCAGATATTTTAATGTTATCTAGATTCTTTTGTTGTTGTGTTTGCGGCTGACTTATTAGTGTATTCAATGATAAGGGATGATCATGTCTACACTTAGTTCTAGTTTATGGAATTTTGAGAGATCAACTTCTATATGAAAAATTATTAATGTGATATTTTTGGATATAATAAGTACTTTTTCATGGCCCTTTTAGCCCTCAAATATGTGTTTCTATGTATCTATAAAAGATAGAGGCTATTATCTCTTGGAAACTAATAATGAATGTCTTCGAGATACATATTTTCCTTTGTCTGGATGATTATTACTAATGTTTTTCTGAGGAATTTTTATTATTAGCTTCAATTATGACAACCCTAATAAGGAAATATTTTCCATTTCAATGGAATAATGAATCTCATAAATCTTTTCAATAGTGGAATTTTCTCCATAAATCAACACCCATATTGACATTGCCAGAATCAGGACAAGGGTACATGATTTATTGTTATTCTTTGAGATATGGGTTGGTATGGGTTCTCATACATGAATATCATATTTATTCTTATGGCTAAAAACGGTTACAATTTCATGAGAAGAACTACCAAACACATGATTTAGAGTTAGGTGATGTTGTCCATGCTTGAATAACATGGAATAATTACCTCAATGTTGATAAATTTATTATGTTTACATATCATAAATGTTTGAAACACATTTTATAAAATGATATTTGAAACTGAGACAAAGAAGATAGATGAAGTATCTCTAAATGATTGAATTTGACTTGATGTATACACCGAGTAAATACAATTTAGTGGAAGATTCATTAAGTAGAATGTCATATGCTATGTTGGGAAATGGGGCTTCAAATTAATGAATGTTAATGTTAGTTATTACCGATATACATATGGTTTGGGAAGTCTGGGGTAGTGAAATGGGTTTATTCACAATTTATTGTATTTTTTTTGGAGAGTGGAAAAGATGAACAAAATTTTGATTCACAATGTGTTGTGATGAGTTATAAACTCAATGGTAGGGAGACCATTGAGGGGAGTATGATAGATGGGAGTTTTTCTTTATGGTTTCAATATCAGATGGTCTTAGCTCAGCCTTGTTAGGAACAACTTTTTATGATTACCACAATTCCTAATGGGTTGTTCATCCAAGAATATATAAGATGTGTAATGCATTGAACGAATAGTATTGGTGGGTCATTATGAAAATGAATGTCGCCAATTATGTTTTGAGATGCTTAATTTGTTATAAGTTTAAAGTAGAACATCAGTGGACAGCAGGTATGTTGCAGTCTTTACCTATTATTGTTTGAAAATGGAAACATGTAGCCATGGATTATGTGAAACGTCTCCCCTGAACATTTTAGAAACATGATTCTGTATGGGTGATAGTGGATCAAAGTAGATATTCATCCCATTTCATCCATATTCATGAATATCATACGGTAAAGTAATTTTCAAAAACATATATCCATGATGTGGTAAAAAGGAATGGTATACTAGTTTCGATAGTGTCCGAAAGTCATCCTATGTTTATATATCATTTATGAAATTCCTTACAGAAAGCCCTTGGGACTCAATTGACCATAGATATGGGGTATCATCCCTATATAGATGGGAAATATGTAAGGATGGTAGAAATGTTGGAAGACATGTTGTAAGATTGTATAATGGATTTTAGTGGCTCATGGGAGGAGAACTTAATATAAGTAGAGTTGTTGTAAAAGAATATTTATCAGGCCCTGATAAATATAGATTCATTTGAAGCATTTTATGGTAATATGTTCATTCTCCACTTTTTTGGGTAGAAATAGGAGATACTTCACTATTTGGTAAAATCCTAGGGAATGATAAAACATTAAATATTTAGTTGATCATGAAGAGAATTACAATGGCTTAGAGTTGTTATAAATTTATTGTAGATCATCATCCATGGTAGTTTTTGTTCACGGTGTGTGATTTTTTATTCCTTATAATTTCTCCAAGGCATTGTAATTGTTTTTTTGGAATTCATGGAATATTATCTCATCTATACATAGGCCCTTTTGAGAATCTTGAATGATTCGGTGTGGTGGCATATCAGTTGGTATTACCAAAATGGTTCAGTTTAGTGCATAATGTGTTTCATGTATCTCAGTTGAAAAAGTATAATCCGGATCTGGGCTATGTGATTTGATGGGATCACCTTAACCTAGAGTGGGATGTTTCGCTGGGGCATGTGCCACTCTATATTGTGGATAGGAAGAGGAATGTATTTCATGGGAAAAGAATTGGTCTTCTAAGGATTTTTCCCCAACATGGTCAGATTCAGGAAGAAATATTGGAATGGGAGAATTAAATGATTTATTGATGGACCAAAGTCTTTCATTAAATGGTCGTTTGCACATTCCATGCATGAATAGTCCAACGGTGGGGAGAATGTAGCACCCCCTATTTCAAGTAAGAAACCATTTCATTATATATTTAAGTATTTAATGTGTTTGAGGTAAATTTGAGAGGGTGTTTAGTAATTTTTTATTGTTTTGAGTATTTCCTGAAGGTGAAAATTTTGTTCATAGTTAGTAGAAACCATGCGACTCCTACAAGAAACTGTTAAAACTGAAATAGTAGGTTATGGGTAGGTAAACAGTTTGGTGCACCATTTTTTCAAAAATTGCAGCCACCTAGTTTAAACTGTGAAATGTTAAATGGGAGGAAAATTTGGTGTAATGTTTTTCTAACAATTTGATCCAATCATGAGAAGGGTGATTGGTGGAAGTTGCTAGAGAAAGACTCACCTAACCATACAATCAAACCATGAATGGTTAAAACTAGATCCAAAAGAAGTGAATCTCACTCAGTATTACCCGTAAACCTCTATTTTTCACTTACTATGACCCTAAATCAATTTTCTCTTCTCTTAAAGGCTATGAATACCTTTCTATTCAATTCAAGAATAATCCATTGGAAAATCATGGGGGTGTTTGTGCCCAAAATTCATGGTAAGTCAGCATTCATGATGTTTGTTATAAGATCTAACCGTTTTCATCTCTGGGAATCATAGATCTAATCCATTGGGGAAAGATCTCTGTTTTTTGGTCCTACTCATGATAATATTAGGCTATTTTTATGTTAGAGAATGAGATGTAAGGGGAGTTTTTAGAGATTCAATCTGGTTTTTTTTTAATATTTCACATTGTTCTTCATTTTCAACATGGTTTTTGGGACATGTGGCTTCACTATAGACTCATATTATTATGACATAAATTATTATTTTAATTTTTTAATTACATAAAATATATTGTGAAATTGAAGATAAAATCATGGTATAGACCATCTTTAGTAATGGTTTTTAGATTTCTTTAAATCAGTTATTATGGATAAGTTATTTGTTTATGGATTTTAATATAATGACTAAAAAATTGGGTTTTTTTGATTCATCAAAATGGATTTATGGTGATGTATTGAATTAAAGAAATATTATATAGAAATGGCTTGAAATGGTGGGATTTACATGGTTTTGAAATATAGGGGTTAGTGTGAGATCATGATTTTGACATGAATTTGTATAAGGGGTGTTTATCATTAGGTTATAAGGGACATGACTCTAGATAAGGGAAATATTCCATTACGAAACAAGTATATTGGTCACTTAGTGATTTTTTGGCTGATGGATGAGAAATCGCTAATCAGTATGGAATGTTCACTGAAGCATGTATTTTTGTGAATGAGTGTGAATCATGGAAGATGTATGCTAAAAAGGATTGTGTAAATGGTTGTTATATTTCATTGGAAAACAATTTTGAGTTTGGATTTATTTGGATTTAGTATAAACGTATCTAATTCTTCTAAAAGGGATATATTTTTTTTTCAAATGTGCTATCTTCTTATATCATAGTGGCATGAGAAGGGAAGTCTTTTCGGGAAAACCTACCAAGTTTTCTTACTCAACCACTTCATGGGAACCTTGGTTCATTTGTAGATATCATTTATCAAAGCACAGGTAAAGGTAAAGTATCATATTTCTATTGTGATGCATTGGAATTCTTGTTCATGGATTGTGGAGTTAAATATTAGGTCAAGTGGGGATTTTCCATTTTGGTGTATTTAGAGACTTTAATGTTTATTGGTGTTGTATTCCTCTATGTACATTGATTTTGGTCTTGGTTTCTACTTGGTTCTATGTAATCTTTTGTTTTGGTTTTTCATTCATTGGGTTGTTCTACATTATTATCGCGAATCATATATTTTTTTGTGATTTATGTTATTGTTAGCTGTGGTTGTTTTATTTTAGAAAGGAAAATCCCCCCCAAATTTTTAAGAGGCCCTTGGAATTTATTTAATGCTTTTAGAGTCTTGGAGATGTTGATTAAGGGCTGGTGAAAATTCTTGCATTACACAATCCAATAAGGCTGGGTGGGATGTAACAGTGTATGTGTTCTATATCTATTCCCAGTAAGGGACATATATGGATCCATTTGTGTTATTTGGTGGAAAATATTATTATTTGAGAACATGACCAACAGAAGATGTTGGTCCCATCCTTATTTTTATTCCATTGAGAATGATCTCAACACGTGTTATAGTGTCTGGATGATCGACTTATATTGACAATTAGATTAGTAGTGATATGATATATTGAAGTTCCACATATTTTTTACATAATATTATAGAATATTCCCAAACATTGAGGTAAATATTGGATCTTGGTTATATACAATTGATAGCGGTGTTCCATTTGGCCCCAACACTTTTTCAATGTATATCTTAGAAAGATGGTTGATTGAGATTTCCATTAAAATTTAAATAAAATAACACATTTTTTCACAATCATCTAACACAATCTATATAACATTATTTTCTCTAGATTTATTAGGAAGATGAGTAAAAAGTCCTTAATAATGTTATCCAATTTCCATGTATTTATGGATAATGGTTATATAAACCCCTTTTACATTTTCTGTTTAGCCCTAACTTGCAAGAATACCAGAAATGTGGATGTATATTCAATGATCTATTTCTTCATATTGTCCTACCAATTCTTCATTTGTGGATCTAAATACATATTCATGTTCCCTTGGTGGATAGAAAATATTGTGATATGTTTGTTATTTAATAAATAATTCTTTATCATGGGATTTTATGGTATACATATTCCTAAACGAAATCTCACAACTCCTTTATCAATATTTAAATCCTTGTATTTCCTATTTATTGTAGCTTCCATCTTCTACTATATTTCCAAAACACCTCGTTGAGTATCATTTATCTTCTCTAATAGGGATGGTTGAGAAATTATTTTATAATGTAATGATGATGTTCTTTCCTTTATGATGTCAATGTATATTCTTTTCAAGTCTAAAAAGAACTTATCCTTCCAAATTCCCATTTTTTAGGGTTATTGGATCATTTATATATATAGAATCTTTCACATTATTCACTTTCATATGATGGTAGTAGACTATGGAGTCATAGTCCATAATCAATTCTAACCATCTTCATTGGTTCATATTCATCTCATATAATGTAAATATATACTGTAGGTTCTTGTAATCCTTGTATATTTCACACTTCTCTCCATAGAGATAATGTTGTAGGATTTTCAATGATAATATCATTGAAAATAACTCTTAATCATCGGTTTTTTAGTTATTATCATGAACATTCAACGTCCTTGAGGCATAGGCTATAAATTTATAATTTTGAATTAGTACAAATCATAAAAAATTCAATGAAACATCATTATATAGGATGAAAAGTTCCCCACTTCTTGATATTTTATGTACTAGTGTAGTAATAAGTCTTTTTTTCATGACCTTAACACTCTATTAATAATAATCGGACCAATGAAATATTATCCCCTTCCAAGTCATCTTGATTAATGGTTTTTTCAATCATGTTAATTTTATAAAATAATTGATGGTAATACTAATAATGTCTAAAAAACTATGAATAACAAATATTGATGCTTGTCTTGGAAATTTTTCTATTAACATTTCCTAGGAAGGCACTAATAATATCCCTTTGTTAGTAACTACTTGACCTGAAAAATAACACTTCTTCCATATAGGACTCACATTCACTACAATTTTCATGCAAATTATACTTTACCTAATCCATTAATAAAGTATCCAAATGCCTCTCATGATCCTCCTTTCATTTAGAGTATATTAAAATGTCATTTTTAAAGACTACCATAAATTTATTAATGTAATATATAAATAATCAATTCATTATGTCCATAATTATTTTTTTATAATTAGTGAGACCAAATGGAATCACAATTAACTCCTAGTGTCTATACCTTGTTTGAAGGGAAATATTTGAAATATCTTCCTTATTAACCATTAATGTGTGATATACTAATCTAAGGTCCTCCTTAGAAAAATAGTTATCCCCATATCCTTGATTGAACAATTCATCTCTTAATGTTATGAGATATTTTTTTCATAAAATTATTTTTTGAATTATAAGAGAATAAATTCTTAGGAGCATTGGGAAAACATTCTACAAGATGAAATGGACCAGATAACCCTATGGTGAAGCAATCAGGTATATAAAAACCTTTTCCATATTCTCTTTTGAATTCTTATTCAGTTCTTCTTAATCAATGGTGGAAATTCCATAAGGAGTGACAGATATAAGTAGATATTTAGGTATAATTTCTATTGAAAACTCAACCTCTTATTTATGAGGTAGACCAAGAAACTCTTAAATGGAATATATCAGTATAGTCCCATATTATAATCATTTCTTCAAGAATGATTTACACATTGTATTATTCATTTTAGATAGATATGATTTCTCATAAGGTAATAATATCCGAACATGAGATGAATTTTCCAAATGAGATTCATACTCTTTCTTACAATTATACAAAATTGGACAATGAATCATGATGTGAAGAGTTATCTCACTCTCCTAATAGTCAATGTTGGATTTATATAAGGATATCCAATCTATTCACAATATAGAATCAAATTCTACTAGATAAAGTGATAAGAATTTTTCTAGGAGGTTATGTCCACAAAAAGTGAATAAGGAGGCGTTATGTACATGGGATATCATAATTTTTCTATGTGTTGTTCTCACATATAGCACAACCCCCATGTTTTGAGCTTGTTTTATGATAGTTATACTAAAATTGAATCATATGAAAGAATTTCTAAAACTATAATAAAATTGTACTTTTGTAATTATTGAATGAATAAATATAATATATATCAACAAATAATTTTTTAACATCAACCTCAGTATTAGTGACAACATATTCCCTTCCTTTCCCAGCAAAACGTCGTGGATTTTTCATTGATTGTGTATAATAACTCTTGCCATTGGGCATTGGACTGCATAATGGTCATTATACATATAGTTGAAAGACATTATCCTAAGATGAGTTTGGATCCCAATCTTATATTCTTCAATCATATTAGTGGGTTTATTCATATATCCTTGAAATTTATTATCATTATTCCTCTCTTTTCCACATTTAAATCATCTCACAATTCCCTTTCAGTAGTTTTTGGATGCTTCAACCTTTATTTTTGACAAGTGGTTAGTTGGGATTTATTTATACTCGAATATTTGTCAATATATCAACCAAAAAAATTATATTTTTCTATTTTTATTTCCCCCACCACAATACCATTGAGAGTCTATAATCTATATATCAACCTTGATGGTAAAACATACAACCTCTTTAAAGAAATAAAATTCACTAATCATGAAATCAAATCATATAAAATGATTTAATAGACTAAAGAAGTGTTATATCATAATTTCTATGCTGATGATAAAGCTTAAGGGATAATTTTGAAGCCTTGTGATGTTTTCTTCATATTTCCTAGTAAACTCATCTTCTTTTACAGTCATTCTGAGGAATCCGTATCCATTTTAAGAAAAAGAGTTTATAAAATATATATATTAATTTTTTAATGAACCCATACCATTCCATGGAATTGTTTTACTCATTGGGCATCCAGTTCTTGATCAAAGTCTACGAATAAATATCTTCCCCATCAATATAAAATACCTCATGTTTGAATTTCTATTAATACAAATATTTAAAGACAGATAATATCTTCTCAATATATTTAACACATTTTTCTGTGATGAGGGGGTCATAATATTAACTAAAGGAAGGAATCATTTTTTATAAATAAATTATATTAATATTCTCTTTTATATAATAATAAGGGTGTTTCACATGATTCAAGTTATTATTCATTATATTATATTGTAGATCCAATAAATCAATGATGTTTATGTCTCTTTCTCTCATTAGTTTAGCAATTTTATTATAGAAATAATCACATTAGCTATTATATTGGTTATTATCAAATTTTCTCATAATTATCTCCCTCAACTAAAATAAATTAAATAAAATTAGTGATTATAAAACTTAATCTAAAATTAGTATAAAAATATAAACTATAAACATATAATGAATGACTCATAAATGACATGTAAATCCTTTATTTTTATTCCCTATGTTTCTTTCTAGGATATTCATGGAAATTATCATTTTTGGGGTTTTAACCAAATAATAAAATATTCAAAACCATAATAATTGTTCGTAGAGTTTTTTTAATTTTCCATATCATACCCCTTAAGAGTTTTAAACTAGATGTGGAGCATGACCTATTTTTCATGAACCAAGTGAAGATTGACTTAATTCCAATGCATACATTTAAGTGTTTTTATATAAACCTATTCCATAGAAACAACCACTTTTAGTATCCATACAAGGATTTCATTTATTGGAAACCAATCACTCTATACATAACTAAAATATATAGATATTATTCTATAATTAGACATATAAATAGAGTTATCACAAATGTATTCGAGTCCTAATACCTATAAATAAATATACATTCCTATGATAGTAAATATTATAACCTGATCCTGTTGAAAATATTATTACAATAATTATAACATAAATATCTACTAAATATAGCCAATAAATCAAGAGACCAAGTATATTTGGAAAACTAGGTACAAAATTAATCCATAACAAACTATAATAAAATGTCTATTTTTATCCCCCAATGAACTCCTAAATCTATTTTTGATCCAAAAATAACATAGGAAAACCACAGGGATACTTAAAATAAAGGGGTTATTTATAATTCCAAATAAGGGAATAAAAATGTTATTGAAGCATAAAATATGATTCAGAATGGATAAATGGATAACATATAATACAAGTCTCATGAATAATTATATAGAGGAATAACATAAAGATATAGAATCATAATTTTATTGAAATATTATAAAGTTAAATAAACATGTGACATTATATAATAAAAATTAATTGATAACCTAGAAAAACATCACATGGTGGATAGAGTACCATCATTTATTAGGTTTAATCCCTAAACAAATTCCTAACATCTCATGACACAAAATCATTTACCAATTCGTTAGAGTGCTATCTCGATACACCCATTATAACATATAAATTATTATCTCTTCCATAGAAGGAAATAAATTATAAGCAATAGACCTAAGAATAAAAAAAATAAAGGAAATGGGTTGAACATCCATACCTTATATAATAGGAATTACCCCTAGAAGTAAATGGGTTGCATAAGAGAAATGAACAAAAGGCATGGATTAATCAATCAGGGGAAGAGAGAATAAGCCCGGTGTATGGGTAAAATACATATTTACATAATTTAAAATAATTTTATAATAGAATGGAAATAGATTGATAATGGTCAAAACCGAACGAAAAATAGTGGATTAAAGAGATCTCTAACTTTCAATTCCAAATTCTTTCTGAAGTTGCACTTAATAGCCTACACAGTAAAATTAGATTCTCTAATCACATAATTCGTAAAAAATTGTATCTATATTGGATTTAGTATAATTTTATTATGTTCATTTGTAACTATTTCAATGAGGTGTAAAATTCAGTTTCAATATTCTAAGGGAATTCATTTTATGACTCATTGCTCGGATTACTTTGGGATAAATATTAATGTTCCTTACAGACAATAATTAAAATATATAAGTAAAATTAATGGGTATTAATTTCCTTCATAAAATTAATATAGTACAAATTATCATTTTCTGTTCCAAAATAAAGATTATTCATTTAGTAAAAATGTTACTATTAAATACATAGTTTGTTTATCCTGTTTTAATGAATATAAAAACTACTTTCATTTAATTTGATATTATGACAATATATTCATTATAGAACTTAATATAATTTAATATATACATATTATCATATTATTTAATCATAATAGAATATTAATGTCCATCCTTGAGGACTCTAATGGAAACCAAGTCAATATCCATAGTGGTGAAGAGTTGATATAATATGGAAAAAGTTTTGTTTTTAGAATAAGAGGAGAGGATTAGTGGTTAGATGGAAGATATTGCATTATCACTATATAATTCTTATATATAAATATATATATATATTTTATTGGGATTATTACATAATTTTAGATAGGGTAGGTGAGGTTATGATAGAAGATGAAAAATAATTTAATAGAGGTAGTCTGTGAATATTACCTCCTTAATGTCGACTCTTTGATAGACTCATTAAGTAACGTGGAAATAGTGTTTCGGTGAGACCAGTGGAACTAGGATGAGTGGGAGGGGATTGAGAAGAGTGTTGAGTAGAAATTTAGAAATATAAAATCTTTATATAGAGTTTGGAGAAGGGCTGGTGAGGGATTATATTTATAAGGGGTGGAGAAGGATATTTTTGAATTTTATATTCATTGGTTTATTATTTTGGAAAAGCAGTTGTAACACCCATATATTTTTTGGATCCTTTTTTTATAAATAATTTATTAATTTTGATATTTTCATTTTAGACAACATAGAAATATATATATATATATATAAATAATAAACCACTAAGTTTGGCTTGAGTTATATGGAAAATGAAGTTATCTTTCACTAAATGCAACATAATGTTCAATATTATCTCTAAGGAACATCATGGTTAGTGTACATAACATGCAATTTTGACTTTCCATGATGGATTGGGTAACACAGAAGAACAAGGGTTACTGAAAAATAGTTAATAATTAAAATATTATAATTTTTTATGATATAAAATTTCCATTAAATTGAATATTATGGGAATAACTAATTTATGAAAATATATAGTTTAATTAATTGGTTACCTATTGATTAGAAAATAATATTAAAACCAAATGAATATAAAGTGAATCATTTTATAAATATATATTTTTATGTGAAAAAGGTGATTTATTATAATAGGTTATATTAATTACCAATATTTAATGATATTAATTAAAATTATATGTTATATGATCAAAAAATATATTTTTAATTATCCAATATACATGGTAGATATAAGATAATAAGAACACAATTTTATTCGTGAAAACCAATATTTTTATAGAGGGAGTGGTACATCCATTTAATGTATAACCCATTTAAAATATAATATTTGTTAATTTAATATATTAAATATCTCAAAATAAACATAATATTTGAATGAGAAAAATAAAAATTCAGTTAGTGAAAATTTTTGGTATTTATCTACATGGTTTCATTTTATTAATGGATAGATTAAAATTTTGAATTTAAATTCAATGCTTCTTTTTCATATAATTAATTTCTAATGATAAATTATATTTTAAATTGGTTTTATAGTTTAAATAGATAATAATTTTATATATTAATCAAATTTTGTTCATTGTAATCAATTTCACTTTGAAACTGGGTATAATAACATAAGAAACTATTGTACGTTTTTACCTCAAAAACCCATCGTGTCATCCCATAAAAGGGATAATTATTATTTAAATTTCTTCCAATGAATAGATTATAATTTGGTAAAATGGATTAAAAATTTTTAATAATAAAAATTTATAATTTATAACAATATAAACATAGTTTTTTACAGATAAAATTATTGAAACTGATTTAAATTAATTAAAATAATTTAGAGAAAAAATAGCTTAACCAAGTAATAAACATTAACTTTCTGACATTAAATGACATAGAAAAATTCCAAAAACCCATTTCATGACCACTATTCATTCATGAACATTCCATTATTGTTCAGTTTTCAGTTTCATATGACTTTTTATATATAAAAACTTTGTAACAACTATCTTTTGTTTCAAAATATACCATGTGTGTCCTTTCCCTTCCATATAAAAGGCCGTTGCCTCTACATCTTCTTCACACCCATTAAACAACATATGTTCTTCCATGATCTACCTAATACACTTCCAATAATACCTCCATTTATCTTTGAAGCCTCACTTTGGGAATAAATCATTCCAAGGAATCCCTTTGGTGCAAACCAACAGGAGTTCCCTTATTAAGAGGTAACACCCTCCCTCAAACTCCTTTTTGTTGTTTCCTTTCTCTAATACCTAAAATATTCCTATAAAATAACTGATTGAAAAAATAAGTGTAATAAATATACTAAGAAGATTTTTATTTTTATTTTGGACCCAAACTTATAGACACATCCATTTAATGGGTAACGAACATATTTTTTAGGTGTATAGTGAACAATCGCATCACTAAACATTGATTGTTTATTTTTTACTTTACCAACTCTCATGGTGGGTATAATAATGAACAATATATTTATATAACTATTGTATTAAATATATTTTTTATTTATTATTTATTATTATTATTACAACTTATATCTATTTCTACTTTCCATTTGTTGTAAATAAGATAATTTAGTTTGAGGATGTGTGGACTACCACCTCAAAGGGATGCTATTAATTCACACAATACATGGAATATATTAAGGATGGAATTGGTGAGATTACTATATATATATGATATATTAATTATAATGTTTTATAATATATATATATACATATATATTATTTACTTTCCTTCTTTCAATATGATATTAATAAACAGATACATCGTTTATCCATATGTACGAGATACCATCTCCATGAATGTTGTATTCCATTTAATACATTTGTATGATATAGATTATTATAATAAAGATATATGTAATATAAATTTTATTAATATCTTATTTTATATCCTTCAAATAATTATATAAGTATATAGACCAAATATATAATAAATTATGGCACATGCAAAGAACAAAGAAAACATTACCCGAAGTGAAACCGTGACATAAAAATGTTAACAAGTGGGTAATATTATGTAATAATAAAACCATATATGGTATTATTTATGAGAATATGGTTCTGTGATATATGTATAATAAATTTATTATTATTATACAAGAGGTTTTTATCAGTACGAAGAGAGTCAAGACATAAGGTAATGGAATTTCATCTCACTCTTTATTTCCATGAGATACTTGACTTACTCACCACTCAATTATTTTGTGTAGAGTATATACTTACCATTAATGTATTATATACCTACGATAATGAAACATAATAGTATTTAAATAACCATATTGTGATCTTAATGTCATGGGGTTTATGTTTCAAAAGTTATCCAATTGGTAAATTAATTTTGACTCAATTTTCATTCTTTAAGACACATGCCATGTTATAGACCAATATTTTTATAGGTGTGTATAAAGTAATTTTTAATTGTTATCACATGAATATAATTATATTCATAAAACTTTAAAGCTCTATGTAATTTCATTTTCCTACATGGGTAGTATGATTCAAAGTCACAATGTGGAAAGTGTTTATTGAAAAAACATCATCCTTTATTGAGATTGTTTATGATAATTTTTTCATTAATGAAATACTTTTATCCATATTTAAATGAAAACTAATAAAGTTTACTATCATCTAGTTAGTCTTGTTTTATTCAAGTTTTAGTACCATTTTTTCAACTTTTTTTTACTTATGACAATTAATAAAATGTTTTTAGGAAAATATAACCTTACCTCTCTCTTTAGTCAGTAACATGTGTTCCCTAGAAACCATGCTGCTATAAATGGATTAAAATAATATTATACCAATATAATATTATGATTAATGGAAATTTTGATTTTTTTTATTTTACCAATTTTTTCAAAGGAGTCTACTAGCTGCTTTCCAAATAATGAATTTTTCTATCCTTTTACCATAAAAAAAAAAATATTATTTACCTCAAATGACATGTACCAATTTAGCCACTATCAATCCTTTGACTTTTTCTAGGCAAGTGTTTTAGAAGATGTTTTTATTGGAAAGATTTAAATATATATTTTTCAATATAGTTTCTAGATTTCATTAAATGTTTTCAATGTGTTTTTCAGGGAATGTGGTTTTAAAAAGTTTTTATTCATTTTTATAGGTGTTGAAGGAAAACGTGTTTCAAATGGTTTTCAGGACCCTCATGATGTTTTCAATGGAAAAAGTCTTTATAAATTTTTTTAATGCTTCATTTAAATGTTTTGAAGTTTAATTTTAAGAAAATTATTTTTAAAATGTTTAATGTTGAAAGAATAAATTTTCAAAGGACATATGTTAAAATCCTCATGAATTTTTTTAAAGGATCATTAAAAAATTTCCCATATAAGAAAATATTAGATGATATTAATAATGCATTTATAGGGAAATGATATTATGTTTCCATTTTTATTAAATCTTGGTAAGGCTTACATTTTATGGCATGATATTTAAGAAATTCATTTCTCCTTCACATGTTATATTTTTATGAACCCTTCTTATTTTCATGGGTTATGCTTGATGAAATGATTATGAAACCTCTACCTTTTCCATAATTTATTATATGATTATATTTTTATGACACCCATTCCATTTCATGGGTTATGATATGATTATTTATGATTTTTTCTCACGTGTATATATTATTTAACTATGAGATGGGTGTGAACTATATATCTATCCAATTAATTGTGTTATCACTATAATAAAATCCCCACTTATTGGAAGTTTTTTGAATTTGCTGTGGATTAAACCACCATCATATAGTTATGTGATTATTTAAAAAAACCATCACTAACATTTGTATTAGCATCCAATATGCGATGGTTCTTTCCATTTAGTGGTGGTTTCTTGTAAGATCCTTTTAATGTGTATATAGCATCAAGTTTATTCGTTTTCATAGAAATTTAATGGGAAAAAATAATGAGTATTTAGCGGTGCTTAAAACCGGCACATAATTTATTTTATCTAGAAAACCACCTATAAAATGATTAAAATTGCTTCTAAATTAAAATTGAATCATATTTAGTGATGGTTTTAACTACCACTAATTATTGATTTACAAAACAAATTCAACTAGATATTATTCAAATTATAACTAACCTGAAAAAAATAAATGCACACACCCATAAATTTCATCTTTCAATTAAAAAACATCTATACTCCCATAAAATATAACACAACTATTTCACCATAGTCCGATAGTCACAAATATTTTCACCACTATATGAAACAATTGAATCCATCACAAAACCCCATACATTTTTTCAATCAATTAACAAATAAGCTGCACACATAAAAATTCTACTCAAACTCATCATTAACCAAAACAACCCAACATCAATGAATATTCAATGGAATAACCCATTTAACGAATGTGTTGTATGCTTCTTTCACATAAAATCAACCAAAAATGCTTCCTCCGACCACTTCACAAAATGGTTATACATGGAGAATATGTCTCACTCCTTGATATATGGATAAATACCCCTAATGAAATAAGAAGCATCCCACTAATCCTTTAACACCATCTCTGGAAAAAATAAACTAGCATTTTGAAGTGTCCATCATAAGCCTTCACTGTCTGCTGAACATTCTGGTCACTCATGAGGTATTCCCTTTTCATCAAATTCACCTTAGGTATAAACCATCAGACAAATATAGTTATAAAAAAATCCCAGATCGTCCCAAATTGCATCATTAGTGGGGTAAATAACTCCCATTATTCCAATGTTGGACCCCCAAGTAGACCCATAAGAACCCAAATTCTAATAGTTTAGGGAGTTCCAAACACTGTAAAGACATTATCAGCTTCCTCAAGCCACTTCAGTGCCTTTATCAAATGACAATTTCCATGGAAAATTTGAAGCAACTGAGGTGAACCAGAAATAGTGATTGACCCACAAGAAACTTCGGGGACCGTTCTGGGAAGCATATTCTATATTACACAAAAATATTTATTTACAAATATATTTTTAACATTATTAGTGGATATCTAATCTGAAATACATGCATTTTAAAAATGATTTAAATTGAAAAATTCAAAATGATTACACATTAAAAATACAGAAGATGTGAAAGATGAATTCCCTTTTAATATTATTAATATTTAATAGATTTACAGACATGGTTTATCTTTATATGAATCATAAATACTTGAAAAATAAATAATATGTTAAATATTTTTTTTGATATTTCCTATACAAATAAATAATTTATTTTCAATGGATTATCATCTGAATAATTTCATAAAAAAATGATATTGATATGGAATTATTTTAAAAGTAAAATAGTAAATATATATGTTCTTATGGTTAGAAGTATTAAAGATTTATGATGAAAAATAAAGAAGAAAACAAATGTTTAGATGCTTTTCAAGATGGTTAGTTTGAAGAAAATTTAAAGAGACTAATAATGAAATGCTTAGATATACACAAATCTCCCGGTTTCAGATCATTTCCTTCTACAACATTCTTCCCAAAAATCCATGTTTTTGAATGTCTATGACGAATAAACCAATTCACTACCCAATTTCTAGAAATATCTAAAGCTCAGATGTTGATTGTGTCATATCTTTGCTTCAGAATTTTCTTGGGGAAATGGTATGACAGCAGCTATAAACATGGAGAGATAATTAGAGGTTCAAAAACTCAAGAGTGAGATTGGGGTAGTTAGCTTCACCTTGAGTGTAGGAATAATATTCAATAACCTTGTGGGAATGGTTTTTCTAGATGAGGGATTACAAAAATTCTCTTCCCTACCTTCTAAAAGTGGGTTGTCTATTTATATTGACAACACATTAAAGATGGTGACAAAAAACTTGTAATAACTTTGATATGTGAATACACAAAAGTAACTATAATTGATTATGTTTAATTCTATGATGTGCGATGATACTTCATAAAACCAAACATGGTGACCACAAATCATTGTTTCAATTAATAGAGGATCCCTCTTGGATTTTTGGTCACTAGGTTTTGTTTCAGGAAGGCTACAGATAGTTCTCCGAGTTATATAATATCAACTATAAATGCTTCCTAATATTTCTCTATCAATCCTATTCCATATTTTTTTGTCACTATCATTGATGCATCAGCAACAGAAATAACCTACCCACTTTGATAAGGTATGGAATAAAATTGTAGAAATCCCCCATCCAAAAAAACCAGGAACTGAGATTTTTCAAACCCTAATCCTCCACTCAAGGTGAATCTTCCTCTCCCACTCTCACTCTTATGTTTGGTCACCTCTCCTTGTCTCTACATGTTTTTAGAAACTTATATACAAGTTCTCTAAGAAATATTTCATGAAAATATGTAACCAATCAACATTTGGGATTCATTTCTTTCTAGAAAATGGGATATGAATTTCATAATATGTCGTGATCATTTAAAAATGTGGCTTTGTTGGAGGAATATTGTATAATACAATAATATAAAAGTGAGGGATGTATGCATATTAGAGATTTCAAATAGAAGTCTCCTAGAATGTTTCTTCAAATTAACCAAATTGAGAAGTCTCTAAAATAATGATGGTTGTTCATAAATTTTCACCATAAATATTTAATCCTTCCATCTATAAGCACATATATACTTACTATTTCCCTTTTTAAATAATTCCCCAACAATATAATTTGTTATGAATTTTTTTTATGGTAATCCATTGAAAATAATGAAATTACAATGCATATGTATTACTAAGTAAGAAAAGAGATAAATTGAAGTGAAAAAACAGAACCAAGGTAATTATAAAGAGATTCGTATATGTACTACAAAATTTGAAAAAAAAGGAAATTAATCATGTATAATATTATATAAAATAATAGAAAAATAAAAACAATACATTTAATTATTTTCAACATGCATAATGGGATGAACTACCTTGGGTCACTATTTCAAGGCAAACCTTGTAATTCTTTATCACCATTGCAGTGAGGCCAGTGAGGGAAGCGCAAGGGAACCCAAAAGAATGCATGGGTCACCCGAAGGATGTCATGGGGTGTTCATTTTCATGCATAAAATTGTGGATGATTCAAACATAACATAAACAACACATAGAAAAGTCATGGTATATTAATAATTACTATATTTATTGGGGGTTATATAATCCTAGGTGCACTATATTGATGATAATGCATAATATATATATATATATGTGCTTCATATTAATTTAAAAATATTCATAAATCCATAAAATAATAATAAAATTATAACTCATGGAGATAAAAAAAGCATCAAATGAAATAAATCATAACATTAGCTAAATACACATCAATCATTATAATTAATCATATAGTATTTACAACATATTTTAAAAGGGATATATATATTGTTCAATAATTTCCCTAATCACTAATATATAAAATTTTCAATAAAAAATTATATTTCATAATATACAATGGTAATATTAAATAAAATAAAAATACATTAAAAAGTAATATTGGTAATAAAATATAGGGAAAAAAGAGTGATCGTGAAAATAAAATTTATAACTTTATTTTTGAATTATTTATGAAAATTTAATATGATTCAGAGTCAATAATTATTTTCAAAAATGTATTAAAAGATTTTAAATGAATATTTTAACAATACAAATTCACCCAAATGGAATATTAAAAATAAATAGTTTTTATATTAATGAATCTTGAGGGATAAGGCATGAAAAAAGTAAATTTTTCTTTTCTATCTTTCAAATGTTTTGCATTAATGGATGAGTAAGAAGAAAATCATAAATACATTAGTATCCCCTGAAATTTACAGATAATGAATCCAAAATAATATACACAAATTACACTATAAATATTGTAATATTATGAAAAAGAGATAAAGAATATAGCATCAAGGCCTAGAATAATTTGGAAGACCTCATACAAACTAAATAGGGTATAAAAATTGAATATTTATAAGTGTAAAAGAGATAAGTAACACCTTAAATTTAAATGGAAACACTGAAGTTATTTTTATAATATATTTAGTATATTACATATTTGATAATATGGACCATAGATAAACAATATATGAAAAAAATAAGTCTAGAAAAAAAAATCCCTTACCTCGACTCCTGATGTGGCTTAGTAAATGCATCTTAATCCCTACAAATCAAATTAAATAAATTAAATACTTATTTTAGAACATATTTTATATATATGTGCTTTATTACTTTCCATTTATGTTCCATTATAATCATGTTTTTTAATTATTGTGTCCATTTATTTCGATAGATGTTTGTTTGTTTGATAGTATGAAGGCTGCATAAATATACCCTTAAGGGTAAAACTTCAAAAAAAGAGTCTATAATTCCATTATTGGGGTTATATTGATTTAATTTCATTTGAAATGTTCAAATGGTTTCAAGAAACAAATTTTATTACACAATGTACTAAATTCATTAGTTAAATTTTTATCATTTATTGGAGTGTTCTTATAGGTGATTTACCGTCCATTTTAAAATTAAGGGGGGAAATAGTATGGTAATTGACAACTCTAATGATATCTTGGTAGATACATATGTTGATGGTGAAAAAATAGAAACACCATGGTCTGTACATATTGTCTAAACAAATGAATCAAGCTATTTAATTATAATTCATAGAGAGTATGTTATTCCTATCACTAATGCATGGTTTCTTATAAAACTCATATACTAACAAACATTATTTGTAACCCCCCAAAATTCCATAGTACATTATCTCTTTAATGTAATTCAATAGGTTGCGCTATACACAACACCTAGTTCAAGCGCACCACAAGCTATCAAATTAGCCCTTTAAAATGCCATTATGAATAATATTAACCAGATTTTGAATTATATATATATCATATATAATTTTAACATTCTTATTTTGTGTTTCTTAGATATAATATAAGGATAAAATTCTATTTTTCAGATAAAAGAAGTAATTTTTAAAAAATGTAGTTTTTCCGCCTTTTAAAGAAAAAAACTTTTTAAATCAAATATTTTAAAATTTTTATATATTCAATTTAATGAAATTAAATAATTATTTAGAATCATTTCATAAATATTTAGTTTGGAAAAAAGTATAGAACCTTTCTGATAACATTTATATTTTGAAGAATAGTAAAAATAATAAATTTTAATTAAAAACAACTTTATAAATAAAAACAAGTAATAGTGTTAAATTATACATTTGAGTGGATTTAAAGTATCATTAGATTATATTTTTAACATTTAATATAATTTAGGTCTTTTTATGTAATTTCAGTTTTATATTTTACATAAACACATGTTAATCTTTTGATAGTTTTTACTTCTTAAAAACACGCATTTAGGTTTTGACAATGGGAATTAATTTTAAAATAATAAATGAAAATTCAATGGTTTAAATTTGGTATAAATGACATCATTTTTGAATTTTTAATATCCAAGTTATCATTGGGGGAATTTATGTGGTTTTTTAAAAACATTCATTTTTTATGAATAGGCAAAAAATATACATTGAAGATTAAAACCGATTTCTTCATTCAAATAATTTATTTTAATTAAAATTTTAGCTTAAATTTAAAATATACACATAATAAATATATTATTTTAATATAATTAATTTGAGTAATTTTAAAGTAAGAATATATATATATATATAATTTTTTTGAACATTTTTAACGTCTTTTTACCCTCCTACATACATTTACCCACCTTCTAGGCACAAGTAGAAATTTGCATAATATGTAATTTTAACTATTCTATGATTTAAATTTCAAAATATTGAGATACACGGTTGATATTAGTATGTAAAATGTTTTTCAATAGGATGAAAATAATTTTTTGTGTATAGTATCTTTTGAATATTATTTACCATAGTTAAAAGTAAATAGTGTAATTAAAGGTAAAAATGATATTATAATTACCATAAAACATGTCCTAACTCTATTGGATAAGTTTATATCGAACAAAAGAAACCTAAGGGAATAAATTTGATCCTTTTGATCTATATGGGTTTGATTAGGACATTTATTATATTTTATATAAAGAAGAGTTAAATGTATCAAATTCATTGTTTTTCAACTAAACCATTTCTAATATAGAGTTATACATAAGTTAAATTCGAATATACGTATTCATTTGAAAGATAAAAATATTTATTACATCATGGTATTTTTTCTATAATATTTATACATTGAATAATTAAATTTATTTATGACACAATTATGATGTAGTAATTACCTTATTAATGAAAGATTAAAATAATTGATTTTATAAATATCAAAATATGGGAAAATTGAAACTTTGGATGCCATAAGAAAACTTTATTGGATAATATGACTTGTTAGGGTTGATTAAATGTATTTTTTTCAAAGTAATTAATTTATGATGATTATAAAAAAATCATATACTAAATAGTGTTAATGTTGAAATAAATGAGTTTTCTAATACACATACTATTTTATTAAATGATATAATATTCCTAAAATCTAATATTCTTCCAAAGGACTTATATAGTGATATATATGTCATTAATTAAACACACAATGTTCTCTTTGAATTATATAGTATTCTTATTAACCATTTAATATAAAAATACAAGAATGCATGGAAAAAGTAAAACTATTTAACAATGAGTTAAATTTAAAAGATAAGGTAAATATGGTGACCTAAACTAGTATAAAAATAATTGGTTGAGAGTATTTAGACCCATCCCCAACTTATCATTTAAATAAATCAACTTAGAGGTATTATACACAGAAAACTATTTTATAATTAATTAATTGTTGAATCGTTTTCTAAAGTTCCCCTCACCACTCCTATAAAAGTGTAATTCACCTTCTCTTAAAATCACCCCTTCTAATACAATTTGGGTGTCCAAAACCTTCTCAAATATTTTTCCAACTACCCTAAATTTAACATAGAGTCATTAATTTGATCATTAATCGGCTCTATGGAGACCTTTTGTTCAAATCCAAAGGAAGAACCCGATGAAGAGGTAATTATTTCAGCAGCTCATTCAATGTTCTTTTATTCATACACTTCCTCTTTATTTGATGATTCCATAACAAAATAATATCTCTAATAAATAATACATACTGAGATTCTATTATAAATATGGTACAACCATATTCATTATTCTATCATCCATTTGAATGACAAAGTCACCATATTTGTGTACATACGACTTACCGTCTCCAGGTTTTGGTGTAGTTTGTTATTCAACACTTCATTATCAGTATGAGTATAATAATGAGTTTAATTTAAGTAAATAATAGATATAACATGTTAAATATTATTTATATATAATATACCATCAAATTACATACAATTTCATCATCAATAGAATGATATCATCGTTCGTGTGTACGTACGGCTAATCGTCTCCATGATGCGATGAGATTCACTTACATGTTCACCATTAAATGATGATTATAAAAATATATATTATTAATAAGTATATAATATATGAAATAATAATGCTACTATATTTGTATATATTTATGTGTGTGTGTATTTACTTATATCTCATTCACCTATTTACCTTCAATACGATATGAAAACCGAAACAATGATTATGTATATGTATGACCTACCATCTCTATAAATAGTGTTTTCTATTTCATATATCTATATATTATAAATATTTATATTTGGAATATATATGATACATTAATAATATTTTATATTCTGGACAAAATTAAATCAGGATATATGTGATACGATCTAGAATAACAAGTTAGAACATGTACGACAAAGAAAGTCATTATTTCCGAAAAAGTTACTTTAACATATAAATTATTACTAAATGGGTAGTATAATGCCAAAAATGAATCAAGTATGATATCATAAATATGAATATGCTTCTGGTATAATATAATAACATAAAAGTTTCATTATAGAAGAGGGTAAAGTACCATCAACTAAATGAATGTACAAGGTAAGGTTATTTCATTAATCTTGTTATTATATGAGATTGTTTATGTGTAAGTATTTACTAGGACATATTTTTTATCCATGTCACTGTTTAATTAATGTGTCTTTAAAATGAATATTTTATGGGACTCTTTATCTAAAACAACATTTTAAATGTTATAAACATTAGCTGTTCAATATCTTTTTCATTAATGTCCATGTTTTCAAAATGGTTTTATGGATATATTTAAATAAACATGAATAATTTAAAATGTTTATTTCTTTCACTAGTTTCAAAGTGGTATAGGAAACTTTTAGTCAAACTTATCATTTAAATGTATTACTATATAAATTGGGATACTATTAAATGATTTCATGAAAAGGGGGAATTTCTCTCAAGGAGTTTTACTGATCATTTTCAACTATGTCAGCATCCATTTCTAGATATTAATCGTGATTGAGGTTGATTTATTATAATAAAATATTCCATATTGTATTGAATGAGATATGATATGTTTTACTATGAATGTGCTATTTTTATACCATTCATGTTTTATGGTTAAAGTATTTACATTTTTTATGCCTATTTTAATCTGAATGTTTATGTTATGTTTCATGATTTTTACATGAGGAATGCATTGGAATTAATTTGTGATGGGTGAGGCCCGCTATAGACCCTTAATTCATTGGTAGGTCTTGTGAGACAAATTAGTGTCATGGAAGATGGAATTGAAAAAAATTTATTTTTAGTATTTTCATGAGGCCTTGACTAAGTGGTTATGATGTCTGACATTATGCATTCCCTAATTATGAAATTAGTTATTACATGTTACTATTCAACTTATAAAATATCTATCTGCATGTTTATATGGTAATTTTTGATTTATTTTTTCCATATTATTTAATGTTTATGTTTGAAAGTATGTTGTTTTTATCACACGTCTTTCCTTAAAAGTTTATAGATTCCAATAAATTATTTACCCTTAGTGAGCATCTGAGCTCACCCCGTTCTTATGCTTTGTTTTCCCAGGATTCCTGGATCTGTATTATGATTATTA
This sequence comes from Viscum album, assembly GCA_963277665.1. Taxonomy (NCBI): domain Eukaryota; kingdom Viridiplantae; phylum Streptophyta; class Magnoliopsida; order Santalales; family Viscaceae; genus Viscum; species Viscum album. Next base: position 696,319,718 of record OY728145.1, read on the forward strand.
TACAGGGTTAAGCTAGGGTAATAATTTCATTATCAAAGGATTATTTTTGTTGTGTTTTATGTTTCAATGTGTAATTTAACATTTATGTATATAATATATTTTCCAAGACTGCTAAACTGATCGGTCCTTCAAGACATGATTCCTTTTAATCATTATAATGTATTAAAATAACGAATCAACTATGAGATTCTATAGTCAGGGCGTTATAGTTGGTATCAAAGGATGTTTAGCAACAACCTTGGATATATATTAAGATAAACTCTGACTCGGAATCATTACCCTATGATATACGTTGAGGATTAGTATGTAAGAGAATAAAAAAAATTGTATTGTAGATAATATGAGGGTTTACCAAGAAATACATCAATTTCTGGATACTACTAGTGGATGTGGTTGTTCCATTGATATACCTAGGCGTAAAAACTCAGAAAATGAGTTTTAGGCTTTCCCCAAGGTGTCCCGGTACATGACAACAGGCATTACTACACACCTGGTTTGAAAATCCTGAGGGATATGCTTATGATAAGTCTCGTTTTATTTAAAAACCATTAGGAAGGATTTATGAGTAAATATGTTAGTAGAGAAAGCAGTTTTTTTATTATGAGACTAGATGTGTGAAAATATTGAATTAATGTAGAAAAATTTTCTACTTTTTGGATTATACATTATGACATAATAAAACCTAGTGTATGTCGTCATTTAGAAATATCTCATAGTATAAGGAATGTGAACTTCATCAATACACATGATCCAAAGAGTAAGTTAGATTATTTCTTTCATGGTCTTAAGAAATCATTTATATGTAAAATTTCCTCCCATGTATTCTCATCATATGAGGAAATAATATAACATGTTAATAAGATAAGTAAATAATTCTTTGATTCCTATGTCTTTTTTGGGAAGCCAGAGAAGAAGAGGATGGCAGAGAGAAATATAGATTAAGGGAATAAGAGAAATGAGGATTTTCCCACATGTGATAACGGTGGAGAGAATCCCCTTGTTCAATTATTGAATAGAATGGGAGTTTCAAATAAGTGTGTAGAAAAAGGAAACAATGTTCATGAGTTCCTGGGTAAGAAAATGTTTTCCAATGTACAATGCTTCAACTACAAGGAGATGCGACACTACGTGAATAAATCATTAGAGTATACCCCAAATGATGGTATTCAAAAATAATAATTTTATTATACTATCGTAGACGAAGAGGAATGATTAGTGTTCTTAAATTTATAAAAATTAATTTTTTCATTTTGTTATTGTATTAATGATATACACGTTATAATAATTATAGAGTATATAAGGACTGTGGTGTAGTACTATTTCATTAAAGATTTGGGATTTAATCGTACCATGAAAAGTGAATCAAAAGCTAGTTAATTTTTATGGAAAATATATGGTTGAGGGAAATATAAACGTCTATGTGGTCCTGATATTGAGGTATTGATTTTGTAATAAGATATTTTTGATTTGGATAAATTATATTGTATATTTTTGATTAACTTGAAACTAATTAATGATTTTTATGTTCTATAATCGTTGGAGTTTAAAATATTTATGGATTTGATGATTATATATAGTATTATAATAAGAATAAAGGAGAAGGAATATAATCAATAAGGTTTTATGGTAATTTAGGGTGTTACCATTTTTTAACAGAATATACGATGAAGGTATTCACATGATACTATGTGGAAAGAAATGATCATCATTATGTTTACCTAACTTATAAATTAAGGACTGTGATTTTATAAAAAATCATTTTAGATAAATCTAATGGTTAGAATTGATTATTATGGACATTGGAAACTATTGTTTAAGGTTAAATAATTTTAGAAGATTATTTTTGAATTGTTATAGAAAGTAAAACCCAATGGTCGAGCGACAACCCATCACATCTTGCAAGGCCGTGAGACTTGAACCCACAACTAAAGGGTGACAAGGGTGCACAACCCACCACTGGCATATATGATGCCTTGGTTTGTATAATGTAGTGTTTTTTAAATTTGATGATAGATTAATTATTAAATCAACTTTTTTAAACCCTATAGGATTAGGTTTAATAGAATATTTTGTATTTCTATTATGTTTTGAAGAAAAAAATGAGTCTGAGGTATAGATTTGTTAATGGATTGAACTGTACTTGTCAAATATTTTTTTTGTTATTGTATGATGAAATTAATTCTTAAACATTATGGAAAGGATCTCAAAACCAAAAATGTGTTATTCTAATACCTTTTATTCTGTTGAAATGATGATATTTTAAATAATCATAGATTTATGGCTTTGAGGCCCTCAATTTTCGATTTATGGTTCACTTGTTTGTGATTGATGACCTCAATCACTCCCGATAAATATTTCCATTTTCCTTTAAATTTTGTGTCTATAATTTCGACCAATTTTCTCTTATTCTAAACCCTAATTTTGTGGTTACTTATTTAATTTCCCTTTCTCACTTGTTAATAGTAAATTTTATTAACCCTATTTACGATGTGGGTTTTTCACAAAGGTATTTTCTATTTTCAGCATTTTATTTTCAATGTAAAATGTCAAATTGTTAGGAAAGAATTTATTGATGGAGGGAGAATGTAACTCCCCAAAATTTCATAGTACATTATATCATTAATGTAATTCAGTAGCATTTTCTACACACAACACCGAGTACAAGCGCATCATGACCTATCCAAATAGTTGTTTAAAATATAGTAATAAATAGTATTAAGCACATTTTAAATTATATATATATAATATAATTTTAACATTAATAATTTGAGTTTCATATATGTAATATAATGAAACATTAATTTTTTCATATAAAATATGTATTTTTAAAAAAATGAAGTTTCTCATCCTTTTAATGATGAACCATTTTTAAATCAAATATTTGAAACTTTTTATATATTAAATTTAATGAAATTGAATTTTTCATTAGATTATTGAAATAACAATTTAGTTTGACAAATTTTTAGTACTATTCTGATAACTTTCATATTTTGATGAATTGTGAAAAATACTAAAATTATATTTTAAACAACTTTTTTAATCAAAATAATTTAATGTTCAAAATTATACATTTGAGTGGTTTTAAACTATAATTAAATTATATTTTTATCATTTATTATAATTTAGGTCATTAGATGTAATTTCACAATTAAATATTACATAAACACATGTCAATCCTTTTATAATTTTTAATTCTTAAAAACCTTCTTTTGGTTTTTCACAACATGAATTAATTTTAAATTAATTAATAAAACATCTATATTTTTAATTTGGTAAAATTGAAATAGTTTTTGAATTTTAAATGTCATAATTATATTTGGGTGATTTTCTGGTTTTTTTCTGAAAACCTTCAATGTTTGATGAATAGTAAACAACATTTCTTATTAGAAAAAAACTGACTTTTTCATTTAAATAATTATTTTTAATTAAAAAAATTATCTTAATGTAAAAATAGATAAAGAAGAAATATAGTAGTCCAATGTATCATATTGTAATCAATTTATTATAATATTAGATATATTAAATTTCATGGAATATTTTAACGTCTTTTTACACACATTTTAGGCACATTTACCCACCTTCTAGGCACACTTGAGAATTTTAAAAATATTTAATTTTACTACTTCTATGAATTTTATTTTAAAAATACAAGAGACACAATTGAAATCAGTAAGTAAAATGTGGTACAATATGATGAAATTTTTTTTTGTGAATATTTACTTTTGAATTTAATGTACCACGATTAAAATTAAATAGGTTAATTAAATTTTAAATGATATTATAATTACCCTAACACAAGTCCTAAATCAATTGCATAAGTTTATTTCTACCAAAATAATCATTAAGAAACAAATAATACCCTTTTGAACCATTTGGGTAAGATTAGGACATTTATAATATTTTATTTAAAGAAGAGTTAAAAGTGTTAAATTCTTTGTTTGTTAGCTAAACCGTTTTTATTTTAGATTTGTACAAAAGACAAATTAGATTATAAATATAAAATATATATTAAAAAAAGATTTCAAATTTCATGGTAGTTTATTTATAATTTTCATACATTGAATAGATAAATTTATTTATGACAAAATGAGGATGCAATAATTACCTTATTAATGAAGGATCAAAATATTTGATTTTATTAAAATCCAAATAAATTTAAATTGAGACTTTTGATGTTATCCACGAATTTTATAGCATAATATATCATTTTAGGGTTGATTAAATGTATTTGTTTGGAAGAAATTAATTTAGGATGACTAAAAAAACAAATACTAAATAGTATCAAAATTGACATAAATATGTGTTTTAAATAAAATATTATATTATTTAATTATATAATATTTCTAAAAATATAAGTCATGGAAAAAGGACATATATAATGATATGTATTAAATTAATTAACCACTTGATTTTCTCATGACATTTTTTAGTTTTTTTATAAACCATGTAATATAAAAATACTAGAATCAATGGTAAAAGTTAAACTGTTTAACAAAGAGTTAAATGTAAAAGATACGATTAATATGGGAACCTAAACATCCCTAAAACCTATTGGTTGAGAAGATTTTGACCCATAACCACCTTATCCTAGATATAAATCAATTTATATGTATTATAAATAGAAAATGGTTTTATAATAAATTAATATTTTAAACGTTTCCTAAAGTGCCCCTCACCTCTCTTATCAAAGGGTACTTCCACTTCTGTTAAATTCACACCTCGAAATCCAGTTGGATCAGCCAACATCCACTCAAATATCCTCTCAAAAACCCTCAATTCATCTCAGAGGCCATAATTTTATTATAATTCTATCCTATGGAACCCTTTTTCTCAAATCAAAATGAAGAACCCGAAGAAGAGATAATTATTTCATCACCTCATTCAACCTTCTTTTCTTCTACGTCTTCCAATTTCATTGTCTTTTCAACACAAAAATAATATCTCCAGTACGTTATACATAATTAGAATATAATATAAATATTTTAAAGCCATATTCATTATTCTAACCATCCTATTATTGACAAAGTCACCATATTTTGTTACATACGACTTACCACCTCCCCATCGTGATGTTGTTTGTTATTCAACATTTCTTTATTTGGATGTATATAATAATGACTATAATTGATGTAAATAATAAAAATAACATGTTAATGATTATTTATATATAATATAAAATCCAATTACATACTATTTCACCGTCAATAAAATGATATCATCGCTCGTGTGTACGTACGACTTACTGTCTCCAAGACACGATGAGATTCATTTCCATGTTCAGCATTCAATGATGATTAAAAAAATTTATATTACTAATAATAGTATAATATATGAAATAATAATTCTGGTGGATATATATATATATATATACACATTTATCTCATTCACTTACTTTAATTCAATACGTTATGAAAACGGAAACAACGTTTATGCATACACACTACATAACATCTCCACAAACAATTTTCTCCTTTTCATATATCTAACTTTTATAAATAATTATTTACTAAATATATATGATACATAAATAATGCTTTATATTTTGGAAGTAATTAAACCAGTATACATGTGATACGATCAAGAATAACTAGATAAAAAATTTACGATAATGAAAGCAATTATTTCCTAATACATCATTTTAACATAGAAATTATTACAAAATGGGTAATATAAATCAATAATGAATCAAGTATAATATCATAAATTTGAATATATCTCTGGTATAATTTAATAACATTCTATTTTCATTATACATGAGTTTAAATGTACCCTAGACTAAAGGAAATTACAAGGTAAGGGTTAATTCCTCAATCTCATTATTAACTGAGATTCTTTATGTGAAATTATTTACATGGAAATATTTATTATCCATGTCAATGTTTCATAAAAGTGTTTTAAAATAGATTATTCTAAGGGTATCATTAACTAAAATATCATTTTAAATTATTTAAATATTCATTTTTCTAAATCGTTCTAATTGATGTCCTTTTTTTCAAAATGGTATTAACTATTTATTTATATAAACATTAATATTTTAAAATGTTAATTCCATACAAAAGTCTCAAAGTGGTATGTGACACTTTTATTGAAAATTATCTTTTAAATTTATTCGTTTGTAAATTGTGATACTTTTAAATGATTTCAAGAAAAATGGGTATTTCTGTAAAAGAGTTGAACTGATTATTTCCAACTATGTCAATGTCCTTTACAAGATATTATTCATGATTGAGGTTGATTTATTATAATACAATATTACATATTTTAGTGAATGATTTATGATATGTTTTACAATGGATGTGCTGCTTTTATATCATTCATGGTTTATGTTTAAAGTATTGACATTTCAAATGTTAGTTTTAATACAAATTTTTAGGTTATGTTTCAAAATTTTTGTATGATTAATGCATTGGACATAGTAAGTGACGAGTGGGGTCTACGATAGCCCCTCGAGGCATCATTAGGTCTCATGAGAAAAATTATTTTCATCACAATGGGTCTTGAAAAAAAAAATTATTTGTAGTCTTGGCATGATGCCTTGACTAAGTGGTTATGATGTCTGACATTTTGAATTCCCTCATTATGAAATTAGTTATTACATGTTATTATTTGAATAGTAGAATATCCATGTACAGGTTTGTATTGTAATGTCTGATTTATTTTTTCCATATTATGTTTATGTTTATGTTTAAAATGTTGTTGTATTTAATACACATCATTCCTTAAAAGGTTATATCTTCCACTAAATTATTTACCCTTATTGAACATATGAGATCACCCCTTTCTTATGTTTTGTTTTTCAAGGATTTCAAGAACTATATTATGATTGATATGTAGGGTTATTCCATGGGAATAATGTAATTATAAAAGGATTATTTTTTTTCTCTTTTATGTTTGAATGTGTAATGTAACATTCATTTATGTAATCTATTTTCCAAGACTTCTAAACTGATCAGTCATTCGATACATGATTCCTTGTAATCATGCTAATGTATTAAAATAATGCAAGGACTCCAGGATTCTAGGGTCGGGATGTTACAGTTGGTATCAAAGGATGTTTAGAAACAACCATGGAAATAGATTTAGATAATCTCTGATTAGGAAACAATACCCTATGCTATACTTTGAGGATTAGTATAGAAGATCATCCACAAATTTTGGTAATGTAGATATTATTTGGGTTTTATAAGAAATAAATCCTTGTCTGTATAATACTTGTGGACTTGGTTCTGTCACAAATGTACCTATAAGTGAAAACTCCGACAAGGAGTTTCGGGCTTGACCCGGGGTATCCTAGAACATGACAATAGGAATTATTGTGCACATGGTTTGACAATCCTAGAGGATAAGCTTAAGATATTTTACATTTCATTTATAAATATTTATAAATGATTTATGAGTAAATATTTCTCTAGAGAAACCATTTTCATGATTATGAGACTAGTTGTGTTAAAATATTCAATTAATATAGAGAATTTTTTCTAGTTTTGGTACTATTCATTATGATAAAATCTAACCTAGTGTATTTTGTCATTTAGAAATGGCACCCAGAAGAAGGAATGAGAACTCCAACAATTCATATGATCCAAAGGGTAAGAAGGATCATATCATTCAAGGTATTAAGAAAACATTTCAAAATTAAATATCCTCCCTTGTATGCTCATCATATGACAAAATTGTTTCTAATGTTAATAAGATAAGTAAATAATTATCTATGTTTTTAGGCATTTAAGGGAAGCTAGAGAAGAAGAGGATAACATAGAGAAAGACTGATAAAGGGAAGAAGGGAAAGAAGGATTTTCCCAGTTGTGGTAATTGGTGAAAGAATCAACCAAGTTTATGATTTAATGGAATGGGAGTATCTTATGATTTTATAGAAAAGGGACACCAAGTTCATTATTTCAAGTGTATGGAAAAGTTTTCAAATATACAATGATTCATCTATAAAGATTTTGGACACTATGAAAATCAATCATTAGATTATACCCCAAATTGTGCAATTGGATAATAATCAAGTTATTATACTACCACAGATGAAGATGAATGATTACTTCTCTTAATTGGTTATTAAAAAATTATGTCATTTGAGTATTGTATTAATGATGTAAAAGTTATTAGAATTATAGAGTATATAAGGATAGTACAACAGTATTATTTCATTAAGGATTTGAGAATGTGTGGAACTAAGAAAAGTGACTCAATAACTAGTTAAATTTTTTCGAAAATATACGGTTGAGGAAAAGATAAACCCTAATATGGTCATGATACTGAGGTATTAATTTTGGAATATGATATGGTTCATTTGGATAAATTATATTGTATATACATGACTTCCATGATAATGATTAATGATTTGTATATTCTATCACTGTTGGAGTTTACAACATTTATGGTTTCAATGAGTATATCAAGTATTATATAAAAAATATGGGAGCATGAAAATATTCAATATGATTTTAGGGTAAATCAGGGTGTTACCATGTTTTAATAGAATATATGATGAAGGTATTTCATTGTTATTACATGGAAAAAAGCGATCCTCATTATATTTACCTTCCTTATAAATTTTGGATTGTGAGTTTGGACCGAAGTATTTTGGATACGTCTAAATGCTAGAATGGATAAAGTTGGAAATTGTATACTATTTTCTGAGGATAAATCATTTCTTAAGATTATTTTTGAATTGTTTAAAATAGTAAAACCCAAATTTCATGCGACAACCCATCACTTTTGGAAAGGTTTGTAGACTTGAACACGCATCTGAAGGATGAGAAGGGTGCATCACCTACCAATATCCTACATGATGTTCTGGTTTATATAATCTATTTTTTTTTTCTGAAATATTATGATAGATTAATTAGAATTTCATTTTTTTTGAAACCCTATATGATATGTTATAATAGAATATTTTGGTGTTCTATTATCTTTTGGATAGAAAGATGAGTTTTTGGTATAAAATAGTTAATGGATGGAACTATACTTGTCAAGTATTTTTTTTATTATTCAATGAAGAAATTAATTCTTAAACATTAGGGAATGGATCTAAAAACAAAAAATGTGTTATCCAAATACCTTATGTTTTATGGAACCGATGATATTTTAAATCTTCATAGATATATGGCTTTGAGGCCCTCAATTTTCCATTTATTATATACTTGTTTTTGATTGATGTACTCAATCACTCCCTATAAATATTTACATTTTCCCTCTAATTATGTGCCTATAATTGACACTAATGTTCTCTTATACGAAAACCTAATTTGTTTGTGTCTTTATCATTTCCTTTTCCCTCATATTAAGAACGAATTTTATTAACCCTATTTCCGATCTAGGTTTTCCACATAGTTATTTTCTATTATCAACCTTTTAATTTATATTTTTTCCAATTTAGAGGAAAAACATTATTAAAGTAGGGGATAATGTAACACCCCAAAATTTCATAGTACTTTATCCCTTTAATTTAATTCAATAGCCTGCGCTACCGGTAACACCATGTTCAAGCACATCACAACCTATCAAACTAGCCATATAATACGTGATTACAAACATTATTAACCACATTTTGAATTCTATATATATCCAATATAATTTTATCATTCATCTTCTATTTTTCGTAGATATATTATAAGGACCACTTCAATATTTCAGATAAAAAATATATTTTGATAAAAATGCAGCTTTTCCACCGTTTAATGGAGAACCATTTTCAAATCAAATATTTGAAACATTTAACATATTTAATTTAATGAAATTAATTTCTTATTTATAAGTGGTACATAAAAATTTATTTTGGGCAAATATTTAGTAATTTTCTGATAACTATCATATTTTGATGAATAGTGAAAAATAATAATTTTAATTAAAATCATCTTTTTTTATCAAAATAATATATAGTGTTAAATAATACATTTGAGTGGTTTTAAAGTATCATTATATTATATTTTTATCTTTTAATATAATATAGGACATTTTATGTAATTTCACATTTAAATTTCACATAAACAAATGTCAATATTTTGATAGTTTTTACTTCTTAAAAACCCGGTTTCTGGTTTTGACAATATGAATTAATTTTAAATTAATTAATGAAAATTCTGTGTTTTTAATTTGGTAAAATTTAAATCATTTTTGACATTATAATATAAAAATTATTTGTGGTTGAAGTTTTGGTATTTTTATGAAAACCTTTAATTTTTCATGAATAGTGAAAAATATTGGATTGTAGATATAAACCGACTTTTTCATTTAAATAATTATTTTGTTTAAATTTTATCAAAATATAAAAATAGATACATAATACATATATTAGTACTATGTATGTCATTGGATTTATTTTATAATAAGATTAGATATAAAAAAATTTATTGATCCTTTTTAACGTCTTTTTCACCCAGCTTCTAGGCACGTTTTCCCACATTCTCAGCAGACATTCAAATTTGAATAAAACATAATTTTACAGAATCTATGAATTTATTTTCAAAAATAATAGGGAAAAAGTTGACGTCATTAAGTAAAATGTGGTTCAATAGGATGAAAAAAAAATTTGTTGAATTGTTTCTTTTTAATTTTATTTACCACGATTAAAAGTAAATATGGTAATTGGTGGTAAAAATGATATTATAATTACCCTAAAACATGTATTATTTATATTGGATAATTTTATTTCAAATAAAATCCACCTTGGGACAAAAATAATATCCTATTGGTCTATTTGGGCAAGATTAGGACATTTATTATTATTTATTTAAAGAAGAGTTAAAAGTGTAAAATTTAATGTTTATTACCAAATCCATTTTTAATAAAGAGTTATAAATAAGATATCTAAGACTATAAATATTCATTATAAATATAAAAATATATCCTACATCATGGTATTTTATTGATAATATTTAGACATTTAATAATTAAATTTATTTACGTCACAATGATGGTGAAGTAAGAACCATATTAATGAAAGATGAAAATAATTGATTTTATAAATATCAAAATAAATGTAAATATATACTTTTGATTCCATACAAAAATTTATTAGATTTATATTCATTTTTAGTGTTGATTCAATGTATTTTTTCGATGTAATTAATATATTATGACTTTAACAAAAATCATATACTAATTAGTGTCAAAATTGACATAAATGGGTTTTGAAAAAAAAACTATTTTATTAAATGATCTAATGTTCCTAAAAATATATTATTTTGAAAAAGGACTTATATAATGTTATATATTTCATTAATTAACAACTTTAGGATCTATTGGAATTTTATAGTGTGTTTATTAACAATGTAATATAAGAATACAAGAATACATGGAAAAAGTTAAACTATTTAACTAAGAGTAAAATATAAATTATAAGGTTAATATGGTGACCTAAACATGTCTAAAACCTATTTTTTGAGAGAATATCGTCCCATACCAACCATAACATTGAAATATGTAAATTTTTAATAATTAAAAACTGAATATTATTTTATAATAAATTAATATTTCAAGCTTTTCCTAAGGTGTCCCTCAACTATCTTATAAAATGGTACTTCCCCTTCTCTTAAATTCAAACCTAAAATCCCTTTGGATCAGCCAAAACCTACTCATATCTCCACCCAAATACCAATACTTCAACATATTGGCCTTATATTGATCATTAATTCAACCTAATGAGCCCTTTTGTTCAAATCCAAAGGAAGAACCCGAAGAAGATGTAATTATTTCATCACATCAATCAAAGTTATTTTCTTTATCCACTTTCTATTTCATTATTGATTACAAATAAAAATAATATATATACTAACTTCTACATACTGAGATGTTATTATAAATATGTTACACCCATATTCATTATTCTATCCAACCTATTAATGACAAATTCACCTTACGTGCGTATGTACGGCTTACCGTCTCCACATCGTTGTGTAGCTAGTTATTCCACACTTCATTATTTGGATGGGTATAATATTTAGTACAATTGATGTAAGTAATAAATATAACATGTTAATTATTCATACTTATAATATACCATCCAATTACATACAATTTCAGCATCAATATAATCATATCGTCGCTCGGGTGTACGTACGACTTATAGTCTACACGATGCGATGCGATTTATTTCCATATTCACCATTCAACGATGATAATAAAAATATATATTATTAATAAGTATATAATATATGACATAATAATTATACTGGATATATATATATATATGTATATGTATATATATATATATCTCAGTCACTTCCATTCAATACGATATGAAAACGGAAACAATGTTTATGCATACGTACGACCTACCGTCTCTATAAATAATGTTTTCCATTTCATATGTATTTATATTATAAATATTTATATTATGAAAATATATATGATACATAAATAAAGTTCTATATTCTAGAATCAATTAAATCATTATTTGAGTGTAATGATCAAGAATAACAAGTTAAACATGTATGATAACGAATTCGATTATTTTCCAAAATGTTATTTTAAAATAAAAAATATTTTTATATCTATAGTATAATGCAATAAATGAATCATTTATGATATCATAAATATTAATATGGTTTGGATATAATTTAATAACATACTATGGTCATTATACATGATGTTAAATGTACCCTCGACTAAATGAAAGTACACAGCAAGGGTTAATTTCTCAATCTCATTTTTATCTGAGATTGTTTGTGTGTAACTATTCACTGGTAAATATTAATCATTAATGTCCATGTTTCATAAAATTGTTTTCTAAATGAATATTTTTAGGGCCTCTTTAAATAAAACATCATTTTCAATGTTTTAAATATTTATTCTTCTAAATATTAATCATTATTGTTAATGTTTTCAAAATGGTTTTAAGGATTTATTTATATAGACATGAATGTAATAAAATGTTATTTCCTTTTAAAGGATTAAATTTTGAATTGAACACTTTGATTCAAAATTATATTTTAAATTTATTCCTTTATAAATTGTGAGACTCTTAAATTATTTCAAGAAAAATGGTTATTTCACTAAAATAGTTTACTGATCATTTTCAACAATGTCAACATCCTTTACTGGATATTATTCTTGATTTAGGTTTACTTATTATAATTTTTTTCCATATATTATTGAATGATTTATGATATGTTTTACTATAGATGTTCTATTTTATACCATTCATAGTTTATGTTTAAATTATTGAAATTTTATATGCTTGTTTTAATACGAATTTTTATGTCAGGTTTCAGCATTTTCATATAATGAATGAATTAGACATAGTTAGTGATGGCCAGGGCCTGCTATATCCCCTCGATGCATTGGTTGGTCTCATGAGACAAATTAGTGTCTTGGAACAATGTCTTGAAAAAAAAATTATTTGTAGTCTTGGCACGAGGCCTTTACTAAGTGGTTATGATGTCCGACATAATGCATTCCCTTGTTATGAAATTAGTTATTTCATTTTATTATTCGACTAGTAGAATATTCATGTGCATGTTTATATGGTAATGATTGATTTATTTTTTCTATATTATGTTAATTTTTATGTTTGAAGATCTGTTTTTATTACACATATTTACTTAAATGTTTATAGATTTGTCCTAATTATTAACCCTTAATAATCATCTAAGCTCCCCCTTTCTAATGTTTTCTTTTAATAGGATTACATGAAGTGTATTTTGAATTATATGAAGGGTTAATCTAGAGGAATAATGGAGTCCTCAATGGATTATTTCTGTGTTTTTTTATGATTGAATGTTTCATGTAATGTTAATGTATGTAATATATTTTCCATGACTACTAAATTGATCTGCCCTTTGGGACATGATTCCTTGTAATCATTCCAATGTATAAAAATAGTGTACTGGATTCATGCTTCTAGGGTCGGGGCATTACATTATCGAAATATTATTTTATTTTTCCATAAATAATTGAAGATTATAACAAGAATTTTTTGTTATTGATCAAAAAATATGTAATATCTAACTAAATTGGAAGACATTAATTGTAGCACAGAGAAGGGCGCAAGGTGCTTGGGATCTGAGGTATCAAGCTAGGGCTTAGGATGGGGCCTGGTCAACAAGGGCTTGGCCAATGAGGGATTGAAGGGATTATGCTCAGGGGTCGCCATCGATAGTTTAAGGGTTTGTGATTGGGAGTCGCTAGTAACATTTTGGATGAACCAGGCTCAGACAATAATGGTGGGAGGAGGGTTAGTTAGGGTTTAGGGTTAGAGGATGAAGATAGGGGTTGGTAGTGAGGAATTGAGGACAATGGAAATGTTTTTTTAATTAGAAAATAAATATTTATTGGTGGTTTTTAGAAAACGTCAATGAAATCCGGAAAAACAATTAGTGGTGGTTTAGTGAACTGCCACTTAATAGCCACTGTTAAATATCAATTTTGGTGTAGTGAATTAAAATTTTCTATGAGCTAAACGGTTATATGATAGGGAATCCAAATCTTACTACATTAGGGTACACGGGAGGATATACCATGATATAAAAAATAGAGTAAAATGGAGGACATTGAAACCCTAAAACAAGAGGGTACATGGGTGGAAATACCAAGCCCAAAACAAGGGGGTATAAGGGAGGGAATCCCAAGTCCAAAGTAAGTAAATATGTGATTAATCAAATACTAACATGCCACAATGTTATTGGTAGGAATCCATGACATAGGGTTTTTATATGCTTATGTGTATTTAATAATTCTATGACTTATTCTTATATTATACCGTCATGGATCACTGTATTTATTTTCTTATGTTTCATTTTTATGAACATCAAATATTTATTCCATGATTCCTATTTCTAGTTTTTTGATGTTTATGGTAAGATCGTCTAATGATCCTGATCAAGTTATCATACCCTTATGTTCATGATTTTCTTATTAATTTCATTTTTTTGCCTTACTCGGCATTTGAGCTCACATATTTCTTATGTTTCCATTCCACAGGGAATGAATAAATGTTTTTATGTATAGATACTAACTTGAATATCATTTAGGGGAACATTTAATTCATTTCACTGAGTTATAAGATTTTTTTTGATGTATCCAAAGGTACTAAACTAATACCATCTTTGGCATTAGTTTCTGTAATATTTTATGTATTCCACAAAAGTAATGTAATATTAATGAAAGAAAAGATAAGTTCACTGTAGTTAGTATTAAAGGAAAGTATTAGTTACCATTTGGAAGATAAGATGATAAATCCTTAGTGAAATCCCTAAGGACATGTCTCAAGATATGTTGAATGATAAAAAAATATAGGAAAATGCCATGGAATTTTTGGTAAAAGGTAGAGTGAGTTATTTTCTTGAAATACATAACTATCATGATACTATAAATGGATGTTTCTCTGTCATAGATGTATCTATGATTATAATCTCTGATAAGTGGCTTTGAGACTATCTTGGAGTAATCTCGTACACGACGATAGGTCTTACTACACACCTAGTTTGACACTCACATGGGATTTGATTTGTGCATTGACAAACTCTTCAAGAACCATCATGAGAGATTTAAATATAATATAGCTTTTAATAACCTAGGATTATCAAATTGTGTCATAGATTAAGGACAATTTCATGATTTAGACATCTTATAAGTAATTATTTTCATGACTATGTGGTTTTATGCTATGATAAGTAATGCTCACACTATGATTCTGGTTTTAGTCAATGGCGGTAACCTGAAGGAATTATATTAATGTTTAATGTGATGGAAAATATGATGATGATAAGTAAAATCGAATTACCACTAGTGTGAAGGATTTTGTGATCATCCCTAAACATTTTTTATAGAATGTGATAAAAAAATTTGTACCTTAAACAACTATCGGACACAATGATGAAATGTAGGAAGGTGTTTATTGAGATTATAGGTAATGGTGACCATGATGTTATGATGATTTATTTTCCATTTTTTTCAAGAATGTGAAATTAATCTACTATGTAAATGTCTTAGAACAAAAAAATGATTTTTTGATGAAGTAAATTAAGGACACAAAGCAAGTGAATCCAAGGTAAAAATAAAGAGCTCAATTAATGAAATGGATTAGAATATTGATGCCTTTAAGGAATAATAAAAGGATAGGTGTTTTAAGTGTGAAATTAATGGTCATAATGTAACTCAATGTCCCAAGAGGAATTATCCTGAAGATAATAAAAAATGTGGTACAAGTAATTTTTTTTTCTACCGATGATAAAGAGACCACAAATAACATTTGAAAGGAATGAGATATTTGAATAACATTGTAGATCAATATGATTAAATTCAGTTTAATAAATGTTAATACATGATTTGAATTTAATATTACTTGAAAAAATTATTAAGGAATAATTTGATAAATAATTAGTAATGTTTTAAGAATAATTTTGTATGATTTCAGTAATTATGGTTTGTAATTTAAATATCATGTTAGATGAATCATGAAATATTTAAGTATTTTTAGTATAGGTTTTAATTATATATTGAGAAGGATATGTTGAATAATGATTTCATAATAACACAATATTTCGAATAAGGGACGGTAACCATTAATGTAACACCCCGAGCTTCCATGAAATGCTTCTCTTTCAATAATGCAATAGCTTGCATTGTACGCATGTTCGAGATTCTAACACCCCGCAACCAATCAAAATAGCCATTATGAATAAAAATCCCAACTTTTTGAAGTGTTATGAATTTTATCTTTCAAAATTGACTTCATTTTGTGATTTGGAATATCTAAATTAGCCTATGTTGAATTTTTGGTATTTTTCTGAGAACTTCCAATTTTTTATGAATAGTGAAAAATACTTAAAAACAAATTTTTTAATAACAATAATTTATAGTGATAAATTATAATATTGAGTGGTTTTAAAGTATAATTAGAATATATTTTTACCATTTTATCCAATGGTGGTCATTAGAATTAATTTCACTTTGAAATTGGACATTAACAATTGTCAATCTTTTGATATATATTCTTTCTTAAAAACACATTATTTGTTGTGACAGCGGGAATTATGTATAAAATCAATTAATTCAACTTATATGTTTTTAATTTGGTAAAATAGACATCATTTTTGAATTTGGAATATCAATTACATCTTAGGGTGAAATTTTGGAATTGTTCTGAAAAACTTCAATTTTTGATGAATAGCGAAACCACTAAGTGGTAGTTAAAAACTGGTTTTTCATTTAAATGAAACATTACCACTTTTGTGATTTGATTTTCAAAAATCTGACATACATGGTTGTCATAAATAATTAAAATGTAGTTCAATGGGATTAAAATAATTTTTTGGTGAATAGTAACTTTTAAGTTTAATTAATCGCGATTAAAGGTAATTAGTGAAATTTAAGGTAAAAATGATATTATAAAAATATGAAAATACCTTTACACTTGTCCTAACCATATTGGGTGAGTCATGGCCGACCAAGACAATCCATGGGTCAACTTGGGGACCCCATGGAGCCACTTTGGTAGGAAAATGACATTAAAAACTTTTTATTTAATGTTAAAATAAAAATGTCACAAATATGAGTTGTTTTACTAAAAAAATTTAAATTGGGTTATACAAGTCATATTTTTGACTATAAATATTAATTAGAAAGATAAGACTATTTTATACATCATGATAGTTTTGTTATAAGTTTTAGACATTAAATATATTAAATTATTTATGACACCATGATGATGCAGTGATTACCTCATTAATTAACGATTTAAATAAAATGAAAATATAATGTAAAATCTAAAACATAAACTGGTCAAAAACCAATTGTATGAGTAGATTTCGAACCCTTATCACCTTATACTCTAAATATATAAGTGTGGGACCTTTAGAATCTGAAAAAGTCTTTCATAATAATGTAACATTTCAATCATTCCAAGAGTGACCCTTCTCTCCTCTTATAAAAAGCCCCCACCACTACCTCCTTACTCACACCATCAAAGCCTTTTGGATCGGCCAACCTCTGCCCAAATACTCTCTCAACTTCCCTCCATTACTCTTAGAAGCCTCACTTTGGGCAGAAGTATTCCTAAATAATCCTTTTTCTCAAATCAAAAAGAGTTACACAATTTTAAGGTAATGTCTTCTCTAATGTTGTTTTGTTTTATTTTGCTCCTCCAACCCCTTAAACTATTTTTATTCCTTTCTTTTGTCACAACAACAATATATAAAATATACTAGGAAGTTGTTATGATATGTATTTGGTTTACACTTACACACACTTTCATCTAATGGTTAAAGAATATACTGTTTCCGTGGGTGGCGAAATACTGCCTCACGAAACGATGATTGTTCAATATTCATTGAACACCTCTAATGGTGTCCATTTTGATGAAACTATTTTCATATATGATATATATATTATGTTTATGTTTTCATTATGCTTCTGTATTTATCATTTATGGAATACTTTATGATTTCCATTATGGGTAAACGCGATAATTTCATTTTAGGAAGTGCGGACTACCGCCCCCTCAAAGTGATTTGAATCGTTAATGCCATATGTGGGATGTATGAAGGAAGGAGTAAATGGTATTATACATTATATTATACTGGAATTATATTATACCTTTATATAATTATAACTTCATTCCATTAAATATGAAATAGAAATGAAATTAGCATTCATGCGTACGTACGGCTTACCGTCTCCATGAACGGTGCATTTCATTTCTTACCTCTAAATGTTATGTAATATTATAAATGAATGTATATACTGGATATATATGATGTATATGATATATACATCATGAATATAATTATGGATATAATGGATATTTTACGACATGAACAAAGTGTAATTATAAGATGTTTATTTTTGACTCAATTACCTAAGATCGACAAAACGACCGTTATAAACTTAAATAATTACATAATGTTCATGACATGGTAATAAGTGGTATAAAAGGAATAATGAACTTGAAAAGAGTTATTAAGAAGGTAGAGATTAACTCTAGTTTATTATTCAATAGGTTAAAGAACGGTCGAGTCATGTCGGACACGAGGTAAGGGAATTTCTTAACCCAATTTCCATTCTTTGGGTTAATCTCCTACTTTCAAATTATGTCATGATATTATTATGTACAATCTTCTATTTGTAATTTCTTTATGTGTACTTATAGTTAATACACAATATATATCTATTTTATTTTAAAAATGATCTTTATAAGGACTTAATCTCAATCTCCTTTCATTGAGGCATATTTGGTTTATACACAACTTTCATTTATACGGTGTATAAACCCCTTTGACTTTTACTTTTATTCAGAGGAATCTTTTTATAAGAATCGTTTTTACTAAACGACAAAAGGAATGTTTTTATTACGTGTGCGGCGACAAAGACTTCTCCGCCGCCATGACTATTATTTGAGTTTCGGCTTCCTTTATAAGCCATAACTTTTTTTAAATGAAAATAAATACCAAGTTTTTCTTTTCTTTCATTTTGGTATTGAAAATGGGTTTGATAAGGTTTTTATTATATCAATGTGTTGTATTGATATCTTTTGATTGAAATGTGGAAATGTTATATTTCCTCTGTGCATGTTTTATGTGATACAATTATGTTATGGTTTATGATATGTTTAAACCTGTTCATATGAGGAATGAATTGGACTTAATAAGTGACGGGTGGAGCCAGCTATAGCTCCTCGATGCATCGGCAGGTCTCATGAGACAAACTAGTGTCTTGGCATGAGGCCTCGACAAAATCTTATTTGTAGTCTTGGCACGAGGCCTTGGCTACGTGGTTATGATAGTCTGGCATTATGCATTCCAACATTATGAAAGTGGTTATTGATATTGCATGTGATTATTCGACCAGTAGAATATCCACGTGAATAAGTAAATGGCATTATTTCATTTTACGTTTTCCATATTATATTGAAGTTCATGTTTAAAAGGATTTTGTTTAGTTAAACATTGCCTTAAATGTTTATGTTCATTTATGAAAGCTTCCACTATATTGTTATCCTTACTGAGCATCTGAGCTCACCCCTTTCAATGTTTTAATTTTTCCAGGATGTGAAGAAGTATTTTAGGAATGACTTGCGGGGATAGTCTTAAGGGGATATGAGTGTGTAAAATGGAGACTATGTTATTTTAGTTTTTTACTTTATGATGTAATGTAACATTTATGAATGTATCTAGTGTTTCCAATGCTACTAAAATAATCGGTCTTTCTAGACTTGATATTTTGTGATCATGCCAATGTTACGAAGTAATGCACCGACTCTGGGTAACTGGGGTCGGGGCGTTACAGTTGGTATCAGAGGCAGTTTAGTACTAAACTTGGAAGATAGATTTAGATAAACTGTGATTAGATCACATGGCCCAAAGATAGACTTTGAGGATTAGTATAGAAGAACTTCCAAGAATTTTGGTATTATAGAGATTTTGTTAGTTTTCCGAGAAATACATCCATGTCTGGATACGAGCAGGTAGAGGCGGCTCTGGCACAGATGTACCTAGGGGTAAAACCCAAAAACACCACTATGAGCTCGAATCGAATGGGAACTGGTGCACTACAATGGGCCTTGCTGCACTCTTGGTTACGACACTCCTGGGGGATATGCTTAGGATAATTCTCATTTTCATTACAAACCACTATGAAGGGTTATGAGTATATACATTTTCAAAGAAAACATTTTTATGATTATGGATTATATCCATAAATAGATCATTTTATGTTAGGTATTTTACAGGTATGGAATTATGTATTTTGTATCATAAACTAATCTAGTTTATGTCATTGTTTAGAAATGGCTCCTAGTGGAAGGAATGGAAACTGTATCAATTCACACACTCCTTGTAGGGATTGCCCTCCTGCTCAAGATAATTATTATAGATCTGGAGATACAACTAGTGCTGATCAACTTATTACAATACTGGGACAACTCACTCAGGTTATGAATAATAACCTTACTCATATGGAGCACTCTGATCCGCAATGTGGAGGATCAATGTTAGACCGCTTCATGAGGCAACAACCGCCAACATTTAATGGGGGTACAAATCCATTAGTAGCTGAGCAATGGATAAACTCCTTAATAAAAATATTCCATGCCTTGGGGAGTAGCGAAAGGGAGAAGGTTGTCATGGCAGTCTACCGCCTCACTGGAGATACCGATCAATGATGGTCGCTGATTCAAAACACAGAGGAAGATGATGAAGTATCAAATATGGAATGGAGAGAGATCAAAGATCTTTTCTTAGAAAAATACTTTCCACATGACCATCGAGCAGATATGGAAATGAAATTTCTGAGTGTGAGGCAGAAGGAGGATGAGAATGTCTCAAAGTATGAGGCTAACTTTACAAGGTTAGTGAGGCATGCTGCAGATTATATACATAACCCAAGAAGTAATATTGATCGTTTCTTTGATGGGTTAAAACCATTTCTCCGTCGAGCATTTGTCTCATAAACCTTCTCATCATACGAAGATATTTTCTCGTGTGCTATCAAGATGGAAAAGGAATTCTCTAAGTCTTATGACTTTAAAGCAGAGAAAGAGAATAAGAGAACGGTGGAAAAAGAGACAGATAAAGGAAAAAATGGAAAGAAGGATTTTCCATTTTGTGATAATTGTGGGAAGAATCACCCCGGTACATGCCTAAAAGGAATGAGAGTTTGTTATAAATGTGAAGAAAAAGGTTACCAGGCTTGTGATTGCAAGGGTAAGAAAATGGTTTCAAATGTAAAATGCTTCATCTGCAAGGAGTGGGGACACTATGCAAACCAATGTCCAAATCATCAGAGTATGACCCAAATGATGTTATTGGATAACAATCAAGTTATGATACTACCACAAATGAGGAGGAATGATTAGAGTTCTTATGTTGTTATTAAAGAATTTTTTCCATTTGAGTGTTGTATCAATGATGTACTGGTTATAATAATTATGGAGTATATAAGGATTGTACTGAAGTACTATTTCATCAAGGACTTGAGATTGTGTGACACCAAGAAAAGTGACTCCGCAGTAGGTTAAATTTTTGGGAAATATATGGTTGAGAGAATGATAATCCATAATATGGTTCTGATACTGAGATAATGATTTTGGAATAAGACATGATTGATTTGGATAAATTATATTTTATATTCTTAACTTCCTTGAAACTGATTAATGATCTGTATACATTTTTGGATAGAATGTGTATATCTAGTATTCTATAAGGAATAAGGTATCATGAATGTAATCAATAAGGATTTAACGTAATTCAGGATGTTGCAGTGTTTGAAAAGAATACATGATGAAGGTGTTCCCATGTTGTTACGCGGAAAAAATGATCTTCATTATGTTTACCTTCCTTATAAAATTTGGACTGTGAGTTGGAAAGAAATATTTTGGATAACTATAAAGGTTGGAATGAATTAAGTTTAACCTTGGATAGTATTGTTTAAGGTTAAAACATTTCTGATGATTACTTTTGGAATATTATAATACTATATTTTTAGGAAAAGGACAACCTGCAGGTCGGGGGATAACCCATCACGTCGGAAAAAGCTGCAGGAATCGAACCCACAACCATAGTGCGACAGGCCTTTATTACCTACCACTAGCCTACAAGAATTCCCTGGTTATTACAAAAAGTTTTCCTAATCTAATTATGTGGAACCTTATAAAATTATGATAAATAGAATATTTCTTACTTCTATTACCTTATAGAGTGAAATATGGGTTTGTGGTAAAAATTTATTAAAGAATGAAAGTCTACATGACAAGTATGTATATTCCCTTACACTCTTAGTAAATCTCCTAAATAAATTCCTCAACTTTATAAATGGTAACTTAAAACAAAAACGTTGTCGGTTAACTTTTCCAACTGGGGATTCAATGAACGTTTAACCAATCACAAGTTTGTGATTTTCTTATGGTTAACTTTCTCCTAATCCAGTTTTCTACAACTCTCCATCAGACCATGATGGTTTTTTTTCTTCCATATCCATATTTTCATTGAATCCTATTATGGGCTATCTCGGGTGACCTTTATACTTATCTCTCTTTCTTTTAATGTTATATTTTTATTAACCCTTCTTCCGATGTGGGTTTTTTCACAAAAGTATTTCCTATTTTACACCTTTTACTTTCAAAGAAAAATTTAAAATTTCGAGGATGCAATTTATTGAATGAGGGGAGAATGTAACACCCCGAGCTTCTACGATACGCTTCTCTTTCAATAATGCAATAGCTTCCATTGTATGCAAGTTCGAGATTCTAACACCTAGCGACCAATCAAAGTAGCCATTATGAATAGTAATCACATCTTTTTGAAATTTTATGAATTTTATCTTTCAAAATGGACTTTATTTTTTGATTCAGAATATCGAAATTAGCCTATGTTGAATTTTTGGTATTTTTCTGAGAACTTCTAATTATTTATGAATAGTAAAAAATACTTAAAAAGAACGTTTTTAATCAAAATAATTTATAGTGATAAATTATACTATTGAGTGGTTTTAAAGTATAATTAAAATATATTTTTACCATTTTATAAAATGGTGTTCATTATAGTTAATTTCACTTTGAAAGTGGACATAAACAATTGTCAATCTTTTGATATATATTGTTTCTTAAAAACAGGCTATTTGTTGTGTCAGTGGGAATTAGTAATAAAATTAATTCATGCAACTTATATTTTTGTAAATTTTTAAAATAGATATCATTTTTGAATTCGGAATATCAATTATAGCTTAGGGTCAAATTTTGGAATTGTTCTGAAAAACATCAATTTTTTATGAATAGTGCAACCACTAAGTGGTAGTTAAAAAACTGATTTTTTTTTAAATGATAAATTACCAATTCTGTGATTTGATTTTCAAAAATCCGACATACATGGTTGTCATTAGGAAGTAAAATATGGTTCAATGTGATTAAAATAATTTTTTTTTGTGAATAGTAACTTTTAAGTTTAATTAATCGCGATTAAAGGTAATTAAAAATGATATTATAAAAATATGAAAATACCTTTAAACTTGTCCTACCCCTATTGGATGAGTCATGGACGACCAAGAAAATCCATGGGTCAACTTGGGGACCCCATGGAGCCACTTTGGTAGGAAAATGACATTAATTTTTTTTATTTCATGTTAAAATAAAAATGTCACAAACATGAGTTGTTTTACTAAAACAATTTTTAAATGGGGTTATACAAGTCATATTTTTGACTATAAATATTCATTATAATTCTACAAAGATTTCCTACATCATGAATTTTTTTTTATAATTTTTAGACGTTAAATAAATTAAATTATTTATGACACCATGATGATGCAGTGATTACCTCATTAATTAACGATTTAAATAAAATGAACTGATAATGTAAAATCTAAGACTTACACTTGTCAAAAACCTATTGTATGAGTATATTTCGAACCCTTATCACCATATCCTAGAAATATATATGTGTGGGACCTTTAGAATCCGAAAAACCATTTCATAATAAGGTAACATTTCAATCTTTCCAAAAGTGCCCCTTCTCTCCTCTTATAAAAGGCCCCCACTACTACCACCTTACTCACACCTTCAAAGCCTTTTGGATCGGCCAAACTATGACCATATACTCTCTATACTTCCCTCCCTTACTCTTAGAAGCCTCAATTTGGGCAGAAGTCTTCCCAAGGAAGCCTTTGGCACAAATAAAAAAGAGATACACGATTTTAAGGTAATGTCTTCTCTAATGTTGTTTTGTTTTATTTTTCTCCTCCAAACCCTTAAACACTTTTTATTCCCTTATTTTGTAACAAAAATAGTATATAAAATATAATAGAAAGTTGTTATGATAATTATTTTGTTTACACTTACACACACCTTCGTCTAATGGTTAAAGAACGTACTGTTTCTGTGGGTGGCGAAATACTGCCTCACGAAACGATGATTGTTCAATATTCTTTTAACACCTCTAATGGTGGACATTTTTATGACACTATTTTCATATATGATATATATATTATGTTTATGTTTTCCTTATTCTTATGTATTTCTCATTTATGACATACTTTATGATTTCCATTATGGGTAAACGCGATAATTTCATTTTAGGAAGTGCGGACTACCGCCCCCTCAAAGTGATTTGAATCGTTAATGCCATATGTGGGATGTATAAAGGATGGATTAAATGGTATTATACATTATATTATACTGGAATTATATTATACCTTTATATAATTATAACTTCATTCCATTAAATATGAAATATAAATGAAAGTAGCGTTCATGCGTACGTACGACTTACCGTCTCCATGAACGGTGCATTTCTTTTCTTACCTCTAAATGTTATGTAATATTATAAATGAATGTATATACTGGATATATATGATGTATATGATATATAAATCATGAATATAATTATGTATATAATGGATATTTTACCACATGAACAAAGTTTAATTATAAGAAGTTTATTTTTGACTCAATTACCTAAGATCGACAAAACGACCATTATAAACTTAAATAATTACATAATGTTAATGACATGGTAATAAGTGATATAAAAGGAATAATGAACTTGAAAAAGGTTCTTAATAAGGTATAGATTAACTCTAGTTTATTCTTCAGGATTTTAAATAATGTTCGAGTCAAGTCGGACACGATGTAAGAGAATTTCTTAACCCAATTTCCATTCTTTGGGTTAATCTCCTACATTCAAATTATGTCATGATATTCTTATGTACTATCTTGTATTTGTACTTTCATTATGTGTACTTATAGGGAATACACATAATAGATCTATTTTATTTTAAAATTATCTTTGTAAGGACTTCGTTTCAATCTCCTTTCATTGAGGCATATTTGGTTTTATACACAACTTTCATTTATACGGTGTATAAACCCCTTTGACTTTTACTTTTATTCAAAAGGAATCATTTTATACGAAGTGTTTTTACTAAACGACAAAATGAATGTTTTTCTTACGTATGCGGCGATAATGAATTCTCTACCGCCGTGACTATTAATTGAGTTTCGGCATCCTCTATAAGCCATAACTTTTTTAAAAATGAAAAATAAATACCATGTTTTAATTTTCATTAATTTTGGTATTGAAAAAGGTTTTGATAAGTTTTTTATTATATCAATGTGTTGTATTGATATCTTGTGATTGAAATGTGGAAATGTTATGTTTCATTTATGCATGTTTTATGTGATACAATTATGTGATTGTTTATCATATGTTTAAACCTATTAATATGAGGAATGCATTGGACTTAATAAGTGACAGGTGGAGCCTGCTATAGCTTCTCAATGCATTGGCATGTCTCATGAGACAAACTAGTGTCTTGGCACGAGGCGTTGACAAAATCTTATTTGCAGTCTTGGCACGAGGCCTTGTCTATGTGGTTATGATAGTCTGGCATTTTGCATTCCATCATTATGAAAGTGGTTATTGATATTGCATGTGATTATTCGACCAATAGAATATCCATGTGAATAAGTAAATGGAATTATTTCATTTTAATTTTTCCATATTATGTTGAAGTTCATGTTTAAAAGGATTTTGTTTAGTTATATATTTCCTTAAATGTTTATGTTCATTTATGAAAGCTTCCGCTATATTGTTATCCTTACTGAGAATCTGAGCTCACCCCTTTAAATGTTTTAATTTTTCCAGGATGTGAAGAAGTATTTTAGGAATGACCTGTAGGGATAGTCTGAAGGGGATATGAGTGTGGAAAATGGAGACTATGTTATTGTAGTTTTTTACTTTATGATGTAATGTAACATTTATGAATGTATCTAGTGTTTCTAAGGATACTAAACTAATCGGTCTTTCCAGACTTGATATTTTGTGATCATGCCAATGTTACGAAGTAATGCACCGACTCTGGGTAACTGGGGTCGGGGCGTTACAATTAATCAATTCTTGAAATTGAGATAACAATATTTGGAAAAAGATATGTTGGATATGAATAAATAAATCAGATGATACAACTAACCTAAGATCTGATTGTTAACAAATTGGTATATGTCATCATGGATGATGTTTACAACTTCTTCGATTTATGGAATATATTTAGTTATCTATGGAATAAGAACCATGATTGTTTTCTAAATAGATTTATGGAAATTCTGTTTGTTACCATCTTCCAATATAATTTACCACAACGAAATTCACATGTTTGTAATGTGAAAAAAAGAGATAATTTGTGATATATGGGGGACCAATGAAAAGATGGTTTCAAAAATTATTTTCTAAACTTTTGTATTTTCTTCTTTTAGAAGGGTAATATGGTTAACCATTCAAAAAATGATTCTGTTAAACATCAAAGTATGTCTATAAAATTAAACTATTGTCTCACTACATGGGGATTTAATCATATTTTAAAACTTGAGTGAACAACTTTTTATTGATGATAATTGATTACAAATGGGGGAGAATACCATGGATCTCATGATCTATAAGTAATTAAATAATAAAAAACTCAACGTTATTTTTAGAGAAAGAAGAGAAGTGGGAATTGTTCAGGACATTACCTAATGGTATGGATTTACATATAAAAGGGAATGAAGTCAAGTAATAATAACTACCCATGAAAATTCTTCTACCATAGAGAAATTATTTTGAAACTAAAAAGGATATTGTTGTACCATCTTTTATAATGAATCAAATGGTCCATCATATAATCATAGATTTAAGGATTTTGATGCTTAAATTTCATCATAATAAGTTCCCTATCACCCTCATCTAGAATATGATAGATATATTTCTCCCCAATGACCACGTTTTTACATGCTACCTATATTCTCCCGTGTGGAAACCCTGCTATTTGTTACTCTAGGTAACTTTTTTGGTTCCAACTTTTTTTGAAAGAAGTTTTAATGTTCATTTTACGATATCTATTTCTATGAAAGGAACATTAAAGTATTAATAAATTAATAACCCAGATAAACTGAGTGGGTGTAAATCATTTTAATGGGGGGAGAATGTAACACCTCGAGATTTTGTGAATTTTTTTCAAATTAATTTATTCTTTTTGATACGTTTCATTTTACACAAAACTAAAAATTGTTATTATATATATATTAAAGCGACATGTTTCTATTGTGTTTTATAAAATTCCATTTTATAATTAACTACATAAAATATAAGATTTAACATGCTCTACATAGACTGACGAGGTTCGAATAAATTAGATGCAAGATTGAATTTCCTCGATGGCTTGTTTAACATGGAAGACTGAGTGTTACTAAAAAATATTACATTATTAAAATAATATTATTTAATATTCTTAACATGGACATTAAATTATTGAATATAGGATTATCTAACTTGTGAATTTTCTTTTTGAATTAAATGGTTTCTTATTGATTAGAAAATAATATAGAAACCAAATTAATATGAAGGGGCAGATTTAATAAAGGTCAAATTTTATGTGAAAAAAATTATTTATACTAATAAGATAAACTAATTAATAATAGTGAATTATATAAACTAAATTTATATGTTTTATATTTAAATTTTTTAACATCCAACAGATTTTAAATATATATGATAAGAGAAAACATATTATTATTATTTAAATCAAATATTTCTATAAATGTATTTCTATAACCTTTTAATGGAGATAATATTTTAAATCCATTTTTCAAATCTTTTATAGATTTTATATGACTAAATATACACCATATTTGAATTTTAAATCTTACTGGTCCAATCTTGATGTAAGTAGATATTACCTCATTATTTTAGAATACATAAAAACATTCCCAAACACTGTATAAGTTTAGTGCCTTTAGAAAATTGGAATATAACTTTCTAGTCTAGTGAATGATCTTCAATTTTTACCAGAATTATATTCCCCTTTTGTTATCATACTTAAAACTAAACTTTATATCATGGGGAAAACAAAACATAAAAAAGGGTGAGATCAAATGCTTAGTAAGGCTAATCATGGAAGATATGTAAGAATAATAAGAATATAATGGTATGAAAACTAGAGCCCAACATTTGAAGATCATACCATATAGATCTAACGATCAAATTCCAGATTCATTGCATGAAGATTGGTAGTTCATATGAAATGAATCATAAGGTAATAAAAGAACATAATCCATGAGATCATAATATTAACATATGAAATGAAATTATATCATACACATGAAAATTTAACTTATTGAACATTTATAAATAGTAACAGGATCACTTATTAAATTAAGGACATGAGACCAGGACCTGTGATAAACATATGGAAATCAAAAAATCTATCCAAACATAAAATAATAGACATGAAAACCAACTCCACACATAGAATTGTGAACATGAAATCGGGTTCACACATAACATATATACCTCATTAGTTATCCATTTCAACCCAATTAATTGGAGGGAGAGATAGTCCCACCCATAAGATTTTGAGAACCATAAATATGTGTGCCACAAAAATAAAAAAGCAATCATCATATCAAAGACCATGGAATGAAATGGATTCAAACATATTATTACCCATAAAAAGAAATTAATTTCACAAAAAATAATTCCATCAAAAACATAAATCTTATTTAGAAAGTATTAGAAAAATTTCATTAAATCATATCCATAGTAAAAAACTATTGACATAAAATAACATTATCATAGAATGAAAATTATCTTGATAAATCATTTGAAAATATTTCCTGAAGAAAAAATCCTTTATTCTTTGAAAATTTATTTTTGAAATATAAAATATTTATAAAACCCATTTCATTGAAAATAGGAATGAAAACATGTAATGAATGATTGGAAACATATTTAATTCCATTTTCCATGAAAACTTTTGAATGATTCTTAATAAAATTTAAATCTTATCCCTTGAAAATGAGTTTAAGTGATCTTTTAAAAACATTTGTTGAGGAAGATAATCATTAAAAAATTCACGTTTTCCCATATAAATTTGAAGCATTTGAATCATAATCACCATGAAATAATAATTTTAAACTAATCATGATGTGTCATGAAATGATTTACATTCCTAGTATAACATTTAAAATGGCAGTGTATACCTTTTAAAAGAATAGAGGTTCATAACAAAACATGTGTCTCAAATAAGCAAAATTAAGACAAAAATACATTATAGATTTGGTAACTTTTGAAATCTAAAATACCATGAAATAGATATCATTAAATTGAGATGAGAATAAGAATAACATAATTTATGAAAATAAAAATTTTACATTCAAAGGATTTAAGTACACTAATTATAAGAAACAAGTGGTTTATAAGTCATGTGTCTCACATAAATAAATGTGAGACTTAAATCCATTACATTGGGTCTCACATACACCGTACATGCCCAAAACTATTGTATAAGGGTTTAAATAATGTTATAAACCAATTTTAGAATCATTTTAATTTTTATGATATCCTATGCAATCATATTATTATATTTTTGTTAATAACAATATTACTCATCTTTCAGGTGTAAACTGCTTCATGTTCTTACGCATGTTTTGTCATATAAGTTCTGATCCTCCTTCTTTATTATAGTGATATCTTTTGTAAAATAATATTAATATAGTATATATCATATTTATTAATTCTACATATTTATATAATCATGATTTAATGGATATCATGTAGAATGAATCAAATCGCATTGTGGAGACGATAGACCGTACGTACACATAAGCGACAATATCATTCCCAAAATTATGAAATGGTATGGAGGCGGATGATATATATTTGGTTCCACAATATATATCAGGATATGATAATAATATATATTTATTATTTCCATTATTATACCCATCCATGTACAGGGGTGGTGAAAAACATATTACACCACAATGTGGAGATGATAAGTCGTACAAACACACAAGTGGTGATTTCATTTTTTGTATGATGTATATAAGGGTGAAGATAGTTGTTCCATAATAATAATAACAACTCAGTAAATAATTTATAGTGTATTTATTACTTTTTTACAGAAATAACTCATGATGAGGAATTATAAAAAGAAATAATTTTGAAAAAATCGGTAGAGGATATTTCATCTTCTTCGACGAGATCCCTCTAGATATCCCTTTAAAGGCACTAGAGTTGGTAATTTGAGAAGATCATAACCTCTAAAATATTACTAATGAAGATAAAGAGGGAAATGGGTAGGGTATGAATAATATTTAGGGTATAATGTGAAGTTATGAAGTGATGTAAGATGTGCCCTTTTATAATTGAGGTGAGGGGTACTTTTGGAATCAGAAAAAATATTAACATATAAAAAAATACAAACCGATAAAAAACTAAAAATGTAATATATTAAAATATTATTTTATATAAGTTTGTAATATAATAATCCAATATATTTTAGATATGTTTTTCTTTCAATTCATATGATATTATTTTAATTAATCATTCTCTATTCTAATTTAATTTTAGCAAAGGTAACAAATTATTCAAAATTAATATTCTGAAATTTTAACCATTTAATGTAATTTAGCCCATAAATGAAAATTATAAAACATTTTAGACCATATAATAATTATTTTATATGTCTTATATATGTATTATGATTTTATTAAGTTTAATAAAATAATATTTTGACAAAAAATCAATAGTTGGAATTTTGACACTATTCAATTCATGGATTTTTAAAAATATCAAGATAAGATGTTTTCCTAAAGAAGTATTTTATTATTTCCCTAAATGGATAATGTCATATATAAAATTCATTAGATATATTAATAATCCCTAATTATAAAAAATAATATTTTTAATGACATTTATTTATTGTCCCAATTAATATACTAATTATTACATAAGTTTTTGTAATTATTTAATATAATTATATCATTGAATAATAATAAAAAAATAAAATAAAATAAAAATATAAATTATATATATTTCAGAAGAATACTTATAGTTGAGTTTATATTCTGGAAAATCCATCATTAAAAATGCTATAATTATTCAAATATGAATGTGACAACTTTAACATCAACTCAAATAAAATATTATAGGCGAAACAATCATTTCAATACGGATCCAATTGGTTTATAACTCGACCATTAGATGATTTTGTTTCAGTTATACTCAAAAAATCATATTTGAACTAGTTTTTGGTCTTTTAGTGGTTATTATCATTTTAATAAAAAAAGTTTTTTTGATTTTCCATCAATTAAATAATTCCTCGATCAGCAATGTATAATCCTTTAATGTAATTATTTATTTACAATAAATTAAAAACAAATTTACTTGATGAACAAAATAGTTATCTTTCAAATGAGTATTTATAGTATAATTTATCTTATTTATAACATTATATTAAAAATGATATAGTTAATAAAATTTGAGTAATACATATTTAACTTTTATTTAAATATAATATATTAAATGTCATAATCTAAAAAAAGTGGCTTCAAAAGGATCAATATTAATCTTAATGTTGAATTTGGAAGAAAAAAACATATCCAATGAAATTAGGGAATGCTTTAGTGATATGTTATAATGTTATAGTAAAAAAATTTACATTTAATTAGTTAATTTACCCTTAACCATGGTAAATAAAAATTTACTACAATTACTATTCAAAATAACAAAAAATAAACGAATGATATTCACATAATTTGGACTAGCTAATTACAAACATGGAATACATTTTTCCAAATTCAAACCACATATGTCACTATAAATATTTATGATTAATCTTTTAGTTATAATGGGAAAACATGTTTTAAAAGTTAAACATGCCAAAGATTGAAATATTTTTACATATAAATTCACTGTAAAGTTAATGAAAATGACCTAAATTATATATAATAAAAAAATAAAATCTATATATAATTTGAAACATATAAAACAATATAATTTATCACTATAAATAAATAATGAAAAAACGAAGTTTTAAATTAAAATGAATTATTTTTCTACAATTCATCAAAACTAGAATATTTTTTGAAAAATATCAAAAATTTATCCAAAGTAAATTTTGATACCCCAAATTAATATAAGATTTTTATATTGTGAAATAGAATATAACTATTTTTGAAAAAATATATTTTAAATTGGAGCAATATTAAAAGGTGGAAAACGATAATTTTTTAAAAATACATAATTTATCTAAAATTGAATTTGTTCTTATATCATGTCTAGAAAATATATAATAATAATTTTAAACATTATATATAATATATTACATACATATTTAATAAATAAAATAAATAAAGAGTGATTTTATTATTTTATAAACTCACTTATTTAGACTTAAATAGTTTAAAAAACGTTTTGTTTATTTTAAAAATTGTTTTTATTTAATTTACAATTAATTTATCACCATATAATTAGTTATATATACATGTGTAAAGAATATTTTTTAAATTTATTTATACTTTTCATACTCTCCATTATAATTGATAGGTTATAAGGTAACATAAAAATATTTTTTCATTTCCATAAACTTGGTCTTATGTGAAATGAAATATATCAAAATAACTCTAAATTTTGTGTAAAAAAATCTAAGAATAGTGTTGAGTATACCAAAATATATTTTGGTGTTGTGGGTAGCGTAGGATTATCGTGGTGTATCATACAACACAAAACATAAAATAAATTTTAAAAAAATCAATCTCATAAAAATGTATGGGTGTTACATTATACCCCCCTTAAAAATGTTTGTTCCCTCAAAATTCATCTGGGTTTTAATATTAATAAAATTTTAAAGTTATTTATAGAAACCCAAAACTTAATAAAAACTTCTAAAACATCCTTTAAAAAATGAATATAAGAAACATAACGGTTACACAAAGTAACTCATCACAAGGCTTCCATATAGGACAACGTATGTGAAAGTGAAAACATGGATATGGGAGAGAAATCTAAAAATAATGGTTTGATAGATTGTGATAGAGAATAGGGTTAATAGAATTATTAAAATAAAAAATCCATAAATCTATGATGATTCAAGAGGGCATTTTATTCATATAAAATAATGGTAGTAGGTTAACATTCTGGTTTCAATATCCTTTCCCAAGAGTTTAAGAATGAGAATAAATACTCACTTAATTAAGTATAAAGTCATCATTTCATTGTCCTATGATTAATTTACACTTTATTACTAATTATTTGAAATAAAGGTGAATTTTTCATTCTTGATGTGTTAGCATATTATGTGATCCTTAAATATAATGATATTTCATTCAATATATCATTATCATAATAAAAAATATAGCATATAATATTAAATCTGAATATGTACACCTATGGTGGGACAATACATTATTCTAATAAACATCATATGCAGTTTAAATTAGACTTTCCATAAAATGAAAACCATAGAACCCTTATAAAAGATGAAAATATATAACATTAGAAAGATGTTAATTTACTCTGCTTAAAATTTATCCCCCATATACCATAAGGTATCTCTTGTTGGTTTTATTCCAAACATGTGAACAACTTCATCATGTATTCTCTGGAGTCATGGTAATAACCTGAATTACCATATATCCTTATTTAAAATAAGCATGGTTCCATATTATTAAGTCCAAATGGCTTTAAACCTCATCCATGATCGCATAAACCAATTATCAATAAATATTTATTCATTTCTAAGGAAATCATTACCGTCCAATTTACTTATTCATATCCAAGATATCCTTATCCGAATATCATTATTTCATCATATGGAACATATTTAGGGTTATATTTTACTTAATAATCTACAAATATATCAGCTTTTCATTAAATCAAATTTTTTGGTCTTTAGAACTATATAAAATATCCCTTCCAAACCTCAATGAAAAACCTATACAAAAAACACTAATATATTTCATGATTCTAATCACATAATATTTTAATTCTTAATCATATACACCTAAATGAATGAATTTTATTCTTAACCCATTAGTCAAAATCCATCATCTAAGTCATTCCTAAATTATGAATCATGTCTTAAGGTTCCTTAACAATAATCTTACCGTGAATCATTGTCTTATTGTAAACAATACCTATATATAATTTATAATCTATTTATACTCAGTATTATCAATAAACTTGTATCAAATTAGTTATTCTCTTTATGAGATTTCCTCTTAGGAAATAAATTTTCATAACACCCATATTATCCACATAAAAAATAATTCAATGTCAACCGCGTTTTATCTACTTCCAGCTATTTAATAAGATAAGAAGTAAAATGTTTAGAATCAATTACCATTTATGGAAATCACATAACCTATTAAAATTACTTATAATATTTCAATCTATAACACCATAGTTTAAATCCTAGGTTATTTAAAATAATTACCAATAACAATGGATTGTAACCTATCACTACTACAAAAATCGCTTTTATCAGCGCTAAAAAACCCCCTTTATCAGCGCTTTTTGAGCGCTGTAAAGCACGGCGCTGATAAAGGGGGGTCCCTTTTATCAGCGCTCAAAAAGCGCTGATAAAGGGTACTTTTATCAGCGCTAAAAAAAGCGCTGATAAAAACCCCCTTTATCAGCGCTTTTTGAGCGCTGTAAAGCGCGACGCTGATAAAGGGGGGTCCCTTTTATCAGCGCTCAAAAAGAGCTGATAAAGGGTTCTTTTATCAGCGCTAAAAAAGGCGCTGATAAAAGGGTTCTTTATCAGCGCTTTTTTTAGCGCTGATAAAAGGTGTCTAAAAAATTGAAAAAATAAAAATATATATATAATTCGTCAAGGGTTTTTTCACAGTGCTTGACCCCTCCCTTTTATCAGCGCTTGTCCCCCCAACCCGCACCCCACTCCCTCTCATCCCCCGCACACTCCGCACGCTGCACCCCGCCTCCCTTGCGTCCCGCACAACCCTGCTGCCACTGTAATTCGAACACATGACCTCCACCCTAACGCGCTGCCACTTTACCACTTAGCCATTTTGTTTTGTTCTCCATTTGATGATATATCTAGTTATATATATATAAATAGTTATATTTATTCATATATTAATATAGATCCATATTAAAATAAATTTATTTAGTTATATTAATATATATATATATTCGTATATTAATATATATATATATATAATTTTTTATCCGTATATTTATTTGTATATTAATATATATATTTATAAAGTTAATTTCAAATACATTTATAGAATATGTGTTTTTATGTGTGTTTTTAAATAAATAAATAAATAAATACATATATACATAGATACAATACACGCACACAAACAGAGAGATATATATATATATATATATATACATAGATATATTTATATAGTTATGAATGAATCCATAGAAATGAGGGGGTGAAAATCCTATGAGAATGTTAAAACGAAGATAACTTTTAATCCGTAAGTCCGTTTCAACTCCACAACCAGTCAAATCGAAGAACATGAAACGATCTTCGATATGATATGCGGTACATGCCAAATGGACTTCCGGATCGGAAGTTATAGCCGTTTGAATGTTAAAAGGACCATAACTTATAATCCAGGAGTCCGTTTCAGCTCCACAATCAGTCAAATCGAAGAACATGAAATGATCTTAGATATGAAATATGGTAGAGGTTTATCGGACATCGGGATCAGAAGTTATAGCTGTTTGAACGGTGAAAAACCGGGGTACCCCGACTAAAAACTCAGTTTTGGAGGCCTTCTGGGCTATTTTTGGCCTTGAAACAACCTTGGACGGGTTCCACCGGTCCATAGAGCTGTAGAGGTCGTCGCAGGCTTCGATTTGATATGCTGTGGAGCTCAAACGGAGTCCCGGATCAAAAGTTATGGCCGTTTGAAGTTTGGGTTTCATTTTCAACTTATTTTGGATCTTTCATTAATTTTTTTTTATATTAAAAGTGTCATTAAATGACTATTAATTGGTAAAAATTACATAATTACTAATTAAAAATATTTTTTAATTTATTTTATAACCCTCTTTTACTAAACATCTTATAAATTAATATTATATTTCCATAGATCCTTTCTGAAACGTATTTATAAAATAAATATTATAATTATATCAATATAAATAGCTTAATAGATTTATATATTAATATATATATTTTTTAAATTTTCCCTTTATCAGCGCTAAAAAAAGCAATGATAAAGACAACATTTATCAGCGCTTTTTAAAAGCGCTGATAAATGTGGCGCGCTCTGCTTGCCCCGTTTTGTAGTAGTGTATACATAGACTTATCCTTAGGGACATCTGTAATGTACCAACCCTAGTAACCTAGAGTCAGTTCATTATTACATAATATTGTCATGATCACAAGGGGTCAAATCCCAAATTTCCAATCAGTTTAGTAGCCTGGGAATTACTAGATACAAACATAACTTTTACATTACATTATGATATGAAAAAGTAAAACACCGTGTTTCCTTTGAACACATTCATCTCCCTTAGACTATACATTCAGGTCAGTCAAAATATACTTTTTTGCATCCTGGGAAAAATAAAACGTAGAAAGGGGTGAGGTCATGTGCTTTGTAAGGATAAAAATATATCCGAAACACTCATAAATAAGCATAAACATTTTTTTGGAAATATATAAAACTAAAACACATTAATTTTAAAATTAAACCTCAGAATAATATAGAAAAGATAAAAATATCAAAATTTAAAAATTCACATGGATATTCTACTAGTCGAATAATCACATGTAATATCAATAGCCAATTTCATAATGATGGAATGCATAATGTCGGACATCATAACAACATACTCAAGGCCTCGTTCCAAGACAATAAATAATATTTTTCATGTACTTATGAAAATACAATAGTTTGTATCCTGATCCCTATTGATGCATTGAAGAGCTATAACCAGGTCCACCCATCCCTTACTAAGTCAAATTCATTCGTCATATGAAAAGGATGAATCATAACATAAAAATTTGTTTTAAAACTAGAATAAAAAAGTTAATATTTTAACCATAAAACATAAATGATATAAAAATAAAAAATCCATAGACAGACATATCACAAAACCTACAATATAATATGGGAGATTGTATCATAATAAATCAACTTCAAACATGTGTAAAATCCATCAAAGAATGTTGACATAGATGAAATCAAAACTATTTAAGAGAAATATTTATTTCTATTTTGAAATCATTTAAGAGTCACATAATTATAATATAAATCATTTATTTTTAAAATATTCTTATAAGTTGTAAGGGAAGATTCAAAGGTGTTATAATGGCTGATAATAGATGCACTGACCGTATAACTTATAAAAAACATTCTATCCTTAATTTTATCTAAAAGGTCGTAAATTATCTTGTTTGGAAGATGACACAAAGATTATTTTATAAAAATTTTATAAAAATTTAAAAAAGGGTGTAAATGAATTCAACCCATAGTCTAGGAAATTGAAAAAATGTTTTGAAATACATTTTTCAGAAACGCGGAAGTGGATGATAAAGAGGCCCCAGAAGATACTCAAGTATTAAAAACCACTGATAATTAAGAGATTGAAGAATTAGCCCTAACCATGTACTTTTCCTTGACCATGGGTATGTTAACCTCATGTATAACAGATAAATCATTGTTATTAAATTATACAAGAACTACATTCATAAATATGATATTATATATTATCTTCTAATATTGCATTGTTAATAATATTTTAGAATTATCATTGTTTTAGGTTTTAACTGATTCGTTTTCTTTTATGTGTTTTGTTACATAAGACTTATTTATTATGAATAGGATGTATTTTATTCATATCCAGAATGATATTATGTTCTTAAACATTATTGTTAATCATAAAATGAAAATTATTCTTGAATGATTATGAGGGGGATTTAATCTCATCACGTTCGTGGAGACTATAATCTGTATGTTGGCACAAGTGACAATTTCATTATACTGGTGGTAAAATAATATTTAGTTGGATGGTATATCATATATACCGAATCATTAATGTGTTATAGTTATTGTTTACATCAATTATACTAATTATTATACCATCCAAATAATGAAGTGTTCAATAACAAACTACACCACAACCTGGAGACGGTAGGCCGTACATATGCCCGTATGGTGACTTTTCCATTAATAGGATTGATAGAATAGTGAATATGGTTGTAATATATTTAAAATAACATTAAAATATATTGAAGATAACGGACTTATTATTTTGGTATGAACTCAACAAAGAAATAGGAAGTGGAAGATGAAAAGATATTTGAAAGAGTTGATGAAATTATTACCTCTTCTTTCGGTATTTCCTTTTGATTTGATCAAAGGGGATCCTTGGGCTGGTTTTATGATCAATGTAAGGCCTCAAGGATGAAGTAGAGTATTTATGAGGATATTTTAGTAGTGTTTGGATGAGTCAAATGTTTTTAGAGTTTTGATATTAAGATAATGGGAAGTTCCCTTTTATAAGAAAGGTTATGGTCACTTTAGGAAAAGCTTGAAATATTATTTTATTATACAATCATATTTGGGTTATAATGGCTCCAAAAAGATTTATTTCTAGGATAAGGTAGGTATG
Source organism: Viscum album (assembly GCA_963277665.1). NCBI lineage: Eukaryota > Viridiplantae > Streptophyta > Magnoliopsida > Santalales > Viscaceae > Viscum > Viscum album. The sequence continues at coordinate 696,359,074 of OY728145.1, forward strand.
GGTCGAAAAAATCTCAACTTATAGGTCATAGACAAGTTTAGCTTACCATATTAAACTTATCTTTTAGATTTTACTCTAGTTAAACAATATAACTTTTATGATGTATTCTTGTATTATTATGATAAATGGTTAATAAATGTATGATAAAAAGTCAATAAAACCCATAGTGTTTAAATATTGATATATCTAACCTTTTCTATGTATTTTTTTGAACCTTATATTTTATGTAATACTATATCAATTAATAATTTAGTATTTTTTTAAAAAAACTCATTTATGTATATTTTGACACTATTAAGTATTTGGTTTTTGTGAAATTCATAAGTAGTTTATCATTTAGAAAAAATTTTATTCAATCAACCCTAACTTGTCATATTAAACTAGAAAGTTTGTGGAATATATAAAAAGTTTTAATTTACAATTATTTTATTATTTACAATATCAATTTTTCTAATCTTTCATAATATGGTAATTACTGCGTCATCATTGTTTCATAAATAAATTTAATTATTTAATGTCTAAAAATTATAAATAAAATAAAAATATGTATTAAATGATTAGAGATTTATTATTAATATTAATAGTTTAATTTATCTTGTATATAGACTTACATTAAAAATTACAACTTATTAACATTTGAATTGAACACTTTTAACTCTTCTTTAAATAAATTAATAATAAAGGTCCTATTATAATCCAAGTTGACCAAAAGAATCATATTTTATTCCTATTGTTGATTTTGGTCGAAATACAGTTATCCAATAGAATTAGTAGATGTGTTAGGGTAATTATAATATCATTTTACCTTTAATTACCCTAGTTACATTTAATCTTGGTAAATAAAAAAGAGATTTTACTATTCACAAAAATTTATTAATATCCTATTGAACAAAATTTTACATGATGATGTCAACTTAATCTCTCTGTTTTTTTAAAATCATTTCACAGAAGCGGTAAAATTAAATTTTATGCAAATTTTCAAATGTCCCTTGAAGGTGAGTAAAAGACGTTAAAAGTACAATAAAATTTTATATGTCTATTAATATTATAAAATGACTCCAATGAATTACATTCAACATATAAAGATATTATGTATCTATTTTGACATAAAATAAATTTAAATAAAATAACCAATTATTTAAATAAAATGATGTTTTTAAACAATAACACAATGTATTTCACTATTCATCAAAAAGTGAATGTTTTTAGAAAAATACCGGTAATTCAACCTAAGATAATTTTGATTTTCCAAATCTTAAAAATGAAGTCAATTTTTAAAAATAAAATTTATAAAATTTTAAAATGTGTGTATTACTATTCATTACGGATAAATTGATTGGTCGTGGGGAGCAAGAACTCGATGATGTGTACAACACAAGCCATTGCATTATTCAAAGAGAAACATACCATGGAAGCTTGGGGTGTTACATTTTTCCCTCCATTAAATAATTTCATCCTCAAAATTTCTAGAATACAACTACGTAAAAATATTTCGGTAGTTCTTCATCATATGTTTCTCAGGTTCTCACGTTGCCTCATCCATCTTTTGGTTTCTCCATATATCTTTAACCAGAAGAGTCATCTGGTTTCTCAGCACTTATTCTCGGGTATCAAGAATCATGATAGGCTCTTCACAATAAGACATATTTGGTTCTAGATCTATTTCATAATTTGTGAGTACATGCATTGGGTTAGGAATCTATTTTCTCAATATTGATATGTGGAACACATCATGAACATTAGAGATACTTGGAGGAATTTATAAATGGTAATCTACAAATCCAATTCATTATAGAATTTCGAAATGTCTGATGTAACTGGGACTTAATTTACCCTTCTTACCAAAACGAATAACACCCTTCCGTAGATATACCTTTAAAAAAAATGATCTCCTACTTGAAATTCCAAATTCTTTATTCTGTTATCGATATATCTGTTTTTATTACATTGATATCCTTTTATGTCCGTTTGGATAATCTTTACATTTTCCATTGTTTCCTCAACATGTTATGGTCTCAAGAGATTTCTTTCACCAACATCATCCAAACAAGTTGTTGTGCGACATCTCTTTCATATAGCACTACATATGGTTCCATCTGAATTCTTGAATGGATGCAATTGTTATACTAAAATTTGACCATAGGTAAATATTGATCCCACATACCATTAATTCCAAGTGAGAAAGATCTCATCATGTATTCAATGGTTTGAATATTCCATTCTAATTGTCCATCAGTTTGAGGGTGGTAGGGAGTTCTCAAACGAAGTTCAATATGCACTGCTTTCTAAAGACATTTCCAGAATCATGATGTAAAACACAGATCACGATCAGAAATAGCAGATACGGGTACACCATGATTTCTTTCAACATCATTAATATATAGTCTTGCTAAATGTTCAAGTGGTAAATCTTTTCTTATAGAAAGAAAATGTGATGACTTGGTACGATGATAAACAATGACCCATATTGCATTATTTCTCCTAGGATTATTTGGTATCCCCGTGACAAATTCCATCATAATATCATCCCATTTCCACATATGTATGGGAAGTGGTTGCATGCATCCTCTTGTATGTTTTGTTCTAGCCATAACATGTTTACAAACCATATATCTTGACAGATAATCAGTAATCTCCCTCTTCAGGTGGTCCAACAAAAAAATATTCCTTCTAATCTCTATACATCTCAGTTCCAAAAGGGTGTACATAGAAATTAGAGCTATTGGAATTATCCAAAAATTCCCCTTTTAGATCAAATATATCAGGAAAACAAAGTCTCCTCCCAAATTTCAAAATTTCATCTTTATATACGATGTCAATCAATCTCCCATCATTCACAGCATTAATTTTTATTTTTGAAACTTTTCATCCTTAGTCTGAGAAATTTTTATCATTTATATTAAATATGGTTTGGAAACCATTTGAAAAATTATTGATGTTTTACCTTCCATGAGTATTTCCATATCCATCATTACTAGATCCATTAACATAGGAACCTTTTCTGCTATCATCTTGTTCAAAACTCGATGATCATCTATACTCAAAGCATCTTCCTCCTTATTTTCCTACCCCAGGTGGTACTGTATAGTGAAATCATAATACATGAGTAGTTCAATCCATCTTCTTTGCCACATGTTGTGTTATTTGTAAGATAAAATATACTTCAAACACTTTTGAATGGAATATATCTCCTAATTTTCACCATAGAGATAGTGTCTCCATATCTTCAAATGAAATATCATTACTGCTATCTCAAGATCATGAGTGGGATTGTTTTGTTCATTAATGTTTAGAAATCTTTGATTCATAAGCAATAAATCTATAATTCTACATAAGTAAATAACCAATTCATTTCATGGAAGCATCACTATAAATAAAAACCCCATCCCTACCCGATTGTATAGTCAAGATAAGAACATTGAATAATCTTATCTTCAGTTTCTCAAAACATTCTTCACACTCTTTTGTCTAAAAACATTTATCCCCATTACATGTGATCATGGTTAATAGGTGTGCCAACCAGGAAAAAATATAGACGAAACGCCGATAATAACCTGCTAAAACAATAAAACTACATACCTCAGTTATACTGGTCGGTGCTGGCCATTCTTATATTTCCATGGTCTTTGAAGGATCAACAAAGATTCCATCAATAGAGATAATATGGACAAGAAAAGACATTTCTTAAATCTGGAATTCACATTTTATAATCTTTCCATATAATTCATTTCATCTGAGGGTTTTTAGAATAGTGAACAAGTGATTTTCTGGACCATTGAATCTTTTTGTGTATTCCAAGATATCAATTATAAATCCCACTACTAATCCATCAAGATATTCCTTGAAAACTCTATTTATTATATCCATGAAAACAGATGTTGCATTAGTCAGTCCAAAAGGCATTAATGTAAACTTGTAATGCATGTACCTGGTTCGAAATGTTGTTTTCGGAATATCTTCATTCTTCACACACATATGAGGATATCACGATCGAAGGTCAATATTTTAAAAATATTGATCTCCATGAAGTGTATTGAATAAATAATCAATTAGAGGTAGGGGATACTTGTTCTTTATTGTTATAGAATTGATCTCCCTGTAGTGAATGCTCAATTGCATAGATCCGCCTTTCTTTCTAACAAAAAGTATAGGGACTCCCATTTGAGAAAAACTAGGGTGAATAAATCCTTTACTACTCAATTACATTAGTTGTTTCTTTAGTTTCATTAATTTCATAGTGTCCATTCTATAAGGGGTCTTCGATATAGGAATTTGAACCAGTAATTAAATAAATGGAAAACCCAATTTCTAGTTCTGGAGGATGTCCAGGTAAATCCTCTGGAAACACAACATCATATTTTTTCACAATAGGTATTTCCTCAATTGGAATATTTCTTTCCCCACCCACAGTTATTTCACTCTCTTCCACCCAATAAATCGAATTTAGTAGATCTACTGGCAGTGAATTTAGATATGAATCAGGTGGTGACATTTTTTCTCAAAATATTAGGTACTAATTATCATCATCAATAATTGTAACCTCCTTCTTACAATAAATTTTTGTAACATGGTCAAAAAACCAATCCATACCGAGGATTATATCAAATTAAATCATGGGTATGACGATGAAATCAACAGTTAAGGATCATCTATATTCCCAAATGGGTACTAATTCACAAAACATTGTAGCAATGATAATTCCCTTAGGATTTTTGACTGAAAACTCCCTTGTTAAATAAAATTTGAAATAAATTATATTCGTAGAAAACTAGGAAGATATGAAATAATGTGATGGTCCAGAATCAAGTAAATCATTTTCTAAATTTGAGGAAACTATTGAATTACCTATCACCACATCATTATGAGCTTGAAACTTAGTAGTAGTGATCACATAATCTTAGAATTTCTCCTTTGGCCTTCTCTGTGGAATGTTTCCCTGACTCATAGGACATTAATTTTCATAATGCCACATTTCACTACAATTTTTTCATTAAACATTCACATCATATTTCCTTCCCTTTTAATCATAAACATAGTGGCATTATTCACCACACTTTTAATAGACTCCAATTCACTTCAAGAAAGTACTAGGGTGTTTTATTCCACATTTACTTTATGAAGGAAATTCAAATTTTCCCTTCTTCCTCATATTTTAATTTATAAAGTGTTCAGTAGATCTCTTATTCTCTTACTTTTCTTTAAAGTCGTATTACTTAGAGAATTAATTTTCTGTTTTGATAACACATGAGACAATATCTTTATACAATGAGAAGGATTGTGAGACTAATGCTCAATGGATAAATGGTTTTATCTAATTGATGAATCGATCAATATTACCCCTTGTGTTATGTATATAATATGTTTCAAGTCTTTAAAACCTTGTAATGTTATACTCATACATTGCAACATTATCATCCTCCCTTTTTTCCTCAGAATCACAAAGTGTCTTTCCATATCCCATTGATGGCCACGAAAAATGTATTTTTCTATAAAAATATCTTTAAAATCCTCCATTCCATATTTGATACGTCTTCTTCCTCCTTTGTGTTTTTAATTAATGAACATCATTGATCTTCATCTCCTTGAGGTGATAAACTGCCATGAAAACTTTATCCCATTCACTACTCCCCAAAACATTAAAAAATTTCTCTAAGGAACATATCCATTGATTAGATAAAAATGGATTTTAGTCCCATTGAATGTTTTTGGTTGTTTCTTCATGAAGCTGTCTGACATTGATCCTCTTCATCGTGGATCAGGGTTCTCCATATGGGTAAGGTTATTATATATAACATGATTAAGTTTTCCTAGATTGATAATAAGTTGTTCAACACCTATTACATCACCAACTCAAATATAATTATCTTGAGTAGGAGGGAAATCCCAACATGGATTATGTTCATTGATATAGTTTCCATTATTTCAACTAGGCACTATTTTATAAACAATGGTATATAGTAGATTAGTTTATGAATCATAACACATAATTCCAAACTAGTAAGACACCTAACATAAATTGACCAATTTATGCAAATAATAAATTATCATAAAAAATGATTTCTTTGAGGATGTATTTACACATAAATCCTTAATAATTGTTTGTAATGAAAATGTGAATTATCATAAGAATATCCCACAGGATTGTTGTAACCAAGAGTGCAACAAGGCCTGTTGTCATGTACCAGGATATCTCGAGTCAAGCCTGGAACTCGTTGTAAGATATTTCACTCTAAGTACATCTGTGCGAGATCCATCTCTACATTCTTGTATCTAGAGATGTATGTTTTTCGTGGAAAATACATAGAATCTTTAAATTACCAAAATTATAGGATGATTTTCTATATTAATTCTAAAATTCTACCACATAGTAATGTTCTTTAATAAGATTTTTTCTAAATTGAGATTTTAAAGCTTGTACTATAAATACACTGATAAGTACTATAATGCCCTGAACCTTGTCACCTAGAGTCAATGCATTGTTACATAACATTGGCATGATCACAATGGATCAAATCGTAAAATACCAATCCTTTTAGTAACCTTGGATGTACTATATACAAACATAAGTTTTACATTAAAGTATGAAATAAAATAACAACATTGTGTTTAATTTAAAAAAAATAATCTCCCTCAGACAACCCCTATAGGTTAGTCATCATATACATATTCGCATCTTAGGAAAAATAAATCATAGAAAGGTGTGAACTCAGGTGCTCAGTAAGGATAACAATATTGAAGAATCTTTTATAAATAAGAATAATCATTAAGGCAATGTATAAGACTAAAACACAAGTGTTTTAAACTTAAAATTCAACATAATAATTCAATGATAATTTAAATAATACAATTTAATTATTTACATGGATATTCTACTAGTCGAATAATAACATGTAATATCAATAGACAATTTCAAAATAATGGAATGCATAATGCCAAATATCATATCCACATAATCAAGGCCTCGTTCCATGACTAAAAATAAGATTTTGTCAAGGCCTTGTTCCAAAAAACTAGTTTGTCTAATGATACCTACCAATGCATCGAGGATCTATAATGAGCTCCAACCATCACATACTAAGACCAATGCATTCCTTATATGAAATGGTTGAAACTTAACATAAAAATTCGTCTTAAAACTAGCATACGAAATGTTAATACATTAACAAAAAATCCTGAATGGTATAAAAATAAAACATACATAGTCAAAAATGTCACAAAAAATTAAATATAATATGGAAGATTTTATCATAATAAATAAACTTCAAACAAGTGTAAAATAAATCAAAATATGTTGACATAGATGAAATAAAAACTATTTGAAAGAAATATCTCTTTATATTTTAAAATCATTTAACAGTCACATAATTATAAAAGAAAAAATTTATTTTGAAAATATTTTTATAGGATTGTAAGGTAAACATAAAATGTGTTAAAATGGCTAAAAATAGCCACACTCACTTTATATGTTAACAAATATTTTTTCCTGAATTTTTTTGAAAAGGTCGTAAAGGGCATTGTTTGGAAAATGATGAAACAATTTCTTTTTTAAAATTTTATAAAATGTAAAACAAGGGTATAAATGACCTTAACCAGTAGTGTAGGAAATAGTAAAATGGTTTATAAATACATTTCTATGAATCATCAATGTGGATGATAAAGAGGTCCTAGTAGATACTCACATATAAACAACCTTAAATAATGAATCAATTGTAGAATTAACCCTTACCTTGTACTTTTCATTGATCAACAGTACATTACCCTCCTGTATAACATTTAAATAATTTTTATTAAATTAAAAAAGAACCACATATATAAATATGATATCATATATGATCTTTTAATATTTATTTGTCAATAATATTTTAGTAGTATCATTGTTTTGGGTGTTAAATGATTCATTTTTCTTTATATGTTTTGTTACGTAAGAAATGTTTGTTATGGACAGAATGTATTTGATTCATATCTAGAATGATTGTAAGTTCATAAAAATTATTTTTATTCATAAAATATATATTATTCTTTAATGATTACAATGGGGAAGGAATCTCAACATGTTTGTGGAAATGGTAATTCGTACGTATGAACGAGCGATAATATCATTTTATTAATGGTGAAATCATATGTAATTGGATGGTATATAATATATACAGAATCAATAGCAAGTTATATTTATTATTTACATCAATTATACTCATTAGTATATCCATAAAAATAATGAAGTGATGAATAAAAAACTACACCATGACTTGGAGATGGTATGCTTTACATACACATGTATAGTGACTTTGTCAGTCATATAGTGGATATGATAATGAATATAGTTGTATCATATTTATAACAACATAAAAGTATGTATAAGGTATTGGATTTAGTATTTTGTAATGGAAAAACATTAAAAGAGGATGTGGAAGAAGAAAATAACATTAAAAGAGGTGATGGAATTATTACCTCTTCTTCGGGCGCTTCCTTTTGATTTGATCAAAAGGGATCCTTTGGTTGGATTCATTATCATTGTATTGGATCTAAGATGAAGTGAGGGTAGTTGGGAGGATATTAATGTAGGGGTTAGCTGAGCCAAATGGCTTTGGTGCTGTGATATTAAGAAAAGCTGAACTACCCTTTTATAAGACATGTGAGGGTCACTTTAGGAAAAGATTGAAATATTTTTTTATTGTACAATAAAATTAGATTTATAATGGCTCAAAAAAGATTTATTGTGTGTCTAAGGTGGGGATGGGCCAAAAATATCTCAACCAATGGGATATGGATAGGTTTAGGTCAAAATATTAACCTTATCTTTTAGATTTAACTCTCAGTTAAATAGTTTAACATTTACCATGTGTTCGTGGATTATTATAATTAATGTTTAATAAACTTACTATTAAAAGCCAAGCCAACCCAAAGTTGTTAATTTATGTCAATTTTGAAACTATTTAGTATTTTGTTTTTTTGAAAGTCATAAAAACATTATCATTGAAAATGAAATTTATTTAATCAACCCCAACAAGTTATATTAACCAATAAAATAAGTGTAATACAAAAAATGCCTCAATTTAAAATTACTTTAATATTTCTAATATCATTTATTTTAATCATTAAATAATAAGCTAATTACTACATTATAATTTTTTCATAAATATATTTAATTAGTTAATGTCGAAAAATTATAAATAACACACTAATAGGTTGGAAATATTTTTACCTTTTTAATTAATATTTATAGATTAATTTACCTTTTTCATAACCCTATATTAAAAATGTTTTAGTTATTAAAATGAGAATTTAACACTTTTAACACTTCTTTAAATAAAACAATAATAAATGTCCTAATCTAATCCAGGTGGACCGAAAGGATCATATTTTATTCCTAAGGTTGATTTAGGTCGAAATACACTTATCCAATATAATTAGTACATGTGTTAGGGTAATTGTAAAATCATTTTTACCATTAATTACACTATTTAATTTTAACTATGGTAAAAAAATTTCATAAGTTTCTATTTACAAAAATTATTTTCATCCTATTAAACAACATGTTAATTACTCATATCAACTGTGTCTCCTAGATTTTTGAATTTCAATTCAGTGAAGCGGTAAAATTATGTTTTAGGAAAATTTCCAAAATGTTCCTAGAAGGTTGGTAAAAGATGTTAAAAGATCAATAAAAGTTTATATATCTAATCATATTATAAAATGAAGTCAATGAATTACAATGAAACAATATAGGTAATATGTAAATATTTTGACCTAAAATAAAATTCAATTAAATAAATAATTATTTAAATAAATAGTCGATTTTAAATAATAATGCCTAGTTTTTCACTATTTATCAAAAAATAACTATTTTCAAAAAATAACAAAAAATCACTCAAAGATAATTTTTATATTACAAATCAAAAAATTATGTCCATTTGGAAAATTAAAATTTATAAAATTTCAAAAAGTTGGTATTACTATTCACAACGGATTGTTGGATTGGTTATGGGGTGCTAGAACTCAAAGTTGGGCACAATGCTAGCTATTGAATTATTCAAAGACAAACGTACCATGAAAGAATGGGTTGTTAAAAAATCCCTATACTTATCCATAGAAATATCTTTAGGTATCTCACTCAAGTTTTCAGAATCTAATTTCCAAATGTTAACTAACCCTCTATTCTGATACCAACTCTAATGACCCAATGTTGATATACATGGATATTACATCATTATTGTGGAATAGATAAAAACACTCCCCAAGACAATATTAGTTTATTTCCTTTCAAAAATTGTTACGCAAACTTCTAGTTTAGTGAAATATCATCAATGTTTCTCATAGATATCATACATTTTATATTCCTACATAAATCCTTTCTTTATATCATGGGTAAAACATAATAAAGGGTGTTCTCAGATGATCAGTAAGGGATAACATGTAAGTTTTGTAGTATTAATAAAAATATAAGGGTATGAAAAATGAGTATAAAGTATAGAGATCTTACCTTTCATATCAAACGATCATTTTCTTGTGTCATGACATAAATATAAGAAGTGTATAAGACTTGAATCATATTGGAATAAAAGAACATAATCCTGGAGATCAAAAAGTTAAAATATGACTTGAAATTTTGTGATACACATAAAATTGTAACATTGTGAGCATGAATAAATAGTCACAGGTTCACTCATTAAATTAAGGACATGACATCAAGACATTACATAAACATATAGACATGACAACTGGGTCCACAAATAATATTTTGGGCACAAAACTAGGTCAACACATAGAATTGAGAACATGAAATATGGTTCATTAATAAAATATATACCCCATAGGTTATCCATATTTACCCAATTCATGGAGGGAGATATAGGTTCCACCCATCACATAATGAAAACCATACATATGTGCTCTAAGAAAACATTAAATCATTAATCAAATCAAAACCCATGGTATGAAATAGATTCATACATAATATAACCATTTGAAGAAATGCATTACATAAATATCATTTATTTAAAAACATATATAATTTTTAAAAATTATAAGAATAATAGAATTTAATCATATCCCCATTACAACATAACTAAAATAACATAACATATTCTAATATTGAATATAATTTTGAGAGACCCCTTGAAAATATTTCTTAAGGAAAATATCCTTTATTATTAGAAAATTGATTTTTGATACATAAAATAGTTTTAAAAACATTTTCAATGAAAATATATATGAAAAATTGTAATGAAATATTGGAAAAATTTTAAAAACCATTTGCCTTTAATCCATGTTAATGAATCATGAAAATATTATTAAATCCCTTTCCTTGAAAATGAGTTTAAGAGATCTTTGAAAAAGAATTTCTTGATGAAAATAATATTTAAACATTATAATGTGCCACATGCCACTTTGAAACATTTGATTCATAATCCCCATGAAATAATAACATTGAGAGAAACTTATAGTATTATGAAAATAAGTATATTATTGATATAATAGGTGAAATGGAAGTGTATACACCTTTTAACATAACATTAGTGCATAGAAAAACATGCGTCTCAATGAACAGAAATTGAGAAAAAACAACCTTATTAATTTGATAAATTTGTAAATCTGAAATCCCATGAAATATAGATCATAAAGTTTATATGAAAATACCCATTAAAATTATAAAAACCATATATTATATTCATGTGAATTATGAACTCCATGTAGAAAATACAAGTGGTGTATATGCCATGGGTCTCATAGAAAAAAGTGAGACATAAATCCCATACCATAGGTTTGGGTTCCTTTGTATGTGTTTTAACATCCTCTATAAGGGTTTATATAATTTTATTATTATATTCCAGAATCATATTATTATTTATTGATATCATACATGTTCATATTATTACCTATTTGTCAATAATATTTTCACTCATCTTTTGGGTGTTAACTACTTCATGTTCTTATTCATGTTGTTTGTTATAGGTTATGGTTATCCTTATTTGGATATAGTTATATCATCTAAAAAATGATATTAATATAATATATATAATAGTTATTCATTATATACATTCATATAGTCATTCTTAAATGGATATCTTGTACAATGAATCACATCGCATCATTAAGATGGTAGGTCGTACGTACACACGGGTGATGAAATAATTCCCATTATTGTGAAATGAAATAGATGTTGTTTGTCTATATTTGGTTTAATAATCCAAATAATTATATGATAGTCATATGCAGTTATTATTTACCTAATAATACTCATCCTTATAAGGTATCGGTGAAAAACAATTACACCATGACGTGTGGATGATAATCAATTTGTACGTATGCATGGTGATTTCAATTTTCATTGGTTGGATAAATGTTATAATATAGTTGTTACATTATAATAATAACATATAAATATATAATTGATACTATATTTATTACTTTATTTTGGATAAAATCATGAATAGGATGTAGGAGAAGAAATAAGTTTGAAAATCGGTAGCGAAGATTACCTCTTCTTCAACAAGATCCCAGTAGATATCCTATTAAAGGAACTAGATTTAGTAATTTTCAAAGAATAGAACCTCAAAATATAACTATGGATATTGATAATGAAAATGGATAGGTTCTTCCCATTATTTAAGACTCAATGTGAAGTGGATATGTGGGGGAGGATGTAGCCTTTTATAATTGACCTGAGGGGCTCTTTTGGAATCTCGAAAAATATTAATTTAAAAAAACCATAAAAACCACTCAAAAACTTACTTTTTAAAATATTATATTATATAGTTTTTTAATATAATCAACCAATAAATTTTATATATGTTCTTCTATCAATTTATACCTTAATGTTTTAATTAACCCTTAGTTTTTCTATTTTAATTTTAACGAAGTTAACAAATTATTCAATATTAAAACAGTGTAATTTTTTTTATATGATGTCAATTAAACCATAAATGAAAAATTTATAACATTATAGACCATATAATAATGATTTTATATTTTTTGAAAATGTATTTTTATTTTTAAATAATTTAATATGTCATTATTTTGAAAAATTACCAATAGTGGGAATCATTATGCTATTCATTTATTGGATTTTTTAAAATATAAAAATATGATTTTATCCTCAAAAAAATTTATTATTTAAATATTGGGTTATGGAAATCTATATAATTTGATATTTATAATAATTATAATTTTTTTAATAATTTTAATATTTTTAACGACATTTATTTGTTATTTTCATTTATAAAATATTTACTACATCAATTTTGGGTAATTATTTAATTTACATATTTTTTGAATAAAAATTAGAAATAAAAAAATATAATGACTATAAATCCACAATATTTCATAATAATAATTATAGTAATTTAATCCTTCTGTAAGATCCCACATAAAATTATTATATTTATTAATAAATGAATATGACAACATTAACATCACTGTAAATAAAATATTATTAGTGTCATTATATTTTGCATATGGTTGAAAATGACAAATAACTCGACCCTTGGATGGTTTTGGTCAATATATACTCAACCAGTATGATTTGGTAACGTTTTTTGGTTTTTTAATGGTTATGATCATTTCAATAAAAATTATTTTATTGTTTTTTATCAATTAAATATTTTCTCCATCATCAATATATTAGACTTTAAGATAATTATTTAATTTCTAAAAATTAAAAATAAATTACCATGATAATGAAAGAAAATTATATTTTGAATAAGTATTTATAGTCGAATTTATTTTCTATATATCCTTACATTAAATATGATATAATTATTGATATTTTATTTGGACATGTAACTTTTCTTTAAATAAAATATATTACATGTCATAATCTAACAGGAGTGGGAAAAATGATTGAATTTTTTTTCTACGAATGATTTTGGTATAAAACCACTTATCCAATAAAAGTAAGATAACTGTTAGGGAAATTTAATAATATTATAATATTATTTTTACCTTTGATTACCTGAAATACCCTTAACAATGGGAAAATAAAAATTATTATCTTTACTATTCATGATAAAAAAATAAGAGTAATATATTTTCATAATTTGGACCTAATTATTCAAAATATGGAATAAATTTTTCTAAATTCAAAACAAATAATTTGTAGTAATTTATTTAAAATTAATCCAGTAGTCGGAACGAGAAAAAGAGTTTTGAAATCAAAAATATGTAAAGGATTAAACAAATAGATATAAATTCAATTAAAAGGTTATGGAAATTACCTAAATTATATATAATGATAAATATATATTCTATTAATAAATTAAAACCGTCCATATATTAAACTTAACACTATACACAAATTTGATGAAAAATTTATTTTTAATTAAAATGCATTAATTTTTTTACTATTCATGAAAACATGAAACATATCAGAAAAATATCAAAAATTCATGAAAATTAAATTTTTATAATCTTATTTGAATGAAAAAGTTTATATTTTAACATATAATACAAAAAATTGTCACAAACTATATTTAAAATTGGCATGCTATCAATAGGCGGCAAGACTACTATTTTTGAAAAGTACTACGTTTATCTGAAAAATTCAATTTTTTATAACATATTTTATAGAAAACATATAAGATGAATATTAAACACTATATAGAATATATCAAAAATATATTTCCTTAATAAAATACATCAAGAGTTATTTTATTATTTTATGAATTCATTTATTTTAATTTAAATAATTTTTTATTTCTGAAAAGCATTTCCATTTATTTAAAAATGGATTTATTTTCATTTATAATTAATTTCTCACCAATGAAATAAATATATAAACATCTGTAATAAATATTTCTTTAATTCAGTTAATAATGGTCATTCTCATCAATATAATGGCTAGGTTATAAGGAAACAAAATAATATTTTATTTTCTTCTTAAACTCGGTCTTTTATGAAATGAAATCTATTAAATGAGCTTGAAACTGTGTTGAACACAAGCCAAGCATATTGTTGGGTACACTTCAAGCTAAGTCATTGTTTAGTGTAGTGTAATCATATCATGTTATAGCATTAAACAAAAAAAATACAATAAAATTAAAATGTATATTTCAAAAAACTATCAGGGGGTTATAGAGAAATAAAAATTAGGTTATGATAATTTTTTTGTAATTTTATGTATGGTTTAATTTTTTAATGAATATTTAAAATGGTGAATTTTAATTCAAAACTGCCTTTTCAACTAATTAATTTATAATGTTAAATTGTATTTTAAATTAGTTTTAATGTCTATTAAATAATAATTTTATAAATTAATCCAATGTATATCATTGCAATAAAATTAACATTGAAATTAGGTATAACAACTTAGCATATTTTGGATATTTTTCTAAAAAACCCTTATTGTTATCTCCTTAGTGTGATTATTTTTAAATTAATTTCAGCTATTTCTATGAATAGAATTTGAAAAAATGGTTTTCATATTTTGAATCCTCATATTTTATAATGTATTAAAATGTAACATAGTTTTTAACTAAGAATATTATTGAAAGCGATTAAAATTAATTATAATGATTTAGAGAAACATTTGGTTATCAATGTACAAAACCATATATTTAAGACCCAAAACGAACTATAAAAATTTCCAATACAGATTTAATGGACATTATTCTCTCATTAACCATCTATTATTGAGTTTTGATGATTTTATGGCCTTTTTTTGGTAAACACATGGGAACACCTAACTTATTTTTAAAAATGCCTTGTTTGTCATTTCTCTTCCCTATAAAAGGCAACCACCTCTCACTATTCTTCACACCTCTCAGAACACATAGGTTATAACAGGATCTACCTAATATACTTACCAAAATCTGTACCTTAATCCTTGATGCCTTCCTTTGGGTATATAAACTTCAATGAAATCCCTTTGGTTCAAAGAAAAAGGAGTTACCCAATTAAGAGGTAACACCATCCCAAAAACTCATTTAATTTATTTTGTCTCTGTACTCCATAAACTATTCTCATTCATTTATTATTAAATAAAACTAGTATCTTCAATATAATAGGGTGTTTTATGCTATGTTATTTGACCTACACATATAAAAACATCTATCTAATGGGTTACAGACATACTTTTTATGTGTATGGTGAACAACGATCTCAGTAAACAATGATTGTTAATTTTTCCTTCACCGCCTCTCATGGTGGTTATTATAATGGAAAAAACTATTCATATAGTTCACATATTATGTTAATTATGTATTTAATATTTTTATTCCTTTTACTACATATATAATTTTTTACTTTCCATTGGGTTTAAATATGATAATATCATTTGAGAAAGTGTGGACTACCACCCCCTCAATGAGATATGATTCATTCACATACTACATGGAATATATTAAAGATGAGTTTAGTGAACTTATGTGATATATATGATTTAACAATAATACTATTTTATGTTATAAATACACATATATATATATATATATATTTCATTTTCTCTCTTTTAATATGTCAATAAAAACAAATACAACATTCATTCGTATATACGAATTACTGTCTCCGTGAAGTGTGTATTCAATTTAATAATTCTATATTCTTTAGATTATTAAAATAAAAAAATAAGGAATATAAATAACATTAATATAAATTTTTATATTATGGATATAATTATATAATTATAATAAAAATATATATAATAATTTAAGAAACATGTGGAAGACAAAGTGGATAATACCCGATGTGAGACTATAACATAAAATTGCTATTAAGAGGGAAATATAAAGTCATAATCAAACTATATATGGTGTTATATATGATAATATGATTCTTTGATATATGTTTAATAAATTTATATATATTATATAGGAGTTTTTTAGGAGTTTGAATATAGTCAAAAGATAAGGTAAAGGAATTTCATCAAACTCTTTATTTCTTTATGATACATGCCTTATTAACATCTCAATTTTTATGGTGGTGTATATGATAATAATGAATGTATTATATGGATATTATAATTAAATATATGGGTATTTAATGAACCATTTTATGATCTTTAATTCATGTGGTTCAAGTTTTCAAAGTTACAAAATTGGTAAATTAATTTTGTCTCATTTTTCCTTCTTTGAGAAACAATCCATGTTATAAACATATATGTTTATATGAGGGGTATAAAATACATGCTAAAGGTTATAAAATTAATAAAATTATTTTAATTATATTTTTAATCTATATATAATTTTATTTTCTTACATGGCTAGTATGATTAATAGTTACCATGTGGTAAGAGTTAATTTAATAAATCTCAATCTTTATAAAGATTGTTTATGATAATGTTTTCATTAATGAGATATTACTATATATATTCCAATAACACTTATAAATTTTCTTATCCTATAGATAATATTGATTTCTTCATGTATTATTACCATTTTTTGAATCTTTGGATCTTAAGATAATTTAGTAAATGTTTTTAGGAATATATGACCTTAACTCTCTCTTCATTGGGAAGTATTTGTTCCTATAAAACTTTGCTTTTAAAAATTTTACTCCAAGAATATTATAATCATATATTATTATCATTAAATTAATGTTTTAACCTTTTTTATTTTACTAATTTTTCCCAATTATTCTTTTTGTAACTTTCTGAACAAAGCATTATTCTAACCTTTTATTGTACAAGAGGAAGATTCTCTTTACCTTGTACGGTATATACTGATTTACCCACCATAATTTCATTAAAGATTCCATTTCATGTTTAAAAAGTTAATTTTTAATAAAATTTTATTCAATGATATATTTGATTAAATGGTTTTTAAAATATTTTGATGATTTATTTATATGTTTTCAAATTATTTTTCAAGGTAAGTGTGTTTCAAATGGTTTTCATGTTCTTTTATAATTTTTCGTGGAAAAAAGGTTTTCAATGGGATTTTATGATACTATAAATGTTTTCATGATCTAAATAATTATTTTTGATCCACCAATAACAAGGTGATCTAACAAACCCTTGGGAGGAGAGAACGAGGGTGTGAGAGTGAATGATTGAGAGAAGATCTATTATAATAGAGGAATAATGTGATGTCTATAAAGCAATTATACAACTTTTAAAGGGTTTTGAGGAGACAAAATGGGTCCTTCAGAGACCTATAAACCTAGGAAATTGATATATGTTGTGTTTGGGAGGAGTGGTGGTTCATGAACGAGGTTTGGAATATTTTTAACCATTTTTAGAATAAATTAAATCCATGTGAATGATTTGTTGATTCAATAAGGTTTTTCTTATGAATTTTTTATTCCTTCTTGTTTTGAAAATCACAAACACCTTATCCTTAGGAAAATCGCTTTTATAAGAAAATTCACTTTTATAAGGAAAATTTCTTTTATAAGGAAAATATATTTTATAAGGAAAATTGCTTTTATAAGAAAAATTGCTTTTATAAGGAAAATTGATTTTATAAGAAAAATTATCCTTATCATATTTTCATTCATATTTTTTAAGTATAAGATTCAGATTCAATTCCATTTTCTCAGAATTGTTTGAAACCTTGATTTGAAGCATTCTGTTCTAAACTCCGAATTCTGGACAAAGATCTATAATAAAGTTCTACTCAAAATTCTGGATAAGAACTGTAATGAAGTTCAACTCTGAATTCTGGATACGAACTCTGATAAAGTTCTGCTCCGAATTCTAGATATGAACTCTGATAAAGTTCCTCTCCAAATTCTGGATATGAACTCTAATAAAGTTCTACTCTGAATTCTGGATACGAATTCTCATGAAGTTCGACATCGAATTCTCATTATGAATTCTGATGATGAATTCTCATTCCGAATTCTCATTCCGAATTCCCATTCTGAATTCACCTATTAAACAGAATCTGATTATCTTTGTCTTATACACTCCGAATTTATTTACACTCCGAACTTTCACTCCAAATCTTCAATCCGAATTTTTTAGTTTAGACTTAAAATGATGTCGTAAATTCCGTTACACTTGTTTTTTTATAAAACGATGTCGTCTATTCTGTTATAAACTAACCGTTGGTTAAGTTACACGTGTACAGGTCCCTCCTATTTTTAAGGAAAATATGACTGTTGGAAAGGAGGTCGACCTTGCCTATAAATAGGATCTCATTTGAAAGAGCTCATAGCCGATGGATAACTTCTTCAACATTGTGCATACATGCTATTGAAGTGATTTCTAGAGAGAGAGGCTCTTATTAAATCTCAAAGGTTTGTGCGACTCCGAATGTTGGTGATTACATTCGAGGACTTCCGGGGATAGGAAGATAGAGGTTTCCAACACCTTAAAGTTGAGGGCTTCCTTGCTGAGGAAGACAGAGGTGGCCAACTACCTTGAAGTTGAGGTATTGCGAGGATAGCAAGACAGAGACTCCGATCTTCGTATCGAGGGCTTACGCTGGTGTGGGTAAGACAGACTTGCTTTAAAGTATAAATCAAGGGACCTTTATCCAAGGTTGTTTGATACCCTTCTCTTTGGGTTAAAAGACTTATATCTTGTTACTTTTAGTTTTACTACTTGTTTATTTCCGCTGGATTTTGTAATATAAGTAAAGTATATCTTCATTATACTTCTTTACTTATACTCTGTTTCATTTAGATTCTATATGCTTTAAGGTAGAATCTCATATTGTAAACTTTTTTTAAGTTTCAATTTCCGGAACCATATTTCCAGAACCTACTTTCGGAATCTCTTTCAATGTTTTCATTTGGTGTTAGAGGTGTGTGAATTTACTTATTTTAACTTTTTTAAACATAGCCCTTTCCTTTTCTTAAGGAAAACATAGTTATTTGTAACTAAATTTAAAGGTTCCAAAGGAATTTTTAAAGTATATAATTCACCCCCTCTTGTATATTGAGCATCTACATCATTATTTCGATCCTACATGATTAACTGGGTATGGCCTCATGATTTGAAAAATTGTGAACCCTTCTAA
Organism: Viscum album; assembly: GCA_963277665.1. NCBI lineage: Eukaryota > Viridiplantae > Streptophyta > Magnoliopsida > Santalales > Viscaceae > Viscum > Viscum album. The sequence goes on from OY728145.1 coordinate 696,378,972, forward strand.
AATGGAGAAGTGATTTTTTCTAGGTCGGTGAATAGTTTTTCAAATAGTATACCAAATGTAAAAACCCTCACTGATTCATTTTTAACATTTTTAACAAGCAGGGTGCATGGTTTGGGAAAACAATGTGTTATGCATGCACAACCCAATATCCTTCCAAAATTTTCATTTTTCTTCCCCAAACCACCTGAGACAAACCTCAACAAAAGAATGACCAAAATATGCATTGACTAGTACCTGAAAACAAATAATAGGATGTTAGAACCACCCAACCATAAAAACAATTTTCCCCCAGAATGCATGTTGATGATTCTCCATGAAAAAATTATGAGGCAAATAATCTCTCAATAATGCATCTCTATCCCAGTGTCTTATGATCACTAGAATTATACTGATGTAGAACTAGAACTGAAGGTATAATCCTATGATGATGTACATTGGTTTCAATATCAACTATCCTAACTGGATTCTTAGTCACATAAAAATTAGGATCAACCTCAAAATATCTCCAACTCAGAACATGAGATGGATCAAAAGGATACTTTGGTTGATCAGATACATAAAACATGTAATTTATCGACATCATCTTCAATAGTAGTGATAAATGATAATCAAATTTCCCCACATACTCATAAACCTTGAAAGGTCCCATGAATTGAGGAGATAGGTTCCCATACATGCCGTTTCATCAATGACCTAAATGAGTTTAAAGTTTCAATAACACGTGACTAAAATCTAAAAATTCCAGTAGTCTATGGATACAATCTGTATACGTCGTATATCATCTCTATTCCATCAACATTAATATAAGTATCAACTGAATATTTGATGTCATCTCTTGAACAAGGATCTTTCCAATCAAGGAACAGTCACCAATCTATAACCTTCACAGTAAAGATCTACATGTTTGACCACACAAAACACAAATGGGGCCATTATGTTCATGAATTGATATCTGTTGTCACAATAGAACTAAACCAATTTCAAATGGTTATAACAAGCTCCAATGAAGTTGGTAACACACACAAGAATCATACCCTTAATAATATATATACCTGTTTTAGTCTAGCCATCTGACTATAGATGGTAGCCATACTCAAATGAACGTGAGATCCCAATGCCTCTTAAATGCCTCTAATAAAGGGAGAAGTAAAACAAGGATCTCTCTCTATGACTATAGCAGATAGAATTATATGAAAATGAACACTCTATTTCAAATAAATATTTCCCAACTTCACAATATTCTATGTATCATTAATGGGTATTATGTGAGCTTATTTAGTCATCCTATCGATCACAAAACATATCAAATTTTTATTTTTCTCGGTATGGGGAAACCTAACCATAAGGTATATAAGGATCTTATCCCATATCAAATTTGGCACTCGAAGCGTTTGGAGAAATCATGAAGGTGTTTGGTGCTCGTCTGTGACATATAGCACATATAAGAATAAGATACAAAATAAATAATGTTCCGTCTCAAACCTAGGTTCTAGAATAATTACTACATTTAATTAAATATCTTCCTGGTTCGTGGGATCACTTCCCTTCTAGGAATAATGGAAATATACCATAAAATCATTACTCATGTGAAAATGTGTGATGTACTAGTTTTAGAGAAATAGAAAACCATCTGTATAAAGTGAATACTCTATAATAGTCTCCCCACCATAAATAGGGTCCCTAATACTATAGAATTCGTCATCAAGCTACTTTTCCAAAATAATAATCTCAAGAAGATCAAAGGTCAAATGAACACTTCCCAAGGAATCCTTGGCCCTAGAATTCAGACATCATATATGAAACTATGCAAAACATGTCCATCCCGATCCACTCAAATGATGATTCATTCATGGTTTGGGTTGAATGTTTCATACTCAAAGCATTTGTGATGAAATTTCCATTCCATGAGATATAAGAGACATTGAAGTGGAAATATTATCGGTATACCACCCAACAACTTTGGAAAAGATTCAAAATTTTTGAGAGATGATATAACTCAATCTCATGTTGTTAAGATACACATAAATCTTTTTTTCTAAAGGTAATGAAACCAAATCTTATGTTCATGTATCACAACATCATGTTCAGTGTAATCGTTTGAATAATTACTCACATGTGGCCTAAAGAGTTGGGAGATACAGTAAAAATCATGATCAATTTGTATAAGAAAAAAACATTAACTTGAACCTGATTCATCATAGAAGACCTCATAGCACTACCTATCCAACGGATGATTCAACACTGGTGTAATTGTCAAAATATGTTTCAGTTCAACAAAATAACCTTGAAATTTATCATCCCAATATATCATCACTCTATTATGAGTTAGACGATTCATTATTGAATCCATCTTTGAAAAATACATTAGAATTCAATGATAATATCCAGTTAAACCCATGAAGCTATGAATATGTAAAACATTATGTGCTTGTCCCCATGTCATTATATCTTTCAATTTATCAAAATCAACAAAGATACAATTCCTTAACACCACAAGTCCCATGAACACCACTTATTGAATCCAGATATTACATTTTGAAAGCTTGTCATATTGTAGATGATTTCTCAACAAAACCAAAACTACTACAAGATCTCACACATGATCCTCCTAAAAATAAGAGTAAACAAGTATGCAATTGATAAATAGTACCAAGAAAGTATCAATGTACCTATGAAAGATCTTATTCATTAAATCCTAAATACAATAGGGGCATTGGTTTGAACAAAATTAATGAAAAGGTACTCATAATAGAAATACCTTCTATGAAAGGCAGTTTTTAGAATGTTTGAATATTTTATTCTCAACTAATAACTGAATTAATGATCAAACATCTAGAACCACATTACAAATTTCAACTGGTCAACTAGATCATGAAAAGAGATCATGCGCCACACAAGGTGTCACACATGGGTATATAAAGTATTTCTATAATATTTCATATATCCATGTCTTTAACACATTCATTTCAACTAGTTATATAGTGTAATAAGGATTAAATAACAGGAGATTATGAGGTAATAATTTGATAAAAAAATATACCTCCCATACTAATGGAAAACCAAAGACTTTAGTCGAAAAACACTTTCGGAAAATGAACAGAAACTATATTAAGATCCTCATTGAATGATTCCTTCTCAAGATAAAAAAACACATATATCGGTTTCCCCAAATATTTATTTGAATGTCTGGTTCTACTTGAACGTGGGTCCAATCTCCCTGAATTTTATAACTCACTCTATTGGGGGTATTAAAGGAGATATATCAAAAGATTCAAATAAATTAAGGATTTATTATAATGATACAGTCCATACCGAATATGATTTCAAGTGGTTTCTTGTTGAGAACCATAAATTCCAAATAAATATTAATCTCTCATAACGAGATGATAGAAGCATGAAAATCAATACCCAACACACTCTTTATTTTCAGGGGTGTAGTAATATCCATTAGAAAAGATAAAAAATCCCCATGTATATTTAAAAATATCATAATACATGTTTAAATGAAATGCTGAGATTCACTATTATCAAATAATGTAGTCACTAAAGATGAAACAATATTGGTGGTCCCTCGTATGATCGTTAGACATGTATCTTCTTCCTCTAGATACTATTCCTCTGCATGATGAAGCTTCTTTATGGATTTCGAGTGCTGGAACACCTTATTCCTTGAAAAATCTAATTTTACATCTGTAATTTTTGGAACATATGACCTTGTGACAATAAGGGGAGTAGAATATATATGACATAACTTATGAAAGTGAGCAAAGTGTCTGCAAGAACCACATACCCTGTGTTCCTTAGTTCTAACCCATTTGGAGTTCCCAAGCATCACACACTGATAGAAAATTAAATGTCATATTTTAGGAAATATAGTATATCTAGAAGAACCCTGATGTTGTGAACCACCATGAGAATCATCATTCATTCTCTTCCATTTATGAAAACCCATAGAAAATACATTAGGAAAAAAAGAAACACCCATCGACCATAAATTTCTAGATAGGTGTATATCAACCCTCAATGATCTATCTAGAACATCAACATAGTATGGGATATTAATTCAAAAAACATGAGAAAAAAATAACATATAGATGTCCCATATCAAACTATCAGGTCTTAATTTTCTCATTCGATACAATATCATTTGTTAACATTACAAGATCATCGATTTTATTTTCATATTATGTCATGGTCTTATCATCATTCTCAAGTTTGAAAAACACTTTTTCCTTATCCAATAACCTCAAATCAAGATAGAATTGTTCAGTGAAAATAGTTTTAAAATATTTCCACTCAAATCCATCGTTCTTTTTTTCTATCACCATAGTGCTTCACCATTTATTTGTAGGCCTCTCTAGCTAGAAGGTGTCACATTTGTTCATGATAGAACTAGGAATATCCAATTAATTAAATAAAATTTCTACCTTTCTCAACCAATACATATCCCCCTGAGGTTTATTCTAGCCTTGAAACACTAGTGGAAACAGGTTAAAAAAATCATGAGAAAAAAATACTCAATGAACCATTCTGAGGTTCCACTATTGGAGCTTCTATGAGAATGAGTGACTGTTCCCATCCTATAATATAGATAACATGCACAAAACCTTCATCTAAATTATATTGCATAGGTGGATTTTCTCATAATGGATCATTAGAAACTTTATCCGAGATCATATTTTCAAATTTTATCAGAGGCATGATGCAATATAACATTAGTATACCACATAGAAGACATCAAAAATAATACATATAATGATGGTTAATAAAAGAAAGATATAAAATTATTGCTATCATATTGATAAATAATAATTTGATTTCAATCTATCCAAATAAAAAGTACGGAAAAACAAGAACTAATAATCAATATATCTTTCCAAGACAACCCAAGTTGTTTTAAGGATCATTTCTAAGAGAGATATCCATGAACTCCTTCATAATTACCTCCTCAGACTGGAAATGAAAAAATACATATACTAACATCATGGAATGATGTGTAACATGCACATTAGTAGAAGTTTTTCATAAACCATCTCAGATACCCTCATACTGTGATACTCGATATGGTAATTAAATAGCCTAAATGGTGTTCTTGATCCCCATGATTTGGCGACAAGCACCTGACATCACATAAGAAAAATTGGGAATTATTTTTCTATATAAATACTGTAAGAAATAGAATCATTCCAATAGGATCAAAAGAAAACACCACATGGAGAATAGTAAAAGAAGAAATATGTACATATAAACCAAAAGTACAAAAAGTGTACCATAATAAAAACAATAACCCAAGTTCCAATAGTCATAACAGTCAATGATAATGGATATCCACTACAGCCACATCTAGGTGGTTCTTTCCCATCACTCGAACATGGATTATTGAAATCTACAGACACCTAAAAGCACAAGTTGAATGTGAGAAAAAAACCCACTATTGTCTCATAAAGGATTCTATAAAAAATTTAAATAAAATAATCCAATAAATGATTTCAGTTTTAAATAAAACAGGATTGGAAACACAGATTCATATTAAAAAATAATTCTATTCATTTGAATTTATGGAAACATTTAAAATAACATATTAATAAACATTTCATATAAAATAATTTATATAAATTCACTAGGAATGGGTATATTAGTTTTAAAAACAATGGAATATATATCAAAATAGTCACAAATGATCAATATGGTTATCTGTCAAAAGATACATTAGTTCCCAGTTATGGGATCCTCACAGAATCATATGGATGATCACAGAAGTATGTTTACCCATTTCCCTCAAACACCGGTAAATGAAGAAGAATAAAAATCCCATTAAGAATAATATCATTTTCACCATGTTAATGTTCATGTTTTAGACCATCAAACAACGTATATTTTTTTCCAAATAACTCACTAACAACCTGGTTCTTCATGTTCTTAAAAAATAAAACAAAAATTTTATAATTATTTATAAATTATTAAAAATAATATTCCGACATTTTCTATATCATAATTAAAAATTATATTTTAAAACTCAATGATAGGTCATTTATTACTTCATTCCTTTATCAAGAATAAAACCAACTCGTTCTTATCAAAAAAATTTAATCAAGTTTTAAAAATATATTAACAATTTAATTTCACAAATTAAATCCCTTAATTTCCATAAAATCTAATTCACACCCCAATTCTTTTGGAATTTTGGTTTTTCCCCAAATTTCAAGGAAAAAAATTTAAAATACCCATTCATACCAAATTTAATTTACATAATATAATTGAAATAAATTTAAAACAATATGGTTATTTTTGGTTTAATTAATTGTCCAAAAGATTATGGAAGAACCTACCATAGATCCTGGGATCACATAACACAAAACCCATTATAAGAAACTCCAATAAAAAATATCAGTAACGGAGATAAAAGAATGAAACCTATATTCAATGTCTAAGGGAAAAGGTGTTTAGATCCACCAATAACATAATGATCTAACAATCCATATAGAGGATAGAAAGGGAGGGCAAGGGGTAAGGACCAGGAGAAGATATCTTACTAGAGAGGAATGAAACGATGTTATCAAAGATTAGATCTTCCTTGGAAAGGGTTTATAAGAGCTAACACTGGTTCTTTGAGAGCCCTATCAACCTAGAAAATTTATATATAGTGATTATGGGACAAGAAGTGGATCAAATTAGGGTCGTGGGAATTTTTAAATCATTTTTCAGACTAAAATCATTCAGTGCACACAGTTATCTGGGCAGTTCCAGATGAGATTCCAAACCATGTTCCCTACCCATAAACCCATCTAAAGGGGTGCAAAATTTCTATAATGTGGATGCATTGTTAGTCAAACTGTGCACCAACTGTGAAATCCCACACTACTTTGGTTTTCACAGTTTTGACTAGTAGGGTGAATAGTTTTGGGAAACCATGTGCCAACTATTAGCAACCCAAGAACCTTCTAAAATGATAAAATTTATTCTATAAATCACTCAAGAAAAACTCCAATAGAGGAATGATATAGACGAGGTCGATGAGTACTAGAAAAAAATTAAAAAGATGTTACATTTTTTATATCCTAATGTTTCACTTATAATGTTGATATAATTAATATTAGTTAAGAAAAAAACATATATTGACTAAATCATTTTTAATATGGAATTAACAAATAAAAAATTCTATTCTTTTTATGATATTTTTTTTGAATCTATAGATTTAGGGGATAATTTCATATAGGTTTATCATTAAATATTCATAATATAATTATTTTCATTATTAAGATTTTATTCCAAAATATTATAAGCGTATATTAATTAGTTTTGGATTATTTTAGGATCGTGAATCATGATAAAGTTATTTTTGATGTCTAGTAAGTGTTAATTCAGGATATAAAAGGTGAAAAAATTATAATCATGTATCCACCATTAAATGGATTTAATTTGATCCTTTATTTTTAATGTCATTTAATAATGGTCTCAACTTTTTTCCATGTTATAACTTCATATATTCATTAGATATTTTTGTTACTATATGTTTCATATGAATAATTTTTCCAGATTTTTCATCATAAAAATCACATTAATATGAAGGGAGCAAATATTGTTTGGACTGTTTATTATGAATAATGCCTCTTTGATTTTAATAAACGATTAGATACTACAATTGAATAATGCTAACATCAAGAGGTAAGTGTTTTTATTATTTTGTAACTCTTAATTGCAGGGGAATGACTATTTATTGATGATGAATGTGTATGTTTTAATAGAAACATATTGATAGATGAATATTTATAAAAAATATCATACTCATGATTAAAAATTTGGAGTAGTAATATTGGATCAAAAAATTTGGTATAATAATAATTATAGGGTAAGTAATGATATATATATATATAATGAAATTATTAAATATACATCATAATGGAGTTATAAATGAGATTGAGGAGTTTGTTAGAGTTGTCAAAGGACTAATAATATACCAACCAATAAAATTATGTAATGGATTATGTGGGGAATAATTATATGGTTCTAAAATATTATGGATCTTTCTTTATACTGTAGATAAAATATGATCCAATGGTTGATGATATAGTTATATTTGATATAATAATAACAACATAAATAATGCACTAATATAATTCCCAAAAGGTAGCTTAACCATTCATACTATAGAGGATCATGATATGACCATGGGATGATATTGGGTTGGTGAGGATCATTTATGTTATTCAAGATAAAATGATCTGGATTTGAACATTCATAAAGTTAGAACCCTATAATTTCATTGGATATTATTTCTTCTAGTAATACCTATGATATATAAATAATTTCTTGATGATACTCAATCCCCACTATTCAGAATAAATCATGGGAGTACAATGGTAAACAAGTATCTATCAGTGGAAAATTTAGGGAATGACATAAAGTGGGAATTTTTTGACTAGTCGTCATGTGTTTCAATAAGTCAACAATTAACAATGTTACCCAATGTTATGGTTATATAATATATAGTACCAGTATTGATATGGGAAAGTATCGTAATAGAATTTTTCAGTGGTTATCAAGATAAAAAATGTATAATGGTGGTATTTGGGTAATTTTAACACCATGATATTTTAATGCATAACAATATGTTTGGCAATATCTATTACACACAACACTGAGCTTAAACGAACCGTGAAATATTTTGATTTAAATGTTATAGTTATAAAATAGCCATTAAATGCGTGTATATGAATATTTTAAACAAAATTATGAAATATATATATATATAAATATATGCTTATAAATTATTTGGAAACAAGAACTCATTTTTAGTAATGTTAATGCATTCCTTAAATATTTGCTTTTTTAACAAAATATTTATTTTTTTTAAGGAATATAATAAATTTTTTTCTATAAAATTTATATATTTTATTTGATAATGAGTAATTTCATTTTAAAATCATTATATAAAAATTATCATCGGGTTAAATTTTATGATTTTTTTGGAATGATATATTTTTAAGGAATAGGTAAAATATCATTTTATGAGTTTTTTATAAAATAGTCATTATTTTTCATTTAAAAATTCTATTAATCTTTAAAATTGATTATAATATTACTTTTAAATCCATTATTTATAAATAATATTGTTATTTAAATAGTTTTCATAACTGTACCTTATGTTGGTATATAATCATTGTAGGCTTTAAAAGAATTGTTTTCTAAAAACTATTTTTCATTGAATTTTTTGTATAACTAATAAATGAAAATTCTATCACTTATGGGAATTCAATATTTTGAAATGAAATTTAATTTTTATAAATAAATTCATATGTATCATATGAATAATTTTTATGATTTTTATGGAAAAAATTAATTTTTTGGTGATTAACAAAAATATATAGTTTTTATGAAATACAATATCTTTTATGATACCGGTAAAAATACATATAATATTAAAATTTATGAACCCTATTTAATGGATCATGTAAGATAAAATAATAATTATATTATATATAATTAATTCATATTATCTAAATTAGAATATATATTTAGGATAAATAAAAAATCATTTTTAGTGTGTCACATATGAAAAATCAGATTTTGTGTCCTAAAGTTATTTAAGAAGTAATAAGTCATTTATATACTTGGTTATTATATATTAGATATTATTTATTATTTATGTTTATATATAATAATTTTATAGTTATATAAGAATTGTATGATCAAAATTCTTGTGTAATGATTGTCCAGGCTCAGAAGAGTCAAAATAAAATGTTTAATAAGTTGTCCTGATATAGATGCGAGTAAAAATACATATTGAATGAATTTATAAAATTATGTTGAAATTAATTAATTAATTTTTTATGTTAATTTTATTTAAATTATTTGGTGAAGAAATTATAATCTTAAATTCTTAAGCAAGAGAGATGTAATGCTTGTTTAGGCACTAGAAACATAAAGAAATTTATTTTACAAAAAACTAATAAAATAATATTTTATATATTAATTTCAGAGTACCATTAATTTTATAGATTAATATTACACATTATTAATTTTATAATGTATTTTATTTTAACTAAAATATATTAATTTTGTATTTAAATTTGAATTAAAAGAATACTATAAAATTGACATTAATATTACTTTCTGAATTTTTTTATTAAATCATTTAAAAATCAAGAAAATAATTAAAGATGTATAGTGGGATAATATATGGTAAAAACTTTTATCCCATTCCATTTAATTTAAAATTTTAACCTTACAATTTAAATTATAACCCCTTGAAAGGGAAAATACATTACCATAGTTATGCTTAAAATAGTTTAACTATGGGGTTAATCCAAATGATATGGTTTAAAACACTAGTTAAACATACACAAATTTTATGGGTGGATTTTTTATAAACCCCATTATAAATTATATTCAAATATATATTCAATTGGAACAATTTTTAAAGTGAATTAATTTATTGTTTTTTAATATTTTATAAAATCCCAAGATTTCCCCTCCCATAAATTCTAAAAGGGAACCCGTAATTTCTCTTCTTCACACCACGTTGAGTCTTATACATCAAAAAAACCATAAATATTTATATTATAAAATCAACTATAAATATTATAGAGGTACCTTTATCTCTAAAATTCAAACCCTAGGGATTTTGATAAGAGAACTAAAGTAGCTATTTAAAATAATAGGTAATAAACATAACTGTTGAATTTATTTATAATTATTTATTTAATTACACTAAATCGATTAAATAAATAATTTTATATTATAAATATTCTATAAAGGTATTTTTTTATTAAACACCATTTATTCACCAAATTTCGGTCAAATGGATTTGAATGTAACATCCATGTATATGCACGGCTTAGCATCTCCACTTAATGATACAATTAATTTCTCCTCAACTATTTACATGGATTATTATTGTAATGGTTTTAAAAAAATTATACAATATCAATTATATAATTAATATTCTATGATAATAATTTCTTATCAATTTTTTACTATCAAATCCATTTGCAAACAATAATGTCACTTGTGCGTACATGTGGGGTACCACATCCCCAAAGTGATGTGTTTAATATTTCATTTACACTTTAAATGGATATAAATAAGGATTTATATTATTAATATATATAAAAAATATGATATAAAATTACTCATTAACGGGGAATTATTATTTTTGATTATTTTTTTCCATTCGTTAAAAAGTGAAAATATTGTTCATGCTAATATATAAGTAACCATATATATAATAGTATAATTCATTAATTAATCTATAACATTTATAGATGAATAATGATATATATTGAATATATATTAATATCATGATTAAAATTATATATATTATGAAACATTGATCAAATTATAAATACATAGAATGAATATTTAAAACATGCATGAAAAATGATGTAATTATCACGTAGAACAGTTATTAGAATAAGAAGTTGTTAAAAAAGGGTGATAAGATGTCATAAGAGAATCATATATGATATGGAATATATATGTGTTTTTTTCAAATAAATTTACAATAAATATATATTTATTAAACTGTATTTTTGAGCACTTATAATGGAAAACAATATTTCATCAATGTGTTTATCATTTCAACTTGTCTTCTTTAGAACATATGTTATGTAATGAACATACCTAATTTTAAAAGGTGTTTATAAAACCCCGTAAAAATTTTATATCAATAATATTATTATATTCTACTAATTAAATTATCATTTTTCATTATTTATTTCATGGGGATTTTGATTCAATGTTAGTAAATTAGTTAAGGATTTATGTTTTTATCCCATTTTAATCAGGGTTATTTATGGTTGAATTTCAATTAGATGAATTCAAATGATCCTTATCTAATTTATACCATTAATTTTTCCTCTATATTCATATATGATGAATATTTTTTTCTGATTAATTTCTCTCTCATTAAATTCTCAGGAGGCCGAATGGATTTGTTTTATGAAAATCAACTATGTTTTCTTATTTGATCTGAAATCTTTTCATTACATAATCATGTTATGTTTTAATGAGTGTTTTTAACATTATCCTATGATTTTAATGTAATTCACCCTTGATTTATTTTTATAATGTGTTATAGAAAGTAATTTCTCTTCATTGATAATGAGGGGATTTTTTTATTATACTAAAATGTGAAAGGAATGTTTCTATTTTAACTATATGAAATGAATATAATTTTAAACCATCACAACCAATCAATTATTTTTGGATTCCATTAAAATTTTCCATGATTATTTTCCAAGAACAAAATTTTCCACATTTTTTATATTTTATAAAAATAATTTCAAAATGAAAGGGTCATTTTCCATAAGAAATATTCCAGATATTTGAAATAAATTTCAATACATGATAAAATAATTTTATGTTCATTATGATTTAATATGGATATGGTCTAATAAAACTATAATTATTCTTTCTATTGGTGTTTAATGGATTTTATGATGATATGTTTAAAAAACCTATTTAATATACATGGGTTATGTTATGATTTTGTGATGAATGCTTAATGTTTTTGCTGAATTTATATGCTTGTATTTTGATTATTTGATAGTAGAGAATGGTAAATCCCTCAAATACATTGGGTATATAATGATAAATCATGATGTAAATACGTAATGTGTGAAACAGATTTAATGTTCACAATTTTAGGTGTATACATGGTTTTCATGTCCATAAGATTAAATATTGAACTAGTTTTCATGTAAATAATTATATGAATGGATTTATATTTCATGTCCATACGATTATGTATGGGCCAAGTTTTAACCTCTCTAGGTTTATGTGATGGCGTAGTTTCTTTTCCATAACGTAATGGGTGAACCCATTTTTATTCATATATGATAAACTTTTTATAGGATTTTGTTTTTCCACATTCATGTGTCTATGTTTTGATCTAACTACCTAATATCATTTAATTACATTATGAATCATGTCTTTTTAACTTCCATGATATATACCTTGAATGATGTTTATGATCCTTGACAGATTGGGAATCTAAATTTTACGTTATGATCTTAATATTGTACCATTATTCTCTTATTATTCTTTTATATGGCTATTGATTGATATCTTCCATGTTTACCCATTCTGAGCATATGAGCTCCCCATTTCAGAAATTTCATTTCCCTAGGTTATGAAATATGGTTTTAAGTTGGGTATTTATCAAAAGATTACAAAATGGGGCGGTCATTGTGGGATATATATAAGATATTTTATGAAATAATAAGACCACATATCTAGTCTCAAAAGGATATAAACCTTTATTGTCCTTGGGAATATATTTGTGAAATGTATTGAATATTAATCTAAAATATGAAATATTTATGAACAAAAATCCTTGCTCAATATAGTTAAGGAATAAAGAATAAATATTTTGGAGCATTTCAAAGAAAAATGTGATGAATCTACATTTAGAAACTAACAATTTTATGTATATATGATGTGGTGAGGATTTATGGGAAGCAAGTACAAATTATCTAAAATCATGATATATGGTTCTCCAAAAACAATTACTGGAGTCTATATTGTCTTCTAAGTTTATAGATACATCTTATCACTATATAATAACATTATAAGGATATTTAATAAAAAAATAACAATCAATACATTATCAGATATTATATGATAATTATCACATGGGTTTAATATAATCTAGGGTAAACAACATATATTGGTGTAATTTCCAATTAAAAATACCTATTATTTTATCATTTTTATAGAAACATATAAGGATCTCTTTAGGATGACATGTTAAAAAATATCTTATTGGGATTATGATTCCTAGTATAAATTATTATTTTATGAAATGATTCATAATACTACATATAAATTAGAGGTTTCTTAAAAATATATTAATGTTGATGAACGATTTAATATAATATATGTTAAAAAATGACTCAATATAGTGATTAATTTTTAATGGTCATGAATTATTAAATATATATCCATGAAAATTCATATTTATAATTTATATGAGAGGAATGGTATGATCTATGTATATTGAAACCTTTAAAATAGTTATGTTCATATAACTCATTATTTATTAATTATCTATGACAATGAATCATTTTAAAGTGAATAATGTTTATAATGAATCTGTACTGAAAGGAAATACTCCTATTAAATCTCATACACTCAATGTTGATGTGGCGCAACTAGAAAATAATCTTTCATATAGGAGGGAACATTTTTAGATTCTTTAGGATATGGAAAGTGAAATTAATAAGGATAACCAAATAATAAAATGTACTTTTTAGGGTTTGGAATTTTGAAAAAGTCACATGAGATCATAATACAACATTAATGATTAATTTTTAATATTTATTTACCAAATCAAGTGAATATTTAAATATCAAATGTTCAAATTCCTTGGGGTGAAGATTAATACATGACATGTTATTATAATAAATGAATATTATATTATTATTTAAAGGTGTAATAAAAAAGAAATATTTTTTTCTATTATTTTTTAATAATAAGAAATATTTAATTAAAATTTTTTAGATAATGTAAACCTCTGGAGTCATACATTCTAAACATTATATATTTCACAATTTTTAGAAGTAAAATTTTGTTTTATTACGAACCACATATAGGTAATGATTCAATACCATATTCTATAAACCAAAATACATGAAACCCGATAATAAAATCAAAAACAAAGAGGACAAAACCTTTTTGGGAAAACTTTATAGCCATCATCGCACATCAATAAAAAAGTTTCATGGATTCAATGAACTATTGTTAATAACCTCGAGATGCAAGTTTCTTGATCCTATATACACTTCATGAATGAAACCTATTTCTTGTTTTCTCCAATCACCATAACACACCATCACAGATGAGGCACTCAAATGAATCAAAATTTATGCATCGCCCTCACAAAAACACCATATCCAGTCATTCACGGAGTTGATGATATTAAAAAATATCTTGAAAATAATTGGAAACATTAACAGACATTCCACTATCATGGTACCATCTATACAATGAATTAAAAATAGACACATTACACCCAATAAATAATCGTCCATATATTATCAACATGAACTACAAACCCTGGTTTTATCAAAAAATCTCATCTCTATAGAGGCCACCACAAAGAAAAACACCAAACCCTCATATTATCTAATAAACATAATGCATAAAAAATGTGTAGAATAATTTAAAAAAATAATCAATAAAATATAAATTATGGGAGAATAGAAAATGTAAATTTATGGTGTTTTGGGGATAATGAATTTATAAGATTTTATTATTTGATAACAAAAAATAATGACCATCGGGCATTATAAATTCTACTAGTATGACCAACATGAGGTGACTTATAATGGATATTTATTAAATTATTTAATAGAATAAGATTATTTTTTAATAAAGGGGAAATTGATTTTTCTAATTTTTAGGAAAATCTCTTATGAAGTGTACTTATACACTTTGATTGAGGTATAATTAGTAGGATTTTATATAGATTGGAAGTATAGAAAACTTTAATAATGAAAGTTTGGGTGAAATAATATATTGGAGAAGTTTAATAAAGTGAAAATCATCATGTGATCAATATCTATTTAATATCTATTTCCTATATTTCAATTAAATATATTCATTTTTTAATAATGGGTTATGTATGTTTGAGTTAATTTATATTTACGTTTAAATTATTTTAATGATAAAATATTAATTATTTTGATATTTAATTTTTTTATTAAATGTATCAAGATTAATTTAAATTAAAATCCTTCAATAATATTTGGAATTTTTATAAAATAGTATATATATCTTGAAAAATGATGTTAATATAATTTAACGAAGAAGCTTTGGTTCTATTCACTAACAGTAAAATATGATGATGAATAGTTAAATATTGTATTCCTATTTGATATATTACATGGGAATTTTTTTGTAAATATTTCTTCTTGAAAAATTATTTTTTTAAAGGGAGGTCAATGGATGAATTAAAATATAATCTCTATGTTCCCCCAGATAATATATATTTTACGCTTCACATAAAATTCAATTTTAAAAAAATACCCTATACCAATCCCATGGTACCATGAAGGATTACATAAAAATCATTATAAATTACCTCCTCCTAAAAAATTTATATTCATGTAAAATCAACCAATATCTTCCATTTATCTCTTATTTTCAATCATATTGAATTGTCTATAAATTTTATAGATTTTTACTGACTTTTATATTCTTTAGTTATGATGATATAATGTATGCTAATATTTGGGTTCCTATTCAACCCTAATTATTTTCAATAGAAACTATTTTATGAAAATAACTTTTTTAGTTACATATAAAATTTTATTATAGATATAAATTCTCTATATGTACATTTCATTGGGGTGTTATTTAAGAAATTATAAACAATACCATGAAATACACCCTTTTAAAAAACTGTTATTACACAAATACAATATTAGGATTAATTAATCTATATTATATGAAATAATTTAAATCCTTATGTATGTGTGTTATTCAAAAAAATCGGGAATTTACCCAGAAAAACAAATATGTTATATAATAACTAACCATTTATTATGAAAACATTATACCCATTTTTTCATAAAAAATGTTGATAATAAAAACCTTTTTCATTATAATATTTTCATTTATATATGGTATCAAATTATGGGATTGTAGTTTAAATGTGTATTAATATGTTAGTTGGGGTCTCATATACTCTATAGACCATATTATAATTACCACATTTTCAGTGTATTCTTTACATGGAGCCTGATAGTAATATGTCCTCAAATTCTCCCTTTCTAGTGATATATTTTATTGTAATATTTAAAATATAATCATCTGTCCAGATTTAAAGTAATTATATAGATCAACCCATTATAAAAAAAATACACTATAAAAACATATAAAATTATATTTCAAATAAATGGTATTGTAAGGGATCATCATTAAACATTATATAATATTGAATTTAGTTAATAATCCACATCAAGAATTTTTTGATGTTTAGTGGTTTAGAGAATTAGGTCATAAAAATATACATAACAATATTAATATTACATGCAGTCACTTTTAAACCTCAAATTCTCTTTTTTTTTATTTTCAAATAAGCTGCTTTATGGTTAGAGGTAACCAACATGAAATGCACGGGATACAGGTTTAAAATAGTATAAAATAAGTTCAAAATTCATAAATAAATGCACATCATCCAAAGAAACCTTAAGCCATGTGTACCCAAAACAACCAAAGTTCCGTTGTTTTTCCATCCATCTTCATCATGAGGCGCACTGTCATCACTATCCCACACCAGTCACCAGAGAACCTCACCACTGTAATTCAAAAATAGCATCGACAACCACCATAAATTGCTGGAACCACTATAGACGACATTGAGAACCAGCATCCTCGTATCAAAAAAACACAACATGAAGTAAAAAAACAATGATTAAATCAATCTTTCCATATTCACAATGACATCATGAGTCGAACCGGTCTAAAAACATCACCAGATATGAATAAAAAAAGATAACTAGAAAGAAAAATTATTTTTTTGTTTAGTAAAACACCTCATAGAAAAGGATTAACTTTTAATGAGAATAAAATTCAATGGTGACTATACACCTTATAAACTAAAGTTATATATAAAACAAAATATGCCTCAATGAAAGGATATTGAGATGATGTCCCTTACCTCGTGTCCGACTTGACTCGTTCATTGTTTAATCTATTGAATAATAAAATAAAGTTAATTTCAATTTTATTAAGAAACTTTACCATGATTATTATTCCTTTTATATTACTTATTACCACGTTATAAACATTACATAATCATTTATGTTAATAATGATCTTTTTGTCTATATTTGGTACTTGAGTCAAAAATGAACTTCATAAAATTACATGTTACCCATGTGGTACAAAGTACATTATATCCAGAATGATATTCCTGATTTAGATATAATATATATCATTCAAATATAGTATATATATATATATTTATTAATAATAGTCTATATCATTTTGTATATATGAAAATTAAATGCACCGTTCATGGAGACGGTAAGCCTTATAAACGCATGAACGCTATTTCCATTTCACTTTTTTTCATTTTAATAGGAATGAAAAAAAATTATACATTGGAATATTATTATTCCAGTATAATATAATATTTTATATATGGTACATATGTTCATTTTCACCATTATTTATATGTTCCATGTATGGTATCTACGAGTCAAATCACTTTGAGCGGGCAGTAGTCTGCATTTTTTCAAATGAAATTATCATTTTAACCCATTATGAAAACCATAATGGTATGATATTAATGAAAAATATATAAGCATAGCGAAAAAGTAAACTAAATATAAATCATATATAAATATAGTGAAATCATAATGTCCACCATGAGTGGTGGTTATAGATATTTGAACAATCATCATTTCGTGAGGTAGCTGTTCACCGTCCACAGAAACAGTATGTTTGTATCAATTAGATGGAGGTGTGGGGAAATGTAGTTTGAATCCACCCCATAATAATAACCTAGTATATTTTGGATACATGTGTTTTTATAAAATAAATAAATAATGAGAGATTATTGGGATGAGGAAGTAAAATAAAATAAAAAAACATAAGAGAATACATTACCTTTAAATTGGGTAACTCCCTTTGGTTTGAACCAAAAAGCATCCTTAAAGTGCCTTCTTCCAAAGGTAATGATTCTAAGAGGAAGAGAGGTATGTAGGGATCTTAATTAGGATAAGTTGTAATGATCCATGTGGATTTAGTGGTGTGAGTAATAAGTTATTGGCGATATATTTTTATAAGGGGGAGGAGGGGCTCATTACGATTGATTGAAAACATTATTTTATTTTAAACAGATTTTATGTTTAAAAAGGTCTAAAACTCATTAAATTGAAATATAAGATAACTCATGTCTAAAATAAAATCATCCAATGAGAATTATACTGGGTTTGGATATTTTGTTTAAATTTTATAATATAATTTATTTAAATCATTTATTAATAAGTTTATCACTACATCAACATTGTGTCCTAAATAATGTTATGTATTTGATGTCTAAAAATTATAAATAAATTACCTTGATATAGGAAATATTTTATTTTTTCAATTGAATATTTATATTCAATGTGATAACTTATATATTCCCATCTAAAAACTGACTTACTAATAGATATATGTTTCTGTAATTTTTGACTTTGCATTAAATTAATTAATATAAAGTGTCATTATCACCCCTAAGTGGATTAATGGGGTCCAAAAGTCGACCCATGGATTCCCATGGTAAAAAATGAATCATCCAATAAGATTAGGATAGGTGTTAGGGTAATTCAATATTATTATAATATTATTTGTTTACCATTATCTACCAGATTTAACTTTTAATCATGGTAAATAAAATATTTACTGAAGTAAATATTCATAATGTATAAAAATAAAGGTTACATATTCAGAAATTTTGGACCTCCTGATTCCAAATATGGAATCCATTTTTCCAAATTCTTTACCTATAATTTGATGAAATTAATATAATATTAATTCCAATTGTCAAACCAAAAGGCGCGTTTTTAAGAAATAATATCTATCAAAATATTGAAACATGATTATGTTCAATTTAAGAGTAAAATTACCTCCAATGACCAAAATTGAATTAAATGGTAAAAATATTATCCAATTACACTTTATAACCAATAAAATGAATATTCTAACGATATAATGAAAATATATTGAAAGGATGTTTTGAATTAAAATGTAGTATTTTAAACTATTCATTTAAAAATAAACATTATCAGAAAAAAACAAAAATTTCATTGAAAGTAAATTCTGATGTCACGATTATAAGGAAAAATATTATTTTTTTAAATAGAACTTATAAAAGTGAAAAAAACTATATTTAAAAAATGGTTATGAATTAAATGGTTGTAAATTGACCATTTAATGAATATTAGCGTATTTATGCTTAAAATTGGATTCTTTCTTATTTTATGCCTCTAACGTTTATTGGATAAATGTATAAACATTTTAAAAAATGTAAAATCATATTTTAGTTAGTCAAGTTCATTCCCTCCAACACAACAACTATGAGTTAACTACCATTTAAAATAATATTTTATTATTATTTTTCACTATGACTCAGCCTTGTGTGCAACTTGTGATTTTCAAAGAAACTCGTTATTGCGTGTCAGGTACACCATCGAACCTAGAATCACCTTTAAAGTAAAATTAATATTTAATTAAAAATATAAAAATTTCATATTCTTTATTACCATGGATTTTACATCCTTCCCCCCTTTCGGAAATTACGTCCTAGAAATTTTATTCACTTATCAACTAAATGAGTGTATTTATCCCTCATTTCATTATCAGATTTCCATGTTTCCTCTTCAACCATATGATTTTCCACAAAACCATTACCTGGTGAATTACCTTATTCCCAAAAATTTCTCTCTTCGGTCAATAATCTAGACTGGTTGTTCTTTATAAGAATGAATTTCTCCCAACTGAACTACCTCTCCACTCAAAGAATGAGATGAACCGAGAATATACATTCTCAATATTGAAACATGAAAAATACTATATGAATGGGATAAACATAGAGGTAAAGCTACACTATACGCAACTGATCCAATAATCTCTGGGAATTCGTAGGGTTCAATGAACATCAGACTCAGTTTTTCTATCTTGCCAAAGCGCATCACACTTTTCCATAGAGAAACGTTCAGAAAGACATGATCACCTACCTCAAATAAAATATCCTTCCAACAGATATCCTCATTACTTTTCTAATAGATCTGATTTGTTCTCATGTGCTTCTAAATCAACTGAACATTATCTTCCATATCTTTTCCAATTTCGTTCCCTTCAATTTCCTTTCACCTACATCATCTAAACAAGCTAGATTTCGACACTGCCTCCCATGTAATGCCTCAAATGGATCCATAGGTATACTTGAATGAAAATTGTTATTATAAGAAAAATCAAACAATGAAATTTGTTAGACACAACATCCCAAGTAATCCAGTGAACAATCATGTAGCATATCCTCTAAGGTCTAAATTGTTTGTTCTGTATGCCCTTCTGATTGAGGATGAAAAGATGTACTAAAATTTTATTCATTACCCAAGGACTTTTGATGGCCTTTACAAAAGATAAAATTAAACCTAAAATCACAATCAGAATCAATGGAGAGGGAAACTCCATGAAACCTAACTATCTCCTTAACATAAAACCAAGAATGATGATCTAGAGAAAAATTATATCGAATTAGAAGGAAAAAAATAAAATTTACTGAATCGATCAACAATAACCTAGATTTCATTATTTCCTCGATATGTCTTCATTAATACTACAATGGAGTCTATGGATATATTTTTCTATTTCCACTATGTCACCATTAAAGGCTGAAGCATCCCTTTAGGTAACTGCTACTATGCTTTAACACGTTGACAAGTCAAACACTTCACAGTAAAGTCAACCATATCTCTCTTCATTCAATCCCACCAGAAATACTCCTACTGATCTTTGTACAGATTTGTAATTCCTTGATGAAATAATAATAGAGAACTATGAGAGTAACATAACAACTCTTTCATTAACTGTGAATCACAAGTCACATATAATCTCTTTTCAAATCTCAAAATACAATAATTATATATGTCAAATTTAGGAAACTTTCCCTTCCAATCCAACTCTACCTTTTTCTATAACTCATTGTCTTCCTACTGTGGTTTCTTAATTCTATTTGATATAGATGATTTCACTAACTCCTGAAATAAAATAAAGGAATATATTTCACAAATAACTTATATGCCAATTCTCATAAAATTTTTAATCAATTTATCTTGTTCCAAAACTAAAAAGAGAAATGTTGCATTATATTTTCCACATAAAGCATCATCTACTTTCTTTTTCTTTCCTAGATGGTACTGGATAGTGAAATCAGAATCCTTGATTAATTCTATCCATCTACTCCATATCATATTAAATTCATTTTGAGTGAATATATATTTAAAACTTTTTTGGTCGATATATATTTCACATTTTACTCCATATAGATGATTCCTCTAAATCCTTAATTCAATACCTACAGAAGCTACTTCCAAATCATGTTTAGGGTAATTT
The DNA here is from genome assembly GCA_963277665.1 of Viscum album. Classification (NCBI taxonomy): domain Eukaryota; kingdom Viridiplantae; phylum Streptophyta; class Magnoliopsida; order Santalales; family Viscaceae; genus Viscum; species Viscum album. The sequence goes on from OY728145.1 coordinate 696,401,084, forward strand.
AACTCATTAATATTCAACTAACATGAAGTATAAGAAATTACCTAATAATTCTGTACTAGGAAAGAACCAAGACCTTTCAACAAAGCATCACTATAAATAACAATCTCACCATTTCTGTAAGGCAGTACCAAAACAGTAGATTTCACCAATCATCTTTTAAATTCCGGAAAACAATCATCACATTCATTTTGTCAAATGAACATAACACCTTTTCGAGTTAACTTAATTGTTGGGATAGATAACCATGAAAAGGTTTCATCAATCCTATGGTAATAAAATTCCAAATGAATAATACTACGAATCTATGTGATATTGCTAAGTCTGGGCCATTATTCAATGAATTTTCTTAACAGGATCAATAATTATTCCATTTTTTGAAATAATGTGACAAATGAAAGAAATTTGTTATAAAAAAAACTCACATATGGTGAATTTCCCATATAGTTTCTTTTCATTTATGGTTTTTAAGAAAACACTTAAATGAATTTCATGTTCCTCATTAATTTTGGTATAAAAAATTATAATCAATGAACCCATCCACAAACATATCTAGGTACTCAAAGAAAATTCTATTCATAAGAACCATTAATATAGTAGGTTCATTTCTTAATCCAAAAGGCATAAATACTAATTCATAATGGCCATATCTAGTACGAAACTAGGTCTTTTGAATGCTATCTTCCTTTACATTCAGTTGATGGTACCCCAACATCATGTTAATCTTCGAAAAATACTAAGCTCCCTAGAGATGATCAATGAAATAATCAATATGAGGAAATGTATACTTGTTCTTAATTGTTTTATTATTCAATTATCTATAATCAATGCATTGTCTCATTGAATTTTTTTTTGATTTTAACAAACAATACAAGGGCACCCCATGGTGACGTGCTAGGTTGAAAGAATCCTTTATCTAGTAAATCATGAAATTGCATCTTTAATTCTAAAAGATCAATTTGTGACATTTGATATGGTGGTTTGGAAATTGGATTAGCATCAGGAACTACATTAACAATAAATTCAACTTCCTGATAAGGTATTGTATCAGATAACTCATTAGAAAAAACAACAAGATACTCATTTACCACTGGCAAAACATTAATCTTAATAGTTCCTATGTTTTCACTAATATGATGAAGGTAACATTCATTTATATCTTTTTCTATTTTCTCAGCATTCTAATATGTTATCAAAAAGTATGGGTTCATTCTTGAACACGAACTTAAATTCTTTTTGAAAAGATAACTATTTAGCAATGTAGTAAATCTATTTATGATAAACAGAAAGCCAATCCATACCCAAAATGACATCAAACTCTAGTTGAGGAAAAACAATAAGGATTTCTGGTAGATTATTTCTACATATATAGAGAAGTAGGTTCTTATAATTTTGTTTGGTATAAAAATTTCACCATGGTTCTTTTACCATAAGAAAAAGATTCATATCATGAGGTGTAATTGGAAATTTACTAGAAAACTTCTCAGAAATGAATGAATTTGTAGACCCTAAATCAAAAAACGCATTGGCATAATATGAATAAGCTAACAGTTTACATGATACTACTTCATTCCATAACCCAACATCTGTTGATGTAGTTTCAAAGGATTTCACCACCCCTTTCTGCATATAGTCTGGTTTCATTCCCTATGTTGTGTTTTACATTGTACACTCATTTGCAAAATGACCCATTTCATTACACTTAAAAAAATTTACTGATTATAAATTAGATTTTGTCTTACCTTTTCCTTGAACTTTTTTAGTTAAATTACGAGTCTTATGCACCATTTTACCACATCAGTAGCACTTACGAGAATATAAAAGACATTCCCTAGCATGATTTTCACCACAATTTTCACAAACTATAAAATTATGATTCTCATCATTTTAATTTTTTGAAGAGTTCTTCCTATTCATCTCCCACCTTGACCTCTTATTATATTATTTTTCAATGAAAACCTAATCAAAGAAAATCTCCATTTATACCTTCTCCACACATCGAATAACATTTTCATAACATTTTAACTCAAAAGAATCTAAATCCCATTGATACTTTTGTTTTAAAACTGAGTAAAAAATGAATGATTTTACTATCAGGATCTCATATTTTGTTTGGAGCATACCTTGCCATTCGAGTGGATTTTAATTTATAAGCATCCACTGAGTCATATTCACACGTAAATTTCAAGAATTGTTTTCCATCCTCAGATGAAAGAACTTATTAAAATATTTCTCAAGAAACATACCATTGCATTCACCCCAATAATGAGAATCAATATCACCATTATCCCGGATATTTTTCCTCATTAACCACAATAGATCAGCTTCACCTTCAAAACGACAAACAACAAGACTAACCAATTAATGTTAGGAACACCCCAAGACATCAAAAATCTTCTACAATGCTTTAATCCATCCTTCAACTCACCCAGGATAATATAATACTCTAAATGATAGGGGATGTTGCCTCGTGAAATGATATACAACTGAAACGTTCCTCTGTGGTTGATCTAGAAAATCTCATGCATGGATACCACCGCCATTTATAACCCGATTCATATTTTCATCACTCCAACAAATAGTTCAGTTACGATTCAGACCATCTCAGTTTTCTGATTTGGAAGGTTGTCTCCCTCTTGATGTTGTCCCATCACAACATTATTGTTTTCCCTTCAGAAAACCATTTTGAACATAAAAATATATTAGGCGAAGCAATATGGTAATATGTAAATATTATATCATTTAAATTTGACCATTAATTAATTTATGGAGATTAATATAACAATATTTGAACTCCTAAAGTATTCTAAACTGGCCTCTGAAACCAACAATAAGAATCCTACCTTAAACATTACATAATCTATAATTAAGACAATAATTCAAATCTTGGATCTTTTCAAGTATAGATATTTATAGAATTAGGTCATAAAATATACACAAGAACTTGAATATTACATGTAGAAACTTCTACACAATACTCATTTTTTAATAAAATAATAACTCTCGGAAAAAATAGCCATGTTTTTTTTTCATGTTTTGGACTGCATGAAGTTTCCTTGATCCCATCCTTGACCATATTCATCTTAAATTCCTCTGAAAAAAAATTTCAAAAAAATTATTGAATGTGCATAAAAAACTTAGTAAGGGTTATAAAACAAGGAAAGGAATTATTAGTCTATAAAATATAAGATTTTTAACATAACTCAAGAAACCATATGATTTATGAATAACAGATAGAGGTCATAAATCATATAAGTAACTTGTTTCATCCATATCATACATACATTGTAGCTTTCACAACTACGTAGGGAGTTATGTTTGGAATACCCATCATAGTATATTCCCTAAATATCGTATGAGAAAAATATACGTTTATCTATTTTAAGTTACCCAATGCATTGGAGAGCTATATCTAGGTCACCTGCCTTGGGTTTATCATGGAACCACCTATATAAGTAAAAAATTCCCAAGAACTATAACATATTCATAACACATAACACAATCATAATGAAAAGATAAAAATTCAAAATTTCAATTACAATATATTATTCAAAGATATTGAAATTACTAATCCATTATCAAAACCATTTTCAATACCAAAATACATAAAAGTGTATATGGTATTTATTTTCCATTTAAAAACATTACAACTTTTTAAGGATGCCAAAAATCAAATAATGCTCGCGGTGGTGGGATGGTCATTGTCACCATGTACGTTAAAAATAAACATTATTTTTGTCATTTAGTAAAACACTTCATAGAAAAAGATTTCATTTGAATGAAATAAAAATTCATTGGTGTTTATACACCATATAAAATATTTTTGTGTATAAAACAAAATATGCCTCAATGAAAGGAGATTGAGACGAAGTCCCTTACCTCGGGTCCGACTTGACTCATTCGTTCTTTAATCTCATGAATAATAAACTAAAGATAATTTATAATGGCTTAATATCGTTTTTCATGTTCATTATTCAATTTATATAACTTATTAACATGATATAAACATTACATAATCATTTAAGTTAATAACGGCTATTTGGTTGATATTTGGTACTTGAATAAAAAATGAACTTCTTTTAATTACAAGTTATCAATGTGGTAAAAAGTACATTATCTAGAGAATGATATTCATGATTTAGATATCATATATATCATATATATCTAGTATATATATATTTTCTTTATAATATTCCATATCATTTGGATATATGAAAATGAAATGCACTGTTCATGGAGACGGTAAGCCATATATACAGATGAACACTACTTCCATTTCATTTTTTTCATTTTAAAAGGAAATAAAACAAAATTACAAATAGGTATATTATTATTAAAATTAAATATAATATTTTATATATGTTATGTATGTTCATTAACACCATTCTATATAAATTCCATGTATGGTATAAATGAGTCATATAACTTTGATGGTGCGGTAGTCCACATTTCCTCAAATGAAATTATCATATTTACTGATTATGGAAACCATAAAGGTATGATATAAATGAAAAATACTGAAGAATAGATAAAACATTAACATAATATATATCATATATAAATACAGTCCCATTATAATGGACACCATGAGAGGCGGTTGGAGATATTTGAACAATCATCATTTCGTGATGCAGTTGTTCGCCGTCCACAGAAATAGTATGTTTGTATCCATTAGAGGGAGGTGTGTGAAAGTGTAGTTATGATATTTCTCATAAAAACAAGCTTGTATATTGAGGATACTTGTTTTTTATAAAATAATTGAGTAATTACAGAATAGAGGGTTGGAGAAGTAAAATAAAAGAAAAGAACTTAAGAGAAGACATTACCTTTAAATCAGGCAACTCTTTTTTCTCTGAACCAAAAGGATTCCTTGAAGATAATTAATCCTAAGGTAAGGCATTTAGGAGGAATAGAGGTATGTAGGTAGATTAATTTGGAAGATGTTAGATGAGTCAAGGGGGATTGAGAGGTGTGATTAATGAGTTAGAGGTGATGACTTTTTATAAGGGGGGAGGGGCTCTTTAGGAATGTTTAAAAACATTATTTTATTATAAACTGATTTTTGGTTTCAAAATATCCAAAAGACATTAAATTAGATGATAGGATGTCTCTTGCTTGAAAAATAATCATAAAATGAGAATTTGATACGTTTTGGATAGTTTTTTTAAAATTTTATAATCTCATTTATTTAAATCATTTATTAATAAGGTAATCATTGTATCATCATTGTTTCCTAAAAAAATTAATTTATATTATGTCTAAAAATTAATAATAAAATACCATTATGTAGGAAATCATTATATATTTCCAATTAATATTTATATTCTAAGATATTACTTATATAATTCCATGAAAAAATATATTTACTAAAAGATATTTGTTTATGTAAATTTTTCCTTTAATTTAAATTAATTAATAAAAAGTGTCCTTATCACTCTTACGTGGCTCCATGGGGTCCCAAAATCAACCAAATTATGCCCATGTTCGGCCTTGTATCATAAAATATTATTAAAACACATGTTAGTGTAACTTATTATAATTAAAATATTATTGTTTTACCCTTATTTACCAGATTTGCCTTTTTACCATGGTAAATAAAATATTTACTGAAGAAAATATTCAAAATGTATAAAAATAAAAGTTACATATTCCTACAAATTAGACCTCCTGATACAAAATATGGAATATATTTTTCCATATTAAAAACAATAATTGGTATAAATTAATTTAAAATTAATTACCTTTGTTAAAACAAAAAGTGTGTTTTTAAGAAATAATATCAATCAACAGATTAACACTTGTTTATTTTAAAATTAAGAGTGAAATTACATATAGTGATGAATATTTGGTTCATTGGTAAAAATATAATCCAATTAAACATTAATAAAAATTAAAATAATATTCTAAATATATAAATAAATTATATTAAAAGGCACTTTTGAATTAAAATGTAGTATTTTAATTATTAATTTAAAAAAATAAACATTATTATAAAAATACCAAAATTTAATCCAACACAATTTTTATATCCCCATTCTAAGGAAGAATATTATTTTTTTCAAATAGAACATATAAATGGGACACAAACTAGATTTAAATAGGGTTCTCTATCAAAAGGTTGTAAATCGACCCTTTAAATAATATTTGAGTATTTTTGCTTAAAATTTGATTCTTTCTTATTTTAAGCCTCTAATATTTTTTTGGATAAATGTAAAATAAAGTTACAAAATGTATAATTATATTATAGTTAGTTATATTTATTCTCAACAATATAACAACTACGAGTTAACTACCATTTAAAATAATATTATATTATTATTTTTTAGTATGACTCAATCTTGGGTGCAACATGATATTTTCAAAGAAACCCATTGTTGAGTATTGGGTACACCATCAAACATAGCATCCACTTTAAATAAAAATTAATATTTAATTAATAAATATTAAATTTTCATATTCATTATTTAACTGGAATGTTACAGCTATTCAATAATTTCAGGTCATACTTTTATCATTTATTTTCTAAATTTTCAAAAACAACACATACTCATTAGTTATCCTTGACAATGGTAAAATATTTAAAATGATTTATCTGTATGATATAATGTATGTTCACAAATCAAGATTTTTAAAATATAAATTTTATTAGATAGGAGGCCAAACTATCAAAACCTATAATGAATTTGAAAATTTTTAATCTCCATTGATACTATCAATTTTAAATTTAATAATACAACAATATTGGAATTAGGCTTGGTTATAGGGGTTGTTATGATACAATTATTTATATAGGTAACCATAATATATAACCATTTTTTATCACATCTTTATAATTATTAAATATTATTTAATAGATTATATATCATATATTTCATACATATCATTAATTTATCATGTTTCATTATTATCCAATGTTTTGTTTGTAAGGGGACCAATTAGGATATAAAATAATATGAGAGGGGAGGAATAAATGTTGTTTTATTTTTTTACTTTCATTAGAAATTAAAATTTGAATCCATTTTTTCATTACCTATAACAACCCTGATCCCACACTCTCAGATCCATAGATAGAAACATCAAATTTATATTTCAGACTTTCATACTGATAAATGTGGTTGAATTTTTCCTTCTAATAATTACAATATTAAAAGGAAATAGTGGATCAATAACATACTCAAGGATTGTTTAGGTTTATAGTATAATAGAATTTGGAGAAACTATTTCATAAAAACACTCATGGCTTATAGAGAGTATTTTTCCACTATACCAATATTTTCATATATCTTATTAAGTATTCCACATTTACCAAAACTTTCATCATATATGAATCCTTTCTAGATTGAAATCATATATAATCATTATTCACAACTTGGGGAAGGGAAAAAATTTGAATGGTGATCCCCAATGATCAGTAACGGTATACATTTATAACTAAATGAAATTAGTGAGAGTATGATTATACTAAAGTTATAATTATATACTCATTGTTTATGAGAATAAGATAATAAAATTTATACACATCGATAACTGAATAATAAATCATGAAATGTGTCTTCATGATTTAACAATGGAAATGGTCAGTGGAATAAATAATCATGAGACAAGTGGCGAAAATATATATTAATGTATTCAATTAAATTATTTATATTTTCACGCATAATAAGTAGAAAATACTTTTCATTAAACAAAAAGTAACTATGTTACCTCAAAAATCATAACATTTTAATAAAAATCAATAAATAGAATAGAAAATCATTTATTTATGTAAGGAAACCAATTAACATATCACTATTACATTTGGAATAACCAAATAGTTAACTTCCATGCCCATTTCAATACAGGGATATCATAGAGCTACCGATCTTTGGTTTATAACAGAACCACTAGTCCATAGTTAACAATATAACTAATCATCCTTAGTTTATAAAAATGACCACATATCCTTAGTTTATAAAGGAACCACCCATCATCATAAAAAATTTATAAGAACCATAACATGAATAAAGTATATTGATATTTCACCACATCATAAAACTAATAATAAAATCCATTATTCCTTTCCTAACAAGTTTAACCCTTGGAAAAGAAATGGGTTCTATAGAAATTGATTCTAAACAATAATGACCCATCTAGAAAAATACAGAGGTTGATATCATTAAAAAAATATCCCTACTGGTGAATAAGTAACATCAAGGGTTATTGGATTTGATGAATGGAAATACAATTAAAATATGATGAAAAAATTAGCGAATAAAATTCACTTTTCATATTGAGAAAAAAAATTAAAAAATCAAAAGTCATAAAATATTTTGAAAAAAAATTATTTGAAAATGTCATTTGGAAACTTATAATGTAAGATATAAGTAAAATATTGATCATGGTGGTGGTAAAATATATTCATGTTGTAATTTTTAAAAACAATCATTTTTTTAAAAAAAAATTGTAATGGGGGACTGAATAGCTCGAAGGCCAAATTTTTTATTAAATTTTGGATAAAACACTGTTTTATGGAATAAAGGGAGAAACCTCACAAGGATTCATGGACATAAATCATCAAAAAAAGAAGAGGTAAAATCACATAGAAATAATACTTAAACATACCCCTCCCCAACATAATGATCAGTATAACGATCCTCCACCAATGCATGACCATTCATGAAACTGGCCCATGCAGTAAATGAACAGGCCTTGAATGGATGCTGGAGCCATACCCTCACAAACGTCCAAGTCTGGATAGTTATGCACAATGAAAGCACATGATATAATCCTCTTCTAGAGTAGGTTTTTGTAGAGAGTTTGGATGAACTTTCCAAAATCCAATTCCAAGGCACCAACAACAAAATTCAATAGAACAATACCACTTTCTTCCGTAAAATCTCCCATTCACAAATATCCAACTCCCAGCATCTTACCACGTGCATTAAAACAATCTCCCATGCAACAAATTCTAACTCCAATAATAAAACCCCTCTCACTGAACATACATACTTCCTTCCAAAATACCCCAACAACAAGAACACACCAACTTAGAATCATGTTGATATTGTAGCATCAAAACCATGGATTTTTCAATAGGAGGAAATCGATGAAATCTACATCCAACGGTATAGCGAATAAAACAATGGCATTGATGGTAGGAGGAAATTGAGAAAATCTCCATGAAAAAGTCTCGTGGATGGAAAAGGACAAAAAATTCAACACTAAATCAAGGATTAAACAAAAGAGAATCCAATGTCATCCCACAGAATCAACATAAACCAATGTAACCCAAACCAAATCGACTAGAGAAAGAGGAACTAGAAGAGTATCACCAGTATGCCAAATTGAAGACTTTCCACTCAGATCCTGTCACTGCCAACCATTATGCAATAGAGGATCAAGACAAAGCACCAACAACACACACCAAAGTCAAGGTGGATACCTTAGGCTGCTGGATTTGGAATCTCGGTCACGGACCTGCACCGCGCTTCCATGGGAGACCCTTTCTAGTATTGAAGGAGTTGAGTGGAGAGAGGTTAGCAACAATACAAATGGTGAGATGACCGAGTCCACAAAGCACCACCACATCCATGGATTCATCACCAGAACATGCTGAGCACCACAAGTGTCCCCACATCAACCCGAGATGAAGGAGGTAGTGACGAGGGAAGAAACCCTAATGCATTTTTCCCCATACGGGCTCATCCCCTGACCTTGAGTTCTCATTGAAAGGGAGTATAATGTGACACATTTTTAAAACATTAAATAGTTTTCTTTTTGTATATTTTAAAAACAATATAAAATTCCATGTGAAATAGATTTAGTTAATCATTAATGTCTATAAGATTAAATGTGTGAAAATATTATAGAAAAAACTATATGGAAGAGAAAGATTCCTGATCTAAAAGAATATACAAGATCAATATGATATTCGAATGACTTTCAGGTTGTTTATTTAATCAATATGGGTGGAAATAGAAATTATACAAGTAAAAAATTTATCAAGTATAGTATAATAAAATAAGTGTGGTTCAACAAAATATGATCATATTATTTCACCCTAAGGGTGATTGAACATAAACAATCATGAAAAGAGTGGATATTGTAACGTAATGCCTTTACAGCCGTGGAACATTTTTTATCATAATCCTTATAAACTAATTACATCAAATTAAAAATTAAATATATTTAAAATAAGTATATTATTTATATTTAATGTAAAATAATTATTATATACACCCCATTAATAAAGATATGTGCATTTCATAACCATATGTCCCATAGAAAGGGTATTTGAGATGAATAACCCTTACAAAGATCATATCATTGAATATAGAATTAATCAATGGAGAGATTATTTAAAATAATTATATATCCAAAAAAATTATAAATAATAAAACAATTGATCGATCGATTCACACAAATCCATGGAATGACAACATCAATGAAGAATTTTTATAACCTAGATAAAAAATTGAGTTAAGAAACCCTTTACAACCGGGAAACTTTTAAAAAAAAATCCCCTAGGATAAAATAATTCAAATTTTATCTTAAGATATCATTAATAATGTATTATTCAATATATATCATCTAAAAGGAAAATATATACACCATATAAGGAAATTAAGTGCATAATAATTAAATATATCTCAATGAAAAAAATTGAGACAAATTACCTTACTTTAAGTATAGATTTTCTTTTTATGTCCTTAAACTAATATAATAATAAAATTATATCAATTATTTACTTTTTTATGAAACTTTTATATTTTTTAAATTTATCATTAAACAATTTGTTTCGTTTATTACCATTAAATATAATTATTTAATCAGTTAAGCCCATATCTGGTGTGTTGAGGTCATTCGGTTCATAATTTCAAAAAGACATCTACATGCAGACCAAGGTAAAAGGGGTAATTATTATTTCATATAAGAAATAATAATCATGAAATAATCATATTTTTTATACATATATTATGCATTTAAAATAAATAAAAAAATATGGTTATAAAAAATGAACTATGTTACAAACAAGGAGACAATAAGTTATATGTACGTGTGGTCAATGTTTCCGATGTTCGATAATCATTACTGAATGAAGCTATGTTTCATTTTATGTTTAAATACTTATAATTATAAAATAAATAACACATTATTTTTAATTATAGTTTTATATATATCATCAATGTTATGTTCTGATGAAAAATGTACCACGTCGCTTTTGTGATGGAGGTAGTCCACACATACGAACGGACGATATTATAATTTTCTAGTGAATGGATAGATAAGAAGTTAAATGATATATTATATTTTAATAATAATAAATATTTCATTAAAATCATATGTAAACATTTAATGAATCATTTTAACCATATGGGAGAGGCAGATGTGGAATATTATTGACGTCATTTCGTATGCTGGTAGTCCTTTGTAAACATGATAAATAGTTTAGTTGAACATTTTATGAAAGAGGAAATGGAAATAGTATGTTTTTATTAAAACTTAGGTTCTTTATACATATATATTACATATTTTTATAATAATGTTCAATACATGCATATAGACTGTAATAATTTTTTTTCTTTGGAAACTATGTTTGCAATCTGTTAATTTGATGGATGATCTTAAATATCTTGCATAAAGATATCTCCATTTAGTAATATTTAAAAACATACCCTAATTAATATCATTCTTCATTACCTTGGGAAAAGAAACATATAAAAATGTGGTCTTAGATACTCAATAGGGTTAAGCAGAAGATATATGTAAGCATAACATGACCATAAAATCATAATAACATAATCAAAGTATTTGAAAACCATACCCTTCGTAACAAATATCATAATCATGATTCACGTAATAGATATTCGTTGTTTGTAAGATAAGAATAATATTGTAATCAAAGAATAAGATCCCTGGGTGAATATAATTGGCATAACACATGGAATTTTTATATATAAATAAGAATAGAAAATCATTTCCATAGTATTTTTAGCTGAGTACCAAGGATACAATAGTTTAATGGGTTAACTCCACACACTATTATATTAATAATTTTTTAATCTGAAGAACATCATAGTGGCCAAGGTACCCTACTGATCAAGATTCACTCCCATTTCCAACCTTGTTAATCTCATGAGATATAAATATTTACCGAATACATTGGAATGACATAAAGGACCCAACCACCCCATAATGAAAATCATAGTTATGCATGATACAGTATCATAACAAATTCAGTATATTATAATCCATTAAATTAAAAGGATTTCATAAAATTTTCCAAATATCATAACCTATGTAAAAGAGATATGTTTCATAATCATTTCATAATTTAATTATAGCATAATCCATGTAAAAATAAGTGGGTTTTTTAATAATTTTATCAGGGTATTAACTATATAATTGGAATGGGCTTAATAAACAAATTTTCATCGAAAAACATTCAGAAAAATAATAAGAAAGTAATTTGTGGTTCATATACATAGAAAAGTATAAGATACACCAATGAATTAAATTTTAGATGGATAATTATATTGAATGACAAAACACATGGATGTATTATATAGTAAGAGAACATTTCTTTTAAAATAATATTTTAAAATATAAAATATTCTTTATATCATTTTCTATGAAAATAAACATTATGAATTTTAAATAAATCATTCAAATCATTTAAACCATTTCTTAAGGAAAATAACCTTTAAACATTGAAAAACATTTCTAAAAAATAATTTTTGAAATACCATTATTTGAGAATAAACATTAAAACAAATAATGTATTATTAAATAAAAATAATGTTCACGAAAGTGAAAAATTTCATTCATCCCATACACAATAAAACAATGATTATGTTTATGTGTTCATAAAATCCAAAATGATCTTATTTGGAAATTGACCAGTAGATTAATTTCAATCAAATTTTAGAAAATAAAAAAAATGGGTAAAAAATTCATAAATAAATCATATAAATAATGTGAAAGAAATTTTGGAAAATATTATATTATATTATGATTTTGGAAAAATTGTTTTGGAATGAAAAGATGATTTTTCTTAAAAATATTATTTTTGAAATCATCAGAAAAAGAAGAGATCAAAATGAAGGGTGGATATTTTTTCTTATGAAATAACTAAAGGGGAATTAAATAAACTAGTTTCATGAGATATATATCATAGTATTTAATCAGAAAAAATATATTCATAAACAATCCTGATAAATGATGTTATTTTGATAGAAAATCATTACCACACTGTTAACTTAGAAAATATGAACCATTAATGAATATCATTAAAATAAAAATAAACTATTATAAGAATAAATTATTTATTTATGTTACATTTAAAATGTTATGTTTATTCACCTTTCAAAATTTTATATATGCATTACCTATTCATAATTCTTAAATAAGGAAAATTAAGAAAACAAATCCCATATTGAAATGGTGTCTTTTGAACTGTAAAAACATTAAAGGGAGATCAAAAAAATGTATATTTATATGAACATAATTTTGAGGATAGTATTCATAAAATACATTAATTTGAATTATATGTCCCATAGAAATGAAATAGGCAGGGACTATGGCGTGTATCTCCCAGAAGTAAAGAGTAAGATTAAAACCCCTTACCATTTTTTGAAAACTCATGAATAACAATCCCCAATAAATTTTACAATCAAATGAACTATTAAATATAATTAAAATAATAGGATTTGTTATATTACATTTCAAATGGGTAGTATATAAACTATAGAAAAAACATGTTGTGTATTATCATGTCACCCAAAAATAAAAGAGAGACTAAAAAACCTTTACCTCAAGTATCAACATACTTTATACACATTTAACCCCACGCGTAATAAATATAAGTTTATTATACATATATTAAAAACCATAACTATAGTTTTTCATACAATATAATATTTACTTATGTATGTTTATTACCTATTTGATAACAATTCCTTGCTAAAGTTGCGTTTAAGGGAATAACCGCGTAGTTTTTTGTATATGTTGTTATTTTTTATTTTAATTCATATTATATAGATAATGGTTCCATTATTTCCAAAATAATAATAATTAAATAATTATAATATTTATACATAAATTATACTAATATGAATAATCATGATTGAAGGTTTTGAGAAATGAAGTGTGTTTCGATCGTGCAGACGATAGACCGTACACACACATGAGTAGAATTTCCATTTTTAAAAGATCATTATAGAAAGATATAAATTAATATATTATCCTTATATAAAAATAATAAAATAGTAAATTCAAAATATTTTGTTTATACATATCTTCCTTGTTTTTTGGTGATAATAATAGAGTCACACTTCTTCATTAAGGCAGTAGCCCACACGAGACACAAACAAAATTATCATCGTTCAGTGAGTGAAAGGTTAAGAAATAAAATGATATATTATTTTTTAAAAGTGATAAATATTCCATTAATATCCTAATTATTTATTCTATGTCAAATATATGTATCCTTATTTTCTTCCTTGTATACCATTAGTGAAAAATGAATCACATCACTTTGTGAGGATATAGTCCTCCACACACATGAACAACGTTATTGTATCGCCAATATAATGTAAATTAAAATTATATAAATTATATAATTAATAATTAAGTTTAATAATGTTATAATTTTCATATATATATATAGTTTATAAATATCATTATTCCAAACTTTGATAGGTAGTAATATAAAAATGAATGACATTGGTTCGTGGGGCGGTAGTCAGCCACACACATGAATGATGATTTTATAACCCATTTGATGAATGTTTAGATGGTTTAAGTCATTAAATAAAAATAAAAACATATCATTAGAGTTATTATACAAATTTTGTTATATTTTAATGGTTTAATTATAATTTTACTTTATTGAGTAAGTAATAAAATAAAAACACTCATTGTTGAACGTTATCTCTTATTCGGGTATGCTACTTAGGTTTTCACCAAAAGACTTACTAGATTGAATTTATACCCAAAATTAGACTACTAGGATAAATTTAGGAATGTTGGAATGTTATTTGGGATGTAATTTTCTGATAAATAATTACTTGATGGCGAGAATAAGAGATAATAGAGGGCGTCTTTTTTATGTTATGTGAGCGAAACACTTGTAATGTTTTAAAAATGAAATATTTTCACTGATATATTTATCATGTTAAAAGGATAAAAAATATATTATTATTTAGATTTATAAATTATAGGATCTATTATTTCCATAAATTATACTTTATAAATGTTTTAATGTTTTTTTAAGCCTTATCATTATAGTTTAACCCCTCGACAAACCAATTTTTACATTAACCACGTTAATTTATTTATACTATATTACTATTCATTTTGGTCTGAAAATTAATTTAATTTATAATATGATATATATTATTTATATTATAAATATGGAAAATGGTGTTTATAACTAAATTCATATAATTTACAAATTTTATTTAAAATTAAACCCACAGACACGATGAGAAAGTACGTATTCAATGAGAAAATGTTCAAATGTTTAGAACGTTTTTATATCCAATTTCAATATTAATCTGATTCAAATGAACAAAATTATATTTATAGATATATAATTAAAATAATTTTACTTTAAAAAATTAATTTCTAATTTAAATATATAAATAATTAATGAAAAGGCTTTTTCAAATAAAATTCATTATTTATTCACTATTCATCAAAAATTAATCATTTCATAAAATTATTAAAAAAACACCATAAGATAATTTCAAAATAATTATTTAAAAAATAAAGTTTATTTTTAATATTACATTTTATAAATTTATGAAAATTATTTCTAAATCAAGTCAGTAAAAAGGCAAGAAATATTCAATTTATAAAATACAGTTTATGCATAAGATTCAATTTATTCGTACATGTTTGTACAAAAAAATATAAGATGAATGTTAAATAGTTGATTGAATATATACTATATAAATTTCATTAAAATAAATCACAAAAATTGGTTTGTTTAATTTATTAATGTAAAAATTTATTGTTTTCATGAAAATAGTTTTTTTATTAAAAGACATCATTTATTTTCAAATAGTTTTGATTCTAATTTTTAATTAAATGGTCACTAAATAATTTAATATACGTTCATGTGTAAAAAATATATTTTTATAATTTATCTAATCATATTTATAATTTTTTTAAAATTTCAAGATGATAGCTATCATATTAAATAACAAATCACATTTTTCATAAACTCATCATTGTGTGTAATACAAGCTGAACACAATGTTGTGTGTCACACAAGATAAAATTAGTGTTCAAAGTAATGAAAAATAGAAAATGTTTTATTTGAAGGACAAAAATCAAAAATATTTTTATGTGTAACATTATACCCCCATAAAATTAATTTTACCATAGGAATTCATCACTTTAGTACTAACAACTGAGGGAACCTCTTACTTATTATGTCATCTTGTCACCATATAGCTTATTCCATATGGTTGTTTCACCATAACAAATTTATTGATAAGTTTTACTTGATAAATATAATACTCCATATTCATTCCATAATCTCTACCAGTTCATCCTCAAAAGAAATACCATGCTCTAGCAGTATGAACTCTTAGTTTAGTACATGTGATGAATTAGTATGAGATTCCTCAGAATACATACATGGAACACATCATGAATATTAGAATGATTTATTGGATGTTCTAGTTGATAGTCTAAGATCATGATATGATCATGTATTTCAAATAGACCGATATACCTAGAATTTATCATTCCAATGTATCTTAAGCGCAATTTCAACCTTTTATTGTGCATTGATCAATATCAACTTCAGCTCTTACACTAAGAAAAAAACATGAAGGTTTTTATTCCTAAACCACTAACGGATCACAAGATCCACAAAATAATTATAATTAATTCCCTAAATATATAGTTAAAATGTTATAAAAAGAAATCTAGTTTGTATAATTATTCATATCGTGAAGTAATAAATTAATCTCTTAAACCTTGTAAAAAGATAATCTTGACCCATTCCATAAATGGTTATCTTTATAACACATCTAAAATTAAAAAATTAATTAATAAGTTCATTAAATGTTCCAATATAAAATTAACATCAATCCCATATATATCATAAAGTATATCTTGACTGTCAGATACTAAAAATGTGAATACACCCATCATGTATTATCTGGAAATATGATAGTAACCTCAATTACCATTAAATCTTATTTAAAACATACACACTTCCTTATTCCATATATAAACCAAAGTCTATTAGATATACTGCTTAAATATTAAAATTATATAAATTCCATAAATGATAGGAAAAAAAACATTCTCAACAAATCATTAATCATTTCTTGGGAAATTATTACTATCGAATTTACTTTATCCATATCAACCTTGTCTTTATCCCAACATAATTATATCAACATCAGAAAAAAAATTAAGTGTTATCTTTCTATTAATAATTTTTTTTCCATGAATAACACGTTTCCATTTAATTAATTTTCTATGGTCATTAGAAATATTAAAAATATTGTTTCAAATCAATTATAAAAAAATACTTAAAAATCCACATATATTTCTGAAATCGTAAATTCCAAAAATTAAACACTCCAATTATTATACTTAATCCCTAAACCACTAACTAAGATCAATCAACTTTTTCATTAATACATATTTCCATTCATATTTTGTAAAGACCCGTAAAATTCAAGGGAAATGTTTTCTTAATTTTCTTTGGGATTTTACAAGAACGCAGTTTCTGACGGCACTTGATTCCGAGTCCTGGTGTGCCCGGAATATCTATCTAAAGTTTAGCTTGGCACGTTCAGTGAATGAATGAGCGTGAATTTCTGACATTTGAACCGGTGCTCAGAATCGAATTCCGAGGGCACCGATGGAACCGTAGCGCCGGTAATTGCTTAGGAACGCCTTTTCTGGAGGTGCGTTTTCACGAGAGAAGATGATAAAAATTGTGGAAGTTTAATTTATAAATTAACTACAATTTTTATTTTTCTTTTAGTGGTTTAAGGCTTTGGGTGGAAGTTGGGTAACTACCCAACTTCCCATGAGAGGTTATGAGGGTGGTGGGGGCCACACGAACCCCACCCCTTCATATTCTTCAACCCCCCTCAACTCACCATTAACTTTTGCTAACTTAAACATTAATAACTTATGTTATTAATTAAGTGAGTTAAGTGTGGTTATTTGAATTTTAAACTCTTGAAATTCAAATGTTATGTTATGTTAATAAAATAAGAGGTAATCTTATTTTATTTTGGGGTTGGAAGCTTTGTTGCTTGAGAGGTTTGGGGAGATAAGCTAAGGAAAGCTATAGTTCTTCATCTTCTTCGATGAAGAACACGAAGTACGCGAAGAACGCATCGAACACTGTCGAAGATCGCCGAGTCCTCGGAGACTGGCTCCGTGACGGTTCTTCCGCGACGTCTTCTTCCGCGACATCTCCTTCTGTGACGTCTCATCCCGCGACGAATCCTTGTTCGACGAACCTCCGTTCAAACTCGCACCAGGTAGGGGATTTAGTTTATTTAATTATCTTCATTCGTGAATTCTACTTCGTCGTCCTTCATGAATTTACGACCAGTTGCTATCGATTAATGAGAGGGGGCCGGACCACACAAACATGGCCGACCCTCCTCTAATTTGAAATTTGTTTCTATTATGGTTGGGACGGAATGGCGTGGTGCCGTCACACCACGTGGGATCGTACGACAAGTAATGTGCGGCGCCGTCGCGCCGCGCCATGAAGTTGAACAAGGACGCGACAACATCGCGCCGCGTCAAAGAAAACTGAAGACACCGCGGCCGGAGCGGGGCCGCGGCGGAGGGGCGCGGTGTCGTCGCACCGCGCCGAACGAACATGCCGTGGCCAGTTCCAGGCCGCGGTGAAGCAGGGCGACAGGCGGCTAGTTTCGGGCCGCCGGTGTCGGCGAAGGAGGAAGGATCGGTCGTCGCTGGTCCTTGTTGGCAGAACCGGCCGGCCGGTGCGGGCCGGCCAGACAAAAGGGAAACTGAGGGAATTAATTCCCCTGGCCGGCCAGCACAAAACGACCCCCATTTAATGGGGGGATGCGGTTACACCAGGGGGGCAGCCCCCCCCCCCCCTTTCCAAACGGCGCGGCCGGTTGGTCGAGCGCCTGGCCAGCGTGCTGGGTGCGCTTTACCAAGGCCAGGCCACGCCCAGGCCGGGCCGGGCCGGGCCATGCCCAGGCCGGGCCGGGCCGCGTCGGCGGGTCCGGGCCGCACCGCCCGGGCCTGACCTAGACTCGGTTCGGGTCGACCCGGTACGGGTCAACTCGGTTCGGGTCGACCCCGGGGGTATCGGGTTGCGTCGGACTGGGCCCGAACCCCTTAATACTGATCCTTTTTCGATCGGACGCCCATAACATGTGCTATGGGTCTCCAATCGACGCACCGTCCATTGTGATGCAATACTTGGATCGAGACGGTCGTTTTGGTATATCGCACTCAAGGTTTCAGAATACTTTGAGTTTGGTCTGGTTGGTTCGTACACGAAACCAACCGGGCCCTCGGAGCAGAAACGCTCATATCTTAAGCTCTGGACATCCGAATGACATGCCGTCGACTTTGTTGAATTCCTATAAGTGAGACGGATATTTTTGATTACTCCGTCTGAGGTTTGGACGCAGGTTGAGTACGGTCGGGTTGGTTTTGCCTTAAAAATCAACCGGGCCCCTGGGACGAAAAAGCCAATAACTCTCAGACCGGGCATCGGATTGACGCGCCGTCTGCGACGTTGAGTTCCTGTTGACGATACAGAACTTTTGGATACATCAACTCTGGACTATGTGTCAGTTGATGTATCAGCCTCTCGGCTCGTGGAGCGTACCGTCCCGAACGAGCTTGCTGTGTGCGGGAACCCTACAGGTGGTTGCGACTGCTATTGTGATGACGACGACTGTACAGAGATCCTCAGTGGATTCGACGGCGACGACTACATCACTCAACGATCCTACATGGATCAGTGCTACCGATCCTGTGTGGGTCTGATCCTGTGTGGGTCAGCGCTCAACGGTTCTGTGTGAGCCAGCGCCTACAGATCCTGTGTGGGTCTGATCTTGTGTGGGTCATTACGGGGGTTAGTTTCTAACGATCCTTTGTGGGTCATTGCGGGGGTTAGTACCTATCGATCCTTTGTGGGTCCGATGACTTAGATGGATCAGTGATCATCTCTATCTTCTTTCGAAGAAGTATTCCATTGTGAGCTGAATCATGTTTTTCTTTCCAATGTGGATTGTGTTGTGCTATCCTGTGTGGATTACGTTTTGCTTTCCTGTGTGGAATACGTTTTCATTCCTGTTTGGACTGGGTTGTACTTGGGCTCGGAGGTTGGAGCGTGTTGGAATTGATGACTTAGGTATATGTATGGCCATATACCTAAGCCGTGTCAGATGTTACTTCGTGATTGTATCTTTCCTTTGTGGATTATCCTTTGTGGATTCTTGGGAGACCTTAGGGGGTCTCTGGCTCTCTACTGAGTAGCTTATACTCACCCCTGCATGGGCTATTACCGCACAACGTTGTGTTGGTTGCAGATGACGGACAGCGCTGGTCTTGGTGGAGGCTTGCGGAGCAGGACGGTACCTGGAGGTGGACCACTGGGCGGGACGTACTTGGAGCGGTAGGCTGGACCTGAGGAGCAGTGGAGGCTTTCTTTACCCACCTTTCAGGTGGGATTGCCAGTGGACAGCTCGACGTTGCGACTTTACATTTCAGTTGTTTTTTTTCTTTCCAGTTGTACATTGTTTTCAGTTTGGGTTTGTATACTGGCCCACTTACTTTCAGTGCAGCTTGTTTCAGTTTTACTTAGTGTTTTACTTTCGCTTGTACTCTGTGGTGTATGTTTACTTTTATAAAGGCAATGCCTTCCCTGTTATCGGGATTTACGCCTTTGGTGCTAGTCGCCAGCCCCTGGCCTATGGAAGGTCGGCTTGGGGTAGTCACGGCACGGGGCCCGAGGACGGGTCATGACAAATTAGTATCAAAGGAGTTTGGTTCTACCGTAGACTCTGAACTTTTTCTATGTGAAGCAATAGTGTTTAGCGTATTGGGTGTGGTTATCAGTCCAGGGAGTCCAGTGTTGGTGCGGCGGCCAACGTATCTGTACACCAGGACCCTGACTTCTGATTTCTGACTTAATGCATGAAAACATTGATTGCATGTGTATTTCATGTTTTCTTTGTGATTACATTGTATCAGCTCACCAGGTATACTGTTCTGACCATGACCCACTTGTTCCCTTTTATGGATGGTCCCACGACGACAGCCAGCTAGGGTTCCGAGTGTTGAGCGTGACGACAGCCCAGCGAGCGACGAGGCCTCGGTGCAGGGCCCTTTGTCAGCAGTGGCATCGGCGGTATCTCTACCCGCCGAGCCACCAATGCTTCCAGCACCAGCCACTGACGATGCACGTCACCTCAGTACACTGTATTAGTTCTAGTGCCAGCGACTGCCTAGGTTCCACGGGGAGAGGGACCCCCAGATAGCCGGGGACTGGCTGGAGGTAGTGGTACGAGTTTTTCGGTTAGTGAGGACACCAGCAGACCTCATGGTGATCCTCGCAGCGATCCTACTGCATGCAGCAGCGGGCCGATGGTGGATCTTGATGATCCAGGTGCACGATGAGGCATCTCTTCTCTGGACGGACATTGAGAGCCTCTTCCGCTCAGAGTTCGTCCCAGCCACTCTCCGTGCGGTACGCATCCAAGAGCTTCTTCAGCTGCTGTAGGGCATCTTGACGGTCGCCCAGTACTCGGCGAGATTTACCGATCTATTGTGCTACTCTACAGACATGGTACGAGACCCATTATTCCGGGCCCAGACCTTTGATCAGGGATTGAAACACAAGATCAGGTCATCACTAATCTCCCTCAGCATTCTGACTCAGACAAGAGTACTGGAGCGAGCTATTTTGATCGAGAGTTTTCTTACTGAGTCTACACCAGCGCCGAGACCCATCACATGGAAGCACGTATCAGAGTCTTCTGCAGCAGGCAATCGACAGATGACTCATGGGTCTAGGTAGACCAGACCCTCAGGCAGACGACCTCAGGACACTGGCTCAGCAGTGTGGGGCACACAGCGTGGAGCCAGTCTTTCGAGAGGCAGGCAGTGCTACTCATTCGGCGGGCAGGGCCACATGGCTCGTGATTGCCCGACCCGCCGTGCCGAGGAGCAGAAGACGGTTGAGGGACCACCGAGGCAGAGGCAGAGGGTCGACCATGGCGGTCCGCAGGGAGAAGGCGGACGGGGAAGAGGAGCTAGCCGAGCAGCAGGTGGTGGGAGACACTTTGAGGCTTTACCACCACCACCACCAGGAGGTCCACCCTGACCACAGGGAGCTGGAGGGCAGAGACAGGAACAACTCCAGGAAGCAGAGGCCTATGACCATGGTGCGCCCGAGATGATTCGAGGTACTATCTGTGTCTATTCCACCTTTGCTGCAGTTCTTATAGACACATGAGCGAGTCACTCTTTCATAGCTGCTGCCCTTGTTCGGAGCTCGGAGATTTCGACAGAGCCGTTGGCTCAATCCTTACGGCTAGAGACTCCTACGGGAGCAGACTTGACGATTACGCACTGGTTCCGGTAGTGTGAGCTTTATCTTGGAGGAAAGAGCTTCGGCTGGGATCTTCTTGTAGCGGCATCGAGGCCTTACGACGTCATCATGGGTATGGATTTCTTGTCTACATTCCATGCACAGATTAACTATATTAGGCACAAGGTGCGATGTCTACGCACCGACGGGAGTAGGTTCACCTTCACCGGCGAGAAGGGAGCCTTCGCAGCACATGATGGACTTCCATAGAGGAGAGTACAGCCCATCACTCATCAGTTGTCTAGCCTCATACTAAGAGCAGTTGACTTGCAGAGTCCTAGTTTTCCTGCAGTGGTGGATCAGTACGCGGACGTCTTTCCCGACGACGTTCCAGGGATACCTCTACCCAGATAGGGAGACTTTTATATTGACCTGTACCCCAGGACAACCCCGATATTGACCCCATCATATCAGATGTCCCCCGCCGAGCTTCGAGAGCTGCGGGTACAGTTGGAGGACTTGCAGGGAAAGGGGTTCATCCGACCCAGTGTTTTACCCTGGGCTTCCCCGATTTTGTTTTCCAAGAAGGCGGACGGGAGCTTGCGACTTTGTGTCGACTACCGTCGCCTGAACCAGGTGACGGTGAGGAAGAAGTATCCACTACCAAGGATTGATGTCCTCTTCGATCAGCTCAAGGAAGAATGGTGGTTCTCAAAGATAGACCTCATGTCAGGCTATCATCAACTCAAAGTTCGAGACGAGGATGTGCAGAAGACGACCTTCAGATGTCGGTATGGCCACTATGAGTTCTTGGTTATTCCATTCGGCATATCCAATGCTCTATCAGTGTTCATGGCCCTCATGAACAGGATCATTCAGCCATATCTCGATCGATTTGTCGTGGTCTTCATCGACGACATTTTGATTTACACGACGACTGAGGAGGAGCACGCCTATCACTTGCAGGTTGTACTAGACACACTCCGAGAGCATCAACTTTATGGAAAGCTCTCGAAGTGTCAGTTCTGGATACGTGAGGTCCACTTCTTGGGACACGTCATCTCTGAGACGGGAGTTGCGGTGGATCCTGCGAAGATCGAGGCAGTGCTAGCTTGGGAGCCACATAGGAGCGTGACGGAGGTGCGGAGTTTCTTGGGACTAGGTGGATACTACCAGAGATTTGTGCCAGACTTCTCCAAAGTTTCGGCACCACTCTCAGCTTTGAGGAAGAAGGGGAAACCATTTGTATGGTCAGACAGATGTGAGCAGAGCTTCCAGGAGCCGAGACAGAGATTGAACAGCGCACCTATCTTGAGGTTGCCTGAGGAGGGAGTAGGGTACGTAGTCTACTGCGATGCATTAGGGACCAGACTCAGATGTGTCCTGATGCAGGAGCGGGAAGTGATCGCCTATGGATCACGTCAGTTGAGGCTGCCTGAGCAGAACTACGCTACCCATGATCTGGAGTTAGTAGCAGTGTTCTTCGCTCTGAAGATATGGCGACACTATCTGATGGGCGAGCGCTTTACAGTTTTTCCTGACCATCAGAGTCTCAGGTACATATTTCCTCAGAAGGACCTGAACCTAAGACAGCAGCGATGGATCGAGTTCCTCAAGGACTATGACTTTGAGATAGTCTATACTCATGGGAAGGGGAATGCGGTAGCCGATTTCCTCAGTAGGAGGACAATCATTCAGCTACTTGAGGAGGCGACAGAGTAGCTAGCCTCTTTGCAGATATCCTTCACGGATAGATATGGAGAATCCTTTCTTCAGTCTCTCACAGTCACTCCTCCACTACTACAGTGGGTCAAAGAGGCACAACGTGGGGATGCAGACTGTGAGACGCGGCGTGCACAGATATCCTCAAGACAGTCACCTGATGGTTTCTCCTTTGGAGCAGAGCACAACATCCTTTTCAGAGGACGTACCATGGTACCAGTTTCTTTACGGGAGGAGGTGCTAAGGGAGTATCACAATTATCCTTTGGCGGTTCATCTTGGAGTGGCGAAGATGTACCAGGATCTCAGAAGACAACACTGGTGGCCGGGCATGAAGAAGGTTGTGGCAGAGTTCATTTTTCAATGCCTCACTTGCCCGCAGGTGAAGGCTTAGCACCAGGTACTAGCAGGCTTGGTACAGCCTTTGGAGGTCCCGGAGTGGAATTGGGACGGAATATCTATGGACATCGTGGCTGGTCTTCCATGCACTTCCAGAGGTCATGACTCCATCTGGGTGATTGTCGACCGACTCACCAAGTCGGCTCACTTCCTTCCCATCAGAGAGAAGGGCTCGGTAGAGAGCATGGGACGTCTCTACTTTCATGAGATTGTACGGCTTCACGGTGTTCCATCATCTATCGTCTCCGATCGAGATGCTTTCTTTACTTACCGGCTTTGGACGGTGTTGTAGGAGGCATTCAGGATGCAGCTACGTCTGAGCACCGCCTTTCACCCTCAGACGGATGGTCAGACGGAGAGGACCATTCATACTCTCGAGGACATGCTCCGCGCATGTGTCCTCGACTTTGGTCGTAGCTAGGAGGACCACCTACCATTGGTGGAGTTTGCATAAAAAAACAGCTACCACTCCACCATCGGGATGGCACCATACGAGGCGTTGTACGACCGACCTTGTAGATCTCCTTTGTGCTGGACAGACCCTGGGGAGACAGCACTTGTGGGACCAGAGATGGTCCAGGCCACAACAGAGAAGGTCCAGGTCATCCAAGAGCGGATGAGGATAGATCAGAGCTGGAAGAAGTCTAATGCTGACAGGAGGCGGAGGCCACTAGAGTTTGAGGATGGCGACCACGTCTTCTTGCGTGTCTCACCTCGACATGGATTATGATGATTTGGCCGATGTGGAAAGTTGTCTCCACTTTTCATCGGACAATTCCAGGTCCTCAGCAGGATTGGAGAGGTGGTTTATGCCTGGCTCTACCACCTCAGTTGCACCGGGTGCACGACGTCTTCCACGTATCTCAGCTGAGGAGATACGTGCACGACCCGACGCATGTCATTGACCATGGGGAGCTTGACGTTGATGATGGGGCGAATTTTGCGGAGGTCCCGGTGGAGATAAAGGATCGACAGGAGTGGGTCCTATGTGGATGGTCTATTCCTCTAGTGCGCATCAGATGGCAGCACGAGAACCTCCAGGAGAGCACTTAGGAGCGGGAGGCTCAGATGCATGCTCAGTACCCACTTTTGTTTCCTTATCTTATGAAATATCTTTAAGGGGATGTAAAGCCCTGATGTGGGAGTAATGTAAAGACACGAAAAATTCAAGGAAATGTTTTTTTAATTTTCTTTGGGATTTTACAAAAACCCATTTTATGACGACACTTGATTCCGAGGCCCGGTGTGCCCGGAATATCTGTCTGAAGTTTAGCTCGAGTACGTTCAGTGAATGAACGAGCGTGAATTTCTAACTTTTGAACTGATGCTTGGAATCGAATTCTGAGGGCACTGATGGAACCGTAGCACCAGTAATAGCTTAGGAACGCCTTTTCCAGAGTTCCGTTTTCACAAGAGAAGATGATAAAAATTGTGGAAGTTTAATTTATAAATTAACTACAATTTTTATTTTTCTTTTAGTGGTTTAAGGCTTTGGGTGGAAGTTGGGTAACTACACAACTTCCGAAGAGAGGTTATGAGGGTGGTGGGGCTCACACGAACCCCACCCTTTCATATTCTTCAACCCCCCTCAACTCACCATTAACTTTTGTTAACTTAAACATTAATAACTTATGTTATTAATTAAGTGAGTTAAGTGTGGTTATTTGAATTTTAAACTCTTGAAATTCAAATGTTATGTTATGTTAATAAAATAAGAGGTAAGCTTATTTTATTTTGGGGTTGGAACCTTTGTTGCTTGAGAGGTTTGTGGAGAAAAGCTAAGGAAAGCTAGAGTTCTTCATCTTCTTCGACGAAGAACACGAAGAATGTGAAGAACGCATCGAACTCCATCGAAGATCGCCGAGTACTCGAAGACCGACTCTACGACGGTTCTTCCGCGACGTCTTCTTCCGCGACGTCTCCTTCTGCGACGTCTCATCACGCGATGAATCCTCATTCGAAGAACCTCCGTTCAAGCTCGCACGAGGTATGGGATTTAGTTTATTTAATTATATTCGTTTGTGAATTCTACTTCATCGTCCTTCGTGAATTTACGACCAGTTGATATCGATTAACGAGAGGGGGCCGGACCGCACAAACACGGATGACCCTCCTCCAATTTGAAAGTTGTTTCTATTATGAATGGGACAGAATGGCGTGGTGTCGTCGCACCACGCGGGATCGTACAACTAGTAATGCGCGGCGCCGTCGCGCCGCGCCGTGAAGTTGAACAAGGACACGATGTCGTCGCGTTGCGTCAAAGAAAACGAAAGACACCATGGCCGGAGTGGGGTCGCGGAGGAGGGGCGCGGTGCCATCGCACCACGCCGGACGAACCAGGCCGCGACCGGTTCTAGGCCGCGACCGGTTCTAGGCTGCGGCCAGTTCCAGGCCGCGACGGAGCAGGGTGACCGGCGGCCGGTTCCGGGACGCCGGTGTCGGCGAAGGAGGAAGGACCGGCCGTCGCTGGTCCTTGTTGGCTTAACTGGCCGGCCGATGCGGGCCGGTCGGACAAAAGGGAAACCGCGGGAATTAATTCCCCCGGTCGGCCAGCACAAAACGGCCCCCATTTAATGGGGGTCGTGGTTACACCAGGGGGGTAGGTGCCCCCCCTGCCAAACGGCTCGGCCGGTTGGCCAAGCTGTGCCGACCGGGCCGAGCCGCGCCCAAGCGGTCCGGACCTGGTTCGGGTCGACCCGGTTCGGGTCGACCCTGGGGGTATCGGGCTAGGTCGGACCGGGCCCGAACCCCTTAATACCGAACCTTTTTCATTCGGACGCCCATAACATGTGTTACGGGTCTCTGATCGACGCACCATTAATTGTGATAAGCTCCAGACGTCCGAATGACGTGCCATCGACTTTGTTGAATTCCTCTAAGTGAGACGGATCTTTTGTCTTACTCCGCCCAAGGTTTGGACGTAGGTGGAGTACGGTCGGGTTGGTTTTTCCTTAAAAATCAACCGGGCCCCTCGGACGAAAAAACCAATAACTCTCAGATCGGGCGTCCGATTGACGCGCCGTCTGCGACATTGAGTTCCTTTTGACGATATGGAACATTTGGATACATCAACTCTAGACTATGTGTCAGTTGATGTGTCAGCCTCTCGGCTCATGGAGTGGACCCTCCTGAACGAGCTTGCTGTGTGCGGGAACCCTAGAGCTGGATGCGACTACTACTATGACGACGACGACTATACAGAGATCCTTAGTGGATCTGACGGTGACGACTACAACACTCAGCGATCCTATGTGGATCAGTGCTACCGATCCTGTGTGGGTCCGATCCTGTGTGGGTCAGCGCTCAGCAGTTCTGTGTGAGCCAGCGCCTACAGATCCTATGTGGGTCCGATCCTATGTGGGTCATTGCGGGGGTTAGTTTCCAATCGATCCTTTGTGGGTCATTGTAGGGGTTAGTACATATCTATACATTGTGGGTCCGAAGACTTAGATAGATCAGTGATCATCTCTATCGTCTTTCGAAAAAGTATACCTGTGTGAGTTGAATCATGTTTTTCTTTCCTATGTTGATTGTGTTGTGCTATCCTATGTGGATTACATTTTTCATTCCTGTGTGGAATACGTTTGGTTTCCTTTGTGGACTGGGTTGTACTTGGGCTCGGAGGTTGGAGTGTGTTGGAATTGATGACTTAGTTATATGTATGGGAATATACCTAAGCCGTGTCTGATGTTACTTCGTGATTGTATCTTTCCTTTTTGGATTATCCTTTGTGGATTCTGGGAGACCTTTGGGGGTCTCGGGGTCCCTACTGAGTAGACTATACTCACCCCTGCATGGGCTATGCCCGCACTACATTGTGTTGGTTGCAGACGACGGACAACGCTGATCATGGTGGAGGCTTGCGGAGCAGGACGGTACCTGGAGGTGAACCACTAGGCAGGACGTACTCGGAGCGGTAGGCTGGACCCGAGGAGCAGTGGAGGCTTTCGGTACCCACCCTTCAGGTGAGATTTCCAGTGGACAGCTCGACGTTGCGTCTTTACTTTTCAGTTGCTGTATTTCCTTTCCAGTTGTACTTTTTTTCAGTTTGTGTTTGTATACTAGCCCACTTACTTTCAGCACAGCTTGTTTCGGTTTTACTTAGTGTTTTACTTCCGCTTGTACTCTGTGGTGTATGTTTACTTTTATAATGTCAATTCCTTCCCTGTTATTGGGATTTATGCCTTTGGTGGTAGTCGCCAGCCCCTGGCCTATGGAAGGTGGTCTTGGGTTAGTCACGGCACGGGCCCCGAGGATAGGTCGTGACATATTTCATTTGTATTATATTAATTATAAACGAAAAAAACATTATTCATACAAACATGCTGATTTTAGTTGTTATCCTTCCCCTTACGAAATTTATTTTCATAATGACCTTACATTCCACATTTAAAGAATTCATCAACTAATGAAACCATAGGTAGACCAATATTCCCTTTCATATTTTTAACTGAAACATTCATTTCTTTTATTGATTTTATATTCATTGGGTCCTTCTTTTACACACGCATAACATCTTCTAACCCCTTATAGACATTCCCGTGAGTGTTTATTCCTACATTTTTGGCATATAATAAATTGTATATTTTTTCCTACATGGTAACCTCTACTCAAATTCTATTTGAACTCCATCCTTATCTTCATTAGAGAGTATGATAGTTGGTTATGGTGATCATTTTTAATCCGGTTTCACGAAAACAGATTAGGCATAATCAAAAAATCCTTTCGTTCTATCAACATAACATTTGGGTTCTCATCAAGAAAAATATCTATCATATTCAATGATATCCCAGTTCCTTATAGTTTCATACGTTGACTAAGACCAAAAAGAATATTGTGGGAAATAAAAATCGTAGTGTAAAACTGAGAAATCGTGAAAAAACACTTATAATATATCTAATCATGAAACTTTTTCTTCAATATATAACAAATTTTATTTACATAGGTCATTCATAGTAACCATATATTTAAATCATTCATGATAGTTCATAATGTGTTTACAAATTTCCATGTAATTTCCCTCAGGAGTGTCAAACCAAGTGTGCCGCAAGGTCTGTTGTCGTGCACCAGGTGATGATTGAGTCCAGCTCAATGCCCACTTTTCAGAGTTATTACCTCTGGAATCCCCTAATAGATGCACATCCACTTGTAATATCCAAAAAGGGATGTAGTTACATGGAATCCATTTTACCCATCCTTTAAAAAAATTCCATCATATTTTCCTACACTTTGAATTATCCTTATACTTATCCTTAGAGGCATCCCTAGACATATCCTAAAAATATAACTAGGTATCTCAATGAATTTTTCTCATCATAATTTTTTAAGATCATCTAAAACATTACTTTGATAACATCTATAGTGACCTAGACTCTTAATACATAGATATTATATCTTTTTAGATGAATATTCAATATATTATAAAAAAACAACCAATGGTCGTGATAAATTAGCGTCTTTAGAGAATAATTACACAATATTATAATTTTTTGAAGGATTTTCCACATCCCCCATAAGGATATCCCCCTTTATTCATTATCACAATCATACCCTAATCAAAACATTTCTTCATAACCCAGGATATGAAATAGAGGAATGGGTGGGTTCAAATGCTCATCATGGGTAAATAAGGGATATTTGTAAGAATAACATGATAATAAGTGTAAGATATCATGATATTAATAATTTAAATCAATACACTACATATCAAAGACCACAATCTTGAGTCATTTCATAAATATTAGAAATATATAAGATATGAATCTTATAGAAATCAAATAACATAAGCCATGAGAGCATAACTTTTGAAAAAGACCTAAAATAATGGCATACACATAATCATAGAAAATATTCTCATTATTATTCATGGATTTCTATTATGACTATCATAGAAAAATTCACTTAATCCTTAAACTATCATTGTAGTAAAGGATCAGTCTCATGAACATCCTAGAGGAAAAATTCCCTTAAAAAACCAAGTTCACTCCCAATTCCAATCCTATCTATCTCATGAGCTGTAAATATCTAACGAATGCATTAGAGGGAGATATCAGTCCCAAAATTCATATAACTAAAATCATATATATGTGTACCAAATTGTCATAAAAAATTCTTCATATAATAACCAATTAAATGACATTGGTTTCATATGAATTTCATCCTATCATAACCGTTGTAATTGAGAAAGGGTATATAATGATTCTCCAATATCATCCTTGTATAACCCATTGAAAAAGAATCAGGTTCGGTAAAGATTATATCATGGAATAACCGATGGAATAGAAATAGGTTTTATAAAAAATTGTCATCATAATCCATTCCGGTAAATAATTATAATTTTATCCATGGTTTATATCCCTAGTAAATCATAAGTTACTTCAAAATATTTCATTTTAGAAGGAAAATGATTTTTAAAGATAAATCCATTGGAATAATTCTAGAGGAAGATAAACTTTATTTTAAAATAACATTATAAATCATTAACCATTAGGGAAATCATTTTATTTGAAAATAATCAGGAAAAGATATAAAGTACGATTGAAAAATTATTTAAAAAATTTATTGAGAAAAATAACATTTTTGGTTTCAAAAAATCATTTTTAAATCAGAAAAAGGTTATCATACTTTTATATTAAATTAACTTTGAAAAATTATAAAGTAGGATAAAATAAAATGAGGGTCATGATGAAGGGAAACTATGTTCATGTTGTACACGTTAATACAATGATTTCATTGGAATTTTCGATAATATAAAAAAATTCATTATTAAAAAGAAGAAATGAAAATTCCTTTAATTAAAAAAATAAACCATGGGTAATAATGTATTTGATTTATCATTTCAAAAAAATTTGAAAACCATTTTGAAAACATTTTTACAAAACAAGGTTTTGGAAGGAAAAGTGTTTTCAATAGAAAAAGATAATTTTTGTAAAAAATATTATTTTGAACACTTATGTACATGAAGAGAGGAAACTGAAGGGATAAAAATTATTATCATTAAAAAATTATAGTAGAATCGAATTTTTGAGATTCTTGAGATAAGTATTAAAATATTTTAACATCAGAAACATTGTCATAAAAAATCCAGATAAACAATGACATTGTAATAGGAAATCATGACCAATTCAATAACTTTGAAACATAATTCACATGAAGGAATATCATTAAAATAAACATTAAATATTACAATTATATATATATATATTAATTTGACTACATGTTAAAGGGTATGCGTAAAAATATTGTAAAAGAATATAGGTGGATAACACAACCTTATGTCTCAAAGAAGGAAAAGTGAGAAAAATATTACCTTACAGCTTTGGTAAATTTTGGAACAAAAATCCCTTTAAGGAGAGATCCATAAATGTTTACATGTAATTTTAAGGATAATAATCCTAAAATAGGTCGTGGGTTATAAATAAATCACAAATAAAATATGTGTGGAATATGTAATTTATATCAAATAAGTAAAAAGTAAGACAAGATTCCCTTATAACATTAGTAATATTTTGAATCATAAACCTCAATAAAGAATAAAAGAAAACGAAAAATCTAAAATCATGATAATAAGGATATTAAATTGTTAATGAATCAAAGGCTATATATATACATTACTCAAAAAAAGTGAGTGTTTAATTTTTATATGTCTCCTAGAAATAAAAATGTGTCTTGAAAACACATAATTTTACTATTTTTTCACATAATATGATACATTTTATTTAAAATTAATCTAGTAGGTGCGATTAGAAAGAGGGTTTTCAAAGAAAAAATTACCAAAACCATAAAAGTTTTTTATATCCAATTTCTATATGAAATTGTTTCAAATGACTATAATTTAATTAATATGAATATAATCTCATTAAAGTTTTTCATATATGTTTTGATATTTTTTTTTCAATCATAGAAAAATGATCATGGTAAAAATATATATAGAATTAAAATCATGAAATAATTATAATATTTTTAAATTAAATAAACTCTTAATATCAATAATGAATGATGGTTTTCATATATGAACTGCATTATGATAATGGAGACAGTAGGTCGTACATGCAGATGGGTAACATTTCCATTTTCAATGATTATTATTGAAACAAGTAATTAATATATTAAATATATAGAATTAACATAATAAATAAATAAAACACTATTTAATTATACAAATAATCCCTGTGGTGTGGGGATGAATGGGGAGTCACATTGTTTCATGAAGGTGATAGTCCACCTATACATGAATGACAATATCATATTTCAGTGAGTGAAAAGGTATGAAATAAAATGATATATTATATTTTAAGAATGATAAATATTTCTTAAATATAATAATTATTTTATGTATATAACATATAATTACTCTTATCTTCTTCCAATTACAATATTAGTTAAAAAATAATCACAACACTTCATGAGGCAGTAGTCCACCATATACATGAGAAACATTATTGTATCCCCTATATAATGGAATGTAAAAAAATGTATATGTATAATAATGAACACATAAGTATAATTATTACATAAATATAAAATATATAGTTTATATTCATCATAATACCCAACCATGAGGGGTGGTAATGGAATAATTAATAACATTTGTTTGTGAGATGATAATCCTCCGTACACACGAATAATGATTTCATAACCCATTTAATGAGAGTTTTTATAGTTTTTGGTAATGAACATAACATAATAAAATATTATTATATTATATATAATTAAATTATTATATAATCATGTTTTAATAATAATTGGAGGATGTGAAGGAAAAAGAAGAAAAAAATGCCAGTTGAAGAATATTACCTCTTCATCGGGTAACATCCTTTGGTATGCAACAAATGTTTTCCTAGGTCAGATTAATACACCAAAAAAGGATTTAAGTATGAGATGGGGGAAGTTAAGATGTGATTTTTATAGTTATTTATTTAACTAAAATGGTTTTAAGGTATGATTAATGGAGGACATGGGTGTCTATTATAATTGAGGCATGAAACAGTTTTAATGTTTTTTAATAGAAAAAGGTGTTCCCACATTTTTATAATATTGTCACAATTATAGATAAAGGAGTATTATTAATAAATATAAATAATAGAGGATAAATATATACAGAAAATATATTTATTATATGTTTTTAGGATATTATAACTATTACATTTTTAGATTACCCTAGGTAAACCCATTTTAACCTTACCTACAGTAATTAATTTTTAATGTTTTTCCTATTAATTTTTGTCCAAAGATAAGTTGAAATTTTGGATAATATTAATAATGATGATTAAAAATACAGAATCTATTTTTAAAAATTAAATTATCATAATTTAAAACATTTTATTTAAAATTAATCTTGTATGTGTGATGGGAAAACATTTTTTCAAAGAGATATTTATCTAATGTGTACAATGTTTTTATATAAAATTTCAATATTAAATTGATTCAAATGAATATAATTTAATAGATATAAATATTATTTTACTATTTAATCTTTCAAAAAAAAATTAAAACATAATTTTACTTTATTAAAAATTTAAACGAAATGGAAGTTTTCTTTTAAAATTATCTATTTATTAACTATTCATCGAAAAATTAATCTTTATATAAAATTCTAAACAATTATCCATAATATAATAGTAATATAATGTTTCCAAAAATTATGTTTATTTCTACAAAAAAATTTAATTAGTGTTTGAAAAAATTTATTTATAATAGGTGTAGAAATATATAATAAAACCACTTTTTAGAAAAATAAAATTTTAATTATAAAATTTGATTTATTCCAATCTCTTGTCTAGGAAACAAATAAGATGAATTTCATTAATTTGATTGATATATAATATATAAATTTCATTAATATAATTCATAGAATGTTTTTTAATTTTTAATATTCACTAGAAAAACACTATTTTCCGAAAAATCTCAACAATTCACTATATGTTAATTTTTTATAATTTATTCAAAAATTATGGCACTTTTATAAAATAATATATATATAATTTTCCCAAAATAATTATAACATTCAATAAATATATTTAATGAAACCCATTTTTTAAAGAAAATATATTTCTAAATCATAAAACTATATTATTAATAAATTGTGTGATTATTTTCAAACAGTACTAAATTTATTTTTATCCACTATAAACATTATATATTTTTCATTATTTGTTTATTTTTATTCATACCATTTAATTCAATGGAAATTTTATAATTTACATATTTAAATAATAATATTTTTCTGTTTGTTTGTTCTTGGTGTTGTGTATCATGTACGATATCGATGGTAGTATTTCATTTAAAATATCAAGATATTATAATTATCCTCCCTAACAAATTTTTTTTTCAAAATTATAATCAGGTAATTTTTTTAAAGGATTATCATTTGAAAATATAATTTTTTATACCCCACATTATTAAAATGGTTAATAAAACATCCTCTCAAAAATGGTTAGGGAAGTATGGAGGTAATTTGGAATAACTAGGTTTAAAAATAAGAAAAAATTATTGGATATTAAAATATGGACATGGTTTAAAAACATTATGTCTTAATAATGATGTATAATGATAGATATCATAGATGAAAAGAATATAAATGATCAATATAATGTTAAAAACTGTAAAACCATAATCCAATAAGGTGTAAAAAAGATCGTTGATTCCTCAAAAATGATTGTAAATGGATACCATTCTTATTTCAAGTTTTTTTATTAGTGATTTAAAATGTTATTTTCCATTATTAATAAAAAACAAAATAATTTATACTTTCTTGAGAAGTATATCATCATCCTTCAATAAATTTTCACCACAATCTCATAGTTTTCCCTAAACAATTAGTATTGAAGATGATTTTTATGATAGAAGATTTAAAATAAATTTCTATTTGATCATATATGTCCACAAAATGATAAAAATATATTTCTCATGTCTTTATACATTATCCAACATAATGATCTTTTTTCAAAATGAAATCAGAATTCCCAAAATTAATAAGACTGTACATTAATAAATAATATATTACATTCCTAAATTCAACAATAATACACAATGTTCATTTAAATAATTTCATAAATAATTATATTTAAATATATTTAATGTATTCTAGATTATGATTGAAATAAAAATATTAGATTGATTTTATCACATATTCTCTGAAAATTTATCCCCCAATAATGCCAATCACTCTGAAAGTCTCATGCCAAAAATGAATATTACATATTTATCATATCTCAAATATATGTTAATTATTTCCATGAATAAAAAACTAAATATCCTAAATATTCTAAATAACCACATCAATAATGAAATTATTATCCTCAATGGTTATCCCATACCAATTATCTTATAAAACCTAAAGAACAATACTTTTTTTTCAAAATAATTTATCATTATAAACCTAACGGTTTCAAATACCTCAACATAATAAAAAGTCTCCCACAATATCACTAGTCACTTGTTGACACTCTTTTCCATCACAAAGTCTAACGACTGAAAAAGAGAAATGCCTTAGTCCAAAGTGATTCATCCTTTGAAGAAACATCAAAAACCGGAAAAGTCATGAAGAAGGATTTTTTCCCACTTGGGTCGTGCAAAATTCATCATGGTCGTGTAAGTATACTTGCGCACTGCATAGTGGTCGCACAGGTGACTTGTGCACCTTATTTGATTTTTCGCCCATGGTCTTCCCTGGCTTATAAATACCCCTAGTGGGCCCCCCATTTCGAGACGGAAGAATCCTAAAAGTAAGATTTATGCTCTGGTCACCCTAGTCTCTGCTTGAAGTCTTCCAGACACTTCTAAGGTAATTTCATACCTAGAATGGATGATCTAAACCGGGGAAACAAGACCTAAGTGTTGAAACTCATCAACACATGCGTGCCTAGGTTGCCAGCCCTTAAAGTAAATGGCCCCACTTGTGCACCGCCTTATCCCTTCATCAAAACTTGTGCGCCACTCTTTTGAAAGACTTTAGGGATAATACTAAGGGCTTGAGCCATGTCTCATACAATTATTACCCTAATGGTTGACCGTCGTGCAAGTACCCTTGTGTCGCCCATGTATACTTGCGTGACAAGGACTTGCGCACCCATGCATGACTTGATCACCTCTCTCTTTTTGGGTGCCCCTCTTGTCTATAAACTTTCTTTCTTCAAATACACCTCTCCTCTTCATGATTTAGCCTTCCGAACCACCTTCAATGCCATTTATGGCATAGTTCCTTTGCTGGCTTCTTTATCTGAAAGGAATTCTATGGAACATCTCTCAAAACATAGTGATTGACATATATTTATGTCACTAAGGTTAGAGATTTCATTCACTCAACCTCATCCTTTAAGATGATAAGATCTTTAACCTGGGCCTCCTTTTCAAGAGTAAGCCCCAGTTCATGTTCTCTTTAACCTAGGCCTCCTTCTCAAGAGTAATCCCCAATCCAAGTTCTCTTTAACCTAGGTCTCCTTTTCAAGAGTAAGCCCCAGTCCAAGTTCTCTTTAAACTGGTCCTCCTTTTCAGGAGTAAGGCCCAGTCCATGTTCTCTTTAAACTGGACCTCCTTTTCAGGAGTAATCCCCAATCCATGTTCTCTTTAACCTGTACCTCCTTTTTAGGAGTAAGCCCTAGTCCAAGTTCTCTTTAATCGGGGCCTTCTTTCTAGAAGTAAGCTCCAGACATAATTTTTTTTAACCTGGGCCTCCTTCTTAGGAGTAAGTCTCAATCTTAAATTTCCAAATATGGGCGTCCTCCTTATGAGTAAGCCCTAAATCTCGTAACCTGGGCCTCCTTCTTAGGAGTCTTCCCCGGTATTCACGTTCACTTAATTTTGGGAATCCTCCGTAAGATTAAGCCCCATGTTCCAAAATTTCCTTAACCTGGGCTTCCATTTCAAGAGTAAGCCCCAGTCATAATTCCCCTTAACCTGGGCCTCCTTCTCAGGAATAATCCCCAGTTTTCAAATCCCTTTAACTTTGGTCTCCTTCTCAAGAATAAGCCCCAGTCATAATTTCTCTTAACCAGTCTTAATTTACTTTTGGTTTGGACTTCTTTCTCAGGAATAAAACCAATCATAAGCCCCCTTTAATTTGGGCATCCTTCTAAGGATTTAGTCCTAAGTCAAGTATCCAAATCCCCATAAATCACATATACCTTTATGGAGCTTGTTCCCAAGTTTCTTCCCTAATGTAAATCCTAATCTTCAGTCATTTGGGCAGTCATATGTACATAATCCCCACATCATTTATTATGATTGCATCTTTCATGGAACAATTGGCAGGTTTTACCAATACCTCTTGTTTCACACACCGAGCATGAATCATGAGATCTTAGAGCATGAAAGTAATTATGAAATCATTATTTGAGCCTTCAATCATATATAAACCTCATACTTCATTACACGATCTACGTGGGTTCTGATTCCTTTTCTAAACAAAGGATACATAGGTATCCCATCTGCGAGTATAATCCCTACTTTGAAATAATCCATGTCCTTCTGAATGACTATAATCTTCAAGTTCCACATTGAGTGGCTTTAAAACTAGTATGGTTATCATAATGACCACGAGATTTTTATATAATGTGTTGAAGGATACCATTGTCTAAGAATCTGTAAACAAATAAAGATGATTCTCTATCGATGAAGAACCTCAAATACATAAAAAATATTCTCTAAATCACCTACATATCAATCATTGATTTTCTGATTTAAAGGAAAGCCCATTTTCATACTTGGTAATTTAATAAGGATTCACGAACATAAATTAAATCTATAAAGAGAGTCCCAGAGTAGATAATAATTCCCTTCAATATGGTGTGATGAGTCCAAACTACCATCCTCTCATCCAATGCAAATTCTTAAGCCTCATCGGTCCATAAGTAATGGGAACATACCTTTGGAAATTTGGTCCAAATGGATATAGAATCATTGGATGTTTCCGGTTCTATAGAATACCCATTAAAACCCGATTGGAATGTTTTAACCTTAAATCAATGAGGTCATCCCCATTTCCATAGGAATCAAAAAACGGTGAACCTGACGTGAATCCTTAACCAAGTTGAAATGATTTTTTACATATTTGTTAGGCCCCTACTTAAAACTGAATGAGAGGGCCAACAAAAAAATCAATAACATATGTGCTCATCAAAAAGATGTAGTGGTAGAACTTATCTTGATTATGTTTGTTAGATAAAACATGAACTCTTTTCCAAGATCTTCTGCATTATAGAATTGGATTCTCTTATGTTCATACCTGTTAATACATCTGCAGTGAATGCCGCTGCTGCTACTCATACTCGATCATCATCCTCTCTAAGGACGACATCACCAACTTAGCATCTTCAAAGCTAGGTATCAAATGCACTGGTTAATGAGTACCGTCAAAATGGTACTATTCCGAATCTGGAGGCTGGTCGACAAGCCCTCCAAGTCAATAACTCACTCTGGTCATCTGGACAGCAACAACCACCGATCAAGAAGCAGGTGCTACCAACCATTGTTTCCAACCGTTTTGGGTCGTTATCCCTGGAACGCAATCACAAGCCCACTCATATTCTACGGAGGTGAATGATCAGGTCCCTTAGGTCCTTAATTCAAAGAGACATGATTCCTTCCTGAGGGATCCCATCAACAATTACCGCCAGACTCGTGCGGTAGTGCACCCTCAACATGATGAGGGTGACATCTCCAGGCATTCGGCTCAGGTTCCTCAAACCCGAGTAGGCAAGACGAACCGCTAAAGGCGATGACCAGACACCAGTGAGAAGGTTCTTATCTCTACCATTTCCGGATAATCCCACCAACCTAACATGGTGGAAAGTAACAAGTGGGCACACACACCCATCCTTTTTTATTCCGATGTCCAGCAGACTCATCTAGCAGCAACACGCCATTCCCGCCAGGCAATTCTGGTGGAGTACTATATAAAGGAACATACACCTATTTATAAATCATCAGCTTTTCAACAGTCTCGCCTGACTACATATGATGAATCCCACCAACCTAATGTGTTGACAACTGGTAAAAAGGCACATACACCTTCTTACACTCATCAATCCTACCAACAGCCTCGTTTGTCAGTATTGAAGGAGGTTCATAAACCACATTCAGTAGAGTGAAATAAACAGACCCATACACCTGCTAGTATTGATCAAACCTACAAATAGTATCGTTTGGTAGCACTCTGAGAATTCGGTCAGAAAGCTATGGCGACAAACAAGAGGCAAACTCAACTCTCTACCCCCACACTTGAGTACTGTCATAATTCACTAACATGAAAAGGAGGATAGGAGCAGGAACATAAACCTAATCAAATAATGGAATGGACATATATCCCCGTTCTGGCAGCTGAAATCACCAAGCACATTCTGTGAATGGTGAAAGAGCAGAAGAAAATTCCTGCTCATATTCTGGATGCATGTCAGGATATTATAACAGCTTCAGAAGCATCACAGGGAATGAAATGAAAATATATCCATACCAGTGGAGTGACACATCAATATATCACTCTATAATAGACACACACCTCTATTACAATCCAAGAGGGTTGTGGGGTATACTCCCCCATATTATACAGACAACAAAGTTAGGCGCATACACTTGATTTGAGTGGAAATAATCTGCCTAACCTGATCATTTCTCCTGATCAGGCACATAAACTTGCCCATAATCACCACATTCATCAATAAGTGGTTATTAATGTGAGTAATAAGGCTTCTAAGAAGAAGACCCATCCAGCACAGTCATGAAATCAAGGGCCAATCTGTAATAAGGTCGTACTCGATGATGGATTTCTTGATGCACTCAGATAATTATCGGTTGCAACTCAAGATTCTACTCTATCAGTTCCGAATATTGGGAACATTAATTTAGAAGGTCTTCATCAGACACTTCCTCATAAAGTCTTGCTTCATGATAATTCAGTCGATCTCTAGGTTTTATCTTCAGATTAGAGCCACAAGAACCCTCTGTGTGATCAAAAGACTAAGGAGAAAAATGTTTTATCTTTTTCTGTAACCCCCCAAGGTGTTCCTCCCCATGATGATGAATTTAGCTATGAAATTCTTCTCCACAATAGTAATTCACATTTCCTGGAAAATGATCCAATGGAAAATGTAGGGATGAGAAAACCCTCTAATCTTGAGGAACTTTCAAATGTGAAGACAGTCATGTCTGATTCTTTACCGCTAGCAGGTGAAATACTTTATCAATCAGAAGATAGAATGGGGTTTAGCTCATTCTCCGAACCACCCCTGGGTCGTTCATCTTCTAGTTTGATCGTTTAATTCTCTACCAATCTTGTTGAATCTGATGAAGCAACAAGGAAGCACCCGCTCTTGACCAATCAGGTAGAAGAATCTTCATTGAATGATGTATAGGAAACACTAAATATGAGGAAACAACTGGTGAAAGTTGATGTGAAAGTCATGTTTTGGCCTTTGGCGGACTCTCAATATGACATTCCAGATATGGTGAAGGAACATATAATTCATGATATTCTTCTTAACATTTGGAAAACTCTTTTCCAGTTGAAAAAGAAAATATTATCTTATGATGAATATAAAAATCATGTCCAGATAATAGAAGGGTTACAATGACAAATCGACTTGGCATCTCTCTCAGTTTCTTGATATCCAAAGGCTGAAAAGCAGTCGAGAGCCCTTCAGCATTCAATTCTTGTCCGAATAAGAATATTGCGCCAGTTAATTTCCAATTCCCAATCTGGTATTCATATCAGGGGATGGAGTGTTCATGGAGCACTACATTTCACGGTACTCTCCATCCAACAAAGCCCGCCGAAAATGGTCTCATGTAATGTTATTGCCTATGGCTGGCCACAACCAATTGTTTTTGTTTGTAATCAAAGGCCTGCTCAGGAAATGTCTCAACTAGTTCTTCTCAAAATAAATCATACAGAGAACAAGTTTTTTAGTTACTCATGCATCAAGAAAATGAGAATATTGAACATGACCCTCATTTAGAGCATGCACATTATCAAGTGACAGAAGTGTCAGAAATCATCCAATGGTCTTTTGAACCGGTTGATAAAAGTAGATGCAGGTTGATGCCTCCAGCCAATTTCCAAACTAATGTCCGCAAGTTAAAGAGAGCTTTTAAGATAGTATCAGAGATAGCATTTCAAGAACCACCCCATCTTTCCAAACTGGGGACTCTTTTAACCCAACCCTTAGAATCAAAAAA
Source organism: Viscum album (assembly GCA_963277665.1). Taxonomy (NCBI): domain Eukaryota; kingdom Viridiplantae; phylum Streptophyta; class Magnoliopsida; order Santalales; family Viscaceae; genus Viscum; species Viscum album. Next base: position 696,442,925 of record OY728145.1, read on the forward strand.
TAGGATTCAAGATGTTGAGAAAGAACATCAAGAACAACCCCAGTCCACCAGACTGGGGACTTTTTCAAATCCTTAATCTCTTTCTCAGAGAAAGTCAGTCTTCTATCAATTAGGGAAGAAGCCCCAAGAGGAACGAAGAGCCGAATTATCAGGGAAGTCCCTCCAAATTATGGTTTGTCAAGAAGTTGATGAGGGATCAAATCGACAAAAGGAAATGTCTAATCAGGGATATGGAGGAAGACAATATCACAGAAATGCCGATAGAAGGGATGCAATGAATTATGCATCAATTAATGTCATCAATTCTATTGTTGATGATCCACTAGATGAGGCTCACTCAGAGGGATTAGATGAAGAGGGTGTTGCTCAAGAAGTTGTACGCACAGAAACAAAGGAAGAAGGTGTGCGTACACGAAATCAAAGGCTTACCCAGAATCTTGGTATTCCTTCAAGTAACCCACTTCCCCTTCTACGAAAGGGATCCAACAAGGGGAAAGGAAAGAATAAGGTTACATAAACTTCCTCTGGATAAGTCAAATCTATCTCACTGGAGAAAATATTTTCACAACATAAGGAAGAAATGATGTAACTGAGGAGGTTGAATGTAGAACTACTTCAGGGTAGTCTTCCTCCTATGCATGATGGAGTCAGTTAGTTAAGGGAATTTGTTGAAACTACTAAGATGGATCAATAATATCCTCCTCTATCAGTACACCCTCATAGGTCTAATCATATGGGTCATGTTCAACAAAAATCGATGGTTCTACCATCAGTTGCAGTACCAGCCACCATATCTGTCCAAGCTCCTGTCATTGCACATGTTCAGTTCAAAGATCAACTGGAGGTTTCTCAAAAGTAAATAACTACAATTGAGTCATTAACAACTTGGTTGGAAGCTATGGAGGGAAAGCGTGCTAAAATTCAACCTGAAAATAGAGCATACCCTGAATGGGTTGATGCAATTTCTCCCCCGTAAAATTTTTCATGTACAACATTCCCAATCATTAATGGTTCGGGAGACCCAGGGCAAAACTTAACGCATTTTTTCCCTCGTTTTGATCCTATAATGGGAACCCCTCAGCAACAAAAATCAGTTAAGCTCAGGTGTTTTGTACAGTCATTACAAGGGACTGCTTTTTCTGGTACACAAGCTTGAAATCCCGATCAATTATCGGGTGGGAGGATCTCCATCAACGATTCCTTCTTCAATTCAGCTCAACTTTGCCAAAGAAAATAGTTTTTGATCTTACAAACAGTAAGAAAAGGGATAATGGAAGGGTTTCAAATTTCATTGCTCGATGGAAAGGATTAACATATTCCCTGAGCATAGCACTCCTTCAAGAGGAATTTGTTTCCGATCTGTGTGGGAAATCTGCATGATGAATTATGCACGCTGTTGATCCCGGTGAAATATATTGGAGGGTTTCGAGACCTTACATCAATCTCTAAATAGATTGGAGATTATCTTATGAAGACTAAGGATAAAACTCGTGTAATTCCATCAGCTCCATGAAGGAGAATGGTTAGATCATAGACTAGTATAGTTACGGTTAAACAAGCACCTGTACCTCCTTCTACTTCAAAACCACCATCTTACCAAAGGGCTCCGCCTCCTAAACATCAACAATAGAGGCCGTTTAATCAAAATGATCAAAGTGATCAAAGACAAAAACAATTGGAGGATTTAAAGAGAAAATTTTACTCTTTCTGAAATGAACAAGTACCTAGTTACTTCATTTCGACTCAAGAAAATAATTTTGTTCAATTGCCAAGGCCCAAGATGACAAGCAAGGAAGGAGAAGAAGACCATCCCAACTATTTCCCGTTTCATCAGATGTTGGGGTATCCCATTCAGAAGTGTTTTGTCTTCAAGGATCTCCTTCAAAAAATGGTCGACTCCAGACAAGTCAAACTGAAAGGTTCATCATCTCAAGTAGCATGTGTTACTGCTACAGATCTTGAGGAGGAAGGTGAGTGGCAAGTAGTCAAGAACAAAAATGCGCAAAAATATGATGATTGGATGGTTATAAAAATGATCAACTGAACTCATGATATTTTGAGAACACAATTGAAGAAACCAATTGTGTATTCTTCCATGAATTCCATAGTAAAACCCTCTTAATCAAGGGGAAAATCCTCAAAGAAACGACATAATTCAAAGAAAGATGAACAATCAGAAGAAGTTGAAATTGTGTCAAATTCTAGGTTTTGTTTGAATCCGGAAGATTATATGCCATCTACTTTGAAGCAACGAGCACCATCCCACCAAACAGCATAACCGAAATTGGCTAATCAGGGAGAGTCTTCATCAGATGAAGAATTGATCTTTGGTTCTGTTAATATGATTCACATAATAGATCCTTATGCTAGTCACAATTTCATGTATTATGAGCTAAGTTCCCTATATCAAAAAGAGGAATCATAGGGAGTTCCAGCGACATAGGGTATAGAGGAAGATGTGGATATTTTGGAGGCCACTATTCTAATTCTACCCCCACTAGAACTGTGTATGCAGTAGATACTCATGGTAGATCCCTTTAACGGGCTCAAAAAGAACAAGAAAATTCTTCCACCAATAGTAGACTCAGTCCTAGAACAATTATTCTAGAAGATCGTTGGGAGGTTCCACCTTCTTCCTATCAGCAAGTAAATAGAACTATTTAGTCTAATATTCCAAATCCAGGAGTATTACAAACTCCTACCCCGATACAAGATCCATCAACTTCCAAAGCATCAACCTCTAAGGCACCTGTGAAACCACATGTTCCAGTACGGAAATTCATACCATTGGATCAAAAATATGTTGTATTGAAACACTTGGAACAAGTACCAGCCAAGTTATCAATTTTGGATGCCTTGAATTTATCAAAGTATCTTTGGGAGGCACTCATCGAGTATTTGTCATGTCCTCAGAAATTCAAAAATGAAATTTCTATGGCTAAATCTACCATGTAAAGAATAATCCTACAAAATTCCATGTAGTGATATTTTTTACTGATGAAGATGAAGATGATGTCGTGCATGGACATATTAGACATTTGTACATATCTATAAAGGTCAATGGTGTAGACATCCGAATAGTTTTCATTGATAATGGTTCATGAGTCAACCTCATACCCATTCGTACACTTTGTCGATTGGGCCTCAAAGAATCTGATTTATCTCCTTCTACTTTGATGTTACAAGGATATGATGAAAATGAACAAGAACCACTCGACGAGATTACACTCAGAACTCATTTTGGAGATCCTGTATCCAATTCAGATTTCATGGTTGTTGATCAAGACTCAGCCTTCAACATCTTGCTAGAAAGACCCTGGCTACATCAACATGGGGTTATCCCTTCATCATACCATCAATGTATCAAATATTGTGTCAACGGTAAAATTGGGACATTGGATGGTGATAATTCCCCATTCAAGACATGTGAATCTCAATACATTGAGGAAGAATTCTATCACATGAAGGGAAAGGACAAATACACAAAAAGGGAGATTACCAAAGGTAATACTTCATATGGTTTGGAAAAGATTCCAGTAAACACATTAGCACATGTGAGTACATATTATGTATTTCCTATCAGTCAAATTGATAGGATAGACCCAAATCAAAATACTCTTATGGAAACTTCCATAATGTCAATTATGACAATCATGCCAGACAACATGGGAGAAATTGGCGACTCACCAAGAAATGATGAAAGCTCAAATGGAGATTTCTTCATTTCATCTACTGATATCCAACAATTCTATACTTCGCCAACTAGACCAAAAGAAGTTATAGCAATGTCATAGGTGAACGATGATTTAGATCCTCAATCCATCATCTCCTCTTTATTACCTAGCGAAGACCGTTCATCATCAATCAGTTCTGAAATGGAAGCTTCATCTTTAAGATGTTCAAATTTTAACATCTCTTCTGATCATGGAAATTCTTCTTCATCATCTACAATGCAAGTAGAAAAAGAAGAAATAACACATGTTGAAGAAGAAGATGAAGATCGTAGGGATGCTCCTCCAGCATTTGAAGAGGGTATCTCTACCACCGTGGATGAACTCTGAGAAATAAATTTGGGTACAAAAGAAGATCCACAACCCAATTTAATTAGTGCATCCATGACTCTTGAAGGGAAAGAGATTTATATTTCTTTTTTAAAGAAAAATAAAGATATATTTTCATGGAACTATACCGAGATTCCAGGGCTTGATCCTGATGTTACCATCCATAGATTGGGTTTTCTAGCAGAACATTGAGGATTCAGACTAGCCGCTAGAAGGACACACCCAACCTGTGCTTCAAAAATTGAAGATGAAGTGGATAAGATTATCAAATCTAACTTCATCAGAGAAGGTCAATATCCCAAGTGGTTGGATAATATTTTCCCAAGGGAAAAGAAGAATGGAAAAATTAGAATTTTCATTGATTTCAGAGATCTTAATAGGAATTGTCCTAAGGATGATTTTCTAGTTCCGATTACAGAACTCGTAATTCATGCAACAGCTAGCTATGAAGCACTTTCCTTCATGGATGGATATTCCAGGTATAATAAAATATTAATGGATCCAGAAGATGAAGAATATTCAGCCTTCAGAGCCCTTCAAGGTGTGTTTTTCTATTGGGTAATGCCCTTGGCCTATAGAATGTAGGCACAACATATCAGTGTGCCATGCATGATATCTTCAAACCCTTTTTAGAGATGTTTGTTGAATGTTATGTGGACGATTTGGTGGTTAAATCAAAATAATATTCTAACAACATGGCTGATTATGAAATAATATTCCACAAACTTCGGCAACATAATTTGAAGATGAGCCCCTTAAAATGTGTTTTTGTGGTAACATCAGGAAAATTTCTCAACTTTGTTGTATGCCATCATGGTATCGATGTTGATCCTGAGAAGACAATTTAAATCCTTGGTATGTGACCTCTTCGAAATTTGAAATAATTGAGAGGGATTCAAGGACACTTGGCCTATATTTGGCGTTTCATCACCAATTTGGCTGGCAAAAGTTAAACCTTCACCAAATTGATGAAGAAGGGAGTCACATACCAATTGATTGAAGTATATCAAGAAGCATTCGATATTATCAAGAAGTATCTATTGAGTCCACCTGTATTAATGCCACCTGTTGAAGGAAGACCACTTATCCTCTATGTGAAAGCGTTAGAGCGATCATTGGGTGCCTTTCCTGCTCAAAAGAATGATGTTGGGAATGAAAACAACCTCTACTATCTCATTCGGACTATGCATGAAGCTTAAACCCGATATTCAAGTGTTGAGAAGTGTTTCCACAAATTAATAATTGTAGTTCAGAAGTTGAGAAACTACCTGCAACATCACGAGGTCCAATTGGTATCTCGCAATAACCCGCTCAAATTCAACATTAGTCGTCCAATGCTTAGAGGACGTCTAGCATGGTGGGAAGTTATTTTGCAGCAATTTGATATCCAATATGTTTCTCAAAAGTAAATAAAGGGCCATGATTGTGCTGATTTCCTTGCTGAAAACCCTTCAGTAGAACATACATCTTCAGATATTGAACTTCCTGATTAATAAGTATTGTTTATTCAATATAATATTCAAACATGGGAAATTTAATTTGATGGTGCTTCCATAATTCCAATAGGGAGGAAAATGGAAAATCCTAAATTCAACAAATTTGGGTTAGGAATTGTGATAATTTCTCCAAAAAAGGCAGTGTTAGCCTATTCCTTCTCATTATTGGGAGGCAGTACAAATAATGAAGCAGAATACGAATCTCTCATCGCAGGCGTGGAGTTGGAACTTCAAGCACAAGTGAATCACTTAAAGGTGAAAGGTGATTCGAACCTGGTAATCAAACAAGTCAATGGGGATTATGCCATCAGAAAAGAAGATTTTATCCCTTTTTTATGATTACGTCAGAGAGTTAATGGTGGAATTTCCTAAAGAACCAACATTTTCTTATGTCATGTGATCACAAAATGCCCATGATGATGCACTGGCTAATATAGATACAGCTCTAGAAGATCCAAATCAGGATGAGAAAATCATCAGTATTCCCCACCGTTATAGAATTTCACCGTATGTTGAAACCAGAATAGAGGAAATCAATGAAATTAGTCCCATTCCTGAACCATATGGTCATACTACAAGATGTATGATTCCTATCCGGGAAAACCATCAAAATGGAACACTTCCTCCTGATAGAGCTGGGAATGAACAAATCTGATGATGTGTGGTCTATTTTACTCTTTATGATACCCCAGATCACCTAGAGAAAATTCTATACAAGCATGGTTTTGATGGAGTTCTCTTTATATGCATTGATGGTGAAGAGACAATGGCTATCAAGAAAGAAGTACATGCAGGAGTATGTGGTGCCCACCAGTCCGGACATAGACTATTGATCAAGTTCGAAGGCTTGGGTACTTTTGGCCTTCAATGATACTAGATTGTGTTCATTTCACAAAGAAGTGTCATTCTTTCCAAGTACTTTCCAACTTCATTCATCAACTGCCATAGTTTCTTTATACAGCTTAATACTCGTGGCCATTTTCCACATGGGGAATAGATGTAGTAGGACCTTATCCTTCGGCTACATCCAAGAAATTTAAGTACATTATTACTGCTACTGACTTCTTTTCCAAATGGGTAGAGGCAATACCTCTCAATGAAGTTAGTTCTAAAATCATTTTTATCTTCATCGAGTCTAACATCATTACCAGATTTGGTGTCCCTCATACCATACTGACGGACAATGGCACCAACTTCTGTTCATCCGAGGTGAAGAATTTGTATCACGAATACAACATCAAATCCAACCATTCATCTCAGGGTTATGCAGCAGACAATGTGCAAATAGAATCCTTCAAAAATATGCTTTCAAAAATACTATTAAATATGGTGGATAAAGATAACAAATCATGTCCTGATAAACTCTTTCATGCTTTATGTGCTTATCGAACCACCACCCACACTGCAATGCCGTCAACTCCATATTCATTAGTATTTGGAATGGAAGTAGTATTTCCCATTGAAGTTCAGTTACCCTCACTCAGAGTAGCCATTTGTGATCACTCATCTACAGATGAACAATCTCTAAAGCGATTGGATGAATTGGAACGATTAGATAAGAAAAGATTGTGCACATTGCACCACTTTGAAGTCTATCAGAATAAAATATCACAAGGTTTCAACAAAAAAGTTCCTCTTAGTTCATTCGTTCAGGGAGAATTGGTATGGGTTCTCAGAACTCCAATCACTCTAGGAAAGAAACATCCCAAGTTGGAGCCAAAATGGGAAGGACCTTACTCAATACATAAGGTCTACTCTAATGGAGCATATTCTTTAATTTCAATGGATGGAGAACTCATCACTACTCCAAACAATTCCATATTTTTGAAGAAGTATTTTGTATAAACACAAAATACATCACCAATGGTCCATGTATATGACCTTAAACTATTTACATCCCTTTCGTCTAACATGACATTAAACTGTGTTGTCCTATCTGCAAGACTTTAAACTGCATAGTCCCTTATGTCCAGCAAGACGTTAAACTGCACCATCCTTGATCTACGCATATGACCTTTAACTATTTGCACCATCGTCCAACATGATGTTAAACTGTGACGTCCTACCTACATGATGCTGAACTATAAAAAATTCCCTTGCGTCCAGAATGACATTAAACTGTGAAAAATGTCCCTAATACATCGAACATGACATTAAACATTGTTCTCTTTGTCCATTTTTCATGACACTAAACTACACAGTCCCCATTTCATCCAACATGACGTTAAACTATATATTCCCCATCATCTTTGTTACAGGACGCTAAACTGTACAACACCCTTATTGTCCAACATGATGCAAAACTGTGTTCATGTCCAACATGACATTAAACTGTGTCCCTACATTCGTCATACATGACGTAAAACTGAACAAAATCCATTAATACGCCCTACATGACATTAAAATGTATTTTGTCCCTGCTATATGACACTGATCTATGCAGCACCAATAGTCCTCACTACAAGACATTAAACTGCATAGTCCCGTCATACGTCCTACATGACATTAAACTGTACATCGTTAAAGTTGTTGCTACATCTTGTTTCTCACACCGAGTATGACTCACGTGAGCTTAGAGTAAACCTAAACCATAACACTCTCTCTGGGCTGCTAACCATGTGTAATTCCCAACACCATTTTTAGGTTGTTGTCCTCAAAAACAACATGATCACCAATTCATCCTTTAATTGAACTACACGGACTTTGATCCTTGCCTTCTAGGCTGGGTACGTAGGAAACCTCCTGAGGTTTAAGCCCAAAACCAATATATTCACAATCGGTTCACCTCCATCTCATGTGATGTTGATTTGTGAAGCCACCCCTAGAATCAATATCATTACATTGGTTCACCTTTGTCCTAGTAATATGACGTTAAAATGTACATAACATTTTTCCTGTACGACAATAAACTACAACATTCTTTGATACCCTCACCTGAGAGGGAATAATTATTTACATTGATCTACAATCATGTTATATTCGATAGACTATGCGCATACATGGAAATGCCCGGACCTTTTATCTCAGGTCAAACCATCATTACACTAAAGTCCCCCATTCCTCCTTCACTTGTACGAACCAAATCTGTACAGAGGGTATTTCTAGAACTATGTGGTCTTGATTCCCATCCTTTTGGGATATGTAGGAACAGTCGAGAATCCCTCAAATCCAGCCCCAAGCCTTTAGGCCTAACCCCAAATTCCACTTTCAGTCCCCTTACTGAAAAGTCCCCCTATGAAAACACACACTGTGTATTCCTTATAATGGTCTGAGTTTTATGAACCTAAACTAAGATTTCCCATACTCTCATCCCACATGATGTTAAACTATATTTCATGAAATACGCATGGATTGATTCCCATCCACATGGGATACGTAGTGAAGTCTAGCATCTCAATTCAGGACCCAGCCACAACATGATTATGGTTAGCATTGGTCTGTGTACCTCTACATGCATTGAACAATACCCATTTTTTGTGTCATAATCTAAACCTTAATTATTTTCAGATCTTCATACCCCTTTTCTTGACTTCTGGTCACAAAATGTTTGATACCTACGAGTTCTTTTTCCCGACTATACATCACGTGCCCTTAGGCGTCATTGGATAAACAGTCTAAATAATAGACTTGTCTGCAAAAAGATACTATTACATGACTATGCAACCAATTCCCTTAAGTGGTCATGCATAATTCAACCCCCTAACGGTTTTGTGAAATAATGGTAACTTCATTCTTGGGAGGAAACACTCTTTTTTACTTATTTGGTCTTAACTACAATATGTAGGGATCCACAAAAAATATCCATCCTTAACATATTTGTCCCATACTCTTTTCCATGATCTGAATGTATTCAAGTATATGGTTTATATTTACCTTCCCTACGTTTGGGTCAGACCTTCGTAGGATTTCCATTCATCCTGTTCTTATAAAATATTGTTTGGAAATATTTTTTCCATATTCAAGTATCTCTATCCATACAACAAACTCTATGATTTGGAAATTTTGAATCTCCATAAACTTCCACTGTCTTTTTAGCAGTATAAATGTAAATTTCTGGGATTTATTTTTCCTGACTATGCAGTACATGCCCTTATGTGGCCTTACATAAGTAGTCTACATAACAGACCTGTCATCCAAAAGATACAATTATTTGAGTATGCAGCCAATTCCCCTAGGTGGCCCTGCATAATCCAAACCCCTAACTGGTTTGTTAAATAATGGTAACTTCATTCACGGGAACTACTTCTTCAAATGCCTTTTAGCCCTTTTTCATTTCATTCATCAGATTCAAAATTAATTAAGTCATCGTTTACATATTTTCCCCCATACTTGAACATGGTAATATGTTTTCAGATAAATTATCAAGGAATTGAGTCAATTATAATCCATTTGGTCAAAGCTATTTCAACATTAAACATTATCCTTTTTATATCTAACGTTCATGACTTTAGACTGCCAACAAAAGACATGGAAACTCTAAATAAAAGTAAAGTCCAAGCTCACTAAACATTTATTTTTTATGATTTTGGGTAATATTGAGAAATTAAAAGATTCAAGGTTTGTAGGGTTATTTATAATAATCCTAGAAAAAATCAAACTATGCTTACTAGACCCATTTTCTTAGGTAAAATTTAAATCAAGTATCAAAGAATACAAGCACAAATGATGGAAGATGAAATTATTCTTCATTGATGCACAAACGTTAGAAGGATATCCATAGACTGGAGTCTCTTCACATTTCCAAGAATTACAAAATGCTATCTACATAAATCTTTAATTGATTTACAGCATCCCGAGCTTCATCATCAGCCACTTGAAGCTCATACACTCAACCAGCTTCACCCTTTTCATCTTGATGGATTTCTTTCTTAGCATCTGCAATGGCTTTCATACCATTCATTTGAACTCCTTCCAATGAATTGTTTATCTACTCATGATCCCCAGTAACAAAATCTAACTGTTGATGAAGGTGAATTTGCTGGAAAACATTCTCCTTGATCTTATACTTCAGCTCCTTCAACTTGGCATCATGATCAGCATCAGTTCGGGACACCGCAACCTCAAATTCGTTGATGTTGACTGAAAGCCTCATCCTGGTCAAATCTTGACGGCACTTTTTCTCCTGATCCCTCTTTAAGATGACCTATTTCACTATGGAATGGATCTCTTGATATCCAAAACCACCAAGTCCCAACATGACAAACATAGATGACAGTGGAAGGATCTTTGATGATAGCTCTTCAAGAGGAACTTTAGATATGATCTTCCATATATTCTTCCATGACTTGAATTGTGAAAACTGGAGCACCTTTTGTACCTCCAGATCTGACTCAGCATCACTTTCAGAAGGGGGAATATAATTCAGGGTTAATGCACTTAGGGAAGTGCCATGTTCTACTCCTTCCCTCCAGAACCATGTTTCTTCCCATTCTATTCCCATTAAGGTGGAGGATAAGGCTTCACCTCCAGATCTAGCCACTAAAATTGATGGCCCTGCATAATCAATTGTAAGCTTTGGTTAGTTTCAAAGGATAAAAAAATTGATTGGATGTCTATCAAAATAAGTACAGTGAAAATTATTGTTATCCCTTACCCAACGGTAGATCATCAACTTGAGAAGAAACTTCTTCGTCTTTCCTAGCTTCAAAAGGATTTTCAGGACAAGTTTGAGGAAGCTCTGTTGGGTTTATCTCCACTTGCGCTAATGTCTCTACAATATTAGGGTTTCCTGTACCCCCTTCAAGCATTGGCAGTTCAACAACTTGTTCAGATGGAACTACATATTTGAGCCGATCATGATCAGAGATGTAATAAAGAGTTGTTTTTAATAGGACGAAGGATAACACTAACGTCCGTAATATTATAAATTACATGGTAATTTAACATGATCTAAAAAAGCTTCAAAATATGTTCCATGTTCCCTCATTTCATACAATGTTATCTTAGAATCCTAGTTAATCTCACCAGTAGGAGCATTCGATATGTCTTCTTGATGGCCTTCATTCTGCAGCCTCTGACCTTGAACAGCTTCTTCAGATAAAATCGTGGTGTTAGTTGCAATGGCCGCCAAAAGCTCTAGTACAGGGGTTGAGCCTAAAGTATCATAGAATGGAATTCATTTGATATTTAATTCAACATTTTATGAAGCATTCCTAACTTACCAGAAGCTGTCTCTTCCCTTCTTGCAACAGTAGTAGGAGGTATATTGGGAATAAATGTTGGCTCTTCTCCAGGAGCAGCCAAGTCCTCCTGAACTTGTGATTGTTCACCAGTACCCTCCATGGTCTACAATAGAGGGTCAGTCCTCTCCCTCATAGGGGAAATTGAAGAAGCCCATACAATCCCAAATAGTATGATCAAACTTTTCATGTCTTAAGACTCATGATTATCCGAATGACTTACAACTACTGATGAAGAATTTTGTTATGGACTTCTTCCTTCTATGCCTCTGTCTCTTTGGTTTTTTGTGAGTGTTGACAGTCTCATTTACAGGTACATGAATTGGAGAATGTAAAGCCTTGTCCAACTCCTCATACATGGCTTGCTGGCCTGGAGATATTTCACTTGGCTCATGAGGAGATTCAGCAGCCCCGATGGCAGTACCACCAGGGCTATACAATGGTGATGGAACCTCAGGATTTCCTTAATTTGCAAGCTGTAGGATAAATAAAATAATTTCATTGAGTAACAAATCATTAACTGGAATCAAGTTAAAAATCAAATAAAGAAAGATACTTACATCTTTAGGAGCCATGTAATCATGCCACTCCTCATCTCTAGAAGCACCAATCCCCTCAGTGGTGCCATGATTTATCATTTCCATCACCCGCTTGGTGACAGGAATGGAATAATCGGTGGCATATATGAGCATTTACAACTCTCTGATTTAATCCCACACTTCATCAGGGTTATCCTCAAAACAGATATCGGTGGAGGTGAGAAGATTATTTATCCCATGGAGGTGTATCCCCTCGCATAATTCCATCTAGGCAGTTTCAACATCGCAGTATAAAATCCACCATGTATGGACAGCCTCTGGTCAAAGATATTCAGTATGTGTACCAGAAGGCTGCAAGAAAGGTCCTACAATCTTGGACTTCAACTTCTTCCCAGCTCCTGCAATCACAGATAGAGAATAATAAAATTAACTTGTTACTCTATAAAGTAATTGCGATTAATGTGCCCAAATAAAGTAACTCTGTAGGATTTGATGGAGTTGGAATTTTTATTCTAATAGGAGGACTATATCTAAAATGGGTACACTTTTATGCATGTTGTACCTCATCATCCCCGTCTTGGGAATCCGACAAGTCGACCCTAGGTGAAGAACTCAGCGAATCATCTCTGGGTGGTGTAGAAGAATCACCTTCTAGATGAAGGGTATAATTATCTACGATTATTTTCCTTTTCCCCACCTGATAAATTATGTGATTCAATTCCCATTCATGGTATGATTCAATCCAGTTCTCGACATAACATGTAGTCATGTTACTTGCCTCTTTATCAACTAGTTGATCAAATATTGCCCCGGTCTTCTCCCTAGATGTCAGCAACCATAGTTGTCAGGAAACCATCGGATGTTGCTCTGACCTGACATGCACAGGGGGGAGATTAAACAATCTACTGTAAACAATAAAATTGACGTGAAATTCTATATAGATCATAGGTCTCACATATAATCTTTCCATCAATCCTGGTGACCAGTACACCATCTCTGAAGGCCAGAAAGTATGCCCTAAATTCCAGGCTGGCTGTTCTATGATCAACAAACCGCCCGATTGGTGGATTTCCATAAAGAAATAAATTTAATTCCTTATACATGCTCATCCCCTCCTTCATGTCCTAGGAATTGAGAGCTAGTGGAGCAATTCCAGATAATTCCTGCACTGATGGCCTCAAAGACCTTCCGGGGATCTGTACTCTGTTCTGTACATTATACATCCTGAAGTGAGTGATGATCCATCCAAACAAAACATGGAATGGTCCCACTATTCTCAAAATATAATTACCCATGAAGACATGGTGTAAACTCCTGTTAATATTTTCTAAAATGGGGGTATCCAACCCAAAAATTTTTCCCTTATCCAACTTGGCTGCAACAACGAAGGTCCATGGCCTGACGCCTCCCTTCAAGTCCCTGACCGGAAAAAGATAGACACTGAGCTACAAGTCCAAGAAACTCACCAGACGAGTCTTTTTTGGGATTCCATAATACAATTTATATCCCCACTTCTCAAATTCTCCTGCTTCTAGAGTCGGCCAGAATGTTCTAGGATCCGCCCTCTTCTCTATTTTGGGGAAGGTGGTGGGATGATTACAGGTGGGTCCCTTCTCCTTGGGCCCCTTCCCCTTCAATCCCTTCTCTTTCGAATCCTTCTCCTGCTTCTTGGTAAGAAAAATATTCATCCACTCATCTGGAGGATTATCCTTTCTTGAATGAGTTAAGGAGGTCTCTGAACTCTTGAGCTTCTGAAATATTTTCAATAATTCCCGAGCTAAATCCAGAGGCTTCTCTGAATCATTCCATGTTGCCTTGTGGGGAAGAAATCATAATACATATCAGCCAAAATTTGATCCCCTGAGATCTTGTGGATATCCCACAGAATAATGCCTACATTTCCATTAGTCAGATGGAAGGAATTGGTTTTTGGGCTCCAGTGGATGATTATCCCCAGCACAAAGTCATCATTCTTGTAAACATATGTTTGCCCAGCCCAGACGTCTTCATATATTGCAACTCCTTTTAAATCCTCGACAAAATCTATGCAGTTTTTTCACACCCAGTATGACCACATCCAAGTTGGCTTCACACCTCCCCCAAGACGAAAGTCCCAACTCTTCTTCTAGCCTTTGGATTGATCCATCTGAGTGTTTTGGAAAATTGATGGATAACAATGTGTTTGAAGATCAGGCTTGTGAGGTTTCAGATCTGAGGTACATGGGTTATGATGCATTATGTAGGCCTTCTCCACTGTTCCAGTATTTATAAATGCTCCTCCACTGGAGATATTTTCTAAAGCAATGTTGGTGTAATTCTGAAACCAAGAATGTGGGAGACAATTCTTTGCCTCTTTAATGGTGACATATTGCAGATGACCATAACCATAAAAAGGTAGATAAATTCTCTGTGGGTAGTCAAGATGATACATCTTCAGGTTCTTAGCCAAATCTGAAAATGTACTATCATAGATAGTATAATAATCAGGGCCAATAATGCTTATCATATCATCAAATCGCTTGCTAGCCAATTCGTCAGCCATTCCGATTCTACTGGGATCCATTTAATCTACACAAAAGTTGAATAATTTAATCTTAAGTAAGTTTATTTTTCATAAAATTTGTGATGAAAGGTAAAAAATGGCTAAGGCATTAAGGCACACAAGTCCCAACATGGCGTGCAAGTATAAGTGTGTCGCACAAGTTTTTTTAGGTAGGTTTCACCGCGCAAGTCCAAATACCTCTATAGTAGTGAGACATAAAAGGAAGTAGTGGAAAAAAGATTAACTTGTGCAGAAAAGGCAACATGCGAGAAGAGAGCTCGGAAGCGTTCAAATTCGGTGCTTTGCGCGAGGAATGACCACTTATATGTAGGAAAGGTTGCACCCCTATGCGCCGAAACGTGCGCGGATCACCTTTGCACGCCGCCATTTGCACGCTCAACACTTGCGCGCCACATGTTCCTTGGTTTTCTTCTTTACCTCAGATTCAAATCCTCATTTTCTTTTGGATCCAACTCTGAGGGGGGACTTTTGTTGACGCTCCTTTTCAGCATGAATTATAACGACCGAAAAAGGGAAATAACTTAGTCCAAATTGATTCATCCTTTGAAGGAACATTAAAAATTTTAAAAGGCATGAAGAAGGATTTTTCCCAGTTAGGTCGCGCAAATTTCATCATGGTCGCGCAAGTATACTTCTTCGCCGCATAGTGGTCTTGCAGGTGACTTGCGCGACCTCTTTGATTTTTCTCCCAAGGTCTTCCTTGGCCTATAAATACACCTTGTGGGCCCCCCATTTTGGGACGGAAAAATTCCAAAAGTCATATTTAAGCTCTGGTCTCCCTAGTCTCTGCTTGAAGTCTTCTGGTCACTTCTAATGTAATTTATTACCTTGAATGGATGATCTAAACATGGGAAACAACACATAAGTGTTGAAACTCATCAACACTTGCGCGCCTAGGTGGCCAGCCCTTAAGGGAAATGGCCACACTTGCGCACTGCCATATCCCTTCAACAAAACTTGTGCACCACTCTTTTGTAATCCTTTAGGGATAATACTAAGGGCTTGAGCCAAGTCTCACCCAAGTATTACCCTAAGGGTTGACCGTCGCACAAGTACCCATGTGTGGCGCAAGTATACTTGTGCGACCAGGACTTGCACGCCCACACATGACTTATGCTCTTCTCCCATTTTGGGTGTCCCTCTTGCCTATTCACTTGCTTTCTTCAAATCCACCTCTTTTCTTCATGATTTAGACTTTAGAACCACCTTCAAAGCCATTTATGGCATGATTCCTTTGTTGGCCTCCTTATTTGAAATTAATTCTATGGAACATATATCAAAACATTGTGGTTTACATATCTATATGTCACTAAGGTTAGAGATTTCATTCACCCAACCTCATCCTTTAAGATGAGAAGATCTTTATCCCGAGCCTTTTTTTCAGGAGTAAGCCCTTGTTCAAGTTCTCTTTAACCTGGGACTCCTTTTCAAGAGTAAGCCCTAATCCATGTTCTCTTTAACCTGTGTCTCCTTTTCAAGAGTAAGCCACAGTCCATGTTCTCTTTAAACTAGGCCTCCTATTTAGTAGTAATCCCTAGTCCATGTTCTCTTTAAACTGGGCCTCTTTTTTAGGAGTAAGCCCTGATCCATGTTCTCTTTAACCTGGCCTCCTTTTTAGTAGTAATCCCCAGTCCAAGTTCTCTTTAATCTGGGTCTTCTTTCTACAAGTAAGCCCCGGTCATAATTTTCCATAACATGGGCCACCTTATCATGAGTAAGTCCCAATATCAAATTTCCAAATATCGACATTCTCCTAACGAGTAAGCCCCAAAACCCCTAACATGGGCCTCCTTCTCAAGAGTAAGCCACAATATTCATGTTCCCTTAATTATGGGCATCCTCCTCAGAAGTAAGCCCCAAGTTCCCAAATTCCCATAACCTGGTCTACCTTTTCAGGAGTAAGCCCTAGTCATAATTACCCTTAACCTAGGCCTCCTTCCCAAGAATAAGCCCCAGTTTTCAAATCCCTTTATCCAGGGTCTCATTCTCAGGAATAAGCCCTAGTCATAATTTCTCTTAACCAGACTTAATTTAATTTCAATTTGGACTTCCTTTTCAGGAATAAAACTAATCAATAGTCTCTCTAATTTGGGAATCCTTCTCAGGATTAAGTCCTAAGTTATGTATCTAAATCCCCATTAAGAACATATATCTTTATGGACCTTGTTCCTGGGTTTCTTACATGATGTAAATCCTAATCTTCATCTCTCTGGGAAGTCATATATACATAAGCCCCACATCATTTATTATGATTTCATATTTCATGTAACAAATGTCAGGTTTTACCAATACCTCTTGTTTCTTACACCAATCATGACTCATGTGAGCTTACAGTGTAAAAGTAATTATGACATCTTTCTTCAAGCCATCAATCATATATAAACCACATACTACATTACTCGAACTACGTGGGTTCTGATTCTTTTCTAAACAAAGGATACGTAGGTAGCACATCTGCGGATATGATCCCAACTCTGAAATAATCCATCTCCTTCTGAATGACAATAAACTTCAAGTGCCCCACTAAGTGGCTTTAAAACAAGTATAGTTATCATAATGACTAAGAGATTTATAAATAATGTGTCGAAGGATACCATTGACTAAGAATTTTTTAAGAAATATAGACGATTCTCTATCGATTATGAACCTCGAATACATATAAAATATTCTCTAAATCTCCTACATATCAATCATTGATTGTCAGATCTAAAGGAAAGACAATTATCATACTTCTTAATTTAATTAGGATTCACGAACATAACATAAATCAGTAACGAGAGTCCTGGAGTAGAAAATAATTCCCCTAAAAAAGGTTTGATGAGTCTGACCTCCCATCCTCTCGACCAATGAAAAATATTAAGCCTCATCGGTCTATAACTAATGAGCACCTACCGTTGGAAATTAGGTCCAAATGGATATAGAATCATTGGATGTTTACAGTTCTACAAAAAAAAACTGTTAGAAACCACTTTGAATGTTTGAACCTTAAATTAATGAGGTCATCCCCATTTCCCGAGGAAACATAACTTTAAAATTACATCACATAAAACCTCAAATGGACATCTTAGATTTTGAACTAATAATCAACCTTAAATTTATAATACCATGATGATATCCAAAAAAACTTAAGATAAGATCCCCTGAAAATATCAGAATATCCTATGTCGTCTAAACCCTAGTCTGATACCAACTGCAACAGACCTGAACCCCCACTCCCAAATCTTGTGTTAAAAAAAATTAAATTTATAGCATTGATACAAATTAATTTGATTCAATTTTTCCCATCATATCCTTGAAACATCAAATGGAAATAATTAAATTCATACATTTCAATGAACCTATTAGGTATAGAGTTTTATATAATTAGGAAATGATCTTACATAAAAAACAATCTTTACTTCATGAGAGTATTATTACCAAAAACAATGATTTTTCTATTCCATATTCTCTATTCAGCATATCCCAAAAATTTCATCATAGGTGAAAATTTTCAGGACTCAAATAATTTATTATCATTCTTTATAGACTAAGGAATTTAAAATAAGAAGGGTGAGTCAAATTCAATGGTTACAATATACATAAGAATTAATAATTTTATGATACCAATGTGATTAAGATGAACATAATGGAATGATGAAAGAATAATAGAGCATTGTTATATCATTAGGGAATTTATACCCATAAATAATTTGATCATCCAAAATGAAAAAGCTTAAATATCAAATTAAGGAAAGCCATATTGTAATAAATAATCATGAAAAATGTAATATAAATATATATTAAAGGAATAATTAAAATCCCATATATTTTCTCCCATAAAAATCATGAAATATTTTTCATTAATCAAAAACTCATTATCATACCTTAAAAAATCATAATATTTCTATAGTGTCCCATAATATGCACTGATCAATCATATATGAATCATTACACATGATTTTACATATCACTCTTACAAATATAATAACTATTTGATCAAATTCATTACCCAATGCATTGTAGTACAATCAATGACCTTCTATTCCTTGGTTTATAATTGAACCACTCATCATAGTTTTATAACGCAACCACCAATCATTAGTTTATAATGGAAACACCATTCCATGTTTTATAACAATACAATACATCATATTTCACAATTTCAAAGAACCATAAAAGGATTAAAGTACCTATAGCTTGATTCTCATAAAGAACTCATATTATCATGCATTATTTCTTTGATATCATTATATACCCATGTAAAAGAAACAGGTTCCATGAAAATATCATTGAAAAAAACATACAACATCTTGTGAAAAAATGAGGTTGGTGCCATTTATAAATATCCATATCAGAGAATAAGTTACATAAGTGGTTTTTTGCATTGATTATGGAAATACCATTAAATGATCATAAAGAACTTTTTCGAGGAGAATTCCCTTTTAATATTGAAATTCAATTTTTAAAACAAAACATTCATCATATATTGTTAGAAAAGTTTCATTGAAAATAATTCTATAAAATTATAATGGAAGCTTCAAAAGAATAATTGTAATGATGATGGGAAAATCCATTAATGTTTTAAATGAAAAAAATAACCATTAATTTAAAACATATTACAAAGGGATTTTAAAGTGACCCATTTAGAAAATGTTAATAAATGTTATTTTTAAAAACATATTAAAATAAGGTACAATACAATGTGTAAAATATTTTGGAATTAATTTATAATTATAAATGAATATTTCTGAAAAAATTTAGAATACTGTTTAACCCCTCTCTCTTTGGATTTTAATTATCACAATCACTCTTATCTTGTTCTAACTTGTTTTCAAGTGTTTTTGTTGATAGGCAAAAGGTTTCCAAGGAGTTGGGCCAAGAAGGACTGAAAGTAGACTCTCTGAGTCTACCGGCCAACCGGTGGATTCCCACCGGCCAGCCGATGGTCTCTGGCAGAAGCAATCGTTTCTGTCCAGAGCCATCGGTCAGCCAGTGTGAGCTCCCCGGCCAGCCGGTACTCTCACCAGCCAGCCGGTGGCTGACCACCGGCCAGCCGGTAGCACCTGGGCAGAGAGATTGCTCTCTGTCTGGAGCACCGGCCAGACGGTGGATCAGGACCGGCTAGCCGGTGGACCACCGGCCAGCTGGTGAGACACCATCGGCCAGCCGGTGTGCCCAGTCAAACTAGCCGTTGGGCTTTGACCAGACTTGTACTTTTGACTCCCAACGGCTCCGAAGGCCTCTCCAATGGCTCCGAAGACCCCCAACGGCCATTTGGGTGTTCCTCTCCTATAAATAGAGGACTAGGAAGCCCCGGAAAGTAACGGTAGCCCACAGGAACATTTTTCGATCATTTGGCGATCCTCCGGCGCATTCCTTCAAGGATCCCCACTTGCTCCAACTCACTTCCACAACCAAGGAGCACCACCATAGTAGCTTGGGAGTGCTCTTCATCATCACCAATCAATCCATTGGCACCCAAGACTTCTCCTCTTTACGGTTTTTATTGTTTTATCATTTTGAGCATTATTTTGTGTTTTTTCATACAAACCCCTCTTTCTCTCATCCTCCGTTTGTTTGGGTTTTCACACCACCATCTAGGTGTGAAGAGGTTAGTCAAGCCTTCCCTGTAAAAGGCTTGAGTCATAGGTGAGCTAGCCTTCACCTGTAAGAAGGCTAGTGGGTTTCTTGCTACAACCAATAAAAAGCAAGCTGTAATAGGTTCTAGGCTGCCTTAAAGGCTAGTGGGTTTTTTGCTACAACCATTAAAAAGAAAGCTGTCGTATAAATCTCTCAACGGTTGAGTTGGGAGCGGAGACGTAGGCTTGGGATTCAGGCCAAACTCCGTTATCAACTTTGTGTCTTGCCTCTTTTATTTCCGCTGCACTTTAACTTTTTCTTAAATTGTTAAACTTTTTTGAAAAGGAAATTCACCCCCCCTCTTGCCATCACTCTCTGACCCAACAATTGGTATCAAAGGGTAAATTTGAGTAATACCTTCACCAGTTTCAAATTCAAGATCCATTATGATGGCTTCATCTTCTTTCGCCCCCGAAGGTTATTCATTGGGTCGTGCTCCTTTTTTTGATGGAACCGACTATACTTATTGGAAAACCCGCATGTCTACTTTTCTTAGAAGCATTGGTTATCCTATTTATAGAATTTTCATGCATGGTTTCTCTCTCTCATCTCTCGATGAATCCAAATGGACTCAAGCCGATATTAAAAATTTCGAGCTTGATGGAAAAGCCATGAACGCTCTTCATTGCGGCCTTGATCGTAATGAAATCAATCGAGATTCCACATGCACTTCATCTCATGAAATCTGGAAACTTTTGGAGGT
Organism: Viscum album; assembly: GCA_963277665.1. Classification (NCBI taxonomy): domain Eukaryota; kingdom Viridiplantae; phylum Streptophyta; class Magnoliopsida; order Santalales; family Viscaceae; genus Viscum; species Viscum album. Next base: position 696,464,085 of record OY728145.1, read on the forward strand.
TACCCATGAGGGGAACAACAAAGTTAAGGATACTCGATCGGACATGTATCGCCAAGATTTTGAAAGTTTCACCATGCACCCACACGAATCAATTACTGAAATGTTTACTCATTTTACTGACGTTTGCAATGGAAGAAAGTCTCTTGGAGATGATGTTTCTGCAGAAATGATGGTCAAGAAGATCCTTTGGATCCTACCATGTTCATGGGCACCAAAAGTCACGGAAATTCAAGAAGCGAAGATTTTAAAAGAAATGCCGGTCAACGAGCTCATTGGATCCCTCATGACCTTCGAGATCACCATGAGGAGGCAAGCTGAAAAGGAAGGCAAACTCATCAAAACTCCAAAGAACATCACCTTCAAAGTTCAAAAAGAAGAAATCTCCTCCTCCTCATCTTCTTCCTCTTCAAGAGGCGATTCAGAAATCGAGAACCTTGCCCGCAAGATGCACAAATTCATGAAGAAGAACAAAAAGAAGAAATCTCGCAAGGCTCGAAAGGAAGAACTCGACGAAAAATCCGAGCCCGAGGTAACATGCTATGGGTGCGGCAAGAAAAGCCATTATAAGCCCAATTGCCCACTCCACAAGACAAGGGCCAAGCAAAAGGAAAAGAAAAAGGCATTCAAGGCCACATAGAGTGATAGCTCCTCATCCTACTCCTCCTCAAAAGACGACGGTAAAAAATGTCTAATGGCACTTCATGAGGTAACCTCTTCCGACTCCTCTTCCTCTTGTTCTTCCAATTCATTCAATAATTTATCTTACAATGATCTCCAACATGTGAGAGATCAATTGGAGGAAGGTTTTCATGAACTTTCTTCCAAATTTATTGCCTTAAAAAAGAAATTCAAAATTCTTTCTTCCGAAAAGGATCAACTTCTCAAAGAGAAGGAAGACTTGTCCCTCAAGATCCAAAACCTTCCCGATATTGATTCTATGGAATCAACAATCAAGGATTTAAGGAAATACCTAGCTAAGTTCACCGAAGGTGAACATAACCTTTCGAAGCTCCTTGGTTCCTAATGCATATCTAGAACCACCCAAGGGCTTGGCTATTCCAAGCAAGATTCCTCTTCCCATGCTCCTACTATTTCTGTAAGGGGGATCTCCCAATATAAATTTTGCAACTATTGCAAAAAGATCGGGCACTTAATTTACGAGTGCGACTGCAAAAATGCCCGGTATGGAAGGCCCAAAACCATTTCCTTTGACGATGAATTTCATAGGAGAAGAACCGCCACAAGACAAGTTTGGATTGAAAAATCTCTTTTAGCGAGTCTCTCCGGACCAAAATTTGTCTCGGTTCTAAAATCCTCTCCCCGGTGATTTGTTGATTTTATTTAGGGGGAGTTAGGATCGTTTAAGCCTTTTTGCGTTTTTTTTCCAAAACCTTCAATTCAAAACTTTCAATTCAAAACTTTCAATTCAAAACTTTCAATTCAAAACTTTCAATTCAAAGCATTCAATTCAAAACATTCAATTCAAAACTATCAATTCAAATTTCAAAAATTTCAATTTTTTCAAAATCTCTAACTTGTTTTTCAAACCTTTCCTTCAATCAAATTTTATGCCCCGTGCTATTTTGATAATCACAAAGGGGGAGATTTCCTTGGTTGATTGGGGGAGAAATATTTCTCTTATGCTTTGCTTTACTTTTCAATTTAACCTTTAAAGCATGCCTTTCATTTCAGTCTTTTACATTGCTTGTTTTGGTGATTGTGATCATCAAAATAGGGGGAGATTGTTGTACCCCTCTCTCTTTGGATTTTAATGATCACAATCACTCTTATCTTGTTCTAACTTGTTTTCAAGTGTTTTTGTTGATAGGAAAAAGGTTTCCAAGGAGTTGGGCCAAGAAGGACTGAAAGCAGACTCTCTGAGTCTACCGGCCTACCGGTGGATTCCCACCGGCCAGCCGGTGGTCTCTGGCAGAAGCAATGGTTTCTGTCCAGAGCCACCGGTCAGCCGGTGTGAGCTCCCTGGCCAGCCGGTACTGTCACCAGCCAGCCGGTGGCTGACTACCGGCCCGCCGGTAACACCTGGGCAGAGAGCTTTCTCTCTGTCTGGAGCACCGGCCAGCCGGTGGATCAGGACCGGCCAGTCGGTGGACCACTGGCCAGCTGGTGAGACACCACCGGCCAGCCGGTGTGCCCAGTCAAACTAGCCGTTGGGATTTGACCAGACTTGTACTTTTGACTCCCAACGGCTCCGAAGGCCTCTCCAATGGCTCCGAAGACCCCCAATGACCATTTGGGTGTTCCTCTCCTATAAATAGTGGACTAGGAAGCCCCGGAAAATAATGGTATCCCACGGGAACATTTTTCGATCATTTGGAGAACCTCCGGCGCATTCCTTCAAGGATCCCCACTTGCTTCAACTCACTTCCAGAACCAAGGAGCACCACCATAGAAGCTTGGGAGCGCTCTTCATCATCACCAATCAATCCATTGGCGCCCAAGACTTCTCCTCTTTACGGTTTTTATTGTTTTATCATTTTGAGCATTATTTTGTGTTTGTGCATACAAACCCCTCTTTCTCTCATCCTCCGTTTGTTTGGGTTTTCACACCACCTTCAAGGTGTGAAGATGTTAGTCAAGCCTTCCCTGTAAAAGGCTTGAGTCATAGGCGAGCTAGCCTTCACCCGTAAGAGGGCTAGTGGGTTTCTTGCTACAACCAATAAAAAGCAAGTTGTAATAGGTTCTAGGCTGCCTTAAAGTCTAGTGGGTTTCTTGCTACAACCATTAAAAAGCAAGTTGTCGTATAAATCTCTCAATAGTTGAGTTGGGAGCGGAGACGTAGGCTTGGGATTCAGGCCGAACTCCGTTATCAGATTTGTGTCTTGCCTCTTTTATTTCCACTGCGCTTTAACTTTTTCTTAAATTGTTAAACTTTTTTGAAAAGGCAATTCACCCCCCCCCCTCTTGGCATCACCCTCCGACCCATCACAACCACTCTTATCTTGTTCTAACTTGTTTTCAAGTGTTTTTGTTGATAGGAAAAAGGTTGCCAAGGAGTTGGGCCAAGAAGGACTGAAAGTAGACTCTATGAGTCTACCGGCCAACCGGTGGATTCCCACCGGCCAGCCGGTGGTCTCTGGCAGAAGCAATGGTTTCTGTCCAGAGCCACCGGTCACCCGGTGTGAGTTCCCCGGCCAGCCGGTACTATCACCAGCCAGCCGGTGGCTGACCACCGGCCAGCCGGTAGCACCTGGGCAGAGAGCTTGCTCTCTGTCTGGAGCACCGGCCAACCGGTGTATCAGGACCGGCCAGCTGGTGAGACACCACCGGCCAGCCGGTGTGCCCAGTCAAACTAGCGGTTGGGCTTTGACCAGACTTGTACTTTTGACTCCCAACGGCTCTGAAGGCATCTCCAACGGCTCCGAAGACCCCCAACGACAATTTGGGTGTTCCTCTCCTATAAATAGAGGACTAGGAAGCCCCGGAAAATAACGGTAGCCCATGGGAACATTTTTCGATCATTTGGAAAACCTCTGATGCATTCCTTCAAGGATCCCCACTTGCTCCAACTAACTTCCACAACCAAGGAGCACCACCATAAAAGCTTGGGAGCGCTCTTCATCATCACCAATCAATCCATTGGTGCCCAAGACTTCTCCTCTTTACGGTTTTTATTGTTTTATCATTTTGAGCATTATTTTGTGTTTGTGCATACAAACCCCTCTTTCTCTCATCCTTTGTTTGTTTGGGTTTTCACACCACCTTCAAGGTGTGAAGAGGTTAGTCAATCCTTCCCTATAAAAGGCTTGAGTCATAGGTGAGCTAGCCTTCACCTGTAAGAAGGCTAGTGGGTTTCTTGCTACAACCAATAAAAAGCAAGCTGTAATAGGTTCTAGGATGCCTTAAAGTCTAGTGGGTTTCTTGCTACAACCATTAAAAAGCAAGTTGTCGTATAAATATCTCAACGGTTGAGTTGGGAGCGGAGACGTAGGCTTGGGATTCAGGCCGAACTCTGTTATCAACTTTGTGTCTTGCATCTTTTATTTCCGCTGCGCTTTAACTTTTTCTTAAAATGTTAAACTTTTTTGAAAAGGCAATTCACCCCCCCCCCCCACCTCTTGCCATCACTCTCCGACCCAACAGAATACACTGATATGGAAGTAAAAAATTCTCAATATAAAAGAAGATGCAAAATCATTATGGCATAAAAATGAACTTCTTTATATTTATTTAATTATTAAGGGAGGAAAACAAAATTTAAAAATAAATCAAAATTTATAGCCAAAATAAAATAAAATAAATGTAGTTAAATAAAATAAGTGCATATTATTTTCCCCCCACACAACCTTGAAAATAATCAATTTTAAAAATAAATGTGATTGTATCATAAACCCTTGCGGCTTTCGAAAAGTTTCAATCAATATTACCATTAATGAATGAAAAAAATTAAAAATTAAATTGAATCAACGAAAGGGTATTTATAATATTCATGTAAGAGGGTTAGTATATACAGATCATAAAATAAAATAGGGGTATTCAAATACTTATGCCCCATGGAAAGGGTATTTTTGACTAATTACCTTTACAATGATCATATCATTTAATTGAGAATTTAAAAATGGAGGGATTATGCCCAAAAAATATAAAAATAGAAAAAATGTGTAAATATACCACACAAAAATTTAGTGATCAATTCCTACATAATAATGACATAATATAGAAATTTAAGAAGAGTTATAACCAAATGAAAGGAAATTGAGTTAACAAAACCTTTACCACTTGGTAACATTAATATCAAATAAACATGCATAAAATTAAAAAAATTAATACTTATCATATCATGAAGTGTTAAGGATTCATGATATAACATGTAAAAGAGAAATATATACCACATATAATATAAATTATCTTTATAAAAATAAAATATTCCTTAATGAAATAAATTTGAGACAAAATCCCTTTCTTTGAGTGCATAATTTCCATTTATTTCTTAAAAATACTTTATAATAAAATTTTATGATTTTATGATTTTTTTATATAATAATTTTTTTTTTGGTTCATTATCATTTGAACTATTTTTTAATTATTTTAATAACATAATTTATTACGTAATTAGTTACGTCCACATTGGGTGTTTTGGTGACGTTCGGTTCATAATTTCAAAATGACTTCAACATGTTGACAATGGTAAAAAGAAGTCATTGTTTCATAATCAAAGATATAATAATCCTGAAATAATTATAAATTTCATACATCACTTATAATTGTAAAACCAATCATGAGAAATGGTTGTGAAAAATAAACTATGTTACAATCATGAAGATGTTATGTCGTATTTACACATTTAGAATGTTTCCATTTTTCAATAATAATTATGGAAATAAGTTAAGTATTATTTTATATTTAAAAAATTATAATTATATTTTAAATATAATATTTTTTCTTTTACACATCCTTATATATATCATCCATGTGATGTAGTTATGAAGAAAGAATCACATCACTTTTTAGAGTGGTAGTTCACAAGTACACATGACTGATATTATCATTTTTCAGTGAATGGAATGTTAAGAAAATAAATTTTATATAATATTTTAGAAATAAAAAATATTTCATTAATAAAATTTACATAAATTAAATCTGTCACAAAACATGACCCTGAGAGGCGGTGATAGAAAATGAATGACATCTGTTCACGAGATGGTAGTCCACCATAGAAACCATTGATGGTTTTATATCCCGTTTTATAGAAGTAGTGATGGATATAGGATTTGTAGTTTATATAATAATATATTATTATATGGTAAATGTATGTGTCATTTTTTTACATTGTTTATGATAATATTAAAGAGATAGAAATGGAAACAGAATGAAAAGTCATAGTTCATAACTTTACCTCTTTCTCATACAACCTCTTAAGGATTACCCCAAAAGACATCCAAGGATTTATTTTGACCAAAAAAAGCACTGTTGGGTTAGAGGAGGGATTAAAGGATTGTATTTGGTCTATTATTGTAAAAACTAAATTCATTTTATTTGTGAATAAATAATAAGAAAAGGATCCCTTTTATAAGTGAGGAGAGGGTTACTCATTGTTTTTTTGAAAAGGAAAAATTAGTATAAATTTAAAATCATTTAAAAATTTTAAAAACTAATAATATTAAAATATAAAATAATTTGGATTCTAAATACTCTCATATAATAAAATTTGGACCAATTTAGATATGGTTTTTACTAATATCATTTCTTTAACACACTTTAAATTTCTTTTAAAATTACCATGATTCAATGTTTTTTTACTTTTAGGGGACAATATATTTAATATAAATGAAAATATAGACCATAAATAGACCATTTATGTTTTAATAAACCATATACAATTCACTAGGATGAAGAAATTATTTAAATAAATTTCAAAGAATTTAACATACAATTATTCATTATAAAATAAAATTAATGTCAATTTAATAGATATTCCTTCAATTTTAATTTAAAAATTATAATAAAATAAAATAATTAGGATGGTTTTCATCAAAACCTTTATAATATGTTTTTTTAATAAAAAATCTTGTATCATAAAAAAACTTGTGTAATATTTTTTTAGTGTTTTTAAAATCATATTGTTGAATTATATACTACTTGCACAAGCATTATGTCCTTGTTGCATATACAATTGAGATAATTACATCATCATTAAAATTATAATTAAATTACTATGATGAAAAAAATATACATTATTCCTCATTAATGTTTATAACTTAACATATCCATTGTTTTTCCAAATTTCAAAAATTAATTGATGGTAAAATAAAGAGAATAATTTTTTCCATTATAATAAAACAATATAAAGGTAGAAATAATGGGAAAATAGCCAAAAGGACATTTATTCTAATTTTAGATTATAATGGATTTTATAAAATCATCCAATTAAATTAATTCATGTTTTATTGCCATTTTTTAGTCCTTATTGTTTTATTTTCATAATAAATTACTAAATTGACCCTTAACGAGGTGACATAAATTTACTATGGTTTTCACTGAAAATGAACAATAATAAAAGTGACATAATTAAAAAATTTATATTTAATGATTCAATATATGTAATTACTTTTTCATGATTCCTAACATATGAGTGGAGTAATTATTTTTAAAATTATATAGAAAAATGAAATGACAAATGGTTTTTCAGAAATTATTTTTAAGTATATAAACTATTTTGACAGGAAATTCAAGAATGAAATTGATATCAATTAACTTAATTAGATAAATAATATTTTCATAGAACATATTTATTTGAAAAAATTTAAAATAAAATGATAATTTTTTATATTACTTAAATAAAAATTCCAGTTTTCAATATAAATTTTTTTTTTAACTATTTCCTAAAAAATAAATCTCTTTTAGAAAAAATAAAAAATATATAGTCTATGCTAATTTTTAAATGCTGATTTCAAAAATTGTATCCTTTTGATAAAATAAAATTGCAAACAATTGTATAAATTAATTACAACATTTGATCATAACATGTAATAAATATAACTTTTTTTAGAAAATATATTTTGGATGCATGAATCCATTTTATTGAAAAATGGAGTGATTATTTACATGAATTAATCAGTAAATTTTTATTAATTTCGATATTTATATATATTTTATATTTCTATTATTCGTATTTATACCATCCAATTCAATGCTTATCTTATAAATATAATATTTTAATAATAATATTTTGTACTTTGTTTAATTGTGGTGGTGCATGTATTGTATTCTATCAAACATTATATTTCGTTTAAAATATAGGGTTATAAAATTACCCATTTCCATTGTTAATGTGAATAGATAAACCATGTTCCCGATTTTCTCTCAAATATTCTATCCTACGGCATAACCAAAAAAACTGACATAAGAGACATGGCAATTTACAAGGTCCACCACTGCATATGAGATTCCTAGTCTATTCGAAGCTTTAGTAAAACACATGGTCTCATAATCCACTACTAAAATCCAATAAATAATAGTGATTAGGGAAAATCCATAGATCTCTGGTTCTTGTCTCTATATTATTCATTGTCTCTTCTCATACATATGTATATTTCATACCATTACAATAAATTATAGGGTCACCAATATGTGAGTTTATGAATAATTTAGAACTCTATAATTAATTGTTGTGATGAAATTGTATCTATCTAATTATTGATACATTCATAGTAGAATGTAACAAAAACTATATTTATTAATAATACATCTGACAACTCGTTCACTGTATGGTCAATTCTTTAACATCCTCTTTTTTCTTCTCCTTGTGCAAATTTTAATTCACAACACCGCTTTCATCTTATGTGAACTTCATAGCTAACTTAATTATATTATTATTATTCATCAATCATCTTATTTAAGGAATCATAAATAGCACTGGATCACGCCACTTTTATTTAACACAATGAAATTCATTAGGAAATAATGGTTTTGGGCATCTTCTTCTTCCTGGAATAGAGAATTATTCTATAATGAATAATAGTATTAACCTCTGTAACAAAATCTCCTTTTATCTATAATAATATATAATAATAAGTAATGTAGTTTTGGTTTATCATTCAATATCAATTTTTCATTTAGTTATTCAAAATATTGTGTGAATTCAATATTTTAATTACCATTATTTATATTAATTCAAATTCTATAATATCCTCAAAAAAATATATTAAATATACCAACAATTCATATCATAGGTTTCTTTTAAAAAAATCAAATATTTGAATTATTTATAACATCATGAATTTTAACTAACTTCCAATATCTTCTCATCACCATCCCTCAATGATTAATATTAAGCAATTTATGTTCATTATGCATACACCAATATTTTTACGAGATAGTGATACGTTCATGTTTTATGTAATTCCTTATAAGTATCAAGTACTTTTTGAAAATTCTTCCTTCATCATTCCAAAAAAATATGCTTCATATTTATTATCTTGTAAGAAGATACAGAAATTAAATAAACTATTATGTTTAAGGAACCTTTACAATAGAAAATATATTGTTGTACTTATCAAGAATCATGAAAAAGAAATAGATAAAACATTCCTTAGATCGTTATATTTACCTCCATCATGGATTGAATTGATGCTTCAGGATTATCTTTTTAGTGAATGTCATCATCCATGGAATTCTATTGTATTTTTATACATATTGAACTATACTCATGAATTACCTTATCTATAGATTAATATAGTTATCTTTCTATATAAATATGTGTATATGTGGATATTTTGATATGTTGATTCCAAAACACAACTTATTTTATAGAGTTTTGCATCCTCATTTAGTATAGATCACAATATCTCTTATCAGGATATATCCATCATTAAATTACACATTGCTTAGAATCATTACATTTATCCTATTCCTTCTCGTCATTTTCATTCATATAATAATGTGTATATTTGAATTCACTTTCTTTATACAATTCATTAAAAATTTCATATCATCCACTACTCGATCCTGCATTTGGTTTAATGTGAAATAAATTAAAATTTTATATGATCCCATAGTCACTCAGCTGACTGTGTGACAACAATCACTTAGCCTACCATGAATTATCATGGTTCATTACCGACTATTTTGGTATATCATCATTTATTTATGTGGTTGGTCAACAGTTCATCATTTTACTGCTCAAAACTCTTTCATGTAGTAAGTTTATATTATTTCATTTGGTCAGTTTATCATGGTTTCTTCACCTACCATGGGACTCATTTTTACCTCACCCTCCATGTAAATATCATGGAATTTCATCTCCATTTTGTGTTCTATTGAACACTCTCGTTGATTGATGTTTATTCCAGTAGAATCATCATTGTTGGCCTTATGGTTAATCTGATTCATAGTACATTTATAATATTTTATGAGGATAGTGTGTATGGTTGATCTATTCATCAATATTGATTTTGTAATGAATAAAGACAACACAAATATTTATCAAATGATGAATATTTATCAGATAAAATAGCATTTAATATGTTTATAAAATTTTTAGAGAGATAAATAGTATTAATACCTCACACACCCAACATCAAAACTTTCACTTAGAATTAATTTTCTTATTAATACTCTATGCATCCCATGATTAGTATAAAAGTCAGGGTAGGTTCTATTGTTTTCCCAATATCCTCTCATGCCATCCCAAATAGGATAGGCTAACAAAAAATGTATATTCCAACCCATGTAAACACCAATGATCACTTTTACTGACCTATTCACAAGACATTCCTCTCTTTATAGTCATTCCAAAGATATTTCACACAATGTGAGCAGGCTAGGATTCCCCTGTTGAGGCCTAGTTAGCTACGATGTATAACTGGTTTAGTCGATAAAATAAAAATTATATAAAAATATTCTTCATTTGAAAAATATAATTCTATATTCCAAACATACTTAACCAATAAAATAATTCTCTTATTCACTAATCTTCAAAAAGATCAACCTAGAATTTTTTTAATCTTATTAAACATCAAGAATATAATTCCGTCTTCTAAAATATCCAAACATATTAAAATTCCAACCCACCATGATATTCATGGCATTAATCGTGGTGGACTTTTCATGAAAATATTAAAATATCATAACAAAAAATAAAACTCCCAAAAAGTGGGTTTAATAAGAATATACATTTTATATTTTGTTTATAAACATTTATATCTAAAATAATATGATCAAATGTGAATATTTGATTATTTTTTTCATTTGACATCAAACATTCATTTAAATTTCACTCCCTCTTAATAATAAGAAATTCAATGTACTTAAGATTGTAGTATAAATTTATAATTAGAAATGTGTCATAAACAATTCTACTCTAATCGTATATATCCATTATCTGTTTAGAAAACAAGAGGGTTTGACATATACAAATTTTTTTCTATTATAAAGTAAAATTATAGTAAATATAATTGGAAAACCTATAGTGTTTTCATTAAGGTCGATCCAAACCGTATCATGTAATAAAAATGACATATATATTTTGATAAACATATTAATCCTAGAGATCAATCTATATTACCTCCACATAATCTAACACACTAGTTATAAAATAAAAAAAAAGGTTTCAATAGCATTGAAACTTATTCAAAACTCTAATATAATGTCATTGATGAGATAAAACATATCCTCGTAAAAAAATTATATGATTTTAGTAACCAAGGATGAGATACAAATGATTCATACCTCATCAATTACACTTCATCATGCTCATTTATGAAAAATAATATTTTCAATAAATAATAAATTTAGAATATTATAAAAAAACATTCACTTGTTTTCCAATCAAAGGAAAAATACATGTTATATTAATAATGATAAATCACTTTAATATATGAATTACATGATATTTATTATTCATAATATACAAAATAGATCCTTTTAATGTTGTTGTCCAGATATCATAACCATGAAATATACTAAATTTCTCATCCAAGGAATATGATTCATATTTAATTTCCTATATTATAAGTATAAACATACTATAGAAGTGTTAATAGAATATTGTTGAAATTTTAGTTCCTAAATATGAATACGATATTTCATAAGAAATTTTAAAAAAATTGGTTCTACTCATTATGTTGTAACCTCTCATTATGAGATAAAATTTTATTTTAGGCATCATGACCTTCATTATATATTTATTTAATTAATTTAGTTTACTCTTTATTCATTTGTTGTAATAATAATCACAACATTGAAAAATATTCATTCTTTTTATCGCTTCTTAATGTTCCATAAACATTGTTAAAGTAACTCATTCATTTTTTTAGATTATTATACCTTTCTCATATAGAAATGCTTCAACATAAGGGCTCTAATGTTTTAATAGAATCTGGTGAAATTTGTGTTTTTATATAATCTATGTTATTCTCATTTGGAACTAGATTATTATTTTTCATCTTTTAATTTTTCCTTCTTAAAATCATTATGGAAATTTACTATGATAAGTTTTCTTACATTGGAAGGTTGTTTTGATTTTCCTTAAAGATTATCTAAAGTGAATTTAATATCACATGAAATTTTGGAAAATTTATTATTATAGATCCTCTTATAAATGATTTTAAAAAATTCTTCATATTTCTTATTGTCCAATAACTTCCCAAAAATGTTCCTTGATATCCTTTTGGGAGAGTTATTTTTTTATATTCTTCTATTTTTTCCCGTTGATTATTCTCAACTCTTCTCATTTGGACTTATTTTCATATTTACATAGGATAGATGTTGAGATGAACATGAACCATTGTTTTGACCACAAATACCAAAAACCTCATGGAAATCATAAATTTCATAAAATATACACTAGAAGTATAAATTTTTCATAATATGTAAGTATTGTACTTTCATATTTGCTAGATTAATATCCCATGACATTATATTGATATTATATTAATAAATTTTTGGATTATAGCACCAATACTATACATAGTTCATGAATATAATAAAATACCAAAAATACCAAAAACGTGAATTTATTTTATTCACAACATATTTTCTAGATATTTTAGCATAGTGAGCATGTTGTTTTCTAGGACTTCATTACCATTTGTTTCTCTATTCTTGTGAAAGTAGCTTCCATGCTACAAAATATATCCTTTATATACATTTTTCATGTATTTTATTCATTATTACTTATCTATACATGTGATTAATTTTAATGTAAACATAAAATGTTTCCATAAATTGATTGGAATCATCATTACATATGGGTATTAATGAGAGATTATTTTTCAAGTTTACATGGGAATTATTAATATATGATGTCTTGACCATATTTTTCAGATGATGATGATATTTAACATTTCGAACCTCCATAGATCATTCTATGATAGAAACATATTTCATATTTAATTTTAAATACACATTATGTGTTTTTGAAATATTCTATATCATTAATTCTAATTCATGAAAACTCATACTTGTAGTAGTCTTATTTTAATAAAATATTATATCTGATTATTTACAATCCTTTATCATTTTCCAACTTATTAATCCAGATTTTGTTCTTTTCTCAATGTAATATTTCAATCTCTATTTGATTCTAATTTTTAACCTCCAACTTCATATTAATAATTTGAAGTTCGATTTTTTGTATTGGATTCTAACAGATGGATATTATTAATGTAAATATGTGGCCTCATACATCTACCATATTTTTTTGAGATTCCCTTCTTCAAAAATGGAATGTCTCCCATCATGCACCCCATTATCGTCTTCTATTATATTAACTTATTTATATATATTTGTATAAGTTATATTAATTTCCCTTATTTAGGTATCCATGATATTTATGTAACCATTTACATGGGTGATTTCATCCTATATACATTCAAAGATCACTAAAATTATTGAATCCATGTCAATAAGTATGTCATGAATCATATCATTTAATGTATCAATTGAAATATATTTTACCATATGAACACACAGATTTGGTTATTCATATTATGGACATATTTGAAATGAATTTTCACATACCTCATGATAATTTGATTTCCATGAACCAATTACGGTGGAAGGATTTTTCATGTGTATGGTTGTTGAAACAACCATATATTCATATCCTTTTAAATCATATCTATCTTCTATATTTTTAATTTGGGGGGAATAACTAATATTCCTATTTTGATAATATAGATGTATTTTTCAATATCATTCAGTATTTATTTTTCTTATTCCTCATTTTCTTCATATAAATTAAATATTATTTTCATATAGATAAATAATTTTTAATAATGAAATTAATTATAAATCATAATGGAAACTTCAAATCACCATAATAAAAAAAATTATTTATTTATTATCCAATAAGAGGTAAACCTATCTTGGATAAAAATAGAGGGGACCAATTAGGATATAAACTATAGTGATATTGGTAAATATGTATTGCTTCCATTTTACTCAAATTAGACTTGTACACATTTATACATTTTTGTTCCATACTACATTATCTTTTTATGATTAATGGATAAATCATGTTATATATCTCCACATATATGTTTTATATTAATGCACAAAAAAAACCCAAACATTAAAGACATGATTATTTACACCAGTTACCACCCAATGTGAGATAAATAGTTCTTGGTGTGATCTGGTAAAACCTATGATCCAATAATTAACTAGTAAAATATTGTGAACCACATCCAATAGGGAGAATCATTAGAAATTGGGGAAAAATCTCACAACTATTATTTAGTGATTCCCATTCATAGGTATATCCAATAACAATATAATAATTGTTTGGGAAAATTAATATAGTGTATATCGCCAATTTTGAATTTTTTGAGTAATCATTCTGTTTCATTTTTATATTATTATTATTATTATTCTTATTAAATTAATTATACTAAGACACATACTCTATTTGTAAACACAAAATCTCATTCAACCTCTTCAAAATAGAAAAAACCATAACCATCCTCTATCCTCCTAGTACTATGAAAATTGTAATGCCCAACAGCTCCTCTACCTTCTAGATACTACATGTAATACTCAAAAAATTTATATGTTCTTATATAATATTCTTTAGTGAAACATGAACTCAAACATATCTCTTTCTTAATTTTTTTTTCAATAAAAAATAATTCATTAGGAAATTCTAGTTTAAACCAATTTTTATTCTTAGTAGGGAGAAATATTCTATCATGAAAAATACTGTCGATCCTATCGTATAACAATTATTCAACATGAAATAATGTATTTAAAAATGAATAAAAAAGTGTTAGTTTCTTATTTAATTTCTCTTAAAAATTTATTTATTCACAATCCCACATGTATATTTGATTTTCACACATAAGATTTATTATAATTAAAATCCTCCCAGATCGTTTTCCACGTCTATTAAATATAATCAACATTAAAGGGTTAATATTCTTCCTTAAAAAACATTTATATTTTAATTATTTATAACTGAATGAATGTGTTGTAACATCCATAGTGTCCTCTTCCTCGTCAGTCCATGATTAAAATTTATTCCTTTAATCCCTCTATGCACACAATAATATTATCATGAAACATTGGTTAATTGTTGGATTTATTTATTTTTTACATCATCAAATACTCCCAATAAATTCTGTATTATCTATTCCATGAAATCTGCTTCATATATATTTTTGTTTAAATATATTCATGAATTAATGAACATATTGTAGACATGGAACCGCCATTGTCAAAAATAAAACTCTTAAACTCTCCTAATTACATCATGAGAAATAAATATTATATTACTTAATTATATATGTCTATATGAATCTAGAATAAAACAAACCCTCATGATTATCATTAAATTAATACCATTAAACATTTAATCTACTATATTTTTCACCTTTTTGAACAATACTCGTTATTTGTCTTATGTATGGACTTTTATACATAGATTTTTATTCTAAAATTCATATTTATTGATATATCAATACATGGATTCCACAACTTCCTCGTTTTTTACTAAGATTTTTCTTCTTCCATTTTCATGGATCCAGATAACTCATATCTTAATATATCAATCGTTTAATAAAAAATTATTTAGAAATAGAAGATTGATTCTATCCCTTCTTCTCATCTTCATTCATATAATGAAGGGACACTTTCATGTAACCGTATTCATACTCAGAATTGAGAATTATTAGATATTCCAATATCCAATCTTATAAGTGCTTATTCTTATAGTTAATCAACCAACTCTGAGAGACAATGGTTACTTGGCCTATTATTCATCCATGGTCACATTACCTACCATTCATGAAAATGGTGTTTTATATTCTTTATGTGGGGCATCATCATTCTTTCATGTGTTTGGTCTGCATTTCATCATTTGGTAGCTCAAAAATAAATTATATAGTGATTCTGTATTTCATTATACCATATCATTCTCATTGTAGCTTCAACCACCATGTGAATCCTGGTTAATTTACATACCATGTAAATATTTTATTAATTAGTCACCCTTATTCAATCTATTAAAAACCCTTGTGGTCAGATATCCATTCATGATGAATATTTTTCCTTTTTCTTATAGTCAATCAGAGTCATGGTAACATCAAAATTATTCATGTTGTAGGTGTTTATGGTCAATTTATTCATCACTATTGGGTTTGAAAAGTATGAGGATGACATGAATCTCAATCTAAAAAAATATTGACTAGATTTGACATATGGTGATATATGTGAATCATTTTAAGATGGAGACACAATAACCACACCTCACTAATCCCACATCGGACCATCTTTTAACTTGCCTCCACTTAATACTAATACATGATTCCCATAATTGAAATAACAAACCAGATGAGTGTTAGTCTTATTCATAAATAATCTCATGTCACCCCTCACTGAAGAGGACAACCACCAAAGGTGTCTTTATACCAATGTGATCCCCATCAGCTTCTTAACCTAACTTACAAAAAATATTTGATCCTCTTCAAAGAAACTCATAGGATGGATACAACTATAGGAGTTGGTTAAGCTTCCCCAATGGGGGGATGGATTACTTGGGTTTCAATATAGATTATGAATTTGAATTTTTTGTTCATTCATTAATTGGCTTTATTGTAAAAAATAAGTCCATATACAAAAAAAGCAAACGAATATCATTTTTATTCTTTTCATCATCCTTTACAAACATCATCCATATATATTTTTATTTCTATTAAAAAACAAGAATTTAACTACAACATCTCAAATATTCAAAGAAAATTCCAATAAGATAATATAAACATGATAGTTTTCTTGGGTACTTATTCTTTGACAAATAAACAAATATACATAAAAAAATTAAAATCACCCATAGTGGGATCAATAACTTGGATCTATCATTCATAATAGGAAACCATCCATATTTTACACATACAAGTATATTTTTCTCACCAATTTATATTTTTGTAAATTCATGGAAAATAATCTTTCAATTGATGATATATTATATATAGATTCAAGTATCTATTTAAAATAGTAAATGAATATTTTTTTATTTTTTATTTCCATTAATTATCACATTATTCCAAAATACACTACAAAATTATATATAGATTCATTTTTTATGCAATAAAATTAATGAAATGTAGTGATATTTTAAATGTTTTGTAAATAAGTTTAGTAGTTCACATTTCAGTCTTTTCAAACTCTATATATATAATGAAATGATGACATAGACAATTTATATTGCCAAATTTTTTATTTCTCCTTTAAAAATTAAAGACAAGAATTATATTATAGAATTTACTATAATACATTGTTTGGAAATATTATGGGTACAATGTATTTGAATTTTTTAATTTATTTCATTGGATTTCATAAAAATTAGTTAGACATTTATCATTCAATATTTTTTTTGGATACAACCATCGAATTAAGAAATTAAATCATTTTTGTAATTATATAATTGAAACATACATAATAGATTGTGATTTATTCCATCAAAATAAGATAATTATTTTAACATTAGTTTTTTGGCCTTTATGATTAGTTTTTCCTTGTTATTTTATTTTCAGGTAAAAATTATTCAAAAATTTATAAATTATCCATTATTAAATTTTCTATTTAATAAAATATTTCAATTCTCATTTATTTTAAAAATAGTCATTTTCATGGATCTATTGATATTATATTACTTATATTTTATAATAAGCGTACACAACATTTAAATTATGAACTCTCATTTTAATATATAATTCTTATATACTTTTTCAATGCCCTAACTCAAAACTCTATGTCCAAGATAAATAGATACTAGACCTCATGTGCTACCTCTATATGCAATAGTATTTTGAGTAGAATTAATCATAAGAACGTTATATATAGAGAATATACCCTCATATTCGTATCATAATAATTGAAAAATAACATAAAAAATATAATAATAATAATAAAGAATGTAACATGTGGATGAATAAATAATCAAAATGAAATAACTGATAGAAGCTGTGTCATTTAGAAATTGTAAACTAGGATTCCAGGGTGACAATATAATCCATTGTAATAAAAGAATAAAAAAATAAGAAACATTGTAGTGTAATCAAAATTACATCTGAATACCTCTACCAACTCCATGATCCTCATCTCAACTATCTTCCACATGTGTTCTAAAATTCCACAAAAATCATCTATCATACATGCATCGGATCCATGCTAGAATTTTATTCATAATGATGTCATAATTGATCAGGGTATATTCACCAGAATTTAATATATATCACTCAATATCCTTAAGTTAGTTACTGATCATGCATCTTTGAATCCACATTGAATCTATTTTTCATTCATTACATGACATCCATAAGGAATACAATCCCATGATGGGCTACAAGGTTGTCATTCTCATACCTTTTATGTGGTCCTTCCATAATAAACTTTTTACGCCTTGTAGAATCTCCCTAGAAGGGGTAATAAAACCATTATGGTCAAACTAACATGGGTGCCGATAAAAAATGTACAACGTCATGTATTCCCAAATATATGTGTAAAACATACATTTCAATCCATTATATATCACCATGAAAATATATTATCATCATGTAAAAACATGTGATCAACATCAATCACAGTGGTAATCTACTCTATTAATACTCAATGAATCAAGCATCATAAATGAGTACCATGGCCCCCTCACACACCCAAATTCAATCACAATCTTGCACATTCATCAAAATATACAAAAAAACATTAATACTATGGGATGACATGTATAAAAGATCCCAAAATGGTATAGAACATCCTACCTTGGGGGTTTTTATAATAAACTAAATTGTTTAGAAAAATATCATGGCTAAATCATAATGAGATCCAACAATGTAAAAATCTCACACTTCAAGGAATCGTAACTCATTCTCTAGTTAATCATGATATAGGTTTATAGAATAGATTAATGGAAAATCTATGTCAAAAAGAGTTGTTCTAGAATCAATTATTAAGGAATTTACCAACATAACCGATTCTATTTCATGTTGAAGTAAAGGATGATAAATTAAAAGATCAATTATTTTTTTGGGATTATATCATTCATTATTCATTGATTATAGAAGAAAACCTCAGGTCTATATCATATCCAAAAAAATCATCTACAAAAAAGGGATTCATCTTCATAATAAATAATAACAGAGTCTCAATATGATTGTTCAAAGAATAATTACCCAAAAATTTACACCACATTTGATATATATATGATAAATCAAATGATATTACATTGACACATAGAAATAACCACTAATCTAGAAAAGAATCATTAATACATAGTTAGTGAAATTTTAACTTATTGATTGTAAATGTCATGCTAGATCGATTATTCAACTCCAGATAAAGGAAGTAAATCAAGAACCAAACCCAAATAGTGGAAGATGTTGAAACACATATAACAATTTCATATTATCAACTCACTTGGATTAACAATAATATTTAATTTTTGGATATGAAACATTAATGAAATTCTAGGAGAGTCTGAAAAATTGTGATAGGATAATATAGAATGAATAACAAGTAAAAATATACCATAAATATATATTAAATAGGAAATTATATCATTAATTTACTATACACATGTTTTGGTAACATGGTTTGTCAAAATAATATACAATCGTTCACCCATTGCATGGCATTAGGACAAGATTCATAGTTTGGCCATATGGTTTACATTGTTTTCACTAACCATGGATCCTTTTTAGGCTTCTAGAAAATGTCATAGTGTTTTTTTTCAAGGTTTGAAAAACATTGTGCTCACCTTGAATGGTATTCCACCTCTTCTAGGGCACATGCACATTTTGGGTGAATGGGGTTTTCAATCTATCCCCATTAACTATTTTCCTTACTTTAAGAAACTTTTAATAGATGCATGGTTTATCCTAGAGAAGCATCATGTTTTGGACAAGACATGCTCAAACCATTCACTCTATATGTTCCCTAAACAATTCTCTATTACCATCTTGAAACCACCTAAACATTGTCCAAACTGATAATTGCTAAATATTTATGATGAAATAATGAAATTAACCTACTACATACCTAAAATATAAGATGTCATTACATTATCTACCTCTAAAAACATCCCATCCTCATGAAATTACATTAGTATTGATTTTGTAATGTTTTAAAAAATTACATAAGGTCTTATACAATTATATTAAAACTAGAAGACATAATATTGTTAATTTATGAACACATTTTAGGAAAATATTTTTTATTTAAAATTATTTTTTTAATTTTAATATATTATTTATGGCTTTCCAAATCAAATACCACAGGATAGTAAGCCCAAATAGTTACCTATTTCTCCCAAGTATCCTACTGGATTATTTGAGGTTTTAAATAAATATATATATATATATATTTACCACCTTCCCTTGTTGGAATTTCTCACTATAGTCTACTATATGCATTGGGGTTTCCTCAAATGATGCATCAGGATCCAACTCAAAATTATTACATTCAATGAAAAGAATGGGATTTTCTATATACTTTCAAATACGAGACACATGGAAGAAATCATGAATAAATCAGTAACAAAAAGGAAGATACATATATTACACCACTATCCAAACATTATTTGGGATATTAAATTGCCCAAAAATTTGGGGATGATTTACCTTGCTTCCTCAAAATTCAGTGTCCCAACCGAGGATTTACTCTTAGGAACCATCAGTCACCTACAATAAAATCCAAATTTTTCCTCTAATGGTTCAAAATAAATATTTTTATAATATGAGATATGACCAACCAATTGTTAATCAGATTCACTCTTCTAGAATATTTTATTACCATTCTAGGCCCCATAACCAATACCTTAGTGGCCTCATATGCACAAAGTGGTCATCCATATGGGATACAATATAGATACTCATAAGGATACATTTTAATGATATCATTGTAAATGTACTTTTCTGAAATCAATCATATATAGATGATCATCCTAGAATACACCAATGAATAGGTGGAAATCCCAAATAATATCCTCTAAAACACATGACTTTTTATTTGATAGTCTATCTATATATAGATGGTATATTGTGATCAATCTCTGGTGAGTCCTTATGGCACCCTACAAGCCCCTCCAAAACTATGATGTAAACATTTCATAACTTTTATATTAAATACTAAAGCTAACTCCATGAAATCATGCATATCACATACATAAATCTCCCCCAATTCTTCTATTGAGTGAGTCTAATTTATCATTATAAAATGAAAATCCATTTTAGACAATCAACAATCACCTTTATATTGTAAAAAATACTTGGGGTCCAAGGAAACACTGAATAAAATTATATAACGATGTAATCTCAAATCTATATGGTAAGAAGAAGTGGTTGGAGTAGTCTACCATGTTGCACGTCCTCTTCAATTATCCTTTAGTTTGTAAGGAATCTTGAAATGAATCCATGAATGTATCTCTTCATTCATTGACACAAAAACTATCACATGTAGTCATGGTGTATCCTTTCCACTCCCTGATTCAATACCAACATAGAGTTATATAAGTATCTAAACATCTCTTCCTTGATAGAAGTAGGAAAAATTAATCTCCCATGTACAAGGATAATATTTTCTCCATTGAAAAATATCTTGGGTATCAGGTCAGCACCTGACTGATGTTCTCACAACACAACACAGTGAGGGATAGATTATATTTATCCTTTACCAAGTCTAAAAGAAAATATTTGACCTGTAAAGGGGAAATTGACACCAATTATTTGTTCTCTAAATCATCGAGGCTTTAATTGACCAACAAGATCATCAAGCGATAATGATTCTCTAAAGTGCATTCACCATGTTCATGTTATACCTGAGTCTTATAGATAATAAAATGTAGAATTATTACAACATTACCAAATTTAAAATGTTATCTCAAAGAAGAACATCTATAGGTAATCTACCTGACACCTCTACAGAAATTTCAGGTATCATTTTTTACTAATATAGTAGAGGTTTTTATGTACTATGTTTTAGAAAAACATCTCACTAAATAGATAGTGTCTCCAAAAATTTATATCATATACCACAACTACATGATCCAAATCATGAATATGATCATTCATATTACAGGTTCATAGCTTATGTGACCCATATGATACTACCTAGTCCCTCTACATCAATAATTCTCAGAAAACAAGTCATGATGCATTATAGTAAATGTTATAAAAAACTCTAGGATCTAGAAGTATAAAAATGGGAGATATAGTCAACATCCTCTTCAGCTCATGAAATGTCTCTTCAAACTTTCCTGACCACTAAACCTTTACTACCTACATTGATAGTGTCGTATTGGGTTCTTATAATTGGGATAAGTCCTAGGTAGAATGATATTTGTTTACTTCTAAATCCATAAATATCATGATCACGAATAGGTTCCCAGGAAACATTTAGTACATTACCACCTATACATTCATTACATCCACTAATATATATCTCTCTAAATCAATTTTCCGAAATAAATATACCACATAAATCCAAAAGTGTCACATTTAGAATTTGGAAAAAAGAGATTCACTAAAAGTTTACTCAGTACAATCTCGATATGATATTGACACAACTCTAGGTTTGAATATTAGATGAAAAATTCATCAATTGATACCATAATGAAATAGTCAAGGTATAGGTGAAACACATTGTTTATGAGAGACATGAAAACATAGAGTGAATTCATTAATCCAAATTACATCACCATGTACTCATGAATCCCATACCTTCTCTAAAACACCATCATTGGGGTGCCCTTATATATATCCCACAAATGATGATATTCATATTTTAGATTGGCCATGGATATAAATGGAGATCCCCACAACTGATTAAAAATATTGTTGATCAAGGAAAAGGGATACCTATTCATTTCCACCATTTTTATTTGCATATGGTAATTTATATAGAGTCAAATACTTTAATACACATTTAGAAAGAACAAATAGGTTCACCACACAGTGAATAAATCATCCTAATAAATCCTTTGTTTTCTAATTCCTTGAGATATATAATGGTTGCCTCCAACTATATAAATTCAATATTCTAAAGGGGTATCAAAATAGCATATGAACCTGGTATGAGTTCTACCTCAAAAACAAATACACCTTTATTGGGAAGAATTGTGAATTAATTTGGAAAGATGTCCATATATGCATCAACAAGTAAAGGTAAAAGTTAATGGAATACCACTGATCCAATAAAAATATTTAATCCTACAATCTATATCATAAACATCAAAACATTTCTCAAGCCTGGAACCACTAAAACAACTCCCAACTCCAATTCACTAGTTTTCAAGAACAACAGTCCCTTGGTAGATATAAATGATACTCATCTATGATAAAAATAAATATGATATTAGAAGATGGCATTCTATTCCATTCCGAGAATCACATTTAAAAAATTTATCTATTGAATCATTTAGTCTCATCGGTACATATAATTAGTAATTACTATAACACACTATGAGAAAAACTAATTATGGTCCACATTCAAACCTAATAGTACATTGATAGAGATTAACTAAAAAAATAACTTTTAAAGTATTTCTAGTTATAAAAAACATGTTTATATTTTACTAAATGTGATGAAATATTGTTAGACATGGGAGTAAAGAAACTAAATGTGACAAATATTGCACCTCATAATGTAGACAGTCCCTTACCGCTATCCAGTGGAGTTTGATCCACCACATATACCCATCCTATAAAAGTTTCATGACCCTATCCTTGAGGTATGTTTCTAAAATGAGTAAATATCCTCTGATCCTACAACCAATTACCTTATCAAGATATATAGTTCTATGATCACATCCCTCATGTCCCCTTGCGGAAAACCCTCCAAAAATCATTGGAGAAAACCCATAGGAGATGAACCATTTTTCTAAAACTCCATCAAATTATTATGTGGAACTATACATAAGATATGATAATGTCTAACCATTCTATAGTTTAAACAATGTGAAACTTCCCCTGAGGGGGATAATGAAGTGAAACTAAAGTTGACCTACATACCACCACTATATTGACCGTGTAACACCCATATATTTTGTGATTTTTTCAAATAAATTTAATGTTTTTGATATATTTCATTACATGAAACACTGATTTTATCTTGTGTTACATGAAACAGTATGTTTGGTTTTAGTTACATGTAATACTGAGTTACGGTTTCATTGCGTGGAACATCGAGTTTAAACAAAACATGACAGGATATGAAAATATTATCATTTAATATAAAAGTTATCACATAGGAATTGAAATTGAGGGTATGAATAGAATTATTTAAATTATAAAAATATATTCGTTTCACATGTATATAGAAATAATTCTATGATGACTAATTAATTTTAAATCAATATATGAACCATTTGAAAATAAATTAAATAATTTTCTGAAAATAATATTCTTTTGCACACAAGTGTGTCTTACATAAATAAGTTAAATAGAATAATTTTGTTAATTATTATAATGAAATATAAATATTATATATTCAATATAAGGTTTACCATTATACTAATGTGTTTTCTAGACAATTGATAAAAATAAATTCAATTTTAAGCTTAAAACTATATTTTTTAAAACCAAATTTTCCCCTTTTAAGCTCTTATTTGTGAATATATGATTTCAAATTTTAGAAAATATATATAGAAAATTAATTTCTATTTGGAAATAATCATATAAAAATTATCTTGGACTGATTGTTTATAATTTTTTGAAATGATAATCATTTCAATGAATATTAAAAATACTATTTTTGTTAATGAATTGGCAATTTTTTAAATACATTGAAACATAAATAAATTATTTTAAAATGGATTTAAAATTTACATTACTTCAAATATGTGTCTATTAATCTAATATATATCATTTCAATATTTTTTATATTTAATTTTAATATTAAATCTTCTTAAATTTTGAACATTTTCTCTTTGGAAGACCAATTTTTGATCGCGTCTCAATGATTAATTTTAAATATAAAATATACAATTTTTTAATATGAAATTTTGAAAAATGGATTCTATATTTAGAATAATAATAGTTTATATTATCTAATAATGTTAAATTAAATTTTATCAATAATTTATTTTAAGAATAATAAAATGTAATTATTAGGGTTATGGTAAAAAAGGGGTTACCCTTATGGTAAACTAAAATGATTTGTGATAAAAAATAACCAAATCATGTAAAAAATCAATTTTAAAAAAATATTTACACCTTAAATATTATATTCATGATAATATCCCATTTAGGATCACTCTATCATCTGATAATCGTTGGTAAACCTTTTTATTTCAAAAAAGACAATTGTGTCATTCACCTCACATATAAAAGGATAGCCCTCTCCTATACTATTCACACATAAAAAATTCATTGGTTCATCCTATACCTACCCAAATAGATTATTTAATTACATAATTTAATCATAAAATCCTTAATGTTGGTATAAAACCAAACTAATAAGGCTTTTCTACAAACCTAAAAAGGTTACCCAAAGAAGATGTAATGTTCTTCGATGATCATTTTTATATTATTTTTTCCTCCAACTCCAAAAATAATTATTAAAACATTTTGTTTTAATAAAATTATTATATTAAATATAATGAGATTTTTTATGTTAAGGTCATGAAATATAACCATATATAAATCACTCAAATGGGTTATGAAATCATCATTTGTGTGACTGATGGACTACTGCCTCACAAACTGATATCCTTTGTTTTTTCATTACCACATATCAAAGTTGAATATAATGTTGTTTT
Source organism: Viscum album (assembly GCA_963277665.1). Lineage (NCBI taxonomy): Eukaryota > Viridiplantae > Streptophyta > Magnoliopsida > Santalales > Viscaceae > Viscum > Viscum album. The sequence goes on from OY728145.1 coordinate 696,489,793, forward strand.
AAATGATTATATATGATATTTGTTATATTATTATACTTATTTAATTATTATATCACATATAAATTCCTACATTCCATTATTTTGGATTATAATAATGATGATCAGGTTTAAAATGGACTGTAGTCCAATGAAGTGATGTGATTTATTTTTCATGAACACTATACATTGAAGGTAATAAGGATCAGTTTAAATAACTTTTTTGATATATATTCAAATAAAAATATTATATAATGGTAATATAGTATTTAACATTATTTTTTTGAATATGTTGAGAAAATGGATACAATATTTATTCATACGTAAAAAATTTATGATTATTATTCTGAAAGTTGATGATATTTACATATCCAATTGACTATCTCCCATTAGAAAGTTTGCAGTTTCAATTGTACCAATAGAAAAAGGGATTTTTTACATAAATTTCCTTCTTTGGGACATAATTTATATTATGAACATTTCTTCTTTAATGAGGTGTATATACTTAACCTATGAAATTTTATATCATGAATATCATTATATTAATGATATTAAATGTTTCATTGGATGTTATTCTTTAATGGGTTATATGATTAAAAAGAACCCACTGTTGTGAGGGTTTTATGATACAATTCCATATTTTAACAAGATTGTTAATGATTTCTGTTTAATTTTTAATGTATTATGATCCATCTCAAAATAAACTCATGAATTTTATTCTCCTTTGGTTATGTCACGATAATCTGAATTCTCCCTTAATTTTCCATTATTTATGTACTCAATAGTTCATAAATGGTGTTTTTAGAAAAATAATCTTAATTTTCCCTTTGGTTGAAACAATATTTTCCTTCAAACCCATGTTTTCTGATAAATTTTAACATTTTTTAACATTATAAAAATTATTTACTAAAGTAATTTTTAAAAATTTTATACCATTAAAAATAATTTTGATAGAAATATTCATGTCTTTTAGAAAACAAGTCATGTCACGAACCAACCCGGGTCGACCCTGAACCGGTCACCCGAGCCGGTCCGCGACATGGCCCGAGAGGCGTTCCCGATCCTCCCGGGCTGGAGACAAGCGCCAGGGCATCATTAGAGACCGTGGGAACGATTTCGCCCAATATAAATAAATAAGACAGCGAAAATAATACAGAGCAGCGCAGAAAAGATAACCAAATAAAGTGACTAAACAAGAACAAACAGAGAACAAACTAACCAAACACGACGTCCGAACAAGCTCCGTACGACCTCGCGGGTCGCTCTCCGACTCAACGATCAAGCGTCGCCCTAGGCGAGCGCACTAAAACTATAGCCTGCACAAACACTAAAAACAGAAAAGAACTATAGGCGTGAGTATTAAAACTCAGTAGGCTAGCCCGATATCTATTCCCAATGCACTACCTTTAAAATGAAAGAAACATCATTTCAAGTTTGAACTACAATCTATAAAAGTATGTTTTTAATAATATTCTACTCAAAAACAAAGTACGAACCATTGCCCTTAGCCATTTTTCCAAATTCGTGTTCATTTCATTAGTGCCAATGACATTTCAGGAAAAGGGGAAAGTGATGTTTACATTTTCAAATTTGAACAAAAGGGATTAAACACTTCCATTTGAAAACAATTTTTAGAAACCCATTAAAAGCATTTCATCAGTTTCCAAGGAAACAATATGCCAGAATGCACAAAGTAAAACATACAGCAAGGGCAATGTAAGTGTACACGTGAGCATCATAATCATTACTGCAAGCTACAAAAGCTGAATAGACATGGGTGAACCTAGGAGATCGAGAATAAACCAGAAGACACCAATACATGAGAAATCATCCTTATTGACATGTCACGATGAAATCAAAACGCACAAAACGCTCGACCATCCACTCACAGGCAGGTCGAGGGCAAATCCCATAGCAATAAACCCAATATATCCACCTACTATGGGCCACTGGTCAGTACCATAACCTACCAGTGCAGCAGTCGTTCTTAGAATATTCTCTCAATATGCCAGATTCCCATGTCTCAAGTGTTTAATAAAAAGGGGTGAGCCAACCGATGCCAACCGAGCATCCAATCAGATATATCTATATATAAAGAACAACAGGCATTCCCCGAGCCACTCCATGGGACAACCTCATGCCTTTTTCCACTCAAGTACCCGGGAGCCTCTAAGCGCGGCCTCCCAAACAATCAATCGCAACCAAGGCATGAGAGTCGTCCTAAGAGGGTTTTTTTTATAAAAACATTTCCATCGCTTTCCATGAAGTGCCAAACGGGCATTTAATACAGTTCACAATTACTACCAAAACCAGTTTAAAACTAGTTGAAGAATCCACAAAACACTACTTCACAGGTTGCCAGTGTTTTTATAAACCAAACCAAACCATTTTCTTTTCCAAATAAACTTTAAGAGCCAACCGGGCAATTTCTCAAACGAACCAAAGTATTTGTTCATGCTTCAAAAGAAATCATTTCTCATTAAACCATAAATCCATTTTATATTCCTTGAATTATGTTTAAAAGCCAAACGGGCATTCTTTCATTATTCGGTGTCCGCCCGTCAAAAGGATGTTCCATGTGTCGTGTATAAAATAAACGGCTCCTTTTGACATTAAATAACCATTTAAAAATTAACCATCTTATATTAAAAATTAATTATCGTACATTATCTTATATTTATTACAATTAATAAAATGTTGTTTTTGAACAATTAGGGTGCGCAAACAGCATGAAATAATATAACTTAAATTTTAAAAGTAGTGCAAAGGGTACCTACCTCAAAACCAAGCGCGACGACAAAACAACTTTGGAACCGAGGCGCGATGACACAACGCGTGTCCGAAGCCACGTGATAAAGTCCGACACTCTGCATAATCAAAGTCAAGGACTCAGACACATCCAAAACTCACCAGAGCATTCGAAACCAAGCGGCGGGAATAAATGCTCACCTTGAAACTAAAGCGCGGCGACGACGGAACCTCAGAAACAAGGCGCGACGATGACGGAACCTCGGAAACGCCCTGCGCGGGTCCTAAAAATCCTAAACCAATAAATAAAAATCCACCATCAACAAGAGTACGATGATAATAATGAAAATAAAGATAATAATAGTAATAATAATACTGATAATAATAATAGGATTAGTAATAATAATAATAATAGAAATAGTAATAATAACAATAATAAGATTAATAATAATAATAATAATAAAAATAGCAATAATAATAAAAATAAAAATAATAATAACAATAATAAGATTAATGATATTAATAATAATAACAATAGAACAACAATAATAATGATTATAATAGAGTTAATATAAATAAAAGAATTATAATAAGAATAATAATAATAATAATAATAATAGTAATAATAATAATAGTAATAGCAACATAATAATAATAATAATAATAATAATAATATGAAAAACAATAATAATAATAACAAGACAATAATATGAACATTAATAATAATAATAATAATAATAATAATAATAATAATAATAAAATTAATAGTAATAATATTAATAATAATAATGATAATAATAATAATAATAGTAATAAAATTAATAATAATAATAATAATAATAATAATAATAAAATTAATAATAATAATAATAATCACCTAATTATAATTTTATAATAAAAAGTTAATAACATATTAAACATTATAGAATAACAGAATAAATAAAAAAAAGAAAACTAACCTACGCGGAAGGCCGAACAGGGCGCCGGAACGGAGAAGAAGAGGAAGGAAAAGAAAGGAAAGAAGAAGGAGAGGAGGAAGAAAAAGAAAAAGAAGAAAGGAAGGAGAAGAAGAGAAGAAGAAGAGGAAGGAGAGAAGAAGAGAAGAAGAGGAGGGGGAAGGAGAAGGGGAAGGCCGGGGCGATGCAGGCAAGGCGCGGGTCGCTGCTGCTGCTGCGGAAGGAGGCAGGGAGGAGGGTGCAGCGGCTGGCAGGGGCTGGCGGTGAAGCGCAAGGCAGGGACGCAGGGCTGGCTGCAGGTGTTGTGCGGCTGCTGAAAAAGGAGGCAGAGAAAACGGGAGGCGAGGCTGCTGCTCGGTAGCGGACAGAGGAGGGGAAGAAAAGAAAAGGAAAAGAAAAGAGAGAAGGGAGAGAAGAGAGAATAGAGGAGGGGGGTGTCGTGCGGGCCGAAGGAGGCAGCAGGGTGCGGGAGATGGATGCAGGGAGGAAGACGGCCGTTCTGGGTCAGTGGGCAGTGCGAGGCAGGCCGAGGGGGAAGCCAGAGGCTGGAGGGAGGGGCGCCGGATGGCCGAGGCTGGCAGGAGGTGGCTGGGCGCGCTGCTGCAAGGAGGTGCGGGGCAGGCAGGGTGCTGGGCTGAGTGCAGCGGCGGACAGAGAGGAGAGCAGCGGGGCTCGGGAGAAGAGGGTGGCGAGGGGGGTGGCGGCTCCCGCGGGGGAGGGAAAAAAAGTATATATATGAAAGGGAGGCTAGGGTTAGAGAGAAGGAAAGAAAAATAAAGAAAAGATAAAAGAAATGAAAAAGAAAAATAAAATAAAATAAAATAAAATCATAATCATAATAATTATAAATCACAATAATAATAATAACCATAATAAAGATTAATATCAAATCATATTTAATAACGATTGCACTATTTTCCGCAACATTAAAAATTACATTAATTATTTATCTATAACATAATGATAAACATAATAATTATAATGATAATTATAGTGATAAAATAATAAAATAAAATAAAATAAAAACAATAACAGTGTTCATATCATTTTAATGATAATTAATTCTTAACGCACTAAAAATTTTAACGACGCAACAATTAACGCGCGATTTAAAAATAAAGACTCTATTTAAAATATTTCAAAGACAACGGGATGCGCAAAAACACCGGTAGGGATGAGCGGGGTTTCCAGAACAGGCTTCGCTCACGCGCCCGACGACATCGCGTCAAAAAGCGCACATTTTAACAAAAACTCAAAAATCTAATCCGAGACTGGACGCGAACCCAAGCAAAATAATTCAAAGTCAAAGAAATCATAAAATAAAATAAACGTGCGTGTCGGGGTGTGACAATTCTCCCCACCATAACGCTTTCCGCCCCCGGAAAGCCACAACACCAACCAGTCGATCGATCAACACCTAAGGATTTCACAGAACACGATCCGACCTCTTAACCAAGGATTCCACAACGACCACCGGCGGGACTGAACCTCATTGCCCAAAGTAAATCACCAACAGAGGGGAGGCCTGAACTGTCTCCCCACCATAAGAACCCAACTAGCATTCAATAACGATTTAAGAGAAAACCCAAAGAGACTCATGGTGGGTCTCCCCACCATAAAGAACCGACCAACTAACGACCAAACGGGAAACCAGCTTAGACATGCACGAGACCTTACTCCAGCTAGAAAGAGCACAGCAAGGACCTTTAAACCACTTACTCACGTCCAAAAGTAATAGGAGTTGGTCTGAAAAAAATTTACGCAAACCAAAGCCCTTACCCCATGGGCGGGGAGGGTGGGCCCAAGGATTGGATCACTGAAACTTGGACGGAAAACTACTCACGTACCACTACTTAGGGATGGACACATACCAAAGCCATAACCGATTCACATCGGTGGTCCACACGAGGTCACTGATCAGCAACATACATCCAAAAAGGCACAATTACTGATATTGCGCGATGGATAAATCCATCAAGCTCTTTGCGACAAGAGGAATTACAATGACAGAGGAACCAGAGCATCAACACCAAAACTATCACACCACGACGATAGAGGCGCGACTTTCACCAGACTCTTTAAAATTTCCCCGGGGGTTCCTGACTACGCGACGGCTTCACTCCGAGACCTTTTGGCTGGAGCTCTGATGGATGAAGCATCTCCTGCCTCGCAGTCAGGTTCTGATAATCCCAACAAGAAACATACATCTTTTGATCTGACAGATTGAAGGACAAGATTTTAAAATTAAAACACACCAGCATTGAAAGACGAGGTTCGTCAAAAGACCCATGAAGTTCCCATACATTTCAAACCCAAAACACCACCAGTACAACTACAATGATAAAAGATCCCTTAAACTGAAAGGAAACTTACACCAAGAACTCTGAACAAAGACCCAATAGCACATTACTTCTGAGAACACCCTCTGCGACGCTTTCTTGCAACGCCCCGACAAAATCGTCGCAAGTGACCCAGACGTCCACACGCCTGGCAGGGCTTCGGAGCGCTTGGGCACGATGACTTCTTGTGACCCCGCTTGCCACACTGATAACACACAATAATCTCTCGCTCTGAAGAGGTTGATGAAAGATCTCGAGGCCCCTTGATTCCACGACCTGATCCATCCACTTCCATTTGCTTACTCATTCCCTTTCCAGAATCTTCACCACTGTTCATAGGGATCGAAGGAGGGAGAATTACTTCGAGCACTCCTTCCATCGTGGCTTCGACACGAAAAGCTTGTCTCGCCACATCGACAAAAGAAGTCAGGTTGGACTCTGAAACTTTCGACTGCAGATCAGGGCGGAGACCCGCCTCGAAGCGTCGAGCCTTCACGGGGTCATTTGTGGCATACTCTGAATCATAAGGTACTAGTTCCACAAAGCGATGGAAATATTCCAACACGGATCCGTCGCCCTGCTGAAGACAACACATTTCCATCCCCTTCCTCACCCTATCTTCCTCAGAGAAATACTGACGAATGAACGAGGCCTTGAAAAACTCCCAAGTAATCTCTTGACGAGGCTTGTTCCGAGACACTGACTTCCACCACATCCACAGTGAACCTTCAAGCATGAAGGTCGCAAACTTGACCTTCAACGAATCGGGCAACTCAATGAGGCTAAAGTCCCTTTCAATCTTCCGCATCCACTCCTCTGCCACGGAAGTTTCTACTTGACCATAGAAGAGAGGTGGATCCAACTTCCGAAACTCAAACATAAAATCCTTAGGTTGATCAACCGCACTACAATCACTCATCGAAGCTTCAAAGAGATAACCACTGGACAAGGAAAGGTCAAAAACCCAATCAACGCCAACTCAACGAATGAATAACAACCTCAAAATCAAACACTGCATAGGCGACAAGCTCAAAATCTGAGAAAACAAGTTATCATAGCATCAAAAATTTTCTCTTTGAAAACATCTTTAATTTAGAACAAGCTTAGTGGGTTAAACCCCTGCCATTGGTATTCTTTAGAGCCTCACTCACATGCATGTATCCGTGCCACCCAGGGAATCCATCCACCATACCAGACATCCATCCACATTTCCAACACACCAAAATGCATGTGAGTACTCATCGGAACATCAAGGCCAAAACAAAGAAACTTCATTTTCCAAAAACAATTTATTCATACCACTTCTTTTAAAACAATCCACAAATCAGACATGTTATTTCAAACAACCCTTTTTTTTTTTCAAAAACCAACTTTTCTGATTCAAACCACTTTCAAAAATCAACGGAAACCCAAAACAAATCAAACAGGGGACTAGTGTCAGTGGGTGACTTGACCATATGGTTGGCGGCCATATGCCAAACACGCCACTGACACAGAGAGCCTTCTTGGACCATGCTCCTAGATCCACATGGCTTGCCAGGCCGCGCGGGTTAGGAGGACAAATGGGCCAACTCCCTTTGTCGTATCCCAATCGCAAAACATTTCCATAAAAACCCAAACAAACCAATTAAACCGGACTTCCCATTGAAACATGAGGATCGGTACGGGCAAGAGTTCGCGACGCTCTTCTCGTACCTACCCCTCAAGTCCCGACAATCCTACTCCATCTACCTCGACATCCCAAATAACAAAGGGCGCTCTGAAAAGTGAGGTCTGCTAAGAGCAAACCTCCTCTGATACCATTTTGTCACGAACCAACCCGGGTCGACCCTGAACCGGTCACCCGAGCCGGTCCGCGACATGGCCCGAGAGGCGTTCCCGATCCTCCCGGGCTGGCGACAAGCGCCAGGGCATCATTAGAGACCGTGGGAACGATTTCGCCCAATATAAATAAATAAGACAGCGAAAATAATACAGAGCAGCGCAGAAAAGATAACCAAATAAAGTGACTAAACAAGAACAAACAGAGAACAAACTAACCAAACACGACGTCCGAACAAGCTCCGTACGACCTCGCGGGTCGCTCTCCGACTCAACGATCAAGCGTCGCCCTAGGCGAGCGCACTCAAACTATAGCCTGCACAAACACTAAAAACAGAAAAGAACTATAGGCGTGAGTATTAAAACTCAGTAGGCTAGCCCGATATCTATTCCCAATGCACTACCTTTAAAATGAAAGAAACATCATTTCAAGTTTGAACTACAATCTATAAAAGTATGTTTTTAATAATATTCTACTCAAAAACAAAGTACGAACCATTGCCCTTAGCCATTTTTCCAAATTCGTGTTCATTTCATTAGTGCCAATGACATTTCAGGAAAAAGGGAAAGTGATGTTTACATTTTCAAATTTGAACAAAAGGGATTAAACACTTCCATTTGAAAACAATTTTTAGAAACCCATTAAAAGCAATTCATCAGTTTCCAAGGAAACAATATGCCAGAATGCACAAAGTAAAACATACAGCAAGGGCAATGTAAGTGTACACGTGAGCATCATAATCATTACTGCAAGCTACAAAAGCTGAATAGACATAGGTGAACCTAGGAGATCGAGAATAAACCAGAAGACACCAATACATGAGAAATCATCCTTATTGACATGTCACGATGAAATCAAAACGCACAAAACGCTCGACCATCCACTCACAGGCAGGTCGAGGGCAAATCCCATAGCAATAAACCCAATATATCCACCTACTATGGGCCACTGGTCAGTACCATAACCTACCAGTGCAGCAATCGTTCTTAGAATATTCTCTCAATATGCCAGATTCCCATGTCTCAAGTGTTTAATAAAAAGGGGTGAGCCAACCGATGCCAACCGAGCATCCAATCAGATATATCTATATATAAAGAACAACAGGCATTCCCCGAGCCACTCCATGGGACAACCTCATGCCTTTTTTCACTCAAGTACCCGGGAGCCTCTAAGCGCGGCCTCCCAAACAATCAATCGCAACCAAGGCATGAGAGTCGTCCTAAGAGGGTTTTTTTTATAAAAACATTTCCATCGCTTTCCATGAAGTGCCAAACGGGCATTTAATACAGTTCACAATTACTACCAAAACCAGTTTAAAACTATTTGAAGAATCCACAAAACAATACTTCACAGGTTGCCAGTGTTTTTATAAACCAAACCAAACCATTTTCTTTTCCAAATAAACTTTAAGAGCCAACCGGGCAATTTCTCAAACGAACCAAAGTATTTGTTCATGCTTCAAAAGAAATCATTTCTCATTAAACCATAAATCCATTTTATATTCCTTGAATTATGTTTAAAAGCCAAACGAGCATTCTTTCATTATTGGGTGTCCGCCCGTCAAAAGGATGTTCCATGTGTCGTGTATAAAATAAACGGCTCCTTTTGACATTAAATAACCATTTAAAAATTAACCATCTTATATTAAAAATTAATTATCGTACATTATCTTATATTTATTACAATTAATAAAATGTTGTTTTTGAACAATTAGGGTGCGCAAACAGCATGAAATAATATAACTTAAATTTTAAAAGTAGTGCAAAGGGGACCTACCTCAAAACCAAGCACGACGACAAAACAACTTTGGAACCGAGGCGCGATGACACAACGCGTGTCCGAAGCCACGTGATAAAGTCCGACACTCTGCATAATCAAAGTCAAGGACTCAGACACATCCAAAACTCACCAGAGCATTCGAAACCAAGCGGCGGGAATAAATGCTCACCTTGAAACTAAAGCGCGGTGACGACGGAACCTCAGAAACAAGGCGCGACGATGACGGAACCTCGGAAACGCCCTGCGCGGGTCCTAAAAATCCTAAACCAATAAATAAAAATCCACCATCAACAAGAGTACGATGATAATAATGAAAATAAAGATAATAATAGTAATAATAATACTGATAATAATAATAGGATTAGTAATAATAATAATAATAGAAATAGTAATAATAACAATAATAAGATTAATAATAATAATAATAATAAAAATAGCAATAATAATAAAAATAAAAATAATAATAACAATAATAAGATTAATGATAATAATAATAATAACAATAGAACAACAATAATAATGATAATAATAGAGTTAATATGAATAAAAGAATTATAATAAGAATAATAATAATAATAATAATAGTAATAATAATAATAGTAATAGCAACATAATAATAATAATAATAATAATAATAATATGAAAAACAATAATAATAATAACAAGACAATAATATGAACATTAATAATAATAATAATAATAATAATAATAATAATAATAATAAAATTAATAGTAATAATATTAATAATAATAATGATAATAATAATAATAATAGTAATAAAATTAATAATAATAATAATAATAATAATAATAAAATTAATAATAATAATAATAATCACCTAATTATAATTTTATAATAAAAAGTTAATAACATATTAAACATTATAGAATAACAGAATAAATAAAAAAAAAGAAAACTAACCTACGCGGAAGGCCGAACAGGGCGCCGGAACGGAGAAGAAGAGGAAGGAAAAGAAAGGAAAGAAGAAGGAGAGGAGGAAGAAAAAGAAAAAGAAGAAAGGAAGGAGAAGAAGAGAAGAAGAAGAGGAAGGAGAGAAGAAGAGAATAAGAGGAGGGGGAAGGAGTAGGGGAAGGCCGGGGCGATGCAGGCAAGGCGCGGGTCGCTGCTGCTGCTGCGGAAGGAGGCAGGGAGGAGGGTGCAGCGGCTGGCAGGGGCTGGCGGTGAAGCGCAAGGCAGGGACGCAGGGCTGGCTGCAGGTGTTGTGCGGCTGCTGAAAAAGGAGGCAGAGAAAACGGGAGGCGAGGCTGCTGCTCGGTAGCGGACAGAGGAGGGGAAGAAAAGAAAAGGAAAAGAAAAGAGAGAAGGGAGAGAAGAGAGAATAGAGGAGGGGTGTGTCGTGCGGGCCGAAGGAGGCAGCAGGGTGCGGGAGATGGATGCAGGGAGGAAGACGGCCGTTCTGGGTCAGTGGGCAGTGCGAGGCAGGCCGAGGGGGAAGCCAGAGGCTGGAGGGAGGGGCGCCGGATGGCCGAGGCTGGCAGGAGGTGGCTGGGCGCGCTGCTGCAAGGAGGTGCGGGGCAGGCAGGGTGCTGGGCTGAGTGCGGCGGCGGACAGAGAGGAGAGCAGCGGGGCTCGGGAGAAGAGGGTGGCGAGGGGGGTGGCGGCTCCCGCGGGGGAGGGAAAAAAAAGTATATATATGAAAGGGAGGCTAGGGTTAGAGAGAAGGAAAGTAAAATAAAGAAAAGATAAAAGAAATGAAAAAGAAAAAGAAAATAAAATAAAATAAAATCATAATCATAATAATAATAAATCACAATAATAATAATAACCATAATAAAGATTAATATCAAATCATATTTAATATCGATTGCACTATTTTCCGCAACATTAAAAATTACATTAATTATTTATCTATAACATAATGATAAACATAATAATTATAATGATAATCATAGTGATAAAATAATAAAATAAAATAAAATAAAAACAATAACGGTGTTCATATCATTTTAATGATAATTAATTCTTAATGCACTAAAAATTTTAACGACGCAACAATTAACAAGCGATTTAAAAATAAAGACTCTATTTAAAATATTTCAAAGACAACGGGATGCGCAAAAACACCGGTAGGGACGAGCGGGGTTTCCAGAACAGGCTTCGCTCACGCGCCCGACGACATCGCGTCAAAAAGCGCACATTTTAACAAAAACTCAAAAATCTAATCCAAGACTGGACGCGAACCCCAGCAAAATAATTCAAAGTCAAAGAAATCATAAAATAAAATAAACGTGCGTGTCGGGGTGTGACAAGTCACATTTTTATTTAGCCAAATATGTGAAAAGAATATATTTTTTAATGTGAAAATCATGAATGAAATATGTTTTTAAATGACCAATAAATTTATTAAATATTTATTTATAAATTTAAAATTTTATTTTAATATAAAAGTATTTAAAAAAAATGATAATTTGATTTTAAAAAGTCATTATAAAAAGGTTATTTTTCTCCAGAAATATTTAATGTATATTTTGAAAATAACATTCAATATAAGATGACATTTTTTTATGTTACCTATGAATTTTTAAGGATATTCTCCAAGTATTATATTCTTATTTTTTATTTTAATGTTTTAAGTTTATGATATGATTATTATTATGAAACCAATTTCTCTTCTAGTGGTTATAATATGATAAAATTCTTATGAAACCTATATATGTTTCACGGGTTATGCTATGATGAAATGATGAAATGATGAAATGATTTTGAATCCGATCTATTTTCCAAATGTTTTGAAATTATGATTTTTTTTTGAATCCCATTTCATTGGATGGGTTATGGTATGATGATTGTTTAATAAACATTTGATTTTCATTCTGTTAGGGGTGGGTCCAATATCTTCCTCCAATGCAATGGGAAATTATTTATATCTAATGAGATTGATAAGACAAAAATGGGGGAGTGAAACTAGTTTAGTAAGGGAATATATCTTCTATGATTATAATGGGATCGAACCTTGAATATTATAATGGATTTTGCAGTGAAAATATTCCAGTATGATAAACATGGTATTTAGCCTTGAGTAATATTTAATTGATATTATATTCTTATTTTTACACCACAATTCCCTGTCTTATGTCAATATAATACTCTCAAGTCTCATATTAATTTATTTCCTTATGATTCAAGTCTTATGGATGACAAATATTTATTCCATGACTCAATTATTTTATTTTTGATATGCATGGTATGTTTTCCATATGTATTGTGCATGTTCTCATACACATTAGCTTACATAATATTTTTGTATTTTCCCTTTTTTACCCTCATATAGAATTTTGGCTCACCATTTTTTTTGTTTCCTTCCCCAGGGTTATAAAGAATGTATTTAAGTAGGGTATATTCATGAAGAGTACTTAATAGTATTATCATAATGTGATATGTTGCAGATAATTTAAGTAATAAAAATATATTTGGTCTGGCCTCTAATGGTTCTAAACCGACACAATCCTCAGTTGTGCTTTTGTGTAATGTAATTAATATTAATCTAAAATATGTATCATCTATGAATGAATATATTGGGCCTCTATTGTTGGTATCAAATGAAAGGATGATTAAATATTTGTAAACTATGATGATAAAACATTAGTGAGATAACAAAGGTTAATTCAAAGGAAGAGTCAATGTATTGGAGAATCTCTAGAAATTTTGATAAAGGATAAGGAGATTGGATTCCAAGAAATTAAATCCATGTTTGTATACTAAAAGTGGATGTGGCTATTAAAAAATTCAGCGTGGTGTATTAACTCAGAAAATGGTGCATTTAAATGGTCTCAATTGTCACATGGTGCAATAAAACTATACATTAAACACACCTGGTTTTAAACTCATTGGAGAAATTCTTTTGAAATTCAGAAACCCTTTTTGAATTATCATGAATGATTTATACAATTACCATTAACAACATATGTTAAGCCTAAGGATTTCAATATTGGTAATAAGGTGCAATGATTTATTCATCATATAAGTTAATTTTCTTTATTACATACATTCCCACATTGAATATTGTTACACACATTATTCTTTTTGGATTTAGTTAGTGGAGACTACAAAAAAAACTTGATCAATATTGAATGTGATAAACAATGTTATAATGTAAAACTGGATGACACGATTACTCGAGTGAATGATATTATGATTATTTTAAATCATTTATCATTATATATGATTAATAACTAGAATATTAACAAAATATTTTACTCACCAAAGAAAAAAATGATAGAGTTCATTTAGATTTTGGGTAGTTGAAACCATGGAGCTAAGAATATTATTATGCTTATATGTCAATAATGTTAGAAGAAGAACCCATGTAGATGAATTATAGGATATAGAAGATTATTGGCGTGTGGAAAATAAAGACACAATGTAAGTAATTTTAGAAAAATATTTTAATGCTATGTTAAGAGAATGGATTTGAATAATAGACTCCCTAATATATCAGTAAAATTTTAATGTTTCAAATGTGAAAAAGGAATTTGGGAGACAATAAAAATGTTACCCACCATATCATGGTATAATAATCAATTATATATAAATTTAACCTTTAAATATAACGTAATATACATTGGATTATAGAATAAAAAGATTAGTAAGAGAAAATAAGATAAATAAATTACATGAGATCTTGAGAGATATAAATAACTACATGAGGTCTTTCATAAATGCATGAGAATGTGAAATATCATAACAATATGTACTTGGATCATATCTTGAAAATGTGGCCACAATATTTAATTTATACAATCATAATCATATCGCTAAGGTCCATCAGCAAGGATTCATATCACCAAGGTCCATCCCCAAGGTTTCATAAAAATTACAAATATTATTCAACAAGGAATCATAAAATTTAACATGGTTATTCACCGAGGTATCAAAAAAAATTACTAAGGTTATTCACCAAGGAATCATAAAACATTCCATCATTGGAGATTAATATCTTTACACAATACATTGGAGTAATATTAGGGCACACCCCTTATATGTACTTATTTTCATGTGATCCATGTATATCATAAATAAATTTAATAAATAACCGATAGATATCAAAATAAATTGGTTTCTTATCAAAATCATGGCATTTTAAAAAGTACCTAAAACACGAAAAGTATGTCATTTATAACCCATGAAAAAGAAAAGTGGGATTTATGGATGTCATTACATAATAAAATAAATTATTTTTATGTTTTTTTGAATGCCTCAAAAAACGAAATAGGTTTGGGTAATCACATAAAGAGAATAGATAATTTCTTGAGTAAAAGAGAGAGATTTTGAGATGAACATTCTATAGCATGACAAATATGCAACATGGTTTTAGAATACATTATAAAGGGTGGGTAAAGTGGTCAACCATTATTAAAGTAATAATAATATTTTATAGAGACATAATTAACTTTAAATAATAACATTCTTTGAAATCTTGAAAGATATACCGCTTAAAAGATAACAAGAATGAAAAAAGAGAAGTTCAGAATTCCGTTACAACATAAGAAACATTTGAATACATATCATTAATGAATAAATCTATTAAAAAAATTTAATATCATTAAAATATAAAAATTCATGATATAATGAGTCAACAGGTAGTATATTCACCATATAGGAAAATAATATTTCATAACATCAATATATGCCCCAAAGAGAGGAGATTGGGATGTAGTCCCTTACGTTGAGTGTAGATTGACTTGTTTATTATTTATCTTCCTAAATAATAAATTAAGTTAATATATACCTGTTTTTTAAAAAAATTATTTTTTATTCCTTGTCTACCACTTATCACTATGTTATAAAAATTACCTAATGATTTATATTCATATTGGATATTCAATCTATATTCGGCACTTTAGCCAAAAATGAACTTGTTAGGATTATACATTGTCCATGTGGTAATAATTTCATAATATCATGAATTATATTCATGATTAAAATATCATATATATCCATTATATATGTATTTATAATATTCCATGTAACACCCCAAGCTTCCATGGTACGTTCCCCTTTGATTAATGCAATAACATGCATTATACGCAACTTCGAGATTCTAACACATTGCGACCAATCAAACTAGCCCTTATGAATAGTAATACCAAGTTTTTGAAATTTTATAAATTTTATCATTCAAAATGGACTTCATTTTTGGGTTCAGAATATCGAAATTAGCTTAGGGTGATTTTTTGGTATTTTTATAAAAACATTCAATTTTTGATTAATAGTGAAAAACACTGAGTTATTGTTTTAAACCAATTTTTTATTTAAATAATTATTTATTTAATTTAAATTTATTTATGTCAAAATAGATATATAATACCTATATAATTTCAATATAATTAATTTGAGTTAGTTTATAATAATTTTAGATATATAAAAATTTTATTGAACTTTTTACTGTCTTTTACCCACCTCCTCAGAGCATTTTCAAATTACAAAAAACATAATTTTACTGCTTGTGTGAGATGAAATTTAAAAATTCGAGAGACACTGTTGATATTAGAAAGTAAAATGTGGTTCAATGAGATGACAAATAATTATTGGTGAATAGTTACTTTTGACTTTTATTTACCACGATTAAAAATAAATAGGGTAATTAAAGGTAAAAATGATATTATTATTACCCTAGGACATGTCCTAATTCTATTTGATAAGATTAATTCGACCAAAAAACCTTTGGAATAAAATATGATACTTTAGGTCTATTTGGATTAGATTAGGACATTTATGATTATTTAATTCAAAGAATAGTTAAAAGTGTTAAATTCAATGTTTAATAACTTAACCATTTTTAATATAGGGTAAAACATAATATAAATTCAACAATAAATAATAATTAGAAAGATAAAAATAATTCCTACAAGATCGTTGTTTATTTATAATTTTAGACTTTAAATAATTTATTTTATTTATGACATAATGATGATGCAGTAATTACGTAATTAATAAAATATTAAAATATTTGATATTATAAATATCTAAATAAATGTAATTTGAGAATTTTTATGAATTCCACTAATTTTCTAGGTTAATATGACATTATAGGGTTCGTTAGATGATTATTTTTCGAAGTAATAATACTGTTATGAATTTATAAAAAACAAAATACCAAATAGTGTCAAAATTGACATAAAAGGGTTTTTAAAACAAATATTATATTATTAATTGATATTATATTCTTAAAAATATATGGTTTGGAAAAAAGTCTTATATAATGATATTTGAATAATTAATGAACCACATGGGTTTCATTTGGAAGTATATAGTAAGTTTATTAAGCATATAATATAAAAATACAAAGAGACCTGGTAAATGTCAAACTATTTAACTAAGAGTTAAATCTAAAATATAAGGTTAATATAGTGACCCATAACTATCTAAAACCTATTAGTTGTGTGGTTTTCGACCCATAACCACCTTTTCTTTTAAATAATTCATTTTGGATCCATTAGAAACCGATAATTAATTTATTATAAAATAATATTTCTTTCTTTTCCTAAGGTGCCTATCACCCCTCTTATAAAAGGGAACTCCCCCTTCCATCAAATTCACACATTACATGCCTTTTGGATCAGCCAACCTCTACCAAAATACCCTCTCAACTGTCCTCCCTTAATCCTAGAGGCCTTAAATTAGTCAGAAATCTTACCTAAGGATCCCTTTTGATCAAATCAAAAGGAAGAACCCGGTGGAGATGTAAATATTTCATCACCTCTTTCAAGTTCATTTCTTCTTCCACTTCCTCTTTAATGGTTGTTTCAATTATAAAGTAATAACTCTAGTATATTCTATATAATATGTTATTATTATAAATATGGTACAACCATATTCATTATTCTATTAATCCTTTGAATGACATGTCATCACACGTGCGTACGTACAACTTACCATCTCCACGTCGTGGTGTAATTGTTATTCAATACATTATTCTTTGGATGGGTATAATAAGGATGTTTAATTGATTTAAATAATAAAAATAACATGACAATGATTCTGTATATATGATATACAATCCAATTATATATTATTTTAATATCAAAAGAATGATACTGTCACTCGTGCGTTCGTATGAATTACCATCTCCACGAACTCGAGGAGATTCATTCCCCATCGTAATCCATTCAAGACAAATTTTTATTAAATGATTAAAAATAATGTTTAAAGACTAAATATCATTCTGAATATGAATAATATATATCATATCCATAAAATAATTACTTACGTAACAATTCATATAAAGGAAAACAAATCTGTTTACACCCGAAACAATGATAATACTAAGATATTATTAATAAAGCAATGTTAAAAGATAATATATGATATCATATTAATGTATATGATACTAGTATAATTTAATAAAAATTATTTCATCATTATAAAAGAGGATAACTTACCCTCGTACAAGGAAAAGTATAAGGTAAGGGTTAATTTCACAATCTCTTTATTATCGGAGGTTGTTTTTAAATAAGTATCTATTGGGACCACTTTATCATCTACATCCATGTTTCTTAAAAATGTATTTCAAACCATTTTTACTATTTACTAGATAATGGGGTAAAATAATTTTTACCCTTACTTGACCTTATATGTTTTGAAAGGAATTTTTCTGTCATTTTCCAAACAAGTTACTTTATGACCTTTTCAACAACATTAAAGTAAGAATATTTTTTAACTTATACAGCGGGTGCAGCTATTTTCTGCCATTATAACAGCACCAAATCTTCCCATACAATTTTATAAGAATATTTTCAAAATAAATGTCTTCTTTATAATTATGTGACTCTAAAATTATTTCTAAATTGAAATTGATATTTATCTAAAAATGGTTTTGATTTCACCTATGACAACATCCTTTGATGTATTTTAAGATTATTTAATGTTTATTTATTATTATACCAAACATCCAAATTTTATTGATGTTATTATGATATGTTTCACTATGGATGTGTTATTTTTACACTATTCTGTATTATAGATAATATATTGACATTTCATATGCTAGTTTTAATACGAATGTTTATGTTATGTTTAATCATTTTCATATGAGGAATGTATTGGGCATAGTAAGTGAAAAGTGGAGCCTGCTATAGCTCCTCAATGAATTAGTAGGTCTTATGAGAGAAACTAGTTTCTTGGAACAAGGCCTTGACAAAATCTTATTTGTAGTATCAGCATAAGGCCTTGACTATGTGGTTATGAATGTATGGAATTATACATTCCATCATCATGAAGGTGGCTATTGATATTTCATGTGACTATTCAACTATTAGAATATTCATGTGAATAAGTAATTGTAATTATTTGATTTTATCTTTTCTAAATTATTCATATGTTCAAGTTTAAATGGCTTTTGTTTTAGTCTTATACATTTCCTCAAATGTTTATTCTTATTTATGAATGTTTCAGCTGTATTGCTATCCTTACTGAGCATTTGAGCTCAACAATTTCTATGTTTTATTTTTCCGTGTACAAGGATAAGTATATTATGAAGTAATTGCTAGGATAGTCTATGGGATGTCAATGTTGTTAATGGAAACAATGTTTTTGTAGTTTTCCATTTTACGATGTAGTGTAAAACTTAGAATGTATCTTGTACTTCCAAGGATACTAAACAAATATTTCTTTTAAGACATTATCATTTGTGATTATGAAAATGATACATAATGATGCACTGAATCTAGGCTTCTAGGGTCAGGGAATTACATTACATAACATTTGGTTATAATAAATGAAATGAAATATTCATGGAGATGGTAGTTCGTACATACGTATGAACACTGCATTCATTTATTTTTCTTATTAATGGAATGAAAAATAAATGTTACATAGGTATATTATAATTATACTATAATTTATATGTTATATATGTTACATATGTTCATTAACTTCATCCATTATGCATTACAAGTGTGTCATGAACAAGTCATATCAATTTGAGTGGGCGGTAGTCCACACTTTCTCAATTGAAATTATCGTAATTACACATTATGGAAAGCATAATGGTATGTTATACATAAAAAATAAATAAGCATAGAAAAAATATAAAAATAATATATATATTATATAAATACAATTCTATCATAATGTACAACAGTAGAGGTGGTAGGAGAAAATTGAATAATCGTCGTCTCGTGAGGCAGTAATTCGCCGTACACAGAAAAAGTATGTTCCAAATCCATTTGAATGAGGTGTGTGTTTGTTTAGGTTGAAATCATAGAATAGAAAAATAATAGTATATTTATAATACTATTTATTATATAAAATAATCTAATAAATAGATTTTATGAGGTTGGATAAGGAAAATAAATGAAAAGAGGTTGAGTGGAGATGTTAAATCAAAATCGGGTAACTCCTTTTAATTTGAGTGAAAACGATTTCTTGGATTTCCTTATTCCCAAGGTAAGTCTCCTAGGAGGATGTTATTGATTATGGGAGATTATGTGAGATGTGTTTGAATGACCCAAGAGGCTTGAGAGTTGTGAATATGTTGGTACAAGTGGTGGCCTTTTATAGGAGGGAGGGGGGAACTTTAGGAACGTCTTAAAATATTATTTTATTATAAATTTATTTTCTGATTATATTACTTAAAATGGGATTTATTTTGAGGATAATATGTTTATGGGTCTAATCCATATCAAAAAATAGTTTTTATTCTAGATTAGATCACAAAATTAACCTTATCTTGTATCGTTAACACTTAGTTAAATAAATCAACTCTTAAAATGTATTCTTATATTTTTAAACTATATGGTTAATATAATTACAATAATATGCCAATATAACATCAAGTGGATAATTAATGATTTTTTTAACATTATATATGTCGTTTATCAGAAACACTTATGTTTATGACTACTATATTATTTAATAAAATATTATTTGTTTTAAAACTCGTTTATGTAATTTTGACTGTATTTAGTAATTTTTTTTATTAAAGTCATAAAAACATGATTCCTTCAAACAAAATGTATTAAATTATCCATAACTTGTCAATTTAATCCAAATAATTATTTTATGGAATCAAATTTTTCATGTATAATTTATTCTAATATTTATAAAATCAATTATTTGAATATTTCATTAATAAGGTAATCACTACATCATCAATGTATCATGGATAAATTTATTTATTTAACGGCTAAAAATTATAAATAAAAAACGATGATGTAGGAAAGGATTTTAGCTTTATAATTACTATTTATAATTGAATATATCATTTATATAAACAAAATTATTATTTTTTAGTTAAGGTGTAAATGTTTATGTTATATTTCACTTTTCTTTAATATAAATATTATAAAAGGTTTATATCACCCACATATGGCTCCATGGGGTCCTAAAATTGACCAAAGGATGCCCACGGTCATCCTTACCTCATCCAATAGGAATGTGACACGTTTTATGGATGTTTTATACTATTATAAAATTATTTTTACCATTATTTACCTAATTTACCCTTTTTTCCATGGTAAATAAAAATAATTATTGAAGTTACTATTCATAATGTTAAAAAATAAAAGGTTCCTATTTACATAATTTGGACTTTATGATTCCAAATATAGAATCCATTTTTTCAAATTCAAAACATACAATTTTCATTAAATAATTTAAAATTAATTCTTATTGTTAAAACCAGAAAGCATATTTTTAAGAATTAAACACTATCAAAAGATTGAAATGTTTTATGTCCAATTTAAATATGAAATTTCATCTAATGAATATCATTGAATAAAATGATAAAAATGTAATAATATTAAAATTTAAAACAAATTATATGTAAAATATAACTATATAAATAAATTATACGAAAATACATTTTTGAATTAAAATTCTCTATTATTCACTATTTGTAAAAAGAATGATTTTATCAAAAAAATGAAAAAAATTCAACCGAAGTGAATTTTGATGTCCTTCCTATAAAGGAGAAGTTTATTTTAGAAAATAGAACATATAAAAGTGAAAATAAAAATTTTTAAACCGTGCTCCTCATCAAAAGGAGGTAAAACATCTTTTTAAAAACATTAGAGTATTTTTACGCCTAAAATTGGATTCTTTATCATTTTATGCATAATAAATTAATTGGATAAATGTAAAACAATTTAAAAATGTGTAATATCATAATATATTTAGCTCTATTCCTTACCACCAATAAAATAGCTAGGCATTTACAACCATATAAAATAATAATATTACTGTTTTATTATGTATTCGGTATAACTAAGAGTTGTATGCAATAGAACATTTAGGAGAAACCTATTGTTTGGTGTCAGGTACTCTATTGTAGATATTGTTCCATTGAAACTAAAATGAATATTAAATTCAAAGATATTAATAGATTTGAAAATTTATTATTATATAAATATCTAGGATGTTACATACCATGTACCAAGTCATTACTAAACACAGAAGAAGAATATCCATTAATTGAATTTTTTAACTCCATGAACCAAACCACTAGGTCAGATCTAGATAAATAGAAGTCCTCATCCCCCATTGTATACATGAGTTTACCAACTGGTAGTGATAGTCTAAACATTGATATTAAGAATACTATACCCTCAGTATTATTTTGATTCCATACATAAATTAATATAAAAAAATATAATAATAAAAATCATATTAATATATGAATGATTTTTTAAAATGATATAACATATGGAATGTATGTCATGCAGATAAATTAAAACATACTCTTGGTATAGAAAGATAAAAAATGTAGAAATATACAGTAAATAAATAGTAAAAATTGTGGCGTTCCCTATAGTCTACCTCGATATCACAACCAAATCTATGATCCTAATCCCAACTACATGACACATGACACCTTCCTTTTATTGGATCCATGTATATAATTTCTTCACATGCACTAAAATAAATATATATTGTGTGAGTAATAAAAAATAGTGGGAAACCCCAATTTTTCCTTAATAGGTTTTAATAAGTGTAAATGTTTATTCCATGTTAATAATTACTATGAACAATGTATAATCCCACACACCCTGAGCACCCAAGTGATAACCAAGCCACCACAAGCCCTGGTCAAACCTCCTTCAGCACAATAGAAAAAGTATAATCATAATCTATGTTAGAAATGGTAAATGTCTAGCCGGGAATTTAAGGAACATATTACTCATCACCAATAAGGCATCGAGTGAACATGATACATATCAACTATAAGGTATCATGTTTTGGATTGGTACTCGACATCCGCAAGGAATTATTCAACTGGCCTGTAGACTAGGTTATCATGCTCCTACACTACATAAGGGTCCATGATTGTCATTGTCATACATATTACATATTCACCCGCTAAGGTATATTAAAACATGGTTTTCCACTAGACATGAATGCTAATACAATTCCTACAATAGAATGGAAACAAATATATAAATGTAAAGAATAAAAGGAATGGGATAAAAAATCATCATGGGAATATAATGGAAACATATCAAAACATGGGATTAACATCATGAATGGTGAAAAGATTCTCGATTAATAATCATGGTATAAAGTATCAAATACCAGTCTCATAGGCTATATATAAACCCACATGTTATAAAAATCAACAATTATTATAACAATATACAATCAAAAGAATCATAAAAAGGTATCTTGTGTATAAAAAACCCCAAATGGTATGGAAATTCATACCTAAACAGTTTTAATGAATAAATACATGGGTTTTCAAATAATCAATATAAAATTATGATGTGCCCCATCCATGGACTAGATCTCATGTAAATGATACTTAACTAGGATTTTGGTTAATCATGAAATATGTTTTGAGTAGAAACTAAAAATATTCTATGTTATGAAGGGTGTTCCAATAGTAACATTCCCTAATAATTCTGATAATGGATCCAATTATAATATATGTGAAAGGAAAAAAATCAATTCACTACATATTTTTTCATTTTAAGAATAGATAGTGAATTCAACATTGATTCTAGGAGAGAACATAGGTTATAGGCAAAAAATCAGCGATCAGACCCCATTCCTTCATTATAAATGAGATTCAAGTTGAGAATAAAAAAAGTGTCTCAAGATGATCGATATAATATGGATTTTTCAGAAATATCCATGACTAAATACAGATATATCTTCAACAAAAGGTGATATCATTAAAACATCAAAACAACCAACTGTCTTTAAAAGAACAAATAATCCTTCATTAATTAGAATTCCAAATAATATATTCAGTATTTACATTCCATATATATATATATATATATATATCATCTCAAGATAATTGTGGTATATTATGATATAAATAATTGATGGTTTTGAATCACTTACATTAATTATAGATCTTCAACTCTTTTGTATTCAATATAATATCACTCTAGAGGAGAAGAAATCGTCCCTAAAGGATAGTGGAGTTTTATTAATTACAATATACTCCTAAAAAAGTAATAAGAATTCAATATAGAACATAAATAACCACTTAATAGAAAATCAGATCATTAACATTACTCATAAATGGTTTGGGCACACCATTTGTCAATCTATGTGACAATAGTTTACCTTGACATGGATTATTGATAAACCCCTTAGTTTGGACACATGGATTTAAAAACCATGTTGCAACTACTCACAAATTATGGGATTCTAAATTTTGACACTTTTTGTTTCCTCATGGTTTTAAAAACCACACATCAACTACATGAAGCATTCAGCCTCTTATAAAGAACCCACATAGTTTAGGTACATCATTTTCCAGACCATGCACCTTAATCATATTCTGATGATTGAGCAAATGTCAAAATCTACATGGTTTCTCTTGGGGAATCCACATAGTTTTGAAACATAATTCTCAAATTTTAAACCCTATAAAATTCCCCCAAAACTTATATAAACCCTCTAAAATCCCACCAAACAAAGTCTAAACAAATCATATCACAAAAACATATTATTAATGTATGAAATTAACTCATAACTTGCCTGAATGATCTATGTCTGTTACAACATTATTGTTTGTTTAACTTCTCAACTTGTATAAAAAGAAAATTTACTAAAAAGTGATTGGTAGGGTCACATTACATAAAAAATGTTCCATAATATATTTTTATATTGAATATAAATTTTTTTACTTCATATCTATAATAAGATTCAAATGCATATTAATTATATTCTAATCAAAATGAATCCTTATAAAGTTATAAAATCATGAAAATTCAATTGCATTCCATTAAATATTTTATTTATATTAATTTATAAATCAACTTTATCAACATACATTTAATAAATGATTTATTAAATAAATTATATTAAAAATAGTAACATTATATTGGTATTTTAGAGCCAAACAAATTACATAAATTATTTTTTTGGTGAAAATTTATCATCCAAGTGTATATTATTAACTATATATTAAAATTAAGAGGTGTTTGATTCAATATTTTCAAAATATTTTTATTTAATACATCAAATTGAACATGAATTGTTACTAAAAATAATCTTATAGTATCACAAAACTATTCATAAAATATTTAAATTATTTTATATTCAATTTATAGGGACCATACCTTTGGTAAATCCAAATCCCATTTTTCCAATTGCACAAGGCTAACTGATATTATGAAACTAAATTATTAATTTAGTAAAAACCTATTTTATATATAGTATTTATGAATTTATCCTTTTATTTTAATTTATTATTTAAATCATGCATATTTTGGTGGGGATAAATGTTTTGAATTCATGCATTATGTAATTTACATTGGCTTCCCAATATAATTCTTGTATTTCAATTTTAAAAAGGATCAAGGGTAGCCTTTCGTTTGAACATACTGTATGTAGTTACAAGTAGTGGCTGTTCAAACTATGATTTCATACACTTTTAGTTTTTTTTATTTGGGTCTTTTTTATCTTCGAACTAAAAAATCTTAATGAATTTATATTTATTTTTGGCTTCTTTGTATCTAAATCACTGTCTTAATAATTTTATTAATGGAGATTCAATTCATTTTTTCTTATATTATATTAATAAATAACCTTTTCAAAATAATCATTGATCAAGATTAATGTTCATTAATCTTCAACAATATTTTATGTCACCTTTAAATTTATTTATCCTTATCAAATTTCTATAAAGAATTTTAAAATAAAATATTTACTATCGTGGAAAAGTAAAAATTATTAATTATGATATCATCCACATATTCTAATCCATTGTAAACGAATATATTTTCACTAAATTTTTACTATTCAATATAATTTTTAGTTTCCTTGATCTTCATTTTATGTTTTGTGTTTTAATAAATCCATTGATTCATTTTTTATTTTACCATATCATTTTCAACATTCAAATATGCTAGTTCAAAATTATTCTTCTATCTCCATAAAATTCATCAAAATTATATTTTATTGCATTGTTTTTATCCTAAAATTCACATAATTCTATAAAAATGTCTTCATTATCCATTTTAATTTTTCAGATAATTTTTTTATTGAATAAAATTATTTCTATGATAATTGTTTTATAGAAAATTATTTTTTTATCAAAAAATATATCTTCGAACCTTATATAAAAATAATTTCTTTTATTTCAACTTAATACGAGAGCCACATGATCATATTTTTTAATTACAAATATTAATAATCCAAGGGAATTAATATAAAATTTTATATGGTGCATTAGTTTAATAATTTTAATGAAATTTGAACTTTATATTTACATTTTCCTATTATGAAATTTTTTGGTATAAAAACTTTTCTTTATTCAAAGACATCATTTTTTGTCTTTATTTGGTATCTCCAGAGATTTCTTGTTATTTATCATTAACTATTTGTTCATAATATCCTTGAATTAAATATCCATTATATTTTATTTATATATAGTAATAATTCTTAAATCATATGGTATACGAGTGTTTTTTTGATATATAGAGGCAAGACATTCACATATCCATCGAATAGAGCTAATAAATTTAAGTCAAATATTCTAGATACTATATTTTTGTTTTTTTATTATTATGGGTATCATCTTATTTTTTCAAAATACGTGTATTTTATTGATAATTGCATTTAATCAAGAAAATTAATCAAAAATAGATTAATTATTTTTCATCCTTGATTTATTAATTACATCTTTCTTAATCTATATCAATTTTCCATCTTCACTTTATTCCCATTATAAATTCTCTATAACATTTTCAAATTTATCTTCTTGTGTCTATTCCTGATACCTTCATGAATTATTCCTTATTTAATGTGATAAATAATTAATTTCCTTTTTCAATAATTATAATTAATCTTGGTATTAATTAGAGTCTTAGAAGTTCATTAAAATAAATATATTATAAACCCAATGAGAATAAAAAATTAATCGTATAGTTTCTATAGAAGGGAATTTTTAACATCAAATTTTGGATTCCTACTTATATTGACTAAATTCAAGAAAACGGTTTTAATTAAATGATTATATAATAATAATATATTATGAAATATAAAATTTAAAATATTATTTAGGGAATCAATTATATGGAACATATATCCTCTTATAGTAATTCAATTTTTCATGTATAATTTTGGATGCAATTATCAAAAGTGAGAAAAATCATTATTATCCATGTTTTATAATTTCCGTAAAATATAATTGGTTATGTATTATGGTATGAACACTGTGTGATTTTAATCTCACCCATAACCACATGAATCAGTGTTAAAGAAAATATAATAGGCATGAGATATATTAATTTTTACCCAAAGATTTGAGTGATCACATCCGTTAGAGGACTTCTTACATCTCATAATTAAATTACACCACTTATATCATAAATAAATGTACAATTTTGTCCCAAATTTTCTAAAAAATTACCCAATATGGTGGAATTCGAGTTTCTTATTGGTACAAGACCTATAATAAAATACAATCAATATTTTTAATGATATTCCGTTTTTTAATGATATCATTAAATTATATGATTGAGATTTTCATACATAAGTTAAAAATCCTAAGAAAGCCATGGTCTATGGTCTACAAGAAAAACAATTATGAAATAACATAAATCATATGCTCAGTATTCATACATTCATTATTTTCATTGGATTTTTATTATCTCTATAATAATTTTCATGGACTATAAATAATGATGATAAAATATTTTTTATAGTTAATAATTGATATATAATTTATCTTATATAACAAGAATAAATAAATAAATAAATATATATCCACTTTAAATGACTACAGAAATGGAATCTTTATATATTATATCATTATATAATTTGAGTTTATCATATTAGATAAATATTAATATAATGCACATATGTGATAATATTAGTTATATCACATGATTTTTTGGACTTCATTAATAAATATATGCAGATAATTATTTTTATTTAAATCACCACCAATATCATTCATTATATAAACCCAATAATTGGTTAATGATGTATATATCCCAGAATATAAATTATATCTTAAAATTTCCATTATATATTAATGTGAAATAAATTTTTACTGAAACATTTAATTATGGGGTCACTATGCCATCCTTAAATCGTACATGGTGATTTCACTGTGACTTTTTTTGAAATACAACTATCACCCATTAATGTTGAATGAAATAGTATTTTATTTTTTAAAAATTGTCTCTAGACCAATGGAAATTAATTTAATTTGTTTTTTATTCTATTCACTAACACATTAAATATTCATTATGGAAAATTTAATTTACGAAAAACTATAATATAAAATTCAATTGTACTTCCTAATATGTTGAACTAATTTATTTTCCTATCAATTGAAATACTTAATGGACCATTATATTCTTCTAGATAAAAAATTAAGTCTTACATAAAATCCAATGGGAGGCCTCATAGTTGACTTTCCGTGGATTATTCTCAAAAAAATCTAGGATTGTGATGATATCAAAATAGATTTTCAATTATCCCATAACCTTCATAAATGGATATTAATATTATTAATAAAATTAATTTAACATTTATATATTTTATTAGAACATGTATATACTATCATATGTTACATTGATTAAAAAAATAAACATAGAATGTAATGACTAATGTTTTTAAAAGAGAAACTATGTTTGATTACATGTACGATGTGCAACAAAAAACACAAATGAATAATGATTATTTAAAATTGAAAATTTTATCCATTTCAATAACCTACTGACAATGAGTATGATTAAATAATTTATTAAATATATATGTATTTCCTATATAAGTGGGTAATTTATTAATAACTAATCTATTAATTTTAGCTAATTTGTTGTTGTTCATCAAAATATGATCTCATTTAAATGATTTTTATTTACTTTTAATTTATATTTTTTTTTCTACAAAATTTTTTACAATTAATTTATAATAGAAACTCAAATTTTTTATCTTATAATATTAAAATTAACTTAAGGTAAAAATTTGGGATTTTTCCAAAAATATTAATATTTCAGTGAATATTATAAAATACCATTTTAAAAAAAATTCATTTATCCTAAAAATTGAATTACATTAAAAATTAAAATTATTATATTAATTTTATTTAAAAGTAATATAATTATTATCTATTTTTATTTAATTAAATTAATTTCAATTAAATCTTCCTCATACTATATTTTAACACATGTATATTTATATTATTAAAAATCAAATTTTCTCGTAACTATTTTTAAATTCATAATGTATCTCAACATTAATTATTTAAAAATTAATCAAATGATAAATTATATATATTAAATGTATATATTAAATATATACATATATGTGAATTTAAATTCATATAATTAATATAACAAGTTATAGAGTTAAAGTAAAATCATTTTATCCTTAAAAAAGTAGTTTTTAGAAAACTGTTTTTCATCATGCTTTTGGGTTTTATAATAAACTAAATTATTAATCCTCTATGAACTTATTTTTTTAAAATTGATTCAATA
This sequence comes from Viscum album, assembly GCA_963277665.1. Taxonomy (NCBI): domain Eukaryota; kingdom Viridiplantae; phylum Streptophyta; class Magnoliopsida; order Santalales; family Viscaceae; genus Viscum; species Viscum album. Next base: position 696,519,318 of record OY728145.1, read on the forward strand.
TTTGGAATCATCATAATTGATATTAGGTAACAATTTGATATAAATTCTTGAACAATATGAATTGTCGTTGTAGTAAATATTAATAATCACGGAAAGAAGAAGAAATTTAAATTTTGGTTATAAAAATTTATCAAAGACAAGATGCAATGTATCTCAAAATGTATTAATATTTGTATTTACTTTTATGGGAAATAATTATTATATTTAATCTATATTTTTTTATTTATAGATGATTAAAAAATCATCTTGATAAAAATTATATTTCGACATTATAAAACTGAGATTGTATTTTTCGTAAATATTCAAGGTCAATTAAGTAATTTATTTTGATGAATTGAATGATTATTTAAATAAATAATATTCTATTAAAATAATAATAATAATTTTTTTATTAAATAAAAAATATTAATAAATTTTTATGAAGTCCAGTGAAATTTTTATAAGGGCTTGAAACTTATTACTAACAAAAACCAATCATTTCTCCTTAAATGTCAATTATTATTGTAACACCCCAAGATTTCATAGTGTGTTATTTCTTCAAAATAATTCAATAACTTGCTCTACAGGCAACACCGAGTTCAATCGCACCATGACTTACCAAACAAGCCATTCAAAAGAGATTATGAATAGTATTAACTAAATTTCAATCTAATATATCCTTATAATTTTAGAATCCATATTATGAGTTTCTTAGACATAATGCAAGAACAAATTCATTTTTAGTATTGCACTTTTATAAAATTTTAATAGTGAACCCTTTTTAAATACAATATTTTAAACTAAATTTAAAATAAAACATCACAAGCTTCCATGATACGCTTTCCTTTGAATAATACAGTAGCGTGTGTTGTACGCAACTTCGAGTTTTAACACACACCACAACGGATCAAACTAGCCGTTATAAATAGTAATACCTAATTTTTGAAATTTTATCTCTCAAAAGGGACTTCATTTTTGGATTCGGAATATAGAATTTAGCTTAAGGTGATATTTTGGTTCTTTTCGGATAACTTTAATATTTTGATGAATAGTGAAAATTACAAAATTTTAATTAAAAACAACTTTTTTAATCAGATTAATTAAAAGTGATAAATAATAGCTTTGAGAGGTTTTAAAGTATATTTAGAATATGTTTTTTACAATTTAATACAATGTTGGTCATTGGAGATAATTTTACAATTAAACCGGACATAAACAAGTGTCAATCTTTTGATAGTTATTATCTCTTAAAAACACGCTTTTTGTTTTAACAACAAGAATTAATTTTAAATTAATTTATGTCATTTCTGTGTTTTAAATTTGGAAAAATGGATTCCATATTTTGAATCAGTATGTTCAAATTGTGTAAATAGGTAACTTTTATTTTTAGACATTTTGAATAATTACTTCGGTAAATATTTTATTTTCCATGGTTAAGGGTAAATCCGGTAATTAAGGGTTAACAAATACTATTATAATAATACTAAATTACCCTAAAATGTGTCCTAAACTTATTGGTTGATACATGTTCGACCATAGGCATCTTTGGGTCGATTTGGGAACCCCATGGATCCACTTGTAGGTGATAGGGACACTTTAATTTAATTAAGTTAAAATAACTACAAAAATGACATAAGCATATATCTTTTAGAAAACCAATTTTTACATAGGGTTATATATGTTGGATTTTGGACTATAAATATTAATTAGAAAGCTAAACATATTTACTACATAATGATATTTTATTTATAATTTTTAGACTTTAAATAATTTAATTTATGTATGACACAATGATGATGTCGTAATTACCATAATAGTGAAAAATTAAAATAATTGATATTATAAATACATAGATAAATATAATTTGAGACTTTTTATGAATTACACTAATTTTATAAGTTAATATGACATGTTAGGAAGGATTTAATTAAATATTTTAGAAGTAATCATTCTGTTCTGAGTTTCAAAAAAATCAACTATTGAATATTGTCAAAATTGACATAAAAGAGTTTTTAAAACAAATATTATATTATTAATTGATATTAAATTTATAAAAATCTAAGGTTCGTCCAAGAGACTTATATCATGATATGTGTATCATTAATGGACCACTTTGGGGTCGCTTTTATGTATATATTAGGTTTATTAACCATATTATATAAAAATACAAAGAGACATTGTAAAAGTGAAACTAATTAACTAAGAGTTAATACTTAAATATAAGGTTAATATAATGCCCCAAACCTGTCTAAATTCTATTGGTTTAGTTGTATTCGACCCATACCCACCTTAAAAGTTAAATAATCAACTTTGGAGGCATTAGAAACCGAATATGAATTTATTATTAATTAATATTTCTAGCTTTTCCAAAGGTGCCCCTCACCTCTCTTATAAAAGGGAAGTCCTCCTTCTCATTTATTAACTCCTTAAAAGCCATTTGGTTCGGCCATTCTCTGCCAAAATACTCTCTCAACTTCCCTAAATACAACCTAGATGCCTTAGTTTGATCAGAAACCCAACCTATGGAGCCCTTTTGATCAAATCAAAAGGAAGAACCTGAAGAAGAGGTAATGTTTTCACCACCCTTTTTCAAATTCATTTCTTCTTCCACTTCTTCTTATTTATTTGTTATTACCATTATAAAATAATAACTCCAGTATCTTATATATACTGTGATTTTATTATAAATATGGTACAACCATATTTAGTATTCTATCCACCCTTTGAATAACATGTCACCATACGTGCGTACGTACGTCTTAACGTCTCTACGTCGTGGTGTAATTGTTATTCAATATATTATTATTTGGATGGGTATAATAATGATGTGTAACTCATGTAAATAATTAATATAACATTATAACGATTCTTTATATATTATATTCTATCCAATTATATATTATTTTGATATCAAAAGAATGATATTGTCGCTCGTGCGTACGTACGGACTACCGTCTCCACGAACGCGATGAGATTCATTCTCTATCGTATCCATTCAAGTATAATTCTCATTTTATGATTAAAAATAGTATATAAAGACTTGATATCATTATGGATATGATTAAGATACAACCTATCCATTACAAACATGTCTTATGTAACAAAATATATAAAAGGAAACGAGTAAGTTAACACCCGAAAGAACGATAATACTAAGATATTATAAACAAATCAATGTTAAAAGATCATATATGATATCATATTAATGTATATGATTCTTGTATAATTTAATAACAATTATTTTACCATTATAATGGAGGTTAACCTACCCTAACCAAGGAAAATTACAAGGTAAGGGTTTATTTCACAATCTCTTCATTATCTGAGGTTGTTTATACGTAATAATCTACTGGATCTCTATATCATCCACATCCATGTTTCTTAAAAATGTATTTAAAAACATTTTTAAAATTTAAAAGAATATGGGTTAAAGTCATTTATACCCTTGTTTGACTATTTATAAGAGTTTTATAAAGGAATCTGTCCGAGGTTTTCCAAACAATGTGATTTTTAACCTTTTCGACAGAATTAAGGTAAGAATGTTTTTTTAACTTATACGGCGGGTGTGGTTATTTTCCGCCGTTATAAAATCGTCGAACCTCCCCTTATAAGGTTATAAGAATATTTTCAAATAAAATGTTTTACTCTTAAATGATTTAAAAATGAATATTTTAAGAATTTTTGAAAGGTACTCTTTATCAAGATCATAATTTTAAATGTTTTAAAGATTTATCTTTCTAAATATTTTTAATTAATGTATATGTTTTCAAAATGATTTTAATGATTTATTTATATGGACATGAAGGTTTTGAAATAATATTTCTTTTCAAAAGTTTCAAAGTGGTATGGGACAATTGGATTCAAAAAATCTCTTTTAAATTACTTCCTTTATAAATGTGTGACTTTTCAATGATTTCGAGAAAAGGGATATTTCTCTAAAATAGTTTTGATTTCAACTATGTCAACATCCTTTGATGTATTTTAAGCTTATTTGAAGTTTATTTATTATGATACAAAACTTATATATTGTATTGAAGGTTTTGTGATATGTTTGACTGTGGATGTGCTATTTTTATACCATTCATGGTTTATGGTGAAAATATTGACATTTCGTATGCTAGTTTTAATACGAATGTTTATGTTATGTTTAAACCTTTTCATATGGGAATTAATTGGACTTAATATGTGACGGGTGGATCCCGCTATAGCTCCCTGATGCATCGGTAGGTCTCATGAGACAAACTAGTGTCTTGGCACAAGGCTTTAGAAAAATCTTATTTGTAGTCTTGGCACGAGGCCTTGGCTATGTGGTTATGATAGTTTTGCATTATGCATTCCATCATTATGAAAGTGGTTATTGATATTGCATTTGATTATTAGATTAGTAGAATATCCATGTGAATAAGTAAATGGCATTATTTCATTTTACCTTTTCCATACTATGTTGAAGTTCAAGTTTAAAAGGCTTTGGTTTTAGTATACATTGCCGTAAATGTTTATGCTTATTTTTGAAAGTTTCCGCTATATTTTTATCCATACTGGACATTTGAGCTCACCCCTTTTCTATGTTTTATTTTTCCCAGGATGTGAAGAAGTTTGTTATGAATGACCTGTAGGGATAGTATGTGGGGATATGAGTGTGGGATATGGAGATTATGTTGTTGTAGTAGTTTTTCACTTTATGATGTAATGTAAAACTTTATGAATATATCTAGTGTTTCCAAGGCTACTAAACCAATCTCTCTTTCGAGATTTGATCATTCTTGTGATCATGCCAATGTTATGTAATAATGCACCGACTCTGGGTAACTGGGGTCGGGACGTTACAGTTGGTATCAAAGGAAGTGTAGTACAAACCTTGGATGCTAGATTTAGATAAACACTGATTAGAGCACATAGACCTAATATGGACCTTGAGGATTTGTATAGAAGAGCTTCCTAAAATTTTGGTATTGTAGTGATTTTGTGAGTTTTTCCAAGCAGTACATCCTTGTCTGGATACGAGCAGGTAGAGGCGGCTCTGGCACAGATGTACCTATGGGTAAAACCCGAAAACACCGCTTTGAGCTAGACTTGAATGGTAACTAGTGCACAACAACGGGCCTTGCTGCACTCTTGGTTACGACACTCCTGGGGGATATGCTTAGGATAATTCTCATTTTATTTACAAATCATTATGAAGGGTTTATTAGTATATACTTCCTCAAAGTAGAAATTTTTATGATTATGGATTATATCTATAAACTATTTAATTTACGTTATGTGTCTTACAAGTTTGGGATTAGGTATTGTTATTCATAAACTAATCTATTGTATGCCATTGTTTAGAAATGGCGCCCAGTAGAAAGAACGATAACTCCAGCAATGCACATGATCCAAAGAGAAAGAAGGATCACATCTTTCATGGTCTTAAGCCAAAATTTATAAGAGAAATAGTCTCCCATGTATTATCATCATATGAAGAAATAATATCATGTGTTGATAAGATATGTAAAGAGTTTACTTAGTCCTATGGCTTTCAAGGGAAGCAAGATAAGAAAAGGATGGAAGAGAGAATGATGGATAAAAGGAAGAGGTAAAATAAGAATTATCCCATATGTGATAACTATGGGAAGAAACACCCTGTAACTTACCTAAAAGGAATGGGAGTTTGTTATAAGTGTGGAGGAAAAGGGCATAAAGTACGTGACTGTAAGGGTAAGAAAATGGTTTCAAATGTACAATGCTTCATTTTCAAGGAGTTTGGACACTATGCGAACCTATGTCCCAGTCACCAGACTATGCCGCAAATGATGCTATTGGATAATAATCAAGTTATGATACTACCACAGATGAAAAGGAATGATTAGAGTTCTTATGTTGATTATGTCATTTGAGTGTTGTATCAATAATGTACTTGTTATAATAAATATGGAGTATATAAGGATTGTACTGCAATACTATTTCATTATGCACATGAGATTGTGTGGAACAAAGTAAAGTGACTCAATAACAGGTTAAATTTTTGGAAAATATATGGTTGAGAGAAAGATAAACCATAATATAGTTATGATACCGAGGTAATGATTTTAGAATAATACATGAGTGTTTTGGATAAATTATATTGGATATTCTTGACCACCTTGAAACTGATTAATGATTTGTATATTCCATCATTGTTGGGGTTTACAAAATTTTTGGATTGAAGGAGTATATCTATTATTTTATAAGGAAGAAGGGATCATGAATGTAATCAATAAGGTTTTATGATAATTCAGGATGTTGCAGTGTTTTAAATGAATACATGATGAAGGTGATCAAATGTTATTACGCAGAAAAAAAGGATCTTCATTGTCTTTACCTTCCTTATAAATTTTGGACTGAAGTATTTTCGATAGTTCTAGTTTGGATTATTTTGGATTTCCATAAAAGGGCAACCCGGAGGTCGGGCAGCAACCCGTCGCGTTCGTCAAGGCTGCGAGACATGAACCCACAACCGAAGGGCGACAAGGGTGTATCACCTACCACTGACCCACATGATGTCTGAGATTAAATAATGTAGTTTTTTTAAAATATCTTGTAGCTGAATTATAAATTCGTTTTTTTGGAACCCTATACGAAGAGGATAAATAGAATATATTTTTTCGTTCTATTATCTTTTAGAGTGAAAGATGAGTTTTTGGTAGAAATTAGCTAAAGGATGGAACTCTACTTGTCAAGAATATATTTTTCTTCTTCTCTTATTCTATGAAGAAATTAATTCTTATACTTTATTTAAGGAATCCTAAAACCAAGATGTGTTATCCTAATACCCTATTTTTTGTTGAACTAATGGTATTTCAAATCATCATATACTGATGAATTTAAGGACCTCAATTTTTTTTGTGATTAATGACCTCAATCACTACCTATAAATATTTACGTTTTTCCTCCAATTATATGTCTCTAATTGCCACCAATGTTCTCCTAATCGAGATCATAATTTGGTGGTGACCCTTTAATTTCTCTTTTCCTCATATTAAGACTAAATTTTAGTAACCTAATTTCCGATGTGGGTTTTCCCACAAAGATATTTTCTATTTTCAACCTTTTATTTTCGAAGAACAATTTGAAATTGTGAGGACACAATTTATTGAAGGAGGGGAGAATGTAACACCCCAAGATTTCATAGTGTGTTATTTCTTCAAAATAATTCAATAACTTGCTCTACACGCAACACCGAGTTCAATAGCACCATGACATACCAAACAATCCATTCAAAAGAGGTTATGAATAGTATTAACTAAATTTTAAACTAATATATCCTTATAATTTTAGAATCCATATTATGAGTTTCTTAGACATAATGAAAGAACAAATTCATTTTCAGTATTGCACTTTTATCATCATTTAATAATGAACCCTTTTTAAATACAATATTTTAAACTCAATTTAAAATGAAACATTCCAAGCTTCCATGGTACGCTTTCCTTTGAATAATACAGTAGCATGTGTTGTACGCAACTTCGAGTTTTAACACACACCACAACCGATCAAAATAGTCGTTATAAATAGTAATAATTACTTTTTGAAATTTTATCTCTCAAAATGGACTTCATATTTGGATTCGGAATGTTGAATTTAGCCTAAGGTGAAATTTTGGTACTTTTCGGATAACTTTAATATTTTGATGAATACTGAAAATTACTAAATTTTAATTAAAAACAACTTTTTTAATCAAAATAATTAAAAGTGATAAATAATTAATTTGAGAGGTTTTAAAGTATATTTAGAATATAAGTTTACCATTTAATACAATTTTGGTCATTGGAGATAATTTTACAATTAAACCGGACACAAACAAATGTCAATCTTTTGATAGTTATTATCTCTTAAAAACACGCTTTTTGTTTTAACAACAGGAATTAATTTTAAATTAATTTCTTCCATTTTTGTGTTTTGAATTTGGAAAAATGGTTTCCATATTTGTAATCAGGATATTCAAATTGTGTAAATAGGTAACTTTTATTTTTAGACATTTTGAAGAATTACTTCGGTAAATATTTTATTTACCATGGTTAAGGGTAAATCCGGTAAATAAGGGTTAAAATATAATATTATAATAATAATAATTACCCTAAAACGTGTCCTAACCTTATTGGTTGATACAGGTTCAACCATATTCATCTTTGGGTCGATTTTGGGACCCCATGGATCCACTTTTAGGTGATAGGGACACATTATTTTAATTAAGTTAAAATAAGTACAAAAATGACATAAGCATATATCTTTTAGATAACCAATTTTTAAATAGGGTTATATATGTTGGATTTTAGACTATAAATAATAATTAGAAAGATAAAAATATTTCCTACATAATTATATTTTATTTATAATTTTTAGACTTCAAATAATTTATGTTATTTATGACACAATGATGATGTAGTAATTACCATAATAGTGAAAAATTAAAATAATTGATATTATAAATACACAAATAAATATAATTAGAGACTTTTTATGAATTAAAATAATTTTATAAGTTAATATGACATGTGAGGAATTATTTAATTAAAATTGATCGAAGTAATCATTCTGTTATGAGTTTCACAAAAATCAACTATTGAACAGTGTCAAAATTGACATAAAAGAGATTTTAAAAAAATATTATATTATTAAATGATATTAAATTCCTAAAAATCTACGGATCAGCCAAGAGACTTATATCATGAAAGGTGTATCATTAATAGACCACTTTGGGGTCGCTTGTATGTATATATTATGTTTATTAACCATATTATATAAAAATACAAAGAGACATTGTAAAAGTGAAACAAATTAACTTAGAGTTAATACTTAAATATAAGGTTAATATAATGACCCAAACCTGTCTAAATTATATTGGTTGAGTTTTTTTTGACCCATCACCACATTAAAATTTAAATAATCAACTTTTGATCCATTAGAAACTGAATATGAATTTATTATAAATTAATATTTCTAGCTTTTCCAAAGGTGCCCCTCACCCCTCTTATAAAAGGGCACTCCTCCTTCTCATTTCTTAACACCTTAAAAGCCTTTTGGTTCATCCAAACTCTTAACAAATACTCTCTAAACTTCCCTCAATACAACCTAGATGCCTTAGTTTTATCAGAAATCCAACCTACGGAGCCCGTTTGATCAAATCAAAAGGAAGAACCCGAAGAAGAGGTAATGTTTTCACCACCCTTTTTGAAATTCATTTCTTCTTCCACTTATTATTCTTTATTTGTTATTACCATTATAAAATAATAACTCCAGTATCTTATATATACTGTGATGTTATTATAAATATGGTACAACCATATTCAGTATTCTATCCACCCTTTGAATAACATGTCACCGTACGTGCATACGTACGGCTTACCGTCTCCACGTCGTGGTGTAATTGTTATTCAATATATTATTATTTGGATGAGTATAATAATGATGTGAAACTCATTTAAATAATAAATATAACATGATAATGATTCTGTATATATTATATACTATCCAATTATATATTATTTTAATATCAAAAGAATGATATTGTTGCTCGTGTGTACGTACGGACTACCGTCTCCACGAACGCGATGAGATTCATTCTCTATCGTATCCATTCAAGTATAATTCTCATTTTATGATTAATAATAGTATCTAAGGACTTGATATCATTTTGTATATGATTAAGATATAACCAATCCATTACAAACATGGCTTACGTAACAAAACATATAAAAGGAAACAAGTAAGTTAACACCCGAAAGAACGATAATACTAAGACATTATTAACAAATCAATGTTAAAAGAACATATATGATATCATATTAATGAATATTATTCTTATATAATTTAATAACAATTATTTCACCATTATACAGGAGGTTAACCTACCCCAACCAAGTAAAATTACAAGGTAAGGGTTTATTTCACAATCTCTTCATTATCCGAGGTTGTTTATACGTAATAATCTACTGGGATCTCTTTATCATCCACATCCATGTTTCTTAAAAATGTATTTCAAAACATTTTTAAAATATACAATAATTTGGGGTAAAGTCATTTATACCCTTTTTGACTGTTTATAAGAGTTTTTAAAGGAATCTTTCTGTCGTTTTCCAAACAAGGTGCTTTTTAACCTTTTCGACAGAATTAATGTAAGAATGTTTTTTTAACTTATACGGTGGGTGCGCTTATTTTCCGCCGTAATAAAATCATCGAATATCCCCTTATAAGCTTATAATAATATTTTCAAAGAAAATGTTTTACTCTTAAATGATTTCAAAATGAATATTTTAAGAATTTTTGAAAGGTACTCTTTATCAAGACCATAATTTTAAATGTTTTAATGATTTATCTTAATAAATCTTTTTAATTAATGTCCATGTTTTCAAAATGATTTTAAGGATTTATTTATATGGACATGAAGGTTCTGAAATGATATTTCTTTTCAAAAGTTTCAAAGTGGTGTGGGACACGTTGATTCAAAAAAATCTCTTTTAAATTACTTCCTTTATAAATGTGTGACTTTTCAATGATTTTGAGAAAAGAGATATTTCTCTCAAATAGTTTTGATTTCATCTATGTAAACATCTTTTGATGGATTTTAAGATTAATTGAAGTTGATATATTATGATACAAAACTTCTATATTATATTGAAGGTTTTGTGATATGTTTGAATGTGGATGTGCTATTTTTATACCATTCATGGTTTATGGTGAAAATATTGACATTTCGTATGCTAGTATTAATATGAATGTTTATATTTTGTTTAAACCTTTTCATATGGGAATTCATTGGACTTAATATGTGACGGGTGGAGCCCGCTATAGCTCCTCGATGCATCGGTAGATCTCATTAGACAAACTAGTGTCTTGGCACAAGGCCTTTGGAAAATCTTATTTGTAGTCTTGGCACGAGGCCTTGGCTATGTGGTTATGATAGTCTGGAATTATGCATTCTATCATTATAAAAGTAATTATTGATATTGCATTTGATTATTAGATTAGTAGAATATACATGTGAATAAGTAAATGGCATTATTTCATTTTACCTTTTCCATACTATGTTGAAGTTCAAGTCTAAAAGGCTTTTGTTTTAGTTATACATTGCCTTAAATGTTTATGCTTATTTTTGAAAGTTTCCGCTATATTGTTATCCTTACTGGGCATTTTAGCTCACCCCTTTTCTATGTTTTATTTTTCCGAGGATGTGAATAAGTAAGTTATGAATGACCTGCAGGTATAGTATGTGGGGATATGAGTGTGGGATATGGAGATTATGTTGTTGTAGTAGTATTTCACTTTATGATGTAATGTAAAACTTTATTAATATATCTAGTGTTTCCAAGGCTACTAAACCAATCGGTCTTTCGAGATTTGATCATTCTTGTGATCATGCCAATGTTATGTAATAACGCACCGACTCTGGGTAACTGGGGTCGGGGCGTTACAATTATTTATGAAATTTAATATATATATATATATAGATAAAATTATTTTTATAGAATGAATATAATTATTAGAATCCTAACATTAAAATTATTAAATGGTTTATTTTTCTTCATTTTCTAAGAAAGTCATATTTTCGAGTAAAAATTAAATACAGTATAAATAGATATTATGTATTATGAAATCATAATGACCCGAAAGTGTTGTAATAAATACTATAAAGGGTATCCATAAAAAAATGTTTTAACTATAAAATTATTTGATTTTATATTTATTTTATTTACTTTATATAGGGCTTTTTAATCCTATAAAACAATTAATATATTTACTTTTTTAAAATCATTTCATTGAAAGTAGGACTCACTTCCAAATTAGAAGGGGTATTATTTTATTATGATCAGAACATAGCCTAATTAAATAATATAAAACAATCCAATTTGTAGGAAACCATTGTAAAAACCATGGGAAGGTTTGTGGTTTTAGTTACATTATTATATAGAGTCAAAACCCATTATCTAATAAATGATAAAGAAATCTCCATTCAATTCCCAGATAAATCTTTCAAATATCCTATTTATCTTTCATAAAAATTCGTAGAGAAATTATTTACTCTTACGTTTCATCTATACAGTCATACCAAGGTTATCCCATGCTCTTAAGAAGCTCCTCTCATGTAGTTGGAGTCACCTAATCAAGGGATCCTCACATTATCTTATTTACTCATGTTTATTTACTATTATATGTATTATATTACCAATTCATATTATTGGTACCTATCATTACACGTATCGACTAGATACCATTTTATTTCCTCATTATTAAATAACCATTTAAATTTTATCATACCATTTTTTTTAAAATTATTATGTCACATCATTATGCTTCTAAAATTTCACTACGATTTTCCATGCCAAAACAATTGTGTAATGAATATCATACCAATTTATTATCTAGGGTACTCAACATTACTAACTTACAGTTATTTAATATTGGAATAACATGTATTTATTCAAAAATTCTATAGTTTTTAATAATATATGATGAATAATTAATGAATGTTGTAAAGTATTTGTGACACAATTAATTATGATAATGAACTTAAAGTGATAGTTGTGTCTAAAATAATATAGTTCTCCAATAAATTGGCTAATGTTTAGTCTCATGGGAGGTCATGTTGGGTACTAAGTGAACGTGATTCCTTTAGGAGTCTTTTTCCATCATGATGTCATTGAAATTATCCTTAACTAAAGTTAATGATGTAGTGTATTAAGTTGTTTCCACCTTTCCCATGTTTCCATTATTATTATCATGATATATCATATCTCATTGTTCATGTTTATGATTTTTACTCATTTATTCCCAATATTTATTCTTATTTTCTAACATGTATTATTTTTTTCGTGTTATTCCATTTTTTTACCCTTACTCGGCTTTATATCTCACCTCTTTCTTATGTATGTCCCCAAGTTATCTCATGTAGTTTTATGTATGAAGTAATAGTATGATAATGTTAAGGAGGTTGTAAATAAAGATGATTTATTTATTATTTTAAGTAGTTATTTAATTAACCTAATTCTCATATAAATTATACTTCTCAATCTTCAAGGTTATATTTACTGTTATCTTATACAATAAATCATGAATTAATATGTAATAAAGTTTATAGTTCTCATAAGGAATACATTAATTAGCTTTGATTATAATGAAAAAAATTAATAAATCCTTTTATTATTTCATAAAATCCCCCTTAAATACTCATAACTAATGTATTCTACCAAATACATCACATAAATCAAACATTGAAATCCAATGCAACATTATAAATCAAAGATTTATTCCAAGAACCACCAATTGTATACCTTACAACAATGATAATATATTAAACATATTAAATATAGTGTTTCATAGAAACAAATTAAAATCATTTTAAAAATAATATAAAATACTATATATATATTTATTAAGACATCAAATATAAATTTGACAGTCTCTATTCATTAAAAAGGGGCGTATAGATATTTGAAATTACTTATTGCTGAATTTTATAAAAACATTGTTTATGATGATTGATATTGAATTTTTTAAACAAGTTTCCAACATTTTACATTAATTATTCATCTATCCATACCATTTAAATTAACTCCAAATATGATTATAAAATTCTTTACATTTATTCCACATATTTTTTTGATCTATGTGTGGTAATTTCCAATTCAACAAATTTAAGCATAATTCCACAATTTGTTTTTCACATCACTATATTTATTTTATAATTTCAATGTTCAGATAAATTTATATGTTATGTATATAATGTATTTTTAATATGAAATTTTGGATATGGGGGTTTCATTCTATGTGAGATAGGATATATATAGTTGAAACTTTATTGATACCTTTGAGAATACTCCCATTATTGAAATATCTGAATCATCAATATTAAAGTAAAATTTTTAGTTCTTTTGATTTTAACAGAATTTATAATCATAATTAAATGTTAGTTTTATGGGATACAAATATTTTATTTCACTTCCTTATTAGAAACCAATATAATAAATTTTAATGATTGATTTCACTATTGATAATAATTTTGTATAATAGTATTAACATATCTAGTCCAGGATCATTACTCTTATAGTGTGCGCTACAATATGAATATATATTCCATAATCCAATGACTATTGATTCATCATAAATCATAAAATTTATAGGAAATTGATTATTATACCATAACATGGTGGGTGACATTATAATGATATTCCATTATGATATTGTAACTTAGTCTCTATACGTGATTTTTTTCATTTCTAATTTATCCTTATATATATATTTTTTCTAAATGTCATATATTAAATATGAATTATTATTATTATTTTTAATTATTCCATGTTTTGAGATTGTATCATTTCTTATTCTAGTTTTTATGTAAAATTATATTTTGGTATGATAAACTAATATTATGTAGCAAAAATTGGTATTTTGATAATTTACATTCTTATTTAATGAAAAAAATTAGGGAACTCTATGTTGTTATATGATACAAATGGTAATATGGTAAATCAAAATCATGAAATATGATAATGTTTTAATGAGTGTTTTTTTAATTTCATCTATTATGTGCCCAATCATAAAATATAGTTGCATTGAAATCCTAGAATTAATTTTATAAAAAGGATATATTTCAAGTCTTGAATTTAAAATTATATTTCATCATATTAAATATTTTGGGTTGATAATTTCATCTTAGATATGAATAATATATGAAAAATTAGAGATCTCTTCATCATTGAAATGAAATATATCGTTGTAAAACAAAACATTATGTATCCTATTAAAATTATTTATGTTAAAACTAATGTTTTAATAAATAATTTTTGTCTTGAGATGGAGGGTGAAATTTTAAAAATTATATGTTTAATAATATTAAAACACCTAAACATATATATATATTAGTATAAATTAATGAGTAAAATATCTGTATGTATGTATAAATCATTAAATTTAGGGATAAAATATTGACAAATGAATTAAAGGATTTAATTTATTACCATTAATATTATTTGTTTCCCTATAAGTATTGAGTGTTTTGATATCTATTTCATAAAATATATAGAATAAATTTCATATTTATAGAAAAATAATAAGATCGATTCACATGATGGCTTACTATATATTATACATTATAGACCTTACAATTGTTCCATCAAAATTATTAATGAAAAAAACCATTATATATTTGTGGAATTATATTGTATCAATCTTTTTTTAACCAGAAACTACCACTATTTCATTATATATTTTTTGAATTTATGAAAAATTATTCTCTACATTATATATATTTACACACTAATAGTGAAATATAACCATTAAAATATTGTTAAATAATTTAAACTTTCTTATACTATTGGAGAGTCATTAAATTAACATTATAATTAAAATTATATCAATATCTAAGAGATTATATTTATTCATAATTCTACACAACTAAAATATATCATCTCACAATTCTTTTACAACATAATTCCATGGATCCTTAAAAAATCATAACCACAAGTCTTCTAATCAAAAATAATAATAATTTTATAACAATATTACACCATGTCATCTCAAATGATTTGATTCCCACTTCTCAACATGGGGTCTTCTACTATGTATGTTCCTATAGTAATTTCCCTCAAACTGGTGACTATATATTCTCAAAATGTGAATTCCTATGTTGCATAATTTTTTTGATCATACATCAAATGAAATGATTAAATAAAATTATGTTTCATCACTATTGATAAGAAATGAAAATAACCATATGATACCACACTATATTAACATCCATAAAAATCTCAATGGTCCATTTATCAGAGTTAAAATAATCTCTACCACCATAATCATGACATTCTAATAAAACCTATATTCCTTAAACAAATGATCCCCAATATTTACATATATGCATGAAATGACATATAGTTCTAGAGTATCATTCACTCAAATCCATATTCCTATATATCTTGATCAAATGCATTTATAATTGACATTAAATCACTTGATACTATTTTAATCACACGAACCGTCACTTAATTTAAAAAATCATCAAACACTCCCTCAGTATGAATATTCTCTATACCATGGATACTAGTTAGTCTCTTACATGAATTTAAAATATAATATTGAAGGAAGTATATAGATGAGTAGTGAAATACCTTCTTTCATTGAATCATTAATGTGAATCCTTAAGCACTATTATTATGTGATCTATATGCACATTACCCATAAAATTCAGTACAATCTTCTTAAAACATGGTTCAAACCTCATGAAACCTGTAGTGTGATCTCCACCATAAAAGTATCCTTATTAATATAAAATGAGGGCCAACATGTCAAGATTTATTCATCATCAAAATACTACCCCTAATTGCTAATTTTCATTACCACACAAAAAACCCAATCCATGAGATTCACTCTATGATTTTATAAATAGTGTGGTACTACTCACTACCATTATATGTCATTACATAAAATTAATCATCCAAACAGTCATGTATTGATGAATATATATTATAACAATAACTCTCAGTAATTGTTTCATTATACCAAGGTCTATGCTTACTACTAAAACCGTATCATCCTACTTGAAATCCTATAAAAAATAGATTCCTTGTCAAACCTAGTAAAGATGTTATTCCAATTCACTCATATAATGTGTTCCTAATAAGGTTATAATTCACACTCATAAGAGTGACTGACTTAGTGTGTATTCTTTCCAAACGAATCCTCAGTCATTTAATACAAATTCCATTCATATTTAATCTCTTACACTAATAATATCATGTTCCACCAATATTCATATCACAAGGACTAAAAGCTACTATAAAATCATTTTTAAATGAAAAACCTTATGCCTTATCTATCAAACCACTTCATGAGGTCTATAAATTTTTTTCCATTAATAATTAAGGACAAGAATTTATGTTCACTAATAAACCTATCTTCTCCCAAGTACAATATTGAAACCATCATAAGAATAGTGGTCAAATCCCCCAACCATTTCCCAATAAATAAGTGGTAATATAATATTTTACCTGGGTCATCACATAAACTAATAATATTTATTATATGATTACCCATTGATATAAAAGAGGAACCCCATTGTAAATATACATGAATCCAAGGAAACTAAATAGGTTTACATTTTATCCTGATTATCCGAGAGACACATGAACCTATACACTATATTCTAATTTATATGTATCTTACATCTATCCCTTCATAGCCTATCACATATATAGAGATGAATATATATGAAATAAACTTGTATTTCAAGTCACCACCAAAACTTCTTCCTAAAATTCATGAAATTTACTTTACCTAATATCAAAATTTAAGAAATATTCTTCCATCCTATGTTATTATTGTCACGCATTCTACTAAAGGACATTTATTCATAATTACAAACAACTGATACAACTAAAATGAGTGTAACCTCAGGCTAGTCAATTTTATATGTGATGTATTCCCTAAGAATTCTCACACTCCTTCCTTCCACTAAAATAGTTAATCCAAAGAAGCAATATCACATTGGTTTTGAATAATCATCAATCACTATTAAAATATATCAACTAATAATAACTCAATTTCATATTACCCAACAACATAACAAAACTCTTTATATCATTAGTAATATCATATCATTCCATTTGTGAATTTCATTATCAATACATGAATTATTGTCTATTCATTAATATATTGAGACAAAGAACACAAATTACTAGAATACATCACTAAAGGTGGGATCTATCCTAGATATCATAATACTATAGTATGAATGGAATAATATATATTATAATCTATCTCAAGATAAATTATAAAATTTTTATTATAAAAATTCTCACTCACTTCGCACATTCATTGAATAGTAATACCCCATCATCAATACACTTTTTACCAATTTTATGCAGCAATCATATCATGTATATTAATTCTTCAAATGAATACTATTTCATCTTTCCCCACATTACTCTTGGAACATAATATATACAAACATATGAAAAGGGTT
Source organism: Viscum album (assembly GCA_963277665.1). NCBI lineage: Eukaryota > Viridiplantae > Streptophyta > Magnoliopsida > Santalales > Viscaceae > Viscum > Viscum album. The sequence goes on from OY728145.1 coordinate 696,537,268, forward strand.
CTTGTCCACATCATGGTATCTATATACGCATATTACTAACTCGAGAATCACTTACCCATCCATGTGCCTATCATGATGAAATAAATATCATCAGATAATTAACATTATAGATAAGAAATTAAGTTATGTTTGTTAATGGATCACCAATACGTTATTTATATAAAACAAAAAAAATATTTTTTTGTCCATTTTTTAATTTATAAAACATAAACTTCCCAAAATCTTTTTTTGATCACAAAGGCTATTCACATTTTATGAAAATAAATGTGACATCGATCCAATACAGAGAAATTTTTATTAAGGGAAAAAGTTTGTTGAAGCCTAAAATAAGTCAAGGAGGTCTAATGTAGTGAAAAACGAAGGCATTAGGGTGAACCAGACTAACACACTCAGGGGGGGAAGGGATCCAATACAACTAAAAACAATACATGGATTAGTAGTAATATCCTATTATTACAGGAATACCATGAATTGTTTTCCATCCATAAACTTATACATAAGAATAATATTATCGATATGAAGATGTAAATAGTTGATAAATTAATACATTATATAATGGGGATAACTTTCTACACCTTGAACTAACTGGAGATGAACCATGGAGTCAGTTTCCTCCTAACGGAGAGAAAAGTTGTGGGAGTGACACAATTCCAAACTCATTAGCATAATAGAGGCCTCATCAAAGAGAGAGTTAATTGGCCCTAACTAGAAGCTAAACACAAATAAAACAGAACTTTTCCAGTCATGGAAATAACCCCACCGCTTATAAAACCATTGATACATGAAGCTTCAACATTCAATTTATACTCTATCATAAGGGGGTTCTATCCAACTTTGTTACTAATAGACATCACCCTCGGAGCTGTGAGGGATAGGATAATTCAAGCCGTAAGTCTCCATAGTGAAGGAGAGATAACCCCTCTTGAGAAGATGCGAGAGATCCGTCACATTGAACCCATCCAAGTTTTCATGGTCGTGCAAGAGCTGTAGATACCTTTGTGATGGTATTTATTATGAGTGCTCCATAAAATCTTGCAACCTATCACCAAAATCATAGCAATAACCATCTATTTCTAAAGAAATTCTGTCAACTCGAGGAACTATGAATGATGAATGATATCCCCATAAATCCACTAAACCTCCCGCCCATTACATAACTAAAGAACATGAGATATAGTTAGGAAAGTCACTCTAAATGAAATTATTAGAGGAATATTCCCCCTTAGACCCCTGAACGCAATAGAATATGGAGACAATATAAAACCCTTTCTTACATATCTCTTCATCGGTGGGGGGAGAACAATTGTACAGATTCCTGAAAAGAGTGATCAGTTTTTCTGGAATATTATTGCACCAATGAGTCCCAACCCATGTTTCGTGACTATCATTATACGATAAAAATATGCAATAATCCTTAGCTGATAAGTAGTTAGATTTAGAGACGGTGAAAGCCTATCAATCCAGTTAATTAGATATCAGGATATTGTTAAATAAATCCAGTAGAAGAGGGTTCAGAACTACATATGTGAAGGCAGGGTAAGTGGAGGCCTGTTGGAAGGAATGATTATATATTTAATAACCAAGAAAACCAAAGATACTCATAGACTAGTTATAACTTGAAAAATTGACCATCCAATCTACAATAATCCACCTCAAATGTTGTTGTAGATTCTAGATATGACACTAAGCAGCGTACCAATGCTTATAACATCTCCCACATACGACATCGAAGTGAGATCTATATATTTTTGGATTTATTTTCCCATAAGGATCTTACCTCTACGAAATTCTAGGCCAGCTTTACTTGTAGGTAGAACATTTATTCTGAGACACTCCTAAGGTTGATGCCCCATCCCCAATACAACCTTCCAATCTATTTCGTGAGGCCTAATGAAACCATCCATCCATGTGAGAACACCTAAGGATGTTAATTGGGATTTCCTCAATGTTACGAAGAATAGTTTTAGGGAAAATAGTTACTGATAAGACATGCATGGGGATGAAGGTAATCACATTGTTAAACATGGTGATTTTTCCCCAAAAGGAGATGAACATTATTTCTAATTGAGGATGTGTGCGGTGAATTTATTGACAATTAAATCAAAATGATGGATATAAATTTTACCTGGTGAAATTTTTGCTCCTAGGTAATTAATGAGAAACAATCTCTAAAAAATCACAAATTTATCTTCTATATTTTTAACCCTTGTGCTTGATCATAGTTTTGATATGTAAACATCACTATTCCCATGATTTATGACATGCCCACTTCAATTTTAATAGTCATCAAGAATATGATTGATCTCATGGACATTCATAATACCCCCCTTGAGAAATATTATAGGTTCACTATCAAAGAATTGGTGGGTAATACTGGGGAAATTTGGCTTGCACCAGAATGGCTTCACAAGCCAATCACTGCTACATTTGTTCAGGAATCTAGTAAAAGTATCTTGAACCATGATGTACACACTGGGGGAGAGGGTATCTCCCTTCCATGTCCCTAGAATCAATTTAATGAATCAATAGATTTTCCCCGTGAAATTGATAGAGATACCTAGGGATCAAATTAACCTGAAGAAGATATCGACCACCTATTCAGAGAATAATATACACCTCATGACTGTGATTATGAAACTCCAAAAAACCTGGTCATTGGCTTTGTCTTTATCAACATTGAAATCTATATTTGAGATTGGTAATTTCTTAATGATATCACCCAACATTTCATGGTCTATGGGAAGGGTATATTGAGACCTACCATGAATGATACATTGATTCTCATTGGATATCCCTATAGGAAGATACAATGCAAATCATTGATTGATAACGATGGTCATAACTTTATAGAGAAAATTGCACATGCTGATGGGCCTGGATTTATTCACAGAGGAAGGATACATTACATTGGGGATGAGAATATGAGTGGTGGCACATGCTACATGAGGAAGATTTCCCCCATATAAATAATATTCAATTAATTATACCATCCCATTCCTAATGAAGTTCCAAGACGTAGATTATAAGTGGGATAACCACTCCAATATTTATATTTATATAGTCAATCCTAGTTAAAAATGGGATCACTTTCAAAATCATATAGTCAAACAACATGAAAAAAGGTTCGTTTATTATTTTAATCAATACTAATTATATGAATGAGTTCACATGTTTGTATCATAATTTAGGTTAAATGTAATAAGTCTAGGATCATAAGCCATGTTCAGCAATTTTGTGACTTATAGATGAGTGGACATAGATATATCAAACTATATGAACATTTAAATGAGATAGATCACGGTAGGATTTGGTGTGTCCCCATTTTATTTAAAAATGATGTTTCATGGACCAATATAACATTACATATATACAAATATATTATATCATAGAGTTACTTACATTAGTAAAAAAAATACTGGACACAAGGGTAAATAGATTCATTTACATATCACCCATTATTGGTTTAGAATAATTATATTCACCAATGGGTTAATTATTATATCATATGATTAAAATATATAAATGAAATGATAATAATTTAAAATAACATAGAAATAGGAAAATCAGCATCTTATCTATTGACTAATAACCCATCGAACAACATGAAACATGTATCATAATGTTTTGTTGTAACGATATTGGCCAATATATGTAATCCCCTAATATAATTGGTTTATTTGAAATATTCATTGGTGTAATTGGAATTAAAAATATAGTTGGACATTTATGAAGGATAATTGTTAAAATATTTTTAGAGGATAGATGGTTACCATGTAATTATAATAATGAGTACTTGATATCCTTCTAGTGGATGCACATCTATTTTCACCAACACAATGTACCTAAAATACCTATAATTGGAACTCAAGGGATGATATGTGTATTTAAATTATTTTATGTAAGTTTGTATTTTTTATCTCATTTAAAACCCTTAAAACCCAGAGAAATTTGGATTTTTATCAATTTTTGTCTGGTTTCTAAACCTTTGATCCTCTCAACTCAATATACTACAACATTAGCGTATCATTATTCTAGAATGGTATGAGAAAATTAGATTGGTCATGTAATCCATTTATTAGTAATGTAAGTGTTAGTCCTAAATAAAATCCTATTCTTCCTCTCATTTTTATATAGAATAATTCCAAATCCAGATTCTATATATCAATGTTCGTAGGGATTAATTGAATACTTTAACATCATTCAGGTCTTATTGTTGCGTGTACTTAGCCATGGTATGTGCTAGATTATCATCTCGTGGGTTGTTTATTTTTTTATTATGTATGATGTTCCAAAATCCTTATTTTATTTTAACCTATGTTAATATATTTTGTGTGGGGGTTGATAACTCTCTTACAAACAACTACATCAGAGGATTTATACACTTATAATATTAAATGAACCCATTAATCCTCTAATATGGTTTAACAGTCAAGATATATATTACTTAAGGATGATATATTCAAATTTAAAAATGAAATTTTCCAATGAATATTATCATTAATTATTTATTTCAATAAGTATAGAAACTATTTTTATTCAGTTGATTTACAATTTCATTGTAAAAAAACATTATTATTTATAGTTATTATTTTTTAATGATTTTTTTCTAGTATCAAACATATTGAACTAATAATATTTTATAAATATATAATATGAATTGTTTTCTATGTTTGTTTATTGTTAAATTTTTATTAAATCAAAATGTTCCACATGAATAATTGAAATCTCCTGGTTTTAAATCCATTATTTATTGGTATATTGATTCTGTATAGATGTTGTATAGTTAAAACCCATATTAAGGAACAAATTTATGAATGGGATGGGATTAAAATTAAAAATTTTATTATAAATTTTACTATGTTTTAGAGGGATGACTGTTGAGGATTCCCAATATTTTTATAATTCAAATATTTTTCATTAACAAGGGTTATATGTCCCTTAAAAATACACAAAAATAAATTAATAATCATAGTTATATATATATATATATATATATCTTTGTGTGTGTGTCTAAAAAATTATATAGAGGATGTATGGTCCATAACTAATGTTAATCCTGAAGTAGATATGCTAGTAATAGATACTCAATGTATATGATGTTTAATATTATAGTTTTTTCTATGATATTAGTCTATGTTGAGTAGGATGCTGAATATATTACATATGTACCCTAGCATCAAATAATCTTGTCACAATTCATCATCTAAATGGTTAAATAGGGATGATTTGGAGACATGTTAGTGGGTATTTTAATACTCATGCGCAATATATTCCATTATGGGTCTCATGTAAAGGTGTTTATATGTGATATAGGTATGGAAACCGAGAAAGAGTTCATGTTTATCGAAACATGATGTATGGAATTCAAGATTATTATTTTTAGGTTATTTATGGGAAGAGGAGGTGTATATATCAAGACTATCTTGGTTCATTCCATTAGATTGGATCTACATAGAATTTTCCACTTATGTCCCGTATAAATGTTTTGGGTGGAGCATCAAATGTATATATGGATTTTTCCTAGTTTCTTTTACCTGGTGAAACATTACTCCTTTTTGGATTGTTATGTGAGTTAACATCAATATATATCGTTGTCACTTAATTTAATACCATGATACCTCAAAGATAGTCTACACCATTAATGTGTTTCTATGATGTAGATTATATATCAATCTAAAATTTTCATCATGAGAAATTTTTTAATTTGGACATTAAATGTTAGAATCTAATTTTAATAGTGAGAACCCATCTCCCACACTAATCTTGACATACCTTTGATATTTATAAAATATCTTACCAAATGGGAGATATACCCGTGGTGTTATAATAGCTCAGTATGATTCCATTTAGGTAATAAAGTCATACTAATTATAAAATGGTACAAATATTTGTTGGGAAATATATGTAATGTCACAAAGAGTATCCGAGAGATTATTATATCATGGAATTATAAGTATCAAATAAATATGACCACCCGACATAAATGTGGTGGAAACTTGGGTTATTTGTGCTCATCCAGGATTTTATAATTATTTTATTTTCATTTTCTTCTGTATAAATTCTCAAGTCTCGTGCATCGGGCAAGGAATTGATAGGTATAAAAACATTGGGTAACATTCTTTATCTCTTTTTTTATTTATCATATATTTCAGTTTTTGGGAATCAATTGAGCACTCAAGTTCACTAAAACAAAAATAATAGACAAATTGTGTTTTTATATTTATTTATTTATTATAAATAGGTTATTTTTATTTTACAGTTGATTCATTTTTGGATAATTATTATATATATTTTTGATATTCTGTTTTACTCTTTTTTTTTGAACCATGAATTTTCATGTTTTTAGATGATTCAATTATCTTGTAGAATTAATTTAAGTTGTTTATGGAATGTGTTCAAAAATAATGTGTATTTAGATTAATGAATGTAATAGAGATATAGTGTAATGGTGTGTTATAACCCACCCTTATAGTGTAGATCTTAACAATAAATTAAATACAATTGGGGATATGATTATACTATTATTCTTTATCTGATTCAAGAATATACTATATATATGACCACCTATAGTGTGAAAATTAGATTGTGACTCTTAGAAGACCAGTAGAAGAGCCTCAATTCTTGGAGTAAAATTCTCATATTCTTTAGGAATAATGATAAGGAGATATATGAAAGGAGCCTATGACATCAGATATTATGAGGGACTTTTAGTTTCAACACCCCTTTAAATTTTTGGGTGATGTTTCCATTCATGGGGTTGACGAATAAATAAATATTCTTAAATATAATAGTAAAAAGAATCAAATATTAGATAGATTATGGAGTTAGACTATCCTAATTCATGTTATAATGGATAACATGTTGATTATTTGATGTAATGTTCATGTATAGAATTAACTAGGGTCATACTTAAGGGATGTTTTTGGTGTTGTATTGGGAGTAATTTTACCCTAAAATGTTATATCAGTTGAAAGACCAGTAGTTTGATATTTAGAAAAAATAATCTTTGTCAGTTATGTATTATGATACGTAATTAATATTCTTTATTTTCATTGGCCTATAAATGAATGGATATGAGGAATAAAAAACTAGGTGATTTCATGATGGCTAAAAAACTGTGGTAGACACCATGTTGGTATTTAATTTTATTACCTAATCTAATGTGGTAGAGAAGGATATATTGGAAGTGATAGGAATGAATGAGGGTTCATGATTAGGTGTATCATTATCTAGATAAATTATAAATGTGATACCTCTCCTAAAATAAATATTTGATAATAAGGGGAGAGGGGAACATGTTGTTCATTAAATAGTTTACAAAGAAGTGGGTTTCCACTGTCCCATAATGTAACATCCCAGGAAAATAAAGAATATGAATTTTTCATATTTATTAATATTTGTTAATTAAATATTAACTTTACTTTAAAGGCATTTCTATGTTCGATAGCGTACCCAATACGCAACAACGAGTTTCATGGAAATCTTACGTTGCACAATAATAATATAATATTATTTTTTAAAGGGTAGTTAACTCATAGCCATTGTATTAGCGAGAATGAACAAAACTAACTACAATATTATTATACATGATTGTTAAATGTATTTACATTTATCTAATAAAAATTAAGAGGCTTAAAATGTGAATAAATCCAATTTAAAGCATAATTTACATTAAAAGGCCAATTTACCGCCTTTTAAAGGTGAAACCACATTAAATATTGTTTGGTCACTATAATACAATTTATTTGACCAGATAAAACGATTTTTTAGAATGGGTACATCAAATTTACTTTGTGTAAATTTTTGAAATTTTTCTGATAAAGTTAATTGTTTAATGAATATTGAAAATATTGTATTTTAATTCAAAACTACATTTTTATATAATATATTTATATGGTTATATTATCTTTTTAATTGGTTTTAAAGTGTAATTAGAATATATTTTTACCATTTAATTTGATTATGGTCATTGTAATTAATTTCGTGTTGAAAATGGACATAAACAAGTGCCAATCTTTTGATAGTTATTGTTTCTTAAAAACACGCTATTTGTTTTAACAAAGGGATTTAATTTCAAATTAATTAATGCAAATTATATTTTTATAATTTGGTAAAATAGACATCATTTTTGAATTTGTAATATCAAATATATCTTAGGCCGAATTTTTGTTATTTTTCTAAAAAACTTAAATGTTTTATGAATAGTGAAACAACTTTGTTGTAGTTAAAAAAATGAATTTTTCATTTAAATGAAAACATACCACTTCTGTGAATTTAATTTCAAAAATCTGACATACATGGTTGTAATTAGTTAGTAAAATGAGGTTCAATAAGCTGAAAATAATTCTTGGTGAATAGTAACTTTTTTCTTTTATTTACCGCAGTTAATGGTAAATAAGGTAATTTAAGGAAAACCAATATTATAAAAATTCAAAATTACCTTAACACTTTTCCAAAACATATTGGTTGATTCATTTATGACAATTGGCCTCTTTGGGTATATTTTGGGACACCATGGATCCACTTATGAATGATAATGACAATTTAGATTAATAAATTTAGAGTAAAGGGAAAAATGACATAAACAAAAATATTTTAGTAAATTAATTTATATTTGGTGTAATATAAGTTATTTTTTTCTATAAATATTAATTGGAAATATAAAAAGTTTTCCTACATCATAGTATTTTTTTTAATTTTTAGACATCAAATAAATTAAATTATTAATGACACAATAATGATGTAGTATTTACCACATTAATAAATCATTTAAATAAATAAGACTATAAATATTAAAATAACATCCAAAACCTGTCCAATACCTATTGGATGATTTTATTTGGACCATTTGTCATCTTATATTAGACTATAATTATTTTTGGACCTTTAGAAACTGAATATCATTATATAATAAAAACAATATTTTCACACTTTCCTAAAGAGCCCATCCTCTCCCTTATAAAAGAGGACCACTTTTAACCAACTAATCACACATCTCAAGCCTTTATTTTCATCCATACTCTACCCAATTAATCTCCCTATATCTCTCTCCTCCTCCTAGAAGTATTAACTTATGAAAAAGCCACTTCTTGAAGTCTTTTTGGTCCAAACCAAAGGAAGTTACCCAAATTAAAGGTAACAATTTCTCTTAAACTCTTTTATTTTATTTTACTTATCCAACCCCTAAAATCTTTTTATTACATTATTTTTATAACAACACAAGTATCCTCAATATAATAGGATGTTTTTTATGAAGGATTCAAGCTACACTTACACACACCTCTATATAATGGGTGAAGAACATAATGTTTTTGTGGATGGAAAACTAACACCTCACGAAATGATGATTGTTTAATTACCTCCTACCGCCGATCGTGGTGGCCATTATAATGGAACTTTATTTATATATCATATATATTATGTTTATTTTTTCTTTATTACTCTCCATTTTCCATTTATATCATACCTTTATGGTTGCCATTAAGGGTGAACGCAATTATTTCATTCTTGGATGTGCGGACAACCGCCCCCTCAAAGTTATATGACTCGTTAATGCCATATATGGGACTTATAAAGTATGGAGTTAATGATATTATATATGATATTATACTATAATTATAATATAACTATTTATAATTATGTTTTAATTTCATTAAAATAATAAATAGAAATAAAAGTAGCGTTTATGCGTACATATGGCTTACCGTTTCCATTAACGGTGCATTTCATTTCTTATATCTAAAATGTTATATACTATTATAAATACATATATATACTGTATATATTTGATTTATATTATATATAAATCATGAAAATCATTTTGGTGATAATGGAATATATGCCACATGGACAACTTGTAATTATAAGGTGTTCATTTTTGACTCAAGTACCAAATATCGACCAAATGACCATTATTAACTTAAATGATTGCATAATGTTAATAAAATGGTAATAAGTGACATATAAAAGGTAATAAACTTTAAAAAGGTCCTTAAGAAAGTAAGAATTAACTTTAGTTTATTATTCATTAAGAACAAGGAAAAAATGAGTCAAGTCGGACACCAGATAAGGGATTTTCTTATCTCACTTTTAATTCTGTGTGATTTCCATTGATTTCGACATATTCATTGCATGTGGTTTATTTTCTACTTCCATTTGATATATATTATCATTATTCTCAGTATATTCATGTTATTATGTGATTTATTTGGTGGTTATTAACTTTTGGTCATATGACTCAGTTGATTACAATGTCGTAAAGGGATGCATCTCACTTTTTATTCCCGTGAGATTCATGTAATATTTGACACTATTTCCTTTTTTGTTGTGTATTTACTGCCAATGATTGTACTATTTGTGTAATATACTTTTATTTATGAGTATTTACATCTTCTTTTCATGATCCTTCTTTCATTTGGTGTATTTTTGTAATTTACCAAATCAGTAAGGGAACCTTTGACCCTCCTCTATTTAAAAGACTTATATTTGTTATGTCCTTTAATTTACATCTTATTATGCTGTGATATGGTCTTCTATATCCTCATTGATGTAAAATTTATGTCCAAGTGATGAGATTCCATTTTTATCTCATTAAATCATTTTAGTAATTTTAAAGAGATGTCGTTAGGCAATCGAATTTTTATAAGGGAACTTCTTAACCCAATATCAATTCTTTGGGTTCAAATTGTACTTCTTTAATATGTCATCCTATTAATACATTTGAATGAACTATGATTTTTTTACACATAATATTCACTTATATGGGGTGTATTTATATTTCTCACACATAATTATGTGATTTATTTATCCATAATTTAAGGTTACCATATTTATAAGGGATTTCATCCAAATTTACATTTCCACAGAGACTTCATTGTTGTTAAGAACCAATTCGATCTTATATGGTGTATATACTATCAATTGACATATTATATCATGAATCCCTTTATTATCATTATATAAAAAAGTTCCGATTAAAAGTTATTCTTCAATTATTTGTATTCAAGCGTCTCTCTTTTTGTTAAAAACTCTTTAACTAAAATATCATTTTAAAAGTTTTAAAGATTTATTCTACGAAATATTTCTCATTAATGTCCATGTTTTAAAAATGGGTTTTAGGATTAAATTATATGTTCATTACTGTTTTCAAATGATAATTCATTTAATAGATTCAATGTGATATGGGACACATTGATTCAAAAAACTCTTTTTAAATGGTTTTGAAAATGATTTGATAAAACATTGTTTCTTTCAATATCTTGATTTGTTATATTGGAATGTGGAAGTGTTATATTTACTTTATACATTTGTTATATGTTATTATTATGTTATGGTTATTGGGACTTTTTTACATATACAGGTGGTTCCGTGATAACCCTAGGGCGGGTGAGCCCAATATAGCTCTCCAATGCATTGGGTAAAGTGACAGAGGTAAACGTGATGTTTATCCTAAGAGATTTAGGGAATATGCTGTGAAGGGTATTACAACTGTAACTCTCTACCCAGCTCTGATAGCTACAATGTAAGTTTGATATTGATTCCATAAGTAACCTTTACGATTTAATGTTAGTTTGTGTTATTCATAAATCTTATGATTTCATAATGTATGTTATTATGGAAAAGTACGGTTTCGTGGATTTGTATTTATTTATGGCCTAATATTTTCCTTCATTATTTTATAACCCTTATTGAGATTTTTATGCTGATCCCAAGTTTTTGAAATGTTTTCCACATGTCATAATGATGAATAGGGTCAAGGATGGGATCAAGGAAAAGTCATTCTATCTAAAACATGGAACTAGACATGTTTCTTTTTAAGAGTTTTCATTTTATGAAAAAAATGGATACTGAGTAGTAGTGTCTACTTGTAATATTAAAGTTGTTATGTTATAGTTATGGACTAATTCTCTAAATCTGTAAACCTAAAAAGATCCTCAATGTGAATTATTCATTTAATTCAATATTATGTAATGTTTTAAGGCCGAGTCCTTATAGTTGGTATCAAAAGTCGGTTTTGATAACTTTAGAGGTTAGGGTGTTATTTAAGCATAAGTGACATTACCATAATGGTTAGGATTTTAGAAAGAGTCATATTTTTTTAGATAAATTGAATGAGTTTAAGATAACATGAATAAGTATATCTAAGTATTTTCCCTCCTAATAAAATATTATATGGTGATTTTACTGATATACTCACACTTACCTTTTTGGTTCTAGTCAATGGGTAGATCTAGGAGGCATCAAAGTAACAATGGATGTGAAGCAAACAGTGATGGTTTTATGAATGTGAAATTGAATGAAATGGGAAATGTAATGAGAAATCTTCTGGTTATTCTCAACCAACTATCTGGAGTCATGATTAGCCACTTGAACCTTGGTGATTTTTATAAGGCATCGTATATGCAAGAAACAAATCCCCACAGAAGTTCTGGTTATCATCATAAAGGTATGTACGTTCAAAAACCTATGTGTCAAGGATGTGGAAATAAAACCCTAGGAAAATGTTTCAAATGAATGAGAAGATTCTATAGATGTTTAAATGAAGGTCATAAACTAAGAAACTGCCATGGAAAAAGGAAGCATCCAGTTGAGTCTAAGAAAGGGAAAGAAGGTCTTTCTATGGGATCAGTTGAATGTTTTAAATGTGGTGTTCATGGTCATTAAACAAATATATGTCCTATGAATAATATTTAGGAATAGGATCACGAAGATCATAAAAATATATGTTTACCAATACCTAATTCCATTCCGATTGAGGTTGAAGAAACTGACAATGACCAATCAAAGGTATGGATTATTTCTTAACATATGTTTTGAAATTATTGAATCTAAGAATATGATTCATGATTTTTTTGTAGGAAATAAGTATTTCATAATAATTTGTAAAGAATTGGTTAATGGATCATGAGGAATGTTGAATGTGTTAAAAGTCAACATATATGAGATTAATGTTTTATGGTAGATTTTTGGATGGTGAAATGCTTAAAAGTATTAAGGCTCTTTTGATGATGGGATTACATTTGATGCCTTTTTATAATATGTGTAACCATGAAGATTGGTATATTAAGATTTTATTCAAGGAATAATTATCTTTTCTTTTGTGGATATAATTATAATGAACGATATGGGTTTATATGATCCTTGAATTTGAGGCAATTATAGGTTAATAAATTTTGGGATGAAAATTGAAAGTTATTAGATAAACTGTGTGGATAAAATATGTCATGGTAATTTTTGATTAATTTATCACTTTTTGGGAATGTTATAAAATTATATAGTTTTTGAAAAAAGGATGACACACAGACCGCATGACAACCCATCGCGTCGGACAAAGCTGTGGGAATCGAACCCACAACCAAATTACGATTGGGTTTTATCACCTACCACTGGACTACGTGAAGTCCCAGGTTAGTATGAATAATTATTTTTAGTTAGATTATTTTATGAATCATTAATAAGTTGAATTTGATTTATCTATGGATTTATATAACCTAGCATGGAGAATATGTGATTAGTTTAATTACTTTTCAATATGGGACTTTAAGAGAAACTGATGTTATTTGGAGATAAATGTTAAGATTTATCTAGGTAGACTATGTGAATAAATCCTTTTGAGATTTCGGTTTCAATATTAGTTTGGATTACTTTGAAGAATTTAATGGACACTTGTTTATTGAATGGTCTTGTTTGAACTTTGGGTATTGTTTGACAAATTTTAGAGACTAAGAGTAGCTTTTCTTTTTGAAAAGGATTATAATTTTTGGGGATTATCTAATCCTCTACATAACAATTTTGGTTTTGGTTATCGTCTAAATACATGGAAAATATATAGTTCATCTTTTTTGAATTAGTTGATTCTCTAGAAGTATTTTATAGCGCATTTGACGTGAAAAATTCATCCTAAATACTCATCATTTGTAGAAATTATGAGTTTGTGTTAGGAATATAGTTAAGGATGAAAGTCTACATGAAATGTAATTATGTTTCCTTATATTTTTAGTTATTATCATAAATAAATTCCACAATTAAAAGTATCTTAAAACAAAAACATTGTCTGTTAACTTTTCCTACTGAGGAATCAATGACTATTTAACCCATCATATGTTTTTAATTTTCTGGGTGCTTAACTTTCTGATAATCATGTTTTCTAACACTCTCAATCAGATCTTGATGGTTTTTTTCTCTTCCTTATCCATGTTTTACTAAATGGAATCCTAGTATGCGTTGTATTGGGTTACCTTTTTCTATATCTTTCTTTATTTTAATGTGATAGTTGTATTGTCTTTTTTTCCGATGTGGGACATTCAATGATGTTTCCGAGCCCAATTTTAAAATTTCGAGGACACAATTCCCAAAAGGGGTGGGGGGGAGGATGCAACATCCAAGGAAAATAAAGAATATGACATTTTCATATTTATTAATGTTTTTGAATTAAATATTATTTTTACTTTAAAGGGTTTGCTATGTTCGATAGTGTACCCAATACGCAACAATGGGTTTCTTGGAAATCTTACGTTTCACACTAATAATATAATATTATTATTTTAAATGGTAGTTAACTCCTAGCCATTGTATTGGAGGGAATGAACAAAACTAACTACAATATGATTATACATGTTTGGTAAATGAATTTAGGTTTATGTAATAAAATTTAAGTGTCTTAAATTTGAATAAATACAATTTTAATCATGATTTACATAAAATAGTCGATTTACCATCTTTTAATGGTTAACCCTATTTAAATAGTTTTTGGTCACTATAATAAATTTTATTTGACAATATAAAATCCATTTTTAGAATGGGGACATCAAAATTTACTTAGTGAAATTTTTTGGAATTTTTCCGATAATGTTCATTTTTTTAATGAATAGTGAAAATATTGTATTTTAATTCAAAACTATGTTTTAGTATAATTTATTTATTTTCACAACCCGCCTTCAAAAAATTGGGGGGAAGGGTAAGAAGGTTGAAAATCCCTTCATTCATTATGTTGAACGAGAGATAATGACCCCCCGAAACCCGCCTTCTATTGGTCCCGGAGTGGCGACTAGCACCAAGGGTATGGAAATTACACACAAATGGAAGGCATTACCCTTTTTGTTTTATAGGATCGGGAGATAAGATGATGAAACCCAACAACACCAAAACTAAAAGAAAATTAAGCCAAATGTAAACCATTCCCACATGCATGTTCCAAAAGTAAAATCCATAAAGTAAAAAAGTGACAACAAGGGTAAGTACCAAAAAGAAAATAAAAAAAAACAACTGCATCTGCCCCAAAGGTTAGAGCTAGTAAGGTCATGCGCGATCCCTGAAGTCCTCCGAGAATCCTGAAAGCAGTTTTATATACGTAGGGTGAGCATAAAAGTACACTTAGTAGGGAAAACCAAAGACTCTCGTGCACATGCGGGGGAACGTACTAAAGTACCATGGGAAAAAGGAGTAAACCAAACACCTAACAAGGAAAACTATCCACCCAAGCCTCACCAAGGCACACTCCCCAAATAAAGCAAGTCAAGAAATATATATAATAAGAGAACATCGATTTTTTTGTACCTCGTGCCACTTTCCCACTGGGAATTGAGACATCCTACGCATCGAACCAATCCCACCATTCTCACCGCAGTCCCACTGCCACACCCGCCCACACACACTTGGGCCACAACCACATGCAGTCCCACTGTCGAATCCAGCCCGCAAACACCTAGGCCACAACTGTCACACGTAACCACACTTGAAAACACATAGGCTAGAACAACCACCACCACGCCCATAGACACCTGGGCTAGAAGATCCACTGCCACGCATGAAGACGCATGGGCCACATCCCGAAGATACTTGGGAAAATACCTACCCGCCCAAACCTGGGCCATAACCACTACACAACCCCACCTGAAGGTTCTTGGGCTAATAATGGACCTCATGCCATCACAACCTTCCTGAAGATACTTGGGCTATCTCAGAAAGGGAGCAGAAAAGGAGCTAATAACCAGCCACTAATAGTAGTGTTGGGAAAAACACACTCCCCCATGAAATGGGGGTGTTCGGCACTGAGTTCTCAACTTGGGTGGGGCACGAATAAGAAAAAAACTACAAGTATATATATAGGTAACAAGAACTCCCCCATGTTTAGGTTTTTCAGCCAGCCTAAGGAACGCAATCAACACTCAAGTCCGAGTCACAACTCATACCAAATGAAAATCCATTGTCCCATCCTTGTTTTCGTGCTCCGTAATGATTTTTAATTAAGTTCTGCACCTACATAGGCAACTATTAAGCATAAGAACAAGTCCAGGAAAGCAAACTATCAAGAATCAACCATAACATCCACACCTAGTTCTCTCATAAAGCCACATCAACTAAAGAGAACACTAAGTTACAGTCCCATGCACAATATCCAGAAGAAAAAAGGGTTTCTCAACAATAGAGGATCCCACCCCAATTTCATAACCACCGAGAGTGTAAAAAGAGGGGATCCCATCCCCTCCCACATCTCCAGCAAGCGGCCCATGAAGAAAAATAACGAAATCACTACCACTTACACGAGGCAGTTCCATGCCGTTATTTTCAGATTTATAAGATTTAACACACTCCATGATTTCAATTTCCTTGTCTTAACTGGGGTTTTCACAGAAGGGATTGATCCTGGTGCTTTCAATTTATTTAGACGGATATACGTGATTAATCAGAAATTCCTTTATACAGTAAGGGTTATCCAACACAAACATGATCCATTTAAACATCACCAGAGGTTAGGGTTCGTTAGTGCACAGACAACGACCACCAACGGCCTAGATTATCAGTAGGCATAAGCCCACACAATTTAGAAAGAAGATCATAATATAAAACAACATCAACGATCACAGCCCCACCTTCTTTCTTTATAGAATCTGTTCATTTTCTTTATTTAGGTCTGGTTTATCTAATTACATAGAATCAAAAGCACGCCCACCCCGCATGATACACCAAAGAGAGAGGCAAAGAAGAAATTTCCTACTTGTTGATCAAAGATCGATGCTAATGCAGGGCAAGAACGTCACGTATAGTGATGAGGCTCGCTTGAATGAAAAGTGGATCATCTGAACGAAGGGTACTCTAGCACAGGGTGAATGATAAAAGAAAACTCGGGATAACCCTTTTGTTTATAAGGCCAGGGACGGTTGAGATTAGAACGTGAAACCGCGTAAGGCGAGGGGTCATGGGTTGACCATGCGACCCACACGTCATTAAAGGGTCGGGGGGTGTAAAATGACGCACACACCATGTTAATTCATTAAATATTTAATTAAAACATTTATGGGAATTACCAGGCCTTAAAAAAGTTTTAAGGGGTCAAAATAGGGTTTAAAACCCAATTTGCGCAAAAAGGAGCGCTACTGGAAAGAACCCGTGCGGGTAGGCGAGAGCCACCGGTAGCCGAGAAACACCGGTGGCTGACAGCTACCGGTTGCTGAGAGCCACCGGTGGCTGTCAGTGACCGGTGGCCGAGCGACCGGTAGGCTGCAGCAACTGGTTTACCGTGCTACCGGTAGGCTGCAGCTACCGGTGGACCGGATACCGGTAGGCTGCAGCCACCGGTAGACCGAGCTACAGGTTGACAGAGCTACCAGTATCTGCATCTACCGATAGGCCGAGCTACCGGTCGACAGAGCTACCGGTAGCCTAAGGCTACCGATAGGCCCACCATTACGCCAAACATCACCGAGATTCCCAGAACAGAAAACCCAACATGAGATTTTCACAAAGTAATGGACCCATAAAACCCGGGCAATTACATCAGATACCTCTTAAATGATTCTCGTCCTCGAGAATAAAAACAACCCAAAAAGAAAGAGAGGGTCCGAACAACCACCTCGAAATATACCTCTTAGGAGTGAACCCCATGTTAACTAAAAACGCCCTTCTGTCAAGAACCAAGAAACATATCATGTCAAACTGCCCAGGCATGTGGGGGTTGGGGAGTATCCTTTCCTATGTCAATATATTATCCGCTTTGGGCGGCACTGACTCGCCCTCATGGTTTTAATCGCATCCACCTTAAAGCGTCTTGATTAGGGGTCGGGTTCTCTCCTCCCCCATATCCAGGGATTTTCACACACATTCAGTGGAATGAAAACCAGTACATTTCATAGCCAAAAAGAAAAAACGGTCTGCCACAGCAGGTACAACAAAGAACAAAACTCAAAACAACTCTGGGTACTGGGTACGAATCTATGCTTTTCTCTCTCGTGTACTCTCCTCAATCCCACCATGTCTCCAAAACATAGGAACCTAAGGGAATGGTTTGCCCATGAAGCACCTTCTCCTTGCAATCCTCAAGCATCACTGGTCTCTCCACAAAAGTCACGTCATCTTTGATTTCCCGCTCACCCCAATCAAGGACGTGTGAATCGTCATGCAGATACCGATGGAGCTGGGACACATAGAGGACTTCATGTATCCTTAGTACCGGTAGTGGTAACGCTAGCTGATAAGCCACTTCACTGACCCGCCGTAACACTTCGAAGGGCCGGATGAACCTGGGAGAAAGCTTACTCCCCTTACCGAACCTCTGTTGTCCACGCCAAGATGAGACCTTCAAGAATACGTGGTCTCCATCCTCAAACTCTAAGGGCCTCCTCCTGGTATCATCATATGACTTCTGTTGGTCCTGGGTCACCATCATCCTTTCCCGTGTGAGCTGAACCTTCTCCGTCGTGCTCTGCACCACCTTCGGGCCAAGGATGACCGCCTCTCCAACTTCGTTCCAACACACAGGTGAGCCGCATGGCCTCCCGTACAAGGCTTCAAATAGGTCCATACCAATGGTAGAGTGGTAGCTATTATTTTAGGAAAACACTACCAGGGGAAAGTATCATACCCATGATCCTACTGAGTCAGGAACACATGCCCGCAGCATATCCTCCAAGGTCTGGATGGTGCACTCTGTCTGTCCATCTGTCTGGGGATGGAAAGCAGTGCTAAGGCGCAACTGGGTGCCAAAAGCATGCTGCAATCCTCTCCAAATTCGTGAGGTAAACCGTGTGTCCCTATTCGAGAATATAGACCTTGAAAATCCATGCAACCGCACAACCTCATCCACGTACCTTCATGCCAAAGCATCCAATAAACTCGACTCACTGATCGCCAGAAAGTGAGTCGATTTCGTCAACCGGTCCATTAACACCCAGATGGTATCATATCCCCGTTGGACCTTGGGTAGTCCCATGACTAAATCCATCGAGATTTCATCCCACTTCCACTCAGGGACATCTCGAGACTACAGTAGGCCTCCTGGAACTTGGTGTTCATCCTTCACTTGTTGAAACACTAATCACTTGGCCACAGACTCTGCCACTGCTCCCTTCACTCCAGGCCACCAAAACTGTCTCTTCAGTCCCTGGTACATCTTGGAAATTCCTAGGTGTACCACCAGGGGTGTGTTGTGGAACTCACTGAGAACCTTGTCGTGCATCACCTCCGAAAAAAACAGCTTTCCTTGGAAAAGAATCTAGTTTTGGCCATCCTCTGACCATCCTTCCGGGGCATTGCCCTGGACAACTTTGTCACACATCACTTCACACTCTGGGTCTCCCCAATGAGACTCCTCCACTTGATAAAACATAGACGACTTCACTATCATCTGATATAGGCATCCTCTACTTCTATCCATCCTCGCATCCATGTGTATGGTAGCCAACTCCTCCATCGCCTTCCAGGCATCCGCTGACTCTCAGACCGCATTCTTCTACATCCTACTGCTCAAGGCATCAGCCACTACATTTCCCTTTCCATCAGTAGGAGAGATATTGAATTCATAATCCTAGAGGAACTCCACCCATCTCCATTGTCGCAAGTTTAGGTCATGCTGGGATAAGATATACCACAAGCTTTTGTGATCAGTGAAGACCACAAAGCATTATCCGATGAGGTAGTGCCGCCATAACATTAGCGCAAAAACGACTGCTGCAAGCTCCAGGTCATGGGTGGAATAATTACGCTCATGATGGTATAGCTGCCTGGACCCATAAGAGTTCACCCCTTGTCACTTTATCAACACACATCTCAGGCCTTGTCCTGAAGCATCACAGAATAGTTCATACGCTGCCCCTTCTTCTAAAAATCTCTGCACTGGGGCACTGACCAACTTCTCCTTTAGAGAACTAAAGGCTGACTCGTACGGCTCACTCCACACAAAAACCTGATATTTCTTGGTCAGGGCTATGAAAGGGGCTGCAACTCGGGAGAAGTTGGGTACGAACCTCCGATTGTAACCTTCCATCCCAAGGAAGCTATAGAACTCTGCCACATTCTTGGGTGCTGCCCGAGAAACAACTGCCTCAACTTTTGATGGGTCCACTACTACCCCCTGCTCGGACACCACGTGCCTAAGGAAGTGAACTTCTCGTGTCCAGAATTTTCATTTCGAAAACATCCCATAGAGATGGTGTAGTAGGAGGAAATCCAAAATCGTCCTCAGGTTATCTATATGGTCCTCCTCTGATCTCGAATAGATCAGGATATTGTCGATGAACACAACCACTAACTAATCCAAGTACTCCCAGAAGATGGAGTTCATAAGCCCCATGAACATAGCCGATGAGTTAATATCACCAAAGGGCATGACGACGAACTCAAAGTGTCCATATCTACACCTGAACACTGTCTTTGGGATGTAACTTTCCTTCCCTCTCAACTGGTGATACCCAGACCACATGTCGATCTTCGAGAAACATCCTGCCCCTTTCAGCTGGTCGAAAAGATCGTCTATCATTGGAAGAGGGTAGGGATTCTTGATCGTCACCTGATTCAGCATCATGTAGTCTATGCACAACCTGAGACCACCTTCTTCCTTCCTTGCGAACAAGAATAGAGCACCCCACTGTGACGCACTCGGCCGAACATAACCCCTCTTCATCAGATTGTCAATTTGGATCCACAACTCTCGTAGCTCTGAAGGTGCCATCCGGTAAGGAGCCATCGAGATCAAACGACCGTCGGGCTGCAGGTCTATCCCAAACTCGATATCACGTCGAGGGGGTAGATTCGTCACCTCCTCAGGGAAGACGTCCATAAACTCACAGACGATCTCTGGCACCTCCACCATTTCAACATCTACTGACTCTACTGACAGCTCAGCTAACAGGGAGAGGAGGGGTTCCTCTAGCCTACTGCCCTTCTGACTGCTCTGCTCACCGGTGAAGGTAACACGCCGGCCACCCATGTCCGAAAACACAAACCTTCTTCAGAAAGAGTCGATGACGGAAAAAACATAGAACAGCCAGTCGATGCCTAGGATGACATCGTATGGTTGTATCTGTAGCAGAAGAAGATCCCTAACCGACTGATGTGGCCCAATCATCTGTCTGCATCCTCGAAAAACAAACAACAAGTCGGTCTGACCTCTGACTGGTGTGATCAATACCAGGGGCACTGGAATTCTCTCGGCATCTCGACCCAAGGCACGGGCTAGACTGGGTGCAACAAAGGAGTGCGAAGCTCCGTTATCGAATAAGGAAAAAGCAAGGGTACTGAACAAACTGATCGTAACTCGAACATCCTTCGGCCCTGCTGGAACTGCTTACTCCGCGGCGTGTAACTTTCCACGCCCAGCTCCTCTGACCCTCGTCTGTTGGCCACCTCCCCGACCACGCCCCAATCGAGGTCCCTGAGGAGCACCCTGAGGTCGGCCTCCTCCTCTTACGTCTGCCCTGGGAAGAGAGGGAGCTCACTGTCCCTGCTACTACTGTTGGAATGGCCTGGCTGGAAGCTGCTACTAGGGCAGGTGGTGGGGCTGTCCGCCACCACCGTACTGTACCCGGTCTGGGCACTGAATCCAGAGATGTCTAGGGATCCCACAGACGAAGCACCGCGACCCTGGGCCCGAAGAAAAAGGCTAAGGACTAAGGGATCGTAACTGAAACTGCTGCAGCCTGCTCCCTACTATTCAGAACCTGGAGGGCCCTGATGCTAGTGGTCTGGTGCTGACGGCCTTCCCCTTCAATGGTCCCAGCTGGATCCCCTCTCATGACACTCCTCCTAGAGCGTGTATCCTCTCCACCACTTTGGCCTTCTTCTGTACCTCCATGTACGTCGGCAGGGTAAATGGGGTAATAGAATACTTGAGGGAGGGTCGGAGCCCCTCCTCCAAACGTCATGCCCGAGACTCCTCGTTGGGAAATAGGTCCGGAGGAAGACATAGGAGGTCCTTGAACTTGATTCCTACCTCCCTTACTAACATACTCCCCTACAGTAGAGAGAGAAGATCCTTTATCTTTTCCCCCTTCATCGTCGAAGAGAGGAATTCCTCCCGAAACTCCCTCTTGAAATAAGCCCATGCCAACTCAGCCTCTCTCCTCTCTCCCAGGTAAATCATCCACCACTGAGGCGCCGCTCTCCGCATCTGGCTGACGGCCAGAGGAAACCAATACTCGGTCGGAGCCCAGATTCAGCAGAAGGCTATCACAAGCTCGTCTAGCCTACTCTCTGTCTTCATGTCAGAGGTGATGCGCTCATACTTCTCGAGGGTCTGTCGCTGGAAGGACTAAAGTGTCTTCTTCCACTGGTCGTCCTCCTCCTCTCGATCAGCTCTATGCCGATCATCCAAAGTAGTCTCTGTGGTCTCGATCTCCTATACCACACGTGGTTTCCTTCCAGGTGCCATAGCTGCAAGGTAAACAAGGAATGCCTAAGCCCAAGTAGTGCAGAATATTGTCTTTAAAACTTATTAATATTTTTGTTTATTCTTAATTCCCAAAACACCCTAGAAACACGAGAACATAAGCCATTATAATGCATGTACCTTTCCTAGAGTATCTCTACCCTGCAATCAGTGTGGCCTTACTTGGTTGTTCGGTAGGTCCAGAGTCCTTGAATCAGATCACGTGGGGCCCTAAAATCCCATGTCCTAGCCGGTCTTCCCTGGCCTAATTCACACACCAATGTCACCCAACACTTTCTCCCTACCATCCCATGCAATCCTCACTATGTCTAACTCCAAAGTCCATCTTATCTCTCAACCATCAGCCTCTGATACCATTCTGTCAGGACCTGCCTTCACCAAAATGAAGGAAGGGTCAACAGGTTGCCAAGCCTTACCTTATTTAAGTTGATGTAGAGATAATGACCCCCGAAACCCACCTTCTATAGGTCCCGGAGTGGCGACTAGCACTAAGGGTATGGAAATTACACACAAACGGAAGGCATTTCCATTTTTGTTTTATAGGATCGGAAGATAAGATGATGATACCCAACAAAACCAAAACTAAAAGAAACGTAAGCCAAAAGTAAACCATTCCCACATGAATGTTCCAAAAGTAAAATCAACAAAGTACAAAAGTGACTAAAAGGTTAAGTACCAAAAAAAAGAAAAAAAACAGCAACTGCAACTGCACCAAAGGTCTGAGCTAGTAAGGTCCTACGCGATCCCCAAAGTCCTCCTGGAATCTAGAAAGCAATTTTATATACGTAGGGTGAGCATAGAAGTACACTCAGTAGGGAAAACCAAAGACTCTTGCGCACAAGTGGGGGAATGTACTAAAATCCCATGAGAAAAAGGAGTAAACCAAACACCTAACATGGTAAAATATACACCCAAGCCTCACCAAGGCACACTCCCCAAATAACCCAAGTCAAGTTATATATATAATAAGAGCACATCGATGTTTGGGTACCCCATGCCACTTTCCCTCTGGTTATTGAGACATCCTAACCATCGAACAAATCCCGACATTCTCACCGCAGTCCCAATTCCACACCCGCCCGAACACACCTGGGCCACAACCACACGCAATCCCACTACTGAATCCCGCTCGAAAACACCTGGGCCACAAATTTCACACGTATCCACGCCTGTAAACACCTAGGCCAGAACAACCACCACCATGCCCGAAGACACATGGGCTAGAAGATCCACTGCCACGCCCGAATACACCTGGGCTTCATCCCGAAGATACTTAGGAAACTAACTGCCCGCACACACCTGGGCCATAACCACCACACAACCCCGTCCAAAGGTTCTTGGGCTAATAATGGATAGCAGGCCATCACAGCCTGCCAGAAGATACTTCGGCTATCTGGGAACGGGAGCAGAAAAGGAGCTAATTACCAGCCACTAATAATAGTGTTGGAAAAAACACCCTCACCCATGAAATGGTGGTGTTCGGCACTAAGTGCTCAACTTGGGTGGGGCGTGAATAAGAAACACAAAACTACAAGTATATATATAGGTAACAATAAGTCCCCCTAGTTTAGGTTTTTAAGCCAGCCTAAAAAATGAAAACATCACTCAAGTCTGAGTCACAACTCATACCAAACGAAAACCCATTGTTCCATCATTTTTTAGTGTTCAGTAATGTTTTTTAATTAAGTTTTGCACCTACATAGGCAACTAGTAAGCATAGGCACAACTACAGGAAAGAAAACAGTGAAGCATCAACCATAACACCCACACCCGGTTCTCTCATAAAGCCACATTAACTAAAGAGAACCCTATGTTACAGTCCCATGCCCAATATCCAGGAGCAAAAAGGGTTTATCAACAACAGAGGATCCTACCCCAATTTCATAACCACAGGGAGTATAAAAAAAGGGGATCCCATCCCCTCCCACATCTTCAGCAGTTGGACCATGGAGGAAAAAAACCCAATCACTACCACTAACACGAGGCAGGGCCATGTCGGTATTTTCAGATTTATAAGATTTTACACACTCCATGATTTCAATTTTCGTGTCTTAACCAGGGTTATCACATAAGGGATTGATCCTGGTGCTTTCAATTTATTTAGCGGGATATACGTGATTAATCAGAAATTCCTTTACATAGTAACGGTTATCCACCACAAACATGGTCCATTTAGACATCATAAGAGGTAAGGGTTCATTAGTGCACAGAAAACAACCACCAACGACCTTGATTATCAGTAGGCGTAAGACCACAAAATTCAGAAAGAAGATCATAATATAAAACAACATCAATAATCACAGCTCCCCCTTCTTTCTTTATAGAATCCATTCATTACCTTTATTTTGGGTCTGGTTTATCCAATTCTACAGATTCAAAAGCACGCCCACCCCGCATGATACACAAAAGAGAGAGGCGAAGGAGAAATTCCCTACTAGTTGATCAACGATCGATGCTAAGGCTGGGAACGGAACTTCACGTATAGCGATGCGGCTCGCATGAATGAAAATTGGCTCGTCTGAATGAAGGGTACTCTAGCACAGGGAGAATGTGAAAAGAAACCTCGGAAGAAACCTTTTGTTTATAAAGCCGAGGACAGTTGAGATTAGAATGTTAAACTGTGTAAGGCACGGAGTCGTGGGTTGACCACGTGGCCCCACACGTCATTAAAGTGTCGGGCAGTTTAAACTGACTCACACACCAGGTTATTTCATTAAATATTTAATTAAAACATTTATGGGCATTACCGGGATTTAAAAAAAGTTTTAAGGGGTCAAAATAGGTTTTAAAACCCAATTTCCACAAAAAGGAGCACTATTGGAAAGAACCTGTGGGGGTAGGCGAGAGCCACCGGTAGCCAAGAACCACTGGTGGTTGACAGCTACCGGTAGACCAAGATACCGGTAGGCTGCATCCACCCGTAGACCGAGCTACCGGTAGGCTGCATCAACAGGTAGACCGAGCTACCAGTAGACAGATCTACCGGTAGTTGCAGCTACCGGTAGACCGAGCTACTGGTAGACAGAGCTAGGTTAGGCTGCGGCTACCAGTAGACTGAGCTACCAGTAGGCCTGCTACCGGTAGGCTAAGGATACTGGTAGGCCCACCATTACGCCAAACATCACTGAGATTCCCAGACTAGAAAACCCAACATGATATTTTCGCAAAGTAATGGACCCCTAAAACATGGGCCATTACATTTATTTGGATAGATTATCTTTTCAGTTGTTTTTAAAGTGTAATTATAATTTATTTTTACCATTTAATATAATGTTGGTGATTTGAATTAATTTCACATTGAAATTGGACATAAACAAGTGTCAATATTTTGAAAGTTATTATTTTTCTTAAAAACATGCTAATTGTTTTAACAACGGGAATTAATTTAAAATTAATTAATGAAACTTATATGTTTCTAATTTTTTAAAATAGACATCATTTTTTAATTTGAAACATCAAATATATCATAGGGTTATGTTTTCGTATTTTTCTGGAAAACTTCAATTTTTGATTAATAGTCAAACCACTTAGTAGTAGTTAAAAAACCGAATTTTTCATTTAAATAAAATTTTACCACTTCTTTGAAATGAATTTAAAAAATCTGCAATACATGGTTGTTATCAGTTAGTAAAATTTTGTTCAATAAGATGATAATAATTTTTGGTGAATAGTTACTTTTGCCTTTTATTTACCGTAGTTAAAGGTAATTAAGAAAATTCAAGGTAAAAAGAATATTATATTAATTTACAATTACCTTAACACTTGTCCAAACCTTATTTTTTGAGTCATTTATGACCATGGGCATGTTTGGGTCGATTTTGGGACACCATGGAGCAACTTATAAATGATAATGACACTTTAGATTAAATAATTTAAAGTAAAGTCAAAAATGACATAAAAAAATCTTTTAGAAAATTAATTTTTATATGGTGTTATATAAGTAATATATTTTACTGTAAATATAAATTATAAAGATAAAAACAAATTTATCTCATGGTAGTTTTTTTATAATTTTTAGACATCAAATAAATTAAATTATTTATGGCACAATAATGATGCATTATTTACCTCATTAATGATCCATTTAAATAAATAATATGATAAAGATTAAAATAACATCCAAAACGTGTCAAATTATTATTGGATGATTTTATTTCGATCATGATTCATCTTATCTTCGACTGTAATGTTTTTTGGAGCTTTATAAACCAAATATCATTATATAATAAAATAATATTTTCACACATTACTAAAGAGTCCCTCCTCTCCCTTAAAAAAGTATACCGCTTCTAACCACTTCCTCACACATCTCAAGCCTTTAGGCTTGCCTAAAAACTAACCAATTAAGCTCCCTACATCCCTCTCCTCCTTCTAGAAGCCTTTTATTAGGAATAAGGCACATGAAGATGTCCTTTTAGTTCAAACCAATTCAAGATACCCAAATTAAAGGTAACTGTTTCTCTTAACTTCTTTTCTTTTATTTTACTTCTCCAACCCTTAAAACTCTATTTATTCCTCTATTTTTATAACAACACCAGTATCATAAATGTTCTAGGATGTTTTTATAAGATTTATTCGGACAACACTTACACACACCGCCATTTAATGGGTGAAAAACGTAATTTTTCTGTGGATGGAAATCTAACGCCTCACGAAACGATGATTGTTCAATTACCTTCTACCACCTCTCATGGTGGAAATTATGATGGCACTGTATTTATATATGATATATATTATTTTTAAGTTTCCTTTATGATTTTGTATTGTCCATTTAAATCGTACGTTTATGGTTCCAATTATGGGTAAACGCGATAATTTCATTTGAGGAAATGCGGACTACCCCCCCTCAAAGTGAAATGAATCATAAATGCCATATATGGGATGTATAAAGGATGAAGATGATGATATTATATATGATATTATAATTGAATTATAATTTAACTATTTATAATTATGTTTTAATGTCATTTAAATAATAAATTTAAATGAATTTAGCGTTCATGCATATGTACGGCTTACCATTTCCAAGAACGGTTCATTTCATTTCTTATCTCCAAAATGTTATGTACTGTTATAAATACATATATATAATGGATATATAAGATTTATATGATATCTAAATGATGAATATAATTATGGATATAATAAACTATTGACCACATGAACTAACTATAATTTTATGGTGCTCATTTTTTACTCAAGTACCAAATATCGACCAAACGACTATTATTAACATAAAAAAATGGGCCTACGGGCCATGTATTGGGATAAATGACCACTAGGCCTTCAGGATATGTAATGTTTTTCCCTCTACCAAGTTAAAGAGGTCTTTTCGTTTCTTTAATAATAAATTAGGCTTCTTCCCCAACCTTTGAAAAAATGAGTCAAGTCGGACACAGGGTAAGAGATTTTCATATCTCACTTTTAATTCAGTGAGATTTCACTTGTTTTCCACATATTCATTTCATTTTGTGTATTGTGTACTTACATTTCATATAAATAATCATTATTCTCATTATATTCATGTTATTCTATGATTTATATGGTGGTTATTAACTTTTGTTCCTACGACTTAGTTGATTACAAAGTGGTAAAGGGTTTCTTCACACTTTTTATTCCCGTGAGATTCACAATATATTTGCCACTATTTCCTTTTTTGTGGTTTACATACTCCCCATGATTTTACTCTTTGTGTAATATACTTTCAATTATGATTATTTATATCTTCATTTTATTATCCTTATTCCATGTGTCGTATGTTTTTTAAGTTACCAAATTGGCAAGGGAACCTTTGACCCTCCTCTATTTAAAATACTTATTTTTGTTAAGTCTTTTAATTTAAATCTTATTGTGTTGGTGTATGTTCTTATATATCCTCATTAATGTAATAATTATGTCCAAGTGATGAGATACCCTTTTTATCTCATCATATCATTTTCTGAATTTTAATGTGACGCCGTTAGGCTGTCGAATTTTTACAAGGGAACTTCTTAACCCAATTTCAATTATTTGGGTTCAACTTGTACTTCTTGAATAGGTCATCCTATGAATATGTTTGAATAAACTATGATTTTTTACACATAATATCTACTTATATTGGGTGTATTTATATTTCTATCACATAATTATGTGATTGATTTATCAAGAATTTAAGCATACGGTCATTATAAGGGATTTCATCCAAATTTAAATTTCCACTAAGAATTAATTGTTGTTATGCCCAAATTCACTCTTATATGGTGTATATATTGTCCTTTGACATATTATATCATGAATAAATTTATTCTCATGACATTATAAAGTCCTGATTAAAATTTATTCATCAATTATTTGTATTCAAGCGTCTCTCTTTTTCTTAAATACACTTTAACTAAAATATCATTTTAAATGTTTTAAAGATTTATTCTCCTAAATATTTCTCATTAATGTACATGTTTTCAAAATGGATTTTAGGATTTATTTATAAGGAAATTAATGTTTTCATATGATAATTAATTTAAAAGCGTCAATGTGGTATGGGAAACTTTGATTCAAAAATAACTTTTTAAATGGATTAGAAAATTATGCGATAAAACATTGTTTATTTAAATATCTTGATTTGATATGTTGGAAAGTGTAAATGTTATATTTCCTTTATAAATTTGTTATATATTTTGATTATGTTATGGTTATTGGAAATTTTTTACCTATACATGTGGTTCTGTGATAAACCTAGGGCAGGTGAGCCCGAGATACCTCTCCAATGCATTGGATAACATGACAGAGGTAAACATGATGTTTCTACTAAGAGAATTATTGAATATACTCTAATGGGTATTCCAAGTGTAACTCCCTATGTAGCTGTGATAACTACAATTTATGTTTGATATGTATTCCATAAGTAACCATTATGATTTATGATTAGTGTGTTTTATTCATAAATCTTTTGATTTCATAAGGTATGTTATGATTGAAAAGTATGGTTTCTAGGATTTGTATTTATATATAGCCTAATGTTTTGCTTCTTTATTTTATAACCCTTACTGAGCTTTTTATGCTCATCCCATGTTTTTGAAATGTTTTCCCAAGGACTTAAAGATGAATAGGGTTAAGGATGGGATTAAGGAAAAGTCATGCTTTCTAAAACATGGGACTATACATGATTATTTTTAAGAGTTTCTAGTTTATGAAAAAAATGGATACTGAGTTGTAGTGTCTACTTGTAATATTCAAGTTGTTATGTAATATTTATAGCCTAATCCACTAAAACTCTAAACCTGAAAAGTACCTTATGCAAATTATTCATTTAATTCAATATTATGTACTATTTTAAGGTTGGGTCCTTATAGTTGGTATCAAATGTCGGTTCAGATAACATTACAGGTTAGGGTGTTTTTTAAGCATAAGTGACATTACCATAATGGTTAGGATTTTAGAATGGGTGATAATTAGTTTAGATAAGGCGAATGAGTTTAAGATTACTTGAATATGTATATAATTGTATTTACCCTCCTCATAAGATATTATATGATGATTTTACTGATATACTGACACTTTAATTTTTGGATTCAGTCAATGGATGGATCTAGAATGCATCAAAGTAACAATGGATGTGAAGAAAACTGTGACAGTTTTTGAATGTAAAATTGAATGAAATGTGAGATGCAATGAGAAATCTTGTGGTTATTCTCAACTAACTATCTGGAGTCATGATTGACCACTTGAACTTGGTGATTTTTATATGGAATCGTATATGTGAGAATCAAATCCCCATGGAAGTTCAGGTAATAATCATAAAGGTATGTATGTTCAAAAACCTATGTGTCAAGGATGTGGAAGGAAACACCTAGGAAAATGATTCAATGGGATGGGAAGATGATATAGATGTGGAAATTAAGGTCATAAATCAAGAACCTCCATGGAAAAAAGAAGCATCCAGTTAACTATAGGAAAAGGAAGGAATTTTTTTATGACGGATCAGTTGGATGTTTTAAATGAGGTGTTCATGGTCATTATACAAATAGATTTTCTAAGGAATGTTTTGGGAATGAGATCACCATGATCTTACAAATATATTATTACCAATACTTAATTCCATTCCGATCGAGGTTGAAGAAACTGAGAATAAATAATGAAAGCTATCGATTATTTCTTAACATATGTTTTGACATTATTGAATCTTAGGATATTATTCGTGATTTTATTTGTAGGAATGAAGTTTTTCATAATAATTTGGAAAGGAATGGTTAATGGATCATGAATAATGATTAATGAGTAAGAAGTCAACATATATGGGATTCAAGTGTTATGGGAGATTTTAGGATGGTGAAATTCTTAAAAGTATTAAGGCTCTTTTGATGATGGGATTAAATTAGAAGACTTTTTATAGCATGTGTAACCCTGAAGTGCGGTATATGAAAATTTTATTCAAGGAATAATTATCTTTTATTTTGTGGATATAGTTATAAATAACAATTTGGGTTTATATGATCCTTGAATTTGAGGCAATTACATGTTAATACATTTTGGGATGAAAATTGAAAGTTATTAAATAAACATTCTGGTTAAAATATGTTATGGTTATTTTTTATGAATTTATCTCTTTTTTGAATGTGATAAAATTATATAGTTTTTGAAAAAGGGACACCACATAGACCGCGTGACAAACCGTCGCGTCTGATGAAGCTGTGGGAATCGAACCCACAACCAAAGTGCGATTGAAATTTATCACCCACCACTGGACTATGTGAATTCTCTGGTTAGTATGACTAATTTTATTTTGTTAGATGATTTTATAAATCAATAATAAGTTGGTTTTGGGTTATCTACGGTAATGATTAACCTCGCTTGTAGAATATGTGATTAGGTTAATTAATTTTCAATGTGAGACTTTAAGAGTAACTGGTGTTATTTGGAGATAAATGTTAAGATATATCTAGGAAGACAATATGAATAAATCCTTCTAAGATTTCAGTTTCAATATTAGTTTTGATTACTTTGAATAATTTTATAGACAATTGTTTATTGAATGGTCTTGGTTGAACTTTGGGTACTATTCGACAAATTTTACAGATTAAGAGTAGTTTTTCTTTTTGTAAAGGAATATAATTTCTGGGGATTATCCAATATTTTACTACCCAATTTTTGTTTTGGTTAAGGTCTATAGACATGGTAAATATATATTTCATATTTTGTAGATTATTTGATTCTCTCTAAGTTGTTTATAGTACTTTTAATGTGAAAAATGCATCCTGAATACTCATCATTTAGAGAAAATATGAGTTTGTGCTATAAATCTAGTAAAGGATGAAAGTCTACGTGACATGTAATTAGGTTTCCTTATATTTTTAGTTAATATAATAAATAAATTCCTCAATGAAAATTAACTTAAAACAAAAAATGTTTTCTGTTAACTTTTCCTACTGAAGAATCAATGATCATTTAACCCATCACAAGTTTGTGATTTTTTGGTGGTTAACTTTATCCAAATCATGTTTTCTACTACTCTCCATCAGAACATGATAGTTTTTTTCTCTTACATATCCATTTTTTCCTACATGTAATCCTAGTATGGGTTGTATTTGGTGACCTTTTTCTATCTCTTTCATTATTTTAAAGTGATAGTTTTATTGACTCTTTTTCCGATGTGGGACTTTCAGTGATGTTTCCGAGCCCAATTTTAAAATTGCGAGGATGCAATTCCCAAAAGGGGGGGGGGGAGGATGTAACATCCCATAAGAATAAAGAATATAAAAATTTTCATATTTTTTAATATTTTTTAATTAAATATTAATATTACTTTAAAGGGGTTGATATGTTTGATAGCGTAACCAATACGCAACAACGAGTTTCTTGGAAATCTTATGTTTCACACTAATAATATGATATTATTATTTTAAATGGTAGTTAACTCCTAGAAATTGTATTGGAAGGAATGAAAAAAACTAACAACAATATGATTATTCATGTTTTTTAAATGTATTTACATTTATCTAATAAAATTTAAGCGGCTTAAAATGAGAATAAATACAATTTTAATCATAATTTACATTAAAAGGTTGATTTACCGCGTTTTAATGGTGAGCCCTCTTAAATATAGTTTGGTCACATTAATAAAATTTATTCGACCAGGTAAAATCCTTTTTTTAGAGTGGGTTATTCAAAATTTACTTTGTTTAAATTTTTGGAATTTTTCCTATTAAGTTCATTTTTTTAATGAATAGTGAAAATATTGTATAATAATTCAAAACTACATTTTAATATAATTTAATTATATGGTTATATTATCTTTTTAATTGGTTTCAAACTGTAATTAGACTATATTTTAACCATTTTATCCAATTTTGGTCATTGAAATTAATTTCACATTCAAATAGTACATAAACAAGTGTCAATCTTTTTATAGTTATTGTTTCTTAAAAACATTCAATTTGTTTTAATAACGGGAATTAATTTTAAATTAATTAATTCAACTTCTATGTTTAGAATTTGGTAAAATAAAAAATAATTTTTTAATTTTTAATTTCAAATATAGATCAGGTTGAATTTTTGGTATTTTTCTGAAAAACTTCAATTTTTGATGAATAGTGAAACCACGTAGTAGTAGTTAAAAAACTGAATTTTTCATTTAAATGAATTTTTACCACTTCTGTTATTTAAATTTAAAAAATCAGACATACATGGTTTTTATTAGTTAGTAAAATGTGGTTTAATAACATTAAAATAATTTTTGGTCAATAATAACTTTTGTTTTTTATTTACCGCGGATAAAGGTAAATAAGGTAATTTATGGTAAAAAGAATATTATAATAATTCAAAATTACCATAAAACTTTTCCAAACTTTATTGGTTGAATTTGTAATGACCATATCCATCTTTGGGTCTATTCTTGGACCCCATGTATCCACTTATTAATTATAACGACACTTTAGATTAATTAATTTAAAGTAAAGGCAAAAATGACATTAAAAAAATCATTTAGTAAATTAATTTTTATATAGTGTTATATAAGTAATCGTTTTGAATATAAATATTAATTGGAAATATTAAAGGATTACCTATATCATGTAAATTATTATATTATTATTATACATCATATAAATTAAATTATTTATGACATAATAATGATGCAGTATTTACCTCATTGATAAATCATTATAATAAATTCGATTATAAATATTAAAATAACATCCAAAACCTTTCAAATTCCTATTGGATGATTTTATTTCCACCATGAGTCATATTATATTCTACTATAATGATTTTTGGACCATTAGAAACCGAATATCATTATATAATAAAATAATATTTTCACACATTCCTAAAGATCCCCTCCTCTCCCTTATAAAAGGAGACCACTTCAAACCAATTAATCACACCTCTCAAACCTTTAATCTTATCCAATAACTGTTAAATTAATCTCCCAAGATCCCTTTACGCCTCCTATAAGCCTTAACTTAGGCATAATTCACATCATGTTGTCCTTTTATTTTAATCCAAAGAATGTTACCAAAATTAAAGATAACAGTTTCTCTTAACTTCTTTTCTTTTACTTAACTTATCCGACCCCTAAACTCTATTTAATACATTATTTTTATAGCAACACCAGTATACTCACTAAACTAGGATTGTTTTATAATAATTATTCGAACTAAAATTACTCACACCTCCATCTAATGGGTGAAGAACATAATGTTTCTGTGGATAGAAAACTAACGCCTCACGAAATGATGATTGTTTAATTACCTCCGAACGCCTTTCATGGTTTCCATTATGATGGAATTGTATTTATATATTATATATATTATTTTTATGTTTCTTTTATGATTCTATATTTTCCATTTATATCTTACCTTTATGGTTCCCATTATGGAAAACGTGATAATTTCATTTGAGGAAGTGCGGACTACCGCCCCCTCAAAGTGATATGACTCCTTAATTCCATATGTGGGACGTATAAAGGATGGAGTTAATGATATTATATATGATATTAAACAGGAATTATAAAAAAAATATATCATTATGTTTTAATTTCATTAAAACAATAAATATAAATGAAAGTTGCGTTCATGCGTACGTACGGCTTAATGTCTCCATGAACGGTGTATTTCATTTCTTATCACCAAAATGATGTGTACTGTTATAAATACATATATATACTGGATATATATGATTTATAAGATATATAAATCATTAATATCATTATGGAGATAATGTAATATTGACCACATGGACAACTTGTAATTATAAGGTGTTTATTTTTTACTCAAGTACCAAATATCACCAAATGACCATTATTAACATAAAAGATAGCGTAATGTTTATAGAATTGTGATAAGTGATATAAAAAGGATAATAACATTTAAAAAGGTTCTCAAGAAGTATAAATTGACATTATTTTATTATTCAGTAAGAATAAGGAACAAACGAGTCAAGTCGGACACGAGGTAAGGGATTTTCTTTTCTCACTTTTAATTCTGTGAGATTTCCATTGTTTTCCACATATTCATTGCATGTGGTGTATTGTGTACAAAAATTTGATATATATTATCATGATTCAAATTATATTCATGGTATTATGAGATTTATTTGGTGGTTATTAACATTTGGTCATACGACTCAGTTTATTACAACGTGGTAAAGGGTTTCATCTCATTTTTATTACCGCGAGATTCATGCTATATTTTCCACTATTTGATTTTGTTTGGTGTATGTACTGCTCATTTTTGTACTATTTGTGTAAAATAATTTCATTTATGAGTATTTACATCTTCACTTCATGATCCATCTTTGATGTGGGGTATGTTTTTTATGTTACCAAATCGGTAAGGGAACCTTTGACCCTCCTCTATTTAAACGACATCTTTTTTGTTATGTCTTTTAATTAAAATATTATTATGTTGGGATATGTTGATATATATACTCATTGATGTAAAATTTAGGTCCAAGTGATGTGATACCCTTTTTATCTAATAAAATAATTATCAAAATTTTAAAGTGACACATTTAGGCTGTCGAATGTTTACAAGGGAACTTCTTAACCCAATTTCAATTCATTGGGTTCAACTTGTACTTCTTGAATATGTCTTCCTATGAATATGTGTGAATTACCTATGATTTATTTACACTTAATATCAACTTATATTGGGTTTATTTATATTTCTCACACATAATTATGTGATTGATTTATCATTGATTTAAGAAAACAATCTTTATAAGGGATTCCATCCAAATTTACATTTCCATTGAGAATTCATTGTTGTTATGCACCAATTCACTCTTATGTGGTTTATATACTATCCTTTGACATATTATATCATGAATACCTTTATTCTAATGATAATATAATGTTTTGATTAAAAGTTATTATTCAAATTTTTTTATTCAAGCGTCTCTCTTTTTGTTAAAAACTCTTTAACTAAAATATCATTTTAAATGTTTTAAATATTTATCCTCCTAAATATTTCTCATTAATGTCCATATTTTCAAAATGGGTTTTAGGATTTATTTATATGTACATTAAATTTTTCAAATGATAATTCATTTAATAGATTCAATGTGGTATGAGACACTTTGATTCAAATATCTCTTTTTAAATGGTTTTTAAAATGATTTGATAAAACATTGTTTATTTAAAAATATTGATTTGATATATTGGAATGTGGAAATGTTATATTTCCATTATACAAGTGTTATATTTTATGATTATGTTATGGTTATTGGGCATTTTTTACGTATATGGGTGGTTCCGTGATAAACCTTTGGTGGGTGAGCCCTAGATAGCTCTCCAATGCATTGAGTAACGTGACAGAGGTAAACGAGATGTTTCTCCTAAGAGATTTAGGGAATATATTGTGATGGGTATTCCAAGTGTAACTCCCTACATATCTATGATAGCTACAATGCATGTTTGATATGGATTCCATAAGTAACCATTAGGATTTAATATTAGTGTGTGTTATTCATAAATCTTATTATTTCATAAGGTATGTTATGATTTAAAAATATGGTTTCATGTATTTGAATTTATTGATGGCCTTATGTTTTACTTCCTTATTTTATAACCATTACTGAGCTTTTTATGATCATAAAAAGTTTTTGAAATGTCTTCCACAAGACATAAAGATGAATTGGGTCAAGGATGAGATCAAAGAAAATTCATGTTGTCTAAAACATGGAACTTGACATGTTTATTTTTAAGAGTTTTTATTTTTTGGAAAAAATGGATATTGAGTAGTAGTGTCTAATTATAATATTCAAGTTGTTATGTAATATTTGTGGCCTAATTATATAAATCTCTAAACCTGAAAATATCCTCAATGTGAATTATTCATTTAATTCAATATTATGTACTGTTCTAATGTCGGGACCTTATAGTGGGTATCAAAGGTCAGTTTAGATAACTTTAGAGGTTAGGGTGTTCTTTACGAATAAATGACATTACCAAAATGGTTATGATTTTAGAAAGATTTATAGTTATTTTAGAAAAAGTAAATGAGATTAAGATAAAATGATTAAGTATATCATAGTATTTACCCTCCTCATGAGATATTATATGATGATTTTAATGATATACTCAAACATACCTTTTTGGTTTTAGTCAATGGCTCGATATAGTAGGCACCAAAGTAACAATAGCTGTGAAGAAAACTATGATGGTTTTCTGAATGTGCAATTGAATGAAATGGGATCCACAATGAGAAATCTTGTGGTTATTCTCAACCAACTATCTAAAGTCATTATTGACCACTTCAATCGTGTTGATTTTTATAAGGCATCGTATATATGAGAAACAAATCCCCATGGAAGTTTGGGTGATAATCATAAAGGTATGTATGTTCAAAAAAAATGTGTCAAGGATGTGGAAAGAAACACCTAGGAAAATGTTTCAAAAGGACGAGAAGATGTTATAGATGTGGAAATGAATGTCATAAAGAAAGAACCTTCCATGGAAAAAGGAATCTTCCATTTGACTCTATGAAAGGGAACAATGTTTTATCTGAGGGATCATTTGAATGTTTTAAATGTGGTGTGCATGGTCATTATACAAATAGATGTCCTACGAAGAAGTTTTGTGAATGGGATCACCATGATCAAACAAATATATGTTTATCAATACCTAATGCCATTCCGATTGAGGATGAATAAACTGACAATGACCAATGAAAGATATGGATTTTTTCTTAACTTATGTTTTGACATTATTGAATCTTAGGATATGATTCATGATTTTTTTTATAGGAACGAAGTATTTCTGAATAAATTGAAAAGTAATGGATAATGTATCATGAAGAATAATGAATGTGTAAGAAGTCATCATATATGAGATTCAAGTGCTATGGTAGATTTTAGGATGGTGAAATGGTTATAAGTATTAAGGACCTTTTGATGATGGGATTACATTAGAATAATTTTTATAGTATGTGTAACACTGAAGTTTGGTATATGAAAATTTTATTCAAGGAATAATTATCTTTTCTTTTGTGGATATAGTTATAAATAACCATTTGGGTTTACATGATCCTTGAATTTGAGGCAATTATAGGTTAATTCATTTTGGGATGAAAAATTAAATTAATTAGATAAACTTTGTTGTCAAAATATATTATGGTTATTTTTGATGAATTTATCTCTATTTGGGAATGTTATAAAATTTTATATTTTTGGAATAAAAGGACGACACACAGACTGCCTAACAACCCATCATGTCAGACAAAGCTGTGGGAATCGAAACCACAACCAAAGTGCGATTGGAATTTATCGCATACCACTGAAATACGTGATGTCCCTAGCTTGTATGACTAATTATTTTTAGATAGATGATTTTATGAATCAATAATAAGTGGATTTTGGGTTATATATGGAAATGATTAACCTATCATTGATAATATGTGATTAGGTTAATTACTTTTCAATATGAGACTTTAGGAGTAACTAATGTTTTTGGAGATACATGTTAAGATTTATCTAGGAAGACTATGTGAAAAAATCCTTCTGAGATTTTGGTTTGAATCTTAGTATTGATTACATTGAATAATTTTGTGGACAATTGTTTATTGAATGGCCCTGGTTGATCTTTGGGTATTGTTTGAAAATTTTTGGAGATTAAGAGTAGTTTTTCTTTTTGCAAAGGATTATACTATTTAGGAATTATCTGATCTTTTACAAACCAATTTTGGTTTTGGTTAAGGTCTAATGACATGGTAAATACATAGTTCATATTTTTTAGAGTATGTGATTATCTCAAAGTAGTTTATAGCACTTTTAATGTGATAAAGTCATCCTGAATAATCATCATTTGGAGAAAATATTAGTATGTGTTAAAAATATATTAAATGATGAAAGTCTACATGACAAGTATTTATGTTTACTTATATTTTTAGTTAAGATCATAAATAAATTCCTCAATGAAAAGTAACTTAAAAAAAATTTCCTATTAAATTACGCTACTGAGGAGTCAATGACAGTTTAACCCATCATAAGTTTGTGATTTTCTGGTGGTTGACTTTCTCCTAATCATGGTTTCTACCACACTCCATCAGAACTTGACTGGTTTTTTTTCTTCCATATCCATGTTTTACAACATGTAATCCTAGTATGGGTTGTCTTGGGTGACCTTTTACTATATCTTTCTTTATTTTATAGTGATTTTTTTATTGACCCTTTTCCGATGTGGGACATTCAATGATGTTTTCGAGCCAAATTTTAAAATTACGAGGACGCAATTCCCGAAGGGGGGGGGGCAGGATGGAACATACCTGGAAAATAAAGAATAAGAAATTTTCATATTTATTAATATTTGTGAATTAAATATTAAATTTACTTTAATGGTGTTTCTATGTTCGATAGCGTACCCAATACGCAACAACGTATTTCTTAGAAATCTTACGTTGGACACTAATAATATAATATTAATATTTTAAATTGTAGTTAACTCCAAGCCATTATATTGTAGGGAATTAACAAAACTAACTACAATAAGATTACACATGTTTGTTAAATGTATTTACATTTTCCAAATAATAGTTAAGAGGCATAAAATGTGAATAAATCCAATTTTAAGCATATTTTACCTTAAAAGGTTGATTTACCGCCTTATAATGGCAAACCCACTATAAATATAGTTTGGCCTTTTTAATAAATATTATATGACCAGATAAAATTCTTATTTAGAATGGAAACGTCTAATTTTACTTTGTGTAAATTTTTGGAATTTTTCTGATAAAGATCATGTTTTAATGAATAGTGAAAATAATGTATTTTAATTCAAAACTACGTTTTAGTCTAATTTATTTATATGGATAGATTATATTTTTTATGGTTTTTAATGTTTAATTAGAATATATATTTTCCATTTAATCAAATGTTGGTCATTGGAATTAATTTCACATTGAAATTGGACATAAACAAGTGTTAATCTTTTGATTGTTTTTGTTTCTTAAAAACACGCAATTTGTTTTAAGAACGGGAATTAATTTAAAATTAATTAATGAAAATTATATGTTTATAATTTGTTAAAATAGACATAATTTTTGAATTTGTAATATCAAATATATATTGGGCGGAATTTTTTGTATTTTTCAGAAAAACTTCAATTTTTGATAAATAGTGAAACCACATATAGTAATAGAAAAAAAAAACTGAATTTTTCATTTAAATAAAATTTTACAACTTCTGTGAATTGAATTTCAAAAATCTTACATACATGGTTGTTATTAGTTAGTAAAATTATGTTCAATAAGATGAAAATAATATTTGGTGAATAGTATCATTTGCCTTTTATTTACTGCGGTTAATGGTAAATAAGGTAATTCAAGGTAAAAATAATATTATAATAATTCATAATTACCATAACACTTGTCCAGTCATTATTGGTTGAGTCATTTATGACCATAGGAATCTTGGGGTCTATTTTGGGACCCCATAGATCCACTTATGTTTGATAATGACACTTTAGATTAATTAATTTAAAGTAAAGGCAAAAATGACATATACAACAATATTTTAGTAAATTAATTTTTATATGGTGTTATATAAGTAATATTTTTGACTATAAATATTCATTTGAAATAAAAAAATATTTCCTACATCATGGTATTTGTTTTATAATTTTTATACATCAAATAAATTAAATTATTTACGACAAAATAATGATGCAGTAGTTACCTCATTAATAAATCATTTAAACCAATTAAATTATAAATATTAAAATAACATCCAATACCTGTCCAATTACTATTGGATGATTTCATTTTGTCCATGCGTAATCTTATATTCTATTATAATGATTTTTGGACTTTTAGAAACTGAGTATCATAATATAATAAAATAATATTTTCACACTTTCCTAAAGAGCCCCTCCTCTCCCTTATAAAAGGAGACCACTTCTAACCAACTCCTCGCACCTCTAAAGCCTTTAGGCTCGTCCAAACTCTACCCAATTAAGCTCCCTACATCCCTATCCTCATTTTAGAATCCTTACCATTGGCAGAAGGCATTCAAGAAGTCCTTTTTTTCAAAGCAAAGGAAGTTACCCAAATTAAAGGTAACAGTTTCCCTTAACTTTTTTTCTTTTATTTTACTTCTCCAACCCCTAAACTATTTATATTACTTTATTTTTATAACAACACAAGTATCCCCAATAAACTAGGTGGTTTTTATAAGAATTATTCGAACTGCAGTTACACACACCTCTATCTAATGGGTGAAGAACATAATGTTCCTGTGGATGGAAAACTAACGCCTCACAAAACAATGATTGTTCAATTACCTCATACTGCCTATCATGATGGCCATTATGATGGAACTGTATTTATATATGATATATATTATTCTTATTATTCCTTTAAGATTCTATATTTACCATTTATATTGTAGCTTTTTGGTTCCCATTATGGGTAATCGTGATAATTTCATTTGAGGAAGTGCGGACTACCGCCCCCTCAACGTGATATGACCCATTAATGCCATATGTGGGATGTATAAAGGATGTAGTTAATGATATTATATATTATATTATATTGTAATTATAATATACTAATGTATCATTATGGTTTAATTTCATTAAAATTAGAAATTGAAATGAAAGTAGTGTTCATGCGTACGTACGGCTGACCGTCTCCATGAACGTTGCATTTCATTTCTTATCTCCAAAATGTTATGAACTATTATAAATATATATATACTGATTATATATTATTTATAAGTTAACTTAATCATAAATATCATTATGGAGATAATGGACTATTGACCAAATAGAAAACTTGTAATTATAAGGTGTTCATTTTTTACTTAAGTACCAAATATCGACCAAACGACCATTATTAACGTCAATGATTTCATAATGTTAATAAAATGGTAATAAGTGATATAAAAACGATACTAAAATTGAAATTTTTTTTTAATAAATTACAAATTAACTTTAGTTTATTATTCAGGAAGAACAAGGAACAAAGGAGTCAAGTCGGACACGAGGTAAGGGATTTTCTTATCTCACTTTTAATTCTGTGAGATTTCCATTGTTTTCAACATATTTATTGCATGTCGTGTATTGTATACTGCCATTATATATATATTATCATTATTATCATCATATTTGGGGTATTCTGTGATTTATTTGGTGGTTATTACCTTTTGTTCATCTAACTCAGTTGATTACAACGTGGTAAAGGGTTTTATCTCACATTTTATTCCCGTGTGATTCATGTTATATTTACCACTATTTCCTTTTATGTGGTGTATGAACTACCCATTATTGTACTCTTTGTATAATATAATTTCATTTATGAGTATTTACATCTTCATTTTATGATCTTTCTTTCATGTGGTGTATGTTTGTAAGTTACCAAATCTGTAAGGGAACCTTTGACCCTCCTCTGTTTAAAAGACTTATTTTTGTTATGTCTTTTAATTTACATCATATTATGTTGGGATATGTTCTGATATATACTCATTGATGTAATATTTATGTACAAGTGATGAGATACACTTTTTATCTCATC
This sequence comes from Viscum album, assembly GCA_963277665.1. NCBI lineage: Eukaryota > Viridiplantae > Streptophyta > Magnoliopsida > Santalales > Viscaceae > Viscum > Viscum album. Next base: position 696,579,907 of record OY728145.1, read on the forward strand.
AAATCATTTTCTGAATTTTAAAGTGAGGCTCTTTTCCTGTCGAATTTTTACAAGGGAACTTCTTAACCCAATTTCAATTCTTTGGGTTCAACTTGTACTTCTTGAATATGTCATCCTATGAATATGTGTGAATGACCTCTGATTTTTTTATACATAATATCCACTTATATTGGGTGTATTGATACTTCTCACACATAATTATGTGATTGATTTATCCTTAATGTAATGATACAATCTTTATAATGGATTTCATCCGAATTTACATTTCCACTGATACGTCATTGTTTTTATGCGCCAATTCACTCTTATATGGTGTATATGCTGTTCTTTGACATATTATATCATAAATCCCTTTATTATCATGATATTATAAAGTTTGTATTAAAAGTTATTCATCAATTATTTGTATTCAAGCATCTCTCTTTTTGTTAAAAACTCTCTAACAAAAATAACATTTTAATTGTTTTAATGATTTATTCTCCTAAATATTTTTCAATAATTTTCGTGTTTTCAAAATGGGATTTAGGATTTATTTATATGGAAATTAATTTTTTCAAATGATAATTCATTTAAAATCATAAAAGTGGTATGGGACACTTTTATTCAAAAATATCTTTTAAATGGATTTGAAAATGATTTGATAGAAGATTTTTTATTTCAATATCTTGATTTGATATATTGGAATGTGGAAATGTTATATTTACTTAATACATGTGTTATAGGTTTTGATTATGTTGTTGTTATTTAGAATTGTTTACGTATAAGGGTGGTTCCGTGATAAACCTAGGCCAGGTGAGCCTGAAATAGCTCACTAATGCATTGGGTAACGTGATGGAGGTAAACGTGATATTTCTCTAAAGATATTTAGGGAATATACTTTGATGGGTATTCCAAGTGTAACTCCACATGTATCTTTGATAGCTACAAGGTATTTTTTATATGGATTCCATAAGTAACCTTTATGATTTATTATTAGTTTTTGTTATTCATAAATCATATGATTTCCTAAGGAATGTTATGATTCAAAAAGTGTGGTTTCATGGATTTGTATTTATTTATGGCCTAATGTTTTAATTCCTTATTTTATAACCCTTACTGAGCTTTTTATGCTCATCCCAAGTTTTTCAAATGTTTTCCACATGACCTAAATATGAATAGGTTCATGGATGAGATCAAGGAAAAGTCATGCTGGATAAAACATTGAAGTAGACATGTTTCTTTTTCTGAGTTTTTTTTATGAAAAAATGGATACTGAGTAGTAGTGTCTACTTGTAATATTCATGTTGTTATGTAATATTTATGGCATAATTATCTAGAACTCTAAACTTGACAGTTCTTTTCTCTTCCATATCCATTTTTTTCTATATGGAATCCTATTATGGGGTGTCTTGGTTGACCTTTTTCTATATCTTTCTTTATTTTAATGGGCTAGTTTTATTGACTCTTTTTCCGATGAGGGACTTTCAATGATGTTTCAGAGCCCAATTTTTAAATTGTAAGGATGTAGTTCCCAAAAGAGGGGAAGGATGTAACATCCCAGGAAAATAAATAATATGACATTTTCATATTTATTAATATTTGTGAATTAAATATTTAATTTACTTTAAAGTGGTTTCTATGTTCGATAGCGCACCCAATAGGCAACAACATGTTTCATTGAAATCTTATGTTGCACACTAGTAATATAATATTATTATTTTAAATTGTAGTTAACTCATAGTTATTGTATTGGAAGGAAATAACAAAACTAACTACAATAATATTATACATGTTTGTAAAAAGTATTTACTTTTACCTAATAAAATTTAGGAGGCTTAAAATGTGAATTAATCCAATTTTAAGCATTATTTACATTAAAAGGTCGATTCAGAGCCTTTTAAAAGTGAACCCTCTTTAAATATAGTTTTGTAAATTTAATAAATTTTATTTGCCCAAATAAAATCCTTTTTATGAATGGGGACATCAAAATTTACTTTGTGTAAATTTTTGGATTTTTTTCGATGAAGTTCATTTTTTATTGAATAGTGAAAATATTGTATTTTAATTCAAAACAACATTTCAATATAATTTATTTATATGGTTATATTATCTTTTTAATTGGTTTTAAAGTTTAATTAGAATAAATTTTTACCATTTAATCCATTGTTGGTCATCGTAATTAATTTCACATTGAAATTGGACATAAACAAGTGTAAATCTTTTGATAGTTATTGTTTCTTAAAAACATGCTATTTGTTTTAAGAATGTGAAATAATTTAAAATTAATTAATGAAAATTAAATGTTTATAATTTGGTAAAATGTACATCATTTTTTAATTTTTAATATCAATTATATCTTAGGCTGAATTTTTGGTTTTTTTCTGAAAAAACTTCAATTTTTGATGAATAGTGAAACCACTTAGTAGTAGTTAAAAAAACTGAATTTTTCATATAAATGAAATTTTACCACTTCTGTGAATTTAATGTCAAAAATCATACATACATGGTTATTATTAGTTAGTAAAATGTGGTTCAATAAGATGAAAATAATTTTTGTTGAATAGTAACTTTTGTCTTTTATTTTCCGCGATTAAAGGTAAATAAGGTATTTCAAGGTAAAAAAAATATTATAATACTTCAAAATTACCTAAACACTTGTCCAAACCTTATTGGTTAAGTCATTTATGACCATGGAAATCTTTGGGTCTATTTTTGGACCCCATGTATCCACTTATTAATGATAATGAAACATTAGATTAATTAATTTAAAGCAAAGTCAAAAATGACATAAACAAAAATATTTTAGAAAATTAATTTTTATATGGTGTTATATAAGTAATATATTGGACTATAAATATTTATTGGAAATATAATAATATTTCCTACATCATGGTAGTTTTTTTATAATTTTTAGACATCAAATAAATTAAATTATTTATGACACAATAATGATGTAGTATTTACCTCATTAATAAATCATTTAAATAAATAAGATTATAAATATTAAACTAACATCCAAAACCTATCCAAATCCTATTTGATGATTTTATTGAGACCATGTGTCATCTTATACTCGACTTTAATGATTTTTGGATGTTTATATACCGAATATCATTATATAATAAAATAATATGTTCACACATTCCTAAAGAGCCCCTCCTCTCCCTTATAAAATGAGACCACTTCTAACCAATTCCTCACACCTCTCAATCCTTTTTCCTCATCCAGAATCTGTCCAATTAAGCTCCCTACATCCCGATCCCCATCCTAGAAGCCTTATCGTAGCCATAAGGCACTTCAATATGTCCTTTTGGTTCAAACCAAATGAAGTTACCCAAATTAAAGGTAATTGTTTCTCTTAACTTCTTTTCTTTTATTTTACTTCTCCAACTCCTAAAATATTTTTATTCCTTTATTTTTATAAAAAAAACCTGTATCATAAATATACTAGGATGTTTATATAAGAATTATTCTAACTACACTTACACGCCCCTCCATCTAATTGGTGAAGAACATAATGTCGATGTGGATGGCAAACTAACGCCTCATGAAACGATGATTGTTCAATTATCTCCTACTGCTTCTCATGGTGGCCATTATGATGGAACTATATTTATATATGATATATATTATTTTTATGTTTCTTTTATTTTTATGTATTTATCATTTATATAATACCTTTATGGTTCCCATTATTGGTAAACGTGATAATTTCATTTGAGGAAGTGCGGACTACCGCCCCCTCAAAGTGATATGACTCGTTAATGCCAATTATTGGATCTATAAAGGATGGATTAAATAATATTATATATGATATTATACTGGAATTATAATAAACCTATGTATAATTATGTTTTAATTTCATTAAAATATGAAATATAAATGAAAGTAGCATTCATGTGTACGTACGGCTTACCGTCTCCATGAACGGTGCATTTCATTTCTTATTTCCAAAATATGATGTACTATTATAAATACATATATATTCTGAATATATATCATTTATATGATATCTAAATCATGAATATAATTATGGAGATAACATAATATAGAACACGTGGACAACCTGTAATTATAAGTTGTTCATTTTTTACTGAAGTACCAAATATCGACCAAACAACAATCATTAACTTAAATGATTAAATAATGTTTATAAAATGGAAATAAGTGATTTAAAAAAGATTATAAACTTGAAAATGGTTCTTAATAAAGTATAAATTAAATTAAATTTATTATTCAAAAAGTACATGGAACAAACTAGTCATGTCGGACACGAGGTAAGAGATCTTCTTATTTCACATTTAATTCTGTGAGATTTCCATTGATTTCCACATAATAATTTCATGTGGTGTATTATGTACTACCATTTGATATATATTATCATGATACACATTATATTGATGGTATTCTATGATTTATTTGGTGGTTATTATTCTTTGTTCATATGACTTATTTGATTACAACATGGTAAAGGGTTTCATCTCACATTTTATTCCTGTGAGATTCATGTTATATTTTCCACTATTTCCTTTTGTGTGGTGTATGTACTAACCATTATTTTACTCTTTGTGTAATATAATTTCATTTATGAGTATTTACATCTTCATTTTATGATCCTTCTTTCATGTGGTGTATGTTTTTTAAGTTACCAAATCGGTAAAGGAACCTTTGACCCTCCAAGTGATAAGATACCCTTTTTATCTCATCAAATCATTTTCTGAATTTTATAGTGATGTCGTTAGGTTATCGAATTTTTAAAAGGGAACTTCTTAGCCCAATTTCAATTCTTTGGGTTCAACTTGAACTTTTTGAATATTTCATCATATGAATATGTATGAATGACCTCTGATTGTTTTAAACTTAATATCCACTTATATTGTGTGTATTTATATTTCTCATAGATAATTATGGGATTTATTTACCCCAAATTGAAGGATACCATCTTTATAAGGGATTTCATCCATATTTATATTTCCACTGAGACTTCATTGTTGTTATGCACCAATTCACTCTTATATGGTGTATATACTGTCTTTTTACATATTATAGCATGTATACCTTAATTCTAATGATATTATAAAGTTCATATTAAAATTTATTCTTCAATTATTTGTATTCAAGCATCTCTGTTTTTTTAAAAAACTCTTTAACTAAAATATCATTTTAAATGTTTTGACTATTTGTTCTACTAAATATTTCTCATTAATGTGCATTTTTTCAAAATGGGATTTAGGATTTATTTATTTGGACATTAATGTTTTCAAATGATAATTCATTTAAAATCTTCAAAGTGGTAGGGGACACTTTGATTCAAAAATCTATTTTTAAATGGATTTAAAAATTAATTGATAAAACATTGTTTATTGCAATATCTTGATTTGAAATATTGGAATGTGGAAATGTTATCTTTATTTAATACATGTGTTATATTTTATGATTGTGTTATGGTTATTGGGCATTGTTCACGTATATGAGTGGATTCGTGATAAACATAGGGCGAGTGAGCCCGAGATAGCTCTACAATGCATTGGGTAATGTGATAGAGGTAAACATGATGTTTCTCCTAAGAGATTTAGGTAATATACTATGATGGGTATTCCAAGTGTAACTACCAATGTAGCTGTGATAGCTACAATGTATGTTTGATCCGGATAACATATGTAACCATTATGATTTATAATTAGTGTGTGTTATTCCAAAATCATATGATTTCATAAGGTATGTTATGATTGAAAAGTATGGTTTAATGGATTTTTTATTTATTGATGGCCTAATGTTTTCCTTCCTTATTTTATAACCCTTATTGAGCTTTTTATGCTCATCCCATGTTTTTTAAATGTTTTCCACAGGACTTCAAGATGAATAGGTTCATGGATGGGATCATGGAAAAGTCATCCTGTCTAAAACATGAAACTGGACATGTTTCTTTTTACGTGTTTTTATTTTATGAAAAAAATAGATACAGAGTTGTAGTGTCTACTTGTAATATTCAAATTTTTATGTAATAGTTATGGCCTAATTCTCTAAAACTCTAAACCTAAAAAGATCCTCAATGTGAATTATTCATTTAATTCAATATTATGTAATTTTTTAAGTCCCGGTCCTTATAGTTGGTATCAAAGGTCAGTTTAGATAACATTAGAGGTTAGGGTGTTCTTTAAGCAAAAGTGACATTACCATTATGGTTAGGATTTAAAAAGAGTTATAGTTATTTTAAATAAATTGAATGAGTTTAAGATAAATGAATAAGTATATCTTAGTATTTAACCTCCTCATAAGATATTATATGATGATTTTACTAATATACTCACACTTACCTTTTTGGTTTTAGTCAATGGTTGGGTCTTGCAGGAATCAAAGTAACAATGGATGTGAAGAAAATTTTGACAATTTTTTGAATGTGAAATTGAATGAAATGGGAGATGTAATGATAACTCCTATTATTATTCTCAACCAACTATCTAGAGTCATTATTGACCACTGCAAACTTGGTGATTTTTAAAAAGACATCGTATATGTAAGAAACAAATCCCCATGGATGTTCGGGTAATAATCATAACGGTATGTATGTTCAAAAACCTATGTGTCAAGGATGTGGAATGAAACACCAAGGAAAATGTTTCAATGGGATGAGAAGATGCTATAGATTTGGAAATGAAGGTCATAAAGTAAGAACCTTCCATGGAAAAAGAAGCATCCAGTTGACTCTAGGAAAGGGAAAGAAGTTATTTCTGAGGGATTAGTTGAATGTTTTAAATGTGGTGTGTATGATCATTATACAAATAGATGTACTACAAAGATGTTTCAGGAATGGGATCACAAGGATCATACAAATATATGGTTACCAATACCTATTGCCATTCCAATTGAGGATGAAGAAACTGAGAATGACCAATGAATGTTATGGATTATTTCTTAACAATGTTTTGACATTATTGAATCTTATGATACGATTCATGATATTTTTGTAGGAAAGAATTATTTCAGAATAATTTTGAAAGGAATGGTTAATGGATCATGAATAATGATGAATGATTAAAAGGTCAACATATATGGTATTCATGTGTTATGGTAGATTTTAGGATGGTGAAATGCTTAAAAGTATTAAGGATCTTTTGTTGATGGGATTATATAAGAAGTCTTTTTATAGTATGTGTAACCCTAAAGATTGGTATAAGAAAATTTTATTCAAGGAATAATTATATGTTCTTTTGTGGATAGATTAATAAAGAACCATTTGGGATTATATGATCCTTGAATTTTAGGGAATTACAGGTTAATACATTTTGGGATGAAAAATGAAATTTATTAGATAAACTTTGTGGTTAAAATATGATATGGTCATTTTTGATGAATTTATCTCTTTTTGGGAATGTTATAAAATTATATAGTTTCTGAAAAATGTATGACACACAGATCCCGTGGCAACCCATCACGTCGGACAAAGCTGCGGGAATCGAACCCACAACCAAAGTGCGATTGGGATTTATCGCCTACCACTGGACAACGTGATGTCCCTAGTTAGTATGACTAATTATTTTTAGTTAGATGATTTTATTAATATATAATAAGTTAATTTTTGGTTGTCTATGGAAATGATTAACCTAGCATATAGAATATGTGATTAGGTTAATTACTTTTCAATATGAGACTTTAAGTGTAACTAATGTTATTTTGAGATAAATGTTATGATTTATCTAGGTAGACTATGTGAATAAATACTTCTGAGATTTCGGTTTCAATCATAGTTTGGATTAAATTGATGAATTTTAAGGACAATTTTTTATTGAATGGTTTTGGTTGAACTTTTGGTATTGTTTGACAAATTTTGGAGATTAAGAGTAGTTTTTCTTTTTGTAAAGGATTATACTTTTTGCGGATTATCTGATCTTCTACTAACCAATTTTTTTTAAGGTATAATGACATGGTAATTATATAGTTCATCTTTTTTGGATTATGTGATTCTCTCTATGTATTTTATTGCACTTTTAATGTGAAAAATTCATCCTAAATATGCCTCATTTGGAGAAAATAAGAGTTTGTGGTCGAAATCTAGTAAATGATAAAAGTCTACATGACAAGTAATTATGTTTCCTTATATTTTTAGTTAAGATCCTAAATAAATTCCTCAATTAAGAGTAACTTATAACAAAAACATTGGCTGTTAACCTTTCCTTATGAGGAATCAATGATTGTTTAACCCATCACAAGTTTGTGATTTTATGGTGGTTAACATTCTTCTAATCATGTTTTCTACTACTCTCTATCAAAACATGACAGTTTGTTTTCTCTTACATATCCATGTTTTCCTACATGGAATCCTAGTATGGGTTGCCTTGGGTGACCTTTTTATATATCTTTCATTATTTTAAAGTGATAGTGTTGTTGACTATTTTTCCGATGTAGGACTTTCAATGATTTTTCTCAGGCCAATTTTAAAATTACAAGGACACAATTCACAAAAGTTGGAAAGGATGTAACATCCAAGGAAGATATAGAATATGACATCTTCATTTTTATTAATATTTGAGAATTAAATATTAATTTTACTTTAAGGGGGTTTCTATGTTTGATAGTGTACCCAATATGCAACAATGTGTTTCTTGTAAATATTACGTTACACACTAATAATATAATTTTATTATTTTAAATGGTAGTTAACTCCTAGCCATTGTATTGGATGTAATGAACAAAACTCACTAAAATATTATAATACATGTTTGTTAAATGTATTTACATTTATCTAATAAAAGTTAAGAGGCTTAAAATGTGAATAAATCCAATTTTATGCATAATTTACATTAAAAGGTCAATTTACCGCCTTTTAATGGCGAACCCTCTTTAAATATAGTTTGGTTACTTTAATAAATTTTATTTTACCAGATAAAATAATTTTTTATAATGGGTAAATCAAAATTTAATTTCTGTAAATTATATTAAATTTTTCGATAAAGTTTATTTTTTAAATGAATAGTGGAAATATTGTTTTTTAATTCAAAACTACATTTTAATATAATTTATTTATATGGTTAGAATAAATTTTTAATTGGTTTAAAAGTTTAACTAGAATATATTTTAACCATTTAATCCAATGTTGGTCATTGGAATTAACTTCACATAGAAATTAGATAAAAACAAGTGTCAATATTTTGATAGTTATTATTTCATAAAAACACGCTATATGTTTTAACAACGAGAGGTAATTATAAATTAGTTAATGAAACTTCTATATTTATAATTTGGGAAAATAGCCATCATTTTTTAATTTGGAATATCAAATACTTCTTAGGCTGAATTTTTGGTATTTTTTGAAAAACTTCAATTTTTGATGAATTGTGAAACCACTTAGTAGTAGTAAAAAACCCGAATTTTTCATTTAAATGAAATTTTACAACTTCTGTGAATCGAATTTCAAAAATATGACATACATTGTTGTTATTATTTAGTAAAATTTGGTTCAATAAGATGAAAAATAATGTTTGGTGAATAGTAAATGTTGCCTTTTATTTATCGCAGATAAAGGTAAATAAGGTAATTCAAGGTTAGAAGAATATTATAATAATTCAAAATTACATTAACACTTATTCAAACCTTATTTTTTGAGTCATTTATAACCATGGAAATCTTTGGGTTGATTTTTGGACCCCATGGAGCCACTTATCAATGATAATGACACTTTAGATTAATTAATTAAAAGTAAAGGAAAAAATTACAAAAACAAAACTATTTTTGTAAATTAATATTTATATGGTGTTATATAAGTAATATTTTTGATTATAAATATTAATTGGAAATATAAACATATTTACTACATCATGGTATTTGTTTTATAATTTTTATAAATCAAATAAATTAAATTATTTATGACACAATAATGATGCAGTATTTACCTCATTAATAAATCATTTAAGTAAATAAGATTATAGATATTAAAATAACAATTAAAACCTGTACAATTCCAATTGGATGATTTTATTTCGAACATGAGTCATATTATCGTCGACTATAATTATTTTTGTACCTTTAGAAACCAAATATCATTATATAATAAAATATTATTTTCACACTTTCCTAAAGAGCCCTTCCTCTCCCTTATAAAAGGAGACCACTTCTAACCAATTACTCACACCTCTAAAGCCTTTATGCTCATCCAAACTCTTCCAAATTAATCTAGATACATTCCTATCCTCCTCCTAGAATCCTTAACTTAAGAAGAAGGCACTTCAAGAATCCCTTTTGGTTCAATCCAAAAGGACGTTACCCAAATTAAAGGTAACAATTTCTCTTAACTTATTTTCTTCTATTTTTCTTCTCCAACCCCTAAAATATTTTCATTAATTTATTTTTATAGAAACTTAGTATCATTAATATAATATTATTTTGTTATAATAAGTATTCTAACTACACTTAAACACACCTCCATCTAATTGGTGAAAAACATAATGTTTCTATAGATTGCAAACTAACGCCACACGAAATGATGATTGTTCATTTACCTCCTACCACCTCTCATGGTGGGCATTATGATGGAACTGTATTTATATATGATATATATTATGTTTATGTTTCCTTTATGATTTTATATTTTCCATTTATATCTTTCCTTTATTGTTCCTATTATGGGTAAACTCGATAATTTCATTTGAGGAAGTGCGGACTACCGCCCCCTCAAAATGATATGACTCATTAATGCCATATGTGGGATGTATAAAGGATGGACTTAATGATATTATATTTTATCTAATACTTTAATTATAATATAACTATGTATCATTATGTTTTAATTTCATTAAGATAAGACATATAAATGAAAGTAGTGTTCATGCGTACGTACGACTTACCGTCTCCATGAACGGTGAATTTCATTTCTTATTTCCAAAATGTTATGTACTGTTATAAATACAAATATATACTAGATATATATGATTTATATGATATAGAAATCATGAATATCATTCTGGAGATAATATACTATTGACCACATGGACAACATTTAATTATAAGGTGTTCATTTTTTCCTCAAGTACCAAATATCGACCAAAAGACCATTATTAACTTAAATGATTGAATAATGTTTATAAAATGGTAATAAGTTATATAAAAAGGATAATAATCTTGGAAAACGTTCTTAAGAAAGTGTAAAATAACTTTAGTTCATTATTCAGGAAGAAAAAGGAACAAACGAGTCAATTCGGACTTGTGGTATGGGAGTTTCTTATCTCACTTTAAATTCTTTGAGACTTCAATTGTTTTCCACATATTCATTGCATGTGGTGTATTGTGTATTAACATTTGATATATATTATAATTATTCTCATTATATTCATGGTATTCTGTGATTTATTTGGTGGTCATTAAATTTGGGTCATACGACTCAAATGATTACAATGTGGTAAAGGGTTTCATCAAACTTTTTATTCCCGTGAGATTCATGATATATTTTCCACTATTTACTTTTTTGTGGTGTATGTACTTCCCATGATTGTAATCTTTGTGTAACTTACTTTAATTTATGAGTACGTAAATCTTTATTGTATGATCCTTCTTTCATGTGACATATGTTTTGTAAGTTACCAAATCGGTAAGGGATCCTTTGACCCTCCCCAATTTAAAAAACATCTTTTTGTTATGTCTTTTAACTTAAATCTTATTATGTTCAGATATGTTCTTCTATATTCTCATTGATGTAAAATTTATGTCCAAGTTATTAGATACCCATTTTATCTCATCAAATAATTTTATGAATTTTAATGTGACGTTGTTAGGCTTTCGAATTTTTACTAGGGAACTTCTCAAACCAATTTCAATTCATTAGGTTAAACTTGTACTTCCTGAATATGACTTCCTACAAATATGTGTGAATGACCTATTATTGTTTTACACTTAATATCCAATTATATTGATTGAATTTATATTTCTCATACATAATTATGTGATTGATTTATCCTTAATTTAAGGATACTATCTTTGTAAGGGATTTCATCCAAATTTACATTTCCACTGAGACTTCATTGTTGTTATGAACCAATTCGGTCTTATATGGTGTATATACTATCCTTTTAAATTTTATATCATCAATAACTTTATTCTCATGATATTATAAATTTATGATTAAGAGATATTCTTTAATTACTTGTATTCAAGCATCTCTCTTTTTGTTAAAAACTCTTTAACTAAAATATCATTTTAAATGTTTTAAACATTTATTCTCTTAAATATTTCTCATTAATGTCCATGTTTTCAAAATGGGTTTTAGGATTTATTTATATGGACATTAATTTTTTCAAATTATAATTCATTTAAAAATCTTTAAAGTGGTATGGGATACTTTGATTAAAAAATCTCTTTTTAAATGGATTTGAAAATGATTTGATAAAACATTGTGTATTTTAATGTCTTTATTTGATATATTAGAATGTGGAAATGTTATCTTTCGTTTATAAATGTGTTATATGTTATTATTATGTAATTGTTATTAGGCATTTTTTACGTATACGGGTGGTTCCGTGATAAACCTATGGAGGGTGACATCGAGATAGCTCTCCAATGCATTGGGTAACGTGACGAAGGTAAACGTGATGTTTCTCCTAATAGATTTTGGGAATATACTATGATGGGTATTCCAAGTGTAACTCCCAACGTAGCTTTGACAGCTACAATTTATGATTGATATGCATTCCATAAGTAACCTTTATGATTTATGATTAGTGTGTGTTATTCATAAATCATATGATTTCATAAGACATGTAATGATTGAAAAGTATGTATTCATGTATTTGTATTTATTGATGGCCTAATGTTTTCCTTCCATATTTTATAACCCTTACTGAGATTCTTATGCACATCCCATGTTTTTGAAATGTTTTCCATAGGACTTAATGATGAATAGGGTCATGGATGGGATCATGGAAAAAGTCATGCTGTCTAAAATAGGGATCTAGACATGTTTCTTTTTAAGAATTTTTATTTTATGAAAAAAATGGATAATGAGTAGTAGTGTCTACATGTAATATTCAATTTCTTATGAAATAGTTATGTCCTATTTCTCTAAAACTCTAAACCTGAAAAGATCCTCAAAGTGAATTAATAATTTAATTCAATCTTATGTAATGTTTTAAGGCCATGTCCTTATACATAACCCAAAAGGATATCATGCAATCATAGCTATAGATTTTGGGTAATATGAAGTTGATCTATGCATATTATTTAAATCAATGTTATTCTTATGGACAATATATCTATTTTAAGAATTTATATTACCAAGGGTTATTAGAAAGTATTAGGAAATGAACACAACCAACTTATTCATATTTAGCATAGTTAGATATATAGCTTATTGAGGGTATTCAAAAACCCATTAGTGTGAATTAATTTTAGAGGGTAATTTAATAGCTGAGCTATTTTTGATAAGGTTAATGTATCTTATTTTTGATTTTGACATCGGGGAAATTTTGTTTTTTTGGGATGCATGTATGTTTTATACAGTTATATCACATGTACTATTTGGTAACTTCTACCATTAGTGTTACAATCCATGTATCATATACTCCAGATTGTAACATTTTTGATTCATCAATTTAAAATTATTTCATTTTAGTGAAACTATCCAAAAAAATTGTATATAAAGTGGAAACATTATCCTCATTTATAACCAATGATACTACTGTGTGAAAGTGGGTTGGGCATATAAACAAATTATTGTCTAATGATTTTCTAATTAAATAATATATCGTTTTATGTGTGTTTAAGGTATCCTATGGTTTAGTGTATGAAATTAATTTATATTATTTTTAATGGACATGGTAACCAAATTTAAGGATAATAATGAAAAGCATCAAAGATATGTCACTTCCTCATATCTGGTCAGAACCCAATACATTCCATTAGGTAGTAGGAGTTTCAAGATGTGTGTATAACCACCCATACTTAATGTACATAAAAAATTACATCATTTTTGTGGAATACATAAAACATTACAAAAACATATTCCCAAATATCATAATAGTTTAGTGCCTTTGGAAACATTGAAGTAAAAAATGATGATACATGAGTGAGCGACATTATCTCTCACTTGGTTCTCTAAGACCAGAAACCCTCTTTGACATGTAATTCATAAAATATATATTAATGACCTAGGTTGGAAACAATAAAAGATGTGATCTTAGATTCCCTGTAATGGTAAAAAAAAGAGGCATACAAGTATAAACATTAGAATTAGGGTGTGGTAATGTGATCCTAACAATAGATTATCATACCTATCATACAAAGGATATAAAACCTAAATAATGGAATAAATATTAATAATTCATATGACATGAATCATAAGGTAAACAATATCACAATACATGAAATCATAAAATAATAATAAGACCTAAAAATGTGTCATATCTATTAACATTTATATTCATTCTCTATAAGTCAAGAACCATTTCTTGAACTTTCCCAGGAACTTCATATAAACTACACCTATTAAGAGGGAAACAACACCATCCTCAGTTGTAGTCATCTTCTTTTAACGGTATCGATTTCCCCATATTAACATAGTGGATTAGGTTTTCGCATATTCCCATATTGGATCAGGATTCCCATATTCCAATACTGGATTAGGTTTCCCCATCATTCTTCTACATGTTGATTGCTCCTACTTGGTATGAAAAACCATCGTCGCCAATGACAGTCCTTTCCTTGTAATGGATCTTGTTTACCAATATTCCAATAGTGGAACAATCCATTAAAATTTATTACCATCATAATCACATCATATATAACTCATTTACCAACACATTGTATGGAGATATAGGTCCCACCCATATCATAATGTAATCTTTTCTACATGATTCACATGATAATGATCATTCATAATATCATGACCCATTATGATAGCATAGTGTGAAAAAAATAAAATCATAACCCATCAAATAAAATGACAATCATAAACATTTCATCACTTCATCACATATATAAAATATATTGATTTAATAATCGTTCCCTCAAAGAATAACCCATGAAATGAATCTTGTTTAAAAAGGATATAACCCATGAAAGAGAAATAAATGTCATAAATATCACGATATTAAAAAATAAATCATTAAAAAATAATATGAATAGTATACTTGAATCATGTACCCAATAAATAATAAACTATAACATAGGATGACATCTTATTTGGAGGAGGATTTTGAAAAATTACTTGAAACAATTCTTAAGTAAAATAGACTTCCCTTGAATATCTATTATATAAAAATTTTCAAAAAAACATTTCTTATAAATAATGAATTACATTTTCATTTGTAACATCTCTTGAGGAAAATATCTTTTACACTTTGAAAAAAACCATTTTAAAACATAATGTATTTTGAAAACATTTTTCTTTTAAAATATCTTTGAAAACATATAATGGATACTTGAATTTTTTTGAAAACCTTATTCATTGATGACATCCTGAAAACTCATAATTAAATATTTAAAACTTTTTTAGAATTTATTTCAATGAAAATACTTTGAAAACATACAAATATATCTTGAAATAATTTTGAAAATAATATTCTTTGAAATCTTGTGAAGGATGTTTGAAATCATTTTAAACAGTTTTTAAACATAAATATTTTTTTTGAATACAATTTTTCTGGAAAAACCATTTTAAAATTAAAAATATATAAGAATGTATGGAAGAAAAATATTTATAAAAATAAAACATTAAATATACTAATGAAGAATCATGTATATAATGGTTATAAAGACAGGTAAGCTTGTACATACCAAACATTCCTTTTTCAGCTTAAAAGTTTAAAAAAAGACTTGTTTGAAAAAATAAATGAATATTCATTTTAAAATTATTATTTAAAAATATAATAAATTGGAAAAAATTTCATTTAAATATCATTGGATAATTTGATAATTGTTTTTAAAACATTTGTATAATGCACTATTTTAAAAGAACTTATATGGCTAACCGAAAATAAAAAAACGTTGGATATTAATAATATTTTTCTAAATTATATTAATTAAAAAAGTGTAAATAAATTATAGCATTACATGGATATAACATTAATATCAAGAGGTTAATAAATTTAAATGATATTTCTTGGGAGTTGAATCATAATATTCCATCAATTGAATCATAATCATAAACAATGTCAACAAACAATGAGATTGTTTCTCTAAACTATTACTGCATTGGTATCATTGAATAATAATAAAATGGAAGGATAAAAATTTCATGAAGAATTAAATATAATTAACATAATGGGATTCTTAATATTAAACTTCAAAGTTAGTATATACACATCATAGAAAAATATAGGTTCATAAAATGACATGTGTCTCAAATAAGGAAAATTGTAACAAAATTACTTTATGGATTTGACAACATTTGAAACATAAACCTTATGAAATAACGGTCATAAAAAAGATATATAAATATAAATAAATTCATTTATAATAATAATAGAATACATAATAGGGAAATAAAGCACCACGGAAAATAAATAAGTGGTGAACATGTCTTATATCTCGTAGAAAACAAGTGAGATGAGAAAATCCTCACCACATGAGTAACTTTAGAATCATGATCCACCTGAAATAATAAAAGAATTTAAATATTTTTATTTAATTAAATAATTAAATTAATTATATAAAATTTCATAGATTAGTATATACACCATATAAAATATGTCAGTGCTGAATATGCCATGTTTCTTAGAAAAATAAAAAGTGAGATGACATCCCCCTCCTTAAGTATAGACATTATTTATAAAAGTTCAAACCTATTTTAGAATAAATATATTTTTATTATAAATATAACATTGAACCACAATCCAAAATATATTACCATATATTATTCACTCGTGATTATATATAACATATTTATAATCATATCCATGTTAATGTAATGTTTTAGGTAAATCTCGCTTTGTTTATCATATGTGACTGGACTTATTATTCATGATCATCATACTTAGATAATGATTTTATTATTTAAAGTAGGTAAAATATGATTTATATATCATATATATTCATTATATAAATATTTATAGTAATCAAAAAATGATATAAATATTAAACGAAACACATCATTCATTGAGACTATAGGCTTTACATATACATGAACACAGAATCAATTTTATTATAGTATTGAAAGAAATAACGTAATTGAAATTTATGTATACAAATATATAATATCATACCTATAGAAATATTATTTTATATATATCATATATTTTTACTAATGGCATACTTAATACATTCCATGTAAAGTTTGAACAAATCACATCACATTGAGGAGGTTGTGGTCAACACTTCCATAAAAAAGTTATTGTATTTATAAAAATAGAAAGAATGGATGAAGAACATATATAACAAACAAATAAGTATAAATATATCATAAATAAGAATTATATTATATAGAAATAGTGTTTCCATCATAATTACCAACCAAGATCGGTTGTAAATTTAAAATGAACAACATAGTTTCGTAAAGCTGTAGTTCGCCAAACACAAAAAATGAATGTTCTTTTCCAATTAGATGGATGTGTGTGTAAGTATAGGTTGAGCACTTATAATAAATAAAATATATGTATATTGAGGATAATATTTTTATTATATGAGCATGTAATAAAATGAATCGAGGTTGTTGAGAAGGAAAATAAATGAAAGGATCTTGAGGAAGGATGTTACCTCTTCTTTGGGTAAATCCTTTTGGTTTGAACCTAAGGGTATCCTTGGCTAGATTTATTAAAAAAGGGATGTTTAAATGATGATGGGATGTATTTTGTGAAGTGGATTAGGTATATTTTTTGGAACATAAGTGGCAAAATATTTGTGATGAATGGGGTTAGTGGTGGCCTTTTATAAGGGTGGGAGGGGGCACATATAGAATAATTTAAAACATTTCAGTTGTAGCCATAGTATTACCTAAAAAATCAGTAAAAACAAAATAAACTCAACAATATAAGTTATATTTATGGAATAATTCCATCCAATACATGTGGGACATATAGATCAGTCATTTTGGCCCTTAAGTATAATTTTTTTGTCACATTAAAAGCTTAAATTTACCTTAATCGCTTTAATTATTCTTTATAACATTCAATAATATTTTTTGTAAAAAAATATTATTATTTAATTAGAATATAAATATTAAAATGATTTAAATCTTGAGTTTTTAAATTTATTTCACTGAAATGGAAAAATTTAGTTTAATGCTAATCCCGCAGAAGTTGTGATAAATCAGGATTTTAAAGTGAGAATTTTCAAAATTTCACTAATATTTAATATAAAAAAAATTACAATGACAAAATTTGGATTAATATATGTATAATTTATCTTCATTTACATTAAACCTAATTAATAATATAATTTTTATATATAAATAATTTTTTAGAAGAAGTTTTGAAATATACTTTGGTATTTTTCATTATTCATATAAAAATGATGTTTCTTAGAAAAATCTATAACATTAATTGTATGAATATTTTTAAATAATGAACTCAAAAATGATATTTATTTTAACAAATTAAATTTATAAAATTTTCTAAAATTAAATTTTTTATTGTTCACATTAAGACATAAATTGTAGATCCTTTAAGAAAATAATATTTCCAAACATATAAAGACATTACTAAAAATTATTTATCTTATCAAATTTATTATTTATCTATAAAAAACCACCATAATGAAAATTTAATAATTAGTAATTACTATTCATATCAGTAGGTTTAAAATCAATGTTATAACTTCCCCATTTAAATATTAATAATATTAAAATGTTTTTTCTTGAAATTGAGTTTTGCAAGTAACATAGTCCACATCAATGTTGTGAGTAGTGAAAGATTAACATTGTATACCATATAAAGAAAATTTTTATTATTGTAGTTTTGAATTAAATACATAAAAAATATTAATTTATTCAAAACAATTGTTCATAAAAAACACAGTTTGTTACATTCTACATCTTTTAAATTAATTTCTATTTCAAAATTCCTCTAAATTATCAAATAATTAATATTTGAATGGTCCTTTCCTAGGAAAACACATCATAATAATGAATAATAAAACATAATTTGAAAAGAAACTATTTAACCATAATTGTTACCCAATGTAAATCATAACCATGTTTCCCCAGAGATGAACAATGGTGGAAAGTGAATACATAAACATGGAAGTGTAATCTAGCTGTCATTTTATAATGGTGTGTCATAGAGAGCATCGCCAGGAAAATGATAAAAATCACAAATCCATAAATCTGTGTTGATCTAAGGGGATATTTAATTCATCTAAAAATATTTTCCTAGGATGAATTTTTAGTTTCCAGATCCTTTCCATATATTTGAATATTTTTCATGAAAAGATATACTTAATTTATTTTTTACAATCTCAACCTTGGTTGTACATTGATCAATTTCAACTTCACCCCTTTATCAAAAAATTAATGTTATTTTTTATTCATAATGCACTAACATATCATGAGATCCATAATAATACATACTATCTATTAATAGATATCATCAACACATTTTTTAGTACAGGTCAACCAATATGCATCAATCTTCATTTGGTGAGATAACACCATATTCTAACAAACATCATCCAATTTTAACATAAAATTTTAATAATAGTTAACATTATAACCCTTTTGAAATATGGAAATTAATTTTTTTAAAGAAGTTCATGAAATCATCATAACATTGATCCCCCAGATAACAATGTATCACTTGTTTATCACATTCCAAATAAGTGAATATTATCATCGTATATTCACATAAAACATGTTAGTAATATGAATTACAATTTTTTTTTGACAACATTCATCTTTTGTTATCCAATGATTACATGAAATATTTTGTAAATATGAGAAGTTGTCAACATAATCCATGATAATATATAAAACATTTCCAAAAAAAATTATTATCAGTTTCAATGTTATAAACACTATACAATTTACTTTATCCAAATTAGTAATATTTAATACAATCTAAACACAATTATATCCACATCTTGAACACATTAAGGGTACGTTCACTTATTTCAAAATATCACCTTTCCAATAAATTAATTTTCAAGTTTGTTAGTATCATTTTAAACATTCTAGAAAATACATAAAGAAAAACCTTTACAAATAATAATTATTTATTTCGTGATTCATAAAACATAATCTTTAAATTCCAAAACATATACAAATCAATCATCCAACTTTGTTCTTGTACCATTACATATGTTTCATCGACATATTCTTTAATACCTCTTTAAGAGAATATGAAATATTAATAATTTCTTACGGTTCATTGAATTTAATCTAATAATGATTCTTATGTTTAATGTAAACAATACAGGATAAACATTCCATACCCTTCACATTTCATTTCCAGTCTCCATATCTTCCCAAGTATGTCCAATAAGCATGGACCTTCATGATTTTCTACATGATTTTTTCACATAGGAAATAGATTTTCCTAATGCACAAACTTCCCACATCTAAAACATTTAATAATTGCTATGATTCGTTTACTTACCTCTATTGAATAAAACCAGAAAACATAGGGTGAGAAACACATCATAAAATAAAACCACATAAACAGGAAAAATTTCTTATAGGATGTCTAAATAAGGACACCTACATCTTTAATCTACAAAACAGTAGGATTATCCTAGGTTATTCATAATAATATTCAATTTAAATTTGTTATTATGGGTTTTAAAATGTTTGTGAATTCCCAATGTATATCCTCAGGTATTGTCAAAACATGTGTCCAATGAGGCATGTTTGTTTCCACCAGGTTACGTTTGAGTCAGTCTCAGCACACATTTTCAATGTTGATATGTAAGGACCCAAAATTTTATCATTGGAATTCAACCAATGAAATATTAATGTAAAATAGTTTAATCACAAAAAGTCAAATTAATAACACAATACAAATTATATAAATGATGAATGAATGAAATAAAATGAATTTCTAGAAGTTAAGGAAGCAATACCGATGAAATAGTAACATGACCATAGGAATTGTAATATGAACCTTATGAATAGTAAATTGACCAAAAAATTGGTAACCAAAAAAATTAAAAAAATTATAAAATGTATCCATATTAGAAGTGAAAATATGATATAAATATTGTCCATGTAACTAAATTTTTTAAAAATTAATAATTATTTTTTGGAATTTTTATAAGTAATAAATATTTAATTATAATTTTATTATTAAATTATAATTTTAAAAGAAAATCAATTTATAAAAAATGAGTTTATAAATTAATATTTTTATGTCATATGATTTTATGAAAATTTTATGAGACCCAAAGTAATTTTTCAAATTATTATAAATGCAGTTATCATTTTAAAGTATATATTTTCTAATAAATAATTATTATAATTAAAATTTTAGTAATATAGATTTAAAAAAATAATTTCATATAATTATGTTAATTTTTGGATTTTAAATTTAAAAAATTGGTTAGGGTGATTTTTTTATTTTTAGGAAATACTTGAATTTTTTTATGAATAATAATATAAAATAAATTACAATTAAAGCTAAATACATGAATTATGGAGATATAAATGATGTAATTATGTTGAAAGTTCTAAATAATAAACGCATTTATATTATTTTAATATATTAATGGATAATTCTCAAAATATACTTAGTTTTGAGAAAAATTAATAAAAAATCAATATATTAACAAGAAAACACCCCACTCTTCCACTATACATACCACCGCTCAACCCCTCTTCTCCTCACATTTCTCAATATTTGGAACATTTATAAATCATGCCAAATAATAATCCCAACCCCATCCCCATGTATAGGAGATATTTTTTTCATCAAAATACTAAGACGTAGTTCCTTAAGGAGGATCTCAAGAGGAGACTTCCAGAGATAAATCATGTGTTTTTCTCATTAAATTTCCTTTCTATTTGATTTCATTTCATCTATTATCCTAAAATTATCTTATAAAAATGGAAGGATAACACCAATTTGTTCTATATATTATAATTTTATATTTTTAATGCAATATTAAACATTATACTCATCCCTATAACTCTTGTGTTATAAATATGAAATTGTAGCCTTTGATGTGTCAATTGACCAACATTGTCGGTAATGCACTTTTATTTTCAATAAACACCTTCTAGGATATTAATAAAACCAATAAATGGTTTAAAAAATATTTTAGAATGTACGATAAAACACTATTTATCTAATATAATTAACATTAATTCATAATAATAAAAAACAAAACAAAACGAGTTTGTTGTGATCGGAAACCACCAAATTTTACCTAAAATGATCATCATTAACTTTTATCAAATGAATCATCATCATGGAATATAACGAATTTTTTTATAAGATAATGTAATGTTATTTTGTATTTCTAATAACATATATTAACAACTCTATAAATTTATCCACATTTTACACGAATGACCAATCATATATATAGATGAAATGACCATGATGACAATGAAAACAATCACTCCCAAATGATGATATTAAACAGTATAACTCATACAAAAGGACCCAAAAAATAAATAAAATGATAATTAATCATATTCATGTATAAAATGATTTTTATTATTTAATTAATGAATTTAATGTGATTATAAAATATATATAAATGATGAAAGCATTCATACATAAGGTAAGGGGAATTGTTGAATCCACTCTCTTTCATTTGGGTTTCCTTCTTTAATTTCGAAACCAAATGAATATGAATGTATTCATTATGAAATGAAACCCATTACCTTCCATGGGTTATTTTTTGTCTAATAATGATTTAATTTATATGTGGATTCCAAGATAACGTGAATGTCATGATGTTATGGGTGAACATGAAATTATATAGCACAATGTATATGTTATGATATGATGGGTGCACCCCGAATTATATGTACCTCCAAAGAAATAGGTAATTTGATGTATCTCACGAGAAAAGAAATATATGCATTAACATGATTCTATCATTATTAACAATTTTGGGTTGTAATTTACAAATATGACCTGATGTTTCATTTTTATGTATTTCCACATTGCAAGCCTTTTCTAAATGATTACTTTCATGATTACGTTCCAATGCGATGTAATTATTATAATTATTATAATCACCAATGTTATATTATTTCATGATCTTATCTATCCTATTAATGGTATTTTATCTCACCCATTGTTTATATATATCCTCAGGTGGTTACATATACTACATACAATTAAAGGGCCAATAAGAAGCTAGAGAAGATGGATTTAAATAAATGTTTATGTTTTATTTTTGTAAATGTTCTATATGGTCCTAATGTTCTTAAGACCCAAATCCTTTGGATCCTCATTTTATAAAAATTTTATGATGTCTTTATTTGAAATTACGATATAATATATAATGAAAAATGAGGGTCTCTATACTTGGTATAAATGAATGGTTTAATTAATTTAGGAATAAGAACCATAGTAAAAAAACCCTTAGTTTGAGACTAAGTATAAGTGTGAACTGAAGAATATATGTTTTAGAAAATGATAAACATATAAATCCCAGAAGATATATATTTAGACATATATTCACAAAGTAATATATTATTTAGTCATTAATTATGGACATATGTTTTGTTATAAAATTTTATATTTTATAAAATGATGGGAACCCGGAAAAATCAGGCCAACAACCCATGTGAGGGACAATACAGCAATTGACCAACCATCTTCCCAAATGAATTGAGAGGTGGAGCTCATAATTTCATGGTGATTCTAACGTACTTGTCTCAGGTAATGAACAATAACCTGAATAATGCAGAACATCTTCCTTCACCTAAGTTGTTGAGACTTTCCTTCGATTGTTTCTGGGGCAATGAAAACTAATTTTTTGGGGATCTTCTGATCCAATAGTTTTGGAACAGTGGGTGAACTTTGTGGAGATAACCTTTGGTTTACTTCAATATTATGATATAAATATGTTTAATCTCACTTTTTATTGTCTAGATGGAGAGGAAAATCAATGGTTCATTTTGATTAAGAACACCTAGATTATGGAAGAAATTAAAGTGATGGAGTGGGAAGACATTAAGATAATATTTCATAGAATGTATTTCCCATGAGTTTTTTATAAAAATATAGAGATATAATTCCTATAACTAAATTAAAATAATGCAAAATAATTTATGGACTATATAGAATGTTTTACAACGATTTTGAGGTATTCTTCAGGTATTGTTATCGAAAATTATAGAAAATTGATTATTTATTTGGGGGTTTAAAACCACACATTCGAAAGGATCATTCCTTTATAGACATTGGGAGTCATGAAGAAGGTGTTCAATGCTCTCTGAAAGTGGAGATAAATTATGTAGAATGGTCCCATAGCCATGGTGATAAGAAAAAAATAAAAAGTTTCATATCAGAGGATCTAATGAGAAAGGTAAAATGAAAACTCAACCACCCACATGTAAGAAATTCGGGAATTGACATCAATGGAACTACCACAAAATTTACGGAAATTCTTGAATTGTGGGAGAGAAGGCCACCAAGATCAAGAATGTTTAAAATACATGAGGATATTTAAAACTTTTGTCGAGGAATGGAGAACACAACCCATGGTCCAATGCAAACAATATAGGGAGTAAGGGAACTATAAAATCTACTACAATAAACATTGAGTTCTCAATGATAATCAGCATCATCATCCACAAAATCCAATAGATAAAGGGAAGGCATATTCCATCACTACCTCATAATTAGAGAAAAAAATGATGTCATACGAGGTACAATTAAAATTCAACAACGAATGGAAAAAGAATTCTTTGCATCTGGTTCTACGCAATTATTTATATCGTTCATGTTTTCTAGAAATATCGATTCAATGCCCCAAAACATTGAAGTAGAGGTATCTATAAAAACACCTAGTGGTGAAATAATCACTTCCTAAGTGCCATAATTTTAATTTTGTAATCTATGGGATGAATCTTCCAGTGAATCTCATAATACATACGTTGGAAGAATTCTATTCTATATTGGCGACGGATTGAATGTATTTATATAGAGAACATATCAACTATAGGGAAAAAATATATAATTTCATATTCTGAACCATCCCATGCTCTTCAAAATATACAAGAAAGATCAATAATCTCCTTTGTAAAATCCTCAAATTATATGAATATTCATTCATAGTGAAGAAGAATACAATTATTATATTTTTAAGTCAATAGAAGTCATCGACCTATGGGAAATGACCATCATGAGAAAATATAGTGATTTGTTCCCTGAAGATTTACTAAGACTCCCCCATATCATGTGGTAGAGTTCTCAATAGAAATCATAACTAGAGATACCCATATCTCAATGTGTCATTATAGAAAGGAACATATCAAACTAAAAGAGTTAAAGAAGTAGCTACAAGGGCATTTGGACAAAGGGTTCATATGCCCAAGTGCATCACAATGGGGTGAGCCAGTTTTCTTTGACAAGTATAAGGATGTATCAATACAGATGTGTATCGATGATTGGGAACTCAAAAAAATCACCAAAAAGAAAAATTATCATATTACAAGGATTGATGAATTTTTCAACAAAAATGAGGAGCTCAGTACTTCTCAAAGGTGGATCAACTTTCTGGACATCATCTGCTAAAGGTAAAGATAGAAGATATTCAGAAGGCATCCTTTTGAACAAGGTATGGGAACTATGAGTTTTTTGTGATTCCCTTAAACTTACTAATCCCCATGCAGTATTCATGGATTTTATTATTAGATTCTTTAGAAAATGGTGAAAAAACAAGGTAGTTTTTATCAATGATATTCTCATATTCTCCAAGAGAAAGGAGGAACCTGAAGAGTATATAAGGTTCATGTTCAATACATTAATGAAGAAGAAGTTGTAAGCCATGTTCAACAAGTGTGAATTTTGGATACAACAAGTCACATTATTGGGGAATGTGATCATAATTTAATGAATTTATATTGATCATTAGAAAACAATGCATATTTTGGAATGGACCAAACCCTATGGATTCATAGAAATCCATATTTATTTGTATTAAAAGGATATTATCAATATCTTGTGAGAAATTTCTCATGATTTTCATGCCTAATAAATAATTTAACATGGAATGGGGTGAAATATGAATAGATTGATGAATGTGAGGAATGCTTCAAGGACCTAAAGAGAAGGCTTATCACTACATCTATACTCATATTACATAAAGGTGGATTTTTTTTTTGATATAAAGTTACACATTAACGAATAGGTTGAGTTATGTATTTATGAAAAATGATTATGTGGTATACTAGACCTCACAATAGTTTAAGATCAGTGATCTGAACAAATCGAAGCTGTATCTTAAGATAGCAGTTGTGATTTTAACCCCGAAAATATGGAGGAACTAGATCTATGGCGAGAAGTGTGCCATATATACCAATCATTAGAGCCTAAATTTTATATTCACAAAAAATGATAACCACATGAGTCAAAGGAGATGGTTAGAGATAAACAAATATTTCTATTACTATATTCACAATCATTTTGGAAAGGTGAAAATGGTAGCTAATCATCTAAGAAGAACAGATCCTCCTACTCTATACATGTTACAGATTGAGAAACACCCTATCTTCATGGATATTAAAAGGAATAATATTGATATAATAATGGTAGAGAATACATCTGACCTTTCCAAAATTATTCCCAAACCATATATTAGAGAGAAGATTAATTAGGCATAAAGAGATGATACTGAGTTACAAGAGAAGGTGATAGAAGTAATGGAAGGGAAAAATCAAGAGTTCCATATCGATGATGATGGTGTGATTTGGTTTGGAATGATTATTTTTATGCCTTCATCACCAGGGATAAAGAATGATCTATAGGAATATTCACATAGATCAACATTCTCTATCCACCATTGGAGTACCAAGATATACCTTGATCTTGAAGAACATTTCTTCTAGGACAACATGAAGAGTGATAATTATGAGTATATCTCAAGGTGTTTGATAGGTTAGTAAGTTAAATAACAGTTACCTATGTTAAAAGGGATGATTCAACTAGTTTTTATACACATGTGGAAATGGTAGAATTTCACTATAGACTTCTTCACTAGTAACCCAAAGACATCCAAATAAAATAATATGATATGGGTTGTGATTGACCAACTCACCAAGGATGACCACTTCATTACTATTTGGGAAGATCTCTCAGTTAAACAACATTCTATTATTTATGTGAAGGAAGTGTTGAGACTGCATGGGGATCTAATATCAATGGTATTTTATCATGATCCCAATTTCACATAACATTTTGTAGGAATCATTAATATGCTTTCAATACTGAATTAAATTTTAGCATGAATTGTCACCCCCAAACTGATGGCATATCTAATGGGAAATTTCAGATTCTCGACAATATGATAAGATATTGATATTTATGATTCATAGATGGATAGGATCATCATCTCTCATTTTTTCATGTTCTCATACAACAATCAATTCCACTCAAGTATTCAAATTTCATCATATGACGATCTGAATGGAAAGACACGCCAAACTCTAAAATTTTGGGATGAAGATAGTGAAATAAAGATACATAGACCTGATCTTGTGCATTATGATAGAGAAGGATCATGATATCCATCAACATATTAATGTGGATCAGATTCAACAAAATAGCTACACTGGAAACCATCTATGTGACCTGGAGTTTGATGTTATATATAATTTCTTCCTTAAAATATCTCTCTGGAAGAGAGTCACACCGTTTTAGAATGAAAGGGAAGTTAAAACCAAGGTACATTTGCACATTTGATATCCTTTTTCGGATATGAGATATATCGTATCAGCTTGAACTTTTGATGAGTAGGGATCAAGTGTATGATGTGTTCAACATATCACTCTTGATGAAGTATCCACCAGATCCCTATGAAGTATTGTACTCATAGGTAGTACTGTTGGACGATGATCACTCATATGGTCAGTATATAGTAATGATTCCGTACCATAGGGATAAGGTTCATTGCAATAAAAAAACCCACCCATTTAATGTTTTATGGATGAAATATATGTATGACGAAGCAAATTAGTGACCAGAGAATGTGATGAATGAGAATTACCCTGACCATTTTTTGTAAAACTAAATTTCGAGTGTGATCTTTCAAAATGGGGAAGAATGTATCGACCCAAAATTTTATCAGTGGAATTTCTCCCTCATTATATTAATATGATGTATTATAATCATAAAAAATCAAATTAAAAACATAATAAAAAAATTATAAACGACTAATGAATGAAATTAAAGGCATTTCTAGAAGTTGAGGAACCAATACCAATGAATTAGTAACTTGACGATAAGAATTTTAATTTGTCCCCAATGATACTAAACTAGAAAAAAGAATAGTATCCTCAGCCATTATGTTATAATTAAAAATTTTCATCTTATAAGTAAAAATATATTATAACTATATTCTAATTAAATAATTTTTTTAAAATTATTAATTAAGTATTTGAATTGTTATAAGTCATAAATATTTATTAAAAAATTTTATAATTAATATAATGATTTTAAATTAAATTTATTTTTATAAATATGTATAAATAAACTAATATTTTTATATCTTGTTATTTTATGATAACATTATGAGAACATAATTAATTTTTTAGGGGTTACAAAATCATTTGTAATTTAAGAAATCTATATTTTCCAAGTAAATGATATTTTTAAATAAAAATTAATTTAATAATATTTAGAAAGATAATTATAAAATGGAGGTCATTTTTTAATTTGACACATTGAGAAATGGTTTGGTTTAATTTTTTGGGTTTTTTTGAAATACATGAATTTTTTATGAATAGTAAAATAAGATAATTTACAATAAAAGCTAAATACATGAATTTTGGGGTCATAGATGATGTAAAGATTATGTATGACCGAAATATTGAACGCACCTTAATTATAATAATATATTTTGAGATAATATTTAATATATTAATAGTATTGGGCCAAAATAATAAACTAATGAATGTAATAATGGGTAAATTCCCCTCTCCTCTACTATAAATACAACCGCTCACCCAATATTCTCCTCACACTTCTCAAGCTTTGATCATTGAATAAATTCTTCCTATTACTCTTATATAGCCACTTATCCTAGTCCTAGAGAACCTAGTCTCATCAAAATACCGTTCTTGGGTGCATAAAGGAGGATCTCAATTGGAGAATTCAAGAGGTAAATCATCTCTCTTTTTCTTTTAATTTCCTTTCAATTTCAATCCTTTTTTTTATATTCTCCTCACCTTATCAAATCAAAATGTCCTGATTACTATATTATGTTTTATATAATACACTTATTTCATTTTAGTTAATGAGTCATCATTAAATTATCCCTCTAACTATTCATTTATAAAAATAAATTTGTCGCCCATAGCATGTCAATTTACGGACATCGTGGGTGATACACTTTCAAATTCCTTAAATGCCATAAAGTATATTAATAAAACAAATAAATGGATTAAAAAACATTTTAATGTTTATGGAACAAACATATTTATCTAATAGATATAAAATTAATGAATAATACTAAATGATAAAAGAAAATGAGTACATTGTGATCGAAAAACCACCAAATTTAATGTTAAACAATCATCATGAGATTTTATCTAATTATTCAACCTTATAATATACAAAAAAAATATTATAACACCATTTAAAATTATTTAAAAGCATTAATAACATATAATACCAATTTTTTATATTTATACCCATTTTAAATGAACATAAATTCTTGTATACAGATGAACTGATCATGGAAACTATGAAAACATACACTCCCAAATGATGAAATTAAACTCTATAACTCATCTAAAGGCCCCTGAAAGAATTTAATTAAACCATCTGAATAATATTAATGTATTAATGTTTTATAATTTTTAATTAACAAATATAATGTTATTATATAAGGCATTAATGTGATGAAATCATTCACACACAATGTATGGGGAATTCTTGAACCCAACTAGATTTCATTGGTACTCCCACATTAATATGGAAACTCAATGTTCATTAATGTATAAATTACGTAATGAAATGCATTAAATTCCATGTTTTATTTTATGTACATGATTTATATACATTCTATATTTAATTCATGATAATGTATATGTTATGATTTGATGGGTGACATAGAATTATATAGCCCAATGTAAATGTTATGATGTGACAGGTGCACCTGTAACTATATTGCTATTAAATTCAATGGGTAATGTGATGCATCTCATGATAAAATAGAAATATTCATGATCATTGTGATATCATTTTTTACAACTATGTGTGGTAGTCGACTAGTAAGATATAATGTTTCATTTTTACGCATTTCCACATTCCAAAACATTTCATTATGTGTAATCGTATGATTATTATCTTATGCCTATGTAATAATGATAATTATTATTCTAACCCCATGAAACATTGTTCATGTTATTATCTATCATGTTTCTATCCTTTTATCTCACCCCGTTTTGAGGTATATCTTTAAGATATTGCATGTACTAAGGATAATTAAAGGGAAAATAAGAAGCTAGTGAAGAAAGAATTAAATAAATGGTTATACATTATTTTTTAAATATTATATATGGTCCAAATTTTCCCAAGCCACTAAAAATTTTGGATCCTCAGTTTGTAATGATTTTATTCCATTTTTATTTAAATGTATAAAATAAAATATGTAAGAAAATGAAGCGTCATTTTATGTTACCCCTACATACATCTATGCCAGAGTCACATCCACTTTTATTATCAAGACATGAATGTAAATCTAGGAAACCACTCACTATATCCTTTACCAAATTCAAATATATTTTCTTAAACATTGACTCATCCTTAGACTTATCCATAAAAATAAACCTAGAAATATACATTAAAATATTCCAAGGTATATCTATAATGTTTTCTCCACCTGATTTCCAATGGATGACTAATCCTTCAATCCGATAAAAAATATAATGACCTAGTCTTAACATACATAAAAATTACATCATTTTCTCAGAATACATAAAACATTAAACAAAAATATTCCCAAACACCAAATTTCTTTCGTTATTTTGGAAACATGGAAACATAAACTATGATACGTGAGTGAACTACATTATCTCTCACCAGGTTCCCCAAGGCTGGAACCCCACTTAGACTTATCACACATGAAATATATATTCCAAAAATGGGGAGGAAACAATAAAAGATGTGAGACCCAATGCTCAGTAACAGTAAACAAGTGGGATTTTAAATTATAAACATTACAATAAGGGTTTTATAACATGATCGTATCATTATAATATTATACATTGCATAGAAAATATCATACAAATAATACAAGGAATAATTATTTGTAGTTCCTAATTCATGATTCATTACGGAAATAAGATCCTAACCAATAAAATCATAACATAGGAATAATACATGGAATTTTGGAATACACATAAACATGTTATATCATTACATATAATTCAAGATGCATTGCTAGAACATATTAGGAAAATTAATGGGCACTACACCTACAGGTTTGGACACACCACCATCCCAAATCATAGACATTTCCTTGTATGGGATTTTGATTCCCCAAATTCCCATAGTGGATAGTGTATCCCAATCTTCCCATAGTGGATAGTGATTCCCCATCTTCAATATTCATTGTGATGGAACCTACTTTATGGTACACACTACCAACCCCACTCATAGTCCATTCCTTATAAGTGATTTAGTTTCCCCGTATTCCCATAGTAGATCAATACCATCAACTCATTTCCCATAATTATCTCATGAGATATAAATAATCACACAATATATTAAAGGGGTATATAAATACTAACCATATCATATTGATATCATTTATACGTATTACATAAGTTAATAATACTTTCCTCATATCTTGACCCATAAGAATAGTTGGGATTCAAAATAATTATTTAATAACCCATGAAATCAAATTAGTATCATAAGAATTTTATCACATCATAACCTATCGAAAATATATAGGTTTCATAATCCTTTCATCAAATAATATCTTTTCAAAATAATCAATTTTCAAAATAATATAACTCATGGAATAGAAATGGGAATCATAAACATTATTCAATAAAGACATAAACCATTTATGAAAGAATAGGACTGTTATTATTGAATCATTCCACAAATAAATCATAAATTATATCAAATGATGGAATCTTAGTTGGAGGAATATTTTAAAATATAACATGAAACATTTCTTAATAAAAATAGATTATCATTGAAAATAATTTACATTAACACATTTTAAAAATACGTTTTTTATAAACAAATATTTAAAATTTCTTTTAAGATAATTCTTTTTGAAAATATATATATTTTTTGTTTGATAAATGTTTTTAGAACATAATTAATTTTTAACGTATTTTTCCATTTTAATAACTTTGGGAACATATAAAGGATTCATGATTTTTTAAAAAAAGTATTCTTTGAAACACCTTGAAATCTCATAATGAAATCTTGAAATCATTTAGAAAAAATAATTATTTCAAAATTATTTGAAAACAAAAAAATAAATCTTGAAATAAATTTGATAAAAAATACTCAAAAACCTAAAAAATAATCTTAAAAACATAATAAAAACATTTAACAAAATAAACCATTTTATTGAAAACCATTTTCTTTGAATTTTTTTTTAAAATCAACAAATTTTCATCATATTAGGGAAATTATTTCCTTAAAAAAAATACTTGTTATCTTACAAAGGTAGAATCAAGGAAATTACTTCCATGATATTGGGAATGTCCGTACATGCCAAAAAAATTAATTTTCACCAAAAATGATTAGAGAAGTAGATTTTTCAAAAAAAAATAAAGAATGTTAATTTTAAAAATGATATGTATAAAGTTAATAAATGTTAAAATATTATTTGAAAAATAATTGAATAATAGTAGAAAAAATTAAAACATTTTTAGAAAGCACGGTTTTAAAAGAATATATATTTCAAACTGATAGAAAAAAGAAAGTATGATTTTCATAAAAATGTTTTCTTAATTATATTATGTACCAAATACAAGTAAATTTGAGCCATTAATTTGATATAACATGCATATTAATAGGGTAATAAAATTTATGACAGTTATTGGGATATAGATCAATGTATTTCATCAATAGAAGCTTAATAATAAACTTTTTCGATAAATGTTGATATTATAACAATAAACTGTTACCTATTTGGTAACATTGTATCATAATAAAATAGAAATAATAATATCTTATGATTCTTGATATATCATTAAAATAATTATATTCATGATATAAAATTATAATGGTAGTATGAACACCTCTTAGAAAAATATTAGTGCATAACATGACTTGTGTCTCGAAGAATAAAAATTAAGACAATATTACTTTTCCAATTTGATATCTTTGGAAACATAAACATTATGAAATACAGACAAGAAAAATGATATTTAATTAGACATTTTTTATAATAATCTTTTAATACATACTTATGAATCAAACAAACCACATATAATAAATAGGCAGGGAACATGGATTTTGTCTCAATGAAAATAAATGCGAGACGAGAAATCCCTTATAACTTGAGTAACATTATAATCATGAACCCCGTGATATAATAACATAAATTCATGATTTTAAAATCCTTAAATTAATTAAATTAATTACATAAAATTTAATTGGGAATAATATACACCGCACAAAAGATGAGGGTACTGAATATGGCTTGTATCTCATAGAAATAAAAAGTTATATAAAATTCCCTTACACTAAGTTTATAATTTCTTCATACACATTAAAACCTATATCCAAATAAATGTATTTTTTATATAAATCTACCAAATATCAATATTATTATATCTAATTCCATATTTTATTCCCTTTTGAATTTATATGACCTATTTAATAACAATTCTATTTTAATGTAATGGTTCGGGTAAAAACTGCATTGTTTATCGTATGTGTTTGGATTTGTTTTTCTCCATCCTTTTACATAGATATGTATTTAATTATTTTATGAATTTAAACAAAAATGTACATATATCATATAAATTTATTATGTAATTAATTATAGAAATATATAAATGATATAAATATTAAATGAAAAACACCATTCATGGAGATGATAGGTTGTACGTATGCACGAATACTGCTTCCGTTTAACGATCGTATTGAAAGAATAATGTAAATAATATTTTGTTATATAAATATATAATATCATACCATTATAATTATTACTTTAAAAATATCATATACTTTCACTAAACTCATTCTTATTATGTTCCATGTAACGTGGGAACGAATCACATCGTTTGGAGGAGGTGGTAGTCAACACATCCAAGAAAGATGTTATTGATTTTACACAAAATAGAAAGCATGAATGTAGGAGTTAAATAATAAATTAGTAAAAATAAATAATAAATATAATATATTTCATATAAAAATATGATTTACATCATAATTCACAACTATGAGAGGTGTTGAAGGCAAAACAAACAACATCACTTTGTGATGCGGTAGTTTGCCATAAAAAATGGTATGTTCAACACCCACAAGATGAAAGTGTGTGTATGTGTAAGTATAAATATTAGAATAAAAATTATAAGTATTTATTATAATTTATTTATTATATTATCATGGATATACCTAAATTTATGTGGGGGATAAGGAAAATAATGGAAAGAAGCTTGAAGAAGGATGTTATATCTTCTTTAGGAAAATCCTTTTGGTTTGCACCAAAGAGATAACTTGGATGAATTTATTCTAAAATAATGGAATAAAGGAGTAATGTAAGTATTTTTTTAATTGAATGGGAAATATATTAGTCAAACAAAAGGGTATTGAGAGGTTTGAAAAAGGGGGATAGGTGGTCGACTTTTATATGGGAGGGATGAGACACACATTGAATTTTTTTAATAAGTATGGTTTCTCCCCGTTTTACCTTACTAATGTCATAAAAAACAAATAAATCCTATAATTTTAAGGATTATAGACTCAATATTTACATTAAATTGATTTTGGACATGTGGATATTTCATTTTTGTCTCTTATCTTTAAGGTTTAGTACCTTGTTATGTTTAATTTTACCTTAATCACTATAATTAATCTTAATCATTTTCACTAATCTTCATGGTCAAAAATTATGTTGTTATTATTAGAATAAAAATATTATACATATTAAAACCATGTATTTACATTTTTATATATCCATTTTACAATATCGTAAAAATTAATTTTATTGCCAATCATGTATATGAGGTGAGAAAGCTAGTTTTTAATGTGTGAATGTTCAAAAGATCCTTAAGAATTTTTTATCTAAATTCAGAATAAAAATGATTCCATTGAACGAAATTGGATTAATATATTTTTAATTGATCAATTATTAATATAAAAACAAGTAAAAATGAAATTTAACAGTATATGTAAATTAGATGAAAAATCAATTTTTAACTAAAATTTAGTATTTTTCACTATTAATCAAAAAACTGATGTTTCTCAAAAAAAATATCAAAAATTTACCCTGAAATAATTTTAATGTTATGAACTAAAAAAAGAATATTATTTTTTCAAATTAAATTTCTAAAATATTATAAATTAATTTTATTATTAGTTATAAAGGTACATGAATGAAATGTTTTATGAAAATCATATTTTTGAACACATAAATACATTATTAAAAATGGTATGTCTTATTATCAAAATGATGGATATATTTAAATACATCATAAATAATATTTTAAAATTATTTATTACAACTTATATTACTATGTTTAATAGCTATGCTATAACTATCTCATTTAAATAATTATAATATTAAAAAGTTGTTTTGTTAAAATTCAGTGTTGTGTATAATGCAAGCCAAGTCGGTGTTTCATGTAGTGGAAGATTAGATAGGTTATAATATAAATATATTTTTAATTATTTCAACATGTAGTGAAATAAATAAATAATAATAATTTTTCTGTAAAATGTTGAAGAAAAATTGAAGGTGTTATTGTATGATATGGTCAAAATTTTAGGTAATTTTGAGTGATCACTATTGAAATGGATAATATGATTCTGAAGACCATTATATCAGAGGATAATTAAAAGAACCTCCTTTGGTAGAAATATTTCTTTTTTTCAAAAACATATTTTGGTGTATCTATCTAATATGGGAGAAGAGTTTAATACATGTCTAATAACTAAAAAATAGAATATCTCAATTCATTTGAATCATATATATCTAACTATGCTGGTTAATTTATGATTAATCTATATGGGATTGATGATTATGTGTTCTTTAGGATAATATATTCAATTTTTAGTAGTCTAGTTATTTTATATAACTAGTCTAGTAGGAGTATGTTATTATGTGTGAAATATTAATAAATTTATCAGATACTGATAAAGAATACTTAGTATTCTCCATGGATTGATTATTTATTTTAACAATAATAGGGTCACATTTTTTCTAATACTGACAGATATTTTGGTTATCACCAAATTTGAGAAAAACATTAGGATTTATCAATGATGAATTTTCAATGATGATATAGACATTTCATGTGTCTAATTATGCCTTTTGGTTTAGATATTTTCCCATCTATGTTAATGATATTAATGAATACTATATTTCCTACATTTTTAGAATCATTCATAACATTCCCTGTGGATAATATCATGGTATACTAAAATATTGATATTAGAATAATAGATATATACTTATCGTTATATATATTCTTTAAGTATATCTAATTTATACCAATATATCTAATTATTCATTCTAGATATGGGATGTCAAGATCCTTAGATATGTAATCTTTCTGGTTGGTATCATTGTAATTTTTGGAATATAGATCATTTAATATCCGAAAATATTCCATTGAAGGAATTTTATATCATGAGTATCCTCAAAATTTATAGTAACTTTCACTTCTTTGTTAATTTATCACCCAAGATCAAAAACCTGATGAAACCTCCACTAAAAATTCATGTATTTTATATGGTATGTATACTATGACATCTCATTCCATGAAATAAAGAACCATTTGACCATAGGTCCAATTAAAATATTACCCCAAAAATGATTTGATGGATGTTTATTTTGATTCTTCCTTTTCCAAGCATGGAAATGTTCTTATATTGGAACCTCAAGTGGTGGAATATGGTTCAAAATAGTTTGGTCTCACGAATGGTATTGCATTAAAAATTGCATAATTTTTTTTGCAATTCCACAATGTTCTAAAATCACTATATTTTTATCATGTTCTTTATTGTGTTTAACTGCCATAAAAAATATCAATTTATCTTCCCAAAATTGGATTTATGTCCGAGGAAGTGTCATTGGTTGTGTTATTTCGAATATATTAATTTTGATTTTTATTGTGGTTTTATAAATGTAAACATTGTGGTTGATGAACTTATTATAAATATTCAATATAAATGTGTATTAGTGTTAAATTAGTAATGGTTTTTGATGACTCCATGAGATTAATTATACTTCGATGTAGAGTAAGATCATCATGGGTGCATTTATACAAACATTAACACAAATCATATGTTATGAAGAATGTAAATGACCCGTATCCTTCTAATCATGGTTATTAGATTATATGAGTGGGACTGGATAGTGATATGATTCTCAATTACTATTTCTATTAATAACCATCTAAATTTTTTGTTTATGTAAGGATAGTGGTCCCCAATTTCATTAAATAGGATGTAGTGAACGTATATCATTCAAAATAATAAAATTTGTGTTCTAAAATATCTAATATGTATCCTGATGTGTTTCAATAGATTTGGTGGCATTATATGAAGAATGATATAATAAGGTACATATCAAGATACATTATTTGTGAATGGGTAATAGTTTGTCATTAAAGACCTCTAGGAAAACCTCTACCCATTTCCTTTCAAATATAGAAATGGGAGGTGATTAATATTAATTTTATAACATGATTTATGAAATTTCTATGTAGATGAAATCCAATATGGGTAATTATGGATCAAAAGAGCAAAAATTATTATTTAACGAATATTAATTATACCTCAAATATTAGATTTATTTGGATTATATATTTAATATAGATCTAAAAATAGAAATCTGTTTTCTCTTCTATCATCTCTATCTCAGATCTATGATTTAGGTATTTGTATAAGAAATAAATTTTGCATGAATTCGGTTGATATTTAAAATTTACTACTATATCTCTTCTCTTTGGTTAACTAATCCTTTTAAAATACATATCATATTCAAAAATATTCTAATAAATTATATTTTCCTCTAACTTTGAATGAAATGTATCATAAATTCTATGTTTCATAGTTGTTTTAAAAAATTACTAATTCCATATATGTAATAAAAATAAATTTTCTCATAATTTATAAAATATATATCATCTGAAGAGTGATCTATATATATCATTGATCTTATTTAGATGGTTCTTCTGGGTATGGTAAACCATCATATTTATGTTAGGGGGAATCACTGGAATCTATATTTAATGATGGTAATGTGAATGTAAAATTAATGCTCTATGGTTTTGAAGCTTCTCTCGAAATGCTAATTGATTCTTCTGGGGGAGAGGAAACGTGATTTCAAGGGGGTTGTAAATACCCTGACATTTTTAAGTAAATCAACCCCAAATTTTGGCCATTTAATCTCATTTCGGAATATTTGGAAGGTTAAAGAGTGTTGTGGATATTTTTAAGAGAGTTGGTGAAAGAAGGGATGATATGGGGTTTTGGTACTCTGGTACTAATAGGGACTGAAACTTATTACCTCGTATTCAGTACCAATTAGAACTCAAGTTGATGAATTTCCACATTTATTACTAGATAGTACCCATTGGGACTAAATATATTAACCAACATAGTGAATATTTTTAGTTTTAGTTGTAGTTTTGTGTTTTAATCTATTTTTTACTTCTAAACTAAATAAAGATCAAGATTTGAATCAAAGGATTCTTGATTATCTTCCCCATTAATATCATAGAACCCTATCATAATCCTAGGTCGATCCCCCATTTATCATTGTAATAGAATATTCATATTAGTCAGGGAACCCTTCTTACATTATTTATGTATAGGGTCTCCCTCAAATTTTATTATTCCTATTATTTTTCTAGGATAGTAATCATAATCTAGATTTTCCCAACCCTAGGTATTATGAGAAATTTAGAGTCCATTAACAACCTTATTTTATTATATTCATTGATGACTATACTTGGTAAATCAAAGGTATGACCATCCCTTCACTTTCTAGATATGATATTTTAAGAGGGAAATGATGATATACCAAAAGTATATTAACCTACACTATCCAATTTTAAATAGAGATGAAAAAAGCTCCCACCAATGAAGTAAATAGTGGATTTATAAATTTATTTATTTAGGTTAAGACCTACATCCTCTTACATTCATTAAGAGTAATGATATAATTTTTTTGGGTCCTAGAGAATAAAATGAAAATGGTGTGTATTAAAAGGATAAATAAATTTATCAATCATTACATGTATCATAGAAACTATTATGATTCTATTGATTTATATTTTATAGATTACTAGGCCATTGTTATGTATAATTTATCTATATAATTATTTATTTCTACATTTATTACTACTCGATAGATCATATAAATTGAAAAAATAATATGGACAATCTATAAAATTTTATTCATACGATTTTTTGTTAATGGTAAATGAGAAAAATGTATGAATGAAATTTTATAATTATAATTCATGTAAAGAGGGATATATCATAGAAATATAGATATTTTTAATTTATATTCTTTTTTATAAATTTGGTCTATGAATGGGAGGGGATAATAATGCACAATCCTATAATAAATTTTAATATATTTCCTTGTGATAGGTAAAAATGTTATTTCATTAAATTATATTTCATTCCAATTTCATCATGATGGGTTTGAAATAAATTATTTAAAAAAATTGGAATATATTTATATGTATATTTTTATATATAAATGTTATTCTTATACCACATATAGAGGATTTAATTTTTGTGTTATATCTCATGATAGGGTTGAAGAATATATTCCATGTATGGATCTTTTCAATATATGATGTATGATATTTTTATTATGCTCTGTGTTAAATTAATATTTTCTGCATGATAAGTGATAAGTTTCTTATTTCTTATTAATTCTTATTTTGTAGGAACATTTTAATATGGATGACTATAAATAGGTTGGTTGTTGACTAACAAGTAATTATTTTAATATTAATTACTTTCATATTTCCCTATGATACATGTATATATGTATCTATATGCACCACATGGGTAAGGAAGTTGCTAATGGTTTTTAAATGTATTTCGAGTAAAGTATCTAATAAGATTAAATTTTTATATTTAAATAGTGGATGAGGGTATCGCATCATGGACATATAAAGGATTTCATTATGGAATGATGTACATGGGACTTCCCACTTTTTAAATTTATGATCTATTTTGATGTAACATCAATTATATATTTATTTTTTGATTAATTTTACGCAGTTGTTGATTTTTTCTTATTTTTTGGATTGGTATATAAGCTAGGGTATGTTATTGTATGTTTTTTATAATATTCTTTATCTGTGTTGATTTATTATAATGTACTCTTCTAGCATATGTTAATGATTTGGATTTTATATCTTTATAACTAAGGGGTCATGAATGATTTTCACGATGACTATTAAATGTTCTAATAAAATCTTCAAGAAGGAAAAACCATCTCCCAAACAAGATTTTATTTACCTTAAACATTCATTAAAGAAAAATATTATAACAACATAATATTTTAATCTATGGTGACATTTAAAAAATTTCATGTTATTGATAGTTTTCTCCACATGCAACACCATACATAAATGAACCCTCGATATGATTAGATAAAACAAAAATATATTTGTATGATTGAGAACACCTAGACATTAAATAAAAAGGAAATAATATGAGAAACCTCATTATACAATATTTATATAATTGTATGAAATTATACCCTTAAAATTAAATTTATTCAATTGGTATAAATAAAATGAAAAATATGATTATTTTATTCATAGAAATATATTTATTATAAATATTTCCTTTATTATTATATATTATTTTTTTAAAATTTTTTTAATCGGGATAAAATATATTTTATATGAAAAATTGGGTTATAATACATTTATTATTAAATTATAGTAAATTTGATTGAGTATGGTCAACATTATAAAAAATATATATTTCCTTCTACAGCCTACTTTTCGTTATATCTCCTGTTTTTTACAATAAGTAAATTTTAGAAATTTTATTTTGGAATTTTTAGATATGAAAATTAATTTTTCTATTCATAATAATAATATTAATTTATGATTAAATTTTCATAGTATTCAAAAAAGATTTATTTTCATGCGGATAGTGGAAATGCACTTTTTACAAATAACATTACTTTTATGAAATTATTTGTATAAAAGTATGAATATTAAATTCATGAAGAATTTTGTGATGAAAAAATAATTATTTAATGAGAAATGTTATAACATAAAAAACATTTTGTTCTAATTTACATAAAAATAAAAGATATTTTAGTTCATATGTTATATTATTCAAAAAAAAATTAATATAATATCCATTTGGAATTATAAAAGTTTTTTTTATCACTACTACAAAAATATTGTAATAAAATATAATTCATATTTATATTTAAAATTTTATAATTATGTAATAAAGGAAATTATATTTTTTAGGATAATGTATTAGTTATCTTAGGTAAAAACTATTTTCAAGTGTAAAATCTAAAATTGTTGAAGTAAGGACTTTAAGTGTAAAATAACCCAGTCATGTTAGAAACATATATGAAAAATTTTGTTAGAATAATTTATTGACCTTATCACTTCAACTCACAATTTATTATCATACATTTATCTTCATTCCATGAATGTGACATCCCATTATTGAAAAACTTGTAGGTATTTAAAAGAACATTCATCAACTTTCACTTATAAAAGTGGAGCTTATCTCCTCAAATCCCCTCACCCCACAACCCCCTTAATTATGAAACATGACTAAAAACTATTCACATGCAAATTCCTTTATAACTTTTATAGGAATTTTTCTTCTCAAAATACCATCCCTCAAATCATTACCCCTATTGCAAAGAAAAAAATCGAAGAGGTGTGGTATAATTTTTTAAACGCCCTTTTATATTTCTATTCCATTACTTTAAATTATTCTTCCGAAAATTATAATAAATCTTATTAAAATGAAAAAATAATTTACATTATTAATTTTATTTTATTTTAATAATTTTACAAAAAATTACCACACTTCCCTTTTCTATTAATTAAAATAAAAATGTCACTCATGAGTTGTATAGATTACTACTTCAATAACAAAACATGTCCCATTTTCCTTCAAATATATATAAGTATGGAAGTTAAAATTTATTTAATATTTATGTATGATATTGATAACATATTTTATAGTTGTATATTACAAAACATATTATGCATTTCTCACATTCTATAGAAAATGAATTCATCATCCATTCATACATGTGGACTACCGTATACATGGAATGATTAATTCCCATTTCAATATATTACCAACCTTAGTGGATGGTAATAATAATAATATTAAGGGAAAATGTTTGTTTTTATGACATTAATATGATTCTTATATGATAAATTGTATAACATATTAGTGATATTCTAATCAATCTATTATCGTTAATGAAATCATGTAAAACTAGAGTAATTAGATGAAAATATTCTTATTCAGGTTATGTAATAATTTAAAATAAAAAAATTCTTTTTCCACATAATTAATATTTTATTATAAAACACCAAATACATAATAAATAAGATCATTATTATTATCATATAATTATATTACAACTAAACAACCACATTATAATCCATAAATCCCAGTGTGTTCATTTTGGCTTGATTTCACAACCTACAAGAAAAATGTTAATAATTTATATCATGTACGACCATTGAAAACTTTTTAACTGTATAAAATGATATAAATATTAAATAATTATTTTTCTGGGTAATGTACTAGAAAAATTATTATTTATATCATTATTTATGAAAAATATATTTGTTCGTTAAAATGCATCGAAATATGATAGTGTTTGATTTCATAATCATGGTTTGTAAGTGAAACTACCATAGAATGAAATAATATCTTAATAAAATTTCTTTTAACATTTTTTACATTATATTAGATGATATAAACATTATGGAATATGTAAATTTAAGATATACTACAACCTATTCTATGAAGCTAATTTACCTTGACAAATGTTCCTTACACACACTATTCAAAATATGTAAAAACTTACTAACATTTTTATAAATATAATTAATGTAAATGAGTAGTATAAATTGTTCTTCCTATGAATATGTAGCTTAGGTAATTGTGTAAAAATATTTATTTTGAAATTGAGGATGTTTGTTTCAGGTATAGAATTAATTGGTACTGATGTAATGGATTGAATGCCGAATTCCTCATTATAATACATGTTTGGGTTTATGTACTTAATTTCAATTATGTTTCATATATACAACCTTTTTATGACTTCATATCATGAATTATATTTTAATCATGTCATTTTATGTTAAATTATAATATATGTCATTCAAGGGGTTTTCATCAAATTGTTACTCAATCCAAAAGAGTACTTTTTCTAAAACACTAATTCATTGGGAAAACGATATGTTGTGTGCGATGCTTTCATTTTAATGCTGTAGTTAAAACCCATGGATATTTATTTATCATATATTTTTATTCATTTTAAATAAATATAAAAAAATTATTTTTTTTCTTGAAATTTCTCTTGACTTGGTTGTCACCCTAGTTTTAAGGATTTTCAGTAACTCAATTTTCTTCAATTAAGTTAGGATACTTTTTGTATTTTTCATATTTCACATATGTTGGGTAAATTATAACCTTTGATTATATTATGTGGTATTTTATTTATTCAAATATATATTATATAAAAAAAATCCTGAAATATTTATTTCCCCAAGGAGTTTCCTGATAGTAATGGATAGTGACTACTCTTATCTTCTTC
Source organism: Viscum album (assembly GCA_963277665.1). NCBI lineage: Eukaryota > Viridiplantae > Streptophyta > Magnoliopsida > Santalales > Viscaceae > Viscum > Viscum album. The sequence continues at coordinate 696,623,920 of OY728145.1, forward strand.
AATTTTGTAATATTGTCTCATTTAGAGATTCATTATTCAAAACTGGGTTCATCCACCCTAATATTTTATTATTTGGTAATTTTGTTATATATATGGGGATTTAAAATATTTTGATAGTAATTAATGTTTTATTACTCATATTATAATTTTATATTTGAACAATGGTATTTTTGAAATAATATGAAGTTTTCCCCTTTCAATTTAATTTATTTTTTTCATACTCTTCATTATTCATGATAAAATATGAGTCTAATTATGGGTATATTATTGGAGATTATATTTAAAAGTAATTAATTTCTTATTATTTTACATCACTATTTGAAAATTTCCTTTGAATTTGACATGTTAATTTCTATTTAATGTCAATGAGAGAAATATTTTTTAAAAACTCTATTAGTATTTTCAAATTAATTTCCCTTAGCATTTTAATTTTTTTTACAATAATGGGGTTTATGTTTCATGATTTATACTCTAAATTATATATTTATCATTATATTGATTGAAAATGTTGTATCAATTTTTTTTATTCATTATCCCTTTTTATTATACACTTCGATGTATTATTTTTTTAGAATGTGTTTTTAATTTATTTCTAAACCATTATATGTGTAATTTTGTGAACTAGGTTTATGTGTTTTTTGCACCATCAATTTTTTTATCTAGATGCCATATGATCTTGTTATTATAATATAAACTTATCTGTATAATCACTTATCTATATAGTGTTAACATTAAATTTTTTAGAATCTATATTGGATAATGTTCAAAAATATAAAATATCATTATATTTACATAGAAAAAAGTATTCATAATTAAATTTTTTTTAATCCAATATGAATGATTATTGGAATGTTTAGTTTATTTTATTTTACAGTCCACATTATTTCTACATATTGTTTATGATCATTTTACCCCTTTTAATAGAAAGGGGGAATATATGGGTATTCCATATAATATTTTTCTAGGAGATATTATTATTTAAAAGTTTAATGTGCATTGTTTGACCATTCATATTATTATATATATGGGTTATAATCATTTTTTCCTATTTATTGACATGGGGAAATTAATTATAAATCATTATGGTGATTGGATGCTAACAATAGTTGATTATGTGCTCACATTCCATATAATTAATTATATGATTATCCATGTTTTTATTCACACATAGATTCCTTATGGAATGATATGAATGTATTGTTGAATATAATGGTGAATGGATTAGACATAATTAAGTGATAGGTGGGGATCAAATTATATAGCCCATTTATGCATTGATAGGTATTATGACACCAGACAACTTGGTTTTTGGTTTATAACACTCCCTATATCAGTATAACATCTTGTTATAAGTCCTTAATGTTTTTGTATATTATGGATTTATTTAGACTCTTTATTCCAGTTATATTGTTTATTATATACTAGTTTTTTTAAAGATACAGTTATTTATTTCCCTCTAAAAATGTTTGATCTCACCCATTTCCTATGTTTTAATTCCCCTTGTTATTAAGTAAATTAGTACATGTGGTATTTTTATAAGGATAACATATATATAATAATTTATAGTTGATGTTGATGATTTATTACGGATTAATTAGTTATTTATTTTATTAAAAAAGGTGCTCTTACTAAAAAAACATTTTCATTGTTATCTATTATTTATTCATAATTCTAAAATTATGTAAAAAAATATCCACTAGATGTATGATATTTAATTATCGTTAATTATTTTATAATTAAGGATTATGAATTAAAAACTATTATAGTTGGTATCTATGACAACCCTGCTTTTTATTACAACTTAAACATGCTTTATTACATAAAACTTCACTTGATCCAACAAAGAAGATCGAGAGGTTTAGAGTCTTTGGGGCTTAGGATCATTACATAAAAACTTTAAACTTGAAAAACAACATCTTTATTGAAAACTTCCTTTACATGACCACTACATTCCTTCGTACTTAGCATTGCATGGGATAACCTGAGGACATGCATAAGAAAAGGGTGAGCTATAAAGCCCAGTAAGGGAGTACACAATGAATAACATGAGGAGTAAAATACATGTTAGGCAATAGGCATATCAATAGAGAATAATAGAAACATGAACATAAAGGCATGATAAATCATGATAATCATAACATGGAAATGTGGCAACAACACTTAACATTGAATTAGCATGAGCCAAGGCTCATTGCACATGGAGCATGAGTAAACCCTCATTGCACTTGAAGCACGAGTAAACCCTCGTTGCACTTGAATTAGCATCAGTAAAAAAACTCATTGCACATGACGTATCATGATACTATACTTTACCCAATGCATTGGAGTGCTATAAAGGGCACACCCTTCTTAAACATTTCATTTCATGCATAATTGTGCCACATGGATCATAAAACATGGATTCATAAAACATAATCATTTATTCCACGATAAAGGAATGTGGAATTCATACATGAAACATTATAATCAATATGTAAATGTGCATAAAGGTGAATACCCTTGATGGAGAAATGGGCATGGTATTCACTACACAAAGACATTGGCTTAGAAAATCGGTGCGATTTCGGCAGCGTAACGTCGTGACATAAGAATTCATAAAAAAGGTTGATGAGAGATAAAGGGGTTCCTCATCATATTTACATGTAATGGACAGTAAGTAGATCATATATATACATGTCCCAACAATATAAATGTAATTTAGATTCACGATACAAAAGTATTGCTTGAATGCAAAAGAAGAGAGAGAAGTTCCTTTCGGAATTTCGGCATAGTAACGGGTGTACATGGGAGGCATTTAATGAGAGAGAAAGGGTTATCCCATCATTCAAACAATAAGAGGGCATTATGGGGGAGGTGCGCTACCATACCCCAACATTCATAATTGAAATAAAAAGGGCAATACAACTTAAAGAAAATTGAAAAAAAAAGAGAAAGGAAGAAAACCCCTTACTTGGAAGTGTGCTTCCAAAGGCTAGAGAGAGGATTGTGAGAGGCTTCTTGGGAGCTTGGGGAACCTTGAGAGGATTATAGAGAGAGTAGGACAGAGGTTGGATGAACTTCAAGGTCTTTGAGTGAGGAGGAAGTGGGAGCTTGGGTGGGTTTATATAGGAAAGGTGAGAGAATTCTTTATTATTTAGGTTTGGGACCCCTTATATTAAAATAATCCAAACCACAAACCATCCCTTGGTATTTGCCCATGGTTTCTGGAAAAGGAAAGAGGAAAACAATATTTTACAAGTCCAAGGTCCGAACTTATTAAAAAATTAGGGTTGCTTATGTGGAGGTGAGTCACACTCCCATGGAAATTAATTTAAAAAGGCAAAGTGTTGAATAAGTCTTGAGGGCTCCGTTAATGCTTTGAAAAGTAAGTTAAACAAACCCAAAACCTCATTATTTTAATGATAAAACACATATTGGCCGAACATAAGGATTATTGTATTTTTTACATCACCATTGGGTCATTATGATGTCATAAAACACATTATATATTTAAATGGTATTTAATTTTTACCCAAAAATTTGTTTGTCTCAGAAAGTTATGAAAAATTCACCATTGGATAATTTCGACGTCCTGATTCCAAAAATAATATTTATTTTATCTAAATAATTTTCTAAATATGTGAATTCTCACTTTTAAAATAAAAACCGACATTTATAAAAATTCACGGGTTTTGACAGAAATGGCCTTCAAACCTTAATAAAAATTTTAATTGCATTCATAAAATTATAAGATCATTTATATTTAATAAAATTTAAATTAATATTAATAATAATATTTTATTAAAATATTATTTAATTCAAAAATCCTTTAATTTAATAAAATATAATTCTTAATTAAATAATAACTAAAAACACCATTTGTACTTTAAAAACTAATTACAATGTATCAAAAAAATTACATTCATTATTATATACAAAAAATAATGTACATGAACATGGTGCTACTTATTTGTTACATAACCCCTTAAAATAGCCGCATAAGACCTAAGGGTAAGGTGTGCGATGGTGACAGACTCTTGGGGTTGCTCGGATAACATCGCTCGAGTGGTAATCTCTATCAACTTCCATTTTTCCCATAGACGATCACGTTCGAGCTTGACTTGATGAAGCTCAGCTTGGGCTTGGTCAAGGGAAAAGCCCAAAGACGCCACCTCTTTTCCGAGCTCCGAAAAATGGGCTTCGTAAGGGGAAATTCTACTGGATGAGGCCATCACTTCCTTTGTCTGAGTAGAAATGGTTTCGTTAAAGCCTTATATTTATACTACTCAGATGATCACTATTCAACGGCTATAAAAGTAACGGTCACAAATCGTAACATAAAACTAAAGAAGTTGACATCTTATAAAAACATTTTTTTTCATAAAGAAACATTTAACTGGATCAAGAGGGATTTTCCATTAATGAAACTTTGGGTCGTTACAACATTACCCCCTTAAGAAATTTCACCCTCGAAATTTTCCTTTTCCCACACTAAAACAAATGTGGGTAACTTAGCTTCATCATATCCTCTGACTCCCAAGTTGCTTCTTCAAACTTGTGGTTTCTCCACAACACCTTGACGAGGGGCAATGTCTTATTTCATAGAACTTTTTCTCTACGATCTAAGATCTTCACTGGTTGCTCCTCATAAGAGAGATCATCTTCCAATTGTACCACCTCGGAAGAGAGTACATGTGAAGGGTCCGGTATGTACTTCCTTAAGAGGGATACATGAAAGAAATCATGCACCTTGGACATAGTCGGTGGAAGTGCTAGTCGATAGGCCACAGCCCCAACATGATCAAGAATCTCGAATGGGCCGATGTACCTTGGACTTAACTTCCCTTTCTTTCCAAACCTCATGACCTTATTCCACGGAGATATGCGTAAAAACACCATGTCTCCGACTTTAAACTCAAGGTCTCGTCGATGATTATCTGCATAACTCTTCTGTCGACTTTGGGCTGCCTTGATATGCTGATGAATGGTTTTCACCTTCTCCACCATTTCTTCGACCATTTCTTGTCCAAGCAGCTTACGTTCACCGACCTCATCCCAACATGCCGGTGTTCTACACCTTTTCCCATACAGGGCTTCATATGGTGCCATTTGGATGCTCGAGTGGAAACTATTATTATAAGAGAACTCAACCAGAGGAAGATGTTGATCCAATCCTCCTTTAAAGTCCATTGAGCACGCTCTCAACATATCCTCAAGTGTTTGGATAGTCCGTTGGGATTGGCCATCAGTTTGAGGATGATAGGTCGTACTGAAGTTTAGTTCAGTATTCAGAGCATGTTGAAGAATCTTCCAAAACTTAAAGGTAAATCTTGGATCTCGGTCAGACACAATAGATAGTGGTACTCCATGCAACCGTACCACTTCCCTGATATATATCTGTGCCAGTTGATCCAAAGTGAAATCCTCTCGAATAGCAATGAAGTGTGCAGTCTTTGTAAGACGATCCACAACAACCCAGATTGCATTGTTGCCTTTGGATGTCCTTGGAAGTCCGGTGACAAAGTCCATGGTGATGTTCTCCCATTTCCATTTTGGTATGGGCAATGGTTGCATCATCCCCTTAGACTTCTGCCTCTCTGCCTTCACTTGCTGACACACCAGACACTTTGATGTATATTCAGCGATCTCCTTCATCATATAATCCCACCAAAAGTTTTCTCGGAGATCTCGATACATCTTTGTGCTCCCTGGGTGAATAGAGAAATTTGAACTATGTGCATCATCCAAAAGTTCCTTCTTCAGCTCCGAACTTGATGGAACACATAGTCTTTTCCCAAACCGCACAATTCCTTCTTCATTAACATTAAACTCTGAGGATTTTCCCTTTTTGATAGCTTCCACTTTTTCTTGGATTCCCGCATCATCCTTTTGAGCATCCTTTAACCTTTCCAAAAGAGATGGTTGAGCAATCATTTGTAAAAGGATTGATGATGTTCCCTTCTTTATGATTCCCACGTCCATCTTCATCAATTCTAAGAAGATTGGATCCTTCTCAATTCTCATCATTGATAGAATTGCTGGATCCTTTCTACTTAGGGCATCCGCCACCTTGTTCGCCTTCCCAGGGTGGTAATGTATTGAACAGTCATAATCCTTGATGAGCTCTATCCATCTTCTCTGGCGCATATTAAGCTCTTTCTGTGTGAATATATATTTAAGACTCTTGTGGTCAGTATATATCTCATATTTCTCTCCATAGAGATAATGCCGCCAGATTTTCAAGGCAATGATCACCGCCGCCAACTCCAGATCATGCGTTGGATAGTTTCGCTCATGAATTTTCAACTGCCTTGAGGCATAGGATATCACTTTATCATTCTGCATCAGCACACATCCTAATCCCTTCTTCTAAACATCACTAACTACCACAAAAATCTCCCCACTTGTGGGTAAAGTGAGCACGGGTGCAGTGATAAGCCTCCTTTTCAACTCCTTGAAGCTTTCTTCGCATTCATCACTCCAAGCAAACTTTACTCCCTTTCGAGTTAGCTTGGTAAGAGGGTTGGAAAATCGTAAGAAATTTCTCACAAATCGTCGATAATATCCAGATAACCCCAAGAAGCTACGGATATCAGTTACCGATGTTGGCCTCGGCCATCCCTCAATTGCATCTGTTTTGGAAGGGTCCACAGATATCCCATTGCTTGTGCTGATATGACCCAAGAATGAGACTTCCTTCAACCAGAACTCACACTTGCTGTACTTTGCATAGAGATTCTCCTTGCGCAGAGTCTCTAGTATAGTTTTTAAATGCTCCTCATGGTCCTCCTTGGTTTTGGAGTATATTAGAATATCATCTATAAAGACTACCACAAATTTGTCTAGGTAATCTCTAAAGACTCTATTAATCAATTCCATGAATATTGTTGGAGCATTGGTGAGTCCTAAAGGCATTACTATGAATTCATAGTGCCCGTACCTTGTACGAAAAGCAGTCTTGGGGATATCTTCCTTCTTCACCATTACTTGATAATATCCCGACCGCAAGTCGACCTTGGAGAAGTATTGTGCTCCACGCAGCTGATCAAACAAGTCATCGATTCTTGGGAGAGGATACTTGTTCTTTATCGTGATTTTGTTAAGTTCACGATAATCGATGCAAAGCCACATTGACCCATCCTTCTTCTTGATGAAGAGGACTGGTGCACCCCATGGTGATGCACTTGGGCATATAAAACCTTTATCCAGATTCTCCTGTAGTTGTTTCTTCAGCTCTTCAAGCTCAACAACAGCCATTCTATATGGAGTCTTGGATATTGGCAGCGCCCCAGGTATATGTTCAATTGAGAACTCAACATCTCTTCTTGGAGGAAGACCAGGAAGTTCCTCGGGAAATACTTCAGCGAATTCCCTCACAATAGGCATTTCATCAAGGGTGGTTTCTTCCTTGGACTTAATCATCTGAGCCAGATATGCGTGCTCATAAGGCAGTAATATCCATGCTTGAGATGATGGAGCTAAAGGAGATTCATCTTCCTCCTGACACTTGTAAAGAATCGGGGGTCGATTCTCCATATGGAGTGTGATTTCCCTCTCCCAAAAATTTATGTTGGCTCTATATAAGGAAATCCAATCCATGCCAAGAATTGCATCAAATTCCACCAAAGGGAGTATGACGAGGTTCGCTGGGAAATTCAATCCACATATTATAACAGGGGAGGACTTATACTCATGGGATGCAATGATTCCCCATTTGTCGTACTCACCGACATCTTTACTTCCATGATTTGTGGTGGTGCAGGGATTGTTCTACTAAACTTTTGAGATATAAAAGAATGCGTAGAACCAGAATCAAAAAGTATGTTCGCTATTCTTGAATGAATAACTAGTGTACCTGTCACCACTTCATTGTCGGGGTTCACTTTGGCAGAAGTGGTGGCAAAAGCTCTTCCTTGCTGTCTTGGAGGTTGTTGATTGCCTCCGATAACCCTTGGATTAGGGCACTGATTCGCAAAATGACCCTGTTCTTTTCATTTGAAGCATTGAACAACGCGTTTTGGTTCGAACGGAGCATTCCTCTCCACTGTCGCAGCCGCGGATCCTTCTTGCTGAAAGTTAACAGCTAGGTTCCCTTCTCTTCCACACTTGAAGCATTTTCTTGTCCCCCTAAGGCAATTTCCAGGGTGCTTCTTTCCACACTTTTGGCAAGTGGGGTGCTGGAATTTCTTAGCGCCATTGGATTTATCCATCGGACCACCAGCATTGAAGTCCACCTTACGCTTCTTGTCACCATGATACCCTTGTGATTCTCCGATCTCCATTTCAACCTTGAGGGCACATCGGACAATTTCCTCATAGCTGTCGAAGTCACGGATCGCTAATGCTTTCCGCAAGCTAGGCTTCAGCCCACCAAAGAAGCGGTCAAACTTGCATTCGGGGGTAATGACAAAGCCGGAAGCGTATTGTGCAAGCCTTGTGAAGTTTGCCTCGTACGCTCCCATAGATTCTTCATCTTTCTGTTTGAGGGAAAGGAAGTCCCTTTCCATCTTAAGACGGAGGGTCCGTGGAAAATATTTATCGAAAAACATATTCTGGAATACCTTCCATTCCAAAGCCTCGATCTCCTCCTCAAGCTTCGTATTTTTGATCAATGTACACCATTGATCAGCTTCACCCTCCATACGATAAGCCGCCAGGAGAACCATCTCTTTTTTAGAGCATTGGAGGATGGAGAATATCTTTTCAATGGAGTTGATCCATTGTTCAGCAATCGTGGGATCGGATGATCCACTAAAAGTAGGAGGCCTTTGTCTCATGAAGCTTTCAATAGCGACTTGTTCTTTCTTAGGGGGGTTGAACGTTCCTCTTGACCAGTGTTTCTATTCAAAACATTAGTTAGCTGAGAGAGAAGTGTGACAAAGTTCGCGATTCCCGCTCCCATTGGATTGGGCATCTCATAAGTACAATCATCACACTGATCTTCGCAACAGTTGTTAGCCCGAGTTCTCCTATTACCGGCCATTAGCTGGAATAAAAAGAAATTTAGGGGTAACACATAAAGGGTAATCCAAAGACAAAAGTTGATGACTTATAAATAAACTTTAATCTCTTTAACTCATGAGTCTATAGGATTCAATCCATGCTTTTCATGATCTTCCTTCTAACATATATTCTTAGGGGCATTTTTCCCTTAATAAGGGTTCATACTAAGATTGTGAATTTATCAAAACATATCCCCCGGGAGTGTCGTAACCAAGAGTGCAGCAAGGCCCGTTGTCGTGCACCAGTTCCCGTTCGAGTCTAGCTTAAAGCGGTGTTTTCAGGTTTTACCCCTAGGATACATCTGTGCCAGAGCCACCTCTACCTGCTCGTATCCAGACAGGGATGTATTTGTTTGATAAACCACTTACGTAGTATTTACCAAAACTTAGGGATGTTTTTATTATTCTTAGTCTTGTATCTAAGGCTTTACTAGGGTTTCCTAATCCCAAAAATAACTAAACCTATCCTCTGATACCAACTATGACAACCTTTCTTTTTATTACAACTTAAACATGCTTTATTAAATAAAACTTCACTTGATCCAACAAAGAAGATCGAGAGGTTTAGTGTCTTTGGGGCTTAGGATCATTACATAAAAACTTTAAACTTGAAAAACAACATCTTTATTGAAAACATCCTTTACATGACCACTACATTCCTTCGTACTTAGCATTGCATGGGATAACCTGAGGACATGCATAAGAAAAGGGTGAGCTATAAAGCCCAGTAAGGGAGTACACAATGAATAACATGAGGAGTACAATACATGTTAGGCAATAGGCATATCAATAGAGAATAATAGAAACATGAACATAGAGGCATAGTAAAGCATGATAATCATAACATGGAAATGTGGCAACAACACTTAACATTGAATTAGCATGAGCCAAGGCTCATTGCACATGGAGCATGAGTAAACCCTCATTGCACTTGAAGCACGAGTAAACCCTCGTTGCACTTGAATTAGCATGAGTAACAAAACTCATTGCACATGACGTATCATGATACTATACATTACCCAATGCATTGGAGCGCTATAAAGGGCGCACCCTTCTTAAACATTTCATTTCATGCATAAGTGTGCCACATGGATCATAAAACATGGATTCATAAAACATAATCATTTCTTCCACGATAAAGGAATGTGGAATTCATACAGGAAACTTTATAATCAATATTTAAATGTGCATAAAGGTGAATACCCTTGATGGAGAAATGGGCATGGTATTCACTACACAAAGACATTGGCTTAGAAAATCGGTGCGATTTCGGCAGCGTAACGTCGTGACATAAGAATTCATAAAAAAGGTTGATGAGATAGAAAGGGGTTCCTCATCATATTTACATGTAATAGACAGTAAGGAGATCAAATATATACATGTCCCAAAAATAGAAATGGAATTTAGATTCATGATACAAAATTATTGCTTGAATGTAAAAGAAGAGAGAGAAGTTCCTTTCGGAATTTCGGAATAGTAACAGGTGTACATGGGAGGCATTTAATGAGAGAGAAAGGGTTCTCCCATCATTCAAACAATAAGAGGGAAGTATGGGGGAGGTGCGAAACCATACCCCAACATTCATAATTGAAATAAAAAGGGCAATACAACTTAAAGAAAATTGACAAAAAAGAGAAAGGAAGAAAACTCCTTACTTGGAAGTGTGCTTCCAAAGGCTAGAGAGAGGCTTGTGAGAGGCTTCATGGGAGCTTGGGGCACCTTGAGAGGATTCTATAGAGAGTAGGGCAGAGGTTGGACGAACTTTAAGGGCTTTGAGTGAGGAGGAAGTGGGATCTTGGGTGGGTTTATATAGGAAACGTGAGAGAATTCTTTATTATTTAGGTTTGGGACCTCTTATATTAAAATAATCCAAACCACAAACCATCCCATGGTATTTGCCCATGGTTTCTGGAAAAGGAAAGAGGAAAACAATATTTAACAAGTCCAAGGTCTGAACTTATTAAAAAATTAGGGTTGCTTATGTGGAGGTGAGTCACACTCCCATGGAAATTAATTTAAAAAGGCAAAGTGTTGAATAAGTCTTGAGGGCTCCATTAATGCTTTGAAAAGTAAGTTAAACAAACCCAAAACCTCATTATTTTAATGATAAAACACATATTGGCCGAACATAAGGATTATGGTATTTTTTTACATCACCATTGGGTCATTATGATGTCATAAAACACATTATATATTTAAATGGTATTTAATTTTTACCCAACAATTTGTTTGTCTCAGAAAATTATGAAAAATTCATCGTTGGATAATTTCGACGTCCTGATTCCAAAAATAATATTTATTTTATCTAAATAATTTTCTAAATATGTGAATTTTCACTTTTAAAATAAAAACCGACATTTATAAAAATTCACGGGTTTTGACAGAAATGGCCTTCAAACCTTAATAAAAATTTTAATTGCATTCATAAAATTATAAGATCATTTATATTTAATAAAAATTAATTTAATATTAATAATAATATTTTATTAAAATATTATTTAATTAAAAAATCCTTTAATTTAATAAAATATAATTCTTAATTAAATAATAACTAAAAACACCATTTGTACTTTAAAAACTAATTACAATGTATCAAAAAAAATTACATTCATTATTATATACAAAAAAATAATGTACATGAACATGGTGCTACTTATTTGTTACATAACCCCTTAAAATAGCCGCATAAGACCTAAGGGTAAGGTGTGCGATGGTGACAGACTCTTGGGGTTGCTCGGATAACATCGCTCGAGTGGTAATCTCTATCAACTTCCATTTTTCCCGTAGACGATCACGTTCGAGCTTGACTTGATGAAGCTCAGCTTGGGCTTGGTCAAGGGCAAAGCCCAAAGATGCCACCTCTTTTCCGAGCTCCGACAAATGGGCTTCGTAAGGGGCAATTCTACTGGATGAGTCCATCGCTTCCTTTGTCTGAGTAGAAATGGTTTCGTTAAAGCCTTATATTTATACTACTCAGATGATCACTATTCAACGACTATAAAAGTAATGGTCACAAATCTTAACATAAAACTAAAGAAGTTGACATCTTATAAAAACATTTTTTTTTCATAAAGAAACATTTAACTGGATCAAGAGGGATTTTCCATTAATGAAACTTTGGGTCGTTACAGTATCAATACATATATTCAATCTATATGTTTGTGCAACTGGATCTTGAAGTGTTTGTAATAGGATTTAAAATTATAATCAATGGAGGATTTAAATAAATTTCTATATTTTGATATTTTTTGAATATAATATAGGGGAATATTATTTTGGGTTGATCATTATTTCAATTATATTCCCTACTATTTATGGTAGTTGACTTATGTTATAATATTTTAGATATTATAATAAGATTATATTAGTGATAATACTAGGAATATGTATATGTATAATATAGATTCAAGAAGTTTTAGAAAAGTCTTCAGTATGTGATTTTCAATGAAATTGATTTTTTATCTAGATACTAGATGTGGATACTTACTATAGCACAAATTCACTATGTTTGGAAAAGGGAATATTGGGTAATAACTAAATCATCACATGGTGAATAAAAATGAGGTTTAATTTAACTCTTGGTTTTCCACTACTAGGGGATATTCTTTTTTTAATCACAATATATATTAAAACCCTTAAAAAGTATTTAATAATTATTTAAACTAAATTGGTTAGAGAACCTAATTGAAATAATACATGGATAGAAAAATATTAAACAAGTAGAGATATAGGTTGATATGAAGGAATCATATTTCAGAAAGAAAAGATGTGATAAGGGAATTCATATTACAATTGATGTTTTTTTATTAATATTTTTGATATTATCATAAATATTTTGGATATTTTACTTTCCCCAAATAAGATCACATAATGAATCTGATAACAATTTACATCAATACACCTCTATATCTTATAACTAATGAAATGATAATTCTTAAATTATTGAGAGTTTGAGAATATTCTAGTAAAAAGTTAATTTTACATACCATTCCTAATTTAGTTTGTTTTATATGTTAATAGAAATTAATTATTTATACTGAATGTTATTTTAATTAGTGATTGATAATTATTAATAATATGCAAGTATATTATATGAGTTATGAAAATTTTGTCAAACATATAATAGTTTTTATTCAATATGTCAACATTAAACTTCCATAAATAAATATTAAATGTTATCAGTGACATATATTAGGGAGTTACTAAAATGCATATATTTTTGGGGATAAATGTTGATAAACACCTAATTGGAGTATGAATTACTCTTAGGTTTAAAATATTTCTGATGTTGAGGTAATAATTTTTTTTTATTTAGAAAAATGTGAGTTAGATAATATTTCTAGACTTTTTTATCAATTTATTTGGATTATGATATATATTTACTAGTTAGTGACTTTATGAAATATTTATTAATAAATAAAAGGGTTAAAAATAGTGTTAATTTTTGGAAGTATATATAATATCATTCCCATTTTATGACATTGAGATCCAAATGGTTTTGAAAAATGTATATTATTTAGAATATATTATTTGGGTATATTATTCTAGGAATTATTAATTTTGTATAATAGAAGATAAGTAACATAATATAACATAACAGAGTAATATAGATGTCATGTTTGTTGTAATTTCATGGAGAATAAATACAATTAGACTAACCTCACTATAAGTACCTGGCCAGAAAACTGTACATAATCCTCGGTTTTCATCAAGAAATTAATTTCATTCTCTTTTTAGGTTTTTTTCATGTTTGTTGTTATATATAATTTAGTCATAACTTATACATTACAAAAAAAATATTTTATTGAGCTGGAAATTCTAATAAGTATCAAAATTTTCAACCATATAATTTATTTGGAACAAAGTGAACATATTGTACTATGAAAATTCAACACAATTGTAATGGCCCAGTAGAGGCCATGATCATGATATAGATTGGTTTGGGCCTAGCCCGCATGGTTTTTCTTTTCCCTAGGCTCGACCCTCAGGCACCCCCAGGAAAAGGCCTCATTATGGGATAGGTATTCACAACACCTTATAAAGGGGTGCTTCATGATCCTCCTTCTTCAATGTGGTATTGCTATAACCCACCCCCAAGATGGGACTAGCATCCTCGCTAGCACATCAAATGGACACCGGCTTTGATACCATTTGTAATGGCCCAGTCTAGCCCATGATCAGGATATTGTCCGCTTTGGGCTAGCCCACATTGTTTTTCTTTTTCCTGGGCTCGACCCTCAGGAACCCCCCAGGAAAAGGCCTCATGATGGGAGAGTTATCCACAACACCTTATAAAAGGGTGCTTCGTGCTCCTCTTCCTTCAATGTGGGATTTCCATAACCCTTTGTAACGTCTCGGTTCAGGAAGCCACCGAGAGGCGCCCCGTAACTGGTTGGTCACATGGCCTCAACCAGATTTCCCCAAATTCCAGAGGCTGCTGACTAGTAGTGAGGGCCTTTGGTGTAATGGTGGGGAAACTATGCCCTCATTGGGAGAGTACATAGTGGAAACAAATAACACATGAAATAGCAGAAGTAGTAATAATACAACAATAGTAAATAGTGGAACACTAAACAGTAAATAACTGGATCACACACACAAACACACACACATATATATATATATAGAATAATTCATGATGCATATATGTCTAGGAAAGAATCCAAACAAGTCACAATGCTGAATACAAAACTAAACCAAAGTGAAAAAGAAAAGTAAACAGATAACTCCTCAGCATCACAAGCCATAGCTTGGTGCCATGCTCTCCAGATCCATAGCAAGTCAAGTACCTGAAGTAGAAGGGAGCTTGACTATATCTATACTTGGAACTATATAATCTGTTTGGGCCCAAAAGCATGACCCAAATAGGGTGTGAGACTAAATCCCAGTAGGCAACCACCTCAATATCTATGCCTAGCAATCAGTGATTATAAGGCAGGTAAAGTACAGTAAGTAGTAAGTGGTAAGCAGTAAACATGATAATACAGAATAGTAAACAATACACAGGTCAACAAGTAACAAGGGAGAAAAAAATTAACCACAAATAGGAAATCCTCTATGAAGTACTCTCAGCCACCCCCTTTGACCCTATCCAAGAAGTACCAACAACCCTCTGGGTAGTACACTCAGCCTAACCCCTCTGGTTTGGTCATACGAATTTATAAGACTCTCTGAAGAAGAACACTCAGTCAATTCCCCTTATAGTCTAAGGTTGTCAGGGACTCTCTGAGGAAGATCACATGGTCAATTCCCCTTATAGCACCAAGGTCTAGAGACAATCTGAGGAAGCTCACTCGGTCGATTCCTCTTATAGTCTCAGTTCTAGCACCGACTCTCTAAGGAAGCTCACTAGGCCAGTTCCACCTTTAGCCTGGAATAGTTTAAGGAAAGTCAAACAAATCAATGAATCTATAAAAAAACTCACTCGGTCTATCCTCCTGTATTATAAAAAATCTGAGACTCTCAGGGAAGCACACTTAGTATATGACTTATGGTCTATAATGTCCATGAATCTCATGGGAAGCTCACTCAGTCTATCCCTTATAGTCTATAATGTCCAAGGCTCTCTGATAAAGCTCACTCGATCTATCCCCTTAGAGTCTATTTCACTAGGTTCTCACAGCCCCATGCCATTCATTTCATAATAATTCTATAAGACCAAAGTATCCTACATAATTACTTGGTTAACCAGTCTAAAACATAACAAGCATGTCAGATAACAACCCTCCATCCTACGGTCCGAAGGCATGGAAAATAGGTATAACAGCCAAAGGTAGAACAAGACAAAAAGGCCATAACCAGATCAAGGCAAGTAAAAAACATCCAAGCATAGCAATTATTCTCATACAACACCAAATTACCTCTACACAAGCATACACGTAAGGAAGGAAAACAATAGGGCAATATAGTATACATGCAATACCACGTTCAAGGGTATTGGTGGAATCTGCACATAATACTGAACAAATTTGAACAGAAAGGCACAAAACACCTACCTTCATGCTAGGATATCGATATACTTGAACCACGGGGCTTGAATTTCCTTAGAACATCATATATCTATGAAAACTAATAATACGTTCAACCAACGATAAATTGGGAATGATGAAGAATTGGAAAACAATGTTCCAGAAGAAGAGAGAACACACCAATACGGTTCCAATGCAATATACGAAGTTCAATTCGGAGGATGGATGATCGTTTGGGGGTTCAACGAAGATCCATATATTTTCGGGTGCTCTCCACCGAATGAGACCTAAAAGGAGGTGTTTCTGGCGATTAGTCGTGACCCCGATGCATTTAATGAAAAAAACAATACACAGAGTGTACTAGGATTTTCTGTACTCTGCTTTAGGAGGCCTCCACGTCACCCCACATGACCGTGTGTGTGGCCCAGACACGGCCATCACATGGCCTCCCGTGAGATCAAAGTACAGGATGTGTACTTTAAAAATTTCCACAATCTCCACTTTTCTAAAAAACACCAGAAAAAGAAAAAAGGTACCTGAAAATAAGTTACGGGTTCTTACAAACTTCTCCCTTAAGTAAATTCATCCTCGAATTTCCCTAGCGAGGCGTAGAAGAAGAAACATCGAACAACTATGGCCAGTGCGATCGTACATCGGCCTCCCTCTCTGAAGTTTCATCCTATTCTCGCCCATGCTTCCATAGCACTTGTACCAGAGGAACATACCGGCCACTGAGAACCTTTGTACTGTGATCAAAAATCTGAATAGGATGCTCCTCAAATGATATATCTACTTCGAGGTCAACCTCCTCAGGTTGAAAGACATGAGATGGGTCAGAAAAGTAACGTCGTAGCTGAGAAAGGTGGAAGACGTCGTGCATAGCCTGGTACCTCTGAGGTAACTGCAACAAATAGGCAACCAGCCCAACTCTCTTTACCACCTCAAACAGCCCGATGTACCATGGTGAAAGCTTACCCTCTCTTTGAATCCTCTTCTGTCACATCCTCGGTATGACACGCTGGAAAACCGTATCCCCGACCTCAAACATTAGAGGTCGTCTCCTCTGATCAGCATAAGACTTCTATCGAGATTGTGATATAGCCATCCATTTCTGAATCAACTCTATCTACTATGAGGCCTCCTGAACAAGACGAGGTCCCAACAAAGCAGCCTCTCCTACCTCCATCCAACATAAGGGTGATTGGAATGGCCTACCATACAAAGCCTCATAAGGTACCATCTGAATAGTTTCTTAAAAACTATTATTGTAGAAAAACTCCACAAGAGGT
Organism: Viscum album; assembly: GCA_963277665.1. NCBI lineage: Eukaryota > Viridiplantae > Streptophyta > Magnoliopsida > Santalales > Viscaceae > Viscum > Viscum album. The sequence goes on from OY728145.1 coordinate 696,641,158, forward strand.
ATATGTTTCTCCCAAGAACCTCAAAAAATCCATAATGAAAACATGGATCATATCTTCAAGAACTTGAATAATCCGCTCAGACTAGCCATCTATTTGGGGATGGTAAAATGTACTCAAAAGTTCCTATGTACCCAAAGCCTTTTGAATCCCCTGCTAGAATCGAGAAGTAAAACGTGCATCTCTATCTAAAATAATGGAGTGTGGAACTCCATTCAGACATAAAATCTCACCGATATACAACTATCCTAGATCATCAACACTGACGGTCTCTTTGATCAGCAAGAAGTGAGCAGCCTTCATGAGTCTGTAAATGAAAAACCATACTGCGACGTTCCCTCCAGGAGACCTCGGAAAATAGGCCACGAGGTCCATCGCGACATCATTCCACTTCCACTTGGGATGGGTAACTTCTGTAGATTCCTTTCTGGTCATTGATCCACTACCTTCACCTGCTGACAAATGGATCTCCTCATGAAAAAACCAGCAACATCCCTCTTCATACCTGGCAATTAATACTGACGGCGAAGATCATGATACATCTTGGTGACGCCAGGATGAACTACCCAAACCAAAGAATGAAATCTCACATCAGCTCTTTTTGTATGTCTGCTAGCACCCATATGCATCCCTGGAAACGGAAGACATTATCCTCACCTATTGTCCATCCAGGAATAGGGTCCTCTCCTAACATGCTTTCCCGTAGGACTAGGCCTTCAGAATCTGATAGCTGCCTCATTTGTACCCAATCAAGAAGTGTAGAGGTAAATGATATAGAAGATAGGAAAGTCTGTCCCTATCTATCGTGCACCTCCAAATTAATCTTAGAGAACAAATCCATAAGATACCACTCACTTATAGCCTCATGAAATGCCTCTATCTGAGTTCTCCTACATAACACGTTAGCCACTACATTGCCTTTCCTGGGTGTATAGGCAAGCCCAATGTCAAATTACTGAAGATACCCAACCCACCTGCACTGTCTCAGATTCAGATCACACTGAGTGAAGATGTACTTGAGTCTTTTTGGGGTCAGTAAAAACCAAAAAGTGCTCTCCCAGAAGATAATGTCTCCAACAACGTAGGGCTTGAACAATATCTTCAAACTCTAGATCATGCGTTGAGTAATTCATCTAATGTGGCCATAACTGATAAGACCCGTAAGCAATGATTCCATATCCCTACATAAGAACAACTCCCAGCCTGATACTTGAAGCATCGCAGTAAATGGTATAGCTCAAGCCTGGCTCTGGAAACACTAGTATCGGTGCTGATGTCAACCTCCCTTTCAGCTCCTTAAAGGCTGAATCATAAGAATCTGACCATAAAAACATTGCCCCTTTCTTGGTCAGACCTGCGAGTGGTGCTGCTAGGTGTGAAAAGTCTTGTATGAAGCGTCGGTAGTATCTAGACAGTCCTAGAAAACTCTGCACCCCAAAGACGTTCTTCGGCTGCTCCCATGAAACTACTGCTCTAACATTCTCTAGGTCCACTAATACTACTGTTTCTAAGATAACTTGGCCGAAAAAGTGAATCAGATGCATCCAAAAGTGGCATTTTGAGAGCTCAACATATAACTGATGCTCCCTCAGTGTACTCAAAATGATCTCAAGAGGGGTAACATGGTCGTGTCAAGTGTGATTGTACACCAAGATATCATCCATGAAGACCACCACGAAATAGACTATGTATGGATGGAGCACTCAGCTCATCTGTGCCATGAAATCTTCAGGTGCGTTCATCAGACCGAACAGAAGAACCATATAATTGTATAGACCATACCGGATCTGGAAAGCTATAAGAGGTATATCAGATAGTCTATCATGCAACTAATAATAACCGGACATCAAATAAATTTTTGAGAACACTCGGGCTCCTTGAAGTTTATCGAAGAGATCATCAATCCTAGGCAAGGGATATCTGTTCTTGACCATCAACTGGTCCAGCTTTTAAAAATCCACACAAATCCTATGGGTGCCATCTGCCTTCTTTGCAAATAGAATAGGCGAACTCTAAGGAGAAGTACTGGGTCAGATGAAACCCTTTGGCTGCAACTCCTCCAACTTCTTCTTGAGCTCCTACAACTCAGGTTTAGCCATTCTATAAGGAGGAATGGACACTGGTGTCACTCTTGGAACGAGCTCAATTGAGAATTCTACCTCACACTCTGGAGGCAAACTTGAAAATTCATATGGAAAGACATCCCTAAAACGATCATCCACTGGATGAATGTCTAACTGTGAAGTCCCTTGGTCATCAAGATAAAGACTATCAATCTGGGTTGAAACTCCTCCCAACCCATGATGCTCTGGACCTTCTCTACTCACCTGGACATCACAATCTCCTCTATAAATAAAGGATCCACCCTCTGGTGATACGAAGCTCACTCTGCGGTGATAACAGTCGAAAACTTCTTGGAAGGGAAATAACCAGTCCTTTCTGAGAATTACATCATAGCTCTTCATCTCTAGGACATAGAGGTCCCATAAGAAGTGACACCCTGCAACCTCAAGAGGTCACTATCTTCACTGACGTAAACCAACATCTCTAGTCCCTAGCGGTGTATCTAGAGTCAATGTATCGGTAGAGGAAAATATGTAGAGCCCAAGGCTCTCCACAATAGCAACATAGATAAAACTATGCATAGTAGCAGTATCAAATAGAGATGATGATAAAACTAAGGCTACTAAGATCATTCCCCGAACTGTAGAAGGGTCATGATCCTACTCCGGATGGATATTCTCCACAACAAAATTTAGGCCTATACTGCGACCCTGTGACCTTGCCTGTCCACTCTGAGTTGATCCAGTCTGCTGTCGCTAGTATCATGGTGACTGACTACCACAACTGTGATCTCCAACTTGGCCCAAATGGCTGGAAGAACTCCAGTTCCCAGATTGGTGAGAAACTTGTGATGCATCTCCTGAACACGGGGTCATAGAAGAACCCATACCACCAGCTGAAGGTGAAAATATCTGACAACAATGCTGAAGGTGGCCCATTCTTCCGCATGATCGGCACTCCATCGAGTCTACATGGCACTGGGGTCTATTATGCCCACTCCTCCCACATTAGTAGCATACTAACTGGTTACTCGAAGACACATTCCTCCTACTCCGATATCCTCGAGCAGAATCTCTACGACGCTTCATGCTATTAGTAGGAGGAACACTAGCTCTGGATGTCGAACCGCCCTGGATCACTACTCCAGAATCCCTCATTTGTGCTCACTGATCAGTGCCTGGTTGACAATAGAGGATATCAATGTAATCCTGAAGATATTCACCTGTGAGCGAATGTTGTTCCATAGACCATCCTTGAAATTCTGTTCATGGAACAACTCATCACCTCCTGGAATAGGCGTGAAACGCTACAACTCAGTAATGCGAGATGAGTACTCTATAACAGAAAGAGTACCCTGCTCCAGATTCATAAACTCTCGGGCTCGATTGACCCTCAATGTTTCTGGGTAGAATTAATCATATAAGATGCACAAAAACTCATTCCATGTCATGATCTGCTGGTGAATTGACTGTGAGATAACCTTCCAACACCTCTTAGAGGAGTCTCGGAGCATAAAGGTAGAGAGCTTCACCCTCATCTCTGTAGGTATCTCCAAATGCTAGAAACTTGTCAGTGTGGCCTCTAGCATGGAATCTACAGCCTGAGGTACTCTATACCCTGAGAAATTAGGATGATACATCTACTGGAAAATCCATGTCAATTCTGCCATCGATGGGGCACGAGGCGGTGCTCCCTATAAAGTCTGCATCATCCTCAGAAAATCTTCTCTAAACTGCACGTCAGCAGGTGAACCTAGTATAACTGTAGGTTCCAAGGCTGGAAAAGGAGGAGGATATGCAGGAGGTCCCTAATCGGCCATATCCGGTGTCTGATCGCCGTCTGGTAGCTGATGCAGAACTAGAGGACGTCTTAGTGGGATAACTCTGAAAGGTCAGAAGTACACCTTAGATTAGGATTATCAAAAACTTAGAACACAAGAGTACAAGAGGAGAACATGAGAAAGAAGCATTCAAATTTTACAAAACATGACTAAACGGTGTGTTTAATAACTACACAGTGTGTTCTTTTATGTCATTCACATTGGTGTGTACTTCTTCCACAACTGGTCATGTAATGCCCAAACAACATGGCGTGTTGTCCCTCCACATGGTGTGTACTTGAACTCTATTACCCTACTCGAGTCTCCTTACATGGATAACCCACATGGTCCTCTTAATACTAGACAAAATGGTGTGTTCACTAAGGACATGGTGTGTACTAGATAAGGATTCAACGACCCTTGTTGTTAGTTATATGGTCGGCTACACGGCTCACTCTACATGGCATGTTCTATGGGAACACTGTGTGTACTTGTAGGTTTTCCACAACCCGTGTTATTCGTGACACAGCCGGGTACTTAGGATACAAGGAAATACATGTGAAAACAAGTCACGGTGTGTAAAGACAAAGTTTCAACCAACTGTGTCATTAGTCACACGGGTAGACACACTGTCACTAAAACACAGTGTGTACTTACCGTACACGGTGTGTTCTTGAAGATTTTCCACACCCTCATGTTTCTACCACACAGTAAGTGACACTTTTTAAAAACTACAAGACGTGTATTCCAAAAGTACACACCGTGTATTCTAGTTTTTTCTAGGCATTAGCCTCAGAAACGTCTCTGGAGGCCAGTAAAACATAGAAAAAAATAGTTAATGTGCCAAATTCTGATCCGTGAGGGCCCATACTCCCCACGAATCAAAGTTTGGAATCTTTTACATATAATATACAAGGTAAAAAAGTCAATGATCCACCATGATCTAATTCATGAGGGCCCATAACACCTCAAGAACCAAAGCCTGGACTTCATTCAAACAAGGACTTACACACAATTCTCTATCAAACAGCAGGCATTTCTATCAAAAAATCTATCAAAATAGCATGGATATTCTACACAATGTCTATCACAACAACATGTAATCTCAAATTCATACTAGATGGCATGGAAGGAATGCATGACATGTGATTTATCATAAGTGACTATATGATGCGTGAAATGGAACTCCCTCATCTCATCGAGTTGCGACCGAAATAGAATTGTAATAACAACAACAATAATAGCTCAAATCATGTGAATCACCTAACGGTGAAATCAAATCAACTGTAAAATTGTAAACCAGAAAAATTGCAATAAACGAGGTGGTATGGCTTTTCCCTATACACGGGTTAGTTACTCCCGGTCACAGCTTATTACTAAGTACATATTCCATCCTATCCCGAGCTAAAGGATCCAAACAGTATGTCAAGAGAAAAGAAAACCCTATGATACAACTCTGTATCGTCCCGGTTCCGGAATCCACCCAGAGGCAACCCATACCCGTTTGGTCACATGGCCTCAAGCGCATTTTACCAAATGCCAGAGGCTGCCGACTAGCAGTGAGGGACTTAGGTGTGATGGTGGGGAAACTATGCCTTCATTGGCAGAGTACATAGCAGAAATAAAATAAAACATGCAACAGAAGAAGCAGTAATCATCCAACAATAGTAAACATCATAAGACTAAATAGTAAATAACTAGAGCACACACCCATATATATGGAATGATTCATGATACATATATGTCTAGGAAAACATCCAAAAAAGTCACAATACTGAATATAGAACTAATCCAATGAGAAAAATAAAAGTAAATAGATAACTCCTTAGCATCACAAGCCATAGCTTGGTCCCATTCTCTCCAACCCCATAGAGAGTCGTGTACCAGAAGTAGAAGGGTTCTTGACCTTACATATACCTACAACAACATAATATGTTAGGGCCCAAAAGTATGTCCCAAACAGGGTGTGGGACTAAATCCTAGTAGAAAACCACCTAAAGATCTGGGCCTAATAGTCAGTGAGTATATGGAAGGTAAAGTATAGTAAGCAGTAAGTGGTAAGAAGTAAACAAGATAATACTGAACTGTAAACAGTGTGCAGGCCAACAAGTGACAAGGAAGAAAACAACTAACACCAAACTTGAAACCCTCTTAGAAGTACTCTCATCCATACCCTCTGGTCCTATCCAAGAAGTACCAACAACCCTCTGGGCAGTACACTCAGCCTAACCCCTCTTCTTTGGTCATACATATTTATAAGACTCTTTGAGGAAGCACACTCAGTCAATTCCCCTTATAGTCTAAGATAGTCAGGGACTCTCTGAGGAAGATCACGCGGTCCATTCCCCTTATAGCCCCAAGGTCTAGAGACTCTATGAGAAATATCACTCGGTCAATTCCTCTTATCGTCTCAGGTATATCATCGACTCTCTGAGTAAGCTCACTCGGTCAATTCCACCTATAGCCTAGAATGGATTAAGTAAATTCAAAAAAATCAAACTCTCTATGGAAGCTCACTCGGTCTATCCTCCTACAGTCTATAATATCCAAGACTCTCTGGGAAGCTCAATCGGTCTATTCCTTATGGTCTATAAGGTCCAAGACTCTCTCGGAAGCTCACTCGGTCTATCCCTTATAGATTGTAATGTCCAAGACTCCCTGAGAAAGATCACTCGGCCTATCCCCTTATAGTATATAGAACCAAGTTCTCACGACCCCGTTCCAGTCAATGTATAATAATGCTATAAGGAAAAATTATCCTACAAAATTACTTGGCTAACCAATCTACAACGTAACAATCATGTTTGAGAATAGCACTTCATACTATGTTCACAAGGCATTGAAAACAGGTATAATGATCAAAGACTAAACAAGACCAAAATTCCATAACCAGAACAAGGAATGGGAAAAACTCCAAGCCAATAAATTATCCTCAAACAACACCAAATTACATCTACACAAGCATACAAGCATGGAAATAAAACAAAAGGGGAAAACAGTAAACACCCAATACCCAGTTCAAGGGTATTGGTGGAATTTGGACATAATACTCAACAAATTTGAACGGAGAGGCACAAACCACCTACCTAGATGTTAGGAGATCGATGTACTTGAGCCATGGGGATTGAAGCTCTTTAGAACATCGTAGATCTATGAAAAGGCATAAGACGTTCAACCCACGATAACATGGGAAAGAGGAGGAATTGGAAAACAAGGTTCCTGCAGAAGAGAGAACTCACTGATGCGGTTCCAACTCAATCGACGATGTTCGATTATGAGGACAGATGATCGCTCGGTGGTTCGTTGAAGATCCATGGCCGTTCGAGAGCTCCTGGTCAAACGAGACCTAAAAGGAGGTGTTTCTGGCGATTAGTAGCAACCTTGGTGCGTTTAATGAATAAAAACAAAGTACATAGGATTTACTTTGGGAGTACATGGCATGTACTAGGATTTTCCGTTCTCCACTTTAGGCGGCCTCCACATCACCCCACACGATTGTGTTTATGGCCCGGACACCGCCAGCACACGGCCTCACGCGACATCAATGTACACGGCGTGTACTCCAAATTTTTTTAGAAACTCCTCTTTTCCCAAAAACTCCAGAAAAAACAAAAACATACCTAAAATGAAGGTCTGGGTTCCTACCACAATATTCAACATGACATAATTCATTCCCTTAACCATCATGTAAAAACATTTAAAAACATAGTATGATCACAAATACATATCATGAAAGTATTACCTCAACAATACTCTATGAATCTTGTTGATTTTGATGATCAATAATAACCTTGTTTGTTTTACTTATGAAATAAATTTATGTATTTATGTTTAATATAATTCTTGATAAATTTATTTTATATATGGATTAATTTTTTTGATTTTGTATTCTGGATTTATTTGAATATAATATGGAAACATTGATCACACATTACATTTCTAAGAGGAACATATTTTTTGGGAACCCTACGTTTGGAGTATAACGTATGGATAATGAACCATATACTATTGGAAAATGGATAAACCACCCTATGTTTATAGGAAACCATAAATTTGATAAAAAATTATTTTTCATTAATCTAAATTTTCTAATTTACCATACATTTTCAACAGTACTTTTAATGTTTTTTGCTACAATGTGAAACCCTATATTTGACATGGTTAATGATAGAGTTTTAAATCGAAGATATTATTTTCATTTTCTCCAATGGTCTAACTAAAGGTAAATGTAGCTTTAATTCTATAGTATGACCAATTTAAAGGCCTGTGTAAAATGGAATAAATTTTTCCTATTTATAAGGGAGTATTTGAATTTATTTTAATGGTTTGCATTCAATTTATCATGATTTTTTATGAAATATTCTTGGAATTATTCAACCAAAATCAATCCATCTTTCTCTTGTTAAATACAAAGAGTGATTTCGTCTTCTGTTAGAGTGTGATATATATTTTAATACAAAAAATAAGCTATATTAAAAAATAAATAACTTATTTGGTATTCTAAAAGAGATGTAATTTAGATACCCACATGTTCCAATATTCGTTTGTATAAAATATTGATTAACTATTATTGGTTTTATTTCTGTGTTTCTATTATTATTGAATATCGTTTGAAATTGGGATCTTGTTGAATATATTCATTCCTAAATTATTTTATCTTCAAAGTGCAAGATCCATTAAATATAATTTTTTTTTGAATCTATGAAAAATAATATATTTTCACAATTAAATAAATAACTTTTTGATTTATTTGAGTATCAGCTACTTGGAATCATACATCATGGAGTATGAACATCTCAGAATATTATATTGATATTTTTAGTTCCATTCAAAAAACCATAAGTCCCTATAAAATAATTATTTTAAGGTTTCTACTAAATGTGCTTAGTTATTAAGGCCCTGTGATAAGAGGACACATCTAGTGAAATCCATCAATCTCCCAAAGAGAATGTTAGTAAAGTGAAATATAGGATCATTATGCCCAAAACCACTAGAACAATAGACTTGTTATTCTTATTTGTTTTTCTAATTCTCAAATTACATACAAAATAGAATGTTTTATGTCTCAATAAATCATAAAGAGGGGAAATGTTTTGAATCTTTCAACATTATTAAAAATACAAAATTCACCACCTTCTTCTGTATCTTTGTATTATTAAAACATATCAATTCGTATCAAATTTGTTATTTTTAAGAGGATAGAAAAACTATTTAACTCTGAAGTAAAAGTTCTATAAAATCTCTGATGTAAATGAAAAAACTAATGGAAAGTATGTCAATGATATGTTCACCATACTTAAATGGTGTTAATTATGGATGATGGAAATCTCTCCTTAATATTTATTTGAAATAAATTAATTAGAATAATATATGAATATTTTCACTCAGTATGAAGTCCCTAAAAACTGGAAACATGTGATGCCCCCAAAAAACCTAAATAAGATATTAATTCAGGAGATATAGATCTTTTTATATGTGGAGTTGTTCCAAATGAATTCAATATTGTTTCTAAATTTTCCAATACCTGTGATATATAGGAAACTAATGACTTTTCTTCTGAAGGGGATGAAAATGTAAGTAAATTATGCTACACTACTACATAAATGAAATTCAATGCTTCTAGAATGTATAATGTGAAATCATATACCAAATGAATGGATGATTGACTGAAATATAAAATAATGTTTCATCTTTAGGACTCTCAATTTCACAACCAGATCAAGCATTAAATGTAATTACAATTTCACCCTTTAACTGGAATGGAATATCTAATTTTATATGAAAATCCAAACCAGTTAACAATTTGACAATGAATGAATTAATATAGTCATTAATTATGAATAAAGTATAAATGAAATCAATAGTTGGAAAATTATAAAATGATATAAATGGAAAATACAACCCTTAATGTTACATTTCAAAAGAACAAAAAGAAAAGAAAATAAGATCATATATTTTTAAATGATTTAGTGTTTCAAGATGGTAAAATAGTGAGAATAAATATAGAATTCTATAAAAACATGAGAGGCTACAATAATTACATCAAGATTGGTTAAAGAGGATATAAAGGAGTATGATTCTCTAAATTTGAAAATATGTGTCAAATAAAACCTAGTTCTCAATATTTAATGGAACAAAAGAGATTGTTTTAGAATAAAAAGTATAAATCATATGAGAACTGATTATGAGTGAAATCCATGAAAGATATGTAGGTCACATGGAGTTAGTTTGAATAATATTTATGTAATCAAAATTTGACATAGAAAAATACCCAAAAATCTAAAATAAAATATATTTTTTATGGATACGAAATAAAATGAGGTACAATCATTTTATTTAGCTACTTATGATTCATAATGATTCTCGAATAGAAACATTGCTTATTACTACTCTATTCATGAATAATGTTATGAAGAATTAGTAAAAGTCATTAATCACTAATAAAAAATAACAATATTATTTATGTGAAAAGGATTTTGTGTAAAAACATCACCAATAATTAAAATAAATATTTAATAAATGCACTTCAAAATGTGTTGATCAACAAAATAGAATAAAAGAATTACAAGATAAAGTAGCGTCATTCAAAATTTCTAATGTCATATTATCTAAAGGTGATGAATAAATAAAATATTTTATTTGAAAAAATATTATAAAAATATTAAGAAATACTAATCAATGATTGGAAAAATTTTATAGAAATTATTTTATACGTATTTATAAAAATAACAACACAAAAGAGTCTCTTTTTTATTTTACAATTAAGGGAAATTACTATAAAAAATTATACTTAATAAATTAATATATTATTGGAATTTAAAAATACATTATTTCTAGAAATCTATGGGAAACGTTTACTAAATATTATTAAAAAGTTAGGAAAATCTGATAACCTAATACTTTTATTACTAAAATAGTTATACCAAAGAAAATATTGGTAACAAAACATACTCTTTTTAAATGATTTATACAGAAAGTCCATAGGAAAAAAATATACTAACTGATATATGGATAGGGGATACTCCAGAAAAATCAATGGAGAATCATACAACATTAATACATTAGTAAAATTATATAGAGAACTGGTTACCTTCAAAGATAATGATAAGAGAAAAATAGTTATAGTTAACTCAATTGGAGATCTAAAATAAATTCTAATTCACAAATTAATTTATGTTAAAGGGATTAATCAAAATCTAATTAGTATTTATCAACATAGTGATGATTTATTTTATGTTGATTGTTATAATAAATCGTCTAATTTTATAGATAAATTGCATAAATTTAGTGAACCATAAATGAAAATTTTAACACCATGTATCAAAAATCTTTTTTTAACAATATGAATTGTTTAGCTTCTGAGAAAAATAAATCATGGATATTGAATTGTATAATTGGACACTTCTATTTATTTTATTTATATAAATTATATAAGAAACACTTATTTTATGATATTCCTAGTCTTAAATTGGGTAAATCTTAATTTTTTGATGCATGCCAAATTAGAAATCAACACAAAAAATCTATAAAATAAACTAAGAAATATGATACTACCAAAACACTTGAAATTATTTAAATAGATATTTTTTTACTATCAGAAATTTTGGGATTGGTTGGAATATCAAATATTTTTTTATAGTTGATGACTTTTGAATATTTACATTAGATTATTTTCTAAATTTTAAAAGTGGGGTTTTCTCTAATTACAAATTATTTTCTAAAATTTATTAAATTGAAATTATTTTTTAAAGGAAATTAAGTGGTGATCATGGTTGAGAGTTTGAGAATCAAGAGTTTAATTATTTTTTATCATATTTATATATTAAACTCAACTTCTCTACACCAATATTACCTCAACAGAAATAAATTGTAGAAAGAAGAAATAATAATATTCATGAAATGGAAAAAATAGGTTAAATGAATATAGTTTTCAAACAAACATTTGGGAAGAAGTTGTAAAAACATATTATAATATCATGAATAGAGTTTTAATAATACCCCATCATTATAATAAACCCTATGAACAATATAATAACATAAAAACTTAGGTTAGATACTTTTAATTGTTTCAATTAATTATGTATAAATTTAATAATAATGAATGACATTGTAAATTTGATCCATAAGATGGTGAAGAAATATTTATATGATATTATTATTCCTCTAAATCTTAAATAGTGTATAATAAAAATTCAATGATTCTTGATGAATTTTATCATGTGATGTTTGTTTAAAGTGGCTCTTTTGATCACATAAAAAATAAAATAGATGAGGTTGATAATTTCATAGACAACATGAGGCTTCAATATAATGGGAATGATTTTGAAAATAAACTAGATGATATTTAGTCTAGTTTTAATGAACGTGAAATTTAATAACATAAATGTGACTTGCGTATATAACATTAAACCCTAATGCATCATCTATTAAAAACTATAATAGGATATCTAGAGAGAGTAATAAGAATTAAAATTAATATATGGAAACAAGATGAATTTTATAACTTACTTTCAAAATTAGAACCTAAAACTAACAAGGAATCATTATAAAATTAAATTAGGATAATATATATTCCTGAATAATATTGAAAATTTAGTAGAAAACATTTTGGGTGTTAGTTGATAGACCATATAATCATCTAGTTATAGGAGCCATATGGGTTTTATGAAATAAAAAGGATGATTAACGAATAATTACTAAAAATAATTCAATATTAGTAGTGAAATGGTGCAATGAGGAAGAAGAAATCGATTATGATGAAACATTTTCATCTATTTACTAATTAGAACCCATTATAACATTTATTGATTAATCATGTTATATGAAATTTAAATTGTATAAGATGGATGTAAAAAAGTCTTTTAAAAATGGATATTAAATAGAGGAAGTTTATATTGAACAACCACTAGGTTTTGAAAATTCTTATCTACCAAATTTTATTTTCAAAAATACTAACACAATTTATGGCCTTAAATATGCACATAGATCTTGGTATAAAAAATATGCTCTTTCTATGGAAAATTTTATTTTCTTTCATATTAGTATATCCTACACACTTTTAGAAAATAGTTTGTTTAAATATATAATTATTATTGTAGATGTATTTTTTTTAAAAATAATAATATTTTTAATGAGTTTTCAAATATTATACAAAAAGTTGAATTTATATAATGGGATAATTATAATTCATTCATATGTTTCAAATATAACCAAAGGATTATAGAAATTTTTTAAATCTAAAAAAATATAATATCGATTTACTAAAAAATGATGGACCTGATAATTTTAAGACTTATGCAAAATGCATGTGTACGACTATAAATGTTGATTTCAATGATGTTGGAAAACAAGTTGACAACAATTTAAATATAGGTATGATTGAAATTTTAATATATAATACTATTAAAAGACTAAATATTAATTTTGGTATTTTTCTATGTTCTCAATTTTTGAAAACAAATCCTAAAACATCCCATCTTGTTATGGGTAAAATAGTTTTTCAATTTTGAAGGGGAATTATTTTTCAGTCATTACAATAACAAAAAAAATTAGATTTAAATTTAATCATATATATCGATTCTAATTTAGGTGGGTGTATAATAGATATTAAATGTATATCAAGAACCTCTATTATTTTAATGAATTACTTAGTCTCATTTTCATGTAAGATAATTCAATTAGTTGATCAATAAATATATATGTAAAAATATATATCAACTGGAAGTTGTTATGCCCATGAGTTGTAGAAAAACCACTACTTGAAATTAGACAAAATTTCAGTGATATCTATATTTTATGTGACAAAAATTGTCTAATCAATATTCTAAACAATACTGTAATCCACTCTAGAACTAAGAATAGTGATATAAGGAATAAATTTCTAACGGATCTTATTATAAAAAGTTATATATCATTGAAATTTATAAATATTTAATATAAACATTCTAATTATTTAAACTAACACATTATCACTAATAGTTTTAAAGTTACTATGGGGGATTTATGTATATTTAATTAAAATTAAAATTTTGTTAATCCTTTTATTTTATTTTTGTATTATTTATTTTACTAACATTTTGTGATATTATTTAACTAACAAATTTTTAATAAATAAAGGATTTATTACAATTTTTTCATGTTTATAATTTCAAAATATAATTTATATTGATTAGTTTGAGTATTTGGCTCATGAAACCAAAATGGGTTAAATAAAAAGTCAAAATAAATATCTCTCTCACTCTCACTCTTACCCTAAATTTTGATCCCTTTAGTCTTTTTAGGCTCTCATTTTTTCACTTTTAAACCCTAGAATCTAATACTGTAATATTTAAATTTTTAGTAATAGCAATGATCAGTAGGATGGATGATGGAAGACTGAGTGATTTGAAGCCCTAACTCAACCCACAAATTATGAGATAAGTTATATAAAGAAACATTTTTTATTTAAAATGAAAATTTAAGATAAATCATATGTTGATGAAATTTATAGTATTTAAATGGATAAAATTAAATTTCAATATATAAAATAATAAATATTCATTCAATATAGAAGAAAATGTGTTCTATGAAAATGCACAGTTTAGTTTTGGGGACAAATAGGATGTCTTATTTTCAAAGGTAATGGATATAGATTTTATAATTCTTTAGCAGAGATAGAAAATATCTTTAAAAGTCCCTAGGAAGTGATTTTTTACTTTTATCTATGATCCATTAGTGATAAAAGAACATAAATATGTTAATATTTTGTCTTCTAATTTTGGCATGACATCGGATGGAAAAATGTCTGTAAAGAATATTGTAACCAACTAAAAGATGCTGGTAAAATTCATTTAGTATCCAATATTTCCATAAATTATTGGCTTATTTAAAAATATATATCTGGATATGTAAATATAATTTTTGACTATGAGGGAAATAAGTTTTAGTTTTATAATATATATATGCTATGTTATATACATCATTACAACAAGAAAAAGGAGAGGTTGTATTTTTATTCATATAGATGTATTATTTCTTTGATTTATTATAAAAAGAAAAAGATTCAAGATATATATCTAAGAATTAATTATTATCATTGTAATATTATTAATTTAAGTACATTAATGAAATTACCTTTCTTATGGGGTATACTAAAAAAATCTAATACCTATTATTGCAGATGAATGAGGAGATTTTGGTTCTAATTATCAGGGGGAATGAAAATTTGAAATCTGCTCATTTTTTACATTTCATGTTGAATAGTATAGAGAATAAATAATAGATAATATTGTTCAAAAGAAGATAAATACTCAGGTATGATTTCATGGATTTAAATGTTAAGAAACATTTTCATGAACAGTCAAAAGAAAAAATCAGACTCCATTGTTACATGACCAAGACAGTGAGAAGAACCCAAAAATTAGGATTTAAAAGATGAAGTTGAAACAATTATAGAAGTTAAAAAACTATTTTTATAGAAGATTCAACTAATCCTGTGGAAAATAAAAATTAAAATAGAGATGAGAATAAATGTCTCGAATAGGAACATGATTAAGATAATGCTAAATTTGGTGAGAAAGGGAAAGAATCATTGTTAGAAAATAATAAATTAGTTGAAAATCAAATAGTCTCTCCCACTGTAGAATCTTTGAAAAAGGCTGCATTAGAATTTGGTGAGAAGTCAAAAGTCCCACAAACTATATCATCACCATCTAGTGAGAATGAAAATGGAAATTCCTTAGTAGTATTGGAAATAAAATAATCATAATGTGTATAATATAAATAATAATAAGATTTTATTAATTATCAAATTCAAAATTTAGTTATCATGTTCAATGAGATGAATGAATAGAATTATTCCTTGCAAAGTGAGTAGGATGTTAATATTAAATTTTTAGAAATTTTGGGCATCTCAACTATTCCAAGATAATGATTGGAATCAATTAATGTTTAATTGAAAAATCTCAAGGGGAATTCTATTTGTAGAGGTGATTTTGATTCCTTTTAGAGTGAAATAGATAATCATATTTGGAAACTGAAAGAAAAATCAATTTCTAAACAAATTTGGATATTTAAATAAATAAAAATAAAGTTAGTTCTAATTGGTAAGGTGTGTCTATATTCAAAAAAAAATCTTCAACATATTCTCAAAAAATGTCTCTTTATTTAATAAAAATATTTGAATCTATTACCATAGTTTGGTCAGCATTGATTTATATGATTTGTGATCAATAATGTGATAATGCAATTTTAATATTTTTTTGGACATTCGAAAAGTACTTATTGAGACATTATCATTATAAGAACACGGTATTAGACATATTCTCCAACAGATAAGTGAGATTTCATCATATTTGTTTAGGCAAAATAATATATTCATGAGTTTTTTATTGTAAATTTGTTTAAGAGTATGATAATGGGTCCAGATTTGAATATTTTGATGAAATAGTGTGCTGGTGTTTTTACTAATAATTTTAGAGGAATTATGGTTGTGCTAAAGGACATTAATCTAATCATTGAATACCCTCTTACATTTTCACCCTCATCTAAACAAGTACCATTTCCCATATCCAAGCCTACATCATAATCATTCTATTTGAAATTTTTATTGTAATAAAAATAGATCTTTTAATGATATCATTTTATGTTACATTTCTAAATATTAATTTCTTACCCTTTATATTCATCTCCACTGCATGATCAAATATAATTTTTTTTCTTAGAATATAAATTTTTTTATTGATAATAATGTTCTAGAATAAATGTTTTGTAAACCATTTTTATTAGAATTTTTATATGTTCAAATGTTGGAGAAAATATAGTTAACACAATATTCCATATACATACCTAATCACAGAAAATGATAATTTAAATATTTAATTTTCATCAATTTTGTTTGAAAAAAAGTCTTTTTAAATTCCATTTTCAAATATTCGGTTATAAAAAACTAAATTAATACTATTATTTCAGATATATTTCATTAAATATATTATTATCTTTACATTTAAAATATTTTCTCTAATTAATGTTATATGGGTTTTTTTGATCATCAAAAATGGTATTTTTTGGCATGTATTGTATCAATAGTACTCTATGAATCTTTTTTTCTTGATTCTCAGAAATAAATTTATTTTGTTTTAAAATTAAATTACATATATTTTTGAGGAATATAATTCTTAAAAAATTTATCTAATTTACCAATATTTTTGTTTAGGTGTTATGAAAAAGTTTGAATGAATGATGGAAACACAGTTTATATCCTATGTTTGTAAGTAGAACGTATGGTTTGGGAACCCTACCATAGTAATAAAAAATATGGACCCTAATCCCTACACTATTGGAAAAGTATGGATCAACAACAATAAATTTTGTAGAAACCCTATGTTTGATGAAAAAGAATATCATTTATTAACCCTAATTTTGTATTCAACAATAAATTATCAATCTTACAATGTCAACCATACCTTCAGTGTGTTTCTCTATATAGTAAAACACTATGTATTGTTTTTCCAATGATAGTGTTTTCAATTCATGATATTATCTATGTTTTTTGTAATGGTCTCACTATAAATAAATATCTCTTTAAAGTTAATTTATGAGGAAATCAAAGGCCCGTATTCAATTAAATATAACATTACTATTTCTAATAGACATTATGAATCATTTTGTTTTTTTTCTGAATTCAATTGATAATTATTTTAAGGTGACATTATTTAATCTGTTCAACCAATAACAAGCCCTGATTTTCTTTTTATATACCAAGAGTGATTTTATTTTATATAGGTGTATGATATCATTTTGAATACATAACTACTATTGATAGGAAACGAACAAACTTTTGTTTTATTATAAAAGAACTACACTTTAATGTTATATATGTATCAATATTTTGTTTTTAAAATTTATGATGAACTGTTATTGATGAAATTTTTCTATTAATTTATTTCATGATGAACATTTCCAATCGATATATCTTTGGATCTATTATTTGTAGAAGAATTTTATATTTGAAAGTGAATATCCATTTTTTGTCAGTTATTTCACTTACATGGAACAATAATCTATTTTCTCAATAAAATCATTCTATTTTTATTTATTTCATTATTGTATACTTAGACACAGTCATGGTGGATTAATAACTTATCTGGACATGTTATGGATATTTTTAATTTCATGTAAAAGAACTACAAGGCATTGATAAATTCTTATTATAATGGTGTAAATTGATTCTACTTAGCTATTCTGGTATTTCAATCAAAGGAATTATGTAGTGAAAATCTTCAAGAAACCTGATTTTGTTTTTGTGGGGTGTACTAATAGATATTTTATCCACTAACTAGTATGGAACTTTCTATTTTATTATAATATATTTCTCAACTACTAAATTTACTTAAATAAGATACATATTAATATTTTCATAAATCCTGAAGAGATAAAAAAGTTTGAATCTCTCTAAATTATTGAAAATAAACAATTCCCCACCACTCTATTTTGTATCATTATATTATTTATACATAAATAATCTTATTAAGTGATATAAAAAATAAATAAATTTATGTTTTTAGTAAGAATATGTAAATCTATGAAATATCTACATTTATATGAATGTTCATTGAGAAAAAAAACAATAAATATTCACCAAAAAAACTTATTTTTTTTAAATAAATACATTAAAATCCAAAGAATGAAATTGGAAAATATTTTTTGTAACTTATATCAACTCATTTATATACTATTTTAAAAAAGTGTCAGAAGTAATTGGAGCCTTTTAAATTCCATTGGGGAAACCCTTGGCAACTCACTTATTCTTTTCTTTTAATAAAAGGAACATTACCCAATTTACTGGAGCACAATATGGGTTAAACCTTCATTTATTATATAATCGGATCACCCTATTCTATCTATGCAACCCCGTAATATAAACTAATATAGGATCACATGTTAATATTTGGGCCACCTAATCTTATATTTTGTAATGTCTCACTCGATGCTATATCAACTACCCTTTCATATAAGATGTTACAAGAACAGATGATGCTAGTTGGGTTCACCCATTTCTCATGGATAATTAAAATGTATCATATCATGAATTAATCATTTACATTCTTGCATTTTCCCTCATAAAATATTTCAAAAACTCTATTAACCTCATTAACAAATAATTTTTTTTTATCAAAATACCCATTTATTTTTAAACACCATTTTTAAAAAATACTCACTTTTCTTCAGAAAAACTATTTTCAAATCCAAATTTCAAAAAAAAACCTGAATGGGGTATTTATTAATGAAAACAAAAATTTTGAAAAATAATATAAAAGTAAAATAATGGTTACAAATGTGAATTTTTTTTGTCATTGTATAAAAAAACATTTTCTTGTTTGTTAAAACATCTTATATAAACCAAGAAAATAATTCCCTTTCTAATACCATTGTAACAATTTAAATAAAGAATGAATTTTACATTATAAAATCTATTTTTTATATATAAAATCATTCATAAAATAATTTTAAAAATGATTCTATATAACATGAAAGTTTGTAAGGAAAACATTAAAAGATAATTTATCAGTCAATATTACATTATATGTGTAACATCCCAAGTAAGTAATGAATAATATATATTTTTATCTATGTCTATTAATAAATTAGATAGTGTTTCAGAGGCTTAAAATGAAAATAAATCCAATCTTAAGCAAGGAATACACTAATATTTTTAAAAGATTGTTTTACTGCCTTTTAATGGCAAACCATTTTTAAATCTATATTTTGAAAATTTTATAAGCTATGTTTTTTAAAATAAACTTATTCTTTATGATTGGGACATCAACATTTACTTTTTGTGAATTTTTGGTATTATTCTGATAGAGTTCATTTTTTAATGAATAATGAAAAATGTTGTATTTTAATTCAAAACCTCTTTTTAATCTAATTTATTAATATGATTAGATTATCTTTTAATTTGGTTTTAAAGTTAAATTATAATATATTTTTACCATTTAATCAAATGGAGGTCATTGGAATCAATTTCACTTTGAAATTGGACTGAAACTGGTGTCAATATTTTGATACTTATTATTTCATAAAAACACGCTATTTGTCATGACAACGGGAATTAATTATTAAATTAATTAATATAACTTATATTATTTGAATTTTTTAAAATAGACATCATTTTTGAATTCATAATATCAAATATATCTTAGGTTGAAGTTTTGGTATTTTTCTGAAAAACATCAATTTTTGATGAATAGTGAAACCACTAAGTGGTAGTTAAAGAAACCGATTTTTCATTTAAATGAAACGTTGCCACTTATGTGATTTGATTTTCAAAAAAAAGACATAAATGGTTTTCATTAAGAAGTAAAATGTGGTTCAATGAGTTTAAAATAATTTTGTTGTGAATAATAACTTTTTTGTTTTTAATCGCGATTAGAGGTAATTAGTGCAATTTAAGGCAAAAATGATATTATAATAAAATGAAAATACCTATAAACATGTCCTACCTGTATTGGATGTGTCATGGACGACCAATACAAGCCATGAGACAACTTGGGGACCCCATGGAGCCACTTTTGTTGGGAAATGACATAAATAACTTTTTATTTAATGTTAAAGTAAAAATGACACAAACATGAAATGTTTTACTAAAACATATTTTAAATGGGGTTATACAAGTCAGATTTTTGACTATAAATATTAATTAGAAATATAAAAAGATTTCATACATCATGATAGTTTTATTATAATTTTTAGTCATTAAATAAATTAAATTATGAATGACATCATGATGATGCAGCGACTACCTCATTAATAAATGATTTAAATAAAATGATAAGATAATTTAAAATATATGACCTAAACATGTCCAAAACCTATTGGATGGGTGTATTTAGAACCCTTATCACCTTAACCTTTAATTATATCAATTTGGGACCTTTTTAATCACACACTCATTTTAAAATAAAGTAACATTGCTTTACTTTCCAAGAGTGCCCCTCCTCACCTCTTATAAAAGGCCCCCACCTCTACCTCTTTACCCACACATCCAAAGCCTTTGGATCGGCCAAACCCTACCCATTTTGTCTCTCCACATTCCTCTATTACTCCTTGAAGCATAACTTTGGGTAGAAGTCTTCCCAAGGATGCCTTTGAGCTCAAACCAAAGGGAGTTACCTAATTTTAAGGTAATGTCTTCACTTGAGTTCTTTTATTTTATTTTGCTTCTCCAACCCCCTAAACTCTTTTAATTAATTTCTTTTTTAACAAATACAGTATCTTCAATATACAAGGATGTTGTTATAAGATGTTTACGAGCTACACTTACACACACCTACATCTAATGGTTAAAGAACATACTGTTTCCGTGGATGGCGAATTTCTGCCTCCTGAAACGATGATTGTTCAACATTATTTTAACACCTTCAAAGGTGGCCATTAAGATGAAACTATATTTATATATGATATATAATATGTTTATTTTTTCCTTAAGATTCTGTATTTTTCATTTTGGGCATACCTTTATGGTTTCCATTATGGGTAAACGTGATATCTTCATTTAAGGAAGTGTGGACTACCGCCCCTCAAAGTGATTTGATTCGTTAATACCATATGGGGGACGTATAAAGGATGGAGTTATGATATTATATATGATATTAAACTGGAATTATAATATAACTTTATATCATTTTGATTCTATTTCATATAATATGAAATAGAAATTGAAGCAGCGTTCATGCGTACGTACGGCTTACCGTCTCCATGAACGGTGCATTTCATTTCTTACCTCTAAATGTTATGTAATATTATAAATGCATTAATGTACTGGATATATATGATATATATGATATCTACATCATGAATACCATTCTGGATATAATGGATACATGAAAAACTTGTAATTATAAAGGGTTTATTTTTCACTCAAGTACCAACGATCGTTAAAACAACCGTTATTAACCTAAATAATTACATAGTGTTCATGAAATGCCAATAAGTGATATAAAAGGAATAATGAACTTGAAAAAGTTTCTTAAAAAAGTAGAAATTAACTCAAGTTTATTATTCAAGAGATTAATGAACGACCAAGTCAAGTCGGACCCGAGGTATGGGACTTCGTCTCAATCTCCTTTCATTGAGGCATATTTTGTACACAACATTATTTTATACGGTGTATAAACCCCTTTGACTTTTATGTCTATCCAAAACGAATCTTTTTTTTATACGAAGCATTTTACAAACCTAAAAAAGGGAATGTTTTTGTCGTAAGTATGCGGCGACAACGACCTCTCCGTCGCCGTGACCATTATTTGAGTTTCGACTTCCTCTACAAGACATACCGTTTTTTTAAAGAAAAATAAATACCCTGTTTTACTTTTATTTTATTTTGGTATTGAAAATGGTTTTCATAATGTTTTATTACATAAATGTGTTTTATTGATATCTTGTGATTGAAATATGGAAATGTTATGTTTCCTTTATGTACGTTTTATGTGATACGATTATGTTATTGTTCTTGGGCATTATTATGAAGACAGGTGGTTCTGTGACAAACTAAGGGCGGGAGACCACGATATAGCTCTCCAATGCATTGGGTAATGTGAAGGAGTGAAACTTTAAGGTTTCTCCGAAGAGATTTAGGAAATATACTATGATGGGTATTCCAAACGTAACCAAGAGGGTTACTCCCTACGTAAGAATGTAAGGAATGCCTCAAGTTACCTTTATGTCTTATGATTTCTATGATTTATTCATGATTTGATGAGGTATGTTAAAGTGCTTATGTTTTATGGGTAAATTATGATTTCATTATTATGTGTATATGTATCCATGTTTGTGTTCCATATTTTTATATCCCTTACTGAGCTTTTTATGCTCATCCCAAGTTTTTGAAATGTTTTTCACAGGTCAAGGGATAGGTACATGATATGATGATAATGTCAAGGAAGTGTCAAGAAGGAATCCATGTTTTATTTTAAATATTTTTCCATTGATGGGAAAAATGAATACCATCTTTTATTTAACCACATAGTTTAAATATGGAATTTAATGAAAGTTTTATGTTCTAATTCTCTAAAGATATAAACCTGAAAATATCCTCAAGGTGTAATCTTGTAATAACTCAAGATTAAGTAAGGATTAAGGTTGGGGCCTTATAGTTGGTATCAGAGGTCGGTTTAGATAACTTTAGGAGTTAGAATTATATTAAATGATTATCCAAAAATATTTTTTTATGGTCAAATTGAAATGATAAAGCATTTGAAGATTACCATGTCGCTTCATCTAAGACATGTTTGTTCAGAATGGTTTTCCATAGTGGAAACAGGGATGCAGTGCTAGGAAGGCATAAAGAAGGAAATAACCTTCCAAATCAGCATCCTGAGACGGTCGTAATTGGAACTGAACAGTTTGTTATAGTAATGGTGCAGTTGACTCTCAAGTGATAAATAGTGGTGGTATCCTTGCACGAGATCAGCCTGATCAACCACAAAGGAACATGTCAGTGGTGGAACATTTCATGAGGAAACATCCCCCATCATTCAGAGGATCATCTGACCATGTGCTAGCTGAAGGGTGGATTAAAGCACTAGAGAATATTTTCGATGTCATGGGGTGTTCATACAATCAAAAGGTTAGTCTTGCTATTTACCGTTTGGAGGGTGAAGCAGTTCAGTGGTGGTCGATGGTTAAAAATATCAGGGACGCTGATGAGATTGATGCTCTCAACTAGGATGAATTTAAAGGTATGTTTCGTGAGAGGTATTTTCCTAAGGCTGTTCGAGTTATGATGGAAAATCAATTTTTGGAATTGAGGCAAGAGGAAGACTCAGTGGCTTCCTATGAAGAAAGGTTCACTCGATTGGAAAGGTATGCTCCAAATTTTATCCAAGACCTTGATAGTAAAATCAGTCATTTTTACTCAGGGTTAAAGCCAAAATATCGAAGGGCATTAGCTTCTCGTGAGTTCAAAAGTTATGAAAATCTTGTTTGATGTACTGAGAAGTTGGAAGTGGAGTTTGCTGATGATCAAGTGTTCTATAACAACCAGTATAAGAAGAGACCAAGGTGGAAGGAGAAAGGAAAGAGTTCTTCAAAAAGGTCTGACGGTAAGAAAACTATGTTTCTAGTTTGTGATAAATGTGGTAAAATGCATTCTGGGGAATGCCTTCTGAATTCTGGAAAGTGCTACCGATGTGGTAAGATGGGACATAAGGCTCGTGATTGCACTGAAAAAGATCAAGGTGATGGTAAGACCAAATTTGAATTACAATTAGTGAAATGTTTTAAGTGCAATGAGATGGGCCACTATGCCATCGAGTTTCCGACAAAGATCTTGATTGATGGGAAGCAGTTAGACTACAAGCAGAAATGGGTGGTGAAATCCTTTGCAACTACTTCAGCAGATGTCGGGCCATCAAATGAAGTTGTATCAGGTACTTTGTTTGTTTTTTCAGATTATGCCAGTGTACTGTTTGATTCGGGGTCTACACATTCGTTCATCTCTGAAAACCTCTCTAGTAAAAATGGAGTACCATCTCAAGAAATGACTCCTGACCTTTTGGTAAAAGCACCTGGGGTAAATGTTGAGGCAAAAAGAATTTATAAGAATCTTCCTATACTTATCTGTGGAAATAACCTACTTGCGAATCTTATTGTTTTACCTCTAGTAGAGTTTGATGTTATCCTGGGTATGGATTGGCTCTCTATTTACCATGCTAAGATTGACTGTAGAGATAAAGAAGTTTATTTTCAGAAGACTTTCAGTTTGTGTACAGAATGAACCCTTACTATTGATAACTTATCAAGAGGCCGAGAAACTTGTAAAATATGGAAATTAATGTTACCTTGCACATATTGTTGAAAACAAAGGAACTGTTCAGATTAATGATGTGCCCGTGGTAAATGATTATCCTGATGTTTTTCCTGATGAGTTGCCCGGAATAATACCAGATCGGGAAGTTGAATTTACTGTTGAATTAGTTCCTGATGCTAAGCAAATTTCAAAACCCCCATATGGAATGGCTCAAATTGAACTTTTAGAGTTGAAGGAGCAATTGCAAGATTTATTAGAGAAAGGTTTCATTTGACCTAGCACATCACCCTGGGGTGCTCCTGTTTTATTTGTTAAAAAGAAAGATGGTTCAATGAGACTTTTCATTGATTATAGATCCTTGAATAACATCACTATTAAGAACAAATATCATTTTCCTCATATCGATGATTTGTTTGATCAGATCCATGGAGCTCAGTATTTTTCAAAGATTGACTTGAGATTGGGGTACCATCAGCTGAAGGTAAATGAAGCAAATGTTTCAAAGACTACGTTTCTTACAAGATATGGCCATTATGAATTTGTATTAATGCCTTTTGGCCTAACCAATTCACCTACTGTATTCATGGACTTAATGAATAAAATTTTCCATGAGTTCTTGGATAAGATTGTTGTGGTTTTCATTGATGATATTTTGGTGTTGTCTAAAAGTAAAGAAGAGCATGAAAGACATTTAAGGGATATTTTGAAATCCTCGAAAGAAAATAAATTGAATGGGAAATTCAGCAAGTGTGAGTTTTGGTTGCAAAAAATTTCTTTCCTTGGTCATATTGTTTCTAAATATGGGATAACAATTGATCCTTCAAAAACAAAGGTTGTTGAAGAATGGCCAAGACCCAAAAATGTAACTGAGATTCGTAGCTTCCTTGGTTTTGCAGGCTATTACCGAAGGTTTGTTAGATATTTTTCACGGTTATCTAGTCCAATGACTAAGCTAACTCGGAAGGATGTTAAGTTTATCTGGACAAAATAATGTGATGATTGTTTTCAGGAATTGAAAAGAAGATTGGTGAATGCTCCATTTTTGGAACTACCTTCTAGGAATGGGGAGTTCATTATCTGCAGTGATGCTTCATTGAAAGGACTTGGTTGTGTCCTTATACAGAATGATCAGGTAATTGATTATGCTTCATGTCAGTTCAAAACTCATGAGGTAAATTACCATACACATGATTTAGAATTAGCTGTTGTTGTTTTTGCTCTAAAAATTTGGAGGCATCATTTGTATGGAGTAAAGTGTGAAATATATACTGATCACAAAAGTATAAAGTATATATTCACTCAGAAAGAATTGAACATGAGACAGAGCAGATGGCTAGAATTAATCAAGGATTATGATTATACAATTCATTATCATACAGGAAAAGAAAATAAAGTGGTTGATGCTTTGAGTCAAAAAAGTAATGCTTCATTAACAATGTTGCGTTTGGAACGTGATCCTTTGGTTAAGGATTTGATGAACTTTGGCATAGAAGTTGTTGGTGCAGGATGTCCTTCTGTTTTGTTTCAGGTATCAGTGAAATCTTATTTATTAGACAGAATCAAGCAAGCACAGAAGCAAGACAGTGAATTGCAGAAAATGGTAGAGTTGGTTCAGAAATGTAAGTTGCATGAATTCAACATTGATAATGATTGTGTTTTGAGATTTGGGAAGAGATTTTGTGTGCCTTGTGATTTACAGTTTAAGAGAGAGTTGTTATGTGAAGATCATAGTTCTCGGTTTTCAATTCATCCTGGCAGTACTAAGATGTACAGAGATCTGCGGGAGTATTACTGGTGGGTTGGAATGAAAAGGGATATTGCTGATTTTACTGTGAAGTGTTTGACTTGTCAACAGGTTAAGGAAGAGTCGCAATTACAGAAAGGGATGTTTCAACCATTACTAGTGCCAGAGTGGAAATGAGAAAACATATCCATGGACTTTGTTGTGGGATTACCAAAGACACCTAGAGGTAATAATGCAATCTGGGTTATTGTTGATCTCTTGACTAAATCTGCTCATTTCCTTGCTATACGAGATAATTTTTCCCTAGATCAACTTTCTCGTTTGTATCTTAAAGATATAGTCAAGTTACATGGAGTTCCTCTCTCCATTGTATCTGATCGTGATCTTAGGTTTACTTCTAACTTTTGGAAAGGCCTTCAGAAGTCGTTGGGTACTGAATTAAATTTTAGTACAAGTTTTCATCCTCAATCAGATGGGAAGTCAGAACGAACAATTCAGACTTTGGAAGATATGCTACGTGCTTGTTCGATAGATTTTCAGGGAAGTTGGGACCAACATCTTTATTTGGTTGAGTTTTCTTATAATAACAGTTTTCATTCCAGTATACAGATGGCACCATTTGAGGTGTTATATGGGAAGCAGTGTCGAACTCCAGCTTTTTGGGATGAAGTGGGTGAAAGGAAGATGATGGGACCAGAAGTGGTAGAAGAGATGGAAGAAAAAGTTCAGCTCATACAAAAACACATGAGAACAGCTCAAAGCAAGCAGAAGAGTTGTGCAGACAATAGGAGGAAAGATCTCTCTCTTTTGAGGTAGGTGATCATGTTTTTCTCAAAGTCTCACCATGGAAAAGTGTGATGCGATTTGGTAAGAAAGGAAAGCTGAGTCCAAGGTTCATTGGACCATATGAAATTCTGGAGAGAGTTGGATCAGTTGCATACCGGGTGGCTTTACCTCCGAGTTTATCTCAGGTACACAATGTTTTTCATGTTTCGATGCTAAGAATGTATATGCTAGATCCATCTCATGTTTTGAGTCCAGAGGTAGTTCAGTTGGAAGAGAACCTATCTTATGAGGAACAACCGGTCCAGATTCTTGACCACAGGGAGTAGGTGTTATGGAATAAGGTGATTCATCAGGTAAAGGTTTTGTGGGAAAACCACATGATTGAAGAGGCAGCATGGGAATCTGAAAATGTAATGAGGGCTAAATACCCCCACTTATTCGATAAGTAAATAAATTGCGGGGGCACAATTTTCTAAAGGGGGAAAGGATGTAAAATCCCAAGTAAGTAATTAATAATAGATATTTTTATCTATGTATATTAATTAATTAGATAGTGTTTGAGAGGCTTAAAATGAAAACAAATCCAATCTTAAGCATGGAATACACTAATATTTTTAAAAGATTGTTTTACTACCTTTTAATGGAAAACCATTTTTAAATCTATAATTTGAAAATTTTATAATCTATGATTTTCAAAATAAACTTATTCCTTATGATTGGGACATCAAAATTTACATTGTGTGAATTTTTTGTATTTTTGCAATAGAGTTCATTTTTTAATGAATAGTGAAAAATGTTGTATTTTAATTCAAAACCACTTTTTAATATAATTTATTTATATCATTATATTATATTTTTAATTGGTTTTAAAGTGAAATTAGAATATATTTTTACCATTTAATGCAATTTTGGTCATTGGAATCAATTTCACTTTGAAATTTGACTTTAACTAGTGTCAATCTTTTGATACTTATTGTTTCATAAAAACACGCTATTTGTCATGACAACGGGAATTAATTATTAAATTAATTAATATAACTTATATGATTGAATTTTGTAAATTAAACATCATTTTTGAATTCATAATATCAAATATAACTTAGGGTGATGTTTTGGTATTTTTCTGAAAAACTTCAATTTTTGATGAATAGTGAAACCACTAAGTGGTAGTTAAAAAAACTGATTTTTCGTTTAAATGAAACTTTGCCACTTCTGTGATTTGATTTGAAAAAATCCGACATACATGGTTGTCATTAAGAAGTAAAAATTTGTTCAATGAGATTAAAATAAATTTTTGTTGAATAGTAACTTTTAAGTTTTTAATCGCGATTAGAGGTAATTAGTGCAATTTAAGGCAAAAATGATATTATAATAAAATGAAAATACCTAGACACATGTCCTACCCTTATTAGATGTGTCATGGCCGACCAAGAAAATCCATGGGTCAACTTGGGTACCCCATGGAGCCACTTTGGTTGTGAAATTACATAAATAACTCTTTATTTAATGTTAAAGTAAAAATGACACAAACATGAGATGTTTTACTAAAACAATTTTTAAATGGGGTTATACAAGTCAGATTTTTTACTATAAATATTAATTATAAAGATAAAAATATTTCCTACATCATTATATTTCTTTTATAATTTTTATACATTAAATAAATTCAATTAGTTATGACATCATGATGATGCAGTGATTATCTCATTAATAAAGGATTTAAATAAAATGAAAAGATAATGTAAAATCTATGACCTAAACATGTCCAAAACCTATTGGATGGGTGTATTTCGAACCCGTGTCATCTTAAACACGAATTATATCATTTTGGGACCTTGTGAATCTGAAACTCATTTTAAAATAAAGTAACATTTCTTTACTTTCCAAGAGTGCCCCTCCTCTCCTCTTATAAAAGGCCCCCACCTCTACCTCTTTACCCACACTTCCAAAGTCATTGGATTGGCCAAACCCTGCCCATTTTATCTCTCCACCTCCCTCTCTTCCTCCTTGAAGCCTCAATTTGGGCATAAGTCTTCCCAATGAAGCCTTTGAGCTCAACCCAAAGGGAGTTACCCGATTTTAAGGTAATGTCTTCACTTGTGTCCTTTTATTTTATTTTGCTTCTCCAACCCCCGAAACCTTTTTTATTCATTTCTTCTGTAACAACTACAGTATCTTAAATATACTAGGATGTTTTTATAAGACGTATTTGAGCTACACTTACACACACCTACATCTAATGGTTAAAGAACATATTGTTTCTGTGGATGGCGAATTTCTGCCTCCCGAAACGATGATTGTTCAACATTCTTTTAACACCTTCAAAGGTGGCCATTAAGATGAAAATATATTTATATATGATATATAATATGTTTAAGTTTTACCTAAGCTTCTTTATTTTTCATTTTGGGCATACCTTTATGGTTTCCATTATGGGTAAACGCGATATCTTCATTTAAGGAAGTGCAGACTACCGCCCCCTCAAAGTGATTTGATTTGTTAATACCATTTGTGGGACGTATAAATGATGGAGTTATGATATTATATATGATATTACACTGGAATTATAATATAACTTTATATTATTATGATTCCATTTCATAAAATACGAAATAGAAATTGAAGCAGTGTTCATGCATACGTACGGCTTACTGCCTCCATGAACGGTGCATTTGATTTCTTACCTCTAAATGTTATGTAATATTATAAATGCATGAATTTAATGGATATATATGATATATATGATATCTAAATCATGAATACCATTCTAAATATATTGGATACATGAACAACTTGTAATTATAAAGGGTTTATTTTTGACTCAAGTGCCAATGATCGTTAAAACGACCGTTATTAACATAAATAATTACATAGTGTTCATGACATGGAAATAAGTGACATAAAAGGAATAAAGAAATTTAAAAATGTTCTTAAACAAGCAGAAATTAACTCAAGTTTATTATTCAAGAGATTAAAGAACGACCGAGTCAAGTCAGACCCGAGGTATGGGACTTCGTCTCAATCTCTTTTAATTGTGGCATATTTTTGTACACAACTTTATTTTATATGGTTTTTAAACCCCTTTGACTTTTATGTCTATCCAAAATAAATATTTTTTTATATGACGCATTTTACAAAACGATAAAAGGGAATGTTTTTGTCGTACGTATGCAGCGACAACGACCTCTCTGCCGACGTGACCATTATTTGAGTTTCGGCATCCTCTACAAGGCATACCGTTTTTTAAAGAAAAATAAATACCCTGTTTTACTTTTCATTTATTTTGGTATTGAAAATGGTTTTCATAATGTTTTGTTATATCAATGTGTTTTATTGATATCTTGTGATTGAAATGTGGAAATGTTATGTTTCCTTTATGTACATTTTATGTGATATGATTATTTTATGGTTCTTGGGAATTATTATAAAGACGGGTGGTTCCATGATAAACTAAGGGCGGGTGAACCCGATATAGCTCTCCAGTGCATTGGGTAACGGGAAGGAGTGAAACGTTAAGGTTTCTCCGAAGAGATTTAGGGAATATACTATGATGGGTATTCCAAACGTAACCAAGAGGTTTACTCCCTACGTATGAATGTTATGAATGCCTCAATTTACCTTTATGTCTTATGATTTCTATTATTTATTCCTGATTTGATGAGGTATGTTAAAGTGCTTATGTTTTATGGGTAAAGAATGATTTCATTCTTATGTGTATATGTACCCATGTTTCCTTTCCATATTTTTATATCCCTTACTGAGCTTTTTATGCTCATCCCAAGTTTTTGAAATGTTTTTCAGAGGTCAAGGGAATGGTACATGATATGATGATAGTGTCAAGGACGTGTCAAGAAAGAATCCATGTTTTATTTTAAATATGTTTCCATTGATCGGAAAAATGAATACTATCTTTTATGTAACCACTTTGTTTAAATGTGGAATGTAATGAATGTTTTATGTTCTAATTATCTAAAACTCTAAACCTGAAAAGACCCTCAAGGTGTAATCTTGTAATAACTATAGATTAAGAAAGGTTTAAGGCTGGGGCCTTATAATCTGCATAGAAATATTTGAATCACAATACCCATTAATGAATAACAATATAATAACTATAAATACCATGTGAATATATAAAATCATGATATATAATTTCAATGGGGTTGTATATACACTTCATAAAATAGTATAGGTGTATAAAATCAAAATATTACTCAAGGAAAAGAAATTGAGAGGAAGTACCTTACCTTGAGTTTGACTTGTAATATGTTTTTTTCTTCAAGAATAATAAATTTATATTAATTATCTTATAGATTGAGAAAAAATTTCTAGTTTATTATTACATTAATTTCAATTACTCACATTTTATAAGCAAATACATAATCAAATAAAATATTTGTTGGAGGTATTGACCATATTCTGTATATGTGTCAAAAATGACTTTAGTAAGTTGACGATGGTCAAAGATGTGATTATTTAAACCCACCATAATAATATTCCTAAATTAATTATCATATTCTTACATAAATGTAAATAATAACACCAATCATCAAATTTGGTATTGAGCAATGAAATTTTTTACATTCACAGAGACAATAGGTCATAATAATGCATGAGTGATGTTTCCAGTTGTCAAATATTATAATAGAAATGAGGTAAGTAACAGTTTATCCTTCCTTAATGATCATATAAACTATATTATATCTTTAAATTTACTTAAATATTAAATAAATGTTTTTTAGTGATGAAAAGACATTTACATCATTTCATGAAGGTGGTAGGCCACACATACATGAATGACTTTATCACTTTTTCTTATGAGTAGAAATGTAAGAAAAAATGATATTTATATTTACCTCAGGATACATATGTTATAAAATATCATAACTATTACATTTATATCATATATATTTAAATTAATTACACTTTTTAGTATTTATGTAATGTGTTAGCGAAAAATGAATCACATCACATCATGAGGTGGTGGTCCACCATACACACGAGCGACGTTATCATGTCCCATATGGAATTAAAAGTGAATCGTTATTCATGATATAATGATAATAGAGCTATAATTATGTTTTGAATATACTATATATACTATATATACACCATTATTCTCAATTATGAAAAGTGGTAATTGGAAAATGAATGGCATTAGTTTACGAGGTGGTAGTCTTCCATAAAAAAAATAATGTTTTAATAACCGATTTTAGAGAGGAGGAAAATGATTTTAGTTATTCAATAAAAATAATTAAATCTATGTATATTTAAGATATTTAGTTTATTATGTAATAGTTTTTTAATAATAATTGCAGGCCAGGAAGAAGAAATAAAATAAAAATGCTCATTGGATATTGTCACCTCTTATTTGGGTAACTCCTTTTGGATTGTAATAAATGCCATTATTTGTGGATTTATGCCAAAAATAAGGATTATAGGATTAGATGAGTGAATTTGAAATTTTATTTTTGTAGGTATTGGCCAAAGCAATGTTTTCTATGGTTTTAACAGAGTAGGATAGGGGTGTACTTTTATATGTGGGGGATAGTACACAATTTGTACTTTTGAATAAAATTGAGTGACCCCAAGTTTTTAATATTCCCAAAAAGACAAAAATTGACCATTATCAAACCATAAAGGTTTAATGGTAATAATATGGTATTGAAATTTATTTAGACATAATTATAATCCATTTTACCCTTATCATTTTAGTTTATCCCTTAGTAAACCAATTTTTACATTAATTGGGATAATTTATTTTTTGCTACATTCACTATTCATTTTTTTCAAAATTTAATGTGATATTATTTGATAATATAAATTAATCAAATTTCAAAAATGGAATAATTTTTTTAAATTAAATTAATATAATTGAACATGTTAATTTAAAATTAATCTCGTTGTTTAGAAGTGAACGATGGTTTTTAGAGAGAATTTTTGCAATGGTATTCAATGTTTTCATATCAAAATTCTTTATGAAATTGATTATAATCACATTAAATGAGTAAATATATTTATAATTAAAATAAATTTAACTAATAACCAAATTAATACCTAATTTATATTTATTAAAAAATTAAAAAATAGGGAATATTTCAATTAAATATCAGTATTATGAACTATTCACCAAAAAAATGAATCTTTTTAGAGAAATAAAAAAAATTCACCCAATGATAATCTTGATATTCTGATTTCAAAAATTAATTTTTTTTATCAAACATATTTTCTATAATTTATCAACTAAACTTATAAATAAATAATTATAAGAAAATTGGGTAATTAAAACTATTTCAATTTTTAATTCCAAAAAAATATTAACTATTTTTATAATGAATATATCTATATTGATAAACGTGAGTGTTATTTATTCTATCTTAAAATGGGTCATCACATTCTTCAACATTTTATAAAATATGATATCACAATTTTATTTACTTGTTAAATATTGGAGATATCTTTTTCAATCATATAATTTTCAATTTCATATTTTTCTAATTGAACCATATTTTTTTTAATAATACCATAACATATTGAATCAAATTATTCCTAAAAACTTTCTCTATGTGTCCATGAATCTGGAAATAATATTTCTCATAAATAATATTCTATTCTAAATGAGTTTCTTTTGTGATCAAAACATGAGATGGATCTGGAACATATTTCCTTAATATTGTGAGATGAAATATGTTCTGTAACTACGATGAACTTAGAGGAAGGTCCACTCAGTATGAAATTGGTGTAAATTTATCTAGGATTTCATTCTGTCTAATTAACTATGGTCTTATCGTCCCCTTCTCCCCCGAAATCATAATAAATTTTCCATGGAGAATATTTGAAGAAGGCAAGTTCTCCAACCACCAAAGAATGATATTTCCTCTAATTATCCACATAATGTTTCTTCTTGATTAAATTTATTTTTCATATAATATAGAATCAATATCACCATCTCTACAAATTCCTCTAAAAAATATAGTCCCATTTACTTTTTTGTTCCTACATCATCCCAAAATACCAGTTTTTGACATATATTTCCATCGAATGCCCCAAATGTCACTATCTATATACAAGAATAAATACTATTTTTATATAAAAACTCTGCCAATAAAATTTGGGGATTCCAAATTCCAGGGAAATCCATTGAACATGAACAAATAATATCTTTTAGGGTATGATTTATCCACTCGAACAATATATCGGATTAGGGATGAAAATATTTATTGAAATTTACTTCAATACCCAATAAAATATGAAGTCCGTTCTAAAAAAATTGATGTGAACCTGTGATCATGGTCGGGTAGAATGGAGAGGGTAACTACTTGTAACTTGACTCTATTTTTTTAGATATAGTGGAGAAATATGATATAAATAAATTGTTTCTTAAGTAGGAATGAAATGAGAAAATTTAGTTAAATATTAAACAATAGCCTAAATCACATTAAAAAATAGAGAAGTATTTAAAAATCCTAAATTAAATCCATCAATATATTTTACCATTTGAACACCAGCATTTGAAAATGGTTAAAGAAACCCCTTCGGTAATTTTTTTATACCTCAACCAACTGATATCTCAAGCACTTTATAGTAAATTAAAAAATAACACTTTTCATTCCATCCCACTAATAATAAATGTAAAGGACTATGTATATTTTATTGATGCACAAATGAAAAAAATTGAGAACTATAAGATTCACACAAAAACCCTATCATAAAAAGGGAATCACAATGAACATAAAATAATTTTCAAATTGATAAAATACTTTCTTCAACAATATTTAATTCAGTAAACTTACCCTTCTAAATGAATTATACATTTTTTAGTAATGATTTATCCTCTTTCTAAGCTTTAATAATTATTTCTAACAATGTCCACAATACTGAATATTGAAACAAAACTGAGGATTTCACTACATCAAAAACATCTAGGACAACGTTTATTGAAAAATTATCCAAATGGTAATGATCCAAATGTATCATGGTTACTGTAGCATTATTGTTTCTACCCAAATCATTAGAATTTTTTTTTCTTTCCTTGGATGACATTGAATTGTGAATTTTTATGAATTGATCAGGTCCAACTATATTTTTATCACATGTTCAATTCATTGTTTGTGAATGTATACAATCAATTTCATTGATAATTTTGTATTTATCACTTTACTCCATATAAATTGTGCTAATAAATGTTTAAATAAAAATCCATAGAAGCTAATTCAAAATAATGTGTAGATTAATTTATCACTTATGGTTTAAAATGACATGAATTATAAATAACAACATGATTATTCTACCTTAGGAGACAACCAATTCCTTTCAATAAATTATCACTGTACATAAAAATGCACCATTTTTAAATGGCAGTGCCATAATAGAAGCATTCGTGAATATTTTTTCCCCTTAAATCAAAATATCATAATATTTTTTCTAGATGAATTTAACTTTTTTTCGAGTTAACATACTTAGTGGGATACAAATCTAAGAAATATTATGAGAAAACCACTTGTAGTAACACACTAATCTAATAAAACTACGAATCACTTTTATATTTTTTTTGTTTCATCTAAATTATTAAACAACTTTTGTTTTAGAAGGGTTAAAATTTATCCCATGTTTGGAAAGAATATGTTCATGGAATGAAATTTCTTTCTACCCAAACTCTCTCTTAACAAATTTACTATATAGTTTCTTTTCATATAAGGTTTTCAAAGAAATCCATATGTGTCTTTCATGTTAATATTGACTTTGATAATATTTCAAAATGTCAAAAATAAACACAACCAAAAAAATTTCCAAGATCAGATGAAAAATTAATTTATAGGGACTATAAATAAAATTGGTTTATTAGATAGCCCAAATGAAATAACTACTGACTCATAGGTCCAATATAGTGTCCAAAACACACTCTTTAAAATGTATACCTCCTTTAATTTCAATCAATTGTACCTCAACCTCAGGATACCCATTAAAAAATATATATCTCTACATAACTGGTTAAAAAAATAATTTATATGAGGCAAATGATAATTTTTCTTATCAATTATGTTTTTTAAGGATCTATTTTCATTGCGAATCCCAATTGATGTATCTTTTTTTAATCAAAAAATAAGATTACCCTATTGTGAGGGGTTTTCTCACACAAAACATTTAACTAATAACTCTACTATTTTTTAAAAAATTCTCCAAGGTCCACTTAATCCATTCAATAAGGGGGTTTATAAATTATCTTAGAATCAAGGACAAATTCAATAGTAAATTCAATCTTCCAGTCAGGAATAACACCAGCAAAATAAACCGGAAATGCATCTATGTAGTCATTTACTACTGAAATATAACAAATTTGAATAGATTATTATTTAAAAAAATGAGATATGTAAATTTTACTACCATATATAATCAATTTATTAGGATCTTGGTAAGTTGTAAATGGAATGAAATCATTGAATACATATTTCTTTAGTAATAAATATATTTTACTAAGATAAATTAAAAAAAAATCATAATAATAATTATATCAAACTATACTATGTACAATTATACATGATTTTAAATAAATACCATCCAAATTGTAATAAATGGAAGATTACTATAAATCTAGTTTTCTTAAGTACATCCACCCTATGTTTTCACAAAAAGTAAAATATTGTTATTGTGAGGTTATATTGATTATTTATTTGAAAACTATCAGAGATGAATAAATGGGATGATCAATAGTCAAAAAATGTGTGGAAATATTTTCAATACTGTAGTAACATTCCTATTACCACATCATTTGTTAGCCCAATATCAAATGTGGTAGTAAAAATGACATTTCTATACCTTTCTGTTTCCAATAATTATGACATTCATCTTGTGAAACTGTCTTCACACACATGTTATCAAAATAAACCTACTCATTGAAAATAAAAACCTTACCATTTAATGGATATCATTTAACCCATTCATTAGTTTTAAAGGACTATTTTATTTACATTCATGAGCCATGGAACCAAACTGAACAAATCGGATACACCACCCATTTCTTATAAAACATTCATTGAATTGTCGTTTTCCACATTTGAAACATTATTTGGGCCTACCTGTAGACTTCTTGTGTGGTTTCTTATTTATTTTCTATAAACTTGACCATTTCTTACTAATGTAATCTCGAGGAACACATGTGTTAGCTAGGACTCTATCAACATTCTCAGTACATATAAACACTTTCTCAAAACATTTAAATTATGATTTGGACATATCTCATTATTGAATTATTTTCACCCTAATTAAATTCTATTAATTTAGTAATCAGTTTTCTAAATAAAATTTAGAACATACCTAGGAATTGATTTGATGTATTCTTCCTATCGAGCTATATAATCTTTATCTTTTTTTTCTTCAGTTCATGGAATTGTTTTCATATCTGAATTCAAAAAACATTGGGGAATTGCTTCTATGTAAAATTTCATAAAATGTTTCCCATTCTACATAATCAATAACATATTTATCTATAGTATTATTAACCTCAGACCACCATATATTAGCTACAACATAAAAATTATAAACAAAAAGAGATATCTCATAAAGATATGAACATCCCATGACATCACATATCTCCTCAATGAAATTAATCCATCATGAAGATATCATGGGGTCAGATGATCCACTAAATGATGGGGGATATTTCCTCATAGAATGTTGCAGAATATAAATGTTCATTCATTGTAGATAGGGTTCATCTCTAGAATGGATTCCATCACCATTTATAGCTTTCGTCACCTGATCCATCACTATAACAAAGTGTTCCTTTCAAATTAAAACTATCTCAAGATACTGATTCCAAAGGATATTTTCTCCTTAGTGGATTCCCACTATAGTTTCTCTATTTCCTTTATATAAAACAATACTGAGAATATTTATTTTAGATGATTTAACATGCACAAATTTAAATACTATATCATTTCTACTAAACCGAAAATTTTAAAACATTCAAGCGTATGAAATTATCTTTATCATTAATTTTAAATTTATCTATACTAACCAATGATAACAAATATAAGGACACATCCATAAGAATTACCTAATCTTTACTTTTATTCATGAAATTTACTTCATTATCTTTTAGGATTGTTTTAAGTTTTTTATTTTAGTGAATTTGGTAACAAATCATTTATCAATAAACCATATAATATAAAATGGAATCATTCGACTAGTATCTATTATATCGACCATATAAACATTTTTGAAACAAAAAATTATATCTTTCCATAAAAAATATTCTTGAATTTTAAGATGAATCTATCCATTACATTACACACCTAGTAAAGTTTTTAAAAAACATGTGATGATAATAAAAATATTACCAAGGTATATAAAAATATATAAAATCATTTGTTCAGCGAAAAAATAAAACTTTTAAAAAAATTTCTTTAATATCAATGTAAGTTTAGTGAATGAAATAAATTATTTTTAAATGAAAAACTAAACCTTTTTTCCATGAAATCCTCTAAAACCCATAGAATGAAATTAAAACCCATTTCAATAACTTAGTGAATCACATTAATAACACATTTTAAAACCATTTCAGATGTAATTGGATCCTAGTTAAATCTATTGGGGAAACCCTTTCGTAAGTCCCTCCTTCTTTCTAATTTAGACCTAGAACATTACCAAATGTATTAGAGAGCTATCTAGGAGAACCCATGGTATGAACTATAACTAGTTCACCTAGTGCTATATGGTATGCCCTATCAAATAAAATATATTGGTCTTAACCTACAGAATTAGGGTTTCCCCATCATTTAAAATATAACATGCTCGCACAATGCTATATTATCTTCTTTATCACATAAGCTATAATGGGATCACTCAGTGTTATATGGGAACTACCATTTATTTTGAACAATTATCAAGTAATATATCAAGAATACTAATTTTTTTTCCAGTTTCCATCATAAATATTCTTAAAAACTATTTTAAAATCATATAGAAATAAATTTTGGATATCAAAATACAATTTTTTACCCCATTTTCAAAACAAAATTCAATTTTTTTTAGAACAATTTTTGATAAAAAAATACCCAGAAATGAAATTGGTCTTTATTTTGAAGAATAAATTATATCTTTCAAAAGAATCAATAAATCAAAAAAATCTCATGGAAGTGGAAAATACATTGTCCGCATAAAGAACATTGATTCTTTCATTTATCAAAATATTTTGTATAAGACACATATGATGATTCATTTCTAAAAAATATTGAAATAAACTAAAATAAAAATTCATATTAAATTATAAAATATTTTATATACATATAAATAATTTCATATAATCATTTTATAAACATGGAAATTTAACACAATGATTTGGAATGAAAACATTAAAAGAGAATTTTTTAATGAAAATCCCCTATCGTATTCAAAATATTTAAATCAAAATACTAATGAAATGTTAAATTTAAAAAACTATAAATACCATTATAATATACTAATTAATGATATAACATGTAAATGGGTAAATATACACACCTCATAACATATTATAGGTGTATAATATCAAAATATATCTCAATAAATGGAAATTGTGTCGATGTTCTTTACATTGAGTCTGACAGGTTATGTGTGTATTAATCTTCATAAATAATAATATTATATTAATTATTTAATTTATTGAGATCCTTTTTAATGATTAATATCACTTTAACTTCACTTATTACAATTTTATATACAATTACATAATCAATATAGTTTACGTTATATGTTTTTACCATATTCATATTATTTTTTAAAATTCACATTGGGTGGTTAACTATGGTAATTGAGGTCGATATTTAAATTTATAAATAATATTTATTAGGAAATAATTATCATATTTATACATCAATTATAATTTTAATACCCATCATTTGTTTTTGAGAAATGAAGTACATTACAATCATGGAGATGGTAGGCCATCTGTACACATTAATAATGTATCCATTTCTCAAAAGTCATTATGAAATAGATGTTAGTAATATTTATATATTACATAATGATCATATATAACAGATTTGTTCTTAAAAAATACTCATTAATAACATCTATGTGGCATGATGATGGAATGATTTTCATATCATTTCATGAATGTTGTAGTTCACACTTACAGTAATGACTTTATGACTTTCTTAGTGGGGGAAATGGTACAAAAGAAAATGATAGGATGTATTTTAATAATTATAAATATGTCATTAATACAAAACATATTCAATTTATATATCATATATTCTTTATATTTACACTTATTACTATCCATGTATTGCGTTAGTGAAAAATGAATCCCTTCGCTTCGTGAGGCGGTAGTCTACTATACACACCAGCGACATAATAATATCACCAAAGGAAAGAAAAAAAGTTATATAAGATATAATATCCCCATTGTTATATTTATATTATATATATCATTTATATAATTTATATCCATCATCATGATGAATCATGATATGCGGTAACTGAAAAAATGAAAGGCATTGGTTTGTACGGTGGTTCTCCATTGTACACCCAAATTATGATTTGGTAACCCATTTGATGTAAGTGTAATATAATTTTGGTAATTAAATTAACATAATAAAATAATTTTTTAAATGATTTAATGTTGTTGGAGGATAAAAAAAATTCTTGTTGGGGAACGTTACCTCTTCTTCAAGTAACTCTTTGAGATTTTCACCAAAGGCCTTCTTTGGTAGTATTTATACCCAAAAAAGTATTATTGTATTAATGTAGAGATGTTTGGAAGTTATTAGGGTATGTATTTACCAAAAATTATGGTTTCAAGAGTGCAGAAGAGGGGGTGGCCTTTTATAATTAGGGGATGGATACACTTGGTATTTTTTAAAATAATTTAGTTTTCCCACATTCCTCATTTCCCAAACGGGTAAAAATGAACCACTATAGAATAATAAAGGTGGAATGGTGGAAATATTTCCATAAAATAATTATAGTTTAGGGGTATATATCATTTTTAACCTTATCCTTTTAATTTAACCCCGAGGTAAACCCATTTTAATTTAATAGAGATAATGAATTTATACTATATTTTATATTAATTAGGCTAAAAAATTATATTAATGATATTATATAATATAAATTATGATGATTAAAAACATGGAATGAAATTTTAAATTTTTTTTACATAATTGGAAAATTTTAATTTTAAATTAATCTCACAATCATGATGAGAATGTGGGTTTGAAAGAGTAAATAATCAAAAGTTTTCAATTTTTTATAAAAAACAATTCAATATGAAATTGATTCCAATGACTTGAATAAGATTAACATATTTAAAATTTAAATACTTTTAATCTATAATTTTTTAAAAAAATATAATTTAACTTTATATATAAATTAAATAAAAAGTAAATTTTCAATTCCAAGTTAGTATTTTTCATTATGCATCAAAAAAAGGAAAATTTTCAAAAAAATATCAAAAATTCACCATAATTATATATTGATATTATAATTTTGAATATTATATCTTTGTCATCAAATTAAATTTAAAAATATTATAAATTCTTTTTATAAGTTAATCATTATATGAAAATTGTTTAATTAGTGTTCGTTCTTTTTTCACTTAAAACAAATTACATAATATTTTAATATTAAATATAACTATATTAATAAACATGAGAGTTATTTATTATATCTTTACCAGGGTAACTTCACAAATCAACTTTAATATGTTAAAAATACTAAATATTTTTAGGATTAAATTTATTTAAGGTGGTACAATGTAACACTATGGGAGTTAAATATATTATTACCTTAAATTAACTCAATGTGATAAATAGTTAGCTCCAAAAGATACACAAAATTTTAATGAACCCATGATACATTTTGATCAAATGTAAATTGTTAGGTCCACTAGGCTGAGTACCCTGAGAGGGGGGTGAATCAGGGTATGACTAATTCATAATTACTGCCCATTCTGATCTTGTTTCGCTGTTAAGAAAAAGACACTTCTCTCACTTTCCTGTTGCACAATATAAACAGAAGGTAAAGCATGCATAGGACACCTCAATTTTTACTTGGTTCACCGCTAAGTGCTACCTCCTTGCAGCATACGCGAACAAGTTGCCGGTCATACCAAATTCCACTATTCATTACTAGATGTGGATTACAAGGTTCGAGATAGATCACTTCTATTCCCAGGCTCACTGCCTTTTCAAGGTTTAGGGTCTGCTCATTATTTTACCAAGGGTCACTCCCTGTTTCTCTCTCTCTGGCTCACTACCGGTGGAGAGGATCACCTTCTTCCTCTTCCTTCACTCAGTGCACTAGAAAGGATCCACTCACAGATTATAGACCTGTAGGTCTCTTAATTTCCATGAAGGAATGCATCTTCCTCTATAAGTAGATGCTCTGTTGAAGCCAACATTTCACCCGTAGATGAATCTCTCTTTGCACCGAAGGTATCGGGCAAACTTCTAGCTTCCATGCAGTCCAAAAATCACTGCTGGAAATAAACCTTACTTGGCGTGCTGGTCGATCTCGGCGTGCAAGTATCAGCGCGCAAGTCACAATGGGCATGCAAGTCCACCTCATACACTTGCGCGACACAAGCTTCCTCAACTCCAAACTTGCGCGACACACTTCCTTTTATGCCCAAACCAACATTGGTGTGCAACTTCCAACTGGCGCGCAACTTCTCACACTGGAGCACAACTCCACCTATGCGACAACACACCACCTGCACGACCACCACACCTGCGCGATGGGAGCTCTGATCTCTCAAGGTTTTGATCTCTGGTGAAGAATGAAGAGGGGTGGTCTAGTATTTATAGGCAAATTGACCACCCATGCGCGACAGTGCACAAGTCACCTGCGTGACACAGTCTCAGCGTGACCCAGTCTCAGCGTGCAAGTCTTCTCTCCTCCTAGACACTTGCGCGACCTACTCCCAAACGTAAGCGAACGTATTTCCTTTTCCATATTTTCATATTCTGATCATGAAAAATATATGTCGTGCAAGTTTCCTATACTCCAAGTCCTCGGCGCGCATGTCCCTTTTCCAAAAACACTTTTTTTATTTGTCGATTTTCAAGCCCAAAAATTTGGCAAACATTAGAAAACGGCGCCACCTTGTATCTGTTCTTTTTGTACTGCCTCCAGATCATCCATTCCATTATCGACATTCTTGAATAAAACATGGATCATTGACTAAAGCTCTTGAACTTGACATTTCACCATGAAATCCCCTTTTTCAACAAATTTGTATCTCATGGATTGCATTGTCAACAATCAAAACATAGATGATCACATTGTCAACAGACACAATCACCTCAAAGATACTTCAATGACTCCTTGATGGATTTTTTCCCAATAATCTACCCCTTTGGGTTTGTTAACAACTCTTCCATAAAAATATGCATCATTAATTCTTCATCCTTCATTCGCTATTTGTGATTCTAATAGCAATCAAGGATTTACTCAACACATACCCTAAGCCCACATGAGCAATGCCCGGCGTGAGAAACAAGAGTAAATGAAAATTTTGTCAATGAATCGCATCATCTCTGACTCCCACTTTTGACACCAAACTGATACTAATTTGTACTAAACTGATACCAATTGTTGAAGGACTTGTTGGAAGACCAATTTTTTGTTTGGAAACATCCTTACCACATTCCCACACCACTCTTCTGCTTTTATCACGATCCTCGGCTATCGTGATATCTCTTCGTTGATCGATCACTACTAGCATCGTCAGATTTAAAAA
This sequence comes from Viscum album, assembly GCA_963277665.1. NCBI lineage: Eukaryota > Viridiplantae > Streptophyta > Magnoliopsida > Santalales > Viscaceae > Viscum > Viscum album. Next base: position 696,685,076 of record OY728145.1, read on the forward strand.
TCTCCCCCTTTTTCATTTCTCCCCCTATATGGATGATCCACTGGTCATCTTCTCCTCGTATCAATCACGATTTATCAAATTTCCACACATTCTCCTCCTTGAACAAGGATTTATCTAATTGTCACACTGTCTTCTCCTTGAACAATCACTATTTTCTCCCCCTTTGTCAACAAACCCAAAGGTCACTCCTTTGGACTCTGTAACAGAGTAGAGAACACATATCAGCACATTAGGGAAAAAACACATCAAACCTCGGGTAGAGGGGGGGTGTTCCACATCCACACTATTTCTAGTGAGGGGAGTCGATTGAACTACCAGAGCCAGTCGATGCCTCTCTAAAGCTTCCTTGGGTAAGGCCTTTGTCAGAATTTCTGCAACCTGTAGCTCTGTAGGAACGTACTCCAACTTTACGATTCCATACTCAACCTTCTCTTTGATGAAATGAAACTTTATCTCAATGTTCTTTGTCCTTGAGTGATGAAATGGATTTTTGCCGAGATTTATAGAACTTGAGTTATCACACTGGATTCTAATCAGAGACTTCACCTCAACTCCCATATCTTCAAGCTGATGCTTCATCCACAATAATTGTGTGCATGCTTGAGTGGCCGCAATATACTCAGCCTCCGCGGTGCTCAACGAAATGCAATCCTTCTTCTTTCTTAGCCAAGAAATACAAAATCCACCAAAATAGAATGAACCACCTGACGTTGATTTTCTATCATCTGCTGAACCGGCCCAATCTACATCAGTATATACCAATAACTCTGTCCGAGATTTGTCAGTATATGTGAATCCGAAATTCACTATGCCCTGGATATACCGAAGTATTATTTTCACTATAAGCCTGTGACTTTCCTTGGGATTACATTGATATCTCGCTTCTTGGCATGTGGCGAAAACAATATCAAGCCTTTTTGAGGTTAAGTACACCATACTTCCCATAAATTACCTGTATTTTGTGATATTAACTGTCTTTCCATCCTTATCTTTTGATAATTTCATCCAGGTAGCAACCAGAGTCTTCATATCCTTGGAATTCTCCATTCTAAACCTTCTCAGAACCTCCTTGGAATATTTAGATTGAGAGATGAATGTTCCATTCCTTCCTTGTGTCTCCTGTAGACCTAGGAAAAATGTTTGCTCTCCAATCATTGACATTTCAAACTCATTTTTCATGAATTCGGAAAACTATCTACACTGAACTTCATCTCATCCACCAAATATTATGTCATCGACATAGACCAGAACCATCATCCTTTGATTACTGTCGTTGATGAAATAAAGATTGTAATCAACTCCCCCACGCTGGAAACCAAGCTTCATCAAGTATTGATCAAGCCTTGAGTACCATGCTCTTGGTGGTTGTTTCAGCCCATACAATGCCTTCTTTAGCCTGCACACTTTGTTCTCATCCTCATTAATGAGAAAACCATATGGTTGTTCAATATACACCTCCTCTTCCAGAACACCATTCAAGAATGTGGATTTGACATCAATCTGGAACACTTTTAACATTCTTTGTACTGCTATGGCCAAAAATAATCTGATTTACTCCAGCCTTGCAACCAGTGCAAATGTCTCATCAACACCTATACCCTCAATCTGGGAGTATCCCTTGCTCACTAGCCATGCTTTGTTACGAATCACTATGCTATCTTCATTCATCTTTTTGCAATCGACCCATTTAGTCCCAATGACATTCTTGTCTGCTGGCCTCGAGACAATCTCCCATGTCTGGTTCTTCTCAATCTGATCAAGCTCTTCATTCATATCCTGAACCCAGTTTTCATCTTCAGCTGCATCAGATAAACATTTTGGCTCCACCTGAGATAAAAACGATGTTTTCTGTAATGACTTCATTCTTCGATTCTAAACTGGAGTTGTCTGATCACCAATGATATTATGCTTATCAATTTCTGCTCGACTCTTTGGCTTCCTTGCAGAAACAGACTTGACACTTTCTTGTTCATCATCAGTATCTTCTTCTGAGTCAGCCTCTGCCACTTCTACTCCCCCTGTGTTTCTTACCTCATCATCACTTTCATCAAGGAACTATTCATTGGATCGTTGAGTATTCTGTTCATTTTCAACTATAGTGACATCATTTCTCTCAACAATTTTTCCCAGCCTCTTGTTGAATCATTTATATGCTTTGCTTTTCCCTGAGTATCCAAGGAATATCCAATCATCTACTCATGCCTCAAACTTCCTGTGATTTTCTTTATTGAGAATGAAAAACTTACTTCAAAATATTCTAAAGTATTTCAATGTTAGCTTCTTTCTATACCACAGTTCATACAGAGTCTTACCTTGCTTTGGACACAACAAAGATGTTTTCGAAACATAAACCGATGTCAAACCTGCTTCCTTCCAAAATTTCTCTGCTAGGTCTTTATCAATAAGCATCGTTCTGTCCATGTTGTTGATGATCCGATTCAACGTTTCAACCACTCCATTCTGTTGGGGAGTTCTCACTAATAAAACTTGATGCCTTATCCCGTGTTTCTCGATATAGTCTTTGACTTGACTTTTTGTGAATTCCATGCCGTTATCAGTACGAAACTTCAAAATTTTCTGCCCAAGCATCTTTTCTGATACCCTCCTATACTGCTTTATGCAACTGAACACCTCTGTCTTATGGGTAATGATGAATACCCAGACCATTTTGCTATAATAATCAATGAAAAAGACATAGTATCTTTGCTCATTTATAGAACGTGGTGAAATAGGTTCACATACATCAGCATGCACCAATTCGAGCACTCCAGTTGATTTCTGTTGCTTTGGCCTGTATGTTTTTCTGATGATTTTACCTTGTTGGCAAGAATCACACGTATGAGTGTGATCACGTGATAGTTTGGGAAGGTCTCTAGCAGCATCACACTTCACCCGATCTTCCATGGATGGTTGGCGTAGATGACCAAGTCGCTTACGCCATAATTGGTTTTCTTCTTCTCTGGATAAAAGGCACGTATCTTCTTCCTGACCTACAAGGTAGATATTTCCCTTTTTCCATTTTCCCTGCAGAACAACTGCTCCATATTTTCCTTTCACAACACACATCTTCTTGGTAAATCGGATAGAATGCCCAGCATCACACAGTTGACTGACACTGAGGAAGATATGACTAAGACCCTCTACTACCAAGACATCAGCACATTTCATTTCATTGTCCCCAAACTTGGATTTTCTTGATCCAACAATCTTCAGGCCTTCATCGTTTCCAAATTTGACAACTCCTTTGTCATATTTTAAGCCTGTAATAATATCCTTATTGCCTGTCATGTGTGATGTGCAACCACTATCAAGGATCCATACACTAGAATGATCTGATGCTTTTAGGGCAATCTCCACCACCACGACCTTCTCATTTTTCTTCTTCTTGGTCCATAATTTTTATTTCACACTCGGCATGGATTGAGACTTCTGTTCTTTATCGGAGTATGATGGGTCATCTTCATCTTGCAAAGTTGCAAATCTATTCTGCATTTTTAACTCACCTGTCGGTTTATTGATCTGCTGCTTACGAAAATTTTGATTATGCTTTGGTACATTTCTCTGAATGGTCGAAGTATAGTACCTCGCCATGTGCCCAAATCCTCCACACCAAAAACACTGTCCTTCAAAATATGTTCTGGAAAACCGTTCTCTGTTTGGCTGACACCACTGATCTTGTTCCCTTTGATATCTCCTAGCTATGGTACACACATACGATGAATGTCCCATATTCCCACAACAATAAGACCTAATATATGGTTCATTCCTTCGTGACACATCAGCACTCCGAGTTTCCCTTTGGTATTTCTGAATATTCTGATTCTGTTTTGTTCCCAAATCAACCTTCAATTTCAGGACAGGTGCTTGTGGTCTGAATTAACTGCCACAGATTATTGTTTCTTATCAAGCCCTGAATCAACCTTAGCATTTTAACTTTCTTGCTGCTTCACTCTTTCTAAACTAAGAGCCTCCTCTTTCATCTTTTCTGTCTTCTGAATGGCCTACTTTTCTGATATCACATTGGGGGTCAAGATTTTTTCTTGATCCTTCATTTTATGTCACAGACTGACCACTTCTTCTTCAAGCTCTTTGATACGTCTGACTTGCTCCTTTCTTGTGTTAGTCAAACAATCAATTTTCTTATTTTGTTTCTCAATTTTAAGCTAATGCTCGACAATATTTTCTGAGCTCTCTGGTGTTGAATATTTTAGTCTTTCAATTTCTTCTAATAGATCTGACTTTTCTTCATCCTATTTTTGCATATAGAGTTTGGCATCATGAACCACTTTATTGGATTTCTTCGTTTCGGCTCTCCAAACGTCTATCTCTTCAAGAGATGCTTCCAATTTTGCTTCCATATCAACTCTCCCTTCAATTTCTTCTTCTTCTTCAGTGTCAGCTTCTTCCTTTTTCTGAGAACTACCAATAATTTCCAGCAGAGCATTTACCCCACGATCTCTGCAATTGTCTATCTCCTCAACCTCTTCATCCTCATACTCATCTAAACTTTCAAATTGTTGTGAAAGAAGATTCTTCTTCTTGAAGAAATTTCTATTGAATTGTTTCTTCCCTTTCACAAACGCTGATGTATTCTTCTTGGGAATTTCAAATTCATCACCATCATTATCATTATCTTGAAACTTCTTTGGGAATCTTGCTGAAAGATGACCAACCTTTCCACATCTAAATCATGCTAGTGGATGTTTCCCTTTAAACTTTCCTCTTCCTCTTTTCAGATTTCAATAATGGAATGAAATCACCTCATATGTCTCTTCTTCTTCTTGAGAATCTTCAATTGTGAGCTTCTTCATAGCCTTGAATGCCACTTCTTTGGATTTCCCCTTTTCCACAGCCTTGTTGTCATCATTCCTCATCTCATATGCAACCAAGGTACTGTGCAAGTTGTCCAGTGTCAGCTCTTTGGGATCTTTATCTTCTAGTATAGAAACTTTTGGATTAAACCAAGGTGGATGCTTCCTTAAGATGCAATTTACGATATTTATGTCTTCAATGAGTTCACCTAGACCTCGCATATCTTCCACAACAATATTTACCCTGTCAAAAAATGTATCAAAAGACTCATTCAGATTCATCTTATGATCTTCATACTTATTCCACAACACTTGATGCTTTGCCTCTCTGACCTTTTTATCGCCATCATATATATTCAATATCTTTTCCCACATGGCACGTGACATTTTGCATGACATCACCTTTGTATAGATAGGATTGGATAGAGCTCCCCCTAAGGCATTAATTGCTTTGGAATCTGCATCCAACTCTCTACATTCAGCTTTTAATAATACGCCACTATTAATATCAGCTGTTATTCCATGCACTGTTGCTGTGAATACATCCATTCCTAGAGATCGAATGTAGTGTTGCATCCGATTCTTCCATAGCTGAAAGTTGTTCCCGTCGAGGATCGGAATCCCTTTATTATTGGGGACCTCCATTGAGTGAAGAAAAAATATCAACCTTTCCCTCTGATACTAATTTTTAGGTCCACTAGGCTGAGTACACTGAAAGGGGTGGGGTGAATCAGGGTATGACTAATTCAAAATTAATGCCCGTTCTAATATTGTTTCACTGTTAAGCAATACACTCTTATCTCACTTTCCTGTTGCACAATATAAATAGAAGGTAAAGCATGCACAAGACACATCAATTTTTACATGGTTCACCACTAAGGGCTACGTCCAAGGATCATACACCTACAAGTTGTCGGTCGTACCAAATTCCACTATTCTTCACTAGATGTGGATTATAAGGTTCGGGATGGATCGCTTCTATTCCCAGGATCACTGCCTTTACAAGGTTTAGGGTCAGCTCTCTGCTTTCCCAATGGTCACTCCCTATTTTTCTCTCTCTTACCCACTGCCGGTGGAGAGGATCACCTTCTTCCTCTTCCTCCCCTCACTGCACTAGAATGGATCTACTCAGAGTTTATAGACCTGTAGGTCTCTTCATTTGCATGAAGGAATGCATCTTTCTCTATAAGTAGATGCTCTGTTTAAGCCCAAATTTCACCCGTAGATGAATCTCCCTTTGCACCGAAGGTATCGGGAAAACTTCCAGGTTCCACGCAGCTCGAAAATCACTGCTAGAAATAAACCTTACATGGCACGCAATTCAATCTCAGCGTGCAAGTATCGGAGCCCAAGTCAGAACGGGCGCACAAGTGCACCGCAAACACTTGTGCGACACAAGATTCCTCAACTCCAAACTTGAACGACATACTTCCTTTTACGCCCAAACCAACATTGGTGCGCAACTGCCAACCAGCGCGCAACTTATCACACTAGCGTGCAACTCCACCTACGCGACAACACACCACCTGCGCGACCACCACACCTGCGCGACGGGAGCTCTGATCTCTCAAGGTGATGAAATCCGGTGAAGAATGAAGAGGGTTGGTCAAGGATTTTTAGGAAAATTGACCACCCTGCACGATGGCTCACAAGTCACCTGCATGACCTAGTCTCAGCGCGCAAGTCTTCTTTCCTCTTAGACACTTGCGCGACTAACACCCAAACTTGCGCGAACCTGTTTCCTTTTCCATATTTTTATCTTCTGATCATGAAAAATATACAGCGTGAAAGTTTCCTATACTCCAATTCCTCGGCGCGCAAGTCCCTTTGCAAAAAATAATTTTCTTTATTTGTCGATTTTCAGGCCCAAAAATTTGGCAAACACTGGAAAACGGCACCACCTTGTATATGTTCTTTTTGTACCACTTCCAGATTGTCCATTCCATTATCGAATTTCATGAATCAAACATGGATCGTTGACCTCAGCTCTTGAACTCGACATTTCACCATGAAATCCCCTTTGTAAACAAAATTTTATCTCATGGATTGCATTGTCAACAATCACAACACATATGATCATTTGTCAACAAACACAATCACCTCAAAAATACTTCAATGACGCCTTGAGGGATTTTTTCCCAAAATAAATACTTAAGTATCATAATTAAAAAAATTCATTTTAATTCGTATTAATAAGTTAGATTAAACACATTGAGATTTATTTATTTTATGAAAATAATTTATACTTTTAATATGAATTAAATTAAATTTTCATAGCTAAAATTATTAATACGATCATTTTATGCTTGGAAATATTTTGCTAAATATTTCCATCTAATTTCATATGAATTTATTTTTCAAGGACATTATTAGTATTGATGGAAGTATATATTTGAATTAAATAATGGGTTCATATTATGGTATTTAATAAATTACTGAAAATATGACGGAGAATGTCTAATATTCCTTAAAACTGTTTTCAAGTAAAAAACTATTTTTCCTTCTATATCATATTTTTATTTGAAAGTAAATTTTGTAAATTTTATAATATCAATATCACATAGTTGTTTTTTATAATAATCATATTAATTTTATCTTCATATTATTTTGTTTTTATTTTTCTTTAATGGTTGTTTTTTAGTAGAATAGTGAAAAAATCATATTCACAAAAAACCTTAATATTATGAAATTATTAGTATTCCATTATGAATTTGAAATTTATGAATCCTTTAATCATATAAAATATATACTTTAGGAGTGATTTTATAACATAAAAAAGATCATATTAATCTAAACTTTATGAGTGATTTTATAAGGTACCTTTAATTTTTTTCATAAAGGATGAGTTCCATTAGGTAAAAACTAGTTACCCTTGAAAAAAATAAAATGATAAAACTATATAATAGAAGAGTAAAAGTGATAAAAATGATTAAAACAAGTGTGAAAATGTTTTTCTGATTCCTTAATTGACATTATCTCCTTTCATGTCCATTATTTATTAATTTTAGTTCAAATTTTATTTTAGAGTGACTTCCCATTACTAAATTTTGTGTTATTTTACAAATATGAAATCCAATTTTTATAAGAAATAGGAATATCCTATCCACACATACCATAATAACTATAATAAATTATTTCAAAATCTACCTAATATTCCCTCACACATTCCTATATATCTTCAATAGTTTCTATCTTCTCAAAATAACATCCCAAAAAGGATAAACCCCTTTGTTAGGATGATAATCCAAGAAGCGAGGTATAAATTTCTAATAGATCATTTCCATTTAAATTTTTTTATGTTACTATATTATTAATATAATTATACGAAATAATATTTTAATTATACCATAATTATAACTATTATACATATATATTATTATAATGGTGGTAAAATCATTAACCACCATTCCATTTTGTATTAAGAAAAGAAATGGTCACTAGTTTGTTGTGTGGACTACCACATCCATGATGCAAAGTGTTCCCTTTTATTGAACTTTATTATATTAAAATTATTAAAATGTAATTTAATATATAATTATTATATTTATAAAAAAAAATTATATTCTGAAATTATAAAACATTTTATACATTGCTAAAGTTCTATGGAAAACATAATCATCATCCATGTGTATGTGTGGACCATCGCCCTAATGGAACGATTGATTTAAATTATTTTAATTAACAACATTGATTGATTGTACTAAGAATGGATTTAATAGAAAAATATTATTTTTCTGATATCATTATATTATAGGTATGATAACATTTTAGACCAGTTAATTATATTATCAATAAACAATAATCATTTTTTAAATAATTAATAACAAGTGTAAATAGAGGAAAATATAATTATTTATAGTATATATTAATATAAATTCCTTGAAATATTCTCCTAAATCCTTGAAATTATTATATATCATATTAATAAATACTAAATAATATCCATATGATTTTGTAATAATAATATGATTTGAAAACAACCACATATTTATCCATTAATCATAGTAAATTTCTCATTGGATCTGTATAACCACATACATAAAAAGCAATAATGTTGTGCCCTGTATGCCTATGGTAACTTGGTTACATGTAAAATATGATTTTAATATTTATGTATGTATATGTATTTTTCTATAATGGTAGTATTATTATTTTGATAATTAATTAATAAAACAACCTTTCTTGTTATGAATAACTACAACCTGATCATCGTCAATTTCAAAAACATTATGGTTTGTCACAAAAAAATGTAACATCCTAGGTAAATAAAAAATATGAAATTTTCATATTTAATAATATTTATGAATTAAATATTGATTTTAATTTAAATGGGATTCTATGTTTGATGTTATACCCGACACAAAATAATGGGTTTCTCCAAAATCTCATATAGCACACAAGGCTGAGTCATTCTAAAAAATAATAATATAATATTATTTTAAAAGGTAGTTAATTCCTAGAGTTTTTATTGGATGTAATGAGAAAAGCTAATGACAATATGATTATAAATGTTTTTTAAATTCCATTACATTTATCCAATAAATTCTAGAGGCTTAAGATAATAAAAAATATGATTTTAAACATGAAATACTCTATTATTATTTAATGGTCATTTTACCACCCTTAGATGGAAAAAAACATTCAAATCAAGTATTTTTCATTTTTATATGTTCTATTTGAAAAAAATAAAATTCTTATTTAGAATCAGGAAAACAAAATTTTATTCAGACTAAATTTAAGTATTTTTCTCATAATGTTTGTTATTTTATGAATAGTGATAATTACAACATTTTAATACAAAACTGCCTTTTAATCTAATTTATTTATATGTATATGTTATCTTTATAATTGGTTTTAAAGTTTAATAGGATTAATTTTTTTTATTTAATCCAATTTTGGTCATTTGATGTAATTTCACTTTGAAATTAGATATAAAAAAGTCCAATCTTTCGATAGTTATTATTTCATTAAAACAAGATTTATAGTTTTGAAAATGGAAATAAATTTAAAATTAATTAATTAAACATCGATTTTTTAATTTGGTAAAATAGACCTCATTTTTGAATTCAGAATATGAAAATTCGATTTGGTTGAATTTTTGCTATTTTTCTGAAAACCTTCAATTTGTGATGAATATTGAAAAAACATTTCATAGTAGTTACAAACCGACTTTTTCTTTTAAATAAAATTTTACCGCTTCCCTGAATTATATTTCAATATTACGACACACATTTATTTATTTATTAAGTAAAATATATTTCATTAAGATAAAACTATTTTTTTGGTGAATAGTAACTTATGACTTCTATTTACCGCGGTTAATGGTAAATAGGGTAATTAAAGGTAAAAATAATATTATAATAATACAAAATTACCTTAAAACATTTCCTAACCTTATATATAGTAATTTATGACCAAGAAACTCCTTCTGTAAGATATTTTTCCTTTTAAATCCATTAGGGTAAGACAATGACATTTGTAACTTCTTATTTAAAGTAAAAAAATATCATAAACATGTATTCTTTGGAAAAAAACTATTTTAATGTGGAGATATATAATTGATATCTTCAACTATAAATAGTAATAATAAAGCTAATAAAATTTCCTACATCATGGTATTTTATTTACAATCATGTTACATTAAATAAATAAATTTTAATTTGATACCATGATGATGTAATGATTACCTCATTAATAAATGCATTAAATTAACTAGATTTTAAATATAAAAATAAATTTATTTTGAAATTGTTTATGCCATCCATGAACATTATAGATGCAGATGACTTGTAATATTTGAACTAATGATTTTTTTTGGAATAATCCTGTTGTTTTGGATTTTCTAAAAAGTCATTATATGAATAGTATAAAAATTGACATAAATGAGTTTTTAAATTGATTAATAATTTATTAAATGATAAAATAGTCCTAAAAATCTATGATTCATCTAGGTGATATATATGAAGTTAGAAAATTCATTAATGATCCATTTTGGGACACTTTAAATTTTATTGTTAATATATTAACGACATAGATTGAATATACCAGAAATAATTTTAAAAGCTAAATAAGTTAACAAAGGGTTAAATAAGAAAGATAAGGATTTAATAATATGCAAATCCAGTCAAATTATTATTGGATGATTTTATTTTGACTTATATTCACCTTATATTTAAATTAAATAATTTTTGGAACTTCTGAAATAGAAAATCATTTTATAATAAAATAATATTTTCAAACATTTCTAAAGAGACCCACTTCTCCCTTATAAAAGGTCATCACCTATAACCCATTAAATACACCTCTCAAGCCCATTGTGTCATCAAAACTCAACCAAAATAAATTCCAAAGATCCCTATATTCCTCTTATAAGCATTACCTTAGGAAGAAGTAACTTTAAGGAAGCCTTTTGGTTCCAACCAAATCGAGTTACTGATTTAATGGTAATGTCTTCCCTCAAGTTATCTTCCTTTATATTACTTCTTCACTCCCAATAATATTATTATTTCTTTTAACATAAAAACACAAGTATACTCAATATACTAGGATGTTGTTATTATAATTATTCAAACTACGCTTACATAGACCTCCATCTAACGGATACGAACATACTGTTTCTGTGTACGATGAACTACTGCCTCACGAAATGATGATTGTTTGATTATCTCCTACTGCCATTAATTTTGGAAATTATGATGGAACTATATTTATATGTGATATATATTATGTTGATATTGTCTCTATGCTTCTGTATTTTAAATTTATAGTATTACATTATGCTTTCCTTAATTTTTAATTATGATAATTTCATTTGAGGATGTGCGGACTATCGCCCCATCAAAGTGATATGAATCATTCATGACATATGTGGAATGTATAGAGGATGGAATTATTGAAATTATATATGATATTATAATGTAATTATAATGTACATATTTATCATTATTTTGACTTTCAAGTAAATATGAAATAGAAATGAACGTAGTGTTCATGCGTACGTACGACTACCGCCCTCATGAAAAGTGCATTTCATCTATGATCTCCAAATGTTATGTACAATTATAAATACACACTCTCACACACACACATAGATATATATATATATATATATATATATATATATGGGATATATATTATATTTATGATATCTAATAGATGAATATAATTTTGGAGATAATGAATTATTGTCCAGATAGATAACTTATAATTATAAGAGGTTCATTTTTTACTCAAGTACCAAATATCAACAAAATGAACGTTATTAAATTAAATTATTATTTAATATTTATAAAATTATAATAAGCAATATTAAAGTAATAATAAACTTCAACAAGGTTCTTATGCAATAAGAAATTGACTTGAGTTTATTATTCATGAGATTAATGAATGAACGAGTCATGTCGGACAGGAGGTAAGGGACTTCATCATAATCTCCTTTCATTAAGGCATATTTTTATTTATAAATGAAATTCTTTTATACCATGTATAAACCGCTTTTAATTTTCATTTCATTTAAATGGAATATTTTTCTATGTAGCATTTTACTAAACAAAGAAAGGAATGTTTCTTTTTAACATATGTGATGACAAAGACCTTTAAACCACTACGAGTGTTATTTTATATTTGGATTCCATAATAATTCGTAATGTTTTTAAAATTAAAATAAATACAACACACACATTTATGTTTTTTTAATTAAAATGGTTTTGATAATGGATTAGTTCTGTCAATATATTTAAATGATACATTATAATAGAAATGTTGAAATTTTATCATTCCTTTATGTTTGTTTTATGTGTTATGAATATGTTATGGATCATGGGAATTTTTTATGTATACAGGTGGTTCTGTGATAAACATATGGTGAGTGAGACAGGGATTGATCTCCAACGCGTTGGTTAACATGATGGAGGTAAATGTTAATGTTTCTCCTAATAGATTTATGGAATATATTGTGTTGGGTATTCCAAATGTAACTCCCTACTTAGTTGTGAAAGATACAACATAAGTATGTTATGGAATCCACAAGTTACCTTAATGATTTATGATTTCCTTTTTTTATTCATAAAACTTATGATTTTGTGTGGTAAGTTAACGATTGAAAATTATGATTTCATTGAATTTGTATATATTGATGGACTAATGTTTTCTTTTCTTGTTTAATATCTGTTTCTACTATTCTTATGCTCATCCCATGTTTTTTATTATTTTTCATAGGATATAAGGAGGGGTATGAGAAAGGAATAAATCAAGATGATTTTTATCAATAAAAGAACTCTTGTTTCCTTTTAAGTGTTTTTATTTTATGAAAAAATGGATACTGAGTATAAGGGTCTAAATTGTGACAATTGGGATGTAATGTAATACATATGGCCTAATTCTCTAAAACACTACACCTAAAAAGATCCTTAGTGGGAATTGTTAACTTAATTCAAGATTATGTGATATTTAAGGTTGTGTCCTTATAGTTGGTATTAGAGGTAATTTTTTATAAGATCATAGGTTGGGGTGTTATTTAAGCATAAGTGACATAACCATAAAAATTATAATATTAGAAAGAGTCATACATATTTTAGATAAATTTAATGGGATTAAGATAACATGAATAATAATATCTTAGTGTTTACTATCCTCAAAAGATATTATATGATGATTTTACTGATATACTCACACTGTCGTTTTTAATTTTAGTAAATGGCCGGATCTAGCAGGAACCAAAGTAATGAAGGATGTGAAAATATACTGTGAAGGTTTTCAAAATAAAAAACTGAAGGAAATTTGATCTATAATGAAAACTCTTTTTCTTATTCTCAACTAGCTATCTGAAGTCATGATATACTACCTGAACCTTGGTGATATTTATATGGAATCGTAAATGTGAGAAACGAATCCCAATTGGAATTCAGGTAATAACCATAAAGGTAATTATATTAAAAAAATCTATGTGTCCTATATATGGAATAAAACACCATGGAAAATTTTTTAAAGGGATGAAAATAAGTTATATATGTGGTATTGAAGGTCATAAAGCATGAACATTTGATATTAAAAAGCAAGCATCCAGTGGACTCCATGAAAGGGAATGAAGTTCATTATGAATAATCAATTGAATGTTTTAAATGTAGTGTGCATGGTCATTATACAAATAGATTTCCAACAATGAAGGTTCATGAATGGGATTAGAAGGATCATACAAATATCTGTTTACCAATTTCTAATTCCGTTACAATTGAAGATGAGGAAACTGTAAATGTCCTATAAAACATTTGGATTATTTCATAGCTATTGTTTTGATATTATTGAATCTTAGGGTATGATTTTTGATTTTTGTTTGGAGGAATTAAGAATTATGGAATATGATAGAAAATAATGGTTAATGGATCATGAATAACATTTAATGAGTAATATGTAAATAAATAAGGGATGCAAGAGTTATGGTATAGTTTAGGATGATGAAATTATTAAAATTATTAACTTTATTTTGATGAGGGGATTACATTGGAATACTATTTCTAGTATGTGTAACTATGAAGATGGATATGTGAAAATGTTATTCAAGAAGAATTATATTTTCATGTGTGGATATAATGGATAAATTTAGGGGTTCATGTGATCTTTTGTTTCTGAGGAAATTTCTGGTTATTACATTTTGGGATGAAAATTTGATGTATACAATAACATTTGTGGTTAAAATTTATTGAGGAATTAACTCAATTTTGGGAATTTTATAAAATTATATAATTTTTTTGAAAGAGGAAAACACATAGACTGTTTGACATCCAGTCACTTCGGACAAAGATATAGGATTAAAACCTACAACTAATGTGTGGTTGAAATTTATCACCTACCACATGACTACATGAAGTCCCTGGTTAGTATGACTAATTATTTTTGGAAAAATTATTTTATCAATCTAGACTAATTCAATTTTGAAAACATATGTTTTATCAAATGGATATCATTAGTATAATAATATGATTTAGTAATGGAATGATAAAGGTTATTTAGGATGATGTTATCTGTTTTGAGGAAACACTATATGACTCAAGAAAATAAAATACGATGAGATTTATTTGGTGGTGAAATTGTTGAAATTTTATTTTGGAAGAATATTTGTTTTTATTTTAGACATATGGTGATTTGGGATATTTATATAAATGATAAAGTTATCATAGAGAATATTTTATTTGGTTAATTACACTTTATTATGAGACTTTAAGAGTTGTTGATGTTATTTGGAGATAAATGTTATGATTTTTATGGAAAACTATATGATCAATTACTTCTGAATATTGGGTTTAAACATAGTATGGATTACTTTGAATTATTTTAAGGAAAATTTTTTATTTAATGGTATTTGTTTAGATTTGGGTTTTGTTCGTTCAATTTTGGAGATTTAGAGTACTATTTATTTTTATAAAAGATTGTCAATTTTTTGGGATGGATACATCTTGTACTAACCTTTTTGGGTTTGGTTAATGTGTAAAAATAGTGGAAATATATTTTTTGTCTTTTCTGGATTATGTGATTCTACAAAACTTTATTTTAGTAGTTTAGGTGTGACCAAGTTATCTTTATTACTCAACATTTGGATAAAAGATGAGTTTTTTTAGAAACTTATTAATAGAAGAAACTCTACTTGAAAATTATTTAAATTTAATTATGTTCATAGTAAATATAATAAATATATTATACAACTTCATGAAATATAACCTAAAGAAATTTCATTTACATTTCCTACTAGGGAATCAAATACCATTTAACCTATCAAGTGTTTGTGGTTTTCATGTAGTAACTTTCTCCTAGTCATGTTTTTTAGCACTCTCCATAAATAAATGACACATTGTTTCCCCTATAAATATATTATTTCATACATTGAATCCAGGACTGTGTTATCTTAGGGGACCTTTGTACTTCTATTTCATTCTTTTTAAATGATAGTTTTATTCACTCATTTTACGATTATGGATATTTAATGATGTTTTTGAGCCCAATTTTAAAATTGTGAGGACTAAATTCCCGAAATGGGGTTGGATTTAACATCCCTAGTAAATAAATAATTTTACATTATTATATTTATTAATATTTTTGAATTAAATGTTGATTTTACATTGAAGGGGATTCTATGTTGGATTGTGTACCTGACAGACAATAATTGTTTTCTCCCAAATCTCATTTGGACACAAGGTTGAGTCATACTGAAAAATAATAATATAATTTTATTTTAAATGGTAGTTAATGACTAGTCGTTGTATTAGCAAGAATGAACACATGTAACTAAAATAATATTATACATGTTTATTAAATGTATCTACATTTATCTAATAAATTTTCGAATCTAAAGATAAGAATGAATACGATATTAAGCATGAAATACTCTAATATTCATTTAAGGTCGTTTACCACCTTTTGATGAAGAATCCCTATTAAATATAGTTTTACTCACTTTTATATGTTTTGTTTGAAAAAAATAAAACTATTTTTTTGATTTGGGACATCATAATTTACATTGGACGAAATTTTGTTATTTTTCTGTAAATGTTCATTTTTTTAATGAATATGTAATAATACTAAATTTTAATTCATAATTTCCTTTAATATAAATGATTTATATGTGTATATTATCTTTTAAATGGTTTTAATGTGTAATTGAATTAAATTTTTACTATTAAATCTTACTTTTTTATTGTATGTAATTTCACATTGAAATTGGATATAAACAAATGTCAATCTTTTGATAGTTATTATTTCTCGAAAACAAACTTTCTAGTTATGACAACCGAAAATTACATTAAATTAATTAATGAAACATATATGTTTTTAATTTGGTAAAGTAGACATTATTTTTAATTTCTTAATATCATCTTTGGGTGAATTTGTGGGATTTTTCTGAAAACTTTCAATTTTTGATGAATAGTGAAAAAAACTATATAGTAGTTAAAACCTGACTTTTCATTTAAATGAAATATTATCATTTCTATAAATTGAATTTCAAAAATTTGATATTGATGGTTTTCATCATTAAGTAAAATTTGGTTCAATAAGATGAAAATTATTTTTGGTGAATAGTAACTTTTGACTTTTATTTAACGATGTTAAAGGTAAATAGGGTAATTCACGATAAAATTAATATTATAATAATATAAATTTACCATAACACTTGTCCTATCCTTATTGTATGAGTAAATTTCGACCACGAAAATCCTTGGGTATTACTTTTGGCCTTTTAAAGCCATTTGTTAAAGATAATGACATTAATAAATTTTTTATTTAAAGTAAAAATGAAAATATCATAAAAATGTATTGTGTTACCAAAAAAAATTTAATGTGGGGATATATAATTTAAATCTTCAACAATAAATATTCATTATAAATTTAAAAATATTTCCAATGTCAAGGTATTTAAATTACAAATTTTATTCATTAAATAAATAAATTTAACTATGACATAATGACGATGTAATGATTACCTCATTAATGAATGCTTTAAATAAATTAGACTATAAATATTAAAATAATTTTATTATGTACCATTTTATGCCATCCATGATTTTTATAGATGCATATGACTTTTTATCTTTGAAGTAATGATGGTTTTTTGAAATAATCAAGTTAGTTTGAATTTTTTAAGAAGTCATGATATGAATAATATAAAAATTGAAAAAAATGATTTTCTAAATTAATATTTACATAAATGATAATATAGTCCTAAAAAAATTAATATTCACTCATGTGACATATATTATTTTAAAAATACCCTTAATTATCCATCTAGGGTCTCATGTAATTTTATAGTAAATATATTAACCATATAGTTTAAATATACAAGAAGACGTGGTAAAAGATAAATAAGTTAACAAAGGGTTAAATAAGAAATATAAAGATTAAAAAATATCCAAAACCTGTAAAATTCTTATTGTATGATTTTATTTCGATGTATATTAACATTATCTTTTATGTAAAAAAGTTTTTGACTTTTTTAAATTGATAATCATTTAATTATAAAATAATATTTTAAAACATTCTTATAGATCCCCTCTTCTCCCTTTAAAATGCTATCACCATTAACCCATTAAACACACTCTCAATATAATTGGATCATCCAGAAATCTGGAAATATAATCTCCCAATATCCCTATATTCTTCCTAGAATTCTTACCTTAGGCCGAATGCACTTCAAGGAATCCTTTTGGTTCAAACCAAAGGTTGTTACCCAATTTAAGAGAAACGTCTTCCCACAAGTTCTATTATTTTATTTTACTTCATGACTCCATAATATCTTTTTATTATTTTTTAACCAAAAAAACATGTATCCTCCGTATAAAAGGTTTTTTATGTGAGGAATTTAAACAACACTTACACACACCTACTTTTAATGGATACGAAAATACTGTTTCTGTGTACGGAAAACTGCTGCCTCACGAAATGATGATTGTTCGATTATCTCCTACCGCCTATAATAGTGGGCATTATGATGGATCTGTATTTAAATATGATATATATTATTCTTATCTTTTTTCTATGATTCTATATTTATAATTTATATCATTCCTTTAGGGTTTCAATAATGGGTAAATACATTAATTTCATTTGAGGAAATGTGGTGTACCACCCCCTCAATGTGATTTGACTTGTTCATTCCATACATGGATTGTAAAAAGGATGGAGTTACTAAAATTATATATTATATTATACTAGAATTATAATATACCTATGTATCATTATGTTTTTATACAATTAAATACAAATTAGAAATGAATTTAGCGTTTATGTGTACGTACGGCTTACCGTCTCCATAAACAGTGCAATTAATTTCTTATCTCCAAATGTTATGTACTATTATAAATAGATATATATATAGTGCATATATATATTAAATATATGATATCTAATTCATGAATATAATTTTATATATAATGTACTTTTTACCACATGGATAAATTTTAATTATAAGAGGTTGAATTTTTACTCAAGTACCAAATATCAACAAAACGACTATTATTAACATAAATGATTATGTAATGTTTATAACATTATAATAAGTAATATGAAAGGAATAATAAACATTAAAAAGGCTCTTAAGAAATTAGAAATTAACTTTGGTTTATTATTCATGATATTAAATAACAAATTAGTCAATTTAGACCCGAGGCAAGGGACTTCGTCTCAATCTCCTTTCATTATAGCATATTTTGATTTATACACACCTTTATTTTTTTATGGTGTATAAACCCCTTGGACATTTCATTTCATTTAAATGGAATATTTTTTTTATTATGTGTTTTACTAAATGACAGTGGGAATTTTTTTATCTTCCATGATGATAACGTTCTTTCCACCGCCGCGAGTGTTATTTGACATTTTGCTTCCTTAATAATTCGTAATGTTTTTAAAAGGAACACAAATACCATATATTCTTTTACATATTTTGGTATTTAAATGGTTTTGATAATGGATAGGTTATGCCAACATATTTAAATGATATAATGTGATTGAAATGAGAAAATTGTATCCTTCCATTTTGTTTGTTTAATGTGTTATAAATATGTTATTGTTTTTGGACATTTTTTACGTTTAAGGGTGGTTTCATGATTCCCCTCGGGTGGGTGTGCCTAAGATAGCTCTTCAATGAATTGGGTAACATGAAAAAGGTAACTTTTAATGTTTCTGCAAATGGACTTTGGGAATATACTATGATGGGTATTCCTAGTGTAACTCTCTATGTGGCTGTGAAAGCTACAACGTAAGTATATTATGGATTCCACATGTTACCTTTATGATTTATGATTTCCATTTTTTATTTATAAATATTATGATTTTTTGCTGTAAGTTAAATATTGAAAAGTACGATTTCATTAATGTGTAGTATTGATGGATTGTAGTTTTCATTCCTTGTTTTATAATCCTTTAGGAGCTTTTTATGCTCATACCATGTTTTGGATATGTTTTTCATAGGGTATAAGGAGGAGTTAGGGAAAAGAAAAATTCAAAAATATTTATATTAAGAAAATAAATCTTGTTTCCTTTTAATAGATTTATTTTATTAAATGAATGGATACTGAGTAGAAGTGTCTACTTTGTAACAATTTATAAGTAATGTAACTGTTATTTCCTAATTCTGTAAATCTCTAAACCTAAAACTCTCCTCAATGTGAATTATTAACTTTATTCAATATTACATAATGTTTAAGGCTGGGTCCTTATAAAAATACCATAGAATGAAAATACATATTTTTAAAAATATAATTTAACATCTATTATTTTATCTTATTTGATCTGATATTTATTCAATTTTGTAGATTAATTGATAATAACACCCATTAAATGCAATTAGTTTGAAGAGACAATGATTACATGCACTAGTTGTTGAAAATTAGTAAAAACTAACTAATATTTTTATGTATTTAATTATTTATATTATGATTATAAATAATTATAGTTATTAATAATTTTATTCGATTTTTCATTAATGAAATTAATTTAATTACTCATTATTTTTTGTGAAACAAGAGAATGAATCAAGACCAAGGTCATGATCTTCATATAGAATTATTATTTCTAATAAGTTTTTGTTATTATGGAATTAATTTATTTTATGTGATCTATATAATACCTACATTAGATATCATAGGATATATTATCATTTAATAAAGGTATTTTTTTCTCAATTAATTGTCCTATGAATAAATTAGTTTTTACTAAATTTTTATTCAATGAGCTAATGTACTTCATCTAAAACCGTAATTCACTAATAAATGATTATTCTATGAGTATTGTCTTACATTAAAATTTATATGAAATTACCATGGATATATATTTATTAGATATATGTTTTAATAATGTGAGTTACTAATCCAGACCATTTCATTTTCATCAAATTGCATTCTTTTCAGGTGTTACAACAATTGTAATGTTTTTTTGGAAACAAAATTATCATTCATTGAATTGAGATCCTTTTCTTATACTTTTTCACATAATATGGGGTTGTTATATCTTTTGATTCAATTAGTTTTTATTTTATTTATTCACATTTGTACTAAATAATAACCCTTCTTGAAATATTTATTACCTTAAAGAGTATTATTCTCTTAAGTGATATTGATAACTCAAATCTAACGTCCATGAGTTATATTGTTCTGTTGAAATTATTTCTTCCCTCATTGGGTTATTCCAACCTCATATTTTTTTAAAATGTAATTTTTATACATGATTGGGGAAATAATATATTTTGATAAAACTGGTTTTTTATACTCTTATTATAATATGAGTTTGGAATAATGCTATTTTGAAAACAATAAAAGGGGGTTTAATTTCAATTTCACATATATTTCCATTATATCTTCATTTTATCAATATAAAATGTATAACATATCGTGGATCTATTATTGGAGATTATTTTAAAAAGTAATGGTTTTTAATATCTTTCCCATCTTCTTTTCAAACGTTGCATTTGAAAGTAACATATAAATTAGTGTTTATTATCAATATAAAAAATGTTTTCAAAAATCTTTTTTTTTCACTTCAATTTGCCTTATAATTTTCAATAGTTTTAACTTGAATGGGGGTTATGTGTCATGATTTTACCCCTATTATATATATTATTAATTTAGGGATTTAACTATGGTATCACAAAATTTGATTCTTTACCCTTTGTTTTGTAATAACATTCAATGAATTCATTTTTCAATGGTGTTTTTCGTATTTTTAAATGCCATTATATGTATAATTTTTTGAAATTTTGTTATATTATATTTCATAAATATACGTTATTTATCTAATTTTATTATGAACATGTTATTTTAGTATTTACCTATTTATATACTCATTTCTCTATACGTTGTGAATAATTTTTTGATATAATTCATATTGGATGACATTAACCTAGATAGAATGTTATTATATTGACATGGGAAAATATTCTACCAATCCATATGTAGTAATTATAATACAAATGGTTATTGAAATATTGACCATATAATTTTCTATAATATATCTTCTTTACATTAATGATTATGATCATGATATGCATTCAATTTAATTGGGAGAAAACATTGGTGTTCTTTATATCATTATACCAAAATTGTTTATTATTTAAAATATAAGTATGTATTATTTAACAATACATAATATTCTATTTATGCGTGATGATCATGTTAACCATTTTATAGGCATAAAAAAATTCTTAAATTGGGGATGGTTATTGACTTATGACATATCTTTATTTTTTATAAACAATTGATTTTTTAATTATATGTACATAAATGTTTTTTTAAAAGGGATTCCTATGGAAATATTCTAAAATCGACTATTTAATCATATGGATAATTTATTGGACATAACCTTGTGACACGTGGGACCAAATATTATATATCCCCTCGATGTATCGACAAGTTTCATTAGACAAAATAGATTGTGTTCTGGTCAATAAAACTCTCCAAATTAATGAAATTTATTATTACATGGAATTAAAAACATGTTTTTATGGTTGAAATTATGAATTTCATCCAAATTAGATCAATAAATACTATTATATATGTTTTTATTTATATACATGGATATAGAATGATATTATTCTAAATTTATTAGGAAATTTTTTAAATTTTTTATTTTTTTCATATGATGTGTACCATTTTTATGTTTTTGAGAGGAACAGTTATCTGTTTCCCTTATTAAGACATTGACCTCATCCATTTCTAATGTATGAATTCCCGATGTTATGATGTAAAGTAGTACATGTGAAATTTTTATATAATAACATGTGATGAATAATTTTAATGTTATTTTAAGACTCATTTTGAATTATTTATTTTTATATATAATTAAACAATTGTCATTATAATACAAATAATAAGGTATTTTTTTTTATTTTCTTCTAAATTCATTAATGATATAAATGTGAAAACAATACTAGGATGCAAGATGTGAAATTTTAATTATTTTTTTTGATAATAATGATAGTTAAATTGACGAAATTACATGTGGTTTCAAAGAGAGTATGCAATTTATATTTTTATGAAATAATATCTATAATGTGAGTTCGATCTTCAAAATAGTGATTTGGTTGTTTCCATGAGGTTTTTTCTCATCCTAGTATAATATCATTTGATTAATAAAGACACCAAAACTATAATTGATCTTCTAGATTTTGGCTAATATAAACTACTTCACTAAAATCATCCAATATTTTAATATCTATGCATTTAATAATTTCCAACCTAGTTTTAGTCCACAACTCCCCAAAATAAAATCATATATTATACGATTCTTTTGGAAATAATTCATCAATTTCAAACGTAATTGTAATATAATATAAATTAAATATATTTGAATAATATTCTAAGATACACTATGACTATATTATGTTGTTTTATAAGAGTTTCACAGAAAAATAATTTTGAATTTCATGGAAAAAGACATATCATGAAATAATGCTAAAAATAATAGGTATTAATAATAAAAGGTTATAAAAAATAATGAATAATGTACACAATACTATAAAATGAACCAGAATACATTCTACCAATTACGATCACTATATTCATTAGGATTGTAAAAAAGGGAGATTAGAGTTATGAATAAGATATACATCATTAAAGTATGTCCAAATATTATTAATAAAAGTTGTGAATGATGAGGTATAAGAATGGTGGATTATATATTGCTTGAATAGGGAAATACAAGTACTAGGATCTGGCCATTACAATATTGTTACATAATCATTTTAACTTGATTATTATATTATCATAGAAAACGAAACTGGATCATTGGTAATAGTAAACTGACCAATATTATTGTAAAATAATACTTATGAAAATATATTTTTATTTATTATCATAATTTAATTAAATATGTTTTTGAAATGTGATAAAATAAATATATGATGTATTGATATCATAATTATATTTTTTACAAAAAAAATCACAATTTACCTAAATTAAAATATCTTTTTATGAAAATTCTAAAAGTTTTAGAAATTAAATTTAATAATTTTTTGAGAAAAAATATGTGTTGTTGTAAATATGATAGTATAATTTTTCAAAACAATAAGTAATTTTTTTAATGGTTGTAAATTTTATCATTTTATCATTTTATTTAATAAATTAGTGCTTCTATTTGTCATGACCCAACCCAATGGGGCTTGTGCCGAAACTCCCCATGCCTGACTCTAATAGGCCATGAACTGGAGACTAGCATTGAGTAGGATATACCACATATGAGAGGCCTTATCCAAAAGGCCCTTTATGACCACATCAACATACACAACTCTGAAAAATTGCAAAGATATTTGTGGACTGAATAGAAATGAATGCAGAAATCTATCGCACAACTAAAGTTAAACAGATGACCGAAATGGGAAAATATAGGGCCCATCAAAAAAACTGTAAAAGTTTCCAACCTTCTCTAATCTATGGGTTCACTATCAAACCCCCACCGATAAGATCCTTTCTCAAACTCCAGTGAAAAACCCAGTTAGTCCAGCTATTATGCTCTTCCTACACTGGGTCCAACATGGACTCTGTTAAAGGACTTGTGGTCTTCACAAGGCACGACACATGAGTGGAAAAGTTCTATTGAGTGGTGATTATAAGAATTCATATAAGGATCCCCAAAAACCCATAATAAAATGGGAGAAACTGATATGCATCAGTTAACTCGACCAAACCTAAGGGAACCCAAATGAGAGAGAAGCTACATCTTGATACCATCCTCAGAAATACCAGACTAGTCATCTCGACATCCTTTGCAAGTCATAGAAATGTCACAAGCCACAGGAACATCCTAAACACACCCATATATACTCTACTCCATCACCAAGTCCCATGGTCTTGATTATAGACTTCATGTGATGAACAACTCAAGGTTCCAATGAAACACTATCAGTGGTCTCATGAGGTACCGACCTCATAGAATGAAAAGGGCTCTAACTCAAGGAAAAGGTAGAAACCTTCCTTGGAGAACACTCAACGAGAGAACAACCATCCATGATGGAACATATAATGAGTGGGTACAAACATCAACAACGAAAAGCCAATGAGCTAACCTCTCCAACCTATTTGGAACTCAACCAAGAGATTCTACTCGATCAATAAAACATAAAAAATGAAACAACCCAGCCAAACCTTGTGATAATTATTTGGGATAGCATGCTTGACGGAAAAAGTCATAGATGAAGTCACCAAGTTACTAACCTACCTCCAACTCCTTAGGTAGTGGATCCCAGATATGGTCCTCTAGAGGATACTAAAACCCTATCTGGATCAACGAACATAGAATAGGGTATCACACAAAAACATGAATATGGAAAAAATTACCTAGAAGAGGATCAATGCCCATGTGGAGTGGGTCATGCCAATTCCCAAATCTAACAAGGAAACATTATGAACCTGATTCACCACCCTAATGATCATATAGAAAAAATAGTGGATCATTTCTGTATAATTTTGGCCATGATGATACCATAAACACCACCTGATAACTCTCGAAAACCTTCCATGGAATGGTTAAATAACAGATATAGATACACATCTTGAGGGTTTGCTATAAGGGCCCAGTGGTTCTCCCTCCACTACTGAAACAACCATGTTAGAGGATCGATGCCTACATAAATATTTAACACACTAATTCTGAGAACTCCACCAAGGAAACACAAAGCGGCATAAGGATCACGTAGGGCCTCTTGGAGAAATTCATGCTCCATGTCCGTTGAGTATATGGTTGAAGAGGACATAGGTAAATTAGTAAAGAAAGTTGAAATGTGAGATATCACCCTAAAATTTTTGGGGAGCACCACTCCATGAAATGTGAACCTTCTCCCAAACATGGTAGGGGCATCCCACTATGTTGCACGTATGCAGAGCAGCTGTAGAGGGGTCAAAGTTTGGTGAAATGGACATGATACCAACATCCTTGAAGGAAAAGTAAGTGGGGGAACTACTAAACCATGCTAGTCGTAACGGAAAAATCAATGACTAGGTGGAACCACTCAACCCATCTATTCATAACATTGTCAAAGAGACTGGCGGTCCTACATAACCCCTGTGGTCAATGTTGCTAACCCAAGTGACCCACATGACATCATCTATACACCACGTATCCTAGGTCCAAGCCACGAACAACATTAACTTTTATATGTATAAATATGAATGTTAGTCTATTTACTCACACAAAATGGACAACCATTGAAATTGGTACGACTCACTATAATGGGTCCTCATGGGGACCATGCCTTGATCCCATAATACATCAAATGGGTTGTGTCATTGCGATCCTATAAAAGAAAACAAGGGATCGACTACTAATTTTTCCTAATTGGGCACTTGGTGAAAAGGTATCATTTCACCACAAACGCCCAAACCGAGTCTCATGAGGGCATGAAAACAATTTTGGTTTCATCACCCGATGTTGGTCGTTAAACATCAACATTAACGTCGGGATCTCAACACTACTGAAAATTTGTCAAATAAACATCAGATTCAGGAGATACGCCTAATTGAAGAAAAAATGAATAATAATTAAAATATAATTATTATATTTGGACATTTCATGCCATTAAGCATCAAGAAAAACACATAATGTTATCGAAAAATCCTAAAAATGTCCGCCTCGAAGTAGGTGTCACATCGCTGTAAATGGAACATGAATCGATCACCGGATTTCAAGAAATATGGGAATTAAAAAACCCCAGATCAGAAGTAGCTAGAATACCACTAGCTCGCTAGATTCTCCTACCTATGCCTATCAACACACTTTCAGCCTCTGGTTAGACAACTGTTTGAGCTACCACCTCTTTGGAAACCACCAAATTAGGCTTAAAAACACCTCTGAAGCATCTGTGCACCACTAGGACCACTCCAACGGTCCAAAAATCAATCTGAGACATGTTCTGGGACCCTCAAGACTAGATCTACATAGACATGATAAAAAATTCAAATAAATATAGATCACAAACAAGGGGTATAATATCAAAACTAAACCCACCTACCTCAGGGTGTTGCATCGACACTTTGGGAATATACATGTGCTCCGCTGCTCGGTCCAGGAATGATCACCACCATGATTTGAGTCTAACGAGACATTGTTTTCTTGATTCGGCTGGGATTTCATGAAGAGAGGGAGGAGGAGGCTTCATCATATATTGGGGGGTTAGGGAGGAGAAGAAGAAAATTTTTTAATTTATTTTTAATAGAAATATCAATTTGACAACCCGGCCTGACTCTCCATCGACTAGAACCCTGTGCGGACAAAGATTATATCATGCCTTGGTTAATCACATCATTCTAAACCCACAAAATATCTGAAATTTGATCTAAGACTCCTTTATGATGTTATTTGATATGATTCTATAAATAGTTGAAATTAATTTATTTATCAAAACTCCCTCGATAACTTTTTTTTATAGTAGACCTGCACCAACAAAAGTTATATGCCGCCTAGGGTAAACGACACACTTTGGACTGAACTGTGCCCTCAAATTTCTGATCTGAGATACCTTTTAATAGATATCCAACTTCTTTCCTTTTTTAAATTATAAACATACTTAATATTTTTTAAAAAAATTATTCTGGGTACATCGGGACTCAGAATCACATGCAATCTCTATGCCCAAAGTTGGAATAATTCATAAAAATATTGAAAAGTCTAAAAGGAAAAACCCTAAGTTGCTACCTCCTCCCCACATAAAGGAATTTCATCCCAAAAATAATACTATGAAAAAGGGGATAACCTGATCTCTCCACTAGGTCTCCAACACTGTCAAGCTCACCAATGGTTCTTGTTCTTTAAAAAAACACACCAAGAGGGACCACAACAATAGTAATGAAAGAATTTGTTTTCAAAACTCAAGGGTAGCCTGACACCCCAACTAACACATTGAACCCTCGATGAGTTCCAACCGAACAAAAGACCACATCATCGAACACCCAGGGATTCCCTCTTCAGTCTAAAACAACCTCGAACGAGCCCTAATAGACATAGACTAGCCCCGAATGGTTTGCTCCAACAACAAAATGACACAAAGTAAAGGTCCACCACAACACCAAATCTTGCCACATGATTGGTTCCAACACCAAACCTCATAATGTTTAGTTACACTCTTCTTTAAGAAAAATCCATTACAATCACTCCTAATGGATATCCCATCAACCAAGACCTCACAATAAAAACTCAACACCTCACGAGTAATGTCTCCACCACAAGGAGAATGAATTTAATTGCATAATTCTAGACACTAGGTCATAAAAGCCCTAATGAAACAACCACCAACACATAAAAGCAGACCTAAAATTCACTGGTTGAAGGAAATCATCCACTGCACCTCAACACTATATGCATTGGGTAGCACTGACTTGCCCACACAGTTTTTGGTAGAACCTCAGAGGAGAGTCTTAGTGGGGGAAGTTTACATCCTTCCTGAAAATTCAAATCCCAAATGAACCACAATACAAACTCATCGAGTGTTCTGCGTACAAGATGACGTCGAGAACATGAGGGAATTAATGAACAAAAAAGGCCGACCTGGACACACACACTGGGACTTACCGGGATCTTGACTATCAACAGGATACCCAACCTCATGTACAGAAGTCCATGGGACTTAACCACCGCACCTCAATATTTTCCACATTGGGAAATCCTGACTTGCCTACGTGATATTCAACGTGTCACAAAAAAATCATATCTACAAGATAAGGATCTCATTTCCTCATGTATTCAATGCTATGTAGAACTAAACCAACACCAATGAAGTCATCCATGACTCAGTATGATAGGTTGTGTCTCCCTGAACCCTGAGTGGCGGGTCAACGTGTTGCACGATGGGTGGTGGATCCACTAGCTACACAACTAGAAGAGAACCTGCCTCATGACCTCACCCTTAAAATGTGACCACCTCATTCATCGGGGAATACACTAAACCCATATATGGATCCCTCGATTTATATTATCATGGAATCATGTTGAACTGAATCCAGATGCACCAAGAATGAAGAGTATATCTTGGGAGTTAACTCAAGAAGGGTTGGAGAAACCCAAACCCCACTCTTCCATGACCTATCCCAATGGGGTACGAGGCAATACTCCCCAATACCACCTCCAATAGGCAAGGGGTGGTGAATATCACTGAGTAGTTTATCACAGACATGTGAGGACATAGCCCAAGGTACCATTATGAAAACAACCACATATAGCTCCATTAAAGAGTGCAAAGATACATTAAAACGTTAAAAATTCACGCATACATCAATCCCACAACCAGATCACAATATAAGCACGAAAATGGAAAATGTAGGGCCCACAAATAGAAAATTATAAATGAATCCAACCTACTTTGAAGGAGTTGATTGTTGTAACACACTCGGTGGTAAGATCCTTGGTCAAACACTAGTGAAAACCCAAGTTAGTCTAGCTACTATGCTCAGCCTTCTCTCGGTCCAACTGGGACAGCATCAAAGGAATTCTGCTATTCAGAAGTCATAATACATGTGCGGGAAAATCCCGTAGAGTCATGATTATAATAATACTCAGTACGCACCCTGAAAAAACAGGAATGAAAAGGGATAAATTCAGACGAGTCAGTTAACTCGGCCCAACTGTAGGGAACCCAAATGAGAGAGAAGCACTATCTCAAGACATTCCTCAGTAATTCCTAACTAGTCAGATCGAATTCCATGAAATGATAAGAAAAACTATAAATTCTATAGGGACTTCTTGAACAGACCAAAAATTCTCAGCTCCATCACCAAGTCTCATTGTCCCGACCATAGACTGTCAGTGGTGAACAACTCAAGGTTCCAATGAAACACTCACACTGTACTAATGAGGTAACCAAATAGTAGACAGAAAAGGGATCTGAATCGATGTGAAGGTAGAAACCTTACTATGAGCACACATAATGATAGTAAAACCATCTTTGATGTCACACACAATGGGAGGGGGAAACATTGATAGACCATTGTCAATGATCAAATCTTTCCAACCCAGTTGTCTCTCAACCAAGAGATGCCACTCGATCAGTAAAACATTCAAATGGTAGAACCTGTCCAATGCTTGTCATACCTATCCATGAGAGCACACTCGACAATCATCATCATGGAGGAAGCCACATAGTGACTAAAATACCTCCAAATCCTTAGGTAGGGGATCCCACCCAGGGTGCACTAGTGGATAATAAAACCCTATCTAGAACACCAATAAAATAAAGGGGTATCGAGAAACAAGCATTATCTGGAAGATTTCGCCTAGTAGAGGATCAATGGCCATGTGGAGTCAATCATATTGATTGTTGACTTTTCTGAGTAACCATTACAAACCCGATTTGACATCCTAGAGATCACATCTCAATGATAGGAGATCATTTCCCTTGTACTATCAGTCTTGATAATATTACAAACCCCACCTGATGACTCAATCACACATTCCATGGAATACAGAATGAACAGATATTGATACATAGCTAGAGGGTCAGCTCCTAGGTCTTATTGGGCCTCATTCCCCTACTAAGAAATCCTAGGTATAGGATCTATGGAAATGTAAATATTGGTCATGCTGATACTGGGAACACCCCAAAAGAAAACATGAATAAACATGAGGATCATGTAAGGCCTCTTGGGGTGATTCATGCTCTATGTCCACTGAGTCCATATTCTATGTATATTGAGTCAACTCAGTCCAGAAATTGGAAACGTGATCCTGCTCTCTAGAACAACAGGGGGCACCACACCAAAAAAGGTGAACATACTCTTTATCATGGTAGGGGAGTACCACGATACTGCATGTATGAAAATAAATTAAAGAGGGGTCATAGTCCTATTAAGGGGATGTGATACCAAAACCCTTGAAGGGAAAGGACCAGGGGGACCCCGTCAACCAAGATATTCGTAATTCCACCATTCGAGACATGGGGGAACCACTCATCCCAGCTAGTCATAACACTATCACAGAGACTAGAGATCCCACAAAACCCTTTTAGTTAGAATCACTTACATAAGATATCAACACGTAATCACCTACTCACTGCATCTCTTTGTCCCAAACCATGGACACCATCACATTCTATGGGAAAAAACAGAAAGGGTAGACTACTTACTCTCCTAAAACAGACCACTTGCGAAAAGGGTACTATAAACCACAATGGGTCCTTATGGGGACTACACGTCAATAAAAAAACATATCGAATGGATCATTCTATTATGATACTCTTAGAAAAACATATGGTATCGACTACTCATTTTTCTAAATTAGACACTCAGTGAAGAAGTCAAATTTCACCGAATACACCAAAACCAAGGCCTCGTGGGTCCAACATCACAACATGATTTCTGCACAAGAAGTTGTTCTTGAAATTTCCGCATTAAAGTTAGGGTCTCAACACCACTGATGACAAATGAAACATGCATCAGATGTAAGAGATACGCCCGATATTAAAATAACAATATAATAATAATCAAAATATTATTGTTATTTTTAGACGATTCAGGCATCCAATAATTGATCTCGACTCAAAAATGATTTCAATGTAGCCTAAAAACTCCGCAAAAAATCATGGGTCATATCCTCATTGACGACATGTGAATCAGAAATTCGGTTTTTGAGAAACGGTGGTATAAAAACCCTTCGACCAAAAACTAGAAGGACTGCTGCCACCACCTATCAGAATGTTATCCTCTTGATGGAATACACCACCATCCTCTTACCATAATTCTACCAGAGCCACCATCTCCCTGAAAAACCACTGCTCCCTGTTGGAAAACACCACTAGAGCTTATAAGGTCCATCGTGACCACTCTGATTGTACAAAGATCAATCTGAGACCTATTCTGGGGCCTTCAGACATGCTCTACACATTCTCAATGAAACATTGAGGAAAATAATGTACAAATAGGAGGGATAGGATCAAAAATCAATCTGATAACCTCAGGGTGATACACCAAATCATCAAGGAAATATTTGTGATCCATGACTTCTACTGCTCGATATAGGTATGATCGTCATGAAGATATGAGTCTGACAACACCCTGTATGGTTGACTTGTCCAGTTCGTCGAGAAGAGGAGGAGGAGGAGGCTAATTCATACATTAAGGGGTGGGGGTAGAGAAGAATGATATTTGTTATATTTTATTATGAATAAAATAACTATTTAACATCCTGGTAATAATTTCTTTCGACCCAGCACCCCGTACCTACATAGTTTATGTCGTGCCTAGGGTGAAAATGACATTCTGAACCCAACCACAAAATAAAAAATTTAATCCAATATCAATTTATAAGTTAGAAAAGTAGATACATAGAATAAATTAATTGATTTTATTTATAGAGACTCTGTCTACAATACTTTTTACAGCAGACCCACACCGAAAAAACTAATAACCCATATAGGGTAAACAACTTGCTCCGGATTCAAACATGCCCTAATATTTATTATCTATGATACCATTTAATAGATATACTACTTCCTCCAAATGAATCATATAAAAAAACTTAATATTTTTATAAATTTTATTCTAGCCAAACTGAGCATCAAAATCACACACCATCTCATCACGTAGCTCTAAAATTATTCGTATGAATATTCTAGAGTCTGATTGGGAAAATCTTGAGTCTCTACAAAATTTTATATAAAATTTCACAAAATCCTAAAATCATTTTGATGAAATTGATTTCATTTTTTGAATATAGATGTTAGAGAAATGGTTATGATTAATTTTTCATATTTCTATAAAAGGGATTAATTTTTTTGTAGAGTGAGATAAAACAACAATTTCTATTTAATATTATATGACAAATACATTAAATAATGGGTCCCAGAGGATGTAAAAAACAATTATCTTAAGTCACATGCTCTAGTAATGTAATTTAGTTATGATATTCAGTACTGCAAACAGTATTGTGAAAAATCAAAATTATTAATCAATATTATATTCAAAAACACCACTATCCTACAATTATAAATACTATCCCTTAAACTCAAAACTAATAGGCCTTGGATCATGAGAATTTTTACCCAATTAACTTCCCCAAAACTCTCCTAATTTCCTCATTTTTTTGTTAAATGAAAATACCCACATAAGGTAATTTAAGGTGTTATGTTTGAGAGGAAAACAAAACAGTTGATATTAATAATTTATATATTTTAGTACATTTAATATTCTACATCATCCAAATATATTCAATACAATATGAAATTATTAATTTAGTATAATAAATATAATAGAATATATGTTTTCAAGAATTATTTATTAACCAAAATTGTTCTATTTAATTCTAAAATAAAAATGTTTTTCTAATTGGGGATGGTTTTCCAACTCCATGAGGAACATACTTATTTTGTCACTACCACCATCAAGAATAATTTTAATTCATTTAATATACAAAAATTTCTAACGAAGTATAATATTTATATTTTCCAAATATTTAGTGGATAAATGGCAATAAGGTTAAATAAAACCATGTCGGTTCACCAAGGATGGAAAAAATCCTTAGAGAATTAATATTAAAATGATAAAAATTGGGATCTATGTTCCATGTGTATTTTAATAATACTTTTCTTTTAATTCAATTTAATACTCTATAAAAAATGAATAAAATATCAAAATACAAATGGAGTTGATTAAAAAAACTATAAAAATACTCATAAATACCTATAAACTAATTTGACCTATAAACCATACAAAAAATGGCTGAAAAAATAAATATAATTGTAATATAATAAAAAATAACCATATATTAAGATAAAAGAATAATAATAAATAAAATATATCTAAAATATAATCTAATGAAAATATTTAAAAAAAATTATATAGTAATTATAATAAACATATCAAGTGTATCTGGACCTGAGATAAGGGAACTCTATGAACCACCCCTTTCTGTTACATGGTATTTTCTCTCTATACCTCACTTTTCCCTTTTATTTTTATGATGAAAACTGCATTATATATATTTTTTCAATCCATATATAACTTGATTATACAATCTTTAAGGATCCCTTAACAATCTTTTCATTTAATTAAAATTGATTCAAAATGGAACTTATATTTTTTTTTTCATATTATGGACCACCAAATAATTTTTTTTAATCATCAATGGTTTTGGTAAATACACATTATTTTTTGGATAAAAATCCTTTCTCAGATTATGTTTTATTGAAAATATTTGACTCTTACCATCTTTAAATATTTCCTTTCCATTTTCATAAAATGAAACTAATGAAGTCTAATTCCAAAATTACCTCTCTGTCAGGACCCGTCCTCGGGGCCCATACCGTGACTACCCCAAGCCCGCCTTCCATAGGCCAGGGGCTGGCGACTAGCACCAAGGCATAAATCCCAGTAAAAGGGAAGGCATTGCCTTTGTAAAGTAAACCACAAACACCAAAGAGAATGAAGGCAGAAGTAAAAACTAAGTAAAAACTAGTACAACAGTAAATGCGGAAAAGTAAGTGGGCCAGTATACAAGCACAAACTGAAAGTAAAGTACAACTGGAAAGGGAAAACATAAACTAGAAAGTAAAGCCACAACGTCAAGCTGTCCACTGGAAATCCCACCTGAAGGGTGGGTACAGATAGCCTCCACTACTCCTCGGGTCCAGCCGACCGCTCCGAGTACGTCCCGCCCAGTGGTCCACCTCCAGGTACCGTCCTGCTCCACAAGCCTCAACAACGACCAGCTATGTCCGTCATCTGCAACCAACACAACGTAGTGCGGGCATAGCCCATGCAGGGGCGAGTATACACTACTCAGTAGGGACCCTGAGACCCCCGAAGGTCTCCTAGAATCCACAAAGGGAAGATAAAATCACGAAGTAACATCTGACACTACTTAGGTATATGCCCATACATATACCTAAGTCATCGATTCTCGTTCGGCTCCAACATCCGAACCCAAGTACAACCCAGTCCACACAGGAAAACAAGACGTAATCCACACAGGATAGCACAACACAATCCACAAAGGAAAGAAAAACAGGATTCAGATCACACAGGAATACTTCTTTGTTTGACGATTGAGATGATCAGGTATTGCCACTGATTCATCTAAGTCGTCAGAACCAGAAAGGATCGATAGGTATTAACCCCCACAATGACCCACAAAGGATCTAACCCACACAAGATCGATAGGTAACTAACCCCCGCAATGACCCACAAAGGATCTGACCCACACAAGAATGATAGGTAACTAACCCCCACAAAGACCCACACAGGATCGGACCCACATATGATCCGTAGGCGCTGGCCGACACAGGACCGCTGAGCGCTGACCCACAAATGATCGGACCCACATAGGATCTGTAGCACTGACCCACAAAGGATCGCTGAGTGTTGTAGTTGTCGTCGAATCCACTGAGGATATCTGTACAGTCGTCGCCGAATCCACTGAGGATCTCTGCACAGTCGTCGTCGCCGTCGCATTCACAGCCAGCACTAGGGTTCCCGCACACAACAAGCTCATTCGGGAGGGTCCACTCCACGAGCCGAGAGGCTGATACATCAACTGACACATAGTCCAGAGTTGATGTATCCAAAAGTTCCATATCGTCAACAGGAACTCAACGTCGCAGATGGCGCGTCAATCAGAAGCCTGGTCGGAGAGTTATTGGCTTTTTCGTCCCAGGGGCCTGGTTGGTTTTTAAGGAAAAACCTACCCAACCATACTCCACCTGCGTCCAAACCTCAGGCGGAGTAACCCAAATGATTGATCTCACTTAGAGTAATTCAACAAAGTCGACGACACGTCCATCTGACGTCTGAAGCTCAAGATATGAGCGTTTCCGTTTAGAGGGCCCGGTTGGTTACGTGAACGAACCAACCCGACCAATCCCAAAGTATTCTGAAACCTTGGGTTCAATATACTAAAACGGCTATCTCAATCCAAGGATCGCATCAATGCTGACGGTGCGTCGATCGGAGGCCCGTAGCTCATGGTACGGGTAAAATAACGAAAAGGTCCGAAAACGGGGGGTCTGGGCTCGGACCGACCCAGCCCAACCCCCCTAGGTCAGCTCGAACTGGGTCGACCCGACCCGGGTTCGGGTCTGACCCGGCCTAGCCCGGCCTGGGTGCAACCCAGCTGGCTGGTCTGGGCGGCTCGGCGTTGGCCGAGCGGCCGCACCAAAGGAGTCGTGGCCCCCGCGCGGGGCCGCTCCATTTCACCGGATGCGGCGCAGGGCCACGTCCCTTCCCCGCGGTCCCACGCCGCCGTAGGACCGGCCCTTGCAGCCGTGGATTCAGCTGTGATAGGTCTTCTCGGCGGCATGCAGTGCACCGTCGCTTCCTGGCGGTCGGCCGCTACCATCCGCCACCTCCGGTCGCCGGCGCCGGCGTGGCGCACCGTCCGAAACTTCTACGGACCACCGAACGCGCTCATGTGGTCCGTTTTTCCTGTAGTTTGCGCCTACAGCTCTCCCGGGATCCGAACATTGCTTTGAAGGCCACCAATCGCCATTCTGATCCCATTTCATAGACACCTCTAAACCACAAATCAACGAAAAACTGCAGAGGGTTGTCGGGCCGTGTTTGTTTGGCCTGCACCCTCTGCATTAGGTGATAACAACTGGGAATAATAATCAACACATGAAAAAATAACAAGGCACAATTTTAATAAATTAAAATTGAACTTTGATACAGGTTCTTTGTTTTAGAAGGAAACAACCATGGGAAATAATATTATTCTCAAATAAAACCCCTACCTCGTAGTAGTCTTCGAACGAGAGTTCTTCGCAGAATTGACAATTGCGGAAGAAGAGGATCGTCGCGTCACAGAAGGGCGTCGTGTTGTCACGGTATACGGAGTCACGTCGACGATCTCCGAGGGTTTATAAAAACACACAGATTTAATTTCATGAATTAAATCCACGTTAAGGATAAAAACCGCAACGGAAAATTAAAATATCTGTATTCCCCTACCTCAATCGGTGTTGATTGAAGATTGTCGTGGGGATGGATCACCGCAGAAGAACGTCGGGGGAGGAGAATCGTCGGCGTCGCGGTACATGGAGTCACGTCGTCGATCTCCGAGGGTTCGGCGTTCTTCTTCGCCTTTCGTCGAAGGCCGGCGTTCTTCACGTTCTTCGCATTCTTCGCGTTCTTCACGTTCTTCGCGAAGGAGGATGGAGATACAGTTTCTCCAAATCCTCTCAACAAACCGCAACCAAGAAGAAAGTGTGTTGGTATTATTTTATTATTATGCCAACAGTTTGAAAACATGTTAAGAAACGAACCATTAATTCAGTGAATTAATGGTAACGACTTAACAGTTCATTTAATAGGAGCGCTAAAGAGTTTTATAAAAAGCACCAGTTGACTTTCATTAAAGAGGATTTTTCGCGGGTGCGTTACTTAAGGGAAAAGAAATGGTGGGGATTTTGTAGGCCCCACCTCACAAATATCCTACCTAGAGGGTAGGATATTTTGGGTTCCACCCTATCCGCTTCAACTTAGATTAAGTAGCTTTAAGTGGCTTTATGTGAAATAAAATAAAGTTGTCGCACCACTTTATTATATTTTCTTCTCTTAACGCCAAAAATTAAAAACCACTCCCAAGAAAACGCAACTCCGGAAGAGGCCTTTCTAAGCAAGTACCGGTGCTACGATTCCATCGGTGCCCTCAGAATTCGATTCTGAGCACTGGTTCAAATGTTAGAGAAACCCGCACATTCATTCACTGAACATACCTGAGCCAAAACTTCGGAAAATGATTCCGGGCACACCGGTCCTCGGAATCACGTGCCATCAGAAACTGCGTTCTTTTAAAATTCTAAAGAAAATTAAGAAAAATATTTCCTTGAATTTTACGGGTCTTTACATCACTCCCACCTCAGTTCTTTACGTCCCCATAAAGATACATCATAAACTAGGGAAACAAATGTGGGTACTGAGCACACATCTGAGCCTACCGCTCCCTAGTGCTCTCCTGGAGGTTCCCGTGCTGCCATCGGATGCGTACAAGAGGAATCGATCATCCACGTAGGACCCACTCCTGTCGATCCTCGATCTCCACCAGGACCTCCGCAATAGTCTCCCCATCATCAACGTCTAGCTCCCCATGGTCAATGATATGCGTCGGGTCGTGCACGTATCTCCTCATCTGAGATACGTGGAAGACGTCGTGCACCCGGTGCAACTGAGGTGGTAGATCCAGGCGATAAGACACCTCTCCAATCCTACCGAGGACCTAGAATGGTCCTATAAAGCATGGTGACCACTTTCCGCCTCGTCCAAATCTCCGTAACCCACCTCGAGGTGAGACATGCAAGAAGACGTGGTCGCTATCCTCGAACTCTAGTGGCCTCTGCCTCCTGTCAGCATAAGACTTATGCCAGCTCTGAGTTATCCTCATCTGCTCCTGGATGACCTGGAACTTCTCTGTCATGGCCCGGACTATTTCTGGTCCCACAAGTGCTGACTCCCCAGGGTCTGTCCAACATATAGGAGATCTGCAAGGTCAGCCGTACAACACCTCGTATGGTGCCATCCCATTGGTGGAGTGGTACCTGTTGTTGTACGCAAACTCCACCAAGGGTAGGTGGTCCTTCCAGCTGCGACCAAAGTCGAGGACACATGCGTGGAGTATGTCCTCGAGAGTCTGAATGGTACTCTCTGTCTAACCATCCTTCTAAGGGTGAATGGCGGTGCTCAGACGTAGCTACGTCCCGAACGCCTCCTACAACCCCTTCCAAAGTCGGGAAGTGAAGCGAGCATCTCGATCGGAGATGATATATGATGGCACACCGTTAAGCCGTACAATCTCCTGAACGTAGAGACGTACCAAGATCTTCACTGAGCCCTGCTCTCTAATGGGTAAGAAGTGAGCCGACTTGGTGAGTCAGTCGACAATCACCCAAATGGAGTCGTGACCTCTGGAAGTGCGTGGAAGTCCAGTCATGAAGTCCATAGATATCCCGTCCAACTTCCACTATGGGACCTCTAAGGGTTATACCAAGCCTACTGGTACATGATGCTCTGCCTTCACCTGCAGGCAGGTGAGGCATCGAGAAACGAACTCTGCTACTACCTTCTTCATGCCTGGCCACCAGTGCGGTCTTCTGAGATCCTGGTACATCTTCACCACTCCAGGATGTATCTCCAAAGGAGAAGTGTTAAACTCCCTCAGCTCCTCCTACCATAAAGAAACTGGTACCATGGTATGTCCTATGAAAAGGACATCGTGCTCTGCTCCAAAGGAGAAACCATCAGGTGCCTGTCCTGAGGATAACTGTGCACGCCGCATCTCACAGTCAGCGTCGCTACGCTGTGCCTCTCTGACCCGCTGTAGTAGTGGAGGAGAGACTATGAGTGACTGAAGGAATGATGGTCTATATTTATCCACAAAGGATATCCGCAAAGCAGCTAGCAGCTCTGTCACCTCCTCAAGTAACTGAATGCCCGTCCTCCTACTGAGAGCATCGGCTACCACGTTCCCCTTCCCAGGAGTATAGAATATCTCAAAGTCATAGTCCTCGAGGAACTCGAGCCATCGCCGCTATCTCGGGTTTAGTTCCTTCTGAGAAAAGATGTACCTAAGACTCTGATGGTTAGAAAAGACTGTAAAGCGCTCTCCCATCAGATAGTGTTGCCATGTCTTCAGAGCGAAG
The DNA here is from genome assembly GCA_963277665.1 of Viscum album. NCBI lineage: Eukaryota > Viridiplantae > Streptophyta > Magnoliopsida > Santalales > Viscaceae > Viscum > Viscum album. The sequence continues at coordinate 696,724,472 of OY728145.1, forward strand.
ACCACTGCTGCTAATTCCAGGTCATGGGTAGCGTAGTTATGCTCATGCAGCCTCAACTGACGTGATCCATAGGCGATCACCGCCCGTTCCTGCATCAGGACACATCCGAGTCTGGTCTTTGATGCATCGTAGTAGATTACATACCCTACTCCCTCTTCATGAAACCTCAACATAGAGGTGCTGGTCAATATCTGTCTCAGCTCCTCGATGCTCTGCTAACATCTGTCAGACCACACAAAGTGTTTCCCCTTCTTCTTCAAAGATGAGAGTGGTTCTGCAACCCTGGAGAAGTATGGAAAAAATCTCTGATAGTATCCAGCTATTTCCAAGAAACTCCTCACCTCCATCACGCTATTGGGTGGCTCCCAAGCTAGCACTGCCTTGATCTTCGCAGGATCCACTGCAACTCCCGCCTCAGAGATGACATGCCCCAAGAAGTGGACCTCGCATATCCAGAACTGACACTTCGAGAGATTTCCATAAAGCTGGTGCTCCCGGAATGTGTCTAGGACAACCTGAAAGTGGTAGGTGTGCTCCTCCTCAGTCATCGAGTAAATCAAAATGTCATCGATGAAGACTACGAAAATCGATCGGGGAACGGCTGAATGATACTATTAATGAGGCCCATGAACACCGCTGGATCATTGGTTACGCCAAATGGAATAACCAAGAACTCATAGTGGCCTACCGACATCTGAAGGCCGTCTTCTGCACGTCCTCATCCCGAAATCTGAGCTGATGATAGCCTGACCTGAGGTCTATCTTCGAGAACCACCGTGCTCCCTTGAGCTGATCGAAGAGGTCATCAATCCTCGGTAGAGGATACTTGTTCCTCCCTGTCACCTGGTTCAGGCGACGATAGTCGACACAAAGTCCCAAGCTCCCATCCGCCTTCTTGGCGAACAATATCGGGGAAGCCCAGGGTGAAACACTAGGTCGGATGAAACCCTTGCCCTGCAAGTCCTCCAACTGTACCCGTAGCTCATGAAGCTCAGAGTGGTCCATCCGATATGCTGGAGTTGATATCGGGGCTGTCCTAGGGTACAGATTAATATAAAAGTCTACCTCTCTGTGAGGAGGTAGCCCTGGAACGTCGTCGAGAATGACGTCCGCGTACTAATCCACCACTATAGGAAAACTAGGACTCCGCACGTCAACTACTCCTAGTATGAGGCTATCCAACTGATGAGTGATGGGATATCCTCTCCTCTGCGAGAGTCCATCTTGTGCTGCGAAGGCTCCCTTCTCGCCGGTGAAGGTGAACCTGCTCCCGTCAGTGCGTACACATCGCACCTTGCGCCAAATACAGTCAATCTATGCATGAACTTTAGATAACCAATCCATTCCCAAGATGAATTTGTAAGGCCTCGACACCGCTACATGAAGATCCCAGCCGAATCTCTCGCCTCCTAGAGTAAGCTCACACTGCCGGCACCAGTGCGTAATCATCGAATATGCTCCCGTATGAGTCTCTAGCCATAAGGATCGAGCCAAAGGCTCTGTCAGAATCTTTGAGCTCCGAACAAGGGCAACAGATATGAAAGAGTGACTCGCTCCTACGCCTATAGGAACTGCATCAATGGTGGAATAGACACAGATAGTACCTCGAATCATCTCGGGCACGCCGTGGTCGTAGGACTCCGCTGCCTGGAGCTGTGCCTGTCTCTACCCACCAGCTCCATGTGGTCGGGGTGGACCTCCTAGGTCATCCATCGACTGCCTCCTGCAGAAGACTCTGCTACGTGCCGCCCCGCGGTAGGTCTCGCTGCTGATGAAGTCTCAGCAAGGAAGCTCTCAATCAAAAGGGCTCGCTCCAGTACTCCTGCCTGAGTCGGAATGCTGAGAGAGATCAGCGATGCCCTGATCTCATGTCTCAAACCCTTCTCAAAGGTCCGGGACCGGAAGAATGGGTCCCGTACCAGGTCTGTCGAGTAGCGGGAGAGATCGGTAAATCTCATCGAGTACTGGGAGACCGTCAAGCTGCCATGCCGCAGTTGAAGAAGCTCCTGGATGCGCACCGCACGAAGTGTGGCTGGGACGAACTCCGAGTGGAAGTGGCTCTCAAAGTCCCTCTAGATAAGGGATGCCTCATCATGCACCTGGAGTATCAAGCTCCACCATCGGCCCGCTGCCGCGTGCAGTAGGCTCGCTACGAGGATCACCATGAGGTCTGCTGGTGTCCTCAATAACAGAAAAACTTGCACCACTGCCTCCAGCCAGTCCTCGGATGCCTGGGGGTCCCTCTCCCTACGGAACCTGGGTGGTCGCTGGTGCTGGAACTCATGCAGTGCACTAAGGCGTCGTGCATCGTCAGTTGCTGGGGCTGGGTGCATCGGTGGCTCGGCGGGTAGAGGTACCGCCGGTGCCTCAGCTATCAAAGAGCCTTGTACCGAGGCCTCGTCGCTTGGTGGGATGTCGTCACGTTCAACTGTCAGAACCCTAGCTAGCTACCATTGTGGGGCCATACTGAAAAAGGAAACAGATGTTCCACGGTCAGAACAGTATACCTAGTGAGCTGACACAAAGTATTCACAAGGAAAACATGAAACATACACGCAATCAATGTTTTCATGCACTAAGTCGGAAATCATAAGTCAGGGTCTTGGTGTACGGATACGTCGGCCGCCGCACCAACACTGGACTCCCTGGACTAATAACCACACCCAATACACTAAACACTATTGCTTATCATAGAAAAAGATCAGAGTCCCAAGTTATGCGGTAGAACTGAACTCCTCTGATACCAATTTGTCACGACCCATCCTCGGGGCCCGTGCCGTGACTACCCCATGCCCACTTTCCATAGGCCAGGGGCTGGCGACTAGCACCAAGGCATAAATCCCAGTAAAAGGGAAGGCATTACCTTTGTAAAGTGAACCACAAACACCATAGAGCAAGCAGGCAGAAGTAAAGACTAAGTAAAAACTGGTACAATAGTAAATGCGGAAAAGTAAGTGGGACAGTATGCAAGCCCAAACTGAAAGTAAAGTACAACTGGAAAGGGAAAACAACGAATGAAAAGTAAAGCCGCAACGTCGAGCTGTCCACTGGAAATCCCACCTAAAGGGTGGGTACAGATAGCCTCCACTGCTCCTCGGGTCCAACTGACCGCTCCGAGTACGTCCCGCCCAGTGGTCCACCTCCTGGTACCATCTTTCTCCGCAAGCCTCAACCATGATCAGCACTGTCAGTCGTCTGCAACCAACACAACGTAGTGCGGGAATAGCCCATGTAGGGGTGAGTATAAGCTACTCAGTAGGGACCCCGTGACCCCCGAAGGTCTCCCAGAATCCACAAAGGATAATCCACAAAGGGAAGATACAATCACGAAGTAACATCCGACATTGCTTAGGTATATGCCCATACATATACCTATGTCATCGATTCTCGTTCGGCTCCAACATCCGAACCCAAGTACAACCCAGTACACACAGGAAAACAAAACGTAATCCACACAGGATAGCACAACACAATCCCCAAAGGAATGCAAAACAGGATTCAGCTCACACATGAATACTTCTTTGTATGACGATAGAGATGATCAGGTATTTCCACTGATTCATCTAATTCGTCGGACCCATAAAGTATCGATAGGTACTAACCCCCGCAATGACCCACAAAGGATCTGACCCACACAGGAACGATAAGTAACTAACACTCGCAATGACCCACAATGGATCTGACCCACATAGGATCGATAGGTAACTAACCCCCACAAAGACCCACACAGGATCGGACCCACACAGGATCTGTAGGTGCTGGCCCACACAGGACCACTACGCGGGACGTACTCGGAGTGGTCGGCTGGACCCGAGGAGCAGTGCAGGCTATCTGTACCAACCCTTCAGGTGGGATTTTCAGTGGACAGCTCGACGTTGCGGCTTTACTTTTCAGTTGTTGTTTTCCCTTTCCAGTTGTACTTTACTTTCTGTTTGGGCTTGTATACTGGCCCACTTACCTTTCCGGATTTACTGTTGTACCAGTTTTTACATAGTGTTTACTTCTGCCTTCTTGCTCTGTGGTGTTTTTGGTTTACTTTACAAAGGCAATGTCTTCCCTTTTACCAGGATTTACACCTTGGTGCTAGTCACCAGCCCCTGGCCTATGGAAGGCGGGCTTGGGGTAGTCACGGCACGGGACCCGAGGATGGGTCGTGACATCCCAAAATGATAAAGGGTTAAATGACTAATTGATATGACTCATGTCAACAAGGTGCACCTTCCTTTTCAGGAGCATGTCTGATTAGAACTCCACAGTTAATTGTGCATGGCCAGGAGTAGTGATCAGGATGGGTGAACTTCCAGGATGTCTCCCAGGGTGTGTCTGAGTGAGAACAAAGCACACTGGAAAGGACATGTGTTGAGAGAATGTCTGATTAGAACTCCATAGTTAAGCGTGCTTGGCCTGGAGTAGTGATCAGGATGGGTGACCTTCTGGGAAGTCTCCCAGGGTGTCTGTGAGTGAGGACAAAGCACACTGGAAAGGACATATGTTGGAATGTGGGGACTATAATTAGTCAGATGACCCGTTCGGGCATCTGGGTGGACCATGGGGTGGGCCCCACATGTCTGCGGGGCATGTTAAGGAGGTACCCAGCCTTAAGTGTGGTGCACTGCCTGGGTTGAGATGTAGGGCCCACAATGAGGAGACTATCATTAGTCAGATGAGCCGTTCGGGCTTGTGGGTGGACCCTGGCGTGGGCCCCACATGTCTGCGGGGCAACCGGGCATACCTCGTAGGCCAGGACCCGACAACCTTGTTAAGGCGGGGTGTCTGTGATGTCACCGGGACCCGGTTGTAACACTCTCTACAAGTTATCTAGAAATATTCATCAAATAAATCTCATATTTAATATCTATGAATATTAATATCAATTTGTATTGTGAAAATATTGGATTATTCATTCTCTTTTAAATAATTATAGGATATATTTGACTATGATGTGTGGAAAAATTATGCAACGCATTTCATTCCATTTCTATTTCATATGTGTATTCCTTATACATTTTTCCCTCAAAATCAAAACATAAGAATGTACATGTTATAAAGGGTAATCCTGAATATCACTCAAAATAATTGGATAATATTTCTATATCTTGAGTTGAAATTAATGGTATTTGAGATTAAATATAAAACATTATGGTTTACTTTTGAGGACAAAGCACACTGGAAAGGACATATGTTGGAATGTGGGGACTATCATTAGTCAGATGACCCGTTTGGGCATGTGGGTGGACCCTGGGGTGGGCCCCACGTGTCTGCGGGGCATGTTAAGGCGATACCCAGCCTTAAGTGTGGTGCACTGCCTGGGTTGAGATGTAGGGCCCACAATGAGGGGACTATCATTAGTCAGATGAGCCGTTCGGGCTTGTGGGTGGACCCTGGGGTGGGCCCCACATGTCTGCGGGGCAACCGGGCGTACCTGGTAGGCCAGTACCCGACAGCCTTGTTAAGGCGGGGTGTCTGTGATGTCACCGGGACCCGGTTGTAACACTCTCCACAAGTTCTCTAGAAATATTCATCAAATAAATCTCATATTTAATATCTATGAATATTAACATCAATTTGTATTGTGAAAATATTGGATTATTCATTCTCTTTTAAATATTTATAGGATATCTTTGACTATGATGTGTGGAAAAATTATGCAACGCATTTCATTGCATTTCTATTTCATATGTGTATTCCTTATACATTGTTTCCTCAAAATCAAAACATAAGAATGTACATGTTATAAAGGGTAATCCGGGATATCACTCAAAATAATTGGATAATATTTCTATATCTTGAGTTGAAATTAATGGTATTTGAGATTAAATATAAAACATTATGGTTTACTTTTGTTATGTTGTATATGTAGTGAGACTAAACTTATTTTTATGATTTCATGTATTATGATGTTTCCACAATCCAATGATTCCATGATCTTAGGATTCTATCATCATTATGAAATGATTTTATATGATCACTCATGAGTAATATCTTATGATATTATATTCTACCATTTGACACATGTTGTATGATTCCTTATCATTCTTATTCACTTAGAAAGATTTATAGCTCACACGTTTTTATCTTTTCCACAGTTTATCCAAAAAACAAATTAGAGGACAAATAGTGTGTTGGATAATATTATAAAAATGAAGATAATTTTTTTTATTTTCTTCTCCACGTTGATGTATTATGAACCTATCCTTTTAATGAAACTTAGTCTTTGGATCCATGGGTTGTGAGTGAGTAAAATTTATGTTAAAAATAATAAAATAATAGGTTTGAGAATATTGGATCAATATATATGATATATAAGTATTTTATTGTTCTTTTTGTAGATTATAATTGAAAAAAAAATAGTAAAAACCATAGATAGTATGAATTTTATAAAATTATATCCTTGTATAGATTTTGTAAATGAAAATAGACATAACCAATATTTAACTTCGTGTAATATACCTGAAAGGGCTCATTGGGTATTAAAATAATCAATATATGGTTAAAAAAGTAGGGATTGTTTCAAAATTTCTGTAACACACCCAAGATATTTTATTTCATAAATTAAAAAAACACACTATGAACCATTAAAATGTTTATGAATATATTGTTATGTTATAAATAACTAGATGGAAAATTACCATGGAAAACTAGTTTGATACTTAGATACTCTTAATTTAGTATATACATGTCTTTTATAAGATATAGCTTATAACGTCACAATTTTTATGTTATATAATTATTAGATTAAGTACTTTCATTCGAAATTTATCATCATTTTTGTTAATGGATGAAAATAAGCTGAATCATGAAAACAAACAATGTTATATGAAATATAATGATTGTATTAATGATATTGCTAACTATATTGGAGCACGATATGGGAAATTTATTCTATTACATTACCATTATATTAAATTTAGGAATAATAACATGAATCATGTGGAATTAAAAAATTATATAAAAAATATAATGTTGATGTAAAGTGATTTATTTTACAATTGACTCTAAATGTTTGCAGAACTTCTGATCCACTGTCATGTAATAATTAATTAACTCCATTGGTACTATTGTTTTTATCCTCCAAGGATCTAAACAAGAAAATATGGTATTGGAACTTGTTCACATAGTGGGATAAGATAATTTTTGGTGAACATTAATCAAGAACATGAAGACTATAGAGGAAATTAAATCCTTGAATTTAAATAGATTCCTGGAAATATTTTTCAATTAATATTTTCCCAAAAGTCTAATTTTAAAATGGGTAGGGAAATCCTCTTATTAAAAAAAGTGGGATGATTCTATCAGGGATAATATGTACAATTTCACAAGGCCAACATGACACACCTTTATATTTATCATCGAAAAAAATGAAGTTGACCTCCATTTTAGAGTGTTTGTGTAATATACTTAAAAAGACATGTTTATTTGAGAGATTGCAATTTATGAGGAGATTAATTTTTATTCCCTTATCGTAAAGTTATAGATTATTGACTCCCTGTGGTTTCAAGGTGTTGAAGGTAGAAAAAAAATTGATTTTATTTTGAGAAGATAAATATATAAATCTCATATACAAAAGAAGACCCAAATAACCACGTGGTGAAAAGTGTGGGATGAAGCATCATAGAGACTATTCAAGATGAATTGAGTGATACCTAATTTTTGGAAAAGTGGGGAATTACGATAATCAATTTAGAATGGATATAATGAATCCCCCTAATGGGATGAAATAATATATGGTTCCAATGAAAACTCATTATATAGTCTTGTGTTTCAAATAGAAGGTGCATAGATGTTATTTAATTTTGTGACCAAATCGAATGGTTTTGGGAGGTAATCATCAAAAAAAATACAATTACTAGAGGGAAATTAAAATATTATTCTATCAATACTATTTATGTAAACTATGATAATGATGTGTTTAATGATAAACTAGTTATTCTTTCAATAATTTTAAAAATATTAATTAATTCTAGTTCTAAAAATTCATATCTATAAATTTAAAATATAACAACATATCTATAAAAATATTTTGGAAAACCATTGATAGAAAGTACCTAAAACAATGTTTTTTGATACATGATGGTGTATGTATTTTATAAGTATATAACACCCATGGTTATATAAAACCATTGTTATAACTCTAAAAAATGTCTATACATATTCAAATTGTTTTAATAAACTATTCAAATAGGTACATGAATTATTTATGAATTATTTTGTTGAATAAAATTAAATGCAAAAAAATATAAATTATATATATGTCTTCATAGTGGTCAGTATGTCAGATTGGTAAAGTTGTTGAATTATTAGCGGGATGTTCTTTCCTTATATTACCCATACCATTGGTTTTCCCAAACAATGGTTATTGGTATTTAATATCAATGACCTATAAAAATGGTTTGGTGGAAATTATTAAATACCACCTATACTAATGGTTTTCCAATAATTATTGGTATATGTCTATACCTATGGAAAAAATACTAATAGTTCTTCCAACTAAAGATATATTATGTACTAGCTGTTTCAGTACCTACACCAATTCTTCCAAAGAGTAAGGGTATCCTTTTTTAAAGTATGGATTAACTCATAACATTCATTTTTTTCTATTAATATTAAATATACACCTCAAGACATGGAGGGATAGTTATATCTAAGTACACAAAAGAGGTTAATTATCACATCCCATGTATATTAAACCTCCCTAATAAGTATTTGTAGATAGGATCTCCATGAAAATATTTACATAATTCATTTACTGTAATTACATATTACTCTATGAATGTTTTGGTTTTAAATATTTAAATCCAGCATGATCTTTTAGGAAAGAGAAATCATTCTCCATATCCTAAATTGTCCATATATTTTATATAAGTGTAAGGATGACTAATAATGTCTTTTGGAATACTCTTCCAAAAATAGATATTATTACATTATGATTATTAATATATGTATCAAATTATTTATAAATATGATAGACTCATGATTGAAGACATGACCATTATGGGGGACTATACTAATTTATTCCTAGAAGAGTTTACTGGTCTTCATCCGGACTAAGAGGTTTTTTTATCAATTTAACATATACTTAGATATATACCCATATAGAGGACTCTATATAGAATGACCACCATAAAATTAATATAAAACATGATGAAGTTACAATATAATCATGATAATGGTTTTATATACCCACGTGCATCTCTGTGGGGGAGAAATATGGCTCTTTTCTAGAAGAATAATGAGTCAATGTCCCTCTATAATGATGTTTTTGAACTCAAACACACCAAGATCAAGAAGAAGTATCCCCTATAATGGATTTGTGATTTTTTCAATCAAATATTAGGGTCACAAAATTAACCTACGGTGGACCTCTAGTAAGGATATCCTTAATTAATGATAAAGATGGAAAATATATAAAATATTTTATTTTAAACAGTGCATGGACTCTATGATCTCATTGTGATTCCAATAGAATTTTTTAATAATCTAGAAATCATCATAGAATAAATAAATAGTTTATTTAGTGATTACCTCAACAGCTAAGTTGCAATTTCAACATTTGATATTATGATATACTCTAAAATCAATGAAGAGCAAGATGAGAATTTTATTACTCTAAAAAATACATCATAGAAGGAAAATTTGGGTGAAATGTATAATAAATGTGAGTTATAGATGAAATATATATCATTCCTATGTAATTTTATCAGTAATAGAGAGATATAAGTGGATCTTTTATAGATGAATATGACTAAGGGGTGGCCCAAAATAACGTCTATAATGCAGATCCATAGTTTTCTTGGAAAATATCGGTACCATCGATGAATTATGAGGAAGATATTTCAATTTTTAAATCACAAATTGAGAAAAAATGTATGTAAGTGATGTTTATCTAAATAAATGAATACTCTTAGGGAATTGTGGAATTGATATTGGGGATTATCACTACAATAATACTCTAATTACCCTCATGTGGGGAATATTAAAATGTATAATGTGACAATTCAAAGAAGGTATTGAGATGTGTAATGATGTAAGAAAATAAAGTTATAGCTTATACCTTGAGGAAGCTAAAATTAAATGAGTAGAACTATCCAAAATATGATTTGGAGTTATTGGAATTTAGATACAAAATAATAATTTGGAGATAGTATCTCTATATAGAGATGTTTTATATATATATCATAAGAGCCAAAAAAATATATTTAATTAGAATTAAATTAATATGACCTAGTGAATGTTGTTAATGAATATCACAAACTAATACTTCATAATCCAATACCATTTAGGGATGAAAGATAAATGGTAGATGATCTAATTAGAAATGTAAACGTATCAATGATTATAACATCTAAGGATCTAATCTTCTTAGACATGTAATGGATTGACATAGGATTCAAAAATTAAGGAATAATAAATTACATTTCTCAAATGATTACTCATCCATCAATTCTAGAGAACATAAAGGAATATCAATGGGATGATGTAGAAATATATAATAAGGAAGATATATAAGAAAAGGGAAACCCTTATAATTCTAAATTGATGAATAAGGAGTGGTAGGATTTGGGTCATGATACTGTGTACCATTAATTCCTCTAATAAAGAAGGATATATTTAGTGATGCACATAGATAAAAATTTTCTATCCAGTGATAGATAATGTAGATATATTGATATCTCATGCGTCACTATTAGTGGGAAAATATGAAGAAGGAGATTTTGAAATATACATCAATGTGCCTTCTATGTTAGTAAGTGAATGAAGAAAGTAAATTTTAAGGGTACGATTAAACTATTTTATTTACCTTCATAGAAATGGGAGAACATCACTATACACATTTTTATGGTCCTTCTTAATAAAACCAATGTCAATTGTGATACATGGGTTGCGTTAGGATGACATACAAAGAATTATTATTTTACATCAAATTGGGAGCCCATCACACTTGATCAAATTATAAAGATATAAATTAGAGATGTGATATGGCTACATGGGTCCCCACTAACAATTGCATCTAATAAAAATAAAATAATCACCTCATTGTTATTTAAATGACACCAACTCACCAGGAACACAACGTTGAAAATTAGTATTTTCTATCACACTCATACTTATATTCATTTTGAGTATACAATACAAAAGGTTAACGATATGTTGATATCCTGTTCAATGGGATTAAGAAGAGGATGAGATCAACATCATCTATTAGTTGTGTTGCTATATAATAACATATTTCACATAGTCATCCAAATCAATCTAGATTAATCCCTCTATTGTAAGAAATGTATAGAACATGCTTGTCATGATGAAGTTGGTGAACACAAGATTCTACTACCTATAATGGTATACAAAACTATAAAAATTTTAATGAAAATTTAATAGCACATTTATACAAATTAGAGTTGAAAAAATAGATATGATGATAACCATTTAAGGCACAATGAGTTAGATGTTGGAGAAAGGCGTTCCTTGTCAAATCTATTGAATAGACTCTTGATATTTATGAATTAGTGTAGTGTATGTCCAAGATAAATTTACAAAATTATATTATTGATTGTATAGACATCATTGACTATAGAATTTCACTCAAACTAAATATTTCATAAATATGTAACATGATTCACATATCCCAATTTAGGAAGTACATACCTAATCACCAATATGTTGAGAATTTGAAGGTGGCATTTTTGGAGAACAATATTTCTTATAGATGAAACTGGTTTTAATCGTGGACTATAGACATAATGTTATATGCAACAAGAAACTCATGCAGTCAAAATTATTTATAGTAATCATAAATAGAAAACTTGGGAACCCTAAAAAGAAATAAAAAAAAATACCCTCTTTTTCACCATGTTGCATGAAAATAAATTTTGAGGGTAAAATTTCTTATGGGTAAGAATGTATGGGGTAAAAATTCCCATTTATTTTTAAAATAATTAATTTTTATAAATGGGTATATAATTATTACATACAACATATAAACATAGAAATAATTTAACAGTTCACAATAATGTTACAAATCATAGAATAATGTTGAAAATAATAGCAGTAAACATAACAGGGAGAGAGACATAATATAATAATGCAAAAACTCATGTAAACTCCATAAACATGAATTTTACAATGAACATAATTTTTGAATTAAATACTATAAGAAGACCGGGAATAATTTGGAATATAATATATATTATTTTGGGAAGTAAAGATTATTCTATGTGACGTAGTGTATGATTAGGTATGAGAATGGTGGAGTATATATAGGGTGTAATGGGAAATATGACCACTATGATTTGACTATTATCTAGGCATTTCAAGGTTACCATTATATGACCATTGGAATAGTAATCTGTCCATTAGGAATAGTAATCATACCAATGGAATAGTTAAATAATATTTATGAAATAATAAAATACGTTTTCACATAATATATTTAAATAACAATGTGAAAAATATTAAAATTAAAGTTTAACATAATAAAATAATAATTTTATTTTTGAATAAATATATCTAATTTTTCTTCATTAAAATATGTTTTTATTTTAAAAATAGATTTTTTAAATCAAATTTCAATGTAATAAAATAGATTCATGAAAACATTTATATTGTAATAAATGTGAAAATATGATTTTATCAAACCATAATAACTATTTCTATGTTTTCGAACATTTATTTTTTCATAAAAATAATCTTTTTTATAATTGGGGAATATATATAAATACATATTTTTTATATTGAGAAAATTATTTTTAAAATATGGAATTAATTTTTTTAATCTACTGTTCAAAATGGTTAGGGTTATTATAAGTTAATTTTCTAAAATAGTTTATATCTTATTGAATAGTGAATTAAAAAATATACTATTTAAATTTATATGTTTGATACAATAATTAATGATTCCTGGCTTATAATGCACATTATTTGTTGTATTAGTGGTTTTATAGTATATTTTTGCATATTAGTATGGTTGGGTTATATATTGGGATGGTTTTTGATGTCTTTTTAGTTTTTTAGAGAGGTTATGAAGGTATAAAAATTTGGGAATGATTAGGGAAACCATGCAGATTCCACAAAAAAACCATGTATGATTTGGATTAATATTCTATGTGGGGGTAAGGATTTTCATGATCTTGGAAAACCATGTGACACTGAAATTTTTTAGATTGAACCAACTCACATGGTTCTCCAAATAGTGAAAACTAACTATGTAATAAGAAAAAATAAAATATTAAAATTAAATTATATACATAATACTTTCATGAAAACCCAAATTATTTCCTGTCTAACCTAGGATCTCAATACATGGACCTTACCTTTGTTTTTTTAATATATTTTCCCTTTTAGAACCTAAATTCAATAAATTGATGTGTGTTATACCTTTGATAGTGAAGCAAAGGAAAATATCATCTCTTTGTTTTTCTCTACTTTCTATAATGGTTTATTTCCCTTCAAATAGAACCATAGAACATGGATGTTGTTTTCATATATATTGGATTGGTCTAGTTTTGTTAAATCTTAATTGTGATTTATTTATGGAATGGTGGATAATAAAGGGATCTAAGAGGGGACTCCTTATTTATTAATGTTACTAGTGACGTTTTGTGGTTGGTGGTTCCTCTCTCTTACTCACTTGATCTAGAACATGAATCATTGGATATATATTTAATTACTTTGAATTTTGTATATTTCCTATTTGAAACCTCCTTTTCTAGATTATTTTTTAGATATTATATCTGACTAGTTTTTTAAAACTTTTTTTGTTCCATGATTTAAAATTTTAATTTCAGATATTAGAAGAATAGTTTATGATTTGATGATGAAAATATAATTTTTTATTGGAAAAAAATAATTTTTCAGTTACTTGGAATACATGGGTGGTATGTATTAATCGTTGCATTAGACATGGAATTTCTATAATTACATGGAATGAGGTGGAAAATTAGATTCACCTATAGAATGGTAACCTGTAGATGACTTAGCAAACCAATGAGTAACCACTCAATTGTATGAGACTGTCACATAGAACACTTTTTTCACATGATAAATATGATGTGGGTTGAGTATACCAAGTGGAATTAATAACTAATTTATTTCATTTTTTAGTTTAGTTATTTTTTAATTTTAAAATGTTTGATGATCCCCTATTATTTTTTCAATTATATTTTGATCTATGAGCTAACATATTCTTAACCTATTGGTGATAGTTAGGAATACTCCAAGAGAAATTCTACTAAGTATGATTACTAACCTCCTTTATATCAACTATAGTGTGTAGAACGATGTCATCCTTCATAGACAATGTAATCTAATGATTACATATTTATTATTTAGAGAATTAGGATTTTGTATTCTTGGTATTGTGGTTATAACTAAGAGTTATCTTATGGAGTGGGTGGATTGATGCTGGAAAAACACAATTTTATCTATATTTTTAATTGTTTGAAATTTTGTTAAATATATTTTTGATATAAATAACCGTGAAATTAATTATTTTATTAAATTATGGTAATTATTAATTATAAAAATAATATGATTAAAAATTAAATATTTTGTTATGGTATTGATGTTTGGTGTTTATTTTTTTATTATCTTGATTTCTACTTTGTTATTTGAATATTTTTTATGTACTCATTTACCAAAAACAATTCCCATCCTAGGGATGGCCATCATCCAAGAAACATTCAACCACATATCCATCCTAAGGAGGTCGACTAGCTATGCAGGGCACCATGGGATGTTACCCTAGGTGATAAGTTGGGCTGAAATACCACAAACCCACCACATATATAGATTGGCCGAAAGCCTTCAAGGGGAATGAAAGTGTAAGGCATGGTCCATTTTATTGTGGGTGTAGTATTTTTGAGAGCCCACCTTGGAATACGATTCTAAGAAAAGTAATGAATATATTTCGTTATAAGTTCTTGTGGATCCCCAACTCAAGTTTGATGTGCGGCGAAAAATATGAGATACTATTCATTTTTTATATGAAATTCTTTCTTCTAATGTATATCTCTCTCCCATGCCTCAGAAACTCAAGCTTCACCATCACTGTTGTTTCTCTATAGCATAACATAACTTTTCACCCACTACATTACTAGGAACCACCATGGGATCATCCTATGGGATTGGAATCGATCTAAAATATCCCATTTGATGCTCCAAACCACCTTGGATCAGCATTGGCACACATCGGATCCACCTAAAATCTGTTTCAAGTTTTTATCCATCTATTGTGAAGGCTGGATAATGTAGTCCCCTATATACTACCACTTCCTTGCCACTACAAGTATGCATGATTCACTATGTGGAGCCACCACATCAGGCCATGCATGGGTCGTGCATCCGATGGATATCAACTCCACTGGTCTTCATTATAATTTAGAAACACCTAATATCCATGGGATCTTAAAATCCCAATTCAAACATGGTGTGTTTTTTGAAATATTCAAATTTTAAACATAAATATTATTCAAAAAGGAGAAGAAGTTATAAATTCATACATAAATAGAGGATGAAACACTATGTAAGAAGATCAAAACCAGCGAAGGGAACTTGCTACAAGATCCTGAAGCTAATAATATTTCAATTTTTTTCTTTTAATTTTATATTTTCTTGAGTTTATATTTTCAGGTAATTTAAAAGTAGTATACAAAATATTAATTCATGAACATTTCCATATTTCATTTTAAGTATTTAATCCACCCTCCTCCTCCAAAACTTCCATATTGTAATTATCCATCAACACTTTTATTTTATTATTATTTTAAAATTTCATCTATATTTTTTTATTTCTTATATTTTTTTATTTATTATTCCCTCTATCCCATATTCTTATATTTTATTATATTATTCTCTCTCTCCAATATACTATTAATTTCAATTCTTATTCTTCTTGTAGATTTTATTAAAACATTATGACTTCATACTCCTGATAATGGATGGGTGGTAGTAGGCTTGGCCCATGACTGTTTGTGTTTTCATTAATTTTTTTAAAATTTTATTTACTGATTGTGGTATATTTGAGTAGAATTCTTGGTTGTGGTGATTTTCCACTGTTACATGCAACTCAATTTTACTCTATGATTTTATTAAATCGTATCTATCCCTTCCACTTGATACATGATCTTCATATAACGGTGTTCAGGTATTCAACTGATGAAATTTCACATTAGGGATCTAGGTTATTGAATATTTCACACTCTTAATTCGGGTGTTCCATCATCGTTGATTAAAGGAGGCGGTGTAATATAGATTTCTAAAGTCATTTTAGATTTCAAAACACTAAATAAAATGATAGTATTTCATGAAAGAGATTTCAAAATTGAATTATAAAATTAAATTTCATCTAATAAAGGAAGACAATGATAAAATGAAAAACCAAAATCATGATGAGGTTCATTCTTTCTAATCCCATTAGGGTTATCCATGTCTGTTATTCTAGTTTTATTTTTCAAATTATATGTCATTTATTTTTTATAGAAAATAACCAGAACTCAAATGTATCATTGTTTTCATAAAATAATTTAAAACCACAAAAAGATGATGTCCATAGGTGAATTAGATTACGTAATTTTACAAAATGATAATCCCTTAAATTTTTATTGTCTACGTTTTCCATTGTTGAGCACTAGGAAACATTTTGAAAATTTTATTTTTCCATGTCCCATGATTAGTTCGCATCAAAAAATTGTACTTTTGTTGGGAATCCAAGCATTTGTTTTTATAATTTTTCTTATTTAAATAGGTTATATAGTACTTATTGAATAAATAACTAGAAAAAAATAATTTTCCATGATGTATCAAAGCATTACATATCTTTTTCCGTGAAATAATTACTCATACGTGAAATTGAAACAAGAAGAGAATATTTATTAGTTTAAATTCTACTAGAATGAAAATAAAATTCCAAACAGTAACTAGAGTAAAAATTAGAAATAGAATTTGAATACGTTTTTTCATTTATATAGAACCATAAAATGAGAAATAACCTATGGATTCCATGGAGGAAGGCTTTCCTATTGAGCTATTTATTTGAGATCTACACAATCAGGATGAATTATGGAGTTAGTGTGAGAATCTATATGATCTCCCTATCACATAAAAAGTATAATACCTAGCACCATTGAAGGATGAAACCACCCAAGTACTATAATTTGATGAAAAGATGAAGGATACTAACTACCTATCTTCATCCAATATAATTCAATTTATAGAGCCACTTAACACTGTTGAAGATATTGAAGCCAAACCAATTCATGTAGTTGATTCTATTTAAAACTATATTTAGTTTGATTTTATTCAATTATAATTGACTATAAATTATTACTAATTATAATTTTCAGATCCATACAAAAGTTTTTATGCCATAGAAGACGACAAAGAAACCCGAAATGCACCTTCTATGGAACAAATGGAGATCCCCAATTTTTATGCACATGAATGTGAGGAATCCCAAGATAAGATCCATGTATATAATCTAAATAAAATTAAGACACAAGATTATCATTATGAAAGGGAGAATATTTATTATTATTCAAGTTTTAATTTTATTTAGGTAAGAATACATTCTACTTTACCATTGATCATTCAAATCATGTATCTCCTATTGATCCAATAGTAGAAAATAAAGATAACTTTTATTAAGAAGAAACCAAGTAAGTGTATGATTCATAATTCTTCCTAGCCCCACCATGCATGATTTAATTAATTGAAAAGGGGGAGGATCTAGTATACTCAATCCTCAGATCATGCCTCAAAATGAGGAAAGATGCATAGGCTGGAAAAAGCTATGTGTGGTAGTTCAAATCTAAAAAGATCCAACTGCTATAAAATTATGGATAATAGATACTATTTACATATAGAAGAAGTAAAAATCTACGGCCGACATAGGGGATCATAAAAATAATAATCCCTTTACTATATTTCTATTAATTTCAATTTTGTGTTCGGAATAATTTAAGCATGCATCCCACTCCCTCAATAAATTTTGAGATTAAATCAAATTATATTTGAGCACAATTGTGTAATTGTCATTCATAGGTTCATCTTTGAACCACTCATAATTCAAGAAGAATTTGAAGGAGGATGATCAAATTCTTCACAAGAAAATGTATTTCAATTTTATTTTTATCCTTTTAACTCCCTACATTTTTATGAGATTAGTCAATTGAGTTTTAAAATAGAAACTTCATTCCCATTAATGAATTTGTGCTTAAATTTATTTTTCTTGGATTCAATATTTTCTTTGTAATCCAATGATTTATTGTTTTACATTTCAATGTTAATGAAATTTAAAGAGTAAAATAGAGAATTTATCTTTTAAAGTTCATTGTGGATATTAAAATAAGGACTCAAGATTTTAGGGAATTAGTTGGTTCCAATTTATTAAATTTCCCTATCATTTTCATACATTATATATCTGAAATTTATGTGAATGTATTTATTATTATTATTAATACCTATTGAGATTGTAAAAAATCATATTTACCATTCTTGGGAGTATTTCTATACTAATTACTTCCTATATTATCACAATCATATTTCTTGAGTGGTCTTGGAAGTTCCACTTACTAGAACAAGAATTGAAACTTATCAAATATATGACTATGAAAAAAAACATTTTATATGATTGAAGAATATTTTTAAAAGTCCTTATCCATGAATAACACCTAAATATTAACACTTTTTTATCCCATATAGACCATGACTGACCTTAATTGTGAAAATCCATGTTTCCAGAAATTTATATACATTTCCAACATTGTCTTAGTCTTAAAATTATATTTTAAAGATTAATTGTCGGTGTTGGTGAATTATTGGCGAATGGGATGATATAAATTATATGTAATAATTATGAGGGATTCATTTTTGGAAGTTGAGAATGGTTTTTGAGTCATCCATTATACCTGATTGTTTTCCTGTATTTAATAAAATTAAAAAATATGAATGATTTGTGACTTTGAAGAATAATAAATCACTATTACTAGACTTATTATTTTTATCATTTTTGGTTAGTTGGTCGATGTGAGATTCATTCCATGAATTATTTTTAAAATTAATTTAAAAAATGGAAAATTGTATTGTGAAAAACCCATAAAACTTAAGAAAAGTAAATACGGTGTAAATAATTTATTATGATTTCATTTTTTACAACCTTTACATTAGACATGGGAAGTGGGAGTTGTCAATTTGAAGGGTAACATATCATTAAACATATATTTTTTAAATAATTAATTATTCATAAGAGATAAAACTCCTCCTTGATAATTAATTTTTAAAACATCAATTCCTATATACCTTTAAGGGTTAAAGACATGTGAACCTTGACTGAAAATACCTCCTTATTTTATGTGCCTTTTTTTAAAATGTGGAGAAAAGAGTTCCTTTACAAGTATTTCGATAAGGAGAATTATCTCCTAACATGAGCATAACAATACTTACATTTTATCATGAGTGATGAGAGAAAAAGATTAAAAAGTGTGTTAGGTCGTGACTTGTCATGGTTAATAATAACAAATTGAGGAACTTGAATTAATGATAGGAGAAGATAAATTTTTTTAAAATGAAACAGTAATAAAATTTAGATGATTGTTTCATTGAAAATTCATTATTTTGATTAATATTCTTTTGTGGTTTTCAAGATTTTTTTTTACCTTCAGAATTGTTTAATATTATTAATTAAATAATTGAGTAATGAGAAAATTGGTTCCCATTAAATCCCATGATGAGATTTTATGTTAGTGGACAAGCATAGCTTATGTGTGGGGGTGATTGGAAGTCAAAACTTTTATGAATATTTTAAAATATTTTATAATTGGTTTTAAATATTTTTTGGATCTAAATACCAATGAAATTATTATTTTTATTAAATTATGGGAGGTGTGAGTAAGGGAATTAAAATTATTTAAAATGAATTTTCTTATTAATTTATTGACTTTTGGTATTTTATTAATTATTATCTTGTGTTTTATGTTGTAATTCAAGTTTTTTTGGTATTTATTTACCCTAAATTTGATCTAACAATGGAATAGACCTCAACTAAGAAACCATCTAGAACACAACATTATTTAAGAGGACGAATAAACAAGGGGGCATCAAGAAGTTCCTTCCTAAGGTAGACGTTTTTCTTGAGAGATCATGGACCAGCCATAAGAATAAAGGGATAAAAGTCACACACATGCCTTGCATGGGTGGGGTGTGACCCCTTGTTTGTGGGTGTAGTGTTTTTGAGAACCCACCCAGGTGTTGGATTCCGAGATGTGTGTCTACAACATTTCATTATAATATCTCAAAGATCCATAACTAAAGATTGAATTGGGATGGAAAATATGAGTTGGTGTTAATTTTTTTATCAAAATCCCATCATCCCATTATTCTAACTCTCCCATGCCTTAGACACCTTTTACAAATCATCTTCATTGTTGCTCCACCATTGGAATACACCAGCCACCCTATGTATCACTATAGAACCACAATGGGAGTGATAAAAGATCATGGTCATAAGATGGAGGACTATATATGAGGCTAAAATATTCCATAGATCAACATTGGAACCCCATATGATCCCCATGAAATAAATTTTGATTTTTCACATGACCACTATGAAGGCTGGATAAAGGAGGACCCTCCATAGTACCAATTACTCACCATTAACAAGTAGCTAAATTTTTCACATAGAAACCCGCATCAGTCAACGAAAGATCTAGGAATCCAATGGAGTTAATCAAAGAAGACCTTCACTACATTCGGGATACACCCAATATCCATAGGATTAAAAAATACCTATTCAAACACAATAGAATTTTTAATATGATTAAAAGTGAATCATAAAAATGAGGAATCAGGTAGAATTAGTGATTGATTCCAATATAATGTGAGGTAGACACACTTCCTAAGGAGTTCAAAAACCACAAATGGAAATCACTGTTGGAAGAAAAATATATAATTTTTTCTATTTAGTTTATTTTATTTTATTTCTTAGTTAACATTTTCATTTAATTTTAAATTATTATATAAACGATTAATTCATGCATTTTTATTTCATTCATTCAAAGTGTTTCATCCACCCTTTTCCCCTCCTACTCATTCCATTTGTTAATTTTTGTCTCATTTAACATAATATATATATATATATATATTATTCATTTTCTTTTTTTTTATTTTATTTAATTGTATTTTTATCTATCTCTAATACTATTTTTATTTTTATTCATATTCTGATCTTCTTTCTCATTCCACCAATGTTCGTTCTTTCTAATGATAATGAGAGGATGAATCGAGGCTTATTCCCGGGGGATGATGTGTGTTATGGAATTATTTCTTATTGTTTTTTATTGGTATATGATATATTCTAGAGGAATTCATAAGTGTGGAAATTTTCTAGAACAATGTGAAACTCAATTTTACTTCTATGTTTTTATTAAATCATTTCCCTCACACATAATGGATAACAGATCCTCATATAATTGAGTTTAGCTATAAAATCCCATGTAAATAAAGAATAAATAATTTTCATTTTTATTAATATTTATGAATTAAATATTAATTTTACTTCAAAGGGGTTTCTATGTTCGATAGCGTACCCGATACGCAACAAAGAGTTACTTTGAAATCTTACGTTGCCCACTAGTAATAAAATAATATTATTTTAAATGGTAGGTAACACATAGTAGTTGTATTGGAGGGAATGAATGGAAATAACTAAAATATGATTATATATGTTTTTTAAATTTTTATACATTTATCCAATAAAGGATAAAGTCTTAAAATACAAAAAGAATTCAATTGTAGGCATATATACTCTAACATTCACTAAAGGACGACTTGTCGCCTTTTGATGGCGAACCATCCATAAATATAGCTTTGGTCACTATAATACATTCTATTGGACCAAATAAAATTATTCTTTATAACAGGGACATCAAATTTTACATTGTGTAAACTTTTGGTATTTTTCCGATAAAGTTCATTTTTTAATGAATAGTGAAAACAGTTGTATTTTAATTTAAAACCTCTTTTTAATCAAATTTATTTATATGATTAGATTATCTTTTTAATTGGGTTTAAATTGCAATTAGAATATATTTTTACCATTTAATCCATTGTTGGTCATTGGAATTAATGTCACTTTGAAATTGGACTTAAACTATTGTCAATCTTTTGATACATAATGTTTCATAAAAACACGCAATTCGTTTTGACAGCAGGAATTAATTTTTAAGTTAATTAATGTAACTTATATGTTTTGAATTTTTTAAAATAGACATAATTTTTGAATTATGAATATCAAATATAGTTTAGGGTGAAGTTTTGGTAATTTTCTGAAAAACTTCAATTTTTGATGAATAGTGAAACCACTTAGTGGTACTTATAAAAACTGATTTTCCGTTTAAATGAAATTTTACCACCTCTGTGTTTTGAATTTCAAAAATCCGACATACATGGCTGTCATTAATAAGTAAAATGTTGTTCAATGGGATTAAAACAATTTTTTAGTGAATAGTAACTTTTAAGTTTTTAATCGTGATTAGAGGTAATTAGTGTAGTTTAAGGTAAAAATAATATTTTAATAATATGAAATGACCTAGACACATGTCCTACCCTTATTGGATGTGTGATGGCCGACCAAGAAAATCCATGGGTCATCTTGGGGACCCCATGGAGCCACTTTGGTAGGAAAATGACATTAATACCTTTTTATTTAAAGTTAAAATAAAAATATCACAAACATGAGTTGTTTTACTAACACAATTTTTAAATGGGGTTATACAAGTCATATTTTTGACTATAAATATTCATTAGAAATATAAAATGATTTCCTATATCATTATATTTTTTTATAATTTTTAGACAATAAATAAATTAAATTATTTATGACACCATGATGATGCAGCGATTACCTCATTATTTAACGATTTAAATAAAATGAAAAGATAATGTACAACCTAAGACCTAAACATGTAAAAACCTATTTTATGGGTCTATTTCGAACTCTTAGAACCTTAGCCTCGAAATATATCCTTTTGGGACCTTTAAAATCTGAAAAGCATTATATAATAAAGTAATATTTTATAACTTTCCAAGAGTACCCCTCCTCTTCTCCTATAAAAGGCCCCCACCTCTACCACCTTACCCACACCTCTCAAGCCTTTGGCTCATCCAAACCCTGACCATTTTGTCTCTCCACATCCCTCTATTACTCCTTGAAGCCTCACTTTTGGCATAAGTCTTCCCAAGGAAGCATTCGAGCTCCAATCAAAAATAGTTACCCGTTTTAAAGGTAGTGTTTTCTCTTGTGTTCTTATGTTTTGTTTTGCTTCTCCAACCCTCTAAATGCTTTTTATTCCATTATTTTGTAACAACACCAGAATATTCAATATAATAGGATGTTGTTATAAGAAGGATTCGATCTACACTTACACACACCTACATCTAATGGTTAAAGAACATACTGTTTCTGTGGATGGAAAATTTCTGCCTCACGAAACGATGATTGTTCAACACTCATATAACACCTTAAAAGGTGGACATTAAGATGTCACTATATTTATATATGATATATAATATGTTTATGTTTTACTTAAGCTTATGTATTTTTCATTTATGGCATACCATTATGGTTTCCATTAATGGTAAACGTGATATCATCATTTTAGGAAGTGCGGACTACCGCCCCCTCAAAGTGATTTGATTCATTAATACCATATGTGGTACGTATAAAGGATAGATTTAGTGATATTATATATGATAAAATATGGGAATTATAATAATAATATGTATCATTATGTCTTAATTCCATTAAATATGAAATATAAATTGAAGTAGCGTTTATGCGTATGCATGGCTTACCATCTCCATGAACAGTGCATTTCATTTCTTACCTCTAAATGTTATGTAATATTATAAATGAAATTATATACTGGATATATATGATATATATGATATCTAAATCATGAATATAATTCTGTATATAATGGATATTTTACCCCATGAACAACTTGTAATTATAAAGAGTTTATTTTTGACTCAAGTACCAATGATCGACAAAACGACCATTATTAACATAAATAATTTCATAGTGTTCATAACATAGTAATAAGTGATATAAAAGGAATAATGAACTTAAAAAAGGTTCTTAAGCAAGTACAAATTAACTCAAGTTTATTATTCTCGACGTTAAAGAATGATCGAGTCAAGTCGGACCCGAGGAATGGGACTTTGTCTCAATCTCCTTTCATTGAGGCATATTTTGTTTTATACACAACCTTATTTTATACGGTGTATAAACCCCTCTTTACTTTTATGTTTATCCAAAAGGAATATTTTTATACGAAGCATTTTACTAAATTACAAAAGGGAATGTTTTTGTCATACGTATGCGGCGACAACGACTTCTCAAACGCTGTGACCATTATTTGAGTTTCGGCTTCCTCTACAAGCCATACCTTTTTTTAATGAAAAATAAAAATAATGTTTTACTTTTATTATATTTTGGTATTGAAAATGGTTTTCATAATGTTTCTATTATATCAATGTGTTGTATTGATATCTTGTGATTGAAATGTGGAAATGTTATGTTTCCTTTATGTATGTTTTATGTGATATGATTATGTTATGGTTCTTGGGAATTTTTATGAAAACGGGCGGTTCCATGATAAACTAAGGGCGGGTGAGCCCGATATAGCTCTCCAATGCATTGGGTAACGCGATGGAGTTAAACATTAAGGTTTCTCCGAAAAGATTTAGGGAATATACTTTGATGGGTATTCCAAACGTAACCAACAGGGTTACTCCCTACGTAAGAATGTTATGAATGCCTCAAGTTACCTTTATGTCTTATGATTTCTATGATTTATTCATGGTTTGATGAGGTATGTTAATGTGCTTATGTTTTATGGGTAAAGTATGATTTCATTCTTAGGTATATATGTACTCATGTTTCCTTTCCATATTTTTATATCCCTTACTGAGCTTTTTATGCTCATCCCAAATTTTTGAAATGTTTTTCACAGGTCAAGGGAAAGGTACATGATATGATGATAGTGTCAAGGAAGTGTCAAGAAAGAATCCATGTTTTATTATAAATATGTTTCCATTGATTGGAAAAATGAATACTATCTTTTATGTAACCACTTTGTTTAAATGTGGAATGTAATGCATGATTTATGATCTAATTCTCTAAAACTATAAACCTGAAAAGATCCTCAAGCTGTATTCTTGAAGTAACCCATGATTATGTAATGTTTAAGGCTTGGGCATTATTTTTCGTATCAAAGGTTGGTTTAGACAACTTTAGGAGTTAGAAAATTGTTAAATTATAAATTAATTATTGGTATGATTGAAATGATATATCATTTAAAGATTACCATCTTGCTTCACCTAAGATATTTCTGTGTTACGAATGGTTTTTCGTAGAGGAAATAGAACAGCTTTTTTGGGAAGGCATACCGTGGGAAATGACCTTTCAAATTAGTATCTTGAGATGGTCTGAATCAGAACTAAATAGTTTTTTGCAGTGATGGCTCAGTTGACTCACGTGAAAAATGTTGGTTATTTTTATTGATGATATTTTGGGGTTTTCTAAAAGTAAAGAGGAGCATGAAAGACATTTAAAGGTTATTTTTCAAACCTTAAAAGAAAATAAATTGTATGGTAAATTCAGAAAGTGTGAGTTTTGGTTTCAATAAATTTCATTCCTTGGTCATATTGTTTCTAAAGATGGGATAACTGTTGATCCTGCAAAAACAAAGGTTGTGGAAGAATGGCCAAGACCCACATATGTAATTGAGATTTGTAGCTTCCTTGGTTTGGTAGGATATTACCGAAGGTTTGTTAGAAATTTTTCACGGTTATCTAGTCCAATGACTAAGCTATCTCGGAAGGGTGTTAAGTTTATCCGGAAAAAGGTATGTGATGATTGTTTTCAGGAACTGAAAAGAAGATTGGTGAATGCTCTAGTTTTGACACTACCTTCCAAGAATAGTAAGTTTGTTATCTACAGTGATGATTCATTGAAAGGACTTGGTTGTGTCTTTATGCAGAATTATCAGGTAATTGCTTATGCTTCACGATAGTTGAAAACTCGTGAGGTAAATTACCCTACACATGATTGGAATTAGCTGTTGTTGTTTTCGCTTTAAAAATTTGGAGGCATCATTTGTATGGAGTAAAGTGTGAGATATATACCGATCAAAAAAGTTTAAAGTATATATTCACTCAGAAAGAATTTAAAATGAAACAGAGGAGATGGCTAGAATTAATAAAGGATTATGATTGTACAATTCATTACCATCCGGGGAAAGTAAATAAAGTGGCTGATGCTTTGAGTCGAAAAAGTAATGCTTCATTAACGATGTTGCGTTTGGAACATGATCATTTGGTTAAGGATTTGATGAAATTTGGCATAGAAGTTGTTGGTACAGGATGTTCTTCTGTTTTGTTTCAGGTATCAGTGAAATCTTCTCTATCAGATAGAATTAAGCTAGCAAAGAAGCTAGACAGCGAGTTGCAGAAAAAGGTAGAGCTGGTTCAGAAGGGTAAGTTGCTTGAGTTCAATATTGATAATGATTTTGTTTTGAGATTTGGGAAGAGATTGTGTGTGTCGTGTGATTTAAAGTTGAAGATAGATTTGTTATGTGAAGATCATAGTTCTCCATTTTCAGTCCATCCTGGCCGTACTAAGATGTATAGAGATCTTCAGGAGTATTACTAGTGGGACAGAATGAAAAGGGATATTGTTGATTTTATTATGAAGTGTTTGACTTGTCAATAGGTTAAAGCATAGCGGCAGTTACCGAAAGGGATGCTTCAGCCTTTACCAGTGCCAAAGTGGAAATGAGAGATTATATCCATGGATTTCGTTGTGGGATTACCAAAGACACCTCGAGTTAATAATGTAATCTGAGTTATTGTTGATTGCTTGACTAAATCTGCTAATTTATATTCCATAAGAGATAATTTTTCCCTAGATCAACTTTCCCGTTTGTATCTTAAAGTGATAGTCAGGTTACATGGAGTTCATCTCTCCATTGTATCTGACCGTGATCCCATGTTCACTTCTAACTTTTGAAAAAGGCCTTCAGAAGTCATTGGGTACTGAAATAAATTTTAGTACAGCTTTTCATCCTCAGTCAGATGGACAGTCAGAACGAACAATTAAGACTTTGGAGGATATGCTACGTGCTTGTTCGATGGATTATCAGGGAAGTTGGGACCAACATATTTCATTGGTTGAGTTTTCTTACAATAATGTTTTTCATTCCAGTATACTGATGGCACCATTTGAGGCATTATATGGGAAGCGGTGTCGAACTCCAGCTTTCTGGGATGAAGTGGGTGAAAGGATGCTGATGGGACCAGAATTGGTAGAAGAGATGGCAGAAAAATTTCATTTGATTTAGAAACACATGAGAACAGCTCAGAGCAGGCAGAAGAGTTATGCGGATAACCGAAGGAAGGATCTATCGTTCGAGGTAGGTGATCATGTCTTTTTCTCAAAGTTTCGCCAAGTAAATGTGTGATGAGATTTGGTAAGAATGGAAAGCTGAGTCCAAGGTTCATTTGACCATACGAAATTCTGGAAAAATTTTTTTCAGTTGCATACCGAGTGGCTTTACCTCCATGTTTATCTCAGGTACACAATTTTTTTCATGTTTCGATGTTGAGAAAGTATATTCCATATCCATCTCTTGTTTTGAGCCCATAGGTAGTTCAGTTGGAAGAGAATCTCTCTTATGAAGAAAAACCAGTCTAGATACTTGATCATAGAGAGAAAGTGTTGCGGAATAAGGTAATTCACCAGGTTAAGGTTTTATGGAAAAACCATATGGTTTAAAAGGCAACATGGAAATCTGAAAATTCTATGAGGGATAAATACCCCCACTTATTTTGATAAGTGAATAAAATTGCGAGGACGCAATTCCCAAAAGGGGGGAAGGATGTAACATCCCTGGTAAATAAAGAATAAATCATTTTCTTTTTTATTAATATTTATGAATTAAATATTACATTTACTTTAAAGGGGTTGCTATGTTCGATAGCGTACCCGATACGCAATAAATAGTTTCTTTGAAATCATACGTTGCACACTAGTAATAAAAAAATATTATTTTAAATTGTAGTTAACACATAGCCGTTGTGTTGGCAGGAATGAATTTAAATAACTAAAATATGATTATATATGTTTTCTAAATGTTTTTACATTTATCCAATAAAGGATAAAGGCTTAAATTATGGAAAGAATTCAATTTTAGGCATATATACTCTAATATTCACTAAAGGTCGACTTATCGCCTTTTGATGGCGAACCGTCCATAAATATAGTTTTGGTCACTCTTATACATTCTATTGGACCAAATAACATTCTTCTTTAGAATTGGGACATAAAATTTTACATTTTGTAAATTTTTGGTATTTTTCCAATAAAGATCATTTTTAATGAATAGTGAAAACTGTTGTATTTTAATTCAAAACCTATTTTTAATCTAATTTATTTATATGATTATATTATCTTTTGAATTTGGTTTAAAGTTCAATTAGAATATATTTTTACCAATTAATCCAATGTTGGTCATTGGAATTAATTTCACCTTGAAATTGGACTTAAACTAGTGTCAATCTTTTGATAACTATTGTTTCATAAAAACACCCTATTCGTTTTGACAGCGGGAATTAATTATTAATTAATTAATTTAACATATATGTTTGTAATTTTTTAAAATATATATCATTTTTTAATTCAGAATATCAAATATAGCGTAGGGTGAAGTTTTTGTATTTTTCTGAAAAACTTCAATTTTTAATGAATAGTGAAACCAGTAAGTGGTACTTATAAAAACTGATTTTCCGTTTAAATGAAATTTTACCACCTCTATGTTTTGAATTTGAAAAATCAGACATACATGGTTGTCATTAAGAAGTAAAATTTGGTTCAATGGGATTAAAATAATTTTTTGTGAATAATAACTTTTAAGTTTTTAATCGCGATTAGAGGTAATTAGTGTAGTTTAAGGAAAAAATAATGTTTTAATAATATGAAATGACTTAGACACATGTCCTACCCATATTGGATGTGTCATGGCCGACCAAGACAATCCATGGGTCAATTTGGGGACCCCATGGAGCCACTTTGGAAGGAAAATGACATTAATACCTTTTTATTTAAAGTTAAAAAAATGACACAAACATGAGTTGTTTTACTAACACAATTTTTAAATGAAGTTATACAAGTGATATTTTTTACTATAAATATTCATTAAAAATCTAAAACTATTTTCTATATCATGATATTTTTTTTATAATTTTTAGACACTAAATAAAGTAAATTATTTATGACACTATGATGATGCAGTGATTACCTCATTATTTAACGATTTAAATAAAATGAAACGATAATGTACAATCTAAGACCTACACATGTCAAAAACCTATTGGATGGGAGGATTTAGAAATCTTAGCACCTTATCCAAGATATTTATCCTTTGGGACCTTTAAAATCTGAAAAGAATTATATAATAAAGTAATATTTTATAACTTTCCAAGAGTGCCCCTCCTCTCCTCTTATAAAAGGCCCCCACCTCTACCACCTTAACCACAACTCTCAAGACTTTGACTCGGCCAAACCCTGCCCAGTTTGTCTCTCCACATCCCTCTCTTACACCTTGAAGCCTCACTTTGGGCAGAAGTCTTCCCAAAGAAGCTTTTGAGCTCAAATCAAAAAGAGTTACCCGTTTTAAAGGTAGTGTTTTCTCTTGTGTTCTTATGTTTTATTTTGCTTCTCCAACCCTATATACAATTTTTATTCATCTCTTTTGTAACAAAACCAGTATATTCAACATACTAGGATGTTGTTATAAGAATTATTCAATCTACACTTACACACACCTACATCTAATGGTTAAATAACATACTGTTTCCGTGGATGGCGAATTTCTGCCTCACGAAATGTTGATTCATCAACACTCATATAACACCTTCAAAGGTGGCCATTAAGATGCCACTATATTTATATATGATATATAATATGTTTATGTTTTATTTAATCTTTTTTATTTTTCATTTATGGCATACCTTTATGGTTTCCATTATGGGTAAACGTGGTATCTTCATTTTAGGAAGTGTGGACTTCCGCCCCCTCAAAGTGATTTGATTCGTTAATACCTTATGTGGTATGTATAAAGGATAGATTTAATGATATTATATATGATAAAATACTGGAATTATAATAATATTATGTATCATTATGTCTTAATTCCATTAAATATTAAATAGAAATGGAAGTAGCGTTCATGCGTACGTACGACTTACCGTCTCCATGAACAGTGCATTTCATTTCTTACCTCTAAATGTTATGTAATATTATAAATGCATGTATATAATGGATATATGTGATATATAAGATATCTAAATCATGAATATAATTCTGGATATAATGGATATTTTACCCCATGAACAACTTGTAATTATAAAGAGTTTATTTTTGACTCAAGTACCAATGATCGACAAAACGACCATTATTAACTTAAATAATTACATAGTGTTCATAAGATGATAATAAGTTATATAAGAAGAATAATAAACTTGAAAAAGGTTCTTAAGAAAGTATAAATTAACTCAAGTTTTTTATTCAGGACTTTAACGAGTGATCGAGTCAAGTCGGACCCGAGGTATGGGACTTCGTCTCAATATCCTTTCATTGAGGCATATTTTGTTTTATACACAACCTTCTTTTATATGGTGTATAAACCCCTTTTGACTTTTATACTTATACAAAAGGAATATTTCTTATACTAAGCGTTTTACTAAATGACAAAATGGAATGTTTTTGTCGTACGTTTGTGGCAACAAAGACTTTTCCGCCTCCGTGACTATTATTTGAGTATCGACTTCCTCTACATGCCATACCTTTTTTTAAAAGAAAAATAAAAACCATTTTTTATTTTTCTTTTATTTTTGTATTAAAAATGGTTTTCATAATGTTTATATTATATCAATGTGTTGTAATGATATCTTGTGAATGAAATTTGGAAATGTTATGTTTCCTTTATGTATGTTTTATGTGATACGATTATGTTATGGTTCTTGGGAATTATTATGAAGACGATTGGTTCCGTGATAAACTAAGGGAAGGTGAGCCCGATATAGCTCTCCAATGAATTGGGTAACGAGAATGAGTTAAACGTTAAGGTTTCTTCGAAGAGATTTAGGGAATATACAGTGATGGGTATTCCAAACGTAACCAAGAGGGTTACTCCCTACGTAAGAATGTTATGAATGCCTCAAGTTACCTTTATGTCTTATGATTTATATGATTTATTCATGATTTGATGATGTATGTTAAAGTGCTTACGTTTTATGGGTAATGTATGATTTCATTCTTATGTATATATGTACTCAAGTTTCCTTTCCATATTTTTATATCCCTTACAGAGCTTTTTATGCTCATCCCAAGTTTTTGAAAGGTTTTTCACAGGTCAAGGGAAAGGTACATGATATGATGATAGTGTCAAGGACGTGTGAAGAAAGAATCCATGTTTTATTATAAATATGTTTCCGTTTATGGGAAAAACAAATACTATCTCTTATGTAACCACTTTGTTAAAATGTGGAATGTAATGCATGATTAATGATCTAATTCTCTAAAACTATAAACCGGAAAAGATCCTCAACGTGTATTCTTGAAGTAACTCAAGATTAAGTAATGTTTAAGGTTGGGGCCTTATATTATCCATTCAGT
Source organism: Viscum album (assembly GCA_963277665.1). Taxonomy (NCBI): domain Eukaryota; kingdom Viridiplantae; phylum Streptophyta; class Magnoliopsida; order Santalales; family Viscaceae; genus Viscum; species Viscum album. Next base: position 696,756,198 of record OY728145.1, read on the forward strand.
GGATGAAATTATATATAATGGATCTTGGTCTTTGATGATGTAACACTCTCTATTTATGTGGTCCATCAAACATGATTACTATAAGAGGTGAAATTTATATTAATAAAGGAAGTCATGTTTTAAAAATAGTAAATAAAAGGATAGTAATTCATGCATGATAATTCATAATTAGATTATCAAACATAATTGAAATAAATAATGGGGGATATTGATATAATGAAAAACCAAACAAAGGATCGTGTTATTTCTTTTTAATCCAATCATGTTTATACTTGTATGCTAGTTTAATTTAAATTTTCATATTATATATCATTTAATTGTTTTAGAAATTAATGATAACCCAAACTTATCATTTATTTAAAAAAATAAATTAAAACCATAGAAGAAGTATTACATAGGAGAATTAGATTTAGTATGTTGAAAAACTAATAAGTTCATCAACTGAGATGACTATGATCAACCAATTTTCGTCATTAGGGAACCACTTTAGAAATATGATTTTGTTCTACACGAAGATAGGGGTTTGTTAATTTCGCACTGGTTTTGATTCATTTTGATGAATTTTTTATACTTCAGGCATAATATAGTTTTTTATTTTTAATATGTCTAGATATGTTGGGATTTTTTAAGGGGAAATCACTTGAAAAAAAAATTCAGTATTCCGTTCTAATATATTTTAGGCCTTTTTTTCTTGAGCACTTCCTTTATGGTTATTAAAACCTCATCACATTCCAATCAAATGTTTTCGGTTTGGATGTTACAAATGGGGTCAGTGTATTTTTGTCTATCAGTTGGGATGGTATAAAAGAAATAAGATGTGTTGAGATATAAAATCTGTTTTATAAAATGATGTAACTAACCTCTAAATGATTTCCTTCACTTTACCAAAGTTTTTTAGGTAATAAAATTCCCTAAGACACATCTAGGTTGATAATCACCTCATCGTCATTAGTTTAGTTTGTGAGAATTTTGAATCATTAATCTTAATAGACAATTCCTATTATGATTTCATCAATCATGTAATATATTCAATGCTTGTGTAGATAAGAACATGATAATTTTTTATAAAATAGTTTATTGTCCATTGGATTAAATAAATAATTTCTATGAAATAGTTTTAGGAACATGGTAAATATTATTTTTTTTGTTTTATGTGTCTATTTAGATTAGAGTAAATTTATTTTTTTCCATCCATGTGATTTATTATTTAATGAAATATGAAATTTTAATGGAATAAGAACATGAGAAAGTAATAACATCAATTAGTATTAATTCACTAAATGTTAATTAGAATCCATTCCATTTTAATAATTTTTATTCAATTATAAAATAACTACAGAAATTCACAATTACATGTTAATTATTCTCTTATTCCTAGTAATTAATAACATGAAATCACAATTGGGAACATTTGAACATGATTTAATGCCTTTTATTTATCATGATATTAAGATTTACATAATATGTCATGTGTAAATTTAATTTATTGATGTTGAAGATGGATAATATAGAATTTGATTAATCAAAGTTCATCTTATAACATTGAGTTATTATATTCTTATTTAATCCCATTTTATGTTAAAATGAACACCTCTTGAAGTTATTATATAATATATTCCAAAAAATTAAGTATGTCTAATTTATAAAATTTTATAGGAAATTGAATGATTTTATATTAAATAGATTCATATATTGTTCTGTTTTTGGAGCTTTATGATGAGTTAATTACGCTTCGAAAAAGCGTACAAAAATGAAACTAATTTTAGTAATTTGAAATCATAATAAAAAATATAATATTATAGTTATTCATTTGGATATAACAAATTATTGGAGAATTTTGTACTCAAATAATAATTTCGTGATATATTAATATGATTATTTGGTTGTAATATTGTAAGATTTTTTCAAACCATTCACTCAGTAAATTTTTTTTATATAAACATGAGTAATTTTTTATATGTTATATTTTGGTTGTTTAATTTCTTCATTAGTTGACCCTGCATTTTTTTTAAAATAGTTTATCAAAAATTTTCTTCATAATGGAACATAATTTTATAAAATACCGTAAGCTAGTATTTCTCATATAAAATTTTCCTTCTGAAAATAAATTAAAATGTTTGAGATCTATGAACATAAAGAAACTAGTCCTAAACTAAATTTAATTGATTATTAATGAGTTAATATGAAATTTTGTCACCTATTCCTGAATAAAAAATATTGATGAATATTTGTTTCCTTCATAGTGGGTATATGAATTTTTTATTATATTTTTGTACACTTTTTTGATGTTCTAGTTAATTATTATAATGATGTTTTGAAATTAGAGAATGTTTTTGGATATTTTTGTTTTACCTACATTTTATAGACATAAAACATGTTTTAGAAAAGTGTATTCTGAGATGTATTATGATTATTATTATTATGACAATTATGATTTGGTAAATGATTTAAAGACCATTATTTATTAGGACCATGGGATAAAGGAATCCTTTTATTATATTGAAATAATTAATTGTTCAGTTATTTGAAAGTATTATTTTATAATGGTTGTTTTGTTGAATGAATTTTATAAATGTTTTGTAAAATAGTTTCATTAATTATATTATTATAAAATATAATATTTATTAAAAAACATGTGATTATTTTTGAAACATGATAAATATTCATGTGATCCTTCGAGAATGTTATTACATGATGAATTAACTGATGAAAACTTCCTGGTGTACTTGAATGCGAAGTACATATGTGTGATGCGTAGAATAGATGTTTGATATTTCCATGATAAATTGTTGTACTAGGGTTGGTTTTTTTTATTTTACAGATGATTTTTCTGTGTTGTTATCCTTCTTGTAATAGTTATTTTTATTGTTCATTCCCATTTATTTTTCCTACATTAATACTTATTCTTTCATGTTTTCATTCAGGTTGTACGATATCTTGTTGTCGTCATGCGATGAATGTATGAGATGAATGAAAAAAATATTAGTTTCCACCGTAGATAATTCATCATGATATTTTCATCCATATTTCATGTCCGTATAGGGAATGACTAAGATCTATAATGGTCTCTAGGTAAAATGACCATTGACATGGCCCACATTGGGTAGAAGTCACTTACATTGAGGTGTATTTTCTGTGAGTTTGCTTACACATTAGTATATAGAATTTAGAGGAATATTTATTACTCTAATTGGTGGGTTACTCGTATACTTTCTAAAACACTCTAAGAAATTAGTTTAAAAGTATACTATTCTAAATTTGTTTCGTAACATGAAACTCCGAGCGTTAAAAAACGATTGTATAGAATAAATACAATCATTTAAATGTGAATATTATACTGTAGTCATTAAATTAGACCCATGAATATGATTAAATTAATTATTAGAAATACATATAAAGGACTTATATAATATAGATTTATTGATTGATTCATAATAAATAATTACTGAATTATATAGTAAAGTCTTTTTATGCATCAAAAAAATATGTTTCCTTCACTAATTGTTTTTATAAAAAAATTTCAATAAAAAAATTAATTAATTTATACCATTTATAGATATTTTATTTGAAGGAATGAATGGAATTTTTTAAATCAGCAAGATAGTATTATATATTTGTGTTTTTCTGTTTTCACTATGTGTTTATTTTTAAGTGAAGTGTTTAAAATAATATTTTTTATAAAATTATAATTTATTTTAATTAAATAAAGTAATTTAAAAGTATATTTCTATTTAAATTCAAAATAATGTAATATAAGGGTATGATATTTATATTCAATATAATTAATTATACAGTAATCATTTTTATACTTAATTTTTCCTTACGTTGATTTATGGGCATAACAAACATTTTTTCTAAAAATTTTATTTATACGCGTAATGTGTATTTATCGAAATTATATAATAAATCATTTTTCATTAATTAATGTATAAAAATTATTATATTTATATTAAATTAAATATTTTTATGTTTATCTTATATTTTTTTACAATGATTTTTTTTGAAGTAAATTATGTTTTATACATAGAAATGCATTTTTAATAAAACTATTTCGGGTCACGAGTAGAGGGTTTATTTTAAGTTATTTTTTTCACCTAATTAAATTAAATTATATAAAATAAAATAAATATATATTATTAATAAGTGAATTATTTTTAATTAGGTCACTTTATTTTTTGGTCATAAATAATAGTAATTTTTTTAAAATTGTATGTTACTATGTTAAGAGATAAAATAAGATAAAAAGTTTAAAATTAAAGAACCATCTAGTAAAATTTCCTAAAAACATGTATAAATACTATTATATAGACATATTTAAGAATCTATTATATATACTCTATGAATATTAGTCATTTTCAGATCATTTTTCTAGAGTAAAACCGTAATATATTTTAATATTTTGATAAATTCCATGTATATCTTCTCCATCAATTATATTAAGACACCCCTTATCCACTTTTATACACACATAATGTGACTCTAAGATAAAATAGTAACCACCCAAATCCCATCATAAAATCACTCCCAATGCTTAAATTACATGTTTGCATTATAATACCAGCCTGAGAAAGATTTATGTATAAACCTAAGAAGTTTCCCATAAGAAGAGGTAAATCACCTAACCAAGTGTTTTTATATTATTTGATCTCTTATCTACATAAAACCACTTGAAACCATTATAATGTAAAAATAAAATAATCAGACATATAATAATATGTTATTTTTTAGATTTAATAACCTTGATATATCTTCTTTTCCATCAAATGGGAAATGAATCTATCATTCATGTGTATATCGGAAAACCACGTCACGAACCAATGTAGTTTATTTTTCCTCACAACCTCTGAAGGATGGTCATAAATATAGATTTAATTTATATATTTTATTTTATATATTTATTTTTATTCAATAATTTTATTATTTTATTTCGTTTCTTATATTTATATCTATTGAATAAGGATAACATTGTTAGTGTGCACATGTAGAATACCACCTCCACAAAGCGATGCGACTTGTTTTGTCATCATAACCTTACATGGATTGTATATGTATGTTTATTTAATGATATAATATGATAATTATTAAGAAATAATCATTTATGGAATGATAATATTAATTTTAACTTCTTCCAATCATATTTGATAAAAAAAATGGAAACGTTACTCACACACACGTACTGACTGTCTTCTCAAGGATGTAACGTAAATCAATATTCATAAAAAACATATACATTTATTAGAAAATTATAAATAATGTATTAAAATGATAATTTATTCATGAACATTTTTAATGAGACTATATAGTAATGAAAAATTAGACTACAATCAAAATAATTATTTTTTTTGGCAAATAAGTAATGAATTTTCACGAAACATTTGTTTCAGACAGATCTGATTAACCAATTAAATATGAAATTGAAAATACTAAAATAAATTGGTCAATGATAATTTATTTAACATGAAAATGTTCATTATAATATTATATATTTAATATATATTCATTATATAGTATTTAAATAACTTATATCATAATTAAAGAGAGTATGTGAGGGACTTCTAATCTCAATTCCATTTCTTTGAGACTTGAGTAATTTTTATCCCATGTTTAATTTTTTTGTGGTGTATAAAATGAAATATGGATAAAATTAATAAATATTATATAAATTAATTTAGAAAAAAATTCAATGATATTTCCTTCAAGGTTTCATTTGTTGTTGAGTTTTCACATGCTAATAGACAACGTATCTTAAGACCATGTTTTACATATTTTAAAATTTTATTTTATAAATCATTTTATCCCACATTAATTATCATAAAAATGATTCAATTATATTATTAATGTATATAAACATACATTAAATATATTTTGAAACATTTTTTAATTTCATTACAATGGTCTTAAATGAAGTCTTTTAAATGTTTAAATTTTTTTTTTGACATTTTTTGTAAACGTTTTAAAGGAATATTCTTTCTGTTGTATATAGAATCAAAATAATTTCTCACCGTTAAAGACATTAATCATTAAAATACAAAATATATAATTTTATTTTCTTATTTTCAATGGTATATCTCATTTCAATTTTTGGGAATTATTTTAATGAGTTTTTAATGAAAATTAATTTTTATACTTTCTGTACACGATGAATGAAACTGATTCAATATATGTGTTGAATGGAATAATTTATTTGATTTTATTATATAATGGTATTATTTTTTGGGTTAAGTGTATATATGATATTTTTTAAAAAAACTTATAATGATAGGTGTACCTAATATATCACTATATTGCATTGGGTAAAGATTATGTTTTCTGGACAATTATATTGGAATTAACTAAATACATTATTCCATATTAAGTGTTCTCATATGGGCTTTAAGATGATGATATCCCAAGGAACATATATGAATTTTTATTCATCAAAATTATTTTTGATGAAATTCTTTTGATTGCATATGTTATGTTAGGGGACACATTTTTATGGAATATTTATTCCCTTTATTGCGGAAAGGTTTTTTTAAGAAAATATTAATCATCAATTCTAATGTATTATTTGAAACCCACTTGATTATTATTTTCTCAATTATAAATTCTTATAAGTTTATTAATTTAATATTTTGGTTGAAAAATTGTTTCCATAAATTATTTAAGGATATAATTTTTTATAAATGAAAATATTATAATATGATCTAATAGTTTTTTAAATGGACTAATTCCATTCTATCTCAATTTTTCTGTCCCTTATAAAGCCATTTTTGATCATCATATTTTTCAAAAAATTATTCATAAGGTTTATGTATGAGTTTATTTAATGATGATTTCAAGATAAAATTATGAATATATTATCATGAAAATAAATCAATTATCATTTAAATAATATCATATATTGTAAAAAAATGATAGTGAGTGGAAGTGTCAACTTTTTAACGAATAATCTTGATATATATGATTTTGAACTAATTTTCTAAAAATAAAAACTATAGGGTATTCAGGTATTTATTAAATTAACTATTAAATTAATATAAATTATATTTATTGAATAATTATGGGGTAATTATAATTAGTTTCAAATAATGTTTATGGCTAACATTAATGGTTAAGATATTATTTAAGAACATATTAAAATTCCTCTATAAAAAATCATATTATGTTCTCAAGAATTATTGATATTTTAGATGAACCAATATATTTTAATAGAATAAAATGTTGGTTTACATATAGTATTGTTTATCCTACTCATAGGATGGTTTATTATGAATTTACAAGATATACTCAATCATACCATTTTTTGTATATGGATAAAACTATTGTGAACCAAATTAACAATCGTTGTAAAGGGAACTACAATGCACATATTAATGAGAAACTAAATATAATAAGAGTTATAATGAAAATATTTTGGCCATTCTTAACAAGTTATAATGTGTTATGATTAATAGCATAAAACCAATTGAGTTTCCACATGCAACAAATAATATAAAAATGGAGTTCCATGGATGTTCAGGTGATAATGATCATGATGGTGAAAATATTTAATCAACTAACATTCATGAATTTATTAATAAAAACCTAGGAAAAAGTATCAATGGAACATGGAGGTTTTTTAGAAATTGTAAAGGAGGGAATAGAGTAATAAAAATACCAAGAAAAAATGAATATTTTAGTTAACACAATGATGGGGAATAAATTTATTCCCAATGTATAATTGAATCTATTAAATATGTTGAGTATGGAAATTATGAAAATCAATGTCTGGATGGAAAATAATTATAATGGGATTATAAAGACCATAAAATTGGTGAATTTTTAATAACTAATTATTCAATAGGTTAAGAACTACAAACCTGGATTTACATATTAATGGTATGTATTATATTTTAGATATATTTTGATATTCATGAATCTTATGACATGATTCATATTTTTGATTATATGAATGGTTTATTAAGGAAGAATATGTGAAATCATACTAAATGGATTGTGAATAATGTTTAATGATTGATGTGTCTACATATTCTTACTAAAGTGTTGTGATAAAAAGGTAAATTTAAGGATGAACGAAATTCAAAATCATTAATATTAAATTTATTTTCTTTGATATGGGTTTAACATTGATTCATTTATTGAGTATTAATATATATTTTTGAGGTATATTTTCCCTTAATATTAATTTGAGATTTTATTAAATTTTATTTAAGGAATATTTCTATAATAGTTTGTGATACAAACTTGAAATATAATAATAATTTTTAGTTTTAATATGATATATGTTATTGATGTAATTATTTATAGTTGGGATAATAAGGTTATGAATTTTTGTGAACATATTATTTATCATATAGATAACTATGGGACAAAATAGTTATTTGATGACTACGTGATTAGTGATATTTTGGAAGAATTTCACTATATAGTTTTTAACATTATAAGATTATGGTATAAAAATATTATCCACTATGATAGGATTAATTTCATTGAATAATGGTTGAATTATCATTTCTAAGAATATATGATTTTTTTGGAATTTATGTTTGAAATTAAATTTTATATTTTGGATAATATAAGATCATGGAATATAGTTTTTATATGATATATTAATAGTTATAAATGTTATATAGAGAAATTTTTTCACATTATCATGATGGAATATGTAATAGAATCAATTTAATCCTTGTGTTTCAAATTTGTTCTAGAAAAGTTTAATGATTTTAAGGATAATTATTTGTGGAATTATTTATGTTGAAATACAGGTATTATTTTTTAGATTTCGGATACTAATTTATGAAGGTTTTATCATATTTGATGTTATATTTTTTCTGATAACAATTTTGGTTTTAGTTATTTCCTAATGATAAGAAGAATAAATTTAAACATTTTTCAAATATTATGATACATTAAAAGTTAATTTTATTGTTTAATGTTTGAAAATTTAATCATGAATATTTATTTAATATATTTAGAGTTATTATATTTTTATAAATTGGTCAAATTAAACCAAAAATTTTAAATTGTTCTTATGTAATTGAAAGAAATAAAATAAGTTTATTTTCCCATGTTCATTATCTTGATAAATAAAATCCCTAAACTAAAAGAATTGGGTTCTTATGTAAATATATTATCCTATTGCCTTATTTTATAATGAATTAATGGTTTTATTAATCTCCCAACTAATTTTTAGTTTTTTGGTCATTATCTTTCTGAAGACTATGAGCTCTTTCAGTCTCTAATATTCATTGGACCTTTTTTACACCTCCAGGTCATTGTTTTCAATTCCCACTAATGCTCCAATTTTCTAAGAACCTGATTATTTCTTATTTCCAGTGACCCTTATATTCCATTTTTTATGATTCAATTTTTTTTTATTATATTTTCTTATACTGTGGTTTTTAAAAAAGAAACTTTAAATATTAAAAATGTTCTGTACTTTCATTATCTAATGTTTTACCTTTAACTCCCTAGAATTGAAATTACCAAAAAAAATTAGACCCATATTATAATTAATGAGATAAAATTAACAGGATAAAATTTATTTAAATTTATATAATATATCAATCTAAAAAATAGATTAAAATAATACCTTATTAAAAGCTTTCTAAATACACACCATATAACTTTAATATAATTGTATCTACAATAAATATTTATATTTAAATAAGTAAACTATAAACTAGATGTTATATTAGATATGTGAATATGATTTAAAATTTATGATAATTATTTATAAATTTTTTATATTATGTACCTAAATTTATTAATTCGTAGTACATAAGTACTCAATTTAGTATAAAGTAATTTTATTCTTCAAAAAATATTATTTCATTAAAAAAGTTTTTATTGATTTTGTGTGTAGAAATTATATTTATTTATATAATATATAATTTTTTTTGGAAATATTTTATTTATTTATTTAAATAATATTTTCTATATTATATTAGGGTGAATTTGAAATTTATACTTCAATGAATATTTAAAAAAACTCATTGTGTAGAACATCCATTTATTTTCAATAAATTAATTAATTTGAGTGTCTCATTGTATTTTTAATTTAATAATATTGTATAATAAATCTACTTTAATAATAAATAATCAAATTAATTATATATAAATAAATATTATACTTGATTTTGGTATATCTTTTTTTTGGGATTATAAAGACATTTTTTCAGGGAATTATTTTCATGTACCAATGTGATTTTATCTATGTTAAAATAAATAACTAGTAATTATTGATTTCATTGTATTTTTTTTGAATATATATATATATATAAATATAATATATATATTAATAAAAAAAATCCATAAGTAAATCAATGGATTTAAATTAAATTTTATACATAGAAAACAATTTTTTTAAAAATCGTCTTTTTCCTAATTTGTGGGGGTTTTTTAAAATTGTTTTTTATATTGTAATTTTATTATAAAAAATTCAATCCATATTTTTAATCATAATTTAATAATATATTAATTATTCCACCTTCATTTCTAGTCATTATGAATATCAACATTGGTAAAAAAATCCAGTTTTCATCATAAGAGTTTATACAGGTTGAAGGGTTAAAACTAAAATGATATGGGTTAAAATAACATAAAATCATTTATAAATCCTATTTTATGTCCATATTTAGAAACTATATTATCATAAATTCCAATATGATTCTTTTTGGGTAAATTATGTTTGAGTATTAGATTAATATATTTTAATCCTTTAAAACATTCCATGTTTTTCTTCCCCCTCACTTATAAAAGGAAACCCATTATTCTATATTCTTAACAACTCATGAGACTATTATATCATCTAATACCTAAAAATACATATTAAAAATATCCATGCACATTTAACATATGCTTGAGTATGATATGAATACCCACTATAGAAGGCATTAAGTATAATCGTTAGTAGGTTGTCTAATGTAGAGGTAAATCACTTAGCCAAGTGTTTTTATTTTATTTAATATTTTAAAACATTAAATCCCCTCATACCCATTAAAATTTAAAAAAAAATCAAAAAATCATATTTTATATGATGTTATGATGTTTGTGGAATATTATTTACCTATCTCCTCTCCCATAAAATTTGAAATGAAACCATCATTCGTGTGTATGATGTACCACCACCTCGTGAACTTATATAATTTTTTTTCTATCACATCCTCATTTTGATGATTATAATGCTGAATATAATGTATAAATATTATACTTTTGACATAATTATTATTCTATAATGATATTTTATCACCTATTTTCAGACATTTACATCTATTAAAAATGATAATGTTGTTCTTGAATTAGTATAGATTAACACCTCCATGACGCAACGTGATTTATTTTTCATAATTGGACCATGTGGATGGTCTATATATTTTTAATTAAATATAAAATATGATATTTATTACATAATAATATTTATATAATAGTAAAATTCTAGTATCATTCTTTCCCACATGTGTGCTAAAAAATTATAATGTTTCTCCTAGTCTAACTCTATTCAATTTTAATAAGCAGCTTAAATAGTCAGTTATATATTTATAAGTATTGAATATAAATAATATTTATATCATTATAATTATTTTATAAATGGTAAAATAATGAACTCATTGGCCACATTCATTATACTGATGATATTTTGAAATTATGAATCGAATGTCTTCAAGACACCTGATGCGAATATAACTGATTATGTAAATAAATATGATATTAAAATAAATGATATAAATATTTTAACAATAATTTTTAATATCTGTAAAAGGATCCAAATAATTTAAATAATTATTATTTTTTAATTATACAATATTTTAATATAAAACATGAATTTTTTTTAGCTAAGGTAAGGGATTTCTAGTCCCTTTATTTGAGACATGATTTATTTCCCCAAATGTATTCTTTTGGGTTGGGTATAAAATACCATTTTCTTTTATTTTATGTTTATTATCGAATTTAATTTTTTAAACCATTATAATATATTTCCATCAATATTTCTTTTGATGAAAATTTACCACAACATAAATTTTAATTTCCCTCAAAATAGCTTTTCATATATTTAAATGAATTATATTCAAGATATTTTTCCTATATATCAATGATAATTAAAATCTTCCATGTATGTTGTTAATGTATCAAAATTTATGTCAATAGTTACATTCTCCAATTTTAAAAACAATATAATAGTATTAATGTAATAATTTAAAAAGTTTTAAAAATGGGTTATTTTTGACATTTTTAAACAAATGTAAAAGAAACATTATTTTTATCATATATGATAATATAAAAATTTACCCCATCATTCATTTAAATATTTATTAAATATAATCACCTATAGTTTTTTTATTTTAAATATAATATCATATATCCCATTCAAATGGGAACTTTTATTTAAATTTTTTTAAATTAAAAGGTATTTTAATCCTTATTTTCACAAAATTTCCTAAAAGTTATTCTGAAAATATGTTAAATGAACTAATTTATGGTATTTTATATTTTAAAAGAAATATTTTATTCTCTTCATATATTTTCCCACATATATTGTTTTTATGAATATGTGTAAGCACAATATATCACTTCAATTCATTGGTCAATGATCATGTTCTCTAGTGAATTATATTTCAATTATCTAAGTCGATTAATACATTATTAAGAGTTAGTGTAAGGGTTGAAGTAAGGGTTCTAAAATTATAATGTCCCAAGGATCTTACATGACTATTTTTTTCTGAAAAATTATCTTTTATGAAAAAATTTTAATTACACAAGGTATCTTAATAATCATTTTCCATAACTAATGTTTAGGGGATTTTTGTGAGAAAACTAGGATTTTATGAAATTATTTTAAATGGGTTCTCATGTTTTCTAAGAGACCTCATGAGTAGGATTTATCATCTATTATTTCATATGTTATGTTTTATTAAATAATAAGGTAGTAAAACCAATTTCATGATTATGTGAATCATCTAAAATTTATTTTGATAAATGAAAAATTATTTATATGATCCATTGGATTTTAAAATGTAAAAATGGTTTTATTATTTTATTTTTATACCCCTTACTGAGATTTTTTTATCTCACCCCCATTTTAAAATGTTTCTATTGTGTTTATAGATGATTAAAAATAATTATTCATTCATGATTTACATGTGAATATTTTGTATTAAAATAAAACATTTTTCATTTGCTATAGAATGATTTTATAAAAGAATATTATATTGAGAAAATATTAATCTTTTTAATGTATTGGTTTGTTATTAAAGAGTTAGATCCCAATTATCTAAAACTCCATACATTAAAGGTATTTTGGAGTTATAAGATAACCATTTTATATAATGTTTTAATCCATCTAAATTCTATGAAAAAGGCTATTTGTACAATAAGGGGAATTCCATTTGGATTAAATAAGGATTGAAGACTATTCAGTGCCCTAATTTGATGTTTTTGATGAAGTGGAATGGGCTTCATGGTTAGTGCATAATTTATACTAACCATACTCCCCAACTATGAAGACCAAAAAGTGGTGGATAATGGTTTTTAAAAGCATGTGTTTAGGAGAGACAAACCATGATAGTGTCTACATTTTATTATAAAATATTTATTCCCATTTGGTGGGTGGTATAACCGGCCATCATTCCATACCATGTTCCACATAAAAAAATAGAGAATTTAATTATCCCCTTACTTTTCCCTTAAATATAATTTCCTCTTATCCTCCTTTATTTTTTCGCAATAGCCCTTGGTAGGTCCTACATTTCCTCCCTTTAAGGGTTTGGTGGATCTTCCAAATTTGACCACTATTTTCAATGTCATTAGTAACATATGAACACCCTTTGTAGTATTAAAATTCATTTTACTTCTAATATAAACATCCCCTTCTACCTAACCCTATTTTTTCATATTTGATGTAAATTCCCTATTATGATGTATTTTTTATAGTTTTAAAGTATCTTATATTATACCTCAAATAGGAGTCAAATACTAGATGAGGAGTATTCCACAAACCATGTTTTTGTGTTTTATATGATCTGACCTAAAATTATCAGCATTTACAAATTCTATCATTGTGTTTTATACTGTAATTTTTGAGCTTTGAACATATATGTTATATTCCTTTAATGTTTCTACCAGACCCTTAACATAGGCATACCATGGAACACCTCGAAACTATTTATGTTTATAACAAAAATAACCTAAGACAACCCTTAAGGTGTGTTTAGATTAGATTGTAGGAAACAAACCTCTATCCCTTTGGTATAATTAATCTACCCATTATGGTGTGTGTTTTTTTCTTATTTAAATAAAAAAATTTGGAAGAATTTGCGAATGTCTTGAAATAATTGATAAAAACTATAAACACTACTGGTTTAATTCTATTTAAAGCCTTCATTTGTAGTCTCTACTATGCACGTATCTTTATTTCCATATTTCCTTGGTTATTTGTTTATAATTCATTTATTATACTGTAAATGGGGTTTCATTAACTGATAATGTCCAGGATACCCTTTTGGAATACCATCGGAAAACTTGTAGGATTTCATTATATACATTGATGTGAATTCTATGAGGTGAACGAGTGCCTCAGGTTACATGAGTTCTAAATAGGATACATGTTTAGAGACATAAATCTTAGGCCAATGTAGGTATAGACAACCAGGTATCCCATATGTATTATGATATTTACATTATTTACATTAATCAAATTCCTTAATTTAATATAAATACAGAATATCAAATTTTATATGCAAGTTCTAAAATTGAATTAGACACCACAGGTTGTGGCCTTCTAAGTTCAAATCACACCCAATTTTAAATGTAGATTGGTAACCAAGAATACTTTAAAGATAATTAAAAGGAAAAGTGAAATAATATAGGTTCATCATTTTATATTTAGTTGAATCATATGAGTTAGGGATCAATATTTATTTGGGATAATCATAAAGATTTGATGTTTGGGGGATTTTTCTATTTTCTATAGTCTATCACAGATTGTATTCCTACTATAATGAACTTCTTATTTATATTTTTTATTATCTTGAAAACATATATGTATATCTCTAATTACTCATTTCTATTTTTTATTTATTATTTTGATGACTTTATGGCCATTTTTTCCATTTTGTTTCACTTTTATAAATTTTTTATTGTCTCCCCGTTATACCACTATACACCCTGGCTACTAGTGGGAAACCACAAGTTTATAGGGTGGAATTATTGATTCCTTTTAGACCAATGGACTAGTAACATATTAGAGAACCCAGTCAGGGACATTATAATGTTAAATAATAGTGGTTCTTTACATAATTTTTACTATTTTTGGACTAGTAAAAAAAATAAAAATGTTTCAGAACATGGCAATAATAAAATTTCTAAGAGTATTTCACCCACACATGTGGGAAATTCTATGTTTCCCAGGAATGAAATATTTGTGATGGATTTTTGTTTTAATTGTTATGAAATCATATCATTCGAGAGATGAAAATGTATAACTATATTATGTTTAATGATGCTTTTTCATCCCTTGGATGGTATGGCAAGGGATTATTAACTCAATCATCATTATAAGAATATATGAATTTATCTATTATTTAAATTTCATTCCATGGATATTTAAATAATTTTACTATGTGTTTCCTATTTTATATTCATTATTTTATATACATTGTATTTCAGACATTAATTATATGTAAAAAATTGGTTACATAATGTTCCAACATCATCCAAAATTGTGTTTTTTGGAATACATTGATGATAAAAATTTTCAATGAAAATTTCAATATGATCAATTTCTTAAAACCATAGATATAAATTTGAGAATTTAAACTAGTTTCAATTAAATTATGTATCAACCGCAGCTTATACCTTTTATACTTTTATTAAATAGGAATTGAAATCTGTATTACTAATCCATTAAGTGTATACATAAAAAATTAAATCACCTATAATTGGAATGAAATGATTATTAGTTAAATAGTATGTTAATTTAATATTATGTTGTGTATAACTAGATACCTAGTCAGTAAATACATAATAAATAAACCATTATGTTAAATAATTTACATTATACCCTATGACCGTACCCTAGAAATGGGAAGTTCGGTAAAAATAATAATTTATTTAGATCCTTTTTTGACTTAGGAAATCACTAGTGATTGGGCCTTGAGGTTTTTATAACGTTCTTTATCAGTTATGATATCTCTTTCCCAATCATTATCTCAGACATGTTGTTTGCAATATAGATTCATGCCTCCGAGAAGACCACAAGTTGAGTTCATAAAAGGTGATGAGGAACATGCAACTGAGGCGGAGGTTACTAGACCACCATTAGTGTCGCATGTAGCGTCCCAATTAGAACCTCCCATAGTAAAACATGTTATACCTGGATTGGGAATTGAAACTCATATTCAATAGGGTTTTTATGAGAATTTCATTTTATAGAGGGATGCCAACGAGAAACACCGAACATGTATGAGTTGACTATGGAGTTGTAACAACAAAACCCACTCTCTTTCTCAAGGAAATGTGGTCCTTATGATGAAAATTCATGGTTGGATTTCATCTATAACATCTTATATCTGTTGTATATTCCTTATAAATAGATGGTCAAGCTCACATTTTATATGATTTGAGGATTATCCAAGTGATTTTGGGTTTTTCTAACTCAAGGAGACAAACATAGTAGAATGTTATGTGGGAATTCCAGATAATATTTCATAATTAATTCCTCATAGAGACACTCTGGACTAATTGAGCTATATAATTCAGGTATATGGGGTAGGGAAATATTTATTTCTTTTACTACTAACCAAAATTAACTAATCTCTATCTTTTCACACCCCCCTTTTGGTAAATGAGCTATATATAATTTGATGATTGGAAGACATACATAGTAATTTCATTCGATCTTAGGGGAACATAATTTGAAGGAATAAGATATATAATATAGTGAACTATGAAATTATCTATAAAATGAAATTTATGTACACTAAAGGCACAGATCAGGGTGATTCAACATCTAGGCTAGGATCTATATATCCAGTGTAGAAAGTGTTAACATGAGACTTCTTGTATGAAATCAGTTTTTATCTATGTTATGGATCTTTTTAAATTTCAGTATAATTCCTTTTTTTGGAATTACTATGGATTCATTATGATGTCATAATTGTTTCATGGGTTCTGAGGGATTGTTTGGAGCTCAGATCCTACTCATTTGGAGAAAAACACTAGGCCACCTAGTTAGAAGAAACCATATGAACAATCCTACGTGATCTCTCCTATCTGTGCTAGTCTGGAATATGGGGTAATTAAGGGTTCATGTTTTTCCCTAACCATGTGCTAGGGGATGAAAATACATGACAAATTTATAGAGTGTATTTCATAATAGATTCACATATTTGTCCATGGTTTACCTAACCATGTGGCTTAAACATGCCGGTACCCTCTTTAAGGAGTGGCCCATGCACGGTTGGTGCACAGTTTAGCGAACTGATCATCCAAACAATGCACCTATATTTTTTTTGGTGAAATGTATATGTTTCCTAAATGAAGTGTTATCTCACAAAACCCTCACATTTGCACATTCCAGTGGATAAAAATATCCATGTAATCTATTTTTGAGATCTCAAACCCTACATTGATAGATTTTGATCTCGTTCTTCCATATGATGTTTGATTTGACAACCTTTAACAAATTGGATGCACATTAGTATGTACTTGATTACTGTTGATTCATTCTTAGTTTCACTTCTCCTTGAAAGAGTTATTTAGATTCTTGCTAATATGCCCTATTTCTAATGTATTTATATGTTCTTTATATTTCATTCTATCCACACCAAACTAAAGGCTGGTACTAGATGCTAAGAGTTTTATGAGCTTAAGGTAGGTTTTCTATCACTCTTCACTCATGTTTATATATTTTATAAACTGTCAGAGGGTGTGTGTACAATGATTTCATTAATAATCACCTATTAAATTCATATTCCTCTATTATAGTTATTAAAAATGTTTTCTACGGCCATTTATATATATATTTTTCATCGTTGGAGGTTACAACCTCAACAATGACCCCCTCATGTAGGGAGTTTTCCTTAATTTTTCATTAGTGGTTTTTTATGTTCGTCTCCACAAAAATTTGTTTGTGCAATGTATTGACAGTTTTATTGGTATGCCCATATAGAATAAAATGAATTTTGAATTGTAATTTTTATTCTTGTATGTGATAATATCACTTGACACTTTGAAGTTAAAGGTTTCAATATAATTAATGAACAATAATTATGAATAGAAAGTATACTATGTATATGCAGTTTCCTAATTGAAATTATTTTAATGGACTGGTTACACATATGTTACACACATTTCCAAGCTTAATGGAATGAAACAAAGTGTACTTAATAAATTTATTATGAATAAAATTACCTAATAAATGTTTTTATACATAGTTATGTCGTTTCACACTATTGAGTGGAAAAGACATGAACCAAATTCCTTATTAAATGGAATTATTGTCACATGACCATAATTAAAGAATGAATCATGAGTAAGGTTTCTATTGCATATAGACTCGATTATTATTATAGGAGTGGTTATATTCGATTTATCCTTGGATTCCCTATGGAATTACTTGATAAATCATTGAAAAAATTCCTATTCATGGATAGAAGCTTCTAAGGATGATAATCACCACTGAACCTGATACCTTTCTAATAGTGGATGAATGGTTTAACACTGTAGGATCCCACCATTATAATTATTAGATACATTGGATAGACTCATTGGATTGAACATGATATCTTAGACACATGGATCTAGGGATACTCCCATAGAGAACATTCATTTCTTATCCCATTTTACTTTGGAATAATTACCCAGAATTGATTAGAATCAAATTACATTGGAATTCCATGGGAAATAATTTCTAGATTACACACGTACCACATATATCTATGCTATAGTTTATTAATGAGTTGGCTTGAAATTTCAGTTCAAATATTCCTTAGTTATTACCTTGGATACTATTTCATTATTATTATCATCATGGATGCATTGTTATACCTTCTATCCTTTATTATTATTATTATTATCATGACATGATGTTATTATTAGTTATACCTCATGTGAAGTACCATATAAACTGTAATGTAATTAATAAATGAAATGGTTACATATGTGAAGAAATTACCAGTTGAGGCTGAAGAAGATAATGGGTCTTTATATTGTTGTTCTACTTTATTTTTTATATTTATTCATTCATATTATTAGAGTTTATATTGCACAGAGTTGATATTATAGATTCCATTGGTGGTAGCCTTCTGAGATTAATATCACTCTTGGTCAGGGCTGCCATGTAAGAACCCGATTTTTTCTGTAAAAGACTTTGGAATATTCTTGATGATATTCCAGAGCATCGCCTTCAGATGGCGTGCGATTCCGAGCCTCGGAGTGGCCAGAATTAAATTTTCAGTGCGTTCACACTGGAAACGCCAAATAAATGTGATAACTCCTAAATGGTGATCCAGATCAATGATTCGAGTGTACGTATGGGTTCAGAATGGGGTGTTTACCCTAGGAACGATATAAAACTTGTCGACGCGGGACGTTTGGACCCCTCGCCCGCTTCTAGAACGTTAAACAGATTAATTAAATTATTAATTTATTCATTTAATGTTGAAACACAAGTATCTCTTAAATGGTGGCTCGGGTTGGAAAATCGAGGACACCATTGAGTTCGGAATGTACCGTTTACCCCAGTTGGGGTGTAAGTTTCGGGGGCGCGGGCTGTCTGTGAAAAATGACCCCAGGGGCGTTTTCATAATTTATCGGCTTCAGACATTAAATTTTATAACTTTTGTACGGTGTATTGGATTAATAATCCGAGATCCCCATTGTGCTTGGGAGGTGGTTTTTACCCCAGGGGAACCCTCATTTTTGTCTGCATCGGCAACGTAGTCAGGGGCGTGCCGGGCGGGGGGTTTAAGTGTTTTCTACTTAAACGCACCCCCACCCTCTTCTTCTCCTTCTTCTTCGTCTGGACAGTGGCAGGCGGAAGCTCCCTCCCTCTCCTCCTCCGCTACGGCGAGGCAGATCCGGCGAGGCACGACAATGCCGATGAACCACCCGCGAAGCTTCAGGCTACACCCATGTAGGTAGGATGTTGCGTTTTGTATTTTCATTCCCGAACTTAATTTAAAACGTGAATTTTTACATTCAATTTCTTCCCGATCTTCGATCCAAGCCCATAATCATGTATATCTTGTCCTGAGCTTTCAGGAATGCTATCCAGATCAAATTTTTGACCAACGGATCGTTTTCGATGGTCCTCTGAAGTTTCTGGCCAGGAGGCCGGTTTCCGGCAAGGTGGTCTGGCGGACGGCGGCCCCTCGGCGCGGCGGCGGCGCGACAGCGGACCACGGTGGAAGGAAGGCGGTGGCAGCTCTTCAGCTCGGCGGTCTGGGATGGCGGCAGCTTCCGGGATAGTGGCGACTTCTGGGATGGCGGCACGGGTGGCTCAGGTGGCGCGGCGGGCCGAGCTCGCCGGTCCCAACTCTTTCGCCAAAACCTGGCAAGGGATGCGCTACCCCTTTATCAGCGCTCGGGAAAAGCACTGATAAAGGGGACCCCTTTATCAGCGCTTCTTTTAGTAGCACTAATAAAGGGGGGATTTATTAGCGCTTTTACCGAGCGCTGATAAAGTTTGAGTTTCAAAAAAATATATTTTTTCATGAAAAATAATATTTTGTAATATAAGTATATTTATATAGATATAAATACAATATATATTTTTTAAATATGTTATAGATACATGTAAATAGACTATTACATTTAATATATAAGAAATTTAGTGAAAATAGCTTCAAAAATTTTTAAAAAAATATTATTAGTCAATAATTTTCTAATTATTATCGTTTAAAAATCATTTAATAACAATTTGAGGACAGAAAAAAATAAAAACAATTAATAAAATATCTAAAATACGTTGAAAATGTAACTCAAACTTCAAACGGACATAACTTTTGATCCGGGTGTCCGTTTGAGCTCGACATCATTTCAAATCGAAGCCTGCAATGAGATCTACGTCACTGTGACTCGGGAAACCCCAGTCAAGAGTTTTTCAAGGCCAAAAATGGCCCAGAAGCCCTCCAAAGCCGTGTTTTTAGTCAGGGTACCCAAATTTGTTAACATTCAAACAAGTATAACTTTTGATCCGGATTTCCGTTAGGCCTGTACCACATATCATATCAAAGACTGTTTTATTTTCTTCGATTTGACTGGTTGTGGAGTTGAAACGGAATTCTAGATTATAAGTTATGGTCGTTTAAACATTTTTATGGATTTTCAAATACACATATATGTATTTATTAGTAAATATATATGTGTCTGTGTGTGTAAGTGTCTATGTGTGTGTCTGTGTGTTGTATAAATGTATATACGTATTTATTTTTTTACTTACTTATAAACACACATCAAAAACATATTTTTTTTCATAAATGCATTTAAAACTAATCTTATATGTGTCTATGTGTGTGTATTTGTGTGGTATATAAGTATATATGTGTCTCTGTGTGTGTCTTTTTGTTGTATATATATATATGTATGTGTGTTGTATATATCTTTGTTTGTATGCATGTATTTATTTATTTATAAAGAAACATAAAAAACATATTTTTTCATAAATGAATTTAAAACTAATCTGATATGTATATATTAATATACAAATAAATATACAAATAAAAAATTATAACCAAAAATATATATATTAATATATTAATATAAAAATTAATATATATATACTAATATATTAATAAATATATTTATATTAATATGAATCTATATCAATATATGAATCAATATATGAATAAATATAACTATATATATATATAGATATATCACTAAATAGAGAACAAAATGAAATGGAATAGTGGTAAAGGTGTAGCAGCGAAAGGGGGGAGGTCCTGGGTTCGAGTTTGGGTGGAAGCAAGGGGGTGCGCACGTATGAGGATGCGTGGGAAGGGCGTATGAGGATGCGCGGAAAGGGCAGCACGCGGGAGACCTCCGAACACTGATAAAGGGGGTGTGAAGCGCTGATAAAAGCACTCCCCCCATATTGTATTTTTTCACCATTATCAGTGCTTTTTAAAAGCTCTGATAAAGGAACCTTGTATCAGTGATAAAAAAACGCAGTGACATAGGCCCCTTTTTTGAGCGCTAAAAAAAGAGATGATAAAAGGGACCCCCTATATTAGCACTGAGCTTTTCAGCCCTTTTTTAGCGCTGTTAAAGCCCTTTTTTAGCGCTCATATAGGCCATTTTTGTAGTAGTGCAGGCGGCGTCCGGGGTCGTGGCGCGACCTCAGCGGACAGAGACCCGCGAACCGAGGGCCTCCGCGTCGGGGCAGAGGGACCGGCCACCCTAGCCGTTCGGGTGAAAGCAGGTCGCGGCCAGCCGGCCACGGCGGAGTGAGCCGGTCCAGCCCAGGGGGAAGGGGGGGTTTCCCCCTTTGGAATTTACGTCGCCCCTAGCTTCTGCTATGGGTGCCTGTTTTGTGTGCCATTAGCAGCAGAGCGGACCTCGTGTTGAGGGGAACACATTGAGATGGTTTTGGGAATTTTTAATTCCCAAATTGAGGGGTCTCGGTGGCACGACACGCACGTCGAGGGGATTGACGTTTTTCTGGGAAAAATTGTTTTTGATGGCACGGGTGCGTCTGACGTCCGTTTTAAGTACTGTCAGTGGCGTTGTGACCCTGGCACCGAGGTGGAGTTTTCCAGGGTGGTTTCAGGCGTTAAATCCAGAGTTGAGGCGTGGGCCCCACGACCTGTCTTTTGAGCTACGTGCAACTTTGAGTGACTTTTTCCTCGGACGTCCGTTCGGGGCGTGCGTGCAGTCGATGTTGGGTGTTTTTCTGAGGGCATCGCGTTGGCGCAGTCTGCCTGCTCTAATTATGCATGATGGTGCGGGCCCATGAGGGCCGTTTGGGCATCGACGGTGGTTTTTCCATCTTAATAACTGGGTGACCATTTTGGACAAATGAATAGTCCGTCTTGTGTGCTTTTTTGAGAGGATCGCAACGGTGGGATACATTTGTTGTGTTTCGGGACTGGGATGTGGGTCCCATGGGGCACCACTCGTGCGCGGTGTGCAAGAATGCACCTTTTTCTCCGGATATTCATTGCACTCATGTGAGTAGTGATTTTGACATGTTTTCCCAAGGGGATCGCAATGGTGCGACGTGCCCAACTGTTTTGGGGTCGAGGCTCGGGATCACGGGATGCCGTTCGGGCGTGAGGTGGTGTTGGTGACTTTTCCGTCAGATATCCGTATGGGGCGAGTAAGTAGTCGATCTCGCGTGTTTTTTCACGAGGATGAAAACGGTGTGATCCGTTTGGTTATTTGGAGCCTTATACGCGATCTTATTAAATGTGGAATGTGAAGGTGCCCCAGGGGTGGTTCTTCTACAAAGTTTGTAGCGGACCCTTGGCATGAGATCGCGTTCACTCCCGTGTGAGCGAAGTAATTCTTGAATAAATGTGGTTGGTCATGCCTGGGCCTTTGAGGTGGAGTTGTTACATCACGCCTTCGCGTTGACGCTAGGTGTTGTGTGAACGATAGACTTTGGGCTGGAACATGGTATAATCTGGGAGTATACGAGAACGCTTGGAGGTACATGTGATTGTTTGTACCTGAGAACGTTTGTGCGCTCTGTTGGGGTTGAGATTGGGCCACACATTGCGTGGGCCCCACGTGCGTTCAGGATTCTGCTATACACACTTTGACATCTCGCGACGTAGAGGTTCCCTCTATGCTCGTTTGTTTGACTAGTAGGGTAGTGTTTTTCCCCTGGCTCTGTGCTCGTTTTTTTGACCAGAAGGGTTGAGTGGTCTACCCCTAGTTTCGTTCTCAATGGATCGGTCGGTAGCGGTGCTAGTGACACCCAGTGATGGAGCAGGTGTTGAACCACTTTTGGGTGAGTTTTTATGGATTTGGGTGGTTGCACGTTACCCACTCCATGTTCGTTTGGCCTGTGTTGTGCCCTCCAGTGGAGTTGACAAGAGCAGTTCTGAGTTCTACACTCCAGTGGGGCTGGGCAGTGGGTTACTCATCGGCTTCTAGTGTATAACCTCTAGCAGAGACTGGGCAGTGGTTCACCTGACACTCTTAGGGTCTACCCTCCAACAGAGACTGGGCAGTGGTTCACCCGACGCACATAGGGTCTACCCTCCAGCAGAGACTGGGCAGTGGGTCACCCGACGCTCTTAGGGTCTACCCTTGAGCAGAGACTGGGCAGTGGGTCACCCGACGCACATAGGGTCTACCCTCCAGTAGATAGTGGGCAGTGGGTCACCCGACGCTCTTAGGGTCTACCCTCTAGCAGAGACTGGGTAGTGGGTCACCCGACGCTCTTAGGGTCTACCCTCTAGCAGAGACTGGGTAGTGGGTCACCCGACGCACTTAGGGTCTACCCTCGAAAAGAGACTGGGCAGTGGGTCACCCGACGCACTTAGGGTCTACCCTCGAGTAGAGACTGGGCAATGGGTCACCCGACCCACTTAGGGTCTACCCTCCAGCAGGGACTGGGCAGTGGGTCACCCGACGACCTCTTATGGTCTACCCTTCGGCAAGGCTGGGCAGTGGGTCGCCTGTCATGTAGTTCTAGGTCTACCCTCCAGCACGGCTGGGCAGTGCGTCACCTATCGACTTATTCTAGGTCTACCCTCCAGCGGGGCTGGGCAGTGGGTCACATGATGATTTATTATGGTTTACCCTCCAACGGGGCTAGGCAATGGGTCACCTGATGATGTATTATGGTTTACCCTCCAGTAGGGCTGGGCAGTGGGTCACTTGATGGAATTCCAGGATCAGTCCTTTCTACTAGGCTAGCATGTGGCTTTCCTCTATGATTACCAGAGCGGGACCCTTGGTTGCACAGGTTGGTGATGGAACAACTTTGACTTTGAGAAGACCTCTCTACTGTAGGGCAGTGGTGAGGTAGTGGTTTGACTTTCCCTATAACTCCCAAGTTTGAGGGCCACATTCCCCCACCGAGATGCATCCTTGTGACGCGACATAAAACCGTGTGGGTGAGTCAGTGCCGCACAAAGCGTATAGTGTCGATGTGTGGTGTTTGATCCCCTTGACTTGCAGTTCGGGGCAGACGTGCGGGATATTGGGCATCGATGAAGTTTATTTCTGGGACTTTTGGCTACTCGTTTTCTTGGGCTGAGCTACGGGAGGGAGATCCCCTTAAGGTCTTGTTCGGGATTCTTGACAGAGCATAAGGATATGTATATACCTTGTTCCAGTACCCACTTCTTGGGTTTGGTTACTCTCCTTCCAAGAGAGGTGAAGACGCGCGAGGTATGCCACGTGCTTTCCGTGTCTAGCTTCTCATGGTTGGACGAGTATACTCTCCTACTATAGGAAGAGAAGACTCGACGAGAGGTTCATCTTCTCGCCATTTCCATCTCCATGTGTCTGGGCGAGTCTACCTCCTTTATCTTGTTGGGTTGAGCTGGACTCTCTGCTGTTACTCTTACTACCTTTCAGTTGTACTCCTCTACTTATCCTATTCGCTCTGCTTCTCACCATTCGGTATCTCCTTTGTTACTCCCTCGAGCCTTAGGGGTATCATACTAAGTATTTTTATACTCACCCCTGCTTGGGCTTTGCCCACACTTGGTGTGCCCTTGCAGATGACGGATAGGTGGAGCGCGAATTCAATGGAGCGTAGGAGCTTGCGAGCTTGGACCGCGTGTGGTAGTCGTGGCTGGGTTCCAAGTGGGAGACCCGTCAACTATTTCTTTTTGTTTACTTGTTGTCGGATTGTGGCACTTTTTGGTTGGGCACGTGTTTTGACCCTTTTATTTTCATCTTGTACTTGTTACTGTTTAGAGGTCGATGCACATTTTTGGTATATATATAGCAGTTGCTCTTTTACTCTGCTTGTCTTTTCTTTTACATTTCACTGTTGCA
The DNA here is from genome assembly GCA_963277665.1 of Viscum album. Classification (NCBI taxonomy): domain Eukaryota; kingdom Viridiplantae; phylum Streptophyta; class Magnoliopsida; order Santalales; family Viscaceae; genus Viscum; species Viscum album. The sequence continues at coordinate 696,782,139 of OY728145.1, forward strand.
TTGAGTGTCTTGTGTGTGTGTGTACAGATAATTAGGAAAAGGCCTCCCTGAGTTGTTGTGCCTTCGGCGCTGGTCCCCAGCCCCTGCCCTGTGGAGGCGGGATTAGGGTAGTTGAGGCTCGAGCCCGGGTAGGGTCGGTTCGTGACAAAGTGGTATCAGAGGAGGTTCGTTTCTTGGGACGCTGTTTGGACGTCCCTAAAATGAAAGGAATTGGTTGGGATATAGGGAAACAATGTTAATGTGTCTCGAGAGTGGCTCTCAGGCCAGGGAGTCCAGTGATGGTGCGGCGGCCAACGTATCCAATCACCAGGACCTTGATAACCTACTTTTCGACTCGGCATGCTGAGACACCTGTTGCAGGGAAAAATTTGTTTGTGCATCACATAGGATTGAGTCTTTGATTGTCCTTCTAGAGTCAGCTCCCCATCGTGGTTGTTATAGGTATATACATATATGCTCATCTGACCTCGACACTCCTTGATAATATTCAGGATGTCTCCGCGAAGACAGCTAGCCAAGATACCAGCTTTGGTGCGTGACGACGACCCTGTGAGCTACGAGGACACAGTCCAGAAACCATCATGTGAGCCCTTTCTCCAGGGGGGGGCGGTAGTAGCACCCCCACCTGTTGAGCAGTCGGCAGTTTCAGCAGAGCAGGCTGAGCTTGAGTGCAGGTTGAGCGCACTCCGTGAGTTCCAGCGGGAAAGACCACTGATATTTAGTGGTGATCCAGACCCTCAGGCATCATAGGTTTGGATCGAGATAGTGGTTCTCATTTTTAGGCTTGTGTAGATGCCAGCAGATCAGAGAGTGTCCTTGGAAGCCAACCTTTTTCGTGGAGCAGCTCGGCATTGGTGGAGTCTGGTGACTCAGTTTCTTGACGAGTCGTCGCTTCCATGGGGCGACTTTCAGTTGTTGTTCCATGAGGAGTTTTTCCCCTCCTGCTTGTGCTCCGTTCGGATTCTGGAGCTCATCCAGTTTCCGTAGGGAGGGATGACGGTGGCTGAGTACGCGGCTAGTTTTGTAGCCCGTGCACGCTTTTACTCGGACTTGGTCCGTGACGACAACATCCGAGCGCGAATGTTTGAGCAGGGTCTCCGCCAAGATATTTGTGTTGTCATAGTACCCTTGGGAATTTCCACATATGCTGGGGTTCTAGAGTAGGCGCTGGTGACAGAGGGCTTCCTATCACGGTCTAGTGTTGGTGGTGGCAACAGGCACGTTGGAGACGAGACGTCTGCCGCAGCTAGTGGGCACCAGCAAGCAGAACCTCGACGCATGTGGCTTTATGAAAACTGGACCCAGGGGAATTTTCGTACACCATAGTGGCGCCAGAGGTCACCAGTGCATCCCAGAGAGAGTCGGTGCTATGCTTGTGACGGGAGAGGTCGCTTGGCATGAGACTGCCCGACCTGAGTTGTAGAGAGCTTCAGGCAGGCAGCAGGTGCACCATCACGATGGAGGTAGCATCATGATCAGAGTAGCACCCATCGAGTTGGTGCTAAAAGAGGATCAGGAGGATCTGGTCGTGAGGGATGGCTTTACGAGGTCTTCTCATCACCACTAGGTGGTCCACGTCAGGCTCCAGGAGCTGACAGTTGGGACCGCGGACAGCTGTGAGCATGGATGTCTATGATCCTGTAGAGCATGGGATGATGAGAGTTACTCCTTGCGAATCTTCTACTTTTTGCAGTAGAATTTTTAGAATCTTTGTGTGAAGTTCTTTTTCTCCCCGCTCCTAGCTTGAGTTGATACCAGGGTGACGCAGGGCGTCGGGTGTAACCATGTGTTGGTAAAGTAAAAGGTGTGGGACTTTTTTCTTTAGTCGATGATGTCGACTCCATCACTCCCCCAGCGTGTAAGAGAGCCTTGGTTGTGGGACATCGGTTTTGGAATCTTGCGTGAATAGATATCCTTGGGAGTTCCACCATATGTATATTCTGAAGAATGGAATCACTGAGCCTTATTCCAGGTGCGGGCGGTGATTCGATTGGCGGCCTGTGACGCAGAGGTTCGGTCGGGGAGGTGAGCTACCCCCGAGAACCTTCGGGCCGTTTGAGACCATGCAAAGGGATGACAAGGTTCCCTACCACCTTACCCTAACCCCAAAGTATAGAGTGGGTGTACGACATCGGCAAGGGCCGACCTCGCGTGAACAGATCAATCCTTTGGTAAGTGTGCGATGGAGCAGAGCTGTGCGAGAGTTCTTTTGGGTACAGAAGAGTTGGGTGTGGGCTTAGTACCCTGTGTTGATCCATAGTTTTTCATTTAGGGGATGAAAATCTTGAAGTAGGTAATGATTTAAGAACCTGGTTTTTGCTGTGAAAGACTTTGGAATATTATTGATGATATTCCAGAGCAGCGCCTTCAGACGACGTGCGATTCCGAGCCCCGGAGTGGCTGGAATTAAATTTTCAGTGCGTTCACACTGGAAACACAAAATAAATGTGATAACTATTAAACGGTGATCCGGATCAGAGATCCGAGTGTACGGATGGGTTCGTAATGGGGTGTTTACCCTAGGAACGAGATAAAACTTGTCGGCGCGGGACATTTGGACCCCTCGCCTGCTTCTGGAACGTTAAATGGATTAATTAAATAATTAATTTATTCGTTTAATGTTGAAACACAAGTATATCATAAATGGTGGCCTGGGATGGAAAAACAAGGGCACCATTGGGTTCGAAATGTACTGTTTACCTTGGGGGGTTATGTTTCGCGGGCGCGGACCGTCTATGAAAAATGACCCCATGGGCGTTTTCGTAATTTAGCGGCTTCAGACGTTAAATTTTATAACTTTTTAATGGGGTCTCGGATTAAAATTTTGAGACCCCCATTGTGATCAGGAGGTCGTTTTTACCTCAGGGGCACCCTCACTTTTTTCTGCATCAGCAGCGTAGTCGGGGGGCATGCCGGGCGGGGGGTTTAAGTGTTTTCTACTTAAACGCATCCCCACCCTCTTCTTCTCCTTCTTCTTCGTCTAGAAAGCGGCAGGCGGCAACTCCCTCCCTCTCCTCCTCCACTCCGGCGAGGCAGATTCGGCAAGGCATGACAATGCCGATGAACCACCCGCGATGCTTCGGGCTAACCCCCTGCATGTATGATGTTGTGTTTTGTATTTTCATTCCCTCACTTAAATTCAGATGCAAATTTTCACATTTAATTGCTACCCGATCTTCGATCCAAGAACATAATCACATAGATCTTGTCCCGAGCTTTCCGGAATTCTATCCGGATCAAATTTTTGACCACCATATCGTTTCCGGTGGTCCTCTGAAGTTTCCGGCCACGAGGCTGGTTTCCGGCAAGGTGGTTCGGAGGACGACGGCCCCTCGGCGTGACGGTGGCACGACAGCGGACCACGACGGAAGGAAGGCGGTCCCAGCTCTTCAGCTCGGCGGTCTGGGACGGCGGCGGCTTTCGGCACGGTGGCGGCTTCCGGGACGGCGGCACAGGCGGCTCAGACGGCGCGATGGGCCGAGCTCGCCGGTCCCAGGCGGCGTCCGGGGTCGTGGCGCGACCTCGGCGGACAGAGATCGGCGAACCGCAGGTCTCCACATGGGGGCTGCGAGACCGGACACCCTGGAAAGTCGGGTGACAGCAGGCTGCGGCCAGCGGGCCGTGGCGGAGCGAGCTGGACCCACGGTCGGGCCGTTCCGGCCCAGGGGGAAGGGGGGGGTTTCCCCATTTAGAATTTCCATCGCCCATAGTTTCCGCTATGTGTGTCTGTTTTGCATGCTGTCATCGGCAGAGTAGACCTCCCATTGAGGGTAACTCTTTGAGATAGTTTTGGGAATTTTTAATTCCTGAAACGAGGGGCCTTGGTGGCGTGAGATGTACGTCGAGGGGATTGACGTTTTTTCAGGAAAAATTACTTTCGACTGCGCGGGCACGTCTGACTTCCGTTTTAAGTGCCGTTAGTGACGTTGGGACCCTGGCACCGAGACAGAGGTTTCCAGGGTGGTTTCGGGCGTTAAAGCTGGAGTTGAGGCATGGGCCCCACGACCAGTCTTTTGAGCTGCGTGCAGCTTTGAGCGACTTTTTCCTCGGACGTATGTTCAGGGCGTGCGAGAAGTCGATGTTGCGTGTTTTTTCGAGGGCATCGCGTTGGCATAGTTTGCCCGCTGTAGTTCCGCACGATGGTGTGGGCCCACGAGGGTCGTTTGGGCATCGATAGTGGTTTTTCCATCTTAATCACCGGGCGACCGTTTTGGACAAGTGAATAGTCCATCTTGTGTGCTTTTTCGAGAGGATCGCAAGGGTGCGATCCGTTTGTTGTGTTTTGGGACCGGAATGTGGCTCCCGCGTGGCACCGCTCGTGCGTTGTGAACCAGAATGCACCCTTTTCTCCGGATATTCATTGCACTCATGTGAGTAGTGCTTTTTACGTGTTTTCCGGAGGGGATCGCAATGGTGTGACATTCCTGATTGTTTAGGGGCCGATACTCGGGATCACGGGATGCCGTTCGGGTGTGAGGTGGTGTTGGTGACTTTTCCGTCGGATATCCGTTTGGGGCGAGTAAGTAGTTGATGTCGCGTGATTTTCCATGAGGATTACAACGGTGTGATCCGTTTGGTTGTGGAGAGCCTTATACACGATCTTATTAAATGTGGAATGTGAAGGTTCCCCAGGGGCGGTTTTTCTACTGAGTTTGTAGCGGACCCTTGGCGTGAGATCGCATGCACTCCCATGTGAGCTATGTAATGCTTGAATAGATGTGGTTGGTCGTGCCTGAGAGTTTGAGGTAGAGTTGTAACGCCATGCCTTCGCGTTGACGCTGGGTGCCTTGTGCACGATAGCCTTTGGGCTGGAACGTGGTATACTCCGGGAGTATAAGAGAACGCTTGGAGGTACATGTGGTTGTTTGTACCTGAGAATGTTTGTGCGCTCGGTTGGGGTTGAGATGGGGCCACATGTTGTGTGATACCCTCGTGCGTGTCGGTTTCTGATTTACACACTTTGACCTCTCACGACGTAGAGGGCCCCTCTGTGCTCGTTTGTTTGAATAGAAGGGTGGAGTCTTCCCCTGGATCTGTGCTAGTTTGTTTGAACAGTAGGGTTGAGTGGTATCCCCCTAGTTTTGTTCTTTATGGATCGGCCGATAGCGGTGCTAGTGACAGCAAGTGATGGAGAAGGCGCTGAACCTATTTTGGGTGAGTGGTTCTGGAGTTGGGTGGTTGCGCGATACCCACTATGTGTTCGGTTGGCCAGTTATGTACCCTCAAGTGGAGATTACCAGAGAAGTTCTGAGTTTTACCCTCCAGCGGGGCTGGGCAGTGGGTTACTCATCAGCTTCTAGGGTTTACCCTCCAGTGGGGCTGGGCAGTGGGTTACTCATCGGCTTCTAGGGTCTACCCTCCAGTAGAGACGGGGCAGTGGGTCACCCGACACTCTTAGGGTCTACCCTCTAGCAGAGACCGGGCATTGGGTCACCCGATGCACAGAGGGTCTACCCTCCAGCAGAGACTAGGCAGTGGGTCACTCGACGCTCTTAGGGTCTACCCTCTAGCCGAGGCTGGGCAGTGGGTCACCCGACGCACGTAGGGTCTACCCTCCAACAGAGACTGGGCAGTGGGTCACCCGATGCTCTTAGGGTCTACCCTCCACCAGAGACTGGGCAGTGGGTCACCCGATACACATAAGGTCTACCCTCGAGCAGAGATTGGGCAGTGGGTCACCCGACACACTTAGGGTCTACCCTCCAGCAGAGACTGGGCAGTGGATCACCCGACGACCTCTTAGGGTCTACCCTCCGGCAGGGCTAGGCAGTGGGTCTCCCGTCATCTAGTTCCAGGTCTACCCTCCCGCACGGCTGGGCAGTGGGTCGCCTGTCGACTTATTCTAGGTCTACCCTCCAGCGGAGCTGGGCATTGGGTCACCTGATGATGTATTATTGTTTACCCTCCAACGGGGTTGGGCAGTGGGTAACCTGATGATATATTATGGTTTACCCTTCAGCAGGACTGGGCAGTGGGTCACCCGATATCCTATTATGAATTAACCTCTAGCAGGGCTGGGCAGTGGGACACTTGTTGGCATTCCATGCTCAGTACTTTCTACTAGGATAGCATGTGGCTTCCCTCCGTGATTACCGGAGAGGGACCCTTGGTTTCACGGGTCGGTGATGGAACAACTTTGACTTTGAGAAGACCTCTCAACTGTAGGGCAGTGCCGAGGCGATGGTTTGACTTTCCCTAGAACTCTCAAGATTGAGGGGCACTTTCCCCCACCGAGACATGTCCTTCTGATGCGACCTAAAACCATGTGGGTGAGTCAGTGCCGCCCAAATCGGATAGTATCGAGGTGCGATGGTTTGAGCCCCTTGACTTGATGTTCGGGGCAGACGTGTGGGATGTTGGTCATCAATGAAATTTATTTCTGGGACTTTTGGCTACTCGTTTTCTTGGGCTGAGCTATGGGACGGAGATCCCCTTATGATCTTGTACGGGCTTCTTGACAGAGCATACAGATATGTATATACCATGTTCCAGTACCCACTTCTTGGGTATGGTTACTCTCCTTCCAAGAGATGCGATGATGCGTGGGGTATGCCACGGGCTTTCCGTGTCTAGATTCTCGTGGTTGGACGAGTCTACTCTCCTGCTATAGGAAGCGAAGACTCGATGAGAAGTTAATCTTCTCACCATTTCCAGCTCCTTGGGTCTGGACGAGTCTACCTCCTTTCCCTTTTTGGGTTTAGCTGGACTCTCTACTGTTACTCTTACTACCTTTCAGTTGTACTCCTCCACTTATCCTATTCGCTCTACTTCTCACCCTTCGGTACCTCCTTTGTCGCTCCCTCGAGCCTTCAGGGTATCCTACTGAGTATTTTTATACTCACCCTTGCTTGGGCTTTGCCCACACTTGGTGTGCCCTTGCAAACGACAGACAGGTGGAGTGTGACTTCAGTGGAGCGTTCGAGCTTGGGAGCTTGGACCGCGTGCGGTGGTTGTGGCCGGGTTCCAGGAGGGAGACCCGTCAGCTATTTCTTTTTGTTTATCTGTTGCTGGGTTGTGGCACTTTTTGGTTGGGCGCGTTTTTCCCCTTTTCTTTTCATCTTGTACTTTGTACTGTTTAAAGGTCAATGCACATTTGTGGTATATATATAGTGAAGTTTTTCTTTTACTCAGCTTGTCTTTTCTTTTACACTACAATGTTGCATTAAGTGTGTTGCGTGTGTGTGTACAGATACTTAGGGTCGGGTTGTGACATGCCACTTGTTCCAAGATCTATTACATGTACCCATGTGTTGAAAAGGGTAAGAATCTTTCTTTGGGAACATGATGTTTTTTAATTTCATTAGCATTTATCTTAGTAGAAGATAACTAAGATAGAGCTCAGGATGATCATATTGTTTCAATCCCTTTTTGATTCTTTTGGAAAATTGTCACATGCATAACCATAGGAACCTATAATTCAAATTACATATCTAAAGACCATGAAATTCCAAGTAATTTCTTTATTTATATGGTAATTTTTTGAGACTATAAAATCTGACGGCGCTCGATTACGAGGTCTGAAGTGCCCGGAATGATCCGTCGAAGTTTTGTTGAGCATTAATTAGTGCGCGTAATTAGTTTTCCTGAAAAAATGGAATAACTCATAAATGGTTACTCAGATCAAAAATCTGCGTTCACCGTTGTGCTCAGGATGGTGGTTTAACACTAAGTGGGACTTTTTTTAGTCAGCGCGAGCCTCCTGTGAGAAAACCAAAAAATGGCATAACCGTAAATAAAATATTTAAATAAATTCTTATATTATTCAAATGCTTATAACTCTCAAATGGTAGATCAGATTAATAATATGTGACCACAGGTGAACTTGTGAGGGAATGATTTATTTACGTAGCTACTAACTTTGGTCAGTGCGGGCTACTAGTGAAGGCTAGTTTTTGGCTGTAAATAAAATTATTAAGTGACAATTATTATATTTTCAAATCCATAACTTTTAAATGGTAACTCAGATTGAAATCTGAGAGTAATATTGGGTTCATTGGAGTGTGTTTCACTTGGGTAGAGCCTGACCTCGACTGGCACGGGTCGATGGTGACTGTTAATAATTTTCCGAACTTTGTTTCGGTTACATTCAGTAAACGTGCAAGAAAGTTTTTATAACATTAGAACCGGTGCATAGAATTGAAATTTGAGGACACCATTGAACCCGTAGTGCCAGTATTCACTTAAGGAGACATTTACCTCAATGGCAGATGGTCAAGGGTGAACTTTAGTTTTTGGGTTTTTTGTAAAGGAATAAAATATAAATAAAATTGTGAAAACATTTTATTTTTACTTGAGGCACCCAAGTGATTATTGTGGAGGTGGTACCATAAGAGTTATATCTTATATGTGGATGTTGAGAAGTGGGGTCCACCATACCTTAACCACCCATGTGAGGATATGGTGGTAGGGACCACCCAAGCCTAAGCTCCAATCAGAGGTTATGGTGGTGGGGACCACCCAGGATTAAACCTCCATTTTCAATTGAGAGAAACTAAAAACTCCCCTCATTAATGATGAGGAGCCTCTTGACTTCCTCCACATTAAATTGTTCCAACACACGACTTTATTATGCCAACGTAAATTAACTGTCTTGACCCTTTTTAAATATTATGTAACAGCGTCTTTGGAATTTAAGAAGCTTCATAATAAATGAACCTTCATAAATTCCACAATAGATACCTATATCTCCACCTCTCCTATATATATAGAGCTTGGGAGGAGGATTTGGGATGGATTCACCAAGCGATGAAGTGCTGGTAAAGGGCTGCGACGCCCAACACTTGGAGGATTACGCTCTCAAATGAAGAACGCTCCACTGACGAAGAACACCGACCTCCTTCGACCTTTTTCCTCAGAAATTCTTCCGAAGTGGGATGTACACATCTTTTACTACCAAGAACCAATGCACGAGCTCGAAATTGGAGGTGTGCGGTGGATGAGACAAACATCGATAACTTCGTCTCCTTCTTTCTTGTGCTAATGAGAGAAAGCGAATAATTTTAAGGTTTTTTATTATGTATGATTTTATTCCTTTGATTCTTTCCTTTAAAAACAAAGAACATGGATCAATGTTTTAGCAAGTTGATTAGAAGATATTTTCCTTGCATGTTGGGAGTAATTGTGGTAGAAAATTTTAGGGGTTTAATTCTATTTCATTATCATTTCAAAAGTAAACCCATTCTTTTCTTTTGGGGGTTGGGATGAATCTTTGTTAGAGGGTTTGATGTTCTTTGTTCTTATTAACCTCTTGTTACTGCTCTAATGCGGAGACTGTAGGCCAAAATAATAGGGACCGTCATATTCATAACCTTTGTGTTGATTTGTGATTCCATTCGAAATGAAGGAAGGTCACGAAGGTGACGAAGGCGGTGAAAGAAATAGATCCATCACCCATGGCCTCCAAAACCCGTGCCCCCCGGTGGCACCCCGACCCCCTGGGCGTACCAGCCCCATGCCACTACCAGTTGAACCGGACCAGGGCCGCACCGCGCCCTGGCCATCTAGGCCTCCCAGTCGAGCCGCCCTGGCTACGCTGTCCACCGGCCTCATCGGCCTCCCGCTGTGCCATCCGCCAGTAGAGCCGCTCGACCACTTCAGACTCTCGCCCGCTCCATCCTCCTGGCCAAACCGGCCACGTTCATGCCCCTCATTGGCCGAACTGGCACTAGCCGCCCTTTCCCGGCCCCCGGGCCGAGCCACCCCGATCCGCGCCACCAAGACCCTATGAGCCGAACCGGCCCCACCCCCTAGGGTGAGCCGCCCTGGCGGCACCCTCCGGGTTGGGCTGCCCATGCGGCGTCCTTCGGGTCGAACCACCCTCATGCCGACCTGGAGCCGGTATGCGCCCTCACGGACGGTACGTGCCCTAACATCTCTACACGGCCCAACGCGGCCCCTCGCTGCCGGCTGGGATGGGCCCAGTGGGCCGAGCGTGACCCAACACGTTCGGACAGGGTGGCCCGAACTAGGTCAGCCCAGACAGGGTCAGGCCCACTATGACCCTTTAATTTCATTTGGCCATATCTTTGGCACCAGATGTCTGTTTAAAGAACTGTCAGTGGAATTAGAAATCCTGCAGCGAGACGGTCCCTTTGAGTATAACCAAGTAGAATTTTGGTTTGTGAAGGGAAATGGTCAGGTTGGATCGAGGACGAATCCAACCATGCCCCCATGACTAAACTGCTAATAACTTACAGACCGGGCATCTGATTGATGCATTGTCGATTGCGTTGAGTGCCCTATGGTGTGGCGGACCATTAAGATACTTCCTCATGGGACTTATTGAATTTTGGTGTATCTACCAATAAATCTTGGAGAGGATCTCCCTAGAGATGAGCAAGCATAGTGCGGAGACCTAGTAGCTTGCTGAGACCTGACGACTGTTGACCGTTTGACTCCAAGTGACTCTACTAGCCCAGTGGATAATGCCTTGGTGTCACAGATGACCTGCGGTGGAGGAGCGCATTTGGTGATGCGTAAGATCCACGATACTCGAATGGATGAGTACCTCTACTGGCTACGAGGGGGAGCGTGCTTCGTGACACGAAAGACACACGGTGGGGAGTACCTCTGTGTGACGCAGTAAACCCACAATACTTTACAGGAGGAGTACCTAAGTAGTCCAAGGATATTGTGAAGTGCATTTGGTGTCGCAGAAGACCCACTATACTCGATTGAGCAGAACTTCTCCAGTATCCGAGGTTTCAAAAATGTGACTGGGGATATTACTTGATACTACCTGTAGAATAAGATCTTGGTTTGATATGAGTCAGTTTTTTCTATGTTTTCCTCATGATTGAGATGGATCTCTTGATAACTAAGGTATATGTATGGGCATATACATATGTATGGTTATCGGTTGATTTTATTCTTTGTGTTTTACCCTTAATGGATTTTGTGATACCTAGAGGGTATCAAGGGCCCTACCGAGTATCGTTATACTCACCCCTCCACAGGATATTCCCACACCTTATTGTGTTGTATACAGACGACTGAAAGTGCTGACAGGGGCTATGAGTACCAAGAATGGACGGTACCCAGAGGTGGACCTTACAACGTGTCAGTACATGGAGGATATGGACAGACGAGGAATTATGAGGATGAGATTTGTACCTACACATTAGTTATGAACCTCGGAGGACGACCCAATAACTATTTTCCTTTTTCTTTAGTTGTACTTGTACTTTTAGTTTCTTGTACTTTACTGTTGGGCTTGTATTCCAGCCCCTTTTAATTTCTGCACTCTTTTTTTATACAGTTTACATGGTGTTTTGTATCTAGCTGTGTGCTTTCTTGTGTATGTGTTTACAGGTGACAAAGGAAATACCTTCCCAGTTTTAGGGAATTATGTTGTGGGTACTAGTCGCAAGCCACTGGCCTATGGATGCTGGGATTGGGTAGTCAAAACATGGGCCCATGGGGACGGGTCATGACAATTTGGTATCAGAGGAGTCAGTTATTACGTAGAACATAGAACTCGGATCAATTCGGTGGAGCAACGATGTTAAGAGTAGTGCGTGTGGTTTTCAGTTTAGGGAGTCCAGTGTTGGTGCGGTGGCTGACAAATCCATACACTAAGACCCTGACATCTGATTTCCAACTTAGTACACAAAAACACTGATTGTGTGTGTGTTTTCAAATGTTTTCTTTTCGTCAACTCACCAAATCAGCTCACTAGGTATAACTTTTAACTATAGTGCACCTATTTATTTTTATATTTCCTCTACGCAGACAGCCTGCTAGTGTTCCAAGAGTTGTATGCACTGATATCCCACCGAGCGACGAGGCTCTGGTGCTGGGTTCTCTTACTATGTTGGCACCTTTGGGTGGGTTACTAGTAGCACAACCACCCATTGGGCAGAAAATACCACCAGTTGCACTGGCAGATGGTGTAAGCCGACTGAGTGTGTTGCACGAGTTCCAGCAGCAGAGGCCTCCAAGGTTTTGAGTGATGATAGTTTCCCAAGCAGCTGAGGGCTGGCTGGAGGTAGTTTCTAGAGTTTTCTACATAGATGAGACACCAATAGAGTAGATGGTGATCTTCGCTACAAGACTTTTTCACTAAGAGACCATGAGGATGGTCCGTATAGTGATGAGGCTTCGGTATATGGACCATTACACATGATAGTACATTCGGGTAGTGTGTCAGCTATATCCCTACCCGTTGGTCAGCAGTTACAACCGGCGGTACTAGTAAAGGAAACATATCGGCTTAGTGCCTTATGCGTGATTCAACATCAGATACCCCTCAGGTTCCTAGGTGAGTCGACTCACAGGCGGCTGAGGACTGGCTTGAGAAGGTGGATGAGTGTTCTCTAGGGCTTCTATAGCTTCGGCAGGATGACATGTCGGTATCTAAGTAATCATCATGGCATACCGATCATTACTGGCACTCAATGAATAGGATATGATTTGTGCTTCGGAGCTCGGACCTCTGAGAAATTTGTCTTTAGGGACATCCAAGCTAGAACTATTCCTCTATCTATTCATACTTATGTTTGGGTTCTAGAGAGAACCTTTGTGGTGGAATATTCCACGGCTGAGCAGATGAAGCTAGTGAATGTTATTAAAGGGAATTTAGTAAACTGGTGCCAGTCTTAGAGGTTTGGGCTTGTAAAAATATTTTGTGAGGAAGATGTGTTAGGGACAGATGAATCTGCCGGGTGTCAGACGTGGAAGCTAAGCTAGGGGAGAAGCATGAGGTGGTGTACATTTGGACATGTTACAACCACCCCCCATTGTGGTCCCCACTAGGCTCAGGGAGCTGGAGGATGGGGGAAGATAGTAGCTACATGTGGTCAAGGAGTGTGACCCTTGGTCTATAAGAATGATTTGAGGTATAGTCGTTTTCAAGCACTACTTGCTGTATCAATAGACATATGTACCAATAATTCCTTCCTTCCAAGAATCTTGTCCAAGTCAAAGAGTTTCCGGTAAAAATGTTGACTTGACCATCACGTCTGGAGATACATTTGGAGGAAACTCGATAATCACACTTACATCGATGGTGTGATTTAACCCTTGAAGAGAGAGTTTCTGTTGGAACCTCTTGGTGGTAGCGTCGGGGCCTTACAAAGTTAGTTTGGGTATGACTATACAACCACAATTCATACTCATATTGATTGTTTTAGGGAAAACGTTTGTTGTTTATCTACAAAGTTGGGATGAGGTTTTCCTTAGTAGCTGAAAAAGGAAAACAAGGTCGCATAGGATAAACTCCTGAATATGAGGGTACGACTGATCACTCATGAGTCAGCTAGCCTCACCCTCGCAGCAGTAGAAGATTTGAGTTTTCAATTCACAATAAGAGTGGCTAGATTTCCTCTAGGATTATTACATAAATATAGTCTATAACCATGGTAAGGGGAACATGGTAAAAGATGCACTCATCCGATGGTCTAGCCTGTAGCTGCAGAGTGAGACAAAAAAGCATCTAGACACTTGCAGATATCCTTTTTGGATCGAGATGGGGAAGATTTTATTCAGTATCTTATAGTCACTCCCCCACTTCTTCATCGATTTAGGGAGGCACAACGTGGGGATGCTGACTGCGAGACTCGATGAGCTCAGATATCCACAGGATAGACACTTGATGGATTTTCTGAAGGTGGGGAGCTTGTAATCCTTTTCAGAGGATGTACCATTGTACTAGGGAAACTTCAGGGGGAATTTTTGAGGGAGCTACACATTTCTCCTCTAGCGGTACATCCAGGAGTGAAAAGGATGTACTAGGATCTCGAACAACAGCATTGGTGGCCGGAAATGAAGAAAGCAGTTGCAGAGTTTGTTTCTCGGTGCCTCATTTTCTACAAGTGAAGGCAGAGCATAATGTACTAGAAGGTTTAGTTAAGCCTTTATAGGTACCAGAGTGAATGTGGGATGGGATATCAATGGACTTTGTGAGAGGACATCCATGTACATCCAGGGGACATGACTCGTTTTTCGTGATCATCAACCTACTCACCACGTCAGCCAACATCCAACCGATCAGAGAGTAGGGTATTTTTGAGAGCTTGTGACGCCTCTATGTGCACAATATTGTACGGTTACATCGAGTACCCTCTATTATTGTCTTATATAGTGATGCACATTTTACTTCCCGACTATGGAAGTGTTTGCAAGAGGCTTTCAGGATGCAGCTTCTCTTGAGCACCGCCTTTCATCCTCAGACGGATGGTCAGACTAAGCAGACCATTCAGATGCTCAAGGACATGATGTGTGCTTGTGTCCTCGACTTCAGTCGCAGTTGGGAGGATCACACACCTTTGGTGGAGGTTGCATACAACAACAACTATCACTCCACCGTTGTGATGGCACCTTTTGAGGTGTTATATAGGTGACCTTGCAGATCACCTTTGTGCTGGACTGACCTAGGGGAGTTAGCACTAGTGGGACCAAAGATTTTACGAGCTACCATAGAGAAGTTATAGATCATCCAGGAGCGAATGAAGACTACACAGACATGGAAGAAGTCATATTCCAAAAAGAGACAGAGACCTCTGGAGTTCGAGGATGGTGACCATATCATTCTACTGGTCTCACCTAGACATTGTTTGTGGAGATTTGGCCGAGGTAGAAAATTATCTTCGAGGTTCATCGAACCCTTTCAAGTACTCAGTAGTGTTGGCGAGGTGGAATACCTTTTTTCACTTCCAACTCAGTTGCTCTGGGTGCATGATGTCTTCTACGTATCCTAGCTAAAGAGATATGTGCATGACCCTTCCTATGACATCGACCACGACAAGCTAGACATCGAGGATGTGGCGACATTTTCAGAGGATCTAGTGGAGATTGAGGATTGATAGGAGAAGGTCCTTCATGGACAATCGATACCTTTGGTGTGTGGGCATTGGCAGCACAGGAACCTCTATGAGATCACAAGGGAGCAGAAGGCTCAGATTCGTGCTCATTACCCCCAGTTTGTCTTCCTAGTTTTTGTAAATGTATTTTGGGGATGGAAATCCCTGAGATGGGGATAATGTAAAGACCTATAAATTCCATGTACATGTTTTTAAGTATAGTGGAATTTTTCGAGACTGCAAAATCTGACGGAGCTCGATTATGAGGCCTGGAGTTCCCAGAATGATTCGTCAAAATTTTGTTAAGCATTAATTAGAGCTCATAAGCAGTTTTACTAAAAATGTGTATTAACTCTTAAATGGTTACATTCATCAAAAATATGAGGCCACCGTTCTTCTTAAGATGGTGGGTTTACCCTAAGTGCAACTTATGTTTAGTTGGTGCGGGCCTCCTGTGAGAAAACCCAAAAATAGAATAACCGTAAATAAAATAATTAAATAAATTATTTTAATTTGCAAACGCTTATAACTACAAAATGGTATCATAGATTAAAAATATGGGACCACTACTGAACTCATGAGGGCATGATGTATTTAAGAAGATACTAACATTGGCCGATGCGGGTCACCTGTGAAAGTTAGTTTTTTGTCGTAAATTAAATAATTAATTGACAATTATATTATTTTATGATCTATATCTTTTAAATGGTAACTCGGATTGAAAATATGATAGTACCGTTCGGTTCGTTGGGGCATGTTTCACTTAGGCAGAGCCTAACCTCGACCGGCGTGGGTCGAGGGTGATTGTTAATAATTTTCTGAACTTTTTTTTGGGAATGTTCAGAAAACGTGAAAAAATGTTTTTTTAACTTTTGAACCGATGCTTGGAATTGAAATCTGAGGACACTATTAAACTCACAACGCCAATATTCGCTTAAGGATACTTTCACCTCTACGGTAGTTGGTCAAGGGTGAAAGTTAGTTTTTCGGTTTTTTGTGAAGGAATAAAATAAAAATAAAATTGTGCAAACATTTTTTTTGAAGCACCCATGTGAGTATTGTTGAGGTGGGACCATAGGATTTTTATCCAACATGTGAAAGTTGAGATTTGGGGACCACCATACATTAACCTCCAATTTGAGGCTATGGTGGTGGGGACCACCCAAGCCTAACGTCCCATGAGAGGTTATAGTGGTGGGGACCACCCATGATTAGACCTCCCTTTTTAATTAAGAGAAACTCACAACATCCCTCATTAATTTGGAGGAGCCTCTTGACTTCCACGACATTAAATTGTGCCAACACAACACTTTATTCTGCCAATGTAAATTAATTTTCTTTAACTTTTTAAATATTAAGTAACTGTGTCATTAGAATTCAGGAAGATTCCTAATAAATGAACAATAAAAAATTCCATTATTATTACATACCTCTCCCCCCTCCTATATATATAGAGCATGGGAGGAGGATTTGGGATGGCTTCACCAAGCGACAAAGCTCTGGTAAAGTTCCGCGACACCCAAAACTGGGAGGATTATGCTCTCTAATGAAGAATGCTCCAACCGCAATGGATGCCGACCTCCTTTGACCTTCTTCCTTGGGACTTCTTCTGACATGGGATGTCTACATCTTTGACTATGATGAACCGACGCATGAGCCTGAAATTAGAGGTGTGTGACAGATGAGAAGAAAGTCAACCAGTTCACCACCTTCCTACTTGCGCCAATGACATCAAGCAAACAAAGGTGGTTTTTTTTAATTAATTATGATTTTATTCCTTTGATTCCTTCCATCTATAACAAATAATGTGGATCAACTTATTTTGATGTTGAATAGAAAATGTTTTCCTTGTGGGTTGGGAATAATTGTTGCTGGAAGTTGTAGGGTTTTAATGCTATTTGATTATCACTTCTCAAGTACACCCCTTCTCATCTTTTGTGGGTTGGGAATAATCTTTGTGGGAGGCTTTGATGTGCTTTGTTCTTATGAACCTCTTTCTACCACTATAGTGCGGAGAGTGAAGGCCAAACTAACAAGGCTTTTCCATAACCCTTGTGTTGATTTGTGGTGCCCTTCACAATGGAGGAAGGTGGCGGAGGCGACGATGGAGATGAAGTATACGGGGATGCCACCTATGGCCTTCGCAACCTCCACCGCTCCCACGACACCCCAGCCTCCTGGCTGAATGTGGCTCGCACCGTCGCCGGCTGAACTGGCCCAGGGCCGCGCTGTGCCCCGGCCGCCCTGGGCTCTTAGCCGAGTAGCACTGGTCATGCTGCCCATCGGCCGCGCCGCCCACCCACCACGCCACCCACTGGCCGCGCTTCTCGATGGCGGTGCCGCCCACCGGTCGTGCCTCCCACCGGTCTCACCGCCATCCAGCCGCACCATCACCCTACCGAGCCACCCCGGCAGCTCTAGCCTCCCAGCCGAACTGGCCCTAGTGGTGCCCCTCACTGGCCGAACCGGCCCCATGTAGAGACCCGTATCTTCACGTACATGGACATTAAATTACTTTTGCGGAATACTTAGTACATAACAAAAACTCACACACAACGACCGTAATAGTTTAGTGTCTTTGGAAACTCGGAATATAATCATCTAATCGTGATGAAAGATCTTCAACATCTCCCATTAAGATCTTCCCTTTTTTTTACCTAAAACCTTTCTTTATATCCTGGGGAAAAGAAAACATAAAAAGGGTGAGCTCAAATGCTCAGTAAGGGTAAACAAAAGAAATATCAATCACATCATATTCGAAAGAACATAACATTTTGGAAATCATAACCTGCAAAAGAGAGCATAATTTCATAACATGGGATAAATCATGGCAGTGAAATGTAATCACAATAATCATAACTTAAAACCTGAAACTTTGTGGCATACACACATAATCATAGAGAATCATATCTTATTAGTCAAGACTCATTGCCAAGACTATCTTAGTGGACAAAGACCATTTCTGAATCGAGTAACCCTCGTTTCAGTCCTGTTTCACTGAACCGGTATAACCTACCATTCCAGCCATGTCTATCTCATGAGATAAAAAATCTTTACCCAATGCATTGGAGGGAGATATAGGTCCCACCCATCTTATAATGAATCCTTTCTTATGTGTGCCACATAATCATAAATCATACATCATCACATAACACATGTAACAAAAATGGGATTCTTGAAACATCATGACATCATAAAACAAATCATATAAGGTAAATGACTTCATAAAAATAATTCCATCGAAAAATAATCAAATCAATGTAATAATAGGGATAAAAACAGAACCCTATATTATCTTAGATGGAAAATAATTTTGATAAAACATTTGAACTCCATTCTTGAGGAAAATATCCTTTCTACTTCAAAAACACTTTTCTTTTCTTAACATGTCACGTTGATTAAAAATAAAATTGAAAACTTATAAAGTAAGATTCTTGGAAATAATGTTTTAAAAATCCATTCTTGCCGTATAAGTTAAAAAAAACATTCTTCTCGTACTTTTGTCGAAAAAGCCAAAAAAGTACTTCGTATGAAAAACGACAAAATATTCCTTTCATATCTTTTACTAAAAACTCACTAAAGGGTAAAATAGGATTTAAAAAATTGTAGGTGAATGGAAATAATATTACATATTGAGGAAACATGTATGTGGATGATAAAATAAACCCCAGTAAATTTCAAAGTATAAACAATCTCGGATAAAAATGAGATTGTGATATTTCCCTTACCTTAGGTCTGATTTGCTTCGTAAGTGTCCGAACCTCCTGTATAATGATTTAAATAATGTCATTGACTTATTACAGAATCATATTCATTGTTATGATATCATATATGGTTCACTTATGACTTTATATTACCCGTTCTTTTGTAAATTCCATGTTAAAGAGCGTTTTGGGTAAAATTGTTTCATTTGTCGTCCGTGTTTTGACTTGTAATTATTCATATGATTACTTAGATCATGATTACTTAATTCCAGAACATAAAACATGATTTATATATATATATATTCAGAATATACATATATATAATAAATCAGTAAATGGAAAGAAATACACCGTTCATGGAGACGGTAGGTCGTACGTACGCATGAACGCTGTTTTCGTTTCCTTATTGAGTTGAACAGAATTAAGTAGATGACATTCATATATATACACATAAATCCAGTATCATTGTTATGTAATATATTTCATTATTACTTATTATATATACTTTATAATCATTCATGAATGGTTTAATGTGGAGAATGAATCTCATCAGGTCGTGGAGACGGTAGTCCGTACGTACGCACGAGCGATGATATCGTTCTCATGATCGTGGGACTGTATTGGAGTGTATGTATACTATTTCAGAATCAATATCACTTTAAAATAATAATATATAGTTATTATTTACACCATTATACCCATCCAAGTAAGGTGGTGGTGGAAAATAGATTTCACCACGGCGTGGAGACGGTATTCTGTACGTACGCACGCGCGGTGATTTCATTTTCCGTAGGATGGATAGATGGTGAAATAGGGTTGTTTCATACTTATAATAACATATCAGTATATTAGTGATACTGATGTTATTACTTCATAATGAAACAACCTAAGAAGAAGAAGTGGAAGAAGAAATAAAGGTGAAAGAATCGGTAACGAAAATTACCTCTTCTTTGAAGCGCCTCTTTGAGACCTCCTCTTAGGGCACTAAAATTGGTCTTTGAGAAATACCAGAACCTCTAGGATGTTTCTAGGGAATTGTAGAAGAGAATTTTGCAGGGTTTGTCCGAGCTTGAAGGCTCAAAGTTGTGTGAGGAAGAGAGGGACGAGGTGCCCTTTTATAAGGGAGGAGAGGGGCACCTTTGGAATAACTAAAAATATTATTTTTTTATAAAGTCATGTTCGGTTTTAAATAGCTCCAAATTGATTTATTTTGAGGCTAAGGTAGGGATGGGACGAAATCCTATCATACAATATAATTTAGACAATTTTAGGTTCCTATTTTAACCTTATCATTTAGATTTAACATTAAGTTAAATAATTTTACTTTTACCGTGTCTTCTTGTGTTCTTACACTATAAGGTTAATAAACTTACTATAATAAGCAAAATGAACCCCAAATTGTTTATTATTAATATATATAACCTTATCTAAGTCATTTGGGCGAACATTATATTTTTAGGAATAAAATAACAATTAATAATATAATACTTGTTTTAAAAACTATTTTATGTCAATTTTGACACTATTTAGTAATTTATTTTTGTGAAACTTATAACAGAATGATAAGTTCGAAAAAAGTTAATTAAAGCAATACTAAAATGTCATATTAACCTATAAAATTAGTGTAATTCATAAAAAGTCTCAAATTATATTTATTTGGGTATTTATAACATCAATTATGTCAATATTTCATTAATAAGATAATTACTGCATCATCTTTGTGTCATAAATAAATTAATTTATTTGATGTCTAAAAATTAAAAATAAAATACCATTATATAGGTAATCGTTTTATCTTTCAAATGAATATTTAAAATCGAATTTATCTTATGTATAACCCTATATTAAAAATGTTTTAGTTAATAAATGTTGATTTTAACTCTTTTAACCCTTCTTTAAATAAATTAATAATAAATGTCCTAATCTAATCCAAGTGGGCCTAAATGGTCATATGTTATTCCTAAGTTTGTTTTTGGTCGAATTACACTTGTCAAATAGAATTAGGACATGTTTTAGGGTAATGATAATATCATTTCTACCCTTAATTACCCTATTTACTTTTAACCGTGGTAAAAAAAAGTAAAAAGTTACTATTCACCAAAAAATTATTTTCATCTCATTGAACCAAATTTAACTTACTAACATCAACCGTGTCTCTTGGATTTTTGAAATTCCATTCACAGAAGCGGTAAAATTAAGATTTATGAAAAAAAATAATTTTTTTTAACTACCACTTAGTAGTTTCACCATTCATCAAAAATTGAAGTTTTTCAGAAAAATGCCAAAATTTCACCCTAAGCTATAATTGATATTCCGAATTCAAAAATGATTTCTATTTTCAAAATTCCCAACATATAAGTTTCATTAATTAATTTTATAATTAATTTCTGATGTCACAACAAATAGCGTTTTTTAAGAGATAATAACTATCCAAAGATTAACACTTGTTTATGTCTGGTGTAAATGTGAAATTACATCCAATGACCAACATTGTATTGAATTAAAAAAATATATTCTATATATACATTAAAACCACTAAAATTAATAATTTATCACTATTAATTATTTCGATTAAAAAAGTTGTTTTTAATTAAAATTTAGTAATTTCACTATTCATCAGAATATGAAAGTTATCCGAAAAGTACCAAAATTTCACCTTAGGCTAAATTCGATACTCGGAATCCAAAAATGAAGTCCATTTTGAGAGATAAAATTTCTAAAATTTTAAAAGGTGGTTATTACTATTCATAACAGATAGTTTTAATAATATTTTAATAGCATATCGTTGTTTAGTGAAACTCGGTATTGCGTACTACACATGCTATCGAGGAAGGTCGTGATTGCGTGTAATACAAGGCAAGTCAAGGATGCGTGTTGTGCAAGCTCCTTTTGGTGTAGCGTACAACACAAGACATTAGTTAAATTAAAAAGAATATTTTTCATAAAATTTCAGGGTGTTACATTCTACCCCCCTTAAAATGAATTTCGCCCTCGAAATTCGTCGGGGTTATAAATGGTTTACTATTCGAATGTTTCTTTAATAGAAACCCACATCGTAAAAAGGAATACCAAAACAAATCTTTAAAAACAAAGGTATAAAAAGTAACGGTTACCCAAATAAACTAATCACTGGGTTTACATAGGTGAAAATATGGATATAGAAGAGAAATCTAACCATCATGTTCTAATGGAGAGTGGTAGAGAACATGGCTATGGAAAAGCCAGTAATCACAAATCCATAGATTTGTGATGATATAAGGTACCATCTGATTAATCAGGTATAAGATCACTAGGAAAACATTTCTGGTTTTCAAGATCATTTCCCTAAAGTTGAAAATTTGAATTGGAATAAATACTTACTTTATTTTGGTACAATATCACTGTTGTTCGTGTCTTGAACAATTTCCACTTCATCTCTTAAATAAATGAAGTTGAATTTGTTATTCGTGAAGTGTTAGCAGATCATGTGATAGAATGACGGGTCATTCCATCTGTCTCAATCAAAAGGTAAGCAAAAATTATATACATAAGTCGATCTATAGTGAGATTAATCATATATAGTTCCTAAAATGGACTTATACTTCATATATCATACTGATTAATATAATAAAACTAGTTTCTACTAAACAGTGACTTCCTGTTGGCCAGTGGTAGGCGATAAAGGCCAGTCGCACTTCAATTGTGGGTTCGATTTCCACAGCCTTGTCCAACGCGATGGGCTGTCGCCCGTCCTGCAGGTTGTCCTTTTTCTAAAACTATATTACTATAACATCCCATCAATAATATCGAAAAAACTTCTATCCTTAAACAATAATAACTTATGTCCTACATAATCCATTCTAATCTTTAGGCTTATCCATAATACTGCAGTCCACTCTCATAACATAGTGAAAACGATTACTAGAGATTGAACACTATCATCGATCCCCATATATCATAAGATATGTTTTGTTGGTCACATTCCAAACATTCAAAGTCCTTAATCATGTATTCTCTTGAATACCTTAGTGAAAACATGAATGCAGTTAAAAGTTAACACCTTCCACATACCAAAATCCTCAAAATTTCTATATACTCAATCCATGATATCACTTAGTCGTTATATCAATCATGAGCTCATGAATACTGTCAAACATTTCATTTTCTCCTTATCCCTTCATTATGGGCATATTATCTACTTTCCAAAATATTTGAATCACTTTTCATGGTTACCAGTACCTTAAAATTATTGAAAACCACAATAGACCAATACATAAATATTTCAATACAACATAAAAGTACCTCAACAACATTATTCTTGAATACCAATACATAAACACTTCAGTCCATCCACTTCAATGATTGTCCTGGAATAAGTCCTTCCTTGATTTAGAAGTAACTTTTTAGGTCAGGGCATAGAGTTGGGTAATGCCCATGTTCTCCACAAATAATACATTGAACTCCATAACAATCTGTCACTCTATGACCCTTTTCTCCACACAGATAACATCAGTCCCTCCATATGAGATATTCCTCAAGGTTATTCTTCCCTTCTTTAGAAATCTCAATCTTCCTTTCTTTATACTCCTCAACATGCGAACATGCATAATAGTTTATCTTCCTCTTCTTTGATGAATTAGGCATACCACTAAATTTCACCTTGTTAATCATATATCGTGATGACTGATTCGGCATAATCACAATATCTTTCTCTCTAGGAATTACACAATTTTGTTGCTCATAGTCACCAATTTGTCCATTGGATTCAATGTTAACCGAATTCCTTCTGGTTCCCTCTATTAACTAAAACACAAAAAGAATCTTGTGAGAGGCAAAAATCATGCTAGGGAAAACAATCATTATAAAGGGGGAGTATCCTCAATATATAACTTCTTAGGTTAAATTCTATGATCTTTACCGTAGTTCTAGGACTGTACCTTATACGTATACTTATCCTTAGGTATATCCCTAGACATACCTTAGAAATATCTCTAGGGATCTCACTAACGCTTTCGCATCCTAGTTTCCAAAGGTTGACTAAACCTTTCCTCTGATACCAACTGTAGAGACCCGTATCTTGACGTACATGGACATTACATTACTTTTGCTGAATACTTAGTACATAATAAAAACACACACACAAGGACCGTAATAGTTTAGTGTCTTTGGAAACTTAGAATATAATCTTCTAATCGTGATGAAAGATCTTCAACATCTCCCATAAAGATCTTCCCTATTTTTACCTAAAACCATTCTTTATATCCTGGGGAAAAGAAAACATAAAAGGGTGAGATCAAATGCTCAGTAAGGGTAAACAAAGGAAATATCAATCACATCATATTCAAAAGAACATAACATTTTGGAAATCTTAACCTGCAAAAGAGAGAATAATTTCATATCATGTGATAAATCATGGCAGTGAAATGTAATCACAATAATCATAACTTAAAACCTGAAACTTTGTGGCATACACACATAATCACATAGAATCATATCTTATTAGTCAATACTCATTGCCAATACTATCTTAGTGGACAAAGTCCATTTCTAAATCGAGTAACCCTTGTTTCAGTCCTGTTTCACTGAACCAGTATAACCTACCATTCCAGCCATGTCTATCTCATGAGATATAAAATCTTTACCCAATGAATTGGAGGGAGATATAGGTCCCACCCATCTTATAATGAATCCTTTCTTATGTGTGCCACATAATCATAAATCATACATCAACGCATAACACATGTAACAAAAATGGGATTCTTGAAACATCATGACATCATAAAACAAATCATATAAGGTAAATGACTTCATAAAAATAATTCCTTCAAAACATAATCAAATCAATGTAATAATAGGGATAAAAACAGAACCCTATATTATCTTAGATGGAAAATAATTTTGATAAAACATTTGAACTCCATTCTTGAGGAAAATATCCTTTCTACTTCAAAAACACTTTTCTTTTCTTAACATGTCATACAATTATAAACTAAAAGAAGTTGATTAAAAATAAACATGAAAACTTATAAAGGAAGATTTTTGGAAATAATTTTCTAAAAAACCATTCTTTCCGTATAAGTTAAAAAAACATTCTTCTCGTACTTTTGTCGAAAAAGTCAAAAAAGTACTTTGTATGAAAAACGAAAAAAGATTCATTTCATATCATTTACTAAAAACTCACTGAAGGGTAAAATAGGATTTAAACAATTGTAGGTGAATGGAAATAATATTACATATTGTGGAAACATGGATGTGGATGATAAAATACACCCTAGTAAATTTCAAAGTATAAACAATCTCGGATAAAAATGAGATTGTGATATTTCCCTTACCTTTGGTCTGATTTGCTTCGTAAGTGTCCAAACCTCCTGTATAATGATTTAAATAATGTCATTGACTTATTACAAAATCATATTCATTGTTATGATATCATATATGGTTCACTTATGACATTATATTACCCGTTCTTTTGTAAATTCCATGTTAAAGAGTGTTTTGGGTAAAATTGTTTCTTTTGGCGTCTGTGTTTTGACTTGTAATTATTCATATGATTACTTAGATCATGATTACTTAATTCCAGAACTTAAAACATGATATATATATATATATATTCATAATATACATATATATAATAAATCAGTAAATGGAAAGAAATACACCGATCATGGAGACGGTAGGCCGTACGTACGCATGAACGCTGTTTTCATTTTCTTATTGAGTTGAACGGAATTAAGTAGATGAAATTCATATATATACACATAAATACAGTATCATTTTTATGTAATATATTTCATTATTACTTATTATATATACTTTATAATCATTCATGAATGGTTTAATGTGGAGAATGAATCTCATCGCTTCGTGGAGACGGTAGTCCATACGTATGCACGAGCGATGATATCGTTCTCATGATCATGGGACTGTATTGGAGTGTATGTATAATATTTCAGAATCAATATAACTTCAAAATAATAATATATATTTATTATTTACACCATTATACCCATCCAAGTAAGGTGGTGGTGGAAAATTGATTTCACCACGGCGTGGAGACGGTATTCTGTACGTACGCACGCGCGGTGATTTCGTTTTCCGTAGGATGGATAGATGGTGAAATAGGGTTGTTTCATACTTATAATAACATATCAGTATATGAGTGATACTGATGTTATTACTTCATAATGAAACAACCTAAGAAGAAGAAGTGGAAGAAGAAATAAAGGTGAAAGAATCGGTAACGGAAATTACCTCTTCTTTGAAGCGCCTCTTTGAGACCTCCTCATAGGGCACTAAAATTGGTCTTTGAGGAAGACCAGAACCTCTAGGATGTTTCTAAGGAATTGGAGAAGAGAATTTGGCAGGGGTTGGCCGAGCTTGAAGGCTCAATGTTGTGTGAGGAAGAGAGGGATGAGGTGCCCTTTTATAAGGGAGGAGAGGGGCACCTTTGGAATAACTAAAAATATTATTTTATTATAAAGTCATATTCGGTTTTAAATAGCTCCAAATTGATTTATTTTGAGGCTAAGGTAGGGATGGGTCGAAATCCTCTCATAAAATATAATGTAGACAATTTTAGATTCCTATTTTAACCTTATCATTTAGATTTAACATCAAGTTAAATAATTTTACTTTTACCGTGTCTTCTTGTGTTCTTACACTATAAGGTTAATAAACTTACTATAAGAAGCCAAACGAACCCCAAATTGTTTATTATTAATATATATAACCTTATCTAAGTCATTTGGCCGAACATTAGATTTTTAGGAATAAAATAACAATTAATAATATAATATTTGTTTTAAAAACTATTTTATGTCAATTTTGACACTATTTAGTAATTGATTTTTGTGAAACTTATAACAGAATGATAAGTTCGAAAAAAGTTAATTAAAGAAACAATAAAATGTCATATTAACTTATAAAATTAGTGTAATTCATAAAAAGTATCAAATTATATTTATTTGGGTATTTATAACATCAATTATGTCAATATTTTATTAATAAGTTAATTACTGCATCATCTTTGTGTCATAACTAAATTAAATTATTGGATGTCTAAACATTACAAATAAAATACCATTATGTAGAAAATCTTTTTAGCTTTCTAATGAATATTTAAAATCGAATTTATCTTATGTATAACCCTATATTAAAAATGTTTTAGTTAATAAACTTTGATTTTAACTCTTTTAACCCTTCTTTAAATAAATTAATAATAAATGTCCTAATCTAATCCAAGTGGGCCTAAATGGTCATATTTTATTCCTAAGTTTGTTTTTGGTCGAATTACACTAGCCCAATATAATTAGGACATGTTTTAGGGTAATAATAATATCATTTATACCCTTAATTACCCTATTTACTTTTAATCGTGGTAAAAAAAGTAAAAAGTTACTATTCACTAAAAAAATTATTTTCATCTCATTGAACCACATTTTACTTACTGACATAAACCGTGTCTCTCGGATTTATGAAATTCCATTCACAGAAGCGGTAAAATTAAGATTTATGAGAAAAAAATAATTTTTTTAACTACCATTTAGTAGTTTCACTATTCATAAAAAATTGAAGTTTTTCAGAAAAATGCCCAAATTTCACCCTAAGCTATAATTGATATTCCAAATTCAAAAATAATTTCTATTTTACAAAATTCAGAACATATAAGTTTCATTAATTAATTTTATAATTAATTTCCGCTGTCACAACAAATAGCGTGTTTTTAAGAGATAATAAATATCAAAAGATTAACACTTTTTTATGTCTGGTGTAAATGTGAAATTACATCCAATGACCAGAATTGTATTGAATTGTAAAAATATATTCTAAATATACATTAAAACCACTCAAATTAATAATTTATCACTATTAATTATTTCGATTAAAAAAGTTGTTTTTAATTAAAATTTAGTAATTTTCACTATTCATCAGAATATGAAAGTTATCCGAAAAGTACCAAAATTTCACCGTAGGCTAAATTCGATACTCCGAATCCAAAAAAAGAAGTCCATTTTGAGAGATAAAATTTCTAAAATTTTAAAAGGTGGTTATTTCTATTCATAACGGCTAGTTTTAATAATATTTTAATAGAATATCGTTGTTTAGTGAAACTCGGTATTGCGTACTACACACGCTATCGAGAAAGGTCGCAATTGCATGTAATACAAGGCAAGTCAAGGATGCGTGTTGTGCAAGCTCCTTTTGGTGTAGCGTACAACACAAGACATTAGTGAAATTAAAAAGAATATTTTTCATAAAATTTCGAGGTGTTACACCCCAGTTGCGCATCCCCGGCCCCCGGGCCAAGCCGCGCCTCTGCAGCCCTCAGAGCCATCCCGAACTCGCTCCCCAAGCTGAGGTGCCCTCACAATGCCCTCTGGGCAGGGTCACCCACGCAGCGCCCTCCGGGCCGAACCACCCTCATGCCGACCATGGCCGGTCCACGCCCTCATGGCTCTCTGCAGCCCCTCGCAGTCGGCTGGTCCAGGCCTAGTTGGTTGGGCCTGACCAAATGGGTTAGGACGGGTCGGTCCAGAATGGGTTTGGCTGGGTAGGTCCGACTAGGTCGGCCCAGACCTGGGCCCACTATATCCCTTTCATTTTTTCAGGCCATATCTTTGGCATCAGACGTCCATTTGACGAACCGTCAGTGGTGCTGGAAATCATGGAGTGAGACGGCCCCTTTGAGTATAATCCACTGGAGTTTTGGTTTATTATGGGTATTAGTCAGGTTGGATCAAGAATGAATCCAACCGGGCCCTGGGACTAAATGACTAATAACTCACTGATCGTGCGTCTGATTGACATGCCATCTGTTTCATTGAGACCCCTATGACCTGACAGACCTTTTAGATACTTCTTCGTGGGACATAGTGAAAGTCGGAGTATCAACCAGTAGCTTGTGGAGAGGATCCTCCTAGAGACGAGCGAGCGTAATGCGGAGACCTAGTAGCTGGCTGAGACATGATGACTGCAGACCATTGAACTTGGAGTGACTCTACTAGCCTAGTGTAGAGTGCCTTGGTGTCGCGGCAGACCAATAGTGGAGGAGTGCGCTTGGTGACATGGCAGACCCATGGTACTCGACAGGAGGAGTACCTCTATAGGCTACGAGGGGAGTGAGCTTGGTGACATGGTAGACCCACGGTGGGGAGTGCCTCTTTGTGACATGGTGGAACCACAATACTCGACAGGAGGAGTACCTCAATAGTCGAAGGTTAGTGGGAAACACATATGGTTTCATGGAAGGCCCAATATACTTGATTGCGTAGGAGTTCTCATGTAGCCAAGGCTTTGAAAATGTGACTGTGTATATTACTTGATACTACCCCTAGAATAAAATCTTGGTTTGAGCAGAGTCAGTTTTTTCTGTGGTTTCCTCATGATTGAGATGGATCACTTGATAACACAGGTATATGTATAGGCATATAACTAAGTAAGGTTATCTATGGATTTAATTTTTTATTGTGTTTTATCATTGATATATTTTGTGAGACCTAGAGCGTCTCGGTGTCCTTAATGAGTATCATTACACTCACCCCTTCATGGGATATGCCCACAAAATGTTGTGATGGACGCGGACGAAGGACTACGCTGACGGAGGCTGAGAGTACTAGGACCATACGGTACACGGAGATAGACCATACAACGTGTCAGTACATGGAGGAGACAGACAGACAAGGAGTGTTTAAGAGGCGATCTGTACCTACCCTTCAGGTAGGAACCTCAGAGGACAACCCAATATTTGTTTTCCTTTTTCTTCAGTTGTACTTGTACTTTCAGTTTTTGTACTTTACTTTTGGGCTTGTATTCTGGCCCCTTTTAATTTTAGTACTCTTTTGATATACAATTTACTTGGTTTTTCGTATCCAGTTGTGGGCTTACTTCTGTGTGTGTTTGTAAGTTATAAAGGGAACGCCTTCCCTGTTATAGCGAATTATGCCTTTGGTGCTAGTCGCCAGCCCCTGGACAATGGAAGGTGAGCTTGGGGTAGTCACAACACGGGCCTTGGGGGACGGGTCATGACACCATACATATTCCATTCCATATAGGTGTATTTAACTCCTTATAATTCTTATTTTTCCAATATTTATTATGATTTTTTAGTGATTATATGATAGTTATATTTTACCTATGATGTTCATTGGTAGTGATTGAGTGTATTCCAGTTTCAATTAATAATGTCTATGGGACATTGTTGATTGGAATAGGTAGTCTACAAACTCAATCCGTCATATAGAAAAAAACATATTTTGGGACTGAACATTAATGGTATTAAATTTAGAATAAATGGATGTCGATGTCACTGATATGTTGCATGGGCCCTGCTTCACTATAAATGAAAATACATATTTATCATATTTTGATATATGTTTATAGGAAAATACTACTAAATGAGTAAAAAATTACTTCTAAAATGAAATGGCTTCTAGTAAATGAAGAGTAAAAGTATAAATGACCCTTCACCTATTAAAACCCATGTAATTTAAAATTGACCACTTACCAATACATCTCCCTCTAATTGGTTTTTTGGGTACTATATCTTTTCCAGTGATCCCTTAATCATACATCATTCTTCCACTAGTGTATCTATCTGCATCAATATTTATTTTTTGATTTATGATTGGAATTTGTAGACCAATTATATCATGACAACCACATGTCATGCTCTCTGATGGTGGCGATGACCATGCTCAAGATATACTGGTCATGGAGCTTCCATTCCTACCATCATGAGTGGCCCTTAAGGAACCTCTAGTTACAACTATTGTAGGAACCGATACTCTACATCAAGGTAGTTTCCTACATTACATGGAGTTCATCTAGGGTGATCAATGAAATGCACCTACTTTGGTTGATTTAAATGAGGAGTTCCGGTAACAACATCCCCCCACCTTACTAGGGAATGATAGTCCATAGGATACTAATTCATGGATAGAGGGCCCCATATTGTTCATTGAGCATCTAAAGACACATCTAAATAGGGGTTCAAGATTTATACCTATATTATTAATGATTCATAGAAGATCATTTGGTATGTTATTACCCTTGCTGGTCATATGATAGGCTTTTTATGGGTTGACTATTAGACTATATTCTATGATCACTTCTTTCCTCAGATGTTGAGAGCAGACCAATCCCTAGAGGTCATGCATTTGAAGTAGGTTTTTATATCATTTATGGAATATTTAGTACATTATATTGAGTTACAATTCCTATCACTACTTGTAGATGGTGGAGATATTTCACAAGATAGATGCCTTGAGGATGGTCACTAGTATGACATCCGTATTTAAGTGAATGATTTCACTACCTATTTCCGTTGAGATCACCAATCAGTCCCTCACCATTCAGTGATACCAGAGGGAAGGTTGTAGGAATGAGACTATAGGACCAGTGGTGAGGATACCCAATAGTTCTTATGGTAGTAGGAATCATTCCCAATATGAATCACATCAGATCAGTAGTGATCAGAGTAACTGTAGTGGAAGATCGGGTACATTCCATTAGTGTGGATGGAAGGTACATATGATGACTCGGTGTGATAGAGACCCAATAGAGTTTGGTGATTTTATCCATATAAGGAATATTTTAGATTCTATAAGACCATTCCATATTCATCCAGTTTAAGAGGCTCCGTACTAGCTTTACTTTTAGTGGTAGGATCTTTTACATCGTTTCAGGCGTGGAGTTGGCATTTCATTGGTAGGATAGGATAAATAAGATTTTATGCTCATGGTATTCAGAATTATGACCATCATTTTCAGCAGAGCATTCATAATTAGGGTAGTCCTATTTTTTCATAAGGTCATATATTATGGAAGATTCATACATTATAGTTAATACCCAAAGAGAAGAGTGTATAACCATTTAATGTATGAGGTACTACTCTTTTACCCGCTACTATATTGTATTATTTATTCGATACAAGTGAAACAAAATACTTCATGTCTTTATCAATCATTTAAAGTATCATTCAATAAATTTGGTATTACTATTATGTAATGACCCAAGATACTCCTTTTGATTATGGTCAGAGGGGATATGATAAAAAATGGACTTCCCCCTTGAGGTAAGATATTACCCTCTCTTGTCATACATCTTTTTTATTAAGATAACTAAATTCGATTTCATTCTTAGGATATATTGATTGGACTCGTTTCATAACTTTTTGTACATATATAGTTGTAGTGTATCGTTTATATCACCTGAGGGTATAAATTATCCACACATGTATGAGTGAAATGTCCAGGCCCATAGAGCTAAACAAGAGAATAATGGTCTTGGGGGAGTGACTGTCCATATGGCTAGTCTTTTTATAGAGGAGTAGGGTTTTATTCATATTTAATTCCCTCCCATAGTAAATCATTTCTGGGATGTATTTCCCAATGAATTTTTGGTCTAACCTCTAGAGAGAGAGAGAGAGAGTTATAGTTAACTATCGATCTTGTTCCAAGAGAAACACTATTTTCTATTGCTGCTTACAGGATGTCACCTACTATGCTCAAGAATCTCAAGTGGTAGTTATAAGGTATATAGTTTAATGATTTTATATAGACTAACCGTTCCTCATGGTGTTCAGCAATTATTTTCACCAAGAATGCATATTGGAACCTTAGTTTATTTATAGATTTAATTTTGTTGAACTAGATCTTTCCCAAGAACATGTATCCACTTCATTGAATAGATGCTCACTTTGACTAGATTTTAGGATCTAGGTTATTATAAATTATTTACTTAATATATGGCTACCATCACGTGAAATCCCAACAATTATACATACATTGTAAAATTCTCTATAGAAGTTATAGTCTGTATAAGTTTCTCGTTATGTTTTTTGGTCTTATGAATGTTCCTTCCATTATCATTTATTAAATGAATAGTGTGTCACACCCTAATCTGAATTCTTTTTTCATTATATTTAAGGATGACACCTTGGTGTATTCTCATACTTATAATGATCATGATGAGAATCTTGAGATCAGTTTCAATATGTTGAGAAAGAATCTACCTTATTCCAATATTATGAAGTGCCACTTTTGGATCGACATAGTTCACTTATTTGGACATATTATCAAGGAATTAGGATTATTTTTAAACAAAGGAAAGGTTATTGATGTCTTCTCCGAAGAGATTCAAAATAAAAAGATTGATAAATTGAGTATCTTCATAATTTATAGAAATTATATGTGTTTTATACAACACTTATCAAAGCCTTAATTAAACCCTTAATACTCTTACAAAAAAAGGGTGTAATTTATTTGTGGTAATAAGAGTGTCTGAAATTATTTTCAAAGTTAAAAGGAAGGCTTGTTTCGAAACATATTATGATTTTAATTGAGCCAATCAGAGGCAATATAGTGTTCAATGATACATCAATAATTTTCCTACGTGTAGTGACGATGTTGGTGGATATATTCATTGCATTCATATCTCTTTAATTGATCCATAATGTGTGGAATTAATTGAAATAACAAATCTATATTATACTAGATTCCATGCCTTCCATTGATTGATACACTCTCTGATGGGTGCGTGATTTATGGAGTTTATAGTCTAGAAGATCCTCATATATATCATTACACAACATGTATTGAATTCTAGAATACTAATATTGGTTGAATATATTAATTACTTCGATTTCAAGTTTTCATGTATGAATAGTATAAGGACCTAACCTTAAAAATAACATAATATTGAATTAAATGAATAATTCAAATGGAGGATCTTTTCAGGTTTCGAGTTTTAGAGAATTATGACATAACTATTACATCTCAAAAGATTACAAGGTAGACACTTCTACAGAGTTTCCATTTTTTTACATTAAATAAAAACTCTTGAAAAAAAGTGTCATGTCTAGTTCCATGTTTTAGACAGCATGAATTTTCTTTGATCCCATCCTTGACCATATTTATCTTTAAGTCCTGTGAAAACATTTCAAAACATGGGATGACCATAAAAGCTCAATAAGTGTTATAAAACAAATAATGATTTTTTTTCATAAATACGTACAAATCATAAAATATTTTACTTACCTTGTGATATCATAATACTTATTAAAGTCACATAGAAATCATAATACATAAAGTTAACTTGTGGCATCTATATCATACTTACATTCTAGCTATCACAGCTACATAGGGGGTTACTTTGGAATACCCATAATAGTATATTCCCTAAATCTCTTAGTAGAAACATTAACGTTTACCTACATCACATTAACTAATGCGTTGAAGAGCTATCTCAGGCTCATCCGCCCTAGGTTTATCACAGAGCCACCCATATACGTAAATAATTCCCATGAACTATAACATGATCATAAAACATAACATAAGCATAAATGAAAGATAACATTTCCACATTGCAATAATAAAATATCATTTAGAGATATTGAAATAATAAATCCACTATCAAAATCATTTTCAATACCAAAATACGTAAAAAGTGAATATGGTATTTATTTTTTTCATTTTAAAAACATTCCAGCTTGTTAAAGAAGCCAAAAATCAAATAATACTCCTGACGGCGGAAAGGTCGTTGTCAACACTTATGTAAAAAAACATTCCTTTTTGTCGTTTAATAAAGAGATTCATATAAAAATATTCCCTTTGTAATAAATGAAATGTCAAATGTGTTTATACAAAGTATAAAAAGAAATCGTGTATTAAAACAAAATATGCCTCAATGACAGGAGATTGAGATGAAGTACCTTACCTCATGTCCGACTTGACTTGACCGTTCTTTAATATCCTAAATAATAAACTAAAGTTAATTTATACTTTCTTAAGAACCATTTTCAATTATATTATTCCTTTTATATCACTTATTATAATGTTATAAATATTATTCAATCATTTAAGTTAATTACGTTCGTTTTGTCGATATTTGGTACTTGAGTAAAAAATGGACTTCTGATAATTACAAGTTGTTCATGTGGCCAAAGTTAATTATATCCATAATTATATTCATTTTTTGGATCTCATATATATCATATATATCCAGCATATATGTGTTTTTATCATAGTACATAACATTTAGAGGTAAGAAATGAAATGCACCGTTCATGGAGACGGTAAGCCGTACGTACACATGAACACTACTTTCTTTTTTATTTCTTATTTTAATGGAATTAAAACATAATGATACATAGGTATATCATAATTCCATTATAATATCTTATATAATATCATTAACTCTATTCTTATATACATACCACATAAGGCATTAACGAATCACATCATTTGAGGGGGCGGTAGTCCGCCCTTCCTCAAATGAGATTATCGTATTTACCCACTTTGGAAACCATAAACGTGTGATATAAATGGGAAGTACAGAAAAATAAGGAAATCATAAACATAATATATATCATATATAAATACAGTGCCATCATAATGGCCACCATGAGAGGCGTTTGGAAATAATTGTACAATCATCGTTTCGCGAGGCGTTAGTTTTCCATCCACAGAAACATTATGTTCTTCATCAATTAGATTGAGGTGTTTGTAAGTTTAGTTTGAATCCTTCTTATAAAAACATCCTAGTATACTGAAGATACAGGTGTTGTTACAAAATAAATGAATAAAAAGAGTTTAGGGGTTTGAGAATAAAATAAAAGAAGACAATTTAAGAGAAACGGTGACCTTTAATTTTGGTAAATCCCTATGGTTTCAACCGAAGGACTACTTGAAGTGCCTTATGCCTAATGTAATGCTTCTAGGAGGAGAAGAGGGATGTAGGGAGATTAATTGTTTAGAGTCTGGACAATCCAAAAGGCTTGAGAGGTGTGAGTAATTGGTTAGATGTGGTCTCCATTTATAAGGGAAAGGACGGACTCTTTAGGAAAGTGCGAAAACATTATTTTATTATAAACATTTATTCGGTTTCAAAAGGTCCAAAAATAATTAAATACGAAGATAAGATGAATAATATTTGAAATAAAATCATCCAATCAAAATTGGACATGTTTTGGATAATATTTTAATTATTATAATCTTATTTATTTAATTCATTTATTAATGAGGTAAATATTGCATCATTATTGTGTCACAAATAATTTAATTTATTTGATGACTAAAAATTATAAACAAATACCATGATGTAGGGAATATTTTTATATTTATAATAAATATTTATAGTCGAAAATATAATTTATATAACCCCTTATAAAAATTATTTTACTAAAAGATATTTTCTTTTGTCATTTTTGCCTTTAATTAAAATTAATTAATCAAAATTGTCATTATCACTCCCATGTTGCTCAATGGGGTCCTAAAATCGACCCAAAGATGCCCATGGCCGTAAATGACTAATCCTATAAGGTTTCTACAAGTGTTAAGGTAATTTTGAATTATTATAATTTTCTTTTAAACTTGTATTACCCTATTTTTCTTTAAACGCGGTAAATAAAAGTCAAAAGTTACTATTCACCAAAAATTATTTTCATCTTAATGAACCAAATTTTACTTCTTGATAACAACCATGTATTAAAGATTTTTAAAATTAAATTCACATAAGTGGTAAAATTTCATTTAGATGAGAAAGTCAGTTTTTTTAACTACCACTAAGTGGTGTCACTATTCATCACAAATTGAAGTTTTGCAGAAAAATACCAAAAATTCAGATTAATCTATATTTGATATTCCGAATTCAAAAATGATGTTTTTTTTCAAATTTGAAACATAGAAGTTTCATTAATTAATTTTAATATAAATTCATGTTATCCAAACTAATAGCGTGTCTTTAAGAAACAATAACTATCAAAAGATTGATACTTGTTTATATCAAATTTCAAAGTGAAATTAATTCCAATGACAAAAAATTGGACTAAATGGTAAAAATATATATTAATTTTACTTTAAAACAAATTAAAAAGATAATATATCCATATAAATAAATTATATTAAAAGGCACTTTTGAATTAAAATAGAGTATTTTATACTATTCATTAAAAATGAACTTTATCGAAACAATTCCAAAAATTTACACAATGTAAATTTTGATGTCCCCATTCTAAAGAAGGATTCTATTTGGCCAAATTGAATATATTAAAGTGACCAAAACTATATTTAAATATGGTTCACCCTTAAAAGTTGGTAAATTGTCATTTTAATGTAAATTATGCTTAAAATTAGATTTATTCACATTTTAAGCATCTCTATTTTATTGGATAAATGTAAATACATTTAAAAAAATATTCTGTAGTTATTTTTGTTCATTTACTCCATTAAAATGTCTAGGAGTTAACTACAATTTAAAATAATAATATTATATTTTTAGTGTGCAACGTAATATTTCAAAGAAAGTCATTGTTGCGTATCGGGTACGCTATCGATCATAGAAACAACATTAAAGTAAAATTAATATTTTATTCAAAAATATTAATAAATATGAAAATGTCATATTCTTCATTTATCAGGGATGTTACAACAAGAAAGGGAAATGTTGTAACTAATGTGAGGAGTTCAAAAACTCATGTACATGGCATGTGGGAAGTGAGTAATGAATGAAAATTAGTGGCCTATGAGTGGTATATGGAGAGTCATGGAATTATTGATTTGTATTATCTCTCAACCTTGATGGGTAACTATTCCCTACTTAATAAGGTGATGAGTATGCAGTTTTTTAGATCCCAAAGGATTGGTTCTCCGACAGAGTATTGATGGTGAGGATCTAACTACAGATTGGTCTATTCTAAGAGAAACCATCTTATATATTCATGGGTGTTACTTTATTCATATAGATACAAGAGGGGAGCTGATGCATGAGTCCCATGATTCATAGTGTGAATTTCATCTAGGAATCTATAAGATATATGGAGATATGCATCCCCAATATTGGAGTTCTGGGATTAAATTTTAAACAAAAGGTTTTATTACTTGGTGTACCACATGTTAGTTGGTGAAGGGATAACACCAATATCCTAAAAGTCTGTTATAGCTACATATAGTCCAATAATGGAAATGGGAAGAAGTTTCCATACACTTTTTAGTCTTCTTATAGAGGTCAACATGAGGTAGAGAAATAGTTTGGGTTTTCATTGATTGACTGAAGAATGTGTCCTAATTCATTCCCATCCAGGACATATTATTAGTTAATGAACTTGTAAAAATGTATGTTCATGAGATCATATAGATACATGGCACCCATACTATTGTTTTAGATATGGATTCTCATTTCACATTCTAGTTTTTGAAGTGTTTGCTGAGAGCCAAGGGTTTATAAGTGATTATGAGAAAAAAATCACCCTCAAACGAAGGGTCAATTAGAATGAAAAATGTTGGTGTTAGGGGAAATCCTATGATCATGTATTATTTAATTCATCAGATCTTCAGAGAATCCTATCCCTATCACTATGTTCTCCTACAATAATAGCTTGTAGGTTACATTTCATATGGCTCCTTATGAGCCCTTGTATGGTGGGACATGTCGTCCACCTATGTGGTGGTAAGAGGTAGGTGAGGATGTAATAATAAGTCTTCAACTCATTTAAGAGACTACATAGAAGGTACATATGATTAGGAAGCCTATTTCTACTAATAAGGTTAGACATAAATCATATGCCGATTATCATTGACGACATCTAAAGTTCATGT
Organism: Viscum album; assembly: GCA_963277665.1. Lineage (NCBI taxonomy): Eukaryota > Viridiplantae > Streptophyta > Magnoliopsida > Santalales > Viscaceae > Viscum > Viscum album. The sequence goes on from OY728145.1 coordinate 696,820,212, forward strand.
TCAGGGATCATGTTTTCCATCAGGTATCACCTAGGATTGGCAATTTCCAGATACATAGGAAAGGAAAGTTGATTCACTAATTTTTCTAGATATCTGAGATCTTAGGGAAGTCAAGCATGTATCTTATCATTTGTTTTTATCTCATTGGTACCATTCAATGCATGATTCCTTCCACATTTAACAGGTTCATCTTTATCATGTAGACCTATCTCGTATTATGGATCAAGAAGAGTTTTACGTACATGCACAGTAGTTAGTGTTATTCTCAAACTATATTTTTCTACCCTCATAAAGTGAACATGATGATGAGTTCCAATAAGAGAGTAAGACTGTAATAACATAGTTTTTATCACACGTATGGATCCTTTTAAAAAACTTTTTTTCCAAATTTCTATTTCAAGACCTACTATATATTTTGTATAAGGTTATAGAGGTTTCAGTGGTGCATAGTAGTTGTTCGGAACTCATAACCACAGCCAGGTGAGAACAACACCAACCTGTAAAAATAGTAGTAACCTTGCAAACCGTTCTACATAATATATCCTAACCATGCAAGGCTAGATAGTGGGGCAAAGCAGGGTGTATGGTTTTCTATAACCATGCACCAAGGGTCATACACCCATGAAAAATGTATATAGTATTAGTATATAAGATTTTCAGGCTTGGTTCATTGTTTCCCTAACCGTGTAGAAAACCCATTTTGGTACCATACTTATAAAGTTATCCATGCATAGTTGTCACATGTTTTGGGAACCATTTCTCCCGAACATGTTCTTCTATTTTGTTTTGGGTGAAATGTCCTTTTTTTCATCAATGAAATCTTTTCTCATCCTTCATTCTCATTGGATTAGTCTGGTGGATAGAAATCCCTTTTGTCCCCCTTTTTGATCTCACAAACCGTTTTCAATATATTTTGATCTCATTAATCTATCTAAAGTCCAATTTTATCCTTGTTCATCACTGTATATGAACATCAGTATGTAATCAATTCATTTTGAGTCATTCTTTATTTCCCTTCCCCTTGACAGAGTTATTTAGATGCAAGATCATATTCCCTATTTATAGGTAGTTGATGTATTCATAATATTTATTCTGATCTATTCCAACTAAAGGATGAGATTCATATGAGATTTAGGTAGGTGGTCTATGACTTTTCCGTAATGTTTCACCAATTTAAAATTTTTCATTAGGTGTGTGTTCCAATTTCATCAGGAGTGGCCTATTAAATTTTAATTCATTGTGTTAGTCATTAGAGAAATATTTGAAGATGCTTGTATATATGTCATTCATTTTTTAAGGTTTCATCCTCAATGTCTACAAACTCAAGTAGGTTTTTTCCTTAATCAAGAATTTAGTGGTTTTCTCAGTTCATTGATACAACTATTTGGGTGTGCAATGTATTAACCATATAAATGGAAATCCATTCCTAAATCAAATGACTTATGAATTTTAATGGTTATCATTTTATATGATAATTATTCTCGACACTTATAAAGTATGTGTTTCAATATTATTAATTGATATTAATTATGAATGGAAATGTACTATGTATATAACTTGAACTTATTGAATGTAATTGAATGGATTAGTTCCAAAATTGTATCACACCATTTCATGCCAAATGGATAGAAGATGAGTGATCCTAATAAATATATTATGAAATAAATGAATGAATAAGTAGGTACATTCCTTGTTTTCCCATGTCACACAAATGAAAGGAAACAAATTGAACCAAATGAATTATAAAATTAAATCAGCATCACATAAACTAAATTAAAGAAGAATCAAGTATAAGGAAACTATTTCACATGGAACTGATTATCATTATAGGATATGTTATACTTGATCAATCCTTTGATTCTTTAGGGAATTCCTTGATCACTAATGGATTTCATTATAATTCACAGATGATGATTCCCAAGGATGGTACCCACCTTAAACCTCGATCATTTTCTATGAGTGGATTCCCTATATGACACTACATGATCCCTACATTATCATTATAGGATTCCATGGATACCCTCCTCAGGACCAATATGACATATTTTACAAGTGGAACCATGGATACACCCAATGGATCCATTCATTTCTTATGCCATTTTATATTGTATGAATTCATTAGACTCATTTAAAATCATATTACAATGGAATGCCTTGGATGATGACCCTTGGATTGCACACATACACATTATTTATATGATATAGTTTATTATTATGGGGGTTTACCCCTGCAGTCAAAGATTACATGGCTATTAAATTGGATCAATTTTCATTATTATTTTCATTATGAATTCCATGATTTACCTGGGATCCTTTATTATTATTATCGTGACACGGTGTTATTTATAGTTATACTTCATGTGAATTTTTATTTAAACTACAACAAAACTAATAAATGTAATTGTTATATGTTCAAATACTTCACCAATAGAGGATGAAGTAGGTAATGGGTATTTAAATTGTTAAACAATTTTACTTTTATATATGCATGCATTCACAATGTTTTAGGTTATATTACACGGACTGGATGTTATAGATGTTGTTGGTGGTGGTATACTAAGATTTATCTCACACCCTATCTGAGAAACCATTGATACCCAGTAAGACTACATTTATATAGCTATTTACAATTAGAAGAGTCATGATTTAGATACCTAATATTTATTGATTGAATTCAGATTGAGCTTTGTATCAGATGAATGTGCTGGAGCTCGAGATTATTGGATAATTTTGGGAATCTATTTTTTTCATTTGTATAATACTGTGTATTTCTACCTTGTAAACATGATTCACAATTTTATAGAACCGTGGAATATATTATCAATACATTTTGATTATGGTTATCAGTTTCATCATTTATTTATTATTCTTACATGTTTCATCTACGATGTGTTAATGATCCAATATCAATAGTGTCTACTTCTACTATTCCATATATTTATCATACTTCTTCTTATAATTACTTGTTATTATATTTATATAATGTATTAATCTCTATTAAAAATGGAATAGTGTCCCCACGATCACACCCTAGCCCCTTGGTTCTAATCAGTAGCCTCTCACTTCTGAGGATATACACTTGAGGCCATGTGGCCAACTACTATTATGGAACCATTTAGTGGAAACCTAGTTCAGGATTTCATACATCTCAGCAGGATACTTGCTATTGGGATGTGTAGAATATTTTGTTTTGTCATCAGTGTTAATGGGTGGGTAAAATGAAACCTTATGGTGGTGGAGACCTAGAAGAGCATTAATCTAGTTTAAAAATAGGTCATCCATAATGATTTTATATGACCTATCTACTTGTATACATTGAGTGGTTCCTTACACTAGTTTTTTTTGTTATAGAGTGGTATATTTTCCCCACATTTTGTAGGTAGTTCATGTACTACTAGTCATTTAGTCGGAGGAGGTGGTCGATGTTATGGGATATACACTTGAGATGTGAAAAATTAGTTGAGAGGGGTGTCTATGGGATATTAACTTTAACCTCAAGGATATAAACCTAGCTAGTAATATTTTTTTGTAGAATATAACCTATTATAAGAGAAATAGGCTATCGATAATGTGAGGTATAATCATAGTGATCTTGAATTTAGTAAATTTTTTGACCTCAGATCTTCATAGTTTTTATATATGTTTCCTTGATGGGATTCCTATATTTGAAAGTGGAAAACCTACATGAGGTGATTTACATTGACACACCATTAGGAATCAGGCTAGAGTGAATTCACCATTATAAAGAGTTTCCCTAAAATATACACAATTTACAATTTCTATGATACTTTTTATCCGTGATGTGAAAATATTTTAAATTATTCTCGAAATAGACTGGATATGTCCCTTTCAAGATCATATTCATTGTTATCATCGATAAGTGTCATTCCATTCACATGAGGCATGAATATGTTCATAAGGGAGAATAGGATGTCCATGTAGGTAATGATGGACCTAAGCATATAGGGATATGTGGAGTGTCATCTAGATTTTTAGCCTCTTACTTGATGATCAGGGAGTAAATCATTCTATCATTCCAATAGTTGTGGGAGGCAATATTGAAGTATTTTGTGGAAAAATCTATAGGATATCCATTGAGAGATGGGTCAAATTTATTATTGTTATTTATCTAGGATTAGAACCATTATCCATTCCTCTATACATGAAGGATCATACAGAGCTCCATGAAATCAATAAAAAGTTGGATGACCTCAAAGAATAAGGTTTATAAGACCCGATACATCCCATTTGGCCCACAAGTACCATTAACCAAGAATCCGGATGAAAAATTATAGTTATGTTTGGATTACTAGTGTTTGAATCATCTTACAGTAAAAAACCAGTGACTTCTTCAATGTATGGATGATCTCTTCTACCAGCTCTAGGGATCCAGATTCTTCTCAAATTTTGATTTGAGATCGGGCTATCATCATGTGACAGTCTTCCCCTCATACATATCATGTTCAACAATCTTAAAGTTGTTATGAATTATATGAGTTGGTAGTAATTTTGTTTGGTTTTATGAATTATCTTACTATCTTTGTGAAATTAATGAATAAATGTCTTGACCAATATATGGGGTCCTTTGTGGGAATATTTTTTTTATGATATCCTCATTTAATCCATGTCATGGGAGGTTCGCAATAAAATTCTAGAGGTTTTTATGACTCTTAAAAATAATTTTATTTGTGAAAAACACATGAACTACTTCTTCTGGATAGAAAAGTTTCAACTTCAAGCTAACATAATATTCAACTTAGGGATATAATTTGATCCAAATAATGAAAGTGGATTAGTTTAATAGGACTAGACCAAATATGTCATTGACATCCAATGATTTTTGGGATTGTATTGATAGTACCGGTTATTTATTCATAGCTTTTTTCACCTTACAACACTACTTATATTATTAAACAAAAATTTTATATGTTCTATCTAGTCTGATTCTTATGAATGGAAATTTGAATAGTTGAAAGGAAGACTGCCCAGAAAATAGAACTGAATTTTTCTATTCTAGAAAGAGGGTACACACTCTATTATAACATACCAAACATCAGGCTGGGAGTTATTTTGATGGATATGTAAAAATTCATCATGTATAAATATTAGTACATGAGGTATTAAAAGAGAAATTACTTGAGGAATAACATTGAGTTTAAATTATTGTTCATACACAACATTGTTAGATACATTGCATATAGTTGGAATGTTTTTGGGTATATATAAACATAAGTGAATCAGGTATATAACTTCTCAGTGAGACCAAAATGTCTAAAAGGTGTGGTGGGATAAATTTATTGAGTCTTTTAAATATTATATTTTATTTATCTCAGTGAAAAGATATGTTTTTGAAAATTATTTTTGATTAATTACTAAGGCTTATGTGTTCTAGGAGGATAGTAGTTAATGGTACCGGATGGAATAATTTTTTGAAATGTTTCATTAATTTAAATAGTTTCATTGGAAACCAATCCTTTGGGACTTTTAAGTGGATCTGTAACCTATGAATTGAATAAATAGGACGCACCATTCTAATCCATAAAGCTTATCCTTGAGAGATAATATTGATGTTGAGGAGAAACAACCTCCTTGGGATGTCAATAAGGATGAGATCCTGAATGCCCTTGTGTGTGTCTGGGTTTTCATATGCATTCAAGATGAAAATATGTGATAATATCATTAATTTAAATGGGTAATAAATTATAGTATAAATATTGTATATTTATTAATTCCTCTATTATTTGTGTCTTGAGATAGAAGAAGGAATAGAAATCATTGGTTCTCAGTGTTCCACATGTCCATAGATGAAAGAAGGAAAACTAGTGTCCAGCTATCTTTTGGTAGGTATTACCTATAATATAATTGAAATTAGATTAATTTACCAAAAACTTCATAACATGTATTTCAAAACTCAACTTGAGGAAGTGAAAGGGTTCGGGTTATTGTGGATTAGAAAAATGAGGGTCTCACACTTCTTTCCTATCTGAGAGACATTATCAATAGATGAGTTTTGGATGTTATATATATGAGTGTTCATACATATTCATGGGATACTATATAAAATTATATCATACATGCATACTCAGTTCACCACATAGTTCGGTTAGGGGTTATAGAATGTTATTAGTTCACAAGTACACTTTAGTAAACCAGATCACCCTCTAACTGAAGGCCATTCTAAGAACACTATATAGGTACTGGAGGAAATTATTAGTTCATGTATATTAGATTTTGTAGGATAAATGGATTAAAACTTTAGTCATGTTAGGTTTCCTTTTTATAATAACATTCCCATTACAATTAAAATAGATATATATGATGATATCTATGGTAGGTTGTTTTGTTCACCTATGTTTTTGTTAGAGGCAAGGGAGGAAATAAATCTGGGACTTAGTCTCGTTTAAAATGCATTCATTAGGGTGAATATCATAAGGAAATGGATATTTATGGATTAGGCAAGGATAAATTCATATGTTGATTTCCATCACCATCCTATTGATATATAAGTGGGGAATTTGGTCTTCTTACATGATTTTCCTAGATTGGTTCATCGATGGATTCTATGAAAAGGTAAGCTCATAAAGATATTATTCAAGCCATTAAATATCTTAGAGAGGATCTATACAACAAACACATTAAATAGATCTTCTTGAATGGTATAGGGAAATACATAATTTAATCCATATATCTCGTCATTATTGTTATTATCCCAACCCACATCAGGTGTTTTATTATAAAGAAGAAGAATACGATGATGTTATTACCTTTGAGGGGTCAGCAGTTCATATCATCAATCATAACATAAGAACCCCTAGGGTAGGATGGGTAATCAAGTTCAGTTGTTATAGAAACATGGGTACATTCTAGATGAGATGTGAGAATGAGGTCCTAATATACATGCTCAATTTTCAATGTCATTCTACGATGTATTTCATTAACCCATGGATGTATAACATGATTACGTGTTTTCTTAAGGAGGGGATGTTGTAACATCCCAATTCTTCTTCATGGAACAAACCAATTAAAATTCTATCAAAAACTATTATTTTACCTTAGTGGAAGTTCCTTGGAGATTATTATAGGTTTTGGGAGATTTAAAAATGGTTCTGGTCCCAGAATTCTGGTTTTTGAAGAAGCTAACTGGGTTTCATTGTCAACACACGGTTTTCACTTGTCATTCACCTTAACCACGTAAACCAAGAAGGGTATGTGTATTTTTTCTTAAACCATGAATTTGTGTGAGACAAACCATTTAAAAGTATTCATTCTTTTTAATACCTATCACACATGGTTGTATCATGGATTGGCTATCCATGCACCCGAACAACACTTTCTATAAAATTGAATAATTTACCTATTTTCTACTTGTTACCTTAAATTTAATTTCTTATTCCCCTCCAATATGTTTACGCAGTAGACCTCCATAGGAATTCCCACACATTACCTAAAGGATTGGGTAGATCTTCCACATCCAACCTCCATTTTCATCATCACCAGCAATGGTGGAAGACCCTCAGCATGGATACTACTTCCTTACATTAAAATAATTTAGTATCTTTATATCTAAAATAATTCAACCATATTTCAAATTAATAATATATTTTTAGTGATTTTCTAAGTTTTACCATTAACCACTATTCCAGGTCAAATCAAAGGAAAATACTAGATGAGGAGTCATTCACAGGCCCTATATAGCTGGTTTATATTCTTTTCCCTCAAATAATAACCATCTATAAATTTTACCATTTTTCGGCATGCCAATATTTTGAAGTATTGACATTAAAACATATATAAATTTATGTTTTCCCTAAAAATCAAAATTGATGTACAATGGAACATATATAAACCATTGATGGTTTATTTCCCCAATCGAATCTACCCATTAGGGAATGTTTGTATGGAGTTTATGGAAAATATTATTTACCCATTTGGGGTAACTAAGTTACCACTTAGGTGTGTTTTGGGGTCATATTTTATTAGGAATACATTCGATGGATTTTGGTATGTATTTAATAAATGATAAAAATTGAACATCATTATAATTAAATATTGAATAAATCTTAGATATGATTACATTATGTTTCACTTGTTATTAATTTTATATTTCCCTGGAAATTTGAAATGGTACCTTATTCACACCGATAATGGGGTGGAACACCTTGAGAAAATCTTGAATTCTTTTGTGGAATTCCATAAGTGAACTAATAGGACTCCAGCTGATTCATTGATTTCAATGACATGTGGTTAACCCGTCAGGGATTTAATAAATACCTTATATTAATGAATACTATTAATTCATGTTATGAATTCATATGGATGTTTGAATAAAATATAATTATTGAGATGATATCCCATGTTCAGGTTACGTCGCTTAGACAAAGAATTCCTTCGGTCATCTCCTTCGATTTTATTTTTTTCTACATTGAAATAAAAAGATATCATTCTATGGAATGGTTAGAAACTATTTGGAGTATAATTTTATGGGTTTACCCCTAAAATTAGTCAAAAAAAAAACAAAATATATCCTCAGGTATTAATCACCTTTATTTGACATGAGAACCAAAGAATATGAGAATGATATGAGAATTATATTTGTTCAAATTGGGTTTGGGACTAGTTCTGTGGATTGCACATGGTTATTAATCTAGTATACACTAGAACCAGTCTTCGGCTCCCTTGAATACATATTAGGCCACATGTTCAAAGACATCTAAATTACGCTTATGTAAGTGTGGTCATTCAAGTATGCCATAAGTTATATGAGCTCATCATGATTTGTTTTACAATGATAAATAAATCTATATATACCAAATATTAAAATTTGTATCCCCAAAATAGATTTTCATTATATTTCATTAGATGTTGCCTACTGAGTTGTACTGACACATTGTTTGGACTACTGCTTTGTAACCCCGGTAGAATACTTAGATGTAGGAATTTAAAATGGAAAGAGCCTTTTCATAGATTATTAATTCTTTATTAGGTTGCAACATGGGATTAGAGGTTTGAGATGGGATCGAGATGCTCATGGATACTAGCTATTTTAGTCCCTTGTTCCCTTCTATTTAGTCTGGCACTACTTTTAAACCATATACCATGGTTTGGTTATTAATATTTTATATTTCCATGACATAATATATATATTTCCTATTTTAAAATATTCAATTTGTTTTATTTATTATATCAATAATTTTGTTTCCTTCATTTTCTTTGGGTTTCACTCTAATAACGCGTGTATTGTCCCTCCAACGTACCACCATATACATTCACTTATAATTAGTATCCTTTGGAATATGGGTAGGCATGATTGAGGGATTGTGGTCCATTGGACTTGCTACATATGAGTGACTCAGGAAAATAACATAATAGGAATGAATAAAATGAATAATTGATTAAAAATAAATATTATCAGTTGAATAAGGATTGGGTCATTATACATATGGAAGGATATGTTAAAATTTTCTTTGGTTATGGGACATTAATCAAGAATGATTATCCAAGACATGTTGGGTACCATATCTTGTATGTTTCCATCTATTTAGGTCAAAATGTTTGAGATTAAAGTTATTTATTGAGAATAATTTGGGATCAGTACATTCATTGGACATTTTATATAGCATGGGAATGTGTATGGTATTGTCCTGGGATTTTAAAATAATCACTTAATATTATTATATAACTTGATTAATCAAGCATCTATATTAATTAGAGTAATATTATAGTTGTTCATGTATTCTCATGTATTAAATTATGATGGACTTAGTTTAAAATGTCTAATAAATAATGATCATGTAGGTGGTTCATGCCAAGCACTGGGCGTATCTAGGTTTTGTTTTGGAAATTGTGGGATCAATATTGATTTTTTGATAAAATCACTAACATTATCATTATTTGTATGAAAAAAGATGATGTCGTGATTTTTTTTTTGAAATATCTAATTCCGAATTTGTGTGACCACACAGTTGAAAATTCAATGGATTAAACCTAATTTTATTACCATAAGTTAAAACCGTTATGGTTGGGATCCATTAAGGGGTGCATAGAGGATGACAATCATCCCGAGTGTATTAGTGTACAAATATTGTTCATACTTATTTAAAGGGATTCTAAAATTAACTATCAATACAAATGTTGAGATGATACTCATTCTAGAGAACAATGTACAAAAACCAGTGTTTATGACTTACTGGTAACGTATACCGTTTGAATGACTATGAATTATTTCAAATAGAAATTGAAACCACTAGTCATATGAATTTTGAATGCATCAAATTACACATTGAAAGACTCCTTCAATCAATGTTTTTCATTCCATGTCAGGTAATATTGTATATGATGTTCAGTTCATGGGTTCTATTTGATTTATAATGATACTACACCATGTTCTAACTATCCTATTTTTTGAAATAAAACCTTTTTCCTTTTTGTTTTAGTGGTTATTTCACTGAACATTAGAATTTGGGATATTTGTGCATACATGATTCTATCCTTGATTAATAGGGGTTACCAGATTGATCGTTCATATGGGGGGAGGGATTTTCAAAAGAACATTAATTGTTAATGAAAATAACTATTTCTTACGTAGTGACTTCCAATGTTTTTAGTTATTCTACATATGAACTGTATCACTCTTTTTGGAGTATCATCTCTATCAATTTTGAGTTATTTAAATTGTTATTGTTTTGTTCCCTTATTATTTGAGGATAATATGTTAGTTATGGATTTTAGGGGTGAAAGTGTTATTTCCTTAGTAAATGTTGAAATTTAATTATTTTATTTTTATGACCATTAGATATCTTAAACTATTTTGGCCAGGTTTTATATAACCAAACCTTCCATCCTAAAACAATATAGTGCACATCATCTGTGTACTATCATACAGATAGCTGGTGAGTCAGTTTCTATTTATCATTTCCATATGATAATGTGTATATTATGAAAATAAATTAAATCATATTTTACTATCCATCTTACCTTGGAAAATGAATGATAAACTCTTTTTAAAATTACATATAAGAAGGTGGAAGCTATAATAAAATGAAAATCCTCATATATTTTTGGGAATAAGGTGGAGTTGATTGATATAATTTATTAGTATTTACAACCTAAAATCAAAGGCCAAGAAGGACTTCTTGAATGAAAGACGTAGATCAAACATATTTTTCCAACTAGGGGTAACAAAGATGTATCTAGACCTCTAAGATCACTAATTTTAAAAAATATAAGGATAGAGATAATGAAATATACCTTAATGTGTCTATAATTTTATCAATTAAATTTATAAAGGGATAATCCAAAGTGTATAGTGGAACCAATAACCATAACATCATGAAAATGGTATAACATCAACATGATGTTATTCATGGTTTTTCTGATGTGGACATTATATTTCGTGTTTTTCACATATTTTAATTATATTTTTTATCTTTTAATATTTAAATTTCAACATTAATGTTAAATTTTTGCACCTTTTAATTTCTTTTGTTGAATTTTCTAATTAATTTTTTTTCTATTTTTTCTATATTATTTCAACTAAATAAATATTTTTCCATTTACGATTCTAATTATATTTTATTTTAAATTATCTTATAATCTAAATTTTATATTTGAAATAAAATAATTGACATTTTTTAAAAATTAAATATTCTAACTTTTGTTTTATTTTTATTAATGAAGCATTAATTTGGATTTTATGTCATTTATATTTTTATTTCAATAATTATGTACTTTGATTTATTAGTTTCTTAATTATTCTTCTATAAATTATTAATTAATAATTTTATTAATATAGTTTATTTTTACAACTTATAATTGGATTAGAAAAATAAGTAATTGTTTTAGTTTTTATTATTTAATTATTTTTTTAAATTTCCTTGTTCTTTTATAATGATAGATTTAATGACTTTTTGGTAGAGTATCTACCACTGTAATATCCCCTGGTAGGATCCTGAGCCACTATTCTCAGTTTTTCTACCATTGGAACCCACCGATAGTAAAACAGATGAACCGCCCACAGTTGCATCACCTACCACCATCCATTCACTCCATCCTATCCAAAAATATCCATCGATGGTATTAACACACCTTTTTCAACCTAATGGATACTCCTTAGCTACCATTGGTTTCAAACATCCACAAAATCCACATAATATTTCATCACTCACTAGTGGATCACAATGAACCATTGGGGAATCCCCTTCAAATAGTTTTTCCATTGCTATAATTTTCCCACAACCTAGTATCCTACACTACTGGATATTCTCCTAGTGGCACATCAAACCACTTATTTCTTGAAGCCATTAAAAAGATGAGTTAAAAAAATACACCACCTGAGAAAACTCAAACTATAGAGCTTGAGATTCTTCCTTTAAATTTCCATTAATAAATAATCCCTTGTCAATATGCCATTTTCTACCACTGAAGGACACATACATCATCAGATCAAAATATTATTGGATAAATTAATCCCATATGAGCCACCAAGTCACCAGAACTAATGATGTTATTACCCTCACCATCCAAGGCAACCAGCTGTCAAAGACACTTCCTTTGAAGAAGTTGATTTCACCATCGATTGTATCAAATAAATCTTCAATGAACCTCATGAGGATCCTTGGACACACTGGATCTAATGTTGTGTAATCCCATAGCTAATTAAACAAAGTCAAGGACACTAAAGGGGTCTGTATTTGAGCGGAACTAACAATCTCACTGATTGTAGGTTTCCATTACTGTTTAAGGCACCACTGAGATTCCACTAGGAATATGAAGCCTATACCATGCCAGATATGCCTCACATGCGAGTAGATATTTTTGAAATAAATATAAATATTAACAATAAAAATGAAATATTTATATTAATATTTATAAATTTAATTTAGAAAAAATTAAATATAAATAAATTTATATAAGAAGAACTTAATAACATATTAGTTATATAAAAATCTAATAATAATGATAATTAAAAAAATTATTTATAACTATAAAAGATTAATTTTTATTTTAATTATTATAATAAAAATTTAATAATTTATTTATGTTTGTGTTGGGATTGAATAAATATTGTGTTGCAACAAGATTAATTACAAACGGTTTGGTATCATTTAGTTATAGGGGTGATGTTGGAGTCAACTACAGGTGACCAAGTTTTTCAGTGAATTAGTAGAGATAAGATGAAGTTTGTACTTTCCATAAGTGACAAATTTGATGAATACATCCGAATATGAATTCAGAAAATAATGGATATAAAAAATGAGGCTAGCATTTAGGATATGAAGAGGGGAAACATTCATGATCATAGAGACCAAGAGACCGAAGAACGAGACAAAAGTAATGTTTGTGAATGATTCATATGAATATTTCTTTTTTCCTTACTTTTTTTAAATTTGTTTTTTTTGTAATTGAATTTCTAATTTAGTTTTATTTTCCAAGATAATTAGCTATATTTCATTCGTTCATATATTTTTAAATTTTCAAGATCAATATTATAACTACTTCACATCATTTTTCTTAGTCGTAATTGGAGAGGTAAATTCATAGATCATTAAATTCAAATTTTTCTTCTCAATCTTAATTCAAGAATCATGATCAATGATTGATATTTCTCTTGAATGTATTTCTTCATCTATCAATATAAATTCTTTAGAATATTACGCTTATTTTTATTCCATATAATTATTTTTAGAATTAATTTATTATTTATGTATCTTAATGTGGTGAGATCTATGATTCCGTTGTTTGAGTTATTAATCTCTTATAAAGGTAGATTAACAAATAAATTTATAAGTATTTTAATTCTATTAAAATTTATATAAATAATATTTTAATTTCAAACCAGTATTTTTAAAGAATCAATGAACATATTCAATAAATTGTTTTTCACAATATTTTTTCTAGTATTGATCTTCACTATTAGAACTTCTTATTAATCACCATTATTTACACATCTAGTAAAAACATATATTGTTACACTAAAAAATATTATAAAAAATATTTTCATGCACTGATTTTAATTTATTTTTTTTGAAAAGTTCAATACAAAACCTTCCCTTGATTTTAATACCCTACATACCACAAATGTTTAGTAAGTGTCATAGTATAAATAATTTTTATTCAGTATGTATTAATGATGTTAATTTCATTTGATTAGAACTATACGAAGAATAATTCTTGAAATTTTTTTAAAAAAATAATAAAAAATATATTTTTTCAAAATATCATTTAAATATTTTCCAAAAAATATGAAAATAGATATATAATGAAAAATGTTTCAACATGTCATTAATGATTTCTTCTATTACTACATTTAACTGTATTGAGTTATTCATTGATAAATTGCACTAATTATTCTCTCCTATATGATCACATGAATATCATCTGATATCTTATATCCTTTTAAACAATTATATTTATAAAATATTAGGGCTCCTAAAAATGAAAAAAAAATATAATAGATAATTTAGGAAAATATTTAATTATATAAATAATGAACAATTATTTCAACTTAAAATAAATAATGAATTTAATTATAGAATGTTAGGATGATTGAATATTAGATCCCTCATATTTCAAGAAAACGATCATCATTTATATTGTCTCGCATATTTAGGAACAACGATCTTAAACAGTCCCACCATGAACTATTGAGAGAATTTAATGGGATCTGTAATGTTGACTCAGTAGCCTATATTATATATTTTTATAATTCATAGAAACAATTTACTATCTTAGGAATCACAAAAAATGAACTAATATTGAGAATGATTCCATTTTCTCTAAAAGGGAATGGTCAAAAATGGCATTTTTGTCCTGATGAAAATATCTCTCAAAACTGGGACCATGTTTATAACAACTTTATAATTAAATTATATCCCCAAAGACATAATGGTGAATTGATAACCACATTAAAATGTTAATTTCAAGAGGATAAGGATGCCTTTAATGGGGATTAGGATGAATTTATAGACCTACATAGGTATTGAAACAACCATTAGTATCCATAATATGTTCCCATTAACACCTACTATTATGTATTTTCATATTATGGACAAAATATAGATAAAAACTCTATTAGAGGTAATTATAATGATAATATAATTGAATAAATGATGAAAATTTTAGAAAAAATTCATTAAATTTTCATCAAAAAAACTCTTGGGGGAAGATAGTGAACAGAAATGGTAAAAAAACGGTTCAGGGGTAGATTCTCATGAAACATTAGATAAAATTAAAGACCAACTCCAATATATAATGAAACAAAATGACAAAATAAATATTAACCAACTGGCCATTCCTAAAAATATCAAATATATAAGGAAACTATGTACTCAGTGAGGGTTTTTTGGGCACACTAAAAATATATGTCCAAACATTGACAAGAAAGTCCTGCAAGAAAATTAAAATTATGGTAATTATGGTTATAGGATTACTATCGATGTTGAAAATTTTTCAATAAACTTTGACTAGGGATATAAGAATCATCCTAATTTATATTAAAAAGAAAAAAGTATGATAATCCAACATACAACCTTTGGTTATTAAGAACAACCTATAAAACAATTCAAAAACCAATAGAGTGGTTAGGTATCAAAATAAAAAGAGAATAAAGAGGTGAATTTACTGAATAAAATTGAAACAAAATATTAAAATATTTTACTCTCAAGAAGGTAAATATAATTATAAAAAAAGAACAACATGAATATGATAATGTTGAATTTAATTCTAGAATTTTAAATTAGTAATTAAAAATGGGTCAATCAGGTGGAGATAATAAAACCATGGGAAAATTTCAAGGCTATTGTCATTAGAACTTGGTTAAATTATCAACAAAAATATATAAAGGGCGATTGGAAAACTAAAAAGGAGGAACTGAGTGAGTCTAGAAATAAAAATATACATAATATAGAATGTTTAAATAAAGAGGGAATTCATTAAAATTAATAAAATCCAAATGTATCATCTAAAAGTCAATAATTTTTTTTCTAATCCAAAAAAAATTATGGGAAGGCTAATGTTGTTGAGGAAATAAGAGAAAATATTTATATTCTTATGAACTATCCCTACCAATTACATTCCCAAAAATGATAAACCCCAAGAGTAATAATAAGGATGAACATCATCAGTTACATGTGATTCTAACCAATATCAACAAGAATATCCCTTTTCATCCAAGCCTTGATTCAGATTTATTTTTAACTAAAATCTCTTTATAAATTGTTTCCAAAAAATCACTATTTATTTTATTCATACAGTCTCACTAAAGAGTGTAGTGCTTTTTTTACAAATAAAATCCCTCCAATGATTAAGGACCCTATTATACTTTTCATTACCTGAAATTTAGGTAATAGTGGTCTACTAAATGATTTGGGTGATTTTGGTGATAGTATTAATCTTCTTAATTTATCACTTGTTCAATAGTTTGGATTAGGTGAACTTAAACCCACCAATGTTATCCAACATTATGGTGTTCTTTTATTCACACGTCTTCTGGGATTGGTATATGATATTTATATTGGTGTTGGAAAAAAATTTCTTCCAAATAAAATTATATCTCTAGACAAAGAGTATGAGCAGATGGTGCTCATAATTTTGGGATTCCATTTCATGTCCTCTATTTTAGCTATTGAATAATTTTCTAATGGTAAATTAATATTCAAAATTAAGGAAAAAATGAACAACTCAAAGTGTTTCAATTTTTTAAAGAATAAACATTATCAAAAAACTATTCAATGGTTGATTTATTAGAATCTAAAATCACACATGAATATTTTAATGAATTTTGAAAACATACATTTTCAAAAGAAACTAATTTGGAAGTTAAAGATGGAGTTTTTCATGCTATTTAATTTCCTCAGAGTGAAAATTTGGAAAATTTTCCATAATAGGACAACATTCATTTTTCTATTATTTTTGATGAAAAATATTTTATTTCTAAACATAATGAACTATTAAGAATTCTTGAGGATAATTTATCTAATGTAATAATGACAATATTTCTTGTAATAACACTGTTGTCAGCATCAATCAGAGAGGAATCATAAAACATGAATGTGGTCGACGTACCATTAGGGGCTTCACTACAAATTTTACATATAATATTTTTATGGAATCTATATATGTAACACCCCAGGTAAATAAAGAATATGACATTTTTATATTTATACCTATTTGTGGGAAAAATTTCAATATTAATTTAAATGGAACGCTATGCTCAATGGCTTACCCAATACGCAACAACGAGTTACTTTGAAATCTTACATTGCACTCTAATAATAAAATAATATTATTTTAAATAGTAGTTAACACATAGCCGTTGTATTGGCGGGAATGAATATAAATAACTAAATTACGATTATATATGTGTGTTAAATGTTTTTACTTTTATCCAATAAATTTTAGAGGCTTAAAATACAAATGAATCCAATCTTAAGTATTGAATACACTAGTATTTTTAAAAGATTTTTTAAATAACTTTTGATGGAAAACCATTTTTAAATCAAAATTTTGACTATTTTATAAGATCTATTTTTCAAAATAAACATATTATTTATGATTGGGACATATAAATTTACCTTGGGTGAATGTTTGATATTTTCCTGACAATGTTCATTTTTCAATGAATAGTGAAAAATACTGCATTTTACATCAAAACTGTTTTTTCATGTAATTTAATTATATTGTTATATTATCTTTTTAATTTTTTTAAAGTGTAATTGGAATATATTTTTACCATTTAATCCAATTACGGTCATTGGGATTAATTTCAATTTGTAATTGGTCATAAACAAGTGCCAAACTTTTCATAAATATTGTTTCTAAAAAACCCGCTATTTGTTTTGACAACGGGGAGTTTTTTTTAAAATAATTATTGAAATTTATGTGTTTGTAATTTGGTAAAATGGATTACATATTTGGAATAAGAAGGTCCAAATTATGTAATTAAGACTCTTTTGTTGTTGGACATTATGAATAGTAACGACGGTAATTATCTTTAATTATCTTGATTAATGAGTAATTGGGTAGTTAAAGATAATAAGATAATATCATAATAATATAAAATGACAACAACATGTGTCCTAAGGCTACTTTTTGTCTCATGGCCGACCATGGGATGACCTTTTCCAAACATGGGGGCCCCATGGAATCACTTTTGTGAGAAAGTGACTTTTTATCTATTTATTTTTAAAGAATGTTGAATGTAACAAAGAATGTATCACCTAAGTAAAATATTTTTAATTTTGTCTAAATAAATGATATTTTGGACTATAAATAGTCATTGGAAATCTAAAAATATTTTCTATATCATAGTACATTTTTTAATTTTTAGACATTAAATAAATTAAATTATTTCTGACATCATAATGATGCAGCGATGACCTCATTATATAACGATTTAAATAAAATCGAAAGATAATGTAAAATCTAAGACCTACACATGTCCAAAACCTATTGTATGGGTGAATTTCTAACCCTTATTACCTTATCCTCGAAACACATCAATGTGGGACGATTAAAATCTGAAACTCATTCTAAAATAAAGTAACATTTATTTACTTTCCAAGAGTGCCCCTCCCCTCCTCTTATAAAAGGCCCCCACCACTACCTCCTCACCCACACTTCCAAAGCCTTTGGCTTGGCCAAATCCTGACCATGTTGTCTCTCCACATCCATCTCTAACTCCTTGAAGCCTCACTTTGGGCATAAGTCTTCCCAAGGAAGCCTTTGAGCTCAAACCAAAGGGAGTTACCCGATTTTAAGGAAATGTCTTCACTTGTGTCCTTTTGTTTTATTTTGCTTATCCAACCCCCTAAACTCTTTTTATTCAATTATTTTGTAACCACTCCAGTATCTTCAATATACTAGGATGTTATTATAAGAAGTATTCGAGCTACACTTACACACACCTTCTTCTAATGGTTAATGAACATACTGTTTCTGTGGTTGGCGATTTTCTGCCTCACAAAACGATGATTGTTCAATATTCTTTTAACACCTTTATAGGTGGCCATTATTATGTCATTGTATTTTATATATGATATATATGGTATTTATGTGTACTATATGCTTCTGTATATTATATTTAAACCATACCTTTATTCTTTTCATGTTGTGTAAATGTGATAATTTCATATGAGGAAGTGTGGACTACTGCCCCCTCAAGTGATGTGACTCATACATAAAATAAATGGAACATATAAAGAATAAAATTAATAAAGATATGAGACCTATATAACATATATAATATACTGGAATTATAATATATATATATATATATATATATATCATTTATTTTTAATCCTGTTAATATGACAAAGAAAAAATGAAAGTAGCGTTCATGCGTACGTACGGCCTACCGTCTCCATGAATGGTGATTTTCGTTTTTTATCTCCAAATGATATGTAATAGTATAAAATAAATACATACTGGATATATACTATATTTAAAACATCAAAAATATTCTGGATATGATGTACATATAACTACATGTAAAATTATTTTCCAACAAGTTCAATTTTTGACTCACGTACCAAACATCGACAAAAATGTCTGATATGAACACATATTATTAACCAATTATTATAACAAATAAATATGTGATATTAACTGAATAATAATATTTATAGGAGTTCCTTAAGAAATTATAATTTGAACAAAGTTTATTATTCAGGAATATAAAGAAATGAACAAGACAAGTTGGACTTGAGGTAAGGGATCCTACTCCTCTCTTTCTTTTTAAGTACACTCTTTTATGTCATTCCATTTAAGCTCATATTTCTTGTGATTGGGATGTTCTTTTATATAAATCTTACTGTAATTTTTATGTGCATATGATGAGAGACCCTATTCCATCTCATCAATCCATTTTGGAGGTTTTGAGTGGCGCCGTTAGGCTGCCGAATTTTCGTAAGAGATCTAACCACTCTCTTTCTTTTTAAGTACTCTCCTTTATGTCACATATTTTAAGATCCTATTTGTTATGTTGGGGGATGTTATTTTTTATTCCTCTTTCTGTAAACTTTATGTTTATGTGATGAGAGACCCTGTTTCCTCTCATCAATCCATTTTGGAAGCTTTAAGTGGCACCGTTAGGCTGCCGAGTTTTCGTAAGAGATGTTTCATCTCACTTTTATTCCCATGAGATTTATGATACATTGGCCACAATTTCCTTTGAGTGGTTTATGTACATCACATTATTACACTACTTTTGTAATATAATTCCATTTATGGGTATTTACATATTCATTTTATGACACTTCTTTAATGGGGTGTGCTTTTCGAAAGTTACCCAAGTCGGTAAGGGAACCTTTCACCCTCCTCTTTTGAAAAGTCATCGTTTGTTATGTCTTTTAATTCACATACTATAATGTTGGGATATGTTCTTATATATCCTGATTGATGTAAATTTTATGTCCAAGTGATGAGATTCCCTTTTTATCTCTCATCAACTCATTTTTTGAATTTTTGAAGTGACGTCGTTAGGCTGTCGAATTTTACCAAGGGAACTTTTTAACCCAATTTCGATTTCTTTGGGTTCAACATGTAGATATTGAATATGTCATCATTTGAATATGTGTTAATGACCTTTTATTGTTTTACACTTAATATCCAATTATATTGGGTGTATTTATATTTGTCACACATAATTTTGAGATTGATTTATCCTTAATTTAAGGATACCTTGTTTATAAGGGATTTCATCACATTTTACATCCCTATTGAGACTTCATTGTTGTTTTGCACCAATTCACTCTTATATGATTTATATACTGTCCTTTGAAATATTATATCATCAATCCATTAATTCTCATGATATTAGAATTTTC
Organism: Viscum album; assembly: GCA_963277665.1. Lineage (NCBI taxonomy): Eukaryota > Viridiplantae > Streptophyta > Magnoliopsida > Santalales > Viscaceae > Viscum > Viscum album. The sequence continues at coordinate 696,841,034 of OY728145.1, forward strand.
TGATTAAATGTTATTCCTCAATTATTGTATTCAAGTGTCTATAATTTTGGTAAAACCCCTTTAACCAAAATATCGCTTTAAATGTTTTAATGATTTGTTCTTATTAATATCCATGTTTTCAAAATGGTTTTAAGGATTTATTTATATGGATATTAATGGTTTAAAATGTTAAAATCTTCAAGGTGGTATGAGACACTTTGATTCAAAAATCTCTTTATTAAATGTTTTAAATGGTTTTGAAAATGGTGTTTTTTAATGGATTCATTATTTCGATATCCTACAATGTTATATTGTGATTGAAATTTGGAAATGTTATATTTCCTTTATGCATGATTTATGTGATAAATTTATGTTATGGTTCTTGGGCATTGTTATGAAAACGGGTGGTTCCGTGATAAACTAAGGGCGGGTGATCCTGATATAGCTCTCCAATGCATTAGGTAACACGAAGGGGTTAAACGTTAAGGTTTCTCCGAAAAGATTTAGGGAATATACTGTGGTGGGTATTCCAAACATAACCAAGAGGGTTACTCCCTACATAATAAAGTTATTAATGCCTCAAGTTACCTTTATGTCTTTATGATTTCTATGATTTATTCATGATTTTATGAGGTATGTTAGAGTGCCTATGTTTTATGGGTAAAGTATGATTTCATTATTATGTATATATGAACTAATGTTTCCTTTCCATATTTTTATAACCCTTACTGAGCTATTTATTCTCATCCCATGTTATTGAAATGTTTTTCACAGGTCAAGGGAAAGGTACATGATGTGGTGATAGTGTCAAGGATGTGTCAAGAAAGAATCAATGTTTTATTTTAAATTTGTTTACATTGATGGGAAGAATGAATACTGTCTTTTATGTAACCACTTTGTTTAAATGTGGAATGTAATACAAGTTTCATGATCTAATTCTCTAAAACTCTAAACCTGAAAGGATCCTCAATGTGTAATCTTGTAATAACTCAATATTAAGTATGGTTTAAGGCTGGGGCCTTATAGTTGGTATCATAGGTCGGTTTAGATAACTTTAGAGGTTAGGGTATTCTTTAAACATAAGTGACATTACCATAATGGTTAGGATTACAGAAAGAGTCCTAGTTTTAGATAAAGTGAATGAGTAAGTATATCTTAGTGTTTATCTTCCTCATTAGTACATGATGGTTTTGTTGATATACTCACACTGACCTTTTTGGTTTTAGTAAATGGATGGATCTAGTAGGCACCAAAGTAACAGTGGATGTGAAGGAAACTGTGACAGTTTTTTGAGCAAGAAACTGAATGATATGGGAGCTACAATGAGAACTCTTGTGATTATCATCAACCAACTATCTGGAGTCATGATTGACCACCTAAACCTTGGTGATTTCTTTAAGGAATAATATATGCGAGAAACAAATCCCTACGGAAGTATAGGTAATAATCATAAAGGTAAGTGTGTTCAAAAACCTATGTGTCAAATATGTGGAAAGAAACACCTAGGAAAATGTTTCAAAGGGACAAAAATATGCTATAGATGTGGAAATGAAGGTCATAAAGCAAGAACCTGCCGTGGAAAAAGGAAGCATCCAGTTGACTCGAGGAAATGGAAAGAAGTCCTTTCTCATGGATCAATTGAATGTTTTAAATGTGGTGTGCATGGTCATTATGCAAACACATGTCCTATGAAGAAGATTCGTGAATGGGATCACCAAGATCGTACAAATTTTCGTTTACCAATACCTAATGCCCTTCTGATTGAGGATGAAGAAACTGAAAATGACCAATCAAAGCTATGGATTATTTCATAACTATAGTTTTCTTATATTGGAATCTTAGGATATGATTCATGATTTTGTTTGTAGGAAAGAAGTATTTCAGAATAAGTTGGAAAGGAATGTTTAATGGATAATGAAGAATGTTGAATGAGTAAGAAGTCAACATATAAGGGCCACAAGAGTTATAGTGAAATTCATAAGAGTATTAAGTCTCTTTTGATGATGGGGTTACATTAGAAGACTTTGTATAGTATGTGTAACCCTGATGTTTAATATAGGAAAATTCTATTCAATGAATAGTTATCTGTTCTTTTGTGGACATAGTTATAAAGAACCATTTGGGTTTATATGATCCTTACTTTTTAGGTAATTATGGGTTACTATAAGTTATGATGGAAGTGAAAGGCATGAGATAAAATTGAGGTTAAATTATATTATGGTTATTTTTGATGATTTTATCTCTTTTTGGGAAATGATTTGAGAATTATATAGTTTTGGAAAAAGGACAACACACAGACCGTGTGACAACCCGTCACGTCAGACAATACTGTGGGAATCAAACCCACAACCAAAGTGCAATTAGTATTTATCGCCTACCACTGGACTACGTGAAGTCCCTGGTTAGTTTGAATGATTCTTTTTAGTTAGATGATTTTATGAATTAAGAGTAATTTGATTTTGGGTTATCTATGTAAATTTATTATCCTATCATGGAGGATATGTGATTAGGTTAATTACTCTTCAATATGAGACTTTAAGAGCAACTGATGTTGTTTGGATATAAATGTTACGATTTAACTTGGAAGACTATGTGACTAAAACCATCAAATTTTTGGGTTTCAATCTTAGTTTTGTTTACTTTGAAGGATTTTATGGACAAATTGTTTATTGAATGGGCCTCGTTGAACTTTGGGTTTTGTTGGTAAAATTTTGGAGATTAAGAATAGATTTTTTATAAGGTCCCAAGCTTAAACCTTAGTTAATCTTGAGTTATTAGAAGATTACACATTGAGGATCTTTTCAGTTTTAGAGTTTTAGAGAATTAGATCATAAAACTTGCATTACATTCCACATTTAAACAAAGTGGTTACATAAAGATAGTATTCATTTTTTTCCATCAATGGAAACATAATTAAAATAAAACATGGATTCTTTCTTGACACTTCTTTGACACTATCTTCATATCATGTAACTTTCCCTTGACCTGTGAAAAACATTTCAAAAAAAAATTGGGATGAGCATAAAAAACTTAGTAATGGATTCAAAAATATGGAAAGGAAACATGGGTACATATATACATAAGAATGAAATCATACTTTACCCATAAAACATAATAACTTCAACATAACTCATCAAATCATGAATAAATCATAGAAATCCTAAGACATAAAGGTAACTTGATGCATTCATAACATTCTTATGTAGGGAGTAACCCTCTTGGTTACATTTGGAATACCCATCACAGTATATTCCCTAAATCTCTTCAGAGAAACCTTCACGTTTCACTCCTTCGAGTTACCCAATTCATTGGAGAGCTATATCGGGCCCACCTACCCTTAGTTTATCACGGAACCACCAATCTTCATAATAATTCCCAAGAACCTCAACATAATCGTATCACATAAAACATGCATAAAGGAAACATAACATTTCCACCTTTCAATCACATGATATAAATACAACACATTGATATAAAAACATTATGAAAACCATTTTCAATACCAAAATAAAATAAAAGTAAAACATGATATTTATTTTTCTATAAAAAAAGGTATGGCTAGTAGAGGAAGCCAGAACTCAAATAATGGTCACGGCGGCGGAGAAGTCGTTGTCGCTGCATATGTATGACAAAAACATTCCCTTTTGTCATTTAGTAAACACTTAGTATAAAAAATATTCCTTTCGAATAAATGTAAAAGTCAAAGGGCTTTATACACCGTATAAAAGAAGGTTGTGTATAAAACAAAATATGCCTCAATGAAAGGAGATTGAGACGAAATCCCATACCTCAGGTCCGAATTGACTCGGTCGATCTTTAATCTCCTGAATAATAAACATGAGTTAATTTATACTTGTTTAAGAACCTTTTTCAAGTTCATTATTCCTTTTATATCACTTATTTCCATGTCATGAACACTATGTAATTATTTTAGTTAGTAACGGTCATTTTAACTATCATTGGTACTTGAGTAAAAAATAAACCCTTTATAATTACAAGTTGTTCATGTATCCACTATATCCAGAATGTTATTCATGATGTAGATATAATATATTTCATATATATCCAGTACATGCATGCATTTATAATATTACATAATCATTTAGAGGTAATAAATGAAATGCACCGTTCATGGAGACGGTAAGCCGTAGGTACGCATGAATGCTACTTTCATTTTTATTTCTTATTTTTATAGAATGGAATCATAATTATATAAAGGTTTATTATAATTACAGTGTAATATCATATATAATATCATAACTCAATCCTTTATACATCCCACAGATGGTATTAACGAATCAAATCACTTTGAGGGGGCAGTAGTCCGCACATCCTTAAATGAAGATATCGTGTTTACCCATAATGGAAACCATAAAGGTATGTCATAAATGAAAAATACAGAAGCTTGGGGAAAACATAAACATATTATATATCATATATAAATATATTGTCATCTTAATTTCCACCTTTGAAGGTGTTAAAAGAATGCTGAACAATCATCGTTTCGGGAGGCAGAAATTCGTCATCCACGGAAACAGTATGTTCTTTAACCATTATGTGTAGGTGTGTGTAAGTGTAGTTTGAATCCTTATTATAACAAAATCCTAGTATATTGAAGATACTGGATTTGTTACAAAAGAAATGAATAAAAAGAGTTTAGAGGGTTGGAAATCAAAATAAAACAAAAGAACACAAGTGAAGACATTACCGTAAAATCGGGTAACTCCCTTTGGGTTGAGCTCAAAGGCTTCCTTGGGAAGACTTCTGCCCAAAGTGAGGCTTCAAGGAGTAATATAGGGAAGTGGAGAGATAAAATGGGCAGGGTTTTGCCGAGAAAAAGACTTTGGAAGTGTGGGTAAGGAGGTAGAGGTGGAGGCCTTTTATAAGAGGAGAGGAGGGGCACTTTTGGAAGGTAAAGAAAAGTCACCTTATTTTAAAATGGTATTCGGATTTAAGAAGTCCCAAATTGATGTGTTTCAAGGATAAGGTGATGAGGGTTTGAAATCAATCCATCCAATAGGTTTTGTCCATGTGTAGTTCATAGATTTTACATTATCATTTCATTTTATTTAAATCCTTTATTAATGAGGTAATCGCTGCATCATCATGTTGTCATAAATAATTTAATTTATTTAAAGTCTAAAAATTATATAAAAAAAACAACTATGATGTAGGAAATCTTTTTATCCTTCCAATGAATATTTATAATCAAAAATATTACTTTTATAAACCCATGTAAAAATTGTTTTAGTAAAATTACTTATGTTTGTCTCATTTTTACTTTAACATTAAATAAAAAGATATTAATGTCATTTTCCTACCACAATGGTTCCATGGGGTCCCCAAGTTGACCCATGGATTTTCTTGGTCGGCCATGACACATCCAATAAGGGTATGACATGTTTCTAGGTCATTTCATATTATTAAAACATTATTTTTACCTTAAACTACACTAATTACGACTAATCGCGATTAAAAACATTAAAGTAACTATTCAACAAAAAATTATTTTAATCCCATTGAACCAAATTTTACTTATTAATGACAACCATTTATGTCGGATTTTTGAAATTCAAAACACAGAAGTGGCAAAGTTTCATTTAAATGAAAAATTTGTTTCTCTAACTACCACTTAGTGGTTTCACTATTCATCAAAAATTGATGTTTTTCAGAAAGATACCAAAACTTCCCCCAAAGCTATATTTGATATTCTGAATTCAAAAATTATGTTTATTTTAAAAAATTAATAACATTTAAGTTTCATTAATTAATTTAATAACTAATTCCTGATGTCATGACAACTAGCGTGTTTTTATGAAACAATAAGTATCAAAAGATTGAGAGTAGTTTAAGTCCAATTTAAAGTGAAATTGATTCCAATGACCACCATTGGGTAAAATGGTAAAAATATATTCTAATTTCTCTTAAAAACCAATTCAAAAGATAATCTAATCATATAAATAAATTAGATTAAAAAGAGGTTTTGAATTAAAATACAACATTTTTCACTATTCATTAAAAAATTAACTTTATCGGAAAAATACCAAAAATTCACACAAAGTATATTTTGATGTCCCAATCATAAATAATAAGTTTATTTTGACAAACATAGCTTATAAAATTGTTAAAAGATAGATTTAAAAAGGGTTTTCCATAAAAAGGCAGTAAAACAATCTTTTAAGTATATTAGTGTATTCCATGCATAAGATTGTATTTATTTCCATTTTAAGCCTCTAAAACACTATCTTAATCATTAATAGACATAGATAAAAATAACTATTATCCATTACTTACTTGGGATGTTACATCCTTCCCCCCTTTAGAAAATTGCATCCCAACAATTTATTTACTTATCGAATAAATGGTGGTGCTTATCCCCCATTGCATTTTAAGATTCCCATGTTGCATCTTCCATCATGTGGTTTTTACACAAAACCTTTACCTGATTAATCACCTTATTCCGTAACACTTTATCCCTGTGGTTAAGAATCTGGACCGGTTGTTCCTAATAAGATAGGTTCTCTTCCATCTGAACTACCTCTGGACTCAAAACATGAGATGGATCTGGCATATATTTTCTCAACATCAAAACGTGAAAAACATTGTGTACCTGAGATAAAATCGGAGGTAAAGCCACCCGGTATGAAACTGATCCAACTCTCTCCAGAATTTCATATGGTCTAATAAACCTTCGACTCAGCTTTCCATTATTACTTAATCTCATCACACTTTGCCAAGGAGAAACCTTGACAAAAACATGATCACCTACCTCGAAAGATAGATCCTTCCTCCGGTTATCCGCATAACTCTTATGCCTGCTCTGAGCTATTCTCATGTGCTTCTGAATCAACTGAACTTTTTCTACCATCTCTTCTACCAATTCTAGTCCCATCAACTTCCTTTCGCCCACTTCATCCCAGAAAGCTGGAGTTTGACACCGCTTCCCATATAATGCATGAAATGGTGCCATCTGTATACTGGAATGAAAACTGTTATTATATGAAAATTCAACCAAAGAAAGATGTTGGTCCCAACTTCCCTCATAATCCATAGAGAAAGAAAGTAGCATATCTTCCAATGTCTGAATTGTTCGTTCGGACTGCCCATCTGATTGAGGATGAAATGTTGTACTAAAATTTAATTCAGTACCCAATGACTTCCGAAGGCCTTTGCAAAAGTTAGAAGTGAACCTGGGATCACGATCAGATACAATGGAGAGGGGAACTCCATGTAACCTGACTATCTCTTTAAGATACAAATGGGAAAGTTGATCTAAGGAAAAAGTATCTGGTATAGCAAGGAAATTAGCAGATTTAGTCAAGCGATCAACAATAACCCAGATTGCATTATTACCTCGAGATTTCTTCGGTAATCCCACAACAAAGTCCATGGATATATTCTCCCATTTCCACTCTGGAACCGGTAAAGGTTGAAGCATCCATTTCGGTAACTGCATCTTTGCTTTAACGTGTTGACATGTCAAACACTTCACAGTAAAATCAGCAATATCTCTTTTCATTTCATCCCACCAGTAATACTCCCGGAGATCTCTGTACATCTTAGTACTGCCAGGATGAACTGAAAACGGAGAACTATGAGATTCACATAACAACTCTCTCTTCAACTGTGAATCACAAGGCACACACAATCTCTTCCCAAATCTCAAAACGCAATCATTATCAATGTTGAATTCAGGAAACGTACCTTTCTAAACCAGCTCTAACTTTTTCTGCAACTCACTGTCTTGCTTCTATGCTTGATTGATTCTATCTGATAGAGATGATCTCACTGATACCTGAAACAAAACAGAAGAACTTCCTGCACCAACAACTTCTATGCCAAAGTTCTTCAAATCCTTAACCAAAGGATCACGTTCCAAATGCAACATTGCGAATGAAGCATTACTTTTTCGACTCAAAGCATCCGCCACTTTATTTTCTTTTCCCGGATGGTAATGAATTGTACAATCATAATCCTTGATTAATTCCAGCCATCTCCTCTGTCTCATGTTTAACTCTATCTGAGTGAATATGTACTTTAAAATTTTGTGATCAGTATATATTTCACACTTTACTCCATACAAATGATGTCTCCAAATTTTTAAAGCGAAAACAACAGCAGCTATTTCCAAATCATGTGTAGGGTAATTTACCTCATGAGTTTTTAACTGTCGTGAAGCATAAGCAATTACCTGATCATTCTGCATTAGGATGCAACCAAGTCCTTTCAATGAAGCATCACTGTATATAACAAACTCACCATTCCTGGAAGGTAGTGCCAAAACTGGAGCATTCACCAATCTTCTTTTCAATTCCTGAAAACAAACATCACATTCTTTTCTCTAGATAAACATAACACCCTTCCGAGTTAGCTTAGTCATTGGACTAGATAACCGTGAAAAATTTCTAACAAACCTTCGGTAATAGCCTGTCAAACCATGGAAGCTACGAATCTCAGTTACATTTGTGGGTCTTGGCCATTCTTCAACAACCTTTGTTTTTGCAGGATCAAAAGTTATCCCATCTTTAGAAACAATATGACCAAGGAAAGAAATTTGTTGCAACCAAAACTCACACTTTCTAATTTTCCATACAGTTTCGTTTCTTTTAAGGTTTGCAAGATAACCCTTAAATGTCTTTCATGATCTTATTTTATTTTATAAAACACCAAAATATCATCAATGAAAACCACCACAAACTTATCCAAGTACTCATGGAAAATTCTATTCATTAAGTCCATGAATACAACAGGTGCAATGGTTAGCCCAAAAGGCATTACTACAAATTCATAATGGCCATATCTTGTACGGAACGCGGTCTTCGGAACATCTGCTTCCTTTAACTTCAGCTGATGGTACCCCGATCTCAGGTCAATCTTTGAAAAATACTGAGCTCCCTGGAGCTGATCAAACAAATCATTGATATGAGGCAAAGGATATTTGTTCTTAATAGTGATGTTATTCAAGGCTCTATAATCAATGCAAAGTCTCATTGAACCATCTTTCTTTTTAACAAATAAAACAGGAGCACCCCATGGTGATGTGCTAGGTCGAATGAAACCTTTCTCTAATAAATAATGCAATTGCTCCTTCAAATCTAAAAGATCAATTTGAGCCATTCGATAAGGGAGTTTTGACATTGGCTTAGCATCAGGAACTAAGTCAACAGTAAATTCAACTTCCCGATCTGGTATTATTCCAGGAAACTCATTAGAAAAAACATCAGGATACTCATTAACCACTGACACATCATTAATCTGAACAGTTCCTTTATTTTCAACGATGTGTGCAATGTAACATTCATTTCCATCTTTTACATGTTTCTTGGCCTCTTTATAAGTTATCATTAGTAAGGGTTCATTCTTGTACACAATCTGAAAGTCTTTCTGAAAAGAAACTTCTTTAGCTCTACAGTCAATCTTAGCATGGTAAATAGAGAGCCTATCCATACCCAGGATAACATCAAATAGTACTAGAGGTAGAACAATAAGGTTTTCAAGTAGGTTCTTTCCACATATAAGGATATGAAGATTATTATAAATTCTTTTTGCCTCAACATTTCCCCCAGGTGTTTTTACCAAAAGTTCAGGAGTCATTTCTTAAGATGGTATTCCCATTTTACTAGAAAAGTTTTCAAAGATGAAAGAATGTCTAGACCCCGAATCAAACAACACACTGATATAATATGAAAAAACAAACAAAGTACCTGATACAACTTCATTTGATGGCCGGACATCTGCTGAAGTAGTTGCAAAGGATTTCACCACCCCTTTCTGCTTGTAGTCTAACTGCTTCCCATCACTCAAGCTCTTTGTCGGACACTCGTTTGCATAGTGACCCATCTCATTGCACTTATAACATTTCACTAAATGTAAATCAAATTTGGTCTTACCTTCACCTTGATCATTTTCAGTGCAATCAGGAGCCTTATGTCCCATCTTACCACATCGGTACCACTTTCCAGAATTTAGAAGACATTCCCCAGCACGCCTTTTTCCACATTTATCAAAAACTAGAAACTTAGTTTTCTTACCATCAGACTTTTTTGAAGAATTCTTACCTTTCCCCAGCCACCTCGGTCTCTTCTTATGTTGGTTTTTATAGAACACTTGATCATCGAAAAACTCCATTTCCACCTTCTCATCACATCAAACAAGCTTTTCATAACTTTTAAACCCACGAGAAGCTAATGCTCTTCGATATTTTGGCCTTAATCTTGAGTAAAAACAATTGATTTAACTATCAAGGTCTCGGATAAAATTTGGATCATACCTTGCCAATCGAGTGAACCTTTCTTCATAGGTAGCCACTGAGTCTGCCTCTTGCCTCAATTCCAAGAATTGTTTTTCCATCCTAAGTATAACAACCTTAGGAAAATACTTCTGAAGAACCATACCTTTGAATTTATTCTAGTCAAGAGCATCAATCTCATCAGCGTCCCTGATATTTTTAACCATAGACCACTACTGATCTGCCTCACCCTCCAAATGGTAAATAGAAAGACTAATCTTTTGATTGTCTGAACACCCCATGACATCGAAAATTTTCTCCAGTGCTTTAATCCACCCTTCAGCTAACACAGGGTCAGATGATCCTCTGAATGATGGGGGATGTTGCCTCATGAAATCTTCCACCACTAACATGTTCCTCTGCGGTTGATATGGATGATCTCGTGCATGGATACCACCACCATTTATCGCTTGAGTCAACCGCGCCATTACTGCAACAAATTGTTCAGTTCCAATTCTGACCATCTCAGGATGCTGATTCGGAAGGTTATATCCTTCTGTATGCCTTCCTAGCACTGCTTCCCTGTTTCCTCTGTGGAAAACCATTATGAACAAACATGTCTTAGATGAAGCAACATGGTAATCTTCAAATACTATATCACTTCAATTTGACCATAAAAAAAATATATTTTTGGATAATCATTTAATAGAATTCTATCTTCTAAAGTTATCTAAACCGACCTTTGATACCAACTATAAGGCCCCAGCCATAAAACTTAGTTAATCTTGAGTTATTACATGATTACACATTGAGGATCTTTTTAGGTTTAGAGTTTTAGAGAATTAGATCATAAAACTTGCATTACATTCCAAATTTAAACAAAGTGGTTACATAAAGATAGTATTCATTTTTTTCCATCAACAGAAACATAATTAAAATAAAACATGGATTCTTTCTTGATACTTCCTTGACACTATCATCATATCATGTACCATTCCCTTAACCTGTGAAAAACATTTCAAACAAAATTGGGATGAGCATAAAAAGCTCAGTAAGGGATATAAAAATATGGAAAGGAAATATGGGTACATATATACATAAGAATGAAATCATACTTTACCCATAAAACAAAAGCACTTCAACATACCAAATCAAATCATGAATAAATAATTGAAATCATAAGACATTAAGGTAACTTGAGGCATTCATAACATTCTTACGTAGGGAGTAACCCTTTTGGTTACGTGTGGAATACCCATCACAGTATATTCCCTAAATCTCTTCGGAGAAACCTTAACATTTCACTCCTTCGCGTTACCCAATGCATTGGAGAGATATATCGGGCTCACCTGCCCTTAGTTTATCACGGAACCACCCGTATTCATAATAATTCCGAAGAACCTCAACATAATCGTATCACATAAAACATGCATAAAAGAAAAATAACATTCCCAACATTCAATCACAAGATATCAATACAACACATTGATATAAAAACATTATGAAAACCATTTTCAATACCAAAATAAAATAAAAGTAAAACATGGTTTTTAATTTTCTTTTAAAAAGAGGTATGGCTTGTAGAGGAAGCCGAAACTCAAATAATGGTCACGGCAGCAGATAAGTCGTTGTCGCTGCATACGTATGACAAAAACATTCACTTTTGTCGTTTACTAAACACTTCGTACAAAAAAAAAGATTCCTTTTGAATAAATGTAAAAGTCAAAGGGGTTTATACACCGTATAAAAGAAGGTTGTGTATAAAACAAAATATGCCTCAATGAAAGGAGATTGAGACGAAGTCCCATACCTCGGGTCCGACTTGACTCGGTCGTTCTTTAATCTTCTGAATAATAAACTTGAGTTAATTTATACTTGTTTAAGAACATTTTTCAAGTACATTATTCATTTTATATCACTTATTACCATGTCATGAACACTATGTAATTATTTTATTTAATAACGGTCGTTTTAACGATCATTGGTACTTGAGTCAAAAATAAACCCTTTATAATTACAAGTTGTTCATGTATCCATTATATCCATAATGTTATTCATGATGTAGATATCATATATTTCATATATATCCAGTACATTAATGCATTTATAATATTACATAATCATTTAGAGGTAAGAAATGAAATGCACCGTTCATGGAGACGGTAAGCCGTACGTACGCATGAATTCTACTTTCATTTCTATTTATTATTTTTATAGAATGGAATCATAATGATATAAAGGTATATTATAATTCCAGTTTAATATCATATATAATATCATAACTCTATCCTTTATACGTCCCACAGAAGGTATTAACGAAACAAATCACTTTGAGGGGGCGGTAGTCCGCACTTCCTTAAATGAAGATATCACGTTTACCCATAATGGAAACCATAAAGGTATGTCATAAATAAAAAATACAGATGCTTAAAGAAAACATAAACATATTATATATCATATATAAATATAGTGTCATCTTAATGGCCACCTTTGAAGGTGTTAAAATAATGTTGAACAACCATCGTTTCGGGAGGCAGAAATTCACCATCCACGGAAACAGTATGTTCTTTAACCATTATATGTAGGTGTGTGTAAGTGTAGTTTGAATACTTATTATAACAACATCCTAGTATATTGAAGATACTGGATTTGTTACAAAAGAAATGAATAAAAAGAGTTTAGAGGGTTGGAAAGCAAAATAAAACAAAAGAACACAAGTGAAGACATTACCGTAAAATCGGGTAACTCTCTTTGGTTTGAGCTCAAAGGCTTCCTTGGGAAGACTTCTGCCCAAAGTGAGGCTTCAAGGAGTAATATAGGGAAGTGGAGAGATAAAATGGGCAGGGTTTGGCCGAGAAAAAGGCTTTGGAAGTGTGGGTAAGGAGGTAGAGGTGGGGGCCTTTTATAAGAGGAGAGGAGGGGCACTCATGGAAGGTAAAGAAAAGTCACTTTATTTTAAAATGGTATTCAGATTTAAGAGGTCCCACATTGATGTGTTTCGAGGATAAGGTGATAGGGTTCGAAATCCATCCATCCAATAGGTTTTGGCCATGTGTAGTTCATAGATATTACATTATCATTACATTTTATTTAAATCATTTATTAATGAAGTAATCACTGCATCATCATAATGTCTTAAATAATTTAATTTATTTAAAGTATTAAAATTATAAAAAAATACTATGATTTATTAAATCTTTTTAGCATTACAATGACTATTTATAATCAAAAATCTTACTTGTATAACCCCATGTAAAAATTGTTTTAGTAAAAATACTTATGTTTGTCTCATTTTTACATTAACATTAAATAAAAAGATATTAATGTCATTTTCCTACCAAAGTGGATCCATGGGGTCCCCAAGATGACCCATAGATTGTCTTGGTCGGCCATGACACATCCAATAAGGGTATGACATGTGTCTAGGTAATTTCATATTATTACAACATTATTTTTACCGTAAACTACACTAATTACCACTAATCGCGATTAAAAACATAAAAGTTACTATTCACCAAAAAATTATTTTAATCCCATTGAACCACATTTTACTTATTAATGAAAATCATGTATGTCGGATTTTTGATATTCGAAACACAAAACTGGCAAAGCTACATTTAAACGAAAATCAGTTTCTTTAACTACCACTTAGTGGTTTCACTATTCATCAAAATTGAAGTTTTTCAGAAAGATACCAAAACTTCACCCTAAGCTATATTTGATATTCCGAATTCAAAAATGATGTCTATTTTACAAAATTCAAAACATGTAAGTTGAATTAATTAATTTAATAACTAATTCCCGCTGTCACGACAAATAGCGTGTTTTTATGAAACAATAAGTATCAAAAGATTGACACAAGTTTAAGTCCAATTTCAAAGTGAAATTGATTCCAATGACCACCATTGGATAAAATGGTAAAAAGATATTCTAATTTCACTTCAAAACCAATTAAAAAGATAATCTAATCATATAAATAAATTTGATTAAAAAGAGGTTTTGAATTAAAATACAACATTTTTTACTATTCCTTAAAAATGAACTTTATCGGAAAAATACCAAAAATTCACACAAAGTATATTTTGATGTCCCAATCATAAATAATAAGTTTATTTTGAAAAACATAGGTTATAAAATTGTCAAAAGATAGATTTAAAAAGGGTTTGCCATCAAAAGGCAGTAAAACAATCTTTTAAGAATATTAGTGTATTCCATGCATAAGATTGTATTTATTTTCCTTTTAAGCCTCTAAAACACTATCTTAATCACTAATATACATAGATAAAAATATCTATTATTATTTACTTACTTGGGATGTAACATTTTCTTTTTATAAAGGGTTATCCTTTTCTAGATTATCTGATCTTGTACTAACCTTTTGGTTTTGGTTTTGGTTTTGGTTAAGGTCTAAATATATGGGAAGTATATAGTTCCCTTTTGTGGATTAGGTGATTCTATAGAAGTTTATTATAGTACACTTAATGTGAACAAGTCTTCCGAAATACTCATATTTTGGGGAATGTATGAGTTTGTGTAATAAATCTAATAAAAGTTGAAAGTCAACATGATAAGTAATTATGTTTCCTTATGAATAAATTCCTCAATAAAAAGTAACTTAAAACAAAAATGTTGTCTATTATGTTTTCCTACTGGGGAATCAAATACCGTTTAACCCATCACAAGTTTGTGATTTTCTTGTGGTTAACTTTCTCCTAAACATGTTTTATATCACTCTCTATCAGAACATAACCCTATGTTTTCTCCTCCATGTCTATGTTTTCCTACATGGAATCCTAGTATGGGTTAACTCAGGTGACCTCTATACTTCTCTTTTATTATTTTAAAGTTATTGTTTTACCGACTCTTGTTCCGATGTGGGATTTTCAATGTTGTTTCCAAGCCCAGTTTTATAATTGCGAGGACGCAATTTCCAAAAGGGGGGAAGGATGTAACACCCCAGGTAAATAAAGAATATGAAATTTTTATATTAATCCCTTTTTGTGGGAAAAATTTAAATATTAATTTAAATGGAATGCTATGCTCGATGGCTTACCCAATACGCAACAACGAGTTCCTTTGAAATCTTACATTGCACTCTAATAATAAAATAATATTATTTTACATAGTAGTTAACACATAGCCGTTGTATTGGAGGGAATGAATATAAATAACTAAATTACTATTATATATGTGTGTTAAATGTTTTTACTTTTATCCAATAAATTATAGAGGCTTAAAATACAAATGAATCCAATCATAAGGATTGAATACACTAGTATTTTTAAAAGATTATTTTACTACCTTTTGATGGAAAACCATTTTTAAATCAAATTTTTGACAATTTTATAAGATCTATTTTTCAAAATAAACATATTATTTCTGATTGGTACATAGAAATTTACCTTGGGTTAATTTTTGGTATTTTTCTGACAATGTTCATTTTTCAATGAATAGTGAAAAATACTACATTTTACATCAAAACTGTTTTTCATATAATTTAATTATATGGTTATATTATATTTTTAGTCTATTTTAAAGTTTAATTGGAATATATTTTTACCATTTAATCCAATTATGGTCATTGGGATTAATTTAACTTTGGAATTGGGCATAAACAAGTGCCAATCTTTTCATAAATATTGTTTCTGAAAAACCCGCTATTTGTTTTGACAACGAGAAGTTTTTTTTAAATTAATTATTTCAATTTATGTGTTTGGAATTTGGTAAAATGGATTAAATATTTGGAATCATAAGGTCCAAAATATGTAATTACGACTCTTTTGTTTTTGTACATTATGAATAGTAACGACGGTAATTATCTTTAATTATCTTGATTAATGAGTAATCGGGTAGTTAAAGATAATAAGATAATATCATAATAATAAAAAATGACCACAACATGTGTCCTAAGGCTACAGGTTGTCTCATGGACGACCATGGGATTCCTTGTTCCAAACATGGGGGCCCCATGGAATCACTTTTCTGAGAAAATGACTTTTTATCTATTTCTTTTTAAAGAATGTTAAATGTAACAAAGAATGTGTCACCTAAGTAAAATATTTTTAATTTTGTATAAATCAATGATATTTTGGACTATAAAATGTCATTGAAAATCTAAATATATTTTCTACATCATAGTATTTTTATTAATTTTTAGACATTAAATAAATTAAATTATTTATGACATCATAATGTTGCAACAATGACCTCATTATTTAACGATTTAAATAAAATGGAAAGATAATGTAAAATCTAAGACCTACACATGTCCAAAACCTATTTTATGGGTGGATTTAGAACCCTTATAACCTTAACCTAGAAACACATCAATGTGGGACCATTAAAATCTGAAACTCATTCTAACATAAATTAACATTTATTTACTTTCCAAGAGTGCCCCTCCCCTCCTCTTATAAAAGGCCCCCACCACTACCTCCTTACCCACACTTCCAAAGCCTTTGGCTCAGCCATCCCCTGCCGATATTTTCTCTCCACATCCCTCTCTAACTCCTTGAATCCTCACATTGGGCAGAAGCCTTCCCAAGGAAGCCTTTGAGCTCAAACCAAATGGAGTTACCCGATTTTAAGGTAATGTCTTCACTTGTGCCCTTTTGTTTTATTTTGATTCTCCAACCCCCTAAACTCTTTTTATTCATATCTTTTGTAACAAATACAGTATCATAAATGAACTAGGATGTTTTTATATGAAGGATTCGAGCTACACTTACACACACCTTCGTCTAATGGTTAAAGAACATACTGTTTCTGTGGTCGGCGATTTTCTGCCTCACAAAACGATGATTGTTCAATATTCTTTTAACACCTTTAAAGGTGGCCATTATGATGTCACTGTATTTTATATATGATATATATGGTATTTATGTTTACTATATGCTCATGTATTTTATATTTAAACCATACCTTTATTCTTTTCATGTTGTGTAAATGCGATAATTTCATATGAGGAAATGTGGACTACCGCCCCCTCAAGTGATGTGACTCGTACATGCAATACATGGAACGTATAAAGAATGAAATTAATGAACATATGTGACCTATATAACATATATATTATAATTTAATTATAATATATATATATATATCATTTATTTTTAATCCCTTTAATATGACAAATAAAAAAAGAAAGTAGCGTTCATGTGTACGTACGGCCTACCGTCTCCATGAACGGTGCTTTTCGTTTTTTATCTCAAAATGATATGTAATAGTATAAAATGAATATATACTAGATATATATGATATTTAAAACATAAATACTATTCTGGATATGATTTACCTATAACTACATGGAAAATTATTTTCCGACAAGTTCAATTTTTGACTCACGTACCGAACATCGACAAAAACGTCTGATATGAACTCATATTATTAACCAATTATTATAACATTAAAATATGTGATATGAAATGAATAATAATCTTTATATGAGGTACTTAAGAAATTATAATTTGACCAAAGTTTATTATTCAGGAATATAATGAAACGAACAAGACAAGTTGGACTTGAGGTAAGGGATCCTACTCCTCTCTTTCTTTTTAAGTACACTCTTTTATGTCATTCCTTTTAAGCTCATATTTCTTGTGATTGGGATGTTATTTTATATTAATCTTACTTTAATTTTTATGTACATATGATGAGAGACCCTATTCTCTCTCATCAATCCATTTTGGATGTTTTGAGTGGCGCCGTTAGGCTGCCGAATTTTCGTAAGAGATCTAACCTCTCTCTTTCTTTTTAAGTACTCTCCTTTATGTCACTTCTTTTAAGCTCCTCTTTGTTATGTTGGGGGATGTTATTTTTTATTCCTATTTCTGTAAAATTTATGTTGATGTGATGAGAGACCCTATTTCCTCTCATCAATCCATTTTGGAAGTTCTAAGTGGCGCCGTTAGGCTGCCGAGTTTTCGTAAGAGATGTTTCATCTCACTTTTATTCCCGTGAGATTTATGCAACATTTGCCACAATTTCCTTTGAGTGGTTTATGTACTGCCCATTATTACACTCCTTTCGTAATATAATTCCATTTATGGGTATTTACATATTAATTGTATGACACTTCTTCAATGGGGTGTACTTTTCAAAGGTTACCCAAGTCGGTAAGGGAACCTTTCACCCTCCTCTTTTTAAAAGACTTCGTTTGTTATGTATTTTAATTCACATACTATTATGTTGGGATATGTTATTCTATATCCGGATTGATGTAAATTTTATGTCCAAGTGATTATATTCCCTTTTTATCTCTCATCAACTCATTTTCTGAATTTTTGAAGTGACGCCGTTAGGCTGTCGAATTTTACCAAGGGAACTTTTTAACCCAATTTCGATTTCTTTGGGTTCAACAAGTAGTTATTGAATATGTCATCATTTGAATATGTGTGAATGACCATTTATTGTTTTACACTTAATATCCAATTATATTGGGTGTATTTATGTTTTTCACACATAATTTTGAGATTGATTTATCCTTAACTTAAGGATACCTTCTTTATAAGGGATTTTATCAAATTTTACATCTCTATTGAGACTTCATTATTGTTATGCACCAATTCACTCTTATATGGTGTATATAATGTCCTTTGGAATATTATATCATGAATCCATTTATTCTCATGATATTATAAAGTTCTGATTAAATGTTATTCCTCAATTATTGTATTCAAGTGTCTCTAATTTTGGTAAAAACCCTTTAACCAAAATATCGATTTAAATGTTTTAATGATTTGTTCTTATTAATATCAATGTTTTGAAAATGGTTTTAAGGGTTTATTTATATGGATATTAATGGATTAAAATTTTAAAAGCTTCAAGGTGGTATGGGACTCTTTGATTTAAAAATCTCTTTATTGATTGTTTTAAATGGTTTTGAAAATTGTTTTTTTAATGGATTCATTATTTCAATATCCTAAAATGTTATATTGTGATTGAAATGTGGAAATGTTATATTTTCTTTATGCATGTTTTATGTGATACATTTATGTTATGGTTCTTGGTCATTGTTATGAAAACGGGTGGTTCCGTGATAAACTAAAGGCTGGTGAGCCCGATATAGCTCTCCAATGCATTGGGTAACGTGAAGGGGTTAAACGTTAAGGTTTCTCCGAAGAGATTTAGGGAATATACTGTGGTGGGTATTCCAAACGTAACCAAGAGGGTTACTCCCTATATAAGAAAGTTATGAATGCCTCAAGTTACTTTTATGTCTTTATGATCTCTATGATTTATTCATGATTTTATGAGGTATGTTAGAGTGCCTATGTTTTATGGGTAAAGTATGATTTCATTCTTATGTATATATGAACTCATGTTTCCTTTCATTATTTTTATAACCCTTAATGATCTATTTATGCTCATCCCAAGTTTTTGAAATGTTTTTCATAGGTCAAGGGAAAGGTACATGATATGGTGATAGTGTCAAGGATGTTTCAAGAAAGAATCAATGTTTTATTTTAAATATGTTTCCGTTGATGAGAGGAATGAATACTGTCTTTTATGTAACCACTTTGTTTAAATATGGAATGTAATGCAAGTTTCGTGATCTAATTCTCCCAAACTCTAAACCTGAAAAGATCCTCAATGTGTAATCTTATAATAACTCATGATTAAGTAAGGTTTAAGGTTGGGGCCTTATAATATACCCATATCATCCTCTTTATATACTAATGAATTTGTAGACATAGAATCAAAGAAGTCTTTAGACGTTTTAGAGTGGATGAAATGTTTAATTTTAGTAAATCTTCATCACACCCCTCATCAAAAAGAATAAACACAAAATATTTCCATTTGTCTCTTAGATTAAGAGGTTTCTGACATGGATTATCATCATCAACCATCATATTTGGGAATTATATTTCATAAATCTTGTATTACTTTCAGTTAAAATATTTAATTGTGGGTGGATCATTCTCTGTAGCTTTACCTTTATTGACATCGATAGCCAACTTTTTCCCATAATTTCATAAATCAATTATCCAATTACCTTCTCTTCAATACATAAAACATTAAATATTCCCCTCAATAAAATTACCTCAATGATAATTCCTATAATTTGACTATAAAAAAAAGTACATATTCTTATCTCTAAGGTTCTTATATTTTTATTTTAATTCCAATTTTTTCTTATTATCAAAATAAATAGATTGATAGGTAACTCAAACATAACATCCACATTCATATTATATAAAACAAATTTCCAATTTCTAATGATGTCTATTATTTTAAAAACCCTATAGATACTTTTTTTTGTACTTCTCAAGAATCAATCTACATTACATTTATGTTGGATGTGATCTCCAAAAGCGTGCTTCACTAGCCGTGTTAAGTTTTCCTTGTATGTGCCAATAGATTCATAATACTTTTTCATTATCTCCAGGAACTCCTTTTATATCATCAAATGAAGAAAAAGAGTAAATTACTTATTATAAATATTTTCTCGAATGAATCCTAATACATGGATTCAATTTCATATTATTTCCTTGTATTCTTGATAAGAGTCTACAATTGATCCTCTTCACCTTCCAAATGATAGACATCCAAAATGAAATTTTCATATTCCAAACACTGGATAATGGAAACTATATTCTCATTACTATTGATACATTATTTAGAATATAGTTGATCAGAAGACCCACTGAGAGATGGTAGAAAATCTCATATAAAGGACTCAATAGAATATTGTTCCCTCCATTGTTAAATTATATGTCTAGTATGATTCATAACATAAGAAAGTTTTGTGATCATAGTAATGATATTTTTCATTCTAGATCCCATGAAATTTTGATTATCAGGAGGAAAATCATTTCATTTTCCATCACACTTAGCGTGAACATGGCTCCTCCAGGTTCCATCAATTGACTAAAACAAAAAAAGTGTGGGAAATGATGATCATAGTGGGGAGCCATATAATCTAGAAAAATCACTTATAGGATGTGTAAATCATGAAACCTTATTTAATCCATGACTCCATAGAATAATCCATTCCCATTAAAATTTTTCATATATATAAATATATCAATATGGTTCGTAAATATATTGTTAGTTTCTAAATTATATCCCTCGTGAGTGTAAAATAAAGTGTGTCGTAAAGCCTGTTTTTTTCCTTCATTAGGTGATGATTTCTTCCAACTCAATGCACCATTTTAGGATCTATTACCCCTAGGTACCTAGGCTTTAGATTCGAATTTACTTTTATAATCCAAATATGATTTAATTACATAGATACAACTCATTTTAGAATTTACAAATATTCTAGGACTTTTTTTAGTACATTGACTCATCCTTATACATATCCTCAAACATGTCCTTAGGGATTTAAATATGGTTTAATCATCATATTTCCAAAAATTTAAATAAAACATTCCTATCATACTAACTATAGAATCACAATCTTATGATACATAGAAATTACATCTTTTTTGTGAATATTTGTTTCAATACACAAACACATTCATGGGGAATGTTGTAGTTTAGTGTCGTTGGAAACTTGGGAAAACAAAAAACTAGTCCATAAAGAAACTATATGATCTCACTCTATGATCTTTATAACTAGGACCCTTCTAATACATATCAAATATATTATATTTATTTATAAAATGAGTTAAGGAAACATACTAAATTGTCATCATAGATGGTCAATAACATTAATTAAGGGAGATATACAAGCATTAAATAGACATAAGGGTATGAGAACATGAAAATATATTTTGAAAACCTTACCCATCTTATCAAGGATCATAATATTGAGGCATTGAATAATTTATACTATTTAATAAGACATAAATCATAAGGGAATCAAGGAATGTGGTGTGTGAGAATTTATCATTGTAATTAGAGATATTAGTTTTCCCTAAACATAAGCATAGAAAATAATTTACATATTATTAAGGGATCACTACCAATGATATCATAGTGGAATGGATTAACTCCACTAAAAATTATAGTAGTCAAGGTTCAATACCAAGACCATCATAGTAGAAAACATCCCTTAGAGAACCATATTCACTATCCCTTTTAATCCCTTATATCTCATGAGATATAAATAATTACCTTATTCATTGTACATAGATATAAGTCACACTCATCTAATTTTGAAAACCATATTTATGTGTTCCGCAATATCATAAAATATGCATCATATCCTAAACCATGAAATTAAATGGGTTTTATAAAAATGTTATTATATCATAATGTATATAAAATAGAAAAAATTCATAATCAATTCATCATTTCATCATACCACAACCAGTTTAATAAGAAGAGGGTTTGATAGGAATTTTATCAAGGTATGAACCATATAAGAGAAACAGTTGTCATAATCATTATGTAATAATATTTATACACCATTCTAAGAATGAAAGTGAATTGTATCCTTGGATCATATCCCAATAAATTTATAGCTAACATCAACAGATGTCATCTTGGTTAGAAAATTATTTTGAATGATAATTTAAAATATTTCATGAGGAAAATATCTTTTTGGTATGGAATGTTTTTTCAAAAATAATATTTTTTAATTATTTTCATTGAAAATAACATTGAAAATATATAGTTATATCAATAATGAAAATAATGGTTTTGATGATAGTAAGTTTTCTTATTAGAGTACATTTTAATACAAAGTTTTGTTTCCCATTTATGGATAAATACAAACTTACTTTATATAGAAAACAACATGAAGTTTCCATTTATTGTTTTTTATAAAAAATGAATATTGTGGTTAAAATTTATTTTAAAAATCATTAGAGTATAATAATTTTTTCTTCAAAATATGCTTTTGGAATAACATAGATGTCCGACCAAAGAAACGAATAATGTCATATTTTTTTAAAAATATTTTCTTTGTTATTATAGGTTCCGAAGAGTTGGAAAATAATACCATTACTTGAAAATATCATGACTAAAAATAGTATTAAAAAATAATGAGTTTATTAATAAATGTATAATAATATTTTAACATCATAATCTTTATCATAAACAATCCAGATAAATGATGAGATTTCAAAATTAACACACTACATCTTTGGTATCTTTTAATTAAAAGACCTAAGTAAAAATAACAAAAAATGAAACATAAAATATCATAATGATAAATAAATTATTTATATTACCAGTCAAAGGGGTTATATAAAACCTCATGAATTAATATAGGTGCATAACATAACATATGTCGCGAAAAATAATATTGAGATAAAAATCCCATACATCTTTGGTAAATTTTAATCATAAACCCCATGAAATATGGTTATTAAAATGGATGTGTAAATAAAAATAAATCTCATAATAAGTATCATAAAATACATTAATGACAATTATATACACCATATAAATCAAATTGGCATTGAATATGGAATCTATCTCACAAAATTAAAATATGAGATAGAAATCCCTTACCTTATGTATTGACTTTCTTCATACACATTCAAACCTCCTGTATAGTAAATATAATTTTGTTATACATGTATCATATAATAATATATATTTATATATATATCATATAAAATATGATTTTTCAATAATGTTATTAAAAATTCCATGATAAAGTTTCATTTCTAGTAACAAACACTTATTGTTTTCAATTTTTTTGGTTTTTTATTTCAGGTAGACTTACACGAATCATTGTAATGCCTTGAACCTAGAAACATGAATCTGGTGCATTAATTTTTACATTTTCATGGTTATGAGAAATAAAATCTTTGAGGAATAATCATTTTAAATGTCTTGGAATGACATATTACATAAACTATACCTATAATACATTTGGAAATAGAAATTAAAAAAATGATACATAATAAAATCAAATAAAAGGAATCCTTCAAAGGTAATTCAAAAATTTATTCTTTATTACAAAGAGAAATGGAACATAATAATGGTGATTTTAAATGCTTAGAAAGGGTATGTAAAGTGTATTGAATAAATAATCAATATGAATGTATTAACAAGGAATGGTAAATAACTTCTAACACATACCATTAAAATATATAGATAATGAAAATTTAATATGGTGAGGTATGAAACTGAAACACATTACATTTAATAAATTAATTTATAATTATACTTATCTATAGATATTTCGATGTAAAATCGCATCGATGAATAATAAATAAAACTATATGGGTAAAATTATTAATTATCGGACTCCATGTTTCCACGTTATATGGAACAAGAAATATCAAGACCTTTCACATGTTTTTTTTCTATTGGTTAAATATCCATCTATTTTTCCAACTGTTTCATTTCATGAAACTACCGATGCATTGAGGGGATTTTCATTAACTATTCACCAATGCGTAAGGAATAACTTAAATGATACCCAACTGATTAATTGCATGTCCAAATCATTCCTAAAATATCAAATAAATAATTTTACTTATAAAATATCCATATTAAGTTTATTTTATGGATTTATTAATATAACCTCACATCAGGATATGTAAGAAAGGGGTTTTAACATTAAAACCTTTTTGAGAAAATAATATTTAAACATTCTAATGTGTCCTATAACAGATTAAAATATTTAAATATTAATAATGTATGAATTAAATGAAACTTATAATATAATGATGAAAATAAAATTCATAATATAATATTTCAATGTGATGTATATACACAAAATAAAAGTGAATTGGTGCATAACAAAAATCTGTCTCAATGGATAACAAATTGAGATGAAATCCCTTAATCTAACCTTTATTTTG